>JAYESD010000004.1:34735923-37499086 GCA_036927565.1 Tuctoria greenei
AGGCATAAATTATTTATTATTGAAAATTTGGAGTTAAGTGAGATTATTTAAGTAAAATACATTTTTTAGTAATTTTTATATAATTTCTATATTTATTTGAAACCTACTATTATTTCCTAGATTGTTTTCACCTTAAAAAATATGTTCAAAATAGATTCCCAACATAAAATATGCATTTTCCAATTTTTACACAATTTTTAATCTTGTATTTTATGTGAAAATTAATTTATATAATTTAAATATATTTACAAAGCATTTTATACATAAATAAGCAATTTAATTAAATTATTAAAAATAATAAAAAACCATATATTAATTAAAATTATTTATTGGGTTGTTTTTATATTATTTTATGGATACTATGAATTTTTATTTGATTTCTAATATTTTCAGGGGATTTTCTGTAAAAACAGATTTATTCCAGAGGCTAAAAATCATTTTTATAAAGTTTAGGGGTTATTTTATAATTTTCCATTTTTAATTTGCTATTTTCTAATATTCTAGGGGCTTCTGAGTAATTTTTACTTTATTACTCAGCTGCTACAAATTTATGGAAAGGTGAAGGTTATCTTTATAAACATTTGGGCCAATCTTTGATTAATCAAAAATGTCCAGGGGAGAATGTGTAAAATCACCAACGGTTATGCGGGTTTGAATATGGGCCGTTGGATTTAAAGAGGGTGGCCCAGATTTAAAATAACGAAGGGATATTCTACAATTTAATCTCAACCGCACGTTTGAAATGGACGGCTACCGACAGGCCACGTCATCCCGATGGCCCCAAGGCGGCGGTGCAGAGCACCCGCGGCGGCGATCTCACTGGCGGCGGCCCAAACGTGCAACTACAAGCACATCGGAAATCTCTTAGGCGGAAAAAGAGAGAGGGGGCCTAGGAAAACTCACCTTGAGGCATCACAAGGTCAGAACCGAAGCGGAAACAAGGCTGCGATGATGAATGGTGGCGGAACTCAGCGGCGCTCGACGAAGTCGACGTTACGACGATGTTCCCCTCGAGAGTTGATGTCCGGCGAGCTACACATTAGGCAAGCTTCCGTTGTGAGAATTTGGATGAATCGACGGGAACGAAGTTGCCATTACCGAGCTCGATGGTGACTAGGGTTTCGGGTGTCGGGGCGACGAACTGTTAGGGGAATTGACTCGGATTTTATAGGGGATCCGAGGAGAAACGTATGGCGCAGGCATTGGGCACTATCTCGTGCTTGAATTCGGGAAAAACTGCTGACATTGAAGAGGGAGCGAGTGGGCGGCGCGGCGCGAGCGTTACCGGGGCGCGCGACGGTTGGAGGAGGAAGGCGAAGCTGACGGGCAGGGCCCAGTCGCCAGAGAGAGGGAGAGAGGGGAGGCGTGGAGGCAGGCCGACGCTGAGGGAAGTGGGAAGTTGGGTCGGGGAGGGAATTAGGAGCCAAGTGAGTTTTTCCTTTTTCTTTTTTATTTCTCTTTTTGTTTTTCTTCCATTTTTATGATCAAAATTTCTAATAAATTTGAATTTCAAAAAAATCACACATTCAAAACATATGATGCAGTTGCCTTATATGATTTTTAAACCAAAAAAATATTTTATGACTCTTGTAAAAAATCATTTTACATTTTTTTTCTCAAAAAGTGGGTGTTACAATTCTACCCCCCTAAAAAGGAATCTCGCCCTCAAGATTTGGACGGCCTATGAGAAAAGATTGGGAAACTCCGCCTTGAGGTCTTCTTTGTCTTCTCCACGTTGGTTCTTCCTTCGAGGGTATATTCGTTGCATCATGCACACATGAATCATCTTCCTCCGCATAATGTCTCAAGATAGCTTTATCTAATAGGCTACCCCCCTTATGCTTCGACTTACGTTAGAGTAAATTTTCTCGCTATCATGCAATACTGTAGTAGAGTGAGAATCATCACGAGACATACTATTCACTCCTTCAGATGCGCTCTGAACATCCTCCAAGGACATGTTATCGACTCGGGCACGCGATGGATTTTGTGTCGACTGCTTCTTCGGGCAACTGAAGGAGTAGTGGCCCCTCTCACCGCTGTTATAGCATTGCCCAGTCATGTTGGTACCTTGAGTTTTATTGCATGACTGCTAATTATGTTGTGGTCGCCCTGTTGGACGAGAAGAATGTTTGTGTTGCATCTGCTGACCCTGTTGGGTATATGGCACTGGTGAAGTGGAGTTGGCAGGATGACTCATGTGTCCCATCTGTTGTGGATTAAAGTGAGAGTGGTTGTTACTGACAAAGGATTGCCCCATCACCATCTTCTGCTTGCGATCTTCTCCATCACATTCCTTCTTCTTCCTTTCGACGGTGAAAGCCTTATCCATCAAATGTTGAAAGCTAGCATAGTCACTAGAGGACATCATCAATTGCATCTCCTTGTCCAACCCCTACTTGAAACAAAATTGCTTCTTTGCATCAGTGTCTACATCTCCAGGAGCATAACGAGATAACTATGTAAACTTGTTTAGATACTCACGTACACTTATATTTCATTACTTCATGGCGAGGAACTCTTGACGCTTTGCTTGAATTTCGCCTTCGGGCACATGATGGTTCCAAAAGTTGTGCACAAACTCTTGCCAAGCTATGTTATCTGGGTTTTCATGTGCAGTCGTATAAGCAGTCCACCAGTTAGCTTGAGGTCCAGAGAGTTGATGAGATGCAAGGGGTACTCTTTCTCTTCCTTCACATTGAACTATCCTCAATTTACTCTCAATCATCTTTATCCAATCATCTGCATCCATGGGCTCCACTGCATTTGAAAAGAGTGGAGGTTGAGTGTTCATGAAGTCTCTTAGACAAGATCTTGGCTGCTGATGAGGAGGTGGTGGAGGAGGAGGTGGAGGTACTTGTTGAGCTTGCATGTTATTCACAATCAGCGTTAGATTATGCATCATTTGCATTTGCATCGCCATCATGTGTTGCATAATTTGTTGCTGGTGCTCCACAGACACCTCTTCCATTCCACCGTGGTAATGGAAATTGAAATATGGACTGGTATTATGATAAATATATGGTTTATGATGGGTTTGCTTTACATACGTATAACATATTGCTTTTAAAATGTTTTAATGTACTATTCAACACTTAGGTAGTATTATATTCTCATTTGAATCTGCGACATGTCATACATTCCACACTTGCTGAGTATGAGATGTACTCACCCTTGCAATTCCCCCACCAACAGTTGCAGGTCAGGATTGGGAGTTTAACGATGATAATGCGGAGTTCTAGGTCGGGTCTACCGTTAGCTTTGCCTATGGAGTGTTGGAGCTGCGCTATCCTTTTTGCTTAGTTTGTTAGTTTAGTTTATTTCTGCTACATTAGTTGAACCTTGTCATTAATATTCATTAGAGCATGTAATTGAAGATTATTACAAATTATGTAATAAAAGTGGTTAATTAATCTTATCTTGTAGTAATTTTCTGTATATCCTTTTGTGATTGCACTCGTGTATGTGTGTTGAACATCCTGGGCATACATATGCATTCGCTTGGTTCATTTTTGGAACCGGGTGTCACAAATTGATATCAGAGCCACAGGTTGACCGTAGGACGCAACCTAGATAGAATGGACACTTGAGAGCACATAGGAGCACTAAGGAATCAAGGTGTTTTTTCTTGGTATGTTGTTTGCTATATATTGTTTGCTTGTGTGCTTAGTAGAGGTTTTTGGGATGCTTTAGAATTGCCATGTCCATGTAGGCTAGTATAGTTAGTTGTTTAGTTTCATATCCCTTGATGCATATAGTTGGGGACGTCTCTAAATTCTTATCTCTTGATTTTCTTCAGATGGTGAGAACTCGTAACCAGAGGGATGGCAATGTTGAGGAGGAGAGGAATGGAGCACCCCAGAACAACAATGGACAAGGACCTGCCCAGGGAGCTATCAATATTGAGCAGCTACTAGTTATGCAAAACCAGCTCATGCAGACCATGATACAAACTATGGGACAGTTGCAGGCTGGTAACAACAACAATCAGCCCCACATGCCTCCACCGCCAACCCACCCGCCACATAACCAATTGGGAGAGTTCATGAGGACTAGGCCACCGACTTTTGCTCAAGCCGCTGACCCTATGGATGCCAATGATTGGCTCAGGTCCGTGGAGAAGAAACTCGCAATTGTCCAGTGTAGTGACTGAGAGAAGGTGCTATTTGTGTCTCATCAACTTGTTGGAGCAGGTCTCGATTGGTGGGATTCGCAATGCAATGCTCATGAGAATAAAGAGAGGATTACTTGGGCTGAGTTCAAGGAAATTTTTCGTTCTCATTATGTGCCGGAAGGTGTTATGATCTTGAAGAGGCAAGAATTTGAGAACCTGAGGCAAGGAAGATCAATTGTGAGTGAATACCTTAACAAATTCACTCAACTCTCAAGATATGCGCCTGAGGATGCAAGTCGGGACAACCAGAAACAATACTTATTCATGAGGGGCTTGGACAATGAAATCCAAGTACAATTGCTGAATTGTGGTTATGACAACTTCCAGAAGCTTGTGGACAAAGCAATTGTGGTTGAGAACAAGGTCCGTGAGATGGAGCAAGACAACAAGACGAAGGCGTCGTATTACAGCTCATTTGCTCCTGTACAACACCCTGGTTATGCACCGTGCCCAACTCAGTTTGTGCAGCAGTGCCCTGTTATGCAAGAACCTAGGCCTCTAATGCCTTTTGCACCTCGTGCCAACTTTCTTGGTGCAAATGTTAAAAATTAAGCTCGTTCGAATAATTCTGGTGCAGTTAAGAAGTGCTATACTTGTGGAGAAACAGGACACTTTGCACATCAATGTCCTAAGTCAGGCCTTGGTCAAGGAAGCAATGCGCCAAGACAAAACTCAAGACCCAATGGAGGACAGCCGCAAGGGAACCGTGGACAACAGATTTGATTCTGGAGCATCACATTCATTCATTGCATCGAAATATGTTGCCAGGTATAGTTTGCCTATCTCTCATATGAAGTTTAATCTATTGGTTAAGTCTCCTGGAGGAGAGATGAGGACAAATATAGTATGTCCAAAAGTAAGCCTTAGAATAAGGGGGGTAGACTTCTTCACCAACCTCATTGTTCTCGATTCTCAAGGATTGAACATTATATTTGATATGGACTGGTTGGGGAAGAAACATGGGAGTTGGAGGATGATCTCAAGAAGAAATTTCCCTATCCCTTTTCTTCCACGTCGAATCTCGAGGGCGAGATTCATTTTAAGGGGGGTAGGTTTGTAACACCCTCATTTTCATGCATCATGCCCTGCATCCATAATTATACATGTTTAACATTTATAAACATAAAAAGGAACAAGTTAAAAATGAATTGATAGCAAAACCGCACTTAAGAATTCTGGGAAGTGCGGACCAGTCCGGTCTTGGTGCGGACTAGTCCGATTTCTCTCTGACCTCGCTCGGACTTGTCCGTTTTGAGGCGGACTAGTCTGTGTTTCTCGCTGGACACTTTCGAACTTGTCCGATCCATTGCAGACTAGTCCGGTATTCCAAGAATCCTTGAAATTTTGCTAAGTCCCCGGACTTGTCCGGTGTTCTGGCGGACTTGTCCGTTTTCCCTTCTGACTAAAGTTGGACTTGTCTGATTTTGGCCAGACTTGTCTGTTTTTTCAATCTGGATAAGTTCGGCCTTGTCCGATGTCCAGTCCGGACTTGCCCGATATCTCTCTATCCAAATTCGGACTAGTCCGACCCTTTTGCGGACTTGTCTCGTAAATCGCGACTCCGAGTTGATCTTTTGTTTCACGAATTGCTTTCGGGTTTTACCTTAAGTGGGCCTAGGGACATCGTGCCTAACTCTTTTAGAGCCCATGTGGGACTCTAAAACCGACCCCTACTCATCTCAAACTCGAAATCCATCCAAACCTAGCCTCCACCTCTATATAAACAACCCCACCCCTTGACTTAACATCCTTTTGCCTCAATTGAAGTCCACCCAAACCCTTGTTCGTGGAGAGCCACCACCGAGGAGGGAGAAGGAGATCCTGAGCAAGAAGAAGAAGAGGAGGAAATGAAAGAGGATCAAGATCTCCATCAAGTTTCGTTCTTCATCACCAATCCACCTTCAAGTTCTTCATCAACCCTAGATCGTCAAGATCCAATTGTTTCCTCCAATACCCTTGATTCTTTGGAGTCTTAAACAACTAGTATACCTTCTACTTCCTTTTCCTTATGTGAATTTGAACCCAAATCTCCAAATTCACATCAAGCTATAAAACCCTAATCTTTTGTTCTTACGCAGTGCGGACTAGTCCGGCCTCCTGCAGACTTGTCCGATTTTGCAACCTATTTCCTGTTGAATTAAATCTAAATTGTTTCGAATCAATTCCAAATCTGTTCAAACTTGTTAAAAACTATTAGAACTAATTAGTAAACATCATTAACTAGTTTTGGTTTGCATTGCATTAA
Source organism: Tuctoria greenei (assembly GCA_036927565.1). Taxonomy (NCBI): domain Eukaryota; kingdom Viridiplantae; phylum Streptophyta; class Magnoliopsida; order Poales; family Poaceae; genus Tuctoria; species Tuctoria greenei. Next base: position 34,742,343 of record JAYESD010000004.1, read on the forward strand.
TCATGCATATCATGTCATATTGAGTAATATATGTGCATCTATTGATTGTAATTATTGTCTTGTATGTTTGTTGCGTAGTTTAGACAGATTTGCGCTAGAGAGCTTTGCGGAGGACCTCCAACACCAAGAGTTTGAAGGCTTTGATCCTAACCAAGCCCAGGAGCAAGGCAAGTGTTCGTGAACATATTGATCCAGATTTTACAATAAATGTTTTATTTGCAAAAGTGCATGCTTGTGTCAAATTTGATGGGAAATCCTATGATAGGAAGTTTACTAGCTTTGTTTAACCACCCTTGTCACCTGAAATACATGGTAGAGAGTCGGGAAGGGCTTTTACCCGTTTTGCTTTGCTTAATTAATTGGGATGGGAAAACAACCATACCATTAATTATATATTGATGAGATTATGGTTAGTATGAACTGGTTAAAATTATATGGTAATGGGTGATCTAAGAAAGCATGGTACATGGATGGGTTGGATGTTATGGTGGTTGCTTGCTTTAGATCTAAGGACTGTTTCATGCAAGAATAAGCCAGGACTACTGTGCCACCACGAGGCCAAGTATGGGTGCCACATAGCTGATTAATTAGGGCTTTGCCAGTGCTATTTGGACCATTAAGGATGCTCGAGGAAGGGGTAGTTAGATTGGGTTTGTTGATGATTGGTGGGACTACCCTGGGATCCGAATGGCTCAAGAGGGGGCCCTTGGTTGAAGATGTGCTCAGTTGGAGGCATTGCCATCGGTGAAACCACAGTGGGGTCTAAATATGCTAGTAATCCCTTTGTAAAAGCTATTTTGTGATCTCTTGGCCACACACCTAAGGAAGTGTGAGATGGCATAATTGAGATTCTATAGTCATTGAAAGGTGATGAAATCACAAACACGTGGGTAAAGTGGTACAACCTCTGCAGAGTGTCTAAAAATTATCATGATAGTTGTGCTACCGGTTATGAGGAACCTGGATCCTCACATGATTAGAGGGAAACTTGGGATTTGGGATGTTTTGGTATTGGTTATGGTTATGGTTGGAATTGGTCATGGTTTGGTAATGGTTACGGCTGGTTATGGATTAAATTTTGGTATTGGATATGATTAATGGTAATGGTAAAATCTGGTATATGGATGATGGATATTGAAATATGGCCTGGTATTATGATAACTATATGGTTTATGATGGGTTTACATCACATACGTATAACATATTGCTTTTCCAATGTTTTAATGTACTATTCAGCACTTAGCCATTATTATATTCGACATTTGAATCAGCTACATGCCATACTTTCCAAACTTGTTGAGTACGACATGTACTCACCCTTGCAATTCCCCCACCAATAGTTGCAGGTCAGGATTGGGAGTTTAACGATGATAATGCTGAGTTCTAGGCCGTGTCCACCTTCAGCTTTTCTTGTGGAGTGTTGGAGCGGCGCTATCTCTTTTGCTTACTTTGCTCAATTTAGTTTATTTCTGCTGCATTAGTTGAAACTTGTCATTAATATTCATTACATCATGTAATTGAATTTTTTTATGAATTCTGTAATAAAAGTGGTTAATTAATCTTATCTTGTGGTAATTTTCTGTATATCCTTTTGTGATTGCACTCGTGTATGTGTGTTGAACAACCTGGGCACACATATGCGTTCGCTTGGTTCATTTTTGGAATCGGGTGTCACAGGCCACAAGTCATGCCTTGTTCCTTGTTACCACTCCATGTTTGTCTTGCTTGTTGCGGAAGACCCATTTAGTGCCTACGATGTTGGACTTGGGTCTTTCAACAAGCTCCCACACTTCATTCCTTTTGAAGTTCTTCAATTCTTTTTGCATCGCCATCACCCAATCCGGATCTTTTAATGTATCTTCCACCCTGTACGGTTCCAAAGAGGACAAAAGCATAGTGTATACAAAAACTAGCTATGCAAGATCGAGATATTACTCCCTTCTGGATGTCACCGATTATATTGTCGACGGGGTGATCTCTTTGGATTCTTTGGTGTACTCTTGGATGTTGTGACACCCGGTTCCGAATATGAACCAAGCGTAACGCATATGTGTGCCCAGGATGTTCAACACACATACACGAGTGATTCACAAATGATAAACAGAATTTAACCACGTCTTAACTAATAAATAAGTACTTTATTACAATAATCCAATGGTTCACGAATAATAAAACTCTAAATAATTGCAGCGGAAAATAAACTAAACAGCACGACTCCAATCCACAGGCAATTGACGGCGGTACGCAACCTAGTACTCCACGTGATCCTCAGAGTACTCCCAATTGTCTCCAGTAGCTGTTGGGGGGGATTGTCGTACTCACCCTTGCAATCCCCCCAACAGCTACTGGAGACAATTGGGAGTACCCTGAGGATCACGTGGAGTACTAGGTTGCGTACCGCCGTCAATTGCCTGTGGATTGGAGTCGTGCTGTTTAGTTTATTTTCCGCTGCAATTATTTAGAGTTTTATTATTCGTGAACCATTGGATTATTGTAATAAAGTACTTATTTATTAGTTAAGACGTGGTTAAATTCTGTTTATCATTTGTGAATCACTCGTGTATGTGTGTTGAACATCCTGGGCACACATATGCGTTACGCTTGGTTCATATTCGGAACCGGGTGTCACAAATTGGTATCAGAGCCAGGTTGACCGTAGGACGCAAGCCTAGGTAGAATGGACACTCTAGAGCACTTAGGAACACTCTTCTAATCTGCTATTTTCGAAAATTTTTGCTGCTGTTTTGTTTCCCTTATTTTCAGCCGCAAAAAGTATTGATCGCCACTGCGTTTTTGATAAAAAAAATTTCAGAAGTGAGCAATGTTAAGTGCTGCTGTTTTGCTGCGTAAATTTTCGCGGAAAAAGTGTGTTTTGCCGCTATTATGTGTGGGTACAATTATTGTGTTGGTTGCTGTAATTTTTCTCTTTATTTTTCGTTCTTTTGGAACCGCTGCACCGCTCTTTGTCCGCCGTTTTAGCTGCTGAAATTTTCAGATTTGTTATTCATTATTTTTCTAATGTATTCTTGTTTCTTGTAGATGGCCCGCACCAAGACAACCCCTCGTAAGTCGACCGGTGGACTTGTGCCCCCGCGTAGGTTGGCTAGTCGCTCTCCGGCCGCCGACCCCCGTCACCCCGTGGTGATCCGTTCTGACGGCAGAGCCGCAGGACAGCTGCGACACCGTCTCCGTGCCCTACTCCGTGAGGCTGGCTACCGCCACCACAGTCTCTCGCTCTCCTACCACACCACTGGAGTGCAGCGCCCCGGCAGGAAGGAGTGGAGCTGCAAAATCTATATCTACTACGGTGACGAGTTGGTGAAGACCCACAGCAGCCCCGCTTGGAGGAGCTCCCGCCGATCTGCGGAGCAGGATGCTAGCTGGGAAGCAGCCACTTTTTGGAGCCACGCCCGCCGTTTCCGTCTGGAGGACACGGTGCACGCCTTCGTCCCGCAGCGTCCTAGTGGCACTGCGCGCTTCGTCTCCAGGCACGTGGAGGGACCCCTGGACCTCCCGCAGTCTCGTCAGACTGTTGACGACGTGACCCAGCTGAGTGCCCGACTTCAGAGGGCACAGCAGGAGATCCAGGATGGGTGTGACCTCACCCAGCGCCACGAGGCGATAATCAGGAGGTATCGTCGGATCACCGACGAGGACCCAGACGACTACGCGTCCGACACCCCGATGTGGACCCCAGACTCTCCAGACCGTCGCAACGGTCAGCGTGAGTCGTCTTCTGAGGAGTCCTCTGACGAGGAGCCTTCCAGTGTGGCGTCTACCGCACCACCGCCGCCTGCTGCCTCACCACCCCAGGACCCACAGGACCCCGAGGACCTCGACGACGACGACGACAACGACGAGGACCCGAATGAGTTCCCGCTCGACGACGAGTAGTCCTCGACCTATGCCACGACTCAAGGATAGGCACACCCCCATTAGTTAAATAAGAGCGATGTAGATATACTTGTGTGACCTTGAGTTGTGTTACTTCTTTTAGGATCTTTGTAAATTCTGTTTGGTGCTTGTTTGAGTGCTTGTGTGCTTAGTAGAGAGTTGTGGAATGCTTCGGCAATTGTCCACATCCTCATAATATAGGTCTATATTAATAAAGGATTATTTAGTGTCACATACCTTGATGCATATAGTTGAGACGTTTCCTTCCAAATTCTAAATCCTTCTGTCCCCACCTTTCTTTCGCCAACAGATGGTGAGAACTCGTAACCAGAGGGATGCCAACGAGGAGGAGGAGCACAATGAAGCACCTCAGAACAACCAGGGACACGCTCATGGAGCTATCAATATTGAACAACTGTTAGCTATGCAGAACCAGCTCATGCAGACCATGATAGAGACCATGGGACAGCTGCAAGCTGGCAACAACAATCAGCCCCACCTGCCTCCACCACCACCCCCGCCACATCACAACCGTTTGGGAGAGTTCATGAGGACCAGACCGCCTACCTTTGCACAAGCCACAGACCCAATGGAAGCTGATGATTGGCTGAAGTCCGTTGAGAAGAAACTTGCTATTGTCCAGTGCACTGACAGGGAGAAGGTTCTCTTTGCATCACATCAACTAGTTGGAGCAGCCGCTGACTGGTGGGAAGCTCTTTGCAACGCTCATGATAATCAGGAGACAATCACTTGGGCTGAGTTTAAACAGAGTTTCCGTTCCCACTATGTACCTGAAGGAGTTATGATACTGAGAAGACAAGATTTGGAAAACCTCAGGCAAGGAAGGATTAGTGTGAGTGAGTATCTCAACAAATTCACTCAATTATCAAGATATGCTCCAGAAGACATCAAAACTGATAGTAGGAAGCAGTATCTGTTTATGAGGGGTCTCAACAATGAAATTCAATACTGATTATCCAAACTTCCAAAAGCTGGTTGACAAGGCTATTGTGGTTGAGAACAAGATTCGTGAGATGGAGCAGGACAACAAGAGGAAGATGTCACATCATGGACCGCAACAAGGAAGCAATGTTCGCCCCCGCTATGCACCACCTACTGCACCACAATACAACCCCTCTGCTCCTGCATACCGCATTGCTTATCCGCCCCGCCCAAATCAGCCACCGCAGCAACGCCCCGCCATGCAAGCGCCTCGCAATCCTGTGCCACCTGCGCCACGTCCTAACATGGCGGCAAATGCTCAAAACCAGATGCGCCCAAACTTCCCCAATGCTACGGGTGGTAAGACATGCTATGCGTGTGGAGAACCCGGACACTTTGCAAGTCAATGCCCCAAGAGAAACTATGGACCTATGAACAATGCACCAAGGCCAAATCACCCGCGACCAAATGGAGGAGCACCACAAGGCAACCGTGGGCAGCAGAATTTTGCTCGTGGCAATGTGAATCATGTCTCTACTGAGGAAGCCCAGCAAGCTGATGACGTCGTGATTGGTATGTTCCTCGCCAACTCCAACCCCGCGACTGTTTTATTTGATTCAGGAGCATCTCATTTATTCATCTCATCAAAGTATGTTGCCAAGTACAATTTGCCTATATCTCATATGAAGCAAACTATGCTAGTAACTTCTCCTGGCGGAGAGATGAGGACAAATATAGTATGTCCGGAAGTAAGCATTAAAATAAGGGGGGTAGACTTTCTCGCAAACCTCATAGTCTTGGACTCCCAAGGAATAGACATAATACTTGGAATGGACTGGCTGAGCAAGTATAATGGAGTCATTCAATGCGCCGAGAGGATTGTGCAGTTGACAAGTGAACATGGTACACGCATTGAAGTTGAAGCAGCCCAACCTGCAAGAGGGAAAGCGATGCTGAATCACGTGGAAGAAGTGACATTGGAAAGCATTCCGATCGTTCGCGAGTACCCGGACGTGTTCCCAGATGAGTTGCCAGGTATGCCACCTGATCGTGACTTAGAATTCGCCATTGAGTTGATACCCGAAATCGCACCTATAGCTAAGAGGCCGTATAGGATGCCTCCTAAGGAATTAGCAGAGCTCAAGAAGCAAATTCAAGAGCAGCTAGAGAAGGGTTTTATACGCCCAAGTTCATCCCCGTGGGGAGCCCCAGTGCTCTTCGTAGATAAGAAGGATGGAACCCAGAGGATGTGTGTGGACTATAGGTCTCTCAATGAAGTGACAATTAAGAACAAGTACTCACTTCCCCGTATTGAGGATTTGTTCGACCAAATGAAGGGTGCCTGTACCTTCTCCAAGATCGACTTGCGGTCAGGATACTTCCAAATGAAGATTAGACCATCGGATATACCCAAGACAGCATTTCGGACACGATATGGATCTTATGAGTACAACGTCATGTCATTTGGATTGACAAACGTGCCTGCGTACTTTATGTATCTCATGAATAAGGTCTTCATGGAATATCTGGATAAGTTCGTTGTAGTGTTCATCGATGATATTATGATCTACTCGAAGGATGAGAAGGAACATGAGGAACACTTGAGGCTTACGCTGCAGAAATTGAGGGAGCATCAATTGTATGCCAAGTTCAGTAAATGTCAATTTTGGTTACGGGAAGTTTCTTTCTTAGGCCATATTATTTCCGGAGGAGGAGTATCAGTTGACCCAGGGAAAGTGAGAGATGTGCTTAAGTGGGAACCGCCACAGAATGTCAAGGAAATTCGGAGTTTCCTTGGAATGGCTGGATATTACCGCCGATTCATTAAGGATTTCTCCAAAATAGCCAAGCCTATGACCGAATTACTCATGAAGGGAAAGGCATTCCGATGGACTCAAGCTTGTCAGGATAGCTTTGAGGAGTTAAAGAAAAGGTTGACAACCGCCCCGGTGTTAGTATTACCGGACGTGAGCAAGAGTTTTGATATATATTGTGATGCATCAAGACAAGGATTAGGATGTGTGCTCATGCAAGAAGGCCAAGTGGTAGCTTATGCATCGAGGCAACTAAAGAAACATGAGTTGAATTATCCTACACACGACCTTGAACTCGCAGCCGTGGTACACGCCTTGAAGATATGGAGACACTATGTTTTTGGTCACCGATGTGAGATTTATACGGATCATAAGAGTCTCAAGTACATATTTACGCAAACGGATCTGAATCTGAGGCAACGCCGATGGTTGGAGCTCATCAAGGATTATGACGTAGGAATCAACTATTAGCCAGGGAAGGCCAACGTAGTGGCCGACGCCTTGAGCCGAAAAGGAGTAAGTCATCAACTCACAGTTCGAGAGCTGCCATCCGAGTTATGCAAGGAGTTTGAACGATTGAACCTTGGATTCATAAATGAGATGGGAACGATGGAAGTCAACCCAACATTAGAGCAGGAAATACGGGAAGGACAGACGAAGGACTAGGAAATACAAGAAATCAAGGAAAGGACCCAAGAAGGAAAGGAATTCAGATTTGATGAGGACGAACAAGGTACCTTATGGCTTGGAAAGAGGATTGTGGTACCTAATGTTAGGCATATTCGAGAAACAATATTGAAGGAGGCACATGACTCGCCTTACTCAATTCATCCCGGCTGTACAAAGATGTACAAGGACTTAAAGACATGCTACTGGTGGGCCAGCATGAAAAAGGACATAGCCGAATATGTTGCACTTTGTGATGTGTGCCAACGAGTTAAAGCTGAACATCAAAGGCCAGCCGGATTGTTACAACCACTAAAGATCCCGGAGTGGAAGTGGGAAGAGATTGGTATGGACTTTGTAGTTGGATTACCGCGAACTCAGTCTAGCTATGATTCAATATGGGTTATTGTGGATCGATTGACAAAATCAGCTCATTTCATCCCCGTCAAGACCACATATACCACCGCGAAGCTAGCAGAATTGTATATGGAACATATTGTGTGTCGACAAGGAGTACCGAAGAAGATAGTCTCGGATAGAGGTTCTCAATTTACCTCCAGATTTTGGCAGAAATTGCATGAAGCAATGGGAACAAGGCTGAATTTCAGTTCGGCGTATCACCCTCAAACAGATGGACAAACCGAGAGGACCAATCAAATTTTGGAAGACATGTTGAGAGCATGTGCTTTAAAGCATAGGAAAAGTTGGGATAAAAGTTTGCCGTATGCTGAATTCTCGTACAACAATAGTTACCAAGCAAGTTTGAAAATGTCACCCTATGAAGCATTATACGGAAGGAAATGTAGGACTCCCTTGTTTTGGAATGAAATCGGAGAGAATCAAGTGTTTGGTCCCGACGTGTTACAAGAAGCTGAAAGGCAAGTCCAAATAATACGGGAAAACTTAAAGGCTGCCCAGTCTCGACAGAAAGGTTATGCTGATAATAGGCGAAGGAGTTTGACTTTTGAAGTTGGAGATTTTGTATACCTCAAAGTGTCACCTATCAGAGGTCAGCGACGGTTTAACGTCAAAGGAAAACTGGCACCACGTTACATCGGACCATTCAAGATTTTGGACAAGCGGGGAGAGGTAGCTTATCGACTTGAGCTGCCGACGTATCTCTCCGATGTACACGACGTGTTTCACGTCTCTCAACTCAAGAAGTGTCTCAGGGTACCGGAAGAACAAGTGCCGATGGACGAGTTAGAACTTAAGGAGGATTTGTCCTATGTCGAGCAACCTATCAAAATTTTGGATATGAAGGAAAGGGTCACGAGAAATAAGAGGATCCGTTGGTGCAAAGTGCAATGGAAACACCATACAGAAGCCGAAGCTACATGGGAACGTGAAGAAGACCTGAAGGCAGAATTCCCTCATCTTTTCTCCACGCTATCGAATCTCGAGGGCGAGATTCACTTTAAGGGGGGTAGGTTTGTAACACCCTAAATTTTCGCATCATGCATTGCATACATAATCATGCATTAAACACTAGTAGAATGAAAGGAAAATAATAAAACATATATATACAAATATGTGTAGCAAAAGAAGAAAAAGAAAACAATAAATTATAGTCTAAAACTTGTAATAGGGAACAAGTATTAAAATAATAATAAGAATATATATAAATGTATATATAAATAATATATATAACAATATATAAAAATAGAAAATATATAATAATAATATATGTTATAAAAATAATAAATAATAAATATATAGTATTAATAATATATATATAAAAAATATATATAATAAATTATATAATAAAGAAAAAAAAAAGAGGAAAAGAAAAAAAAAGAAAAAAAAGGGGGGGCAACCCGCCGGCCAGGCCAAGCGGCCCAGCCGGCCGAGCCACCCCGCGGCCTCCCGCGCGCCCGGGCCCCGGCCGCCGTACGGCCCCACGCCCGAGGCCCCGCCCGACCGAAACCCGCAGCCGCCTGGCTCCCCGCCGCCTCGCGCCGCAGCCGGGCCCCACCCCCGACGCGACGCGCACGCGCCCGGCCCCCCGCACGCGACGCCGCCCAGGCGCCGATCCCGCCTCCCGCGCCGTACGGCCCCGCCTCCGCGGTCTCCCGCTCGCCCGCATCCGGTCCCGCCCCGACTCGTCTCCCGCCAACGCCCTGCCGCGATTCCCGGTTCCCGCGTGACTCCCAACCGAGCCGGATACCGATGCCGTACCCTAGCTGGCGCCTATAAAAAGGACCGAGGTCCCTAGACTTTTTCCCACGAGCCAACAGCCGCCAGTAGAGAAGAAAAAGCCGCCGGAACCAAGGTCCAGAAGGCTGCGCCCAGGGAAGAAAAAAAGAGAAAAAGAAGGGGAAGAAGAGGGAGAAAAAGAGGAGGGCACCACCGTTCGCCGGAGATCGTCACCGACATCGCGCCGCCGTCGTCGTGCCACCGAAGGACTGCTGCACCATCTATTTCGTCTACGCATCGCATTGTTCCGCGACCGTCAAGCCGGCAGATCTACGATAGGATTCGTTCCCGATGCGAATTTTAGCGACCGTATTGAATCTAATAGGCATAAATTAAATTTAGTTGCACCATGATTTTATTTTCAGCAGCATTAATCCACCCTAAAACCTCCGTAAACTCATATGAACACGTATGAACTAGTCGCATCTAATTAATAAACAACCGTAGTAAATTAATTATTAAACTGTGCATGCATGCATGCATGTCATTGCATGTTGATTATTTTGTGTGCATTATGTTGAATTGTATATGTTTTCTTGTATGTATGATCACGCGTAGAGCAACGTGCTCAAGAGGCCGCATACGAGGATTTCCAAAATCAAGACTTCGAAGCGCTTGAGCAATCCCATCCGCCGGAGCAAGGCAAGTGTCCTTGAAGCATATTGATCCTATTTTAAATTAAATGTTTTGTTTGCGAACTTGCATGCTTGTGTAAAATTGATGGGAATCCTATGGTAGGAAGTTTACTAGTTTTGTTTGACCACCCTTGTCACCCGGAATTATGGTAGAGAGTCGGGAAGGGTTTTTACCTTTTTGCTTCGCTTAATTAATTGGGATGGCAAACAACACTACACATTTAATTATGCAGCGATGATATTCTGGTTGATGTGAACTGGTCAATATGATGGGTGATCTAAGCAAGCATGGTTATGTGGATGGGTTGGTTGTTATGGTGGTTTGCTTGCCTTAGATCTAAGGACCGGTTCATGCGAGAATATGCCAGGTCAACAGTGCCACCACAAGGCCAAGTATGGGTGCGGCGTAGCTGAATAATTAGGAGCGCTGCTAGTATTGTATGGACCATTGGATGGCGCGGGGAATGGGAGTCGAGGAGGACTGCCCTGGGATCCGCATGGCACACGAGGGGACCCGTGGGTGGGAGAATAGAGATTCAAGCCTGCCGGTGAAACCTTAGTGGGCCCGTACATACTAGTAGTTCCTTTTGAAAGGCTATTTTGTGATCTCTTGGCCACACACCTACGGAAGTGTGAGATGGCACAATGGAGGTTTCTTAGTCATCGAAAGATGATAAAATCACAAACATGTGGGTAAAGTGGTACAACCTCTGCAGAGTGTTTAAAAACTATCATGATAGCCGTGCTCCCGGTTATGAGCGCCTGGATGACCTACATGATTAGAGTTGGAATTGGGATTTGGGATGGTTATAGTCTGGAATCGGGTTATGGTTGGTTTATGGTTATGGTTTGGTAATGGTCATGGTTTATGGATTATGGTCATGGATACGAATTTGAGTTATGGTAATTGGACATGGATAATGGTAATGTTGGCAATAATTGGATATGGTTTATATTATGTTAATATGATGGTTATGATGGGATTGTTTCACATAGACATAGTATAATGCTTTTCAAATGTTTTACTGTACTTTTCAGCACTTAGCCATTATTACATTCGTCATTTGAATTAGCCACATGTCATACTTTCCACACTTGCTGAGTACGACACGTACTCACCCTTGCAATCCCCCCCAACAGCTACTGGAGACAATTGGGAGTACCCTGAGGATCACGTGGAGTACTAGGTTGCGTACCGCCGTCAATTGCCTGTGGATTGGAGTCGTGCTGTTTAGTTTATTTTCAGCTGCAATTATTTAGAGTTTTATTATTCGTGAACCATTGGATTATTGTAATAAAGTACTTATTTATTAGTTAAGACGTGGTTAAATTCTGTTTATCATTTGTGAATCACTCGTGTATGTGTGTTGAACATCCTGGGCACACATATGCGTTACACTTGGTTCATATTCGGAACCGGGTGTCACAGATGTGGCACTTGTGGTCTTGAATCTTCATGATTATCATCTTATTCTCCCACTAGATAGTTGCCCTCATTGATGTTTTGATAACCTTGATCTTCTTGAGGTTGATCTTGTGTCGAAGCTCCCCCTTAATAGTTTTCCTTCACTTGTGGTTTATCTTCTTCAATCGCATTTAGAGGTGGCACATGTGGTCGAACATCGCCCAACGCCATTCTTCTCAATGCTTGACATGGAGCTTCTTCTTGATCCGTGAGTAGTTCATATGAGGTTTTCTTGAGTAGACGATGAAGACAGAGTTGGTTTATGGCGTGACAAGCAGTGTTAACCGCTTGAGCCCAAAACCTATCTGAAGACTTGTATTCATTGAGCACTGTCCTCGCCATCTCAATGAGCATTCGGTTCTTCCATTCGGCTACTCCATTTTGTTGAGGAGAGTATGGTGCTAAAAACTCATGCTTTATTCCTTCCTCATCTAGATACTCTTCAACTTGATTATTCTTGAATTCTGTTCCATTATCACTTTGTATGTTCTTGATCTTCAAGAGAATTCATTTTGGACACGCTTGATGAACTTCTTGAGGGTTCCTTGAGTTTCTGTCTTATCATGCAAAAAGAAAACCCACGTGAAGTGTGAAAAATCATCAACAATGACTAAACCATATTTATTACCGTCGATGCTTATGTAAGCAATTGGACTGAATAGATCCATGTGGAGGAGCTCAAGCGGTCTTGTTGTAGTCATGACATTCTTCGCGGTATGGGGTGCTCCTACTTGCTTCCCAGCTTGGCATGCTTTACAAGGTGTGTCTTTCTCAAAAACAACATCCTTTAAACCTCGGATGTGATCGCCTCTAAGAAGTTTTTGAAGATTTCTCATACCAACTTGTGCTAGCCGTCTATTCCACAACCAACCCATGTTGGTCTTTGCAATCAAGCATGTGTCAAGTTTGGCTTTATCTTTGTTGAAGTCAACTAGATAAAGTTTTCCCTTTAACACACCCTTGAATGCAACCGAGTTATCACTCCTTCTAGAGATGGTCACAACCTCATTAGAGAATAAAAAATTATAACCCTTGTCACATAATTTAGATATGGACAAAAGGTTATAATCCAAGGAGTCAACATGTAAAACATGAGAAAGAGTATGTTGTGATGAAATTGCAATTTTACCGGTACCAAGCACCCTTCCTTGACTATTATCACCAAAATAAATTCCTTCACTTGGATCTTCATTTTCTTCATATTCCACGAATATTCTTCTTTCTTCGGTCATGTGATTGGTGCATCCACTATCTAGCACCCATTTTGCTCCACCAGATTAATAAGCCTACAAAAAACAGATTATTTCTTGCTCTTAGGTACCCAAGCTTGCATGGGTCCTTTGAGGTTATTCACAAGTGATTTGGGCACCCACACACGATACTTGGTGTTCTCATGGCGTGGCCCAACATATTTCGCATAAACTTTTCCATAAGCAGTTTTCATAAGTACATATGAAGCATCAATGGTTCTAAATAAAACTTGTTGTTCATATGAGTTTACCCTGTTCACTTTATCGAAGTTACTTTGTTTCACAACTTGAGAAGAAGTTCCTTTGATAAAAGAAATGCAATCCTTGTTATTCTCGTGGTTTCCAGCATTTTGCTTTTCACCATAAGAATCCCCGATGCCATATTTAACCTGGTAACCAAGTATGCACTACGTGCCTACTTGAATGTCTCCTTGTCAAATATGCCACTTTGGGAGGGATGCTTTTCTTTTGTAAATTTGGAATTTTCTTCCAAGTTGATATCATTTTTAGCACAAGTGCAAGTAAAAACGATTTCAGACTTGATGTGTTGAGAAGGTGTGCTTGAAAAGGATTCGGACCCACTTTGCTTGAGTGACTCAACCTGTGTTTCAAGGATCTTGTTAACTTTGGTTAAGTTAGCAAGTTCTTCCTTGATGGACACATTTGAGTCTTTTAACTTCAAACAAGCTTCCTTGCTTGAAGCTAACTCAAGTTCTAGTGATTCACTTCGCTCCTTTTCAAGATCAAGGAGCTTTTCAATCTTAAGATATTTCTTCTTTTGGAGAATGACCATATCTTCTTCGCGATTGACTAGATCCTCCTTATCAACAATCTTGTCCATTAAAAATTTCATTTGTGCAGATGTTTTTCTATCTAAACCACTAAGCATGTTTTCTTCATCACTATAATTATCAATATCACTATCAGATGAAAGCAAGGAGGGAGGTTTAGTTTTGACGTTTCCTTTTCCTTCCTTGGCCATTAGACACGTGTGATTGGTGTCCTTCCTTGTGCCCATGGTTGGAAAATGGGTGGATTTCTTGGTAGGCTTCTTGATGGCTATGGTGGCCATCTCCTCTTCTTCTTCAGATGAGGACTCATCATTGGAGTCCCACTCCTTCCCTAGATGCGCTTAGACATATTGCTTCTTCTTCTTGAACATTTTCTTTGGTTGAGGCTTGTTGTCTTTAGTCTTCCTCTTATTTCCTTCATTTGGACAATCTACTATGAAATGGTCATATTCTCCGCAATTGTAGCACGCACGTCTCATCTTGGGTCTTTCTTTGTCCCTTTGTCTTCCTTCGTTTGAGATATTACCCGTTCTTATTCTCATCATCTTCTTGAACTTTTTCATGAATAAGATCATGTCTTCATCATTGATGTCACTGCTATCATCATCACTGTCATCTTCTTCAGTAGCTTCTCAAGCTTCTTTTGATGCAGGTTTACAAGTTGACTTCAAAGCAACTCCTTTCTTCTTTGCCGAGGTAAGTTTGGCAGTTTCCTTGACGTGCTTGGATTGCTTTTCTATCATTTCAAAGTTAATAATCTTGCCAAGAAGTTCGTCCTGGGTCATTTTCCAACACTCGGGGCTTTCTCTAATCATAGAGCAAAGAGTCACGTTGCGAGGCATGAATGCTCTAAGAATAAACTTCACGGCCTCATCATCATTCCACTTCTTGCTGCCATAAGCTCGGACTTTGTTGACAAGATTCTTGAGTCTATTGTACATGTCTTAAGGAGATTCACCATCTTCTATAGCGAATCTTCCCAATTCAGCTTCAATCATCTCTATCTTTGCTTCGCGTACATGACGGTCACCTTCATGTGCGGTTTGTAGAGTGTCCCATATCTCTTTGGCAATTTCGAGTCCATCCACCTTGGTGAACCCATCTCGGCTCAATGATGAAGTGATCACAGATGCAGCTTGAGCGTTTTGATGAATTGCTTGTTCTTGACTTGGTGTCAACTCTTCATCATTTAGCGGAATATCTATCTCTGTACAAACTATATGCCACAAACATGGGTTAAGAGATATGAGATGTCATTTCATATTTTGTCTCCACATTGAATAGACATTGCCATCAAAGTAAGATGTTTTTCCTAAATGAATTGATAGGTAATGACTATTATTAGAATTTAAATGTACGTAGTCAAAAGGATATCGAGAGTAGTCGGTGTGACTACTCCCCTTCATCTTCTCATCTTGAGTCTTCTTCTTTCCTTTTGTAGATAGTGCCTTCTCCGGAGAAGAGCCTTGAGTTGAAGCATATCCTCATCATTGTCCTCACAGTCTTGAATGGCATCGAGGAGCTTCTCTAGCTTTTGGGTCTTTTCATCATCACCCTTCTCGTTGTTGAAGTTCTTTTGTACATCCTTGATGTCTGACATCGTCTCTTCGAGCGGTGAGTCTCTTTTGAAGAGTTTAGCTCGGATACCAATTGAATGTAGCCTAGAGGGGGGTGAATAGGCTTTTTGAACTTTTATCGATCTTTGAAACACTTAACAAATTGATCAAATACAGGTAAGGTCAGACTAGTCCAGTATTGTGCAAACTAGTCCGGTGTACGAGACTAGAAAGATCAAGAATTTCACCTATAGTACTCTATGCAGCGGAAATCAATTGACAACTTGGATGTATTGCAGTAATGAAACATTGTATTGCAAAGATCAACTTTAATTACGATGTTTCAATGTGATTACACAAGTTTAAGCAAACCCTAGAATATGATGAACTATAAAACAAAGATGCGCGAGACAAGAATTTATCCTGAGGTTCGATTCCAAGGAAGAAATCTACATCCCTGTTGAGGAGTCCATGGAGGACCGAGTCTTCACCAACCCTTCCCTCATTGAATCGCCATGGAGGCCGATAGTCAACCACTACTCACATGGCTAAATAACTTGTTCAAGGAAACTTCTCACAAGTTGAGGGCTCCCCAAGAATTACAGCAATGAACACCACCAAACACACTCAAAAAATATACAATAAAACAATTAGAGTGTGCGAGAGATCAAACCCAAGAGCTCAAGATGTGCAGAACAAAGTCTCTCCTTTGTTCAATTGCTAATCCTCAAAGATTTGGTCTTTTTATGCTTAGGATGTGTGGAGAGATGTGAATTTTGGGCTCTTGGAAGGTGTGACAGCGCAGGGAGTCGAGAGAAATTGATGTATGGTCATACACCTCTATTTATACTAGGGTTTCCAAAAGTTACCGTTGGGGTTTGTGTTGTCCGGACTAGTCCGTGGTGTACACCAGACTAGTCCAGTGTGCATGTGTGCGAGAAACCCTAAGTGCTGATGGATAACGGACTAGTCCTTTTATGTCGGACTAGTCCGTTGTGGTGAACACCGTGTAGGACTAAGGACAAGTCCGCACTTAGAGGGACTTGTCCAATTTTAGTTAGAGAGTTTTCGGACTAGTCCGGTGAATATCGGACTTGTCCGGTGTAGTGAAAAATGGTAGGGCTAACGACAAGTTCGGACTTAGAGGACTTGTCCGATTTCAGTTACAGGATTATCGGACTAGTCCGGTTGATATCGGACTTGTCCGGTGTTGTGCAGATGTGAAGGGCTATGGACAAGTCCTCACTGGGGAGGACATGTCCGTTTTTAGTTAGAGAGATATTGGACTAGTTCGATGGACATCGGACTAGTCCGCACATGCTGATTTTTGTGCAGTGAGTGTAATCTCTTTCACTTGAGCTCTTTGGGTGCGTTTCTCAAACACACTCCATACAAAATAATTCTAATCTTTTCATGTCTTGAGCTCCTTTTCTTTTAGATCCTCATTCTCCTTTCTTTTTGAGATTTCCATCTAATCTCTTTAAAACATGCGCTCATCTCAAAAAGTTTGGTAGGATCTCATTTGTTTGTCATTAATCAACAAAAACCCACAACGGATGCCTAGATGCACTTTCACGAAGGAATGACGGATCTCACTAGACCTATGGAAGAGCTTGAAGTGAAAACGGGTGACATCGACAACACTCTCCAAGGGCATGTCCAAGGTACCCAAGACTGGCAACAATACATGAACGCTCAATTCATCAACTTCAACTCTACGCTACAACAACAACAAGTTGATCTCGCAGCATACTTGCGTCCAGCACTCCAGGCTACATGGCAGCTCTGGAGTTTCTCCGCTGAGGTTGAGCTAGGTCTCCCCTCAACACGTGGCGCCTTGGGAGGTCGTCTCCCCTGAGGGTCTTTATCCCATCCTTTGTGCCCCACGTGGCAGCACTGGGGCTGGATATTGCGGGAGGCTGAAGCCTCGACAACTTCTAGACACGTGGCGCTACCGGACATGCCCTCGTGTCTTCATACTGTGTGCGAGGGTACCCGGTTTGCAGGGTACCGACAGTGGCCCCTGGGTCCTCCTTGGGGCAAGTGGAGAGCCCAAAGGTGGAGCCCTTTCCTTGTTTTCCCGCATTGTACTTTGAATTATGTCTTGGGTAGTTGAAGCAGTGGGCGCTCCTGCCAACGTCGCCAAATGTCTTCCTCAGGTTCAGAGGTTTATGGTGACGAGATCTTTGCGTGTTGTCATTTCTCTGCCTTCTGCAACGCTTTTAACCGCTACGGTTCCCGATGCGGTTATGGCCCTTTCGTCGCACCGCCTCTATGGGAGTTGTACCTATTACTTGTCCAGGTGACTGACTGCCTGGGCCAGCGCTTCTACCCAGGGGCATAGGGCCTATCTTCATGGAAGCCGGGTTTTGGAGTGGTGCGAGTCGGTCCTAGCCTCGCTGCACTCAGGCGTTGTCGGCGTGATTTAAAAAGGAAACCTTTAGGGGAATCGTTTCCTTCCCTAGTCACACCCTGCATCCTAAGATTTAACCTTTCTCCTTGAGCGCTCGAGTTTCCTTACTTTTGCCAAAGATTCTCCCCTTCGCTTGCTCGAATGGCCTCCCCACTGCCCCTGTTTCGCCTTCAGTCAGCAGACAACCTGTTGTCAATGCAGCAACTGCTTGGCTGGTCAGCATCGGAGCGTGCGGGAATGATCTGCTGTGGATATCCCACTCTTCAAGATTTGCACGAGGACGAGACCGTCCTCTTCTCCGCCTACGTGTCTGCAGGGCTTGGGCTTCCGCTGTCGAGGTTCTTCTTGTCCGTGCTGGAGGAGTATGGTTGCAGCTTCAGGACCTGCCGCCAAACTCCATTTCGGTGATGGCAGTGTTCGTCCACCTCTGTGAGGCGTTCGTGGTCTACAAGCCAACGGTGGAGTTGTTCCGGCTCTTCTTTGTGATGAAGACCATCGGGACAAGAAAGACTACCCAGGTGGGTGCCTACTACTTTCGGCACTGGGACAAGTCCACCTGACACTACATCTCTTCGCTCAAAGGGGGGAAATGGAAAACCTGGAGGGAAGACGGGGCGATCGTGCGGGTTGATGCCCATCCTGCGATGAAGATGCCCACTGTCTGTCCTCCTGCTAATCCCACCACCTAGGAAGCATTCCAGGGGCTGCAGAAGGAGTATATGCTTATATTGAGAAGGATCCGATTCTTGGCGACCAAAGGCTTGACCTCTCTGATGGTGCTGGCTGACTTCTTGCGTCGTTGTACCGCCCCTTCGCAGAACCGTCGCTATGAGGCCTGGTACTATACCGGTACTGATGATCAGTGTCGACTAGCTCCGCACAATCTTCCACTGAAGGTATTGGATGGTTTGCTGAAGTTGGTGACCTATGATACGGTTGACGATGAGCACGTCTCCATCCCAGTCGACTGCCAGCCACTCTATGTAACCCCCGTCGAGAGGGACAAACTTCTGAGCTCAATGCCGGCAGTCAATGTGTTCGGTGTCACCCACTTGCACCCCGAGGAAACGTCTGGAGTTTTAGCAGTTCTAGCACGGTGCTGCGTCATGCTGCAACAAAGGTCGGATTCCTCCCGCTCTTCGAAGAAGGTAGAGGTACGGTCGCCATTATCCTCTGTCGGGCCGAAGGGCAGTTAGCCAGCACCAGCTCTGTCACCACGAAGATGTTCCCGCCGTCTGGCCATGGATTCCGCTATCCTTGCATCGAAGAAGCGGGGGGGGGGGGGGGGGTAGCAGCACCCCAACTTCTCATTGTGATGGGGCCAGATCGATCGAAGCTCCCGTCGTAAACTTGGTTTTCGATTCCTAAAGCGTCTCTGGTTCTAGTGGGGGGAGCAGAGGAGTCTACGCAGAAAACCATGCCAGTGCGTTCCGGTCAAGAGGCGAAGCCAGAGATGGCGGTGCCAGTCTTGCAGTTAGGTGCCGATGGTCTTCATCTATAGCTCCTGGTGGAGGGCCAGGGTCACTGGAGCGGTCTGACCCACCGGTAGGGCACATCTTCTTCCTCTGCTCTTCCCTTCTTTCCATATGCACGTTCTGACGGAGTTTTATCCTGGCTTCTCATCACGTCTTTAGCCGACTTGGTGCCCTTGGTGCTCCCTGGGATGGGCTTGGTAGGCCCTGTCCTCCCCAGAGCTGGGGCGGAGCCTGCCATGCTGCGTCCTACGCTCGAGGGCACATCGGCCCCAGGTGCTGCCGATGACTCTATGCTCTCGTCCGTCGAGGCAGGTGGGGCTGAAGTGGTGCACAATGAGGGAGCACCAGGCGAGGAGGTGCCCAGCGAGGATGTGTCCGGCATAGGTGTGCCAGGCGAGGAGGTGCCTGGCATGGAGGTGCAGCGCGAGGAGGCGCCAGGCGCGGAGGTGTCGGGTGAGGAGGTGCCAGGCGTGGAGGTGCCGGGCGAGGAGGTGCCAAGTGTGGAGGGGGCTACACTGGTCGTGGCTGCTCCCCATAGTGAGACTGACCTGCCCATAGTTGAAGCGGCGCCGGCACCTGCCGTTATTATCGCTCAATGCGGCAACTTGCCACCAGTGACCAATGACACTCTTGTAATGGAGGAGGGGGTTTCAGTGTCAAGAAACAGCGCTGCGATTCTCGGAGCTCCATCCGGGGCACCAACTGGTCCCCAGCCACTGGTGTCTACCGTGGCATCGATGGAGGAGGCGGAGAGACAGTCGCCTTGTGTGACGGTCCCTCTGATTCCTCTTTCCGACACTTTTGCCGCAGCCCAGTCCATCTTACGCCAGACTCAGGCTGCTTTCACCTAGGAGTGGGATCAACTTGTAGAGGAGGGACATTTGGTGAAGCTGGTCGATGCCAAGAATAAGCAACTTGAGGTGGAGACTCTGAAGGCCCACGCCACCGCTGATGCCCGCCTGAGGCTGTGCGAGGATCAACGTCTGGAGTTGGTCCGTCGCGAGGTTGCCCTTGTGGATGTTGAACGGGACTTGGCGGCGAAGGGGGGGGGGGGGTCTCCTGGGGCCTGGAGGAGAAACGCCTGGCTTTGCAAGACTTGGAGCTCGCCATCAAATGTCGGGGGGATGATCTGGAGTGTCGTGCTCGGAAGCTTGCTGATCGGGAGGAGGCCGCGCAGAGAGAGGCGGAGAGCATCCAGGTCTCCTGTATGGACGAGGCCCAAGGGGTCCCAGATTTACTGGTCCGTGATGGGGTAGTGCTAGAACCCCTCGGCCTTGGTCCCGTGCCGCGTGGGGAGCCATCTAAGGTAGTGGCCCAGCTGCTTCCTACCCTGGATTCCCTCTATTCGTCGTTGGGGTCGGTGAACACCGTCCTTGCAAGGCGGCTGGAGGACGAAGGAAAGGAGCTGGATGAGTTGGTGGCCTACCACGTTCTGGTGTACTTTTGAAGCTAGTACCTGTAGATCCCGTTGGAGCCGGTGGAGAAAGGTCCCTTTGATGAGTGGGAGGCTGAGGCTAGGGCCGAAGTCCAGGGCCTTGCTAAGGAGGTGGCTTCTTTGTTCTAGCGTAGCTGAGGCCAGTGGCACCTAGGCGCCATGTTTTTGTATCTGGGGATGACCCCGTTGTGCAAATAAATGGTCATGAATTTGGGATTATGTTGCTTTGCTTATTGGCTTTGCCGTATTCTTCAAAAAGTTGCCCCAATTCCTTCTCTTGTGTAAGGTCTTGAAGAGCCTTTGTTGACGCCATTATCCTTTTAGGGACCAACGCTTGCACAGTTGACACAGCTGGTGTCGGTACCCTGCGTACCGGATATATCATGGAACTGCAAAGAGTGCAAAGGAACTCCACCTATCTGAGTTGAAGACCTCCGAAGGCCCCACATGTTGCTCATAATCGGACCTGCCTCCCTCATATGTTTAGTCCCAGTGCCGCCACGTGTATCATAAAACCGAGCTACAATCCCTACATGGGAATGCTCCGGACTGGATACCTGTGTGGAACCCCCGGACCTAACACCCGACAGAGGGAAGTTCCGGTACTGACACGTGTACCAGGACACCGGATCTACTCGTCCAAGACGGTAAGCTTCGGAGCTGCCACGCGTCCAACCGCCGGACCTTCAACCTCAGTAGGCAGATTTGTGCACCTCCAACGGCTCGGACCTTCAAGGGACACTAAAGGCTTCAAGACATGATTATGTGTCATTAATGCTATCTTAATGACACACAATCGGATGACCCTTAATACCAGTAACGCCACCATTAAAGGGCGTCATCACACTATTAAGGGGAATTAAGCACATTAATTGTGTATTAGGCATCAGTAACCGCCAGGGCCACATGTCGGGCCAGGCTAATGATGTAACGGCCAGCCTTGAACTATAAAAGGATTGACCAAGCGATACACAGAGAGACTTTTTTTGGCCTCTCTCTCGCTCAGGCTCTCATACTCTCAAGACAACAACAACAACCTACCCATGGAGTAGGGTATTACGCTTAGGCGGCCCGAACCACGTAAATCCTTGTGTCAAGTTGCCATCTTGTTCTGAATCTCCACACGCCCCAACCTAACTAAGAAACTCCGCGGGCTGCAAACAGTAGTACTGGGAGAATTGCCGGAACCAGACTCCGACAGTTGGTGTGCCAGGAAGGGGGTGCCTGAGATTCCAAGATGGTGAATTCTGCTGTTGGATCATCCAACGGTAACCACACTGAGCAACCTGCTGGGGGCAATCCCTCCAACATGCAGCAGCCAGCAGGTGCTATGGCCCCAGCAGGAGTCATAACACTACCGCCACCGTCTGGTCCGGTGAATCAACCCGGACATCAAGATGGGGTGTCCGCGTCGATCACTGCATCAGCGAACAACCACACCAAACACGCGCTTAATGTTGCACGTGCTCTTCTCCAACCTCCACCACCTCCAGGAGCACCCAAGGGTGCAATGGAGCAGTGGCGAGCTGATGTGGATCATATGGTTGCAGCAGCAGCCAATGGCATCAGCAATCATGGTCCTCCCCCCTCAGGGCGGACCCCATTGTAGCGTCGGACCTTGTCGGGTAGACTTGGTCTGCAAGCTTCACAGCACAAGAGGCGTGCTGCATCTCAAAAGGCAACGTTGCTGCCTTTCGTGGCGCGACGTTCTCACACGGTAACAAGGCTTTCGACTCACGACCTCCGGGCGGAGCTTGATCGTCGTTACCGGCAACAGGACGGCCGCATCCACATCGAGCGTGCTCGCGAAAGGCGAGAGGCTTGGGACAGTCCTGCTCCTGAGGGAGTAGGAGGAGGCTGTTCTTCCTTGGCCATGCACCTACGCATGGTCAGATGGCCGCAGAAGTTCCGGCCTCATTTGCCGGAGAAATTTGACGGGACTATTAACCCTGCTGAATTTCTTCAAATATACTCCACCACTATCCTTGCGGCTGGGGGAAATGAGACCATGATGGCCAATTATTTCCCTATGGCTTTAACTGGGACCGCCAGGTCTTGGTTCATGAGCCTTCTACCTTACTCCATCAACAGTTGGGCGGAGTCGTGCCAACAGTTCACCGCCAATTTCGGGAGCCCATACACCCGACCAGACACGGAACTGGAAATTTTTGCTGTCAAGCAAAAAGGGGGAGAGTCCTTGCGATCTTTCATCCAGAGGTTCTCCCAGGTATGAAATACCATTCCTTCTATCTCAAGTGCTTATGTTATTATAGCATTCAGGCAGGGCGTTCGAGATAAGAAAATGCTGGAGAAGCTGGCAACCAAAGAAGTCACCAGCGTCACGGAACTCTTTAGTTTGGCAGACAAGTGCGCAAAGCTGCGGAGGGCCGTGAAATGCACTCTAAACCACCTCCGGAGGCCAACAAAAAATCCTCCAAGGGTGAAGCCATTACCTCTGGGAGTGGCAAGAAGAAGAAAAAGTCCAACGGCAAGAAGAAGCACTACAAGGATTCCGCCCTGTTGCAACGATTGTACTGCAACGAATACTAAATCATTGCAGTAAGCTTGGTCTTTTGCCACGATTCACTAGTTCGTGGCATTAGCATCTATCGCCGCGGAACACGATCGTTGCATTAGGATCTGTTGCCACGATTCACTAGTTCATGGCATTAGGATCTATCGCCACGAATCTGTTGCCACAATTCACTAGTTCGTGGCATTAGCATCTATCGCTACGAAACACGAACGTTGCACTAGGATCTGTTGCCACGATTCACTAGTTCATGGTATTAGGATCTATCGCCACAAATCTATTGCCACGATTCACTAGTTCGTGGCATTAGGGTCTATCGCCACAGAACACGATCGTTGCACTAGGATCTATTGCCAAGATTCACTAGTTCATGGCATTAGGATCTATCACCACAAATATGGTGCCATGATTCACTAGTTCGTGACATTAGAATATATTGCCACGGAACACGATCGTTGCATTAGGATCTGTTGCCACGATTCACTAGTTCTTGGTATTAGGATTTGTCACCACGAATCTATTGCCACGATTCACTAGTTCGTGGCATTAGCATCTATCGCCACGGAACACGATCGTTGCACTAGGATCTGTTGCCACAATTCACTAGTTCGTGGCATTAGGATCTATCGCCACAAATCTGTTGCCATGATTCACTAGTTCGTGGCATTAGCATCTATCGCCATGGAACACAATCATTGCACTAGGATCTGTTGCCACGATTCACTAGTTCGTGGTATTAGGATCTATCGCCACGAATCTGTTGCCACGATTCACTAGTTTGTGGCATTAGCATCTATCGCCACGGAACACGATCGTTGCACTAGGATCTGTTGCCACAATTCACTAGTTCGGGGTGTTAGGATCTATTGCCACAAATCTGTTGCCATGATTCACTAGTTCGTGGCATTAGCATCTATCGCCGTGGAACACGATCATTGTACTAGTACCTGTTTCCACGATTTACTAGTCCGTGGAATTAGGATCTATCGCCACGAATCTGTTGCCACGATTCACTAGTTCGTGGCATTAGCATCTATCGCCACAGAACCCGATCGTTGCATTAGAATATGTTGCCACGATTCACTAGTTCGTGGCATTAGCATCTATCGCCGTGGAACCCGATAGTTGCATTAGGATCTGTTGCTATGATTCAATAGTTCGTGGCGTTAGCATCTATTGCCACGGAACTTGATCATTGCATTAGAATCTGTTGCCACGATTCACTAGTTCGTGGCATTAGCATCTATCGCCACGGAACCCAATCGTTGCATTAGAATCTGTTGCCACGATTCACTAGTTTGTGGCATTAGAATCTATTGCCACGATTCAATAGTTCATGGCGTTAGCATCTATCGCCGTGGAACACAATCGTTGCATTAGAATCTGTTGCCACGATTCACTAGTTCTTGGCATTAGCATCTATCACCACGGATCGCGATCATTGCATTAGGAACTTATGCCACGATTCACAAGTTCGTGGTGATAGGATCTATCTCCACGAAACACAATCGTTGTATTAGGATACGTTGCCACGAAATACTGGTTGGTGGCGTTAAGATCTATCACCACGGAACACAAACGTTGCATTACATAGTTCACGTACAGCTAGCTCACACAGTACCTATATGAAAAAATCATCATCTTTGCTGTCCTCCCTCAATATTGTAGGTACAATACCATCATTAATATATGTAATATCATCGTCGTGGTCGTCGTTGTCGTCATGTTCATTTGAAAGAGTGGAAGTATCACCGGTTGCTGCGTCAATGTCATTCTCATTCCTATCCCATGTGGTCATATCCTCATTTATATCAGTAAGCCTTTGATCATCAAATAATGTCTCAGCCTCCATTGTCTCAGTGACATTATTTTCACTGTCTCCAGGGGCATGGCAAAAAGGTTTTGTGGCTTCATTTTAACAATTGTAGCCCATTTAGATTGCTTCACACTTCTAACGTAAAAAACTTGTTCTGCTTGGGTGACTAGAATGTAAGGCTCATACTTAAATTGAGAAATAGTAGTGTCAACATCTATCATTCCGTATCGATCCATTTTGTAGCATCTGCTTTGGCTCTGACCGGAACGAGGCCGATCAAACCATTCACATTCAAATAACAGAACCTCTTGATTTTTTTCGAAATCAACAGAAATCATTTTCTTGATTACTCCATACCACTCATGATCACCATCCCGAACAACAACACCACTGTTTTGCATCCGTAAATCTTTTTCCACCACTGCTGTTAGAAAGAAGAAGCCATTTATGAATGATCGACTAAAAAAACGTGTCTGACGATCAGGTCCGCTAGATAATGCATACAAATAATCAGTTACTTTGCCTTCTTTGTGTAATGTCGTAATTTGTACACATTAATTAGTATAAAATGGGTCATCGATAAACCAACTTCAGAACAGATATTTCTTTAATATTTCATCAAAGTAAAAACTTGCATGTACTTACTCATTTCTGAAACCAATAAACAAACTCATCTCTATGGCGTTTTTCAACATCACGAGAATGAATTTCTTTCAGCTCTTCAAAATGCTCACTGAAAAGGGTACAAAATTAAATTAGCCATCTACAATAAGCATGATCCATTAATATAGTATAGAACATATGAGTGTTGTACGTACTTGATCCATGGAGCGGCCTCTTCAACATTAGAAATAATATAATATTTGATGTTATGTAGTTCCACCATAGTAAGTTCGCCCTATTTAAACCTTTTTTAGAATTATCAACTTCCATAAATATATTTGACTCGAGAGAAGGTTCATTCCTAGTTGCAGCTTCATGAAGTTCTGGCCTATTAAGCTTGGTGCTGATGTTATCCAAAAACTGGCTACAAAAAGTCATACACTCTTCCATAATATATCCCTCAACTATAGAACCCTCTGGGTGAGCTCTGTTACGTACATACCTCTTCAATGTACAAAGGTACCTCTCAATTGGATACATCCATCTGTAAGAAACAGGTCCACCCAAGCGAGCTTCTTCGCCAAGATGGATTGGAAGATGTACCATGATATCAAAGAAAGCGGGAGGAAGCAACATCTCAAGCTTACAAATCGTTTCAGGAAATTGTTCAATCATCTTATCCAAATCCGGTTCCGCCAATTCTCTAGAACAAATTTCAGAAAACAATCAGCTAAACTCAATTAAAGTTTCAACAACCTTTTCAGGCAATATGTCACGTATTGCAATAGGAAGGAGCTTTTGAAATATAATATGACAGTCATGAGTTTTTAGACCTGATACATTACGTGCTGTTATGTCCACACTTCTCTTGATGTTTGATGCATAACCATCGGGCATCTTCACATCCGCCAAAAAAATTGCACAAGGTGGTCTTCTGATCTTTTTGCAAAGTATATGATGCTGATGGAGAATCATATTTCCCTTTCGTACCCACCGTATGTTGCTTTGGCCGTATACCCATTTCCTACATATCAAAATGAGCTTGTAGACTATCTTTTTTTTACCATCCATATTAAGCAATGTACCCAATATGCTATCACAAATGTTTTTCTCAATGTGCATGACATCCAAGTTATGCCTTATTAGCAATGTCTTCCAATACGGGAGCTGAAAAAAATATACTTTTCTTCTTTCAACTATGCCGCCTATCTTCCTCAGTGTGCTTTCTCTTATTATTCGTCTTTCCAAAACTCACTTGATCAAAAGTCTCATATTGTTGGAGTACTTCGTGACCAGTGTGATGTTGGAGCCTCTCTATTCTCTATTTTGTTGTTGAAAGAAGCTTTGTCCCGATGTCACCGGTGATCCTGAGGTAGGAAACGACGATAACCCATGTAGCAATACTTTCGTCCGTGTTTTAACCACAAGGCGTCAGTGTTTACATGGCAGTATGGACATTCTAGCCTACCTTTTGTGCTCCATCCACATAGCATTGCATATGCTGGAAAATCATTTGTTGTCCACAATATAGAAACTCGCATGAGAAATGTCTCTATCTTTGAACTATCGTATATTTTAACACCATCATTTATTGTCCACAATATAGGAGGTAGCAGCAGCGGCGGCAGCGGAGGAGGCGGCGGCGGCAGCGATGGAGGAGGCGGCGGCGGCAGCAACGGCGGAGGAGGAGGTGGAGGATATCTCCTCCAACTCCAAGTAGAGTAGTATTTGTAGTTTTTCTTTTTCTTTTTTTCTATGTGCTTTCGTTGTTCTTGTTTGTAATATATGTGTTGTTTCTATTTTAATGATAAATGTCTTCTCTGTTCATGAACAATGCATCCTATGCAAAACAACTCCTTTCTAAAAAAGGGGCGAGATAACTGTTGTTCAATGTCTAGCCAAGAATTTGTTGTGTTGCGACAATCAACGACACTTGGTTGAAACTCCATTGAGATCGTGGTTGAGGCTGTGTTTCTCCTCTTTTGTGTTCTTTCACTCAATTTTTCTATTTGTAGTCGGAGCATGTGAAGATGTATTTTTAGTATGTAGTAGTATATACTACATGTTATCATTTTATTGTGATTAATGTTACAAAATGCTGATTGTTTACCATCATCCTTTCGTGGACTTGGCTGTATTTGCATATCGTTTGCATTAGCACATATACATTTGGCGATTCATATTTTTTTCGTATTTTTTTGGAATGTCCCACTAGCTAGTAGATGAATGCTTTTAGATTTTGATCTCCATGCATGGCAACAAAGATGAACTAAGAATCGAGCAAGTTGTCCTAAGACGAAGTCTACCCCTCTTGCTGCACGCACCATGTGCAGGAATCGACGCGACATGAGATGTAATTAATCACGATTGGATGCGTGCACAAGGGCACGACTTGCGTCAAATTCTCCATTCCCGCGAAAATTTTATCGTTCTACTTGGCGCGCCACATTTGAGATTTTGAAAATTCAATTTTCACTACCTGCGCCTCCAATTTCAGTCCCGCCTATTATTGTAACCCTATTTCAGCCACGATGAGTATAAATGGAAACACCGGCCTCCGTTCCCGACAAACTGCTGCCCCGCCCTTCCGGTGATCTGGCAGTACTCCAAATGTGTTGTCTCTCTATCCTGTGTTCCATACTTGTATTCCTGAGAAATTCCTGTGTTTTCATTTCCCATGGTTTTTACAGTTTTTCCCCCATGGATATTGGAGTGACGCATCGAAGCTCTTGGTGGTGTTGACTGTTGGGTACAACGCCGGGCGACCAAGTTTGACGGGCTCTACCGAACCTCTTCGTCGCCGACACCTACCTCTGACATCGCATCCCGGACTCCAGTTTTGGGCTAGGTAAACTACACGATCCATGCCGTCTTTTTATAGAGCTATATTGGCTTGGTTTTACACGATCCATCTTGATATACGAAGATTAAATAAATTAACAAAGAAGAAATGTGATCTTCTGTTTCACGGATTTAGTTATATATATATATATATATATACTACATCTGCCCCTAAATAAATGTTGCTCCGACAGCTTATTACGGTAGTGTATTTCTAGTTCAATTCCTGGTCGGGAACAACAAATACTAAAAACTAGAGGTAGTAGTATGTAATTTTTGGATTTAGAAGTAAATGACGCACGGGTTATCTGATCAACCACTCCAAATGTTGTACTCTCATTGCTGTTTTACAAATTTGTATTTCTAAGATTTTTAGTTCCCATGGTTTTCACTTTTTTCTTTCTTGTGGCTTTCTTGGATCGTACGTTTTTCTCTATTCATTCTTTTCGAATTCATCCGTTAGTAACAAACACTGCAGTTTATAGAAAGCACACCGTCTGATCCAAAATCTATGTCGGTCATATAATCTAACGTTATCACTGTTACTTGGAATGACTACTTACAATGCTCTTTACATTAGGAACAAGACATCAAACCGTGATGTCATCTACAAGCATTCATGGTGCCTAACAAGCACCTGGTATAACTATAAATGTGTTTACTATCAATATTAGACAACATTAAATCGTTTGCATGGTACGCTGAGAATATTGCAGCACATGATGTTCAGGAACCCCGAGGTTCTTCACTCCCTGGTACTACTACGATGCATGAACCAACAACAGGTATAGATATACAAACAAGAAATACTCCTTCCGCCCAGCGTAATTTTACTTTTGGAGCTTAAAAAATGTCCCACTCCAACTCTATCCTCGGTAGTAGCTTCCAACAACCCATATCACATCACATTACTACCTGCCTCTCTACCGTGCCATTTGTTTTGGCAGAGCGTGTTAGTTTTTTACTCTAGTCCTTTGGCATTGAATTTGGAGCATTTTGAGAGACTATGTTATGTCCTTTAGATGTATTGATGATGGGTGTGTCAGGGTCATTTGCATTCTTTCCTAGGCTCTACTAATTGTTTTAGCATGCCTTGCGATTCTACTTCCTTATTAGTACGTAGTATTTATAGTTAGCAGTTCATTAGCCTGTGTGAGGGCGTGATTTTTTTTATGCCTCTACGCTGTGCTCTCTCGCCGCCAGCCACTCCGGCCGGCACCGGCGCCCACGCCCACGCCCTGCTGCTGGTCACTTTAGTGTCCTCCCTGACGCGTCTCCCTCGCCCATCGCCACGTCCCATCCTTCGCGTGCCATGATTACCCCGCCGCCCACAAATCCCTGGCAATTACTTGCCCTCCCACCAATCCTCCTCGAGAGTTTCGGCGAGACCGAACCCTCGCTTTGTTGAGTGTCGCAAGCTGGCACTATGCAGTACTGCACCTGCATTATCCGCCACTGACAAGTAGACTCGATGTCTCATGGGCCCACATGTTAGTGGCA
This sequence comes from Tuctoria greenei, assembly GCA_036927565.1. NCBI lineage: Eukaryota > Viridiplantae > Streptophyta > Magnoliopsida > Poales > Poaceae > Tuctoria > Tuctoria greenei. The sequence continues at coordinate 34,772,168 of JAYESD010000004.1, forward strand.
GCTAATGCAGGTGCAGTACTGCGGAGGATTTCAATCATGCAAGCTGCCTGCCTTATCTGTCTTGCATTCGCCACCTGCTACCGCTGGCGTTCATTACTTGCCTTGCAACTAATAATTCTCTTCGAGACGCATTCCAGCTGATGTCAGTCAGACCGAATCGGTGAACCCTATCTTTTTCTAGTGTAGCATTGCCAGCTGCATGCCCCTCACAGTCTTGCTTGCTTCGCTCATGGACTGAAAATCCTTTGCAGTACTATGAGTGTGTACCGCCACTGACATGTGTACCTGATGGCTCATTTTAGGGTATGAACAGCAACAAAGAAGTCAATAATGTAACCTCCCCATCAAAATAGTTGTCGTTAGGACAGTCCTAACTACTGTAGTAGTTCATTTTTAATTCATTTGATGGCGACAATTAATATAAACCTGGAGGGAGTACTACGAAACAAAATGGTGCTGGCACGACGCAGTCGTCCCATGCTTGTATTTGCTGCACTCGTCCTGAAGATGGTATGAACATCAGACTTTTCTTCTTTTCACACTATTTGTACATGATACTAAACATGTTTAGGAGGTAATTTGCTTTAATCATTTACCGTTTGAATCAATGTAATAGAAGGAAGGAAGGTAGGAAGAAGTGTGGCTAAAGGACTTAAGGTTGCCAGAATACGCTATGCATCCCAAGTTAGTAGAATGGAGCATGTGAAGCTACCAATTCAGTTCTCCGCTAGGTTGGGTGTTGTGGTTGGTATTAATTAGCGGTACTTTGTCGATGATGTGGTTATGTTTACAAAAAGACATGCGTCCCTCAGCAGTGCAAGGAAGTGGACAGAGGTTGGCCATAGTAACAAGAGAGATATAGTACAAGACATTCTGGTTAGTGTTGTCACACCCCCACACAAGTATTTTTTTTCTTGCAATCTCCATCCTGTACGTTTACAGCAACTTGTTATACAATGTACAGGATTCCTGGGACTTGGAGGACACACCGGAGAGCGCAAAAAAAATTTTGAAAATTGCTGGTGAGCGCTACAAGGGGTGGCGTTCAACTTTGCATGCCACCTATAAGAGTTATTCTACCGATGAAGAATGTATACAAAACCAGCCTGCTGACGTAACGACGCCCGAGTGGTTGCACCTAATAGAATATTTTTGGTCTGAGCGATTCAGGGTCAGCTAACTTTTTAATAGCTTCGCATCATACAAAAAATATTTCATTTACTTTCATTTGTGGAATTCATTCTTAAAATTATTGCAGTCAATAAGCAGGACCAATTCTCAAAATCGAAGCAGACAAAAGGCGTGTCACTTGCTTGGCTCCAAATCCTACGCCCATCTTAGTTATGAGAAGGTATGAAAACTAAATCATGCTTTTACTTTGCACTGCAAAACAATATGTATATTGACATGTTGAAGTTTACTTGTATTTTATGTAGCGAAACCCAGAGACCAGAGAAGAACCCGATGACATACAACTGTGGGAGGCAAGCCATTTGTTGAACGGTAACTGGACAAACAAGCTAGCAGAAGTTGCACATGTGAGTAACACTTCAAACAATCCCCGATTAAATAAATATTTGCAAATTACCTATGTCTTTTCTTTTTGTATATAGATCCAGGCACATGCCCAAGTGGACGACATGGAAGCTGAGCAGGGAGGCCCAATTCCAAATGAGGAGAGAAACCACATCTTCCAGTGTTGTTATAGATCCTCAATCGGTTGTGCAGGATCACAGGTTTGGGGTCGTGGTTATATGGCTAACCCAACTGGTCCCGAACGTGAACGTATGTGTATCCAGATGTCTGAACACCTCAACGACCAAGTTTGAAACTTAGAAGTTAGAAATGCAGGCCTCAATGAAATAGTGCAGGACTTGGAAGGAAGAAATGATAGCTTAAACACCCAGATGGACTGCATAAACCAGAAGAATGAAGAGTTAATCGTTCAAGTCCAGAACTTACAAGGTCAGATAGCAGCTGATCGTGAACAGACAGCTAAAGAAATGCAGGACATGTGCGCCTCAGTGGCTGAAATGCACAAAATGATGATGGCGACCACTCCACATAAGGTCCAACAAATAAGGAACCGCCAAAAGCCACCTGCTCCAACAATTAGTCCTGGTCAGCTTAGCAAAACTCTTAGCATGCAAACACGTCTCTTAAGTAATCCTTGAGTGTTGTTATGCGTGTTGTAATATCAATTGATGGATGTTTATTGTTAAACTCGTGATTTTGTTCCCACTAATTTTCAAACCTGGTGCATTCGGGTTCTACTGCCGCTAATTATAAAACGTGGCATTACGAATTTCTTGTCACGAATGATAAATTGTTGCAATAGGAAGCTATTGCCAATACGGATGATAAAACATGGCAATAGAATGACAAAACATTGCAGTATAAACATTTGGCAAGGACCTAAAAAATGTTGCATTAAAACACTATTGCCATAGTTAAGAAATCGTTGTAATACCAAACTATTGGCCACGGATGCGAAATCGTTGCGGTACCATATACTAGTTCCAACGGATCTGAAATCGTTGCAATACGGTACTATTCGCCACGTTTGTGGACTCGTTGCAATACCCAACTATTCGCCACGGATACGAAATCATTGCAGTATTAGACTAGTTCCCACGGATCTGAAATCGTTGCAATACGGTACTATTCGCCATGTTTGTTGACTCGTTGCACTAACCTACTATTTGCCACGGATGTTAAATCATCGCAGTATCATACTATTTGCCACGGCTGTCAGTACCATACTATTTGCCACAAATGTAAAATCGTTGCAATACCGTGATATTCGTTGCAATATGGTAAATCGTCGCTACACCATAACTCGTTGCAATATGTTACTATTTGCCATGGCTGTGAAAATTGTTGCAATATTGTAGTATTTGCCACGAATGTGAAAATTGTCGCAATCACGTACTATTACCATGAACGTGAAATCGTTGCAATACAATGCAATTTGTTGCAAGATGTTAAATCGTCGCAATACTATGAACCGTCACAATAACATACTATTTGCCACGAATGTGAAATCATTACAATATCGTACTATTGCCACGCCTGCAAAATCGTTGCAATACAATTCTATTCGTTGCAATACGTTAAATCGAAGTAATACGCTAAACCGTTGCAATAACATACTATTTGCCACGATTATGACATCGTTACAATATCGTACTATTGCCACACCTGTGAAATCATTGCAACCACATACAATTACCACAAATGCGAAATCGTTGCAATACCATGCTGTTTGTTGCAATAAGTTAAATCATCGCAATACGCTAAATTGTTATAACAACATACTGTTTGCCACGAATATGAAATCGTTGCAATACTGTACTATTTGCCATGATTGTGAACCCGTTGCAATACCATACAATTTGTTGCGATACGTTAAATCGTTGCAATACATGAAAACGTTACAATAGCGTCCTATTTGCCACCGATGTAAAATCATTGCAATACCATACTATTCGCCACGGATGCCAAGGTGTCGCAAATAACCTATCGCCGCGAGAATTATTATGACGATTCGTAAAAACTATCGCCACGCTCTTTTTCGTTGCAACAGCGACCTATTGCGATGAAAAACAACCTATTGCGACGAATTTTTTCGTTGCGATAAATTGGAATCCTTGCAGTGAAGCCGTTGGCTGGCACACCTACTACTGCAGCTGCTACAACTCTGGGTGGCCGGGGGCCACGCCCTGAGAAACGACCTCGGCCGTCGTCTGAAGACGGTGGCAGCTCAAAGATGTGGTGTCCGATACACAAGACGGACAACCACAATCTGGAAGACTGCCGAGAGGTCCGGAACCTTGCCGAGCGCTACAACAAGCGCCGGGAAGAAGCTCCTTTCCGTCAAAGTGAAGGAAAACAAAAAGTCGACGAAGCTCCGGCTGAAGAGGAGTTAGGCTTTCAAGACCTCGAAAAGGTCTTGAAGGCTATTTACACCTCCGCTGACGACGACTCCGACATCTCTGACAACGAGTGTCGGAAGAACATGAACACCATCTTTGGTGGTTCGTGGGACATCACTTCCCGTCGTATCCTCAAGACAATGCGGCAGGACATGGCCTCTGTAGCACCCAGCGCCAGGGCGGAGCCTCATCGGAAGTGGATGAATACTGCCATCACCTTCGATGCTTCAGACTACCCCTTGAACATGATTGGAGCTGCTCAACTTCCACTGATGGTATCTCTGACCATCAATAACATCCAGCTCCACCACATAATGGTGGACGGAGGTTAGGGGCTGAATCTCATAAGCTTCGAAGCCTTCGTCAAGCTTCAGCTTTGACCTTTGGATCTTCGCCTCTCTCGACCTTTCTCAGGAGTAGGTCTGGGGGCCATAACTCCACTCGGTGCCATTACTCTCTCGGTGACCTTCGGAACTCAGGAGAATTACAGGACTGTGAAGTTGGTCTTCGACGTGGCACAAATCAACTTGCCATTCAACGCCATCTTGGGCAGGCCAGCTTTATACAAATTCATGGCTGCTGCTCATTATGGCTACTTGGTGTTGAAGATTCCAACACCATCAGGCGTTCTCTGGATCCGTGGAGATCGCACCACCAGAGTTATAGCTCTGGAAGAACTCCACGCGCTTACTACAACGCAGGAGGAAGAATTCGGAAAGGAGCAAGCTCTGAAGCCCCCGAGCATTCATCATCGAGGCTCAACCTCCGCACCTCGTGTGTAACCAATCGGCGATACCGACATTCCCATCAAAGTCGTCCAATTGGTTCCGATGCTGCTCAGACCACCGGTATATCGGGAGGTATGAACGACAAATAGGAACTCGCGCTCATCACTTTCCTCTGGTCTAATGTCGACGTGTTTGCCTGGCAATCGTCACAAATGCCTGGGATCCCTAGGGAGATGATTGAGCACAATCTGAAGATTTATCCCGACGCTCGGCCTGTACATCAGAAGCCTCAGAAGCAATCAGTAGAGCGACAAAACTTCATACGCCAAGAAGTGAAAAAGTTGCTCAAAGATGGATTCATCTGGGATGTCTTTCACCCAAAATGGCTAGAAAACCCACTCGTTGTACCCAAGGCCGGTGGGAAGCTTCGGATGTGTATCAACTACACAACACTGAATAAGGCATGTCCAAAGGATCCATTCCCACTACCTAGAATAGATCAATATTGGATTCCACCTCCGGGTGTTAATTACTGTGTTTCCTAGACGCATATTCTCGGTATCATCAAATCAGAATGTCTAGGGAAGATGAAGAGCATACCGCATTCATCACAATAGATGGATTATTTTGTTACACTACCATGCCATCCGGTCTCAAAAACGCTGCTTCAACGTCTGTGCGAGCTATGTACAAAACTTTTGAAGAGCTCATTAGAGATGTAGTGGAAGTGTACGTCGATGACGTCGTCATCAAGGTCAAGAACAAGGAGTCATTTCTTGACACCTTGCAAGCTGTCTTCGACAAGTTGCGAATCACACACACAAAGCTGAACCAAGACAAATGTGTCTTTGGGGTTAGCTCCGGAAAGCTTCTTGGATTCTTGGTGAACCACCGGGGAATAGAGGCGAATCCGGCGAAGATTAAAGCTATTGAAGACATGCGGCCACTAGCTCGCATTAAGGATGTCCAGAAGCTGACTGGGTGTCTAGCTGCCCTCAGCCGGTTCATCTCAAGACTGGTGGAACAAACGCTACCCTTCTTCAAACTATTGAGGAATTCTGGACCATTCCAATGGTCTGAAGAAGCAGAAAAGGCATTCCAAGAGCTGAAGCAGCTCCTCACCACTCTACCAACTTTGGTACCTCCGAATCCTGGTGAGCCACTTCTGCTTTACATTTCAGCAACTGACGAAGTTTTCTGCATGGTCTTGGTTGCGGAAAGACCAGAACCATCTCCAGTTCAGGAATCCAGACCCCTCCGGGAAGGTCCGGAGCTACCTGAAGGCGAGTCTGAGTCCCAGCCCAAAGACCCGGATCCTCGAGGTGAGATGCCAGAGGATCAACCTCCTTCAAATGAAGGAGTTACTATTGCTGAACAAGAAGATCCGGACCCTTCTAGGAGGGTCTGGGTCACTTTAGAAGAAGCCCCGGGTTCCTCTAGTAGGATTCAGGAAGTCCCCGAAAAAGGTTCGGACCCCTCCGAGAGGGTCCGGGCTGATGAGGAGGAAGCTTCGGGCCCCTCCGGGAGGGTCCGGACAGTCCAGTGCCCAGTATACTTCATCAGTGAAGTACTCCATGATGCCAAGACTCGCTACCTAGAGGTTCATAAGCTGCTTTATGCAGTTCTTATCGCCTTTAGGAAGCTTCATCACTACTTCCAAGCTCACAGTATTTCAGTGGTAACCTCTTATCCACTGCATGCAATCTTGTATAACCCCAACTCTACTAGGAACATTGCAAAGTGGGCAATGGAATTGGTCGAGTTCGATCTTGAATTCGTCCCAAGACAAGCGATCAAGAGTCAAGCATTGGAAGACTTTGTGGCGAAATGGACCCCCTCTCCATCAAATCTTGGGGGCCCCAGTGAGCAGAAGCCAGAACGTAAGGTTCCGGTCTTCACTAAGCCTCACTGGACTCTCTACATCGACGGCTCCGTGCAGAAGCAAGGGGCCAGGGCTGCAATCCTTCTCCTTGCTCCGACCGGGGAGAAGGTCAAATACATGGTTCACCTTGACTTCAAGGCGACCAACAACATGGCGGAGTATGAAGCACTAATCAATGGGCTCAAGGTGGCACTATCATATGGTGTCAAGCAACTGTTTGTAAAGGGTGATTTGTAGCTCATTATAAAACAAGTCAAAGGTTAATGCTGCTGCAACAACCCCCAACTAGCTACATATCTTCTTGAAGTCTTGAAGCTTCAGAAGGATTTTGAAGTCCTAGATCTTTGCCATGTCCAGCGTCTCAACAACGCTAAAGCTGACGAACTCTCGACGAAAGCTTCAACCAGAGCTCCGACTCCCGATGGAACCTTCGTTCGGAGATTGTTAAGACCAATAGCTCAGCCTGCCAAACTGAGCAAAGGGGGTGAGACCAGCACCTCGAAGCTGGCGGTCCCGATGGCCCTATTACTATGGCGTCCATCAAGGGTCGTAGGTGCTGTAGGAAGCTCCGAGCAACCCAGCACTCAAGACTCAGAAGCTCAAGTTAGCTCCAATGCATGGATCTCGGAGATCCGGAGCTACTTGAAAGACAACATACTTCCTGAAGACAATGTATCTGCTGACTGGTTAGTCAGATTGGCTAAAAGATACACACTGGTGGAAGGGGATCTCTATCGGCGTGGTTCCAACGGCGTCCTAATGTGGTGCATTACAAGGGAAGAAGGCCGCGAGCTCCTCGTGGAAATCTGTGGAGGCGAGTGTGGGAATCATGTGTCTTCCCGCACGTTGGTCGGTAAAGCCTTCGGGCATGGTTTTTACTGGCCTACAACACTCCAGGATGCAACCGAGCTAGTGAAGAAATGTGAAGCATGCGAGTTCCATGCGAAGCAAATTCACACATCAGCTAAACCACTAGAAATGATACCTCCGACATGGCCATTCGCTGTGTGGGGTATGGATATCTTGGGACCTTTCCCTATGGTTGTCAGAGGTTACAAGTACCTGTATGTCGCCATCGACAAGTTTACCAAGTGGCCGGAAGCAACTCCAGTAGTGACAATAAACAAGCAATTAGCTATCAATTTCTTGCAGTCCATAGTATGCAGATTTGGATTCCCAAACAAGATATAACTGACAACGGGACCCAATTCACAAGTTCTGCATTCCAAGGATATTACGAAGACCTCAACATTCAAGTCAGCTATGCTTCTGTAGCTCACCCGGCAAGCAATGGCCAAGATGAGAGAGTAAATGCAGAAATCCTAAAGGGACTCAAGACACGCACATATGAGCGCTTGAAAAAACATGGAGCCAACTGGATCGAGGAGCTTCTGTCCACCTTGTGGGCAAACAGGACAACTCCAAACTGATCAACTGGAGAGACACCCTTCTTCCTGGTGTACGGAGCTGAAGCAGTCCTTCCTCCGGAAATCACCTTGGGGTCACTCCGGGTCCGAACCTTCGGCGCAGCCACACAGGACCAGCTCCGGCATGAAGACCTTGACCTCGTTGAAGAGGGAAGGTGCCGAGCAGCTGTTTGAAATGCACGATACCGCCAAGCTCTCCGACGTTATCACTAAATGCATGTGCATAGCCGAGAGCTCGAGGAAGGCAATCTGGTGCTACAGAGAATACAAACTAGAGAAGGGTTAAACAAACTTTCCCCCAATTGGGAAGGACCCTTTCGAGTGATCAAAGTATACCATCCCAGATGCGTTCGCTTGACAACCCAGGATGGGACACCGCTCCCTAATCCTTGGAACATTGAGCACCTCCGTAAGTTTTACGCTTATATCATGGAGGTGAGTCTGTAATTACATATCATGTATGTTATAGCATCATTGTACAGAGTCGGGTAGCTCCTTGGGAAGGAGAGCCGGACCTTTCCAAGAAGGTCCGCAAAGTTCAAGAAACACTTGACACAGTCTCAGAACTGAAAGTGTAGCTAGCTACCCTGGGTTGAACAAGAAATGTAACACACTTAGCTTGGTTTCGTACCCTAAGAGTGTACTTGTCTCCCCTATACCCCGGACCTATAATGAAAAACATCAATATATGAAAACAGACTCCACGTGCATTTATTTTGTACAGGCTCATTCTTTTTTATTTTTCTCTTCGTTGTCTATAACAAAGTTGTGCAATTCTTAAGAAGCTTTAGCTCGAACAATTCATATATAATTCAATTTGCATTGTTATTTCTTTTGGGTCTTAACATCGTTGAATGGCCTACTCGCCTAAACGCCAAGCCAATCTAGGTCCGGAGTGTGCTATCGACTTAGCCTGGTCCTGCACCCTAAGTACGCCACTCTACGTACACCCCGGCAGACCAAAGTAAGGTGAGTCCAAAAAATGATTGGACCTGGAGAAAATAAATAGATGCGCTTGATTGTATATAGAATTGTTGTTGACCTAAAATTTCATATGAGAATAATAAGTCGCAAATGAGCTATATATGAGAAATGGATTTTACTATTTTTCTTGACTTCAGTGTGCAGGAAAAATGAAAATCCCACGATGATGGTGGATAAAACCGGAGCTATCCAAGCTTTGACATCCCCCAAGGGGGCCTGCTGTTGATGTTTTAAACATTGATAGTTGGCGTCGGCGGAGCTACTAAGTTTCGACAATTCCAGGGGGCCAATCGTCAACGTGAAGAAATAAAAGGAGTTGAAGAAAAGATGGTAGAATGACACCCCAATGGGGTCTGCTGTCAATGCTCTACGTGTTGATGGTGGTCAATGCTAGAGCTACAAAGCTCCAACGACCCCAGAGGGCTGGCCGTCAACGCTCTACATGTTGATGGTGGCTGCTATTGGAGCTACTAAGCTCCGACAACCCCAGGGGGACCCTGCTATCGACGTAACAAAACTTCGGACCTATACTCTAGAAGTTTGAATCACTCAAGTCCTCAACAAAATGCTACATCCTTTTGGTACTTGTTCGCAATCAAATTGTGTACATCTACCAGGGGACCGAGTAATACAAAGGTTGAAGACAAAAAATGAAATTCATAATTTTTTTGGATTTCATTCATCTGAAGACAAGAGATTACAAAATTGGAGTAAAGAAGAGAAGATACAAGCGGAAGCTAAAAGGAGAAAGTCCTAAGTTCTGTGGAAGAACGAGGCAACCCTCTGGGCTACCTCCGACACGCTGGTCTTGGCGGCGTCTCCCTCTCCATCGATGGGACCTTCAAGCATCGGGTTTAGTGGGAAATGAGGATCCCGGCTTGTGTAGCAAGTCAACATGTATTCTGCGACGTTCTGCGCAAGGGATTTTCCTTCAGTTTCCAACTGATCCGCGATGACATCGCCCATCACGCCAAGTTTGTTGCCAACCGAGCTTAGCACCCCCAACGCATGGACCAACTATGGCTCAGAATTGCCTGGACGCATGGGTCTAAAGCTCAGCAGCGCCAGCGCGACATCAGCTTTGCCCACGAAGTCCCATACTTGTTGAGACTCCGCAGCCCTTGAGCCTCAAATCTCCTCCAAGGACCTCTTGGCTGCCGCAAGCTCTGAACCCTCCCGGGCAAGGCGCTCGACTTCCTTGGCGTGCTAATGAATCCTCTCAAAAACTTTCTTTTCAAGGTCACCAAGCTCCTTATCCCGGACGTGGATCCGGTTCCGGCGGTCAACCAGATCTTTCTCCCAGCCTCGCACCTTCTTCTCCCAGGAATTGACTTCGGCTTCCCTTTTGGTAAGGTCCTGTCCCTGCTGCCAGGCCTTCTCCTCCTCGCTCTTGCAGAGCTCCTCCAGCTTTTTGGTGTGCTCCGCAAGGCTCTTGTGACCCAGAGCCAGCCTTTGGGCAAGCTCCTACTTCCTCTTCACGAGGTCATCCCTCAGCTCCAGGAGTTTTTTCTCTTCCTCTTCGAGCTTTTTCTATCGCTCGTCAAGACCCTCCCGGCGCTTGACGAGACTTTCGTGGATTGTATTGAGGCTCTCCTGGCAATCATTCACCGCTTCATTAGCAGCCAGGGCTTGTTCGTGTATAGCCCAGGACTGATTGTCAAGGGATCGCACCATGCTTTCCCTCTCATCCAGCAACTGGCCCAGTACTCCATCCGGGCCTTCTCCCTGTTGACCCACTCCTTATCGTCGGCCGGCCTTGTTTGCGCCAGCATGGTCTTGAATTGGAGTCGGTTGCTCTACCTCCTAAGAGCTTGGCGCTCCTCCTCGAGGGCCTTGCTGTCGTGATAAAATGCAAGTTGGACCTGACAAAGGCTGAAGCATGCATTGTTGATGGATAACGATAGAGGGATTGGCTCTGGACCTGCCGGGGTCCTCTCAGGTGACTCCAGCGGGTCCTCCAGAACAAAAATGGGGTCCCACTCTACAAGAGCGGTCCCCTGAGCTTTCGCGGCACTAGGGCCGCCCTCCGGGAGTGCCTCGGTCATCACCGAGGTAGGTCCTGCCAAGGGAGTTTCTACCTCCGGAGTCAGCTCCGAAGGTCCCGCCGCCAGGTCATCATCAACTGGCCCCTCGGGCAAGGGACCAGCCGCTTCGTTTTGGCACCCTGGCTCAGGAACGGGTACCTCCGGAACTACCACATATGGTGCAGGTAGTGAAGACTCAGCCGGAGTTGGGGCTATCTTCGGCTCCGACACTGGTGCTTCCTCCACTGCCGATTCAGGCACTGGCGCTTCGACCTCCATGGCGCCTGCCGGTTCAGGCACCGACGCTTTGACCTCCACCGGTTTGGGTGCCAGCACCTCCACGTCAACCGGCTTAGGCACCGGAACTTCATCAACTGCCGGCTCGGCCACCGGGGCTTCAGTAACATCTGGCTCGAAGGTCGGAACTGCAGCTACCTCTGGCAGGCCGGAGCGTCCGTCATCACAACATCCAAAACCGGAGCTTCAGCCTCCGGAGCTGGTGCCACTGGTACATCTTCATTCCCGTGGTCCGGCGCTACCATAGGAGATTCGCGAGATGAGTCGAGGTCTAGAACCACGACAAGTGGCGCCGGAGCTGCCGTGACCTCAGCCACCACCTGGGGCGGCGCTGGAATTGGAGCCAGAGTCTCCGCCTGCACAGCATCAGTTGCTGTCACAGGAACCGAAGCTTCAGCCCCTTTTTTGGATACCCTGTGGATGAAGGACAAAGAAACTCAAAATATGGTTACAACAAAAATAACCAACTGAGGTAAAAAAGTAAATTTACCTTGGAAGGCTTCCGCTCCAGCTAGTGCGGAACCTCTTCGCCGGGCGCTCAAGGTCCGACCCAGTCGCAACTCGGGTAGTAACTCCGAAAAGCTCTTCAGAGCTTGTTGCTATCATCAACGATGTCTTGGTTGGGGCCTTCTTCGACTGGGAAGGGCCCTCGGACATAGAGCCCTTAGCTGGCCCCGGCGCCGGAGTCACCTGGGCGGAGCTGACATTTCGGGGAGAAGCCGATGCTGGAGTTGGCGTCACCGTCAAAGACCTCCCCCGCCAGGGAGAAGGAGCTGTTGTGGAAGGAGCAGGTCTGACGGGCCTCCCATCAGAGTGCTTCAACTTTCTCTTTCAGTTGGAGGGCTCAGCCAACTCTTTGCCCTTGCCTATGACTTCAGCTCTTTGTCTCGGGGCGGAAGTAGGGCCACCCTCGAGAGCTCCGGGGATCACCAATCTGGTGGTCGGACACCTCTCTACCTCACCGAGGTCATCAAGCACCGGCATCTTCCTCCAGAGCTCCCGGCTGAACTCAGCCTCCATGTTCAAAGGGAGGAGAGCTGCCAGTGGAGTTAAGTCATCGCCCTCGATGTCGATGCCATGCTGGAACTTCTTAAGATGAAGCTCCAAAGTAGAGCCATCCAAATTGGACTTTAGACCGGTTTCAATCCGGTCATCATCATCCATGTTGTTGAGGGCCCAGGCGAGCTTCTCCCTCTTCTTCAGCGGAGCCCATCTGTTGACCAGGAAGTTGCAGAAGAATGTCTAGGGGGTCACCCCTCCTTCCACACATTGACAGATCATGGTCAAGGCAGGGTTGAAGGCCTCTGACAACACCGAAACCACACTCCAGGCGTCGGTGTCAACATTGGGAAGACCTTCACGCAGCTCCAGCTTCTTGTGCTCCTCTACCGTGACGATAATCCAATCATTCTTCCAGTCATCCCACTTGCCGGAAGGAAACGACCTCAAGTACTTGTAGGGGCATTTCTTGTGCTTCACAAAATAGTAGAAGCCAAGATACTCGAAACTCTTGCCGGTGGTGTGGATGGCGAAGAAGGTACAGAAAAGCTAGACGCAGGGGGGAATACCCACCCACATCTCGTTGAAGTGGAAGAATGTTGACACAAGAAGAATAGAGTGGGGGCCAAGGTGCTACAACTGCAGACCATAGAAGTCTAACAGCATCAATAGGAAAGTTGAGAAAGGTGGGATCAGCCCCACAATGGAGTATGCAGAGAAGTACACCCTGTCGCCGCCGTGCTTCTTCTTGAATGGGAGCTCGTTTGCGCGGACCAGGTGGTTGAAGGAGTTGCTGGACCACCCCATGTAGGTCCGTACCTTCTTCAGATCGTCGTCGCTTGTGAGACGGCTCTTGCAGAGCCCCAACTCCATCGCAGCATGGCGGGGCAAGAAATAAAAAGCAAGTGACAGTTTGGAGGACTCGAGCGCAAGATCAAATGAAGGCGTAAGGAATCCCCAAACCACGAATGCTTTCCCTCTTATGTAAGCCACCGCAACGCTTGGATGGAAACTGCAAAAAGGCCAGAGATACATTTCAAAAATTACACCCTGCTAATGACAAAGGCGTCCGGGGCCACCAAGACGATCAAGTCGAGGTCCTTAGCCCAGGCGAACAACTGTCATGATGAGAGGCGAGAAACCCAAGGGCGGCGGCCTGACAGGGCGCGCGGAACCAATGTTGACGGAGCCAGAAATCATCCCCGGCAACGGAGCCATAAATGCTTGTTGGTATTACTTATGCACCATTAACTAAACATGTCCAACTGATGTGTCAGAACTGCTTGTTAATGGTTCTATTGGATCATAGAGTGAATTCTGCAAGCGCACAGAGATATCATTATAGCATTTCCCCTTAAGAGTATTCCCAAGGGTGTCATTTATTTGATCCCAAAGGAAGGCAGGGAAGAGATATAACAATCATTAAGTGGAAAGGGTAGAAAAGTCTAGGTAAGAATATAGTAAGGATGGATAAAATAATAATGGAGGTAGTGTGACACACACAAGAGCTTTGAAGTCTAAGGGGAATAAGAGGATCCTAAAGGTTAGTTAAGGTTGAGAGTTATGGAGGTACTCCTACTATGCTCTATTGTACATATACATAGTATAAACTAATTATTCATAAGCTAGATGAATAGTGAATACTTATGCTACGTGGTTCAACACATCGGGCACGGGCTTACCCCTAGCAATACTAGGGCGACTCCCGCCAAGAGCCTGTGGCATAGCCGAACGTGGAGGATTGCAAAGGACAGATAGAGCTGTCACCACCTACAACCTACCTCTTCAATCCGTGGATCTACGAGACATCCAATGCTACTTAGCTATCCTAGCACCATGCTAGTATATTAAGTAATTACTTTAAGATCCTAGGCACAATCCATCCTAAGGCAATGAATTGAAGCATCATTGAACCAGTGTTGATACACAACATAATTATCCATAGTAACCTAGTTATGTGATAATTAACTAGACTATAGTGGGGGTCTATAGGTTCTATGATAATGAGATATGTTCATGATGAAATAGTCATAGAAGCTATACCTTCCACATACATGGACTCCACAATCAAACAAGAAATGCTTTGCCTAAGTATATGTATAAGTAGAGACTAAAGATACTATCTTTATTATTCATAAAGTCACAAATACAAGAAAGAATACATGAGTCATACCTTTCCTAATGTAGGATTGGGAAGAGAGAGACTCTTTACTCCTTTCCCAATTTGTACTTGGGACTAGAGACTCTCCTCTCTACAACCTAACTCCTCTAAGACTATGGATAATAGTGTATACAATAGAGATGAAGCTCAAGTGGTGTGTGTTGAAGTGAGGGATAGGGGGTCCTATTTATACTAGTGTTGAGGTCGGTTATCGCCACCAAAAGCGCGCGAATCAGTCACCATTGACTCCAGGAAGCCGGGAGGAGCCAACACGTGGAGGCTGACCGAGTTTGGTGCAGAGACCAGGTCGGCCGACCCCCTGGTTCAGCCGACCTGGTAATTGCACCAATTCTTGTGTGCTTTCTCCAGGTGGCTGCCAGGTGGGTCCGATTGATGTATATGGGTGATACGCCGTTGGATCTCCTTGGATATTTCTGTTTGTGGGCCATTCGATCCATGGGATGCCACATGTCGTCGCCTCATTGGCTGGGATGATATTTTATAGGTTTGGTCCATCTACATTTCCTCATTTCCCGCATAAAATGCTGCATACACATATTTCTCCAAGTCCAAGTGGAATTGGGTTAGATAGAAATGTGATGTGTGCAAGAAATGACAAATCCTTCACATAATTGAGTTAGATTGATGGATGAAATTGGTATATAACAGCCATCAACAAACTCCCCCAAGCTTATCCTTTGCTCGTCCCGAGCAAAGGCAAGACTTTAGGTTGATGATCAGGAGTTGCTACAATGTCTTATTTTTAAAAGTATCTAATGCACAACGAGATACTCTACCTAGTATTGCAGAAATTGGCTATGATACCCTACCTTTCTTTAGTTATCATGGGGCTTATGCTTTCTCATATTCATGAGTAGTTGAAAGGTAGAATAGCAAATGGGGCAAACAATGCCTAGAAATCAAGTTCCACTTAAACCCCAGAGAATTCAATTTAGATATGAAGTACCTCAATTTGATTCTCTCAGTCACTCCTTTGTGGATAGTGGAAATATTTCCTCACCAAAGCATTGTGCCTATACTATTCCTACTCATTGAATATGGCTTGTATGTGGAGCTTGGTAAGGAAAGTAAGTAGGCATATTTGCATCACATATATTGCTAAGTCAAAAGAGTAAGCCTTAGGAAAATTCAAATCAAAACTTTTTGATTCAAGACTAGTGCATGTGTGATGGGGTGGACGTGGATGTGGATACTTGAGATAATTCCTTTTTTGGTATAATCTCTCTTTCGTTTGCAGGGATGAAACATGGCTACTTTGCTTTTCTCTCTCTTTTTTTTTCTCATTCT
Organism: Tuctoria greenei; assembly: GCA_036927565.1. Lineage (NCBI taxonomy): Eukaryota > Viridiplantae > Streptophyta > Magnoliopsida > Poales > Poaceae > Tuctoria > Tuctoria greenei. The sequence goes on from JAYESD010000004.1 coordinate 34,787,913, forward strand.
TATGATGTAAGCATGTTTTTTTTTCTTTTTGTAGCCATGTCTTCTACTCCCTTTCTTTGCACTGAATTTTGAAGAGTGCTAAACATGAATAACATGGAGTTTCTCTTTTTATTGTGGTATGGTGGATATGACGGACATTTTTCTTACTTCTAGTGTAGAAGTATAGCATGTGCAAGTGAAGTCTTGAATTCAAAAAGAGTTGAATGATTTCTCACATAGGTCTATACTAGTTTGACTAGGCTCAATGTGAAAGCAAATAGCATATGCATAAGGTTTTGTCTATGTATGAATATCATATGGCTTTGGTAGGTATTTCCAATCAATTGAGGGAAACTTAAATCTTTTTAGAATTTCTCTGGTAATTTAATTTTTACATTCAAACTAGGACTAGCAGCCCTATCACCAATTGTAGTCTTGCAACAACCTAGAATTAGATCAAGCTTTTACTACCCACAACTTCCAAATTAAGGTAAAAGTATTTCAAACCAATGAAAGCAATATTCGAAGAGTAGCAAGTTGTAAACTAGAGACTTAGGAATATAAAACAGAGCAACTATTCATCATTTCATCTATGTGAATTCCAAATCATTCTTACCACACATCTTTATTTGGAAAGCAAATCTAATCTATTATTATTTTTTAAATGCAAGGTGGATGATGGATGGATGGAAAATAAATATGCATGGAATGTGATACATGTTACCTCAAGTGGGGGTCCTCCCCCAAGCTTGTTCTTCAACTACCTCTGTGATAAGGGTTGAACCCTTGATGTCGGAAGTATAATGCAAGATCAGCTTGTTGTTGTTGTAGCGCTGTGTTGAAGTTGGTGAATTGAGCATCCATGTGTTGTTGCCAATCCTGGGTACCTTGAACATGCTCCTGGAGTGTGCTGTAGATTTCACCTGTTCTCACTTCAAGTTCTCCTATACGTCTAGTGAGGTCCGTCATTCCTTGGCTATAGTCATGATGACTTCTAGCCGAAAAGGAATGATGTCCTCTCATGGACATTGGGGGCAAGATGCTAGAGCTTGAAGAGAATAAGGGTTGATCCCTTTGCCATTCTTGCCAAGATGATCCCCCAATCTCATACATCGGAGGTTGAGTCCATCCGGGCGCATAACCCGTTGGGTTCTCTTCCTCTTGGTATTCATGGACCGGAGAGATTATCGGTGGCATGCATGTGGCTGCAGCCCTCGCACGATTCCTTGTTACCCTGCCAGGGACATTACTTCTTCTTGCTTTCTCGTGGGGAAGAAGATTAATGGTTAGCCTCCAGTATTTGTACAAATGAAAATCCGGGTTAGGTAACCGAATTTCATTGACAAAGCCGGGATAGAAAAATATCAAGGACCCATCTTGATCATGCTTACGGGTATGTCCTTGCACTAAATAGTCTTCATCAATTAATTCTCTTTCAGTTTCAATGTATTCAAATGAAGAGTATTTAAGTGCTCCTACCCTATTAGCAATATGAGTAATCAATGAAGTGCATTCAATTGGTCCTGATTTTGAAATGTAATCTAACCATTGTGTCATCATGGCTTTGACTGGAGCAACTTTTATCTTTTTAGTCATGGCAAACAAAATTTTCAATTCATCATCTCGCACAACCCTAACATCTCCCCTAGGGAACGTAGTCATAGCCACCCATCTATGCATGAAGCGTAAGGTAGGGTTTTATATGTGGCTATTCCTAGGAGCCCTACATGTGACCTCACTAGTTAGCTCGTGGCATAAACTTTGTTTGTTAAACTTAGGAAAATTGTCTAAATCTAGCAAACACCATTTATGGAAGCCTAGGATGCTACCTAATTCTTTCCATAGGATGTTGTATTCTTTTTTAAATAATCTAAAAGAAATACCATCAAATCCTATTCTTAGCGTGCAAAGGAATTGGATAGTGAGAAGGCGTGAAGCTTTCTCCTCTATGTGAGCAACGTCATCAAATCCAATTGCATGCCAAATGGAAAAAAATTCGGAGTCCATACCTATTTTGGAGATCAATTGTGGATCGTAAGCCTTGGTGTGGCGGAACTCACGATCTTGGAGAAGCCTGCGTGCTTGATCTTCAACTTCTCTTCGTATGTCGAGGTCGTTGTCATAAAGAAGATGGTGTGGGTTGCTTCTCTCTTCCATGGGAGTGTCCTCACACACACTTCTCCTCCTTGGGCTTGTACCCATGGAAGAGAGGCGTGCACTAGAACCTTCACCATAGCTTGAGCTTGTAGCCTCCTTCCTCTTTCTAGACAACCTCTTCATGTCTTTTTGAGTTCAACAAGGAAGAACAAAACAAGGCGAGAAAAATCCGAAAAGAAGTGATGTTTGGAAAACAAAACTCTCAACAAATTTTCTTCTCTTTAAAGCTTGAGTGTAAAATGCAAATGCAAACAAAAGAAAATCTTTTTGGGGATGGATTTGAGCAATAGTGTTGCAATAAAGAGCAAGAAAAAAAGGTGAGCTAGAGAGTGACTTGTGGAGCTGTAAAATGATGTAGTGTGTGAAGAGAGGTGCTCCTCACGGCCACAATATATAGGGTGCACCCTCCAACAGTCACTTGGGGTTCAAAATGTAGCTGTTGGAGGAAGGGGAGCCAATTTGGCTCCACTCCCTGTTCGGCCGACCAGGGGGTTCGACCGACCTGACAAGTGGCCCCCCCTGGTTCCCCTTTTGGCAAGTGGCTCCCCAACGGATATAAAGTTAGCACGTTGGTGAAATGCCACATGTGCAGCTCAGAAAATTGTTTTTCAAATAAAAACTTTTTTTAAAACCAATAAAAAAAATTTTCTTTTCAAAAGGAAGAAAGAAAAATGATAGTTGAGAATATAAGATTCTCAACTTGCTAGGAAAAATCAAATATGCAATGGGAAAAATCAAAATGGGGTGGAAAAAGAAATAAATAAAAATAAATTGGGATAACTACCAATTTAACCTATTGGCGTAGGTCTCACCACTGTCCGATTAGATGGACATTCCTCTGTCTTCATTTCACATCCGGGCCGGAGGTATGGGCTCGGACAGCTTGTCTTACTTCTTCCGCCAGTTCTTCTTTGGCGGCTTGATGGACTTGGGCCTTCAGGAAGGTCCAGACGATTCCGTCGCCTTTGGATATCGGCGTGGTCAAAACGACGGATTCTCCTCGTAGATTTGTCTTCTCATGAATGCAATGACTGAGTCCACCTTTGGAGGTGTGACTTCGAACTCTCTGATGTGTTTATCATTCGGCCCATACTTCATTCGAGTCATGGAGCATTGTTCTGATTTTGGCTGGAAGTTAAACCTTTCCTCCTTGCCATTGGCATGGAAGTGGATTTCTCCAGCTCCCACATCTATGCGATCTTTTGCAGTGCTTAGGAATGTGCACCCAAGAATGAGTGGTGTATCTTTCTCAGTGTCTATGTCTACCACCACAAAATCTACGGGTATGAAGAAGTTCCGAATCTTCACAGGGACGTCTTCAGCAATACCCGCTGGATAACGGACTGAAGAGTCAACCAGTTGTAGCTGCATTGGTGTTGGAGTCAGTTCTGTGAAGTTCAGCTGGTCGAACACAACCTTGGGCATCACACTAACACTTGCTCCCAAATCACAAAGTGCCTTGTCAAAGTGGTGAGCCCCAATTGAGCATGAAATGGTAGGACATTCGGGGTCCTTCTTCTTTTTAGGAAGCCTATTGAGGATGGCTACACTGCAGTCTTCCATAAGCTTGACGACCTCAGTGGTGGGCAATGTCCGAATGTTGTTCAATATGTCCTTGAGATAGCGAGCATATGTGGGGACTTGCATCGCATCAATCAAGGGCACATTGATGTGGATCTTTTGGATGATCTCAACAAAACGGTTGTATTGCTCATCCACTGTTGGCTTCCTTTGTCTATGAGGGAATGGCAATAAGTTGGTGTCTTCAAAGTGTTTGGCCATTCTCTCACCAAGTAATTCACTTGGGACATCCTCCTTCTCAGGCTCAGTTGTCCTCCTTTCTTGTGTGGGATATGGTGGGTCATGATTGGTCTTTCCTCCTCTCATAACCACTGCACTGACGTTCTCCACTGGGGCTTTTGGCTGCCCCGAAATTTTGTTGTTTTCTAATGGAGGGACAACTGCAGCAAATTGTGCCAACTGAGTCTCTAACATCTTGGTGAAGCTTAGTTGATTCTTGAATGCTGAGGATAGTCCTTCAATCTTTGCATTGATATTCTCTAGGGTCTTGTCATTAGCTGACAGCTTCTTGGATAGGGCCTTGTTGATATTGAGATGGCTAATGGCAAGTTCTCTCAAGTTGGGCTGATTTCCAGGGTTGCCATTGTTGTTGTACCCTCCTTGAAAAAATGGGCGTTGTTGACCCCACCCTTGACCTCCTGAACGATAGCCATTGTTGTTGTTGAAATTTCCATTGTTGGCGAGGTATAAGGCATCCTCAAGAGTTTTTGGGCAATCATTTCCCATATGACCCGTGTGGCCATAGACTTCACACATGATGTGAGAGTCTAGGGCATAGGTATTGCAAGACACTTCACCACTGGCTTGTTCATCAATTTTCTTCATTAGGAGGTCCAATTTTGCAGCAATCATGTCCACCTACTTCAAGGTGTGCATGCCTCGCTGTCGAGTATGGAGACGCTCATCATTCCATCCCATGTTGGACACCATCTTCTCAATAAGATCTTTAGCTTGTGGCACCGTCAATGAGAAGAAGGCTCCTCCAGCAGCAGCATCCAAATGGTCACGAGCTGATGGGATCAGCCCGTTATAGAAATTTTGAATAAGGAGCCAGTCATCCATCTCATGGTGGGGACAGACTAGGATGTACTCATGAAGCCTTTGCCATGCCTCGGGAATAGATTCATTGGGCTCTTGCTGAAAGTTGGAAATCCTTCCACGTAGGGCATTGGTTTTGCCCAACGGGAAGAATTTGGCGAGGAATGCTATAGAATACTTCTCCCAAGTGTCTACAACACTTCGGTTCGCGTAGAACCACTGTTTCGCTCTCCCAAGGAGAGAGAACGGGAACAATCTCAGACGGACCGCATCCGGAGACACGTCCTTGATCTTAAAAGTGTTGCAGATCTCGAGGAATTGTTGCAGGTGAGCACTTGCATTCCCGTTAGCCTTCCCACATAATGGGTTGGCTTGCACCATAGTGATAAGGCCAGTTTTGATCTCAAAGTTCACATCTCCTGTGTTAACAGTGGGGCCAATAGGCACATTGTTAGCAGAGGGAGATGAGAACTCACGAAGGGTCTTCTGAGCCATTGGCGTTTGTATTGTTGGTGTAGAAATGTTGGCTTTCATTGCCGCTCGAATCTTCTGAGGAGTAACGACATGGGGTCGGTCTCTCAAAAGAGATTCAGGATCTTCAACAAAGTTTTCCGGCAGGCAAAAACCAGACATACACTACGTTGTTTTCACATTTAAAATGTGAAAACAAAGAATGGTTATCCTACAAAAATCCTACCCAGGGTTCTATCCTATTCACTCATTCATGTTATATATCTATTTGCCTTCCCCGGCAACGGTGCCAGAAATGCTTGTTGATGGCTCCTAAGATATACTAACAAATCATCCCTGGCAACAGCGCCAGAAATGCTTGTTGGTATTACTTACGCACCATTAACTAAACATGTCCAACTGATGTGTCAGAAATGCTTGTTGATGGTTCTATTGGATCACGGAGTGAATTCCGCAAGCGCACGGAGATATCATTGTAGCATTTCCCCTTAAGAGTATTCCCAAGGGTGTCATTTATTTGATCCCAAAGGAAGGTAGGGAAGAGATATAACAATCATCAAGTGGAAAGGATAGAAAGGTCTAGGTAAGAATCTAGTAAGGATGTATAAAATAATAATGGAGGTAGTGGGGCACACACAAGAGCTTTCAAGTCTAAGGGGAATAAGAGGATCCTAGAGGTTAGTTAAGGTTGAGAGTTATGGAGGTACTCCTACTATGCTCTATTGTACATATACATTGTCTAAAATAATTATTCATAAGCTAGATCAATAGTGAATACTTATGCTATGTGGTTCAACATATCAGGCACGGGCTTACACCTAGCAATACTAGGGCGACTCCCGCCAAGAGCCTGTGGCATAGCCGAACGTTGAGGATTACAAAGGATAGATAGGGTTGTCACCACCTAGTGTCTACCTATTCAATCCGGAGGTCTACGAGACATCCAATGTTACTAGCTATCCTAGCACCATGCTAGCATATTAAGTAATTACCTTATGAGCCTAGGCACAATCCATCCTAAGGAAATGAATTGAATCATCATTGAACCAATGTTGATACACAACATGATTATCCATACTAACCTAGTTATGTTATAATTAACTAGACTATATTGGGGGTCTATAGGTTCTATGATAATGAGATATGTTCATGATGAAATAGTCATAGAAGATATACCTTCCACATACATGGACTCCACAATCAAACGAGAAACGCTTTGCCCAAGTATATGTATAAGTATAGACTAAAGATACTATCTTTATTATGCATAAAGTCACAAGTACAAGAAAGAATACATGAGTCATACCTTTCCCAATGTAGGATTGGGAAGAGAGAGACTCCTTACTCCTTTCCCAATTTGGACATGGGACTAGATACTCTCCTCTCTACAACCTAACTCCTCTAAGACTATGGATGATAGTGTATACAATAGAGATGAAGCTCAAGTGGTGTGTGTTGAAGTGAGGGATAGGGGGTCCTATTTATACTAGTATTGAGGTCGGTTCCTGCCACCAAAAGCGCGTGAATCAGTCACCATTGACTCCAGGAAGCTGGAAGGAGCCAACATGAAGAGGCTGACCGAGTTTGGTGCAGAGACCAGGTCGGCCGACCCCCTGGTTCGGCCGACCTGGTCATTGCACCAATTCTCGTGTGCTTTCTCCTGGTGGCTGCCATGTGGGTCCCATTGATGTATATGGGTGATACATCGTTGGATCTCCTCGGATACTTCTGTTTGTGGGCCATTTGATCCATGGGATGCCACATGTCGTCGCCTGATTGGCTGGGATGATATTTTATAGGGTTGGTCCCTCTACATTTCCTCATTTCCTCCATAAAATGCTGCATACACATAGTTCTCCAATTCCAAGTGGAAATTGGTTAGATAGAAAGGTGATGTGTGCAAGAAATGACAAATCCTTCACATAATTGAGTTAGATTGACGGATGAAATTGGTATATAACAGCTGTCAACAACCGATACGATTTTCGTATCGGGAACAGACAACCTTCAATTGCGTGAGATCCGCACGCGCAAATCTCACCTACCACGTCCAAAAGATGCCACGCGGCGATGATTTAACTACGAACTATCACCTCAACAGTACATCCAAAAACCCTTGAAGACACGGCGCAAAAATCGAAGATGGACCCACCTCCACCAGAACGACTTAATCCAGAGGGTCTCTCCCAGAGGTAGGCCAGGGGGACACTGTTGGTACCCTGCATACCGGATACCCCTTGGAACTGCAAAGAGTGCAAAGGAACTCCACCTACTTGAGTTGAAGACCTCCGAAGGCCCCACAAGTTGCTCATAACCGGACCTGCCTCCCTCATATGGTTAATCCCAGTGCCGCCACATGTATCATAAAACCGGAGCTACAATCCCTACATGGGAATGCTCCAGACTGGATACCTGTGTGGCACCCCCGGACCTAACCCCCGACAGAGGGAAGCTCCGTTACTGACACGTGTACCACCGCACCAGATCTACTCGTCCAAGATGGTAAGCTCCGTAGCTGCCACATGTCCAACCGCCGGACCTTCAACCTCAGTAGGCAGATTGGTGGACCTCCAACGGCTCGGACCTTCAAGGGACATTAAAGGATTCAAGACCTGATTATGTGTCATTAATGCTATCTTAATGACACATGATCGGATGACCCTTAATACCAGTAACGCCACCATTAAAGGGCATTATCATGCTATTAAGGGGAATTAAGAACATTAACTGTAGGATCAAAGAGCACGTGAAAAGCTACCAGAGGAGGTGAATGGTAGATTTAAAAATCTTACACAGCGGAAATAATTAAACTCCAAACCCTTTCGGCAAAAAAACGATTTGTTAAAAAAATCGTTTGTGAGACTAATCTAAACATGTTTCACCGTGACAAAAGTGATATATATCAGAGAGAATCAAGTCACGAAGACAACACAAAAAGAATCACTCAAGCCGTCGAGAAAAACTCAAGTTATGATCGAAAGATTAAACAATGGTCAATCTGCCCTACCCGAGAAAAAACAGTTCTGGAACGCTGCAAAGAAACTCGTGTAGATCATAGACCACAAATCCAATGACCGTGAAATTTTGACAGATAATATACAATCAAGTTGTGAAGACAACCCAAAAAAGAATCACGTCAATTGGATCTGTAAAACTCGAGTTATGATAAAACCACCGACAAAAGGTAGTGCTGTCCAGAAACTCGACGAGTAAAACTTGTCTGGAACAAGTCGGACGAACAAGGCACAAAATTTCCTTTCCACTACGAATTTTATTCAATAGAACAAAAGAGGAACATCCCCAAAGTCTTGCACCACGAGCTCTGGGCTCCCTTGCTTATATAACCAGCTCGAAAGCCAATTCAACTCAGATCAGGACCCTAATCCTACTCTGTTCATGAATCGTAACTTTCCATAACTGCATAGGATTCTTCTATACAAAGATAGAAGCAATCTTAAGACTTCCAAACACCTTAGGAACGTATCCCACATTCCTAAACAACTCAAATTCGTGACCCACACGAAATCCTATCATAACCAACTCAAATCTTTCCATATTTGAGTCAAACCCGACTCAGCCACAACCTGATTCCATAACCTAGTCGGTTGGACCTTTCCGACCAACTCTTTACGTCCACATATCTTCATCACGTCTCGGAACCATGTAGCCACGTCCATGCACTCCTTGCACACGTGCAAACATCTTCCAATGACGTCCACGATACCTTCATATGCATTGTTCTTGATTCAATCATGTTGCGCAACCTCCTGATCAGCCCAACCACAATTCCTCCTGAATTTGGTTGTTGGAACCTCATCTCCTCCCTGAGACTAGTCCAATGGATCCCGTCACCAGCCATGTCTTGAACTCAAGCAACACCCGCACATGAATAAACAACCAATCCATACGAGCCCAAGTCCGCGACTTGACTCACGTTAGTTCCGAACACAACACTCTATGTGAGAACCTCACATAAGCATGTTGCAAAACCACAGTAACACGATATCATTCATATCAACCAAAATGCACCAAAAACTTAGCAAATGAATACTAAGCAATCTTTCCAACAATGTAAAGCAAGTACGAAACATTGCAAATGAAAAGCAGAAGCACTACAGTCAAGTTCTGGACCTTACCAGAGCAACCCGGACCTTGAGCCGGAGCTAACAAAAGCTAGTAGAACCTAGCGCCGGAGCTTACCAAAACTAATACAACCAAGCTCCCGTCGGAGCTTACAAAACTAGCATAACATAGCGCCCGAGCTAACCAGAACTAGTCGGAACTAGTAATCCCAAAAGCCGGAGCTAGAAAAATCAACTCGAAGCTTAGCAAAAACACGTCGGAGCTATCAAAGACATGTCGGAGCTATCAAAGACATGCCGGTGCTAAAGACAAAACTTCACCAGAGCTGACCAAAGCTAGTCGGGCCTAGCATCGAACGTAACCGGAGCTACCCAAACCAAGCCGGACCTACCGTCGGACCTTGCTGTAGCTCAGAGCTAGAGTCGGACCTTGATAAAAAAGGTGTTTTGTTGATATTCAAAACTTTTATCATCAAAGGCAAGTACATTCACGACAAACTAATGTATTCAGCACACATAGGTCTTACAATCTCCCCCTTGATGAATGCATCGGCAACACCATTTAAAATCCGAACATTGGCTTATTCTCATTAAAAGTTTTGAAGACAATTTCTCCCCTTTTTGTAAATCATAAATAAAATGAGAAGAAAAGCAAAAATTCAAAATTCACATATTTCTCCCCCTTTATCTCAAATTCACATATCTCTCCCCCTTTATCTCTCTCCCCATATTGAATGTGTGATTAATCTCTCCCCCTTTGACAATGTATTCAGCAAGGTAAAAGAGAAATTTTAATTGTTATGAGCATATTATAACATATACATATAAAACAAAGCTCATCCATGTCATACTATCAAGTAACTTACACTATCACATCAATGAGATACATAAAGTAGTGTAAGCCATGCTAGAGATCAAATGTAATTTTCAATTTAAGCAAGTCATGATCTCACAAACTTAACTATTTCATAACTTGAAGGCATGACACTAGTTGCTGCATTTTATTATTTTTCAAAACACAAATTTAGATCATATGATATTTGCAAGAGATTATATGTGCATCTGCCTTATTCTAACCAACCAAGCATAGCCTATGTCATTTGACAATCAGAAGCTTAAGGACATGGTTTTAGTCATACACAACTCCTTCCAAGTTCATATCTAAGTGCAATTATAAGCTATCTCAAAAGAAGAAGTGCGATGCATGCATATTCTCTTGATCTTTTCTCAATTTATATTTGTTCATAAAAACTCAACATGTGAGTTGATTACTTGATTAATTCTTAATGATTAAAAGCACTTGTGAACATGTAACAAGTACAAAACAGAAAGAAAGTTCGACCATGACCAGTTTTAGTGTAAGTAATTATTCCAATTACTAGACATGGCAAAAACTACAAAATGTATAACACGAGTAATGTAGTAAGAACTTTCAGCATGTAAAAAAAATCACAAAGTCATATATGTATGAAATACTATGCTCATATTATTTTAATTTCAGATTCACACATAGACTTCCCAAGTTTCAAAACTCCCCCTCAATTTAAGCCATGAGGATGCATAACCCCTATTTCACTACGAATGTAACAAAAACGAGTGAAATCCAAAGGTTTTGTAAAAATGTGTTGTTCGATATCTACATGGTGAAGCACAATGTTTCCTTTTTCAACATTATCTCAGAGAAAGTGATACCTAATGTCAATGTGCTTAGTTCTAGAATGTTGCACGGGGTTTTTAGCAATGCAAATGGCACTAGTGTTATCACAGAATAGTGGAACACTATCTAGATCAACCCCATAGTCCTTAAGTGTTTGAACAATCCAAAGAATTTGTGAGCAAGCACTAGCAGCAGCTACATATTCAGATTCGGCTGTGCATTGTGCAACTGAATTTTGTTTTCTAGAGGACCAAGCAATAAGAGAATTACCAAGAAAATGACAAGCACCGGAAGTACTTTTCCTATCAATCCTACAACCCCCAAAATCAGCATCCAAAAAAGCTTTCAAAGTAACGGTTGAGGAAGAAGGAAGAAAAATGCCAAATTCTTGGGTTCCATGTAAGTACCTAAGAATCCTTTGACGGCTTGACGATGTGAAACACGTGGGGAGGCTTGAAACCGTGCACAAAGACATACGCTGAATTGTATGACCGGTCTTGATGCCGTGAGGTACAAAAGTGATCCAATCATGCTTCTATATTCTGTTTGATTCACGGGTTCACCATCTTCATCAAGTTCAAGTGTTGTTGCTGTTCCCATTGGTGTCCGAAGAGGCTTGCTTTTGTCCATGTTGAAGCGCCTTAGGAGGTCTTTGGTATACTTTGTTTGATGCACAAAGGTATCCTCCTTGGTTTGCTTGATTTGCAGCCCCAAAAAGTAAGTGAGTTCACCCATCATACTCATTTCAAATTCGGAACTCATCATTGCTGAAAACTTGGACACAAGATCATGAGAAGCACAACCAAAGATAATATCATCCACATACACTTGAATGAATAATGAGTCATTGCCATTTTTAAGCACAAAAAGAGTTTTATCAACCTTGCCCATGGTAAACCCCTTTTCAAGTAAGAATGTTTTTAACCTATCATACCATGCTCTAGGGGGTTGTTTGAGACCGTATAAGGCTTTGGACAGTTTGTAATCATGATTAGGAAAATCTGGATTTTCAAAACCTGGTGGTTGTTTGACATAAACCTCCTCATCTATGTAGCCATTAAGAAAATCAATTTTAACATCCATTTTATATAGCTTAAAACATTTAGATGCTGCAAAAGCTAACAAAATTCTTATGGCTTCTAATCTAGCGACAGGAGCAAAAGTTTCATCAAAATCTAGACCTTCAACTTGAGTGAAACCTTGAGCAACCAACCTAGCCTTATTTCTAACCACAACCCCATCATCACTTTGTTTATTTTTATATACCCATTTAGTTCCAATTAAAGTGTGACCTAGAGGTGGAGGTACAAGTTTCCAAACATTATTTCTTTCAAAATTTTCTAACTCTTCTTGCATGGCAATAATCCAAGATTCATTAGTGAGTGCGTGTGATATATCTTTGGGTTCAAAAGAAGCAACAAAAGCGGAATGAGCATGAGAGTTTGGATCGCAAAACCTAGACCGTGTGACTCGTTCGTGCAAGCTTCCAATCATCTGTTGTGGGGGATGATCTTTGTGAAAACATAGGGGAACAGATGTCTCACAAGCTTCTTCTTCATTAGGTTCATCGTAGATTGATGAGCTTGTGACTTGTGGACGATCAGGACCAGCATAGGTGATAGCCGGAGCTTGTTCAATGTCCGGAGCTGGACACGTGTCAACTTCGGAACTACCAGGCAGTATCACCGGCTCTTCTTCATCTTCGAAAATACCCTCCCCCTGAGGATACGGATCTGGTCCTGCAACACCAGAGCTAGTACCTGGGCTAGCTTCATCAAAAGACACTTCACAAGTCTCCACAATTTTGTTAGTGTCAAATAAAAGCACACGGTAGCCTCTAGTATGAGATGGATAACCAAGAAACATGCCATCAATGGATCTAGGTTCAAATTTATCAAGATTACCATGTTTCTTAACAAAGCATTTGCAACCAAAGACCCGAAAGTGTGTAACACTAGGCCTATGTCCAAAGTGGAGCTCATATGGTGTTTTACCTAGCTTAGCACGCAAGAAAACACGATTTCAGACATAACAAGCGGTTGCTAACGCATCAGCCCAAAATTTCCTAGGAGTTTGATATTCATCAAGCATAGTCCTAGCCATCTCAACTAAGGTTCTGTTCTTTCTTTCTACAACACCGTTTTGTTGAGGTACATATGGTGAAGAGAATTGATGATCTATTCTATTTTTAGCACAAAAATAATCAAAAGATTGATTTTTAAATTCATTTCCATTATCACTTCTAATTGCTTTTAATGATCCTGGGTGATCAATTGATAATCTAAGAAATAAAGTTCTAAAGTGACTAAAAACTTCATTCTTAGACGCCATAAAATAAACCCAAGAAAATCTATAATAATCATCAACGATAACAAGAACATACCATTTACCTCCGAAGGATTGAACACGTGAAGGTCCTACGGTGTCAAGATGCAAAAGTTGACATGGTTCAGTTGTCATGATCATTGTGAGAGGAGTATGTGAACCTGCAACCATCTTAGCGTGTCTACAAGAAGAGCACACAATTTCTTTGTCCCCTTTTAGCTTAGGCAGCCCACGTATGCGAGCAAGAGCACTAACACGCATTAGGTGATCAAAGCCTACGTGACCAAGTCTACGATGCCAAAAATATAAGTCCTTTGAATCATTAGCAACTAGACACCTATGCTTAGAGGAAGACATATCAAAATCAGCTTTAAAAACTCTTCCAAACCGAGACATGTTAAAAATAAGCTCACTATTTGAACCTACAACTTTGCAGCAGTTTTTATTGAAAATAATTTCTAGATTTTCATCTAGCAATTGTGCAACAGAAAGCAAGTTGTATTTCAAATTTTTGACAAGTGCCACATCTTTCAAAGTGTAGTGATCATTTACTCTAACCTAACCCTTAGCAATTATAGGAGTTGAAGAATTATCGGCAAAAGTAACATTCTCTACACGTGACACAAAAGAGAGGGAGGAGAACCAATCTTTGTTACCGGTCATGTGGCGTGAGCAACCTGAATCCACAATCCAAACGTTCTCCTTCCTCAAACGTGTAACCTACATAGAAGCACAATACGTCGATGACTAAATACTGGGGTTAGTCAAAAGGCATTTAGGGATCCAGTACTGAGTCACACGACGTGCAGCAGGAAAAACACGCGAAACCTGAGACAAAATAGCAGGTTTATGAGTCAAAGTTTGAGATTTTTTATTCTTGACTACTGACCTATAAGGTGTTACTTGTGTAGGACAAAAATCAGTAGCTCCGGAGGCAAAAGCAGAAGGTCCGGAGGTAAACTTTGAATGTTTTTGACTCAAAACAGCAGGTTGTACATTCGGTTCAATGTGTGCAGCAAATTTTGCATGAAAGTTATGAGATCTAGCAACCATTTTTTCCCTTTTCTGTTGTTTATCTAGTCTATAACAAAAATCTATGACATGACCATCTCTATCACAGAAGGTACAATGAAATTTAACTTTGTGTTCATGTCTAGATGAGTAAGCAATATTTTTATTTGAAACTGAATGAGGCAACACTCCTGCAGATTTGAAAACCACTCCTTTTTGTTTAGGAACTGTTTGAATCAAATCACTTCCTAATGACTTTACAATTTTAGGTGGATGTGCCTTAGCATGAGCATGAGAATCAAGACCTAAACCAGTTTTATCATTGCAAGACTTGGAAGAATTCAGCAGTAAGTTTAGGTTCTTATTCCCATTACAAAACCGATCTAATGTCCTATGCATGTCATCAAGTTTATTGGACAGATCAAGGCAATTTTCACATGAAGTTTTTCGTTTTAGTTTGCAATTGGAACAAAATTTATCTTCATGAGTATGTAAAGCATTGTTCAATGTAGAAATTTCAGTCATAGCATCCTGTAGTTTCTTATCAAGATCATCACAAGTAGAACAATGAAAATCAATTGTAGAACAGCTAGCATCTTTCAAGTTTTTATCATTAAGTGCAGCAAGCTCTTTGTTCTTTTTAATTTCTAACTCAAGTTTATCAAGTGTGGAGGTGTGCGCACTTCTTAATGAGGACAACTGTTCATATATTAAATCACATGAGGAACATGCATCATCACTAGGAATCAAAGTTTTTAAACAGTTGATTTCAGATTCTAGTGATTCAATTTTAACAGCACTATCCCTAAGCTTTTTTTCCTTTTTCTTAACAATAATAGTGGCACGAGAAATAGCATCACACATTTCTTCGCAAGTAGGACATACCTCTTCATTGTCGCTGTTGTGTTCTGCCTCCTCCATACTTGATCTTGACTTGCCCGCCATGAAGCACAAGTTTGCCAAATCATCTTCATCTTCATCACTTCCAATGTACACGTCGCTTTTGAACTGAACTCTTGAAGCGCGGTGATGAAACTTTTGATCATCTTGCGTCCTATGGTACCTTTCTTCTTCTTGTTGGAATTTCCAGAGGAGGTCCGAACCTTGCTTTGTTTTTCTTCCCGGGTGGTCGGACCTGAAAGGTTAGGGCATTCTGTACGAAAGTGTCCTGTTTTACCACATTCAAAACAGCGTTGAGGTCCGGAGCTTCCACTCCTTCTAGTTCTCACATTTTGCAATGCTTTTGAGAATCTAGTAGAGATGAGTGCCAACTCCTCTTCTGGAAATTCTTTGATCTGCTCCAGGGTTAGTGAGGACAACAAAGCAAGAGTATTGCAAGATGATGATTGGCCGGAGCTAGACATATCACGTTGTGAAACAAATGCAATAGACTTATTGGGGTTCTTACGTGAGATTATGTCAATTTCATGTGTTTTTAACTTGGAATATAGCACATCTAAAGTAAGTGAACTCATGACAGTAGATTCACGAATAGATGTGACTTTCATCTCCCAAATTGACATATCTAATGCACTTAACAATTGCCTAGCATTTTCAGCATCTGAAAAATTAGCATTGACACTACGCGAGTTGCTGAGAATCTTATTAAAGCGAGCAAAAAGGTCATCAATAGACTCACCAGATTACATCTCGAAGTGCATGTATTCTTTCTTGAACATGTCTTGCCTTACCTCTTTGATCGTGTTGGATCCTTCGTGGTAGTCACAAAGTGCTTTCCACACACCGTATGCAGATCGGAGGTGTGCAACACGGTCGAAGTCTCTTTGTGTTAATCCTTGTATGATCAAGTTCCGAGCCTTGTTGTTGTTGTCGACATCTCTCAGATTTGTAGCTGTAACTTGATCGTTTGATGGCACTTCGTAAGGCTTGTATACCTTCTCCCATATTGCAAAGCCTTGTGCCTGGATGAAAGCCTCCATGCGTGCCTTCCAAACCTGAAAATCAATACCAGCAAACACACAAGGTTTGGCGGAGTACTTCTCCATGATTAGTCAAAAACACGTGCAAATCACAAAGACTAGAGCACCGTGGCTCTGATACCAATTGTAGGATTGAAGAGCACATGAAAAGCTACCAGAGGGGGGGTGAATGGTAGATTTAAAAATCATACACAGCGGAAACAATTAAACCCCAAACCCTTTCGGCAGAAAAACGATTTGTTAAAGAAATCATGTGTGAGACTAATATAAACGTGTTTCACCATGACAAAAGTGATAGATATCATAGAGAATCAAGTCACGAAGACAACACAAAAAGAATACTCAAATCCGTCGAGAAAAACTCAAGTTATGATCGAAAGATCAAACAATGGTCAATCTGCCCTACCTGAGAAAAAACAGTTCTGGAACGCTGCAAAGAAACTCGTGTAGATCATAGACCACAAATCCAATGACCGTGAAATTTTGACAGATGATAGACAATCAAGTTGTTAAGACAACCCAAAAAGAATCACGTCAATTGGATCTGTAAAACTCAAGTTATGATAAAACCACCAACAAAAGATAGTGCTGTCCAGAAACTCGACGAGTAAAACTTGTCTGGAACAAGTCGGACGAACAAGGCACAAAAGTTCCTTTCCACTACGAATTTTATTCAATAGAACAAAAGAGGAACAGCCCCAAAGTCGTGCACCACGAGCTCTGGGCTCCCTTGCTTATATAACCAGCTCGAAAGCCAACTCAACTCAGATCAGGAACCTAATCCTACTCTGTTCATGAATCGGAACTTTCCATAACTGCTTAGGATTCTTCTATACGCAGATAGAAGCAATATTAAGACTTCCAAACACCTTAGGAACGTATCCCACATTCCTAAACAACTCAAATTCGTGACCCACACGAAATCCTATCATAACCAACTCAAATCTTTCCATATTTGAGTCAAACCCGACTCAGCCACAACCTGAGTCCATAACCTAGTTAGTTGGACCTTTCCGACCAACTCTTTACGTCCACATCTCTTCATCACGTCTCGGAACCATGTAGCCATGTCCATGCACTCCTTTCACACGTGCAAACATCTTCCAATGACGTCCACGATACCTTCATATGCATTGTTCTTGATTCAATCATGTTGCGGAACCTCCTGATCAGCTCAACCACAATTCCTCCTGAATTTGGTTGTTGGAACCTCATCTCCTCCTTGAGACTAGTCCAATGGATCCCGTCACCAGCCATGTCTTGAACTCAAGCAACACCTGCACATGAATAAACAACCAATCCATACGAGCCCAAGTCCGCGACTTGACTCACGTTAGTTCCGAACACAACACCCTATGTGAGAACCTCACATAAGCATGTTGCAAAACCACAGTAACACGGTATCATCCATATCAACCAAAATGCACCAAAAACTTAGAAAATGAATACTAAGCAATCTTTCCACCAATGAAAGCAAGTACGAAACATTGCAAATGAAAAGCAGAAGCACTACGGTCAAGTTCCGGACCTTACCAGAGCAACCCGGACCTTGAGCCGGAGCTAACAAAAGCTAGTAGAACCTAGCGCCGGAGCTTACCAAAACTAGTACAACCAAGCCCCCGCCGGAGCTTACAAAACTAGCTGAACATAGCGCCGGAGCTAACCAGAACTAGTCAGAACTAGTAATCCCAAAAGCCGGAGCTAGAAAAATCAACTCGGAGCTTAGCAAAAACACGCCGGAGCTATCAAAGACATGTCAGAGCTATCAAAGACATGCCGGTGCTAAAGAAAAAACTTCACCGGAGCTGACCAAAGCTAGTCGGACCTAGCATCGAACGTAACCGGAGCTACCCAAACCAAGCCGGACCTACCGTTAGACCTTGCTGTAGCTCAGAGCTAGAGTCGGACCTTGATAAAAAAGGTGTTTTGGTGATATTCAAAACTTTTATCATCAAAGCCAAGTATATTCACGACAAACCAATGTATTCAGCACACATAGGTCTTACATTAACTGCATATTAGGCATCAATAACCGCCAGGGCCACATGTCGGGCCAGACTAATGATGTAACGGCCAGCCCTTGAGCTATAAAAGGACAGGCTGAGCGATACACAGGGAGAATTTTTTGGCCTCTCTCTGGCTCACGCTCTCATACACCCAATACAACAACAACAACACACCCGTGGAGTAGGGTATTACGCTGAGGCGACCCAAACCACATAAATTCTCGTGTCAAGTTGTGACGCCCGGTTCCGAAAATGAACCAAGCTAACGCATATGTGTGCCCAGGATGTTCAACACACATACACGAGTGATTCACAAATGATAAACAGATAATTACCACAGCTCAAATTATTAAATAAGTGCTCTCATTTCATAATTCATTATATCCTCGAATACAATCTCTAATGAATATTAATGATAAGTTCAACTAATGCAGCGGAAATAAACTAATTAAGCAACTAAGCAAACTAAGCAAAAGGGATAGCGCAGCTCCATGCAACACCACAGGCAAAGCTGACGGTAGACACGGCCTAGAACTCCGCATTATCGCCATTAAACTCACAATCCTGACCTGCAACTGTTGGGTGGGGATTGCAAGAGTGAGTACATGTCGTACTCAGCAAGTGTGGAAAGTATGACATGTGGCTGATTCAAATGACGAATGTAATAATGGCTAAGTGCTGAAAAGTACAGTAAAACATTTGAAAAGCATTATACTATGTCTATGTGAAACAATCCCATCATAACCATCATATGAACAAAATATAAACCATATCCAATTATTGTCAACATCACCATTATCCATGTCCAATTACCATAACTCAAATTCATATCCATGATCATAATCCATAAACCATAACCATTACCAAACCATAACCATAACCATTACCAAACCATAACCATAACCATTACCAAACCATAACCATCCCAAAAACCCAATTTCCAACTCTAATCATGGAAGTTGTCCAGGTGCTCATAACCGGGAGCACGGCTATCATGATAGTTTTAATTACTCTGCAGAGTTTGTACCTCTTTACCCACGTGTTCGTGATTTCATCACCTTTCGGCGACTAAGAACCTCCCTTATGCCCATGACCCGTCGGTCACATTACACACTTCTGTTGGTGTGTGGCCAAGAGGTCACAAAATAGCCTTTACAAAGGGATTACTAGCCTATTCAGACCCCACTGAGGTTTCACCGGTGGCGATGCCTCCAACTGAGCACATCTTCAACCAAGGGCCCCCTCTTGAGCCATTCGGATCCCAGGGTAGTCCCACCAATCATCAACAAACCCAATCCGACTACCCCTTCCCCGAGCATCCACAATGGTCCAAACAGCACTAGCAAAGCCCTAATTAATCAGCTACGCCGCACCCATACTTGGCCTCGTGGTGGCACTGTAGTCCTGGCTTATTCTCGCATGAACCGGTCCTTAGATCTAAAGCAAGCAAACCAACATAACATCCAACCCATCCACATACCAGGCTTGCTTAGATCACCCATCACCATACCGTATCGACCAGTTCACATTAATCAGAATATCATTAATACATAATTAAATGTGTAGTGTTGGTTTTTCCATCCCAGTTAATTAAGCGAAGCAAAAAGGTAAAAACCCTTCCCGACTCTCTACCATAAATTCCAGGTGACAAGGGTGGGTTAACAAGTCTAGTAAACTTCCTATCATAGGATTCCCATCAATTTGACACAAGCATGCAAGTTCGCAAACAAAACATTTAATAAAACAGGATCAATATGCTTCAAGGACACTTGCCTTGCTCCGGCGGATGGGGTTGCTCAAGCGTTTCGAAGTCTTGATTCTGAAAATCCTCGTACACGATCTCTTGAGCACTTCCCTCTAATCGTGATCACACATACAAGAAAATATATACAATTCAACATGATGCACACATAATAATCATCATGCGATGATATGCATGCATGCAAGGTACAATAATTAATTAACTACGGTTGTTTATTAATTAGATGCAACTAGTTCATACGTGTTCATATGAGTTTACGGGGATTTTAACGTGGATTAATGCTGCTGAAAATAAAATTATGGTGCAACTAAAATCAATTTATGTCTATTAGATCTAATGCGTTGCTAAAATTCGCATCGGGAACAAATCCTATCGTAGATCTGACGGCTTGACGGTCGCGGAACAAATGCGACGCGTAGACGAAGTGGATGGCGCAGCAGTCCCTCGGCGGCACGACGACGGCAACGATCTCCGGTGAACGGTGGGGCCCTCCTCTCTTTCTTCCTCTTCCTCCCTTTTTTTTCTCTCTTTTTCTTCCCTGGCGGCGGCGGCTCTGGTTTTTTTTTCCTGGCGGCACGGCTCTTCTGGCGGCAGTGTTTTCTTCTCTGGGCGGCGGCGGTTCGCTGGATCGGAAAAAAAAAACCTAGGACCTACGATCCTTTTTATAGAGTGGAGGCCACGCGGTAGGGCGCTAGGGCCGGCTGGTGCGGGAATCACAATCCGGGCGGTGGCGGGAATCGCGGCCGCGTACACGGGGGCCAAGGCGGGAAAATCGGGCGGCGGGGAAATTCGCGCGCGCGAGCGGGAAAAATCGGGCGGGGCTGTGGGAGGGCGCGCGCTCGGGGGCGTCGCGGGGTGGGGCCGGGTGCGGTACGGCGGGTGGGAGGCGAGGTGTCAGGCGGCGGGGTGGCGATCGAGGCGGGCGGCCGCGCGGCGCGGGGCTGGGCGCCTCGGCGCGTGCCCAGCGGCAGGCGGGACCCGCGGGAGCAGCCCGCGGGCGGGTGCGCTGCGCGCGCATGCGTGCGGGCGGCCAGGGCGGCGGCAGGGTGGGGTCCGCGGGAGCGGCGCATTGCCGGCTGGGCCGGTCGGCGGCCTGGCCGGCGGGTTTCTCTTTTTTCTTTTTTTTTCTATTATTTATTTATTATTTGTATATATATATATATATTATTTTATTATTATTTTTTTTATTCTTTTTATATTATTATTATTATTATTATATATTTTACTATTTATATTTTATTTATTTTATTTATCTTATTCATTTATTTATTCATTATTTTATATATATATGTTTTTATCTATTACTATTATTATTTTAATTTCTTCTTTTGCTACATACATATATGTATGTTTTATCTTTTCTTTTATTCTTTTATCCTTCTAATGTTTAATGCATGATCATGTATGCAATGCAGGATGCGAAAATCTAGGGTGTTACAAACCTACCCCCCTTAAAGTGAATCTCGCCCTCGAGATTCGACAGCGTGGAGAAAAGATGCGGGAATTCTGCCTTCAGTTCTTCTTCACGTTCCCACGTAGCTTCGGCTTCTGTATGGTGTTTCCATTACACTTTGCACCAACGGATCCTCTTATTTCTCGTGACCCTTTCCTTCACGTCCAAGATCTTGATAGGTTGCTCGACATAAGACAAATCCTCCTGATGTTCTAACTCGTCCATCGGCACTTGTTCTTCCGGCACCCTGAGACACTTCTTGAGTTGAGACACGTGAAACACGTCGTGTACGTCTGAAAGATGAGCTGGCATCTCCAATTTATATGCTACTTCTCCTCTCTTGTCCAAAATCTTGAAGGGTCCAATATAGCGAGGTGCGAGCTTTCCTCTTATATTAAACCTCTTATGACCTCTCATAGGTGACACCTTGAGGTAAACAAAATCTCCTATTTCAAAGGCTAATTTCCTTCTCCTATTGTCCGCATAGTCTTTTTGTCTTGATTGGGCAGCCCTCAAGTTTTCACGAATTATTTGGACTTGCTTTTCGGCTTCTTGCAACACATCCGGACCAAATACTTGAGTTTCTCCTGCCTCATTCCAGAATAAAGGTGTCCTACACTTCCTCCCATAAAGTGCTTCATATGGTGACATTTTCAAGCTTGCTTGGTAACTATTGTTGTATGAAAATTCTGCGTATGGCAAGCTTGTATCCCAACTTTTCCCATGCCTTAATGCACAAGCTCTTAACATGTCCTCCAAAATCTGATTTGTCCTCTCGGTTTGTCCGTCCGTTTGAGGATGATATGCTAAACTAAAATTCAACCTCGTTCCCAAAGCTTCATGCAATTTTTGCCAAAATCTGGAGGTAAATTGAGAACCTCTATCCGAGACTATCTTCTTCGGTACTCCGTGTCGACACACATGCTCCATGTATATTTCGGCCAATCGTGCAGCTGTATATTTGGTCTTCACAGAGACAAAATGAGCTGACTTGGTTAAGCGGTCCACAATTACCCAAATTGAGTCATACCCGGACTGAGTATGGGGTAACCCAACTATGAAGTCCATTCCAATTTCTTCCCACTTCCATTCAGGAATCTTCAACGGTTGCAGTAATCCGGCTGGCCTTTGATGTTCCGCCTTGACTCGTTGGCACACATCACACAGTGCTACGTATTCAGCTATGTCCTTCTTCATGCTATTCCACCAATAGCAAGTCTTCAAGTCTTTGTACAACTTCGTACAACCAGGGTGGATTGAGTATGGCGAGTCATGTGCCTCCTTTAATATAGTTTCTCGAATATGCTTTACATTAGGCACAACAATTCTCTTCCCAAGCCATAAGGTACCATGTTTGTCTTCATCAAATCTGAATTCTCTCCCTTCTTCGATTCTTTCCTTGATTTCCTTGATCTCCTCATCTGTAGTCTGTGCTTCTCGAATTTCTTGCTCCAGGGTCGGATTTAACTCCATTATCTCCATCTCATTTACAAACCCGAGGTTCAACCGTTCAAACTCCTTACATAACTCGGACGGCAACTCTCGAACTGTGAGTTGATGGCTTACTCCTTTCCGACTCAAAGCATCGGCTACCACATTGGCTTTTCCCGGATGATAGTTGATTCCCACATCATAATCCTTGATGAGCTCCAACCATCTTCGTTGCCTCAAATTCAGATCTGTCTGTGTGAAAATATACTTAAGACTCTTGTGATCCGTATAAATTTCACACCTATGTCCGAGTATATAGTGTCTCCAAATCTTCAATGCATGTACCACGGCCGCAAGTTCTAAATCATGTGTTGGGTAATTCTGCTCATGTTTCTTCAATTGTCTTGACGCATAGGCGACCACTTGACCTTCTTGCATCAATACACATCCAAGTCCTTGTCTTGATGCATCGCAATAGATGTCGAAACTCTTGCTTATGTCCGGTAATACTAACACCGGCGCGGTTGTCAACCTTTTCTTTAACTCCTCAAAGCTATCCTGACAAGCTTGAGTCCATCGGAATGCCTTCCCTTTCATGAGTAATTCGGTCATAGGCTTGGCTAATTTGGAGAAATCCTTGATGAATCGGCGGTAATATCCAGCCATTCCAAGGAAACTTTGGATTTCCTTGACATTCTGCGGTGGTTCCAACTTCAACACATCCCTCACTTTACCGGGGTCAACCGATACTCCTCCTCCGGAAATAATATGGCCTAAGAAAGAAACTTCCCGTAACCAGAATTGACATTTACTGAACTTGGCGTACAATTGGTGCTCCCTCAATTTCTGCAGCGTAAGCTTCAAGTGTTCCTCGTGTTCCTTCTCATCCTTCGAGTAGATCATAATATCATCGATGAACACCACAACGAACTTATCTAAGTACTCCATGAAGACTTTATTCATGAGGTACATAAAGTAGGCCGGTGCATTTGTCAATCCAAAAGACATCACAGTGTACTCATAAGATCCATACCGTGTCCTAAAAGCTGTCTTGGGTATGTCCGATGGTCTAACCTTCATTTGAAAGTATCCCGACCTCAAGTCAATCTTAGAGAACACACAGGCGCCTTTCATCTGATCAAACAAATCCTCTATGCGGGGCAAGGTGTACTTGTTCTTGATGGTCACCTCGTTGAGAGCTCGGTAATCCACACACATCCTTTGCGTTCCATCCTTCTTGTCCACAAATAGAACAGGCGCTCCCCAAGGTGAAGAGCTAGGGCGAATAAAACCCTTCTCTAGTTGTTCTTGAATCTGCTTCTTGAGCTTTGCTAATTCCTTAGGAGGCATCCTATACGGCCTCTTAGCTATAGGTGCAGTTCCAGGTATTAAATCAATAACAAACTCAATGTCTCGATCGGGTGGCATACCTGGCAACTCATCTGGAAAAACATCCAAAAATTCACACACTACCGGAATCTCCTCAATTGCGGCACCGTCCACATGGTTCAGCTCCAATTGCTTCGGTGCGGTTTGAGATGCTTCAAATTCTACGGTGATCCCTTCCTCATTGGTCAACTTCACCGTCTTCGTGGCACACTCAATAACTCCATTGTGCTTCCTTAACCAGTCCATACCAAGTATAATGTCCAATCCTTGAGAATCCAAAACAATAAGGTTGGCGGAGAAGTCTACCCCCCTTATTCTAAGGCTTACTTTTGGACATACTATATTTGTCCTCATCTCTCCTCCAGGAGACTTAACCAACAGAGTAAACTTCATATGAGAGATAGGCAAACTATACTTGGCAACATACTTTGATGCAATGAATGAATGCGATGCTCCAGAATCAAATAACATAGTCGCGGGATTGGAGTTGGCGAGAAACATACCAATGACCACGTCATCCGCTTGTTGAGCATCCTCCGTAGAGACATGGTTCACGTTGCCAAGAGCAAAATTCTGCTGTCCACGGTTTCCTTGTGGCTGTCCTCCATTAGGTCTTGGGTTTTGCCTCGACGCATTGCTTCTTTGACCAAGGCCTGACTTAGGACATTGATTCGCAAAGTGTCCAGCTTCTCCACAAGTATAGCACCTCTTAACTCCACCGGAATTATTGGGACGAGCTTGGTTTTGAGCATTGGTTCCAGGAAAATCAGCACGAGGTGCATAAGGCATTGCTTGCATAACAGGGCGCTGCTGCACAAACTGAGTTGGGTGTGGTGCATAACCAGGGCGCTGAGCAGGAATAGAGGAGCTGTAATGAGGCGCATTGGGCGGCGCAAAGCGAGGGCGCACATTACTTCCTTGTTGTTGTCCTTGATATGGCGCCTTCCTCTTGATTTCTTGCTCCATCTCACGGATCTTGTTCTCAACCACAATTGCCTTGTCCACAAGCTTCTGGAAATTGACATAATCACAGTTGAGCAATTGTACTTGGATCGTATTGTTCAATCCCCTCATGAACAAGTATTGCTTCCGGCTGTCCCGGCTAACATCCTCAGGCGCATATCTTGAGAGTTGAGTGAACTTATTGAGATATTCACTCACGCTTGATTTTCCTTGTCTCAAGTTCTCAAATTCTTGCCTCTTCAAGATCATAACACCTTCCGGCACATAATGAGAACGGAAACTCTCCTTGAATTCCGCCCAGGTGATCCTCTCTTGATTCTCATGAGCATTGCAATAATAATCCCACCAATCTGCAGCTGCTCCAACGAGTTGATGAGAAGCAAATAGCACCTTCTCCCGGTCACTGCATTGGACAATAACAAGCTTCTTCTCCACGGACTTGAGCCAATCATCCGCATCCATAGGGTTTGCGGCTTGAGCAAAGGTTGGCGGCCTAGTCCTCATAAACTCTCCCAATCGATTATGAGGAGGTGGGGGTGGCGGTGGAGGCATGTGGGGCTGATTGTTGATATTGCCAGCCTGCAGCTGTCCCATAGTCTGTATCATGGTCTGCATGAGCTAGTTTTGCATGGCCAATAGCTGCTCAATATTAACAGCTCCTTGGGCAGGTCCTTGTCCATTGTTGTTCTGAGACACTCTATTGTTCTCCTCTTCATCATTGCCATCCCTCTGGTTGCGAGTCCTCACCATCTGAAGAAAAGCAGTAGGTAAGAATTAGAAAACTCCTCAACTATATGCATCAAGGGATATGAAGCTAACCAACTAGCTATACTAGCCTAGGTGGATATGGTAATGCTAAAGCATCCCAAAATACTCTATTAAGCACACAAGCAAACAATATATATACAGCAAACAGCACACTAAGCAAAAACACATCGATTCCTGAGTGCTCCTATGTGCTCTAAAGTGTCCATTCTATCTAGGCTGCGTCCTACGGTCAACCTGTGGCTCTGATACCAATTTGTGACGCCCGGTTCCGAAAATGAACCAAGCTAACGCATATGTGTGCCCAGGATGTTCAACACACATACACGAGTGATTCACAAATGATAAACAGATAATTACCACAGCTCAAATTATTAAATAAGTGCTCTCATTTCATAATTCATTATATCCTCGAATACAAGATCTAATGAATATTAATGATAAGTTCAACTAATGCAGCGGAAATAAACTAATTAAGCAACTAAGCAAACTAAGCAAAAGGGATAGCGCAGCTCCATGCAACACCACAGGCAAAGCTGACGGTAGACACGGCCTAGAACTCCGCATTATCGCCATTAAACTCACAATCCTGACCTGCAACTGTTGGGTGGGGATTGCAAGAGTGAGTACATGTCGTACTCAGCAAGTGTGGAAAGTATGACATGTGGCTGATTCAAATGACGAATGTAATAATGGCTAAGTGCTGAAAAGTACAGTAAAACATTTGAAAAGCATTATACTATGTCTATGTGAAACAATCCCATCATAACCATCATATGAACAAAATATAAACCATATCCAATTATTGTCAACATCACCATTATCCATGTCCAATTACCATAACTCAAATTCATATCCATGATCATAATCCATAAACCATAACCATTACCAAACCATAACCATAACCATTACCAAACCATAACCATAACCATTACCAAACCATAACCATCCCAAAAACCCAATTTCCAACTCTAATCATGGAAGTTGTCCAGGTGCTCATAACCGGGAGCACGGCTATCATGATAGTTTTAATTACTCTGTAGAGTTTGTACCTCTTTACCCACGTGTTCGTGATTTCATCACCTTTCGGCGACTAAGAACCTCCCTTATGCCCATGACCCGTCGGTCACATTACACACTTCCGTTGGTGTGTGGCCAAGAGATCACAAAATAGCCTTTACAAAGGGATTACTAGCCTATTCAGACCCCACTGAGGTTTCACCGGTGGCGATGCCTCCAACTGAGCACATCTTCAACCAAGGGCCCCCTCTTGAGCCATTCGGATCCCAGGGTAGTCCCACCAATCATCAACAAACCCAATCCGACTACCCCTTCCCCGAGCATCCACAATGGTCCAAACAGCACTTGCAAAGCCCTAATTAATCAGCTACGCCGCACCCATACTTGGCCTCGTGGTGGCACTGTAGTCCTGGCTTATTCTCGCATGAACCGATCCTTAGATCTAAAACAAGCAAACCACCATAACATCCAACCCATCCACATACCAGGCTTGCTTAGATCACCCATCACCATACCGTATCGACCAGTTCACATTAATCAGAATATCATTAATACATAATTAAATGTGTAGTGTTGGTTTTTCCATCCCAATTAATTAAGCGAAGCAAAAAGGTAAAAACCCTTCCTGACTCTCTACCATAAATTCCAGGTGACAAGGGTGGGTTAACAAGTCTAGTAAACTTCCTACCATAGGATTCCCATCAATTTGACACAAGCATGCAAGTTCGCAAACAAAACATTTAATAAAACAGGATAAATATGCTTCAAGGACACTTGCCTTGCTCCGGCGGATGGGGTTGCTCAAGCGTTTCGAAGTCTTGATTCTGAAAATCCTCGTACACGATCTCTTGAGCACTTCCCTCTAATCGTGATCACACATACAAGAAAATATATACAATTCAACATGATGCACACATAATAATCATCATGCGATGATATGCATGCATGCAAGGTACAATAATTAATTAACTACGGTTGTTTATTAATTAGATGCAACGAGTTCATACGTGTTCATATGAGTTTACGGGGATTTTAACGTGGATTAATGCTGCTGAAAATAAAATTATGGTGCAACTAAAATCAATTTATGTCTATTAGATCTAATGCGTTGCTAAAATTCGCATCGGGAACAAATCCTACCGTAAATCTGACGGCTTGACGGTCGCGGAACAAATGCGACGCGTAGACGAAGTGGATGGCGCAACAGTCCCTCGGCGGCACGACGACGGCGACGATCTCCGGTGAACGGTGGGGCCCTCCTCTCTTTCTACCTCTTCCTCCCTTTTTTTTTCTCTCTTTTTCTTCCCTGGCGGCGGTGGCTCTGGTTTTTTTCCTGGCGGCGTGGCTCTTCTGGCGGCGGTGTTTTCTTCTCTGGGCGGCGGCGGTTCGCTGGATCGGAAAAAAAAAACCTAGGACCTACGGTCCTTTTTATAGTGTGGAGGCCACGCGGTAGGGCGCTAGGGCCAGCTGGCGCGGGAATCACGGTCCGGGCGGTGGCGGGAATCTCGGCCGCGTACGCGGGGGCCAAGGCGGGAAAATCGGGCGGCGGGGAAATTCGCGCGCGCGAGCGGGAAAAATCAGGCGGGGCTGTGGGAGGGCGCGCGCTCGGGGGCGTCGCGGGGTGGGGCCGGGTGCGGTACGGCGGGTGGGAGGCGGGGTGTCAGGCGGCGGGGTGGCGATCGAGGCGGGCGGCCGCGCAGCGCGGGGCTGGGCGCCTCGGCGCGTGCCCAGCGGCAGGCGGGACCCGCGGGAGCAGCCCGCGGGCGGGTGCGCTGCGCGCGCATGCGTGCGGGCGGCCAGGGCGGCGGCAGGGTGGGGTCCGCGGGAGCGGCGCATTGCCGGCTGGGCCGGTCGGCGGCCTGGCCGGCGGGTTTTTCTTTTTTCTTTTTTTTTTCTATTATTTATTTATTATTTATATTATTATTATTTTATATATATATATATATTATTTTATTATTATTTTTTGTATTCTTTTTATATTATTATTATTATTATATATTTTACTATTTATATTTTATTTATTTTATTTATCTTATTCATTTATTTATTCATTATTTTATATATATATGTTTTTATCTATTACTATTATTATTTTAATTTCTTCTTTTGCTACATACATATATGTATGTTTTATCTTTTGTTTTATTCTTTTATCCCTCTAATGTTTAATGCATGATCATGTATGCAATGCAGGATGCGAAAATCTAGGGTGTTACACAAGTCACCATCTTGTTCTGAATCTCCACGCACCACAACCGAACTAAGAAACTCCGGGGGCTAGTAACAGTAGTACCGGGAGAATTGCCGGAACCAGACTCCGACATCCAGTTTGTCGCTAGATGTCGCCATGCCTACGGAACCCCCAATGAGAGGCTCCTTGGTAGGTGTGGCCAGATTGTTGGGTATGCCTGCCACTTGAACGTAGGGTGTCTTCGACAGGAACCCAATGGACTGGGGGAGCATGAGTGACTGGTGGCTTTTCCTTAGTGTTATCATCGCCGGCAGGCCCCCTGGGAGGTGCCGGAGCTAGATGCTCTGGTGTTGTCCACCATCATCGTGAAGTCGTCGACGACAGGCCCCCAGGGAGGTGCTAGAGCTGGATGCTCTGGCATCGTCCACCATCTTTGTAGAAACGTCGACGGCGGGCCCCCTAGGAGGTGCTGGAGCTGGATGTTCTAGCATAATCCACCATCGTTGTGAAGTCATTGATGGCAGGCCCCAGGTGTACAGGCTATCGAGAGAGAAACCTGTTAGCAACAAGTGTGGGGCAGGAGAGTTTACTCACTTATTCACGCTTGGTGCTATCGCTGATGTTCTGGGACATCGACGATAGGCCCCTTGGGAGGTGCCGGAGCTGGATACTCCGGCGTCGCCCACCGTCTTCATAGGTACATCGGCGGTGAGCCCCCTGGGAGGTGCCAGAGCTGGATGCTCTGGTGTCGCCCACCATCATCGTATGTATGTCGACGGCGGGCCCCCTGAGAGGTTTTGGAGCTGGATGCTCCGGCGTCGCCGACTATCTTTGTAGAAACGTCAACGGTGGACCCTCAGGGAGGTGCCGGAGCTGGATGCTCTGGTGTTGCCCACCATCTTTGTGGAAACGTCGACGGTGGGCCCCTAGGGAGGTGCCGGAGCTAGATGCTCTGGCTTCTCCCACCATCTGGGTAGAAACGTCGACGATGGGCCCCCTGGGAGGTGCCGGAGATGGATGCTCTGGTGTCTTCCACCTTGGTCATGAAGTCGTCAACGGCAGGCCCCTAGTGTACAGGCTATCGCAAGAGAAACCTTTTAGCAACAAGTGCGGGGCAGGAGAGTTTTACTCACTTATTCACGCTTTGTGCTGTTGTTGACATTCTGGGATGTCGACGGTAGGCCCCCTGGGAGGTGTCAGACTTGGATGCTCCGACATTGCCCACTATCTTCGTAGAAACAGTTACGGGAGGCCCCTGGGAGGTCCCGGAGCTGGATGCTCCTGGTGTCGCCTACCACCTTCGTATGTACATCAACGGCGGGCCCCTGGGAGGTGTCAGAGCTAGATTCTTCGGCATCATCCGCCATCGTCGTGAAGTCATCAATGGCAGGCCCCTGGTGTACAGGCTATCACAAGAGAAACCTCTTAGCAACAAGTGCGGGGCAGGAGAGTTTTACTCACTTATTTGCGCTTGGTGCTGTTGTTGACATTCTGGGTCGTCAACGGTAGCCCCCTGGGAGGTGCTGGAGCTGGATGCTCCGGTGTTGCCCACTATCTTCGTAGAAACATCGACGGTGCCCCTGGGGGGTGCCGGAGCTGGATGCTCTGGTGTCGCCCACCATCTTCGTATGTACGTCAACAGTGGGCCCCCTCGGAAGTGCCGGAGCTCGATGCCCCGGTGTCGCCCACTATCTACATAGAAACGTTGACGGTGGGCCCCCTTGGAGGTGCCGGAGCTGGATGCTTCGGCGCTGTCCACCATCATCGCGAAGTCATCGACGGTAGGCCCCTGGTGTACAGGCTAATGCAAGAGAAACTTGTTAGCAA
Organism: Tuctoria greenei; assembly: GCA_036927565.1. Classification (NCBI taxonomy): domain Eukaryota; kingdom Viridiplantae; phylum Streptophyta; class Magnoliopsida; order Poales; family Poaceae; genus Tuctoria; species Tuctoria greenei. The sequence goes on from JAYESD010000004.1 coordinate 34,818,961, forward strand.
CAAGTGCGGGGCAAGAGAGTTTACTCACTTATTTGCGCTTGGTGCTGTCGCTAACGTTCTGGGACGTTGACTGTAGGCCCCTTGGGAGGTGCCAAATCTAGATGCTCCGTTGCACCCTGCTTCGTATGTCCTGCACACATAACGGAGGTGCATATTGTTTTGCTTGCTGGTGATCTTTCCCTATCCTTAAGTATAGTCATGTCTTATAGTCCTGGGCTGGTACACGGGATTTGGGTAATTCTGTGCATTGGCGCTCAGGGTCTGGCTTCCGTCTTATTTGGGGTGTGAGCGTCCTCGCACATGGTACATAGCCGCAGAACTTGGAGGCAAAGTGCACTTGCTTAGGGTACAGGACCAGGATAAGCATGTTGCGCGCTCTGGACCTCCAGCTCGGCGTTGGCCTTTCGTGGGCAACCATTTGGCACAACAGGGCCCCAAGTAAGAGGGGAGCCGCGAGGTTCCATGACACCTTGCAGGTACCTCAAATACATCTGCCTGTAGCAGGGTTGCATGACTCTACTAGTGGCGCTACAGAAAAGATTTCACCAAGTACACGAAGACGATGCACGAAAGTCGAGTTTAGTTTGATTGATCACAAAATTAACAGGTAACATAAGTGAGCATAAGAGAAAGCATATGGTAAGACAGTGAATTTCTTATCATTGATATTCCCAGTAGTGAATTGGCTTTACAATAAGGAAACGGCCCACTCCAGTTGGCAAGGGAGGTAGAGTGTTTATGATCAGGGTACAGGACCAAGCTAAACGACTGAACACTCTGGACCTGTCCCTCCTAGAGCTTGGTTGTCCTACATGCCATTCCTTGGCACCATGACACCCTACACTGTCCTACTTTTATGCTTAGGGCTAGAACATACGGAGGTGCTCTATGTTCCATGGGTTGGGGAGGGGCTCTCCTTCTTATGTGGCGAGGCAGACACAGTCAGAGCAGGATACCTGTATCTCTCGGAAGGGGCCCTTCCAGCTGGGGGAAAGTTTGTGCGACCCTTCTCGAGAGAGTATGCGCCGTAGCACCAGGTCACCTGTCTTGAGCTCTCTACTCTACACGAATCGCTCTTGGTAGCGCCTCAATGCCTGTCGGTAACATGCATTTCAGATGGTGGCGTGCCACCTTGCTTCGTCGATGAGGTCGACATCTTCTTGTCGGAGCCAGTCCTGTGAGGCATCATTGAATGCTCGGACCCTGAACAAGCCCACAACAATTTCTGGGGGAGGACAGCTGTAACACCCTAAATTTTCGCATCATGCATCGCATACATGATCATGCATTAAACATTAGTAGGATAAAAGAAAGATAATAAAAGATAAAACATACATATATGGTGTAGCAAAAAGAAGAAAAAGAAAATAATAATAATAGCGTAAAACTTGTATTAGGGAATAAGTATAAAAAATAATAGTAATAATATATATAATAATAATATAAAGATAAAACAAATAAATAAATAAAATAAAATAATAATATTTATATAAAAAAAGAAAAAGGGCTCCGCTGGCCAGGCGGCCGAGCCAGCCCAGCCAGCCACGCCCCGCCGCCCTCCCGCAGCGCAGCGGCCGACCGACCCCGCCGCTGGGCCTCGCTCCCGCCAGCGCCCGAGCGCGCCGCCCACTCCCGCGTCACGCGCGCGCCACGCGATGCGCCCGGGCCCCACCCGTGCACGCCCCGCTCGCCTGGGCCCCGCGCCGTCTCACTCGCCCGGCCCCAGCACCGCGTGCAGCCGCCCGCGCCTTGGCCCCCGCGCCGAATCGCGGGACCCAGCCGCACCGCCTGGCCCACGCGCCAGCGCGCCCCGCTCCCACCACGTCCCGCAGCCCCGCCCGACGCGCCTGCCGCGCTGGACTCATGGCCGACTCGGCCTCTAGCCGATACCGCGCGTCCCGCAGCCTATAAAAGCGCCTGTAGCCTCCGTAGGTTTTCCCGATCCCAGAAAACGCCGCCGCCTCCATGAGAAAAAAGGCCCCGCCGCCAGCAGCAGGAAAAAAGGCACCAGAGGCTGCGCCGTAGGGAATAAAAGGAAGAAAAAGGAGGGGAATAAGAGGAGGAAAAAGAGTAGAGCGCCACCGTCTGTCGGAGATCGTCCTCGCCATCGCGCCGCCGTCGTCGTGCCGCCGGAGGACCTTGCGCATCTACTTCGTCTACGCATCATCCCCATCCCGCGACCATCGAAGCCATCGCATCTACGGTAGGCCATATTTCCGATGCGAATTTTAGCGACCATATTGAATCTAATAGACATAAATTGATCGTAGTTGCACCGTCTTTTTATTTTCAGCAGCATTAATTCTCGCTAAAACCCCCGTAAACTCATATGAACACGTATGAACTAGTTGCATCTAATTAATAAACAACCGTAGTAAATTAATTATTGAATTGTGCATGCATACATGTCATTGCATGTTCATAATTTTGTGTGCATCATATTGAATTGTATGTACTTTCTTGTATGTATGATCACGCGTAGAGGAACGAGCTCAAGAGGCCACATACGAGGATTTCCAAAATCAAGACTTTGATGTGCTTGAGCAACCCCATCCGTCGGAGCAAGGCAAGTGTCCTTGATCATATTGATCCCGTTTTATTAAACGTTTTGTTTGCGAACTTGCATGATTGTGTCAATATGATGGGAAATCCTATGTTAGGAAGTTTACTAGCTTTGTTTAACCACCCTTGTCACCTGGAATATATGGTAGAGAGTCGGGAAGGGTTTTTACCTTTTTGCTTCGCTTAATTAATTGGGATGGAAAACAACACTACACATTTACTTAAGCATTAATGATATTCTAGTTGATGTGAACTGGTCAATATGGTTTGGTAATGGGTGATCTAAGCAAGCCTGGTATGTGGATGGGTTGGATGTCATGATGGTTTGCTTGCTTTAGATCTAAGGACCGGTTCATGCGAGAATAAGCTAGGACTACAGTGCCACCATGAGGCCAAGTATGGGTGCGGCATAGCTGATTAATTAGGGCTTTGCTAGTGCTGTTTGGACCATTGTGGATGCTCGGGGAAGGGGTAGATGGATTGGGTTTGTTGACGATTGGCGGGACTATCTTGGGATCCGAATGGCTCAAGAGGGGGCCCTTGGTTGAAGATGTGCTCAGTTGGAGGCATCGCCACCAGTGAAACCTCAGTGGGGTCTAAATAGGCTAGTAATCCCTTTGTAAAGGCTATTTTGTGATGTCTTGGCCACACACCAACAGAAGTGTGTAATATGACTGACGGGTCATGGGCATAAGGGATATTCTTAGTCGCCGAAAGGTGATGAAATCACGAACACGTGGGTAAAGAGGTACAAACTCTGAAGAGTCAAATAAAACTATCATGATAGCCGTGCTCCCGGTTATGAGCACTTGGACAACTTCCATGATTAGAGGGAAATTGGAATTTGGGATGGTTATGGTGATGGTTATGGATTTATTTCTGGTATTGAATATGGTTATTGGAAATGGTGAAATATGGAATTATTGATGAGGATGGTGAATTATGGACTGGTATTATGATATTATTTATGATTATGATGGGTTTACTTCACATAAATATGATACATTGCTTTTCCAAATGGTTTTACTGTACTTTTCAGCACTTAGACATTATTATTGTCGTCATTTGAATCAGCCACATGTCATACTTTCCACACTTGTTGAGTACGACATGTACTCACTCTTGCAAGCCCCCCCAATAGTTGCAGGTCAGGATTGTGAGTTTAATGGTGATAATGCGGAGATCTAGGCCGTGTCTACCGTCAGCTTTGCCTGTGGTGTTGCATGGAGCTGCGCAATCCCTTTTGCTTAGTCTGTTTAGTTGCTTAATTAGTTTATTTCCGCTGCATTAGTTGAACTTGTCATTAATGTTCGTTAGAGCTCGTATTCGAGGATAATATGGTTTGTGTAATAAAATTTGATAATTAATCTTGTTCTGTGGTAATTTTTTGTATACTCTTTTGTGATTGCACTCGTGTATGTGTGTTGAACATCCTGGGCACACATATGCGTTAGCTTGGTTCATTTTTTGGACCGGGCGTCACAGTGGCTATTTTGTGATCTCTTGGCCACACACCAACGGAAGTGTGTAATATGACTGACGGGTCATGGGCATAAGGGAGATTCTTAGTCGCTGAAAGGTGATGAAATCACGAACACGTGGGTAAAGAGGTACAAACTCTGCAGAGTCAAATAAAACTATCATGATAGCCGTGCTCCCGGTTATGAGCACCTGGACAACTTCCATGATTAGAGGGAAATTGGAATTTGGGATGGTTATGGTGATGGTTATGGATGGTTATGGATTTATTTCTGGTATTGAATATGGTTATTGGAAATGGTGAAATCTGGAATTATTGATGAGGATGGTGAATTATGGACTGGTATTATGATATTATTTATGATTATGATGGGTTTGCTTCACATAAATATGATACATTGCTTTTCCTAATGGTTTTACTATACTTTTCAGCACTTAGCCATTATTATTGTCGTCATTTGAATCAGCCACATGTCATACTTTCCACACTTGCTGAGTACGATATGTACTCACTCTTGCAATCCCCACAACAGTTGCAGGTCAGGATTGTGAGTTTAATGGTGATAATGCGGAGATCTAGGCCGTGTCTACCGTCAGCTTTGCCTGTGGTGTTGCATGGAGCTGCGCTATCCCTTTTGCTTAGTCTGCTTAGTTGCTTAATTAGTTTATTTCTGCTGCATTAGTTGAACTTGTCATTAATGTTCGTTAGAGCTTGTATTCGAGGATAATATGGTTTGTGTAATAAAATTTTATAATTAATCTTGTTCTATGGTAATTTTCTGTATACTATTTTGTGATTGCACTCGTGTATGTGTGTTGAACATCCTGGGCACACATATGCGTTAGCTTGTTTCATTTTTCAGACCGGGCATCACAGATTGGTATCAGAGCCAGGTTGACCGTAGGACGCAACCTAGATAGAATGGACACTTTAGAGCACATAGGAGCACTCAGGAATTGATGTGTTTTTGCTTGAAGTGTTGTTTGCTATATATATATTGGTTGCTTGTGTGCTTAATAGAGGATTTTGGGATGCTTTAGCATTGCCATGTCCACCTAGTCTAGTATAGCTAGTTGTTTAGTTTCATATCCCTTGATGCATATAGTTGGGGATGTTTCTAAATTCTTACCTATTGCTCTCCTTCAGATGGTGAGGACTCGCAACCAGAGGGATGGCAATGATGAGGAGGAGAACAATGGAGTACCTCAGAACAATACTGGACAAGGACCTGCTCATGGAGCCATCAATATCGAGCAGCTACTGGCTATGCAGAACCAGCTTATGCAGACCATGATACAGACTACGGGATAGCTACAGGCCGGCAATATCAACAATCAGCCCCACATGCCTCCACCGCCACCCCCACCTCTTCATAACCGGTTGGGAGAGTTTATGAGGACTAGGCCGCCAACCTTTGCTCAAGCTGCTGACCCTATGGATGCGTATGATTGGCTCAAGTCTGTGGAGAGGAAGCTAGCCATTGTCCAATGCAGTGACCGGGAGAAGGTCATGTTCGCTTCTCACCAACTAGTTGGAGCAGCTGCAGATTGGTGGGATGCTTATTGCAATGCTCATGAGAATCAAGAGAGGATCACTTGGGCAGAATTCAAAGAGAACTTCCGTTCTCATTATGTGCCGGAAGGTGTTATGATCTTGAAGAGGCAAGAATTCAAGAACTTAAGGCAAGGAAGATCAAGCGTGAGTGAATATCTCAATAAATTCACTCAACTCTCAAGGTTCGCACCTAAAGATGTGAGCAGAGACAGCCGGAAGCAATATTTGTTCATGAGAGGCCTCAACAATGAGATCCAAGTGCAACTACTCAATTGCGATTATGCCAATTTTCAGAAGCTTGTGGAAAAAGCAATTGTGGTTGAGAACAAGATTTGTGAGATGGAGCAAGACAACAAGAGGAAGGCGCCATACCAAGGACAACAACAAGGAAGTAATGTGCGCCCTCGCTTTGTGCCGCCCAATGCGCCTTACTTCAGTTCTTCTGAGCCTGCTCAATGCCCTAGTTATGCACCGCGCCCAACTCAGTTTGTGCAGCAGCGCCCTGTTATGCAAACACCTAGGCCCCCAATGCCTTATGCACCTCTTGCTGAATTTCCTGAAGCCAATGTTCAAAACCAAGCTCGTCCAAATAATTTTGGTGGAGTTAAGAAGTACTATACTTGTGGAGAAGCTAGACACTTTGCACATCAATGTCCTAAGTCAGGCCTTGGTCAAGGAAGCAATGCGTCGAGGCAAAACCCATGACCCAATGGAGGGCAGCCACAAGGAAGCCGTGGACAATAGAATTTTGCTCGTGGCAACGTGAACCATGTCTCTACGGAGGATGCTCAACAAGCGGATGACGTGGTCGTTGGTATGTTTCTCGCCAACTCCAACCCCGCGACTATGTTATCTGATTCTGGAGCATCACATTCATTCATTGCATCGAAGTATGTTGCCAAGTATAGTTTGCCTATCTCTCATATGAAGTTTACTCTGTTGGTTAAGTCTCCTGGAGGAGAGATGAGGACAAATATAGTATGTCCAAAAGGAAGCCTTAGAATAAGGGGGGTAGACTTCTCCGCCAACCTCATAGTTTTGGATTCTCAAGGATTGGACATTATACTTGGTATGGACTGGTTGAGGAAGCACAATGGAGCTATTGAGTGTGCCACTAAGACGGTGAAGTTGACCAATGAAGAAGGAATCACCGTAGAATTTGAAGCATCTCAAACCGCACCGAAGCAATTGGAGTTGAATCATATGGACGGTGTCGCAATTGAGGAGATTCCGGTAATGTGTGAATTTTTTGATGTGTTTCCAGATGAGTTGCCAGGTATGCCGCCTGATCGAGACATTGAGTTTGTTATTGATTTAATCCCTGGAACTGCACCTATAGCTAAGAGGCCGTATAGGATGCCTCCTTCGGAATTAGCGGAGCTCAAGAAGCAAATTCAAGGGCAACTAGAGAAGGGTTTTATTCGCCCTAGCTCTTCACCTTGGGGAGCGCCTGTTCTGTTTGTGGATAAGAAGGATAGATCCCAAAGGATGTGCATGGATTACCGAGCTCTCAACGAGGTAACAATCAAAAACAAGTATACCTTGCCACATATAGAAGACTTGTTTGATCAGATGAAGGGTGCTCGTGTCTTCTCTAAGATTGATTTGAGGTCGGGATACTTCCAAATGAAGATTAGACCATCGAACATACCCAAAACAGATTTTAGGACACGGTATGGATCTTATGAGTACACTGTGATGTCTTTTGGATTGACAAATGCGCCTGCCTACTTTATGTACCTCATGAATAAAGTCTTCATGGAGTACTTGGACAAGTTTGTTGTGGTGTTTATTGATGACATTATGATCTACTCGAAGGATGAGAAGGAACATAAGGAACACTTGAGGCTTACGTTGCAGAAATTGAGGGAGCATCAGTTGTATGCCAAGTTCAACAAGTGCTAGTTTTTGGTTAAAAGAGGTGCCATTTTTGGTTCATATAATCTCAGGAGGAGGAGTATCGGTTGACCCTGGAAAAGTAAGAGACGTGTTCAAATGGGAACCGTCGCAAAATGTCAAGGAAATAAGGAGTTTGCTTGGGATGGCTGGATATTACCGTAGATTCATCAAGGACTTTTCCAAGATAGCCAAGCCTATGACGGAGTTGCTAATGAAGGGAAATGCGTTCCAATGGACTGAAGCTTGTGAGAATAGTTTTGAGGAGTTAAAGAAGAGGTTGACAACTGCCCCAGTTTTGGTATTGCCGGATGTAAGCAAGAGTTTTGACATTTATTGCGATGCATCAAGACAAGGGCTTGGATGTGTATTGATGCAATAAGGTCAAGTGGCCGCCTATGCATCAAGACAATTGAAGAAACATGAGCAGAATTACCCCACGCATGATTTAGAACTTGTAGCCGTGGTACATGCATTGAAGATTTGGAGACACTATGTTCTGGGACATAGGTGTGAAATTTACACGGATCATAAGAGTTTGAAGTATATTTTCACACAAACGGATCTGAACTTGAGGCAACAAAGATGGTTGGAGCTCATCGAAGATTATGATTTGGGGATCAACTATCATCCGGGAAAAGCCAATGTAGTGGCCGATGCTTTGAGTAGAAAAGGAGTAAGTCATCAACTCACAGTTCGAGAGTTACCATTCGAGTTATGTAAGGAGTTTGAAAGGTTGAACCTCGGGTTTGTAAATGAGATGGAGATGATGGAGTTAAACCCAACCATGGAGCAAGAAATTCGAGAAGCACAAACCACGGATGAGGAGATCAAGGAAATCAAGGAAAAGACCCAAGAAGGAAGAGAATTCAGATTTGATGAGGACGAACAGGGTACCCTATGGCTTGGAAGGAGGATTGTGGTACCTAATGTTAGGCATATTCGGGAAACAATATTGAAGGAGGCACATGACTCACCTTACTCAATTCATCCTGCTGTACGAAGATGTACAAGGACTTAAAGACATGTTATTGGTGGGCCAACATGAAAAAGGACATAGCCGAATATGTTGCACTTTGTGATGTGTGCCGACGAGTTAAAGCTGAACATCAAAGGTCAGCCGGATTGTTACAACCATTAAAGATCCCGGAGTGGAAGAGGGAAGAGATTGGTATGGACTTTATAGTTGGATTACCGCGAACTCAATCTGGCTATGATTCAATATGGGTTATTGTGGATCGCTTAACCAAGACGGCTCATTTTGTCCCTGTGAAGACCAAATATACAGCTGCACGATTGGCTGAAATATACATGGAGCATATTGTGTGTCGGCATGGAGTCCCTAAGAGGATAGTCTCGGATAGAGGTTCTCAATTTACCTCCAGATTTTGGCAAAAATTGCATGAAGCTTTGGGAACGAGGTTGAATTTTAGTTCAGCATATCATCCTCAAACGGACGGACAAACCGAGAGGACCAATCAGATTTTGGAGGACATGTTAAGAGCTTGTGCTTTAAAGCATGGGAAAAGTTGGGACAAAATCTTGCCATACGCGGAATTTTCATACAACAATAGTTACCAAGCAAGCTTGAAAATGTCACCATATGAAGCGCTTTATGGGAGGAAGTGTAGGACACCTTTATTCTGGAATGAGGCAGGAGAAACTCAAGTATTTGGTCCGGATGTGTTGCAAGAAGCCGAAAAGCAAGTCCATATAATTCGTGAAAGCTTGAGGGCTGCCCAATCAAGACAAAAAGGCTATGCGGACAATAGGAGAAGGAAATTAGCCTTTGAAATAGGAGATTTTGTTTACCTCAAGGTGTCACCTATGAGAGGTCATAAGAGGTTTAACATAAGAGGCAAGCTCGCACCTCGCTATATTGGACCATTCAAGATTTTGGACAAAAGAGGAGAAGTAGCATATAAGTTGGAGATGCCAGCTCATCTTTCAGACGTACATGATGTGTTTCTTGTTTCCCAACTCAAGTAGTGTCTCTAGGTGACGGAAGAACAAGTGCCAATGGACGAGTTAGAACTTCAGGAGGATTTGTCTTATGTCGAGCAACCTATCAAGATCCTGGACGTGAAGGAAAGGGTCACGAGAAATAAGTGGATCCGTTGGTGCAAAGTGCAATGGAAACACCATACGGAAGCCGAAGCTACGTGGGAACGTGAAGAAGACTTGAAGGCAGAATTCCCTCATCTTTTCTCCACGCTATCGAATCTCGAGGGCGAGATTCACTTTAAGGGGGTAGGTTTGTAACACCCTAAATTTTCGCATCATGCATCGCATACATGATCATGCATTAAACATTAGTAGGATAAAAGAAAGATAATAAAAAATAAAACATACATATATGGTGTAGCAAAAAGAAGAAAAAGAAAATAATAATAATAGCGTAAAACTTATATTAGGGAATAAGTATAAAAAATAATAGTAATAATATATATAATAATAATATAAAAATACAACAAATAAAATAAATAAAATAAAATAATAATATTTATATAAAAAAAAAGAAAAAGGGCTCCGCTGGCCAGGCGGCCGAGCCGACCCAGCCAGCCACGCCCCGCCGCCCTCCCGCAGCGCAGCGGCCGACCGACCCCGCTGCTGGGCCCTGCTCCCGCCAGCGCCCGAGCGCGCCGCCCACACCCGCGTCACGTGCGCGCCGCGCGATGCGCCCGGGCCACACCCGCGCACGCCCCGCTAGCCTGGGCCCCGCGCTGTCTCGCTCGCCCGGCCCTAGCACCGCGCGTAGCCGCCCGCGCCTTGGACCCCGCGCCGAATCGCGCAACCCCACCGCATCGCCTGGCCCACGTGCCAGCGCGTACCGCTCCCACCCCGTCCCGCAGCCCCGCCCGACGCGCCTGCCGCGTTGGCCTCATGGCCGACTCGGCCTCTAGCCGATACCGCACGTCCCGCCGCCTATAAAAGCGCTCGTAGCCTCCGTAGGTTTTCCCGATCCCAGAAAACACCACCGCCTCCACGAGAAAAAAAGGCCCCGCTGCCAGCAGCAGGAAAAAAGGCACCAGAGGTTGCGCCGTAGGGATGAAAAGGAAGAAAAAGGAGGGGAAGAAAGAGGAGGAAAAAGAGGAGAGCGCCGCCGTCCGCCGGAGATCGTCCTCGCCATCACGCCGTCGTCGTCGTGCCGCTGAAGGACCTTGCGCATCTACTTCGTCTACGCATTGTCCCCATCCCGCGATCATCGAAGCCATCGCATCTACGGTAGGCCATGTTTCCGATGCTAATTTTAGCGACCATATTGAATCTAATAGACGTAAATTGATCGTAGTTGCGCCGTCTTTTTATTTTCAGCAGCATTAATTCTCGCTAAAACCCCCGTAAACTCATATGAACACGTATGAACTAGTTGCATCTAATTAATAAACAACCGTAGTAAATTAATTATTGAATTGTGCATGCATACATGTCATTGCATGTTGATTATTTTGTGTGCATCATATTGAATTGTATGTACTTTCTTGTATGTATGATCACGCGTAGAGGAACGAGCTCAAGAGGCCGCATACGAGGATTTCCAAAATCATGACTTTGAAGCGCTTGAGCAACCCCATCCGTCGGAGCAAGGCAAGTGTCCTTTATCATATTGATCCCGTTTTATTAAATGTTTTGTTTGCGAACTTGCATGTTTGTGTCAATATGATGGGAAATCCTATGGTAGGAAGTTTACTAGCTTTGTTTAACCACCTTTGTCACCTGGAATATATGGTAGAGAGTCGGGAAGGGTTTTTACCTTTTTGCTTCGCTTAATTAATTGGGATGGAAAACAACACTACACATTTACTTAAGCATTAATGATATTCTGGTTGATGTGAACTGGTCAATATGGTTTGGTAATGGGTGATCTAAGCAAGCCTGGTATGTGGATGGGTTGGATGTCATGGTGGTTTGCTTGCTTTAGATCTAAGGACCGGTTCATGCGAGAATAAGCCAGGACTACAGTGCCACCACGAGGCCAAGTATGGGTGCGGCGTAGCTGATTAATTAGGGCTTTGCTAGTGCTGTTTGGACTATTATGGATGCTCGGGGAAGGGGTAGTCGGATTGGGTTTGTTGATGATTGGCGGGACTACCCTGGGATCCGAATGGCTCAAGAGGGGGCCCTTGGTTGAAGATGTGCTCAGTTGGAGGCATCGTCACCAGTGAAACCTCAGTGGGGTCTAAATAGGCTAGTAATCCCTTTGTAAAGGCTATTTTGTGATCTCTTGGCCACACACCAATGGAAGTGTGTAATATGACTGACGGGTCATGGGCATAAGGGAGATTCTTAGTCGCCGAAAGGTGATGAAATCACGAACACGTTGGTAAAGAGGTACAAACTCTGCAGAGTCAAATAAAACTATCATGATAGCCGTGCTCCCGGTTATGAGCACCTGGACAACTTCCATGATTAGAGGGAAATTGGAACTTAGGATGGTTATGGTGATGGTTATGGATTTATTTCTTGTATTGAATATGGTTATTGGAAATGGTGAAATCTGGAATTATTGATGAGCATGGTGAATTATGGACTGGTATTATGATATTATTTATGATTATGATGGGTTTACTTCACATAAATATGATACATTGCTTTTCCAAATGGTTTTACTGTACTTTTCAGCACTTAGCCATTATTATTGTCATCATTTGAATCAGCCACATTTCATACTTTCCACACTTGCTGAGTACGACATGTACTCACTCTTGCAATCCCCCCCAACGGTTGCAGGTCAGGATTGTGAGTTTAATGGCGATAATGCGGAGATCTAGGCCGTGTCTACTGTCAGCTTTTCCTGTGGTGTTGCATGGAGCTGCGCTATCCCTTTTGCTTAGTCTTCTTATTTGCTTAATTAGTTTATTTCTGCTGCATTAGTTGAACTTGTCATTAATGTTCGTTAGAGCTTGTATTCGAGGATAATATGGTTTGTGTAATAAAATTTGATAATTAATCTTGTTCTGTGGTAATTTTCTGTATACTCTTTTGTGATTGCACTCGTGTATGTGTGTTGAACATCCTGGGCACACATATGCGTTAGCTTGGTTCATTTTTCGGACCGGGCGTCACAATAGCCTTGGCCCCATACACCAGAAAGAAAGGTGTTTCTCTTGTTGCACGAGTGGGTGACGTCCTGCTTGCCCACAATGCACAAGGGAGTTCGTCGACCCATTTGGCACCATGCTTATCCCAGCTGTCATATGTGCGTGTCTTGGGGCCCTGAGGATCTCAGCGTTGGCCATTTCGACTTTTCCGTTGATCTCTGGATGAGCCACAGATGCATAACAAACTTGGATGCCTAGGTATTCGCAGTAGTTCTATAAAGTTGCACTAGCGAACTTGGTCCCACTGTCGGTGATGATCCTGCTCGGGACCCCAAACTTGCAGACAATTGATTTGGTTAACTTGACTGCAGACTCCTTGCCGATGTTGATCACTGGGGCTGCTTCCGGCCACTTGGTGCACTTATCTACGGCGACATAGAGGAACTGGTACCCTCCGACTGCTCTGGGAAAGGGTCCTAGGATATCTAGCCCCTAGACCACGAAAGGCCAGGAGGGCAGGATCATCTGCAATGGCTGCGCTGGGGTGTGGATTTGCTTGGCATGGAATTGGCACGTCTTGCACTTCTTGACCAGTTTGACTGCGTCTTGTAGTGCTGTCAGCCAGTAGAAACCATGCCGGAAGGCTTTGCCAACCAGCGTGCGGGAGGCCGCGTGATTCCCACACTCTCCTTCGTGGATTTCCTCGAGCAAGTCGCAAACTTCCTACTGAGTTATGCACCATAACAGTACGCCGTTGGCACCACATCGGTAGAGATCACCTTCTACCAGCATGTAGTGTTTTGCCATCCTCACGATCCTCTCAGTGGATGCTGGGTCCTCTAGGAGGAGGTTTTCCTTCAGGTAGTCCCAGACCTCCGTGATCCACGCATCGGGACTATCCTGGACTTCCAGATCTTAGGCGCCAGGTGATTGGATATCCCTGGTTATGCTCAAGAACCTTGGTGGCCCCCATGGTCATAGGGCGGTCGTGGTTGCCAGCTTCGTGGGGCTGGGCTCACCTTCTTCATTAGGCCTTGCTGGCCTAGCGGTCGGTCACACCAACCTCCTGTTGAAGACCCCTTCTAGAATGGGGGCTCCTGTTGATGCCAAGGTTGACAGGGCATCGATGACAGAGTTGTCGGCGCGCGGCATATGGCAGAGATCCAAGGCCTCGAACCCAGCTTCTAGCTTCTTCTCATGTATCAGATATGTCGCGAGCTGCGTGTCGTTGCAGCAGCACTCACCCTAGACTTGCTTGATGATCAGCTGGGAGTCTCCCTTGACCAGCATCTGCTGGACACGAAGACCCCGCACAGCTGTGAGCTCGAAGATGAGGGCTTCGTACTCCGCCATGTTTTTGGTGGCCTTGAAGTCGAGGCGCACTGCGTACTTGGATTGCTCCCCTGTTGGCGAGGTGATCAATACCCTAGCTCCAGCCCCTTGCTTCCTTGAGGATCCATCGAAGAAGAGTGTCCAGTGTGGTCCAGTAAGTACTGAAGCCCTGGGCTCTGGTTCACTGATCTCCCGGCCCCCTGGGTTGCTCGGCGAGGGGGTCCACTCGGCAACGAAGTCCGCCAGAGCTTGACTCTTGATTGCATGTCCTGGCAAGAAATCAAGTTCGAACTCCACTAATTCAGCTGCCCACTTGGCGATATTGCCAGTTGCGTTCGGGCTACGCAGCACCGCTTCCAGTGGGAATGAAGTCACCACTGATACTCAGTGTGCTTGAAAATAATGGAGGAGCTTCCTCGATGCGATTACCACAACATAAAGCAGCTTGTGCACTTTGAGGTACCTTGTCTTTGCCTCATGCAGGACTTCGCTGATGAAGTATACCGAGCGTTGGATGGTCTCGAACCATTTTGGGGAATCCTTCTGCTCCAGGTCCAACGACCCCATGTCTCCTTGGCCTGGCGCTTCCTCTAAGGGCTGGGACCCAGAGGTTTCCTGCTCTTTAGGGCCCCCTTGGGGGATCCGGATGTCCTCTGTGGGTTGGGACCCAGAGGCTCCTTGCTCTCCAGGGCCCCCTTGGGGGACCCGGGCATCCTCTAGGGGCTGGGACCCAGAGGCTTATTTCTCTCTGGGGCCCCCTTGGGGGACTCGGATGTCCTCTAGGGCTGGGACCCAGAGGCCCCTTGCTCTCCAAGGCCCCCTTGGGGGACCCGGACATCCTCTAGGGGCTGGGACCCAAAGTCTCCTCGCTCTTTGGGGCCCCCTAGGGGGACCCGAATGTCCTCTGGGGGCTGGGACCTAGAGGCTTATCTGTCGTCGGGGCCCTTTACAAGCTCCATGCCCTGAGGCATAGAGTCAACGGCAGGGGTCCCTTCCTTTCGTCGGTGCTGCTGGTGACCAGCCCGCTCTGCAAACAAAACCATGCTTACCACCTCTGTTTTGGCAGTGATGTAGAGGTACAGGGGCTCTCTGGGCTCAGGTGCCACCATTATTGGCAGCGTCGTTAGTTGCTGCTTTAGCTCATGGAACGCCTTCTCCTCTTATTGGGCCCAGACGAATGGTCCGAACTGGCATAGGAGCTTGAAGAATGGAAGGGCCTGCTCAGCCAACAAAGAGATAAACCGGATGAGCGCTACCAAACACCCTGCATGCTTCTGCACATCCTTGATGCAGGTGTTGACGTCTCCTAAGATATACTAATAAATCATCCCCGACAACGGCGCCAGAAATGCTTGTTGGTATTTCTTAACACCACTGATCATCTCCGGTAAAGAGATAAGATCCGCAAGCGCACAGAAGATACCGTTGTAGCATTTCACCCATGAGTATTCCTAAGGTATCGTATTTATCCCAAAGGAAGGCAATGGAGTAAAGTATATACTACTCTTATGGTCAAGCTATGGGATACTAATCCATTATCTAGACAGGGGTAAGTTGATAATAGGGGTAGTGTGACACACACCTAGGCAATCTATTATAAAGGGTAAAATGGGTCCTATAGGGAGATTGGACTGAGAGTTAGAGAGTTGCTCCTACAATGCTCCTAATACATATACATAGCCTAAGGTAGATACTAATGGTCATGTAAATGATGAATTCCTATGCAATGCTATTCAACACATCGGGCACGGGCTTACCCCTAGCAATGCTAGGGCGACTCCCGCCAAGAGCCTATGGCATAGCCGAACGTGGAGGATTATAAAGGACAGATAGGGCTGTCACCACCTACTGCCTACCTCTTCAGTTTCTGGGTCTACGAGACATCCAACGCTACTTAAATACCCTAGCACCATGCTAGCATACTAAGCAAATACCTTAGGAGCCATGGCACAAGCCATCCTAAAGCAATGACTAACCTAAACATCGTTGAACCAGTGTTGAAGCATAGCATAAGTCATTCATATTAACCTAATCATATCATAGCTACATAGACTATAGTGGGGGTCTATAGTGTTTATGACCATAAGATGTGATCATGAGAGTGAAATCATAAATACTATACCTTCCATAAACATGGACTCCACAATCAAACAAGACGATTTGTCCTAGTATACGTATAAAAGAAGACTAAAGATAATATCTTTATTGAGCACAAAGTCACAAATACAAGAAGGAATACATAAGCCATACCTTTCCCAATGTGGAATTGGGAAGAGAGACTCCTTCTACTCCTTTCCCAATTTTGACTTGGAACTAGAGGCTCTCCACTCTACATCCTAACTCGTCTCAGGACTATGGAGGATAGTGTATACAATAGAATGATGCCCAAGTGGTGTGTGCTGAAGTGAGGGGTAGGGGGTCCTATTTATACTAGTGTTGAGGTCGGTTCCCACCACCAAAAGCACGTCAATCAGTCACCATTTTCTCCAGGGGGCCGGGAGGAGCCAACACGTGGAGGCTGACCGAGTTTGGTGCAAAGACCAGGTCGGTCGACCCCCTGGTTCAGCCGACCTGGTCATTGCACTGTTTCTCGTGTGCTTTCTCCAGGTGGCTGCCAGGTGGGTCCCATTGATGTATATGGATGACACACCGTTGGATCTCCTCGGATACTTCTGTTTGTGGGCCATTTGATCCATGGGATGCCACGTGTCATCGCCTGATTGACTGGGATGATATTTTATAGGATTGGTCCCTCTACATTTCCCCATTTCCTGCATAAAATGCTGCATACACATATTTCTCCAAGTCCAAGTGGAATTGGGTTAGATGAAAGGTGATTTGTGCAAGAAATGAAAAATCCTTCACATAATTGAGTTAAATTGACGGATGAAATTGGTATATAACAGCCGTCAACAAACTCTCCCAAGGATATACTTTGCTCGTCCCGAGCAAAGTCAAGACTTTAGGTTGATGATCAGGAGTTGCTACAATGTCTTATTTTCAAAATTATCTAATGCACAACAAGATACTCTACCTAGTGTTGCAGAAATTGGCTATGATACCCTACCTTTCTTAAGTTATCATGGGGCTTATGCTTTTTCATATTCATGAGTAGTTGAATGGTAGAATAGCAAATGGAGAAAACATAGCCTAAAAATCAAGTTCCACTTAAATCCCAGAGAATTCAATTTAGATATTAAGTACCTCAATTTGATTCTCTCAGTCACTCCTTTGTGGATAGTGGAAATATTTCCTCACCAAAGCATTGTGCCTCTACTATTCCTACTCATTGAATATGGCTTGCATGTGGAGCTTGGTAAGGAAAGTAAGTAGGCATATTTTCATCACATATATTGCTAAGTCAAAAGAGTAAGCCTTAGGAGAATTCAATTCAAAACTTTTTGATTCAAGACTAGTGCATGTGTGATGGAGTGGAAGTGGATGTGGATACTTGAGATTACACCTTTTTGGTATAATCTCTCTTTCTTTTTGCAGGGATGAAACATGGCTACATTTCTTTTATCTCTTTTTTTTTCTCTCATGCTTATGATGTGAGCATGTTTTTTTGTAGCCATGTCTTCTACTCCCTTTCTTTGTAATGAATTTTGAAGAGCGTGCTAAACATGAATAACATGGAGTTTCTCTTTTTGTTGTTGTATGGTGGATATGATGAACGTTTTGCTTACTTCTAGTGTAGAAGTATAGCATGTGCAAGTGAAGTCTTGAATTCAAAAAGAGTTGAATGATTTCTCACATAGGTCTATACTAGTTTGACTAGACTCAATGTGAAAGCAAATAGCATATGCATAAGGTTTTGTTTATGTATGAACATCATATGGCTTTGGTAGGTATTTCCAATCAATTGAGGGAAACTTAAATCTTTTTAGAATTTCTCTGGAAATCTAAGTTTTACTTTCAAACAAGGACTAGCAGCCCTATTACAAATTCTAGTCTTGCAACAACCTAGAATTAGATTAAGCTTTTGCTACCCACAACATCCAAATTAAGGTAAAAGTATTTCAAACCAATGAAAGCAATATTCGGAGAGTAGCAAGTTGTAAACTAGAGACTTAGGAAAATACAACAGAGCAACTATTCATCATTTCATCGATGTGAATTTTAAATCGTTCTTACCACACATCTTTATTTGAATAGAGCAAATCTAACCTATTTTTATATTTTTTTAAATACGAGGTGGATGATGGATGGATGGAAAATAAATGTGCAATGGATGATTTGAAATAAAAATGTAGTGGGTGTGATACAAGTTACCTCAAGTGGGGGTCCTCCCCCAAGCTTATTCTTGATCAAGGTCCGTGATAGGGGTTGAAATCCTAACGACGGAGGTAGGCCATGAGTTGGCCTATCCTTGTTGAAGAGTGGCTTTGACAATGGAGGGTTGAGTGTTCATTGTTGTGTTGCCTCCCATGGACACTATGAGTGTGGTTGAATAGAGTGTTTTCGATGTTGATCGTCTGCACATCAGGGTCTCCATGTGTTTGGTGTGATTTGTCATTCCTTGGCTTCTAGCCACATAGGACCATCTTGCACCGAATGATGGTGGCAAATCTCTTGAGCTTGAATGAGTGCTTAGAATAGTTGAGAGCATAATTCTCTCACCCATTTGTGGCAGCCCATTGGTTGCTCATGGAGGGTTCCCATTTAAAATCTCTAGCCTCGTATAATTGTGATTGACCTTCGGGCATAATTTCCGTTAGGTAGCAACCATCCTCATTTACTCCTTGGCCAAGAGATGTTGAAGGATCCTCTAGGGATCCCAACAATCAGCTTCTTGAACGCCTGCATAGTAATATTACTCCTGCAAACTTCCTCTCTTGAATAGAGAGGGATGGTTAGTTCCCGATACTTGTACAAATGAACGTTCGGGTTAGCTAACCGAACTTTCATTTGTACATACGGGGAAGAAGAAAATAAAATATGCATTGGATCCAATGTCAAGTGTATCTATGATCAATGTGTTATTCATTGATAAGAGTGGAGCTTTATGGATTATTCATGTTGCATATTTTCTAAAGCTCCTACTCATAGCAATGCATGTGATAGAAATACACTATATGGATCCCTACACCTTTTAAAGTTTCTAACCATCTTAGCTTTCAAGAGAAATTTTATCATTTAGACCATGACAAACAAGATTCTCAATTTTATCCTCCTGAACTTCACTAGGAATTTAAAATTTAGTGATTCTTCAAAAAATGCAATTCAATTTTAGAGCAAGGATATCACTTGTTCCTAGGAGTTTGAAATCTAGTGACACCGTCTATACATGAAGCTCAATTAAAAAATATGGCTGTCACTATGCCCAAGTTTCTATATCCTAATTCACCAATTAAGTCATGCCCAAAAGTTTTGTTTTCTAAACCTCGACAAAAATGAC
Organism: Tuctoria greenei; assembly: GCA_036927565.1. NCBI lineage: Eukaryota > Viridiplantae > Streptophyta > Magnoliopsida > Poales > Poaceae > Tuctoria > Tuctoria greenei. The sequence goes on from JAYESD010000004.1 coordinate 34,838,225, forward strand.
TAAGTTTACAAAACAATTCTTAAAGGATTCTAAGTACTTGTTTGAGAATTTTCCAGGTAAGGTGGGATTTCCTTTTGGAGATCAAAAAGTCAATACCCACACTTACTCTTGTGAGGATGCTTGAAAATTGAATGATGAGGAAGTGTCAACCTTCCTCACAAATGCAAGCAAATACATTCAATTCTATGGAAAACAAAAAAAAATGGAAAATTCTAAACTCATACCTCATTTGGGGATTAGTTGGTGACGAAGGTCTTTGTGTGAGAAACTCACAACCATGATTTTTGGCGTAGGCTTGATTGTTGATGTCAAATGCCAAGATGAGGTTGGATTTGGCGATGGATTTGGTTCTGGCTACTCCATTGGGTCATCCTCTTGAACATTTATCTTCCTCAAACTCAAAATGAGTTTGAAGGAGAAAAGTGTTCTCAAATCCTCCCAATGGTGACTTGTGCTTGATGAAACCTTCCACTTTCTTGCCATACCACCTCTTCACAATTTTGACCAAGCTACCCTTTAATCAAGAACACACAAAACAACTCGAAAACGGGTTACGTTAGCCAAAAGAAAATTGAACCCAAATTTCAAATTGTCTTGCCCAGCTTGAAATAACTTGTAAATGCAATGAGAGTCAAAGCAAATCTTTTTGGTTTGAACTAGGAAGATAAATTCAAGTGGGCATGCACGTAGTTCATATCCAATTAAATTTCTCCCCTAATTTAAATTTTTAGTTTTATGATGGTTGGAAATTTTACTTTCCAACATGCATGTGTGGAATTTCAAACATGCAAATGCAAGGGTTGATGCAATTTGGAAAACAAATATGAGATAACTACCAATTAACCTATTGGCATGGACTCACCGAATTTTTGAAGTCCGATGAGTACGACTTACCTCCGTTTTGTTCAGAGCGAGGATTTGTTGTCCAATCCCGGAGTTGAAGATGTGGACGATTTCTGCTGTGTTGACATGCCAAACTCATTTGGCTGTCATTTGGACATGTGGGCCACATGGTGGCCCTAGCCTCTCCCTGTTGTATTTATATAGACATGTTGTTGTAGCGATGGGTTCTTCCTCCTGAATGTATTCCTTAATGAGCATGGTGAAGCTTTGTCCTTCTTAGGGGTGCCACTCTGACTATATTGATATTCCATTTAATCAACCCATACCTTGATCATGGGTCAAAGGCTTCCTTGGGCATGATGACATAAGGACTCCACAATCAAACAAGAAACGCTTCATCCACAATGTCACTTTCCCTAGGTTGAATGGGTTTGGTCGAAGTGTGGGAATCCCAACAAGTGATGTGGGATATCTTGGACTTTGAATGCTCCTTAAGTTCTTGTCCTTGGCCAAGATCTTCATGTGAATGTTGTCTTGATTTCTGCTTGGCCAAGATACTTCAATGTAGGCTAGTTGAACTTAAATCCCTTGGAAAGCCATAGCCTCCTTGAATACAAGGGTGATGTTAATTCCACCCTTGACCTCCTTGTGAAAGGTAGCTGTCGGTACCCTGCAGATCGGGTACCCCCACACACAAGGAGAAAACGGCTAAGGACTCAGCCTCTACTTGAGAGGAAGAATCCGAGGCTGCCATGTCGTGGAGGGAAGGACCAGATCCTTCCTCAACGCCGGGGTAAGCTCCCGGGCTGCTGCGTGGCCGGCAGAACTGGACCCTCGCCTCCCCGCTGAGGCGGGCTCTAGGGCTGCCACGTAGCCAATCAGAACGCTGGGGCCAGGCCCACTTCCTCGTAGGGAAAGGCACCGGAACTACCACATGGCCCGCAGGGCTGAGCCTCCACCCCTCCACAGTGGTGGGCTCCGGATGCGCCACGTGACCTGTACCATCAAGTGCTCAAATCCCCACAGAGGTAGGCTCCGTCGCAACCACGTGGCGGACGGCCAACTCAGTGCGTTAGGAGGCTGCAGTAAAGGAAGACGTGCGCTGCTCGGCCAGGCATTAAAGTACACGCGCCTTCCCCAGGCGAAGCGGAGTCGCGCATGCGTAAGTCAAGGCTTCAGTGTCCTGTCTTGTCCAAGTAGTCAGTACAGACCCGCGCCACAAGACGGACGAATGGGTTGCAAGGACAAGACGGGCGGGACGTGCACCGCCATCATCACCAACTATGTGTAGCCCTAGCGCACGACGCGGCAGGACGGCACATTGACGCCCCTGACAAAGGGAAGTAGATAGCATTTAATCCTAGATCTTGTATAGGATTTGGCTCACCCCAGGACCACTTGTCGGGCCCCAGGGCCCACCTTGTGACTACAGAGTCCTTGAACTATAAAAGGACTCGGCAGACGACCTTGGGAAGGATCGAAAAATCAGACTAAGACTCATACACGCTCTAGCAAGGCAATACACAAACACTCCCGTGGAAGTAGGGTGTTACGCGCCGGCGGCCCGAACCACATAAAACCCTCTGTGTTCACCATCCTGCTGCGCTCAATCTCCTGGGACTAGCCCTCGTGAACCCAAAGAACCTCCGCGGGCTGCTCTCTAAGCAGGTCCAGGGGAAGTGTCGTTTAAGACCTTCGACATTTGGCGCGCCAGGTAGGGGGCTTTTTCCCCGAGAAGATTTCCACTAGCAGCAATGGTGAACGTCCATTCTAACGCCGGTACATCCAGGCCGCAGTCGCGGTGACAGGAAGCAGCTGAGGACCAGTCATCATCTCGCTCTAGAGCGGGATCCTGCAGTAGAGCAGCGAGGCCGGGACCTTCATGTCGCCCCGCTATCACCTCGTCGACTGCAGGTCAGCACGCCACACCATGGCGTACTCCAGCTGTGACGGCAGCTACAGCGCCGCCGGCAGCAAGCCCAGAGAGTGCGCTCGCAGGAGCGCGCGCGCTACTCCACAATCCACCTGTTGTAGATGCTCCCTGGGGAGCAGCTCAGCAGTGGATCAACGACGTCGACCACCTCGTCACCGCTGCACTCAACGCACCTCCACCAAGGGAGACACATGCCCAGCCGATGCATTTGTCGTTGTCACGGACTCCAACCATCAACAGATGGACGGCGGACTTGCGGTCGACCAGGATCTCGGCAACAGACCTGAGAACCGGGCTACAGCACCGCAGGTTGGGAGAAGACTGCCGAGTTACCATCGAGCGACAGAGGGAATGGCGGCGCAACCTTGAGGCGGACTACAGTGCGTCGAGCCCTGTTCCCCAGGCTCAAGCCATGCCACCGCCGAACCCGACGTATGTTACGCCACCTCCATATTAGGCGTACGTCGCGCCTCCACCTCCACAGGCGTACGCTGCACCGCCCCAGCATCAGGTGTATGCAGGCCCACCTGCTCACCCGGGGTATGCAATGCCACCACCGGCGCCAGTCAGCCCCACCCAAGGGTGTGCGGCTCTGGCACCTCACCTCCGTTTTGTGGTCTGGCCACGAAAGTTCCGGCCACACATGCCGGAGAAGTATGAGGGGAGTGTCAACCCGAGTGAGTTCCTGCAGATCTACTCCACCGCGATACTAGTTGCAGGAGGCGACGAGGCCTTCATGGCCAACTACTTCCCCGTCGTCTTGACCGGCCCAGCCCGGTCATGGCTCATGAACCTGCCCCAGGGGTCCATAACCTCCTGGGATGAACTATGCCGACAGTTCATGGCGAACTTTGGCAGTTCCTACAAGCGCCCCGGCACAAAGCTTGACCTCCACGCTGTCAGACAGCGCGTTGGAGAGTCGCTGCGATCATTCATCCATCGGTTCTCTCAGGTACGGAACACAATCCCTCATATCGCTAGCGCATCAGTTATTGTTGCGTTCAGGCAGGGAGTGAGGGACAAGAAAATGCTTGAGAAGCTAGCCACGCATGAAGTGCGTGATGTCTCTGAGCTGTTTGTCCTGGCAGACAGATGTGCTAGGGCAACTGAGGGATGCAACTGGCACTCCCAACCTTCCTCAGAGGCAAGGGAAGCCACGCCGACTGAGGAAGGAGCCTCTGCAAAAAGCTGCGGCAAGAAGAATAATAAGGGCAATGGCAAGAACAAGCCAAAGCCCGGAGCCCATGCAGTGGCAGCCGCGGCTCCCGTTGGAGCCCGGTCGCCGCGCCGATACAAGCACCCTCGGCAGTCGCCTGAACCCAAGGAGCCTGACTTCAAGTGCCCGGTGCACCACACAAATAGCCATAGCGCTAGTGAGTGCCAGGAAGTGAAGAAGTTCGCGGAGTGCTTCCGTGAACAAAAGCAGAAGCAGCAGCGCTAGGAGGGCGCACCTTCGCGCCAGAGGGAGGGCAAACAGAAGGTCGATCTGGAAAGGGAGGATGACAGCGAGATGGGGTTCCAGGAACCCCAGAGGGCAGTGAAGGCCGTCTTTGAGGGTGGCGACTCCGACTCCAGCAGCGATATGGAGCGTCGCAAGACTCTCCACATCATCTACGGGGGAGCCACAGATCCCACGTCCCGGAACGCAGTGAAGACTCTACGACGGGCAGTGGCCGCGGTGGCCCCCGCTCCAAGCCCGGCTCCCCACCACAAGTGGATGAGCACGGCAATCAGCTTCGACGCCTCTGACTGCCCGAAGAACATGGCGGGGGCAGGCGTACTCCCGCTGCTGGTGTCCCCGACCATCGCCAACGTGAAGGTCTTTCACGTGCTGATTGATGGTGGGGCAGGCCTCAACCTCATCTCCACGGCAGCCTTTCGGAAGCTACAGCTGCCGATGTCCCGGCTCACACCTTCGAACCCATTCTCAGGTGTCGGACCGGGGCAGATTCTCCCGTACGGTAACATTCACCTCCCTGTGACCTTTGGGACCCCGGAGAATTACCGTACGGAGAGCGTTTTGTTCGACGTGTCAGACGTCGACCTCCCCTTCAACACAATCATCGGGAGGCCGACGCTCTACAGGTTCATGGCCGTAGCCCACTACGGCTACCTCATCCTGAAAATGCCGACGCCTTCCGGTGTCCTCGGGATCAGAGGGGACCGCTCAGCAGCAGTATCCGCCTTGGAGCAGCTCCAGGCGCTCATAGCTGGGAGGGCTCCGGCTTCTGGGGGCACAAAGGAGAGTCAACCAGAACAGGGTCTGACGCAGCGGGCCTCCACTTCTGCACCCCGTGTGCAACCAGCCGACGACGACATCCCAGTAAAGGTCGTCAGGATTGGTTCTGAGGCTGCCCAGACAATCCGTATCGCGGGGAACCTGGACAGCAAATAGGAACTCATGCTCGTCACCTTCCTCCGGGAAAATGTCGATGTGTTTGCATGGCAACCATCACAAATGCTCAGGATCCCTAGGGAGGTGACTGAGCTCCATCTGAAGATATACCCTGATGCCTGACCGGTGCAACAGAAGCCCAGGAAACAGTCCATCGAGAGGCAGAACTTCATCCGTGAAGAAATCAAGAAGCTGCTCGATGCTGGTTTCATCCAGGAGGTCCACCACCCACGGTGGTTGGCCAACCCTGTTGTCTTCCCCAAGGCTGACGGGAAGCTCCGAATGTGCATTGACTACACCAACCTCAATAAGGAATGCCCAAAGGATCCATTCCCTCTTCCTATGATAGATCAAATAGTAGACTCAACATCAGGCTGTGATCTCCTGTGTTTCCTAGATGCGTATTCTGGTTTTCACCAAATACCAATGTCTAGGAAAGATGAGGAACACACTGCTTTCATAATAGTAGATGGCATATATTGTTATGTCTCCATGCCTTATGGACTCAAGAATGCTCTCCCCACCTTTGTGCGTGCAATGCATAAGACATTTGGAGACCTCATTAGAGACCTGGTAGAGGTGTATGTTGACGACATCATGGTAAAAATTAGAGCCCGCACATCCTTATTAGACAACCTGGCCCAGGTCTTCAGCAAGCTGCGCACGACGCGCACAATGCTGAACCCCGACAAGTGCGTCTTTGGGGTTTCTGCTGGGAAGCTCCTTGGTTTCTTGGTCTCACACCGAGGAATTGAAGCTAACCCAGAGAAGATCAAGGCAATAGAGCTGATGCGGCCGCCGACCGGTATCAAGGATGTGCAGAAGCTTGCAGGGTGTTTGGCGGCCCTCAGCCGGTTCATCTCAAGACTGGCTGAGCGAGCCATACCCTTCTTCAAGATTCTGCAGAAGTCGGGTCCCTTTGAGTGGACCGAGGAAGCGGAAGCGGCATTCCAGGAGCTCAAGAAGCATCTGACGACGCTACCCATTATGGTGGCGCTGGAGAACCGCTCCTGCTATACATCACTGCAACAATGGAGGTTGTTAGCGTGGTCTTGGTTGCAGAGCGGCCGGAGCTACTGCCGCAACAAGCACCAGAAGGAGCCTCAGAGGGGGAGGCTGAGCCTCAGGGGCCGGACCCAGAAGAGAACCCCCCACTGTGTGCTCCAACAACCAAGTGCCCTCAGGCTCCTAGCCCCCGGATGTCTGACTAGACCCTGGGAGCCACATTCCACGGGATACAGATGCATTGCAAGGAGCCCCGGACCCCCCAGGGAGGGTTCGGACCTCCCAACGGCCAGTCTACTACATCAGTGAGGTCCTCCATGAAGCAAAAACAAGATACATGGAGGTACACAAACTGCTGTATGCAGTACTCATAGAGTCGAGGAAGCTCCAGCATTACTTCCAGGCTCACCGAGTTTCAGTGGTGACCTCCTTCCCACTAAAAACCGTGCTCCACAGCCCCAACTCGACTGGCAACATTGCCAAGTGGGCAGCGGAGCTGGCGGAGTTTGAGCTGGAGTTCCTACCTCGACATGCAGTCAAGAGCCAAGCACTAGCGGACCTCCTGGCAGAATGGACTCCATCGCCAAGCAACACAGGGGACCTGGACAACGGAGAAACATTGCCCAAGGCTCCAGTTTTCACTGAACCTCCCTGGACGCTCTACTTCGACGGCTCCTCGCGGAAGCAGGGGCCCGGAGCCGGGGTCCTGCTCCTCACCCTGACTGGGGAGCAGTTCAAGTACATGGTGCACCTCGTCTTCAAGGCGACTAACAACATGGCAGAATACGAAGCCCTAATCTTCGGGCTAAAGACTGCCCTAACTCTCAATGTCTGTCAACTTCTGGCTAAAGGTGATTCCTAGTTGATCATCAAGCAAGCCAAAGGGGAGTGCAGCTGCAATGACCCTCAGCTAGCAGCATACTTGCTGCATGTCCGGAAGCTAGAGAAGGACTTTGAAGTCTTGGACCTGAGCCATGTACCCCGAGCCGACAACTCAATCGCAGACGACCTGACAACGAAGGCCTCCATAGGGGCCCCAGTGCCCGAAGGAGTCTTTGCAAGGACGTTACCGTGACCAACCGCCCGAGCAGCTGAACCGGGCAAAGGGGGCCAGCCCAGCACCTCGAAGCTGGCAGTCCTGGCGGCCATGCTACCATGGAGCCCGCCAAGGATCGTATGCGCCACCAGGAGCTCCGAGCTACCGGTCGCCCAAGATCCAGATGCTTGAGTATGTCCCGATGCATGGATATTGGAGGTCTGGGACTACTTGAAAGACGACATCCTTCCTGAAGAACATGCCCTGGCAGAAAGGATAGTACGCATGGCTAAGAGGTACACGCTGGTGGAAGGGGATATCTATCGGTGTGGCACCAATGACATCCTGCTGCGTTGCATTACCTAGGAGGAGGGCTGCGACTTGCTCGCAGAGATCCATGGAGGCGAGTGCAGGAACCACGCGTCATCCCGCACGCTGGTCGGTAAAGCCTTTCGGCATGGCTTTTACTAGCCGACAGCACTCCAGGATGCCTCCGAGATTGTCAGGAGATGCAAGGCGTGCCAGTTCCATGCCAAGCAGATCCACACACCAGCTCAGGCGCTGCAGATGATCCCACCCTCATGGCCATTCACTGTACGGGGGTTGGATATCCTGGGACCCTTTCCCAGAGCCGTCGGAGGATTCCGGCACCTCTACGTCACTATAGTCAAGTTCACCAAGTGGCCGGAAGCCGCCCTAGTTGTCACCATCAACAAGCAGTCAGCAGTCAAATTCATCAAGTCGATCATCTGCCGGTTTGGGGTCCCGAACAAAATCATCACTGATAACGAGACCCAGTTCACAAGTGCAGCGTTCCAGGAATACTGCAAGGACCTTGGGATCCAAGTCTGCTATGCATCTGTCGCTCATCCAGAGAGCAATGGACAGGTCGAGAGGGCCAATGCAGAGATCCTCCAGGGCCTCAAGACTCGCACATTCTCACACCTTGAGAAGCATGGTGCAAACTGGGAAGACGAGCTTCCGTGTGCATTGTAGGCTAGCCGGACATCAACCAGCCGGGCCACGGGGGAAACGACTTTCTTCCTGGTGTACGGGGCAGAGGCCGTCCTCCCCCCAGAAATTACCAGGGGCTTTCCCCGTGTCCATGTGTATGACGAAGCCGCGCAGGACCGACTCCAGCGTGAAGACGTGGACCTCGTCAACGAGGGACGAGTGAGGGCGGCTCTCCGAAATGCACGGTATAGGCAGACGCTCCGGCGCTACCACCAGAGGGCCGTGCGGAGTAGGGAGCTAAAGGTAGACAACCTGGTGCTGCGTCGCATACTCTCCCGGGAAGGGGCTAACAAACTCTCCCCCAGATAGGAGGGCCCCTTCCGGGTTACGGAGGTATGCCGCCCTGGGTGCGTCCGCCTACCCACGGAGGATGGAGAGCGACTGCCCAACCCCTAGAACATCAAGCACCTCCGTAAGTTCTACCCCTACACCAGCGTTAGGACAGGCTCCACAGATGAGGCTCTAAGTGCCTAGGAACGGTACTTAGGGCAACTAAGGCTCCGTAGACAAGGCTCTGAGTGCACATTTCGCTTAGCCTGGTCCAGAACCCTAAGTAGGTGCACTCGACTTCCTTTGTCGCCCGAGCGGGGTCGTTCCCCTTGTAAAACCTGTCCCATCTTATGGGAGACCGCAATGAAAGATTGTTGTCCTACCATGTATAGGGTTCCTAATTCAAAAAATTATCTTTAATTTTTTATGATATTGCTATACGTTCGCCGTAACTCGTTATCTATCATGAGCGCTGTCATTTTTCCCTGCTATAGCAATAGTGGGAGCCTTGCTGTCTGGTTGCAGGTGGGGTAGCTTGAGGTACCTGCAATGTGCCTGGGGCCTCAGATGTTCCCATACTCAGGGGTAAGTGTCTCCAGATGGTCTCCCCCAGGAAAAGCTTACGCCGAGAGGGAGGTCCAGGGGCACAGCCTGCTTAGCCTGGTCCTGTACCTTAAGCCTGTGCGGCCTGCCTCCCCAGCGCTGCAGCTGAGTACTGGGGGCCAGATGGACCACCCTTAAGTAGTATGGATAGCGATCCCTAGGTGCAGACGCACTGAATTACCCAAGCCCCATGAGCCATCGCAAGATCGTAAGTCAAGAGACACTAAAAAGGAGCAGGGAAGCAATGACCAGCGGACAGAATTACTTCTCCTGTTTTTTGATCTATACGCAGGTGTTCAAGGAGTTATCCCGACGATAGCCGTCAGAGTACCCACGAGGATGGTGGGCATCGCCGGACCGAAGCTCCGGTGGCACCCCCAGGGGGCCCGCCACCGACGTTTCACCAAAGATGGTGGGCACCGCCGGGCTGAGGCTCTAGTGGCACCCCCAGGGGGCCGGCCATCAACGTTTCACCAAAGATGGTGGGCACCGCCGGGCTGAGGCTCCGGTGGCACCCCCAGGGGGCCCGCCGTCGACGTTTCACAGAAGATGGTGGGCACCGCCGGATCGAAGCTCCGGTGGCACCCCCAGGGGGCCCACCGTCGACGTCCCTGCATACTCAGTTACAGCAATGCTACCTACGCATCCTAAGCTCCCCTGCAACAATCCGCCATAACTTATAGGTATCTGACAGGTGTGCCCATAATAACTGGCCACACCTGCTAGGGGGCCGCACACTACGGGGGACGGCAAGTCCTGGAAGCTAAGGAACAACAAGCAACTAGAAGATATTGCTGGAAATAAAAGCATGCTGAGTATAAGAGGCACCAGAGGCAGATTTTTTGTTCCAAAATAAAAAGTTTGCCACCACAAGAAACCACAGACAAAAGTTGAAAGAAACACAAAACATAAACAGCGCACGGGGAGCCCTCAGCCGCTATGCTGGAACCTTGAGGTGATGAGCACCACCGCATCTGAGACTTCAGACTTGGCGGCCTCTTCCCTCTCGGCGATGGGCCCCTCGAGGACCGGCTGCAGCGGGACGTCGGGGTACCAGCTCCGGTAGCAGGACCGGATATGTGTTGCCACCTCCTTCACCAGCATCCTCCCTTCTGCCTCCAGCTGGTTGTCGATGATGGCCCCCAGTGAACGCATCCTCGAGCTGGTGGAGTCAAGTGTCGGGAACACCTGGCTCACATCCTGCGCTGGTTCCTCCACGCGCAGCAGGATGAAGCCGAGCGGCACCAGAGCCGAGACGGCGCCGCCAAGGAACTCCCAGACCTTTCGGGCCTCAGCAGAGCGCGACGCTCGGAGCTCCTGCACCTCCTCCTGGGCCGCCACCAATGCCCGGGGGCCGCCATCCAGGAACCGCTTCTCCTTGGCCACCAGGGCCCCCTCGCGCTCGCTGACCTCCCTCTCGCAGCGGCTCAAGTCACCCTCCTTTAGGGCAACATTGAACTCGCGGTCCAGGAGGGCCTGGCGCTCGGCGAGCTGGGTTTGCTCTGCCTCAGCCAGGGCAGCATCCCGGCAGTCTAGCTCGGCGGCGCGAACCCTCGCCCCTTCCTGCTGGAGGACGAGCCAGCGGGAGGTCGCCTCCACCTCAGCCCGCTTTGCCACCAACTCTTGCTCCCGTTCGGCAAGAGCAGCTCCCCGGCGAGATAGCAGCTGCTGGAGCTCCTCGCAGGACTGGAGGCGGGAGCTGGCCTCAGTGTGGATAGTCGTGGCATTTGCCTTCAGCTTCTGGGTGACGACATCCAGTTGAGTGATGAGGTCACGCTCCTGCTCGAGGATCTTCATATCCTCCCAAACAACCGCCTCCTGCTGAGCCGCTCGACTCTTTGCCAGCCGGATCTGGGCCTCCAGGGTCCTCGCCCATTCCCGGAGCCGGTCATCCTCGTCTTCAAGCCGCCCTTTCTCCCGGGCGAGGACCGCCTGAGCCTGCCGGAAGCCGGAGTAGGCCACGGCCATGGCCTCAAATAGGGGGAGGGGCTCCACCGTAGCAGCGGGTCCCTGACTCCCCACTTCTTCAATATCATGCTCCATTTGGAGGACCACTGGGGAGACGGGACCAGAGCTCCCCCAATCGGAGAAGGCGGGGGGGATCACCGCCAGAAGCAGGCGCGTCGCCCCCAAGGGCCCCCTCCCTGGTGGTGGCACCCGGGCGGCGGCGCCAGCCGACGTAGCGGTGTCGGATGGCACAACAGCATCAATCGGCACGGAGTAGCCGGTGGATGCGGAGACGTTGCCAGGTGCGGCAGCAGTTGACAGTGTATGCGCTGGGCTTCAGCAGCCGCTGTGGGGGTCTCGGGCACGGAGGCCCAGGGCACCCCGGCGGCAGCAGCCCGGTGCGTCGGAGCGGAGCCTGAGGCTGCAGAGGAGCCCCGTGAGCCAGCTGGAGCTGTATACCCTCCAGCAGAAGGGCCCGCAGGCGGAGAAGGAGTAACTGTAGTGGTGCTGAAATCAAGCAAACCCGGATCATAAAAAAATGACAGGGTAAGCGCACAACAAAGAGCACCCAAGATAAAATCTATGCCGACTTACCAGGGGATGTTGAAGTTCCACCGCTTCCCGAAAGGGTTGGGGGGGTTCGGACCCCCCGAACCCGCGGCAGGGGCCGCTGAGTGTGTTGGGGGCCCCTGTGGTGGAGGAGTCGGCGGCACCCCCCAAGTCGGGCGCTCCTCCGAACGGCGAGGGAATGCTGGGGTCCCGTCGGCGTTGAGGAGCCTCCCCCTCTTGCATGTCAAGGACTCGGGTGGCAGAGTGGCACCATTGGCGCCCCCTATCGACGAATGCGGTAGGGCTCCGGCGTCCTGACGAGGAGCTGAGGGGTCCGGCAGCGGCAACCGGGTGCGCTTCTTGGGGGTCAGGTCCGACACCGGAACCGGTGCTTTCCCTTTCCCCTTGTCAACAGAGGAGCCGTCGCCTCCCCATTGACGGTGTTGGGGCCCGCTAGAGGCGTCGTCGCTTGAAGGATATTCATCGCTTGAGGGAGCCCCGCCTCCCTCAGCGTCATCGACGTTGTTGACCCCCGAGAACAGGTCCCCGATCTGGCGCTGCGCCAGCCCAGACTCGTCGAGTGTCGGCATCATCTTCAGCAGTTGCCTCCTCAGCTCGGAGTCTGAGCACAAGGGGCGGCAGGCCGTTGGAAGAGCCAGCTCCTCGGGGCAGATGTCATCGGGGCAGACCCGGGTCAGCATGTCGTGCAGCTGCTGCTTGCCCAGGTCGGAGTCGGGGCCGGTCTCAAGCCGGGTGCAGTCCGATAGACCGGTGAACATCCACGCTGGGACGGTGTGGCGTTGGAGCGGAGCTATGCGGCGGGACATGAAGTCCCTCAGCACCATGGCAGGCGACAGCCCATGGTCCGCCAGCATCTGGATCCTCTCCAACACCGGGTTGAACGCCTCCTCCAGCTTTGGGCGCTCCTCCCAGAATGACCGCTCGGAGTAGGGAATCCCGTTGGGGAGGCACATCCGGTTGTGGGCTTCGACCTTGGTGATCATCCAATCTTTGCGCCACTGCTCCCATAGTGCAGAGTTAAAGGAAGCAATGTACCTCGAGGGGACCTTGGTTCGGCGCTGGAAGTAGTAGGTGCCGAGATGCTCCTTCGAGCTTCTGCCAGTGGCCCTCAGTACAAAAAAAGTACCTGAAACGCTTCACCGATGGCATCACCCACACGAACATCTCTCTGAGGTGAGCAAAGACCGCCAGCATGGTGATCGAGTTCAGCGCGAGGTGGTGGAGTTGGAGGTCGAAGGTCTCCAGGAGCATGACCAGGAAGGCGGATGCAGGCGGGACGAAGCCAGCCAGCACGTACGATGAAAAAAGCACCATCTCCCTGGTGGAGAGGCTTAGTGGCAGCTTCCCGGGACAGAGCCACTTCTCCTGCTCAGGAGCGTGCCAGCCGAGAAGCCGGTGCATGGAGGCTAGGTTAGCGGACCTGGACAGCCGGGACTTCAGCAGGATGCTCGCCATGAGGATCGAAGGAGGAGGCTCTAGAAGGGGAGATCGGGAGCTAGAGCACAAGAATTGGGCTTGGGGCAAGAAGGCACGAGCGCAAGGATGCAGAAGCGGAAGAAAGGACCCTTACAGGGAAAGGTCTCTTTTTATTCACCTCTGCAAGCCAACAGACGCGGTGTGCGAATCGCTACGGCCTCGACAGAAGAGCAACAGACCCGCACATGCAAGGACATGAGGGCCCGAGCTCGACAAAGAAGGCGAGTCGGGTGGACAACTATGCGGGAGGTAACTCGGCGGTTTCTAAAAAGGCAAAAGCAGCAGAAGTGCAGGAGCCACCTTGGGAACCACTGCAGTTAAAGCACAATTGATGGCGGAAGTCACGTCGCGCGGCGCCTGTCCAGTGCCTCCGCTTACCAGGAGGAGACGCGTCGCCACAACGGCAGGGACATGTTGCCCAGGGAACTACCCCGAATCGGAATCAAAAGAGTTGCACGGGAAGATAAGGAAGAAGACCCCACCCGCGGTATAGACGACTCTCCCGAGGTGGGCTCAGGGGCCACTGTCGGTACCCCGCAGATTGGGTACCCCCACGCACAAGGAGAAAATGGCTAAGGACTCGGCCTCTACTTCAGAGGACGAATCCGATCCTGCCACGTCATGGAGGGAAGGACCAGATCCTTCCTCTCCGCCGGGGTAAGCTCCCGGGCTGCCGCGTGGCCGGCAGAACTGGACCCTTGCCTCCCCATTGAGGCAGGCTGCAGGGCTGCCACGTGGCCAATGGGAACCTTCGGGCCAGGCCCACTTCCTCGCAGGGAAAGGCACCAGAACTACCACGTGGCCCGCAGGGCTGAGCCTCCACCCCTCCACAGGGGTGGGCTCCGGATGCGCCACGTGACGTGTACCATCAAGTGCTTGACTCCCCACATAGGCAGGCTCCGGTGCAACCACGTGGCGGACGGCCAACTCAGTGCGGTAGGAGGCCGCAGTAAAGGAAGACGTGCGCTGCTCGGCCAGGCATTAAAGTATGTGCGCCTTCCCCAGGCGAAGCGGAGTCACGCATGCGTAAGTCAAGGCTCCAGTGTCCTGTCTTGTCCAAGTAGCCGATACAGACCCGCGCCACAAGACGGACAAATGGGCCGCAAGGACAAGACGGGCAGGACGTGCACCGCCATCATCACCAACTATGTGTAGCCCTGGCGCACGACGCGGCGGGACGGCACATTGATGCCCCTGACAAAGGGAAGTAGATAGCATTTACTCATAGATCTTGTATAGGATTTGGCTCTCCCCGGGACCACCTGTTGGGCCCTGGGGCCCACCTTGTGACTGCAGAGTCCTTGAACTATAAAAGGACTCGGCAGACGACCTTGGGAAGGATCGAAAAATCAGACTGAGACTCATACACGCTCTAGCAAGGCAATACACAAACACTCCCATGGAAGTAGGGTGTTACGCTTTGGCGGACCGAACCACGTAAAACCCTTTGTGTTCACTATCTATGACGCCTGGTTCCGAAAAATGAACCAAGCTAATGCATATGTGTGCCCAGGATGTTCATCACACATGCACGAGTGCAATCACAAACGATATACAGAAAATTACCACAGAGCAAGATTAATTAACCAAATTTTATTACACAAACCATAATATCCTCGAATACAAGCTGTAATGAATATTTATGACAAGTTCAACTAATGCAGCGGAATTAAACTAATTAAGCAAACTAAATAGCTAGCCAGCATAAGCAATAGGGTATAACGCAGCTCCAATAACACCACAGGCAAAGCTGACGGTAGACACGGCCTAGAACTCCGCATTATCACCATTAAACTCCCAATCCTGACCTGCAACTGTTGGAGGGGGGGATTGCAAGAGTGAGTACATGTCGTACTCAGCAAGTGTGGAAAGTATGACATGTGGCTTATTCAAATGGCGACAATAATAATGGCAAAGTGCTGAAAAGTACATTAAAACGTTTGAAAAGCAATATATTATATGTATGTGAAGTAAACCCATCATAATCATAAGGAATATCACAATACCGATCTGAATTCACAACCATCATCAATAATTCTAGATTTCACCATTTGCCAATAACCATATTCAATACCAGAAATAAACCCATAACCAGACATAACCATTACCAAACCATAACAATCCCAAATTCCAATTTCCCTCTAATCATGGAAGTTGTCCAGGTGCTCATAACCGGGAGCACGGCTATCATGATAGTTTTATTTAACTCTGCAGAGTTTGGACAACGTTACCAATGTGTTCGTGATTTCATCACCTCTCGGTGACTAAGAATATCCCTTATGCCCATGAACCATCGGTCATATTACACACTTCCGTTGGTGTGTGGCCAAGAGATCACAAAATAGCCTTTACAAAGGGATTACTAGCCTATTTAGACCCCACTGAGGTTTCACCGGTGGCGATGTCTCCCGCAGAGCACATCTTCAACCAAGGGCCCCCTCTTGAGCCATTCGGATCCTAGGGTAGTCCTGCCAAGCATCAACAAACCCAATCCGACTACCCCTTCCCCGAGGATCCACAATGGTCCAAACAGCACTAGCAAAACCCTAATTAATCAGCTATGCCGCACCCATACTTGGCCTCGTGGTGGCACTGTAGTCCTGGCTTATTCTCGCATGAACCGGTCCTTAGATCTAAAGCAAGCAAACCACCATAACATCCAACCCATCCACATACCAGGCTTGCTTAGATCACCCATTACCATATCATGTTGTCCAGTTCATGTTAATCATAATCTCATCCATGCATAGTTAAATTGAGTGGTATAGTTGTTTTCTATCCCAGTTGATTAAGCGAAGCAAAAGGTAAAAAGCCCTTCCCGACTCTCTACCATATATTCCAGGTGACAAGGGTGGTTAACAATTCTAGTAAACTTCCTACCATAGGTTTCCCATCAAATTGACACAAGCATGCAATTTTGCAAACAAAACATTTATTTAAAAATAGGATCAATATGCTTCAAGGACACTTGCCTTGCTCTTGCTGTTGATTAGGGTCAAAGCCTTCAAACTCTTGGTGCTGTAGATCCTCCGTGGCACTCTCTAGCGCAAATCTGTCTAATCCACACAATAAACATGCAAGACAAGAAACACAATCAAAGGGTGCACAAATATTACTCAATATGACATGACATGCATGATTAATGCAAATGCAAGGTAGAACTTGTTACTAGATTGCTTTTAATGATCACTAACTAGTTCTAATAGCTTTTAACAAGTTTATACAGGTTTGGATTTGATTAGATCAAATTTTAGAATTAGTTCAACACAATTTAACCAGAAAGATCGGACTAGTCCGCTAGGGACCGGACAAGTCTGCACTCTGCGAGATCAGCAGATTAGGGTTTCCTAGATCGACGTAAATTTGGAGATTAGATGTTGAATTCACGTAAGGAAAAGAGAATAGAAGGTATACCAGGTGTTTAGAACTCCAATGAATCAAGAAACTTGGAGGTAGCACTTGGATCTTAATGATCTAGGGTTGGTGATGAACTTGGGGATGAATTGGTGGTGAAGAACAAAACTTGGTGGAGATCTTGATCGTCCTTCGTTTCCTCCTCTTCTTCTTCTTGCTTGGGATCTTCTCCTCCCTCCTTGATGGTGGGTCCCCATGAACTTGGGTTTGGGTGGGCGGAAAAGTGGCAAATAGATGTCAATCCAAAGGGTGGGGTTGTTTATATAGAGGTGGAGGCTAGGGTTAGATGGATTTCGAGTTTGGGATGAGTAGAGGCCGGTATAGAGTCCCACATGGGCTCTAAAAGAGTTAGGCACGACGTCCCTAGGCCCACTTAACGTGAAACCCAAGAAACAAGTCGTAAAACAAAAGATCAACTCGGGGTCGCGAAATATCGGACAAGTCCGGACAGGACTGGACTAGTCTGAAGTCGTCCAGAGAGAAAATCAGACAAGTCTGGTAAAAAATCGGACAAGTCCAACTTTGAACAGAGAGGAAAACGGACAAGTCCGCTGGAACACCGGACTAGTCTGGAAAAGTCCAGGGACTTAGCAAATTTTCAAGGATTCTTGGAATACCGGACTAGTCCGCACAAAATCAGACAAGTCTGAAAGTTTCCAGAGCCAAAATCGGACTAGTCCGCAGCAAAAACGGACAAGTCCGTTTTTAGTCAGAGAGAAATCGAACTAGTCCTCAGTAAAATCGGACTATTCCGCACTTTCCTGCGTTTTAAGTGCGGTTTTGTTCCAAATCAATTTTAAACTTGTTCCTCTTTATGTGGATCAATGTTAAACATGTATATGAATGTATGCAAGGCATGATGCATGAAAATGAGGGTGTTACAAACCTACCCCCTTAAAATGAATCTCGCCCTTGAGATTCGACGTAGAGGAGAAGAGATAGGGAAAGTCCTTCTTGAGATCATCTTCCAATTCCCACGTCGCTTCTTTTTCTATGTGGTGCTTCCGTTGAACTTTACACCATCTAATGACCTTGTTCCTTGTGACTCTCTCCTTGGTTTCCAAGATCTTAACCGGTTGCTCGACATAAGTCAAATCTTCTTCTAGTTCCAATCCTTTCATTGGCACTTGTTCTTCTGGTACTCTCAAACACTTCTTGAGCTGGGAAACATGAAAGACATCATGGACATCCGAAAGATGAGCTGGCATCTCCAACTTATACGCTACTTCTCCCCTTTTGTCCAGAATCTTGAATGGTCCAATATAACGAGGTGCGAGCTTGCCTCTTATATTAAACCTCTTATGACCTCTCATTGGTGACACCTTGAGGTAAACAAAATCTCCTATTTCAAAGGCTAATTTCCTTCTCCTATTGTCCGCATAGCCCTTTTGTCTTGATTGGGCAGCCCTCAAGTTTTCACGAATTATTTGGACTTGCTTTTTGGCTTCTTGCAACACATCCGGACCAAATACTTGAGTTTCTCCTGCCTCATTCCAGAATAAAGGTGTCCTACACTTCCTCCCATAAAGCGCTTCATACGGTGACATTTTCAAACTTGCTTGGTAACTATTGTTGTATGAAAATTCCGCATATGGCAAGCTTTTGTCCCAACTTTTCCCATGCTTTAAAGCACAAGCTCTTAACATGTCCTCCAAAATCTGATTGGTCCTCTCGGTTTGTCCATCCGTTTAAGGATGATATGCTGAACTAAAATTCAACCTTGTTCCCAAAGCTTCATGCAATTTTTGCCAAAATCTGGAGGTAAATTGAGAACCTCTATCCGAAACTATCTTCTTCGGGACTCCGTGTCGACACACAATATGCTCCATGTATATTTCGGCCAATCGTGCACTGTATATTTGGTCTTCACAGGGACAAAATGAGCTGACTTGGTTAAGCGATCCACAATTACCCAAAATTGAGTCATACCTAGACTGAGTACGTGGTAACCCAACTATGAAGTCCATTCCAACTTCTTCCCACTTCCATTCCGGAATATTCAACAGTTGCAATAATCCGGCTGGACTTTGATGTTCCACCTTGACTCGTTGGCACACATCACACAATGCTACGTATTCAGCTATGTCCTTCTTCATGCTATCCCACAAATAGCAAGTCTTCAAGTCTTTGTACATCTTTGTACAACCAGGGTGAATTGAGTAAGGCGAGTCATGTGCCTCCTTTAATATTGTCTCCCAAATACGCTTTACATTAGGCACAACGATCCTCTTTCCAAGCCATAAGGTACCATGTTCGTCCTCATCAAATATGAATTCTCTCCCTTCCTCGATCCTTTCCTTGATTTCCTTGATCTCCTCGTCTGCGGTTTGTGCCTCTCGAATTTCTTGCTCCAAGGTTTGGTTTAACTCCATCACCTCCATCTAATTTACAAACCCGAGGTTCAACCGTTCAAACTCCTTACATAACTCAAATGGTAACTCTCGAACCGTGAGTTGATGACTTACTCCTCTTCTACTCAAGGCATCGGCCACTACATTGGCCTTTCCCGGATGATAGTTGATCCCCAAATCATAGTCTTTGATGAGCTCCAACCATCTTCGTTGCCTCAAGTTCAGATCCGTTTGTGTGAAAATATACTTCAAACTCTTATGATCCGTATAAATTTTACACCTATGTCCAAGAATATAGTGTCTCCAAATCTTCAATGCATGTACCACGGCTGCGAGTTCTAAATCATGTGTTGGGTAATTTTGCTCATGTTTCTTCAATTGTCTGGATGCATAGGCGACCACTTGACCTTCTTGCATCAATACACATCCAAGTCCTTGTCTTGATGCATCGCAATAAATATCAAAACTCTTGCTTACATCCGGCAATACCAAAACTGGGGTTGTTGTCAACCTCTTCTTTAACTCCTCAAAACTATTCTGGCAAGCTTCAGTCCATTGGAACGCCTTTCCCTTCATTAGCAACTCCGTCATAGGCTTGGCTATCTTGGAAAAGTCCTTGATAAACCGACGGTAATATCCAGCCATCCCAAGAAAACTCCTTATTTCCTTACATTTTGCAGTGGTTCCCACTTCAACACGTCTCTCACTTTTCTGGGGTCAACTGATACTCCTCCTCCTGATATTATATGTCCCAAAAACGATACCTCTCTCAACCAAAAGTGACACTTGTTGAACTTGGCATACAATTGATGCTCCCTCAATTTCTGTAGCGTAAGCTTCAAGTGTTCCTCATGTTCTTTCTCATCCTTCGAGTAGATCATAATATCATCAATAAACACCACAACAAACTTATCCAAGTACTCCATGAAGACCTTATTCATGAGGTACATAAAGTAGGCAGGTGCATTTGTCAATCCAAAAGATATCATGGTGTACTCATAAGATCCATACCGTGTTCTAAAAGCTGTCTTGGGTATGTCCGATGGTCTAATCTTCATTTGAAAGTATCCCGACCTCAAATCAATCTTAGAGAAGACACAAGCACCCTTCATCTGATCAAACAAGTCCTCTATAAGTGGCAAGGTGTACTTGTTCTTGATTGTTACCTCATTGAGAGCTCGGTAATCCACGCACATCCTTTGGGATCCATCCTTCTTGTCCACAAATAGCACGGGCGCTCCCCAAGGTGAAGAGCTAGGGCGAATAAAACCCTTCTCTAGTTTCTCTTGAATTTGCTTCTTGAGCTCCGCTAATTCCAAAGGAGGCATCCTATACGGCCTCTTAGCTATAGGTGCAGTACCAGGTATTAAATCAATAACAAACTCAATGTCTCGATCGGGTGGCATACCTGGCAACTCGTCCGATAAAACATCCAAAAATTCACACACCACCGGAATCTCCTCGATTGCGGCACCGTCCATATGATTCAACTCCAATTGCTTCGGTGCGGTTTGAGATGCTTCAAATTCAGTGGTGATCCCTTCTTCGTTGGTCAACTTCACCGTCTTCGTGGCACACTCAATAACTCCATTGTGCTTCCTCAACCAGTCCATACCAAGTATAATGTCCAGCCCTTGAGAGTCCAAAACAATGAGGTTGGCGGAGAAGTC
Organism: Tuctoria greenei; assembly: GCA_036927565.1. Classification (NCBI taxonomy): domain Eukaryota; kingdom Viridiplantae; phylum Streptophyta; class Magnoliopsida; order Poales; family Poaceae; genus Tuctoria; species Tuctoria greenei. Next base: position 34,858,752 of record JAYESD010000004.1, read on the forward strand.
TACCCCCCTTATTCTAAGGCTTACTTTTGGACATACTATATTTGTCCTCATCTCTCCTCCAGGAGACTTAACCAATAGAGTAAACTTCATATGAGAGATAGGCAAACTATACTTGGCAACATATTTTGATGCAATGAATTAATGCGATGCTCCAGAATCAAATAACATAGTCGCGGGGTTGGAGTTGGCGAGAAACATACCAATGACCACATCATCTGCTTGTTGAGCATCCTCCGTAGAGACATGGTCCACGTTGCCACGAGCAAAATTCTACTGTCCGCGGTTTCCTTATGGTTGTCCTCCATTGGGTCTTGGGTTTTGCCTCGGTGCATTGCTTCCTTGACTAAGATCTGACTTAGGACATTGATGCGCAAATTGTCCAGGTTCTCCACAAGTATAACATTTCTTAACTCCACCATAATTATTAGGACGAGCTTGGTTTTGAGCATTTGCACCAGGAAGATTAGCACGAGGCGCATAAGGCATTGGAGGCCTAGGTGCTTGCATGACAGGGTGCTGCTGCACAAACTGAGTTGGGCGCGGTGCATAACCAGGGCGCTGAGCAGGAATAGAAGAGATATAATGAGGCACATTGGGCGGTGCAGAGCGAGGGCGCACATTACTTCCTTGTTGCTATCCTTGATCTGGCGCCTTTCTCTTATTGTCTTGCTCCATCTCACGAATCTTGTTCTCAACCACAATTGCTTTGTCCACAAGCTTCTGGAAATTTGCATAGTCACAATTGAGCAATTGTACTTGGATCTCATTGTTCAAGACCCTCATGAGCAAGTATTGCTTCCGGCTGTCCCGACTAACATCCTCAGGCGCGTACATTGAGAGTTGAGTGAATTTATTGAGATATTCACTCACACTTGATCTTCCTTGCCTTAAATTCTAAAATTCTTGCCTCTTCAAGATCATAACACCCTCGGTCACATAATGAGAACGAAAATTCTCCTTGAATTCAGTCCAAGTAATTCTCTCTTCATTCTCATGAGCATTGCAATAAGCATCCCACCAATCCGCAGCTGCTCCAACTAGTTGATGAGAAGCAAATAGCACTTTCTCCCGGTCACTGCATTGGACAATAGCTAGCTTCTTCTCCACGAACTTGAGCCAATCATCCGCGTCCATAGGGTCGACAGCTTGAGCAAAGGTCGGCGGCCTAGTCCTCAAAAACTCTCCCAATCGGTTATGAGGAGGCGGGGGTGGCGGTGGAGGCATGTGGGGCTGATTGTTGATGTTGCCAGCCTGCAGCTGTCCCATAGTTTGTATCATGGTCTGCATGAGCTGGTTTTGCATAGCCAAAAGCTGCTCAATGTTGATAGCTCCCTGAGTAGATCCTTGTCCAATGTTGTTCTAAGGCACTCCATTGTTCTCCTCCTCATCATTGCCATCCCTCTGGTTGCGAGTCCTCACCATCTAAAGAAAAGCAGTAGGTAAGAATTAGAAAACGTCCCCAACTATATGCATCAAGGGATATGAAACTAAACAGCTAGATACACTAGCCTTGGTGGACATGGCAATGCTAAAGCACCCCAAAATCCTCTATTAAGCACACAAGCAAACAATATTTATAGAAAACAACACACCAACCAAAATACATCGATTCCTAAGTGCTCCTATGTGCTCTAAAGTGTCCACTCTATCTAGGCTGCATCCTACAGTCAACCTGTGGCTCTGATACCAATCTGTGACGCCCGGTTCCGAAAAACAAACCAAGCTAACGCATATGTGTGCCCAGGATGTTCATCACACATACACGATTGCAATCACAAACGATATACAGAAAATTACCACAGAGCAAGATTAATTAACCAAATTTTATTACACAAACCATAATATCCTCGAATACAAGCTGTAATGAATATTTATGAAAAGTTCAACTAATGCAGCGGAATTAAACTAATTAAGCAAACTAAATAGCTAGGCAGCATAAGTAATAGGGTATAGCGCAGCTCCAATAACACCACAGGCAAAGCTGACGGTAGACACGGCCTAGAACTCCGCATTATCACCATTAAACTCCCAATCCTGACCTACAACTGTTGGGGGGGGGGATTGCAAGAGTGAGTACATGTTGTACTCAGCAAGTGTGGAAAGTATGACATGTGGCTTATTCAAATGGTGACAATAATAATGGAAAAGTGCTGAAAAGTACATTAAAATGTTTGAAAAGCAATATATTATATGTATTTGAAGTAAACCCATTATAATCATAAGGAATATCACAATACCGATCTGAATTCACAACCATCATCAATAATTCCAGATTTCACCATTTGCCAATAACCATATTCAATACCAGAAATAAACCCATAACCAGACATAACCATTACCAAACCATAACCATCCCAGATTCCAATTTCCCTCTAATCATGGAAGTTGTCCAGGTGCTCATAACCGGGAGCACGGCTATCATGATAGTTTTATTTAACTCTGTAGAGTCTGGACCACTTTACCCACGTGTTCGTGATTTCATCACCTCTCGGTGACTAAGAATCTCCCTTATGCCCATGACCCGTCGGTCATATTACACACTTCCATTGGTGTGTGGCCAAGAGATCACAAAATAGCCTTTACAAAGGGATTACTAGCCTATTTAGACCCCACTGAGGTTTCACCGGTGGCGATGTCTCCCGCGGAGCACATCTTCAACCAAGGACCCCCTCTTGAGCCATTCGGATCCCAGGGTAGTCCCGCCAATCATCAACAAACCCAATCCGACTACCCCTTCCCCGAGCATCCACAATGGTCCAAACAGCACTAGCAAAACCCTAATTAATCAGCTACGCCGCACCCATACTTGGCCTCGTGGTGGCACTGTAGTCCTGGCTTATTCTCGCATGAACCGGTCCTTAGATCTAAAGCAAGCAAACCACCATAACATCCAACCCATCCACATACCAGGCTTGCTTAGATCACCCATTACCATATCATGTTGTCCAGTTCATGTTAATCATAATCTCATCCATGCATAGTTAAATTGAGTGGTATAGTTGTTTTCCATCCCAGTTGATTAAGCGAAGCAAAAGGTAAAAAGCCCTTCCCGACTCTCTACCATATATTCCAGGTGACAAGGGTGGTTATCAATTCTAGTAAAATTCCTACCATAGATTTCCCATCAAATTGACACAAGCATGAAATTTTGCAAATAAAACATTTATTTAAAAATAGGATCAATATGCTTCAAGGACACTTGCCTTGCTCTTGCTGTTGATTAGGGTCAAAGCCTTCAAACTCTTGGTGCTGTAGATCCTCTGTGGCACTCTCTAGCGCAAATCTGTCTAATCCACACAATAAACATGCAAGACAAGAAACACAATCAAAGGGTGCACAAATATTACTCAATATGACATGACATGCATGATTAATGCAAATGCAAGGTAGAACTTGTTACTAGATTGCTTTTAATGATCACTAACTAGTTCTAATAGCTTGTAACAAGTTTATACAGGTTTGGATTCGATTAGATCAAATTTTAGAATTAGTTCAACACAATTTAACCAAAAAGATCGGACTAGTCCGCTAGGGACCGGACAAGTCCGCACTCTGCGAGATCAGCAGATTAGGGTTTCCTAGATCGACGTGAATTTGGAGATTAGATGTTGAATTCACGTAAGGAAAAGAGAATAGAAGGTATACCAGGTGTTTAGAACTCCAATGAATCAAGAAACTTGGAGGTAGCACTTGGATCTTAATGATCTAGGGTTGCAGATGAACTTGGGGATGAATTGGTGGTGAAGAATGAAACTTGGTGGAGATCTTGATCCTCCTTCGTTTCCTCCTCTTCTTCTTCTTGCTTGGGATCTTCTCCTCCCTCCTTGATGGTGGCTCCCCACGAACTAGGGTTTTGGTGGGTGGAAAAGTGGCAAATAGATGTCAATCCAAAGGGTGGGGTTGTTTATATAGAGGTGGAGGCTAGGGTTAGATGGATTTCGAGTTTGGGATGAGTAGAGGCCGGTTTAGAGTCCCACATGGGCTCTAAAAGAGTTAGGCACGACGTCCCTAGGCCCACTTAACGTGAAACCCAAGAAACAAGTCATAAAACAAAATATCAACTCGGAGTCGCGAAATATCGGACAAGTCCGGACAGGACCGGACTAGTCGGAAGTAGTCCAGAGAGAAAATCGGACAAGTCTGGTCAAAAATCGGACAAGTCCGACTTTGAACAGAGAGGAAAACGGACAAGTAACACCGGACTAGTCCGGAAAATTCCAGGGACTTAGCAAATTTTCAAGGATTCTTGGAATACCGGACTAGTCCGCACAAAATCGGACAAGTCCGAAAGTTTCCAGAGCCAAAATCGGACTAGTCCGCAGCAAAAACGGACAAGTCCGTTTTTAGTCAGAGAGAAATCGGACTAGTCCTCAGTAAAATCGGTCTAGTCCGCACTTTCTTGCATTTTAAGTGCGGTTTGGTTCCAAATCAATTTTAAACTTGTTCCTCTTTATGTGGATCAATGTTAAACATGTATATGAATGTATGCAAGGCATGATGCATGAAAATGAGGGTGTTACACCATCCTGCTGCGGTCAATCTCCTGGGACTAGCCCTCGTGAATCCAAAGAACCTCAGCGGGCTGCTCTCTAAGTAGGTCCAGGGGAAGTGTCGTTTAAGACCTTCGACAGTAGCCATTGGAGTTGTTGTTTGAAAAAGGTCCTCATGGGTCTTAGGGAAATAATTCCCAGGCATCCCATGTTGACATGGATTTTCACAAATCATGTGAATATCCACGACTTGGATTTTCCAAACAAATCTCCATCGACTTGGTATTCATGATATTTCAATGGGAGGTGTAGTTCCATAACTAGCATGTCCACCTTGTGAAGTGGTGTGCAGGAGAAGCTATGGGAACTCGAGCATTCTTCAATCCAGAGACCTTCTTCTCATCCATGATGGATGAGAATAGGGCTCCTTCAGCTCCAACACGAATGTGGTCATGGATTGGTGGAGCCAACCCATGACATGAGTGTTGGATGAAGAGCCAACTATCCACCCCATGGTGGAGGCAAACCAAGAAGAACTTCTTGGAGCCTTCCCCAAGCTTGGGTATGGATTACTCTGGCTCCTACTGAAAGCTAAAATTCTCCCGCAAAAAGGCAATGGTGTTGCCTAGCGGACATTTGTTGAGGTATGCCTTAAATCATCTTGCAGTTTAGCACTTGCGTCCTCGTTGGCCATCCTGTACAATGGGTTGGCCAACACTACCCTATTTTCACACAAAGGAGAAAACAAACAAGGGTAATCCTGCCTAATAACTATTAGTACCTATAGCTTAATCACAAGTGATAGCTATCCTTCACTTCCTTTGCCTTCCCCGGCAACGGCGCCAAAAATGCTTGTTGACGGCTCCTAAGATATACTAACAAATCATCCCTGACAACAGCGCCAGAAATTCTTGTTGGTATTTCTTAACACCACAGATCATCTCCGGTAAAGAGATGAGATCTGCAAGCACATGGAAGATACCGTTGTAGCATTTCACCCATGAGTATTCCGAAGGGTATCATATTTATCCCAAAGGAAGGCAATGTAGTAAAGTATATACTACTCTTATGGTCAAGCTATGGGATACTAATCCATTATCCGGACAGGGGTAAGTTGATAATAGGGGTAGCGTGACACACACCTAGGCAATCTATTGTAAAGGGTAAAATGGATCCTAGAGGGAGATTGGATTGAGAGTTAGAGAGTTGCTCCTACAATGCTCCTAATACATATACATAGCATAAGGTAGATACTAATGGTCATGTCAATGATGAATTCTTATGCAATTCTATTCAACACATCGGGCACGGGCTTACCCCTAGCAATACTAGGGCGACTCCCGCCAAGAGCCTGTGGCATAGCCGAACATGGAGGAATACAAAGGACAGATAGGGCTGTCACCACCTACTGCCTACCTCTTCAATCCGTGGGTCTACGAGACATCCAACACTACTTAAATACCCTAGCACGATGCTACCATACTAAGCAAATACCTTATGAGCCATGTCACAAGCCATCCTAAGGCAATGACTAACCTAAACATCATTGAACCAATGTTGAAGCATAGCATAAGTCATTCATATTAACCTAATCATATCATAACTACATAAACTATAGTGGGGGTCTATAGTGTTTATGACCATAAGATGTGATCATGAGAGTGAAATCATAAAGACTATACCTTGCACATACATGGACTCCAGAATCAAACAAGAAACGCTTTGTCCAAGTATACATATAAAAGAAGACTAAAGATAATATCTTTATTCAGCACAAAGTCACAAATACAAGAAGGAATACATAAGAAATACCTTTCCCAATGTGTAATTGGGAAGAGGGACTCCTTCTACTCCTTCCCAATTTGGATTTGGGACTAGAGGCTCTCCTCTCTACATCCTAACTCCTCTAAGGACTATGGAAGATAGTGTATACAATAGAATGATGTCCAAGTGGTGTGTGTTGAAGTGAGGGGTAGGGAGTCCTATTTATACTAGTGTTGAGGTCGGTTCCCGCCACCAAAAGTGCGCGAATCAGTCACCATTGACTCCAGGGAGCCGGGAGGAGCCAACATGTGGAGGCTGACCGAGTTTGGTGCAAAGACCAGGTTGACTGACCCCCTGGTTTGGCCGACCTGGTCATTGCACCGTTTCTTGTGTGCTTTCTCCAGGTGTCTGCCAGGTGGGTCCCATTGATGTATATGGGTGATACACCGTTGGATCTCCTCAGATACTTCTGTTTGTGGGCCATTTAATCCATGGGATGCCACATGTCGTCGCCTGATTGGCTAGAATGATATTTTATAGGATTGGTCCCTCTGCATTTCCACATTTCCTGCATAAAATGATGCATACACATATTTCTCCAAGTCCAAGTGGAATTTGGTTAGATAGAAAGATGATGTGTGCAAGAAATGACAAATCCTTCACATAATTGAGTTATATTGAAGGATGAAATTTGTATATAACGGCCGTCAACAGCGGGTTGGGGGCCGCATCAGCTCCACCACCTTGATATTTTCTGGGTTGGCCTCAATTCCTCGGTGTGAGACCAAGAAACCAAGGAGCTTCCCAACTTTGACTCCGAACACGCATTTGCCAGGGTTGAGCTTCGTGCGTGTGGTTCACAATCTATCAAAGACTAGGACGAGGTTTTCTAGTAATGATGTATGTGACTAGATTTTTACTACGATATCATCGACATATACCTCTACTAGGTCCCGAATGAGGTCCCCGAATGTTTTATGAATAGCTCGTACAAACGTGGGGAGAGCATTCTTAAGACCGTAAGGCATGGAGACATCGCAGTAAAGGCCATCTACGGTTATGAATGCAGTATGTTCTTCATCCTCCCTAGACATTATGATTTGGTGGGACCCTGAATACGCATCTAGAAAGCATAGCATATCGCACCCCAAAGTTAAATCTATGATTTGATCAATTCTAGGGAGATGGAAAGGATCTTTAGGACATGCCTTGTAGTTGGTGTAGTCAATGCACATCCGAATCTTACCGCCAGCTTTGGGGACGACAGCCGGATTGGCCAGCCATCTGGGATGGTGGTCCTCCTGTATGAAGCCAGCATCGAGGAGCTTCTTGATCTCCTTGCGGATGAAGTTCTGCCACTCGATGGACTGCTTACGGGGCCTCTGTTGTTGCGGCCGGGCGTCGGGGTAGATCTTCAGACGGTGTTCGATCACTTCCCTGGGGATGCCTATCATCTGCGAAGGTTGCCAGGCAAAGACGTCGATGTTGGCTTGCAGGAAAGTAGTGAGCGCCGATTCCTGCTCGCTGTCCAGACTCCCTGCGATATGGGTGGTCTGAGCTGCATCAAAGCCAATCTGGATTGTCTTGATGGGTACGTCGTCGTCATCATAGGGCTGCACTCGTGGTGCAGCGGCGCGGCTGCGAGCGTGTGGGTCTGGCGAAGGCTTACTTGACTCAGCATCACTCAGGACAGGTGCTGGGACCATTGCCAACGCTCAGAGCTTTTCCAAGACCGTCACCACAGCAGCACGATCTCCGCAGATCTTGAGGACGCCGGAAGGTGTCGGCATCTTGAGGACCAGGTAGTCGTAATGGGCTACTACCATGAACTGGTACAGGGATGGCCTGCCGATAATGGCATGGTAGGGGAGGATAACCTCCACGACGTCGAATAGGATATTCTCTATCCTGAAGTTCTCAGGTGTCCCTAGGGTCACCCGGAGGTGGATGCAGCCGCATGGGGTAACACTCTCAAGTCCTACCCCTGAGAACGATCTTCAGCTTGTCGAAGGCCGCACGGCCGATGAGGTTGAGGCTGGCGCCACCATCTACAGGACATGGTAAAACTTTACATTGGCGATGGTGGGGGCGACGAGGAGGGGCACTCGGAGGCGTTGAAGCTGATCGTCGTCTCCATTCAATTGTGATGCGGCGTCGGGGCATGCGTAGAGGCTGACAAAGTCATTGTCCGGCGCAGGGTCTTGACCGCATTCCTAGAAGAGGGTTCCCAAGATCCTTCACATATGACATGGAGTGCTTTGCGACGCTCATGGTCGCTGTCGAGGTCAAAGTTCACAACCTGGTGTACCATTTCCATGGCACGTTTTGGCCTTTGGAACTCCTTCTCCACGTGTTCTTCGACACAATAGTCGACCTTTTCCGGCTTGATCTCACCGCAGCTCTCTGGCTTGATGAACACCATGGTTGGGGAAAGGACTACCAATTTTTTGAGAGAAAAAGCCCCTACCTGGCGCGGTAAATGTCGAAGGGTCAATGCGACACTTCCCCCGGATCTACTAAGGAGCAGCCCGTTGAGGTTCTTGTTTGGCGGGGCTTAGTCCTCAAACTACTGTTCTAGCGGAAGAGCATGATACAGTTGTTTTTATGTGGTTCGGGCCGCAAGGAGCATAACACCCTACTCCACGGTAGATTGTATTGCTTGGTGAGTGTATATGCGTATGTGAGTGTATAGGGGATTCTGAGTCTAGTCCTTGTAGCGATGGCGGTCTGAGCCTTTTATAACCAAGAATAGACGGCTTACAAGTGGGGTCCTGGGGCTCGACAGGTGGCCCCGGGGCAATCTTATCCTAAAAGATCTAAGGCTTCCCGCATAGGCTTCTGTGAGCGTGGCGGTGGAGACTCGCTATCTCGCCGTCGTCCTTGTCAGTAGCCCATGCGTCGTTGCTGACAGTGGCAGATGGTGTCCCGTCAGTCTTTCTTGTTGCCGCAAGCTACCCACTTGGCTAGGTGGGACAGGCCTGCAGCGCCTTCATTGTGATGCGATTAGTCATAGCGGCCTCCGACCGTTAGCGTGCTCAGTGTCGTGTGTTGGAGGTGGGTGCGGATCTTCAATGCCTGTCTGAGTGGAGCGCTCCAGCTTTAAACTCCCGCACCTTACCGTCTGGGGGTGCTACGAGACACGTGGTAGCGCTAGGGCAGATCCCCGCCAGGGAGGCCAGCCCCAGTCCTTCGTGGCACGTGGCAGCTTCGGCGCTCCCCAGGGCACGTGGCAGCTCTGCTCTCTCCTCATAGGGAGGGTGCTTGGTCTAGTGCTCCAGGCTATGTGGCAGCTCTGGAGCTTCTCCGCCGAGGTTGTGCGAGGTCTCCCCTCAACACGTGGCAGCTTGGGAGGTTGTCTCCCCTGAGGGTATTTATCCCATCATTCGTGCCCCACGTGGCAGCACTGGGGCTGGATCTTGCGAGAGACTGAGGTCTCAACAACTTCTAGACACGTGGCACTGCAGGACATGCCCCTGTGTCTTCATCCTGTGTGCGAGGGTACCTGGTTTGCAAGGTACTGACAATACCTTATTACAAACCAAATAGTCTCGATTACACACTCTAATGAAACTACAGCGGAAAAACTAAACACTAATGACTTCAACTCTACAGGCAGGTTTGATGGAAAAACACACGCCTATAACTCCTCAAAAACCTCCTAGTACTCCACCTGGTCGACTGCGTCTGAATTTGGTGAGGGAATAGCAAGGGTGAGCACATGTCATTCTCAGCAAGTGTGGGAAAGTATGACATGTAGCTTAAAGAAAGGACAACAATAAAATAGGCTAATTGCATAAAAGTACATTAAAACAGTTGAAAATGTGATATTATGATCATTAAGTGTGCTCCTTCCCAGATAACCCAAATATCATCAGTTTCAACTTAAATAACCAATTCCAGCAATAGTAAACCATAATCAACTCATAACTGCTTATTTATATCAATTTCACCAATTCCATATACCAAAGCCAATTAAATATCCAATACCAACTCCCAATCCAGTTCATAATTAAGAAATTATAGTTGATTTCCAACCCAATTGTGTATAGCAATGCAAAAGTGTAAAATACCCTTCTCGACTCTCTACATTGTGTTCAAGCGACAAGGGTTGTCATACAAAACTAGTAATCTCCTACAATTGGGTTTTCCCATCAATTTCGACACAAGCATTCAATTTTGCAAATGAAACCTTTAAAATAGGATCAATATGGTCAAGAACACTTGCCTTGCTCTTGAGCTTGGTTTGGATCAAAGGCTTCGTAGTTCTGGTTCTGCATGTCCTCGAAAGCACTCTCTACGAAAATTCCTTCTATTCCAAGCGACAAACATGCAAAACACACAATTCAATCAAATAATGCTCATATAGTACTCGATATGCCATGATATGCATGATTAATGAAATTGTGAGGTAAAACTTGTTAATGAGTTGCTAATAATGTTTACTAACTAGTTACAATAGTTTCTAACAAGTTTGAACCAGTTTGGAATCGATTTGAGTTAATTTGGAATTAATTCAGCACAGTTCAGATTCAAAGGACGGACTAGTCTGTATACAGGGGCCGGACTAGTCTGCACTACGCAGAATGCAAAATTAGGTTTTTCTGATCTGAGAGAATTAAGGTTTAATTTACGTAGAAACTTGGATGTAGAGGGTATACCACGTGTTTAGAGATCCAAAGATCAAAGTTTTGACGTGAGACTTTGGATCTTGGCAATTAGGGCTTGATGGAGATGAGTTGATGAAGAACTTTGATGAAGAACTTCAATTTGTTGAAGAGTCGATGAAGATAGATCTTGGCTGGTCCTTCTTTGTGCTTCTCCCCTCCTCCTTGCCTCTGGACTTGATATTGATAACGGCACAATGCTAGGGGCGGCGGCGAGGGTTTTTCTCAAAGGTGGGGAGGTGAGGGTATTGGGTTGCTTATATAAGGGTTGGAGAGGTAGAGTTTTAGGTGAATTCAAAGTGGAATTCGGTGGGGGACAGGTAGCGGTCGAGGTGAGGTCCACTTGAGATCCTCTGAGGTTGGCCACGAAGTCATTGGGCCCAAATTAGGCAATTGCCCAAAAACACATCATGGAGAAATAAAGGAAACCGAGTTGAGTCCAGTAGGCCGGACTAGTCTGCATAAGGGACCGGACAAGTCCGTTCTCGTACAATAGGGGACTTCAAACTAGTTCGGAGTTGATACCGGACAAGTTCGGGGTTGGATCAAACTAAATCAGGTGTTTTCATACAAGTCTAAAGCATTATAGAAAGGCGGTCGGACTAGTCCGGTGTCATAAAGGACTAGTCCATTTTTGTCCAGTAATGCTGATAGGACTAGTCCGTGGTGATAAAGGACTAGTACACACTTCTAAAGGGAATACCTGACCGGCCCGGGGTTAAGACCGAACAAGTCTGCACTCGGATAGACTAAACTTCTTGATTAAGCCTAAATTCATTTTAATCTTGTTCCTTTTTACATGGCTTAATGTTAAACATGTATGAGGATGTATGCAATGCATTATGTATGAAAATGAGGGTGTTACAAACCTACCCCCCTTAAAATGAATCTCGCCCTCGAGATTCGACGCAAAGGGAAAGAGACATGATGCTTCTTGAGATCATCCTCTTGCTCCCAAGTTGCTTCTGATTCTGTATGATGCTTCCATTGCACTTAGCACCATCGAATCACCCTGTTCCTTGTGACATTCTCCTTGGTGTCCAAAATTTTGACAGGTTGCTCGGCATAGGTCAAATATTCCTCAAGCTCCAATTCATCCATTGGTACTTGCTCTTCTTGTACCCTCAAGCACTTCTTGAGCTGAGAAACATGAAACAAATCATGAACATCCGAAAGGTGTGCAGGCATCTCCAGTTTATAGGCTACTTTCTCCTGTTTGTCCAAAATCTTGAATGGTCCAATATAGCGAGGTGTCAACTTGCCTTTGACGTTAAACCGCTTGTGACCTCTCATAGGTGACACTTTGAGGTATACAAAGTCTCCCACTTCAGAAGACAAGCTTCTTCATCTATTATCTACATAACCCTTTTGCTTTTCGGCCTCTTTGATGACTTCAGGTCCAAATACTTGGGTTTCCCCTGTCTCATTCCAAAACAAGGGTGTTCTACACCTTCTCCCATACAATACTTCATACGACGACATCTTTAGACTTGCTTGATAGCTGTTATTGTAGGAAAATTCAGCATATGGCAGACTTTTGACCCAGCTTCCTCTATACTTTAGCGCACAAACTCTTAGCATATCCTCCAGTATCTGATTTGTCCTCTCGGTCTGTCCATCCATCTGAGGGTGATATGCATAACTGAAATTCAATTGAGTTCCCATAGACTCGTGCAGCTTCTACCAGAACCTTGAAGTAAACTAAGAACCTCTATCAGACACTATGGCTGAAGCTGAAGCAGCTACTTTCGAAGTAACAGAAAGAAAAGCAACGAAAGAGGTGGGGGAGTCAGAGTCGAAAAGAGGATTCCTCGCTTCTTTCTCTCATGAAAAACCGTGCATGAGACTTTCATCTCGAACAGCTTTGGGCACTCCGTGTAAACACACTATTCTTCCAATATACAGTTCTGCTAACTTGGTTCCACTATAAGTAGTCTTGATAGGAATAAAATGAGCCGATTTCGTCAATCGATCCACAATAACTCATATTGAGTCATATCATGTTGAAGTGTAAGGCAAACCAACTACGAAATCCATATCGATCTCTCCCCACTTCCATTCTAGAATCTTCAATGGCTACAATAATCTGGCTGGCCTTTGGTGTTCGACTTTGACCCGTTGGCACACATCACACAAATCTACATACTTAGCTATGTCCTTTTTCATGCTAGCCCACCAATAGCATGTCGTCAAGTCTTTGTACATCTTTGTACAGCGGGGATGAATTGAGTAAGGTGAGTCATGTGCCTCCTTTTAATATCAACTGCCCGAGTCTCTTATCATTAGACACAACAATCCCTCTTCCAAGCCATAGAGTACCTTGGTCATCCTCGTCAAATCGGAATTCTCTCCCCTCTTGTGTTCTTTCTTTGATTTCCTAGATCTCCTTGTCCTTCGTTTGTCCTTCTCAAATATCTTGTTCCAGGGTTGGATTCACTTCCATTGCTCCCATCTCATTCACAAATCCAAGATTCAACCGCTCGAACTCCTGTCATAGCTCGGGTGGCAGCCCCCTGGCAGTAAGCTGGTGGCTTGCCCCTTTTCGACTCAAAGCATCAGCCACTACATTGGATTTTCCTGGATGATAATTGATTCCCACATCATAGTCCTTAATGAGTTCCATCCATCTTTGCTGTCTCAGATTCAGATCCGTCTGTGTGAATATGTACTTGAGACTCTTATGATCCGTATAGATCTCACATCTATGGCCAAGAATGTAATGTCTCCAAATCTTCAATTCATGCACTACAGCTGCGAGTTCGAGATCATGCGTCGGATAGTTCTACTCATGCTTCTTCAACTGTCTGGATGCGTAAACTACTACTCGACCTTCTTGCATCAATACACAACCAAGTCCTTGTCTCGAAGCATCGCAATAGATATCAAAACTCTTTCTCACATCTTGCAATACCAACATAGGTGATGTTGTTAACCTCTTCTTCAGCTCCTCAAGACTGTCCTGACAAACTTTAGTTTACTTGAAAGGATTCTCCTTCATTAACGGTTCAGTTGTAACACCCTCATTTTCATGCATCATGCCCTACATGCACTCATATACATGTTTAACATTAACCCATAACAAGAGGAACAACTTTAAAATTGATTTGGAACAAAACCGCACTTAAAAATGTAGGAAAGTGCGGACTAGTCCGGTTTTGCTGAGGACTAGTCCGATTTCTCTCTGTCTAAAAACGGACTTGTCTGTTTTTGCTGCGGATTAGTCCGATATTTGCCTCTGGACAACTTCGGACTTGTCCGATTTTGTGCAGACTAGTCCGGTATTCCATGAATCCTTGAAAATTTGCTAAGTCCCTGGACTTTTCCGGACTAGTCCGGTGTTCCAGCGGACTTGTCCATTTTCCTTTCTGACTAAGATCGGACTTGTCCTATTTTTGGCCAGACTTGTCCGATTTTCTCTCTGGACGACTTCGGACTAGTCCGGTCCTGTCCGGACTTGTCCGATATTTCGTGACTCCGAGATTGACCTTTTGTTTTACGACTTGTTTCTTGGGTTTCATGTCAAGTGGGCCTAGGGACGTCGTGCCCAACTCTTTTAGAGCCCATGTGGGACTCTAAACCGGCCTCTACTCATCCTAAACTCGAAATCCATCTAACCCTAGCCTCCACGTCTATATAAACAACCCCACCCCTTGGTTTGACATCTATTTGCCACTTTTCCACCCACCCAAACCCTAGTTCGTGGGGAGCCACCACCAAGGAGGGAGGAGAAGATCCCAAGCAAGAAGAAGAAGAGGAGGAAATGAAAGAGGATCAAGATCTCCACCAAGTTTCGTCCTTCACCACCAATTCATCTCCAAGTTCATCACCAACCCTAGATCATCAAGATCCAAGTGTTACCTCCAAGTTTCTTGGTTCATTGGAGTTCTAAACACCTGGTATACCTTCTATTCTCTTTTCCTTATGTGAATTCAACCCCTAATCTCCAAATTCACGTCGATCTAGAAAACCCTAATCTGCTGATCTCGTCAAGTGCGGACTAGTCCGATCTTTCTAGTTAAATTGTGTTGAATTAATTCTAAAATTTGATCTAATCGACCCCAAACCTGTATAAACTTGTTAAAATCTATTAGAGCTAGTTAGTGATCATTAAAAGCAATTTAGTGACAAGTTCTACCTTGCATTGCATCAATCATGCATGTCATGTCATATTGAGTAATATTTGTGCACTCTTTGATTGTGTTTCTTGTCTTGTATGTTTATTGTGTGGATTAGACGGATTTGCGCTAGAGAGTGCCACGGAGGATCTACAACATCAGGAGTTTGAACGCTTTGACCCTAATTAACAGCAAGAGCAAGGCAAGTGTCCTTGAAGCATATTGATCCCGTTTTTAAAATAAATGTTTTGTTTGCAAAACTGCATGCTTGTGTCAAATCGATGGGAAATCCTATGGTAGGAAGTTTACTAGATTTGCTAAACCACCCTTGTCACCTGGAATTTATGGTAGAGAGTCGGGAAGGGTTTTTACCTTTTTGCTTCGCTTAATCAACTGGGATGGGAAACAACTATATCACTCAATTTAATTATGCATGGATGAGATTATGATTAACATGAACTGGTTAAACATGGTATGGTAATGGATGATGAAATCACGAACACGTGGGTAAAGAGGTACAAACTCTGCAGAGTCAAATAAAACTATCATGATAGCCGTGCTCCCGGTTATGAGCACCTGGACAACTTCCATGATTAGAGGCAAATTGGAATTTGGGATGGTTATGGTTTGGTAATGGTTATGGATGGTTATGGATTTAATTTCTGGTATTGAATATGGTTATTGGCCATGGTGAAATCTGGACTTATTGATGATGGTAATGAATTCAGTTTGGTATTATGGTATTATTTATGATTATGATGGGTTTATTTCACATACATATAATGTATTGCTCTTCAAATGTTTTACTGTACTTTTCAGCACTTTACCATTATTATTGTCGACATTTGAATAAGTCACATGTCATACTTTCCACACTTGCTGAGTACGACATGTACTCACTCTTGCAATCCCCCCCAACAGTTGCAGGTCATGATTGGGAGTTTAATGGCGATAATGCGGAATTCTAGGCCGTGTCTACCGTCAGCTTTGCCTGTGGTGTTGATTGGAGCTGCGCATGCATACCCTGTCGCTTATGTTGCATAGTTGCTTAGTTTGCTTAATTAGTTTATTTCCGCTGCATTAGTTGAACTTGTCATTAATATTCATTGGAGCTTGGATTCGAGGATAATATGGTTTGTGTAATAAAATTTGGTTAATTAATCTTGTCTTGTGGTAATTTTCTGTATACTCTTTTGTGATTGCACTCGTGTATGTGTGATGAACATCCTGGGCACACATATGCGTTAGCTTGGTTCATTTTCGGAACCGGGCGTCACAGATTGGTATCAGAGCCACAGGTTGACCGTAGGATGCAGCCTAGATAGAATGGACACTTTAGAGCACATAGGAGCACTCAGGATTCGATTTGATTTTGTTGGTGTGCTGTTTGCTATATATATATATTGGTTGCTTGTGTGCTTAATAGAGGATTTTGGGATGCTTTAGCATTGCCATGTCCACCTAGGCTAGTGTAGCTAGTTGTTTAGTTTCATATCCCTTGATGCATATAGTTGGGGCGTTTTCTAATTCTTACCTACTGCTTTTCTTCAGATGGTGAGGACTCGCAACCAGAGGGATGGCAATGATGAAGAGGAGAACAATGGAGTGCCTCAGAACAACAATGGGCAAGGATCTACTCAGGGAGCTATCAACATCGAGCAGCTATTGGCCATGCAAAACCAGCTCATGCAGACCATGATACAGACTATGGGACAGTTGCAGGCTGGCAATATCAACAATCAGCCCCACATGCCTCCACCGCCACCCCCACCTCCTCATAACCGATTGGGAGAGTTTATGAGGACTAGTCCGCCAACCTTTGCTCAAGCCGCAGACCCTGTGGATGCGGATGATTGGCTCAAGTCCGTGGAGAAGAAGCTAGCCATTGTCCAATGCAGCGACCGGGAGAAGGTGCTATTTGCTTCTCATCAACTCGTTGGAGCAGCTGCAAATTGGTGGGATTCTTATTGCAATGCTCATGAGAACCAAGAGAGAATTACCTGGGCGGAATTCAAGGAGAGTTTCCGTTCTCATTATGTGCCGGAAGGTGTTATGATCTTGAAGAGGCAAGAATTTGAGAACTTGAGACAAGGAAAATCAAGCGTGAGTGAATATCTCAATAAGTTCACTCAACTCTCAAGATATGCGCCTGAGGATGTTAGCCGGGACAGCTGGAAGCAATACTTGTTCATGAGAGGATTGAACAATACGATCCAAGTGCAATTGCTCAACTGTGATTATGTCAATTTTCAGAAGCTTGTGGACAAAGCAATTGTGCTTGAGAACAAGATCCGTGAGATGGAGCAAGAAATCAAGAGGAAGGCGCCATATCAAGGACAGCAACAAGGATGTAATGTGCGCCCTCGCTTTGCGCTGCCCAATGCGCCTCATTACAGCTCCTCTATTCCTGCTCAGCGCCCTGGTTATGCACCGCGCCCAACTCAGTTTGTGCAGCAGCGCCCTGTCATGCAAGCACCTAGGCCCCCGATGCCTTATGCACCTCATGCTGATTTTCCTGGAGCCAATGTTCAAAACCAAGCTCGTCCCAATAATTCTGGTGGAGTTAAGAAGTGCTATACTTGTGGAGAAGCTGGACACTTTGCACATCAATGTCCTAAGTCGGGCCTTGGTCAAGGAAGCAATGCATCGAGGCAAAACCCAAGACCTAAAGGAGGACAGCCACAAGGAAGCCGTGGACAGCAAAATTTTGCTCGTGGCAATGTGAACCATGTCTCTACGGAGGATGCTCAACAAGAGGATGACGTGGTCATTGGTATGTTTCTCGCCAACTCCAACCCCGCGACTATGTTATTTGATTCTGGAGCATCGCATTCATTCATTGCATCAAAGTATGTTGCCAAGTATAGTTTGCCTATCTCTCATATGAAGTTTACTCTATTGGTTAAGTCTCCTGGAGGAGAGATGAGGACAAATATAGTATGTCCAAAAGTAAGCCTTAGAATAAGGGGGGTAGACTTCTCCGCCAACCTCATTGTTTTAGATTCTCAAGGGTTGGATATTATACTTGGTATGGACTGGTTGAGGAAGCACAATGGAGTTATTGAGTGTGCCACGAAGACGGTGAAGTTGACCAATGAAGAAGGGATCACCATAGAATTTGAAGCATCTCAAACTGCACCGAAGGAAATGGAATTGAATCATATGGACGATGGCACAATTGAGGAGATTCCGGTAGTGTGTGAATTTTTGGATGTTTTCCGGATGAGTTGCCAGGTATGCCACCCGATCAAGACATTGAGTTTGTTATTGATTTAATACCTGGAACTGCACCTATAGCTAAGAGGCCATATAGGATGCCTCCTATGGAATTAGCAGAGCTCAAGAAACAAATTCAAGAGCAATTAGAGAAGGGTTTTATTCGCCCTAGCTCTTGACCTTGGGGAGCGCCCGTTCTATTTGTGGACAAGAAGGACGGATCCCAAAGGATGTGCGTGGATTACCGAGCTCTCAACGAGGTGACCGTCAAGAACAAGTACACCTTGCCCCGTATAGAGGATTTGTTTGATCAGATGAAAGGCGCTTGTGTGTTTTCCAAGATTGATTTGAGGTCGGAATACTTTCAAATGAAGATTAGACCATCAGACATACCCAAGACAGCTTTTAGGACACATTATGGATCTTATGAGTACACCAGATGTCTTTTGGATTGACAAATGCGCCTGCCTACTTTATGTACCTCATTAATAAAGTCTTCATGGAGTACTTGGACAAGTTCGTTGTGGTGTTTATTGATGATATTATGATCTACTCGAAGGATGAGAAGGAACATGAGGAACACTTGAGGCTTACGCTGCAGAAATTGAGGGAGCATCAATTGTATGCCAAGTTCAACAAGTGCCAGTTTTGGTTGAAAGAGGTGCCATTTTTGGGTCATATAATCTCAGGAGGAGGAGTAACGGTTGACCCCGGAAAAGTGAGAGACGTGTTGAAGTGGGAGCCGCCGCAAAATATCAAGGAAATAAGGAGTTTTCTTGGGATGGCTGGATATTACCGTCGATTCATCAAGGACTTTTCCAAGGTAGCCAAGCCTATGAAGGAGTTGCTAACGAAGGGAAAGGCGTTCCAATGGACTGAAGCTTGTCAGAATAGTTTTGAGGAGTTGAAGAAGAGGTTGACAACAGCCCCGGTTTTGGTATTGCCGAATGTAAGCAAGATTTTTGACATTTATTGCGATGCATCAAGACAAGGGCTTGGATGTGTATTGATGCAAGAAGATCAAGTGGTCGCCTATGCGTCGAGACAATTGAAGAAACATGAGCAGAATTACCCCACGCATGATCTTGAACTAGCAGCCGTGGTACATGCATTGAAGATTTGGAGACACTATATTCTTGGACATAGGTGTGAAATTTACACGGATCATAAGAGTTTGAAGTATATTTTCACACAAACGGATCTGAACTTGAGGCAACGAAGATGGTTGGAGCTCATCAAAGATTATGATTTGGGGATCAACTATCATCCGGGAAAAGCCAATGTAGTGGCCGATGCTTTGAGTAGAAAGGGTGTAAGCCATCAACTTACAGTTCGAGAGTTACTGTCCGAGTTATGCAAGGAGTTTGAACGGTTGAACCTTGGGTTTGTAAACGAGATGGAGATGATGGAGTTAAACCCAATCTTGGAGCAAGAAATTCGAGAGGCACAAACCACAGATGAGGAGATCAAGGAAATCAAGGAAAGAACCGAAGAAGGGAGAGAATTCAGATTTGACAAGGATGAACATGGTACCTTATGGCTCGGAAAGAGGATCGTTGTGCCTAATGTAAAGCATATTCGGGAGACAATATTAAAGGAGGCACATGACTCGCCTTACTCGGTTCACCCCGGTTGTACGAAGATGTACAAGGACTTGAAGACTTGCTATTGGTGGGATAGCATGAAAAAGGACATAGCTGAATATGTAGCATTATGTGATGTGTGCCAACGAGTCAAGGCGGAACATCAAAGGACAGCCGGATTATTGCAACCGTTGAAGATTCCGGAATGGAAGTGGGAAGAAATTGGTATGGACTTCATAGTTGGGTTACCGCGTACTCAGTCTGGGTATGACTCAATTTGGGTAATTGTGGATCGCTTAACCAAGTCAGCTCATTTTGTCCCTGTGAAAACCAAGTATACAGCTGCACGATTGGCCAAAATATACATGGAGCATATTGTGTGTCGACATGGAGTCCCTAAGAAGATAGTCTCGGATAGAGGTTCTCAATTTACCTCCAGATTTTGGCAAAAATTGCATGAAGCTTTGGGAACGAGGTTGAATTTTAGTTCAGCATATCATCCTCAAACGGATGGACAAACCGAGAGGACCAATCAGATTTTGGAGGACATGTTAAGAGCTTGTGCTTTAAAGCATGGGAAAAGTTGGGACAAAAGCTTGCCATACGCAGAATTTTCATACAACAATAGTTACCAAGCAAGCTTGAAAATGTCACCATATGAAGCGCTTTATGGGAGGAAGTGTAGGACACCTTTATTCTGGAACGAGGCAGGAGAAACTCAAGTATTTGGTCCGGACGTGTTGCAAGAAGCCGAAAAGCAAGTCCAAATAATTCATGGAAACTTGAGGGCTGCCCAATAAGGCAAAAAGGCTATGCGGATAATAGGAGAAGGAAATTAGCCTTTGAAATAGGAGATTTTGTTTACCTCAAGGTGTCACCAATGAGAGGTCATAAGAGGTTTAACATAAGAGGCAAGCTTGCACCTCGTTATATTGGACCATTCAAGATTTTGGACAAAAGAGGAGAAGTAGCATATAAGTTGGAGATGCCAGCTCATCTTTCAGACGTACATGATGTGTTTCATGTTTCCCAACTCAAGAAGTGTCTCAGGGTACCGGAAGATCAAGTGCCAATGGAAGAATTGGAACTAGAGGAAGATTTGACGTATGCCGAGCAACCGGTCAAAATCTTGGAAACCAAGGAGAGGGTCACAAGGAACAAGGTGATTCGATGGTGTAAAGTCCAATGGAAGCACCATACCGAAAAAGAAGCAACTTGGGAGCTAGAAGATGATCTCAAGAAGGAATTTCCCTATCTCTTCTCTTCCACGTCGAATCTCGAGGGCGAGATTCATTTTAAGGGGGGTAGGTTTGTAACACCCTCATTTTCATGCATCATGCCCTACATGCACTCATATACATGTTTAACATTAACCCATAACAAGAGGAACAAGTTTAAAATTGATTTGGAACAAAACCGCACTTAAAAATGTAGGAAAGTGCGGACTAGTCCGGTTTTGCTGAGGACTAGTCCGATTTCTCTCTGTCTAAAAACGGACTTGTCCGTTTTTGCTGCGGATTAGTCCGATATTTGCCTCTGGACAACTTTGGACTTGTCCGATTTTGTGCGGACTAGTCCTGTATTCCATGAATCCTTGAAAATTTGCTAAGTCCCTGGACTTTTCCGGACTAGTCCGGTGTTCCAGCGGACTTGTGCATTTTCCTTTCTGACTAAGATCGGACTTGTCCGATTTTTGGCCAGACTTGTCCGA
Source organism: Tuctoria greenei (assembly GCA_036927565.1). Taxonomy (NCBI): domain Eukaryota; kingdom Viridiplantae; phylum Streptophyta; class Magnoliopsida; order Poales; family Poaceae; genus Tuctoria; species Tuctoria greenei. The sequence continues at coordinate 34,880,295 of JAYESD010000004.1, forward strand.
TTTTCTCTCTGGACGACTTCGGACTAGTCCGGTCCTGTCCGGACTTGTCCGATATTTCGTGACTCCGAGATTGACCTTTTGTTTTACGACTTGTTTCTTGGGTTTCACGTCAAGTGGGCCTAGGGACGTCGTGCCCAACTCTTTTAGAGCCCATGTGGGACTCTAAACCGGCCTCTACTCATCCTAAACTCGAAATCCATCTAACCCTAGCCTCCACGTCTATATAAACAACCCCACCCCTTGGTTTGACATCTATTTGCCACTTTTCCACCCACCCAAACCCTAGTTCTTGGGGAGCCACCACCAAGGAGGGAGGAGAAGATCCCAAGCAAGAAGAAGAAGAGGAGGAAACGAAAGAGGATCAAGATCTCCACCAAGTTTCGTCCTTCACCACCAATTCATCTCCAAGTTCATCACCAACCCTAGATCATCAAGATCCAAGTGTTACCTCCAAATTTCTTGGTTCATTGGAGTTCTAAACACCTGGTATACCTTCTATTCTCTTTTCCTTATGTGAATTCAACCCCTAATCTCCAAATTCACGTCGATCTAGAAAACCCTAATCTGCTGATCTCGTCAAGTGCGGACTTGTCCGGTCCCTAGCGGACTAGTCCGATCTTTCTGGTTAAATTGTGTTGAATTAATTCTAAAATTTGATCTAATCGACCCCAAACCTGTATAAACTTGTTAAAATCTATTAGAGCTATTTAGTGATCATTAAAAGCAATTTAGTGACAAGTTCTACCTTGCATTGCATCAATCATGCATGTCATGTCATATTGAGTAATATTTGTGCACTCTTTGATTGTGTTTCTTGTCTTGTATGTTTATTATGTGGATTAGACGGATTTGCGCTAGAGAGTGCCACGGATGATCTACAACATCAGGAGTTTGAAGGCTTTGACCCTAATCAACAGCAAGAGCAAGGCAAGTGTCCTTGAAGCATATTGATCCTGTTTTTAAAATAAATGTTTTGTTTGCAAAACTGCATGCTTATGTCAAATCGATGGGAAATCCTATGGTAGGAAGTTTACTAGATTTGCTAAACCACCCTTGTCACCTGGAATTTACGGTAGAGAGTCGGGAAGGGTTTTTACCTTTTTGCTTCGCTTAATCAACTGAGATGGGAAACAACTATATCACTCAATTTAATTATGCATGGATGAGATTATGATTAACATGAACTGGTTAAACATGGTATGGTAATGGATGATCTAAGCAAGCCTGGTATGTGGATGGGTTGGATGTTATGGTGGTTTGCTTGCTTTAGATCTAAGGACCGGTTCATGCGAGAATAAGCCAGGACTACAGTGCCACCACGAGGCCAAGTATGGGTGCGGCGTAGCTGATTAATTAGGGCTTTGCTAGTGCTGTTTGGACCATTGTGGATGCTCGGGGAAGGGGTAGTCGGATTGGGTTTGTTGATGATTGGTGGGACTACCCTGGGATCCGAATGGCTCAAGAGGGGGCCCTTGGTCGAAGATGTGCTCTGCGGGAGACATCACCACCGGTGAAACCTCAGTGGGGTCTAAATAGGCTAGTAATCCCTTTGTAAAAGCTATTTTGTGATCTCTTGGCCACACACCAACGGAAGTGTGTAATGTGACCGACGGGTCATGGGCATAAGGGAGGTTCTTAGTCGTCGAAGGGTGATGAAATCACGAACACGTGGGTAAAGAGGTACAAACTCTGCAGAATTAACTAAAACTATCATGATAGCCGTGCTCCCGGTTATGAGCACCTGGACAACTTCCATGATTAGAGGCAAATTGGAATTTGGGATGGTTATGGTTTGGTAATGGTTATGGATGGTTATGGATTTAATTTCTGGTATTGAATATGGTTATTGGCAATGGTGAAATCTGGACTTATTGATGATGGTAATGAATTCAGTTTGGTATTATGGTATTATTTATGATTATGATGGGTTTATTTCACATACATATAATGTATTGCTCTTCAAATGTTTTACTGTACTTTTCAGCACTTTACCATTATTATTGTCGACATTTGAATAAGCCACATGTCATACTTTCCACACTTGCTGAGTACGACATGTACTCACTCTTGCAATCCCCCCCCCCCCAACAGTTGCAGGTCAGGATTGGGAGTTTAATGGCGATAATACGGAATTCTAGGCCGTGTCTACCGTCAGCTTTGCCTGTGGTGTTGATTGGAGCTGCGCATGCATACCCTGTCGCTTATGTTGCATAGTTGCTTAGTTTGCTTAATTAGTTTATTTCCGCTGCATTAGTTGAAGTTGTCATTAATATTCATTGGAGCTTGGATTCGAGGATAATATGGTTTGTGTACTAAAATTTGGTTAATTAATCTTGTCTTGTGGTAATTTTCTGTATACTCTTTTGTGATTGCACTCGTGTGTGTGATGAACATCCTGGGCACACATATGCGTTAGCTTGGTTCATTTTCGGAACCGGGCGTCACATCAGTCATGGGCTTCACTATCTTGGAAAAGTCCTTGATAAACCGACGATAATATCCAACCATTCTAAGAAAACTCCTTATTTCCTTCACATTCTGCGGTAGTTCCCACTTTAGCACATCTCTAACCTTCCCTGGGTCGACTGACACTCCTCCTCTAGATACAATATGACCTAGGAATGATATCTCCCTCAACCAGAATTGGCACTTGTTGAAATTGGCATACAACTGGTGTTCCCTCAATTTCTACAACGTCAACCTTAGATGCTCTTCGTGCTCCTCTTCACTTTTCAAGTAGATCATGATGTCATCAAAGAACACTACCATGAATTTATCCAAATACTCCATGAAGACCTTGTTCTTGAGATATATGAAGTATGCTGGTGCATTGGTCAATCCAAATGACATGACCGTGTACTGATAGGATCCATACTGTGTCCTGAAAACTGTCTTGTGTATGTGTGATGGTCTAATCTTCGTCTGGAAATATCCTGACCGAAGATCAATCTTAGACACTATTCGGGCTCCCTTCATCTGGTCGAACAGATCCTCTATGCGTGGCAGAGCGTACTTATTCTTGATCGTCACCTCATTGAGAGACTGGTAATCGACACACATTCTCTGGGATCCATCCTTCTTATCTACGAGAAGCACTAGAGCTCCCCATGGTGATGAGCTTGGGTGTATAAAAACCTTCTCTAACTGCTCTTGAATCTGCTTCTTGAGCTCCGCTAATTCCTTAGGAGGCATCCTATATGGCCTCTTTACTATAGGTGCAGTTCCAGGTATTAAATCAATGACAAACTTGATGTCACGATCAGGTGGCATACCTGCCAATTCCTCAGGAAACACATCTGGGTACTCTCGAACAACATGAATCTCCTCCAAGGTCACTCCTTGTGCGTGATTCACCATTGCCCTCTCAGTCGTCGGCTGAATTGCCTTGAACTCTACACTCACTCCTTCCTCATTTGTCAATTGAACTATACGAGTAGCACACTGGATCACTCCGTTGTGCTTCCTTAGCCAATCCATTCCAAGTATGATGTCCAAGCCTTGCGAATTCAGGACTATGAGGTTGGCAACGAATTCTACCCCCCTTATGGAAATACTTACTTTTGGACATACTATATTTGTCCTCATCTCTCCTCGAGGAGATTTAACCAACAAAGTAAACTTTAGGTATGATATAGGCATGCTATGCTTTGCAACATATTTTGATGAGATGAATGAATGAGATGCTCCAGAATCAAATAGTATGGGTGCGGGGTTGGAGTTGGCAAAAAACCCTATTAGAGGATGTGGACAATGATCCCACAACTCTCTACTATGTGCGGATGTCGACAAAGCGTTAATCGCTCCACAACTCGCACTAAGCACACAAGCACAAGCACACACCAAGAAAATTCAGCACACCACACTAAATATGACTGAGACGATCTAAATGCTTCTCTAACTTCTAAACAGGAGACCTAAACATAATTACGTGAACCGTTGATGTCCTGACCGTGAGGCAGCGAAGGCGACGGCGGCGGCAAAGCATACATGGGTTCGCACCAGGGTGAGTTGGCCATCCTTGTAAGTGCTAGAGAGGTTGCTACACCGTTGATCTCCACAGTGGCACGGCCTTCCTCTTGCTTCACCATGATAAACAGCTTCTTACGGATGTAACGGATCTCTTCCATAGCATCAGCATAGCGATTTCCCAAATTCACCACCACTTCCTAAGATCTGTCGATGGCACGAGAACTGACTTGAGCTCCATCCTGCAGCCTTAAGATCTCCCTTGTCCCCTTCTTACATTGCGGGTGCAGCGCAAAGCTAGTACCTCTAATCTGCTCCCGATAGATATGCCACAATCTAGTAAGTGCATCCCAAGCAACATCATCGATAGCTTGCTCCTTAGTGGCACTACATGTGGATGCAAAGTCTCGGGTGACCACCTCTTCTCTATCAAGGATAGTAACTTGAGCCCTCCAGTCATCATGTCCATGGCGAGGAATCCTCTTGACATAGTACTCTAGGTGCATCTTGCATAGATCAAGGAACTCCTTCAATTGCCTGGCTGCAAAACCTCCATTAGTGTCATCGGAATGGAATTCTTGGGCATCATAGTAAATTATGCATTTGTCCTACTTCCTAGCGTCACTTGGCTGTGATGCATTCCCTTGGGCTTCATGTACCTCTTCATGGGCATTTACTCCCTCCTAAACCCGCTGCTCCTCCTCATGTGCTTCACCATTATCTTCTTCACTTTCATAGCATTCCACCATTTTAGGGTCTTCCTCTTCCTCATCATCATCATAGCATTACACCATTTTAGGGTCTTCCTCCGTTTTGTTGGAGTATTCATGCTCAACTTCCTTTGTTGGAGAACTTAATTCTTCCTCCTCTTGGGCTGGTTCCATTTGCGACTCCTTGCGAGGCCTAAGCTTGCTTCCAAGGGGTTGCAACCGAGCTCTCTTGTGGGCTGTCATTTTGGTGAGAGCCATCTACAAGAAAAAATGAGAAAATTAGAGGAAAACACAAATATCAGTTCTAAATTTCAGCAGCTATAAATTTAGATGAGAGGTTGTGCATTTGCTCAAAAAGATGCAAAAGCGGCAAAATTTGCAGCAGCAGCAAAAATGCAGTTTTTCCCACATTATATAGCTAGTGGGAGGCAAAATAAGGCAAAACATGCTAATTTTTTATAGGAAAGAAGTCCTAAGTGATTTGTGGTATCCATTGTAACTAGGCATGCGTCCTACAGTCAAACACGACTCTGATACCAATATGTGACACTCTGTTCTGAAAATAAACCAAGCATAATGCATATGTGTGCCCAAGATTTTTAACACACATACACAAGTGATTCACAAATGATAAACATATTATAACCATGTCTTGATTAATAATACTAATAATAGTACCTTCTTACAAACCAAATAGTGTCAATTACAAGGTCTAATGAAACTGCACTAGAAAATAGTCTCGGATCCCAGGGTAGCCCCACCAATATCAACAAACCTGAACCGACTACCCCTTCCCCGAGCATTCATAATGGTCCAAACAGCACTGCAATTCACTAATTAGTCAGCTAAGTCGCACCCATACTTGGCCCTATGGTGGCACTGTAAATCCTGGATGGTCGCTCCACGAATCGGTCCTTAGATCTAAAGCAAGCAAAACTGCCAAAATAGTCCAACCCATTCCACATAATCGGCTTGCTTAGATCCCTAGGCACCATGTTGCTAAAGGGTCATTATTATCAATTCTCATCATTCACATGTTCAATAGTTCATAATTAAGCAATTATAGTTGATTCCCAACCCAATTGAGCATAGTGATGCAAAAGCGTAAAATACCCTTCCCGACTCTCTACATTGTGTTCAAGCGACAAGGGTGGTCATCCAAAACTAGTAAACTCCTACAATTGGGTTTTCCCATCAATTTCGACACAAGCATGCAATTTTGCAAATAAAACCTTTAAAACAGGATCAATATGGTCAAGGACACTTGCCTTGCTCTTGAGATTTGTTTGGATCAAAGGTTTCGTAGTTCTGGTTCTGCAGGTCCTCGAGAGCACTCTCTACGACAATTCCTTCTATTCCGAGCGATAAACATGCAAAACACATAATTCAATCAAATAATGCTCATATAGTACTCGATATGCCATGATATGCATGATTAATGCAATTGTGAGGTAAAACTTATTAATGAGTTTCTAATAATGTTTACTAACTAGTTACAATAGTTTCTAACAAGTTTGAACCAGTTTGGAATCGATTTGAGTCAATTTGGAATTAATTCAGCACAGTTCAGATTGAGAGGCCGGACTAGTCCGTATACAGGGGCTGGACTAGTCTGCACTACGCAGACTGCAAAATTAGGGTTTTTATGATTTAAGAGGATTGAGATTGAATTTACATAGAATCTTGGATGTAGAGGGTATACCACATGTTTATAGATCCAAAGATCAAAGTTTTGACAAGAGACATTGGATCTTGGCGATTAGGACTTGATGGAGATGAGTTGATGAAGAACATGGATGAAGAACTTCAATGCTTTGAAGATTCGATGAAGATAGATCTTGGTTGGTCCTTCTTCGTGCTTCTCCCCTCCTCCTTGCCTCTGGTCTTGATCTTTATGACGGCACAATGCTAGGCGCGGCAGCGAGGGTTTTTGTGAGGACCGGTTCCACACATTCCAGGAATCGCAGATGGTGGTGCCGTGCGATGCGGCACCCAACAACACACATGAAAAGAATACGACAAAATACAAAGTTTTATTTATATAAACAGCGGAAGTCTTTTACAATACTAAATGTATAGCGGAAGATAATACTCATAGCTAAACTATCAGCCTAGCTATGCAAAAGTATAGCCGTCCAGCCCGCGGACGCTGCACACTAGCCACACACAAATTTATGGCGGCGTGCAGGGCTCCCACTCAGTGGTATACCCCGATGGGGGCATGGCCTCATCTTCGGGCTCTTCCTCATACGTCTCACCTGCAAAAAACTTAATATAGCAACCGTGAGCACAAAGGCTCAACAAGACTTAACCATCTCACCTAAACATGGAACTCTATATGCAGGGATACTTAACATAGTCATAAATATTGCAATAAAGTGACTAGCCTAAATGTTGATCCTTAATTTTCAAGTTATTAACAGAAGCTTACAAGTTTAATAAAATAACTTTAGTGAGCATAATTGACAGCAACCAAAGTTTCAAAACAATTATAATTTCATACATCGTATTCTCCTGACTTCTTTAGTATTTACTACGTCACAGCACAGTGAACAAGCGGTACTCAAATAACCACGAGGGACGGTGATTGCAATCAGGATACACCCGGATAACACGTCAGATACACCCATTTCGGAAGTGGATCAAACCACACTTCAATACTATGTTGTATGCAGCAACCTTTCAAAGGAAACCCAAATGCCGAACCGGTCCTTCCGTAACGGGCAGGAGGTCCCCGCATAGAGCATCTTCTATGCCCGCCGGCAGATTTACACCATGCTACCCTCAGCCCACTTCTATAAAACAGTAGGGTAAGCCTCGACACCCTGGTTAACCAATTACATCGGTTTCCTGGTTTCCATATAGCTAGTATGCATCCAGTATAGTTCAAACTTATCCAGCAGGGCTGCACACGGATCGGTCCTCAATCGACACAAGCAGGGCTACGCATGTGACACCACGTCTCGGTGCATCCTATCCGCTGCTCAGTCTCAGTTTCATATTCATTAACCATTCTTTGATCAACTCCTTCTCGTGTGATAAAATCCTATCTCGCGAGTGGATTCCAACTACTCGACTTCTACCGGATTCTTGAAACTTAAGCATAGCATTTTCTACTCGTCGGGCTGTAGACCTACCCAATACTCCATGGGATTTATGGGTCATGCAAGTGGAGTAACAAGCACCTTAGCCCTAATGCACAAAATCATACTAGACATAAGTGATACAAATATAAACTTTGAAATAGCACTTAAATGCAAATTGGGGCTTGCCTGGTTGTGAGTTAGAGGGGAAGTTACATTCTTGGAGGATGCTATCCAAGGCCTCCGGGTCCTCCTCGATCTCGGTCACTATATGATATGCAATATATAAAGTACATGAGTGATATAGAAACTATAGAGAAGATCTTATAAATACAGATAAGGTATGTAAATGATTTTAATTGGCTTTAGGATTTTTATAGTGGACACTAGGTTCTATTAGGAAGATCTGTACCAAAAATTGGAGATGTTCAAGGAAGCTTGTTGTCTCTAAAATTCCAAAAAATAAAAAGATTATTTGAATTTTGGTTGTAATTCTGGAGCTTTGTCAGGTCTATAAGTGGATTTTAATGGTAGAGGGGGTCTCACTGGTTCTGGGAAAATTTGTTTCACATTTTTCTGAGCTTCCTAAAGCGAGAAACTGATTTTACAAGTTTGGGCAAAAAGCTGAAAATGGTTCTGTACTTTTCTTAATTTTCAACTACATAGAGATTTGGAACACTGATCATCCTAGTAAATGAAGTCGAATGAACTTGACATTTTTACTGGAGGTGAAGTGTATATTCATGAGTGTCATGACCAAAATTGGGAATTTTCCAATTACTAGAACAGGAGTAATTAATTTCCCCAGCAATTAGTTCAAAGGAATTAATTCTGAAAATTCTAGGAGTTTCGTGTCTAACAAATTACACCACTGTAAACTAGGGATCAATATGAGATTAACAGAATTTATTTGGAAATTTTTGGGCAATTCTACTAGGAGTAATTGATTTTCAGAGTTGGGATGAAATCTGGATTTAATTTGGAAAGGAAAAGTTTAAATAAAACCGGCTGGGCCCCACTGTTTAAAATGAACCAATCGCAGCTGGGCCACATATGGGCCACAGGTTTTACCCTGTGCAGCCACATTTGATCCGGGCCACAGCCGATCCAAGGGGGGAAAACAGACACTGACCGGTGGGACCCGCGTGTCGTCTTCTACCTCGCGACGCCCGGTTCGGCCGTGACGACACGGCGCCGGCGAGCTCGCCGGGATGGCTGCGTTGACCTCCTCTGAGCCCGGTCTTGACGGCATAACCCTAAAATCGTCCGCGCAATACGATGGTGAGGTCCAATCGCGGCGGCGGCGGCCGGAGATGGCAGTGCGATGACGGAGGCGGCGGCTAGGGTTTTGGCTATGTCGAACTTGCTCGGGAATGGCTCAAGAAGCTCAGGGAAAGGCTGGAAACATTCCTGGGAGCATGGGGAAGGTGACCATGCGGAGAAAAAAGGGATGGAATCACCGGCCAAGTCGACTTCGAAGGTGGACCGACGGGATTCTCCATGGCGGCCACAAAAACTCAAAATCCGACTTTGTCTCATGACGATTTCCTTTCATTTTTGGTGAGATTCTGTGCCTGGAAACCTAGAATATAATCCTTAATTGGATTGAAGAATCGTTGCACATAGAAACAGAATTAAACCGACGATCTAGTGACCTCGGTATGAACTAGCCACGGTGAAATTCGAGATACAAAGGCTAGGAGGCACGATAGGGGCTGAAACTTCACCAGAAGCATCTATGTACCTTTGTGCGCCTTATTTCTTCAAGTAGGGGGACGAGAACTTCCTTGTGGCGGTCTGTCCTCATGGAGCAGAAGGTTTCCCGGCGGCTTCACCCGCGAGCTCCGGGGAAACTTCAAAATACCAAGGCAAAACGTAAGGGAAGAGGGAACCGATGGTACCAGAGGCTAGAGGGAAGCTTAGTGAACCTTTTTGCTGTTGCACTCGGGCACCAACTCAGCCTAGAAACGGAGCACCATGGGGAGGCAGCAAGGGCGACGGGGAGAGCTCGGGAGAGAATAGAGGAAGAAGGGCGCTGCTTTTCCACTTGGTCGTCGGAGCAGAGATAGGGAGGGAGAGGTGTAGGGAGCACGCCATGATGTAGGCAAGCAAGCAGCTCCGTGGATTTGCATGTTGTGCGGTGTCGAGCGGGGCAGCGCCGGAAAAGTGGCGTGCAGAGCACTACCGTAGATGTCCCAATGACCAGTGGGTCCCACTGCCCCCCTTAAGCCTATCTCCACTGCTCCTTAAATTCTCCCACCAATCTTGATCCAAAAATCTTAGATTTTTGTGGAGAGGCCAATTTAAATATAGAGATTATGATTCTGAAATTGGAATTCAACTTTGGATAAATTTCAGCTACTATTCAAATTCAAATTTGAATTTGAATAGAATTCAATGGAGCCACTGAATTATATAGCAAATGAGCTTCAAAGATTTTGAAACTTTGCAGAAAGGCTATTTGGAATATTTGGGATTAAATGGTGAGCTCAGTTTTTTATTTTGGCAAATCTTGAATAGGAGCTAAATTTGAATTTTTGAATTCCCTCAATTGAGGTTTAAATTGGTTTGAATTTTTAGATTCCAATTTGATTTCTTTTTCACCTCCAAATTTCAATATTTCTTATCAGAACTTTGCATTTTTAATAGGGCTTTTACAGTTTTTCTCAAAGGTGGGGAGGTGAGGGTATTGGGATGCTTATATAAGGGTTGGAGAGATAGGGTTTTGGGTGAATTCGAAGTGGAATTCGGTGGGGGACATGTAGTGGCCGAGGTGGGGTCCACTTGGGCTCCTCTGAAGTTGGGCACAAAGTTCATGGGCCCAAATTAGGCAATTTCCCAAAAATAGATCATGGAGGAATAAAGGAAACCGAGTTGAGTTCAGTAGGCTGGACTAGTCCGCATAAGGGACCGGACAAGTCCGTTCTCGTACAGTAAGGGACTTCAAACTAGTCCGGATATGATACCGGACAAGTACGGATTTGGATCGGACTAAACCAGGTGTTTTTGAACAAGTTTGAATTGTTACGGAAAGGCTGACCGGACTAGTCTGGAGTCATAAAGGACTAGTCCGTTTTGGTCCAGTAAGGCTGATAGGACTAGTCCGTGGTGATAAAGGATTAGTCCACACTTCTAAAGGAAACATCAGACTAGTCCGGGGTCCAGACCGGACATGTCTGCACTCTGACAAACTAAACTTCCCGATTAATCCTAAATTCATATTAATCTTGTTCCTTTTTACATGGCTTATGTTAAACATGTGTGAGGATGTATGCAATGCACTATGCATGAAAATGAGGGTGTTTCATGTGGTAAGAGTAGTATTTATGATTATGCTATACACATTCTCTTTATATCATCATAAACACTACAAACACCCACTATAGTCTAAATAGCTATGACATGATTATGTTAATATGAATCACTTATGCTATGTATTAACATTGGTTCAATGATGATCTAGTTCATTGCCTTAGGATGGCTCGTGCCTAGGCTCTTAAGGTAATTACTTAATATGCTAGCATGGTGCTAGGATAGATAAGTAGCGTTGAATGTCTCGTAGACCCATGGACTGAAGAGGTAGGCAGTAGGTGGTGATAGCCCTATCTCTCCTATGTAATCCTACACGTTCGGCTATGCTACATGCTCTTGGCGGGAGTCGTCCTAGTGTTGCTATGGGTAAACCCATGTCCGGCATGTGAATCCACTTTACTACATAAATCAAGTGAAAAAATGTCGGCCTTATATGCGTCATTAAGGAACTGGACCGACGTCTTTATTCTATGCACGTCGGTCAACCGATGGCCATAGCCGATGAGCAACAGTCGACGTTTTTAAGTCTTAGAGCCGTCGGTACCGACGTCCTTACGACATTAAATATGTCGGTTCTCAGCCCCCGACACCTTCAGTCGTTAAAGCGGATAAAAATGTCGGGTGAGGCCACCGATGCTTGTATTCCAATAAAGCCATTGGCTTCCTAGGCCCCCGACGCCAGTATTCCAATAAAGTCATCGGCTTCCTGTACACCCGACGGTTTTATTTGCTGGTAACTGTGCATCCCGAATTCTTTTTACGACCTCTTGTGTTCAGCTTTATTTGCTCGTAACCGTGCATCCCAAATTATTTTTACCATTTCTTGTGTTTGGAATCTTCACCATCTCATCAACCATAAACAATGTGCACAACCTTCAGACATCTCATCAACCAAAAAATTCATGGACTATAAACAATATTGTGGACAGAAATTTGACAGCATTCACACCAATGTTGTTTATCGAACAAAGTTCATATAGAAATTACAAGTATGATGGGAAACAACAAATCAAAACTGCAGAATCTCCGTCGATATTGGTATGGTGCGCGCGAAGTTGTCCAGCGCGATGACGAGCCCATCGTCAAGCCCTGGCCTCAGCGGGGAGCCATTACCGGATGCCTCTTCGATGGGTCGGCGCGGCCGATGCCACCGCCGTCATCACGCAGCTGAGTGCGGCTCTTGGATCTTGAAAGACTGCACAAAAAATTCAAGAGAAACTAAAGAGATACTTCAGTAAAAAGAGCAATGAAGGCAAACCTGCGGACGGCTCCCATCTCGTGCTCCTCGGCCTCCTTCGCAGCGCAGGGGCCTCCTCCTCTTTGGATCCAGAAAGAACAAGCGTGATATCTTCTCGTCTCCCTTCTCGATTCGCGCGGCTGCCACGACGCGCATGAGAGGCTCCGCGCCGTGGAGTCTGTGTGGCATGGCTCCCTCCTCGAGACCGGCGGCGCCCGGGGCCGCCACGGCGCGCGCGAGAGCTGGCTTCGTGCCTTGAAGTCCGGCGACATGGAGCCCGTGCGGGTCGTGTCCCTCCACAAGACCAACGACGCGCGCTAGAGCTGGCTCTGTGCCGTGAAGTCCGCCGCCATGGAGCCCTTGTGGCCTCTGCTTGACCTCATGGTTGACCCGGCGGTGGCGGAAGGGAAGTGCGAGAGAGGTTGGGGGCGCTAGGGTTTGGAGGTGGAGAGACGGAGAAGTGGGGACGGCTCTGGAAGGTGTGTGAAGATATGAGAGAGGTTGGGGCTGCTTTGGTTAACATTAAACCAGCCTATGACCGTCGGTGTATGTCTTTGCCCGATATATTTAAGTAAGGGCGTCGGTCGGGCATAGCAGGCCGACAGATTTAATTGTCGGGCGGGAAGAATTATTTCTTGGGCGTTTAAGGCCCATGCTATGGCTGTCGGGCTGGGAAATTGGACCGACAATTTTACTTAAAAGTGTCGACTGCCTTGGAATAACCAACGCTTTTAGCTATGCTCGTCGGCGGTCTCAATGGCACCTACGGCTATTACATTTTTTTCATCGGCTTGTCCAAAACGACGGCTTTAAATGAATTATGGTCGACGGCCCCGACATTTATAGTTTTCCTGACACTTCTTTGCCAGATTCTTGTAATGCTTAGCATGAGAATTCATAATTAATATGATCATTAGTAACTAACTTAGGCTATTTATATGTATATTAGAAGCACAATAGGAGTATCTACCTAACTCTTAGCATATTCCCTCTTTACCTCATTTGCCCCCTGTAATGACCGAATGACCAAGAGGGGGGGTGAATTGGGCTTTCTTCAAAAAATTCAAAGCAAATGAAACTTAATTTCTAAAGCCCAATTCCCTACGCACACTATCTATGCATTCTAGTAGATAGAAACTTCGCGGAATATAAAATGCATGAAAGTAAAGGAAAGGAGAAGGATGCAAACTCCCGAGGAGACAAGGATTTATCCTGTGGTTCGGCAAGATCGTTAAGATCTTCCTACATCCACGTTGTGGCACCCACCAAAGGGTTTTGCCACACCCAAGTCACCGAGATGAGGGGTCTTTACTATTCCTCTCTGTTTGCCTCCTTTGGCAAGGTGGAGCTCAAGCCTTGTACAACTTCGACCTTCCGGGCTTCCACACACACCTTGGCAAGCTCCGGAAGTCTTCTCATATTTACAAACACCAAGGGCACTCCCTTGAGGCTCTCACACTATCCTAGAGAGTCCACTCACCCAGAATGGAGGCACACAAGCTCTCTCTCTAGCTAGTTCTAGCCTAAATCTTGGTGTAAAGGTGATCGAAATGGTGTGGAAGTGATTGCTCTTGGTCTTGAATACTTGTGGATGTGTTGATAGCTTCTAGTGATCAAGACTTGACGAAATGACAGGATTAGGGGGTATTTATAGCCAGCCTCCCCGAAATAGCCGTTGGAAAAGTAGGATGATAGAACTTTACTGTGAACACCGGATGATCCGATGTCTCCCCTTTAGTTATCATTGGTCAAGTTACTTTAGCTGACGTCATTGTGTCAGATATGACCGTTGTTAGACCGATGTTAATCCTGTCTTCTCATCGGATGATCCGGTGGCTCTTCCTCTAGAATTTGCTTAATCTTGATGCTTACTGGAGTGATTGACCGATGTGTGTAAGTCATTACATCGGATGATCCGGTGCTACACTTGGTCCAATGGTATTTCAAACTGTACTGATGGACCGATGTCACTGAGCCATTCACATCGGATGATCCGGTGAGTACATTGTTCTGAGGTCTTCTTCCTCGGTTGTACCAACTCGACCGATGTGTACATTTCTGAAATCATCGGTTGATCCGGTGAGTTGATTTTGTTTGCTTCGAGTTGTTTTGAGTGAATCTTTTGTGTCTTGCTCAGATGACCTCTTAGACATTTGTTTCATAAGCCTCTATGATGATCTTCAAGCATTGTATGTTGTCAACTTATGGTTGAGTGACTTAGACATAAGAGGTTTCACTTCTTGTCTTTATCTCATTGATTTGATCTCAAAAGTTGATTGTATATGGGTCTCCAATGACATATTGATTTCATTTTATTGAGTGATTATGGGGACCTTGCATTCACAAATTCATTAGTAAAGTTCAATGGTTGTCATTAATCACCGAAACCGTACTTCATGGGGGGCCTAGATGCTTTCAATCTCCCCCTTTTTGGTGATTGATGACAACACAATAATCAAAGCGCAATAGTAATGAATTTGATAGAATGAAACTTAAAGGAATATGCAATGAATACAGGATGTCACACTTGAAGCTTAAGCATCAATTAATAACTTAAGTGTGAATAATAAGTGATCATAAACATAGATAAACACCAAATGAGCCCAATCGATTAATAACTCATGGAAATAAGTTCATTAGAGCTCAATAAGTAGCAAATGAGAAGCAAACACACCAAATGTAGCAAACACACTGAATTACAAGAATGATAAACGATAAATGATAAATGAGACTCCCCCTGACACTAAGACGCTCCCCCTGACTCCTCTAACTCTTCTCCCCCTTTGGCATCAAGACACCAAAAAGGGATCCGAGCGCCTAAGCACCCTGAGTACTGGGCGCGATGACGAACTGGTCACCGTCGCTATCATCAGAGCTGCTGGCTGGAGTAGCGGTGGAGGGAGTTGCCGGAGCCGTAGTAGCCACCGTCGGTGCCTGTTGTGGAGGAGCTGCTGCAGCAGGGGCACTGACGACGGAGGCCGGCGACTGCTGGAATAGGGTCGTGGCCGGCAGCGGGGAGTGGATCGGAGCACCAGGAGCCAGAGGTGGAGACATGCTGAAGGAGGGAATCAGTGTAGAAGGTACTGGGGCCACTGGAGCGGCAGCTGGAGCCAGGACTGGAGGTGGTGGAGCGACTCCTGGCAGCTGCGACGGGAGGGCAATCCCGGTCTGGGTGTAGAGGTTGGTGATCAACCCCAGGATGCCCATCATCGCCTGCTGCGTCTGCTGCTGCTGGTCGAGAGTGCGCTGGTGCATCTGGTCGATAAGCCCTGTCAGCCTGTCAGTGTCTTCATGCCTCTCACGGGCAATCTGATGTTGCATCTCCTGCTGCTGCTGCTGGAGCTCAAGGAGACGGGCAGCTTGCTCCGCTCGGGCCTGCTCGGCTGCCAGCATGTCCAGACGATGTTGCTCAACCATCTGCTGGAGGAGCGACGTCAGCTCTGACGGCTGCGTGACCTGCGCCTCAGTGACGGGAGGTGGAGTAGGTGGTGGCACTGTAGAACCTCCAGCCTTCGCGTCGTGCTACCTGGGTGAGGCCGGAGGAGGGAAGTACTCCTCGACACTATCGTCGGTGTCGCTCTCTGACCAGATATGCTGCAAGTCCTCCCCCTATGCCTCAGCCTCGGCAAGCCTCTCATCCTCCTTCTCTAAGTCAGACCAGTCCTCCTCAGAAAGGCGAGCCCTGACCTGACGCTCGACTGGACGGCCAAGGCGGCGGTCTCCAAGAGCTGGGGCACGGTAGTGACCGAATCGTGTCACACTCTCGTCAGTGAGACGGTCGTGCACGGCGGAGTCCTCAGGGACCATCATGGTGAGCAGGTAACTGATCCAGTGTCCATACACGAGCTGCCTCATCATCCCCACTCCATCTGTGATCACATCCTCCATCTCGCATATGAGGACATCCACGATGTCGAACTCCATCCCGTTCATGATGTAGAACAGGAGAGTCTGCTGTAAGCTGGTGAACCCCTCTAGGTAACCAGACCTCGGCAGGAGCGTGCGGCGCAAGGCGAGGTGCATTGTGCGCGCAGCTGGAGTCAACAAAGCTGGTACTCTCGGCTGGTCAGGAGAGAAGGTAGGACCGAACAAAGAACGAATCTCCTCCAGAGCTGGTGCCACTCCTCCAGTGAGCGGCCTCCACGGCGGGTCTGCCTGACCATAGACCCTCTCATGCACGCAGGAGTCGTGCAAGTCCACTCCCAGCAGCTGTGCCAGTGTCTGCCTCGTCAAGTGGTAGTGTTGTCCCATGAACATGAAATCAATCGATCTTCTGCCCTTAGAGACGTAGAGGGTGGCGTAGAACACGCGGACCCAATCCTCCACGTAGGAACTCCTCTCATAGGACACTAGCTGCACCAGACCTCTGTACCACTCAAAATAAGGATGGATCTCCGTCTCTGCTGCCAGAGCTAGCTAACCCCAATCCAGATAGTTGTGTTGAAATAGCTTGTGACCTCGGCGCCTGTAGGTCTCATAGAGTGACGCCTGGGTCACAGTCCAGAAGCGACTGTCCACCAAGGCCTCTCTGGGCTGCGGGTACCACTCCTCAAGCAGCACATTCCACCTCAGTTTGCGAAGCTGCTTGGCCTTCATCTTCCGGTAGTTGGTCAACCGGAATCCTTCAGCGACATGGACAGTGGTGTCCATCTCGTAGATAGCTCGCTGGGCCTCCCTGTCCTCACGACGGTCGGCAGCCGTCGGTCTCGGACGTGGTGCTGCCATGGTGTGACCCCCACGGGTCCGAGCTGAGCAACGGCGGACGAGAGGCTCTTCCGGCTCTTCTTCGGCCTCGGAGTCGTCAATTACCGGAGGCTGCCTCGGACGAGCCTCACGGATCCTTAGGGATCCCCCTCGGCCACGCTCACGCTCCTCGGCGGCGCGAGCGGCCATCAAAGCCTTCTTCTCCTCCTTCGACAATTTTTGCTTCTTCGCGGCCGGCTCCGCGATAGCCTTCCCCTTGTTCTTCTTGTCGCGAGCCATTGCTATCGCTCGATTGAACGGAGTCGACGAAGGTGATGCGGAGATTGACGGGGTTGGGAAACCCTAGCGGTGATGTATGCACCGCGATGGCAACGTGCTTGACGGAGGTGAGGGAGAGCGATGGTGGTGCTTCGGTGGAGAGGCGGCTGCGGCGGTGATTGGAGAAGTGGCGGCGGCGAGTGGTGGAGGCGGCGCTTGGAGGCGGCGGCGTGTGGAGGCGGCGCCGCTTGGCGATGAAGGTGGTGTGGCGACGGCGGCTGCAGTGGTGCTGCGGCGGCGGCGGTGGGAGCACGGCGGCGGCAGCCGGAGACGGCGGCGGCGGTTGGTGGTGGCGCGGCGAGAGGAACGGCGGTGGCGGCATCAGGATCGGGAGAGAGAAAAGGAGAACGAACGGCCGGTTTAAATAGTGGGTTCCAAACCCTAGCCGTATATTTATCACCGGATGGACCGATGTTGAACATGAGAAGCATCGGTCGAATGATACAGAAAGGTTTTTCAGAAAAGTGCCGTTGACACCGAATGAACCGACGTTGAAGGATGGAAGCATCGGTCGAATGGTACAGTAAGGATGTTCAAAAATGGAATGTTGACACCAGATGGTCCGACGTGGGATGAAGAAGCATCGGTGGAATTTGGCGCAGTTCCAGAAGAGTGAACACCGGATCGATCGATGTTTTCCTGAATGAACGCGTCGGTTGAATTGAGATACTGACTGAACTGGCCCTTGGAGATTGAACACCAATTGATCCGATGAGGGATTGACCTAGACATCGGATAGTCCAATGAGAACAGAATGAAAACATCCCATATATGTCCTTTGACCAAACAAACAAGCAAAGAGAAATACATGTCTTAGGACCTTTTGGGCAACCCCTTACCCCTCAAAAAGCTAATATGCCAATAGCTTGGCTAGGCCTTAAAGCAAACAGAA
This sequence comes from Tuctoria greenei, assembly GCA_036927565.1. Classification (NCBI taxonomy): domain Eukaryota; kingdom Viridiplantae; phylum Streptophyta; class Magnoliopsida; order Poales; family Poaceae; genus Tuctoria; species Tuctoria greenei. The sequence continues at coordinate 34,898,517 of JAYESD010000004.1, forward strand.
CATCGAGAAAAATAGGAGGAAAATTATCCAAATAAAATGTAAGGCCCATGCTTTGTGAGGTAGAGTATGAAGACTTCTATCTCTTTAAAGCATGTTCCTCTAGGCATTAACGCACCTAACATTTTGTTCTTTCCACCTTATATGAGTTGAGATATTGCATTTTAAACAAGTCTCTTTCTCATGAGATGGGTTCCCCTTTGTGACAATCTACCGTATGCAATGCCAAACAAATTATAGTGCAAGAAATTTAAATATGAGTGCAAGTCTATATGGCAGGCATCATGCAAGGCATAAAGTAAATCTATCTTGCCAAGTTTGAACCTTTCAAAGGCTTCTTCAGGGAGAGCTACTCTCCAAACCTTGGGACAACCCAAAGGGACCTTCATCCCAAGCTAACCCTTGCTCACCCCTATGCTTTGAGAGTTAGGCAAGACCTATATGAAGTGCATTCTTACATGACGTTCGTTGCATCTAGCACATTTAATTCACTTCTTATCATAGAAAAAGGTTTCTCATCAAGTGGTTTAGTGAAGATATCCGTCAATTGTTCTTCGGACCTAACACCTCTCAAAGAGATGTCTCCCTTAGCTTCATGGTCCCTTAAGAAATGATGGTGAATATCAATGTGCTTAGTGTGGGAGTGTTGAAGGGGGTTTTAGCTATCTTAACCGCACTTTCATTGTCACAAAGGAGAGGCACACAACCAAATTTAATACCAAAGTCCAAAAGGGTTTGCTTCATATAAAGAATTTGGGCACAACATGCACCGGCCGCAATGTATTCCGCTTCTGCCGTGGACAAGGCGACGGAATTTTGCTTCTTGCTTGACCAATAAACTAGGGAACGCCCAAGAAAGTGGCACCCACCGGAGGTACTCTTGCGATCCACGCGGCATCCGGCAAAGTGCGAATCCGAGTATCCCACAAGATGGAATTTTGCACCTTTAGGGTACCACAAGCCCACACTAGGGGTATGCTTAAGATACCTAAATATCCTAAAGACCGCCTTCCTATGCGATTCTTTAGGTGCCGCTTGAAAGCGAGCACACAAGCATACACTAAACATGATATCGGGCCTAGATGCGGTAAGGTAAAGCAATGAACCAATCATAGAACAGTAGTTAGATTGATCAATAGGTTTACCATCCTTATCCGCATCGAGATGACAATTGGTTGCCATTGGAGTGCTTCTTGAGCTACAATCTCCCATCTCAAATTTCTTCAAGAGGTCCTTGGTCTACTTCTCTTGATAGACGAAGGTCCCCTCTTGAAGTTGCTTGATTTGAAATCCAAGGAAGAAGTTGAGCTCTCCAATCATTGACATCTCGAATTCCCTAGACATCATTTTGCCAAACTCATGGCTAAAAGCTTCGTTAGTTGAACCAAAAATAATATCATCAACATAAATTTGACAAATGAACAAATCTCCGTTGATGTCCTTGGTGAAGAGTGTAGTGTCCACCCTCCCGATCTTGAATCCTTGCATGATGACAAAATCCCGTAGTCGTTTGTACCACGCCCTAGGTGCTTGCTTGAGCCCGTAGAGCGCCTTGTGCAACCTATACACAAGATTAGGATTCCTCGGATCTTCAAACCCGGGAGGTTGTTCAACATAAACAAGCTCGTTAATGTAACCATTAAGAAAGGCACTTTTCACATCCATTTGATAAAGTCTAATACTATGATGTGATGCAAAGGCAAGGAGTATACGGATGGCTTCTAGCCGGGCGACCGGGGCAAATGTCTCCCCAAAATCTAGTCCTTCAACTTGTGAGAACCCTTTGGCCACAAGCCTTGCCTTGTTGCGAACCACAATGCCATTCTCGTCTTGTTTGTTGCGGTACACCCACTTTGTGTTGATGACGTTCTTGTCCTTGGGTCGCTCCTCCAACACCCAAACTTCATTGCGGATGAAGTTGTTGAGTTCTTCTTGCATGGCCATCACCCAATTTGGGTCTTGGAGTGCTTCCTCAATATGAGTGGATTCTACACATGAAAAAAACGAGTAGTGCTCACAAAATGAAGCGAAATGGCGAGAACGTGTACTTACACCCCTTGACGGACTTCCAATGATTTGGTCCATTGGATGCTCCTTGGAGATGCGTCCATGCCTCATAAGTGGTTGTGAAGCACTTGGGAATGGTGATGCGTGTTGCTCCTCTTGTGTTTGGACTTGATCATGGATTTCTTCTTCTTCTTGATGTTGTTGTGCTTGTGAGTCTTGAGTCGGCAATGGATCATCCTTCTCTTCTTCGTCAACTTGAGGCGCCATAGAGGTGTTGTTGTTGGAACTTGAAGCTCCCCCTTGATCATGGCTCTCCTCAACTTCGGGCTTGATGTCTCCAATGGTCATGTTCTTCATGGCTTCTCGTAGAGGCTCCTCATCTATTTCATCATGACCAAAACTCTCCTCTTGGGAGCCATTAGTCTCATCGAACTCAACATCACAACTTTCCTCAACTAAACCGGAGGTTTGGTTGAATACTCGATATGCTTTTGAGTTTGATGCATAACCAAGGAATATACCAACATCACATCTTCTTTCAAACTTACCAAGCCTTTTCTTGCGGTAGATGTAGCACTTGCATCCAAAGACTCGAAAGTAGGAGATGTTGGGCTTTCTCCCAATGAGAAGCTCGTACGGGGTCTTTTGAAGTAGTCGATGGAGATAGACCCTATTTGCAGCATGGCATGCCGTGTTGATTGCTTCGGCCCAAAACTTCTCCGACGTGCCGTAGTCATCAAGCATTGCTCTTGCAAGAGTGATGAGTGTCTTGTTCTTCCTTTCAACGACACCGTTTTGTTGAGGAGTGTATGTGGCCGAAAACTCATGTTTCACGCCTTCGCGGTCACACCACTCCCCAATGTTGTAGTTCTTGAATTCGGTGCCATTGTCACTCCGGACCTTGAAGATGGGAAGTTGAAATTCCCTTTGAGCGCGGTTGGCGAAGGTCTTGAACACTTCCGGAGTTTCACTCTTGTCACCTAGAAATAAAGTACAAGCATAGCGAGAATAGTCATCAACAATAACGAGACAATAGAGGTTACCGCCAAGGCTTTGATATGTGGACGGTCCGAAGAGGTCCATGTGGAGTAGTTCAAGTGGCTTGGAGGTTGATACCATTGTCTTCATTGGATGGTGTGAAGCATTTTGCTTCCCGGCTTGACAAGCGCTACAAAGCTTGTTCTTCTAAAATGTGGCATCCTTCACGCCGGTCGCCATCCCAAGCTTGAATGACTTCTTGAGTTTGCTCATCCCTATGTGCGCTATGCGTCGGTGCCATAGCCAACACAAGCTTGTCTTAGTAAAAAGACAAGTGGTCAAGCTAGCATTCTTGTTGGCGAAGTCCACTAGGTAGAGATGTCCATGCCGAAATCCTTTGAAGACTATGTCTTGGCTAGTTTCACTACTCACAACAACATCATTTTTGCTAAATGTGCACGTTAGTCCAAGATCACATAGTTGTGCAATAGAAAGTAAATTAAAGCTAAGTGACTTAACGTACAAAACATTAGAAATGGACAAATCATTTGAAATAGCAATTTTACCTAACCCAATTACCTTTCCCTTAGAGTTATCACCAAAGGTGACTTGTTCATGATTGCCGTGGTTTTCTATGGTGGTGAACATACCATCATTGCCAGTCATATGTTGAGTGCACCCGCTATCGAGTACCCGATGCTTTCCTCCGGCTTTGTAGTTCACCTACACACATGAATTCAATTTTTGACTTTAGGAAGCCAAGCCAACTTAGGTCCTTGTATGTGTGATACAAGTGTTTTTGGGACCCAAAGTTGCTTGGGGAGCTTCCCCTTCATGCCCTTCATGTATTTGCCAATGAACCTTGCCTTCACCTTGCCATGTACTTTACTCAAGAGATAATAGTGATCATTGAAAGTAGATTTATAGTTAGTACGCAATTTTGGAGAAGGTCGGTTAGGAAGAGGACACTCCCTTGTGTGGTGACCGGTGACCTCACAATGTTGGCAATAAGAACCAACTTCCTTGATGAAGCTTGTTCTTAGCTCCGGTGAGGGCACCTTTCCTTTGTTAGGCACCGGGAAGGATCCAAGTCCTCTCTTGTTGAAGGCCTTTGCTTGTTGGAAGAGGATTTCCTTGTGCTTGACTTCTCCTTTTGAAAGTCTAGCCACACTAGTGCGGAGACTCTCAATTTCTTCCAACAAGTCCTTATCCCTAGCATTAGCTTTTAAAGGCAAAGACTTGTGCAAAGCATTAGTGGCATGAGAAGTAATGGATATCTTATCATTAAGAGTTTGCTTCTTCATATTTTTCAACTCTTGATCAAGCATGTCATGAGCAAGGTTAAGTGTTTGATGTTCTTGTATTAACTTGTTGTGCTCTTCCAAGAGTGTTTGGTGTGCTAAGTTAAGTTCATGATTATCTATCTTGATTTTAGCCTTTTCTTCCTCAATTTGCCTTACATGGGATTTGAGCGTGTCTTGCTCTTTGAGTATGCTTTCATACTTGTCAAGCAAATCAAGGTTAGCACTCTCAAGTCTAGCACGAGTTTCTTCAAGCACTTTAACCTTACTCTTTTCCCTCTTAATGATAGCATGATATTCATTTATCAAAGAAGTTAAATCATTGGGGGAAAGCTCATCATCGCTAGAGTCATCACATACCTTGGTGTTACCTTTCACCATGAGGCACATGGGCGGTGGATGAAGAGGTGCATCATCATTGTTGGCGATGGCGAGGCCGGCCAAGCTTTCTTCTTCCTCTTCACTCTCTTCATCACTTGTTTCTTCGTTGGTGACCCATTCATTTGCCTCACACATGAACACCTTTTGTGGGCCATTTCTCTTCTTTGGGAAGAGCTTTGCCTTCTTGCCCTTGTCATGTTTCTTCTTCCCAAAGGCTCTTGGTTTGGGTTTGGCCTCTTCTTCATCATCATCACTCTCTTCAAGCTTGCGATGCTTGCCTTTGTAGTTCTCTCTTTATTTGTCTGGTTTTGGACAATCATAGGAGATGTGGCCTTGATCACCACAATTGTAGCAAGTCTTGCGATCATCTCTCCTTGGTAGAAACACTTTCTTCTTGGGATCAAAGGTGTACCCCTTCTTGGTAATCTTGGAGTTCAAGTGTGAGAACTTTCTCATCATTAATGCAAGCTCATCATCATCATCTTCACTTGATGCTTGTTCTTCTTCACTTGAGCTAGCCTCAACCACCTTCTTCTTCTTGAGGCTTGTTTTCTTGGTGGAGGCCTTTAGAGCAATTGTCTTTGAAGATGATTGCTCCATCATCCCAAGTACACTCATCTCATGAGTGTGTATTTCTCCAATGAGCTCCGAAACTTCAATGTGGTCTAGTGACTCTTTTTGGAGCATGGAGTTGATGATGTTGTACTTTGGCTTGGGAAGGAGCATGAGGATCTTGCGGTTGATGAGTCCCTTGCCAAGAGAAGCAATGTCAAGAGCATTGATTTCTTCAATAAGCACATTCAAGCGAGAGAACATTTCATTGACATTTTCATGAGGAAGCATTTTAAATTCATCATATTTGGCTTTAAGCATGTGACATTTTAATTCCTTGACACGAGAAGAGCCCTCATGAATTTCTATTAAGCAAGCCCAAATTTCACAAGCTTTTTCTTTACTAGCAATTCTAGCAAATACATCTTGACTAATACATTCATAGATTGCATTCCTAGCTTTAGCATCCCATTTAATTTGATCACCAACACAATTGTGTTCTCCAAACCCCGCGTGGGTCGCTTCCCAAACTTCGGGAGCAATAGCCTCTAGATAAGCGCGCATGCGTGCTTTCCAATAGGCAAAGTTCTTGCCCTCGAAGATAGGAACCGAACCCCCAACCTTGGCCATTTTAGCTCTCTAGCGGTGAAGCTAGAATGATCCTATGAGCAACCTTGCTCTGATACCAATTGTAAGGACCGAATGCCCAAGAGGGGGGGTGAATTGGGCTTTCTTCGAAAAATTCTAAGCAATGAAAATTAATTTCTAAAGCCCAATTCTCCACGCACACTATCTATGCATTCTAGTAGATAGAAACTTCGCGGAATATAAAATGCATGAAAGTAAAGGAAAGGAGAAGGATGCAAACTCCCGAGGAGACAAAGATTTATCCCGTGGTTCGGAAAGATCGTTAAGATCTTCCTACATCCACGTTGTGGCACCCACCAAAGGGTTTTGCCACACCCATGTCACCGAGACGAGGGGTCTTCACTATTCCTCTCTGTTTGCCTCCTTTGGCAAGGTGGAGCTCAAGCCTTGTACAACTTCGACCTTCCGGGCTTCCACACACACATTGGCAAGCTCTGGAAGTCTTCTCATAGTTACAAACACCAAGGGCACTCCCTTGAGGCTCTCACACTATCCTAGAGAGTCCACTCACCCAGAATGGAGGCACACAAGCTCTCTCTCTCTAGCTAGTTCTAGCCTAAATCTTGGTGTAAAAGTGATCGAAATGGTGTGGAAGTGATTGCTCTTGGTCTTGAATACTTGTGGATGTGTTGATAGCTTCTAGTGATCAATACTTGACGAAATGACAGGATTAGGGGGTATTTATAGCCAGCCTCCCCGAAATAGCCGTTGGAAAAGTAGGCTGACAGAACTTTACGGTGAACACCGGATGATCCGATGTCTCCCCTTTAGTTATCATCGGTCAAGTTACTTTAGCTGACGTCATTGTGTCAGATATGACCATTGTTAGACCGATGTTAATCCTGTCTTCTCATCGGATGATCCGGTGGCTCTTCCTCCAGAATTTGCTTAATCTTGATGCTTACTGGAGTGATTGACCGATGTGTGTAAGTCTGTACATCGAATGATCCGGTGCTACACTTGGTCCAATGGTATTGCAGACTGTACTGATGGACCGATGTCACTGAACCATTCACATCGGATGATCCGGTGAGTACATTGTTCTGAGGTCTTCTTCTTCGGTTGAACCAACTCGACTGATGTGTACATTTCTGAAATCATTGGTTGATCCGGTGAGTTGATTTTGTTTGCTTCGAGTTGTTTTGAGTGAATCTTTTGTGTCTTGCTCAGATGACCTCTTAGACATTTGTTTCATAAGCCTCTTTGATGATCTTCAAGCATTGTATGTTGTCAACTTATGGTTGAGTGACTTAGACATAAGAGGTTTCACTTCTTGTCTTTATCTCATTGATTTGATCTCAAAAGTTGATTGTATATGGGTCTCCAATGACATATTTTATTGAGTGATTATGGGGACCTTGCATTCACAAATTCATTAGTAAAGTTCAATGGTTGTCATTGATCACCGAAACCGTACTTCATGGGGGGCCTAGATGCTTTCACCCCCCTTAGGATAGAATGCTCTCGTGTGTGTCACACTACCTCCAATTTATCCTTTATCCATCCTTGCTAGAACTCAACCTAGACCAACCTGCCCTCTCCATTTGATGATTGCTTTGCTTCCATCTATCCTTCCTTTGAGAGAATATAAATGACACCTTTTGGGAATACTCTAAAAGGGGAAATGCTACATCAATAGATTTTGTGCGCTTGTGGATTTATATATGTGATTTATGAACTATCAACATGCATTTCTGGCACCACTGCTAGGCATGATTTGTTAGTAGTGGATAGGAAATATCAATAGGTACCCATAGGTTTCCCCCTATTCATCTGGAAGGTCGACAAAGGCCCACATATCAGTGTCCAAGAGCAACTGGGGACCGAGTGGGGCTGTAGGTACCCTGTGTACCGGGTACCCCATAGTACCGCGAAGAGTACAAAGAATTTCTACCTATCAGGGTTGAAGGTCTCCTCGAGCCTCACATGTCAAATTGCACCGGACCCACTCCCCTCATATGGGTATCTCCTGGGTCAACACGTGTAAAGGAAAATCGTAACTAAGCTCCGAACGAGGGAAAGCTTCGGTGACAACACGTGTACAATGACCCCGGACCTAACCCCCAGCAGAGAGGAGCTTCGGTGCCGACATGTGTACAGTAGCCCCGGACCTAACCTCTCGTAAGGGAAGGCACCGAAGCTTCCACGTGTGGAGCCTTCGGACCTTCATTGACGTATACACTGGCAGATCTCCTTCATCACAAACAATCAAGCGTAATTAAATCGGCAATTATAAGATGTAATTACCTGTCACTAATGTTGTATTAATGACACGCGATCAGAGCAATGTTAATAGGGGTAATGCAGCCATTAAGGCATGTTATCACACTATTAATCATGCTTAATACTCTTTAGATAGTGTATTAGGCCATTAAATACGCCAGGGCCACATGTCGGGCCAGGCAAGCTTTGTAATGGTCAGTCCTTAGAACTATAAAAGGGTTGTACCGCACGTACCTAAGGACAGCTGATCTCGGTTGAGCTGATCTGAGCTAACCCACATACTAGCAAAAAAACCCACACAATACAACAACACAAACCCCGTGAAGTAGGGTGTTATGCTCAGGCAGCCCGAACCATGTAAATCTCTGGTGTCATCATCTTAATCTTGATCTCTGCGTACCTCAACCATAAAAGAACCTTCGCGTGCTGCTTCTTAGCAGGTCTGGGGGGAAGTGTCGTATCAAACACTTCGACATTTGGCGTGCCAGGTAGGGCAACAGGTCCCGAGATCACGAGATGGCGAATTCAGCTGCTGGATCCTCCAATGGCAACCACGCTGGACAACCTGCTAGAGGCAATCCCTCCAACACCCAACAACCAGTAGTACCATTGTTCCAGCAGGCGCTATGGCACCACAGCCACCATCTGTTCCGGCAAACAATGCTGATCAACAAGATGGAGCATCTATGTCGATCACTGCATTGACAAACAACAACCCTGAGCACGCGCTCATTGCTGCGCGAGCTCTCCTACAACACCCATCGCCTCCAGGTGCACCCCTTGGTGCTATGGAGCAGTCGAGAGCTGATGTTGACCATCTGGTCACTGCTCTGACTGCAGGCATCAACAACCAAGGTCTGCCCCCTTTGGGGCGAGCACCATCACAACGACGGACCTTGTCCGGCCGACTTGGTCCACAAGTCTCGCAACAAAGGAGATGTGTTGCCTCTGAACAGGTGATTTTGCTGCCTCCCGAGGCACGACGCACCCACACTATTACCCGTATTCTGACTCATGACTTGCGGTCGGAATTGGATCGCCGATACCGGCAGCAGGACGGTCGTGTCCATACCAAGCGTGCTCGTGAAAGATGAGAGGGTCATGAAAACCCAGCTCCCCAAGGAGTAGGAGGAGGCTGTTCTGCCCTGGCCATGCATTTGCGCATGGTCAGATGGCCACAGAAGTTCCGGACTCACTTGCCAGAAAAATTCGACGGGACAGTCAACCCCGCCGAGTTCCTTCAAATCTACTCTATTGCCATACTGGCAGCGAGGGGTGATGAGGCTGTGATGGCTAATTGCTTCCCAGTGGCTTTAACTGAGACTGCAAGGTCCTGGTTCATGAGTCTTCCAACTGACTCCATTAATAGTTGGGCGGAGCTATGCCAGCAGTTCACTGCCAACTTTGGGAGTTCTTACACTCGGCCTGGCACTGAATTGGTTCTGTTTGCTATAAAGCAGACATCAGGGGAATTGCTGCGATCCTTCATCCAGCGGTTTTCTCGGGCACAGAATACTATTCCTTCAATCTTGAGCTCCTCTTTTATTGTTGCATTCAGGCAGGGTGTTTGAGATAAGAAGATGTTGGAGAAGCTGGCTATCAAAGAAGTTACCAGCGTCACAAAACTCTTCAGCCTAGCCAACAAATGTGGTAGAGCTGCAGAGGGCTGTGAAATGCATTCTAAGCCAGCTCCGGAGGCCAACTAGAAGTCCTCCAAGACTGAAACCGCTACCTCCAGGAGTGGCAAGAATAAAAAGAAGCCCAACGCCAAAATTAAGTTGTCGGCCTATGCACCAGCCACTGCTGCTGCCACGGCTCCTGGGAGCCACGGCCCACGCCCCGAGAAGCGACCTCGTCTTTCTTCATAAGACGGCAACAGTTCCAAAGCATGGTGTCCGATTCACAAGACGAACCGACACAGCTTGGAAGATTGTCGGGAGGTCCATAACCATGCCAAACGCTATAAAAAGCGACGGGAAAGAAGCTCGTTTCCGTCAAAGGGAAGGAAAACAAAAAGTCGACGAAGCTCTGGCTGAAGAGGAGCTAGGTTTCCAGGACCCCAAAAAGGTCTTGAAAGCCGTTTACAACACTGTCGACGATGACTCCGACATCTCTGACAACGAGCGCCGGAAGACCCTGAACAATATCTATGGCAGTTCTTGGGACATCACCTCTCGCCGCATCCTCAAGACAATGTGGCAGGACAAGGCCGTGGCAGATCCCACTGCTAAGGCGGAGCCACATCGAAAGTGGATGGATACTCCCATCATTTTTTATGCTTCGGACTGCCCCCGAAACATGATCGGGGCTGGCCAACTCTCGTTGATGGTGTCACCCACCATTAACAATATCCAACTCCACCATGTAATGGTGGACGGAGGTTCCAGGCTAAACCTCATAAGCTTCAAAGCTTTCGTTAAGCTTCATCTTCGGCCTTCGGACCTTCGACCATCCCGACCTTTCTCTGGAGTAGGTCCGGGAACCATTACTCCTCTCGGTTCCATCACACTCCCAGTGACCTTCGGGACCCGAGAGAACTATCGAACTGAGAAATTGGTCTTCGTCGTTGCGTAGATAAGTTTGTCATCTAATGCCATTCTGGGCAGGCCAGCTTTATACAAGTACATGGCTGCAGCTCATTATGGTTACTTAGTGTTAAAGATGCCAATACCCACGGGCATTCTTCGGATCCGTGGAGATCGCACTGTAGGAGCTACTGCTCTAGAAGAACTCTATGCACTTACCAAAGCGCAAGAGGAAGCATCTAGTAAGGAGCCATCTCCGAACCCTCGAAGCATTCGTCATAAAGGCTCTACCTCTGCACCCCGTGTGCAACCAAGCGGCGACACTGACATTCCCGTCAAGGTCGTCCAAACTGGTTCCAATGCTGCTCAGACTACTCATATATTGGGAGGTCTGAACAATAAATAGGAACTCGTGCTCATCACTTTCCTCTGGGCTAATGTCGACGTGTTTGCTTGGCAACCGTCACAAATGCCTGGGATCCCTAGGGAGGTGATTGAGCATAATCTGAAGATTTACCCAAACGCGCGGCCTGTACACCAGAAGCCCCGGAAGCAATCAATCGAGCGACAAAACTTCATCCGATAGGAAATCAAGAAGTTGCTCGAAGCTGGATTCATCCGGGAAGTCTTCCATCCAAAATGGCTTGCAAACCCAATTGTTGTACCCAAGGCCGATGGGAAGCTTCGGATGTGTATCGACTACACCACCTTAAATAAGGCATGTCCAAAGGATCCATTTCCACTACCTAGAATAGATTAGATAGTGGACTCCACCTTCGGGTGTGAGCTATTGTGTTTTTTAGATGCATAGTCTGGATATCATCAAATCCAAATGTCTAAGGAAGATGAAGAGCATACTTCCTTCATAACATTAGATGGATTATATGTTATACTGCCATGCCATTCGGTCTTAAAAACGCTGCTTCAACATTTGTACAAGCTATGTACAAAACATTTGGAGAGCTAATTAGGGACTTGGTGGAGGTGTATGTCAGTGACATCGTTGTGAAGATCAAAAACAAGGAGTCACTCCTTGACAACTTACACGTCGTCTTCGACAAGCTGCGCACCACGCGCACCAAGCTGAACCCGGACAATTGTGTCTTCAGCGTTAGCTCCAGGAAGCTTCTGGGGTTCTTGGTGACTCACGGAGGAATTGAAGCAAATCCGGCGAAGATGAAGGCCATAGAAGATATGCGGCCCCAGCCCGCATTAATGATGTCTAGAAGCTAACTGGATGCCTAGCTGCGCTTAGTCGGTTTATCTCAAGACTGGTAGAATGGGTGCTACCCTTATTCAAACTCTTGAGGAAGTCCGGACCGTTTCATTGGTCTGAAGAAGAAGAAAAGGCATTTCAAGAGCTGAAACAGCTCCTCACCACACTATCGATATTGGTAGCCCCTAAGCCTGGTGAGCATTTACTTCTTTACATTTCAGCAACCACCGAAGTTGTCAGTATGGTCCTGGTTGCGGAAAGACCGAAACCACATCCAATCCAGGAGTCCAGACCCCTCCGGGAGGGTCCGGAATCACCTGAAGATGTGACTGGGTCTCAGCTCCCAGACACCAAACCTCAAAACAAAATACTAGGAGATCAACCTCATTTGTCTGGGAGGTTCACCTGGCTGACCAATATGATCTAGATCTTCTTAGTGAGGTCCGGGTCGAACAAGAAGGAGTTTTGGACCCCTCTGGGAGAGTCCAAGAAGCACAACCTGAATGTTTGGAACCCTCCAGCAGGGTCCGGGTCGATGGAAAGGAAGCTCCGGGTCCTTTTGAAAGGGTTCGGACCATCCAACACCCCGTGTACTTCATCAGTGAAGTACTCCACGATGCCAAGATAAGATACATTGAGGTGCCTAAACTACTTTACGCAGTTCTTATTGCCTCAAGGAAGCTTCGTCACTACTTCCAAGCCCACAAAATATTAGTGGTAACTTCTTTTCCACTGCGTGCTATTTTGCATAACCCTAATTCTACTGGGAACATTGCAAAGTGGGAAGCGGAACTGGCCGAATTCGATCTAGAATTCGTGTCAAGACAAGCAATCAAAAGTCAAGCCTTGGCTTACTTTGTGGCGGAAAGGACCCTATCTCCATCAAACCCAGGGGCCACAGTGAACAGAAACCAGAACCAAAAGTTCCCGTATTTACCGAGCCTCACTGGACCCTATACTTCGATGGCTCTGTGCAAAAGCAGGGGGCCGGAGCTGGAATCCTTCTCCTGGCTCCGACTGGGGAGAAGGTCAAGTACATGGTACACCTTGATTTTAAGGCAACCAACAGCATCGCAAAGTATGAAGCTCTCGTCTACAGACTCAAGGTGGCACTATCTTATAGTGTAAAACAGTTGTTGGTGAAGGGAGATTCACAACTCATCATACAACAAGTCAAAGGTGAATGTTCCTAGAACAATACTCAACTAGCTGCTTATCTCCTTGAAGTCCAGAGACTTCAGAAGGACTTTGAAGTCCTGGATCTCCATCATGTTCAGCGTCCTCAAAACGCTGAAGCTAACGAACTCTCGATGAAAGCCTCAACCAGAGCTTCGACTCCTGATAGAATCTTCATCCGGAGGTTGTCAAAACCAACAGCTCAGCCTGCCGAACTGAGCGAAGGGGGCGAGACCAGCACCACGAAGCTGGCAGTCCCGATGGCCCTGCTACCATGGCGTCCACCAAGGGTCATAGGTGCTGTCGGAAGCTCCGAGCAACCCAACAAGCAAGTCTCATAAGCTTTAAGTTAGCTCCGAACCATAGATCTTTGAGATTCGGAGCTACTTTAAAGACAACATCCTTCCTGAAGACAGTGTATCCGCTGACCGAATTGTCAGATTGGATAAAAGATACACGTTGGTAGAAGGGGATCTCTACCAGCATGGTGCTAACGGTGTCCTAATGCAGTGCATTGCAAGGGAAGAAGGCCGCGAGCTCCTCGCGGAAATCCAAGGAGGCGAGTGTGGGAACCATGCTTATTCCCGCAGAATGGTTGGTAAAGCCTTTCGGCATGGCTTTTACTGGCCTACAACACTTCAGGATGCGCTTGAGCTAGTGAAAAAATGTGAAGCCTGTCAGTTCCATGTGAAACATATTCACACACCGGCTCATTCGCTACAAATGATACCTCCTACATGGGCATTCGCTGTGTGGGGCGTGGACATCTTGGGACCTTCCCAAAAGCTGTCGGAGGTTACAAGTTCCTGTATGTCGCCATCAACAAGTTCACTAAGTGGCCAGAAGCAACTCCATTTGTGACAATCAACAAGCAATCAGCAATCAAGTTCTTGAAGTCCATTATATGCAGATTTGGAGTTCCAAATAAAGTCATAACTGACAACGGAACTCAATTTACAAGTGCTGCATTTCAAGAATATTGCGAAGACCTCGGCATTCAACTAAGCTATGCTTAAGTAGCTTATCCAGCAAGCAATGGCCAAGCCAAAAAAGCAAATGCAGAAATATTAAAGGGACTCAAGACGCGCACGTACGAGCGCCTAAAAAAGCATGGAGCCAACTGGATTCAAGAGCTTCCACCCACACTATGGGCGAACAGGACAACACCTAACCGGTCAACTGGGGAGACTCCATTCTTCCTAGTGTATGAAGCTGAAGCAGTCCTTCCTTCGGAGATCATCTTGGGGTCCCTCCAGGTCCGGACCTTTGACGAAGCCATGCAGGACCAGCTCCGGCATGAAGACCTTGACCTCGTCGACGAGGGAAGATGCCAAGAAGCTGTTCAGAATGCACGCTATCGCCAAGCGCTCCGGCGCTATCATCAAAGGCATGTGCGTAACCGACAACTCGAGGAAGGCGATCTGGTGCTTCGGAAGATACTAACTCGTGAAGGAATGAACAAACTGTCCCCTAGGTGGGAAGGTCCATTCCAAGTGATCAAAGTACCACGACCCGGATGCATTCGCTTGGCGACATAGGATGGGATTCCGCTGCCTAATCCTTGGAACATCGAGCACCTCCGTAAGTTTTATGGTTAGAATCACAGAGGTGAGCCTGTAATTATACATGATGTATGTTATAGAGTCGATAAACAGACAGTGGTAGGTCCTCTGGGAGAACATCCAGACCCCTCCGGGAGGGTCCGGGAAGTTCAAGTACACTTCATACAGTCACTGCACTAAAAGTGTAACTACCTACCCTGGGTTAGTACAAGATGTATAGCGCACTTAGCTTGTCCCCGCACCCTAAATGTGTCCTTGCCTCCCGTGTAAACCAGACCTATAATGAAATATATTGTTGTGTAAAAACAGACTCCACGTGCATTTATTTTTGTACAAGGCTCGATATATCAAATTATTATTTTTATCCTTCTTGTCTATAATAAAGTTGTGCAATTCTTTTTTAGTTTTTGTCCAAGTTATTCATATCTATTACAAGTTATATTGTTGGTCTCTTCGAATCTTAACATGCTGCATAGTTTACTTGCCTGAACGCCAAGCCAACATAGGTCTGGAGTTTGCTATCGACTTAGCCTGGTCATGCACCCTAAGTACGCCACTCTACCTACACTCCGGCAGAACTCAGTAGGGCGAGTACTAGAAAAGCATATGGGTCCGGAAAGATTACACCAATATACTTTTTACCATATCGAGTTTCTTCAGATTTAAAACTCAAATAAGAATGATAAGTCACAAACGATTTATAGACAAGAGGACAAATTTTACTCTTTTCTTGTATTCAATATGCAGGAAAAACATAAATTCATAGAGATGGTGGACGACGCCGGAGCTACTAAGCTCTGACACCCTACATGGGGGCCCGCCGTCAACGATATATATGTTGACAGTGGGTAACGTCGGAGCTACAAAGCTCTGACAACCCTTGGAAGCATAAATTCGACTATTCATGCGACGACATCAGGAGCTACCAAGCTCTGACCGTCAACATTTATATGTTGATACTTCGAATTATAGGAGCTACGAAGCTCCGCCAATCCCAGGGGGCCTGCCTTCGACGCCTTAGAATTGAAGACTTCGGACCTAAAATCTACAAGTGTGAAGCATTAAAGTCATCAACATACTGCCACAACCTTTGGTACATGTACACACTTCAATTGTACACATGTACCAGGGGGCCAACAAGATACGACACGGTATATTATGAAGACAAAGCGAAATTCATGACAGAAAGGACAATTTCATTAATCAAAGGTACTAGATTACAAAATTGGGGTTACAAGGGGAAAAAGGAGAAAAGTCCTAGCCACAGGAAGATCTAAGTCATGTGGAAAAATGAAGTAACCTTCTCAGTAGCTTCTTGGACACTAGATCTGGCGGCATCTTCTTCTTCGGCGATGATTCCTTCAAATACCGGATCAAGAGAGAATTGGGGGTCTTGGCTTTTGTAACATGCCAAGACGTACTCGGCGATGTTCTTGGCCAAAGATTTACCCTCCAGCTGATCGGCGATGACATTACCCATCACGTCGAGTTTGCTGCCAGCACAGCCAAGCGCCACTAGCGTCTGGTCCAACTCTTGCGCTGGGTCCTCCAGGCGTACAGGAGTGAAATGAAGAGGCACAAGGTCCCTGTCCGCACTTCCCAAAAAGTCCCATACCATCAAGGACTCAGTTGCCTTTGAGCTCTGTAGCTCTTCCAGTGACCTCCGGGCGGCCGCTAGCTCCGAACTCTCCCGAGCAAGGCGTTCCACCACTTTGGCATGTTGCTGCATATCCACCTCTCCGCCAGGTCTTTTTCCCTGCCTCTCACTTTCCCTTCCCTGGTGGCAACATCATCTTCTCTTTTCGAGAGCTCATGCCCCATCTTCCAGTACTTCTTCCTTTCATCTTCACTCCACTGCTCAAACTTCTTTGAGCGATCCGCCAAATTCTATTCACCCAGAGTCAACTTCTGGGTGACCTGCACCTCCCTCTTCATGACGTCCTCCTACTGCTCAAGGAGCTTCTCCTCCCTCGCCTCCAAGTCCGCCCGGTGCTTCAGGAGAACCTCGTTCAATTCATTGAGGCTTTCGTGACGCTCATCAGTAACATCACGCCTCTCCTTGGCTTGCTCAAGGATTTCCCCGGAGTTGGCGTCGAGCGCCCGGATGGCAGCCTCCTTCTCCTCAATCATATTATCTTAGTACTCTAACCAAGCCTTCTCCCTCTTTATCCATTCCTTCTGGTCAGCCAGCCTCGTCTGGGCAAGCCTGGTTTAAAAATAGAGTCTGTTGCACCAACGCCTCAAGGTGTTGCGCTCCTCCTACAGGGATTTGCTCTCATGATCGAAGGCCAGTTGGACCTATTGGAGGCTGGAGCAGGCGTTGTCTATAGATAACGCCAGAGGGATAGGCTCCGGACCTACTGGGACCATCTCTGCAGGCTCAAGAGGGTTCTCCATTACAAAAATAGGGTCCCATTCTACAAGAGAGGACCCTTGAGCTTCTGCGGCACTTGGACCACTGTTTGGGAGCCCCTCAGCAGCAGCAGAAGAGGAACCCACTAGGGGAACTCCCACCACCGGAGCAAAAGCTAAAGGTGCTGCCTCCAGGCTTTCAGTTGTTGGCTCCAAAGGCAAAGGACCTACTACCACCTCTTCCAGCAGCTCCGGCTCTGGTTCCGCTACCTTCAGAGCAATGGCAGGAGCATCATCAAGGGCCTCTACCACCACCGGCTCAGGCGCCAGCACGACAGCTTCCTCCAGTTCAACAACCAGAGCTTCAGGCATCTCTGGCTCAATAAAAACATTCAACTGCTTCTGGCACAAGGGCCAGAGCTTCAGCGAGTTCTGGCTCAATGACCGGGTCTTCAATTACCTCTGACTCAACGGCTAGGGCTTCGATGACTTCCGGCTCAAAGGCTGGAACTTCTGGCATTGCGGGTGCTGGAGCATCAGCCTCCACCACCGTCGCCGGGGGTATATCTTTGATTTCTCCCATGTGGTCCGACGCTACCACAGGAGCTTCGGCTGAGGAATCTGAGTCCAAGTCCACGACAGCTAGCGCCGGAGCTATCGCAACTTCTGCCTCCACTTGAGGAGGCTCAGCGCTTGAAGTCAGAGCTTCAGCAGGTGCACCTCCAGCCACCGCGACAGGCACCAAAGTTCCTGACCCCTTCTTCGACACCCTAAAAATAAAGGGAAGACAAGATTAAAGACACATCAAAAACAAGACTAGCATTTTAGGGTGAGAAATCAATGCTTACCTAGGGAAGCTACCACCCCAGTCGCCTCGGAACCTCTTCTTTTGAGGCTCGGAGCTAGAGCCCACCAAGTCTGGCGAGACAACTACTTTGGACCTCAGTTGAGGACCACTCGCAGCAGCCGGAGTCCTTTCGGCCGGAGCTTCTCTTGGACGGGAAGAACTCCCAGACCTGGAGCTTTTAGCCGACACTGAGGCTGGGTCAACTACCCGGAGCTGACGCCTCTTGAAGACACTTGCACCAGGGCAGGGGTAGCTGCAGAAGAGCTCCACCACCGGGGAGAAGGGGACGTGGTAGAAGGAGCAGGTCTGACGGACCTCCCGTCAGCATGCTTCAACTTTCTCTTCCGGCTGGAGGGCTCAACTGGCTCTTTACCCTTGCCCTTGCCGGTGTCTTCAATCCTCCGGCTTGGGGCGGAGGCAGGACCACCCTCGGAAGCTCCGGGGATCACCAACCTGGTGGTCGGACGCCTTTCCACCTCACCAAGGTTGTCAAGCACTGGCATCTTCCTCCGGAGCTCCCTACTGAACTGCGCCTCCATGTTCAGAGGGAGGAAAGCTACCGGCGAAACTATGTTGTCACCGTTGATGTTTATCCCATGCTGGAATTTCTTAAGATGAAGCTCCAAAGCTTCATCATTCAAGTTGGATTTCAGATTGGTTTCAATCCGGTCGCCATCCATCACGCTGTTGAGGGCCCATGCGAGTTTCTCCCTCTTCTTCAACGGAGCCCATCTATTGACCAGGAAGTTGCAGAAGACCATCTGAGGAGTCACACCACCCTCCACGCATTCGCGGATCCTGGTCAAGACGGGGTTGAACGCATCTAACAGCCCTGGAACTACACTCCAGGCGTCGGTGTCAATGTTGGGGAGACCTTCAGGCAGCTCCAACTTCTCGTGCTCCTCCGCTGCAATTATGATCCAATCTTTCTTCTAGTTGTCCCATTTGCCGGAAGGAAATGAATTCAAGTATTTGAAGGGGCAGTTCTTGCACTTCACCAAATAGTAGAAGCCAAGAAGCTCAGTGCCCTTGCCGGTGGTGTGGATTGTGAAGAAGGTGCACAATAGCTCAACGCAGGGGGGAATACCCACCCACATCTCGCAAAAGTGGACGAAGGTCACTACAAGAAGAAGAGACTGGGGCCCAATGTGATACAGTTGCAGACCATAAAAGTCTAGCAGCATCAAAAGAAAAGTAGATAAAGGTTGAATGAATCCCACCATGGCGTACGCTGAGAAGTACACCATGTCTCCACTGCGCTCCTTCTTGAATGGGAGCTTGCCGGCACAAACCAAGTGGTTGAATGAGTTGCTGGACCAGCCCATATAGGTTCGGACCTTCTTCAGATCATCATCACTCTTGAGGCGGCTCTTGGGGAGACCCAACTCCTTCGCGGCAAAGCGGAGCAACGGAAGGGAAATTAGGCGGAGTTTGGGATGCTCTGAGCGCAAATATGATTGAAGGCGTAAAGAGTCCTCAAACCGAGCGCACTTTCCCTCTTAAGTAAGCCTCCGTGACGCTTGGATGGAAACCGCAGTAAGAACGAAGGCACTTTTCAAAAATCTACCCCGTCAATGACGAATGGGCCTAGGGCCACCCAACAAAGAGATCGAGGTTCTTAACCAAGGCCAACCGTTGTCATGACGAGCAGCGGGAAACTCGATGGTGGCACCCTGACAAGGCGTGCGGAACCGATACGGTTTTCATATTGGGAATCGACAACCTTTAATTGCGTGAGATCCTCACTCAAAGATCTTATCTGCCACATTCATAACAAGCCACGCGTTAATGGTTCACTCCCGAACCATCGCTCCAATAGCATATTAGAAGATTCTTGATATCGAAGCGCGGGAATCAAGAATGGCCCCACCTTTGGTAGAATAACTTAACCCAAAGGGTTTCTCCCAAAGGTGGGCCCAGGGGTCACTGTCGGTACCCTGTGTACTGGGTACCCCTTAGTACCACGAAGAGTACATGGAAGTTCTACCTGTCAGAGTTGAAGGTCTCCTCGTGCCCCACATGTCACATTGCATCGGACCCACTCCCCTCATATTGGTAGCTCCTGGGTCAACACGTGTAAAGGAAAACCGTAACTAAGCTCCGGACGAGGGAAAGCTTCAGTGAAAACACGTGTACAACGACCCTGGACCTAACCCCCAGTAGAGAGGAGCTCCAGTGCCGACACGTGTACAGTAGCCCCGGACCTAACCTCCCGTAAGGGAAAGCACCGGAGCTTCCACGTGTGGAGCCTCCGTACCTTCATCGATGTATACACTGGCAGATCTCCTTTAGCACGAACATTCAAGCATAATTAAAGCGGCAATTACAAGATGTAATTATGTGTCGCTAATGTTGTATTAACGACACGCAATCAGAGCATTGTTAATAGGGGTAATGCAGCCATTAAGGCATGTTATCACACTATTAATCATGCTTAATTCTTTTTAGATAGTGTATTAGACCATTAAATACGCCAGGGCCACATGTCGGGCCAGGCAAGCTTTGTAACGGCCAATCCATAGAACTATAAAAGGGTTGTACTGTACTTACCTAAGGACAGCTGATCTCGGCTGAGCTGATCTGAGCTAACCCGCATGCTGGTGAAAAACCCACACAATACAACAACACATACTCCGTGGAGTAGGGTGTTACGCTCAAGCGGCCTGAACCACGTAAATCTATGGTGTCATCATCTTGATCTTGATCTCTACGTACCCCAACCATAAAAGAACCTCCGCGGGCTGCTTCTTAGCAGGTCTGGGGGAAGTGTCGTATCAAACACTTTGACAGGGGTGAACCCCAGTTTGGACAAACTGGGAAAAGCGCCAAACTCGGTCCAACTGCACGTGTCAACCCCTTGTGGCTTACTTGATGTGGGAGTAAGTAAAAGCTCAGGAGATTAGCACGCGAAACCGCCTATGTGAGTGTATAAATAGGGGGGTGTCTCACCTCACTTCACACACACCACTTGAGCATCATTCTATTGTAAACACTAGTTCTCCTAGTTCCTTAGTGGAGGTTAGGCTGTAGAGAGGAGCCTCTAGTACCAAGTCCAAATTGGGAAAGGTATGGCTCCTATATCTTTTCTTGTATTTGTGACATTATGCATAATAAAGATATTATCTTTGGTCTTCTTTTATTCATATACTTGGATGAAATGTTTCTTATTTGATTGTGGATTCCATGTATGTGGTAGGAATAGTCTTTATGATCATGCCTTAATGTCATTATACTATCATCATAAACACTATCAACCCCCACTGTAGTCTAAGTAGTTATGATATGATCATGTTAATATGAATAACTTATGCTTTGTCTCAGCATTGGTTCAATGATGTTTAGGTTAGTCGTTGCCTTATGATGGCTTGTGCCATGGCTCCTAGATATTTACTTAATATGCTAGCATGGTGCTAGGGTAGTTAAGTAGCGTTGGATGTATCGTAGACCCACAGATTGAAGAGGTAGGCAGTAGGTGGTGACAGTCCTATCTGTCCTTTGTAATCCTCCACGTTCGTCTATGCCACAGGCTCTTGGCGGGAGTCGCCCTATTATTGCTAGGGGTAATGTGGGGACTGGAGTCCACACTTTCCAGGAATTGCATTGGGTGGTGCCGTGCGATGCGACACCCAACAGCACACATGTAAAGGAACGCATATTACATAAATCATTTGCTGAAATATACAAAGATATTTAGTTTACAAATAGTTTATAAAAATAAACTACAGCGGAAGATAAGATTACAACTCTCGTACTTTAGTCTAATAAGCAAAAGAGAAGCCGTCCAACCCACGGACGCTCCTCACTAGCCACAAAAACCAAACAGCAGCGGCATGGTTCCCACATCAGTATATTACTCAGAGAGTCCCAAGTATCATCGGACAACCATAATCATAAGCATAGAGGTTAGTAACTGCAAAACAACCGATATAGCAACCGTGAGCATGAAGGATCAGCAAGACTTAACCGTCTCACCTAAACATGAAACTCTACATGAGGGTAAAGACATAAACATAGGATGGCACATTTGCATAATGGACTCGCCTAAATGTGGGTCCTTATTTTCAGATTTATAGCAGCAGCTTAAACCTTGTGCGGGGCAACATCGTAACTCCACAATCAATCAAGAAACGCTTCATCACGATGCTGCATGCCTAAGGTGGAAATTAAATTTAGTGAGCACTATACTAATACATACAACATAGCAATACCATGATAATATAATGTTCATAACAGCAGCAAATAATTCTTATCTCAAGTGCAAGTATTTAGCTACGTCACAACTCAGTGAACAAGTGGTACTCATATCTGCGAGGAACGGTGATTTGAATCAATGATACCCGGAAAACATGACACATACGCCCGTACTGGAAGTCACATTGGTGCACTCCACGGGCGTCGTACGCAGCCACCTTTCTCAAGTTCCGTCCAAGTTGAATCGATTCAATCATCTAGGACAGTATCCCCACTCACGGTGCACCCTTCCACTATGAAGATGTTGTGAGCGAGTTTCCGTCTACTGTGCTGCAGCCGAAACCCTAAGGCGGTCGAAAAAGTCTCAACAAAAGCTTCCCAAGGTACATCGGTTTCCTGGACCCCATATATCCAGTATGACTCCGGTACAGTTCAGACTTGCTCAGCAAGGTGGCATACGGATTGGTCCTTAACCGACACAGGCAGGGGCTACGCACCAAAGATCACGTCTTGCTGCATCCTACGCCCCTGTCCGGTCTCATTTTCAGATTACTACTTCATTCTCTTTGAACCAATCCCGTGTGAAAAAAAGTCCTAGCCATGCGAGTAGATTCCAACTACTCGACTTCTACCGAATCCTATACAACATTTAACATAGCTTAGTCTACACGATGACTTGACAACTATCCAAATACTCCATGGGTTGATCTGGTCATGCAAGTGGATTTTCAATCACCTTAGCCCTAATGCACAATACTCATTCTAGACATAGGTGATACAAATCAAAATTTTGTAATAGCACTTAAATGCGAACCGGGGCTTGTCTGGTTGCGAGACGGTATCAAAGTTAATCTCCAGAGCGATGAATTCAAGTAGTTCTGGGATCCTCTTGAGCTTAGCAACTAATCGTTATGCAAAGAATTATGCAAGTTAATCAATATCGGTATTATGTTGTAGCTCAAAGGCAAGACAGTTAAGTATATTAAATTAAACCTAATGGTTCTAGAAATTTTACAGGGGACACTAGGTACTATGGGGAAAATCTGGACCAAAAATTGGAGATGTTACAGGAATTCAGAAACATACTAAACAACATTTTGGCAAAATTTCATAGTTTTCTATGAAGTGAATTATCAGATAAAAATCAAACATGATTTTGCATTAAAGGGCTCTACAGGAAAATCTAGAGATTTTCATGAAGATTGGGTTGTGGTTCTGGTGAGTGTGGACAAAGAGCAAACCAACAAAATTTGTTTGACAAATTTTGAAGCTTTATACTGAGAGTTATTCAATTTAGAAATTTGCACAAGTTTCTGTACAAACTCTAAATGAATTTGACTATTTTTATGTGCATAGAGAATACACAGGTGATAATACCATGTAAATGAAGTCTAATGACCCTTATATTTTTACTAGAGTTCATGGATTTTCGAGTGAAGGTTCTGGAAAAATTTGGTATTTTTCCAAAGAGCAGAACTATAGGAATTAATTCTATAAGAATTTTGCTTATTTGAATTATGGAGAAATTCATATGGACTTTCATACAAATCCAAGTGCACCACTGGATCGTACTCTTCATGCTCTTTCTAAAAAATTTTACTTGGGAATTTTTGGACAATTCAACTAGGAGTTATGGATTTTCCAATGTGGGGCAAAATCTGGAATTAAGTTTAAATGGGAAAGTTTAAATAATCCAGGGGGCCCACGGGTTTAAAATGGACCAATCGGAATTAAGCAACACCGGGCCACAGAGAAAACGTACGTATCCACATGGGATCCTTGGCCACAGCTGATCCGGGGTGCGCGCTGCGCTTCCACTGACGACGGGGCCCCACGGGGTCGTCGTCTACCTCCCGCCAGGCGCACGACCGCGGCGGCGCCTCGCTGGAGCTCTCGCCGCCCGTCGATCCACGACACTTCACCCCGCCAAACTCGCTGCCTAACCCTATTTCGAGGTGCTGAGCACGCCGGTGGGGTCAGCACATGCCGGCGATGGCCGGAAAGGCTTGTGCGATGGCGGCAGCGGCGATTAGGGTTTCGACCAAGTTGGCCGAGTCCTACAGTGGGTGAAACTGATCAGGAAGACCTCGGAAAGATTAATGGAAGCATGGGGAACAAGAATCTGACCATAAGAGGGAGTAAAAAGGCTTGGAAACTGGTGGCGACTATGGACCGAGGAGGGAAAATCCGAGGTTGGGGAGAAATGGGATTCCGGTGTGAATACCTGATAAAACTCGATGACTCCTGTTCGAGGTGATGCGCCTGGCCATATAGAACGACATAGCACAGGTGCACAAGGGATAATCAAATGTGCAAAAAGAATTTTGTGCGCAAACAGACTATACTAATACACGAAGATCGTCGGAAGAAATGGAAATACGGGGGCTAGGAGGCATGGCATGGGCTGAAACTTTACGAGCAGCTACAAAATGAGTAGGTGAACCTTTTTCCTTCTAGGACCGAGGTGAGATGATGGAAGTATCGTCGGGTCGACGATGAGCAGAGGCGCGGCAAAACAGGGGAGATTTCCGGCGGCCTCGGTTTCGAAGTTAACAGCTTCAAGGATGGCCTAGCTGTGCAAGAACTTGACCATAAGGCTGCGCAAGAGGTCGGGGAGTGAAGAGAGGAAAAGAAAAGTGCTTAACACGGAGTACCTGTGCTGCAAATCGGCTGGACAGAGAAGGAATCGGGAGAGAAGTGAAAATGGTGCTGGAGACTTCAAGGTGAAGAAAGACCAAGCCAGGGGCATGGAGAGGGTATAAGTAGGAGGCCAGGGCGAACTGGGGGCAGCTGGAGTCGGCCACAATAGTGCAAGCAGCTGCCTGGACTTTGCATGCAATGTGGTGTCACTTGGAGAGTCAAAACAGCACTTTGCTTTGGATGACAAGTGGGTCCCACCTCATCCTCATCCTTTCCTCATCAATTCTACCACCTAATTCATTCCAAAATTTGCTAGATATTTGTGGGATGGCTGGATTAATCATATAGAATTTGATTTCGAATTCCCATAGTTGATTTGACAAAGTTTCATTTAAATTCAAACTTGAATTTGAATTTGAGTTGAATTCAATGTAGCTATTGAATTAAATAGCAAACATGCTTCAAAAATTATAAAATTTTGCAGGGATGCTATTTGGAATATTTGGAATCCATTGGTCAACTCAAATCTTCATGTTAACTTCATTTAAACAGTAGCTAAGTTTATTTTTTTGAATTCCCTCATTTGGAGTTTGAATGAATTTGTTTTTCTCAATTCCTTTTTAATTCTTTTTAACATTCAAAATTTTTGTCCTAACTGAACTTTGAATTTTGGAAATTTGGGCTTTTATATCCCCCCCCCCACCGTTAAAATAATCTCGTCCCAAGATTACAATGAAGAGATGAAAGTAGGAGAGAAATTACCGGATATGAGACGATAAGAAATCCGGATAGTTGGAGCGGAGATATTCTTCAGATTCCCAAGTTGCTTCTTCAACAGTATGGTTGCTCCATAACACTTTATAGAACCACAGTGTGCGGTTCCGCGTTGTTCGAGTCTTCCCATCGAGAATCTGAACTGGATGTTGGAGTACGTCAAATCCGGTTGCAATTTACCGATGTCGTCGGTGTGGACTGCAGCTGTGAACTTGAGACATTTCCGGAGCTGAGATACGTTGAAAATGTCGTGTATACCAGCGAGAGACGCTGGTAATTCTAATCGATAAGCCACAGGTCCGCACTTATCCGTGATAGTGAACGGGCCAATAAATCGGGGAGCTAGCTTTCCTTTTACTCCGAACCGGTGAATTCCTTTCATCGCTGACACGCGGAGGTACACGTGATCCCGGACATCGAAGTGCACCGGGTGATGCCACTTGTCCGCATAATTCTTCTGTCGAGATTAACCCACTCTTAGATTTTCTTGAATGATCCTAACTTGATCCCCGGCTTCGTTGACTAGATCAATCCCGAATTTCACTCTTTCGCCGGACTCGCACAAATTCAGTGGGGTGCGACATTTCCGGCCATAAAGAGCTTCATATGGTGCCATCCTGACACTCGCTTGATAACCCTTGTTGTACGAGAATTCTGCCAACAGCAAATGATCGTCCCAATTTTTATCGTGGTGGATGGTACATGCATGCAACATGTCTTCAAGGACCTGGTTCACCCTCTCGGTTTGTCCATTGGTCTGGGGGTGATATGCGGAGCTTCTAATCAGTTTAGTACCCAGCGAGGCATGCAGTTGCTCCCAGAAATGAGCAATGAACAATGAGCCTCAATCTGAAATAATCGTGCGAGGAATACCATGTAGGCACACGATTCTGGATATGTACAACTCCGCATATTTCATGGCATTGAATCCGACATTTACCGGAATGAAGTGTGCTGATTTGGTTAGTCGGTCGACTATCACCCAAATCGAATCATGCTTCCGGAATATGAGTGGCAATCCGACTATGAAATCCATACTCACATCCTCCCATTTCCATGCCGGAATATTCAGCGGTTGCAGCTGTCCCGCTTTCTTCATATGGCCGGCCTTCACTCGCTGACACGTATCACACACGGATACGTACTTTGCTATTTCCCGCTTCATCCGTGTCCACCAAAACTTGGTCTTTAAATCTTGATACATTTTATTGCTGCACGGATGAATAGAAAATTGTGACATGTGAGCTTCATCCAATATTTTCTTCCGGAGCTTAACATCTCGGGGTACAACTATACGTTCGTTGAACCATAATGTACCGTGATCATCTTTCCGGAAACATTTTACTTCCCCGCTGTCCACTCTTTCTCGTATGTGTGACATGCCCTTGTCCTTCTTCTGGGCTTTAATAATTTCCTCTCGGATGGTGGGAGTGAGAGCAAGATTATTGAGAGCCCCATATGGAATCACATACAGACTTGGTTCCTCATCTTCCGTTTCAGCAATGGTGATATTGTGGACATGGGCTTTCCGACTGAGTGCGTCGGCAACCACATTCGCTTTACCGGGGTGGTAGTGAATTTCAATTTTGTAATCTTTGATCAACTCTAACCACCTTCGTTGTCTTATATTCAGCTCCTTCTGCGTGAAAATATATTTCAAACTCTTGTTGTCGGTGTAGAGGTGTACAAGATTTCTAAGCAAGTAATGCCTCCACATTTTTAATGCCAATACCACGGCAGCGAGCTCAAGGTCATGGGTCATATAGTGCTGCTCGTGGTTTCGGAGTTGTCGAGATCCATATGCGACCACACGTCCTTCTTGCATAAGAACGCAGCCAAGTCCGATGCCGGATGCATCGCAATAAACATCAAACGGTTTTGTCGTGTCCGGCTGAGCAAGAACTGGGGCTGTTGTAAGGTGATGTACTAATGTCTTGAACGCTTCTTCACAAGCCGAACTCCAAATATGTTTGGTTCCGTTTTTCAGCAGCTCCGTCATCGGCTTAGCGATTTTTGAAAAGCTCAGGATGAACCTCTGATAATATCCGGCTAAACCGAGGAAACTTCGGACTTCATGTACTGACTTCAGAGATTGCCATTTCAGTACTTGAACAATTTTACTTGGATCCACAGCGATGCCCTCAGCTGAAATAATGTGCCCCAATAATGGCACTTGGCTGATCCAAAATTCACACTTGCTGAATTTTGCGTATAACTTGTGATCCCTCCACCATTGTAACACAATGTGCAAATGTTCAGCATGCTCTTCCTCTGACTTGGAATAAACCAATATGTCGTCGATGAAGACCACGACGAATTTGTCCAACTCCGGCATGAATACCAAATTCATGAGATACATGAAGTGAGCTGGAGCATTGGTGAGACCAAAAGACATGACAAGATACTCGTATAATCCGTATCTCATCGAGAATGCCGTCTTCGGTATTTCCTCCGGTCAGATTTTGATTTGATGATATCCGGACCGAAGATCCATCTTTGAGAACACCCTCGCACCAACAAGTTGATCGAATAAAATATCGATGCGGGGCAGCGGGTACTTGTTCTTATAGTCACGGCATTGAGCGGTCGATAATCCACACATAACCGCAATGTTTCATCCTTCTTCTTGACAAACAGCACCGAGCAGCCCCAAGGTGATGAGCTTGGGCGAATAAAACCCTTGTCCAAAAGGTCTTTCAAATGCTCCTTTAATTCGGCTAGCTCATTAGGCGCCATTCGATACGGTCTTCGAGAAATTGGTGTGGTTCCCGGTACAAGTTCAATCTTGAATTCAATGTCACGTTTGGGCGGCATGCCCGGTAAATCATAGGGAAGCACATCGGGATACTCACGGACCACCGGAATATCTTCAAGTTTAGTTGCTTCCATGTTATATGCAGCTGCACTGTCTTGCGCCAAACTGTCCAAAAACAGCTCATGTTGTCCGTGCATCGGATAGTCAATTTGGATAGTCCGGGTACCAATATTAAGAATGGCACCATGGTGGTTTAACCATGACATCCCCAATATTATGTCGATCTTCTGTCCATCCAATATAATCAGTGTCGTTGGATATATTTTGCCCCCCAAACGTAAAGCTGCTCGGGGAACAATCTGACTAGCCGAGATACTTCCACCTGGTGAGCTTATAAGATAACTTTTCTTGGGAGTATTGGTGGATAATTGGTGCTGATCCACACATGATTTACTGATAAAATTGTGGGTAGCACCGGAATCAAAGAGTATGAGGACGGGTATGTCTTTGATAGCAAACATGCCCGCTAACACCGGTGCTCCCTCCGGAACACTCTCGATTGCTATGTGTTGAACACTTCCGGTTTGCCGTGCTATCTTCTCTGGTTGAATACAGGACTGAATACACCGTTGTACTGGTACTTGCCTGCTGCTCAAGATCTTCCCTATGCAATCCTGGGTATAGTGCCCCACACGATCACATGTGGAGCACCTGTACTGATTCAACGGCCCGCTGACTTGAGGCCTGAATTTTCCTGTTTCTCTCTGCGAGATAAATGCCCCTGGAAAAATTTGGGACGGTTCTTTCTGTTGATGTACTGCTGGTTGGAAATCTGCTACTTCAAACGGCTGACTCTGATACGAACTCGGTTGTGCAGCCGGCTGCCATATCTGACCAGACGATGATCGGTACACCATACCGTATTTCTGAGGAACGTTATGTGTGATGTCCTGCACAGCAAGCCTCTTCTTTGACTCCTCCGCGATCCGCTCACGTGTGACATCCTCTTGCGTAATCGCGGCATTAAGCATAGCGTTGAACGAGCCATGATTGAACAACGCAAGCTTGTCTTTCAACATGGGGCTTAGACCCCGATAGAAATACTCTCACTTCTGATCCTCCGTACTCACATACTCCGACGCATATTGCACTAGATTAACAAAGACTTTGGAGTATTCTTGAGCACTCCTTTCTCCTTGCTTCAAATCAAGAAATTCCTGAAGCTTCCTTCTCACAATGGCAGAAGGAACATGATAGGCATGGAATGCCTTCCAGAAATCTGTCCAAGTGACTATCTGTTCGACGGCCAAGGAGGCGATGTGGTTCGCCCACCAAGCACCAGCGATGCCATGAAGTTGTTGTGCTGCATATAAAACCTTCATAGGGTCACTGCACTGCAGCAGTCCAAACTTAGCTTCAATGGTGCGGAGCCAATGGACCGCATCTAGAGGTTCACCATCACCACTGAACACGGGGGGTGCAGTCACCAGGAATTCTTGATAGGTTGCTTGCTGAGGTTGACGATTGCCTTCGGCTTGACGTCCCCCTTGATTGGACGAAATCTGCACGAGGGTTCGCAGCAGTTTGGTACGCACGTTGTGCGAACCCAGCATGGCTGTGATATCATCCGTCCATGTAGGCGGGGACGGAGGTGGCGGTTGTGCCGGCTCTTCCGGCTCTCGGGAGTCATCCCCTCCCTGAATTGAACCACCGACCTCGTATGTTGTGCGAGTGCGCACCATTCTGCAGTTACAGTTATTAATGCAACATGATTCGTGATATTGCAAGACCACACTAGGATGAAAACAATAGTGTGTGTATTGATAGCCAAATTTGCATAACGGTCATATATTGATAAAGTATAAACTTTATAAACAATACATCATCCCTGTACCAATGTTACAATAGCGAGTTCCACAATAATGAACCCCATGGATCGAAGTTCATTTCGACTATTGTTGGTCACGACGGGACGTTATGCGCGTTATCGTGCGAAAACACACTTCTATCTTTAATATGACACAAACATGGCCATAAAAGAAAAGAGGTTCGAGTGATTCAAACCATCAATTCCACTGGTAAATAGTTGAGTATCAACAACTGGTCCGTTACGACACTTCTCGAAGTGAATTCGAGGACCAGATTCGTAACAAGACCAAATTATGTCAAACCGATAAAGTTTCTGTTGAAACCTGACCAGGTTGTACTCAAACACAAATTTTACCCAGTAAATGGCAGAATCAGATCTTGAGGTGAACTACAAAGTTGATGTACACTTCAAGACCTTTCCAAAATGTATGGTTTTCCTCCAGATAGTTTCTTGTTCAGAAGACATGGTATTGTAAGCCTGACAGTTTTTCTGGAAAATTTTGGCAGCATCTCCTTTGTTTATGCTGAATTTGGGCCACAATTTCCAGATATAAAACTGCAGAATTTACAAAAGACACAAACTAAAAATTTGTAATAAATATTACAAGGATTCCAGAAATGTCTTGCACGACCTGGTTCAAAATTTCTGGAGTGAGATATGGTGAAAACAATCAGGAGTCCAGAAAGGGTTCCAGATTCTGTCCAGTTTGGCTGATTTGAACTTTGAAATTTTGAATAGTTTAGAGGGAAATTCAGTTCTGGAGTTCAACGCAACAGTTTTAAAGGACTTTCTAAAATTTCCATCCATTTATGATACACCTTCATTGGATTTTTCTACTGGGATATATGGTTTCTCAAAGTCAGGTCTTTTTACGGTAGAAAACAGAACACTCTGTTTCTGAATTGGTGACTTCAAAACCTACTCCAAATTTGAAAACTTAGTTCAAAGCCAGAGCTCGATAGCTAATATAAGTAGTTTTACATCTTCTTGGTTCCATTTTACAGAAAAGTGGTTAATGCATCAATGGAGTATATGTTGGTACTACGTGCCTCTCAAAGCAAAAATTCTAAGCCGGCATTCCGGCATACGCCTCAATGGTGGCCTTAATGACGTTCACCCACAAACGATTTCTAAACGCAATACGATCATGTGGTCAGTGTACCTGTCACTACACACAAACTATTGATCAATCATATGGTGTCGTACGACGCGGCCCGCACGGCTGAACAGTTCACAATAATATTATGAAATTAAAACCATTCGTCCCGTATAATTCCATACGGGCCGCCCCGAGTTAAGCCACGTCTTGAGGTACATGACCGGGTTTTCTACCACCCAACGGTGTCTCACGTCTTTGCATAGTACTGCACCAGTAGGAGGCGCATCAGGTTATGTCCCACCGTGTGGGGGCTCCCACTAACTTTGAAGCACGATGGGGTACCGCGTGTCATGTTCTCAGAAACAAGGAAAGTTTCAGAGACTCATATTGACTCTTCCGTGCAAAGCCACAGAAAGATTTCCATGCTACCTCTCGCATGGTGAGCTTACTGCAATTGATCCGCTTGCGGTGGCGTACCTTACCTCTTACCTGACGTCGGAGCATCGTTACAGAATATAATAACACATAAGTTAGTTTTTCCACCTTAATAACTTACGCTAATATAGTCCTTATGTGGGCCTAGTATCGTATCCTCACCGTATCCTATGTTTTTCTTGTAATACGGTCCTTTATAAGCGTGCTATTCCTAATGCGGCTCTGATACCACGTCTGTGGAGACCGGAGTCCACACTTTCCAGGAATCGCATTGAGTGGTGTCGTGCGATGCGACACCCAACAGCACACATGTAAAGGAACGCGTATTACATAAATCATTTGCTGAAATTTTCAAAGATATTTAGTTTACAAATAGTTTATAAAAATAAACTACAGCGGAAGATAAGATTACTACTCTCGTACTCCAATCTAATAAGCAAAGGAGAAGCCGTTCAGCCCACAGATGCTCCTCACTAGCCACGGAAACCAAACAGCAGCGGCATGGTTCCCACATGAGTATATTTCTCGGAGAGTCCCGAGCCTCATCGAACAACCATAATCATAAGCATAGAGGTTAGTACCTGCAAAACAACTTATATAGCAACCGTGAGCATGAACGCTCGGCAAGACTTAACCGTCTCACCTAAACATGAAACTCTACATGAGAGTAAAGACATAGCAGATTTGCATAATGGACTCGCCTAAATGTGGGTCCTTATTTTCAGATTTATAGCAGCAGCTTAAACCTTGTGCAGGGCAACATCGTAACTCCACAATCAAACAAGAAACGCTTCATCACGATGCTGCATGCCTAAGGTGGAAATTAAATTTAGTGAGCACTATACTAATACATACAACATAGCAATACCATGATAATATAATGTTCATAACAACAGTAATTAATTCTCATCTCAAGTGCAAGTATTTAGCTACGTCACAACTCAGTGAACGAGTGGTACTCATAACCGCGAGGGGCGGTGATTTGAATCAATGATACCCGGAAAATACGACACGTACACCCGTACAGGAAGTCACATTGGTGCACTCCACGGACGTTGTACGCAGCCACCTTTCTCAAGTTCCGCCCAAGTTGAATCGATTCAATCGTCTAGGACGATATCCCCACTCATGGTGCACCATTCCGCTATGAAGATGTCGTGAGCGGGTTTCCGTCTACGGTGTTGCGGCTGAAACCCTGAGGCGATCAAAAAAGTCTCAACAAAAGCTTCCCAAGGTACATCGGTTTCCTGGACCCCATATATCTAGTATGACTCCGGTACAGTTCAAACTTGCTCAGCAGGGCAGCAAACGGATCGGTCTTTAACCGACACAGGCAGGGTTATGCACCCAAGATCATGTCTTGCTGCATCCTACGCCCCTGCCCGGTCCCATTTTCAGATTACTACTTCATTCTCTTTGAACCAATACCGTGTGAAAAAGTCCTAGCCATGCAAGTAGATTCCAACTACTCGACTTCTACCGAAGCCTATACAACATTTAGCATAGCATAGTCTACACGATGACTTGACAACTATCCAAATACTCCATGGGTTGATCTGGTCATGCAAATTGATTTTCAATCACCTTAGCCCTAATGCACAATACTCATTCTAGACTTAGGTGATACAAATAAAAATTTTGTAATAGCACTTAAATGCAAACCGGGGCTTGCCTGGTTGTGAGACAGTATCAAAGTTAATCTCCAGAGGGATGACTTCAAGTAGCTCTGGGATCCTCTTGAGCTCGGCAACTAATCGATATGCAAAGAATTATGCAAGTTAATCAATATTGGTATTATGTTGTAGCTCAAAGCAAAGACAGTTAAGTATACTAAATTAAACCTAATGGTTCTGGAAATTTTACAGGGGACACTAGGTACTATGGGTAAGATCTGGACCAAAAATTGTAGATGTTCAAGGAAGCTTGTTGTCTCTAAAATTCCATCAATTAAAAGCCTTCTCTGAATTTTGGTTGTAATTCTGGAGGTCTATCATGGCTACTAGTGGTTGTACAATACATAGGGGTTCTCACTGGTTCTAGGAAAATTTCTTTCACAAATTTCTAAGCTTCCTATCGGGAGATATTGAATTTAAAAGTTTGGAAAAATTTCTGAAATAGTTCTGATGTTTTTGGGCATTCTATGACCTATTAGGAAAATCTCCAGATTGAACTAGGTTATTAAAGTCCAATGAAGCTGAAATGTTTACAGGAATTCAGAAACATACTATATAACATTTTGGCAAATTTTCATATTTTTCTATGAAGTGAATTATCATATAAAAATCAAACATGATTTTGCTTTAAAGGGCTCTACAGGAAAATCTAGGGATTTTCATGAAGATTGGGTTGTAGTTCTGGTGAGTGTGGAATAAGAGAAAACCAACAAAATTGGTTTGACAAATGTTGAAGCTTTATACTGAGAGTTATTCAATTTAGAAGTTTGCACAAGTTTCTGTCCAAACTCTAAATGAATTTGACTATTTTTATGTGTATAGATAATACACAGGTGATAATACCATGTAAATAAATTCTAATGACCTTGATATTTTTACTGGGGTTCAAGGATATTCAAATGAAGGTTATGGAAAAATTTGGTATTTTTCCAAAGAGCAGAACTATAGGAATTAATTCTATAAGAATTTCTTTATTTGAATTATGGAGAAATTCATATGGACTTTAATACAAATCAAAGTGCACCACTGGAAATTACTCTTCATGCTGGTTATAACAAATTTTATTTGGGAATTTTTGGACAATTCAACTAGGAGTTATGGATTTTCCAAGGTGGGGCAAAATCTGTAATTAAGTTTAAATGGGAAAGTTTAAATAATCCAGGGGGCCCACGGGTTTAAAATGGACCAATCGGAATTAAGAAACACCGGCCCACAGAGAAAACATACATAGCCACATGGGATCATTGGCCGCAGCTGGTCCGGGGCGCGCGCTGTGCTTCTACTGACGATGGGGCCCCACGGGGTCGTCGTCTACCTCCCAGCAGGCACGCGACCGCGGCGGCGCCTCGCCGCAGCTCTCGCCGCCCGTCGATCCACGGCACATCTCCTCGCCAAACTCGCCACATAACCATATTTCGAGGTGCTAAGCACGCCGGTGGGATCAGCGCACGCCGGCGATGGCCGGAGAGGCTTGTGCGACGGCGGCGGCGGCGATTAGGGTTTCGGCCAAGTCGGTCGAGCCCTATGGTGGGTGAAACTGATCGGGAAGACCTTGGGAAGATTCACGGAAGCATGGGGAACAATAATCTGGCCATAAGAGGGGGAGAAAAGGCTTGGAAACTGGTGGCCACTATGGACCGAGGAGGGAGAATCCATGGTTGGGGAGAAATGGGATTCCGGTGTGAATACCCGATGAAACTCGATGACTCCTGTTCGAGGTGATGCGTCTAGCCATATATAACAACATAGCACAAGTGCACAAGGGATAATCAAACGTGTAAAAAGAATTTTGCGCGCGAACAGACTATACTCATACTCGAAGATCGTCGGAAGAAATGGAAATACGGGGGCTAGGAGGCATGGCATGGGCTGAAACTTTACAAGCAGCTAGAAAATGAGTAGGCAAACCTTTTTTCTTCTAGGACTGAGGCGAGATGATGGCCGTATTGTCGGGTCGACGATGAGCAGAGGCGCAGCAAAATAGGGGAGATTTCCGGCGGCCTCGGTTTCGAAGTTAACAGCTTCGAGGATGGCCTAGCTGTGCAAGAACTTGATCATAAGGCTGCACAAGAGGTTGGGGAGTGAGGAGAGGCAAATAAAAGTGCTTAACACGGAGTATCTTTGCTGCAAATCGGCTGGACAGAGAAGGAATCGGGAGAGAAGTGAAAATGGTGCTGGAGACTTCAAGGTGAAGAAAGTCCAAGCCAGGGGCATGGAGGGAGTATAAGTAGGAGGCCAGGGCGAGCTGGGGGCAGCTGGAGTCGGCCACAATAATGCAAGCAGCTGCCTGGACTTTGCATGCAATGTGGTGTCACTTGGAGAGCCAAAACAGCACTTTGCTTTGGATGACAAGTGGGTCCCACCTCATCCTCATCCTTTCCTCATCAATTCTACCACCTAATTCATTCCAAAATTTTTTATATATTTGTGGGATGGCTGGATTAATCATACAGAATTTTATTTTGAATTCCCATAGTTGTTTTGACAAAGTTTCATTTAAATTCAAACTTGAATTTGAATTTGAGTTGAATTCAATGTAGCTATTGAATTAAATAGCAAACTTGCTTCAAAAATTATAAATCTTTGCAGTGATGATATTTGGAATATTGGGAATCCATTGGTCGACTCAAATCTTCATGTTAACTTAATTTAAACAGTAGCTAAGTTTATTTTTTTGAATTCCCTCATTTGGAGTTTGAATGAATTTGTTTTTCTCAATTCCTTTTTAATTCTTTTTAACATTCAAAATTTTTGTCCTAACTGAACTTTGAATTTTGGAAATTTGGAATTTTACATCCCCCCCCCTAAAAGAATCTCATCCCAAGATTACAATGAAGAGATGAAAGTAGGAGAGAAATTACCGGATATGAGACGATAAGAAATCCGGATAGTTCGAGCGGAGATATTATTCGGATTCCCAAGTTGCTTCTTCAACAGTATGGTTGCTCCATAACACTTTATAGAACCACAACATGCGGTTCCCCGTTGATCGAGTCTTCCCATCGAGAATCTGAACTGGATGTTCGGAGTACGTGAAATCCGGTTGCAATTTGCCGATGTCGTCGGTGTGGACTGCAGCTGTGAACTTGAGACATTTCCGTAGCTCAGATACGTTGAAAATATTGTGTATACCAGCGAGAGATTCTGGTAATTCCAATTGATAAGCCACAGGTCCGCACTTCTCCGTGATAGTGAACGGGCCAATAAATCGGGGAGCTAGCTTTCCTTTTACTCCAAACCGGTGAATTCCTTTCATCGGTGACACGCGAAGGTACACGTGATCCCCGACCGCAAAGTGCAGCGGGTGATGCCACTTGTCCGCATAATTCTTCTGTTGAGATTGAGCCACTCTTAGATTTGCTTGAATGATCCTAACTTGATCCTCGGCTTCGTTGACTAGATCAATCCCGAATGTCACGCTTTCGCCGGACTCGCACCAATTGAGTGGGGTGCGACATTTCCGGCCATAAAGAGCTTCATATGGTGCCATATTGACACTCACTTGATAACCCTTGTCGTACGATAATTCTGCCAACGGCAAATGATCGTCCCAATTTTTACCGTGGTGGATGGCACATGCATGCAACATGTCTTCAAGGACCTGGTTCACCCTCTCGGTTTGT
This sequence comes from Tuctoria greenei, assembly GCA_036927565.1. Classification (NCBI taxonomy): domain Eukaryota; kingdom Viridiplantae; phylum Streptophyta; class Magnoliopsida; order Poales; family Poaceae; genus Tuctoria; species Tuctoria greenei. The sequence continues at coordinate 34,935,342 of JAYESD010000004.1, forward strand.
CCATTGGTCTGGGGGTGATATGCGGAGCTTCTAATCAGTTTAGTACCCAGCGAGGCGTGCAGTTGCTCCCAGAAACGAGCAACGAACAATGAGCCTCAATCTGAAATAATCGTGCGAGGAATACCATGTAGGCACGCGATTCTGGATATGTACAACTCCGCATATTTCTTGGCATTGAATCCGACATTTACCGGAATGAAGTGTGCTGATTTGGTTAGTTGGTCGACTATCACCCAAATCGAATCATGCTTCCGGAATATGAGTGGCAATCCGACTATGAAATCCATACTCACATCCTCCCATTTCCATGCCGGAATATTCAGCGGTTGCAGCTGTCCCGCTTTCTTCATATGGTCGGCCTTCACTCGCCGACACGTATCACACTCGGATACGTACATTGCTATTTCCCGCTTCATCCATGTCTACCAAAACTTGGTCTTTAAATCTTGATACATTTTATTGCTGCCCGTATGAATAGAAAATTGTGACATGTGAGCTTCATCCAATATTTTCTTATGGAGCCTAACATCTCGGAGTACAACTATACGTTCATTGAACCATAATGTACCGTGATCATCTTTCCGGAAACATTTTACTTCCCCGCTGTCCACTCTTTCTCCTATGTGTGACATGCCCTTGTCCTTCTTCTGGGCTTTAATAATTTCCTCTCCGATGGTGGGAGTGAGAGCAAGATTATTGAGAGCACCATATGGAATCACATACAAACTTGGTTCCTCATCTTCCGTTTCAGCAATGGTGATATTGTGGACATGGGCTTTCCGACTGAGTGCGTCGGCAACCACATTCGCTTTACCAGGGTGGTAGTGAATTTCAATTTTGTAATCTTGGATCAACTCTAACCACCTTCGTTGTCTCATATTCAGCTCCTTCTGCATGAAAATATATTTCAAACTCTTGTGGTCGGTGTAGAGGTGTACAAGATTTCCAAGCAAGTAATGCCTCCACATTTTTAATGCCAATACCACGGCAGCGAGCTCAAGGTCATGGGTCGTATAGTGCTGCTCGTGGTTTCGGAGTTGTCGAGATCCATATGCGACCACACGTCCTTCTTGCATAAGAACGCAGCCATGTCCGATGCCGGATGCATCACAATAAACGTCAAACGGTTTTGTCGTGTCCGGCTGAGCAAGAACTGGGGCTGTTGTAAGGTGATGTACTAATGTCTTGAACGCTTCTTCACAAGACGAACTCCAAATATTTTTGGTTCCCTTTTTCAGCAGCTCCGTCATCGGCTTAGCGATTTTTGAAAAGCTCGGGATGAACCTCCGATAATATCCGGCTAAACCGAGGAAACTTCGGACTTCATATACTGACTTCAGAGATTGCCATTTCAGTACTTGAACAATTTTACTTGGATCCACAGTGATGCCCTCAGCTGAAATAATATGCCCCAATAATGGCACTTGGCTGATCCAAAATTCACACTTGCTGAATTTTGCGTATAACTTGTGATCCCTCCACCATTGTAACACAATGTGCAAATGTTCAGCATGCTCTTCCTCTGACTTGGAATAAACCAATATGTCATCAATGAAGACCAAGACGAATTTGTCCAACTCCGGCATGAATACCGAATTCATGAGATACATAAAGTGAGCTGGAGCATTGGTGAGACCAAAAGACATGACAAGATACTCGTATAATCCGTATCTCATCAAGAATGCCGTCTTCGGTATCTCCTCCGGTCAGATTTTGATTTGATGATATCCGGACTGAAGATCCATCTTTGAGAACACCCTCACACCAACAAGTTGATCGAATAAAATATCGATGCGGGGCAGCGGGTACTTGTTCTTTATAGTCACGGCGTTGAGCGGTCGATAATCCACACATAACCGCAATGTTTCATCCTTCTTCTTGACAAACAGCACCGAGCAGCCCCAAGGTGATGAGCTTGGGCGAATAAAACCCTTGTCCAAAAGGTCTTTCAAATGCTCCTTTAATTCGGCTAGCTCATTAGGCGCCATTCGATACAGTTTTCGAGAAATCGGTGTGGTTCCCGTTACAAGTTCAATCTTGAATTCAACGTCACGTTCGGGCGGCATGCCCGGTAAATCATAGGGAAGCACATCGGGATACTCACGGACCACCGGAATATCTTCAAGTTTAGTTGCTTCCGTGTTATATGCAGCTGCACTGTCTTGCTCCAAACTGTCCAAAAACAGCTCATGTTGTCCGTGCATCAGATAGTCAATTTGGATAGTCTGGGTACCGATATTAAGAATGGCACTGTGATGGTTTAACCATGACATCCCCAATATAATGTCGATCTTCTGTCCATCCAATATAATCAGTGACGTTGGATATATTTTGCCCCCCAAAGATAAAGCTGCTCGGGGAACAATCTGACTAGCCGAGATACTTCCACCTGGTGAGCTTATAAGATAACTTTTCTTGGGAGTATTGGTGGATAATTGGTGCTGATCAACACATGATTTACTGATAAAATTGTGGGTAGCACCGGAATCAAAGAGTATGAGGACGGGTATATCTTTGATAGCAAACATGCCCGCTAACACCGGTGCTCCCTCCGGAACACTCTCGATTGCTATGTGTTGAACACTTCCGGTTTGCCGTGCTGTCTTCTCTGGTTGAATGCAGGACTGAATACACCGTTGTACTGGTACTTGCCTGCTGCTCAAGATCTTCCCTAGGCAATCCTGGGTATAGTGCCCCACACGATCACATGTGGAGCACCTGTACTGATTCAACGGCCCGCTGACTTGAGGCCTGAATTTTCCTGTTTCTCTCTGCGAGATAAATGCCCCTGGAAAAATTTGGGACGGTTCTTGCTGTTGATGTACTGCTGGTTGGAAATATGCTACTTCAAACGGCCGACTCCGATACGAACTCGGTTGTGCAGCCGGCTGCCATATCTGACCGGACGATGATCGGTACACCATATGGTATTTCTGAGGAACATTATGTGTGATGTCCTGCACAGCAAGCCTCTTCTTTGACTCCTCCACGATACGCTCACGTGTGGCATCCTCTTGCATAATCACAGTATTAAGCATAGCGTTGAACAAGCCATGATTGAACAATGCAAGCTTGTCTTTCAACATGGGGCTTAGATCCCGATAGAAATACTCTCGCTTCTGATCCTCCGTACTCACATACTCCAACGCATATTGCGCTAGATTAACAAAGACTTTGGAGTATTCTTGAGCACTCCTTTCTCCTTGCTTCAAATCAAGAAATTCCTGAAGCTTCCTTCTCACAATGGCAGAAGGAACATGATAGGTATGGAATGCCTTCCGGAACTCTGTCCATGTGACTTGCTGTTCGACGGCCAAAGAGGCGATGTGGTTCACCCACCAAGCACCAGCGATGCCATTAAGTTGTTGTGCTGCATATAAAACCTTCATAGGGTCACTGCACTGCAGCAGTCCAAACTTAGCTTCAAATGTGCGGAGCCAATGGTCCGCATTTAGAGGTTCACCATCACCACTGAACACGGGGGGTGCAGTCACCAGGAATTCTTGATAGGTTGCTTGCTGAGGTTGACGATTGCCTTCGGCTTGACGTCCCCCTTGATTGGACGTAATCTGCACAAGGGTTCGCAGCAGTTCGGTACGCACGTCACGCGAATCCAGCATGGCTGTGATATCATCCGTCAATGTAAGTGGTGACGGAGGTGGCGGTTGCTCCGGCTCTTCCGGCTCTCGGGAGTCATCCCCTCCCTGAATTGAACCACCGACATCGTATGTTGTCCGAGTGCACACCATTCTGCAGTTACAGTTATTAATGCAACATGATTCGTGATATTGCAAGACGACACTAGGATGAAAACAATAGTGTGTGTATTGATAGTCAAATTTGCATAACGGTCATATATTGATAAAGTATAAACTTTATACACAATACATCATCCCTGGACCAATGTTACAATAGCGAGTTCCACAATAATGAACCCCATGGATCAAAGTTCATTTCAACTATTGTTGGTCGCGACGGAACGTTATGCGCGTTATCGTGCGAAAACACACTTTTATCTTTAATATGACACAAACATGGCCATAAAAGAAAAGAGGTTCGAGTGAGTAAAACCATCAATTCCACTGGTAAATAGTTGAGTATCGACAACTGGTCCGTTACGACACTTCTCGAAGTGAATTCGAGGACCAGATTCATAACAAGACCAAATTATGTCAAACCGATAAAGTTTCTGTTGAAATCTGACCAGGTTGTACTCAAACACAAATTTTACCCAGTAAATGGCAGAATCAGATCTTGAGGTGAACTACAAAGTTGATGTACACTTCAAGACCTTTCCAAAATGTATGGTTTGCCTCCAGATAGTTTCTGGTTCAGAAGACATGGTATTGTAAGCCTGACAGTTTTTCTGGAAAATTTTGGCAGCATCTCCTTTGTTTATGCTGAATTTGGGCCACAATTTCCAGATATAAAACTGCAGAATTTACAAAAGCCACAAACTAAAAATTTGTAATAAATATTACAAGGATTCCAGAAATGTCTTGCACGACCTGGTTCGAAATTTCTGGAGTGAGATATGGTGAAAACAATCAGGAGTCCAGAGAGGGTTCCAGTTTCTGTCCAGTTTGGCTGATTTGAACTTTGAAATTTTGAATAGTTTAGAGGGAATTTCAGTTCTGGAGTTCAACATAACAGTTTTAAACGACTTTCTAAAATTTCCATCCATTTATGATACACCTTCATTGGATTTTTCTACTGGGATATATGGTTTCTCAAAGTCAGGTCTTTTTACGGTAGAAAATAGAACACTCTGTTTCTGAATTGGTGACTTCAAAACCTACTCCAAATTTGAAAACTTAGTTCAAACCCAGAGCTCGATAGCTAATATAAGTAGTTTTACATCTTCTTGGTTCCATTTTACAGAAAAGTGGTTAATGCATCAATGGAGTATATGTTGGTACTACGTCCCTCTCAAAGCAAAAAATTCTAAGCCGGCATTCCGGCATACGCCTCAATGGTGGCCTTAATGACGTTCACTCGCAAACGATTTCTAAACACAATACGATCACGTGGTCAGTGTACCTGTCACTACACACAAACTATTGATCAATCAAATGGTGTCGTACGACACAGCCCGCATGGCTGAACATTTCACAATAATATCTATGAAATTAAAACCATTCGTCCCGTATCATTCCATACGGGCCGCCCCGAGTTAAGCCACGTCTTGAGGTACATGACCGGGTTTTCTACCAACCAACGGGGTCCCACGTCTTTGCATAGTGCTGCACCAGTAGGAGGCGCATCGGGATATGTCCCACCTGGCGGGGGCTCCCACTAACTTTGAAGCACGATGGGGTATTGCGTGTCATGTTCTCAGAAACAAGGAAAGTTTCAGAGACTCATATTGACTCTTCCGTGCAAAGCCACAGAAAGATTTCCATGCTACCTCTCGCATGGTGAGCTTACCGCAATTGATCCGCTTGCGGTGGCATACCTTACCTCTTACCTGACCTCAGAGCGTCGTTACAAAATATAATAATACATAAGTTAGTTTTTCCACCTTAATAACTTATGCTAATATAGTCCTTATGTGGGCCTAGTATCGTATCCTCACCGTATCCTATGTTTTTCTTGTAATACGATCCTTTATAAGCGTGCTATTCCCAATGCGGCTCTGATACCACGTCTGTGGGGACCGGAGTCCACACTTTCCAGGAATCGCATTGGGTGGTGTCGTGCGATGCGACACCCAACAGCACACATGTAAAGGAACACGTATTACATAAATCATTTGCTGAAATTTTCAAAGATATTCAGTTTACAAATAGTTTATAAAAATAAACTACAGCGGAAGATAAGATTACAACTCTCGTACTCCAATCTAATAAGCAAAAGAGAAGCCGTCCAGCCCACGGATGCTCCTCACTAGCCACGAAAACCAAACAGCAGCGGCATGGTTCCCACATGAGTATATTACTCGGAGAGTCCCAAGTCTCATCGGACAACCATAATCATAAGCATAGAGGTTAGTTCCTGCAAAACAACTTATATAGCAACCGTGAGCATGAAGGCTCAGCAAGACTTAACCGTCTCACCTAAACATGAAACTCTACATGAGGGTAAAGACATAAACATAGGATGGCAGATGTGCATAATGGACTCGCCTAAATGTGGGTCCTTATTTTCAGATTTATAGCAGCAGCTTAAACCTTGTGCGGGGCAACATCGTAACTCCACAATCAAACAAGAAACGCTTCATCACGATGTTGCATGCCTAAGGTGGAAATTAAATTTAGTGAGCACTATACGAATACATACAACATAGCAATACCATGATAATATAATGTTCATAACAGCAGTAATTAATTCTCATCTCAAGTGCAAGTATTTAGCTACGTCACAACTCAGTGAACAAGTGGTACTCATAACCGCGAGGGGTAGTGATTCAAATCAATGATACCCAGAAAATACGACACGTACACCCGTACTAGAAGTCACATTGGTGCACTCCACTGACATCGTACGCAACCACCTTTCTCAAGTTCCGCTCAAGTCGAATCGATTCAATCGTCTAGGACGGTATCCCCACTCATGGTGCACCCTTCCGCTATGAAGATGTCGTGAGCGGGTTTCTGTCTATTGTGCTATGGCCGAAACCCTGAGGCGATCAAAAAAGTCTCAACAAAAGCTTCCCAAGGTACATCGGTTTCCTGGACCCCATATATCCAGTATGACTCCGGTACAGTTCAAACTTGCTCAGTAGGGCGGCATACGGATCGGTCCTTAACCGACACAGGCAGGGTTACGCACCCAAGATCATGTTTTGCTGCATCCTACGCCCCTGCCCGGTCTCATTTTCAGATTACTACTTCATTCTCTTTGAACCAATACCGTGTGAAAAAGTCCTAGCCATGCGAGTAGATTCCAACTACTCGACTTCTACCGAATCCTATACAACATTTAGCATAGCATAGTCTACACGATGACTTGACAACTATCCAAATACTTCAGGGGTTCATCTGGTCATGCAAATTGATTTTCAATCACCTTAGCCCTAATGCACAATACTCATTCTAGACATAGGTGATACAAATAAAAATTTTGTAATAGCACATAAATGCAAACTGGGGCTTGCCTGGTTGCGAGACGGTATCAAAGTTAATCTCCAGAGGGATGACTTCAAGTAGCTCAGGGATCCTCTTGAGCTCGGCAACTAATCGATATGCAAAGAATTATGCAAGTTAATCAATATTGGTATTATGTTGTAGCTCAAAGGAAAGACAGTTAAGTATACTAAATTAAACCTAATGGTTCTGGAAATTTTACAGGGGACACTAGGTACTATGGGTAAGATCTGGACCAAAAATTGGAGATGTTCAAGGAAGCTTGTTGTCTCTAAAATTCCAACAAGCAAAAGCCTTCTCTGAATTTTGGTTGTAATTCTGGAGGTCTATCATGGCTACCAGTGGTTGTACCATACATAGGGGTTCTCACTGGTTCTAGGAAAATTTATTTCGTAAATTTCTAAGCTTCCTATTGGGATATATTGAATTTAAAAGTTTGGAAAAATTTCTGAAATAGTTCTGATGTTTTTGGGCATTCTATGACCTGTTAGGAAAATCTCCAGATTGAACTAGGTTATTAAAGTCCAATGAAGATGAAATGTTTACAAGAATTCAGAAACATACTATATAACATTTTGGCAAAATTTCATAGTTTTCTATGAAGTGAATTATCATATAAAAATCAAACATGATTTTGCTTTAAAGGGATCTATAGGAAAATCTATGGATTTTCATGAAGATTGGGTTGTAGTTCTGGTGGGTGTGGAATAAGAGAAAACCAACAAAATTGGTTTGACAAATGTTGAAGCTTTATACTGAGAGTTATTCAATTTAGAAGTTTGCACAAGTTTCTGTCCAAACTCTAAATGAATTTGACTATTTTTATGTGCATAGAGAATACTCAGGTGATAATACCATGTAAATAAATTCTAATGACCTTGATATTTTACTGGAGTTCAAGGATATTCAAATGAAGGTTATGGAAAAATTTGGTATTTTTCCAAAGAGGAGAACTATAGGAATTAATTCTATAAGAATTTTTCTTATTTGAATTATGGAGAAATTCATATGGCCTTTAATACAAATCCAAGTGCACCCTGGAAATTACTCTTCATGCTGGTTCTAACAAATTTTATTTGGGAATTTTTGGACAATTCAACTAGGAGTTATGGATTTTCCAAGGTGGGGCAAAATCTGTAATTAAGTTTAAATGAGAAAGTTTAAATAATCCAGGGGGGCCCGCAGGTTTAAAATGGACCAATCAGAATTAAGAAACACCGGGCCACAGAGAAAACATACATAGCCACATGGGATCCTTGGCCGCAGCTGATCCTGGGCGCGTGCTGCGCTTCCACTGACGATGGGGCCCCACGGGGTCGTCGTCTACCTCCCACCAGGCACGCAACCGCGGCGGCGCCTCGCCGCAGCTCTCGCCGCCCGTCAATCCACGACACATCTCCTCGCCAAACTCGCCACCTAACCATATTTCGAAGTGCTGAGCACGACGGTGGCGTCAGCGCACGCCGGCGATGGCTAGAAAGGCTTGTGCGACGGCGGCGGCGGCGATTAGGGTTTTGGCCAAGTCGGCCGAGCCCTACGGTGGGTGAAACTGGTCGGGAAGACCTCGGGAAGATTCATGGAAGCATGGGGAACAAGAATCTGGCCATAAGATGGAGAGAAAAGGCTTGGAAACTGGTGGCGACTATGGACCGAGGAGGGAAAATCCACGGTTGGGGAGAAATGGGATTCCGGTGTGAATACCCGATAAAACTCGATGACTCCTGTTCGAGGTGATGCGCCTAGCCATATAGAACAACATAGCACAGGTGCACAAGGGATAATCAAACGTGCAAAAAGAATTTCGCGTGTGAACAGACTATACTCATACTCGAAGATCGTCGGAAGAAATGGAAATACGGGGGCTAGGAGGCATGGAATGGGCTGAAACTTTAGAGCAGCTAGAAAATGAGTAGGCGAACCTTTTTTCTTCTAGGACCGAGGCGAGATGATGGCCGTATCGTTGGGTCGACGATGAGCAGAGGCGCAGCAAAACAGGGGAGATTTCCGGCGGCCTCGGTTTCGAAGTTAACATCTTCGAGGATGGCCTAGCTGTGCAAGAACTTGATCATAAGGCTGCACAAGAAGTTGGGGAGTGAGGAGAGGCAAAGAAAAGTGCTTAACACGGAGTACCTTTCTGAAAATCGGCTGGACAGAGAAGGAATCGGGAGAGAAGTGAAAATGGTGTTGGAGACTTCAAGGTGAAGAAAGTCCAAGCCAGGGGCATGGAGGGGGTATAAGTAGGAGGCCAGGGCGAGCTGGGGGCAGCTGGAGTCGGCCACAATAGTTGGAGTCGGCCACAATAGTGCAAGCAGCTGCCTGGACTTTGCATGCAATGTGGTGTCACTTGGAGAGCCAAAACAGCACTTTGCTTTGGATGACAAGTGGGTCCCACCTCATCCTCATCCTTTCCTCATCAATTCTACCACCTAATTCATACCAAAATTTTCTAGATATTTGTTGGATGGCTGGATTAATCATACAGAATTTGATTTTGAATTCCCATAGTTGATTTGACAAAGTTTCATTTAAATTCAAACTTGAATTTGAATTTGAGTTGAATTCAATGTAGCTATTGAATTAAATAGCAAACTTGCTTCAAAAATTATAAAACTTTGCAGTGATGCTATTTGGAATATTGGGAATCCATTGGTTAACTCAAATCTTCATGTTAACTTCATTTAAACAGTAGCTAAGTTTATTTTTTTGAATTCCCTCATTTGGAGTTTGAATGAATTTGTTTTTCTCAATTCCTTTTTAATTCTTTTTAACATTCAAATTTTTTGTCCTAACTGAACTTTGAATTTTGGAAATTTGGGCTTTTACAGGTAAGCACGTGCCCGATATGTTGAACAACTTAGCATAAGGATTCACCATTGACATGCTCATTAGTATCTAACCTAGGCTATGTATATGTATATGTATATTGGAAGCATTGTAGGAGCAACTCACCAGCTCTTAGTCTATCTCCATTAGGACCCATCTACCCTCTAGAATAGATTGCTTATTTTTGTGTCACACTACCCATATTATCAACTTACCCTTCTCATGATAATTGATTAGTATACCTTAGCTTGATCATAAGAATAGTGATTACTTTACACCATTGCCTTCCTTTGGGATAAATATGACACCATTGGGAACACTCATGGGTGAAATGCTACAATGGTATCTTCCGTGCGCTTGTGGATCTCATCTCTTTCTGGAGGTAATCTGCGGTGTTAAGAACCGTCAACACCCTCCTCGAGGCTTCGCCAATCTTTGGCGTGGGAGGAGGAATTTGAGGACGAAGTTCTCTATGCTTGATGTCCATTACAAACTCCAACCCCGAGACTTTCTCTATCAAGAACATGATGAAGGGAGCATATCCACACGAGCGGTTGGGAGTGTGGGATATGTCGAATATTTTGTTGTAGATACAGTCAAAGACATTGAATTTCTCATCTTCAACTATCAATTTCATCAAGTGCCTCAAGTTTCCTTGGATCATAGTTGCCTCCCGATCCTTAGGTGCTAGAGTCTTTCTCCAAATACGATTGAGCTCACTAAAGAAGGGGCAGAGGATCTTGGCTGTGGGGGATTGTAGAAACTAACCTCGTACATGAACTCCATCTCCCCAAATCCATAGCCTTGAGGTTGTGAATGCTAAAATTATAGCTTAGGAAATCCTCAAGACAAATAATCATCGCGAACTCATCATAGAGGATGAAGTATTGGACTCCGTCGATCAACCAAGTGATACTCCTATCTCCATAGGTGGAGAAATAGCATGTGGTGTAAAACTGGGCCACCACCTCTGTGTTCCAACTGTATTTGAACCCAAGCAACTCCTTGAGTCAATTGTGCTAAACAGCCTGAATTACTGCATTGAAGGCTTGATGGTTCTTCTTCTCCATATATGCCCAATTAACCCACTAAGCATATGCCACTGGTGTATTCTTTATTAAGTAAACCAACCGATAGTAATCACAGTGAAAATCACACCCAAAACGATAATCCGCAGTGGACTTCTCATACTCATAGGGATCATTCATCGGAATTTTTGTTGCCTTTTTTGAGCCTTTCCTTGAAAGATGTTGCTTGCAAGATCCGGTTGCCAGTTGGGCTCATGCATAGGAGGGGACATTACCAAGGATCCAATAGGGCCTTGTGGAGGTCCACTTGACCCTACGGGACGGTCTTGGATGGCCAGCCCCCTACCAGCTAGGGATTTCTACCTTGCAGCTGCCTTCTTGACTGGCACCTTCTATGTTGGGACCTTTGACTTGACTTTGGCCTTAGTTGCCCTGGTCCCTCCAGTCTCATCCACAATTCCTTTGCCTTTGTTGGCCACTTGAGCCCTTTCCTTCTCACCCATGGTAACTAGTCTCTTCCTCCGCCTCACTTGTTCTTCAGCTGCCTGTGCTTGTGTTGTGTCGCGGTCATGCTTCTTTCTTGTTCTAGCTTCACAGTGAGCTAGCTCTTGATCTATGGCCGCATTCTCCGTGTCCCTTCGGTGCTACACCTATTGACGAGCCGCCTCTTTTTCCAGATCAGAAAGAGGAGAGTCGTCACGCCGATACATGCTGAAGAAAAGATAACAGGAGAAATTGAGACAGTTTACATCAAGGAATTGAGTCAAAGATGTTACAAGTTCAAAAAGTTAGGGGCTCAAACTATGCTGGTCGGACTTTTCCGGTCACTGGCTCGACTAGTCCGGACAACACAGTTTCAATCCCTAGCTTTTCTAAAATCGACACAACTTGCAAAGTGATGATACAATACTTTGTGCAAGGAATCACATAGCATAGTAGACTGGATACAAGTCCTAAGTTGCATAGGAAACAACATAGGAAGCAAAGAACTGAAGAACCTAGGGTTTGGCTCAAAAGATACATTGTGAGGTCAAAATCGAGCAGAACATCAGATTGGAGGGTGAAGAAGTCCGGAGATTGACTTCTCTAGGCTTTAATGGGTTCTTCATGTGGATTCCTCGATGGATTTGGTTGAGAGATCCAAAATCGCTAGTGGTAGCGGTTTTTGAGAGAGATGCGCCTGTGAGATGTGTTTGAATGATGTGAAGGGTCGAGGCCGACGGTTGGGGTTTAAGTCCCCAAAAACCAGGACTAGTCCGGTGGGTACCGGACAAGTCCGGTCGCTGGACCAGGTCCGGGCTTCTCTGGCAGTCCGGACTAGTCTGGTTTGGACTTTTCTGAGCCTAGACTCATCTTGGGGTTCGGACTTGTCCGACCCTGAGGGTGGATTAGTCCGGTCCTAGACAGCAAATTCTCATATATATTGAGAGATTTGCAAGGAATGATCCGTATGAATTAAGTTTTCACAAATATTCTCGACGAATATGACCAGTAAATCACACAAACAAACATACAATGATCATGATTCAAGGAGACAATAATCAAAAATAGTTTGATTGAAAATTGAGGAAGGAAAGTTTTTGAAAGCATGCATGATTTTGAAGGAAATAAACAACTAACAATCAGATGTGCAACATTTCAAGTCACATTTCGAGAATCAAGGATATTTAGCTCATTCCTAAGTTCTCAAAAGAATTTTTCATCTAGTGGCTTGGTGAAGATATCGGCTAGTTGTTTTTTGATTCTTACATGTGAAATAACGATATCCCCCTTCATTGAATGGTCTCTCAAGAAATGGTGTTGCATGTTAATGTGTTTGGTTCTAGAGTGTTCAACAGGGTTATGGGCAATCTTAATGGCACTCTCATCGTCGCATAGGAGTGGAATATGGTTCATGTTGAGACCATGGTCCCTTAGAGTTTGTCGCATCCAAAGAAGTTGTGCACAACAACTTCTGGCAGTGACATACTTCTCTCCAGCTGTGGATAGGGCAATGGAATTTTGTTTCCTTGATGACCATGACACTACGGACTTACCAAGAATTGGCATGTCACGGAGGTACTTTTTCTATCCACATTGCATCTGGCATAATCCGCATCGGAGTATCCAAGGACGTTGAACTTGGACCCTTTGGGATACCACAACCTAGGTTAGGTGTATGAACTAAATAGCGCAAAATTCTCTTTACAACTGTCAAGTGATGTAAAAGCCCGCTTTTCGGAAGAACAAAAACGCAAAAATGCGAACATAAAATTTTTGAAAGTGCACTTGGAAATCCAAACTCACATGAACCATATGAGTTAACCAATGTTCACTTAAAATAGGGACTTCTTAAAATTTTACATACAGAACATGTTTGCTAATGTATATTGGAACTTAAGGTGTAAAATCCTTAATTTCCAAGTATTCACATTTTCAATGAAAAATTAAAGGAGAAAAGAAAACAAAATAGAGAGAAAGAAAAAGGAATAATTCCAACCCTAAAATGGGACATCCAAAAATATTCAAATCTCATGCCGCAAATTTTTCCATGACCTTCTAATATACCAAATAGACTCTCGATAAAGTTTCAAAATTTTTGAAGCACGTTTCCCATTTGTTGGACACGTACTGAGAGTTTAATCAACGTCGACCTCAAATTTAAACTTTGTGCTCAACCTTGTCCAAATCAACTCCAAATTTTTCCTGAGGTCCCTTATGGTTCGAAAAGGGTAACTTCAAAGTTTCAGGATTTTTGAACCTAATCTACTGTTTATTTTCTTGAGTCAAGTATCACCACTTGAATTCAAATTCAAACCTGAGTTCAAATTCAACTTGCTCAGTTTTGAAATATGATTGCACCATAAAATTCTCCACGTTTTATTTAGTCATTAGGCCAAAGTTGAATATTTTTGAAGCATGTCTGCTAGCTCCATTTGAATTCTAAAAGAGAAGGGAGAAGAGAGTGGGGCCCACATGTCATACTTATCCTCAGTACTAGGAAAAAGTGGTCCCCACCTGGCAGGTCGGCACCGGCTTCCTCTCTCCTCCCCTGTCTCCACGCGACTGCATGCAGCGCCACCGCGATGTTCCCGGGCCTTATCCTAGCGCGCCCGACCCCATCCGGCCAAAGCAAGCTTGCGCTCGCCACCTCCCAGCCACGCTCGCCTAGCGCCGCTCGCGCCCAGGCCGTCGCCGGCCTAGCTGCCCACAGCGAGGCTTCGCCCTGTGCCCGACTGCAGCGCCGAGCGCTCCCGTGCCAGACCTCCCAGTCGCCGCGGCGTCGCCCCACGCCGACGCCGTGCTCGCCTCTGCCGCGCGCTCGGCTGCTCATGGCACCTGCTCTGCCTCCTGGCCACCGGTGATGGCCGCCGGCCCTGGCCGCCGGTGATGGCCGCCGGCCCGCGCCGCCTCTGCTCCTCACTGGTGCCACCGTGTGCCGTTCGCCCTGCCGGCACACCGCCTGCGCCGCTGCTGGCCCGCTCCCCGCATCGCCCCGCCCGACCTCGCGCCTGTCGCTCACCCGACCCCGCGCGCCGCCATCGCGCCGCTCTGCCCCGCAGCTCGCGCCCACGGTGCCGCCTCCGCCAGCCGCTCATGGCACCGCCCTGCTCACCGCTGCCCCTGGCTGCGTCCCCCCCCCCCCCCCCCCCCCGGCTGCCGGCCGCCTCTGATCCACGCACGCCGCCCATTTCCATGGCCGCGCCCCGCTGGCGCACCACGGCCGAGCTCGCCGCCGGCTCAACTCGCGCGCGCCATGGCCGTGTCGCCGTCTTCCCCTGCTCTGCTCCGTCCATATCGCCCTCAAGGTGAGTGCTTTGGCCCGTTCTCCTCCCCTCCTCGCCGCAGCACGTGTTGTTGTGCGCCACGTCACACCGTTCCTTGCCGTGCAGACCGCGGTGAGCCCGTTCCATGTCGGCACCATGTTCGTGAACGGCCGAGCACACCTTACCAGCAACAACCGCGTTGTTACTCGACCTAAGGGTCCTTCTTCATTGTATCGACTTTAGCTCCATGAATATCCCCTGTTTTCACTAACCTATGCTCTGTTTCCAGTCACACTCACCAACTGTTCGACCAAATGCCACAGGCTTGTCATCAAGTTCTCTAATCTCTGTTCGCTATCGTCTGCCAGCGTCAGGTCGTTGGCTACAAGAAATGTGGGTGTTGAATGCATCCAGACACTTTAGTTGCTGTTTACTTGCAGTGGCATAGCAGTTGAGAGCATTAGAATAATGCTAGTATGATGAGGTTAGTATGAACCCTGATGTCCTCCTAGTTGTTTCTGTTACAATTCCAGTGAGTACTTTTGGCCAGCATGTCCGAAAGGTTTGTTAAAGCAACCCTTTTTCAGGTTGATTGGATGGTGTGGCCACATCCTTGGAATGAGTTGAAACCAAGTTATCCTAGACAAGAGGTTCAGTTCAGAGTAGCTATAGGTGGGCATGCGTTAGTAGTACTCATTTTGACCAATCATCACTGATGATATACCTTGAGGTCTAGCCAAAAGCAACCCCACGTTGACCTTTCTCGCCTTTGTGTTGTGTTGGCATGTCCATACATGCTTGTGTTGCTTCACATTGAGCTGTGTCGACGTCGTTGACCACATGACGTCGTCGTGACGTTCCGAGCAATCATCGTGTCCTGGCATCAAGATGAAGGATGCCTGTCACGTACATGATGCTGAAACACAACCACGACACAACGGTCAACAGTCATTTAGCCAAATTAGGGTTTGGTCAAGGCGAGACTTGTCGAGTCCTAGGTGTAGCCTAGATGCTCGATGAAATGCCTTCTAGGTCAAACCGAGTGTATTGGTGATCATCGATGACCTAGGGTAAAGGTATGCAAGAACGTTATGACCAACAAGGAGAACTAGACCAAGGGGAACCTTGGATAAGAGTTCCTTGGTTGTGTTGAGGATGTTCCGTAGCCGATCACAGGATTTGTTAACTTGGTGTACCATTTCGTCGACGGCAGGTTCGTCGAGTCACTTATCAACAACCGAGTCGACATCACTAGCCTTAAGACTCACAAGGTGGTGTTTGAGATATTCCGCTCACCCCATTGATGATTCCAGGTCAATGTGGACCTCGCTAATCCGATCTTCTCATGATGGCAAAGCATGACCGTCACGACAAGGTCTCGCATCGTGTTCGAGTTCAAGGAGTTCACCGAGCTCATCTGGACAATCTCGCAAAAGACACTACATTAGTGTCGTCGTGTAAGCACTTGAACGATGCTCAAGAAGATTGCCGTAGAAACTACTTTACCAAAGAGTCATTTCAATGTTGTCTCGGTACTCACGTCAGGTTAACAAGGCTCGTTATGACGTCTTAAGTCCAAAGAATGTTGACCTCACTTCACTCCCAAGTGTCGCTAGGGTTTCACCCTGGTTCATCCTTATCAGAACCCTGTGACCACCCTTGTTCCGTAATTAGGTTTACTCCTTAATGAGTTTGTGTAACTTCATTGGTCGACTTCTAAGTCACAACCTCTTGTTGTATAGTTCACTCATGCCTTAAGCTTTCAATGCTCCATCTTGATCACTTAGTCTTCCTTACATCACACAGTCCAGTAATGCTTCTTCACCATTCTACCTTATCACTCTTTGAGTGGCATAGCTCCAAGTGTCGAGTGCTAAATCGCGATGTGTCATTACATTGCACCTTTCAGTGCTTATCTCGACACTACTATGCCACCTTGAGTCGTCCTTTTTTTATCCACACAACAGAGGCATGTCTATTCCTCTTAGTCAATCTCATCGTTCCTAAAGAGTACACAATCTTCTTAACTCTAGTGTTTCCTTATATTACTTACTTATATGCATATCATGTCGATAGGAAACATGATGGTAGGTGATCGACGAGGAGCTTCACTTGAAGGAGAAGTCCAAGGTGTTTCCACTGAAGTCCATGGCAGGTTCTCTGGAGGAAGACCAAGCCCTAACAACTGACATTTATTTGAGTCGCAAACTAAGGCAAGCCCTGATTTGCATTTAAGTTGTTTATAAAATTTTACTTTATCACTATGATGAGTAGTATATGAATTGTGCATCACGTTTAGGATGATTGATACTCCACATGCATGACCAAAAATCCCAGGGATTTGTTGGAACGAGTTACAGTTTGACCTGTAGTAACTGCTTTGCTAATGCATAGGAAGTACGGTAGAAGTCGAGTAGTTGGAATCTACTCGCGAGAGATGTAGGACATATCTCAAAGGATTGGTTAGATAGAAAATGGCATTATAATGAAATGGAGACCGGGCAGGGAATGGATAGGAAGCGGAGAGAATTGAGTCTCGGTCGCATAGCCCTGCCTGTGTCGATTAAGGCCCATCTGTATGCGGCCCCTTCAGACAAGCTTGACTTGTACCGGCAACATAATGGACATATGGAATCCAATAAACTTACGTAGCTTGGTCACTTGGGGTTCGAGGCATATCGTTCCATTTTATAGGTGTGGGTTGAGGGCAGCAAGGTGTAAATCCGCTAGTGGGCACGTCAGAGTACGCCCCACGCAGGGACCTCCTGCTCGTGATGGATCGACCGGTTCAACATTTGAGTGTCTTGCGAAAGGTTGCCATATACGACTAGTACTGAAGTGTTATGTAGGTACTGCGCGAAGTACTCGCTGGCATTTCCGAAAGTGCGTATATGTCGTGTTGTCCGGATGTGTCCTGATTGCAATCACCGTCCCTCGTGGTAATAGAGTACCACTTGTTCACTGCGCCGTGACGTAGTAAATACTAAAGAGCCAGAAAAATCATATTATATTGAATTATAATTGTTTTGCAACCTTCTATGATTTAGAGATAGTACAATTAAAAGTTTACAGTTTCCCCATACTTTAGCTGTAATAGCATTTCGTGCTTTGGGCATGTCATATCATCGGCAAAGCGTTTCTTGTTTGATTGTGGATTCTATGATGTGCCGTGCCTGAAGAATGTCATTTGGTACTTAAAACATGATTATAGGGATCCACTTGTAGGCGAGTCTATTTATGCTATTCCTTACCTATGTTAGTATTCACCCTGCATATGTCTAGTGAGACGGTTAAGTCTTGCTGAGCCTTATATTCACGTTTGCACTTTAATGATTTTTGCAGGTATTAGTTTTATTTCTGTTGTTCAGGTTGTACATGAGACTCGAGGTGTCGAGATAAATCTCATGTGAACCACACCGCTGCTGAATTTTCTTCTTGTTGCTAGTGAGAATCGTCCTAGGGCATGGACGTCTTCTCTCCTGCTTAGTTAGGTGAGATTATGAGTATGTATTTTCCGCTGCGTGTGTACCCTTGTTGTACACTCTTTTGTAAACTCTTCTTATTATAAAATGAAAACTTTATATGTTTTGGTATATTTTTTGTTTGTGCTGTTAGGTGCCGCATTGCACGGCACCACCCAATGAGATCCTCGGATGTGTGGACTCCGGTCCCCACAGACATGGTATCAGAGCTTCATTAGGGATAGCACGCCCGAAAAGAGCCTATTTTCGAAAACTCCGAAGTAGTCGAGTGAGAATTAGCTATATTCCCATTAAGGACTATTACTAGTATAAGTTATAAAGGTGGTGAACTAACTTGTTATATTATTCTATAACGACGCTCCGTCTTCAAGGTAAGAGGTAAGGTACGCCGCCGAGAGCGGATCAATCTCGGTAAACTCTGCATACGAGATATGGTATGTGAAATTTTCGTGGCTTAGCACGGAAAGTTAATATGAGTCTCTGAAACTTTCCATGTTTCTGAGAACATATGACACGCGGTACCCCAGCGTAACACAAAATTAGTGGGAGCCCCCGTCGGGTGGTGTATAACCCGATAGTGTGCATCTCTAGAACTATTCATGTTCTATGGGATCATGCGAAACACGTATGCCCGAGCGTGTATAAGCCGGTTCGTACGGGAGTCTTTGCTATACAGACGTATTTACAGCCATGTACCTCGAGACATGACTTCGCTCGAGGGCGACTCACACTAGAGTCGTATGTATTTACTTTTGATTATAACTTATTGTGACTGCCTATCGTGTTTCCCCGTGCCGTCCTTGAGGTGTGAAGGTGTGAAAGGGGATTGTTTGTCTTCTGCAGGTACACTAACTCTGGTAGCGACCCGTGTAGAATATATTTGCGAGTGATCGATATTAGGACCACCTATAGACGTATCCGGATATACCGGGTTTGACTTTTCTTTTGGTAAGGCACGTAGTACCGTCAGTATCACATATGATACTTGACCATCCCCAACGACAGAATGGCTTCATTATCATCTTGTAAGATCCAACTACCAGTTGTTGGTAAGTTTTGGGTCAAAGTTTCGACATGGTTAGTGCAATGCGAAGAAGGATGAAGATTAAGGCTTTTGTGTACTCTTGACGGAATCTAGCTCGACTTTGTCAAGAGATGCTTCTAGTTAAACTTCATAGCACATAATAGTATGATATATGGAGTATGAAGATCTTCAAGTCCTCGACGACTTCTCTATGGACGAGTTGGATAGAACAACACTTGGAAACTCGTCCAAATCATTAGAAACTAGCATTTCTTCACCTCCTTGATCTAATGAACTAGCCTCGGCATTTTGACCATAACTCTTTGTAGACTTCACAAATGAAGGTCTAAACTATCTTGTTGGAAAGTGTAGAGTCCTCTACAACCTTTCCATTGAACTTCCGGTCAGCGTTCTCATGTAACTCGGCGAAGAGCTCGAAGCTCCACATTTTATCGAATCTGAACACCTAGCGGACAGTTCTGCATACCGTTACGGTTTCGACCATTCCTCTTCGCAGAATCGTCAGATAGCTTCGTGCAAAACATTTCCGGAAACCTTGCGACTGGCGCAACAAGTTTGTATTGCGACTTGCTGTCAAATTGTGAGGTTATCCATCTGAAAATCAGTGGCCAAATCAGCTATAAACAACCATGATCTATCAAACTAAATTTTAAAACCTGAACCGATTGTTCCACTTCAAAAATCCGTATCTCTTCAACCTGGAGGGCTATGGAAGCAAGTGAATACTTTTTGGAAAGCTTTTGGAGTCTTCTATAAGTTTTCTATTGACCTCCAAGCCAAAAGACCTTTATATGGTGATGAAAATGCACCATAATCACTGCAGCTGCTATTCTGAAACTGTACAAGACAGTATCTGAACTTTTGTCATATTTCCTTGAACGAAGCTCTTCTATTCCACTATGATACATTTCTCGAAAGAGGAAGATCTATTCTACAACTTTGTTATTCAGCGTTACCTCAAATTCAGTGTAGAACTAATTGGAAACTGGAGTTGGAGATAGTACATGTATGTGGGTGCTATCTGAAACAGCCAGAAAAAATTTTGAACTTTGAACAGCCATAACTGTTAAACTAGAAATGCAACCTAGGCATATTTATACATGCCTGGAAAGCTTAAAGAGTCCTCTATCAACTTCCTATTCAACACGAAGGCTAAAACTCACAATAACCAAGTCTAAATTGAAGTATAGTTTAAGGTGTCGAAACAGTTCAGAATATGGACCGTTACCTATTCAGTTACTGTTTCGATTATAATTCCTAGTAGACTTATAGAATGGCTTCGCATTTTACATTTCTGGGATCCTGAGAATGTATGAAACAATTTTGCTATGTATTACTTTTGCAAATATTGATGTTTGTATATCTGAAAATTGTGGACAAAATCAGCCTTAAACAAAGGAGATGCTGTCCAAATTTTCAGAAAAACTGTCAACTTGCAAATGCCATATCTTCTCAACCAGAAGTGCTATGAGGTCAAGTAAATACTATTTAGAAATATTTGGAAGTCCTCTGCAAGTGTTATGTTCAGCTCAAGACCAAAATCCTTCTCTAAGTGGGTGAAATTTGGATAATCGCAGAGACTGTCCAGGCACACCCGAACTGGACAGCAATCTGTACACCTCTGAATTTAATCCATAACTCGCAGACCCTTGATCCAATGGTGTCGAGCGAGTAACCGTTGGAAAGGTTAGAGAGTCAGCTACAATTTTTAAAATTTGCTCCAGACCTGAATCGGTAATCTACCTACTCCAAATCGAGTTTGAATACAGAGTGGTCAATCTGAACT
Source organism: Tuctoria greenei (assembly GCA_036927565.1). Lineage (NCBI taxonomy): Eukaryota > Viridiplantae > Streptophyta > Magnoliopsida > Poales > Poaceae > Tuctoria > Tuctoria greenei. Next base: position 34,956,337 of record JAYESD010000004.1, read on the forward strand.
GAATTCAATTCTGAATGCTGAAATTTTACCCAACTTCAAAAATTCCTATCTTTTGAACAAGAACTGATATGAAGACAAGTAAGTACATTCTGGAAATCTTATTACATTGGCTACAACTTTTTAAATAAGAATATTTCCAGATTTCCATCCGAACAGTCTGAAAACTGTAGATCAAAACTGGTACTTTTTAAGCAGATTCTGCTGAAAGTGCAGAGAAATCTGCTAACTTTAAAATTGCATAACTTGCGAACCAAAGATGATCTAGAAGCAAACCAATACTTTTTGGAAATGTCTTCAAGTGTACTTTAACTTTTTTGTTAACCTCAAGATCTGATTTTGCAATTTACTTGGCCAAAATCGAAGTTGCGTCCAAGCTGTTCATCCTCCACCAGGATTTAATCGGGTGATGACCCTATAGGGTGATTATGGATTTGGTTCTCGAGTTCAACTCGAGAAGTTTCATAACATCCTAGGTGTTGTGACCCAACAATATTTGCCATTAGAGTTGAGTCTTACACTAAGTCAAATCCCTTTTTGCTCGGATGCACATGCTAGTGTTTTAACTATGCAACCTTGCACCTCACACTTTATTTATGCATTGAGCATGTATGACACTTCCCTTAGTTGGACGACCCTCCCCATAAAGGTTGCTTGGAGTATGTTTCTTGCTCACCTAGCTTGAATCATAAGGGGGAAGGAGTTCATCTAGTAATCGAAGTGTTACGTTCACCTAGGTGTCATACCAAGGTACATCGACACCGAACCAACGTGCTGGAAGCAATGCTCAAGTAAGTAGGATCGAGTACAATATTGACTCATTGGGTCAATGAGACGCTTATTTAACGGATCTTCTCGAACCCCGTTTCTTGGGGAACTCGATCATCGAGTTAAAGAAGTCAGTTGACTCTTCACGCTAAACCACTCCCTTGCTTCAGTCTCTGAGACGAGAAGCCATAGGTGAGTAGTATGAGCTGGAAATTCTTTAGCAAGAACGTGGATCACTAACCAAGGTCGTGCCTAGCACAGTACCTTGTCAAACACTTGGTGTAACCTACGGAAGTGATGAGAATATTACTCTTCAAAGGTTACTCTCTTTGCAACTTCTCAAGGCAACCCTACCACACCTTTTAAAGGTTAGACATACTACCTTAGGAATCCTACGTGATGAAAACCTGACCCTTTGTTAAGGAATCACAACTACCTATAAGCTGTGATTAGCAAGCTTCAGGGAACTTCACATCAACAAGAAGTTCAATCGTTTTGTTCCATTAGGTTCACTTCGTTGCCTTGAGATGAACCTCACCAGTCCTTGCTAATACTTTTAACTTGAAACCATCGAACTTGGTCGAGATATGAAAGTAGCAAGTCTTGTCTAGCGCCTTTCATGACCAAGTTTATTCAATCCTCCTGTAATTGGGATACTTCTGACTGTGTTTGGATTGTCTTACCTATTTTTGCTCAAAGCATAATAATGAATGCATCATACCGTCTACATTTCTAGCTGGCCAGCATTGCATCATTAATGCATAACATTATTCCACTTGTGATGCATCATGAAACGTAATGACCAATGAGTTTTGATCAAGAATATATGAACCCATTCAAATACCTACGTTGTGTCTCACAATTTTGAGTTGTGATAAACTTTATCATTCGCAACGCCTTCGACTTGTTTCATTATTTTGAGTGGCACAAGGGAAACCACTTAACACCTTGTGACCAAAACACAGTTGAGCCTTTGTCCTTGACTCGTTGAAACTCAAATCAACTTGAGTCCTGGAAGCTGATTGTTTCTAGTTGCGAGGAGTTTCTTATGGACTTCTCGACCTCGCTAAAACCCTGCATCTTTCTTTTTGTTAGGTTATCATTTAATTATCAAGTCTTGGAACTCGTTGACTTGTACTGCCTGATGGCATTGATTCGGCTACAAAACCAAAGCAGAAAAGTCTTCGTAAGAGAAACACCCAGAGTTAAGGACACCTAACTATCTTAGAGTTCTAAGGTCCTCCAATGCAGAAGCTTACTTCTTTTTGACGAAAAGAAGAAGATCCCAATATATCAACATAGCTTTCTAAGCTACAAACTTTACGGTGTGATCCCAGTCACGTCGAGCATCCTGTCAAGATTTTCAACCTAAAGACTGGAATCACTTGAAGCATACTTTAGAATTTCTTAAGATGCTTGAAGATAATCCCTATTTTGTAGAACCCAAGTCTTTAAGGGCATTGTCATTTTCCTTAGTCAATGACCCTCTTTTACATATCGTCCCCTCATCGTTCTTGTTATTCTACTTGCTAGAATCTCGGGACGAGATTCCTTTAAGGGGGAAGGATTGTAAAAGCCCGCTTTTCAGAAGAACAAAAACGCAAAAATGCGAATTTAAATTTTTGAAAATGGACTTGGAAATCCAAACTCACATGAACCATATGAGTTAACCAATGTTCACTTAAAATAGGGACTTGTTAAAATTTTACATACAGAACATGTTTGCTAATGTATATTGGAACTTAAGATGTAAAATCCTTAATTTCCAAGTATTCACATTTTCAATGAAAAATTAAAGGAGAAAAGAAAACAAAATAGAGAGAAAGAAAAAGGAATAATTCCAACCCTAAAATGGGACATCCAAAAATATTCAAATCTCATGCCGTAAATTTTTCCATGACCTTCTAATATACCAAATAGACTCTCGATAAAGTTTCAAAATTTTTTAAGCATGTTTCCCATTTGTTGGACACGTACTGAGAGTTTAATCAACGTCGACCTCAAATTTAAACTTTGTGCTCAACCTTGTCCAAATCAACTCCAAATTTTTCCTGAGGTCCCTTATGGTTCGAAAAGGGTAACCTCAAAGTTTCAGGATTTTTGAACCTAATCTACTGTTTATTTTCTTGAGTCAAGTATCACCACTTGAATTCAAATTCAAACCTGAGTTCAAATTCAACTTGCTCAGTTTTGAAATCTGATTACACCATAAAATTCTCCACGTTTTATTTAGTCATTAGGCCAAAGTTGAATATTTTTGAAGCATGTCTGCTACCTCCATTTAAATTTTAAAAGAGAAGGGAGAAGAGAGTGGGGCCCACATGTCATACTTATCCTCAGTACTAGGAAAAAGTGGTCCCCACCTGGCAGGTCGGCACCGGCTTCCTCTCTCCTCCCCTGCCTCCACGCGACTGCATGCAGCGCCACCGCGACGTTCCCGGTCCTTATCCTAGCGCGCCCGACCCCATCCGGCCAAAGCAAGCTCGCGCTCGCCACCTCCCAGCCACGCTCGCCCAGCGCCGCTCGCGCCCAGGCCACCGCTGGCCTAGCTGCCCACGGCGAGGCTTCGCCCCGCGCCCGACCGTAGCGCCGAGCGCTCCCGCGCCAGACCTCTCGATCGCCGCGGCATCGCCCCACGCCGACGCCGTGCTCGCCTCTGCCGCGCGCTCGGCCGCTCATGGCACCTGCCCCGCCTCCTCGCCGCCAGTGATGGCCGCCGGCCCGCGCCGCCTCTGCTCCTCACCGGCGTCGCCGTGTGCTGCTCGCCCTGCCGTCGCACCGCCTGCACCGCCGCTGGCCCGCTCCCCGCATCGCCCTGCCCGACCTCACGCCTGCCACTCGCCCGACCCCGCGCGCCGCCATACCGCCGCTCCGCCCTGCAGCTCGCCCCCACGGCACCGCCCCCGCCAGCCGCTCATGGCACTGCCCTGCTCACCACTGCCCCTGGCTGCGTCCCCCCAGCCGCCGGTCGCCTCTGCTCCACGCACGTCGCCCGTTTCCATGGACGTGCCCCGCTGGCGCACCACGGCCGAGCTCGCCGCCGGCTCTACTCGCGCGCAACATGGCCGTGTCGCCGTCCGCCCCTACTCTGCTCCGTCCCTATCGCCCTCAAGGTGAGTGCTTTGGCCCGTGCTCCTCTCCTCCTCGCCGCAGCACGTGTTGGTGTGCGCCGCGTCGCATCGTTCCTCACCGCGCAGATCGCGGTGAGCCCGTTCCATGTCGGCACCATGTTCGTCAACGGCCGAGCACACCTTACCAGCAACAACCGCGTCATTACTCAACCTAAGGGTCCTTCTTCATTATATCGACTTCAGCTCCATGAATATCCCCTGTTTTCACTAACCTATACTCTGTTTCCAGTCACACTCACCAACTGTTCGACCAAATGCCACAGGCTTGTCATCAAGTTCTCTAATCTCTGTTCGCTATCATCTGCCAGCGTCAGGTCATTGGCTGCAAGAAATGTGGGTGTTGAATGCATCCAGACACTTTAGTTGTTGTTTACTTGTTGTGGCATAGTAGTTGAGAGCATTAGAATAATGCTAGTATGATGAGGTTAGTATGAACCCTGATGTCCTCCTAGTTGTTTCTGTTACAATTCCAGTGAGTACTTTTGGCCAGCATGTCCGAAGGGTTTGTTAAAGCAACCCTTTTTCAGGTTGATTGGATGGTGTGGCCACTTCCTTGGAATTAGTTGAAACCAAGTTAAGTTCCTAGACAAGAGGTTCAGTTCAGAGTAGCTATAGGTGGGGATGCGTTAGTAGTACTCATTTTGACCAATCATCACTGATGATATACCTTGAGGTCTAGCCAAAAGCGACCTCACGTTGACCTTTCTCGCCTTTGTGTTGTGTTGGCATGTCCATACATGCTTGTGTTGCTTCACATTGAGCCGTGTCGACGTCGTTGACCACATGACGTCGTTGTGACGTTCCGAGCATCATCGTGTCCTAGCATCAAGATGAAGGATGTCTGTCATGTACATGATGCTGAAACACAACCACGACACAAAGGTCGACAGTCGTTTAGCCAAATTATGGTTTGGTCAAGGCGAGACTCGTCGAGTCCTAGGTGTAGCCTAGATGCTCGATGAAATGCCTTCTAGGTCAAACCGAGTGCATTGGTGATCATCGATGACCTAGGGTAAAGGTATGCAAGAACGTTACGACCAACAAGGAGAACTAGACCAAGGGGAACCTTGGATAAGAGTTCCTTGGTTGTGTCGAGGATGTTCCGTAGCCGATCACAGGATTTGTTAACTTGGTGTACCATTTCATCGACGGCAGGTTCGTCGAGTCGCTTATAAACAACCGAGTCGACATCACTAGCCTTAAGACTCACAAGGTGGTGTTCGGGATATTTCGCTCACCCCATTGACGAGTTCGGGTCGATGTGGACCTCGCGAATCTGATCTTCTCGTGATGGAAAAGCATGACCGTCACGACAAGGTCTCGCATTGTGTTCGAGTTCCAGGAGTTCACCGAGCTCATCTGGACAATCTGGCAAAAGACACTACATTAGTGTCGTCATGTAAGCACTTGAACGATGCTCAAGAAGCTTGCCGTAGAAACTACTTTACCAAAGATTCATTTCAATGTTGTCTCGGTACTCACGTCAGGTTAACAAGGCTCATTATGACGTCTTAAGTCCAAAGAATGTTGACCTCACTTCACTCCCAAGTGTCGCTAGGGTTTCACCCTAGTTCATCCTTATCAGAACCCTGCGACCACCCTTGTTCCGTAATTAGGTTTACTCCTTAATGAGTTTGTGTAACTTCATTGGTCGACTTCTAAGTCACAACCTCTTGTTGTACAGTTCACTCATGCCTTAAGCTTTCAATGCTACATCTTGATCGCTTAGTCTTCCTTACATCACACAGTCCAGTAATGCTTCTTCACCATTCTACCTTATCACTCTTTGAGCGTCATAGCTCCAAGTGTCGAGTGCTAAATCGCGACGTGTCATTACATTGCACCTTTTAGTGCTTATCTCGACACTACTATGCCACCTTGAGTCATACTTTGTTTATCCACACAACAGAGGCATGTTTGTTCCTCTTAGTCAATCTCATCGTTCCTAAAGAGTACACAATCTTCTTAACTCTAGTGTTTCCTTATATTACTTACTTATATGCATATCATGTCGATAGGAAACGTGATGGTAGGTGACCGACAAGGAGCTTCACTTGAAGGAGAAGGCCAAGGTGTTTCCACTGAAGTCCATGGCAGGTTCTCCAGAGGAAGACCAAGCCCTAACAACTGACATTTATTCGAGTCGCAAACTAAGGCAAGCCCCGGTTTGCATTTAAGTTGTTTATAAAATTTTACTTTATCACTATGATGAGTAGTATATGAATTGTGCATTACGTTTAGGATGATTGATACTCCACATGCATGACCAAAAATCCCAGGGATTGGTTGGAACGAGTTACAGTTTGACCTGTAGTAACTGCTTTGCTAATGCATAGGAAATCCGACAGAAGTTGAGTAGTTGGAATCTACTCGCGAGAGATGTAGGACATATCTCACAGGATTGGTTAGATAGAAAATGGCATAATATAATGAAATGGAGACCGGGCATGGAATGGATAGGAAGCAGAGAGAATTGAGTCTCGGTTGCATAGCCCTGCCTGTGTCGATTAAGGCCCGTCTGTATGCGGCCCCTTCGGACAAGCTTGACTTGTACCGGCAACATAATGGACATATGGAATCCAATAAACTAACGTAGCTTGGTCACTTGAGTGTCGAGGCATACCATTCGTTTTATAGGTGTGGGTTGAGGGCAGCAAGGTGTAAATCCGCTGGTGGGCACATCAGAGTACACCCCAGGCACGGACCTCCTGCTCGTGGCGGATCGACTGGTTCGACATTTGAGTGTCTTGCGAAATGTTTCCATATATGACTAGTACTGAAGTGTTACGTAGGCACTGTGTGAAGTACTCGCTGGCATTTCTGAAAGTGTGTATGTGTCGTGTTGTTCGGGTGTGTCCTGATTGCAATCACCGTCCCTCGTGGTAATAGAGTACCACTTGTTCACTACGCCATGACGTAGTAAATACTAAAGAAGCCAGAAAATCATATTGTATTGAATTATAATTGCTTTGCAACCTTGTATTATTTAGAGATGGTACAATTAAAAGTTTACAGTTTCCCCATACTTTAGCTGTAATAGCATTACGTGCTTTGGGCATGTCATATTATCGGCAAAGCGTTTCTTGTTTGATTGTGGAGTCTATGATGTGCCGTGCCTGAAGAATGTCATTTGCTACTTAAAACATGATTATAAGGATCCACTTGTAGGCGAGTCTATTTATTCTATTCTTTACCTATGTTAGTATTCACCCTGCATATGTCTAGTGAGACGGTTAAGTCTTGCTGAGCCTTATGCTCACGTTTGCGCTTTAACGATTTTTGCAGGTATTAGTTTTATTTCTGCTGTTCAGGTTGTACATGAGACTCGAGGTGTCGAGATAAATCTCATGTGAACCACGCCGCTGCTGAATGTTCTTCTTGTTGCTAGTGAGAATCGTCCTAGGGCATGGACGTCTTCTCTCCTTCTTAGTTAGGTGAGATTATGAGTATGTATTTTCCGCTGCGTGTGTACCCTTGTTGTACACTCTTTTGTAAACTCTTCTTATTATAAAATGAAAACTTTATATGTTTTGGTATCCTTTTTGTGTGTGCTGTTAGGTGCCGCATCGCACGGCACCACCCAATGAGATCCTCGGATGTGTGGACTCCGGTCCCCACAAGTGACACTCCTTAGGAGCAGCTTGAAACCTTGCACACATGCATACACTTAACATAATATCGGGCCTAGATCGACAAAGGTAAAGAAGGGATCCAATCATGGAACGGTATACCTTTTGGTCGACGCTAGGGCTATCTTGGTCGAGGTCGAGATGCCCGTTTGTTGCCATTGGCGTCTTGATGGGATTGGCCTTTTCCATATCAAACTTTTTAAGTAAATCTTGAGTGTACTTGGTTTGACATATGAATGTGCCTTTCTTGAGTTGTTTCACTTGGAAACCTAGAAAGAACTTCAATTCTCCCATTATCGACATCTCAAACCTCTCCAACATAATTTTGCTAAACTCTTCACAAAAAGATTGGTTAGTAGAACCAAATGTTATGTCGTCTACATAAATTTGACATACAAATAAATCATTATCATCCATGTTCTCGGTAAAGAGTGCATAGTCCGATTTTGGGAATTGCGGACTAGTCCGATTTTGGTGCGGACTAGTCCAATTTCCCTCTGACTTCAATCAGACTTGTTCGTTTTGCTGCGCACTAGTCTGTTTTTCTCTCTGGACACTTTCGAACTTGTCCGGTCCATTGCGGACTAGTCTGGTGTATCGAATCCTTGGAAATTTGCTAAGTCCCTCTATTTGTCCGGTATTTCAGCGGACTTGTCCGCTTTCTCCTCTGACTAAAGTCAGACTTGTCTGATTTTGGCCAGACTTGTCTGTTTTCCCCTCTTGATAAGTTCGGACTTGTCCGATGTCGAGTCCAGACTTGTCCGATTTCTCTCTGTCTAACTTTAGACTAGTCCGGCCCTTTTCGGACTTGTCCGGTAAATCGCGACTCTTAGTTGATCTTTTGTTTCATGACTTGTTTCTTGGGTTTTATGTTATGTGGGCCTAGGTACGTCGTGTCTAACTCTTTTAGAGCCCATGTGGGACTCTAAACCGACCCCTACTCATCTCAAACTCGAAATACACCCAACCCTAGCCCTCCACCTCTATATAAACAACCCCACCCCTTGGCTTGACATCTATTTGCCGCTTTTCAACCACAACCAAACCCTAGTTCATGGGAGCCGCCGTCAAGAAGGGAGAAGGAGATCTAGAGCAAGAAGAAGAAGAAGAGGAGGAAATGAAAGAGGGTCAAGATCTCCATCAAATTTTCGTTCTTCATCAATGATTCACCATCAAGTTCTTCACCAAACCTAGATCGTCGAGATCCAAGTGTTGTCTCCAATAACCTTGATTCTTTGCAGTCTTGGACACCTGGTATACCTTCTACTTCCTTTTTATCACGTGGATTCAACCTCGTTTCTCCAAATTCACGTCGATCTAGAAAACCCTAGTTCACTAGTTCCGCGAAGTGCGGACTAGTCCGTTCCCTAGCGGACTAGTCCAATTTTCCTGGTTAAATTGTTTTGAATTATATCCAAAATTAGATCGAAATAACTCCAAACCTGTGTAGACTTATTAATAACCCTTGTAATTGATTAATAAACATTATTAACAACTTAGTTAACTAGTTTTTCTTAGCATTTGCATTAATCATGCATGTCATGTCATATTGAGTAATATATGTGCACTCTTTGATTGTGTCTCTTATCCTATATGTTTATTGTGCGGTTTAGACGGATTGGCGCTAGAGAGTGCTGCGGAGGATCTCTAGCACCAGGAGTTTGAAGTCTTTGATCCCAATCAAGCCCAAGAGCAAGGCAAGTGTCCTTGAACATATTGATCATGTTTCAACAACAAATGTTTTGTTTTCAAAACTGCATGCTTGTGTCAATTTGATGGGAATCCTATGATAGGAAGTTTAGTAGCTTTATTTAACCACCCTTGTCACTTGGAATACAGGGTAGAAAGTCAGGAAGGGCTTTTACCTTTGCCTTGCTTAACTAATTGGGATGGGAAAAACAATTATGCTATTTAATTATGTATTAATAAGACTATGGTTACATGAACTGGTTAATATGATATGGTAATGGGTGATCTAAGCAAGCCTAAAATGTGGATGGATTGGATGTTATGGTGGTTTGCTTGCTTTAGATATAAGGACCGGTTCATGCGAGAATAAGTCAGGACAACAGTGCCACACGAGGCCAAGTATGGGTGCGGCGTAGCTGATTAATTAGGGTATTGCTTGTATTGCATGGATCATTTGGCGCACCGGGGAAGGGGAGTCGGATTGGGTTTGGATATGGTTGGTGGGATTCCCTGGGATCTGAATGGCACAAGAGGGGGCCCTTGGTTGAAGATGTGCTCAGTTGGAGACATCGCCACCAGTGAAACCTTAGTGATTCCGTACATGCTAGTAGTCCCTTTGTAAAGGCTATTTTGTGATCTCTTGGCCATACACCTATGGTAGTGTTTTGGCATAATAGACGTTTTCTTTAGTCGCTGACGGGTGATGAAATCATGAACATGTGGGTAAAGTCGTACAAACTCTGCAGAGTCTAATAAAATTGTCATGATAGCCGTGCTCCCGATTATGAGCACCTAGATGACCTACATGATTAGAGGGAAATTGGGATTTGGGATGGTTTGGTAATGGTTATGGTTTGGTACTGGTTATGGCTGGTAATGGATTAAATTCTGGTATTAGATATGATTAATGGTAATGGTGAAATCTGGAATTTGGATGATGGTAATGAAATATGGACGGGTACTATGATATTAGTTATGGTTTATTATGGGATGACTTCACATAAATGTAATATATTGCTTTTCAAAATTTTTAATGTACTTTCAGCACTTAGCCATTGTTATATTCGTCATTTGAATCAGCTACATGTCATACTTTTCACCCTTGTTGAGTACGACATGTACTCACCCTTGCAATTCCCCCCACCAATAGTTGCAAGTCAGATTTGGGAGTTTAACGATGATAATGCAGAGTTCTAGGCCATCTCTACCGTTAGCTTTGCCTGTGGTGTTGGTTGGAGCTGCGCTATACCCCTATTTGCTTATGCTGCTTAGTTCGCTTAATCTGCATTAGATGAAACTTATCATTAATATTCATTAGAGCTTGTTTTCGAGTATATTATGAATTTTGTAATAAAAGTGGTTAATTAATCTTGTTCTTTGGTAATTTTTTTATATCCTTTTGTGAATGAACTCGTGTTTGTGTGTTGAACGTCCTGGGCACACATATGTGTTCACTTGGTTCATTTTCGGAACCGGGTGTCACAAATTAGTATCAGAGCCACAGGTTGACCGTAGGATGCGGCCTAGATAGAATGGACACTTTAGAGCACATAGGGACACTCAGAAAGCATTGTGTTTTTGTTTGGTGTGCTGTTCGCTATATATTGTTTGCTTGTGTGCTTAGTATTGGATTTTGGGATGCTTTAGCATTGCCATGTCCACATAGGCTAGTATAGGTAGTTGTTTAGTCTCATATCCCTTGATGCATATAGTTGGGAACGTCTTGTAAATTATTGTCTCTTGCTTTTCTTCAGATGGTGAGGACTCACAACCAGAGGGCTGACAATGATGAGGAGGAGAACAATGGAGCACCTCAGAACAACAATGGACAAGGACCTGCCCAGGGAGCTATCAACCTTGAGCAGATTTTGGCCATGCAGAACTAGCTCATGCAGACCATGATACGGACTATGGGACAGCTGCAGGTTGGTAACATCAACAATCAGCCAAACATGCCTCCACCGCCATCCCTGCCTCCTCATAACTGGTTGGAAGAGTTCATGAGGACTGGGCCGCTGACCTTTGCTCAAGCTGCTGACCCTATGGACGCTGGTGATTGGCTCAAATCCGTGGAGAAGAAGCTCTCTATAGTCCAATGCAGTGACCGGGAGAGGGTGCTATTTGCATCTCATCCACTTGTTGGAGCAGCTGCGGAATGGTGAGATTCGCTATGCAATGCTCATGAGAACCAAGAGATAATTACTTGGGCCGAATTCAAGGAGAGCTTCTGTTCTCATTATGTGCCAAGAGGTGTTATGATTTTGAAGAGGCAAGAATTTGAGAACCTGAGACAAAAAAGTTTGAGTGTGGGTGAATACCTCAATAAATTCACTCAACTCTCAAGATATGCGCCTGAGGATGTGAGTTGGGATAGCCAGAAGCAATACTTGTTCATGAGAGGCTTGAACAATGAGATCCATGTACAATTGTTGAACTCTGATTATGCCAACTTTCATAAGCTTGTGGACAAAGCAATTGTGGTTGAGAACAAGGTCCATGAGATGGAGCAAGACACCAAGAGGAAGGCTCCATATAAAGGATAGCAGCAAGGAAGTAATGTGCACCCTCACTTTGCGCCATCCAATGCGCCTTATTCCAGCTCTACTGTGCCTGCTCATCGCCTTGGTTATTTACCTCGCCAGCTCAGTTTGTGCAGCAACGCCCTCTCATACAAGCACCTAGGCTCCAATGACTTTTGCGCCTTGTGCCAATTTTCCTGGTGCCAATGCGTAGAATCAAGTCCGTCCAAATTCTGGTTCTGTTAGGAAGTGCTATACTTGTGGAGAAGCAGAACACTTTGCACATCAATGTCCTAAGTTAGGCCTTGGTCAAGGAAGCAATGTGCCGAGGCAAAATCCAAGACCCAATGGAGGACAGCCGCAAGAGAACCTTGGACAGCAGAATCTTGCTCGTGGCAACGGGAACCATGTCTCTACGGAGGAAGCGCAACAAGCGGATGACGTGGTTATTGGTATGTTTCTCGCAACTTCAACCCAGCGACTATGTTATTTGATTCTGGAGCATCACATTCATTCATTGCATCGAAATATGTTGATAAGTATAGTTTGCCTATCTCTCATATGAAGTTTACTCTATTGGTTAAGTCTCCTAGAGGAGAGATGAGGACAAATATAGTATGTCCAAAAGTAAGCCTTAGAATAAGGGGGTAGATTTCTTCGCCAACCTCATTATTTTGGATTCTCAAGGATTGGACATTATACTTGGTATGGACTGGTTGAGGAAGCATAATGGAGTCATTGAGTGTGCCACAAAGACGGTGAAGTTGACGAATGAGGAACAGATCACCATAGAATTTGAAGCATCTCAACATGCACCGAAGCAATTGGAGTTGAGTCACATGGACGGTGCCGCAATTGAGGAGATCTCGGTGGTGTGCGAATTTTTGGACGTGTTCCCGAATGAATTGCCAGGTATGCCACCTGATTGAACATTGAATTTGTTATTGATTTAATACTGGGAACTGCACCTATAGCTAAGAGGCAGTATAGGATGCCTCCTAAGGAATTAGCAGAGCTCAATAAGCAGATTCAAGAGCAACTAGAGAAGGGTTTGATTCGCCCCAGTTCCTCACCTTGGGGAGCGCCCGTTCTTTTCATGGATAAGAAGGATGGATCGCAAAGTATGTGTGTGGATTACCGAGCTCTCAACGAGGTGACCATCAAGAACAGTACACCTTGCCACGCATAGAAGACTTGTTTCATCAGATGAAGGGTGCTTGTGTCTTCTCCAAGATTGATTTGAGGTCGGGATACTTCCAAATGAAGATTAGACCATCGGACACACCCAAGACAGCTTTTAGGACACAATATGGATCTTATGAGTACACCGTGATGTCCTTTGGATTGACAAATGCGCCTACCTATTTTATGTACCTCATGAACAAGGTCTTCATGGAGTACTTGGATAAGTTCGTGGTGGTGTTCACTGATGACATTATGGTCTACTCGAAGGATGATATGGAATATGAGGAACACTTGAGGCTTACGTTGCAGAAATTGAGAGAGCATTGATTGTATGCCAAGTTCAACAAGTGTCAGTTTTGGTTAAGGGAGGTGTTGTTTTTGGGTCATATCATCTCGGGAGGAGGAGTATTGGTTGACGCTGGAAAAGTGAGGGATGTGCCAAAGTGGGAGCCACCGCAAAACGTAAAGGAAATAAGGAGTTTCCTTGGGATGGTTTGCTATTACCGTCGATTCATCAAGGACTTTTCCAAAATAGCCAAGCCAATGACGGAGTTGCTAATGAAGGGGAAAGCGTTTCAATGGACTCAAGCTTGTCAAGGGAGTTTTGAGGAGTTGAAGAAAAGGTTAAGAACAGCCCCAGTTTTGGTATTGCTAGATGTGAGCAAGAGCTTTGATATTTATTGTGATCCATCGAGACAAGGACTTGGATGTGTGCTCATGCAAGAAGGTCAAGTGGTCTCCTACGCATCGAGGCAATTGAAGAAACATGAGCAGAATTACCTGACGCATGATTTGGAACTTGCAGCTGTGGTGCACACATTGAAAATTTGGAGACACTACATCCTTGGACATAGGTGTGAAATTCATACGGATCATAAGAGTCTTAAGTACATATTCATACAAACGGATCTAAATTTGAGGCAGCGAAGATGGTTGGAGCTCATCAAGGATTATGATGTGGGGATCAACTATCACCCGGGAAAGGATAATATAGTGGCTGATGCCTTGAGTAGAAAAGGAGTAAGTTACCAGCTCACGGTTCGAAAATTACCATCCGAGTTATGTAAGGAGTTTGAACGGTTGAACCTTGGATTTGTGAATGAGATGGGAATAATAGAGTTAAATCTGACCTTGGAGCAAGAAATTCTAGAAGGTCAGGCCAAGGATGAGGAAATTCAGGAGATCAAAGAGAGGACCCAGGAAGGAAGGGAATTCATGTTTGATGAGGACGAACATGGTACCCTATGGCTTAGAAAAAAGGATTGTCGTGCCTAATGTGAAGCATATCTGGGAGACAATACTAAAGGAGGCACATGACTCGCCATACTCAATCCATCCCGGTTGTACGAAGATGTACAAGGACTTGAAGACATGCTATTGGTGGGCCAGCATGAAAAAGGACATAGTTGAATATGTAGCGTTGTGCGATGTGTGCCAACGAGTCAAGGCAGAAAATCAAAGGCTAGCGGATTATTGCAGCCATTGAAGATCCCGAAATGGAAGTGGGAAGAGATTGGTATGGACTTTATAGTTGGATTGTCATGTACACAGTCCGGTTATGACTCAATTTGGGTAATTGTGGATTGATTGACCAAGTCAGCTCATTTTGTTCCTGTCAAGACCACCTATACCACGGCGAAGCTGGCAGAGCTATACATGGAGCACATTGTGTGCCGAGATGGGGTTCCGAAAAAGATAGTCTCGGATAAAGGTTCTCAATTTACCTCCAGGTTCTGGCAAAGATTGCATGAAGCTTTAGGAGCAAGGTTGAATTTCAGCTCAGCATATCACCCTCAAATGGATGGACAAACGGAGAGGACCAATCAGATTTCGAAGGATATGCTAAGAGCTTGTGCTTTGAAGCATGGAAAAGTTGGGACAAGAGCTTGTCATATGCGGAATTCTCATACAACAATAGTTACCAAGCAAGTTTGAAGATGTCACCTTATGAAGCACTATATGGAAGGAAGTGTAGGACACCTTTATTCTAGAATGAGACATGAGAAACTCAAGTATTTTGTCTGGATGTGTTGCTAGAAGCTGAAATACAAGTCCAGATTATTCACGAAAACTTAAGGGCTGCTCAATCAAGGCAAAAAGGCTATGCGGACAATAGGAGAAGGAAACTAGCCTTCAAAGTGGGAGACTTCGTATATCTCAAAGTGTCACCAATGAAAGGTAATAAGAGGTTTAACATAAGAGGCAAGCTAGCACCTCGATATATTGGACCATTCAAGATTTTTGATAAAAGAGGAGAAGTAGCCTATAAGTTGGAGATGCCAGCTCACTTATCAAATATCCATGATGTGTTTCATGTTTCCCAGCTCAAGAAGTGCTTGAGGGTACCAGAAGAACAAGTACCAATGGAAGAATTGGAATTAGAGGTAGATTTGACTTACGCCGAGCAACCGGTCAAAATCTTGGAATCCAAGGAGAGAGTCACAAGAAACAAGGTTATTCCATGGTGCCAAATTCAATGGAAGCATCACACGAAATCGGAAGCAACATGGGAGTTGGGGGATGATCTCAAGAAGGAATTTCCTTATCTCTTCTCTTCCACGTCAAATCTCGAGGGCGAGATTCATTTTAAGGCGGATAGGTTTGTAACACCCTCATTTTCATCCACCATGCATTGCATACATTCTAATACATGTTTAACATTAACCCACATAAAAAGGAACAAGTTTAAAATGAACTTAGAGCAAAACCGCACTTAAGAATTCTGGGAAGTGCGGAGTAGTCCAATTTTGGTGCGGACTAGTCTGATTTCCCTCTGACCTCAATCAGACGTGTCCGTTTTGCTGCAGACTAGTCTGTTTTTCTCTCTGGACACTTTTGGACTTTTCCGGTCCATTGCGGACTAGTCCAGTGTACCGAATCCTTGGAAATTTGCTAAGTCCCTGGACTTGTCCAGACTTGTACGGTATTCCAACGGACTTATCCGTTTTCCCCTCTGACTAAAGTCGGACTTGTCCGATTTTGGCCAGACTTGTTTCTTTTTCCCCTCTAGATAAGTTCGAACTTGTCCGATGTCCAGTCCGGACTTGTCCGATTTCTCTCTGTCAAACTTCGGACTAGTCTGGCCCTTTTCGGACTTGTCCGGTAAATCGCAACTCCGAGTTGATATTTTGTTTCACTACTTATTTCTTGGGTTTTATGTTAAGTGGGCCTAGGGACGTCGTGGCTAACTCTTTTAGAGCCCATGTGGGACTCTAAACCAACCCCTACTCATCTCAAACTCGAAGTTCACCCAACCCTAGCCCTCCACCTCTATATAAACAACCCCACCCCTTGGCTTGACATCTATTTGCCACTTTACAACCACGCCCAAACCCTAGTTCGTGGGAGCCACCGTCAAGAAGGGAGAAGGAGATCTAGAGCAAGAAGAAGAAGAGGAGGAAACGAAAGAGGGTCAAGATCTCTATCAAGTTTTTGTTCTTCATCAACGATTCACCATCAAGTTCTTCACCAACCCAAGATCGTCAAGATCCATGTGTTGCCCCCAATACCCTTGATTCTTTGGAGTCTTGGACATCTGGTATAACTTCTACTTCCTTTTTCTCACATGAATTCAACCCCGTTTCTCCAAATTCACGTCGATCTAGAAAACCCTAGTTCGCTAGTTCCGTTAAGTGCGGACTAGTTCGGTCCCTAGCGGACTATTCCGATTTTCCTGGTTAAATTGTGTTGAATTAATTCCAAAATTAGATCAAATCAACTCCAAACCTGTGTAGACTTCTTAATAACCCTTGTAATTGATTAATAAACATTATTAACAACTTATTAACTAGTTTTGCTTCGCATATGCATTAATCATGCATGTCATGTCATATTGAGTAATATTTGTGCACTGTTTGATTGTGTCTCTTGTCCTGTATGTTTATTGCGCGGTTTATACGGATTGGCGCTCGAGAGTGTTGTGGAGGATCTCCAGCACCAGAAGTTTGAAGTATTTAATCCCAATCAAGCCCAAGAGCAAGGCAAGTGTCCTTGAATATATTGATCCTGTTTGCACAATTAATGTTTTGTTTTCAAAACTGCATGCTTGTGTTAATTTGATGGGAATTCTATGATAGGAAGTTTACTAGCTTTGTTTAACCACCCTTGTCACCTGGAATACAGGGTAGAGAGTCGGGAAGGGCTTTTACCTTTGCTTCTTAATTAATTGGGATGGGAAAAACAATTGCGCTATTTAATTATGTATTAATGAGTCTATGGTTACATGAACTGGTTAATATGATATGGTAACGGGTGATCTAAGAAAGCCTGGAATGTGGATGGGTTGGATGTTATGGTGGTTTGCTTGCTTTAGATCTAAGGAGAATAAGCCAGGACAACAGTGCCACCACGAGGCCAAATGTGGGCGCAGTGTAGCTGATTAATTAGGGTATTGCTAGTACTGCATGGATCATTTGGCGCACCGAGGAAGGGGAGTTGGATTGGGTTTGGATATGGTTGGTGGGACTCCCTGGAATTCGAATGGCACAAGAGGGGCCCTTGGTTGAAGATGTGCTCACTTGGAGACATCACCACCGGTGAAACCTCAGTACGTCCGTACATGCTAGTAGTCCATTTGTAAAGTCTATTTTGTGATCACTTGGCCATACACCTATGGTAGTGTTTTGGCATAATGGAGGTTTTCTTTAGTCACTGACGGGTGATGAAATCACGAACATGTGGGTAAAGTGGTACAAACTCTCCAAAGTCTAATAAAACTATCATGATAGTCGTGCTCCCGGTTATAAGCACCTGGATGACCTACATGATTAGAGGGAAATTGGTATTTGGGATGGTTTGTGTCGACTGTTGGAGTCGGCAGATCTCCTGACACTGCTAAAGTGTTGAAGGAGTTTGTAGTTCGGTGTGGGCGCGCGGAGACTCAAGAAGGTGAATTGCGGTTTAACACAGGAGACACTAGGATTTACGTGGTTCGGGCTGCCTGAGCGTAATACCCTACTCCACGGGTGTGTTGGTGTTGTATTACTTTGTCACGTATGATCTCCACGTCTGTGTCCATGTCTGTCTGTATCGACGGCCTGTCCTTTTATAGTACAAAGACAGGCCGTTACAAGCTGGCCTGGCCCGACATGTGGCACCGGCGGTTACTAGTATTGATACACGATTAATTGTTGTTAATGATCCTATAACGGGCTCCGACAGTGCCGTTACAGGTGTTAAGATCGTCCGTTTAAGTGTCATTAATATGGCATTAATGACATTTAAACGGGTCTTGAAGTCCTTGGCTCTCCTTTGAAGATCTGGAGCCGTTACAAGGTCTTCCGGAGGTTAGAGCCTGCCAGCTCCGACGTTTAGACACGTGGTAGCCCCGGAGCTTGCTCCGGGGCTACCTGACACGTGTCAGGTCCGGAGCTCCTCTCGGTCAGGGGTTAAGTCCGGAGGTGCCATTTCGGTACTTGGTCCGGAGCTTCCCCCTTGTGGGCGGTAGCTCCGGTTCGGCAGTACACGTGGCGACCTAGGGATTAACCATGTTGGAGAAGCAGGTCCGGTCATGTCTGACAAGTGGGCCTCCGAGGGTCTTCAATTCATGTAGTTGTCCTTCCCTCGATCTTTGTAATCTCAGGGGGTGTATGGTTTTTAGGGTACCGACAGTGGCCCCCCGGACCTACCTCCGAGGAAGGTCACTGGGGTGAAGTCGTTCCATCGGAGGTGGGTCCATCCTTGCGACTCTTGAACTGGGTCTTCAAGGGTCTTCGGAGGTGCTGTTGGCAGGATTTTACAGTTAGATCCCGATGCGTGGCGCACCTCAGGCGGCAGATAAAATCTTTGACGTGCGGATCTCACGCAATTGAAGGTCGCCGGTTCCGATACGAAAACCGTATCGGTTCCGCGCGCCCTGTCAGGCCGCCGCCCTTGGGTTTCCCGCCTCGTGATGACAACCGTTCGCCTGGGTGAGAGCCTCGACTTGATCGTCGGGGTGGTCCCGGGCCCTCTTGTCGTCGGCTGGGTTGAATTCTTGAGTAGTATCTTCGACTCCCCTGCAGTTCCCATCCAAGCGTTGCGAGGGCTTACTTAAGAAGGAAAGCGCGCACCATCGGGAGTTCTTTATGCCTCCCATCTGATCTTGCGCTCAAACTCCCGACTCGTACTTTGCTCCTCTTCTCTTGCCTAGTTGTGCCGCGATGGAGTTGGGTCTGCGCGAGAGTTGCCTGAAGACTGACAACGATTTGAAGAAGGTCCGGGCCCTTATGGGGTGGTCCTCGGACTTCTTCAGCCGCTTGGTCCGTGCCGGCGGAGAGCTCCCCTTTGAGAAGGAGCGCGCTGGCGAGATGGTGTACTTTTCTTCGTACGCCATGGTGGGGCTGATCCCACCGTTTTCTTCTTTCTTCTTGATGCTGCTAGACTTCTATGGTCTGCAGCTATACCACCTTGGCCCTCACTCCATTCTCCTCGTGTCCATCTTTGTCCACTTCTGCGAGATGTGGGTGGGCATCCCCCCTGCGTCGAGCTCTTCCGAACCTTCTTCACCGTTCACACCACCGGCCGGAGCAATGAGTACCTTGGCTTCTACTACTTCGTGAAGCGCAAGAAGTGCCCATTCAAGTACCTCCGGTCGTTCCCTTCCGGGAAGTGGGATGACTGGAAGAAAGATTGGATAGTCGTCAGGGTGGAGGAGCATGAGCGGTTGGAACTGCCAGACAGTCTGCCCGGCATCGACACGTCGATATGGAGTGAAGTTCCGGTGCTGGCGGAAGTTTTCGACCCTGTCCTAACCAGGATCCGCCGATGTGTGGAGGGAGGATTGACTCCCCAGGCGGTGTTCTGCAACTTCCTGACCAACAGGTGGGCGCCGCTGAAGAGGAGGGAGAAGCTCGCCTGGGCCCTCAACAGCGTGATGGACGAGGACCGGGTTGAGACCAGGTTGAAGTCCAACATGGTGGGGAAGACCTTGGAGTTCCACCTCAAGAAATTCCAGCACGGCATCGACGTTGACGGAGATTACTTGACTCCGCCGTCGGCCTTTCTCCCTCTGAACGTGGAAGTGGAGTTCAGCAGAGAGCTCCGACGGACGATGCCTACGCTTGACGACCTTGGTGTTGTCGAGATAAGACCAACCACCCGAGTGGCAATCCCCGGGGTGCCCGAAGATGGCTCGGTCCCTGCTCCACAGCCGAGGGTTGAAGTCATCGGCAAGGGCAAGGAGCTGGCGGAGGAGCCGGAGAGTCAGAAGAGGAAGCTGCGACATGCCGATGGAAGGTCCGTCAGGCCCGCTACTTCCACCTTGGCTCCTTCTCCCCAGGGGGGAAGATTTTCTGCCGCCGTGGCGACTGTCCCCGTGGTGGGGTCCTCCCGGAACGAGACTGTTCCGGCAGTGGGATCCTCCCGGAGCGCGTCTGTCTCCGTGGTGGAGCCCTCCGGTGGTGCTAGCTCCGGGTGTACGACTCCGGCACCTGGGGTGGTTGGAGCCTCCAGGTCTAAGGGTTCCTCCCGATCGAGGAGAGCCTCGACCCGGGAAACGCCCGTGGCTGCGACAAGTTCTGGGGGGCCTCCCGGAGCTCCTACGCCGACCATGGCCAGCCCGGAACGTCCGGGAAAAAGGTTTCGCGCAAGCTGGTGCCGAAGCCTTCCAAGGTAATCTCTGATTTTTACCTTGGTTAACTTTTTAGTTGTAGCGATTGTTTGTTAATTTTCTTTATCCATCCTCTGCAGCGTTCCCAAGAAGGGGAGTGACGCTCCACCCTTGGCCATGATTTCTGAGGCCGTGGGAGCTTCTGCTCCTGTCCCAGTTCCGCCCCAGGTGGTGGCTCAGGCTGCGACAGCTCTGACGCCGGCTGTCGTGGTCATGAACCTCGACTCGTCCCCAGAACTTCCCGTGGTAGCGCCGGACCACGGGAGTGAAGACACGCCAGCGGCACTTGTCTCGGAGGTTGAAGCTCCGGGTCCTGGTGCTGCAGTAGCGGAAGCTCCGGCTGTAGAGCCGGAAGAAGTAGTAGTCCCGGCCTCGGAGCCGGAACTTGTCGAAGCTCCGGCGATTGAACTGGAGGTGACTGAAGCTCCGACATGCGAGCCGGAAGTTGACGTAGTTCCGGCAGTGGAGCCGGTTACCTCCGAAGCACCGGTCGCTGAGCCGGTTATTGTTGGAGCGCCGGTCACAGAGCCAGCGGTTGAAGAGGCGAGGGAGCTTGAGCCTCCCTCGGAAGAGGTGTCCCGGTCGGAGCCAGTAGTAGCTCCTACTCCGGAGGCGACGACGTCGATGGTACCTGTGGCCGAGCCAGAGTGCCTAAGCGAAGTCGCCGGCCCCCTGCCTGAGGGGGCGAATGAAGACTTGGCGGTGGGGCCTTCTTCGATGGCGGCTGAGGCCATCCCGGAGGACGGCCCTAGCGCCTTGGAGGCTCAGGGTTCCGCTCTCGTAGAGTGGAACCCAATTTTTGTATGTGAAGACCCGCTGGAACCAGCGGAGGAGACCCCAGCAGGTCCGGAGCCCATCCTGCTGTCGATGTCTATCGACAACGCCTGCTCCAGTTTACGTCAGGTCCAACTAGCCTTCTTCCACGACAGCAAGGCTCTTGAAGAGGAGCGCCAAACCCTTAGGCGGTGGCGTAATCGGCTCCACTTCGAGACTAAGCTGGTGCAGTCGAGGCTAGCGTACGACAAGGAGTGGATCAAGCGGGAGAAGATCCGCCTGGTGTACTGGGACAAGCTGCTGGATGAGAGGGAGAGCATGACCCATGCCCTCGATGCTCAATCCCGGGAGTTCCACGATCAGGCCAAGGCTGCCAACGACGCGGCCAATGCTCGGTTCGAGCAGCTTGAGTCCATCAATGCAGCGCTCATCAAGCGCCGAGAGGCACTTGAAGGGAGGGAGAGACGGCTCGAAGACGAAGAGCAAAAACTCCTAGAGCTGCGGGATGACATCCTGAGAAGGGAAGAGGAGCTCGCCGAGAAAGCAGCTCTGGCTGACAAGGGCCTCGAGGAGCGCACTAAGAAGTTGGAAGAGCGCTGCCTCGAGGAAGAGGAGAAGACCTGGGTGCGAGGGCAGGAACTCTACGAATACGAGTGTGCCCTTGTTTCCCGGGAGAAGAAAGTGGAGGCTATGGAGAAGGACATGGTCGATCGTTGGAACAAGATCCACCTCCGGGAGGAGGAGCTCGGAAGACTTGAGAGGCGGGTTGCTGCAAAAATTCAGCAAAACGCCAAAGAAGTTGAGCGCCTCGCCCGTGAGAATTCCGAACTGACGGCGGCCAAGAGATCCTTGGAAGAGGTGAAGAGCCTGAGGACGGTGGACTCCCTGCAGATTTGGGAGTTCCTGGGCAAGGCCAACGATGCACTGACGCTGATGGGTTTCAGCCCCATGCGCCCGGATGATCCGGAGCCGGAGCCGGACCTTGCGCTGCAAGCGTTGAGCGCAGCAGGCAGCAAGCTCTCCAAGGTGGGCGACGTCATCGTGGACCAACTGGAGGTCGAGGGGCAATCCCTAGCGAGGAACGTCACAGAATATGTGCTGACGTGCTACACCAGCCGGAACCCTCAATTTCCTCTGGACCCGGTGCTTGAAGGCCCCGTCGAAGGAGAAGGCGAAGCTACCCGAGCCAGCGTATCGGAGGTCGCCCAGAAGGTCGCCGAGTTCTTCCATAGGGTCTAGGACCATCTCTTTATCTCTCACTTGTATTTTCTCTTCTTCTTCCTCAATTTTGTAATCCCTTGTCTCCAGATGTAATCTCATGTCTCCAGATGAATGAAATCCCCAAATTTTTGCGAATTTCATTTTTTGTCTTCAACATCTTTATCTTCTCTTGGCCCCCTGGTAGATGTACACAATTTGATTGTGAACATGTACCAAAACGATATTGAGTTTTGTTGAAGACGAATTTGCTTCGAACTTGTAGAATTTAGGTCCGAAGTCTTTGATAGTGAAGGTCCCCTGAAGTTGTCGGAGCCTAGAAGCTCCGGTACTGTCCATCGCTGGAGCTTAGTAGCTCCAGCAATAGCCTCTATCAACACGTAGAGCGTCGATAGTTAGTACTCCAAGGTGTCGGAGCTTAGTAGCTCCGGCAATGACCTTTGCCAACACTTGGTTTGTTGGCAACAGACTCCATGTACGGGGTCTTCTCACCATCTTTTGCTCAGCGCCGACGGTTGACCCCCTTGGTGGAGTCGGAGCTTGGTTAGCTCCGGCTTTTCTCCATCAACGTAGAGTTTATTTTTCCTGCACACTTAAGCCAAGAAAAATAGTAAAATTTGTTCCTTGTCTATAATTTCGTCGCGGCTTACGATTCTCAAGAAAATTTTAAGTTGAACGCGATTTTAAATACAACTGGATGCGTTGTCTTTTCTCTTAGATCCAATTGTCCATTGACCCGCCTTACTTTGGCCTGCCGGGGTGTAGGTAGAGTGGCGTACTTAGGGTGCTTGACCAGGCTAAGTCGATAGCGCACTCCGGCCCTAGATTGGCTTGGCGTCCTTCAGGCGAGTTGGCCATAAACGATATTTAAATCCAAGAGATCTGACAATTCAACTCGAGTCGTATATACCGGTCAAACTAAAATTTCTTAAGAATTGCACGTCTCTATTATAGACAAGAAAGAGAAAAATAAAAATGTCGAGCCTGCACAAAATGAATGCACGTGGAGTCTATTTCACTTGAAGATGTCTTTCATTATAGGTCCGGGGTACAGGGGAAACAAGTACACTCTTAGGGTACGGAACCAGGCTAAGTGCGCTTGGTTTCTCGTTTGACCCAGGGTAGTTAGCCACACTTTTAGTCCGGAGACTATGACAAGTGCTGCATGAGCTTTGCGGACCTTTCAGGAAAGGTCCGGCTGCTCTCCCGGAGGAACTACCCGACTCTGTACAATGACTCTATAACATACATTTCAAGTTACTTAAGACTCACCTCCGTGGAATTAAGTATAGAACTTACGGAGGTGCTCGATGTTCCAAGGATTTGGGAGAGGTGTCCCATCCTCGGTAGCCAAGCGAACGCTTCCGGGACGGGATACTTTGATCACTCGGAAGGGCCCCTCCCAGCCGGGGGAGAGTTTGTTTAACCCTTCTCTGGATAGTATTCTCCGTAGCACCAGATCGCCTTCCTCGAGCTGTCGGTTGTGTACATGCCGCTGGTGATAACGTCCTAGAGCTTGGCGATATCGGGCATTCCGAACAGCTGCTTGGCACCATCCCTCCTCGAGGAGGTCTAGGTCTTCACGCCGGAGCTGGTCCTACGCGGCTTCGTCGAAGGTCCGGACCCGGAGCGAACCCAAGGTGATTTCCGGAGGAAGGATTGCTTCAGCTCCGTACACCAGAAAGAAGGGTGTTTCTCCGGTTGACCGGTTGGGAGAAGTCCTGTTGGCCCATAGAGTGGGCGGAAGCTCTTCGATCCAATTGGCTCCGTGCTTTTTCAAGCGCTCATAGGTGCGCGTTTTGAGTCCTTTAAGGATTTCTGCATTTGCTCTCTCGGCTTGGCCATTGCTGGCGGGATGAGCTACGGAAGCGTAGCAAACCTGTATGCCGAGGTCTTCGCAATACCCTTGGAATGCGGAGCTTGTGAATTGAGTCCCATTATCAGTGATGATCTTGTTTGGGACTCCGAATCTGCTTACAATGGATTGCAGAAAGTTGATAGCAGATTGCTTGTTGATCGTCACAACTGGAGTTGCTTCCGGCCACTTGGTGAACTTGTCGATGGCGACGTACAGGAACTTGTAACCTCCGACGGCTCTTGGGAAGGGTCCCAAGATGTCCATCCCCCACACAGCGAAGGGCCATGTAGGAGGTATCATTTGTAAGGGCTGAGCAGGTGTATGAATTTGCTTTGCATGAAATTGGCATGCTTCGCATTTCTTCACCAGCTCAGTGGCATCCTGGAGCGCTGTAGGCTAGTAGAAGCCATGCCGAAAGGCTTTTCCGACCAGCGTGCGGGAAGATGCGTGGTTCCCACACTCGCCTCCATGGATTTCTGCGAGAAGCTCGCAGCCTTCTTCCCTTGTGATGCATCGCATTAGGATGTCGTTGGCACCGTGCCGGTAGAGATCCCCTTATACCAGTGTGTATCTTTTAGCCAATCTGAATTCCCGGTCAGTGGATACATCATCGTCAGGAAGGATGTTGTCTTTCAAGTAGTTCCGGATCTCCGAGATCCATGCATCGGAACAGACTTGAGCATTTGAGTCTTGCGTGCTGGGTTGCTCGGAGATTCCGGCAGCACCTACGACCCTTGATGGCTGCCATGGTAACAGGGCCATCGGGACCGTCAGCTTCGGGATGCTGATCTCACCCCCTTCGTTCAGTTGGGCAGGCTGAACTGTGGGTTTTGACAACCTCCGGACAAAGATTCCGTCAGGAGCCAGAGCTCCGGTTGACGCTTTGGTCGAGAGTTCGTCAGCTTCAGCGTTGTGGGCACGCTGAACATGGTGGAGGTCTAGGACTTCAAAGTCCTTCTAAAGCCTCTGGACTTCAAGGAGGTAAGCAGCTAGCTGGAGATTATTGCAGGAGCATTCACCCTTCACCTGCTTAATGATGAGCTGTGAATATCCTTTGACCAGCAGTTGCTTGACACCGTATGACAGTGCCACCTTTAGCCCGTAGATGAGTGCTTCATACTCCGCCATGTTGTTGGTTGCCTTGAAGTCAAGGTGTACCATGTATTTTACCTTCTCCCCAGTCGGTGCAAGGAGAAGGATTCCAGCTCCGGCCCCCTGCTTCTGCATGGAGCCATCGAAGTAAAGGGTCCAGTGAGGCTCGGTGAAGGTTGGAACTTGATGTTCCGTCTTCTGCTCGCTGGGGCCCTCAGGGTTTGATGGAGAGGGAGTCCATTCCGCCACGAAATCAGCCAACGCTTGACTCTTGATTGCTTGTCTCGAAATGAATTCGAGATCGAACTCAGCCAATTCCGTTGCCCACTTTGCAATATTCCCAGTTGAATTGGGATTATGCAAGATCGCTCGAAGTGGATAGGAGGTCACCACCGAGACTTTGTCAGCTTGGAAGTAGTGTCGGAGCTTCCTGGAGGCAATAAGAACTGCATAAAGCAGCTTATGCACCTCTAGGTATTGAGTCTTGGCATCATGTAATACTTCACTGATGAAGTATATCGGGCGTTGAATGGTCCAGACCCTCCCGGAGGGGTCCGGAGCTTCCTCTCTATTGATCCGGACCCTATCGGAGGAGCCCAGATTCTCTTCGGGGACCTCCAGGTTCTGGCTGGAGGAACCCGGAGCTTCTTCAGAAATGACCTGGACCCTCTCGGAGGGGTCTGGGTCTTCTGAAGTGACTTCTTGTGGATTTGAGTCTGGAAGCTGGGACCCAGACTCACTTTTAGGGACCTCCGGACCCTCCTGAAGGGGTCTGGATTCCTGAGTATGGGGTAGTTCTGGTCTCTCCGCAACTAGAACCATACTGACAACTTCGTCAGTAGCTGAAATGTAAAGCAACAAAGGCTCACCAGGGTTTGGAGCTACCAGAATTGGTAGGGTGGTGAGGAACTGTTTCAGCTCCTGGAATGCCTTCTCTGCTTCTTCGGACCATTGGAATGGTCCGGACTTCCTCAACAACTTGAAGAAGGGGAGTGCCCGTTCCGCCAGTCTTGATATGAACCGGTTGAGGGCTGCTAGACACCCAGTTAACTTTTGGACGTCTTTGATGCGGGTTGGTGGCCGCATGTCTTCGATGGCTTTTATCTTCGCCGGATTAGCCTCTATGCCCCGGTGACTTACCAGGAAACCAAGAAGTTTTCCGGAGCTAACCTTGAAGACACACTTGTCTGGGTTTAGCTTCGTGCGGGTGGCCCGCAGCTTATCGAAGACAGCCTGCAAGGTGTCCAAGAGGGACTCCTTGTTCTTGACCTTGACCACGATGTCATCGACGTACACTTCCACTATGTCTCTGATGAGTTCTTCAAAAGTTTTGTACATAGCTCGTACAAAAGTTGAAGCTACATTCTTGAGACCAAATGGCATGGCTGTGTAACAATACAATCCATCTACTGTGATGAATGAAGTATGCTCTTCATCCTCCCTAGACATCCTGATTTGATGATACCCAGAATATGCGTCTAGGAAACACAGTAATTCACACCCGGAGGTGGAATCCACTATCTGATCTATTCTAGGTAGTGGGAATGGATCTTTTGGACATGCCTTATTCAGCGTGGTGTAGTCGATCCACATCCGAAGCTTCCCGCCGGCCTTGGGCACAACGACTGGTTTCGCCAGCCATTTTGGATGGAAGACTTCTCGGATGAATCCAGCTTCGAGCAGCTTCTTCACTTCTTGTCGGATGAAGTTCTGCCGCTCTACGGATTGCTTCCGAGGCTTCTGATGCACAGGCCGAGCATCGGGGTAAATCTTCAGATTGTGCTCAATCACTTCCCTGGGGATCCCAGGCATTTGTGACGGTTGCCAGGCAAACACGTCAACATTAGCCCGGAGGAAAGTGATGAGTGCAAGTTCCTATTTGTCGTTCAACCCTCCCGATATACGAGTGGTTTGAGCGGCATCGGAACCAATTTGGATGACTTTGACGGGAATGTCGGTGTCGCCGCTTGGCTGCACACGGGGTGCAGAGGTTGAGCCTCGTTGACGAATGCTCGGGGGTTTCAGAGCTTGCTCCTGTCTGGAGTCCTCCTCTTGCGCCGTGGTGAGTGCATGGAGCTCCTCCAGAGCAGTTACTCCGGCGGTGCGATCTCCGCGGATCCGGAGAACGCCTACTGGTGTTGGCATTTTCAACACCAGGTATCCATAGTGAGCAGCTGCCATAAATTTGTATAGGGCAGGTCTGCCCAAGATAGCATTGAATGGTAAGTTGATCTGAGCAACGTCAAAGACCAACTTCTCGGTGCGATACTTCTCTCGTGTCCCAAAGGTAACGGGGAGAGTTATAGCTCCGAGCGGGGTAATGGCCCCCGGACCTACTCCGGAGAAAGGTCGAGAGGGCTGGAGATCCAAAGGTCGGAGCTGAAGCTTGGTAAAAGCTTCAAAGCTTATGAGGTTCAGCCCTGAACCTCCGTCCACCATAACATGATGGAGCTGGATGTTATTGATGGTGGGAGATACCATCAAAGGTAACTGTCCAGCTCCGACCATGCTTCGAGGACAGTCCGAAGCATCAAAAGTGATGGATGTGTCCATCCACTTTCGATGTGGCTCCGGTCTAGCTGTAGGAGCTACAGCGACCATATCCCGCCGCATAGTCTTGATGACGCGACGGGAGGTGATGTCCCATGATCCACCAAAAATGGTGTTCATGGTTTTCCGACGCTCGTTGTCAGAGACGTCAGAGTCATCATCGACGGAGGTGTAGATGGCCTTCAAGATCTTTTTGGGATCCTGAAATCCTAACTCCTCTTCAGCCGGAGCTTCGTCGACCTTCTGTTTTCCTTCGCTCTGTCGGAAAGGAGACCCTTCCCAGCGCTTGCTGTAGCGCTCGGCAAGGTTTTGGACCTCTCGGCAGTCTTCCAAACCGTGGCTGCCAGTTTTGTGAATGGGACACCACACTTTGGGTTTGCCACCGTCTTCGGAAGACGGTCGAGGTCGCTTCTCGGGGCGTGGCCCCCGGCCACCAGGAGTTGCAGCAGCTGCAACGTTGGATGTGCTGGCCGACGGCTTCTTCTTGCCGTTGATCTTCTTTTTCTTCTTGCCACTCTTGGAGGTAGCGGCTTCTTCTTTGGAGGATTTCCTGTGATCCTCCAAGGCTGGTTTGGAGTGCATTTCACGGCCCTCCGCAGCTCTGGCACATTTGTCTGCCAGGCTGAAGAGTTCCGTGACGCTGGTGACCTCTTTGATCGCCAGCTTCTCCAACATCTTCTTGTCCCGTACGCCCTGTCTGAATGCCACAATGATAGAAGCGCTTGAGATAGAAGGGATTGTGTTGCGTACCTGAGAGAACCTCTGGATGAAGGACCACAAAGATTATCCCCCTTTTTGCACGACCGCAAAAAGGTCCAGTTCAGTGCCTGGTCGGGTGTATGAACTCCCGAAGTTGGCAGTGAACTAACGGCACAGCTCCTCCCAACTGTTGATAGAGTTGGGTGGAAGGCTCATAAACCAGGACCTGGCGGTCCCGGTTAAGGCCACTGGAAAGTAATTGGCCATTACAGCCTCGTTTCCTCCAGCTGCCAAGATTGCAGTGGAGTATATCTGAAGGAATTCAGCGGGGTTGACAGTCCCGTCGAATTTTTCCGGCAGGTGTGGCCAGAACTTCTGTGGCCATCTAACCATGCGCAGGTGCATGGCTAGGGCTGAACAGCCTCCTCCTACTCCTTCCAGAGTAGAAAGGTCCTGAGCTTCCCGTCTTTCACGAGCACGCTCGATATGGACACGGCCATCCTGTTGGCGGTATCGGCGATCAAGCTCCGCCCGGAGGTCATGAGTCGAAAGCCTGGATACCGTATGGGTACGTCGTGCCCCAGAGGGAAACGACGTCACCTGCTGTGACGCAGACCGTCTCCTGTTGTTGGAGACGTGCGGACCAAGTCTTCCAGACAAAGTCCATCGCTGCGACGGGGCTCGTCCTGAAGGAGGAGGACCCTGGTTGTTGAGGCGTTCGGCCGCTGCTGCGACCAAATGCTCCACATCGGCCCTCCACTGCTCCATTGCATCTCGAGATGCGTCCGGAGGTGGTGGTCGTTGGAGAAGAGCACGCGCTGCATGGAGCGCATGTTCCGGGTTGTCATGACTTGCTGACGCAGTCAGTGACGCCGACGCACCATCACGTTGCCCAGCACGATTTGCCGGAGAAGATGGTGGTGGTGGGAGTGTGACTCCTGCTGGTGCCGAGGCTCCTGCTGGTGGCTGCCTGTTGGAGGGATTGCCCCCAACAGCCTGAGCAGCAGGTTGGCCGTTGGATGATCCAGCCGCGGAGTTCACCATTCTTGAAAATCTCAGGCGCCCCCTACCTGGCGTGCCAACTGTCGACTGTTGGAGTCGGCGGATCTCCTGACACTGCTAAAGTGTTGAAGGAGTTTGTAGTTCGGTGTGGGCGCGCGGAGACTCAAGAAGGTGAATTGCGGTTTAACACAGGAGACACTAGGATTTACGTGGTTCGGGCCGCCTGAGCGTAATACCCTACTCCACGGGTGTGTTGGTGTTGTATTAGTTCGTCACGTATGATCTCCACGTCTGTGTCCGTGTCTGTCTGTATCGACGGCCTGTCCTTTTATAGTACAAAGACAGGCCGTTACAAGCTGGCCTGGCCCGACATGTGGCCCCGGCGGTTACTAGTATTGATACACGATTAATTGTTGTTAATGATCCTGTAATGGGCTCTGACAGTGCCGTTACAGGTGTTAAGATCGTCCGTTTAAGTGTCATTAATATGGCATTAATGACATTTAAACGGGTCTTGAAGTCCTTGGCTCTCCTTTGAAGATCCGGAGCCGTTACAAGGTCTTCCGGAGGTTAGAGGCTGCCAGCTCCGACGTTTAGACACGTGGTAGCCCCAGAGCTTGCTCCGGGGCTACCTGACACGTGTCAGGTCCGGAGCTCCTCTCGGTCAGGGGTTAAGTCTGGAGGTGCCATTTCGGTACTTGGTCCGGAGCTTCCCCCTTGTGGACGGTAGCTCCGGTTCGGCAGTACACGTGGCGACCTAGGGATTAACCATGTTGTAGAAGCAGGTCCGGTCATGTCTGACAAGTGGGCCTCCGAGGGTCTTCAATTCAAGTAGTCGTCCTTCCCTCGAGATCTTTGTAATCTCAGGGGGTGTACGGTTTTTAGGGTACCGACAGTTTGGTAATGGTTCTGGTTTGGTACTGGTTACGGCTGGTTATGGATTAAATTCTGGTATTAGATATGATTAATGGTGATGGTGAAATTTGGAATTTGGATGATGGTAATGAAATATGGACTGGTACTTTGATATTACTTATGGTTTATGATGGGATTACTTCACATAAATGTAATATATTGCTTTTCAAATGTTTTAATGTACTTTCAGCACTTAGCCATTATTATATTTGTCATTTGAATCAGCTACATGTCATACTTTTCACACTTGTTGAGTACGACATGTACTCACCCTTGTAATTCCCCCACCAACAGTTGCAAGTCAGATTTGGGAGTTTAACAATGATAATGCAGAGTACTTGGCCGTGTCTGCCATTAGCTTTGCCTGTGGTGTTGGTTGGAGGTGCGCTATACCCCTATTTGCTTATACTGCTTAGTTCGCTTAAGTAGATTATTTCTGCTGCATTAGTTGAAACTTGCCATTAATATTCATTAGAGCTTGTTTTCGAGGATATTATGAATTATTTAATAAAAGTGGTTAATTAATATTGTTCTGTGGTAATTTTCTGTATATCCTTTTGTGAATGCACTCATGTATGTGTGTTGAACGTCCTGGGCACAGATATGCGTTTACTTGGTTCATTTTCGGAACCGGGTGTCACACGGAAGACCCACTTGGTGCCTACCATGATGGCATTAGGTCTTTTCAAAGGCTCCTACACTTTGTTTCTCTTGAAGTTGTTGAGCTCCACTTGCATGGACATCACCCAATCCTGGTCTCGTAGGGCATCTTCAATCTTAAATGGCTCCAAAGAAGACACAAAGGAATAGTGAGCACAAAATTTAGCCATACGAGAGCGGGTCATTACCCCTTTGTAGATATCTCCAAGTATGTTGTCAATGGGATGGTCCTGCTGAACACATTGATGGACTCTTGGGTGAGATACACTAGGTCTTGAATCAACTTCTTCATCTTCCTCATTTTCATTGTCTCCCCCTTGATCATTGCCACCATTTTGATCTCCATTTCTTGATCATGGTGATCATGATCTTGTTCTTGATCTTGTGGAGCTTGGGCTTGATCTTGTGCTTGGTGCATCTCTTGTGATGGAGATGGGTCACTTGGGCCTTGTTGCTCTTGTGGTCCTATATCACCAAGTGCCATCCTTCTCAACGCCATACATGGTGCCTCTTCTTCATCTAGCACACATTGATCAACTTGCTCCACTTGGGAGCCATTAGTTTCATCAAACGCCATACCACGTGCGATATCGACACACCCGGAGGTTTTATTGAAGACACGATAGGTGTAGGTGTTTGAATCATAGCCAAGCAAGAAACCTTCATCGGATTTCAAAGTGAACTTCAAAGTTTGAGGCTTCTTGTTAAGAATATAACATTGCTGCTAAAGACTCTAAAGTAGGAGATATTTGGTTTGTTAACCCGTTAGAAGTTCATACGGAGTCTTCCTCAATAGGCGTTGGAGGTAGAGACGGTGTGTGGCATGGAAAGCGGTGTTAATGGCTTCCACCCAAAACTGATCAGATGTCTTGTACTCATCAAGCATGGTCCTTGACATCTCTATTAGAGTTTGGTTCTTCCTTTTGGAAACTCCATTTTGTTAGGGTAAGTAGGGTGCCAAAAACTCATGCTTGATGCCCTCCTCGTCCAGGTACTCTTCAACTTGGGTGTTCTTGAATTTGGTGCCATTGTCACTTCCTATCTTCTTGATTCTCAAGGAGAACTCATTTGGATTCTCTTTAGGAAACTATTGAGGACACCGTGTGTTTCACCTTTGTCATGCAAGAAAAACACTCAAGTGAAGCGGGAAAAGTCATCAACAATAACTATGTTATATTTGTTACAACCAATGCTTACATAATCAATGGGATCGAAGAGGTCCATGTGTAGCATCTCCAATGTTCTTGTGGTTGTCATCAAATTCTTGGCGGGATGAGCTGCTCCGACTTGTTTCTCGGCTTTGCACGTGTTGCAAGGCCTATCTTTCTCAAAAACAACATTCTTAAGACCTCAGACGTGATTGCCTTTTAGAAGTTTTTGAAGATTCCTCTTACCAACATGGGCTAGTCTACAGTGCCACAACCATCCCATGGTTGTCTTTGCCATCAATCATGTGTCAAGTTGAGTTTTATCCTTAGTGAAGTCCACAAGATAAAGCTTTCCCTTGAGCACACCCTTGAAGGCAATTTAGTTATCAATTCTTCTAGTGAAAATCACACCCTCATTAGTGAACAAGCAATTAAATCCCTTTTCGCATAATTGAGAAATGGATTAGATTTGTAATCTAGAGATTCAACATGCATGACATGAGAAATAGTGTGTTGTGGGGAAATAAAAATTTTACCCATACCTAGTACCTTGTCTTGGATATTGTTGCCAAAGAGATACCTTGACTTTGATCATTGTTTTCTTCATACTCCACAAACATTCATCTTGCTCTGGTCATGTGGTTGGTGCATCCACTATCTAGCACCCACTTTGTAACACCAGAGGAGTAAGCCTACAAAACAAGTTTAGGCTTTGGTTTTAGGTACCCAAGCTTGGTTGGGTCCTTTGAGGTTAGTGACAAGGCATTTGGGAACCCACAAAGAAGACTTTAAGCTCTTGCGGAGTGGCCCAACATATTTAGAATAGGCACGACCAAAATTGTTTCTCATAAGCACATAGGATGCATCAAAATCATGAAACATAGTTAAGTTTGAATTTTTAGCATTTTGACCATCTTTTTCAAATTTTATTATTTCAAGAGAAGTAAATACATGATGTTCATTTTTGTCTTGATATGAGCCTTCCTTGACAAACTCAATTCGCATCTTGTTATTCTTGGAAATTCTAGCATTTTGCTTTCCTCCCCTTGAATAGCCAAGACCATCTTTGACCAAGGGAGATCTTGTGATTGAGTATGCACTACTTGCATACTTGATCTTCTCCTTGGCAAAGATACCACCCGTAGGTGTACTCTTGCTCTTTGCCATGTTAAGCTCATTTTTCAAGTTAAGCACAAGGTTGGCACATTTGCAAGTTTTAGTGTTCGCCTCCATATTAGGCAAGTGTGAGCTTGTTGAGGCGGAAGAGGGAATACTTGACTTTAGAGTTGCGAATTGTGCCTCAAGATTCTTGTGATCTTTGTTCAAGATCACAAGCTCATCTTTGAGCACAACATTTGAACGCTTGAGGCTTGAGGAAGCATCCTTGCATTTCACAAGTTCAGGTTCAAGTTCCTTGTTCTTCTCCATTTCAAGTTTGAGCAGCTTATCAAGGTCAAGATTATTTTTCTTCTCTTTGACAAGTAATTCATCTTGTTCCTCAAAAAGTTCCTCCTTGTCTAAGATTTCATCGGAGAGCTTTTTCAATATAGCACTTCTACACAAACCTTCAAACATGTACTCATTCTCACTAGCACTATCAAAATCCTCATCTTTAATAGAACGCAAGGAGAGTTTAGATTTAACCTTTTGCTTTCCCTCCTTCACCATGAGGCATGTGTGGCTTGAGCTGTACACTTCTGCCTTATTTGGCAATAGAGTCTTGTTCATCGTTGGCTTCTTGATGGTGACGGTTGCCACTCCCGCCTCATCATCGGAGGAGGACTCATCGTTGGAGTCCCACTTCTTGCCGACATGAGCATGCCCATGTGCTTTCTTCTTCTTGAACATCTTCCATTCTTGAGGCTTATCATCATTGTTATTCTTATTCTTGTCATCTTCCTTTTCGTATGGGAAATTCACAGTGAAGTGCTCATACTCACCACAATTGTAGCAAGCTCTTATGGACCTTGACTTACTATTGTCCTTGCTCTTGCTCTCATAGTTTGACCCTCTTCTTTTCTTCATCATTCTTTTGAATCTTTTGATGAAGAAGGCCAACTCCTCATCGTCCATGTTGGTGCTCTCTTCTTCTTCACTTCCATCATCATTACATGAAGCTTGCACCTCTTTGCCTTTGAACTTGGGTGAGGCTTTGAGAGTGACGCCCTTCTTCTTGGAGGATGTGGCAAGGTCATTGACATGGAATGCTTCCATCTCCATCATCTTGTGGTTGATGATCTTGCCAAGCACCTCATCCGGAGTCGTTTTGTGGAAATTTGGACTCTCACAAATGAGTGTGCAAAGTGCCACATTGTGGGGCATGAAAGCTCTTATCATCCTTTTGACCACTTCATGGTACGCCCACTTCTTGCATCCGTATGCTCGACTCCTATTGATGAGGGTCTTGAGTCGGTTGTACATCTCTTCAAGGGTTTCACCTTCTTCCATGGCGAATTTTCCAAGCTCCCCCTCGATAATCTCAATCTTGGCTTCTCGCATAGCCCGATTACCTTCACTTGCAATCTTGAGCGTGTCCCAAATCTATTTGGCTTGCTCCAGCCCATCCACTTTGTTGAATTCTTCTTGGCTCAAGGACGAGTTGAGCATGATCGCCGCTTGAGCATTGCAGTGGATTTTTTGTTCTTACTCCAGGGTTAGCTCCTCATCATCCACGGGGATATCTACACCTATGCAAGCAATATGCCAAAGTGTAGGATTGAGAGAAATAAGATGCAACTTCATGTTGTGTTTCCACATGGTATAGTTTGTGCCATCAAAATGTGGAGGTTTGCCCATAGGAAAAGATAGGTAGTTGGAATGTGAGTTCAAGCGCTCATAATTAAAAGGCTATCGCGTGTAGTCCACTTCGGGCTTCTTGAGCTTCTTCTCCTTCTCAAGCCTTCTCCTCCTCTTGGCTTTATCTCTTGCCCTTTGAAGAAGGTCCGCAAGGTGCTTCCCTTCTTCATCTTCATCTTTGGTCTCACCATCAAAGGGAGGAGGATTTGGCTTGACCTTGGTGGTGTCACCGGTCTTGTCGCACAAAGGATTGGATCCTTGCTCGCTGTTGCCACTGTTCTCGCTGGTGCCTGTGGTGTCGATGATTGGCATCTCCATCTCACCATTTTCCCCCATCTCCTCTCGAAGCGGTTAAGCTTTTTGGGAGAGTTAGTCTCTGATACCAATTGAAAGTTGCCTATAGAGGGAGTGAATAGGCAGAAAACCTAAAATTTAATTTAATAAAAGCTAATCAGTAAGCAGAGTGAGGACTAGTCTGGCCTTGGGGCGGACCAGTCCGGTCACAGAAGAATAATGCGCAAAAGGTGAGATTTTTAGAAGTTTCTGAACGATCCACTAAATGAACTATGAAGAACAATAACCTAGCAATCTTGTGGAGAAGTTGCACGAAGAATAAACAATTAGATCTAGGTGGATCGCAAGATTGAGGTGAAGAACATGAAGAACCCTAAAGTGTTCTAGCAGAGAAAACAAGACAAATCAACAACACAAGACACAAGATTTGTCCTATGGTTCAGCTTCACGAAAAAGCCTACATCCACATTGAGGAGCCCACAAAAGTGTCGGGTTTTGCTCAACCCTTTCTTCCCCAAAACACAATAAAGGTCGACTTGTGCTTCCACTACATCACAGGGAAATCACAAGATCCGTGAGGCAACTCACAATCTGAGGCTCCCACAAGTCTATAGCTCAAAGAGATCATGAATCAACACCCACACAAACTCAAATCAACAAATCAAAACGAGAGAATCAACCAAGAGCTCAAGTAAAAACACACCTTCTCTCTTCTCTCCCAAATCTCACATATCCTCAAGATTCGCTCTTAAGACTCAAAGAATTGAAGAGAAAGGGCTAGGAGGGCTATTAGAAGGCTTTGGCAGTGCTAGGGTTCGAGAGAGGGCCTTTGAGGCACCGGGGATCCTTTTGATGGGGGTCTCGGGAATTAGCCATTGCCACCACAAAAAGTGCAGACTAGTTCAGCCCTAGACCCCGGACTAGTCCGGCCTATAGGGACCAGTGATGTCACTCTTGACCAACCACAAAGTCCCCCACCACCTTTTTAATTCAAATGGACACAACACCATGGACTAGTCCGTCCAAGAATGGACTAGTCCGATCTCACACAAAACCTTTTGTTCCGATTGAGAACGGATAAGTCTGTCCACCGGACTAGTCCAGCCCCGAAGGGTGGACAAGTCCGGCCATCCAAGACTTAGTCCTAGAAACCACCTTCAAGTCCATAGCGGACTACTCTGACTCAAAACTGACGAGTCTGAACTAACAGAGAAACTGCTCTTCTAGTCAGAAACGGACTAGTCTGATTGAGCGGACTAGTCCGGCCCACCAGGGCGGACTAGTCCGCTCATTGAGGACTTAGTCCTAGAAGGACTCATACCCACTCACCATGGACTAGTCTGTCCCCAAATGGACACGTCCGAACTCACACCGTAGCTCTTGGTCCACCTAACATCGGATTAGTCCGATGTGGCCGGACTAGTCCGGCCTTCCATCTGGAACAAATCTGGTCCTGTCCTTAGGGCGTTCTCAACTCATCTCTCAATCTATCCTAACATGGACTAAGAGCTCTTAGGAGATTCTCAAAATTTTTACACATTGAACACACTCATTATATGAGGCTAAACTCGATGTAAAGGAAAATTAAACTCTAAACTCTATTCTTCGAGTTTTCCATTTTTTTAACCTCTTTTTACTTTTTTAGTGTATCCAACTTCGTCCATTGTTTAGTCACCTGTACTCACACTTGTAATGCTCATTAGGCCCTTAAGTTTTATCATTAATCATCAAATCCCATGGGAATTAGCCTAGATGCACTTTCAACACACCACTCAAGCATTCTCTCATTGTATGGACTTGTTCTCCTAGTTTCTTAGTAGTGGTTAGGCTACAGAGAGGAGACTCTAGTCCCAAGTCCAAGTTGGGAAAGGTATGGCTCATGTATCTTTCTTTCCTTTTTTGACTTTATGCTTTATAATAATATTATTATTAGTCTCTCTTTATTCATATACTTGGGCAAAGCGTTTCTTGTTTGATTGTGGAGTCCATGTATGTGCTAGGTGTAGATATTATTATGATCTGATCATAATGTCTCTGTCGTGTTATGATAAACATCATACACCACCACTATAGTCTAATTAGGTAATAATATGAATATTTTAGTGCATGGTCCCAACATTTGTTCAACGATGTTTAGGTTAGTCATGGCCTTAGGAAGGTACTTGTACTGCAACTCTTAAGGCATTTACTTAACATGTAAGCGTCATGCTTAGATAGTTAAGTAGCATTGGATGTATAGTAGAACCACGGGTTGTAGGGGTAGGCACCACGTGGTGATAGCCCGATCCGTCCTTCATACCCCCCATGTTCATCTACGCCAAAGGCTCTTTGCGGGAATCGTCCTAATTTTGCCAGGGGTAAACCCATTCCCAATGTGTTGGACCACTAAGCTTTAGTATTCATTGTTAGCATATTCATGTGTACACTAATAGGCTATGTATGAGTAATTATAGCACACTAGGAGTAGCTCCATCTCGTAACTTGACCTTCACTAGGACTTCCTTACCCATTTGAGTAGATTGCTTAGGTGTGTGTCACACTACCCCCACTACATCATTTACCCATCCTACTAGGATTGTCACTAGAACACCCTACTCTTCCTATGATCTTGCCACTCTTCACATGCATTCCTTTGGGATAAAATATATATGATACCCTATAGAATACACTCGGGTGATATGCTATAGCATTACTTTCGTGTGCTTGCAGAACTCATCTTGCTTTGGTTTAGGTTAGCCTAGTGCCAACTGCATGTCTAGCACTTGTTGCTAGGATGATCTGTAGACATTAAGAAATAGCAACAAGCATTTATGGCGATGTTGCCAGAGAAGGCACAGAAGTTTTGCATGATCATGTGGTAGATAGGACTCTAGTAGTTTTTTAGTAGGATAACCTTTCCAACGAGGATGCGAATGCTCATCTGCAGCAATTCCTGGAGATTTGTAGCACTTTCAAGATCAAGGATGTCACATCGGATGTCATTCGTCTTCGATTGTTGTTGTTCTTGTAACACCCTCAGTTTCATCCATCATTCATTGTGTACATTCTTGTACATGTTTAACATCAAGCAACACAAAAAGAAATAAGTTTAAAATGAATTATAATCATAGAGCCAATTAAAACCTGTTGTAAGAGCAGACTTGTCTGGACATGGACCTCGAACTAGTCCGGTCTAACTCTCCTGAAGTTTGTACCCTGGACTAGTCCAGTTACCCCTCTGTTGAGACTTCCGACTTGTTTGTTTTGCTGCAGACTAGTCTGAAAAGTCTCTATTCCATTTTCGGACTTGTCCGATTTTAGCCAGACTTGTTCGTTTTCCCTCTGACTAATGTCGGACTTGTCCGATTTCGTCCGGACATGTCCGATTTCTCTCTGCCTAGCCATCGGGCTAGTCCGGTCTAGGGTGGACTTGTCCGCTGTTCGCGACTCCGATTCAATCTTTTCTTCCATGACTTGTTATTGGGTATTTACTTTAATTGGGCCCAAGAACGTCGTGTCTAACCTCTTTGGAGCCCCTGTGGGACCCCCAACCCGACCTCCACGCACCCCTCAAACTCGAAAGACATCCAACCCTACACCTCCAACCCTATATAAACAACCCAACACCCCAACTTTACATCTCTTTGTCACAATTGAAAGCAGCACAAACCCTAGTTCGGTGGAGCCGCCACCAAGGGAGATCTAGCAGCAAGGAGGAGAAGGAGATCACGAAGAAGGGTCAAGCAATCAAGATCTTCAGGGACTTTGTGTTCTTCATGACCAATTCACCCTCAACTTTTCATCACCAACCCTAGATTGTCAAGATCCAAGTTTCATCTTCAATTCTCGATCCTTGGAGTTCTAAACACATGGTACACGTTCTACTTTCTATTTTTCCACATGAACTCAACCCAATTCTCCCAAATCTCGCAGATCAAGAAAACCCTGGAAAACTCTAATTCGCTGGTTTTGCAAAGGGCAGACTAGTCCGGCCTTGGTAGCGGACTAGTCCGGTCTCTGAACCTAAATTGTGCTGAATTGATTCCAAATTGACTCAAATCAATCCCAAACCTGTTGAAACTTGTTAGAAACATTTGTAACTAGCTGGTAAACATTAATAGCAACTCATTAACAAGTTTTACCTCATAATTGCATTAATCATGCCATGACATGTCATATTGAGTACTATACGAGCATTATTTGATTGAATTGGGTGTTTTTGCATGTTTGTCGCTCGGAATAGAAGGTGTTGCGCTAGAGGGTGTTGTCGAGGACCTCCAGTACCAGAACTTTGAAGCTTTTGACCCAAACCAAGCTCAGGGGCAAGGCAAGTGTCCT
The DNA here is from genome assembly GCA_036927565.1 of Tuctoria greenei. Taxonomy (NCBI): domain Eukaryota; kingdom Viridiplantae; phylum Streptophyta; class Magnoliopsida; order Poales; family Poaceae; genus Tuctoria; species Tuctoria greenei. The sequence goes on from JAYESD010000004.1 coordinate 34,996,166, forward strand.
TGATCATTTTGATCCTGTTTTTAAATGTTTTGTTTGAAAAAGTGCATGCTTGTGTCAAATTGATGGGATACCCATTTATTGGTGTTATCTAGACTTGTTTGACCATCCTTGTCGCTTGGAATATATTGTAGAGTGTCGGGAATGGCTTTTTGACTTTTTTTTCTTTGTTCCAAATTAATTGGGATGGGAAAACAACCAAAATTCTTAGTCATGATTTAATGAACCTATGGATGATGTAAATTGATGAATATGGCTAAATGGTAATGTGGGACTTGGGAGATCTAAGAAAGCATGGTTTGTGGATTGCGTTGGATGTTATGGTGGTTTGCTTGATTTGGATCTAAGGACCAGTTCATGCAAGAATAGGCCAGGACTACAATGCCACCACGAGGCCAAGTATGGGCGACATAGCTGATTAAATAGGGTATTGCTAGTATTGCGCGGACCATTTGAAAGAGTAAGTAAGGGGAGTCGGATTGGGTTTGTATGAGTGGAGGGACTCCCTGGGATCCCAAGAGCACAAGAGAGGGCCCTTGGTTTAGGATGTGCTCAGTTGGAGGCATCGCCATCAGTGAAACCTAAGTTGGTTTGTACATGCTAGTAGTCCCTTTGTAAAGGCTATTTTGTGATCTCTTGGCCATACACCTATGGTAGTGTCTTGGCATAATAGAGATTTCCTTTAGTCGCTGACGGATGACAAAATCACAAACTTGTGGGTAAAGTGGTACAACCTTTGCAGAGTGTTAAAATCTATCATGATAGTCGTGCTCCCGGTTACGAGCACCTGGATGACCTACATGATTAGAGGGAACTCGAGATTTGGGATGGTTTGTTATGGTTATGGTTATGGTTATGTATTGGGTTATGATAAATGGACATGGATGATGATGATGGTAATAATCTGGCATATGGATGGATAATTGATTATGGTTTTGTATTTATGTTAATTATGTAAGATATGATGGGATTACTTCACATAGACATAATATGATGCTTTTTACACGTTTTAAATGTAATTTTCAGCAATGAGCCATTGTTTATTAGCATGCCTTGTTTAAGCTACATGTCATACATTACAACACTTGCTGAGTACGACATGTACTCACCCTTGCAATTCCCCCACCAACAATTGCAGGTCAGGATCGGGAGTATCATGACATTAATGAGGAGTTCTAGGCTGTGTGCTGCCGCCAGCTTTGCATATGGTGTTGCTTGGAGCCGCGCTACCCTTATGCTTATTTTTCTTAGATTGCTTAGTTGCTTAATTAGAGTATTTCCGCTGCAGTTATAGTTCAATAATTATCAATAGAGCTATAATTTGAGGATTACTTGAATGTTGTAATGAAAGTACTTATTTAATAATTTGAGTTGTGGTAATTATCTGTTTATCATTTGTGAATCACTTGTATATGTGTGTTAAACCTCCTGGACACACATATACTGCACTTGGTTCATTTTTGGAACCGGGTGTCACAGTACTCCTTCCAAGGAAGATTGAATAGTGGTTCTACGTGAACCTAAGTGCTATAAACACTTGGGAAAAGTGTGTTGCAGCATCCCTCGCCAAATTCTTCCTGTTGGGCAAGACCAATGCCCTACGTGGAATAATCTCAAGCTTCCAGCAAGAGCCCAAGGAATCCATTCCCGAGGCTTGGGAGAGGCTTCAGGAGTACATCCTGGCATGTCCCCGCCATGGGATGTATGATTGGCTCATCATCCAAATTTTCTACAACGGGTTGACTCTGCCGACCCATGATCATGTGGATGCTTCTACTGGAGGAGCCTTCTTCTCACTTACGGTGCCCAAAGCTAAAGAAATAATTAAGAAGATGGTTTCCAACAAGGGATGCAGCGATGAGCATCTGCAGCCTTGACAGTGAGGCATGCACGCCTTCAAAGAAGTGGACATGATCGCTACCAAACTGGACCTCCTGATGAAGAAGTTGGACGGCCAAACCAATAGAGAAGTATTTTACACCAACCAGGCTTTAGACACTCATATGACGTGTGAGGTATGTGGCAACATGGGTCATATGGGGAGTGACTTCCACGAGACCCGTGACGATGGCTTGTACTTAGCCAACAATGGAAACTTCAACAATGGTTATCGTACAAGAGGTCAAGGGTGGGGCCAACCACACCCTTTATTTCAAGGGGCCTACAACAACAATGGAAGTGGGAATCATCCCAACTTGAAGGAACTTTTGCCATTAGCCAACTCAAGATTGATGATGCCTTATCCAAGAAGTTGTCATCTAATGACAAGATCCTGGAAAATATCAATGTCAAGATTGAAGGCTTAGCTTCTTCCTTCAAGAAATAGTTGAGCGTCAACAAGATTTTGGTGACTCGATTGGCTCAACTGGTAGCTGGTATCCCTCCATTGGAGAATGGCAAGATGCCAGAGCAACCCGAACCTCCAGTAGAAAATGTCAACATGATCTCCATACGGAAGGTCAAATGGTTGAATGACCTAGGATGCCCTACAATATCCTGCTCCATTGGGACACAACATTTTGACAAGACACTTTATGACCTTGCTGCAAGTGTTAGTGTCATGCCAAAGGTGGTCTTTGACAAGCTCAACTTCACCACATTGTCTCCAACGTCGATGCAACTCCAGCTAGTCGACCCTTCGGTCCGTTACCCCGCGGGTATTGCTAAAGACGTTCCCATGAGAATCTGGAACTGCTTCATACCTGTGGACTTCGTGGTGCTCGACATGCAGGTCAAGAAGGAAACTCTGCTCATTCTTGGGAGCCCTTTCCTTAGCACCGCGGATGCTTGCATCGATGTGGGAGCCGGATAAACCCTCTTCCATATCCATGGCAAGGAGGAGAAGTTTGACTTTCAGTCAAGGAAGGATCAATGCTCCATGATCAAGATCAAGTATGGCCCGAATGTCAAACACATCAAGGAGGTCAAAGTGACACCACCTCAAGTGGACACCCTCTTTCATTCATGAGGAAACTAATTTATGAGGAGACTCTATCTTTTTGCCCACGCCAACATTTCAAGAAGATGGAGAAGCATCGGCCGTTTGAATGGCTCAAGTCCACTAAACTGCCAAATAAAGAATGGCGGAAGAAGCAAAGCGAGTCAGCCGTGCCAACTTCTTCGGGGCTGGAGGCTGAAAATTTAAGCTTCATTAAGACGGAGGAAAATCCATTTTATTGGATCTTTGGATGAGACCTCGCCAATAGGTTAATTTGGTAGTTATATCATTTTTTATTTTTCCATCCCCATTTGAATTTTTGTTTTTTCAAATACATGTTTGCTTTTCTATAGGGAGTTGGGAATTTTGAGTTCTCAACTTAGATTTGCATTTGATTTTTGGAAAACCAAAAAAATAAAAAAATTGATTTTGGGAAGTTTTTTTGAAAAACAATTTTTTCGGAACAAATTTGTGGTTGATTCATGCAACGGCTAGAAATATAGTCGTTGGGGAGGCACATGCCAAAAGAGGGACAGAGGGACCACCTTACAGGGCGGTCGAACCCCCTAGTCGGCTGAGTTGGGGGATTGCCATTTTGGCTCTCCCTCCTCCGATGGCTATATTCCATTTTCTAATGACCGTTGGGGGTGCTAGACTATTTATACATGCCCGGATGAGTGTGTTCCTTCACACTTCAATCCATTTTAACCTCCCCAACTCACTCACTCACTTGCTCAAGAATTGTTTTGCTCTTTGTTGAAACACTTCTCCCAATTTTCAAGAAAAAAAGATTTGCTTTCATCCTCATTTGCAGTTTCAAGTTCCTCTCAAGTTTGACAAAACAATTCATTGGGGGGTTTTATTTGGTTTTCCCTAACGTGACACATTTTGAGTTTGTTTTGTTGTTTGTTCTGCAGTTGTGTAGCCATGAAGAGCATGAAGAGGTTGTTTGGAAAGAGGAAGGGAGCTTCATCAAGCTCAAGCCATGGAGGAGACTCAAGCTCACACCTCTCCTCTGGACCTACACCAAGTCCACAGTGGGGAGGTGCGCAAGACGATGTCTTGATGGAAGAAGGCAATGCTCTCTTCCACCTTCTCAATGACGACGACCTCAACTTGGAGCACGATGTTGAACGACAAGCCTACAACCTTATCCGAGATCATGAATTCGCTCACACGAAGGCCTACGATCTGGTACTACTCTCAAAAATTGGTATGGATTTCGTGTTATTTACCCTTTGGCATGCATTAGGATGGGATAATTTTTCTCAAATAGATGAGAAAGATTCACACCTCCTTACTATTGACGTTTCTTATGCCACAGATCATCTCTAGTAAGAGATGAGGTCCGCAAGCACACGAAAACTATGGTATAGAATTTCACCCAGGACTATTCCCAAGGGTATCGTATTTATCCCAAAGGAAGGCAATGGAGTAAAGTAAACACTACTCTTATGATCAAGCTAAGGGATACTAATCAATTATCAAGACGGGGTAAATTGATAATATATGGGTAGTGTGACACACACCTAAGCAATCTATTCTAAAGGGTAGATGAGTCCTAGTGGAGGTTAGACTACGAATTGAGGAGTTGCTCCTACGATGCTTCTAATATACACATACATAGCCTAGGTTAGATACTAATGAGCATGTCAATGGTGAATACTTATGCTAAGTTGTTCAACACATCGGGCACGGGTTTACCCCTAGGAACACTAGGCGACTCCTGCCAAGAGCCCGTGGTATAGCCGAACGTGGAGGATTACAAAGGACAGATAGGGCTATCACCACCTCTGCCTACCTCTTCAATCCGTGGGTCAATGAGACATTCAACGCTACCTCCTATCCTAGCACCATGCTAGCATATTAAGTAATTACCTTAAGAGCCCTGGCACAAGCCATCCTAAGGCAATGAACTAAATCATCATTGAACCAATGTTGATACATAGCACAAGTGATTCATATTAACATGATCATATCATAACTAATTGGACTACAGTGGGGGTTTGTAGTGTTTATGATGATAGATTAAAAGTGATATGGCATAATCATAAAGACTACTCCTACCACATACATGGAATCCACAGTCAAACAAGAAATGCTTCATCCAAGTATATGAATAAAAGAAGACTAACGATAATATCTTTATTATGCATAAAGTCACAAATATAAGAAAAGATACATGAGCCATACCTTTCCCAACTTGAACTTGGGACTAGAGGCTCTCCTCTCTATAGCCTAACTCCACTAAGGACTAAGAGAACTAGTGTATACAATAGAGTGATGCTCAAGTGGTGTGTGTTGAAGTGAGGGGTGAGGGGTCCTATTTATATCTTGGAGAAGGGTTGGTTCCCGCCACTAAAAGCGCGCGAATCAGTAACCACTGACTTCTTCAAGCTGGGAGGAGCCAACATGTGGTGTTTGACCGCGTTTGGCGCCAGGACCTAGTCGGCTGACTAGGGGGGTCGGTCGACATGGTCCTGGCTCCAAACGGCCAGTTCTTCCTCCAGGTGACTGGCAGGTGGGTCCCATTCCATGATATATGTGCTACACTGTTGGATGGCCTCGTATTCTTCTGTTTGTGGGCCATTTGATCCATGTGGTGCCACGTGGTGACGCCTGATTGGTTGAGATGATAATTTATAGTATCCATACCCTTGTTTCACTTCAATTCTGTATAAAATACCTGCATGCACCAATTTCTCCAAGTACATGTCGAAATAGGTTAAATAGAAAGGTGATGTGTGCAATAAATGATATTTCCTTTACATAATTTGAGTTATATTGACGGGTGAAATTTGTATATAACAACCGTCAATAAACCCCCAAGCTTATCCTTTACTCATCCCGAGCAAAGTCAAGACTTTAGGTTGATGATCAGATCAGAAGTTGCTTCAATGTTCTACTTTTCAAAAGTACCATGTGCACAACAAAATATTCTATCTAGTATTGCAAAAATTGACATGGTACTTCACCCATCTTAAGTCATTATGGGGCTTATGCCATCTCCTATTCATGGGTGGTTCAAAGATAGAACAACAAATGGAGCACACATACCCTTGAAATCAAGTTCCACTCAAATCCCAAAGAGTTCAATTTAGATTATAAGTACCTCAATTTAATTTATCTCGGTCTCTCCTTTGTGTGTAGTCGAAATATTTCCTCACCAAGGCATTTTGCCTACACTCATCCTACCACTAAATAAGGCTTGTATGTAGAGCTTGGTAGGGAATATAGTAGATATATTTGCAACACATAATATCGCTAAATCAAAAGAGCAAGCCTTAGGACAAATCAATTCAAAACAATTTGATTCAAGACTTGTGCATGTGTGATGGAATGGAGTGGATGTGTATATTGAGATGACTCCTTTTTGATTGGGCTCTCTTATTTTGCGAGGATGAAACATGGCTACTTTTCTCTTTCTTTCTTTTTTTTCTTTTCTTCTTTCTCTCTTTTTTCTTCTTTTTTTTCTCATGTTTATGATGTAAGCATGCATTTTTTTTATTTTTATTTTTCTTGTAGCCATGTATTCTACTCCCTTTTTATGCAATAACTTTGGAGAAAGTACTAAGCATGAATGGTATGGAGTTTCTCTTTTTATTGTGGAATGGTGGTATGATGGGAATGTTTCTTACTTCTAGTGTAGAAGTATAGCATGTGCAAGTGAAGTCTTGAATTCAAAAGGTAATGAATAAAATATTACATGGGTCAATACTAGTTTGACAAAGCTCAATGTGAGAACAAATAGCATATGCATAAGGTCTATCAATGTAATGTATCATATGGCTTTGGTGGGTATTTCCAATCAAATGAGAGTAACTTAAATCTTTTTAGAATTTTTTCGGAAATCTAAGTTTCACTTTCAAACTAGGAATAGCAGCCCTATCACTTTATCATATCTCACAACAACTTAGAATTGGATTAAGCTTTTGCTACCCACAATTTATAAGTCAGGGCAAAAGTAATTCTAGCCAATGAAAGCAATATTTTGGAGGGTAGTGAGTTGTAAACTAGGGACCTAGGAAAATTAAACTAGAGCAACTATTCATCATTTCATCTATGTGAATTCCAAACCATTCTTACTGCACATCTTTTATTTTATTTTGAAAGCAAACCTACTCTACATATTTTTAAGTTTTTTATATGAAAGGTGGATAATGGGTGAATGGAAAATAAATATGCAAGGGGTGTGATACAAGTTACCTCAAGTGGGGGTCCTCCCCCAAGCTTGTTCTTGTTCAAGGCCCGCGATAGGGGTTGAAACCCTAACGACGGATGTAGGCCATGAGGTTGGCTTAACCTTGTTGCAGCATGGCTTTGACATTGGAGGGATTGAGCATCGATGTTGCATTGCCTTCCATGAGTTTCATGAATGTGGTCGAGGAGAGTGTTGTTGATGTCGCTCATCAACACTTCATGGTTTCCCTAGGTTGGATGTACCCTGTTATTCCTTGGCTAAGGTAGTGATAACCCTTAGCACAAAGGCATGACGTGCAGTCAACATGCGTTGAGTGTGTTCCGTCATTCTTTGGCTAAGTTGTATCATACCTTCTTGCCATAATGGAATAACTAGTACCCCTCATGCATTGAGTGTGATTCGTCATTCCTTGGCTAAAGTAATGATAACATTTAGCCACAAAGGAGTGACAAGTACCCAACATGTGTTGAGTATGATCATGTTATTCCTTGGCTAAGGTACAAACTACCTATAACCACAAAGGGATGACGTGCACTCAACATGTCTTGAGTGTGATCCGTTGTTCCTTGGCTAAGGTATAAAACACCTTTTGGCCACATAGGAACAATTTGCACCCAATATACATTGGATGTGATATTTTCATTCCTTGGTTAAGGTATATCATATCTTTTCATTGCTTATTGACGTTTCTCACGTCACAGATCATCTGTAGTGAGAGATGAGGTCTGTAAGCGCACAGGAACTATGGTGTAGCATTTCACCCAAGAGTATTCTCAAGGGTATCGTATTTATCCCAAAGGAAGGCAATGGAGTAAAGTAAACACTACTCTTATGATCAAGCTAAGGGATACTAATCAATTATCAAGACGGGGGTAAATTGATAATATATGGGTAGTGTGACACACACCTAAGCAATCTATTCTAAAGGGTAGATGAGTCCTAGTAGAGGTTAGACTAAGAATTGAGGAGTTGCTCCTACGATGCTTCTAATATACACATACATAGCCTAGGTTAGATACTAATGAGCATGTCAACGGTGAATACTTATGCTAAGTTGTTCAACACAACGGGCACGGGTTTACCCCTAGCAACACTAGGCGACTCCTGCCAAGAGCCTGTGGCATAGCCGAACGTGGAGGATTACAAATGACAGATAGTGCTATCACCACCTACTGCCTACCTCTTCAATCTTTGGGTCTACGAGACATTCAATGCTACATCCTATCCTAGCACCATGCTAGCATATTAAGTAATTACCTTAAGAGCCTGGGCACAAGCCATCCTAAGGGAATGATTTAAATCACCGTTTAACCGATGTTGATACATAGCACAAGTGATTCATATTCACATGATCATATCATAACTAATTAGACTATAGTGGGGGTTTGTAGTGTTTATGATGATAGATTAAAAGTGATATGTCATAATCATAAAGACTACTCCTACCACATACATGGAATCCACAATCAAACAAGAAATGCTTCATCCAAGTATATGAATAAGAGAAGACTAAAGATAATATCTTTATTATGCATAAAGTCACAAATATAAGAAAAGATATATGAGCCATACCTTTCCCAACTTGGACTTGGGACTAGAGGCTCTCCTCTCTATTGCCTAACTCTACTAAGGACTAAGAGAACTAGTGTATACAATAGAATGATGCTCAAGTGGTGTGTGTTGAAGTGAGGGGTGAGGGGTCCTATTTATAGCTTGGAGAAGGGCCGATTCTCTCCACCAAAAGCGTGTGAATCAGTCACCACTGACTTCTTCAAGTCGGGAGGAGCCAACACGTGGCGTTTGACCGTGTTTGGCGCCAGGACCTAGTCAGCTGACTAGGGGGGTCGGCCAACCTGGTCCTGGCTCCAAACGGCCAGTTCTTCCTCCAGGTGACTCACAGGTGGGTCTAATTTCATGATATAGGTGCTACACCGTTGGACAGCCTCAGATACTTCTGTTTGTGGGCCATTTGATCCATGTGGTGCCACGTGGCGATGTCTAATTGGCTGGGATGATAATTTATAGGATCCATCCTCTTGTTTCACTTCAATTCTGTATAAAATACCTGCATGCACCAATTTCTCCAAGTACATATGGAAATAGGTTAAATAGAAAGGTGATGTGTGCAAGAAATGATATTTTCTTCACATAATTGAGTTATATTGACGGGTGAAATTGGTATAAAACAGCCGTCAACACTTACTATTCAATTCCTATGCACCCTAAAAATTGGATTTGAAGGTATTACTATTAGTTTTTTTAAAAAGAATACTTTATCCTATGGAAATAACTAAGTGAAATCCTAGGCTTCTATATACGTTGTTTAATAGATTTAGATACTTCGCATAAATTTAACAAACAAGTTTTTTGGCAAGAATTGACTTGTGGGATAGCATGTAGGATCCTAGGAATGGCCACTTGCAAAATCCCACCTTAAGCTTCATGAATAGATGGGTGGCTATATCTATGTTCTCTAGAGGAGATGTTAGAATTGTACGCGAAGATGAGCTTAGGATCCTTTTTGCCATGGTTAAAAAAATTAAAATTGCTCCTATCAAGGCTATGATGTCACAATGGTTAGAAAACACTAAATGACGAGTCCAATTGAATGTACTTCATTAATTACCCGCATTGCTACCAGAGTAGGGGCTTTTGAAAATGCTTTAATTGAATATATTTCAACAAGCCGCTACTTGATAGATGAGGACTATCTAGTGAGAGGACACACTCTTAAACATGATCTAGATAGATCCTTGGTGTTTTTTATATTGGCTTTGTAAATGAGATTTGATTACCTAACCCGGATTTTAATTTATACAAATTTCAGCAACTAACCATTGCTCTTCAACCTATCGAAGAGGTATGTAGGAGTAATGATTCCGGCAGGGTCACAAGAAGCCTTTCAAGAGGAGCAGCCATGGAGATGCCTCTACTATCTACTCCTGCCTATGAGTACCAAGAGGAAGTGGATACGACGGGTGATGCACCCGGTTGGACCCAACCTCAAACGTATGAGGCCGGAGGATCGTCGTGGCAAGAGTGGACTACTACCGTAGGGAGATGGGATCCTTGTGGTTCCAACTGAAGCTCTAGTAACTTGCCCCCTCTAATGAGTACAGTCGTTCCTTCTCGACCCGAGGTTCTCGTGACCTTGGCCAAGGAATGGAGGAACTCACTCAAAGAATGGGAGACCTTGAAGTGAGGACAGGCGACGTCATCAACACCCTTGATGATCACATCCAAGGTACCCACGACTGACAGCAACAAATCAATGTACAGTTCAACAACGTTAACACCATGCTACAACAACAACAGGCTGACCTCATGGCCTATTTCTGTCATCAAGGATTTAATTGTTACCATGGAGATTGATGAAGAACAAGCTTGGGGGAGGACCTTCACTTGAGGTAACTTGTATCACACACCGTTTAAATTCCATTATTTTATTTCTTTCTTGCCATATCATTTGCGTCTAAAAATAATAATGTATGTAGTATAGGTTAGGTTAATACAATAAAAGATGTGCGATAAGAATATTTTTTACATTCCATAAGTTGAAATGATGAATAGTTGCTCTGTTCTATTTTCCTTTGTCTCTTGCATACAACTTAGTATACTCCAAGTATTGCATTTATTGGCTCAGAATATTCTTGCCTTAAAACTTGGAATTTCTGGGTAGCAAAAGCTTAATTCAATTCTAGGTTGTTGTGGGATATGATATAGTGATAAGAGCTGCTAAAATCCTAGTTAAAAAAGTGAACCTTGATTTTTTGGCGATATTCTAAAATGGAAGTTCCTCGTTTGATAAAATTCCTACCAAAGCCATATGATGATTCAAACTTGAATGAACTGTATGCATATGCTATTTGCTTTCACATTGAACCTAATCAAACTAGTATAGACCTATGTGAGAATGTTTTCATGCTTTTATGATCAGATTTCACAGGCACATGCTAAACTTCTATACTAGAAGTTAGCAAAATTCTATCGTAACATTCCACCATCAAAATATACTCCATGTTTTTCATGCATAATACTCTCTTCAAAATATTTGAAAAAGAGGAGTAGAAGACATGGCTACAAAAAAAAGAAAAAGAAAAATGCATGCTCATATACAAAAGAACGGAAAAAAAAAAAGAGAAAGAAAAAGAGAATAAGTAGCCATGTTTCATCCTCACAATAAAGAGAGTGCATACAAAGGAATTATTTTCATATTCCACTCCACAAATATTCCATCACAATTGCACAAATATTGATCAAAATTATGATTTTTTTTCTCCTAAGGCTTACTCTTTTGACTTAGCAATTGATGTGCTGCTGTCGGTACCCTGCGTACCGGATACCCTTTGGGACTGCCAAGAGTTCAAAGGAACTTCACCTGTCTGAGTTGAAGACCTCCGAAGACCCCACGTGTCATACGGAACCGGATATGCCTCCCTTCTATGGTTAGACCTAGTGCCGCCACGTGTATCATAAAACTGAAGCTACATTCCTTACATGGGAAAGATCCAGGCTACATACATGTGCGGCACCCCCGGACCTAACCCTGACAGAGGGAAGCTCCGGTACCGACACGTGTACAACGGCACCGGACCTACCCATTCCAGACGGTAAGCTCCGGAGCTGCCACGCGTCCAACCGCTGGACCTTCAACCTCAACAGGCAGAGTGGTGGACTTCCAACGGCTCGGACCTTCCAGGAACATTCAAGACCTCAAGACCTGATTAAGTGTCATTAATGTTATCTTAATGACACACGATCAGAGGGACCTTAATACCAGTAACACCACTGTCAAGGAACATTACCACACTATTAAGGGTAATTAAGCTCATTAATTGTGTATTAAGCATCAGAAACCGCCAGGGCCACATGTTGGGCGAGGCTAACGATGTAACGGCCAGTCCTTGTACTATAAAAGGACTGGCCGAGCGATACACAGAGAGACTCCCATAGACAGAGACTTCCACACACACTCACGTACGCTGTGAGGAGACACTATAGTCTTTCACACTAAAAGCGCTCAGACGCTCAATACAACAACAACACACACCCGTGGAGTAGGGTATTATGCTCAGGCAGTCCGAACCACGTAAATCCTCATGTCAACTTGCCATCGTGTTCTGAATCTCTGCGCGCCCACAACCGAACTACAAACTCCGCGGGCTACCAACGGTGGTACCGAGAGAATTGCCAGAATCACACTCCGACAGTTGGCGCGCCAGGTAGGGGGTGCCCGAGATTCAAAGATGGTGAACTCTGCTGCTAGATCGTCCAACGGCAACCACGTCGCGCAACCTACTGGAGGCAACCCCTCCAACCTGAAGCAGCCAGGAGGTGATGTGGCTCCAGCAGGAGTCATGCCACCACCGCCACCATCTGCTCCTGTGAATCAAGCTGGACATCGAGATGGGGCGTCTGCGTTGGTCACTGCATCGGTGAACAACAACCCTGAACACACGATTAATGCCGTGCGTGCTCTTCTCCAACGTCCACCACCTCTAGGAGCACCACAGGGTGCGATGGAGCAGTGGAGAGCTGATGTGGAGCATCTGGTTGCAGCAGCAGCCGATGGCATCAGCAATCAAGGTCCTCCCCCCTCGGGGCGGGCCCCATCGCTGCATCGGACCGTGTCGGGTAGACTCGGTCCTCACGCTTCACAGCACAGGAGGCGTGTTGTGTCTCAGCAAGCGACGTCGCTGCCTTCCGGGGCGCGACGTACTCATACAATAACGAGGCTTTCGACTCATGACCTCATCGAGCGTGATCACCGTTACCGTCAACAGGACGGCCGCGTCCACATCGAGCGCGCTCGTGAGAGGAGAGAAGCTCGGGATAGTCCTGCTCCTGAGGGAGTAGGAGGAGGCTGTTCTGCCTTGGCCATGCACCTACGCATGGCTAGATGGCCGCAGAAATTCCGGCCTCACCTGCCAGAGAAATTTGATGGGACTGTCAATCCCGCGGAATTTCTACAAATTTACTCCGCCGCTATCCTTGTGGCTGGGGGAAATGAGGGCGTGATGGCCAACTAATTCCCTGTGGCTTTAACTGGGACCGCCAGGTCTTGGTTCATGAGCCTCCCCCCGACTCCATCAACAGTTGGGCAGAACTGTGCCAACAGTTCACCGCCAACTTCGGGAGCACATATACCTGACCAGGCACGAAACTGGACTTTTTTGCTGTCAAGCAGAAGGGGGGAGAGTCCCTGCGATTCTTCATCCAGAGGTTCTCCCAGGTACGAAACACCATTCCTTCTATCTCAAGAACCTCTGTTATTATAGCATTCAGACAGGGCATTCAAGACAAGAAGATGCTGGAGAAGCTGGCGACCAAGGAAGTCACCAGCGTCACGAAACTCTTCAGCTTGGCAGACAAGTGTGCCAAAGCTACGGAGGGTCGTGAAATGCACTCCCAACCACCTCCGAAGGACAACAAAAAGTCCTCCAAGGGTGAAGGCGCTACCTCCGGGATTGGTAAGAAGAAGAAAAAGTCCAACGGCAAGAAGAAGCCGTCGGCCGGCACACCCACAGCCGCTGCTGCTGCAGCTCCGAGTGGCCGGGGGCCACGCCCCGAGAAACAACCCGTCGTCTGAAGACGGTGGCAGCTCCAAGATGTGGTGTCCCATACAAAAGACGAACAGCCACAACCTGGAAGGCTGCCGAGAGGTCCAGAACCTCGCCGAGCGCTACAACAAGCGTCGGGAAGAAGTTCCTTTCCGTCAAAGGGATGGAAAACAAAAAGTCGACGAAGCTCCGGCTGAAGAGGAGTTAGGCTTTCAGGACCCCAAAAGCGTCTTGAAGGCTGTTTACACCTCCTTTGACGATGACTCTGACATCTCCGACAATGAGCATCGGAAGACCATGAACACCATCTTTTGTGGTTCGTGGGACATCACCTCCCGCCGTGTCCTCAAGACAATGCGGCGAGAATTGGCTTCTGTAGCTCCCACCACCAGGGTGGAGCCGCACCGGAAGTGGATGGACACTGCCATCACCTTCGATGCTTCGGACTGCCCGCGAAACATGATCGGAGTTGTTCAACTCCCATTGATGGTATCTCCGGCCATCAATAACATCCAGCTCCACCATGTAATGGTGGACAAAGGTTCGGGGCTGAACCTCATAAGCTTCAAAGCTTTCGTCAAGCTTCGGCTCCGACCTTCAGATCTTTGCCCCTCCATACCTTTCTCCGGAGTAGGTCCGGGGGCCATCACTCCAATCGGTGCTATTACTCTCGCGATGACCTTCGGGACCTGGGAGAATTACAGGACTGAGAAGTTGGTCTTCGACATGGCGCAGATCAAATTACCATTCAACGCCATCTTGGGCAGACCAGCCTTGTACAAATTCAAGACTGCTGCTCATTATGGCTACTTGGTGTTGAAGATGCCAACACCATCAGGTGTTCTCCGAATCCACAGAGATCGCACCGCTGGAGTTACTGCTCTGGAAGAACTCCACGTGCTTGCCATAGCATAGGAGGAAGAATCCAGAAAGGAGCAGGCTCCGAAGCCTCTGAGCATTCATCATCGAGGCTCAACCTCCGCACCTCGTGTGCAACCAAGCGGCAACACTGACATTCCCGTCAAAGTCGTCCAAATTAGTTCTGACGCCGCTCAGACCACCCGTATATCGGGAGGTCTGAACGACAAATAGGAACTCATGCTCATCACTTTCCTCCGGGCTAATGTTGATGTGTTTGCCTAGCAACCGTCACAAATGCCTGGGATCCCTAGGGAAGTGATTGAGCACAATCTCAAGATTTATCCCGACGTACGGCCTGTCCATCAGAAGCCACGGAAGCAATCAGTAGAGTGATATAACTTCATACATCAAGAAGTGAAGAAGTTGCTCGAAGCTGGATTCATCCGAGAAGTCTTCCACCCAAAATGGTTGGCAAACCCAGTCATTGTACCTAAGGCCGGCGGGAAGCTTCGGATGTGTATCGACTACACTACACTGTATAAGGCATGTCCAAAGGATCCATTTCCACTACCTAGAATAGATCAGATAGTGGATTCCACCTCCGGGTGTGAATTACTGTATTTCCTAGACGCATATTCTGGGTATCATCAAATCAGGATGTCTAGGGAAGATGAAGAGCATACTTCCTTCATCACAGTAGATGGATTATATTGTTACACTGCCACGCCATTCAATCTCAAAAACGCTGCCTCAAAGTTTGTACGAGCTATGTACAAAACTTTTGGAGAGCTCATCAGAGATGTAGTGGAAATGCATGTCGATGACATTGTCGTCACGATCAAGAACAAGGAGTCATTACTTGACACCTTGCAAGCTATCTTCGACATGTTGCGAATCACACGCACAAAGCTGAACCCAGACAAGTGTGTCTTCGGGGTTAGCTCCGGAAAGCTTCTTGAATTCTTGGTGAACCACCGAGGAATAGAAGCACATCCGGTGAAGATTAAAGCTATTGAAGACATGCGACCACCAGCCCGCATCAAGGACGTCCAGAAGCTGACTAGATGTCTAGCTGCCCTCAGCCGGTTCATCTCAAGACTGGCGGAACGGGCGCTACCCTTCTTTAAATTATTGAGGAAGTCCGGACCATTCCAATGGTCTGAAGAAGAAGAAAATGCTTTCCAAGAGATAAAGCAGCTACTCACCACTCTACCAACTTTGGTAGCTCTGGATCCTGGTGAGCTACTTCTGCTTTACATTTCGGCAATTGACGAATTTGTCAGCATGGTCCTTGTTGCAGAAAGACCAGAACCATCTCTAGTTCAGGGAGCCAGACCCCTCCAGGAGGGTCCGGAGCTACCTGAAGGCGAGTCTGGGTCCCAGCCCCCAGACCCTGATCCTCAAGGTGAGACGCCAGAGGATCAACCTCCTTCAAATGAAGGAGTTACTGTTGCTCAACAAGAAGATCCGGACCCCTCTGGGAAGGTCTGAGTCACTTCAGAAGAAGCTCCGGATTTCTCTAGCAGGGACCTGGAAGTCCCCGAAGAAGGTCTGGACCCCTCCGGGAGGGTCCGGATTGATGAGGAGGAAGCTCCGGGCCCCTCTGGGAGGGTCCGGACACTCCAGCACCCAGTGTACTTCATTAATGAAGTACTCCATGACGCCAAGACTCGATACCTGTAGGTGCATAAGCTGCTCTATGTAGTTCTCATTGCCTCTAGGATGCTTCGACACTACTTCCAAGCTCACAAGATTTCAGTGGTAACCTCTTATACACTACGTGCAATCTTACATAACCCCAACTCTATTGGGAGCATTGCAAAGTGGGTAGCGGAATTGGCCGAGTTCGATCTTGAATTCGTACCAAGACAAGCGATCAAGAGTCAAGCATTGGCAGACTTCGTGGCGGATTGGACCCCCTCTCCATCAAATCCTGGGGGCCCCAGTGAGCAGAAGCCGGAACTCAAGGTTTCGGTCTTCACCGAGCCTCACTGGACTCTCTACTTTGACGGTTCCGTGCAGAAGCAGGGGGCTTGAGCTGGAGTCCTTCTCCTCGCTCCGACCGGGGAGAAGGTCAAATACATGGTTCACCTTGACTTCAAGGCGACCAATAACATAGCAGAGTATGAAGCACTAATCTATGGGCTCAAGGTGGCACTATCATATGGTGTCAAGCAGCTGTTGGTAAAGGATGATTCGCAGCTCATTATAAAACAAGTCAATGGTGAATGTTGCTGCAACAACCCTCAATTAGCTGCATACCTACTTGAAGTCCAGAAGCTTCAAAAGGACTTCGACGTCATGGATCTTTGCCATGTCCAGCGTCTCAACAATGCTGAAGCCGATGAACTCTCGACGAAAGCTTCAACCAAAGCTCCGGCTCCTGACGGAACCTTCGTCCGGAGATTGTCAAGACCAACAGCTCAGCCTACCGAACTGAGCGAAGGGGTCGAGACCAGCACCTCGAAGCTGGCGGTCCCGATGGCCCTATTACCATGGCGTCCATCAAGGCTCTTAGGTGCTGCAGAAAGCTCCGAGCAACCCAGCACGCAAGACTCAAATGGTCAAGTTAGCTCAGATGCATGGATATCGGAGATCCGGAGCTACTTGGAAGACAATTTCCTTCCTGAAGACAATGTATCCGCTGACTGGATAGTCGGATTGGCTAAAAGATACATACTGGTATAAGGGGATCTCTACCGGTGTGGTGCCAACAGTGTTCTAATGCGGTGCATTACAAGGGAAGAAGGTCGCGAGCTTCTCACGGAAATCCATGGAGGCGAGTGTGGGAATCACGCGTCTTCCCGCACGTTGGTCGGTAAAGCCTTCCGGCATGGTTTTTACTGGCCTACAACACTCCAGGATGCAACTGAGCTAGTGAAGAAATGCGAAGCATACCAGTTCCATGCAAAGCAAATTCACACACTAGCTCAACCTCTACAAATGATACCTCCTACATGGGCATTCGCTGTGTGCGGGATGGATATCTTGGGACCTTTCCCAAGAGCCGTCGGAGGTTACAAGTTCCTATATGTTGCCATCGACAAGTTCACCAAGTGGTCGGAAGCAACTCCAGTTGTGATAATAAACAGGCAATCAGCTATCAATTTCTTGCATTCCATAGTATGCAGATTTGGAGTCTCGAACAAGATCATAACTGACAACAGGACCCAATTCACAAGCTCTGCATTTCAAGGATATTGCGAAGACCTCGGCATTCAAGTCAGCTACACTTCTGTAGCTCACCCGGCAAGCAATGGCCAAGCTAAGAGAGCAAATGCAGAAATCCTAAAAGGACTCAAGACGTGCACATATGAGCGCTTGAAAAAACATGGAGCCAACTAGATTGAAGAGCTTCCGCCCACCTAATGGGCAAACAGGACAACTCCAAACTAGTCAACTGGAGAAACACCCTTCTTCTTGGTGTACGGAGCTGAAGCAGTCCTTCCTCTGGAAATCACCTTGGGGTCGCTCCGGGTCTGGACCTTCGACGATGGCACGCAGATTCAGCTCCGGCGTGAAGACCTTGACCTCGTTGAAGATGGAAGGTGCCGAGCAGCTGTTCGGAATGCCCGATACCGCCAAGCTCTTCGGCGCTATAACCAAAGGCATGTTCACAGCCGACAGCTCGAGGAAGGCGATCTGGTGCTGTGAAGAATACAAACTCGAGAAGGGTTACACAAACTTTCCCCCAGCTGGGAAGGACCCTTTCGAGCGATCAAAGTATCCCGTCCCTAATGCGTCCGCTTGGCAACCGAGGATGGGACACCGCTTCCTAATCCTTGGAACATTGAGCACCTCCATAAGTGCTACGCTTAATATCACAGAGGTGAGTCTGTAATTACATGTGATGTATGTTATAGCGTCATTGTACAGAGTCAGGTAGCTCCTCTGGGAGAACAGCCGGACCTTTCTCGGAAGGTCCGCAAAGTTCAGGCAACACTTGTCACAGTCTCAAAGCTAAAAGTGTAGCTAGCTACCTTGGGTCAAACGAGAAACGCCACACACTTAGCCTGGTCCTGTACCCTAAGAGTGTACTTGTTTCCCCTGTACCCCGGACCTATAATGAAATACATCATTATGTGAAAACAAACTCCACGTGCATTTATTTTGTACAGGCTCAATATTTTTTATTTTTCTCTTTCTTGTCTATAAGAAAGTTGTACAATTCTCAAGAAACTTTAGCTTGAGCAATTCATGTATAATTCAAGTTGCATTGTTAATTCTTCTGGGTCTAAACATTGTTGAATGGCCTACTCACCTGAATGCCGCCAAGCCAATCTAGGTTCGGAGTGTGCTATTGACTTAGCCTGGTCCTGCACCCTAAGTACGCCACTTTACCTACACCCCGGCAGGCCGAAGTAAGGTGATTCCAGAAATGATCGGACCTGAAGAAAACAAGCCAATGCACTTGATTGTATATAAAATTGCATTCGACCTAAAAGTTTCTTTCGAGAATAATAAGCCGCAAACGAGTTATAGATGAGAAATGGATTTTACTGTTTTCCTTGACTTCAGTGTGCAGGAAAAATAAAGATCTCATGATGATGGTGGATGAAGCCGGAGCTATCAAAACTCCGACACACCCTAAGGTGATCCGCTGTCGATGCCTCAAGCATTGATAGTAGGCGTCGCCGGAGCTACCAAGTTCCGGCAAATTCAGGGGGCCAGCCATCAACGTGAAGAAAAGATGGTGGGAAGACTCCCAAGTCGGGTCTGCTGTCAATGCATCGCGTGTTGACAGTGGTTGCTGCCAGAGCTACCAAGCTCCGACAACCCCAAGGGACTAACTGTCGACGCTCTATGTATTGACAAGGGTCACTGCTGGAGCTACTAAGCTCCAACAACCTCAGAGGGCCCCTACTATCGACAACTTCGGACCTACAAACTACAATCTCAAAGCGCGCAAGTCTTCAACAAAATGCTACATCCTCTTGGCACATGTTCACAATCAAATTATGTACATCTACCAGGGGGCCAAGTGGGACAAAGGTGTTGAAGAAAAAAATGAAATTCATAAAATTCTTGGATTTCATTAATCTGGAGACAAGAGATTACAAAATTGAAGAAAGGAAGAGAAGATACAAGCGGGAGATACAAGGAGAAAGTCCTAAATCCTATGGAAGAACGAGGCGACCTTCTGGGCAACCTCCGATGTGCTGGCCTTGGTGGCATCTCCATCTCCGTCGATTGGACCTTCGAGCACCGGGTCTAGTGGGAAATGAGGATCCAGGCTTGTGTAGCACGTCAGCATGTACTCTGCAATGTTCTTCGCCAGGGATTGTCCTTCAGTTTCCAACTGGCCCACGATGACATCGCCCATCTTTTTGAGCTTGCTGCCCGCCGAGCTCAACGCCTGCAACGCCTGGTCCAGCTCCGGCTCCAGATCATCCGGGTGCACCGGACTGAAGCCTAGCAGCGGCAGCGCATCATTGGCTTTGCCCAAGAAGTCCCATACTTGTTGGGACTCTACAGCCCTTGAGCCTCGCATCTCTTCCAAGGACCTCTTGGTCGCCGCAAGATCCGAATCCTCCCAGGCAAGGCGCTCGACCTCTTTGGCGTTCTGCTGAATCTTTTCAGCAACTTGCCTTTCAAGTTTACCAAGCTCCTCTTCCCGGAGGTGGATCTTGTTCTGGTGGTCGACCAGGTCTCTCTCCCGTCCCCGCACTTTCTTCTCCCTGGCAGTAACCTCATTCTCCCCCTTGGTGAGGTCCTGTCCCCACTGCCAGGCCTTCTTCTCCTCTTTCTCACAGTGCTCCTCCAGCTTCTTGGTGCGCTCCGTGAGGCTCTTGTCACCCAGAGTCAGCCTCTGAGTAAGCTCCTCCTCCCTCTTCATGAGGTCATCCCACAGCTCCAGGAGTTTTTACTCTTCATCTTCGAGCTTTTTCTCCTGCTCCTCAAGAGCTTCCCGACGCTTGACGAGGCTGGCGTGCATGCCGTTGAGCTTCTCTTGGCGGTCATTCACTGCTTCATTAGCAGCCATGGCCTGTTCGTGGATGGCCTGGGACTGGTCGTCGAGGGATCGCACCATGCTTTCCCTATCATCCAGTAGCTAACCCCAGTACTCCAACCGGACCTTCTCCCTTTTCACCCACTCCTTGTCGTCGGCTAGCCTTGTCTGCGCCAACTTGGTCTTGAATTGGAGCCGGTTTTGCCACCTCCTAAGGGTTTGGCGCTCCTCCTTGAGGGCCTTGTTGTCGTGGTAAAAGGCCAACTGGACTTGACGAAGGTTGGAGCTGGCGTTGTCGATAGACAGCGACAGGGGGATCGGCTCCGGACCTGCATGGGTCCTCTCCGCTGGCTCCAGCGGGTTCTCCATAACAAAAATCGGGTTCCACTCTACAAGAGTGGTCCCCTGAGCTTCCACGGCACTAGAGCTGCCCTCTGGTATAGCCTCGGTCGCCGCAGAGGAGGGTCCTGCAACGGAAGTTCTTACCTCCGGAGTCAGCTGCGAAGGTCCCGCCGCTAGGTCATCAGCAACTGGTCCCTCAGGCGGGGGACCAGCAGCTTCATCTTGACACCCTGGCTCAGGCGCAAGTACCTCCGGAACCACCACCTCCGGGGCAGGCATTGAAGATTTGACCGGAGCTGAGGCCACTTCCAGCTCCGATGTTAGTGCCTCCTCCATCGCCGGTTCAGGCGCCGGCGCGTTGACCTCCACTGGCTCGGGCGCCGGCACTTCCGCGACAACCGGCTCTGGCACCTGAACTTCATCAACCACCGGCTCAACCGTCGGGGCTTCAACAACATCCGGCTCTAGGGCCGGAACTGTAGCTACCTCCAGCTCTGAGGCTAGAGTGTCCATCATCACAGCATCCAAAACCAGAGCTTCAACTTCCGGAGTTGGTGCCGCTGGTACATCTTCATTCCCGTGGTCCAGCACTACCACGGGGGCTTCAGGAGATGACTCGAGGTCAAGGACCACGACAGCTAGCGCCGGAGCTGCCGTGGTCTCAGCCACCTCCTGGGGCGGCGCTGGGATTGGAGCTAGAGCCTCTGCCTGCACAGCATCAGCCGCTGTTGCAGGAACCAGAGCTTCAGCCCCTTTCTTGGGTACCCTATGGATGAAAGATGAAGAAACTCAAAATATGATTACAACAAAAATAATCAACTGAGGTAAAAAGTCAAATTTACCTTGAAAGGCTTCCGCTCCAGCTAGCTCAGAACCTCTGCACCGGACGCTCAGGACCGGACCTTGTCGCCACTAGTGTAGTAGCTCCAGAAGGCTCCCCAGAGCTTGCTGCCATCGTTAGCGACATCTTGGTTGAGGCCCCCCTCGACTGAGAAGGACCCTTGGACCTCTAGCCTTTAGCGGGCACTGGTACCGGAGTCACATGGCCGAAGCTGGCATCCCGGGGAGACGCCAATGCTGGAATAGGAGTCGCCGTTGAAGACCTCCCCCTCCGGGGAGAAGGAGCTGCTGCAAAAGGAGCAGGTCTGACGGACCTCCCGTCAGAGTGCTTCAACTTCCTCATGCGGCTGGAGGGCTCGACCAACTCCATGCCCTTGCCTACAACTTCAACTCTCTGTCTCGGGGCGGAAGGGGGACCAACCTCGGAAGCTCCAAGGATCGCCAACCTGGTGATCGAATGCCTCTCAACTTCACCGAGGTCGTCAAGCACCGGTATCTTCTGTGGGAGCCCCCTACTGAACTCCACCTCCATGCTCAGAGGGAGAAAAGCCATCGGCGGAGTCAAGTTGTTGCCCTCGACGTCGATGCCATGCTGGAACTTCTTGAGGTGAAGCTCCAAAGTTGTGCCTTCCAGGTTGGACTTCAAACCGGTCTCAATTCGATCGTCGTCCATCACGTTGTTGAGGGCCCAAGCGAGCTTATCCCTCTTCTTCAGCGGGTCCCACCTGTTGACCAGGAAGTTGCAGAAGACCGCCTAGGGATTCACCCCTCCTTCCACACATTGGCGGATCCTAGTCAGGGCAGGGTTGAAGGCGTCCGATAGCACCGGAACTTCTCTCCAAGCTTCAGTGTCGACATTGGGGAGGCCTTCGGGCAGCTCCAGCTTCTCATGCTCCTCTGTCGTAATGAAAATCCAATCCTTCTTCCAGTCATCCCACTTGTCGGAAGGGAACGACCTCAAGTACTTGTACAGGCACTTCTTGCGCTTCACAAAATAATAGAAGCCAAGGTACTCGTCACTCTTGCCGGTGGTGTGGATGATGAAGAAGGTGCGGAAGAGATCGATGCAGGGGAGAATACCCACCCACATCTCGCAGAAGTGGACAAAGGTCGACACCAGAAGAATGGAGTGGGGGCCAAGGTGGTACAGCTGCAGACCATAGAAGTCTAACAGCATCAAGAGAAAGGTGGAGAAAGGTGGGATCAGTCCCACCATGGCGTACGCAGAGAAGTACACCATGTCGCCGGCGCGCTCCTTCTTGAATGGGAGCTTGCCAGCGCGGACCAGGTGGTTGTAGGAGTCGCTGGACCACCCCATGTAGGTCCGGACCTTCTTCAAATCACCATCAGTCGTCAGACGGCTCTTGCGGAGACCCAACTCCATCGCAGCACAGCAGGGCGAGAGATGAAAAGCAAGCGAAAATTTGGAGGATTCGAGCGCAAGTTCAAATGAAGGCATAAAGAATCCCCAAACAAAGCGCGCTTTCCTTCTTAAGTAAGCCCCTGAAACGCTTGGATGGAAACCGCAGAGGGGCCGACGATACAGTTTAAAAACTTCATCCTGCCAATGACAAGGGGGCCCGGGGCCACCCTGACGATCAAGTCAAGGTCCTTATCCCAGGAGAACAGTTGTCATCATGAGAGGCGGGAAACCCGAAGGCGGCGGCCTGATAGGGCGCAAGGAACCAATACGGTTTTCGTATTGGGAACCGACGACCTTCAATTGTGTGAGATCCGCACGCGCAGATCTCACCTGTCGCATCCTGGATATGCCACGTGGCGGTGGTTTAATTGCAAACTACCACCAACGGCACATCCAAAGACCCTTGAAGACATGGCTCAAAAATCGAGAATGAACCCACCTCCAGCAGAAGGACTTAATCCAAAAAATCTCTCCCATAGGTGGGCCTAGGGGGCCACTATCGGTACCCTGCGTACCGAATACCCTTTGGTACTAGCAAGTGTTCAATGGAACTTCACCTATCTGAGTTGAAGACCTCCGAAAGCCCCACATGTAATACAGAACAGGACCTGCCTCCCTTCTATGGTTAGTCTTAGTGCCGACACGTGTATCATAAAACCGAAGCTACATTCCTTACATGGGAAAGCTCCGGGCTAGATACCTGTGCAGCACCCCGGGACCTAACCCTCGATAGAGGGAAGCTCCGGTACCGACACGTGTACAACAGCACCGGTCCTACCCGTCCCAGACAGTAAGCTCCGCAGCTACCACGCGTCGAACCGCCGGACCTTCAACCTCAACAGGCAGAGTGGTGGACTTTCAACGGCTCAGACCTTCAAGGAACATTCAAGACCTCAAGACATGATTAAGTGTCATTAATGCTATCTTAATGACACATGATCGGAGGGCCCTTAATACCAATAACGCCACTGTCAAGGCGCGTTACCACACTATTAAGGGTAATTAAGCTCATTAATTGTGTATTAAGCATCAATAACCCCAGGGCCACATGTCGGGCCAGGCTAATGATGTAACGGCTAGTCCTTGTACTATAAAAGGACTGGTCGAGCGATACACAGAGAGACTCCCACAAACAGAGACTTCCACACACGCTCACGTACGCTGTGAGGAGACACTCTAGTCTTTCACACTCAAAGCACTCAGGCGCTCAATACAACAACAACACACACCCGTGGAGTAGGGTATTACGCTCAGGCGGCTCGAACCACGTGAATCCTCATGTCAACTTGCCATCGTGTTCTGAATCTCTACGCGCCCACAACCGAACTACAAACTCCGTGGGCTACCAACGGTGGTACCGGGAGAATTGCCGGAATCACACTTCGACAGCTGCAAATATGCCTAATCTTGATCCCTACCAAGCTCCACATATAAGACTTATTTATATGTAGGACAATAAATGCATTGCCTTGGTGAGCATATAAGTATCACTTGCCACATAAGAGTGATTGAGAGCATCATTTGAGAAACCTTAACTCAAACACCATTTGAAACTCTCCGAAATTCGAGTAGAACTTAAAAATTACGTGATGCATGCTCACTTTGCTATTCTATCCTTAATCTCCTAAGAAAAGGATGAGGCATAAGCCCCATAATGACTAAGAAAAAGGGGTGAGGTACCATAGCCGATTTATTCAATGCAAGATAGAATATTTTGTTGTGCACATGGTACTCTTGATAAATAGGACATTGTAGCAATTCCTGATCAACAACCTAAGTCTTCACCTTTGCTTTGGGATGAGCAAAGGGTAATCTTGGGGGAGTTTGTTGACGATCGTTATATACTAATTTCGATCGTCGATATAACTCGGTTATGTGAAAAAATAAATATTTCTTACACACATCATCTTTAGATTTAACATATTTTCACTTGTGCTTTGAGAAATTGTGCATGCAGGTATTTTTATGCAGAAGTAAGAAAGAATGAGGGGAGCAATCCTAAAAAGTGCCACCCCGACCAATCACACGATGACATGTGGCATCACATGAATCCATGGACTGTAGACGTTAAGAAAAACCAACACCTGGGAGCTTTCTGGACTGCTCACCCCTTCGAGCAAATGAACAACTCGTCGGTAGAGCGCAAACAAACTTGCGGCGAACAACCTGACCTCATAAGAGGTTTGGGGTATGCCACACGATCTCGGCTAATGAGGAAAAGGTGCCGCCGCCCCATCCGAATTAGTTCGGGCCGCTAGTGGTCAGGCGTGTAATCGAATCGATACTAACATGTTTTTGAGCTCTTGTTTTTCAGGTCCATCGGCTTGATGGCGAGTTCAACCTACGACCAACTCAATGAAGATTCGGACGAAGGCTCGAAGAATACTGATGGAGTTATGTACCAGGTTACCAAACATACGAGACCTGACGGTACGTGACCACTACGAGACTACAGACTGAAGCTACCCTCCGTTTGAGGAGGGGCCCGCCACCAATGGCATGGTCGTTCGTGGTCAGGGTATCCAACCTGCCTAAGTCCCAACTGGGAGGTCGGGCAAACGATTCCTCCCGGGCTCGAGCCCGGGAGTGGAGGGTAGTTGGGGGTATTTATGATGGACAGTGGGCACGGTAACTTCGGTAGTAGGGATGAACCCATGATGTGACTCGTTGCAGGATAAGCCTGCCATCTGTCCCATCCATCGACAGAATGGCGGTAACCTCACCCACAAGATGGTGCCTTGGAGACCAAGAAGAAATCAAGACCAAAACTTCCGCTCACCATACAGACTGGATACATGGAACGAATATTGTAAAACTGGTCCCACTATGAGCAATGTAACTTAGATAAGACCTCCTTGCCCCCTATAAAAGGACCTCCAAGGCCTTTCGCGAGGGGGCGAATTCACAATGTATTCGTGATTACTATACGCATTTACCTTACGCACTTTTTCTTTAGTTCTCTTGCACCCTTTTCTGTAGGATCAAAGAGCACGTGAAAAGCTACCAGAGAGGGGTGAATGGTAGATTAAAAATATGGAGCCGAAACAATTCAATCCCATTCGGCAAAAAAAATGATCTGTTAAAAAAATCGTGTCTGAGACTAATATAAACGTGTTTCACCATGAAAATAGTGATATATATATCAGAGAAAATCAAGTCACAGAGACAACACAACAAGAATCACTCAAATCCGTCAAGTGAAACTCAAGTTACGTTTGAAAGATCGAACAAAGGTCAATCTGTCCTACCCGAGAAAAACAGTTCTGGAATGCTGCAAAGAAACTCGTGTAGATCAGAAACCACAAATCCAATGAACTTAAAATTTTGACAGATGATAGATAATCATGTTGTGAAGACAACCCAAAAAGAATCACGTGAATGGATCTGTAAAGCTCGAGTTATGATAAAACCACCGAAGAAAGGTAGTGTTGTGCAGAAAACTCGACGAGAAAAACTTGTCTGGAACAAGCTGGACGAACAAGGCACAAAAGTTCCTTTAAACTATGATCTTTATTCAATATAACACAAGAGAAACAGCCCCCAATGTCGTCTACCATGAGCTTTGGTGTCCCTTGCTTATATAACCATCCCTTATGCCAACCCAATCTCAACGAGGACTCTAATCCTACTCAATTCACGAATCGAAACTTTCCATAACTACTTAGAAATCTTCTATACGCAGATAGAAGGAATCTTAAGACTTCCAAACACCTTAGGAATGTATTCCACATTCCTAAAATAACTCAAATTCGTGACCCACACGAAATCCTATCATAATCAACTCAAATCTTTCCATATTTGAGTCAAACACGACTCAACCGCAGCTTGAGTCCAAAACCTAGTCGGTTGGACCTTTCCGACCAATTCTTTACATCCACATCTCTTCGTCACGCCTCGGAACCATATAGCCATGTCCATTAACTCCTTGCATACATGCATACATCTTCCAACGACGTCCACGATACCTTCATATGCATTGTTCTTGATTCAAACATGCTGCGCAACCTCCCGATCAACTCAACCACAATTCCTCCCGAACTTGGTTGTTGAACCTCATCTTCTCCCTAAGACTAGTTCAATGGATCCCGTCACCAGTCATGTCTTGAACTCAAGTAACACCTTCACACGAATAAACAACCAATACTTTCGAGCACAAGTCCTCAACTTAACTCACGTTAGTTCCGAAACTACAACATCTTACGTGAGCACCTCACATAAGCATGTTGCAAAACATAGCAAAATGATATCAACCATAACAACCAAAACACACCAAAAACTTAGTAAAAGAATACTAAGCAACCTTTCCATAAGTGTAAAGCAAGTTCGAAACATTGCAAGATAAAAGCAGAAACACTGCGATCAAGCACCGGACCGTGCCAAAGCTAGTCGGACCTAGAGTCAGACCTTGATGATAAAGGTGTTTTGGTAGTATTCAAAACTTTTATCGCCATAGACAATGTATTCAACACATATAGGTCTCACAATCTCCCCCTTTATGAATGCATGGGCAACACCACTTAAGATCCAAACATTGGCATGAAACGTTTTGAGAACAATTTCTCCCCCTATTTGAAAATCAAATGAGATAGAAATAAATTTCTCCCCCTATACATATTTCTCCCCCTTGCATACTTATCTTTAAAAATTCACCATATTATCTCTTCCCCTTTGATAATGTATTCAGCAAGGTTAAAAAGAGAAATTTTAATTGTTATGAGCATATTATAACATATACATATAAAACAAAGACCATCCAAGTCATACTATCAAGTAACTTACACTATCACATCAATGAGATACAAAAAGTAGTGTAAGCCATGCTAGAGATCAAATGTAATTTTCAATTTAAGCAAGTCATGATCTCACAAACTTAACTATTTCAAGACCTGAAAGCATGACACTTGTTGCTGCATTTTATTATTTTTCAAAGCACAAATTTTGATCATATGATATTTGCAAGAGATTATATGTGCATCTGCCTTATTCTAACCAGCCAAGCCAAGCCTATGTCATTTGACAATCAGAAGCCTAAGGACATGGTTTTAGTCATACACAACTTCTTCCAAGTTCATATCTAAGTGCAATGATAAGCCATCTCAAAAGAAGAAGTGTGATGCATGCATATTCTCTTGATCTTTTCTCAACTTATATTTGTGTAAGACCTATGTGTGCTAAATACATTGGCTTGTAGTGAATACACTTGCTTCGACGATAAAAGTTTTGAATATCACCAAAACACCTTTTTATTAAAGTCTGACTAGTTTTGGTTAGCTCCGGTGAGTTTTGTCTTTAGCTCCGACATGTCTTTGATAGCTCCGGCGTGTTGTTGCTAAGCTCCGAGTTGATTTTTCTAGCCCCGGCTTTTGGGTTTACTAGTTGCTACTAGTTTTAGTAAGTTCCGGCGCTGAGTTCTACTAGCTTTTGTTAGCTCCGGCTCAAGGTCCGGGTTGCTCTGGCAAGATCCAGAACTTGACCGCAATGCTTCTGTTTTTCATTTGCAATGTTTCGCACTTGATTTACATCTCTGGAAAGATTGCTGAGTATTCATTTGCTAAGTTTTTGGTCCATTTTGGTTGATATGGATGATATCGTGTTATTGTGGTTTTGCAACATGCTTATGTGAGGTTCTCACGTAAGGTGTTGTGTTCGGAACTAACTTGAGTCAAGTCGAGGACTTGGGCTCCTATGGATTGGTTGTTTATTCATTTGCAGGTGTTGCTTGAGTTCAAGACATGACTGGTGATGGGATCCATTGGACTAGTCTCAGGAAGGAGATGAGGTTCCAACAACCAAATTCAGGAGGAATTGTGGTTGAGCTGATCAGGAGGTTGCGCAGCATGATTGAATCAAGAACAATGCATGTGAAGGTATCGTGGATGTCATTGGAAGATGTTTGCACATGTGCAAGGAGTGCATGCACGTGGCTACATGGTTCCGAGACGTGATGAAGAGATGTGGATGTAAAGAGTTGGTCAGAAAGGTCCAACCGACTAGGTTATGGACTCAGGTTGCGGCTGAGTCGGGTTTGACTCAAATATGGAAAGATTTGAGTTGGTTATGATAGGATTTCATGTGGGTCACGAATTTGAGTTGTTTAGGAATGTGGGATACGTTCCTAAGGTGTTTGGAAGTCTTAAGATTGCTTCTATCTGCGTATAGAAGAATCCTAAGCAGTTATGGAAAGTTGCGATTCGTGAACAGAGTAGGATTAGGTTCCTGATCTGAGTTGAGTTGGCTTTCGAGCTGGTTATATAAGCAAGGGAGCCCAGAGCTCGTGGTGCACGACTTTGGGGCTGTTCCTCTTGTTTTCTATTGAATAAAATTCGTAGTTTGAAGGAACTTTTGTGCCTTGTTCGTCAGACTTGTTCCAGACAAGTTTTACTCGTCGAGTTTCTGGACAGCACTACCTTTCGTTGGTGGTTTTATCATAACTTGAGTTCTACAGATCCAATTGACGTTATTCTTTTTGGGTTGTCTTCACAACTTGATTATCTATCATCTGTCAAAATTTCACGGTCATTGGATTTGTGGTCTATGATCTACACGAGTTTCTTTGCAGTGTTCCAGAACTGTTTTTTTCTCAGGTAGGACAGATTGACCTTTGTTCGATCTTTCGATCATAACTTGAGTTTTTCTCGACGGATTTGAATGATTCTTGTTGTCTTGTCTTCGTGACTTGATTCTCTATGATATATATCACTTTTTTCATGGTGAAACACGTTTATATTAGTCTCACACACGATTTCTTTAACATATCGTTTTCTGCCGAAGGGATTGGGGTTTAATTGTTTCCGCAGCGTAAGATTTTTAAATCTACCATTCACCCCCCTCTAGTAGATTTTCACGTGCTCTTCGATTCTACAATTGGTATCAGAGCCACGGTGCTCTAATATTTGTCATTTGCGTGTGTTTTTTGACTAATCATCATGGAGAAGTACTCTGCCAAACCTTGTGTGTTCGCTGGTATTGATTTTCAGGTTTGGAAGGCACGCATGGAGGCTTTCATCCAGGCACAAGGCTTTGCAATATGGGAGAAGGTATACAAGCCTTATGAAGTGCCATCAAAACGATCAAGTTACAGCTACAAATCTGAGAGATGTCGACAACAACAACAAAGCTCGGAATTTGATCATCCAAGGATTAACACAAAGTGACTTCGACCGTGTTGCACACCTCCGATCTGCATATGATGTGTGGAAAGCACTTTGTAACTACCACGGAGGATCCAACACGATCAAAGAGGTAAGGCAAGA
The DNA here is from genome assembly GCA_036927565.1 of Tuctoria greenei. NCBI lineage: Eukaryota > Viridiplantae > Streptophyta > Magnoliopsida > Poales > Poaceae > Tuctoria > Tuctoria greenei. Next base: position 35,026,531 of record JAYESD010000004.1, read on the forward strand.
CATGTTCAAGAAAGAATACATGCGCTTCGAGATGCAACCCGGTGAGTCTATTGATGACCTTTTTGCTCGCTTTAATAAGATTCTCAGCAACTTGCGTAGTGTCAATGTTAATTTTTCAGATGCTGAAAATGCTAGGCAATTGCTAAGTGCATTAGATATGTCAATTTGGGAGATGAAAGTCACATCTATTCGTGAATCTACTGTCATGAGTTCACTTACTTTAGATGTGCTATATTCCAAGATAAAAACTCACAAAATTGACATAATCTCACATAAGAACCCCAACAAGTCTATTGCTTTTGTTTCTCAACGTGACATGCCTAGTTCCGGTCAAACATCATCTTGTGGTACACTTGCTTTGCTGTCCTCTCTAACCCTTGAACAGATTGGGGAGTTTCCAGAGGAGGAGCTAGCGCTCATCTCTACCCGGTTCTCAAAAGCATTACAAAATGTGAGAACTAGAAGGAGAGGAAGCTTCGGACCTCAACGATGCTTTGAATGTGGTAAGACAGGACATTTTCGTTCAGATTGCCCTAACCTTTCAGGTCCTACTTCCCGGGATTAAAAGAAAACAAAAAAAAGCACTCCTCTGCAAAAGATACGAAGAAAAAGAATGGTTTTACAGAACGTCAATTAGTGAGCAGTTTTATCTCAGCACTCCAGGAACTTGGCTCAAGCGACGTGGACATTGGAAGTGATGAAGATGAAGATGATTTGGCAAACTTGTGCTTCATGTCGGGCAAGTAAAGATCAAGTATGGAGGAGGCAAAACACAACAGCGACAATGAAGAGATTACACGTTTGAGGAAGGAGAACATTTGCATTGTCGATTCAGGTTGCTCACGCCACATGACCGGTAACAAAGATTGGTTCTCCTCTCCCTCGTTTGTGTCATGTGTAGGGAACGTTACTTTTGCCGATAATTCTTCAACTCCTATAATTGCTAAGGGTTCGGTTAGAGTAAATGATCACTACACTTTGAAGGATGTGGCACTTGTCAAAAAATTGAAATACAACTTGCTTTCTGTTTCACAATTGCTAGATGAAAATCTGGAAATTATTTTCAATAAAAACTACTGCAAAGTTGTAAGTTCAAATAGTGAACTTATTTTTAACATGTCTCGGTTTGGAAGTGTTTTTAAAGCTGATTTTGATATGTCTTCCTCTAAGCATAGGTGTCTGGTTGCTAATGAGTCAAAGGACTTATATTTTTGGCATCGTAGACTTGGTCACGTAGGCTTTGATCACCTAACGTGTGTTAGTGCTCTTGATCGCATACGTGGGCTGCCGAAGCTTAAAGTGGACAAAGAAATTGTGTGCTCTTCTTGTAGACATGCTAAGATGGTTGCAGGTTCACATACTCCTCTCACAATGATCATGACAACTGAACCATGTCAAATTTTGCATCTTGACACCATAGGACCTTCACGTGTTCAATCCTTCGGAGGTAAATGGTATGTACTTGTGATTGTTGATGATTATTCTAGATACTCTTGGGTTTACATTATGGCGTCTAAGAATGAAGTTCTTCGTCACTTTAAAACTTTATTTCTTAGATTATCAATTGATTACCCAGGATCTTTAAAAGCAATTAGAAGTGATAATGGAACTGAATTTAAAAATCAATCTTTTGATCACTTTTGTGCTGAAAATAGAATAGATCATCAATTTTCTTACCAATATGTACCTCAACAAAACGGTGTTGTAGAAAGAAAGAACAGAACTTTAGTTGAGATGGCTAGGACTATGCTTGATGAATATCAAACTCCTAGGAAATTTTGGGCTGATGCGTTAGCAACCGCTTGTTATGTCTCAAATCGTGTTTTCTTGCGTGCTAAGCTAGGTAAAACACCATATGAGCTCCGGTTTAGACATAGGCCTAGTGTTACACACTTTCAGGTCTTTGGTTGCAAATGCTTTGTTAAGAAACATGGTAATCTTGATAAATTCGAACCTAGATCCATTGATGGATGTTTCTTGGTTATCCATCTCATACTAGAGGCTACCGTGTGCTTTTACTTGACACTAACAAAATTGTGGAGACTTGTGAAGTGTCTTTTGATGAAGCTAGCCCAGGTACTAGCTCAAACATTGCAGGTCCAGATCCATATCCGCAGGGGGAGCATTTTCGTTGAAGATGAGGAAGAATTGGAGCTGCTGCCTGTAAATTCAGCAGCTAAAGACTTTGGTTCAGCTCCGGATGTTAATTCTCAACAAGCACCGACAACCGTCAATGCTGACTCAAATCATCCTCAAGTCACAAGCTCATTGATTTGTGATGAACATGAAGAAGAAGAAGCTTGTGAGACATCTGTTCCCCTACGATTTTACAAAGATCATCCTCCACAACAGATGATTGGAAGCTTGCACGAACGAGTCACACAGTCCAGGTTTTGCGATCCAAACTCTTATGCTCATTCTGCTTTTGTTTCTTCTTTTGAACCCAAAGATACATCACACGCACTCACTAATGAATCTTGGATTATTGCCATGCAAGAGGAGTTAGAAAATTTTGAAAGAAATAATGTTTGGAAACTTGTACCTCCACCTCAAGGTCACACTTTAATTGGAACTAAATGGGTATCTAAAATAAACAAAGTGAGGATGGGGTTGTGGTTAGGAATAAGGTTAGGTTGGTTGCTCAAGGTTTCACTCAAGTTGAAGGTCTAGATTTTGATGAAACTTTTTCTCCTGTTACTAGATTAGAAGCCATAAGAATTTTGTTAGCTTTTGTTGCATCTATTGGTTTTAAGCTATATCAAATGGATGTCAAAAGTACTTTTCTTAATGGCTACATCGATGAGGTGGTTTATGTGAAACAACCACCGGGTTTTGAAAATCCAGTTTTTCCTAATCATGTTTACAAACTATCCAAAGCCTTGTATGGTCTCAAACAAGCCCCTAGAGCATGGTATGATAGGTTAAAAACATTCTTACTTGAAAAAGGGTTTACCATGGGCAAGGTTGATAAAAATCTTTTTGTGCTTAAGCATGGCAATGACTCATTATTCGTTCAAGTGTATGTGGATGATATTATCTTTGGTTGTGCTTCTCATGATCTTGTGTCCAAGTTTTCAGCAATGATGAGTTCCGAATTTGAAATGAGTATGATGGGTGAACTCACTTACTTTTTGGGGCTGCAAATCAAGCAAACAAAGGAGGGTACCTTTGTGCATCAAACGAAGTATAGAAAAGATCTCCTAAGGCGCTTCATCATGGACAAAAGCAAGCCTCTTCGGACACCAATGGGAACAGCAACAACACTTGGACTTGATGAAGATGGTGAACCCATGGATCAGAAAGAATATAGAAGCATGATCAGATCACTTTTGTACCTCACGGCATCAAGATCGGACATACAATTGAGCGTATGTCTTTGTACATGGTTTCAAGCCTCTCCACGTGCTTCACATTGTCAAGCCGTCAAAAGGATTCTCAGGTACTTACATGGAACTCAAGAATTTGGCATTTTTCTTCCTTCTTCCTCAATCGTTACTTTGAAAGCTTTTTCGGATGCTGATTTTGGGGGTTGTAGGATTGATAGGAAAAAATACTTTCAGTGCTTGTCATTTTCTTGGTAATTCTCTTGTTGCTTGGTCCTATAGAAAACAAAATTCGGTTGCACAATCCACAGCCGAATCTGAATATGTAGCTTCTGCTAGTGCTTGCTCACAAATTCTTTGGATTGTTCAAACACTTAAGGACTATGGGGTTGATCTAGATAGTGTTCCATTGTTCTGTGATAACACTAGTGCCATTTGCATTGCTAAAAACCCAGTGCAACATTCTAGAACTAAGCACATTGACATTAGGTATCACTTTCTCTGAGATAATGTTGAAAAAGGAAACATTGTACTTCACCATGTAGATACCGAACAACAATTGGCTGACATTTTTACAAAACCTTTGGATTTCACTCGTTTTTGTTACATTCGAAGTGAAATAGGGGTTATGCATCCTCATGGCTTAAATTGAGGGGAAGTTTTGAAACTTGGGAAGTCTATGTGTGAATCTGAAATTAAAATAATATGAGCATAGTATTTCATACATATATGACTTTGTGATTCCCTCTACATGCTGAAAGTTCTTACTACATTACTCGTGTTATACATTTTGTAGTTTTTGCCATGTCTAGTAATTGGAATACTTACTTACACTAAAACTGGTCATGGTCGAACTTTCTTGCTGTTTTGAACTTGTTACATGTTCACAAGTGCTTTTAATCATTAATAATTAATCAAGTAATCAACTCACATGTTGAGTTTTTATGAACAAATATAAATTGAGAAAAGATCAAGAGAATATGCATGCATCGCACTTCTTTTTTTGAGATGGCTTATCATTGCACTTAGATATGAACTTGGAAGAAGTTGTGTATGACTAAAACCATGTCCTTAAGCTTATGATTGCCAAATGACATAGGCTTGGCTTGGTTGGTTAGAATAAGGAAGATGCGCATATAATCTCTTGCAAATATCATGTGATCTAAATTTATGCTTTGAAAAAATAATAAAATGCAGCAACTAGTGTCATGCTTTCAGGTTTTGAAATAGTTAAGTTTGTGAGATCATGACTTGCTTAAATTGAAAATTACATTTGATTTCTAGCATGGCTTACATTACTTTTTGTATCTCATTGATGTGATAATGTAAGGTACCTGATAGTATGACTTGGATGAGCTTTGTTTATATGTATATGTTATAATATGCTCATAACAACTAAAGTTGGAGAGATAATTTGTTTATATGCTCATTACTTGTTGAATACATTGTCAAAGGGGGAGAGATAAGCATGAAGAGAAAGATAATATGTGCATAAGGAGAGATAATAAAGGGGGAGAGATAATATGGGATAATTTTTGAATTTTTGGATTTTCTTCTCATTTTACTTTTGATTTACAAAGGGGGAGAAATTGCCTTCAAAACTTTTATATGAATAAGCCAATGTTCGGATTTTAAATGGTGTTGCCAATGCATTCATCAAGGGGGAGATTGTAAGACCTATGTGTGCTGAATACATTGGCTTGTAGTGATTACACATGCTTTGACGATAAAAGTTTTGAATATCACCAAAGCACCTTTTTATTAAGCTCCAAGTTGATTTTTCTAGCTCCGGCTTTTGGGTTTACTAGTTCGGACTAGTTCTGGTTAGTTCCGGTGCTAGATTCTACTAGCTTTTGTTAGCTCCGGCTCAAGGTCCGGGTTACTCTAGCAAGGTCCGGAACTTGACCGCAATGCTTCTGTTTTTCATTTGCAATGTTTTATACTTGCTTTACATCTCTGGAAAGATTTCTTAGTATTCATTTGCTAAGTCTTTGGTGAGTTTTTGGTTGATATGGATGATATCGTGTTACTGTGGTTTTGCAACATGCTTATGTGAGGTTCTCACGTAAGTGTTGTGTTCGGAACTAACTTGAGTCATGTCGAGGACTTGGGCTCGTATGGATTGGTTGTTTATTCATATGCAGGTGTTACTTGATTTCAATACATGGCTGGTGATGGGATCCATTGGACTAGTCTCAGGGAGGAGATGAGGTTCCAACAACCAAATTCAGGAGGAATTGTGGTTGAGCTGATCAGGAGGTTGCGCGGCATGATTGAATCAAGAACAATGCATGTGAAGGTATCGTGGACGTCATTGGAAGATGTTTGCACGTGTGCAAGGAGTGCATGGATGTGGCTACATGGTTCCGATACGTGATGAAGAGATGTGGACGTAAATGGAAAGGTCCAATCGACTAGGTTATGGACTCAGGCTGCGGCTGAGTCGGGTTTGACACAAATATGGGAAGATTTGAGTTGGTTATGATAGGATTTCGTGTGGGTCACGAATTTGAGTTGTTTATAAATGTGGGATACGTTCCTAAGGTGTTTGGAAGTCTTAAGATTGCTTCTATCTGCGTATACAAGAATCCTAAGCAGTTATGGAAAGTTACGATTCGTGAACAGAGTAGGATTTGGTTCCTGATCTGAGTTGAGTTGGCTTTCGAGCTGTTATATAAGCAAGGGAGCCCAGAGCTCATGGTGCACGACTTTGGGGCGTTCATCTTGTGTTCTATTGAATAAAATTTGTAGTTTGAAGGAACTTTCGTGCCTTGTTCGTCCAACTTGTTCCAGACAAGTTTTACTCGTCGAGTTTCAGAACAGCACTACCTTTAGTCGGTGGTTTTATCATAACTCGAGTTTTACAGATCCAATTGACGTGATTCTTTTTGGGTTGTCTTTACAACTTGATTATCTATCATCTGTCCAAATTTCACGGTCTTTGTATTTGTGGTTTCTGATCTATATGAGTTTCATTGCAGCGTTCCAAAACTGTTTTTCGGGTAAGACAGATTGACCTTTGTTCGATCTTTTGATCATAACTTGAGTTTCTCTCGACGTATTTGAGTGATTCTTTTTGTGTTGTCTTCGTGACTTGATTCTCTCTGATATCTATCACTTTTGTCACGATGAAACACGTTTAGATTAGTCCCACACATGATTTATTTTAACAAATCGTTTTTCTACCGAAGGGGTTAGGGTTTAATTGTTTCCGCTGCGTAAGATTTTTAAAACTTCCATTCACCCCCCTCTAGTAGCTTTTCACGTGCTCTTCGATCCTACAGGTACTCACTTGGTCCTGAGCATACTGGGCCAAGTGGTTGAATGCCCTGGAATACTCGTAAGCACTCCTTCCTCCTTGCCTCTTCTCATTTTACTTTTGATTTACAAAGGGGGAGAAATTGCCTTCAAAACATTTATGTGAATAAGCCAATGTTCGGATTTTAAATGGTGTTGCCAATGCATTCATCAAGGGGGAGATTGTAAGACCTATGTGTGTTGAATACATTGGCTTGTAGTGAATAACCTTGCTTTGATGATAAAAGTTTTGAATATCACCAAAACACCTTTTTATTAAGGTCCGACTAGTTTTGGTTAGCTCCGGTGAGTTTTGTCTTTAGCTCCGACATGTCTTTGATAGCTCTGGCGTGTTTTTGCTAAGCTCCGAGTTGACTTTTCTAGCCCCAGCTTTTGGGTTTACTAGTTTCTATTAGTTTTGGTAAGTTCCGGCACTAGGTTCTACTAGCTTTTGTTAGCTCCAGCTCAAGGTCCAGCTCTGGCAAGGTCCGGAACTTGACCGCAATGCTTCTGTTTTTCATTTGCAATGTTTTGTACTTGCTTTACATCTCTGGAAAGATTGATTAGTATTCATTTGCTAAGTTTTTGGTCTTTTTTGGTTGATATGGATGATATCGCGTTATTGTGGTTTTGCAACATGCTTATGTGAGGTTCTCGCGTAAGGTGTTGTGTTCGAAACTAACTTGAGTCAAGTCGAGGACTTGGGCTCCTATGGATTGGTTGTTTATTCATTTGCAGGTGTTGCTTGAGTTCAAGACATGGCTGGTGATGGGATCCATTGGACTAGTCTCAGGAAGGAGATGAGGTTCCAACAACCAAATTCAGGAGGAATTGTGGTTGAGCTGATCAGGAGGTTGCGCAGCATGATTGAATCAAGAACAATGCATGTGAAGGTATCGTGGACGTCATTGGAAGATGTTTGCACGTGTACAAGGAGTGCATGGATGTCGCTACATGGTTCCGAGACGTGATGAAGAGATGTGGACGTAAAGAGTTGGTCGGAAAGGTCCAACTGACTAGGTTATGGACTCAGGCTGCGGCTGAGTCGGGTTTGACTCAAATATGAAAAGATTTGAGTTGGTTATGATAGGATTCCATGTGGGTCACGAATTTGAGTTGTTTAGGAATGTGGGATACGTTCCTAAGGTGTTTGGAAGTCTTAAGATTGCTTCTATCTGCGTATAGAAGAATCCTAAGCAGTTATGAAAAGTTATGATTCGTGAACAGTGTAGGATTAGGTTCCTGATCTGAGTTGAGTTGGCTTTCGAGCTGGTTATATAAGCAAGGGAGCCCAGAGCTCGTGTTGCACGACTTTGGGGCTGTTCCTTTTGTGTTCTATTGAATAAAATTCGTAGTTTGAAGGAACTTTTGTGCCTTGTTCGTCAGACTTGTTCCAGACAAGTTTTACTCGTCGAGTTTCTGGACAGCACTACCTTTCGTCGGTGGTTTTATCATAACTTGAGTTCTACAGATCCAATTGATGTTATTCTTTTTGGTTTGTCTTCAAAACTTGATTATCTATCATCTGTCAAAATTTCACGGTCATTTGATTTGTGGTCTATGATCTACACGAGTTTCTTTGCAGTGTTCCAGAACTGTTTTTTTCTCGGGTAGGACAGATTGACCTTTGTTCGATCTTTCGATCATAACTTGAGTTTTTCTCGACGGATTTGAATGATTCTTGTTGTCTTGTCTTCGTGACTTGATTCTCTCTGATATATATCACTTTTGTCATAGTGAAACACGTTTATATTAGTCTCACACACGATTTCTTTAACATATTGTTTTCTGCCGAAGGGATTGGGGTTTAATTGTTTCCGCGGCGTAAGATTTTTAAATCTACCATTCACCCCCCCTTTGGTAGCTTTTCACGTGCTCTTCGATTCTACAATTTGTTCATAAAAACTCAACATGTGAGTTGATTACTTGATTAATTCTTTATGATTAAACGCACTTGTGAGCATGCAACAAGTTCAAAATAGTAAGAAAGTTTGACCATGACCAGATTTAGTGTAAGTAATTATTCCAATTACTAGGCATGGCAAAAGCTACAAAATGTATAACACGAGTAATGTAGTAAGAAATTTCAGCATGTGAAAAGAACCACAAAGTCATATATGTATGAAATAATATGCTCATATAATTTTAATTTCAGATTCACACATAGAATTCTCAAGTTTCAAAACTCCCCCTCAATGTAAGCCATGAGGGTGCATCACCCCTATTTTACTACGAATAAAACAAAAATGAGTGAAATGCAAAGGCTTTGTAAAAATTTCAGCCAATTGTTGTTCGGTATCAACATGGTGAAGCACAATGTTTCCTTTTTCAACATTATCACAGAGAAAGTGATACCTAATGTCAATGTGCTTTGTTCTAGAATATTGCACAGGGTTTTTAGCAATGCAAATGGCACTAGTGTTATCACAAAATAGAGGAACACTATCTAAATCAACCCCATAGTCCTTAAGTGTTTGAACAATCTAAAGAATTTGTGAACAAGCGCTAGCAGCAGCTATATATTCAGATTCGGCTGTGGATTGTGCAACTAAACTTTGTTTTCTAGAGGACCAAGCAACAAGTGAATTACCCAGAAAATGACAAGCACCCAAAGTACTTTTCCTATCAATCCTACAACCCCCAAAATCAGCATCGAAAAAAGCTTTCAAAGTAACGGTTGAGGAAGAAGGAAGAAAAATGTCAAATTCTTGAGTTCTATGTAAGTACCTGAGAATCCTTTTGAGGGCTTGACGATGTGAAGCATGTGGGGAGGCTTGAAACCGTGCACAAAGACACACACTGAATTGTATGTCTGGTCTTGTTGTCGTGAGGTACAAAAGTGATCCGATCATGCTTCTATATTCTTTTTGATCCACGGGTTCACCATATTCATCAAGTTCAAGTGTTGTTGCTATTCCCATTGGTGTCCGAAGAGGCTTGCTTTTGTCCATGTTTAAGCGCCTTAGAAGGTCTTTTGTATACTTCGTTTCATGCACAAATGTACCCTCCTTGGTTAGCTTGATTTGCAGACCCAAAAAGTACATAAGTTCTCCCATCATACTCATCTCAAATTCTGAACTCATCATAGCTGAAAACTTGGACACAAAATCATGAGAAGCACAACCAAAGATAATATCATCCACATACACTTGAACGAATAATGAGTCATTGCCATGCTTGAGAACAAAAAGAGTTTTATCAAACTTGCCCATGGTAAACCCCTTTTCAAGTAAGAATGTTTTTAACCTATCATAACATGATCTAGGGGCTTGTTTGAGACCGTACAAGGCTTTAGACAGTTTGTAAACATGATTAGGAAAATATGGATTTTCAAAACCCGGTGGTTGTTTGACATAAACCTCCTCATCTATGTAGCCATTAAGAAAAGCAATTTTAACATCCATTTGATATAGAATAAAATCTTTAGATGCAGCAAAAGCTAACAAAATTCTTATGGCTTCTAATCTAGCAACACGGGCAAAAGTTTCATCAAAATCTTGACCTTCAACTAGAGTGAAGCCTTGAGCAACCAACCTAGCCTTATTCCTAACCACAACCCCATCCTCACTTTGTTTATTTTTAAACATGCATTTAGTTCCAATTAAAGTGTGACCTTGAGGTGGAGATACAAGTTTCCAAACATTTTCTTTCAAAATTTTCTAACTCTTCTTGCATGGCAATAATCCATGATTCATTAGTGAGTGTGTGTGATATATCTTTGGGTTCAAAAGAAGCAACAAAAGAAGAATGAGCATGAGAGTTTGGATCGCAAAACCTGGACAGTGTGACTTGTTCATGCAAGCTTCCAATAATTTGTTATGGAGGATGACTTTTGAGAACCCGGAGGGGAGTGGACACTTCACAAGCTTCTTCTTCTTGTTCATCACAAATCGATGGGCTTGTGACTTGAGGAGGATCTGGACCAGCAATGGTGGTCGTCGGTGCTGGCTGTGAATCAAAATCAGGAGCTGGAACAATGTCATTAGTTGCTGAATTTTTAGGCAGCAGCTCTACCTCTTCCTCATCTTCAACGAAAATGCTCTCCCCCTGTGGATATGGATCTGGACCTGCAATGTTTGAGCTAGTACCTAGGCTAGCTTCATCAAAAGACACCTCACAAGTCTCCACAATTTTGTTAGTGTCAAGTAAAAGCACACGGTAGCCTCTAGTATGAGATGGATAACCAAGAAACACGCCATCAACGGATCTAGGTTCAAATATATCAAGATTACCATGTTTCTTTACAAAGTATTTGCAACCAAAGACCCGAAAGTGTGTAACACTAGGCCTATTTCCAAACTGGAGCTCATATGGTGTTTTACCTAGCTTAGCGCGCAAGAAAACATGATTTGAGGCATAACAAGCAGTTGCAATCGCATCAGCCCAAAATTTTCTAGGAGTTTGATATTCATCAAGCATAGTCCTAGCCATCTCAACTAAGGTTCTGTTCTTTCTTTCTACAACACCGTTTTGTTGAGGTACATATGGTGAAGAAAATTGATGATCTATTCCATTTTTAGCACAGAAGTGATCAAAAGATTGATTTTTAAATTCGGTTCCATTATCACTTCTAATTGCTTTTAAAGATCTTGGGTGATCAATTGATAATCTAAGAAATAAAGTTCTAAAGTGACTAAAAGCTTCATTCTTAGATGCCATAAAGTAAGCCCAAGAGTATCTAGAATAATCATCAACAATCACAAGAACATACCATTTACCTCTGAAGGATTGAACACGTGAAGGTCCTACGGTGTCAAGGTGCAAAAGTTGACCCGGTTCAGTTGTCATGATCATTGTGAGAGGAGTATGTGAACCTGCAACCATCTTAGCATGTCTACAAGAAGAGCACACAATTTATTTGTCCCCTTTAAGCTTTGGCAGCCCACGTATGCGATCAAGAGCACTAACACGCGTTAGATGATCAAAGCCTACGTGACCAAGTCTACGATGCCAAAAATATAAGTTTGTTGAATCATTGTCAACTAGACACCTATGTTTAGAAGAAGACATATCAAAATCAGCTTTAAAAACTCTTCCAAACCGAGACATGTTAAAAATAAGCTCACTATTTGAATTTACAACTTTGCAACAATTTTTGGTGAAAAAAATTTCCAGATTTTCATCTAGCAGTTGTGAAACAGAAAGCAAGTTGTATTTCAAATTTTTAACAAGTGCCACATCCTTCAAAGTGTAGTGATTATTTACTCTAACCAAACCCTTAGCAACTATAGGAGTTGAAGAATTATCAGCAAAAGTAACATTCTCTACACGTCACAAAAGAGAGGGTGGAGAACCATTCTTTGTTACCGGTCATGTGGCATGAGCAACCTGAATCCACACTACAAATATTATCCTTCCTTAAGCGTGTAACCTACATAGAAGCACAATACATCGATGACTCAATATTGGGGTTAGTCAAAAGGCATTTAGGAATTCAGTACTGAGTCACACGACGTCCAGCAGGAATAACATGTGAAAGCTGAGATAAAATAGCAGGTTTATGAGCCAAAGTTTGAGGATTTTTGTACCCAATTGTTGTCCTATGCAATGTTACATGTGTAGCACGAAAAACAGTAGGTTTGGGAGCAAACTTTGCATGTTTTCAACTCATTATAGCAGATTGCATGTTCCTATCATTCAGTTTAGCAAGTGCAGCAAATTTTGCATGAAAGTTATGAGAACTAGCAATTATTCTTTCCTTTTCCTGTTGTTTAGCTAGTCTATAGAAAAAATCTATGACATGACCATCTCTACCACAGTAGTAACAATGAAATTTAACTTTGTGTTCATGTCTAGATGAGCAAGCATCATTTTTATTTGAAACCGAATGAGACAACCTTCCTGCAGATTTGAAAACCACTTTTTTGTTTAGGAACTGTTTGAATCAAACCACTTCCTAATGACTTTACAATTTTATGTGGATGTGCCTTAGCATGAGCATGAAAATTAAAACCTAAACCAGTTTTGTCATTGCAAGACTTGGAAGAATTCAGCAGCAAGTTTAGGTTCTTATTCCCATTACAAAACCGATCTAATGTCCTATGCATGTTATCAAGTTTATTGGGCAGATCAAGGCAATTTTCACATGAAGTTTTTCTTTTTAATTTGCAATTGGAACAAAATTTAACTTCATGAGAACGTAAAGTGTTGTTCAATATAGAAATTTCATTCATAGCATCTTGTAGTTTCTTATCAAGATCATCACAAGTAGAACAATGCAAATCAAATGTAGAACGGCTAGCATCTTTCAAGTTTTTATCATTAAGTGCAGCAAGCTCTCAATTCTTTTCAATTTCTAACTCAAGTTTATCAAGTGTGGAGGTGTGCGCACTTCTTAATGAGGACAATTGTTCATATATTAAATCACATGAGGGACATGCATCATCACTAGGAATCAAAGTTTTTAAACGCTTGATTTCAGATTCTAGTGATTCAATTTTAGCAGCACTATCCCTAAGTTTTTTGTACCTTTTCTTAACTATAATAGTGGCACGAGAAATAGCATCACACATTTCTTCGCAAGTAGGACATACCTCTTCCTTGTCGTTGTTGTGTTCAGCTTCCTCCATACTTGATCTTGACTTGCTCACCATGAAGCACAAGTTTGCCAAATCATCTTCATCTTCGTCACTTCCAATGTCCACATCGCTTGAGCCAAGTTCTTGAAGTGCGGAGATAAAACTGCTCACCAATTAACGTCCTGTAAAACCCTTATTTTTTTCGTATCTTTTGCATAGGAGTGCTTCGTCCTTATTTGCTTTTCATCCCAGGAGGTAGGATCTGAAAGGTTAGGGCAATCTAAACGAAAATGTCCTGTCTTACCACATTCGAAACATCGTTGAGGTACGGAGCTTCCTCTCCTTCTAGTTCTCACATTTTGCAATTCTTTTGAGAACCTAGTAGAGAGAAGTACTAGCTCCTCCTCTAAAAACTCCTCAATCTGTTCAAGGGTTAGAGAGGACAACAAAGCAAGTGTACCACAAGATGAAGATTGACCGGAGCTAGGCATGCCACGTTGAGAAACAAAAGCAATAGACTTGTTGGGGTTCTTACGTGATATTATATCGATTTCATGAGTTTTTAACTTGGAATATAGCACATCTAAAGTAAGTGTACTCATGACGGTAGATTCATGAATAGATGTGACTTTCATCTCCCAAATTGACATATCTAATGCACTTAAGAATTTCCCAGCATTTTCAGCATCTGAAAGTTTAACATTGACACTACGCAAGTTGGTGAGAAATTTATTAAAGCGAGCAAAAAGGTCATCAATAGACTCACCGGGTTGCATCTCGAAGCACATGTATTCTTTCTTGAACATGTATTGCCTTACCTCCTTGATTGTGTTGGATCCTTCGTGGTAGTCACAAAGTGCTTTCCACACATCATATGCAGATCGGAGGTGTGCAACACGGTCGAAGTCGCTTTGAGTTAATCCTTGTATGATCAAGTTCCGAGCCTTATTGCTGTTGTCAACATCTCTCAGATTTGTAGCTGTAACTTGATCATTTGACACCACTTCATAAGGCTTGTATACCTTCTCCCATATTGTGAAGCCTTGAGCCTGAATGAAGGCTTCCATACGTGCCTTCCAAACCTAAAAATCAATACCAGTAAAGACACAAGGTTTTGCGAAGTATTTCTCCATGTTGATTAGTCAAAATACGTGCAAATCACAAAGATTAGAGCACCGTGGCTCTGATACCAATTGTAGGATCAAAGAGCACGTGAAAAGCTACCAGAGGGGGGTGAATTGTAGGCTAAAAATTTTTACGCAGCGGAAACAATTAAATCCCATTCGGCAGAAAAACGATTTGTTAAATAAATCGTGTGTGAGACTAATATAAACATGTTTCACCATGAAAAAAGAGATATATATCAGAGATAATCAAGTCACGGATATAACACAACAAGAATCACTCAAATCCGTTGAGAGAAACTCAAGTTACGATTGAAAGATCGAACAAAGGTCAATCTGTCCTACCCGAGAAAAACAGTTCTGGAAGGCTGCAAAGAAACTCATGTAGATCAGAAACCACAAATACAATGACCTTGAAATTTTGAAAGATGATAGATAATCAAGTTGTGAAGACAACCCAAAAAGAATCACGTCAATTGGATCTGTAAAACTCGAGGTATGATAAAACCACCAAAGAAAGGTAGTGCTGTGCAGAAAACTCGACGAGAAAAACTTGTCTGGAACAAGTCGGACGAACGAGGAACAAAGTTCCTTCAAACTATGATCTTTATTCAATAGAACACAAGAGTAACAGGCCCCAAAGTCGTCTACCATGAGCTCTGGCCTTCCTTACTTATATAACCAGCCCTTAGGCCAACCCAATCTGAACTAGGACTCTAATCCTACTCAATTCACGAATCGAAACTTTCCATAACTACTTAGAACTCTTCTGTACACAGATAGAAGCAATCTTAAGACTTCCAAACACCTTAGGAACATATTCCACATTCCTAAAACAACTCAAATTTGTGACCTACACGAAATCATGTCATAACCAACTCAAATCTTTCCATATTTGAGTCAAACACGACTCAGCCGCAGCTTGAGTCCATAACCTAGTCGGTTGGACCTTTCCGACCAATTCTTTACGTCTACATCTCTTCATCACACCTCGGAACCATGTAGCCATGTCCATGAACTCCTTGCATACGTGCATACATCTTCAAACGACGTCCACGATACCTTCATATGCATTGTTCTTGATTCGAACATGTTGCGCAACCTCCCGATCAACTCAACCACAATTCCTCCCGAACTTGGTTGTTGAACCTCATATTCTCCCTAAGACTAGTTCAATGGATCCCTTGACCAGCCATGTCTTGAACTCAAGCAACACCTGCACACAAATAAACAACCAATACTTTTGAGCACAAGTCCTCGACTTGACTCACGTTAGTTCCAAAACTACAACATCTTACGTGAGAACCTCACATAAGCATGTTGCAAAGCATAGCAAAATGATATCAACCATAACCACCAAAACACACCAAAAACATAGTAAAAGAATACTAAGCAACCTTTCCATTAGTGTAAAGCAAGCTTGAAACATTACAAGATAAAAGCAGAAACACTGCGATCAAGCACCGGACTTTGCCAAAGCTAGTCGGACCTAGAGTCTGACCTTGATGATAAAGGTGTTTTGGTAGTATTCAAAACTTTTATCGCCATAGCCAATGTATTCAGCACACATAGGTCTCACATTTTCCTTTGGTGCTCTTGCACCTTTTTCCTTTGATGCACTTGCGCTCATACGTTACTTTCATACGTTTGTGTGCGTTTATGCTTATGCATTACTTTCATAGAAGTTCTTACTTTCTTAGAGTTCATATACTCGAGCAAAGCCCGCTTATAATATGTTCTCTTGCCTTTTCAGCTAACAAAGATTAGAGAAGACTCCCTCGGGACGTAGGACCTTTTTTGCCTGAACCAGGATAAATCTCTTGTTCTTTGCAGCTAGCCATACGAAGACGAACGTGATTCAATACAGATTTACTAGTTGGTTTCCGAAATGCTGACATAAGGCCCATTACTTACACTACAAATAATAGATGGATGCTCTCTAACCCTAATCCCAAGAGCCCCACCACCATAGCAGCTACCGCACACAAGTTGTTGCCCCTCATGTGTGAGACGCATGAGGTTGCTACTGCGACAAGGATATGCTCCAGTCTCCTTCCACATCAAAAGTTGGTTGCAGAATCCGCATCCGTGCCACGGAACACTAGCACGTTCTGACGTGGGGCTTGTCTCTCCGTACATGTAAACGTTCGTAGAGGTGTTGCTGTGTTGCGCACTTCGTCGGGCCGGACGACTACCTCCTCATCGGCTACGAGTCTTTCGATGTCCCGCTCAATGGGAAGATATATCTATGATCATCCACATCCAAATGTTTTTGTTTTACGCGGTTAATTTTGTCATGTGATAGTGAGTAGCATCCCGCATATTCCCTATCACACCGGTGAGGTCTATACACGTTTATAGAATAACAGACAATGCGATCTCACAATAGGTTGTGACGGTGGTGAGTTTTGCCGATGAGGGTGAGGCGGCCGGGGAGGCATAGCGAGTGGCGACCAGGGACGCCCCACCCCACGCAACGCCTAGAGTGCGAATGCAAAGGCCGCTCTTCTCACCGTGGGTTGTTAGTTTTGTGACCATCGGGAAAAGTTTGGAGTCGGTGACTCAAACACCTTCATTTTCCCGTGTGTCCTAATCGGGGACACTCCAACCGAATCGGTTGGAAGGCCCCCTCACACGCCATCTCGTTCTTATAGTTATGGGGTCCTTATAATCATTGGATGGGCTAATGAATCATGAGTAGAAATCCTAAAATCACTAATGCAATTGATCTGCCAGAGAGGGAAACATTGGGAAGGTTCCTCCCACCGCCTTCATTGGCTCTACAAGATCAAGTCTACGGCGAGTTCGAAGTTGTGCATCCCCAATGCTTGGATTTCTCGAATCAGACAAAGGTACGCAAATTAAGTGTTTAACGAGTTCTCTGATCATGTGTTACCCGTATTGCTTTTGGCTAGTTAAGATCCTATGCATCTCTTTTTCTAACAACAACATCATGAGCTAGGACTAGATCACTTTAATCTACTCAGGTTCAACTATGAATAAGTAAGATTCCACAACAATTTAGATGGAAGGGACCTCTAATCAGATTAAGAAATCAGTTTAGGGTTTGTAATCCAAATTTATATCAAACTAAGAAAGTAGGGATTCAAACGAAGAAACTAAGATTAAGAGATTTTGGTTAATCAAATCTAAATTGCAGTTGGAATTCGAACTAAGAAAACAATCGACTTCGGATCAAACCTAAGTGATTAAGGAACTCAGAGGCACATCACACACATTAGAATTTTGCAACCCCTGTCCACGATGGGTAAAGGGACCAGTGTCATCGTACGTACCTTCGATGAGGTCACCTTTAAGGGCAAGTTGTTGACTCGCCAGATCCGCTACCTTAGATACGTTGTGCGCCACCTCACTCTACGACAACGTGTTCACCTAAGGAATAGCACGTGTGCCAATGAGGAAGGCAATGTAGGCGTCATGGTAAGTAGTGACTCTTTAGTAACTTTGGGGTTCACGATGGATAACACCTTTTCTCCTTGAACCCTAACCCTAAGCGTGATGGGGTCCTCGACGTCAAGCTAGATCACCCTCAAGCGAGGTAGCACATCGTCGAGTGTCCAACAGGCACGGCGGAGCTCCTCGATCACGTCACTTTGGGTTTGGAGACAGAGAAGGGGACCTGTGGGAATGGGATTAGGGTTTCGATTCAGAACTGGATGGTATTTATACCAGCACAACTCGGGCTCGTTGTTGGATCAACATCCAACAATCAGAATTGATCACGCTGTCGCTGCTGAGCCATGGCTGACAATCGTCAAATGCAAATTTGATGGCCCTCAATAAACATGCCCAGTATAAATCCCACGACCCAAATGGGTGCTCGATTGTGCCACTTTTAGGTCTTTTCCCAAATGAACTAAGTAGGGCATGGGCCTAATCAGTGGGAGACTGGACCGTTCATGTCGGTTTTTGCTTTTCTTTTTTCGAGATTATCGTGGAGTTTTATAAGCAGGTCGTGGGCCAAATTAGTCGTGGGTCGAGCAGTAAAAGGCCGGCCAAATTGACCTCGGATGGTATACACGATAGCGTGTATACCTTTGATCTTTTGCACATAGGTATATCGATTCCTTACTCCTTAGGGCGCAGCATGTGTCTTTTGCCTATTACTTATGTCCCTTAACAGCTTCATCTCCACATGAACAATGAAGAAGTGTTTAATTTTGAGAGTCACATGGTTCACAAGAAAGGCTAGTATATATCGCATATGCATGAACGTGTAAAACTGTGTTCCAAAAGTCCTCAATTCAAAATCTCTGTACAGAATTTTAACTGTATAATGGAGGATTGAACCCGGCATTCGGATGGCTAGACACGCACGACAGAAAAATGTTGAAGGGTCCATAAGCCAGGATGTTTGTTATATCAGCCTATCTGCACTCGTTTCCTCTAAAACATACTCTATACATTATTCTTCTTCTAATTTACAGTATTCAGTATGCCACTGCCGCAGCAAGGCTGCAAAGAGGGCAATTACGCCCGAGAATGGTAATTTGCTCCACCAGTCCAATCCAAACTGTTCCTAATAGAACGATGATCATATAGTTTGACATTCAATTAGAAAAAGGCTGGCCATGCAGCTCAACATCACACCAACGAACTCGATGTACTCAACGAATATCAAATGAGCAGTGATCGGGATATCTAACGGCCAGGCAGCGATTCATGAACATGTAGCAAAGACACGACGTAGGCACTACTACAAAAAGCATTTTCACAAGCACCTCGATTTTTCAAACACAGATGGTCCATAAGAAATGTGATTGTGATGACGAATGATACAATAACCGCTTGTCATGACAGAGCATCACAGACGGATTTTAAAAAAAAAAACACCTGGGTAAATACATGATTTTTTGAGGCGGTTTTCATTAAGAACCGCCTGTTATGTAACAAACTTCACGATCGGTTCTTAATTAACCAATGTCTGGGTAAATACATGATTTTCACGAGCGGTCATTGTTTAAGAATCGTATGTACTGATTCAATCATCAAAAGCGGTTTTTATTGAAGAACTGACTAGGGAAAGTCATTGTTTTCACAAGCTGCTTGTTAATTAAGAACCGCATGTGATGCTGATAAGCTCCTGTCAAGCTAATCCCTGCACAACAAGCTCTTGTAGATGCAAGTAACACCTGTGGCTCATCATTTGGATTGTTGAAAGCATCAATTGAAGCCTGACGATCCTTGGAAGGATTTTCCCATCCATTTGAAGGATTTCTTTCCCTCCTATCCATTTGAAAACTTAGGAAGATGCTCCTTTCTCAGTTTTAATGCCTAAATATATTGACTAAAAATTAGTACCTACCCTCTTAGTGCTTCACACAAGGAAGCGAACAACTTCAATCACAAATCTTGTTTTTACCCTTTCATAGGATTTCACCTTAATCTTTCAAGCATAGATTTATCAATAAGTGAAGCTTCCGTATCGCACATGTTAATGGTAGTTATAAGCGAAGGATGTGCTGAAACTAACGAAATCTGAATTAGAATGAAGATAAAGAGATTCTTGCATATGAGTGGCAATGTCCAGGTTAACGTGAAGCTATGATGGCAACCTTCAACAACATGAAAAGTGATGTTAAGGTTATGCTTGCATCAACCAAGGCATGTTGTGAGGGTATAACACTTGTTGGGGCAAGCATAACTGTGATGCTCCAACAAGTGTTATGCCCTCACAACATGCCTTGGTTGATGCAAGCATAACTTTCGCATCACTTTTCATGTTGTTGAAGGCTACCATCATAGCTTCATGTTGTCTAACCTGGACATTGTCACTCATATGTAGCATCTCTTTGTCTTCAGTTCCGTTGAGATTTCGTTAGCTTCGACACACCATCACTTGTAACTACCATTAACATGTCTGATGAGGAAGCTTCAATTATTGATAAATCTATGCTTGAAAAATTAAGGTCAAATTCCTATGAAAATGGTAAAAACAAGATTTGTGATTGAAGTTGTTCGCTTTGTCGCTTGTGTGAAGCACTAAGAGAGATGGTACTAATTTGTAGTCAATATATTCAGCCATTAAAACTGATAAAGTAGCATCTTTGTAAGTTTTTAAAATTGAGAGAAGAGAAAGAAATCTTTCAGGGCTTGTTTGAGTTTACTCAATCTAATTGAATTGAAGTGGATTGGAGTGAAGAGTGAACTAATTTTCTCCTCAATCCACCTCAATCTACTTATATTGAAGTGGATTCACTCCTATACAAACAAGCCCTCAAATGGATGGGACGTATCGTCAGACTTCAATTGAAGCTTTTAACAATCCAAATTATGAGTCTCGGGTGTTACTTGCATCTACAAGAGCTTGCTGTGAAGGGATTAGCTTGACAAGAACTTCAAGAGTTGTGCTTCTAGATGTTGTTTGGAACCAAGCTACTGGAAGGCAAGCCCGATCATCATAGGTCAGAAGAAATTTATATACACATATAATTTGATAACTTATAGAACAGGTGAAGGTGATAAATATGATAGTCAACAAGCCAAAAAGAATCACTTGTCCAAATTAGTCTTCTCTACAGAAGCTGAATTTAATAATGTTCGAAACATGCTATCTTAAGCTGAAATTGAACATTATTCTAAGTTGATTTCAGAGGATACAAATATATAAAATATATATCATACATTTTTTCTAGCATTGAAATCTTCTCGCATATAGGGTTTCAAATCCTTTTTAATGCTTCTCTCTACGCGCTTGATGTTTTATGGTTCGGTGAAAAGGTACATCTCTTCATACTGATTATATTCTTCTTCATTATCTCCCACATCTCAACCCCAACAATATTTTTCTTTCCGGAAACAATGATGTGCATCTTCTCAGTTTCTGGATTTTGTACATAAAAAACTTGTGCAACACTATCGGCGAGAACCCACAGGTCATCTTTATAAACCACTTTATTCAAGTCTACCAGTGTCAGCCCGTAATTGTCCACTTTCACACCATCAGGCTGTTTGACCAGTTGACACTTAAATACGGGCATTACCATTCTTTCACCATAATCGAGTTCCCATATTTCCTCTCTGAACCCGAAGTATGTGGTCTTCTGCCCTTGTGAATCATAAGCCTTAATACGAACACCACTATTTTGTGCAACACTCTTACCGTCTTTTTTTTACTGTGAAATGTGTAACCATTGATGTCATATGCTTTTCATGATGTCACCAAAGCAGATGGGTCGGAAGCTAACTTCTTCAATGTTGCCTCTTCTATAGAGTTTATGTATGGTATATTTTTGTCCATTAACCATTCAGTGAAACATCTTTTGTGCTCTTTCATGATCCAGTCTTATGTGCGGTCTTGGTTTTTTCGCGAAGCTCAATTTGGTGTTCCTCTATGTACGACTCAGCTATTGCGAGCTGTTGTAGTACACCAAAATGTGCACAGTGTACATTCTTGTAATCTTGAACGATAAAAGTTTTCTTATTCACTTTGCCTCTTCCACGTAGTCTACCCTTATGTACTTGTATAGGCACACCTATCTGTTTTCCATATTTGATGTAATTAGCGCAACCCTCAATCACTTCTTCAGTGGTGTATCCTTCCATAATTGAACCCTCTGGGTGAGCACGGTTCTGCACATAACTTTTAATACTCCTAAATATCTCTCCAACGAAAACATATGATGTAAATATAGTGGCCTCAATGCTTTTATCTGATCAACAAGATGTATGATTAGGTGTACTTGCATATAAAAAAAGGATGGTGGGAAACACATCTCAAGCTTACACATAGTCTCAATGATGTATGTTTTCAGATAGTCTGAATCTTCATGTGCTATCACCTTTTGCAATACTGCATTGAAGAAGTAACACAAACGTGTGATGAGAACTTTTATATGCTCAAGTTTGATTACTATTATTGCAATGGCAAGGAACATTGTCATCATCATGTGACAGTCGTGAGAATTATAGCCAAATTAAGACAAGTCTTTCATCGAGACTAGTTTGCGGATATTGGCACTACGTAAGAAAGGCTCATATGAGACGGGCCTGAACGAAGAAGGGAGACGAACAAATTGTGTGTCTCTATCTTCACGTCTCGCATTATGGTGGCATCAGAGACGGGATTCAAGGCACGTCGCCGATCAAACTAGGTGCAAGACACACTCAAAAGAAGAGTGTCTCTTTTTTTGTGTCATAACAGACGACCTTTACGGGGTCATTGGAGATGCTGCTGGCGCGCGTCGCCCATCAGCGTACATGTGTGACAAGCCCTTACAAAGCCCGTTGCAAATATAATGATTGATCCGAGACGTCCTATATTGTTGCATGTCGCGGATTTATTAACTTATGTGAGATGGGCTTTATGGAAGCTTGTCTTCTTTATGTTGGTTATCCGAGACGCTCCCTGCTATAGCTCATCGCGGATTGTTTACAGACAGGGTCTACTATTAGGAGCTAGCCAGGATTTGGCAGCCATATTACCAGTGTCAGCAACATACTGTTCATGAGCATATGCCAAAATGATCGCACGTTAAATTATATTGACCAATAAAATATTACCAAAGTTTCAATCATGGTTACACAACAAAGACTATTCATCCTAATTACAATGTAACAAATTACACACATCATAACTGTAATCATCTAATCATGTATACCGTAATGAAAATTCTCCCGATCAATGGCTTCATTAATGATGGGCCTTCATAGCCTCTAATGCTTCGTCTGAGACATTGTCCTCAAATTCAATAAAATCACTGAAATCATATAAAACATTATCAAATTGCAATCACATTCGCTTAACCAGTCACATAAGGTAGCAAATATCTGTTAGTGAATGGAAAATCGAGCTTACTTGTAGCACAGGCAGTTGGTGAGCATCTGCAAAGCATCAGTAGAGAAATTGTTCTCATGGTAAAGGACATGGTAGTGAGATGGTGTACTTGTCCCCTGAAAAAACAAACAATTTACATTCCACTGATGCATATATAGCCTAATTCCAGCATAGGTATCTTGATTCCATGTACAAATCAAACTCACTGGGATGGCAAATGCTAGCGTCAACCACAGTTCCTGCAGTTTCAAGGGGTTGCGAATCAGAATATATACATTGATAATCAAAACAAATACATTACTTCTACAATGGACATAAACAAGGAAGATGAATGTATACCGTAATGAAAATTCTCCCTTTGGATCAATGACTTCATTAACAATGAGCCTTCATTGGGCATCCTCAAATTCAGTAAAATCATTGGAATGCATGCTCTGAGGGTAGGGTCGAGGCGATAGCGTGCTCTGGGGACAGGGGACGCGGCGGCATGCTCCAGGACGAGCTGGCAGAGGAGTCGGAGTGGCGGTTCCTCAACTCTCAGATGACAGCAGGCTAACGTGCTCCGGGGACAGGGAGAATATTTCCACTTATGTGAAGGTGGTGGCGTGCTCATACCAATTACCGAGGTCGGGGTCGAGGCGGCGGCGTGCTCCAGGGACACGGGATGAGGCGGCGTGTTCCAGCATGTTGAACTCTCTCTGATGACAAAGGTCGAGGTTCACAGCGGGGGAGGGGTCAACGCCGGCAGCGCAACAATGATGAAGAGCGAGTTGAGAAAGAGGGACAGCGGCGGCGTGCTCCACGGACAGGGGATGAGGCGGCATGCTCCAGGGTGCTCAACTCTCTGATGTTGCGAAGGTCGGGGTCGACGGCGGTGGCGTGCTCAGGATCTGCGGTTTATAGGTCGAGAGAGCGCGCGATAGCTAAATTTTTTGCCAAATGTTGGGAGAGAGCGCGCGATGGACAAAAATTTTCGGCATAAATCAGAGACGGGCGTATATAACACACGTCTCGCATTAACTCTTCATCAAGAATCGGAGACGGGAGTATATAACGCCTGTCTCGCACTATTTTGTCGGTAGAACGGGCATCCAATATGCGAAAGATGCGCAACGGTGTGTTGAAGAAAGGAACATCTTTCGCATACTGGACGTTGGCCAACTACAACTGTGTGCAATGTCTTATATGATCGTTGCAACACGCTTAGATTTCTGTGGTGGCACAAAATATCTTCGGCATAAATCGGAGACTGACCAACAGAAGGCACATCTTATATCATTTTGATGTCCCAGACACCCTGAAGTGTCCAATTGGCAACTGTGTGCAATGCCTTATATGATCATTGCATTGTGCTCAGCTTTCCGAGGTGAGACAAAAGATCTTCGGCGTAAATCGGAGACAAGCCAAGGAAAGGCACGTCTCGCATTATTATGTGGCCCCGGACACGCGGCAGTGTCCTAGATGCGCCACTGTGTGCTGAAGCCAGGAACAACATCCAGGATATTCCAGCGTGTCCAACTGGCAACTGTGCGCAATGCCTTATATGATCGTTGCATTGCGCTCAGCTTTCCGAGGTGGAACAAAAGATCTTTGGCGTAAATTGGAGTCGCATTAATTTGTGGTCGAACGGGCATGTCGTATGTCAAAGATGTGCCACGGTGTGCTTGAGCCAGGAACAACTTTGGCATCCGAGCATGTCCAACTGGCAACTGTGCGCAATTTCTTATACAATCATTGCAACATGCTCAGCTTTACAAGGTGGGACAAAATATTTTCGGGACAAATCAGAGACAGACCCGTGTAAGGACCATGTCCCTTTTGCCGGATCTCAGGTATCTGAGATGCTCCCTTCTAAAGTTTGTCTCTCATACACTCTTCACATTGCCAGTCACATGACATCGTGAACCGTTGTAGGGTTAAACAAACGCAATGACATTGCAATTCAGAGATAATTTGCAACTCAATGAATTTCATAGTTCGTACATTGCGTGCCCTCTAAACTAATTTCGAATCTAAACTTATTCCTAAAGCTCCCATCGATCAATCTAAATTGTACCATCCTGCTTGTCCCAAACACATCTCTTATATTGCTTTGGATACTGAAAATATTGACATTCTTTAAATTAACAAATGTCGAAGGAGGAACGAATAACCTACGTTGGTCACTAGCACAAAGTATCTAACCTTGATAAGTAGATTATAGCAATCATTTTCAACATTGGGCGCATTTGGCTGATGCAGCAAATGCTGAACTTTAAGTAGTATAGTTTTGATTGTAAAACCAGTGCACCACCCCTACGAAATATCAATTTAAGCAACATAAGAAACCAGTTCAAATAAGTTCGGCAACAATTACTAATTACATGAGCAAAATAGGTCTATATTACAGACTCTTGATCAAGAATCCCAATGCAGAATGCTCTTGAGCGATGGACATTTGGGTGGAAGAAACCACTTGGAAAGGCGCATCTTGGAGGCACCAATGGATAGTCCTCTAAGAAGGAGATTGTCAGGGGGTAGTAACCACCATCCCAGTCAGTCTACAAAGGAAAATCATTAATAGGAGGACAATGGTTAAACTCATATTATGCTTGTTCTTCATAACTTACCCCTTCTTTACCGGGGACGATGCACTGCCACTTCAATAAATCTCCTGATTCAGGCTTCGCAGAGAAACCCTACGTAGAGAAATTGAAAATACAAAAAACAAACAAGACAGAAAAACAAAACTGCAGTTAAGTTCATCAGTCCATTGCAGATCTACATATATATAACCATGCGACCGGTGTGCCATATGTACATACATGGGGATGGTTCTTGCGCCATGCCAAGCGCTCCTCCTTCAATCAGCTACGCGCCAAGCCAATACCAGCCATGAATAGTGATGACAACGAGGAGGAAGGCCACAATGATGACGACGAGGACGGCGATGACGGCGATGGCGAACAGAGGAGGCAGTCGCACTGGAGTTGGTCGATTAGTAAAGGACCATTGCTCGATTACTAAAGGAGCACCGGAGGCGAAGACACGATGGAGATAAATGGGAGACGCGCTAGAACAAAGAGATATGCCCGTTAATTTAAAGATCGTCTTCCATTGTTGAAGAGATGAAGAGACGAGGGAGATAAATGTGAGACGCGCTATAACAAAGAGAGATGAGCTTTAAGCTAAAGCGTGTCTTCCATTGTCAAAAGAGAGACGCACGACACGAGGTCTGCGGAGAACTTAATTTTGGTGGCGTGATGCAGAGATGCGTGCGACGTTCGTGCGCGACCTTTCGTTTCCCCGAGGTGGTATCGATGCGTCCCATCGTTCCACAATGTGCGGGAAACAAACCACTCCCTCCACCACTCCTTGCGGACCTTATTTAAGATGCAACATCACGAGTCAGTTCTCCACAAGCGCGTTGCTCACTTTGAATCCTCTTCTTTTCTTTGTCTTCTCTGACCCGACGACCCACCACCACCATGGCCGACCTTCCACCGCCAAGCCCTCCGAGGGAGCCACCATGCAAGAAACTGTGTTGTAGCTCTCCCGAGAGGTTCAACACCATGCAGCGCCTCCTTATAGCGCAAGAGGCGTACAACAATATGTCTCGCACCATGAGTTCCTTGGGGTTGGGTATCCTTCCCCAGTTTACTAGAATGGGTACCATCGGCCACTACCTATTCGCCCTCACGGGGGTGGCCGATTGTCTCAAAATTCTATTCGCAACGATGGCCCAAGTGCTTGGCCCCGAGGGCCGCAGAAACCTGGTGGAGGCAACGGAGAGCAACCTCGTTCTCAGGGTTGCACCGCTGGTGTAGTTGGAGCAGCCATCGCAGCCGGCCCAGGCTCCTGTTTCACCGGCATCGGAGTCGCCTTCAGAGGAGGAGGAGGTGGAGGAGGAGGAGGAGTAAGATTAATTTTCTTAGCTGTTTTTAGTTGCTTCTGTTTTGTAAATATTGTTAATGAATGAAATCTATCTTTGTTCATCTATGTAATTGAATATTATCTTGTGTGCTCTTCAACTGTGTGAATGAATGAATGTGTAGTGCGTTCATCGTGTTCCTCATGTATCATAAGGAAGGATTTGATTATATCTGGGACAAGAGAATGATTTAGTTATCAAGTGAGTTGTGTGATATTAACAGTGAACTGAAGCAAAATGGAGAAAATCACGAAGCTAAAGGTGACGTGTGGAATCGGAGATGTGCTTTCCATTATAGAACGTCTCTCTTTTTGCAGAGGAGAGGGAGACATCGATCATAAGAGACGCACTTCGTAGCGAAGTTCGTCTCCATTTTGCGTTACAGCACAGACCTTATATAAGGCGCCATCAGTCTCTCCTCTTCACTTTGTTCTGCTCAGACAACCCACCATAGCCAACGTTCCACCGCCAAGCCCGCCGAGAGAGCCACCCTGCAAGAAATAGTGTTGCCGGTCCCCCGAGAGGCTCAACAAAAAGCTGCTCGAGATGTTGTTCGAAAGGCTGTTCGACCGATTTCAGAGGCTGCTCGAGATGATAGTCGAGTTGCTCAGTGCCGAGGGCCGCAATATCCTAGTGGCGGCGATGGCGAGGAACCTCGGTTGTGAGGTTCCATCACCGGATCTGGACCAGCCAGAGCAAGTGGTAGAGCAGCCGGAGAACTGGAAGCAACTGGCGGAGCAAACGGAGCAGCCGAAGCGACCAACGGAGCAGCCGAAGCAGCCGGAGGAGGAGGAGTGGTAGGAGGAGTAGGATTTAGGTTTTATTTTGTTGTTTTTTAGTTCATGTTTTTCTTTTCATGTATCTTGTACTTCTTTCTTGTGTTTTGTAACATATTTGTTATCTGTGATCAATTGTGTGAATGATTGAATGTGTTATCCGTATTCATCTGTCTAATGAATATTTTGTGTGTTCAACTGTGAATGAATGTTGTCATCGTTCAAAGTCATGTTCATGTATGTATGTAAGCGAAGACAAAGGAGACGAGCTTTCAGTAAAGAACATCTCATTTCACTCGCTTATAGGAGACGTGCTATGCTAGAAGTGTGTCTCCCATTTGTCTAGAGAGTAGTCCCGTCTCGGATCCATACTTAACTGAGACAGGTTGTAATGTAACGTGTCTCGCTGAACTGGGCTCCTCTCGCTTAAGCTTATGAGAGACGGCCACCTTTGAGCTTGTCACCCATCTTTGTCTCCTATTTGAGTTTCTTACGTAGTGTGTATGAGAAACTTGTGGGCACTTTGATACCACGCAAGCATTCGCAAATTGCTTTTTTCTCTTCTAGTGTCAAGTTGTAGCTGGCTGGGGGAAGGTAATGCTTCCCGTTCGCCTTTTCTACTGGATGAAGCTTTGGGCTCAAATCAAGATTTACTAGGTCCATACGTGAATTTAATTTGTCCTTTGTTTTCCTCGGCATGTCTAGCAAGGTCCCAATGATGTTGTCAAATACATTCCTTGTAACGTGCATCAAATCAATACTATGGCAAAATTCCATATTCTTCCAATATGGAAGATACTTGAAAAAAATTGAGTGTTTCTTGAAAGTCATGTCAGTTGTATCACCAGAAGATGTACTTTTCTTTCTCTTGATTCCTTTACATTTTTTGCCCTTACCGAAAGCAATATGAATGTTCTTGACCATTTCGAACACAAGTTTTCCACTGTAAGGTTTTGGTGCAGTATCTTTTTTATTTTGTTATCAAATTGCTTTCATTTTCCTATACTTGTATGTATCTATCAAGAACCGCCGGTGTCTCATGTACACTGTCTTTCTAGATGAAGTGAGGTATAGAAATCTAGTTCTATCCACGCACCTTACACAACCTTTCTTCCTTTTCATTTGTCCCGATAATGTAAATGGTCCGGGATAATCATACACGGTAATGAATATCATTGCTCTTAGCAGGATTTCTCCCGCTTGTACTCATCTCATGTATGTACCCCTTCATTCCACAATTTCACCATATCTTCCATTAAAGGTTCCAAGAACACATCAATTTCGATGTCGAGTTGTTTCGGACCTTGGATAAGAATAGATAACAAGATATATTTCCTTTTGTGACACAACCACGTCGGTAGGTTGTACATCGTTAAGACCACAAGCCATGTGTTGTGTATGCTCCTTTTTTCACCAAACAGATTCATTCCGTCTATACTCAAGGCAAACCTTACATTTCTGATTTCCTTTGCAAATTCTGGATATTGAATAACAAAATTTTTCCACTGCGTTGCATCACCAGGGTGTCGAATATGTTTTTTCATTCTTCTTGCGCTGCTCGGAATGCCAACGCATAAGTTCAGCCTCTCTAGGGTTTGAGAAAAAACGCTTCAAGCGGTCAATTACCAAAAGGTACACATCACCAAGGCAGGAATTTTTCTCTTATTCTTCCCGTCTGCATCGCTAGAAGTATCGTCAGTGTCACCTTCAGGACCAATAATAAACTTCTTATTCTTCTGAGACTTTTTCATATTGGTAACATATTGGTGATTGTGGTCCTTCTTATATCTGCTAACACCACAGATGGGGCATCTAGTTGCGAGCTCATGCTCTTTGCGATACAGAATACAATGGTTCGCACAAGCATGTATTTTTGTCACACCTAGTGCCATCGGGCAAAGAAGTTTCTTCGCTTTATAAGTGCTTCAGGGCAGTTTATTTGGATTTGGAAGAATTTCTGCCATAAGATTCAAAAGATTAGAGAAACTACAATCGGACAATCCGTTTGTGGCTTTCAACTTTAGTAGTTCTAGGACTGCACGCAATGTAGTAAACTCTTTATCACAACCGTTTGATTCATCATATAAAAGCTCTGTCGCCACATTCTGCAATGTCTCCATTTTACTTAAACCTTTACTTGCTTCCATAGAAGTCAATACATATAGTTCAATGTGATGCAATATCTCCTCACAATCGAACTCATCATCATCATTACCATCTTGATTGTCACTACCATCATCGATATGAACATTATCGTCATATGAACCTCTCTCATCATCTTTATCCACTTCATGTGTATCTAACTCACCATGCTCTGTCCATATTGTGTAGTTTTTTTTAACCTATTTTCACCAAATGAGATTGGATTACTATAGTATCTATCCAAGCAATCTTATTTTCACAGTCGATACATGGATATAATATGCTATCTATCTTTTGCAACTTCGCATCTCTCTTGGATTCTTCAATAAAATTTGCAACATTATGAATGTACATAGGATCGGGTATTGGCATGTTATACAGCCACGCTCGACGGTCCATGCTTCAATAACAGATTTTTTGTAAGATTTATAAAATTTGGCCATAAATATTCCTTAAAGATCTTCTATAAAATGAATTTACAGAGACATAACAAGCATGTATCATATGAGTGAATATTGGTATCATGTAGGCCTGTTCATATGGGTTCCAAGAAAATTTGTTTCATAATTTTCTCAGCTTTCTAGTGGCCATAATGGATTTTTGAAGTTAGACTTCATTGAAACATTTCATCGAACACGTGATGTGCTTGTATTCATCTTCAACCTTTAATCCTTCAAATCTACTTCTTGGTATGTAAAATTCATGGGTGAGCTCAAGGGGAGACTAAAGTACATCTTTCCACCTTTAATCATTCAAATCTACTACAAATCTCAAGTGGTGGTGGGGGGTTGGGGGGCTTGAGGCATATGCAACGCAACAAAAGAAACTGAAAACAGAACAAATTAAAAACATGATAGTGAAGAAGAAGTCTCTTCTAACCTTTTCTCTGTTCGAAGCTTGATCAACTGATGAATGCAGTATTGGCCGGCGCACGGTGGAAAATTTTGGCAGTCTAGCGGCGTCGATGGAAAATCTCCAGGGTTAGGTTTTTTGTGGTGCCCGAGGGGTCTTTATATAGGTTTAGGTTTTCACAGGCGGTTTTTAACGAAACAACCGCCTGTGATAAAAATTAATAAAGTTCAGGCGATCTTTTCAGGCGGTTTTTAACTGCTTCTCGAGAAGTTGGTATGGAATAACCGCCTGAGAAGAAGCTTATCTTAGGCGGTTATTACTTACCAACCGCCTAGGATAATTGCTCGAGCTTGTTCTTCAGTTTTTTTTCCCTTGCTTCTTTTTTATTTAGATTCCAATATAAATACTCAAACATGTATAGATTCTGCAAATTGAGTCCAAATTCGATGATTCTTTCTTCTATATTTTTCAAAAATTAACATCTACCACATGGACCAAATATTTTAAAATTTGTATAGCTAACATTGTAATGTTTTGGTAAATATCAAATTAATTTATACTCACATATTATTCACATTTGTGTATCTCCTAAAAAAAGGGGATCAATCACTAAAATTGGTTTGTATGAACATATTTGTATTATTTATACATCTATGAATTTTGTTAATTTTTTTAAAGCCTTCCAACATGTCAAAATTCAAATTATCCATCATTCTAACCAAATGCTCATATACATATGAGGCATTCATCAAATTTTGAACACAAATTGATTCAGAAAAAATTAAAAAAATCTAAAAAAATTCATAGAGGTTGGTATGATGACTAAAAAGGTCCATTGAAAAACTAAATGAAAAAATTATTATTTTCATCGAGATAGAAAATAACAAATAGCAATTGTTATATATTTTTTATGTTCTCACCAATTTCAAAGGCTTTATGAAGTGAAATTTAGTGGTAACTTTAACACTCAATCATATTACAAGAAAGAGGAATTTGAGCTTTTAAAAGGCCACACATTTAATCAAGAATATTAATTAAGCTTACATAATTTTTTCTCAGACGGTTGGTACTGAATAACCGCCTGACAAGAAGATTCTCTCAAGCGGTTATTACTTACCAACCGCCAGGGATAATTGTCCGAGCCAGTTCTTCAGTTTTCTTTTCCTTTGCTTTTTTTATTTAGATTCCAATATAAAAACTCAAACATGTATAGATTCTGCAAATTGAGTCCAAATTTGATGATTCTTTCTTCTATATTTTTCAAAAATTAACATCTACCACGTGGACCAAATATTTTAAAACTTGTATAGCTAACATTGTAATGTTTTGGTAAATATCAAATTAATTTATACTCACATATTATTCACATTTGTGTATCTCCTAAAAAAGGGGTCCTTCACTGAAATTGGTTTGTATGAACATATTTGTATTATTTATACATGTAAGAATTTTGTTAATTTTTTTAAAGCATTCCAACATGTCAAAATTCAAATTATCAATCATTCTAACCAAATGCTCATATACATATGAGGCATTCATCAAATTTTGAACACACATTGATTCAAAAAAATAAAAAAATCTGAAAAAATTCACAGAGGTTAGTATGATGACTCAAAAGGTTCATTGAAAAACTAAATGAAAAAATCATTATGTTCATCAAGATAGAAAAATGACAAATAGCAATTGTTATATGTTTTTTATGTTCTGACCAATTTCAAAGGCTTTATGAAGTGAAATTTAATGGTAACTTTAATACTCAATCATATTACAAGAAAGTGGAATTTGGGCTTTTGAAAGGCCCCTAATTTAATCAAGAATATTAATTAAGCTTACATAAAGTTCTTCTTAGGCGGTTGGTACTGAATAACCGCCTAAGAAAAAGATTATCTCGGGCAGTTATTACTTACCAACCGTCTGGGATAAGTAAATTTTCTCAGGCGGTTATTAAGTGTCAACTGCCTGAGATAATCATCGTATCAGGAGGTTGGTTCTTAATAACCGCCTACGAAGATAGGAGTCTATATATAGCCCTCGGTTGCATTGGAAAAATCTAACTCGGGCGAAATCACTTAGACGCTGTCAGACTGCCAAAATTTTGTTTGCCGCCAAGTCTTCGCCGCTCTTGCCGCCGAGCTTCGTCGTCACCGTCGAGCTTCATGGTAAACCCTAAACCCTTCAACCTTCCCTCCTTCGTCCCCATGCCTCCTCCCTCCTACCGACGAGGTATGGATCACGAATCTTAACTTCAGCAGTTCAAGTTAATGTTGGTTATCAAGTATATGAAGTCTAATAATTCTTTTCTACCTAGATTAATCACGAAGACAACGAGGTGACTTCGGCTCCTAAAACCGCAGAAGGTTCTCCAATGGATGAATCCTCATGTTCACTCAAGCGGAAACGAGGGCAACGAGGTCTCAATAAGGGTCCATTGGACCACAACATGTACATAACAAGGGTCATTCCAGGTGGGCTTCCCCAAGAACCACTAGAATCAGTTACCAAGTACCAAAATGCATGTGGTTTTCTTGTTAGAGAGCTCGTGCCGATCGCAACCAAGAATTGGAGAAAATTACCTGAGGAGACTAAGAATGAGTTGTGGGAATGGATAAAGAAACAATTCAAGTTCCCGAAAGCCACAAAAGAAGCTGTAAAGAAAGCAACATTGGTCTCTTGTGGCAAAAAATTTCATGGATGGAAGACTGAAATGAATGCTTATGTTAAGGCTTATAAGGTCCCTAGCCCGAGGAAGATGGGAAAAATCACACAAGCTCAGTGGCAAGAATTTATTCATCAAAAGACCACACCTGATGCTAAAGCCCTAAGTGCAACTAGGTAAGAGCTTGCCAAAAAGAACAAATACCATACTCGCTTGGGGTCTGCCGGATATGCCCCCAAAGTCCAAAAATGGAATAAGATATTAGACGAAATTACCAGTAAGGGCAATCCTCACCCGTTAGAAGGTTGCGATGAGCAAACTCAGCGGTGGGTCTTTGCTCGGTCAGGTTTGACTAGTGAGGGCAAACTTGAAAAGTCCGACTCTGTGAATGAAGTCGAGGAAAAAATGAAAGAAGTAATTGAAAAGCAACAGAAGGGTCTCTTCAAGCCGGAGAGGGAGAATGGCCAACTTACAGCTACCCTAGGAAACCCTGAACACAGTAGATGGGTTCGAGCAATCTCTTCTCAAATGTCTTGGCTAGATGGTTTCCCCAAAGATAAAGAGACATATAGAATACGTGAGAAGTTCAAGAAAACACTTGATGAAACAATTTCTCAAAAGGTCAAGGAAAATGTGCAAGAAATAATGGAACAACTTCAATAATCGGGACAATTAGTGGAATCGAGTACAACGATGGTTCCCGTGCCAAAGGAGCAATTGGTATCTCCAACTGCCTACCCTAGCAACGTAGGTTCTGTGCCAGGCTAAGGGTCAACACATAAGTTCGCTGTCGATGATATTGCTAAGGAAAAATCTTGTCATCTTCTTGTCCCGATCAGCAGAGCAGGGAACAAAACCAAACAGGTTGCCACTGCTATGGCAAAGCCTGATCGTGACTTCAACGGCAATCCACTTCCGTTGTATTATGTTGTGGTGTAAGTTCTTCAGATCATTGATAATGATTATGAAGATTACACATGAGGGGATTGCGACTATGGGACAGGCTATCAACCAATTAATCCTTTAGTACCGACGCAATATCGTGTTGGATGATGAGCCGATTTCTAGCCCCGTCGTATCTCAAAATACTGCAACCCCGTCTTGTAAGGCGGAAGTCCAGGAAGATCCACTCCCAGTCCAGGAAGATCCACTACCCCTATGTATCAGAAAGGATGATAGTAACCTTGCTAGTAAAGATAACCAAGAGCAACAAGTTGGACAACAGCTTCAAATAGTACCAGAGCAAGCTGTTGCTAGTAAAGAGCAACCAGTTGAGCAACAACTTGAAGTAGTACTAGAGCCAGCAGCTGGAAGTAAAGAGCAATCAGTTGAACAACAGGTTCAACAACAAGCCAGTGTCCAACTTCCGACGACTACTCCTCGATCATCAGTGCCTATCAAAGTAAGCTCGTACGAAATTAAGAAACCTTCATCACAAGTGTCAAAGTATTTGGAAAATATGAAGTAAAATATTAGAAAATTGAGTGCATCTCGTTCTTCTCATGAGCCAGCATTAGAAGATATCGAGAAGTGGGAAGAAGACGGTGTCATGTATAACCAGCGGACAACTTTAGTTAAACCAGGAGTTCCAATATACAAGCTTGAGAATGTTCCTCCTAAATTTGAGAATGGGAAGCCGTTCATGACATTCGTAGAACTTAGTAAACAACATGCCCCGCTCAAAAGAATGCACGTGTGATACATCACTGCTAGCACAAAAATATGATCTTTCTTGCGTCACATTTCATTTGCTTGTAAGTGCCTCTAATATTTTGCATTTACGCATACACATTTCATGAGATTATAACAATTTTGGACTTTTGCAATAGGATGCAATACATAGATAATGAAAAGATGAAACGCAAGACAGGTATCCTTGACTCTACACCAATTGTAAAGATGCTATTCGACGTCAAGGCGGATCGAGACTCAGTATAGTCCAAGCACATGAAAACAAAAATTTGAAAATTCAATCACAAAACTTAAGAAGGATAGAAGGACAGAAGTTGCACCTTACATAGGACATGCAATGTTTAACTTTGTCAGAGACAACAAGGACCTCATAAAGGCTCTGTACCACTTCGAGTAAGTTCGACACATGATATTGAAATAGCAATTATTGCTAATTGTTAACACGTGTGTTTGTATGTGTGCAGTAATCACTACATAATGATCTTCATCAAGCCAACGCATGGTTTGGCAACAGTCTTGGACTCAGCCGATTACCCACCAGATCATTACAAAGATTTCCTTTCCATTTTGGAACTGTATGTTTATTTGATATTTTAAATTTACACACATTTAGAATATGTTGACAAGTTTTATATGACATTTCTTGTATTACAGCACTTGACGGTTTTACACGGTATGGTTTGACAGTCAGAGACCTCCTAATACGAATGCATTGGATATTAAAACATATTATGTTTGTCCGAAGCAGCCTGCTGGGAGTGTCTTATGCGGGTATTATGTATGCGAGCATCTTCGGACCGCCAATGAATATAGAGTGAATCGTGAAGATGTAAGTTATCCTTAACGTCGATATCTTATTTTCTTACTTTTGAGTTTCATTATTTTCATATTTTGATTCTAACTTCAAAATTCAATTGCTCACAGTACAACTGCTCCAAAAAAACCAAATAAATTCATGTATACTCTCACTTTGATCTATACTTTGAGATTATTCAAAGCAACACATTCTAAACCTTGTTATGTGTTTCATTGCAGCACAGGAAGAATGTGAACAAAGAATGGCCGGTTTGTAGAAGTATGCCTAATGGAGGAGCCGACAGGATTGTTGCTGAACTGTGTCAATTCGTGCGTCGCAAAACTTTGCACAAAAGAGGTGAGTTCTTTTATGAGAATGGTGCAATAGCTGATGTGCTAGAACTTTGCGACTATGCCAATAGAAACAATTTTTAGTGAAACTTTTAAACTATGAGATGACTTGTATGTATAACTTGTACATATGTATATTGTTTTAGAGAAATTGACTTCTGTGAGATGACTTATGTGATTATATTATTTACTTCTGTGATGATATTATTGACTTCTGTGATTATATTGAATTGATCCGGAAATTAGAAATAACAACAGGTAGTACTGCATAGAGTATACCTTATCATAGGCGGTTATTTACCTACGGCTAGACCTGCCTGTGAAATATCATTATCACATGCGGCTAGATATAGGTAACCATCTGTGATAAACTAATTATCACATACGGTTATTATTATGGTACAAACCGACTGCGATAAACTGTCTTCACAGGCGGCTTGTCGTAGGAAAAGATTCGCCTGTGATAACACAATTATCATGAGCGGTTATATATGAAGCATGACCCGCCTATGATAATATGTCTTCACAGACCGCTAGTCTAAGTAAAGAACCACATGTGATAATATGTCTTCACAAGCGGTTTCACTTCTCCGCCTGTGAAATTGCAGATTATCACAGGCTCTTCGTTTCAGACAGTTTTAGAAACCGCGAGTTATAATACGTTTGGAGCCGCCTGCGATGAGGCTTATTGCAGTAGTGAGGCATACCGTAATAAGAAGCTAGACCCTCAACCTTTTAATTTTCATATCTGTCACGCCGAATGCTGAAGCAGCCTGATGTGTTGAAGACGTATTTCCTTTATATGTTTCCATTAGTTACTGTTGCCTTTATTTACTTAGTTAACCATGATGTAAGTAAGACAAAGTAAAACTGAGGGTATCGATCCCCATGTGGACACGCACGCCCATATGTACGGGTGTTTGCGAAATGGAAGACAGAAAAGAACATAACAACATAAATTAGTTATGCCTTCGGCGTGACGTGCAAGTTCATCTCTCCGTCTCGCCTTCGAGTTCGACACGGTGATCGCTCTCACGCCCCGGCGACGGCGTGCCAGTGGCTACGGGACATCACAAGTGGTATCAGAGCCTTTCGTCCTCGGCGTGGGTGAGTTATCGTCGTGACCTGATTCCTTTGGCCTTGAGCGGTAAAATTCCGGGGGA
This sequence comes from Tuctoria greenei, assembly GCA_036927565.1. NCBI lineage: Eukaryota > Viridiplantae > Streptophyta > Magnoliopsida > Poales > Poaceae > Tuctoria > Tuctoria greenei. The sequence goes on from JAYESD010000004.1 coordinate 35,063,927, forward strand.
GGTGGGTTGAGATCGGGCGAAGTGCTTGCGTAGAGATCGGTCTCCTGTAAGTCCTTCCGCGGTTCGTTCGGCTCGAGGTGTGTCGCGACGGCTCCTCCACCCAAACCATCGGCGCAGTCGCGGTTCATTTTGGCGGCGATGGAGGCGGCGGCGCGATCTGCCGAAGTGAAGTGGGATAAGGTGTTTTCCTCGCTCGACTCCATCAACGATCGCCTTGATCGTGCGGTGGAGGAACGGAAGAAGCTCATGGGGCAGCAAGCTCTGGCAGCCTCGGTGGCAGAGCAAGCGGCGCAAGAACGCGATCTCTTGTTCAAGAAGGTGGAAGAAACTGGAAGATGTGTGGCGCAGCTGACACTGGAAACAAGGGCACGAGGTATGGACGATTTTTCTGATGGTCACTCTTCACGTTCAGGGGCAACAAGCAGAGCAAGTGTTCGTGCTCATCATCAGAGACGTGTTGTGGATATTCTGGGGCCTTCTAGGGCAACGGGCCATCAGAGAGGTGTTCCTGACCCGTTTCGAAGGCGTCGTGATGAAGGGGGCCCGGTGAATCACCGTCGGGAGGAAGCCGGCCAGGTCAATCAACACCGAGATGACTTTGGTCGTGAGAAGAACTTACTGAAACTGTCTTTCCCAAAATTTCAGGGTGAGGGGCCGACTATTTGGATGGACAAATGTGAAGATTACTTTTCTCTTTTCAGTGTTCCTGAGCATTTTTTGGGTACGTGCGGCCTCGATGCACATGGAGGGTATAGCTGTGAGGTGGCTTCAGGTTTACAAGCTCACACATGGACTGGGAACTTGGGTTTAGTTTTCAGCTGCAGTACGGGAAAAATATGGTGCTTACGAGTATCAGAAGTCTATGGCTGATCTGCTGTACCTGAGACAGAGAGCTGGTGTTGAGGAGTATATTGGTGAGTTTGAGCAACTTCTCTATGTGACTGTCATGCATAATCCCGAGCTAGATGAAGTTTTCTATGTGTCTCAGTTTATAAAAGGACTGAAGATGGATATTCAAGGGCCTGTCCAATCACAGCTTCCTACTACTGTAAACAGGGCTGCCTTGTTGGCTACAATTCAGTCTGAAGTCCAAGACAGAACCAAGTTCAAGTCAGGAAAATCACAACCCATCACAAAGAGTGTGGCAATGCAGAAATTTGATGTGAAATTGGCAGGTTCTTCAGAGCTGACAAAGGAGAGACAAGTCAGAGATTATAGGAGGTTAAATGGGCTATGCTACACATGTGGTGAGAAATTTGAGCCTGGCCACACTTCTAGATGCTAAAAAAATACCAATACAACTCAATCATTTATCTGCCGAAGATATGCAAATGTCTTTGTCTGATGAAATATTGGAGCAGCTTGAGGCAGAAGACCTGCAACATGATCAGGTTCCTCAACTTTCTCTGCATGCACTTTCGGGTACTGAGGGAGAGCACTGCATCAGACTTCGAGCTTTGGTTAAAAACAAGATGTTCCTGCTGTTACTTGATTCTGGAAGTTCCACTTCTTTTGTAGATACAGCTTTTGTGCAGAAGGCTAATTTGCAAACTGTCCCTTGTCCATCAGTGACGGTTCAGGTTGCTAATAGTGAAAAGCTTATCTCGGATTCTTGTGTGCCAGAGCTAGCTTGATGCTGTGATGGACACTCTTTTACTACTACTATGAGAGTGCTTCCTCTGGGTGCATATGATGGCATTCTCGGCTTCGACTGGTTACAACAATACAGTCCCATGGTTTGTGACTGGAGAGGCAAATAAATTCAGTTTCAGTACAAAGGCAAGCCCATACAGTTGCATGGGGTCCAAGTTGTTGAACAGAGGCAGTTGGCCGAGATATCTATTGTGCAGCTCGATAAATGGATAAAAGGCAATGATGTATGGTCTTTGGCTATTGTGGACAACATTTCTGATGAGGCGCATTCAGAGAATTCAGATACTGCACAGGCTGAACTGCAACATATTGTAGCTGAGTTTCAGACAGTGTTTGATGATCCAAAGACATTACCTCCCACAAGGGACTTTGATCATTCCATTCCACTGGTTCCTGGTGCTGTGCCAGTGAACTCAAAACCTTATCGATACTCACCTCTTCATAAGGATGAAATCGAGAAGCAAATACATGAGTTGTTTAGGGCTGGTTTGATTGAGAACAGTTGCAGTCCATTTGCCTCACCGGTGCTATTAGTCCAAAAGAAGGACGGGAGTTGTCGTTTTTGTGTTGACTATCGCAAGCTCAATGACCTCACTATTAAAAATCGGTTCCCAATGCCCTTGGTTGAGGAAATATTGGATGAGCTTGCAGGCACCATGTACTTTACATGTTTAGACATGCGCTCGGGGTACCACCAAATTCGGATGAAAAGTGGAGAGGAATACAAAACAGCGTTTAAAACTCACAATGGCCATTATCAATTCAAAGTGATGTCATTTGGGTTGACAAATGCACCGGGAACGTTTCAATGTGCAATGAACTCGGTGCTAGCTCCTTTCTTGAGGAAGTTTGTTTTGGTTTTCATAGACGACATATTAATTTATAGTGCCAGCTTGGAGCTCCACTTGCAACATCTGAGAATGGTTCTGACCAAGCTGAAGGAAAATCAGTTTTACATCAAGAGATCAAAGTGCACCTTTGTCAAGACTCAACTGAATTATTTGGGGCACATAATTTCTAGGGAGGGCGTTGCTACTGATCCTAGTAAGACTTCAGCAATGGAAAAATGGCCGGTTCCTACCACTGTGACTGAATTGAGGTCATTTTTGGGTCTTACAGGGTATTACCGAAGATTCGTGCAAGGATATGGTATTATTGCCAAACCTCTCACAACACTGCTGAAAAAGAAGAATTTCCATTGGGATGACAATGCTGATATGGCATTTCGGGCACTGAAACAAGCAATGATTACGACACCGGTTCTGGCCTTGCCTCAATTTGATGTGCCCTTCACTGTTGAGACTGACGCTAGCGACTTGGGGTTTGGTGCAGTCCTTATGCAGCTCGGCAGGCCGATTGCCTTTCTCAGTAAAGCAATGACAGCAAGAACCAAGCAACTTTCGATATACGAAAAAGAATTTCTCGCACTTATATTAGCTGTCGACAAGTGGAGGTAATATTTGTAGCGCAGTGAGTTCATAATCAAAACTGACCACAAGGCATTGAGTTTCTTGGAAGGACAACCACTACAATCTGATTTACAGAGGCGAGCTATGTCCAAAATGATGGGCCTTCATTTCAAGATTTTATACAAGAAAGGTAAAGAGAATTCTGTGGCCGACGCATTGTCTCGAGTTGGTACTTTTATGGCCATCTCCATTAAATCTGAAGTTCAACCATCATGGGTGCATGAGGTTTTAAACTCCTATATCACTGATGATTATGCTCAGAAGTTGCTATCACAGCTGGCTATTAAGAGCCCGGATGAAAATGGGTATTCATTGAGCAAAGGATTAATCAGGAAGGGTGCTAGAATCTGGATTGGCCACAACTCGGCTTTGAGGACTAAAATCATAGCAGCTTTACATGACAGCTCTATTGGGGGCCACTCAGGAATTCAAGCGACGTACCAGCGTGTCAAAAAGCTTTTCTTCTGGTCAGGCCTCAAGCAGGATGTTACTGATTTTATCCAACAGTGCAGCATATGCCAACACGTTAAAACTGAAAAGAAGCACCCTGCTGGCTTACTACAACCGTTACCAGTGCCTCAAGGTGTCTGGCAAGATTTGACCTTAGACTTCATTGAGGGATTACCAAAGTCTAATGGGTATGATACAATTTTTGTTGTGGTGGACCGTCTCTCCAAATATGCGCATTTTCTTCCAATGAAACACCCTTTTGCAGCTGCTCAGGTCGCCAAGTTGCTCTGTGATAATGTTGTAAAACTGCATTGAGTTCCAAAGTCTCTCTTGTCAGACAGGGATAAGATCTTCACAAGCCAAGTTTGGAAGCAACTATTTGCTTTGATGGGTATCAAGCTGCTGCTATCAACTGCATACTATCCGCAAACTGATGGTCAAAGTGAGAGGGTCAATCAATGCTTGGAAAATTATTTACGCTGTGCTGTTCATGAGTCCCCAAACAAGTGGCAGACTTGGTTACCGTTGGCCGAGTTTTGGTATAATACATCTTACCATTCGGCCATTGGATGTTCACCATTTAAGAATCTCTATGGTTGTGATCCTAACATTGTGGCTGCACCGGAGTTGTCCGATTCAATTCATGAAACAGTGGCAGAGATCATGTCTGACAGAGCAGCTCATACCGAACTTCTGAAAAAGCATCTGTCCAGGGCCCAAAACAGGATGAAACAGAGAGCTGATGCCAACAGAACTGAAAGAGATTTTCAAGTGGGAGAGATGGTTTTGCTCAAGCTTCAACCCTGCGCTCAAAATCGGTGGTGAATCGATCCTGCCCCAAGCTAGCCTTCAGATTCTATGGGCCATTCAAGATTGTGCAGAAAATTGGCAAAGTTGCTTACAAGTTAGAGCTCCCTGACCAAGCTCAAATACACCCAGTTTTTCATGTGTCCAAACTTAAGCCTTTTACACCCAATTACACTCCAGTCTTCTCTTCTCTTCCAAAGGTGATTAAGCTGGATGCTCCAGAGCTGAAGCCTCTGCGTATTGTGGACAGACGACTGGTTAAAAAAGGCAATCATGCAGTTCTACAGGTGTGTGTCCAATGGGCGGGTGTCCCTGAAGACTCTACTACATGGGAGGACTGGTATGTATTGTTGAAGAGATTTCCAGAGCTCAGTGCTTGGGTCAAGCACAAAATGGCGTGGAGGGAGATGTCACGCCGAATGCTGAAGCAGCCTGATGTGTTGAAGACGTATTTCCTTTATATGTTTCCATTAGTTACTGTTGCCTTTATTTACTTAGTTAACCATGATGTAAGTAAGACAAAGTAAAACTGAGGGTATCGATCACCATGTGGACACGCACGCCCATATGTACGGGTGTTTGCGAAATGGAAGACAGAAAAGAACATAACAACAGAAAGTAGTTGTGCCTTCGGCGTGAGTTGCAAATTCGTCTCGCCTTCGAGTTCGACACGGTGATCGCTCTCACGCCCCGGCGACGGCGCGCCGGCGGCTACGGGACATCACAATATCAAATATGTTAGGTGTACGTATCAAATATGAACGGCTATGTCTCATCGTGAGCAATTTGAGCATAACTCAGTTGGTTATTAGGTTCATTTGTGGTGGAAAATTACTTATTCAATTTTGAGTCCGAGAACCAACATGAATGTTGTATTTACGACTATTTATTCTTTCAGTAGAATACAACGTTTTTATCGGTAACAAAATTTTTGTGGCGAATTTTTTTTTGCTTTATTGTGCATGATGTTTAATGCTATAATTAGTGCAATATCTCGTCTTAATATATATGACAGGGCAGGCCAGAATTTGTCATGAATGCGCGTAAAATATTGAACACGAATAGATACTAGTAAGATCATGAAAAGATACGAATGTGCGATCAAATGGTAACTGTGTATCTTCCGCGATTGGGTCTAAAAAGGAAGGTTTGCGCAAGTAAGGAAGGACATTGCAGAGGTAGATCACGTAGATGGCTGGTGCCAATCGTGGGGACGCGTCCTCCAGCAATCACCGGTAATCCCTGCCATAAGCACACTAATAAACTGCAATAATACCCTGACAGATAATGCATGCATGGCTAGCTAGATACCAACCACCGCCGAACACCATGCACCATGCACCGCCTCTTCCTCTTTATACAGCAAGGTTGCGGAGGACTTGATAGGTGGATGCATGAGCGCTAGGAACTAGGAAGTACGACCCACGATCATGGCCAACGGAGGTGGCGGCGGCGCGGGAGCCGAGACTGACGGGAAGAAGAGGAAGGCGGCCGCCGGCTTCGAGGCGCCGGCGAAGCGGGAGCCGCGGCGAGGGATGGGCGTGGCGGAGCTCGAGAGGATCAGGGTGGAGCTGGAGATGGCCGAGAACTGCGGCTACGCCATCGTGCCGGCTCCGACGGCGATGCGTCATTTCCCTCCGCCGCCTTGTTTCGCCGGCGTGGCAACGGCACACCACCAATACGTATGCGCGCATGTTCAGTGATGGTTTCTGATTCGTATTAACGACTAGTGGTTTTCACTCTTCACCGCTACAATTCCTCATGAACGAGACATGCATGGGTCATGATTCAAGTTCTACTGCATCAGTGTATTAACGCGTGTGCTGTGTCTATGCGCGTCAATGCAGGTCGGAAATGGAGCTGCACATGTATACTTCACTCCGTATTATCGGGCGCAGCATTACTCTAATGGTGATTTGACCAGGTACCCGCATGGCTATACGCACTGAGACGAAGCTCGACCCTGGTGTACCATCACACAAAATACATGTATTTTCAAACAATATTCAAGCGAAACATGTGCTACACACCCCGATTTATCGCGATCGGCATCGCTTCATACTGCAAAAGACGCAGAAGACCGGGCTTGAGCTTCTTCGCTCGTTCCAGAAAATTACGAGTTTTTTTTTAATCTTTGCTATTTCGTTTCATGTGTGCATTATCCTGGCAGGTTCGTGACATCAAACGGCCCTGCTTTGCCGCATGAGAAGAACCAGGTCGATCAGATCCAGAGCGCCGTCACTGCTACACATCCGGCCTTTGGAGAGGCTGCATCATCTGAGGTACACTGTTTCGTTCTACATTATATTATAATCTGCCTAGTTTTCTGACTAATGCAGTTCTTACCTTTCCCATGTGTGATTGATATCTATGACTAGAATATTCTTACCTTGTCGGGGGTCTGACATGCAGAGCTCGTCGTCGGCGTACCACCTGCAGGACCACCGTCGTGCTCAGCGGCCGCAGCTTGGCCACACCAGGAAGGTTACCTTCGTTGACCTCGCCGACTCCGATGATGACGATCGCGGTGCGGTCGAAGAACTGGACCTGGAGCTCAGACTCTAGATTTAAATTAATTTTATGTTGAAATGTTTGGCTGTTGAACGAGTGCTTCAGTTATTTTTTTCGTTTGCATAGATGCTGTAGAAAGTGAGGGGTCATGTATAGCTGGGTCAATTTGGATTCATTTTTTATTGAACACCGACGAGGTCTCTAATAAGAACTACGCCTTCGTTTTTTATTGACGTATAATCTGATGACACCTTCACTGCGGTACGGATACAATTTTAATCTGTATCCGACCCGATAAATTGCAGGTATGGGTGCGGGTTTTATTGCGCACCCGCAGGTATCACTACAGGAATCGTCAATAGGACGTTGGTCATATGAGTGTCAGTTGTGTATAGAAATCGATACTCATAAGCTAAAAGCGTCTTTAAGCGTCGGTTCCTCACAAACCTACGCTCTTACTCCATTTAAGTGTGTCGGTGCGGTTAGAGGGGGACTGACGCATTTACTTCGCCACATGGGCAGCATACCGAGGGCGACTATAAGCATCGGTTTAGCCCAAACCGACCCACATAACATATTTTTTTTAAAAAAAACAGCCTATTTCCTCTCCCTCCATGGTTGGGGGCCTCTATTTTACACAGACATCACAACAGTATTATACAGCCACAATAGTAATATACATTCACAAACATTTCAAACACAACAAAGTAAACAAGTTTTCAAACGTTTCAAACACAAGCACAATAGTACAAAAATGAGTAAACGAAATTCAAATATTGTTGTGGGAGCCTCCACTCGCACGTCATGCACTCCCATCTCCTACACTCGCACCTCCGTCGTTCATGTTAAGGAAAACATTGCAACCTTGGGTGTTCCATGACGGTATCCCTGCGATAAACAAATAAAAGAGAAACTTAATAATGTAACATGTTGACTTCGACTAACTTAATAAAAGAGAAACATGTTGGCTTCGACTGAAACTTATCAAAGATCTTTCATTTCCTCTCACTCTTCCTATCTCTCCCTCACCCTCACTCGCTCTCCCACTCTCTCTCTATCTCTTCCCCCTCCCTCTATCTCTTCCTCTCTAGCTCCCTCTCTATCTACCTCTTCTTTTCTCTCTCTCTATATCTTCCTCTCTTCCTCTATGTCTTCCTCTCCCTCTGTATCTATCACTTCTTTTCTCTCTCTATCTCTCCCTCTCTCTCTCTATATGTCTTCCTCTCTATCTATCTCTTCCTCCCTCGCTCTCTCACTTGTTCCCTCTTTCACTTCATCTCTCCGCTCAGCCTTTCCCCTTCCTTTTTAATATTGTGTTAATTAATATGCATTGTTATAATAAAAATATTATAACAAGTATATAAGTCATGCATACCACTGTGTCTCTAGCTTGTGATGGGTGAGTCTGCACCGTAGGCAAAGGCATCAGTGAGAAAACTGCATCAAGTTGTGAGATCCTAATTAGAATCATTTTGAAATCGAATAAATTAGTCAAATGCAAAAATTACAGTTTACCTGGATAATTTTGCTGCAATCCAGAAGCCAACAGTGACATGAATCCGTAAAGTTGTGGAACACACGGTTCACCACTCTCGGAACCCTGCAACACAAATGATTACGATATTGCATTATATAACAAGAGTCAATAAGATAAGCAATTTTACCTGTGAGGAGGAGCCAACGTGTTGTGCTGGCTGCATTGGACGAGGCATCATGTCGAGGTCAGATTGTTGCGGCAGACCAAACTGAGAAATGGAGCTACCTTGACTCATGAACTGCATCAAGTAAATTAGTTGTGATATCTTGAGTAGAAATATTTTTAAATCAAATAAAATTTTCAAATAAGAAAATTACATATTACCTAGGACATATACAAATAATGTATCTGTTACTGCAGCATCTGTGTCTGTTGCTGTTGTTGTTGCAGCTTGTCGGTATCCTGCGTACTGGGTACTCCATGATACCGCAAGAAATGCAGAGGAGTTCCATCCGTCCGAGTTGAAGACCCCTGAAGGTTGCACGTGCTACACAGCACTGGACCCACCTCCCTCGTTTGGGTAGCTCTGGCACTGCCACGTGTAACACAAGGCCGGACCTAACTCCCTTCATAGGAAAGCTCTGGTCTTGCCTCGTGTCTAGTAACCCCGGACCTAACCCCCAGCAGAGGGAAGCTCTGGTGCTGCCACGTGTATAGTGGCTCCGGACGTACCCCCACGACCGGAAGCTTCAGAGCCGCCACGTGTCGAGCTTCCAGGCCTAGGACAACAAGAAGACTGGCGGATCTCCAACGGCTCAGACATTCAAGGGACAGTTAAAGCTATAGTTGCAAGACCTGATTACATGTCATTAATGCCATATTAATGACACACAATCAGAGGACCCTTGACACTGGTAACGCCGCCATTAAGGCGCGTTATCACACTATTAATTACGCTTAATATTCACTGATCGTGTATTAGGCAATTAACTACTGTCAGGGCCATATGTCGGGCCAGGCTGACAATGTAACGACCAGCCCATGGACTATAAAAGGGTTGCGCTGCACGGTATAAGGACAACTAAGCTCACACGCTCACAAGCGCCATACATTCATACAACACACATCCCGTGAGTAGGGTGTTACGCTCAGGTGGCCCGAACCACGTAAAATCATCGTGTCACTGTCTTGTTCCTAATCTCACGTGCGCCCCAACCAATCAAGAACCTTCGCGGGCTACGATCTAGTAGTACCGGGGTAAGTATCGATCGCACACTTCGACATTTTGCGCACCAGATAGGGGGAGATGCTCCTTGAGATTTCAAGATGGTGAATTCCGCCGCAGGGTCGTCCAACGGCAACGCTAAGCAACCTGCTGGAGGGAATCCCTCCAACGTGCAATAACCAGTGGGTGCTGTTGTCCCAGCGGGCATCGTACCACCGCCACCACCACCTGCTCTAGCTAACAATGTCGGACAATAGGATGGGGTCCTCGCGTCGATCACTGCATCAATGCACAACAACCCCGAACGCACTGATTGTTGCGCGTACTCTTCTGGAGTGCCCACAGGCGCCAGGAGCACCTCAGGGTGCGATTGAGCAGTGGCGTGCTGATGTGCATCATCTGGATGCAGCCGCATCCGATGCCATGAGCAACCAAGGTCCTCCCCCTTTAGGGCAGGCACCTTCTCAGCGTAGAACTATGTCTGGAAGACTTGGTCCTCATGCATCACAGCACGAGAGACGTGTTGTGTCTCAGCAGGTGACGTCGTTGCCCTCCGGGGCGCGTCGCACTCACACCGCATCAAGACTCTCGACGCATGATCTGCGGACGAAGCTTGACCTCCGCTACAGACAGTAGGACGGTCGCGTCCACATCGAGCGTGAAAGGCGGGGGGCTCGGGAAAACCCTCCTCGTATGGGAGTAGGGGGCGGCTGCACAGCCCTGGCCATGCACCTGCGCATGGTCCGCTGGCCTTAGGAGTTCTAGCCTCATCTGCCGAAGAAATACGATGGGACTGTCAACCTCTTTGAATTCCTCCAAATCTACTCCACCGCCATCCTCGCGGCGGGTGGCAATGAGGTCGTGATGGCCAACTACTTTCTTGTGGCTCTGACTGGGACAGCCAGGTCCTGGTTCATGAGCCTTCCGCCTGACTTCATTAACAGTTAAGTGGAGCTATGCAACCAGTTCACTGCCAACTTCGGGAGCTCCTACACCCGACCTGGCACAAAACTAGATCTTTTTGCTGTACAGCAAAAGTCGGGAGAATCGCTGCGATCCTTCATCCAGCGGTTATCTTAGATATGCAATACCATTCCTTCTATCTCCAATGTATCCGTCATCGTGGAATTCAGACAGTGTGTTAGAGACAAGAAGATGTTGGAAAAGCTGGCGATAAAGGAGGTCACCAGCGTTATGGAACTCTTCAGCCTGGCTGACAAGTGTGCCAGGGCTGCGGAGGGCTGTGAAATGCATTCCAAGCTAGCTCTGGAGGCCAACAAAAAATCCTCCAAAGCTGAAGCCACTACCTCCGGTAGTGGAAAAAAGAAGAAAAAGTCCAACGGCAAGAAGAAGTCATCGGTCGGCACACCTACTGCTGCGGCAGCTGCAGCTCCGAGTGGCCGGGGGCCACGCCCCGAAAAGCAACCTCGACCTTTGTCAGAAGATGGTGGCGGTCCAAAGATGTGGTGTACGATCCAAAAAATGGACAAACATAGTCTGGGAGATTGCCGAGAGGTCCAAAACCTTGTTGAGCGCTACAACAAGCATCGGGAAGAAGCTCCTTTCCGCCAGCGGGGAGGAAAACAAACAGTCGACGAAGCTCCGGCTGATATGGAGCTAGGCTTTGAGGACCCCAAGAAGGTCCTGAAAGCTGTGTACAACATAGTCGACGATGATTCTGATGTCTCCGACAACGAGCGTCAGAAGACTCTCAACACCATATACGAGGGGTCCTAGGATATCAACTATCGCCGTGTCCTCAAGACTATGCGGCGGGAGATGGCTGCCACAACTCCTACTGCCAAGGCAGAACCACATCAGAAGTGGATGGACACTCCCATCACTTTTGATGCTACAGACTGCCCCAGGAACATGATCGGAGCGGGCCAATTTCCATTGATGGTGTCTCCAACCATCAACAACGTCCAGCTCTACCATGTCTTAGTAGATGGAGGGGCAGCGCTCAACCTCTTGAGCTATGAAGCGTTCTTGAAGATCCAGCTCTGACTCTTGGACCTTCGCCCCTCACGTCCTTTCTCTGGAGTAGGTCCGGGGCTCATCAGTCCTCTCAGATCCATTACACTCCCAGTGACCTTCGGGACTTGGGAGAAATACAGGACCGACAAGCTGGTCTTCGACGTCGCACACATCAACTCACCCTTCAACGCCATCCTAGGCAGGCCTGCCCTGTATAGGTTCATGGCCGCAGTTCACTACGGTTATTCGGTGTTCAAGATGCTAACACTTTTGAGCGTTCTCCGGATCTGCGGAGATCGCACTATGGGAGTCACTGCGCTGGAAGAACATGTGCTTGCAACGGCGCAGGAGGGAACGTTCAGCAAGGAGCTAGCTGCTCAACCTCTAAGCACTCATCACCGAGGCTCAACTTCTGCACCACGTGTGCAGCCAAGTGGCGACATCGACGTTCCCATCAAAGTCATCCAAATTTGTTCTGATGTTGCCCAGACTACACGTATATCAGGAGGTCTAGACAACAAATAGGATCTCGCGCTCATCACTTTCCTCCAGGCAAATGTCGACGTGTTTGCCTGGCAATCGTCACAAATGCTTGGGATCCCCAGGGAGGTGATTGAGCATAGCTTGAAGATTTATCCCGACGCACAGCCAGTACACCAAAAGCCCCGGAAGTAATCAGTCGAGCGGCACAACTTCATCCAACAAGAAATCAAGAAGCTGCTGGAAGCTGGTTTCATCTGGGAGGTTCATCATCCAAGATGGCTAGCAAACCCAGTGGTTGTACCCAAGACCAGCGGGAAGCTTCAGATGTGTATCGACTACACCATCTTGAATAAGGCATGTCCAAAAGATCCATTTCCACTACCTAGAATAGACCAGATAGTGGACTCCACCTCTGGTTGTGAGCTATTGTGTTTCCTAGATGCATATTCTGGTTACCATCAGATCCAAATGTCTAGAGAAGATAAAGAGCATAATGCCTTCATAACAGTAGATGGATTGTATTGTTATACTGCCATGTCATTTGGTCTCAAAAACGTTGCTTCAACTTTTGTGCGAGCCAGCACAAAACTTTTGGAGAGCTCATCAGGGACTTGGTGGAGGTGTACATCGATGACATTATCGTGAAGGTCAAGAACAAGGAGTCACTCCTTGACAACCTGCAAGCCGTCTTCGACAAGCTACGCATCACGCGCACCAAGCTGAACCCGGACAAATGTGTCATCGGGGTTAGCTCCGGGAAGCTCCTCGGATTCTTGGTGTCCCACCGAGAAATTGAGGCAAACCTGGCAAAGATCAAGGCCATTGAATACATGTGGCCTCAGCCCGCATCAAGGATGTCCAAAAGATGATTGGATGTCTAGCCGCGCTCAGCCTGTTCATCTCAAGACTGATAGAGGGGGCACTTCCATTCTTCAAATTATTGAGGAAGTCCGGGCCATTCCATTGGTCCGATGAAGCAGAAAAGGCGTTCCATGAGCTTGAAAAGCTCCTCACCACACTACCAATTTTGGTAGCTCTGAACCCTGGTGAGACTCTACTACTTTACATTTCTGCAACTACAGAGGTTGTCAGCATGGTCCTGGTCGCAGAAAGACCGGATCCATCTATAGTTTAGGTGCCCAGACCCCTCTGGGAGGGTCAGGAGCAATCTAAAGGCGAGTCTGGGTCCCAGCCCCCAGGAACGGATCTTGAAGAAGAAATGCTAGAGGATCAACCTCTCTCAACTGACGGAGTTCATATGACTAATCAAGAAGATCCAGACCGCCCCTCCCCCTTGGAGGGTCCAGGTTGAACAAGAAGAAGTTTTGGACCCCTCTGGGAGGGTTCGGGAAGCTCAACAAGAAGGTCCGAACCCCTCCGGGAGGGTTCGGGTTGATGAAGAAGAAGCCCTGGGCCCCTTCGGGAGGGTCTGGACTGTCTAGCGACCAGTGTACTTCATCAGCGAAGTACTCCACGACGCCAAGACTTGGTACATTGAGGTGTATAAGCTGCTTTACGCAGTTCTTATTGCCTCAAGAAAGCTACGTCATTATTTCCAAGCCCACAAGATACCAGTGGTAACCTCCTATCCACTTCGTGCCATACTGCACAACCCCAACTCTACTGAGAACATCGCCAAGTGGGCAGCAGAGATGGTAGAATTCGATCTCGAATTCCTACCACAACAACCTATCAAGAGTCAAGCCTTGGCTGATTTTGTGGCGGAGTGGACACCTTCTCCATCAAATCCCCGGGCCCCCAGTGAGCAGAAGCCGGAACCCAAGGTTCCGGTCTTCACCGAGCCTCACTGGACCTTCTACTTTGACGGCTCCATGCAGAAGCAGGGGGGCAGAGCTGGAATACTTCTGCTCACTTCGACCGGGGAGAAAGTTAAATACATGGTGCACCTTGATTTCAAGGCGACCAGCAACATGGCAGAGTATGAAGCTCTTATTTACGGGCTCATGGTGGCGCTTTCATATGGTGTCAAGCAGATGGTGGTGAAGGGTGATTCGCAGCTCATTATCAAGCAAGTCAAAGGTGAATGCAGCTGCAACAACCATCAACTCGCTGCTTATCTTCTTGAAGTCCAGAAGCTCTAGAAAGACTTCCATGTCTTGGACCTCTGCCATGTCCAGCGTCTCAACACGCTTGTGACACCCGGTTCCGAATAATGAACCAAGTGCAGTGTATGTGTGCCCAGGATGTTCCACACACATACACAAGTGATTCACAATTGATAAACAGATAATTACCACAGCTTGAATTATTAAATAAGTACTTTTATTACACAATCCAGAATATCCTCGAATACAAGATCTAATAATTACAAAGGACAAGTTCAACTAATGCAGCGGAAATAACTAATTAAGCAAACTAAGCAACTAAGCAAACTAAGCATAAGGGATAGCGCAGCTCCATGCAACACCATAGGCAAAGCTGACGGCAGACACGGCCTATAACTCCACATTATTAACGTAATACTCACGATTCTGACCTGCAACTGTTGGTGGGGGGGATTGCAAGAGTGAGTACATGTCGTACTCAGCAAGTGTGGGAAAGTATGACATGTAGCTGATACAAATGACGAAATGTAATAAAGGCTAAGTGCTAAAAAGTATAGTAAAACCTTTGAAAAGCAATACATCATATTTATATGAAGTAAACCCATCATAAACCATGTGGTTCTCATAATACCAGTCTATATCTCATTACCAATAACCATATTTATCACCATGAACCATAATACCATCCCCAAGCCAATACCAAACCATAATATCAACCATAACCATTACCAAACCATAATATCAACCATAACCATTACCAAACCATAACCACCCCAAATCCCAAGTTCCCTCTAATCATGTAGGTCATCCAGGTGCTCTTAACCGGGAGCACAACTATCATGATAGTTTTAATACTCTGCAGAGTTTGTACCACTTTACCCACGTGTTTGTGATTTCATCACCCGTCGGCGACTAAAGAACCTCCATTTCGCCAATTAGACTTCCTTTGGTGTATGGCCAAGAGATCACAAAATAGCCTTTACAAAGGGACTACTAGCATGGACGGACCCACTGAGGTTTCACCGGTGGCAACGTCTCCTGCAGAGCACGTCTTCAACCAAGGGCCCCCTCTTGTGCCATTCGGATCCCAGAGAGTCCTTGCCACAAATCCAAACCCAATCACTCCCCTTCCCCAGTGCGCCAAATGAACCACACAATACCAGCAATACCGTAATTAATCATCTACGCTGCACCCATACTTGGCCTCGTGGTGGCACTGTAGTCCTGGCCTATTCTCGCATGAACCGGTCCATAGATCTAAAGCAAGTAAACCACCGTAACATCCAACCCATCCACATACCAGGCTTGCTGACATCACCCATTACCATATCATATTGACCAGTTCACATTAACCAGAATATCGTTAATGCATAATTGAATGTGTAGTGTTGTTTTCCCATCCCAATTAATTAAGTGAAGCAAAAATTTAAAAACCCTTCCCGACTCTCTACCAGGTATTCCAGGTGACAAGGGTGGTTAAACAAAGCTAGTCAACTTCCTATCATAGGATTCCCATCAAATTGACACAAGCATGCAATTTTGCAAACAAAACATTTATTTTAAAACAGGATCAATATGCTTCAAGGACACTTGCCTTGCTCCGGCGGATGGGGTTGCTCAAGCGCTTCGAAGTCTTGGTTCTGGAAATCCTCGTACACGACCTCTTGAGCACTTCCCTCTACTCATGATTACACATACAAGAAAATACATAAAATCAACATGATGCACACATACTAATCAACATGCGATGACATGCATGCATGCAAAGTACAATAATTAATTAACTACGGTTGTTTATTAATAAGATGCAACTAGTTCATATGTGTTCATACGAGTTTACGGGGGTTTTCGCGGGGATTAATGTTGCTGAAAATAAATAGACGATGCAACTAAAATTGAATTCCGGTCATTAGATCTAATACGTTCGCTAAAACTCGCATCAAAAAAATGAATCCTACCATAGACGTGACGGCTTCAAAGATCGTGGGACGAAGATGACGCATAGACGAAGTGGATGGCGCAACGGTCCTCCGGTGGCACGACGATCTCTGGCGGACGACGACACCCTCCTCTTTTTTTCTCTTCCTTCCCCTTTTCTTCCTGGCGGCACCTCTGTTCTTCTTTCTTTTCTTCTACCGGCGGCTAGGGTTTCTCTAGCAGCGCTGCTTTGCTTCTTCCAAAAACTATGGAGGCATCGGTTCTATTTATAGGCGCAGGCTCGGTCCAGAGACCGGCTCGGTCTCGGCCGAAACGCGCTCGCTGGTACACGTGGCTCAGCCACGGGCGCTGGGCTCGGCTGGCTAAGTTGCACCCAGGCACTATTTGCTTGTAAACTTCCGGAGTGAAGCAAAGCTTCCCCCGGAAACTTCCGGAAGTTTCCAGAATCTTTTTTCTTTCTTTCTTTAGGTTTCATATTTTTTCTATATATTATTATTATTATATTTGTTCTCTAATACATGATTTATGTTATTATTTCCTTTTCTTCTTTGCTACACATATCTTGTATATGTATGTTTTATATTTTATTATTTTTCCTTTATTCTACTAATGTTTAATGCATGAACATGTATGCAATGCATGATGCGAAAATTGAGGGTGTTACAACGCTGGAGCTAATGAACTCTCAACGAATGCTTCAATTGGAGCTCCGGCTCCCGATGGAGTAATTATCTGGAGATTGTTAAGACCAACCGCTCAGCTAGCCGAACTGAGCGAAGGGGGTGAGACCACCACCTCGATGGCAGTCCCAGTGGCCCTGTTACCATGGCGTCCACCAAGGGTCGTAGGTGCTACTGGAAGCTCTGAGCAACCCAGTATGCAAGACTCAGAAGCTTAAGTTAGCTCCAATGCATGGATCTCGGAGATCCGGAGCTACTTGAAACACAACGTCTGTAACACCCTCAATTTGCATCATGCATTGCATACATGTTCATGCATTAAACATTAGTAGAATAAAGGAAAAATAATAAAACATAACATACATATACAAGATATGTGTAGCAAAAGAAGAAAAAGAAAATAATAATATAAAACATGTATTAGAGAACAAATATAAAAATAATAATAACACATATAGAGGAAAAATATGTGAAACCTAGGAAGAAAAAGAATATTCCAGAAACTTCCGGAAGTTTCCGGGGGAATCTTTGTTTAACCCCGGAACATTCCGGGCAAACAGTGCCCAATCGGGTGGCCGGGCCGAGCGGCCTGCTCCGCTCGCTCAGCGCGCTCGTGCCCGCGCCCCCGCCCCGCGTCAACACGGCACCGAGCCGCCTCTCCCGCATGCCCTAGCGCGTCAGCCCACGCGCGTCGCGTCTTGGCCGAGATCGAGCCGGTCTCTAGACTGTGTGCAGGTATAAAAGGAGCCCTGGCTCTGTGTTTTTCCTCGATCGAAGAATTCCCAGCGCCGCCGCAGCCACCATAAGCCCTAGCCTCGGTATAAATAATAGAGAGACCATAGGCCGCCAGAGAAGAAAAAAGGAGAAGAAAAGAGGAAAAGGAGAGGAGAGTGTCGTCATCCGCCGGAGATCGTCGTCGTCGTCGTGCCGTCGGAGGACTGCCACGCCATCTACTTTGTTTACGCATCATCTTCGTCTCGCGATCTTCGAAGCCATCGCATCTACAGTAGGATTCATTTTTCCAATGCGAATTTTAGCGACGAATTAAATCTAATAGACATAATCTGATCGTAGTCGCACCATCTTTTTATTTTCAACAGCATTAGTTCTCGCTAAAACCCCCGTAAACTCACATAAACACGTATGAACTAGTTACATCTAATCAATAAACAACCATAGTTAATTAATAATTGAACTTTGCATGCATGCATGTCATTGCATGTTGATTAGTATGTGTGCATCATGTTGATTTGTATGTATTTTCTTGTATGTGTGATCACGAGTAGAGGGAAGTGCTCAAGAGGTCGTGTACGAGGATTTCCAGAACCGAGACTTCGAAGCGCTTGAGCAACCCTATTCGTCTGGGCAAGGCAAGTGTTCTTGAAGCATATTGATCCTATTTTTAAAAATAAATGTTTGCTTGCAAAACTGCATGCTTGTGTCAATTTGATGGGAATCCTATGATAGAAATTTCACTAGCTTTGTTTAACCACCCTTGTCACCTGGAATAGATGGTAGAGAGTTGGGAAGGGCTTTTTACCTTTTTGCTTCGCTTAATTAATTGGGATGGGAAAACAACACTACACGTTTAATTATGCATTAATGATATTCTGGTTAATGTGAACTGGTCAATATGATATGGTAATGGGTGATCTAAGCAAGCCTGGTATGTGGATGGGTTGGATGTCATGGTTGTTTGCTTGCTTTAGATCTAAGGACCGGTTCATACGAGAATAAGCCAGGACTACAGTGCCACCACGAGGCCAAGTATGGGTGTGGCGTAGCTGATTAATTAGGGCTTTGCCAGTTCTATTTGGACCATTAAGGATGCTCGGGGAAGGGGTAGTTGGATTGGGTTTGTTTATGATTGGTGGGACCACCCTTGGATCCGAATGGCTCAAGAGGGGGCCCTTGGTTGAAGATGTGCTCAGCTGGAGACATCGCCACCGGTGAAACCTCAGTGTGGTCTAAATAGGCTAGTAATCCCTTTGTAAAGGCGATTTTGTGATCTCTTGGCCATACACCAAAGGAAGTGTAATTGGCATGAGGGAGGTTCTTTAGTCGCCGACGGGTGATGAAATCACAAACACGTGGGTAAAGTGGTACAAACTCTGCAGAGTATTAAAACTATCATGATAGTCGTGCTCCTGGTTATGAGCACCTGGACAACTTCTATGATTAGAGGGAACCTGGTATTGGGATGGTTTTTGGGAAGGTTATTGGGAAGGTTATGGTTTGGCACTGGTTATGGGATGGTCTTATGGTTTATGACAATGGTTATGGTTAATGGTAATGTGAAATCTGGGATATGGATTGGTATTATGATAACTACATGGCTTATGATGGGTTTATTTCACATACATAATACATATTGCTTTTCAAATGTTTTACTGTACTTTTCAACACTTAGCCATTATTATTGTCGTCATTTGTATCAGCCACATGTCATATTTTCCACACTTACTAAGTATGATATGTACTCACTTTTGCAATCCCCCCACTAATAGTTGCAGGTCAGGATTGGGAGTATTACATTAATAACATGGAGTTCTAGGCTGTGTCTGCCATTAGCTTTGCCTGTGGTGTTGCATGGAGCTGCGCTATACCTTTTGCTTAGCTGCATAGTTGCATATTTAGTTATTTCCGCTGCATTAGTTGAAATTGTCGTTAATATTAATTAGAGCTTGTACTCGAGCATATAATGAATTGTGTAATAAAAGTACTTATTTCTTAACTTGTGATGTGGTAATTATCTGTATATAGTTTGTGATGCACTTGTATATGTGTGTTGAACATCCTGGACACACATCTTGGTTCATTTTCGGAACCGGGTGTCTCTGATCGTAGTCGCACCATCTTTTTATTTTCAGCAACATTAGTTCTCGCTAAAACCCCCATAAACTCGCATAAACACGTATGAACTAGTTACATCTAATCAATAAACAACCATAGTTAATTAATAATTGAACTTTGCATGCATGCATGTCATCGCATGTTGATTAGTATGTGTGTATCATGTTGATTTGTATATATTTTCTTGTATGTGTGATCACGAGTAGAGGGAAGTGCTCAAGAGGTCGTGTACGAGGATTTCCAGAACCAAGACTTCAAAGCGCTTAAGCAACCCTATCCGTCGGGGCAAGGCAAGTGTCCTTGAAGCATATTGATCCTATGTTTAAAAATAAATGTTTGCTTGCAAAACTGCATGCTTGTGTCAATTTGATGGGAATCCTATGATAGGAAGTTTACTAGCTTTGTTTAACCACCCTTCTCACCTGTAATACATGGTAGAGTGTCAGGAAGTGCTTTTTACCTTTTTGCTTCGCTTAATTAATTGGGATGGGAAAACAACACTACACGTTTAATTATGCATTAATGATATTCTGGTTAATGTGCACTGGTCAATATGATATGGTAATGGGTGATCTAAGCAAGCCTGGTATGTGGATGGGTTGGATGTCATGGTGGTTTGCTTGCTTTAGATCTAAGGACCGGTTCATGTGAGAATAAGCGAGGACTACTTTGCCACCACGAGGCAAAGTATGGGTGCGGTGTAGCTGATTATTTAGGGCTTTGCCAGTTCTATTTGTACCATTAAGGATGCTCGGGGAAGGGGTAGTCGGATTGGGTTTGTTGATGATTGGTGGGACTACCCTCTGATCTGAATGGCTCACGAGGGCGCCCTTGGTTGAAGATGTGCTCACTTGGAGGCATCGTCACCAGTGAAACCTCAGTGGGGTCTAAATAGGCTAGTAATCCCTTTGTAAAAGGTATTTTGTGATCTCTTGGCCATACACCAAAGGAACTATAATTGGCATGAGGGAGGTTCTTTAGTCCCCGACGGGTGATGAAATCACAAACATGTGGGTAAAGTGGTAAAAACTCTGCAAAGTATTAAAACTATCATGATAGTCGTGCTTCCGGTTATGAGCACCTGGACAACTTCCATGATTAGAGGGAACCTGATATGGGGATGGTTTTTGGGAAGGTTGTTGGGAAGGACTCGCAACCAGAAGGATGTCAATCATGAGGAGGAGAACCATGCAGTACCTCAGAACAACAATGGACAAGGACCTTGTCGGTACCCTGCATACTGAAAACCCCTTGGGACTGCAAAAAGAGCAAAGGAGCTTCACCTGTCTGAGTTGAAGACCTCCAAAGGCCCCACATGTCATACGGAACCGGACCTGCCTCCCTTCTATGGTTAGTCCCAGTGCTGCCACGTGTATCCTGCAACTAGAGCTACATCCCGCACACGGGATAGCTTCGGGCTAAATACCTGTGCGGCACCCCCGGACCTAACCCCCGATAGAGGGAAGCTCCGGTACTGACACGTGTACAACAGCACTGGACCTACCCGTCCCAGACGGTAAGCTTCGGAGCTTCCACGCGTCCAACCGTCGGACCTTCAACTTCAACAAGCAGACTGGTGGACCCCCAACGGCTCGGAACTTCAAGGGGCAATTAAAGACTTCAAGACCTGATTAAGTGTCATTAATACCATCTTAATGACACACGATCGGAGGGCCCTTAATACTAGTTACGGCACTATCAAGGTGCGTTACCACACTATTAAGGGTAATTAAGCTCATTAATTGTGTATTAAACATCAGTAACCGCCAGGGCCACATGTCGGGCCAGGCTAACAATGTAACGACCAGTCCTTGTACTATAAAAGGATTGGTCGAGCGATACACGGAGAGACTCTTCCAGACTCGGCTCTGACACACGCTTACAAGTGCCCAAAAGGTCAATACGACAACTACACACCCCGTGGAGTAGGGTATTACGCTTAGGCGGCCCGAACCACGTAAATCCTCGTGTCAACTTTCCATCGTGTTCTGAATCTCTGCGCGCCCACAACCGAACTATAAACTCCGTGGGCTGCCAACGGTAGTACCGGGAGAATTGCCGGAACCAAACTCCGACAGACCTGCTCATGGAGCTATCAATATTGAGCAGCTACTGGCTATGCAGAACCAGCTCATGCAGACCATGATACAAACTATGGGACAACTGCAGGCTGGTAACATCAACAATCAGCCCCACATGCCTTCACTGCCACCCCCACCTCCTCATAACCGGTTGGGAGAATTTATGAGGACTAGGCCGCCGACCTTTGCTCAAGCCGTTGACCCTATGGATGCGGATGATTGGCTCAAGTCCGTGGAGAAGAAGCTAGCTATTGTCCAATGCAGTGACCAGGAGAAAGTGCTATTTGCTTCTCATCAACTCGTTGGAGCAGCTGTAGATTGGTGAGATGCTTATTGCAATGCTCATGAGAATCAAGAGAGGGTCACTTGGGCAGAATTCAAGGAGAACTTCTGTTCTCATTATGTGCCCGAGGGAGTTACGATCTTGAAGAGGTGGGAATTCGAGAACTTGAGGTAAGGAAGGTCGAGTGTGAGTGGATACCTCAATAAATTCACTCAACTTTTAAGGTATGCACCTGAAGATGTGAGCCGGGACAGACAGAAGCAATATTTGTTCATGAGAGGCTTGAACAATGAGATCCAAGTGCAATTGCTCAACTGTGATTATACCAATTTTCAGAAGCTTGTTGACAAAGCAATTGTGGTTGCGAACAAGATTCGTAAGATGGAACAGGATAACAATAGGAAGGTGCCATATCAAGGACAGCCGCAAGGAAGTAATGTGAGACCTCGCTTTGCGCCACCCAATGCGCCTTATTTTAGCCCTTCTATTCCTGCTCAACGCCCTGGATTTGCACCGCGTCCAACTCAGTTTGTGCAGCAGCGCCCTGTTATGCAAGCACCTAGGCCTTCAATGCCTTATGCGCCTCGTGCTAATTATCCCGGTGCAAATGTTCAAAGTCAAGTCCGTCCAAATTCTGGTGCAGCTAGGAAGTGCTATACATGTGGAGAAGCTGGACACTATGCACAACAATGTCCTAAGTCAGGCCTTGGTCAAGGAAGCAATGTGTCGAGGCAAAACCCAAGACCCAATGGAGGACAACCACAAGGAAATTGTGAACGGTAGAATTTTGCTCGTGGCAACATGAACCATGTCTCTACGGAGGATGCTCAACAAGCGGACGCCGTAGTCATTGGTATGTTTCTCGCCAACTCCAACCACGTGACTATGTTGTTTGATTCTGGAGCATCGCATTCATTCATTGCATCAAAATATGTTGCCAAGTATAGTTTGCCTATCTCTCATATGAAGTTTACTCTATTAGTTAAGTCTCTTAGAGGAGAGATGAGGACAAATATAGTATGTCCAAAAGTAAGCCTTAGAATAAGGGCGGTAGACTTCTCCGCCAACCTCATTGTTTTGGATTCTCAAGGATTGGACATTATACTTGGTATGGAATGGTTGAGGAAACACAATGGAG
Source organism: Tuctoria greenei (assembly GCA_036927565.1). Classification (NCBI taxonomy): domain Eukaryota; kingdom Viridiplantae; phylum Streptophyta; class Magnoliopsida; order Poales; family Poaceae; genus Tuctoria; species Tuctoria greenei. The sequence continues at coordinate 35,087,018 of JAYESD010000004.1, forward strand.
TTATTGAGTGTGCCAAGAAGACGGTGAAGTTGACCAATGAAGAAGGGATCACCGTAGAATTTGAAGCATCTCAAACCGCACCGAAGCAATTGGAGTTGAATCATATGGACAGTGCCGCAATTGAGGAGAATCTGGTGGTGTGTGAATTTTTGGATGTATTTTCGGACGAGTTGCCAGTTATGCCACCTGATCGAGACATTGAGTTTGTTATTGAATTAATACCTGGAACTGCACCTATAGCTAAGAGGCCATATAGGATGCCTCCTATGGAATTAGCGGAGCTCAAGAAGCAGATTCAAGAGCAACTTGAGAAGGGTTTAATTCGCCCAAGCTCTTCACCTTGGGGAGCGCCCGTGCTGTTTGTGGACAAGAAGGATGGGTCCCAAAGGATGTGTGTAGATTACCGAGCTCTCAACAAGGTGACCATCAAGAACAAGTACACCTTGCCACGCATAGAAGACTTGTTTGATCAGATGAAGGGTGATTGTGTCTTCTCTAAGATTGATTTGAGGTCGGGATACTTTCAAATGAAGATTAGACCATCGGACATACCCAAGACAGCTTTTAGTACACGGTATGGATCTTATGAGTACACCGTGATGTCTTTTGGATTGACAAATGCACCCGCCTACTTTATGTACCTCATGAATAAGGTCTTCATGCAGTACTTGGTTAGGTTTGTGGTGGTGTTCATAGATGACATTATGATCTACTCGAAGGATGAGAAGGAACATGAGGAACATTTGAGGCTCACGTTGCAGAAATTGAGGGAGCATCCATTGTATGCCAAGTTCAACAAGTGTGAGTTTTAGTTGAAAGAGGTGCCATTTTTGGGTTGTATCATCTCAGGAGGAGGAGTATCGATCGACCCCGGTAAAGTGAAGGACGTGTCAAAATGGGAACCCCCGCAGAACGTAAAGGAAACAAGGAGTTTCCTTGGGATGGCTAGATATTATCGTCGATTCATCAAGGACTTTTCCAAGATAGCCAAGCCAATGACGGAATTGCTAATGAAGGGAAAGGCTTTCCAATGGACTCAAGCTTGTCAGAACAGTTTTGAGGAGTTGAAGAAGAGGTTGACAACAGCCCTAGTATTGGTACTGCCGAATGTGAGCAAGAGTTTTGATATTTATTGTGACACATCAAGACAAGGACTTGGATGTGTATTGATGCAAGAAGGACAAGTGGTCGCCTATGCATCAAGACAATTGAAGAAACATGAGCAGAATTACCCCACACATGATTTAGAACTTGTAGCCATGGTACATGCGTTGAAGATTTGGAGACACTATATCCTTGGACATAGGTGTGAAATTTATACGGATCACAAGAGTCTTAAGTATATTTTCACACAAACGGATATGAAATTGAGGCAACGGAGATGGTTGGGGCTTATCAAGGATTATGATTTGGGGATCAACTATCATCCGGGAAAAGCCAATGTAGTGGCCGATGCTTTGAGTAGAAAAGGAGTAAGTCATCAACTCACAGTTCGAGAGTTACCATCCGAGTTATGTAAGGAGTTTGAACGGTTGAACCTTGGATTTGTAAATGATATGGAGATGATGGAGTTAAACCCAACCTTAGAGCAAGAAATTCGGGAAGGCCAAACTAAGGATGAGGAGATCAAGGAAATCAAGGAAAGGACCGAAGAAGGGAGAGAATTTAGATTTGATGAAGACAAACATGGTACCTTATGGCTTGGAAAAGAATTGTTGTGCCTAATGTAAAGCATATTTGGGAGACAATATTAAGGGAGGCACATGACTCACCCTACTCAATTCATCCCGTTTGTACGAAGATGTACAAAGACTTGAAGACTTGCTATTGGTGGGATAGCATGAAAAAGGACATAGCTGAATATGTAGCATTGTGTGATGTGTGTCAACGAGTCAAGGCGGAACATCAAAGGCCAGCTGGATTATTACAACCATTAAAGATCCCAGAATGGAAGTGGGAAGAAATTAGAATGGACTTCATAGTTGGGTTACCATGTACTCAGTCCGGTTACAACTCAATTTGGATAATTGTGGATCGCTTAACCAAGTCAGCTCATTTTGTCCCTGTGAAGACCAAATATACAGTTGCACAATTGGCCGGAATATACATGGAGCATATTCTGTGTCGACACGGAGTACTGAAGAAGATAGTCTCGGATAGAGGTTCTCAATTTACCTCCATATTTTGGCAGAAATTGCATGAAGAATTGGGAACAAGGTTGAACTTTAGTTCGACATATCACCCTCAAACGGATGGACAAACTGAGAGGACCAATCAAATTTTGGAAGACATGTTAAGAGCTTGTGCTTTAAAGCATGGGAAAAGTTGGGACAAGAACATGCCATATGTAGAATTTTCGTACAAGAATAGTTACCAAGCAAGTTTGAAAATATCACCCGATGAAGCACTATACGGAAGGAAGTGTAGGACACCTTTGTTTTGGAATGAAACAGGAGAGAATTAAGTATTTGGTCCTGATGTGTTACAAGATGCTGAAAGGCAAGTTAAAATAATTCGTGAAAACCTAAGGGTTGCTCAGTCGCGGCAAAAAGGCTATGCGGATAATAGGCGAAGGAATCTGGCATTTGAAGTTGGAGATTTTGTATACCTCAAAGTGTCACCTATCCGAGGGCAATGTTGATTCAACATCAAAGGAAAACTGGCACCTCGTTACATCGAACCATTCAAGATTGTGGACAAACAAGCAGAAGTAGCATATCGACTTGAGCTTCCTCCGTATCTCTCCGATGTACATGACGTATTTCATGTGTCTCAACTCAAGAAGTGTCTGAGGGTGCCAGAAGAACAAGTGCCGGTGGACGAGTTAGAACTTCAGGAGGATTTGTCCTATGTCGAGCAACCTATCACGATCTTGGACATGAAGGAAAGGGTCACGAGGAGTAAGAGGATCCGTTGGTGCAAAGTGCAATGGAACCACCATACGGAAGCCTAAGCTACGTGGGAACATAAAGAAGACCTGAAGGCTGAATTCCCTCATCTTTTCTCCATGCTATCGAATCTCGAGGGCGAGATTCACTATAAGGGGGGTAGGTTTGTAACACCCTCAATTTTTGCATCATGCATTGCATGCATGTTCATGCATTAAACATTAGTAGAATAAAGGAAAATAATAAAACATAAAACATACATATACACGATATGTGTAGCAAAAGAAGAAAAAGAAAATAATAATATAAAACATGTATTAGAGAACAAATATAAAAATAATAATAACATATATAGAGAAAAAAATGTGAAACCTAGGAAGAAAAAAAATATTCCGGGCAAACAATGCCCAGCCGGCCGGTCGGGCCGAGCGGCCTGCTCCGCTCGCTCAGCGCGCCCGGGCCCCTGTGGCCGAGCCGGCCAGGCCGAGCAGCCGGCCCTCTAGCGCGCCCCCGCCCCCACATCAACGCGGCACCGAGTCACCTCTCCCGCACGCCCTAGTGCGTCAGCCCGCGCGCGCCGCGTCCTGGCCGAGATCGAGTCGGTCTCTAGACTGCGTGCGGCTATAAAAGGAGCCCACGCTCCGGGTTTTTCCTCGATCGAAGAATACCTAGCGCCGCCGCAGCTGCCACAAGCCCTAGCCTCAGTAGAAAAAAGTTAGAGAGACCAGAGGCGCCGCCATAGAAGAAAAAAAAAGAGAAGAAAGAGGAAAAAGGAGAGGAGAGTGCCGTCATCCGTCGGAGATTGTCACTGTCGTCGTGCCACCGGAGGACTGCCACACCATCTACTTCGTCTACACCTCATCTTCGTCCCGCGATCTTCGAAGCCATTGCATCTACGGTAGGATTTGTTTTTCTGATGCGACTTTTAGCGACATATTAAATATAACAGACATAATATGATCGTAGTCGCACCATCTTTTTATTTTCAGCAGCATTAGTTCTTGCTAAAACCTCCATAAACTCACATAAACATGTATGAACTAGTTACATCTAATCAATAAACAACCATAGTTAATTAATAATTGAACTTTGCATACATGCATGTCATCGCATGTTGATTAGTATGTGTGCATCATGTTGATTTGTATGTATTTTCTTATATGTGTGATCACGAGTAGAGGTAAGTGCTCAAGAGGTCGTGTACGAGGATTTCCAGAACCAAGAGTTCGAAGCGCTTGAGCAACCTATCCGTCAGGGCAAGGCAAGTGTCCTTGAAGCATATTGATCCTATTTTTAAAAATAAATGTTTGTTTGCAAAACTGCATGCTTGTGTCAATTTTATGGGAATCCTGTGATAGGAAGTTCCCTAGCTTTGTTTAACCACCCTTGTCACCTGTAATACATGGTAGAGAGTCGAGAAGGGATTTTTACCTTTTTGCTTTGCTTAAGTAATTGGGATGGTGTAACACCCTCATTTTCATGCATCATGCCCTACACACACTCATATACATGTTTAACATTAACCCACAACAAGAGGAACGAGTTTAAATTTGATTTGGAGCATTTAAAAATTGATTTGGAACAAAACCGCACTTAAAACGCAGGAAAGTGCAGACTAGTTTGATTTTACTGATGACTAGTCCGATTTCTCTGTGACTAAAAACGGACTTGTCCGTTTTTGCTGCGGATTAGTCCGATTTTGCCTCTGTAAACTTTCAGACTTGTCCGGTTTTGTGCGAACTAGTCAGATATTCCAAGAATCCTTGAAATTTGCTAAGTCCCTGGACTTTTCCGGACTAGTCCGGTGTTCCAGCGGACTTGTCCGATTTCCTCTCTGACTAAAGTCAGACTTGTCCGATTTTTGACCAGACTTGTCTGATTTTCTCTTTGGACAACTTCGGACTAGTCCGGTCCTTTCCGCACATGTTCGATATTTCGCCACTCCGAGTTGATCTTTTGTTTTACGACTTGTTTCTTGGGTTTCACGTTAAGTGGGCCTAGGTACGTTGTGCCTAACTATTTTAGAGCCCATGTGGGACTCTAAACCGGCCTCTACTCATCCCAAACTCGAAATCCATCTAACCCTAGCCTCCACCTCTATATAAACAACCCCACCCCTTTGCTTGACATCTATTTGCCACTTTTCCACCCCACCCAAGCCCTAGTTCGTGGAGAGCCACCATCAAGGAGGGAGGAGAAGATCCCAAGCAAGAAGAAGAAGAGGAGGAAATGAAAGAGGACCAAGAGCTCCACCAAGCTTTCGTTCTTCATCACCAATTCATCCCCAAGTTCATCACCAACCCTAGATCACCAAGATCCAAGTGCTACCTCCAAGTTTCTTGATTCATTGGAGTCCTAAACACCTGGTATACCTTCTATTCTCTTTTCCTTACGTGAATTCAACCCCTAATCTCCAAATTTACATCGATCTAGAAAACCCTAATCCGCTGATCTCGCAGAGTGCGGACTTGTCCGGTCCCTAGCGGACTAGTCCGATCTTTCTGGTTAAATTCTGTTGAATTAATTCTAAAATTTGATCTAATCATATCCAAACCTGTATAAACTTGTTAAAAGCTATTAGAACTAGTTATTGATCATTAAAAGCAATCTATTAACAAGTTCTACCTTGCATTTGCATTAATCATGCATGTCATGACATATTGAGTAATATTTGTGCACTCTTTGATTGTGTTTCTTGTCTTGTATGTTTACTGTGTGGATTAGACGGAGTTGCGCTAGAGAGTGCCATGGAGGATCTACAGCACCAAGAGTTTGAAGGCTTTGACCCTAATCAACCGCAAGAGCAAGGCAAGTGTCCTTGAAGCATATTGATCCTGTTTTAAAGTAAATGTTTTGTTTGCAAAATTGCATGCTTATGTCAATTTGATGGGAACCCTACGGTAGGAAGTTTACTAGAATTGTTAAACCACCCTTGTCACCTGGAATTTATGGTAGAGAGTCGGGAAGGGCTTTTTACCTTTTGCTTCGCTTAATCAACTTGGATGGGAAACAACTATACCACTCAATTTAATTATGCATGGATGAGATTATGGTTAACATGAACAAGTTAAATATGATATCGTAATGGGTGATCTAAGCAAGCATGGTATGTGGATGAGTTGGATGTTATGGTGGTTTGCTTGCTTTAGATCTAAGAACCGGTTCATGCAAGAATAAGCCAGGACTACAGTGCCACCACGAGGCCAAGTATGGGTGCGGCGTAACTGATTAATTAGGGCTTTGCCAGTGCTATTTGGACCATTATGGATGCTCGGGGAAGGGGTAGTCGGATTGGGTTGTTGATGATTGGTGGGACTACCCTGGGATCCGAATGGCTCAAGAGGGGGCCCTTGGTTGAAGATGTGCTCTGTAGGAGACATTGCCACCGGTGAAACCTCAGTGGGGTCTAAATAGGCTAGTAATCCCTTTGTAAAGGCTATTTTGTGATCTCTTGGCCGCACACCGACGAAAGTGTGAGATGGCATAATAGAGGTTCTAGTCATCGAAAGGTGATGAAATCACGAACACGTGGGTAAAGCGGTACAAACTCTGCAGAGTCTAATAAAACTATCATGATAGCCGTGCTCCCGGTTATGAGCATCTGGACAACTTTCATGATTAGAGGGAACTCGGTATTGGGATGGTATTTGGGATGGTTGTGGTTTGGTAATGGTTATGGTTGGTTATGGATTTATTTCTGGTATTGAATATGGTTATTGGCAATGGTGAAATCTGGAATTATTGATGAAGGTAGTGAATTCAGACTGGTATTATTAATATACTTATGATTATGATGGTTTTACTTCACATACATATAATATATTGCTTTTTCAAATGTTTTAATGTACTTTTCAGCACTTAACCATTATTATTGTTGACATTTGAAATAAGCCACATGTCATATTTTCCACACTTGTTGAGTACGGACATGTACTCACTCTTGCAATCCCCCCAACAGTTGCAGGTCATGATTGAGAGTTTAATGGCGATAATGCGGAGTTCTAGGCCGTGTCTACCGTCAGCTTTGCCTGTGGTGTTATTGGAGCTGCGCTATCCTTATGCTTAGTTTGCTTAGTCTCTTATTTAGTTTATTTCTGCTGCATTAGTTGAATTTGTCGTTAATATTCCTTAGAGCTTGTATTCGAGGATAATATGGTTTGTTTAATAAAATTTGGTTAATTAATCTTGTTCTGTGGTAATTTTCTGTATACTCTTTTGTGAATGCACTCGTGTATGTGTGTTCAACGTTCCTGGGCACACATATGTGGTTAGCTTGGTTCATTTTTTGGAAGCCGGCGTCACAGATGGGAAAACAACACTACACGTTTAATTATGCATTAATGATATTCTGGTTAATGTGAACTGGTCAATATGAAATGGTAATGGGTGATCTAAGCAAGCCTGGTATGTGGATGGGTTGGATGTCATAGTGGTTTGCTTGCTTTAGATCTAAGGACCGGTTCATGCGAGAATAAGCAAGACTACAGTGCCACCACAAGGCCAAGTATGGGTGCGCGTAGCTGATTAATTAGGGCTTTGCAAGTTCTATTTGGATCCATTAAGGATGCTCGGGGAAGGGGTAGTCGGATTGGGTTTGTTGATGATTGGTGGGACTACCTTGGGACCTGAATGGCTCAAGTGGGAGCCCTTGGTTGAAGATGTGCTCAGTTGGAGGCATCACCACCGGTGAAACCTTAGTGGAGTCTAAATAGGCTAGTAATCCCTTTGTAAAGGTTATTTTGTGATCTCTTGGCCATACACCAAAGGAAGTGTAATTGGCATGAGGGAGGTTCTTTAGTCGCCGACGGGTGATGAAATCACAAACATGTGGATAAAGTGGTACAAACTCTGCAGAGTATTAAAACTATCATGATAGTCGTGCTCCCGATTATGAGCACCTGGACAACTTCCATGATTAGAGGGAACCTGTATTGGGATGGTTTTTGGGAAGGTTATGGTTTGGTACTAGTTATGGATGGTATTATGGTTTATGGCAATGGTTATGGTTAATGGTAATGTAAAATTTGGATATGGATTGGATTATTGATAACTACATGGCTTATGATGGGTTTATTTCTCATACATAATACATATTGCTTTTCAAATGTTTTACTATACTTTTCAGCACTTAGCTATTATTATTGTCATCATTTGTATCAGCCACATGTCATATTTTCCACACTTGCTGAGTACGACATGTATTACTCACTCTTGCAATCCCCCCACCAACAGTTGCAGGTCAGGATTGGGAGTATTACGTTAATACACGGAGTTCTAGGTCGTGTCTGCCATCAGTTTTGCCTGTGGTGTTGCATGGAGCTGCGCTATACCTTTTGCTTAGCTGCATAGTAGCATATTTAGTTATTTCCGCTCCATTAGTTGAAACTGTCGTTAATATTCATTAGAGCTTATACTCGAGGATATAATGAATTGTGTAATAAAAGTACTTATTTATTAACTCGTGTTGTGGTAATTATCTGTATATCGTTTGTGATGCACTTGTATATGTGTGTTAAACATCCTGGGCACACATATACTGCACTTGGTTCATTTTCGGAACCAGGTGTCACAACATCCTTCCTGAAGACAGTGCATCCACTGATTGGATCGTAAGATTGGCTAAAATATACACGTTGGTAGAAGGGGATCTCTATCGATGCGGTGCCAACGGCGTCCTAATGCGGTGCTTTGCAAGGAAAGAAGGTTGCGAGCTCCTCGCGGAGATCCATGGAGGCGAGTGTGGGAACCACGCGTCTTCCCGCACGCTAGTCGGTAAAGCCTTGCGGCATGGTTTCTACTTGCCTATAGCACTTCAGGATGCAGTTGATATAGTAAAAAGTGTGAAGCGTGCCAGTTCCACGCGAAAAAAAATTCACACTCCGGCTCAGTCACTACATATGATACCTCCTACATGGCCATTCGTTGTGTGGGGGATGGACATTTTGAGACCTTTCCCAAAAGTCGTCGAAGGTTACAGGTTCCTGTATGTCACCATCGACAAGTTCACCAAGTGGCCGGAAGCAACTCTAGTTGTGACTATCAACAAGCAATCAGCTATCCAATTCTTGAAGTCCATTTCTTGCCGATTTGGAGTTCCGAACAGAGTCATAACTGACGGCATAACCCAATTCACAAGTGCAAAATTTCAAGAGTATTGTGAGGACCTTGGCCTTCAAGTCAGCTACCCATCAGTAGCTCACCCAGCAAGTAATGGCCAAGCCAAGAGAGCAAATGAAGAAATATTGAAAGGACTCAAGATGCGCACTTATGAGCGCCTAAAGAAACATGGAGCCAACTGGATAGAGGAGCTTTCGTCCGCACTGTGGGTGAGCAGGACAACACCTAGCGGGTCAACTGGAGAAACCCCCTTCTTCCTAGTGTATGGAGCTGAAGCAGTCCTTCCTCCGGAAATCACCATGGGGTCACTCCGGGTCCGAACCTTTGACCAAGCCACGCAGGATCAGCTCCGGCGTGAAGACCTCGACCTCGTCGACGAGGGAAGGTTCCAAGCAGCTGTTCGGAATGCACGTTATCGCCAGGTGCTCCAACGCTATCATCAAAGGCATGTGCGCAACCGACATCTCGAGGAAGGTGATCTAGTGCTGTAGAGAATACTAACTTGAGAATGGACGAACAAACTTTCCCCCAGCTGGGAAGTCCCCTTTCGAGTGATCAAAGTTTCATGTCCAGGAGCCGTTCGCTTGGCAACTGAGGATGAGACTACGCTTCCCAATCCTTGGAACATCGAGCACCTCTGTAAGTTTTATGCTTAGTTACATGGAGGTGAGTCTTTAATTACACACAATGTAAGTTATAGAGTCTATACACAGAGTCGGGTAGGTCCTCCGAGAGAACATCCAGACCCCTCCAGGAGGGTCCGCGCAGTTCAAGCAACATTTAACTCGATCCCTGTACTGAAAGTGTGGCTTACCTACCCTGGGTCAGAACAAGATGAATTGCACACTTGGCCTGGTTCCATACCCTAAGTGTGTCCTTGTCTCTCCTGTAATTTGGACCTATAATGAAAAGCATTATTGTGTGAAAGCAGACTCCACGTGCATTAATTTTGTACTGGCTTGTTTTCTTTTATTATCGTTTTCCTTCTTGTCTATAGCAAAGTTGTGAAATTCTTTTTGAGCTTTAGTCTGAGTTACTTATATGTTGTACAAGTTATATTGTCAATTTTTTTGGATCTTAGCATTGCTAGACAGTCTACTCGCCTAAACGCCAAAGCCATTGTCAGGTTCGGAGTGTGCTATCGACTTAGCCTGGTGAAGCACCCTAGGTAAGCCAATCTACCTACATTCCGACAGGCCTCGGTAGGGCGGGTCCAGAAGGCATTCGGATATGGGAAGATTACAACAATGTACTTGTTATCATATTGAGTTCCTTCAGATCTAAAATTCAAACAAGAACAATAAGTTGCAAAAGAGTTATAGACAAGAGGATGGATTTTACCGTTTTTCTTGTCTTTGATGCGTAGGAAAAATGAAAACTCATGATGATGGTGGACGATGCCGGAGCTACTAAGCTCTGACATCCCCCAAGGTGGCCCACTGTCAATGTTTCTAACGTTGAAAGTGGGCATCCTCAGAGCTAACAAGCTCTGACAACTCCCATGGGGACCCGTTGTCAACGTGAAGCATAATGACGATTCAAGCGAAGATGGTGAAGAAATCACCCGTGGGGATTCGCTGTCAATGTATTCTACGTTGATTGTGGATATCGTCAAAGCCGGGAAGCATCGACAATCCCAAGGGGCCCCCCGTCGACGTTATTACGTGCTGACAGTGGGCGCCGTTGAAGCTACCAAGCTCCAACAACCCCAGCGGCCCGCCGTTGATGTTTCTATGTGTGGACAGTGGGTGTCATCGGACCTATCAAGCTCTAACACCCCCAGGAGGCCCACCGTCGATTTTTCACATGTTAACAGTAGGCGTAGTCGGACCTATCAAGCTCTGACACCTCCCAGGGGGGCTGTCGTCGACGTCACATAGGGTCCCTGGAGTTGTCGGAGGTAAACTTCGGACCTAAATGCTAAGAGTGTTGGCTAGAAGTTTAAAGCGTTCAAGTCATCAAGACATTGTCAAAACCTTTTGGTACATGTTCGTAATCAAATTGTGTACATCTACCAGGGGGGCAATAAGATAAAGGACAATGCATTGAAGAAAAACATAAAATGGAATTCAATCATTCAAAGAGTGGATTTCATTCAACGTAAGTACTGCATTACAAAATGAGGATTACAGTAAAAGGTAAAAGAAAAAGGTCCTAGCTACTGGAGGCTCTAAGTCTTGTGCTAAAACGAGGCAACCTTCTTGGCAGCTTCTTAGACGTTGGCCCTAGCGGCATCTTCCTCTTCGACAATGGGTCCTTCAAAGACCGGATCTAGAGAGAGTTGGGGGTCTTGGCTCTTGTAACACACCAGAACATATTCGGCAACGTTCTTGGCTAGAGATTTACCCTCCGTCTCAAGTTAGTCAGCGATGATGTCACCCATCGCATCGAGTTTGCTGCCAGTAGAGCTAAGTGCCACCAGTGTTTGGTCCAGCTCTGGTGCTGGGTTCTTCGGACGTACCGGACTGAAGCCAAGTGGCACCAAAGCTCTGTCGGCATGCCCCAGAAAACCCCACACCTGCCAGGACTCAGTTGCCCTCGAGCTCCGCAGCTCCTCCAGTGACCTTCTGGCCGCCGCAAGCTCCAAACCTTCTCGGGCGAGACGCTCGACCTCTTTGTCATGTTGCTGAATACTCTCAGCTACTTGCTTTTTGTGGTCGTCGAGCTCCGTCTCCCAGAGGTGAATGCAGTCATGTCGTTCGGCCAGGTCCTTCTCCCTGCCTCTCACTTTCCCCTCTCTGGTAGTAACATCAACTTCTCTTTTAGAGAGCTCCTGCCCCAACTTCCAGTACTTCTCTTCCTCCTACTTGCACCGCAGATCAAGCTTTTTTGTGCGGTCAGCCAAGTTTGGCTCTCCCAGATACAGTTTCTGGGCGAGCTCCTCCTCCCTCTTCATGATATCCTCCTGCATTTCTAGGAGCTTCTCTTACCTCTCATTGAGGTCCGCTCGGCACTTTAGGAGAATCTTGTTCAATGTGTTGAGGTTATCTTGATGTTCGTCAGCAGCATCATTGCTCTTTATGGCATGCTTGAGAATTTCCCGAGACTTAGCATCGAGGGCCCTGATGGAGGCCTCCCTCTCTTCCAGCAACTGGTCCCAATACTCCATCCGGGCCTTTTCCTTCTCGACCCACTCCCGTTGGTCGGCAAGCCTCGCCTGCGCCAGCTTGGTTTCGAAATGAAGTTTGTTGCACCAATGCCTTAAGGTGCGGCGCTCTTCTTCAAGGACCTTGTTGTCGTGGTCGAATGCGAGCTGGACTTGATGGATACTGGAGCAAGCGTTGTCGATTGACAACACCAAAGGAATAGGCTTCGGGCCTATTGGAGTCATCTCCGCCGGCTCCAAGGGGTCTTCAAGCTCAAAAATTGGGTTCCACACCACAAGCATGGTCCCCTACGGTTCTGCGGCACTAGGGCTTCCCCCCGGAAGCTCTTCTGCTTCTACCGACATCGACGAGGGTCCCATCGAGGGAACTTTAACCTTCGGAGCTGATGTTGAAGGTCCCTCTACCAGATCTTCACCTGACGGCTCTATAGGTGGAGGACCCGCCGCCGACTCCTCTAGGTGCTTCGGCTCAAACATGGGCCCCTCTGGAGTAATTCCTCTGAGGCATACGATGGAGATTCGTTCGGAGCCCCCACCACCACAGGCTCAGCCGCCAGCACTTCCACCGCATCCGGCTCAGGTGTCAGAGCTTCAATAATCTTCAGCACAGGGGCTGGAACTTCGGGCACCTCCGGCTCGACCACCGGATCCTCAACAACTTCCGGCACAGGCACCGGAGCTTCGGTTACCTCTGGCTCAAACGCCGAAGCATCCGCCATCTCTGTCTCCTACACCTGAGCTTTAGTCGCCGGCGCTACAGCCGCTGGCGCATCTTCATCAACTTCTCCCACATGGTCCGGCGCTACCACGGGAGTTTCTGGTGTCTCCTCTGGATCCAAGTTTGTGACAGCTAGCGCAGGAGCTGCCGTGTCTTCTGCCACCACTTGGGGAGGCACAGAGGTTGAAGCCGGAACTTTCGCACGCTCAGCCTCAGTCGCTGCAGCAAGGGCTGAAGCCTCGGACTTCTTTCTCGAGACCCTGGAAACAAAATATCGGGAAAATTAAAGACACGATAAAGACAAGATTAGCACCTCAAGGTGAGACAACAATGCTTATTTGGGAATGCTTCCACCCCAGTCTTCGCGGAATCTCTTCTTCTGAGGCCCATAATCAGAGCACGCCAGGCCTGGTGAGAAAAACCTCGGACCTCAGCTGGAAGCTAGCCGCAGCAGCTGGAGTCTCCTCAGTTGGGCCCTCCCCCGGCTGGGAAGGACCACCGAACCTGGAGCCCGCAGCCAGCACCAGGGTCGGAGTCAATTTGACGGAGCTTGCGCTCCTCGAGTACGCCGACACTGAAGAAGGCGTGGCTGCCAAAGATCTCCTATGTCGGGGAGAAGAGGTTGTTGAAGTTGGAGCTGACCCGACGGGGCTCCCATCAGCGTGCCTCAACTTCCTCTTCTACCTGGAAGATTCAGCTGGCTCCTTGCCCTTGTCCTTGCCAGCGTCATCAACCTTCTGGCTTGGAGCAGGGGGGCAACCCTCTCTGAAGCTCCGGGGATTGCAACCCCGGAGGTCCTGCGTCTCTCGACCACGCCAAGGTCATCCAGCTCTGGCATTCTCCTCCGAAGCTCCCTACTAATCTCTGGAACCATGTTCAGAGGCAGGAAGGCATCCGGTGGAGGTAAGGCATCGCAGGAGATAGCTCCGTGCTGAAACTTCTTGAGATGGAGATTCAAAGCTTCCTCATCCAAATTGGTGTTCAAAATGACTTAAATTTGGTTATGGTCCATCTCGCTATTGGAAGCCCATGTGAGCCACTCCCTTGTCTTCAGCGGAGCCCACCTGTTCACCAAGAAATTATCGAAGACCATCTAAGGGGTCACTCGTCCCTCTATGCATTCTTCAAACCTTTCTAGGATGCGCTTGTATGCTTCTGATAGCTCCGGAACTACGTTTCAGGAGTCGGTGTCGACATTGGGAAGGCCCTTGGGTAGCTCCAACCTCTCTTGCTCCTCCACTGCGATGATCACCCAGTCTTTCTTCCAATCGTCCCACTTGCCGAAGGGGAAGGCCTTCAAGTACTTGAAGGGGCAGTTCTTGCGCTTCACGAAGTAGTAGAAGCTAATCAGCTCCGTCCCCTTTCTGGTGGTGTGGACCGTGAAGAAGGTCCGGAACAGCTCGATGCACGGAGGCACGCCCACCCACATCTCGCAAAAGTGGACGAAGGTTTCCACTAGCAAGAGGGAGTGGGGGCCGAGGTGATGAAGCTGGAGGTCGTAGAAATCCAACAACATCAAGAGGAAGGTTCAAAAGGTGGGATCAGAACCACCATGGTGTACCCTGAGAAGTACACCATCTCTTTGGTGTGTTCCTTCTTCAAGGAGAGCTTGCCAAAGCGGATGTTGCGGTTATAGGAATCGCTGGACCACCCCATGTAGGTCTGGACCCTCGACATATCTTTGTTGGTCTTGATCCTATTGCGGGGGAGATCCAACTCCATCACAGCAAAGTGGAGTGAATGTTGGAAAGGCTATGCGAAGGTTGGCAGACTTTGAGCGCAAGTTCGATTGAAAGCGTAAAGAGTCCTCAAATCGTGTGGGCTTTCCTTATCCAGTAAGCCTCCGCAATGCTTGGATGGAAACCACAATGGGATCAAGATCACGTTTTCAAAAATCTACCCTGCCAATGATGAATGGGCCCGAGTCCACTCCGGTGGAAAGGCTGAAGTTATTACCCAGGTGAACCGTTGTCATGATGGTAAGTTGGAAGCCCGAGGACGGCAGCCTGACAGAGCGCGCGGAATCGATACAGTTTTCGCATTGGGAACTGGCGACCTTCAATTGCGTGAGATACGCATGCGAAGATCACACCTGCCGCATTCAAAGAATCCACGCAGCAATGGTTTAACAGCGAACCATCACCTTAACGGTGCATCAGAAGACCTTCGAAGCCGCAGGGAATCAAAGATGGCCCCACCTCTGGTAGAATAACTTAACCCAAAGGATTTCTCCCAGAGGTGGACCCGGGGGCCACTGTTGGTACCCTGTGTACCGGGTACCCCATGATACCGCAAGAAATGAAGAGGATTTCCACCCGTCGGAGTTGAAGACCTACGAAGGCTGCACGTGCTACACAGCACTGGACCCGCCTCCCTCGTTTGGGTAGCTCCGGCACTCCCACGTGTAACACAAAGCCGGACCTAACTCGTTTCATAGGGAAGCTCCGGTCTTGCCACGTGTCTAGTAACCCCGGACCTAACCCCAGCAGAGGGAAGCTCCCGTGCTGCCACATGTATAGTGGCTCCAGACCAACCCCCTCACGACGGGAAGCTCCAGAGCCGCCACGTGTTGAGCTTCCAGACCTAGGACAACAAGAAGACTGGCGGATCTCCAACGGCTTGGACATTCAAGGGATAGTTAAAGCTACTGTTACAAGACCTGATTACATGTCATTAATGTCATATTAATGACACACGATCAGAGGACCCTTGACATCGGTAACGCCGCCATTAAGGTGCGTTATCACACTATTAATTATGCTTAATATTCACTAATCGTGTATTAGGCAATTAACTACTACCAGGGCCACATGTCGGGCCAGGTTGACGATGTAATGGCCAGCCCTTGGACTATAAAAGGGTGGCGATTGTAACACCCTAAATTTCGCATCATGCATTGCATACATGATCATGCATTGAACACTAGTAGAATAAGAGAAAAATAATAAAACATACATATACAAATATGTGTAGCAAAAGAAGAAAAAGAAAATAATAGTTATAGCCTAAAACTTGTAATAGGGAATAAGTGTAAAAATAATAATAATAGAAACATATATAAATATATATAAATAATATATATAACAATATATATATAAATAAAATATTAATATTAATAGTATATATTATAATAATAATAAATAATATATATAATATAAATAATAATATATATATATAAAAATATATATAATAAATTATATAACAAAAAAAGAAAAAAAAGGGGTCAACCCGCCGGCCAGGCCAATCGGCCCAGCCAGCCGAGCCACCCCGCGGCCCCAGCCCCGCCCGTGCTGCCCCCGACGCGAGCCCGCGCGCGCGCGCGATCACGCACCCCGCCGCCGTATCGCGCTCGCCCCCGCGCTCCTGGTCCCACGCCACCCGACGCGGCTTACGCCGTACGCAATCCCGCCTCCGCTCCCGATTCCCCCGCCGAAACTCCCGCTCGACCCCGCCTTCCGCGAATCTCGCTCCCGAACCGTCGGTACCGAGCCGGACTCCCCGATCGAGCCCCCACGCCCCTATAAAAAGGACCGTAGGTCCTCGTGAGTTCCCCCGATCCAGCAAACCGCAGCCGCCGGTACAGAGGGAAAAAGCACCAGAAAATAGAGCTGCGACCAGGGAAGAAAAAGGAGAAAAAGAAGGGGAAGAAGAGGAAGAAAAAGAGGAGGGCCCCACCGTCCGTCGGAGATCGTCGTCAACATCGCGCCGCCATCGTCGTGCCGCCGGAGAACGCATCTACTTCGTCTATGCATTGTCCCCGTCCCGCGATCATCGAAGCCATCGCATCTACGGTAGGCCATGTTCCCGATGCGAATTTTAGCGATCATATTGAATCTAATAGGCGTAAATTGATTTTAGTTGCACCATAATTTTATTTTCAGCAGCATTAATCCACCCTAAAACCCCCGTAAACTCATATGAACACGTATGAACTACTCGCATCTAATTAATAAACAACCGTAGTAAATTAATTATTGAATTGTGCATGCATACATATCATTGCATGTTGATTATTTTGTGTGCATCATGTTGAATTGTATATGTTTTCTTGTATGTATGATCACGCATAGAGGAACGTGCTCAAGAGGCCGCATACGAGGATTTCCAAAATCAAGACTTCGAAGCGCTTGACCAACCCCATCCGCCGGAGCAAGGCAAGTGTCCTTGAAGCATATTGATCCTGTTTTATTAAATTTTTTGTTTGCGAACTTGCATGCTCATGTCAAATTGATGGGAATCCTATGGTAGGAAGTTTACTAGTTTTGTTTGACCACCCTTGTCACCTGGAAATTATGGTAGAGAGTCGGGAAGGGTTTTTACCTTTCTGCTTCGCTTAATTAATTGGGATGGCAAACAACACTACACATTTAATTATGCATCAATGATATTCTGGTTAATGTGAACTGGTCAATACGATGGGTGATCTAAGCAAGCCTGGTATGTGGATGGGTTGGATGTTATGGTGGTTTGTTTGCTTTAGATCTAAGGACCGGTTCATGCGAGAATATGCCAGGTCAACAGTGCCACCACAAGGCCAAGTATGGGTGCGGCGTAGCTGAATAATTAGGAGCGCTGCTAGTATTGTATGGACCATTGGATGGCGCGGGGAATGGGAGTCGAGGAGGACTGCCCTGGGATCCGCATGGCACACGAGGGGGCCCGTGGGTGGGAGAATAGAGATTCAAGCCTGCCGGTGAAACCTTAGTGGGCCCGTACATACTAGTAGTCCCTTTTGAAAGGCTATTTTGTGATCTCTTGGCCACACACCTACGGAAGTGTGAGATGGCATAATGGAGGTTTCTTAGTCATCGAAAGGTGATGAAATCACAAACATGTGGGTAAAGTGGTACAACCTCTGCAGAGTGTTTAAAAACTATCATGATAGCCGTGCTCCCGGTTATGAGCGCCTGGATGACCTACATGATTAGAGTTGGAATTGGGATTTGGGATGGTTATGGTCTGGTAATGGTTATGGTTGGTTTATGGTTATGGGTTGGTAATGGTTATGGTTTATGGATTATGGTCATGGATATGAATTTGAGTTATGGTAATTGGACATGGATAATGGTGATGTTGGCAATAATTGGATATGGTTTATATTTTATTAATATGATGGTTATGATGGGATTGTTTCACATAGACATAGTATAATGGTTTTCAAATGTGTTACTGTACTTTTCAGCACCTAGCCATTATTACATTCGTCATTTGAATAAGCCACATGTCATACTTTCCACACTTGCTGAGTACGACACGTACTCACTCTTGCAATCCCCCCCCCCCCCCCACAGCCAATGGAGACAATTGGGAGTACCCTGAGGATCACGTGGAGTATTAGGTTGCGTACCGCCATCAATTGCCTGTGGATTGGAGTCGTGCTGTTTATTTTATTTTCCGCTGCATTATTTAGAATTTTATCATTCGTGAACTATTGGATTATTGTAATAAAGTACTTATTTAATAGTTAAGACGTGGTTAAATTTTGTATATCGTTTGTGATGCAACCGTATATGTGTGATGAACTTCCTGGGCACACATATGTGTTACGCTTGGTTCATATTCGGAACCGGGTGTCACAAATTGGTATCAGAGCCGCGTTGACCGTAGGACGCAGCCTAGATAGAATGGGCACTTTAGAGCACATAGGAGCACTCAGGAATTGATGTGTGTTTGGTTGGCTTGCTGTTTGCTATATATATTGTTTGCTTGTGTGCTTAATAGAGGATTTTGGGATGCTTTAGCATTGCCATGTCCACCTAGGCTAGTATAGCTAGTTGGTTAGCTTCATATCCCTTGATGCATATAGTTGGGGACGTTTCTAAATTCTTACCTATTGCTTTCCTTTAGATGGTGATGACTCGCAACCAGAGTGATGTCAATGGTGAGGAGGAGAACCATAGAGTACCTCAGAACAACAATGGACAAGGACCTGCTCATGGAGCCATCAATATCGAGCAGCTACTAGCTATGCAGAACCAGCTCATGCAGACCATGATACAGACAATGGGACAGCTGCAGGCTGGCAACATCAACAATCAACCCTACATGCCTCCACTGCCACCCCCACCTCCTCATAACCGATTGGGAGAGTTTATGAGGACTAGGTCGCCAACCTTTGCTCAAGCTGCTAACCCTATGGATGCAGATGATTGGTTAAGTCCTCTGGAGGAGAGATGAAGACAAATATAGTATGTCCAAAAATAAGCCTTAGAATAAGGGGGGTAGACTTCTCCGCCAACCTCATTGTTTTAGATTCTCAAGGGTTGGACATTATACTTGGTATGGACTGGTTGAGGAAGCACAATGGAGTTATTGAGTGTGCCACAAAGACGGTGAAGTTGACCAACGAAGAAGGGATCACCGTAGAATTTGAAGCATCTCAAACCGCACTGAAGCAATTGGAGTTGATGCATCACAATAAATGTCAAAGCTCACCATTCATCGAAGACTACTCCAACGTAGTGAAGCGCATGACTGAGTTGCTAACAAGGGGAAAGCTTCTCAAATGGACTCTATCTTGCTAGGACGACATTGAGAAGGTGAAGAAGAGGTTTATAACTGCACCGATGCTGGTATTACTAGACGTGAGCAAGAAATTTGGATTTGTACGACGCATCAAGACAAGGATTAGGATGTGTGCTCATGCAAGAAGGCCAAGTGGTAGCTTATGCATCGAGGAAACTAAAGAAACATGAGTTGAATTATCCTACACACGACCTTGAACTCGCAGCCGTAGTACACGCCTTGAAGATATGGAGACACTATGTTTTTGGTCACCGATGTGAGATTTATACGGATCACAAGAGTCTCAAGTACATATTTACGCAAACGGATCTGAATCTGAGGCAACGCCGATGGTTGGAGCTCATTAAGGATTATGACGTGGGAATCAACTATCACCCAGGGAAGGCCAATGTAGTGGCCGATGCTTTGAGCCAAAAAGGAGTAAGTCATCAACTCATAGTACGAGAGCTGCCATCTGAGTTATGCAAGGAGTTTGAACGGTTGAACCTTGGATTCATAAATGAGATGGGAACGATGGAAGTCAACCCAACATTAGAGCAGGAAATACGGGAAGGACAGACAAAGGACAAGGAAATACAGGAAATCAAGGAAAGGACCCAAGAAGGAAAAGAATTCAGATTTGATGAGGACGAACATGGTACCTTATGGCTTGGAAAGAGGATTGTGGTACCTAATGTCAGGCATATTTGGGAGACAATATTGAAGGAGGCACATGACTCGCCTTACTCAATTCATCCTGGCTGTACAAAAATATACAAGGACTTAACGACATGCTATTGGTGGGCCAGCATGAAAAAGGACATAGCCGAATATGTTGCACTTTGTGATGTGTGCCAACGAGTTAAAGTTGAACATCAAAAGCCAGCCGGATTGTTACAACCACTAAAGATCCCGGAGTGGAAGTGGGAAGAGATTGGTATGGACTTTATAGTTGGATTACCGCGAACTCAGTCTGGCTATGATTCAATATGGGTTATTGTGGATCGGTTGACAAAATCAGCTCACTTCATCCCTGTCAAGACCACATATACCACTGCGAAGCTAGCATAATTGTATATGGAACATATTGTGTGTCGACACGGAGTACCAAAGAAGATAGTCTCGGATAGAGGTTCTCAATTTACCTCCAGATTTTGGCAGAAATTGCATGAAGCAATGGGAACAAGGATGAACTTCAGTTCGGCGTATCACCCTCAAACAGATGGACAAACCGAGAGGACCAACCAAATTTTGGAAGACATGTTAAGAGCTTGTGCATTAAAGCATGGGAAAAGTTGGGATAAAAGTTTGCCATACACTGAATTCTCTTACAACAATAGCTACCAAGCAAGTCTAAAAATGTCACCCTACGAAGCATTGTACGGAAGGAAGTGTAGGACTCCCTTGTTTTGGAATGAAACCGGAGAGAATAAAGTGTTTGGTCCCGACGTGTTACAAGATGCTGAAAGGCAAGTCCAAATAATACGGGAAAACTTAAAGGCTGCCCAGTCTCGACAGAAAGGTTATGCTGATAATAGGCGAAGGAGTTTGACTTTTGAAGTTGGAGATTTTGTATACCTCAAAGTGTCGCCTATTAGAGGTCAGCGATGGTTTAACGTCAAAGGGAAACTGGCACCACGTTACATCGGACCGTTCAAGATTTTGGACAAACGAGGAGAAGTGGCATATCGACTTGAGCTACCGACGTATCTCTCCGATGTACATGACGTATTTCACATCTCTCAACTCAAGAAGTGTCTCAGGGTACCGGAAGAACAAGTGCCGATGGACGAGCTAGAACTTCAAGAGGATTTGTCCTATGTCGAGCAACCTATCAAAATTTTGGACATGAAGGAAAGGGTCACGAGAAATAAGAGGATCCGTTGGTGCAAAGTGCAATGGAAACACCATACGGAAGCCGAAGCTACATGGGAACATGAAGAAGACTTGAAGGCAGAATTCCCTCACCTTTTCTCCACGCTATCGAATCTCGAGGGCGAGATTCACTTTAAGGGGGGTAGGTTTGTAACACCCTAAATTTCGCATCATGCATTGCATACATGATCATGCATTAAACACTAGTAGAATAAGAGAAAAATAATAAAACATACATATACAAATATGTGTAGCAAAAGAAGAAAAAGAAAATAATAGTTATAGCATAAAACTTGTAATAGGGAATAAGTATAAAAATAATAATAATAAAAATATATATAAATATATATATAAATAATATATATAACAATATATATAAAAAAATAAATAAAATATTAATATTAATAGTATATATTATAATAACAATAAATAATATATAATATAAATAATAATATAAATAATATATATATAATAAATTATATAACAAAAAAATAAAAAAATAAAAAAAAAAAGGTCAACCCGCCGGCCAGGCCAAGCGGCCCAGCCAGCCGAGCCACCCCACGGCCCCAGCCCCGCCCGCGCTGCCCCGACGCGTGCCCGCGCGCAGCGCGCGATCACGCGCCCCGCCGCCGTATTGCACTCGCCCCCGCGCTCCCGATCCCACGCCACCCGACGCGGCTTACGCCGTACGCGATCCCGCCTCCGCTCCCGATTCCCCCGCCGAAACTCCCGCTCGACCCCGCCTACCGCGAATCTCGCTCCCGAACCGTCGGTACCAAGCCGGACTCCCCGATCGAGCCCCCACGCCCCTATAAAAAGGACCGTAGGTCCTCGTGAGTTCCCCCGATCCAGCAAACCGCAGCCGCCGGTACAGAGGGAAAAAGCACCAGAAAACAGAGCTGCGACCAGGGAAGAAAAAGGAGAAAAAGAAGGGGAAGAAGAGGAAGAAAAAGAGGAGGGCCCCACCGTCCGCCGGAGATCGTCGTCGACATCGCGCCGCCGTCGTCGTGCCGCCGGAGAACGCATCTACTTCGTCTACGCATTGTCCCCATCCCGCGATCATCGAAGCCATCGCATCTATGGTAGGCCATGTTCCCAATGCGAATTTTAGCGATCATATTGAATCTAATAGGCGTAAATTGATTTTAGTTGCACCATAATTTTATTTTCAGCAGCATTAATCCACCCTAAAACCCCCGTAAACTCATATGAACACGTATGAACTACTCGCATCTAATTAATAAACAACCGTAGTAAATTAATTATTGAATTGTGCATGCATACATATCATTGCATGTTGATTATTTTGTGTGCATCATGTTGAATTGTATATGTTTTCTTGTATGTATGATCACGCGTAGAGGAACGTGCTCAAGAGGCCGCATACGAGGATTTCCAAAATCAAGACTTCGAAGCGCTTGAGCGACCCCATCCGCCGGAGCAAGGCAAGTGTCCTTGAAGCATATTGATCCTGTTTTATTAAATGTTTTGTTTGCGAACTTGCATGCTCATGTCAAATTGATGGGAATCCTATGGTAGGAAGTTTACTAGTTTTGTTTGACCACCCTTGTCACCTGGAAATTATGGTAGAGAGTCGGGAAGGGTTTTTACCTTTCTGCTTCGCTTAATTAATTGGGATGGCAAACAACACTACACATTTAATTATGCATCAATGATATTCCGGTTAATGTGAACTCGTCAATACGATGGGTGATCTAAGCAAGCCTGGTATGTGGATGGGTTGGATGTTATGGTGGTTTGTTTGCTTTAGATCTAAGGACCGGTTCATGCGAGAATATGCCAGGTCAACAGTGCCACCACAAGGCCAAGTATGGGTGCGGCGTAGCTGAATAATTAGGAGCGCTGCTAGTATTGTATGGACCATTGGATGGCGCGGGGAATGGGAGTCGAGGAGGACTGCCCTGGGATCCGCATGGCACACGAGGGGGCCCGTGGGTGGGAGAATAGAGATTCAAGCCTGCTGGTGAAACCTTAGTGGGCCCGTACATACTAGTAGTCCCTTTTGAAAGGCTATTTTGTGATCTCTTGGCCACACACCTACGGAAGTGTGAGATGGCATAATGGAGGTTTCTTAGTCATCGAAAGGTGATGAAATCACAAACATGTGGGTAAAGTGGTACAACCTCTGCAAAGTGTTTAAAAACTATCATGATAGTCGTGCTCCCGGTTATGAGCGTCTGGATGACCTACATGATTAGAGTTGGAATTGGGATTTGGGATGGTTATGGTCTGGTAATGGTTATGGTTGGTTTATGGTTATGGGTTGGTAATGGTTATGGTTTATGGATTATGGTCATGGATATGAATTTGAGTTATGATAATTGGACATGGATAATGGTGATGTTGGCAATAATTGGATATGGTTTATATTTTGTTAATATGATGGTTATGATGGGATTGTTTCACATAGACATAGTATAATGCTTTTCAAATGTGTTACTGTACTTTTCAGCACCTAGCCATTATTACATTCGTCATTTGAATAAGCCACGTCATACTTTCCACACTTGCTGAGTACGACACGTACTCACTCTTGCAATTCCCCCCCCCCCCCCCCACAGCTACTGGAGACAATTGGGAGTACCCTGAGGATCACGTGGAGTACTAGGTTGCGTACCGCCGTCAATTGCCTGTGGATTGGAGTCGTGCTGTTTATTTTATTTTCCGCTGCATTTTTTAGAATTTTATCTTTCGTGAACTATTGGATTATTGTAATAAAGTACTTATTTAATAGTTAAGACGTGGTTAAATTTTGTATATCGTTTGTGATGCAACCGTATATGTGTGATGAACTTCCTGGGCACACATATGCGTTACGCTTGGTTCATATTCGAAACCGGGTGTCACAGCGATGCACGATACAAGGACAACTAAGCTCACACGATCACAAGCGCCATACATTCATACAACACATCCCGTGGAGTTGGGTGTTATGCTCAGGCGGCCCGAACCACGTAAAATCATCATGTCACTGTCATGTTCCTAATCTCACGCACGCCCCAACCAATCAAGAACCTCTACAAGCTACGATCTAGTAGTACTGGGGGAAGTGTCGATCGAAGACTCCGACACAGCTGCATATGCATATCCTCCTTGGTGCGTCTCAATTCTTCTCGTAATTCATCAACCTCTGCGGTAAATTGAAATCGACTACCACTAACACTGGACGGCTGTCATCTAGCATAAGCCTCATGCTCTACATACCCATCGCCCAATCCAAGTATACAAAAAATACAAGTGTGATGAATCAATATTCATTAACATAGAAATCATCATTATCTTTACACATACCTCCCATGCGGTAGACCTCCGCTGGCATCGTACGCCACACCCACATCCAACGGCTCTCTTAGATAGTTTGAATTAGGTCCATGGTCTTCTCAAAACACTTAACATACTTTTGTTGTGATACATTTAGTTGATGGATTAATGTAGTACAAGATAAATTGAGTTGATAGATAAATGCAACAAACAATTAACATACGTACCAATTTCTGCGTTGATGCCTCGTCACACAACACCTTCGGGCGATTTGAGTTTGGACTTCTGTGACCCTTAAGATAAACCTAGAAAAACGCAGGAGGCATACCATTTTCAGTTGTCTGCAATACCAAAATTGAACAATTTAATCAATAAAATTAATTGAAGCAATCTAAGTATGAATGTAAGAATTCATATCATCCTTTGTTCCATCCGCACATAACCATCCAGCCCGAAGAAGTGCTTTCCTGGCTTACTCTTTCGGGTTTTTCGGTGTCTATCAGAAATATTTCTGAACTCAGCTGAGCCCCAATACTCGCATAACCACTCCCAAGCCTCCATATTCGCATGAATCCAGTCCACATGGCTTTGCATGTACTCCTCCCTAGTTAGGTGAATTTTGGCTGCTTCCTTGTTTGTCATAGGCTGGAATATCACCGTCTTGTAGTATACGATCACAGCTTTGATCTGTGCCTTAGAGAAGGAGTCCTTTGACACATATTTTTGCTGCATTATGAAAAATCGAACAAGCATATGCTTGACTCACACCCTCCGCTAAACGAAACATACCCTGCATACAAGTAATAATTAATTTCAACCAAAATAAGATGCAATGTAATTGAAACAATCAAAACAAACTTACCTAGAAAATCTCCCAAACTCTATCCTGATATGTACCCAAATCGCCATACTCTTGAAGCGTATAGTGATCCTAATTATGCACTGCAATCCTTCGACCATCCACTAAAACCATCCCGGGAAAGCAAAACCGGACGACGTTTACCAACTAGGTGTTAACAACTCGTCGGTGCCCCTTGCCACTCCAACCAAGCTCGACCCAGCACCTAGTACCCTTCGGCTTTATAATCATTCACTCATCCATGCTTTTACTTACACCACATAAAATGAGCCTCCGAAGCTTGTACATAAAAGGTACATAAAATTAGTTAATTGAAAAGGTATAATGAACTTATTAATTAAGCAGAAATATTACCTAAACGGGCATCGATCGGGGTGTCCTAACTCTTCTAGCTCTGCCCTTCTTGCAATCCTGGCATCTCACTCAGGATCCTCACGCTCTTCACAGTCATCCTCATCATCCCCCTCATTACCACTATCAGAAGAGGTCCACCGCCCAACAGTATATGAGCCTCCTCCTAAGCCTCCTCCTAAGCCACCTTCCTGCTCCGACGTCTGCCTGACAGTCTCTGGTTCCTCCCCATACAACTCCTGGTACGTCGGGCAACGATCTGACACCTGTGTCGGACTCGAACCTCATGCAGGCTCGCTCGACGTCGGTTGTACAACACAACTCATAAACTGCCTCTTCCTCTGCCCACTGTAAGTAGTGCCCTAAAAATATAAATAAAGAAGTATGTAAAGAAATAAGAAACAAGAAACAATAGATAGTTAATTTAATATTGAACTGTATGTAAAAAACAAATACCTGAAACGGGTCCGTCTGGCCCGAAGTAGAGAAGTGGGAGTGGAGGACGAAGATCCACTACCTTTATTGTTCTTCTTCTTCTCCAAACTTGGCAAAAGCTTAAACATATGTGCACATTTTATTGAATTGATTAGTATACAATATTAGATAATAAATAAAGAATGTATAGAATAATAATAAAAATCTAAAAAATGTGTACAATATAAATCAAAAATCATCAGCATCAGAATCTGCTTCTATCACACATGCATTAAGATATTTACGTATCTCTTCTTCCGTCTCTTCCTCTTCACTCTCTTCCATCTCTTCTTCTTCTTCTTATTCTTCTTCATCAAATATCTCCTCTTATTCCATAATCTTTTTCTTCTTTTCCATAATCCTTTGTGATTGTCGAACATGTTTTCTTGAAGGGATAGCTTGTTCTTCATACATCAACTCTAGCGTATCACTAGCTACTTTTGCGAGTCGTATCCCACAAGATATCATAAAATATTTTGCTTCCTCGACTTCATCTTGATAGACAATATTGTCATCTTCCTTAATCTCTATATACTCATCATAACGACGAGGGTGCACTTTTGGGTCAACTATATACACAACCCACTAGTTTTTCAAACTTGGGTGAGGATAACTTAAATAGTACACTTGTACTACTTGATTTGCAAGTACAATATTGTTGTTATGGGTTGTGTACCGTGACTTGTGGTTGACCTCCACCATTCCAAAATCATCAACTCGTGTTCTCGATGTTGGATCAAACCATTCACAGTCAGAAATCACAAGTTGAAGTGCTTTTGGACTGCCAAATGTGTAGTCTATTATTTTTTTAAGAACACCGTAGTATTCTGTCACTTTTCCACTACCCTCTGTGGCAGTTATCATTACTCCACTGGTTGTAGTGGCAGCAAGTGGACGACTTGCTTCTAAACTTGTCGTCCGAAAATGATATCCGTTGATATCGTATCTATTAAATTATATTGCTCTCAATTGACCATGCAACATCTGTCGCAAGTCATCATGTTGACATCTTTCATACACTACATAAATAAACAAAGTTAGCATCTTATGATAAACATGTGAACTATGATTGAAGGAAAAAATGGATAGAAAATTACATGTTCACGGAACCAGTCCACGAAGCTTTTTCCATCGTTTATGCCATGCTGACGCATCTTATCTAATTGACTTTGTGTAGGTCTTCGTGAAGATTTCCAATACAACTTGTCAAACATTTCAAAATATGGTAACACCTCTTCCATGTTGAAAAATATGTATAGCATGGTGTAGTTCCTCTCTTGCGTCGAAATATAATGAGAGGTAGCAGCCTTAACACCTTTAGACTTCCATTGAAAAATCTTAAGCTCACTCATAGATTGCTCTTCTACATTATGATATCGTGTGACAAATGTGTTCATGTTGTTGGCACATGAAAAATATTTGCTAGAGAAGTTAGTAATCTCTTTAGCTGCAAATGCTTCTGCAATACAACCCTCAACTCTTGCCTTGTTGCGCATTGTAGCTCTAAGTTTCCTCATTCTCTTTCTTGGCTATACATCCACTTGAATTGTGCAGGACCTGCTACCAATGCTTCATAAGGTAAATACACCAGCAAATGTTGCATAACATTCATAAATCCAGGTGGGAACACTTTTTCCATATTACATACAAGCACAACAATTTCTTTCTCCCACCATCGCATCATCGTTTTTGACACTTCCTTAGCACAAATATGTCTATAAAACTAGCTAAGTTCAGCAAACATCTTCCACAAATCAGGTTTGAAGTAGCCACGGAACATTACCGGTACAAGTCTCTCCATCATAATGTGGTAAGCATGGCTCTTCAACCCATTCAGTTTACCGGTGTTGAGATTAACACATCGTTTTATATTTGTGGCATAGCGGTCTGGAAACATCTGTGTTTTCAACCAACTAAGTATTTGCTTTCTTTTTCTGGTCTAACACAATATGGAGCTCGTGGCCTACTTGCATTTCTGCTTGTATTTGTTATAACCTCAAGCCTAGGACGATTGCAAATACCAGCTAAGTCTTTCCTCGCACTCAAATTATGATGCTTTCAGCGACATTATGCTCCTGGTGCACCAAATCTATGTTGTACGGTAAAAGCAACGCCTTAGCATATGGTAGCTCCCAAAGAAAAGAAATATGAGTCCAGTTGTGTTCTATACCATGACCTTCAAAACCACCTTCAGCGGACTCTTTTAACTTTGCATGCCATGCCATTTATTGTTTGCTTGTCAATCGATGAGGGGGTCCTTTTGTAACACTTTTGCCTTTTCGGAATGATCGTGTATCACTCCTGAAAGGGTGATTTGAAGGAAGGAATCGTCGATGGCAATCAAAGAAGCTAACTTTTCTTCCATACTTGAACTTGAAGGCATCGGTGTCAGCCATACATATGGAGCAACACAATTTTCCATAGACACACCAACCAGCCCAAATGCCATATGCCAACAAATAATGTATCGACCATAGATACGCAACACGTAAAGTAAATTCACATTTCTGATGACTGTTGTATGCCTTTACACCTTGCTATAACTTTTTCAACTCCTCAATTAACAGTTGCATAAACACATTGATTATCGTCCCAGTATGTTTAGGACCAGAAATGATGGCGGCGAGGAATATGTATTTGTGGAAGCGTATGAATGACACTTCCCCCGATACTACTAAATTGTAGCCCGCAGAGGTTCTTGTATCGGTTTTGGGTGCGCAGATATCATAGACAAGATGATGACATAGATGTTTACGTGGTTCGGGCCGCCTGAGCGTAATACCCTACTCCACGGAGTGTGTGTTATTGTATTGGAGATTTGTTGGTGCTTGCGTGCATATGAGCTTGGTTGTTTTGTACTGTGCAGCACATCCCTTTTGTAGACCAAGGGATGGCTGTTACATGGGTTGCCTGGCCCAACATGAGGCCCCGACGGTTATTCTTGCCTAATACATAATTAAGTGTGTTTAAGCACCCTAATAATGTGATAACGCGCCTTAATGGTGGCGTTACCATTATTAAGGGTCTTCTGATCGTGTTTTATTAATAGTGCATTAATGGCACATAATCAGGCATTGT
This sequence comes from Tuctoria greenei, assembly GCA_036927565.1. NCBI lineage: Eukaryota > Viridiplantae > Streptophyta > Magnoliopsida > Poales > Poaceae > Tuctoria > Tuctoria greenei. The sequence continues at coordinate 35,116,270 of JAYESD010000004.1, forward strand.
AACTATAGCGATAAGAGTCCTTTGAATGCTTATGCCGTTGGAGATCCGTCTATATCCCCGTTGGTGGCGTACGTCCGGAGGCTTGACATGTGGCGGCTCTGGAGCTTTCCCTTGCGGGAAGGTAGGTCCGAAGCTGCTATACACGTAGAGGCACCAGAGCTTCCTTCTATTGGGGGTTAGGTCCAGGGTCACTGTACACGTGTCAAGTATGGAGCTCCCCTATGTAGGGAGTTTGGCTCCGGTCTTATATTTCACGTGGTAGTGCCGGATCTACCCATATGAAGGAGGTGGGTCCAGCACCGTGTGACACGTGGGGCCTACAGAGGTCTTTGGCTCTAACAGGTGGAACTCCCTTGTTCTTCTCGCGGTATCATGGGGTACCCGGTACGTAGGGTACCCATAGTGGCCCCCGAGCCCACCTCTGGGAGAGACCCTTTGGGTTAAGTTATTCCACCAGAGGTGGGGCCATCCTTGATTCCCGCACTGCAACTTCAAAGGTTTTCTGATGTACCGTTGGGGCGATGGTCCGGGGTTGAACCCTCGCCGCGTGGCTTGTTTTGAATGCGGCGGATGAGATCTTTGAGTGCGGATCTCATGCAATTGAAGGTCGCCGGTTCCCAATACAAAAATTGTATCGTTCCGAGCGCCTTGTAGGACTACCACCCTTGGGCTTCCCGCCGCCCATCATGACAATGGTTTGCCTGGGGTAATAACCTCGACTTCTTTGTCAGGGTAGCCCTAGGCCCATTCGTCATTAACGGGGTAGATTATTTGTAAAGTGGACTTGCTCTCGTTGTGGTTTCCATCCATGCGTCATGGAGGCTTACTTAAGAAGGAAAGTCTACACGGTTTGTGGACTCTTTACGCTTTCGATCAAACTCGCGCTCAGAGCCTCTCAAACTTTGCCTAGCTTTATCCTCTTTCGCTCCACTTTGTTTTGATGGAGTTAGGTCTTCAAAAAGCCGCATCTAGAGTAGGGACAATCTGATGAAGGTCCGGACCTTCATCAAATGGTCTAGCAACTCCTTCAATCACTTGGTTCATGCTGGCAAGCTCCCCTTCAAGAAGGAGTGTCGTGGCGAGATGGTGTACTTCTTGGCGTACGCCATGGTGGGACTGATCCCACCCTTTTCAAGTTTCATCCTGATGCTGCTAGACTTCTACGACCTTCAACTGCATCATCTCGGCCCTCACTCCCTCCTGTTGGTGGCGACTTTCATCCACTTCTACGAGATGTGGGTGGGCGTGCCTCCCTGCGTCGAGCTGTTCTGGACCTTCTTCACGATCCATACCACCGGTAAGGGGGACTGAGCTGCTTGGCTTCTACTATTTCGTGAAGCACAAGAATTGCCCCTTCAAGTACTTGAAGTCGTCCCCCTCCGGCAAATGGGATGACTGGAAGAAGGATTGGGTCATCATTGCAGTGGAGGAGCACGATAGGCTGGAGCTGCCCCAAGGACTCCCCAACATCGACACCGATGCCTGGAATGTGGTTCCAAAGCTGTCGGATGCATTCAAGCCTGTCCTAGCCAGAATCCAAGAATGTGTGGAGGGTGGAGTGAACCCCCAGATGGTCTTCGGAAATTTGTTGGTGAACAAGTGGGCTCCGTTGAGGAGAAGGGAGAAGCTCGCCTGGACCTTCAACAGTGTGATGGATGATGACCGGATTGAAACCGGTTTGAAATCCAACTTGGATGATGAAGCTTTGAGGCTCCATCTCAAGAAACTTCAGCATGGGTCCATCGCTGATGTTGGCTCCGCCGGCTGCTTTCCTGCCTCTGAACATGACCCCAGAGTTCAGCGGGGAGCTCCGGAGGAGGATGTCGACGCTGGATGACCAAGGTGAAGTGGAAAGCACAGGGTCTCCAGGGTTGTGATTCCCGGAGCATCCGCGGAGGTGGTCGCCCCTACCTCGAGCCAGAAAGTTGATGATGTCAGCAAGGGCAAGGGCAAGGAGCCAGCTGAATCATCTAGCCAGAAGAGGAAGCTGAAGCACGCTGATGGGAGCTCCGTCAGGTCTGCTCCATCTGTGACTGCCCCTTCTCCCCGTCGAGGGAGATCTTCGGCGGCAACACCTCCTCTAGTGCAAGCATCCTGGAGAGGCGCTAGTTTCGTACAGTCGACTCCGGTCCCGGTGCTAGCTACGGGCTCTAGGTCCGGTAGTCCTTCCCAGCCAATGAAGGCCTCGGCTGGGGTAACACCGACAATGGTGGCATGCTCCGGGCGTCATTCCGAAGCTCCCACCGCGCCAACTACGGTAGGTTCCAACTCAGAGCCTCCAGCGAAGAAGTTCCGCACCAATTGGAGCGGTAGCTTCCCAATGTAAGCTTTGCCTTTTCACCTTGATTTGTCATTCTTATTTTTTTTCATGTTTTGAATCTTCCAATTTTTTTACTGCAAAGCATCAAAGATAGGGTCTAAAGCTCTGGCCTCTATTACAGCGGCCGAAACAGTGTGGGCGGAAGCTCCAGCACCAACCCCTACGTCTTCTCAAGTGGTGGCTAAGGTCATGGCAGCTCTGGCACCAGCTATCATGGATCTAGATCAAGAGTCGATGCCAGAGACTCTCGTGGTAGCGCCGCACCACGGGGGAGACATACATGAAGATGCTCTAGTAGCGGCAGCACCAGCAACTGAAGCTCCAGCGCCAGACGCAGAGATGGTGGAAGCTCTGACTTTAGAACCGGAGGTGATCGAGGCTTCGGTCGCTATGTCATAAGATTTTGCTGAGCCGACGGGCGAGTCGGTGGTGCCAGAAGCTCTGACCCCTGAGCCGGAGGTTGTTGATGCCTCGGCAACCGAGTTTGGGACTTGAAGTTTCATCCCTTGAGCTAGAAGTTGTTGAAGCTCCGACTGCCGAGACGGAGATGGTTGATGTATCGGCGCCCGAGCCGGTGGTGGAAGTGGCTTCGGGTGAAGCTCCAATGACCGCCCCGGAAGTAACAGCTCCAGAGGTGCCCATGCCCGATGCAGAACACCATGAAGAGGCGGCGGCAGGCTCTCCACATGTGGAGCCAGCAATTGAAGTTCCTGCGGCAGGGCCTTCGGCGTCGGCCCCGGAGGTAGAAGTTCCCCCAATGGGCTCTTTCTCAGCTGCTGCCGAAGAGCTCTTGGAGGGTGGCCATAGCGCCACAGAGGCTCAGGGAACCACGCTTGTAGCATGGGACCCTTTTTTTGTTCTTGAAGACCCTCTAGAGCTGGCGGAGATGACCCCGACAGGTTTGGAGCCTATTCCTCTGGCGTTGTCTATTGACAATGCCTGCTCAAGCCTCCGACAAGTCCAGCTCGCCTTCGACCACGACAGCAAGGTCCTCGAAGAATAGCATCATACCTTAAGGCGCTAGCGCAACATACTTCACTTTGAGACCAAGTTGGAGCAGACAAGTCTTGTGGACCAAAAGGAGTGGGTCAAGAAGGAAAAGCCCCGACTGGAATATTGGGGAAAATTGCTGGAGGAGAAGGAAGCCGCCATCAGGGCTCTCAACGCTAATTCTCGGGAGATTCTCGAGCATGCCAAGGAAAGGAGTGATGCTGCTGATGAGCATCATGACAACCTCAATGAATTCAATGAGGTTCTCCTGAAGTGTCGAGCAGACCGTGATGGAAGAGAAGAGAAGCTCCTGGAACAGCAGGAGGATGTTTTGAAAAGGGAGGAAGAGCTCGGTCTGAAGCTGACTCTGGCTGAGCAAAATTTGGCAGATCACTCTAAGAAGTTTGATCTGTGGAGTAAGGAGGAGAAGGAAAAGTACTGGAAACTGGGGTAGGAGCTCTCAAAAAAAGAAGCTGATGTTGCCACCAGAGAAGGGAAAGTGAGAGGCAGGGAGAAGGACCTGGCCGAACGCCGGAACCGCATCCACCTCCGGGAGATGGATCTAGCCGACCGCGAAAAGCAAGTAGCTGAGAGTATGCAGCAACATGCTAAAGCGGTTGAGCGCCTCGCTCGGGAAAGTTTGGAACTAGCGGCCACCCAGAGGTCATTGGAAGTGTTGTGGAGCTCGAGCGCAACTGAATCCATGCTGGTATAGGATTTCCTGGGGCGTGCGGACAGAGCTCTGGTGCCTCTTGGTTTCAGTCCTGTACGTCCGGAGAACCCAGCGCAGGAGCTGGACCACACGCTGGTGGCACTTGGCTCTACTAATAGTAAACTCGACGCAATGGGTGATGTCATCACCGACCAGCTGGAGACAGAGGGAAAATCTCTGGCCAAGAACGTCGTTGAGTATGTATTGTCATGTTACAAAATCCAAGACCCTCAATTTTCTCTCGATCTTGTCTTCGAAGGACTCATTGCCGAAGAGGAGGATGCCGCCGAAGCTAGCGTCCAAGAAGCTGCTGAGAAGGTTGCCTCATTTTTCTGCAGAACTTAAATCCTCTAGTAGCTAGAACCTTTTCCTTTTGCCTTTTGTTGTAACCCTAATTTTGTAATGCAGTACTTTGAATGAATGAAATCCATTCTTTCTGCAATGAATTCCATTTTGTTGTCCTTGTCTTTTGTCCTTGTCTTCAATACATTGTCCTTTATCTTGTTTGCCCCCTGGTAGATGTACACAATTTGATTGTGAACATGTACCAAAAGGATTTGACGATGTGTTGATGACTTGGACACTTCGAACTTGTAGCTTTTAGGTCCGAAGTTTATTTCCGACTTCTCAAGGGAGCTTTTGTAGCGTCAAAAGCGGGGCCCCTGGGGTTGTCGGAGCTTGGTAGGTCCGACGGCACCCACTGTCAACGCGTAGAATGTTGACGGCGGGCCCCCTGGGTGGTTATGCCATCTTCACTTGAATTATACTTTACGTCAAAGTTCGGCCTCTATGGGAGTTGCTAGAGCTTGTTAGCTCTTGCGGCACCCACTTTCAACGTCCGAAAATGTCGACAGCGGGCTCCCTTGGAGGTTGTCGGAGCTTAATAGCTCCAGCATCGTCCACCATCACTGGGTTTTTTTGTTTTTCCTATACATTAAAGACAAGAAAAGGAGTAAAACTCGTCCTCTTGTCTACAAATTGTTTGTGACTTATTGTTTTTATTTGAGTTTTAGATCCAATGAAATTCGATATGATAACAAGCATATTGATGTAACCTTTCCAGATCTGCATGCTTTTTTAATACTCACCCTACTCAGGACTGCCGGGATGTAGGTAGAGTGGTGTACTTAGGGTGCAGGACCAGGCTAAGTCGATAGCACACCCCGGACCTATGTTGGCTTGGCGTTCAGACAAGTAGACTATGCAGCAATGTTAAGATCCAAAGAGAACAACAATATAACTTATAACACATATGAATAACTTGGACTAAAACTTAAAAATAATTGCACAACTTCATTATAGACAAGAAGGATAAAAATAATAATTCAAAAGACCGAGCCTTGTACAAAAATAAATGCACGTGGAGTCTGTTTTCACACAACAGTGTCTTTCATTATAGGTCCAGATTACAGGGGAGACAAGGACACACTTAGGGTACATGACCAGGCTAAGTGTGCTATACATCTTGTACTATCCCGGGGCAGGTAGCTACACTTTTTGTGCCGTGACTGGTCAAGTGTTGCTTAAACTTCCTGGACCCTCCCGGAGGGGTCTGGATGTTTTTCTGGAGGACCTACCCGTCTCTGTATATTGACTCTATAACATACATTGTGCATAATTATAGACTCACCTCCGTGATTCTAAGCATAGAACTTACGGAGGTGCTCGATGTTCCAAGGATTAGGGAGTGGAGTCCCATCCTCAGTTGCCAAGCGAATGCATCCGGGAAGGGATACTTTGATCACTCGGAAGGGACCTTCCTAGCTGGGGGAAAGTTTGTTCATCCCTTCACGAGTTAGTTTTTTTCGCAGCACCAGATCGCCTTCTTCAAGCTGTCGGTTATGCACATGCTTTTGATGATAGCGCTGGAGCGCTTGGCAATATCGTGCATTCCGAACAGCTGCTTGGCACCTTCCCTCGTCGACGAGGTCAAGGTCTTCACGCCAGAGCTGATCCTGCGCGGCTTCGTCAAAGGTCCGGACCTGAAGCGACCCCATGGTGATCCCCAGAGGAATGACTGCTTTAGCTCCATACACCAAGAAGAAGGGTGTCTCTCAAGTTGACCAGTTAGGTGTAGTCCTGCTTGCCCGCAGTGCGGACAGAAGCTCTTCGATCCAGCTGGCTCCATGCTTTTTGAGACGCTCATATGTGTGTGTGTCTTGAATCCTTTTAAGATTTCTGCATTTGCTCTCTCGTCTTGGCCATTGCTTGCTGGGTGAGCTACTGATGCGTAGCTGACTTGAATGCTGAGGTCTTCGCAATATTCTTGGAATGCAGCACTTGTAAATTGGGTTCCATTATCAGTTATGACTTTGTTTGGAACTCCAAATTTGCAGATTATGGACTTCAAGAACTTGATTGTTGATTGCTTGTTGATAGTCACAACTGGAGTAGCTTCCGAACACTTGGTGAACTTGTCGATGGCGACATACAGGAACTTGTAACCTCCGACAGCTTTTGGGAAAGGTCCCAAGATGTCCATACCCCACACAGTGAATGGCCATGTAGGAGGAGTCATTTGTAGTGATTGAGCTGGTGTGTGAATTTGTTTTGCATGAAACTGGCACGCTTCACATTTTTCACCAACTCTATTGCATCCTTGAGTGTTGTAGGCCAATAGAAGCCATGCCGAAAGGCTTTGCCGACCAACGTGCGGCAAGACGTGGGGTTCCCACACCCGCCTCCATGGATCTCCGCGAGGAGCTCGCGACCTTCTTCCTTTGCCATGCACCGCATTAGGATGGTGTTGGCAGCGTGCCGGTAGAGATCCTCCTCTACCAGCGTGTATCCTTTAGCCAATCTGATGATCCGGTCAGCGGATACACTATCTTCTAGAAGGATGTTATAATTCAAGTAACTCCGGATCTCCGAGATCCATGCATCGGAGCTAACTTGAGCTTTTGAGTCTTGCGTGTTGGGTTGCTCGGAGCTTCCTACAGCACCTATGACCCTTGGTGGACACTATGGTAACAGGGCCACCGAGACTGCCAGCTTTAGGGTGCTGGTCTCACCCCTTCACTCAGTTCGGCAGACTGAGCTGTTAGTCTTGACAACCTGCAGACGAAGATTTCATCGGGAGCCAGAGCTCCGATTGAAGCCTTCGTCGAAAGTTTGTCGGCTTCAGTGTTATGAAGATGCTGAACATGGTGGAGATCCAGGACTTCAAAGTCCTTCTGGAGCCTCTCGACTCCAAGGAGATATGCAGCTAGTTGGGGGTTGTTGCAGCAGCATTCACCTCTGACTTGCTTTATGATTAGTTGTGAATCACCCTTCACCAACAGTTGTTTAACATCATAGGATAGTGCCACCTTGAGCCCGTAGATGAGAGCTTCATACTCTGCCATATTGTTGGTCGCCTTGAAGTCAAGGTGAACCATATATTTGACCTTCTCCCCGGTCAGAGCAAGGAGAAGTATTCTAACTCCGGCCACCTGCTTCTGCATGGAGCCGTCGAAGTAGAGAGTCCATTGAGTTTTGGTGAAGACCGGGACCTTAGGTTCCAGCTTTTGCTCATTGGGGCCCCTAGGATTTGATGGAGAAGGAGTCCATTCCGCCACGAAGTTAGCCAAAGTCTGACTCTTGATTGCTTGCCGCGGCACGAATTCAAGATCGAACTCAGCCATCTCCGCTGCCCACTTTGCGATGTTCCTAGTGGAATTAGGGTTATGCAATATAGCACACAGTGGATAAGAAGTTACCAATGATATCTTGTGGGCTTGGAAATAATGATGAAGCTTCCTTGAGGCAATAAGAACTGTATAGAGCAGCTTATGCACCTCGATGTATCTGGTCTTGGCACCATGGAGTACTTCACTGATGAAGTAAACTAGACGTTGGACGGTCTAGACCCTTTCGGAGGGGCCTGGAGCTTCCTCTCCATCGACCCGGACCCTTTCGAAGGGGTCCGGACCTTCTTCATGTTCAACCCGGACCCTACCTGAGGGGGTCGTATCTTCTTGAATAGCCGTGAGAACTCCCTTAGATGAGGGAGGTTGATCTTCTAGCACTCTGCCTTGATGATCCGTGCCTGGGGGCTGGGACCCAGACTCGCCTTCAGGTAGCTCTGGACCCTCCCGAAGAGGTTTAGGCTCCTGAACTGGATGTGGCTCCAGTCTTTCCGCGACCAGGACCATGCTAACAACTTCTGAAGTTGCAAAAATGTAAAGTAGTAGAGGCTCACCAAGGTTCGGAGCTACCAAGATTGGTAGGGTGGTGAGGAGCTGTTTGAGCTCTTGGAACGCCTTTTCTGCTTCTTCAGACCAATGGAATGGTCCGGTCTTCCTCAATTGCTTGAAGAAGGGAAGTGCTCGCTCTGCCAGCCTTGAGATGAACCGATTGAGCGCGGCTAAACATCCAGTTAGCTTCTGGATGTCCTTGATGCGGTTGGAGGCCGCATGTCTTCTATAGTCTTAATCTTTGTCGGGTTTGCCTCAATTCCACGGTGGGTAACCAAGAAACCAAGGAGCTTCCCAGAGCTAACCCCGAAGATGCACTTGTCTGGGTTCAGCTTGGTGCGTGTGATGCGTGTTGGTATTTCTTAACACCACAGAGTTATCTGCAGGCACACGAAAATACCTTTGTAGCACTTCCCCTTAAGGAGTATTCCCAAGGGTATCGAATCCAAAGAACGTGTGTGCTAATCTTTCAAACTAGCTCACCCAAGGACACAAAGTTGTTTGGTAGGCAAGGAACAGAGAGGAATTCAAAGTATTGATCCTAATTCAAGGTAGTTTGCAGTAGATGCTTCCTTCGGGCACGGGCTTACTCCTAGCAATACTAGAACGACTCCCGCCAAGAGCCTATGGCATAGCCGAACGTGGAGGATTACGAAGGACAGATAGGGCTGTCACCACCTACTGCCTACCTCTTCAATCCGTGGGTCTACGAGATATCCACTGATGATTTATAACCTAAGAACCACGCTTATGTTCTAAATCACTACTCTAGTTGTTTCGAACACAAAACTACAACTAGAGCCTCTAATGAATTAAAGTAGTGAACCCACAAGTAACTACTTGTGTAAACTACTAAGAATAAAAGATCAAACTTGTATTGAATTCACAATGGCTTACTTGATTGAGTAAAACCTTTGTAGGGGTACAAGTATAGAAGAGGGACTTGACAAGCCTAAGCCTCCTTCTCCTAGACTCTTCACCACACTCTCCTTCTACTTTGGTAGCCTCTAGGACTACTCTAAACCTTTGGAGTGTAGTATTATTCTCAAATTTTGGTGTGTGTGAGAAGTGAGGTGAGGGGGTCTATTTATAGGTGGAGAAGGGTCGGTTCCCGCCATAATTAACGCGCGAATCAGTCACCATTGACTCCAGGGAGTCGGGAGGAGCCAACACGTGTCATTTGACCAAGTTTGGCGCCAGGAAGTCGGCCGAACCCCTGGTTCGGCCGACCTGATCAAGGCTCCCCTCGGGGAGTGCTTCCTCCAGGTGGCTTCCAGGTGGGCCCCCTTGATATATATGGGTGCAACACCGTTGGATCTCCTCGTATTCTTCTGTTTGTGGGCCAATTTGATCCATGTGTTGCCACGTGTCATCGCCTGATTCGTTGAAATCCATTTTCATGGATTCATCCCTGCATGTTTTGGTATTTTGGGTAATAATTCACCTGCATACAAATAAACACCAACACTTGTGGAATTGGGTTAGTGTATAACCCTACCACTATGTTTTGTGTTTCTTTTATGCATATTATGAGGTGAATTGACGGTCAAAATATGGTACTTAAGGACCGTCAACAAACTCCCCCACACTTAGTCCTTTGCTCGTCCTCGAGTGAAGGCAAGTAGAACTAGAGTGTTGTCATGAATTTGCTATAAGGTAGAAAATAAGGATACTAGATATTTCAATTTATACCTGAATTCATGGATCCCCTTTGTGTATGTGGCTACCACATCAATCTTGGGTGTTTGAAAAGTGGAACGGTTAGAATGAAGTTCCCTTGGATCATTCTCTGCTAAAATGATTTGGCAATTGCTATATTTGAAAGTCATAGGAACTTTTGCCCTTGCCTTCTCGATTGGAATCTCTCAAATCTCTCAAAGTTTTTGAGTCCTCACCATGGCATGTTTTGCCAATTCTTGTCCCTATACTAAAAGTGGCTATATCTGGAGCTTGGTAGGGATGAATGTGGCACCATTTGCAATTCATATGTTACTAAGTCAAAAACATGATCCTATGAGAGACTTATGCAATGAACGAAGTGAAGAGAAAATTCTTGTGCACATGAATGGAATGGAGGGGCGAGGTGATAACTCCCATGAATTTGCTCTCTCTTAAGGATGAAACATGGCTACTCTTTTTTTAGCACTCTTACTCTTTTTCAAGAGTGGATGCTTTTTCTTTTTCTTGTAGCCATGTCTTCTACTTTTTTATGTTAAGAGAGGCTTTCATTTGTATTGTATGGACTTTCTTTTTGGCAGATGGGTGACCGATGGATGCAAACTCTCAATGTGAGAATTTTTGCATGAATGGAGTGCACAAGAGTTTTCAATTCAAAATTTTCATGCATGTCACTCAATTGGGTCACGGGTTTGACAAAGTTCAATGAAAAGCAAAGTGACATATGCTTGTGGTTTTCAATGAATGTATCATATGGCTTTGGTGGGTATATAAATTTCCAATGAGAGATTTAGGCAAAGTTAAAGACTTCAAATAGTTACAAATGTCAAAAATCAATTTCAAGCAAAAGGATGATTTCTAAAGAACTCATTTACCATATCGCACTAGTCAAATACCTAGATGATGTGTTTTTCCTATTGAATTATGTGAATCATAAACAAGGTAATGAATTGAAATTTAAAGTATTCAAATTTTTAGCTTAAGCAAATTCTTGACTACCAAATTTTATTTCAATTTGTTGAGTTGATTCATTTTAGATATGCAATGAAAAATATGAAATCAACTCAAACAGCAGGGTAGCGCATAAAAGTGGGGATAGGAAATCCAAACCGATTTTCTAGAGTGAAACGGAGTCGTATGGAGAAGATAACAGGTCGGCCGACCAGGGGGTTCGGCCGACCTCCTGTTGGCTCTGTTGTGGCTCTGTTTCGTCGGGTTGTTTTTGCTCATTCGGTCGCGACGTGTTTTGATATGCAACGTTCATTTTTCACGTTGGGATTTTGTGACTTGGCGACATGTTTCTCCCACACTTGTTTCCTGAATTATTTATGTAGGCGGGGAACAACGCGTTTCACCGAGGATTTTGTGGAGGATATCGAGGAGGATCAACACGAGAAAAGGGTTCGGCCGACCCCCTTCTGGCTCTGTTCGGGCCACATTTTCTCAGATCGATTAAATGGGCCTCATAGATGAAGAATTGGATGGGCCCATTAGTTGGACGTGGAGAATTTAAACAGAATTGAAAGAAATGGCACGAAAATCGATTAGATTTACCACATCAAATTCTTTTTCTGTATCCTTTTGGGAATCGAGAAATAATTTGAGTCGGTGCCCATTCACTTTGAATAGTTGACCGTCATCACCTTGGAGTGTGATTGCTCCATGGGATGAAGTCTCTACTACAGTGAAGGGTCCCTCCCATTTACCTCTAAGCTTCCCATGTCCAAAGAGTTTAACCCTAGAGTTAAAGAGTAAAACTTTATCTCCAGGTTTGAACTCTTTCGGCGTAATCCTCTTATCGTGTCATCTTTTGGTTCTCTCTTTATAAATTATGGCACTGTGGTACGTCTTATCTCTCCATTCCTCCAACTCAGAGATTTGCTTCAATCGATGATTTCCAGCTTCGTTAAGATTCATGTTCCACTGCTTGATGGCCCAATACGCTCTATGTTCCAATTCTACGGGAAGATGTCAAGTCTTCCCATAGACAAGTTGGAAAGGAGACATGCCGATAGGTGTCTTGTAGGTAGTACGATATACCCACAATGCATCGGGTAGCTTTTGCTTCCATCCCGTTCCCATTTCCAAGACAGTCTTTTGCAGAATATTCTTAATTTGCTTATTAGATGTTTCTTCTTGACCACTTGTCTGTGGGTGGTATGGGTTAGCAATGTTATGCAGGACTCCAAGTTCCCTTAAAAAGTTCCAGAAGGTCTTATCTATGAAATGAGACCCTCCATCACTTATGACCATACGGGGAGTTCCAAAGCGTGGGAAAATGATCTCATGAAACATCTTCATTGCTTGCTTGGAATCAGCATTTTTGCATGGCAATGCTTCTACCCATTTTGACATATAATTGACGGCAACCAAAATATACTCGCAATCATAATACCTAGGAAAAGGTCCCATGAAATCAATACCCCATACATCAAATAATTCCACTTGGAGATTGTATGTTAGTGGCATCACATTGCGAGCAGAGATTCCTCCACGCTTCTGGCATTTCCAACATCTGCGAATGAATTCCTTGGTATCTTCATACATTGAAGGCCAATAGAATCCACTCTGTCAGATCTTTGCCTGAGTATGGTAAACACTGTAATGACCACCGTAGGCGCTAGCATGGCATTTCTCTATAATTTCGGTACCTTCGATTGATGGGATGCACCTTCTAACAAGGCCATTGGCACATATTCGATAGAGGTAAGGGTCATCCCAAAGGTGTCTACGACTCTCATAAATGAGTTTCTTTTTGTTCTCCCCTGGTGGTACGTATCTCGTGACCATAAAGTTCATGATATCCGCATACCAAGGGTGAGAGTCTGTCACCTTGAGGAGCATATCATCTCGTAGGAAGTCATTGATAGGTATGTCCATGGTTTGTGTGACTTCTATACGTGAAAGATGATCTGCTACTGAATTCTCTAATCCTTTCTTATCTCTTATTTCCAAATCAAATTCTTGGAGTAGAAGAATCCATCGAATTAGCCTGGGTTTAGCATCCTTTTTTATAAGCAGATATTTAAAAGCAGTGTAGACTATGACCTTTGCTCCAACCAAATAGAATCTAAACTTGTCGATAGCAAAAACTACTGCTAGGAGCTCTTTCTCAGTTGTGGCATAATTTGAGTTGGGCTTCTGTCAGAGTTTTGCTAGCGTAGGCTATTGCGTGATGCTTTTTATCTTTGGTTTGGCCTAAGACCGCACCAACAGCAAAGTCACTGGCATCACACATGATTTCGAATGGCAACGTCCAATCAGGAGGTTGGATAATTGGAGTTGAGATGAGTGCATTTTGAGTATATCAAATGATTTAAGGCATTCATCATCGAAATCAAAGGGAGCTTCTTTACCTAATAGGTTGGTGAGGGGTCTATCGATCTTGGAGAAATCCTTGATAAATCGTCGGTAGAACCCCGCATGACCTAAAAAGTTGCGGAATCCCTTAACATTGATAGGAGGTGGAAGTTTTTCCATAACTTCAATTTTAGCTTTGTCCACCTCTATCCCTCTCTCGGACACCAAGTCTCCAAGAATGATGCCTTCCCGGACCATGAAATGACACTTTTCCCAATTAAGCACAAGGTCCTTCTCCTGGCATCTTTATAAGACCCTTTCTAAATTTTCTAGACAATGATCAAAAGTTTTTCCATAGACGGAGAAATATTCCATGAAAACTTCCATGATATCCTCGATCATGTCTGAAAATATAGACATCATGCATCTCTGGAAAGAGGCAGGAGCATTACATAGTCCAAAGGACATACGCAGTAGGCATAGGTCACATAAGGACATGTGAACGTGGTCTTACTTTGATCATCGGGAAGGATAGGAATTTGATGATATCCCGAATACCCATCAAAGAAACAGAAGTAGGAGTGTTTTGCCAAATGCTCTAACATATCATCGATGAAGGGCAATGGAAAATGGTCTTTCCTTGTTGCCTTGTTAAGTTTTCGGTAGTCAATGCACATCCTCCATCTTGTGACGGTCCGTTGAGGAATTAATTCATTCTTCTCGTTTTGAACGACCGTCATACCTCCCTTCTTAGGCACTACTTGAACTGGACTTACCCATTCACTATGAGGAACAGGGTAAATAATCCCAGCATGCAGAAGTTTCAAGACTTCTTTCTTGACAACTTCCTGCATCGCATTATTCAATCGCCTTTGAGGTTCCCTTGATGGGACACTCTCAGGGTCAATAGGAATACGATGGGTGCATAACGCTGGACTAATTCCCTTGAGATCCTGAAGTGAATATCCAAAAACAACTCTATGCCTTTCTAACATGGCTATGAGTTTGAGTGTTTCATCATCTGAAAGCTTGTCACTTATGATGACAGGGGCTTCCAAATCGCCATTTAGGAAGGCATAACGTAGGCCTGGAGGTAGAATCTTGAGCTCAACAGGAGGTTTGGGGAGGGCTCTTCTTTTGGCAATTCAATTTCCTCCTAAAATTCATCCTCCTCTTGGACGAAGTCTTCTTCTCCTTCAATTTCAGGGGGGGGGGGGTTCTAAAAATTGAAGAGTCCTAACCTCCTCCATTGGCGCATCTTGGATGGGAGATTCTGCAGATGTGTTCTTTGAAGCAGAATAGGCATGGAGAAATTTCTCCCTCCAAGATTGATATTGAGGCTTCCTTCCAAAGGAACTTCCATGAGAAATTTCTCTATGGGAATCCCTATCATGATGTCGAAATCTTTGATTTTGAACGGGTGAAAGTCAAGGAGAGCCTCAACATCTTTGTGTCTAACAGACACTTGTTGTAGAACCCCACATCCTTCAAGAATGGTTCCGAATGAATCTCGGAAGGATTTGCGTGTTGGTGCCAATGGCACATCGCCAAGAATGGCGAGAGCACAAGAATCGGAAATGAGATTTGCTCCAACAGTAGGGTTGTATAGGATTCTCATTGGTGTCCCTCTAATAGAACATAAAATGGTATCCAAAGGTGAGGTCATCCAAAGAACTTTTGGTGAATTCTCAACTTCAACTGTCCATTCTCTGCTTAGGATAGATGTCAACTCCTTGACCGTCTGACGGACGAACACCCCGTCAGGTGGTTCAGGTGTAATTGGTGGCAATGAAGGTTTCCTATGGCAACAATACTTCAAGGTTTTCCATAATCTTCAAAAAGCTCTTCCTCGAAGTAAAAAAGGAAACTGCGAGGGTTGAATTTCTTCTACCTTTGTAGTCTTACGTTCGGGAGAGAATTCCTCTGGCAAGGCTTGGGGTAAACAAGAAATGGGTTCATCCTTGTCCAAGAGTGCATCCTCCATTCTTGACACGACTTCCTCTTGAGGAGGCTCATTAAGACCCATAATGAAGGAAGAATTTTCTAGAATTCTATCCAGAAGATTATTGCCTTCTGCTGGAGTCTTATGGAGGAAAGATCCTCCAGCCATAATGTTAAGATATAGGGCAGACTCTTTGTTTAATCCCATGAAGAAATGTTTCAAAAGCATTGGATCAGGGATTAACAAATCTAGGCCAGAATTTTTCAAAAGAGAAAATCTGTCCCAAGCTGCACCTATGGATTCCTTCTCCATCTGCTGAAAGCATAGTACTTCCTTTCATAAGGAAACGATTCGGGCAATGGGAAAGAAAGCAAGAAAAAATTGTCTCGTGATTCACTCCAATCACCATTTGTCTTCCCAATGTAGTGGTTGTACCATTGTTTGGCTTTTTCCTTGAGGGAAAAAGGAAACAACTTTCATTTGAGAGTTTCCTGTGTCATACCTTTGATTAGAAGGCATGAACACAACTGTTCGAACTCTCGTAGATGGTGGTAAGGGTTTTCACAATACGTTCCTGAGAAGGATTGTTCCGGAACCATGGCTATAAAGCCAGGGTGATGTTCATAGTTGGTTGAACAAATAGGTTCCGCCAAAGGCGGTGGCCCACAGAACTTGCCCTTCGGGGCAGAGTAAGAAAGAATGGTGGGTTGCTCCATTTATATGGTGGTGGTAAGGTAAGAATAACAAAGGTAAGATGATAGATAAGGGGGATATGATACGAGGGTGATCTTGGTTCGAAGATTAACAGCAATCGGTCCCTGGCAACGGCGCCAGAAATGCTTTTTGCTATTCCTTAACACCACAGAGATATCGCAAGCGCGCGGAAATACCGTTGTAGCACTTCCCCTTAAGGAGTATTCCCAAGGGTATTGAATCCAAAGAACGTGTGTGCTAATCTTTCGAACTAGCTCACCCAAGGACACAAAGTTGTTTGGTAGGCAAGGAACAGAGAGAAATTCAAAGTATTGATCCTAATTCAACGTAGTTTGCAGTAGATGCTTGCTTCGGGCACGAGCTTACTCCTAGCACTACTAGGACGACTCCCGCCAAGAGCCTATGGCATGGCCGAACGTGGAGGATTATGAAGGACAGATAGGGTTGTCACCACCTACTGCCTACCTCGTCAATTCGTGGGTCTATGAGATATCCACTGATGATTTATAACCTAAGCACCATGCTTACGTTATAAATCTCTACTCTAGTTGTTTCGAACACAAAGCTACAACTAGAGCCTCTAATGAATTAAAGCAGTGAACCCACAAGTAACTACTTGTGCAAACTACTAAGAATAAAAGATCAAACTTGTATTGAATTCACAATGGCTTACTTGATTGAGTAAAACCTTTGTAGGGGTACAAGTGTAGAAGAGGGACTTGACAAGCCCAAGCCTCCTTCTCCTAGACTCTTCACCACACTCTCCTTCTACTTTGGTAGCCTCTAGGACTACTCTAAACCTTTGGAGTGTAGTACTATTCTCAAATTTTGGTGTGTGTGAGAAGTGAGGTGAGGGGGTCTATTTATAGGTGGAG
The DNA here is from genome assembly GCA_036927565.1 of Tuctoria greenei. Taxonomy (NCBI): domain Eukaryota; kingdom Viridiplantae; phylum Streptophyta; class Magnoliopsida; order Poales; family Poaceae; genus Tuctoria; species Tuctoria greenei. The sequence goes on from JAYESD010000004.1 coordinate 35,132,975, forward strand.
AAGGGTCGGTTCCCACCACAATTAACGCGTGAATAAGTCACCATTGACTCCAGGGAGTCGGGAGGAGACAACCCGTGTCATTTGACCAAGTTTGGCGCCAGGAAGAGGTCGGTCGAACCCCTGGTTCGGCCGACCTGGTCAAGGCTCCCCTCGGGGAGTGCTTACTCCAGGTGGCTTCCAGGTGGGCCCCCTTGATATATATGGGTGCAACACCGTTGGATCTCCTCGTATTCTTTTTTTGTGGGCCATTTGATCCATGTGTTGCCACATGTCATCGCCTGATTCGTTGAAATCCATTTTCATGGATTCATCCCTGCATGTTTTGGTATTTTGGGTAATAATTCACCTGCATACAAATAAACACCAACACTTGTGGAATTGGGTTAGTGTATAACCCTACCACTATGTTTTGTGTTTCTTTTATGCATATTATGAGGTGAATTGACGGTCAAAATATGGTACTTAAGGACCGTCAACAATGTGTAGCTTGTCGAAGACAGCTTGCAAGTTGTCAAAGAGTGACTCCTTGTTCTTGATCTTCACAACGATGTCATCGACGTACACCTCCACCAAGTCTCTGATTAGCTCTCCAAATGTTTTGTACATAGCTTGCACAAAGGTTGAAGCAACATTTTTTAGACCAAAGGGAATGGCAGCGTAACAATATAATCCATCTACTGTTATGAAGGGAGTATGCTCTACATCTTCCCTAGACATTTGGATTTGATGATATCCAGAGTATGCATCTAGGAAACACAATAGCTCACACCCGGAGGTGGAGTCCACTATCTGATCTATCCTAGGTAGTGGAAATGGATCTTTTGGACATGCCTTATTTAAGGTGGTGTAGTCGATACACATTCGAAGCTTCCCGTCGGCCTTGGGTACAACGACTGAGTTTGCCAGCCATTTTGGATGAAAAACTTTCCGGATGAAACCAGCTTCAAGCAGCTTCTTGATCTCCTATCGGATGAAGTTTTGTCGCTCGACTGATTGCTTTCGGGGCTGCTGGTGTACTGGTCGTGCGTCGGGATAAATCTTCAGATTGTGCTCAATCACCTCCCTAGGGATCCCAAGCATTTGTGACGGTTGCCAGGCAAACACGTCAACATTAGCTCGAAGGAAAGTGATGAGCACGAGTTCCTATTTGTTGTTCAAACCTCCCGATATACGGGTGGTCTGAGCAGCATCAGAACCGATTTGGACGACTTTGATGGGAACGTCTGTGTCGCTACTTGGTTGCACAAGCGGTGCAGAGGTTGAGCCTCGTTGATAACTGCTCGGGGGTTGAGCAATGAGCTCTTTGCTAGAGGTTCCTTCTTACGCTGCAAGCGCATGGAGTTCCTCTAGCGCGGTGACTCCTGCAGTGCGGTCTCCACGGACCCAGAGGATGCCTGAAGGTGTCGACATCTTCAACCCCAGATAGCCGTAGTGAGCTGCGGCCATGAACATGTACAAGGCAGGCCTGCCCAGGATGGCGTTGAAGGGCAGACTGATGTGAGCGACATCGAAGACCAGCTTCTCGGTCTTGTATTTCTCCCATGTCCCGAAGGTCACCGGGAGAGTGATGGATCCGAGGGGGGTGATTTCTCCCATACCTACCCCGGAGAAAGGTCTTGAGGGGAGAAGGTCCGAGAGTTGCAGCTGGATATTCATGAACGCTTCAAAACTCAAGAGATTGAGCGTTGCGCCTCCATCTACCAGAACGTGGTAGAGTTGAACGTTGTTGATGGTCGGAGATACCATTAGCGGGAGTTGTCCAGCTCCGACCATGTTTTTGGGACAATCTGTAGCATCAAAAGTTATGGGTGTATCCATCCACTTCCAATGTGGTTCCGCCCTGGCAGCAGGAGCTACAACAGCCATTTCCCGTCGCATTGTCTTGAGGATGCGACGAGAGATGATGTCCCAGGACCCTCCGTAAATGGTGTTGAGGGTCTTCTGACGCTCGTTGTCAGATACGTCAGGGTCATTTACTGTGTTATAGACAGCCTTTAGGACCTTCTTGGGATCCTGAAAGCCTAGCTCTGCCTCAGCTAGAGCTTCGTCGACTTTCTGTTTTCCTTCCCGCTGGCGGAAAGGAGCTTCTTCTCGGTGCTTGTTGTAGCGCTCGACAAGGTTTTAGACCTCTCGGCAGTCCTACAGACTGTGCTTGTCTGTCTTCTGGATTGGACACCGCATCTTGGAACTACCGCCATCCTCTGACGAAGGTTGAGGTCATTTTTTGGGGCAAGGCCCAACCCGGAGCTGTAGCAGCCGCAGCAGTAGATGCGCCGACCGACGACTTCTTCTTGCCGTTGGACTTCTTCTTCTTTTTGCCACCATCAGAGGTAGTGGCTTCAGCTTTGGAGGACTTTTTGTTAGCCTCCGGAGCTGGCTTTGAGTGCATTTCCTGGCCCTCTACAGCCCGGGCGCACTTGTCAGCCAGGCTGAAAACCTCCATGACGCTGGTGACTTGTTTCATCGCCAGCTACTCCAGCATTTTCTTGTCTCGGACGCCCTGTCTGAATGCAACAATAACAGAAGTGTTCAAGATAGATGGTATGATATTGAGTACCTGAGAAAATCGCTGGATAAAGGATTGCAGCGATTCCCCCGTTGTTTGCTTCACAACAAACAGGTCCAGTTTAGTGCCTGGTCGGGTGTAAGAGCTCCCGAAGTTGGTAGTTGAAAGCATCTAGGCCCCCATGAGGTATGGTTTCGTTGATTAATGACAACCATTGGATTTTACTAATGAATTTGTGGATGCAAGGTCTCCCATATCACTCAATCAAATGAAATCTATATGAATATGAACATCAACTACTGATCATTGGAGACCCCTAAACAATCACTTTATGAGATCAATCAATGTTATGAAGATTAGAAGTAAAAGCTCATATGTAAAACTATTCAACCATAATTGACAGCACTCAACGCTTGATAATCATCAGAAGAATATTTACAACAAGTGTCTAAGAGGTCAATCGAGAAAATTCAAAAAGAATCACTTAGAACAACTCGAAGCAAACAAAATCAACTCACCGGATCAATCGATGTTTCCAGAAAACAACACATCGGTCGAGTTGGTTCAGTAGAAGAAGAAGACCTCAGAACCAAGTACTCACCGGATCATCCGATGTCAAAGGACATGTTACATCGGTCCATCAGTGCAGTAAGCAATATCCCTGGATCAAGTGTAACATCGGATCCTCCGATGTACAGAAATATATACATCAGTCAATCACTCCGGTAAGCATCAAGTCTGAACCAATTCTGGAGGAAGTGCCACCGGATCATCCGATGAGAAGACAAGTGCAACATTGGTCTAACAACGGTCATATCTGACACAATGACATCAGCTAATTCGGATTTGACCGATGATAACTGAAGGGGAGACATCGGATCATCCGGTGTTCGTAGAACAGTGATGCCAGCCTACTTTTCCAACGGTTATTTCGTGAAGGCTGGCTATTTATACCCCTTCAACCAGTCTATTCAACAAGTCTTGACTACCAGACATACTCTACACATTCTCAAGCATTCAAGACGTTGAGCTATCACTTTTACATCATCTACACCACTTACACACCAAGAGATAGGCTAGAACTAGCTAGAGATAGTGCTTGTGTGCCTCCATTCTTGGTGATTGGAATCTCTAGTATAGTGAGAGCTGTAAGGGAGTGTCCCTTGGTGATTTTAATTGAGAGAGACTTCCGGAGCTTGCCAAGACGGTTGTGGAAGCCCGGAGGAACCAAGTTGTACAAGGCTTGAGCTCCACCTTGCCGAGGTTGGCAAACGGAGAAGAATAGTGAAGATCCCTAGTCTCGGTAACTTGGGTATGGCTATACCCTTCGGTGGGTGCCACAACGTGGATGTAGGAAGATCTTGACGATCTTGTCGAACCACGGGATATCTTCGTGTCTCCTCGGGACTTTGCATTCTCTTACTCTCACTCTACACTTATGCATTTCATATACTGCAAAGTTACTAGTCACTTGAATGCATAGGTTGTTTGCATAGGGAATTGGGCTTTTAGTAATTAAGTGGTATTGCTTTAATTTTTGAAAAGAAGCCCAATTCACCCCCCCCCCCCTCTTGGGCATTCGATCCTTATAATTGGTATCAGAGCAAGGTCGCTCATTGGATCATTCTAGCTTCACCGCTAGAGAGCTAAAATGGCCAAGATTGGGGGTTCGGTTCCTATCTTCGAGGGCAAGAACTTTGCCTATTGGAAAGCACGCATGTGCGCTTATCTAGAGGCTATTGCTCCCGAAGTATGGGAAGCGACCCACGCAGGATTTGGTGAGCACAATTATGTTGGTGATCAAATTAAGTGGGATGCTAAAGCTAGGAATGCAATTTATGAATGTATTAGTCAAGATGTGTTTGCTAGGATTGCTAGCAAAGAAAAGGCTTGTGAAATTTGGGCTTGCTTAATAGAAATTCATGAGGGTTCTTCTCGTATCAAGAAACGAAAATATCACATGCTTAAAGCCAAGTATGATGAGTTTAAAATGCTACCTCATGAAAATGTCAATGAAATGTTCTCTCGCTTGAATGTGCTTATTGAAGAAATTAATGCTCTTGACATTGTTTCTCTTGGCAAAGGACTCATCAACCGCAAGATTCTTATGCTCCTTCCCAAGCCAAAGTACAACATCATCAACTCCATGCTTCAAAAAGAATCTCTTGACCACATTGAAATTTCGGAACTCATTGGAGAGATTCACGCTCATGAGATGAGTGTACTTGTGATGATGGATCAATCATCTTCAAAGACAATTGCTCTAAAGGCCTTCACCAAGAGAACATATCTCAACAAAAAGAAAGTGGTTGAGCCTAGCCCAATGGAAGAAGAGCAAGCATCAAGTGAAGATGACGATGATGAGCTTGCGTCAATGATGAGAAAGTTCTCTCGCTTGAACTCCAAGATTGCCAAGAAGGGATACACCTTTGATCCCAAAAAGAAAGCATTTCTACCAAAGAGAGATGATAACAAGACTTGTTGTAATTGTGATGATCAAGGTCATATCTCCTATGATTGTCCAAAACCGGACAAAAGAAGAGAGAACCACAAGAGCAAGCATCGCAAGCTTGAAGATAGTGAGGACGATGAAGAGGACAAGCCCAAACCAAGATCCTTTGGGAAGAAGAAACATGACAAGGGCAAGAAGGCAAAACTCTTCCCAAAGAAGAGGAAAGGTCCACAAAAGGTGTTCATTTGTGAGGCAAATGAATGGATCACCGACGAAGAATCAAGTGATGAAGAGAGTGAAGCGGAAGAAGAAAGTTTGGCCGGCCTTGCCATTGCCAACAATGATGACTCACCTCTACATCCACCTCCCATGTGCCTCATGGCTAAAGGTAACACCAAGGTATGTGATGACTCTAGCGATGATGAGCTTTCCCCCGAGGATTTAACTTCACTAATAAATGAATATCACACTATTATTAAGAGGGAAAAGAGTAAGGTTAAGGCTCTTGAAGAAACTCATGCTAAACTTGAGAGCGCTAACCTCGATTTGCTTGACAAGTATGAAAGCATACTTAAGGAGCATGACACGCTCAAATCCCATGTCAAGCAAATTGAGGAGGATAAGTCTCAAATCAAGCTAGATCATCATGAGCTTAACTTAGCCCACCAAGCACTCTTGGGAAAGCACAATGAGTTGATCCAAGAGCATCAAATACTTAACCTTGCTCATGAAGCACTTGATCAAGAATTGAAAAATATAAAGAAGCAAACTCTTAATGATAAGGTATCCATTACTTCTCATGCCACTAATGTCTTGCACAAGTCTTTGCCTTTGAAAGAGAACACTAGGGAGAAGGACTTGTTGGAAGAAATTGAGAGTCTCCGCACTAGTGTGCCAAGACTATCAAAAGGAGAAGTCAAGCACAAGGAAATCCTCTTCCAACAAGCAAAGGCCTTCAACAAGAGAGGACTTGGATCCTTCCCGGTGCCTAACAAAGGAAAGGTGCCCTCACCGGAGCTTAGAACAAGCTTCATCAAGAAAGTTGGTTCCTATTGCCAACATTGTGAGATCACCGGTCACCATACAAGGGAGTGTCCTCTTCCTAACCGGACTTCTCCAAAATTACCTACTAACTACAAGTGTACTTTCAATGATCTTTATTATCTCTTGAGTAAAGTAGATGGCAAGGTGAAGGCAAGGTTCATTGGCAAGGACATAAAGGGCATGAAGGGGAAGCTCCCCAAGCAACTTTGGGTCCCAAAAACAGTTGTATCACACATACAAGGACCTAAGTTGGCTTGGGTGCCAAAAATCAAAAATTGAATTCATGTGTGTAGGTGAACTAAAAAGCCGGTGGAAAGCATTGGGTACTCAATAGCGGGTGCACTCAACACATGACCGGCAACGATGGTATGTTCACCTCCATAGAGGACCCCGACAATCATGAACAAGTCACCTTTGGTGATAATTCTAAGGGGAAGGCAATTCGGTTGGGTAAGATTGTATTTTTTTACATGGTTTATTTATTTCAAATATGTTTCAATTTGCTTTCAATTGCACAAATTTTGTGATCTTGGACTAACGTGCACCTTTAGCAAGAATGATGTTGTTGTGACAAGCCTAAAGTTGAGGAGGGCCATGATCAAGGGGGAGCTTCAAGTTCCAACATCTACACATCGACGGTGAATTATTCATTTGTCAAATTTATGTCGATGATATTATTTTTGGTTCAACTAACGAAGCTCTTAGCCATGAGTTTGGCAAAATGATGTCTAGGGAATTCGAGATATCGATGATTGGAGAGCTCAACTTCTTCCTTGGATTTCAAATCAAGCAACTTCAAGAGGGGACCTTCGTCTATCAAGAAAAGTATACCAAGGACCTCTTGGAGAAATTTGAGATGGGAGATTGTAGCTCAAGAAGCACTCCAATGGCAACAAATTGTCATCTCGATGCGGATAAGGACAGTAAACCTATTGATCAATCTAACTACCATTCTATGATTGGTTCATTGCTTTATCTTACCGCATCTAGGCCCAATATCATGTTTAGTGTATGCTTGTGTGCTCGCTTTCAAGCGGCACCTAAAGAATCGCATCGGAAGGCGGTCTTTAGGATACTTAGGTATCTTAAGCATACCCCTAGTGTGGGCTTGTGGTACCCTAAAGGTGCAAAATTCCATCTCTTGGGATACTCGGATTCGGACTTTGTCGGATGCTGCGTGGATCGCAAGAGTACCTCCGGTGGGTGCCACTTGCTTGGGCATTCCCTAGTATCTTGGTCTAGCAAGAAGCAAAATTCCGTCGCCTTGTCCACGGCGGAAGCGGAATATATCGCGGCCGGTGCATGTTGTGCCCAAATTCTTTATATGAAGCAAACCCTTTTGAACTTTGGTATTAAACTTGGTTGTGTGCCTCTCCTTTGTGACAATGAAAGTGCGGTTAAGGTAGCTAAAAACCCCGTTCAACACTCCCGCACTAAGCACATTGATATTCGCCATCATTTCTTGAGGGACCATGAAGCTAAGGGAGACATCTCATTGCGAGGTGTTAGGTCCGAAGAACAATTGGCGGATATCTTCACTAAACCACTTGATGAGAAAACTTTTTCTAGGCTAAGGAGTGAGTTGTACTAGATGCATCGAACGTCATGCAAGTTGCCATGTAAGAATGCATCTCATATAAGTCTTGTCTAGATTTCAAAGGATAGGGGTGAGCAAGGGTTAGCTTGGGGTGGAGGTTCTTTTGGGTTTCCCCAAGGCTTGGAGAGTGGCTCTCCCTGAAGAAGCCTTTAAAAGGTTCAAATTTGGCAAGATAGATTTACTTTATGTCTTGCATGATTCCTGCCATATAGACTTGCACTCATATTTAAACTTCTTGCATTATAAATTGTTTGGCATTGCATACGGTAGATTGTCACAAAGGGCAACCCACCTCATGAGAAAGAGACTTGTTTGAAATGCAATATCTCAACTCATATGATGTGGGAAGAACAAATTGTTAGGTGCATTAATGCCTAAAGGAACATGCTTTTAAGAGATAGAAGGCTTCATCCTCTAGCTCACAAAGCATGGGCCTTACATTTTATTTGGATAATTTCCTCCCTATTTTCTTCGGTGTTCTATTTGCTTTAGGGCTTAGCCAAGTTATGGCAATTAGTATTTTTGAGGGGTAAGGGGTTGCCCTAAAAGTCCTGAGACATGTATTTCTCATTGTTTGTTTGTTTGGTCAAAGGACATATATGGGATGTTGCTGTTTTGTAGTCATCGGATTATCTGATGCTTAGGCCAGACCATCATCAGATCAGTTGGTGTTCAAATACCAAGAGTCAGTTCAGTCAGTAACACAAATCAGCCGACGAGTTCATTCTGAGAAACATCGGTCCATCCGATGTTCACATTTCTGGAACTGTGCCGAATTCCACCGATGCAAATCAGTTCAACGTCGGTCCATCCGGTGTCAACGGTACCTTTTGGAATACCCTTACTGTACCATTCGACCGATGCTTCAATCTTCTAACGTCGGTTCATCCGGTGTTAAATTTTAAGCTAGGGTTTGGGCCCCACCTTTTAAGCGTGCCTCTTCACTCCCCACTTCTCTCTCCCCGACTCCACCATGCCCGACTCCCCATCTCCACCACCGTCACTCGCTCGCCCTGACTCCACCGCGCCCTCCGGCCGCCTCTGCCCTCCGACCGCCGCTGCATCCGGCCGCAGCCGCCGCCCTCCAGCCGCTGCCGCATCACCGCAATAGCGCCGCCGCCGCCACTCCCCTCTAGCGCCGCCGCCGCTGCTCCACCCTGTAGGATCGAAGAGCACGTGAAAAGCTACCAGAGGGGGGTGAATGGTAGATTTAAAAATCTTATGCAACGAAAACAATAAAACCCCAAACCCTTCCGGCAGAAAAACTATTAGTTAAAGAAATTTTGTATGACACTAATCTAAACGTGTTTCACCGTGACAAAAGTGATAGATATCAGAGAGAAACAAGTCACGAAGACAACACAAAAATAATTACTCAAATCCGTCGAGAAAAACTCAAGTTATGATCGAAAGATCAGACTATGGTCAATCTGACCTACCCGAGAAAAACAGTTTTTGGAATGCTGCAAAGAAACTCGTGTAGCTCGGAAACAACAAATCCAATGACCGTGAAATTTTTATAGATGATAGAAAATCAAGTTGTGAAGGTAACCCAACAAGAATCACGTCAATTGGATCAGTAAAACTCGAGTTGTGATAAAACCACCGACGAAAGGTAGTGCTGTCCACAAACTCGACGAGTAAAACTTGTCTGGAACAAGTTGGACGAACAAGGCACAAAACTTCCTTCAAACTACGAATTTTATTCAATAGAACACAAGAGGAACAGCCCCAAAGTCGTCTCTCCCGAGCTTTGGCCTTCCCTTGCTTATATAACCAGCCCTTAGGCCATCCCAATCTCAACTAGGACTCCAATTCTAATCCGATCACAATCGGAACTTACCATAACTGCTTAGGACTCTTCTATACGCAGATAGAAGCAATCTTAAGACTTCCAAACACCTTAGGAACGTATCCCACATTCCTAAACAACTCAAATTCGTGATACACATGAAATCCTAACATAACCAACTCGATACTTTCCATACCGAGCCATAACCGACTTCGCCGCAGCCAAAGTCATCAACCGGTACGATCCGATCCTTCCAATCAGATCTTCCTTCCATAATCCGTCTCTAGAAGCATATTGCCACGTCATGCACCTCATGCACACGTGCGAACACCTTCCTTCGACCTTCATATGCACTGCCCTTGATTCAATCATCCTGCGCGACCTCCTGACCCGCTCAACCACAGTTCCTCCCGAACTTGGTTGTTGGAACCTCATCTCCTCCTGAGACTAGTCCAATGGATCCTGTCACCAGCCATGACTTGAACTCAAGCAACACCTGCACATGAACAAACAAACAATCCATACGAGCTCAAGTCCTCGACTTGACTCAAGTTAGTTCCGAACACAACACCTTACGTGAGAACCTCACATAAGCATGTTGCAAAAACCACAGTAGAAACGATATCAACCATATCATCCAAAACGCACCAAAAACATAGCAAATGAATACTAAGCAATCTTTCCAACAATGTAAAGCAAGTACGAAACATTGCAAATGAAAAGCAGAAGCACTTAGGTCTAGTTTCGGACCTTGCCAGAGCAACCCGGAGCTTGAGCCGGAGCTAACAAAAGCTAGTAGAACCTAGCGTCGGAGCTTTCCAAAACTAGTAGATCCTAGCACCGGAGCTTACCAAAAACTAGTCAACCCAAAACCGGAGCTAGACAAAGTACGTCGGAGCTTAGCAAAAGCATGTCGGAGCTATCAAGTATATGCCGGAGCTATCAAAGACATGTCGGAGCTAAAAATAAAGCTCACTGGAGCTAACCAAAGCTAGTCAGACCTTACCAAGAAGCCGGACCTAGCATCTAACGCAACCGGAGCTACCCAAAACAAGCCGGACCTACCGTCGGACCTTGCTGTAGCTCAGAGCTAGAGTCGGACCTTGACAAAAAGGTGTTTTGGTGATATTTAAAACTTTTATCATCAAGGCCAAGTGTATTCACCACAAGCCAATGTATTCAGCACACATAGGTCTTACAATCTCCCCCTTGATGAATGCATTGGCAACACCATTTAAAATCCGAACATTGGCTTATTCTCATTAAAAGTTTTAAAGAAAATTTATCCCCCTTTGTAAATCAAAAGTAAAATGAGAAGGAAAAATTATCCCATATTATCTCTCCCCCTTTATTATCTCTCCTTATGCACATATTCTCTTTCTTTTCATGCTTATCTCTCCCCCTTTGACAATGTATTCAGCAAGTCATGAGATATAAACAAATTATCTCTCCAACTTTTAGTTGTTATGAGCATATTATAAAATATACATATAAACAAAGCTCATCCAAGTCATACTATCAAGTACCTTACATTATAACATTAATGAAATACATAAAGTAGTGTAAGCCATGCTAGAGATCAAATGTAATTTTCAATTTAAGAAAGTCGTGACCTCACAAACTTAACTATTTCAAAACCTGAAAGCATGACACTAGTTGCTGCATTTTATTATTTTTCAAAGCATAAATTTAGATCATATGATATTTGCAAGAGATTATATGTGCATTTGCCTTATTCTAACCAACCAAGCCAAGCCTGTGTCATTTGACAATCAGAAGCTTAAGGACATGGTTTTAGTCATACACAACTTCTTCCAAGTTCATATCTAAGTGCAATGACAAGCCATCTCAAAAGAAGAAGTGCGATGCATGCATATTCTCTTGATCTTTTCTCAATTTATATTTGTTCATAAAAACTCAACATGTGAGTTGATTACTTGATTAATTCTTAATGATTAAAAGCATTTGTGAGCATGCAACAAGTTCAAAACAGCAAGAAAGTTCGACCATGACCAGATTTAGGGTAAGTAATTATTCCAATTACTAGACATGGCAAAAACTACAAAATGTATAACACGAGTAATGTAGAACTTTCAGCATGTAAAAGGAATCACAAAGTCATATATGTATGAAATACTATGCTCATATTATTTTAATTTCAGATTCACACATAGACTTCCCAAGTTTCAAAAACTCCCCCTCAATTTAAGCCATGAGGATGCATAACCCCTATTTCACTACGAATGTAACAAAAACGAGTGAAATCCAAAGGTTTTGTAAAAATGTCAGCCAATTAATGTTCGGTATCTACATGATGAAGCACAATGTTTCCTTTTTCAACGTTATCTTGGAGAAAGTGATACCTAATGTCAATGTGCTTAGTTCTAGAATGTTGCACGGGATTTTTAGCAATGCAAATGGCACTAGTGTTATCACATAACAGTGGAACACTATCTAGATCAACCCCATAGTCCTTAAGTGTTTGAACAATCCAAAGAATTTGTGAGCAAGCACTAGCAGCAGCTACATATTCAGATTCGGCTGTGGATTGTACAACTGAATTTTGTTTTCTAGAGGACCAAACAACAAGAGAATTACCAAGAAAATGACAAGCACCAGAAGTACTTTTCTTATCAATCCTACAACCCCCAAAATCAGCATCCGAAAAAGCTTTCAAAGTAACGGTTGAGGAAGAAGGAAGAAAAATGCCAAATTCTTGAGTTCCATGTAAGTACCTGAGAATCCTTTTGATGGCTTGACGATGTGAAACACGTGGGGAAGCTTGAAACCGTGCACAAAGACATACGTTGAATTGTATGTCCGGTCTTGATGCCGTGAGGTACAAAAGTGATCCGATCATGCTTCTATATTCTTTTTGATCCACGGGTTCACCATCTTCATCAAGTTCAAGTGTTGTTGCTGTTCCCATTGGTGTCCGAAGAGGCTTGCTTTTGTCCATGTTGAAGCGCCTTAGGAGGTCTTTGGTATACTTCGTTTGATGCACAAAGGTACCCTTCTTGGTTTGCTTGATTTGCAGCCCCAAAAAGTAAGTGAGTTCACCCATCATACTCATTTCAAATTTGGAACTCATCATTGCTGAAAACTTGGACACAAGATCATGAGAAGCACAACCAAAGATAATATCATCCACATACACTTGAACAAATAATGAGTCATTGCCATGCTTAAGCACAAAAAGAGTTTTATCAACCTTGCCCATGGTAAACCCCTGTTTAAGTAAGAATGTTTTTAACCTATCATACCATGCTCTAGGGGCTTGTTTGAGACCGTACAAGGCTTTGGACAGTTTGTAAACATGATTAGGCAAATCTGGATTTTCAAAACCCGGTGGTTGTTTGACATAAACCTCCTCATCTATGTAGCCATTAAGAAAAGCACTTTTAACATCCATTTGATATAGCTTAAAACCTTTAGATGCTGCAAAAGCTAACAAAATTCTTATGGCTTCTAATCTAGTGACAGGAGCAAAAGTTTCATCAAAATCTAGACCTTCAACTTGAGTGAAACCTTGAGCAACCAACCTAGCCTTATTCCTAACCACAACCCCATCCTCACTTTGTTTATTTTTATATACCCATTTAGTTCCAATTAAAGTGTGACCTTGAGGTGGAGGTACAAGTTTCCAAATATTATTTCTTTCAAAATTTTCTAACTCTTCTTGCATGGCAATAATCCAAGATTCATTAGTGAGTGCATGTGATATATCTTTGGGTTCAAAAGAAGCAACAAAAGCAGAATGAGCATGAGAGTTTGGATCGCAAAACCTGGACCGTGTGACTCGTTCGTGCAAGCTTCCAATCATCTGATGTGGAGGATGATCTTTGTAAAACCGTAGGGGAACAGATGTCTCACAAGCTTCTTCTTCATTAGGTTCATCGTAGTTTGATGAGCTTGTGACTTGTGGACAATCAGGACCAGCATAGGTGATAGACGGAGCTTGTTCAATGTCCGGAGCTGGACACGTGTCAACTTCGGAACTACCAGGCAGTATCACCGGCTCTTCTTCATCTTCGAAAATACCCTCCCCCTGAGGATACGGATCTGGTCCTGCAACACCGGAGCTAGTACCTGGGCTAGCTTCATCAAAAGACACTTCACAAGTCTCCACAATTTTGTTAGTGTCAAGTAAAAGCACACGGTAGCCTCTAGTATGAGATGGATAACCAAGAAACATGCCATCAATGGATCTATGTTCAAATTTATCAAGATTACCATGTTTCTTAACAAAGAATTTGCAACCAAAGACCCGAAAGTGTGTAACACTAGGCCTATGTCCAAACCGGAGCTCATATGGTGTTTTACCTAGCTTAGCACGCAAGAAAACACGATTTGAGACATAACAAGCGGTTGCTAACGCATCAGCCCAAAATTTTCTAGGAGTTTGATATTCATCAAGCATAGTCCTAGCCATCTCAACTAAGGTTCTGTTCTTTCTTTCTACAACACCATTTTGTTGAGGTACATATGGTGAATAAAATTGATGATCTATTCTATTTTCAGCACAAAAATGATCAAAAGATTGATTTTTAAATTCAGTTCCATTATCACTTCTAATTGCTTTTAATGATCCTAGGTGATCAATTGATAATCTAAGAAATAAAGTTCTAAAGTAACTAAAAACTTCATTCTTAGACGCCATAAAATACACCTAAGAATGTCTAGAATAATCATCAACAATAACAAGAGCATACCATTTACCTCCGAAGGATTGAACACGTGAAGGTCCTACGGTGTCAAGGTGCAAAAGTTGACATGGTTCAGTTGTCATGATCATTGTGAGAGGAGTATGTGAACCTGCAACCATCTTAGCATGTCTACAAGAAGAGCACACAATTTATTTGTCCCCTTTAAGCTTAGGCAGCCCACGTATGCGATCAAGAGCACTAACACGCGTTAGGTGATCAAAGCCTACGTGACCAAGTCTACGATGCCAAAAATATAAGTCCTTTGAATCAGCAACTAGACACCTATGCTTAGAGGAAGACATATCAAAATCAGCTTTAAAAACTCTTCCAAACCGAGACATGTTAAAAATAAGCTCACTGTTTGAACCTACAACTTTGCAGCAGTTTTTATTGAAAACAATTTCTAGATTTTCATCTAGCAATTGTGAAACAGAAAGCAAGTTGTATTTCAAATTTTTGACAAGTGCCACATTTTTCAAAGTGTAGTGATCATTTACTCTAACCGAACCCTTAGCAATTATAGGAGTTGAAGAATTATCGGTAAAAGTAACATTCTCTACACGTGACACAAAAGAGAGGGAGGAGAACCAATCTTTGTTACCGGTCATGTGGCGTGAGCAACCTGAATCCACAATCCAAATGTTCTCCTTCCTCAAACGTGTAACCTACATAGAAGCACAATACGTCGATGACTCAATACTGGGGTTAGTCAAAAGGCATTTAGGTATCCAGTACTTAGTCACACGACGTGGAGCAGGAAAAACACGTGAAAGCTGAGACAAAACAGCAGGTTTATGAGTCAAAGGTTGAGGTTTTCTGTTCTTAACAGTTGATTTAGAAGTTGTTACTTGTTTAGAGTGAAAACCAGTAGCTCCGGAGGTAAAAGCAGAAGGTCCGGAGGCAAAAACTGAAGCTCCAGAGGGAACAACAGAAGATCCGGGAGCTCTCGGAGCTATCAGAACTACCGGAGCTGCCTTTGTAGATTTCTTCCCAAAAGTTCCAGGAGCTACCTTTTCAAATTTCTGACTCATTAGAGCAGGTTGCAAGTTTCTAATTTTCGGTTTAGCATGAGAGTTATGAGATCTAGCAGACATTCTTTCCCTTTTCTGTTGTTTAGCTAGTCTATAGCAAAAATTTATGACATGACCATCTCTACCACAGTAGGTACAATGAAACTTAATTTTGTAATCATGTCTCGATGAGCACCCAACATTAGAATCAGAATTAGAAAGCACTCCTGCAGATTTGAAAACCACTTCTTTTTGTTTAGGAACTGTTTGAATCAAACCACTTCCTAATGACTTTAGAATTTTAGGTGGATGTGCCTTAGCATGAACAAGAGAATCAAAACCTAAACCAGTTTTATCTTTGCAAGACTTGGAAGAATTCAGCAGCAAGTTTAGATTCTTATTCCCATTACAAAACCGACCTAGTGTCTTATTCATGTCATCAAGTTTCTTGGACAAGTCTAGGCAGTTTGCACATGAAGTTTTTCCTTTTAGTTTGCAATTGGAACAATATTTAACTTCATGAGATCGTAAAACATTGTTCAAAATGGAAATTTCATTCATTGCATCTTTTAGTTTCTTATCAAGATTTTCACATGCAGAACAATGCAAAACATCTGTAGAACAAGAAGCATCTTTTAAGTTTTTATCACTAAGTGCAGCAAGCTTTTTGTTCTTTTCAATTTCTTCATCAAGTCTGTCTAGAGTGGAGGAATGTGCACTTCTTAGGGAGGACAATTGTTCATAGATTAAGTCACATGAGGGACATGCATCATCACTAGGAATCAAGGTTTTTAAACGGTTAATTTCAGATTCTAGTGATTCAATTTTAGCAGCATTATCCCTAAGCTTTTTGTCCTTTTTCTTGACAATAATAGTTGCACGAGAAATAGCATCACACATTTCATTGCAGGTAGAACATACCTCATCATCGTCACTGTTGTGTTCTGCTTCCTCCTGACTTGATCTTGATCTTGCTTTGCCCGCCATGAAGCATATGTTGGCTAGGTCATCATTTTCTTCATCACTTTCAAAGTCAATGTCACTTGAACTGAGCTCTTGAAGCGCGGTGATGAAGCTGTTAATCATCTTGCGTCCTATGGTACCCTTCTTTTTCTTGTTGGAATTTCCAGAGGAGGTCCGGACCTTGCTTTGTTTTTCTTCCCAGGTGGTCGGACCTGAAAGGTTAGGGCATTCTGTACGAAAGTGTCCTGTTTTACCACATTCAAAACAGCGTTGAGGTCCGGAGCTTCCTCTCCTTCTAGTTCTCACATTTTGCAATGCTTTTGAGAATCTAGTTGAGATGAGTGCCAACTCCTCTTCTTGAAATTCTTCGATCTGCTCCAGGTTTAGTGAGGACAACAGAGCAAGAGTATTGCAGGATGATGATTGGCCGGAGCTAGACATATCACGTTGTGAAACAAATGCAATAGACTTGTTTGGGTTCTTACGTGCTAGGATGTCAATTTCATGAGTTTTTAGTTTAGAATAAAGTACATCTAATGTAAGAGAACTCATGACAGTTGATTCACGAATAGATGTTACTTTCATCTCCCAAATTGACATGTCTAATGCACTAAGTAGTTGCCTAGCATTCTCAGCATCAGAAAAATTAACATTGACACTACGTAAGTTGCTGAGAATTTTATTGAAACGAGCAAAGAGGTCATCGATTGACTCACCTGGTTGCATCTCAAAACGCATATATTCCTTTTTAAATATATCTTGTTTTACCTCTTTGATTGTGTTGGAGCCTTCATGGTAATCACAGAGAGCACTCCAAACATCGTATGCTGATCGGAGGTGTGCGACACGATCAAAGTCGCTTTGAGTGAGTCCTTGGATGATCAAGTTTCGTGCTTTGTTGTTGTTGTCGACGTCCCAGAGGTTCGTAGCCGTAACTTGATCGTTAGGCGGGACTTCATAAGGTTTGTACACCTTTTCCCATATTGCAAAGCCTTGTACCTGGATGAAAGCCTCCATGCGTGCCTTCCAAACCTGAAAATCAATATCAGCAAATACACAAGGTTTGGCGAAGTACTTCTCCATGATGATTAGTCAAAAACACGTGCAAATCATAAAGATTAGAGCACCGTGGCTCTGACACCAATTGTAGGATCGAAGAGCACGTGAAAAGCTACCAGAAGGGGGGTGAATGGTAGATTTAAAAATCTTATGCAGCGGAAACAATAAAACCCCAAACCCTTCCGGCAGAAAAACTATTAGTTAAAGAAATTTTGTATGAGACTAATCTAAACGTGTTTCACCGTGACAAAAGTGATAGATATCAGCGAGAAACAAGTCACGAAGACAACACAAAAAGAATTACTCAAATCCGTCGAGAAAAACTCAAGTTATGATCGAAAGATCAGACTATGGTCAATCTGACCTACTCGAGAAAAACAGTTTTTGGAATGCTGCAAAGAAACTCGTGTAGCTCGGAAACCACAAATCCAATGACCGTGAAATTTTGATATATGATAGACAATCAAGTTGTGAAGACAACCCAACAAGAATCACGTCAATTGGATCAGTAAAACTCGAGTTATGATAAAACCACCCACGAAAGGTAGTGCTGTCCAGAAACTCGACGAGTAAAACTTGTCTGGAACAAGTCGGACGAACAAGGCACAAAAGTTCCTTCAAACTACGAATTTTATTCAGTAGAACACAAGAGGAACGGCCCCAAAATCGTCTCTCAGCCCTTAGGCCATTCCACTCTCAACTAGGACTCCAATCCTAATCCGATCACAATTGGAACTTACCATAACTGCTTAGGACTCTTCTATACGCAGATAGAAGCAATCTTAAGACTTCCAAACACCTTAGGAATGTATCCCACATTCCTAAACAACTCAAATTCGTGACCCACACGAAATCCTAATATAACCAACTCGATACTTTCCATACCGAGCCATAACCGACTTCGCCGCAGCCAAAGTCATCAACCGGTACGATCAGATCCTTCCAATCAGATCTTCCTTCCATAATCCGTCTCTAGAAGCATATTGCCACGTCATGCACCTCATGCACACGTACGAACACCTTCCTTCGACCTTCATATGCACTGCCCTTGATTCAATCATCCTGCGCGACCTCCTGACCCGCTCAACCACAGTTCCTCCCGAACTTGGTTGTTGGAACCTCATCTCCTCCTGATACTAGTTCAATGGATCCTGTCACCAGCCATGACTTCAACTCAAGCAACACCTGCACATGAACAAACAAACAATCCATACGAGCCCAAGTCCCCGACTTGACTCAAGTTAGTTCCGAACACAACACCTTACGTGAGAACCTCACATAAGCATGTTGCAAAAACCACAGTAGAAACGATATCAACCATATCATCCAAAACGCACCAAAAACTTAGCAAATGAATACTAAGCAATCTTTCCAACAATGTAAAGCAAGTACGAAACATTGCAAATGAAAAGCAGAAGCACTTAGGTCTAGTTCCGGACCTTGCCAGAGCAACCCGGAGCTTGAGCCGGAGCTAACAAAAGCTAGTAGAACCTAGCGTCGGAGCCTTCCAAAACTAGTAGATCCTAGCACCGGAGCTTACCAAAAACTAGTCAAAACTAGTCAACCCAAAACCGGAGCTAGACAAAGTACGTCGGAGCTTAGCAAAAGCATGTCAGAGCTATCAAGTATATGCCGGAGCTATCAAAGACATGCCGAAGCTAAAAATAAAGCTCACCGGAGCTAACCAAAGCTAGTCGGACCTTACCAAGAAGCCAGACCTAGCATCTAACGCAACCGGAGCTACCCAAAACAAGCTGGACCTACCGTTGGACCTTGTTGTAGCTCAGAGCTAGAGTCGGACCTTGACAAAAAGGTGTTTTGGTGATATTTAAAACTTTTATTATCAAGGCCAAGTGTATTCACCACAAGCCAATGTATTCAGCACACATAGGTCTTACACACCCAGCGCCACCACCGCAGCCTCTGCTCCACCCCGTGCACCACCGCCGCCCCAAGCACAGCCACACCGCCACCCTCTGCACCGTTGTGGTGCCTCCCTCTACGGTCGCCGTTTCTTCGCCACTAGGGTTTCCGGTCGCTTCCGTGCGCCCGACATCGTCGATCCACGACCTCAACCTCCCACTTGTCTCATCGCAATGGGTCGTGAGAAGAAAGGAAAGGGCAAGGCCATTGCGGAGCTGGCCGCAAAGAAGCAAAAGCTGTCGAAAGAAGAAAAGAAGGTTTTGATGGCCGCTCGCGCTGCCGAGGAGCGAGAGTGTGGCCGAGGAGGGTCATTGAGGATCCGCGAGGCTTGTCAGAGGCAGCCTCCCGTGTCGGATGAGTCTGAGGAAGAAGAAGAGTCGGAAGTGCCGCTTGTTCGCCGACGCTCAGCCAGGACCCGTGGGGGTCATTCCGCGGCAGTACCACGTTCGAGACCAGCAGCTGCCGATCTTCGAGAGGACAGGGCGGCCTAGAGAGCCATCTACGAGATGGACACCAACGTCCGTGTTGGTGAGGGTGTCCGGCTGACGGATTACAGAAAATTGAAGGCCAAGCAGCTCAGAAGACTCAGATGGAGCATCTTGCTTGAGGAGTGGTTCCCGCAGCCCAGAGAGGCACTTGTGGACAGCCGGTTTTGGACCTTGACTCAGGCATCACTGTACGAGACGTACAGACGTCAGGGCCATAAGCTCTTCCAGCACAACTTTCTGGACTGGGATCAGCTTGCACTGGCAGCCGAGACGGAGATACGCCCCTACTTTGAGAGATATAGAGGGCTGGTGGAGCCGATGTCCTACGAGAGGAGTGCATATGTGGAGGACTGGGTCCGTGTTTTCTACACCACACTCTACGTTTCTGAGGGCCGCAGATCCATAGACTTCATGTTCATGGGCCAGCACCATCACTTGATGAGACAGACTTTGGGACAACTGCTAGGAGTGGATCTCCATGACACTTGTCTACACGAGAGGGTGTATGGACAGGCTGACCCGCCGAGGAGGCCGCTCACTGGAGGAGTGGCACCACCACTGGAGGAGATACGCTCACTGTTTGCTCAGCCCTTCTCTCCAGACCAGCCGAGGGTACCGACACTGCTCACTCCAGCTACGCGCACCGTGCACCTCGCCTTGTGCCGCACACTTCTGCCGAGGTCCGGATACCTTGAGGGGTTCACCAGCTTGCAGCAGACTCTTCTGTTCTACATCATGAACGGGATGGAGTTCGATATTGTGGACATCCTCATATGTGAGATGGAGGACGTGATCACTGATGGAGTTGGGATGATGAGATAGCTCGTATTTGGTCACTGGATCAGCTACTTGCTCTACATGGTTGCTCCTGAGGGGATGGCCGTGCGTGACAGTCTCACCGACGAGAATGTCACATGGTTCAGCCACTACCGTGCTCTAGCTCCTGGATACCGCCGCCTTGGCCGTCCCGTTGAGCGTCAGGTACGTGCTCGTCTATCCGAGGAGGATTGGTCAGACCTTGAGAAGGAAGACGAGAGACTGGCTCAGGAAGAGGCTCAGGGTGAGGACCTTCAGCACATTTGGTCCGAGAGTGACACAGATGACAGTGTTGAGGAGTACTTCCCACCTCCTCCCTCACCCAGGCAGCACGACGCGGAGGCTGGAGGCTCGACTATGCCCCCTCCTACTCCACCTCCTATCTTAGAGGTACAGGTCTCTCAGCCGTCCGAGCTTACTTCACTACTACAGCAGATGGTTGAGCAGCAGCGCCTGGACCGGCTTGCAGCTGAGCAGGCCCGAGCTGAGCAGGTCGCGCGTCTCTTAGAGCTCCAGCAGCAGCAGCAGCAGGAGATGCAGCGCCAGATCGCCCGCGAGAGGCGAGAGGACACTGACAGGCTGACTGGGCTGATAGCCCAGATGCACCAGCGCTCCCTCGACCAGCAGCAGCAGACGCAGCAGGCGATGATGGGCATCCTGGGGTTGATCACCAACCTCTATACACAGACTGGGATTGCCCTACCGTCGCAGATTCTGGGCTTTGCTCCAGCCCCACCTGTTATGGCTCCAGCTGCAGCACCAGTGCTGACCACGCCGATCCCGACGATCAGCATGTCCCCACTGCTTGCTCCGGGTGCCCATATCCACTCTCCGCTGCCGGCCACGACACTTTTCCAGCAGACGCCGGCATCTGTTGTCAGTGCCCCTCTTCCTGCAGTCCAGACTCAGCAGGCACCGACAGCGGCTCCTACAACTCCCTCCACTTCTACTCCAGCCTCAGTCGTAGCAGCAGGCAGCAGCTCCGACGACAGCACCCCCGATGGTGACCAGATCGTCATCGCTCCGAGCACTCAGGGTTCTTAGGCACTCGGATTCCTTTTTGGTGTCTTGATGCCAAAGGGGGAGAAGAGTTAGAGAAGATTTAGGGGGAGGATAGCTCAGTCTCAGGGGGAGTCCTAGTTGTAGGGGGAGTCAGAGTCTCTATCTATATGTTTTTGTAATTTGGTGTTTTTGCTACTCATTTGCTATTCATTGAGTATTCATGTGCCACTTATTCTCTTGAGTTATTGATCGATTGAGCTTTCGCATTATTAATCTCTTTTGAGTCTTCAAGTTTAACGTGTCATATCTTGTACTCATTGCATATCTTCTTAAGTATCGTACTATCAAATTCATTACTATTATGCTTCCCTTGTTGTGTTGTCATCAATCACCAAAAAGGGGGAGATTGAAAGCATCTAGGCCCCCATGAGGTATGGTTTTGGTGATTAATGACAACCATTGGATTTTACTAATGAATTTGTGGATGCAAGGTCTCTCATATCACTCAATCAAATGAAATCTATATGAATATGAACATCAACTACTGATCATTGGAGACCCCTAAACAATCACTTTATGAGATCAATCAATGTTATGAAGATTAGAAGTAAAAACTCATACGCTAAACTATTCAACCATAATTGACAGCACTGAATGCTTGATAATTATCAAAAGAATATTTACAACAAGTGTCTAAGAGGTCAATCGAGAAAATTCCAAAAGAATCACTTAGAACAACTCGAAGCAAACAAAATCAACTCACCGGATCAACCGATGTTTCCAGAAAACAACACATCAGTCGAGTTGGTTCAGCAGAAGAAGAAGACCTCAGAACCAAGTACTCACTGGATCATCCGATGTCAAAGGACATGTTACATCGGTCCATCAGTGCAGTAAGCAATATCCCTGGATCAAGTGTAACATCGGATCCTCCGATGTACAAAAATATACACATCGGTCAATCACTCCAGTAAGCATCAAGTCTGAACCAATTCTGGAGAAAGTGCCACCGGATCATCCGATGAGAAGACAAGTGCAACATCGGTCTAACAACGGTCATATCTGACACAATGACATCAGCTAATTTGGATTTGACCGATGATAACTGAAGGGGAGACATTGGATCATCCGGTGTTCGCAAACAGTGATGTCAGCCTACTTTTCCAACGGCTATTTCGTGGAGGCTGGCTATTTATACCCCTTCAACCAGTCTATTCGACAAGTCTTGACTACCAGACATACTCTACACATTCTCAAGCATTCAAGACGTTGAGCTATCACTTCTACATCATCTACACCACTTACACACCAAGAGATAGGCTAGAACTAGCTAGAGATAGTGCTTGTGTGCCTCCATTCTTGGTGATTGGAATCTCTAATGTAGTGACAGCTGTAAGGGAGTGTCCCTTGGTGATTGTAATTGAGAGAGACTTCCGGAGCTTGCCAAGACGGTTGTGGAAGCCCGGAGGAACCAAGTTGTACAAGCCTTGAGCTCCACCTTGCTGAGGTTGGCAAACGGAGAAGAATAGTGAAGATCCCTATTCTCGGTGACTTGGGTGTGGCTATAACCTTCGGTGGGTGCCACAACGTGGATGTAGGAAGATCTTGACGATCTTGCCGAACCACGGGATAAATCTTCGTGTATCCCCGGGAGTTTGCATTCTCTTACTCCCACTCTACACTATGCATTTCATATAACGCAAAGTTACTAGTCACTTGAATGCATAGGTTGTTTGCCTAGGGAATTGGGCTTTTAGTAATTAAGTGGTATTGCTTTAATTTTTGAAAAGAAGCCCAATTCACCCCCCCTCTTGGGCATTCGATCCTTACAGTAGTTAACTGTTGACATAGTTCCGCCCAACTGTTGATGGAGTCGGGTGGAAGACTCATGAACCAGGACATGGCGGTCCCAGTTAGAGCCACAGGGCAATAGTTGCCCATCATGGCCTCGTTGCCTCCTGCTGTAAGTATAGCAATGGAGTAGATTTGAAGGAATTCGGCGGGGTTGACAGTCCCATCGAATTTCTCTCGCAAATGAGGTTAGAACTCCTGTGGCCAGCGGACCATGCGTAGGTGCATGGCCAAGGTAGAACAACCTCCTCCTACTCCCACTACACCAGGGTTGTCCCGAGCCTCTCGCCTCTCGCGAGCACGCTCAATATGGATGTGGTCGTCCTGCTGTCGGTAGCGGCGATCGAGCTCTGACCGCAGGTCATGCATCGAAAGCCACGACATAGTATGGTTGCGTCGCGCCCCAGAAGGCAGTGATATCACCTGTTGAGATACAACACGCCTCCGATGCTGTGATACGTGAGGACCAAGTCTTCCAAACAAGGTCCTACGTTGAGTTGGTGCCTGCCCCGAAAAGGGAGGACCTTGGTTGCTGATGGCATCAGCTGCGGCTGCAACTAGATGCTACACATCAGCACGCCACTGCTCCATTGCACCCTGAGGTGCTCCAGGCGCAGGTGGGCGCTCCAGCAGAGTACGCGCAGCAATCAGCGCGTTCTCAGGGTTGTTGTTCGCCGATGCTGTAACTGATGCGAGTACCCCATTCTGTTGTCCAGTATTGTTTGTCGGAGCAGATGGTGGTGGTGGTGGTGGTGCGACACTTGCCAGAATAACGGCAACTGCTGGTTGTTGAATGTTGGGTGCATTCCCTCCAGCACGTTGTGCAGCATTGTTGCCATTAGATGATCCTGCGGCGGAGCTCACCATCTTATGATCTCAGGCGCACCTTCCTGACGCGCCAAATGTCGAAGCGTACGAACGACACTTCCCCCGGTACTACTAAATTGTAGCCCGCGGAGGTTCTTATATCGGTTCTGGCGCGCGGAGATCTTGGACAGGATGATGCCACAGATGATTTACGTGGTTCAGGCCGCCTGAGCGTAATACCCTACTCCATGGAGTGTGTGTTGTTGTATTGGAGATTTGCTGGTGCTTGCGTGCGTATGAGCTTGGTTGTTTTGTACCGTGTAGCACATCCCTTTTATAGACCAAGGGATGGCTATTACATGGGTTGCCTGGCCCGACATGTGGCCCTGGCGGTTATTCTTGCCTAATACACAATTAAGTGTGTTTAAGCACCCTAATAATGTGATAACGCGCCTTAATGGTGACGTTACCAGTATTAAGGGTCTTCTAATTGTGTGCCATTAATAGTGCATTAATGGCACCTAATCAGGTCTTGTAACTGTAGCAATAAGAGTCCTTTGAATGCTTATGCCGTTGGAGATCCGTCTATATCCCCGTTGGTGGCGTAGGTCCGGAGACTTGACACGTGGTGGCTCCAGAGCTTTCCGTTGCGGGGAGGTAGGTCCGAAGCTGTTGCGCACGTGGAGGCACCAGAGCTTCCTTCTATTAGGGGTTAGGTCCGGGATCACTGTACATGTGTCAAGTACAGAGCTCCCCTATGTAGGGAGTTTGGCTCTGGTCTTATATTACACATGGTAGTGCCGGAGCTACCCATATGAAGTAGGTGGGTCCAGCGCTGTGTGACACATGGGGCCTACGGAGGTCTTTGGCTCTGACAGGTGGAACTCTCTTGTTCTTCTCGCGGTATCATGGGGTACCCGGTACGCAGGGTACCGACAGTATCCTTCCTTCATGCACATGTTGGGAGGGAGATTGTAAGGCAGTAAAAACAGGCCAACAAGAGTATGGACTATTACTTGTGCTGAAAGGAGTGAAACCATCTATTGACAATCCAAGACGAACATTTCTTGGATCTCTACCAAACTCCGGATTGAAACGGTCTAGAGCTTGCCATTTCGCGTCATCTGAAGGATGCACCATAATATATTTGTCATTGCTCTCACGTATCCCTTCTAAATGCCACCTCATCTGTTTCGCTGTTTCTTGAGAAATAAATAATTGTTTAAGCCTAGACGTGATAGGCATGTACCGAAGCTATTTGACCGGTACCTTTGTACTTATTTCCTCTCTATCATCATTCAAAACATTCACATGTCTAGATTCTTTGCAATGCATAAAATGAGTATCGTTCTCGTGTTCCTTCCAAAACAAGATGCAATTATTCTTGCACGCACTAATTTTCTCATAACTCATGCCCAGACTTTTCAAATTTTTCTTTGAGTGATATATGTCTTCCGACATCTTATGTTTTGGCGGAAGGAGATCATTGATCAACTTCAGGATACCATTGTAGCAATTGTTTGCAAAATTGTACTTAGACTTCAACCCCATAAGTCGTGTGACCGCCTGCAGAACGGTCACATTGGTGCCCTCATACACTTTTTCATCCGCGACGACAAAAAGCCTGTAAAACTTCTTCACCTCCTCTGGTAATGACTGCTCTTCGTACTCTCGACCAACATCTGCTATCATCTCATCCATCCGATCTTTATTTTCGTTTTCGTCCAACTCACTAGCATGATCCATCTCTCCTTGCTCACGCCACACTAGATAGTCGGGCATAAATCCATGCTTACAAAGGTGCAGCATCATTTCAGGCCTCTCCAAACGTCGACGATTCTGACACCTGCTACAAGGACACTTCACAAAACGAGCACCACTAGGAAATGTTTGGTTCACGAACACATTTGCGATTTGTGCCCATTCCAAAGTGTACACACCATCTAATCTCCATCCATCATACATCACCTTACGATCGTCACCTATTTTTCAGCTTATACCTTCAAAGCAGAAAAATCATTATTAGTTTATTTTTATATTATGTGACAGCCACTACAACTAGGCAGATAGGTCCTAAACCCACCCAAGAGTTGTCGAGTGGAGCGTCCTTATAACGACACGCATAGTCCGGATCCAGACAGAATTTCGGCAGCATAACCCCGCTGTTCTCCACTGCACGCCCGAAAATGGTGCAGCAGAGAATATAAGGGTTATACCGTCAAAATATCGTCCAGATCCAGACTTGCGTCTCGTCACAGGCCACGCCCCCCCCCCCTCTGATCCATTCCGAGGCTGTCCAAAAAGGGACAATTCCGAACCTTCACGTCTCACATGCCAATAGCATGTGAAACGTGCCAATTCGAAATGAGTAATCAAATTGTATAGGTTACGTTGCTCATTTTCATTTTTCAATCATTTACGAGAGAGGAAAGAACAAGACAGAGGGGGAAAGTTGGTCAGGGTTGAAAGTTCTAAGTCCGGGTCCAACGTCCAGGCGTGGTTAATTGGTCGTCCTCATTGTCACCGTACGCATCTGTGCTCGTCTTGACGCATACTTCATAACTAGAATCATCTTTCACTACAGGCCTCTAAAGCTACCAAAATTATAAAGATGTTTACTGTATTACAAACATATAATTAGTCATCATATCACAAATGCCAAAAAGTAACAATCACATGCATGATACGAACTTTTAATTCATTTAGATGAAAAACTATAGAAGCCTTTTTAATTCATATCTAAAAGAAGTAATCACATGATATGAACTTGAACATTCAACTAACGTTTATTGTCTTAAAATTAAATTTATATAGCTTAATAGATATCAATCACATGATATGAATCACATTCAATTTTTATAGCTTAATGGATATGAATCACATTCAACTCTAATCACATGATATGAATTTACATAATGATAAAGCATTACTTTCACGAGTTAGCAACCATATGATATGAATCACATTCAACTCTAATCACATATTTGTAATACACCTACAAATTGATGGATATGAATCACATTCAACTCTAATCACGTGATATGAATTTGCATAATGATAAAGCATTACTTTCACGAGTTAGCAACCATATGATATGAATCACATTATACTCTAATCACATTTGCAATGCACCTACAAATTAACAAATATTTTACTTTCACTTAGAATCGGTTGAACCAGACGGGAGGGCGGGGCTGACGGGTGCCCGCAAGGTGGCACCGACGGGGGGGGGGGGGGGGGGGGGGGTGCTGATGGGGCGCCGGCGGGGGAGGCGGACGAGGGGGGGGGGGGGAGACAGAAGGGACGCTGACGGGGGCGCGGGCAGGACGAGGGCGCCGACGGGCGGGGGCGCAAGCTAGGCGGCAGGTGAGCCAGAAGGGAACGTTCTCAGGGCAGAGAAGAGTTGAAGGATTTAGGTTTTCGAGTGGGGCCCGCTTTAGAGTGTCGGTTTGGGCAGGGCCGATGCTCTTAGAGCTTGAGTCAACTGGGCCCGCTATAAAAGCGTCTGTTGAACCGACACATTTAATAGAAGTGTTGGTTTGGCCGACGCATTTAATATGTGCGTCTGTTCGTTTACTAAAACCGACGTATTTAACTTATGGGTATCGATACCCCTAAACTGACACTCTTAGTTGTGTTAAATGTGTCGGAGCCGATGCCTCTAACTAAACCGACACCTTATTCATCATTTCCTGTAGTGTACGCGAAACACAGTATTTTAGTCTATAAATTCAGCCTACAAAGACCCATACAGTATATCTCATATAGTACTGGTAACCCTAGCCCTATCCATTCAGTGACTTCCATCCAGCACAGTGCCAACGTCCCGACTCCTACTTGCACGAGCCATGCGCGGTCACAACCTCACCGTCGCTAGTCCGCCACCTCCACCCTCGAGCATCGCCGCCTCCGCAGGTCCGTCCGCTGCTTCCGTAGGCTCGTGCGCCGCTGCCGTCCCCACCACCCCGATCGTCGTCGCCTCCTTGGACCCGTGCGCCACCGCCTCTTCAAACTCGTGTGCCGCTGCCGTCGACACCCGAGTGTT
The DNA here is from genome assembly GCA_036927565.1 of Tuctoria greenei. Lineage (NCBI taxonomy): Eukaryota > Viridiplantae > Streptophyta > Magnoliopsida > Poales > Poaceae > Tuctoria > Tuctoria greenei. The sequence goes on from JAYESD010000004.1 coordinate 35,161,036, forward strand.
GCCTCCTCCTCGAGCCCGTGCCAGGCCACCGCCTCCATCGATTGTGTTGGCACGCCTTCCCCCTCAATTGCGTGTGTCGCAACGGTGAGGCCTCCGAGCACCGTCGAGGTTGTCCACCGCAGCCATTCTCTTATTCCTTGCTTTCTGGCTTCCAGCGTAAGATTAATTTGTTCCCGTCCAACAGGTACCAACGGGTATCCGAAACCTACTCGAAATCCGTCGAATACATGTGTGCGTACCATTTTTTACACTTGAATACAGATATAAATTTAAAAATCTACTCTTACACTATTTCATTTCGGATCGGATTTTCAATCCAAATATCATAGGAGCGCCTAGGCATACTATAAAGGCGCTGTCCCCTCGCCATTTTAAAAAGAAAACCATGTATTATATAATAAAAACAAAAAATAAATAAAGCTTGACGCCGTCGCCTGCGACGAGACGTCGGCCGCCGCCGGGATCTCCGGCCGCTTACCACCATGCCGGAACCCACCACCAAACCCCCCTCCCCGCGTCCCTGCCGCCGCAGCAGCATATGCGGCCTCTGCCTCGGCACCGCGCTCCTCGCCCTCGTCGTCTCCGCGCTCGTCCACCTCGTCTCCCCGCAGCGGCGTACCGCTCCTGCCTCCGCTGCGCGCTTCTCCGTCATCATAGACGGCGGCAGCACTGGCACCCGGGCGCACGTCTTCGTCGCGGGGCCCGACGGCCGCCCGGATCTGACGCGCTCCGCCGTGATGCGCGTCTCCCCGGGGCTCTCGTACTTCGCAGCGGAGCCGGTGCGGGCCGGGGAGTCGCTGCGGCCGCTGATGGATTTCGCCACGGAGAAAGTCGGGGGCGCTGCTGCAGAGACGGAGGTGCGGCTGATGGCCACCGCCGGGCTGCGGCTGCTCGACGAGCGCGCCCAGGAGGCGATTTTGGCGTCCTGCAGGGACGCGCTCCGGGCCACTAGGTTTCGGTTTGACAACGCGTGGGCCAAGGTGATCCCAGGTACTGCCTCCCCCTTGCCAATCCTATCTGGGAGTAGTGATCACATTTTAGCTCTTTGGTCATTGCCTTATTGTATTGTGGATAGAAATTCTTCAGTGTTCAACTGAAATGTAGAAAACTGCAATGAATCAGAAATGCTAGTTGATTTTAGATGGCTCTGTAGAGAGAGTGCCAAATGCCACTACTTTTTTGTGATATCTGTGAATTGTTGAATTCCCAAATTACTCTCGGAAACGTATAGGTTGTAGCGTAGATGTACATAATTTGCTTTGAGTTGAATAGAATACAACTACTAAAGTGTTTGTACATTTATAAGATATGTTCCATCTAGGGGGATTTGTTATACCATTTTTGTGTTGGTTAAGATCATCAGATTAAACCAAACATCTGAAAAGGAAAGCAGCAGTCTATAATGCAGTCAGTGAGAAATACTAGCACAAGAAATGCTAGTGTATGTTATATATGGAAGTTTTCTGTATCAGGAGCCGAAATACTTTTGATATGGATGTTTACTCTGTCTGGTACGTTTCTTACAGGCTCTGATGAAGGTATATATGCTTGGCTTGCGGCAAATTACGCTCTTGGCACACTTGGAGGGGATCCTCACAAAACTGTTGGAATAATTGAACTTGGAGGCGCTTCAGCTCAGGTTGAACAATGAACACAGACACACCTTTGGGTTTTCTATTGCATTTTGTTTAAGCACAGATATGGCTACTAAGCAACTTATAATATAGTAAAATGCAAAATTATTTCCTTAGCTGAGTTTCCATCATCTCCCATGGCTCTCTAAATGTCTTCAGTGATTGTTAAAGATAAATTCCACTGGTCATATTTACACAAATTCTGACAATCTAATTGCTAGTATTTTATTTCAGCTGACCTTTATTTCTGATGAAGTTCTTCCTCCTGAACTGTCACATAACTTTACTTTTGGTGAAACAACATATACTCTATATACCAATAGCTTCTTGAACTTTGGCCAAGTGAGTATATCCAATGAATCCTCTAATATGTACTGTACTGTAACTTCCAATGGATTAGCCTGCTGATCGGATAACTATTTCCACAGAATGCAGCACATGACTCACTCCTTGAAATTTTGAGGTTGAGAGGTAACTTATCAATCTCTCTATTTGTCGGTGATAGAATATAATGCGAACAGACTTGTGTCATCCTTGCAATGTTGACAAGGAAATTATGCATCTGATGTTTGAGGAAGGGTAAATGCTATAAAATTTACTGTAGATGTGGTTAATGTTTTTTTTTAAAAAAAAAACAGATAACTGTCTTAGATGTTACTTCAATAGAATGTTAGTGATTAATCGGCAATAGATCATAGCTTTTGTGCTTTGCTGTATAAAGACAAATATGCCTGGACTGTAGTTCAAAATAACACCCTTGTTTGGCACAGCTTATTCACAGAAATAAGCAGAAGCTGTATGAAACAGCAGGCTTATCTGAAAGCTTATTAGTTCAGCAGTTTCATAGAATGAACTAAGAAGCAGCTTATTATTTCAGCAGCTGTTCAAATAAGCTGTTTTTAACAAGCAGAAGTCGTGCCAAACAGAGCCAACATTAGTAGTCTTTCTAGTTTGATGAATTGTAAACAATGTGTTGTGATGGTAGTGTTTGTTGAAGCAGTTATACCCCTTGTTATGCACATTATACAAAATGAAAAATATATAGAAAATCAGGAGGATTGAATTGATATGTTTATTATATCGTAACTATTAAGTACTTGGCAGAGTATCTCATTCTGATGACATTATTACTCCATGATAGCAGACTCGTCAAACAATGGTACACTTGTTGATCCTTGTGCTCTTAAAGGATATTCTCGTAATAAGCAAGTAATGGTGAGGACAAGTAGCATTTCAAGGTCGTCATTGGAGAATCAATTTGTTGATAAGGGGAATGGCAACTTCACAGAATGCAGATCTTCTTTGCTAATGTTGTTGCAAAAGGAAAATGGTAAGAAATGTATGCAGAACTGCTAACTAGTGCACCCCTTTCCTTTGTTATCCTTTAGTCATATCATCTCCTAGTCATTTACAGCTTCATACACATTTCTTTCTTTAGTCTTTACTGTTTTCATGCAAAGAATGGCACACTTTTCTGAACTATGAAGCCCAAGAAAGTCATTGAACATGATATCTTAGAGATTAGTGCTTAATTGCCACTTTTACTTCTTAAATACAGAAAAATGCCAGTTTCAACAATGTCGCCTGGGATCTACTTTCGTACCTGAGCTACATGGACACTTCCTAGCAACTGAAAATTTCTTTTTTACGTCAAAGGTCCACTACATGTTTCCTTTTTCTTCTTTTACACATACCCTTTGCTCATGACACTTCTAACTCATGTAGTCTTGTACTCTCTATCAGTTCCTTGGACTTGAGCAGTCTTCATCACTATCTGATTTTGCACATGCTGGAGAACTATTTTGTAGTCAAGATTTGTCCACTCTCCAGAAACATTATCCTAATCAGTCAGATGAAGCTTTCTCTCGGTATTGCTTCTCATCAGCATACATTGTGGCTCTACTGCATGACAGCCTGGGAGTACCACTGGATGACAATAGGCAAGTATATTGATGCATCAATATTCTTAATTGAAATTTACTCTTGAGAGATCTCACATGCTTAGCTACTTTGATTTTTCCCTGAGCAGGATTGAGTACTCCAACCAGGTTGGAAACATTCAGGTTGAATGGGCTCTAGGAGCTTTTATCGCACTCATGCAAAGTTCAAATTTAGTGCCATTACACGTTTCAGCAGCATCAACCCATAGCAATAGACCATTTGCTGCTGTGCTGGGGATGTTCCTTTTATGCGGAGTGTTTTTGGTTTCAAGATGGAGGAAGCCCAAGACGAAAATAATTTATGACTTAGAGAAAGGCCGATACATCCTAACACGCATCAGCTGACGCAGAGGAATCATGTTTATTCGACAGGTCTAGATGTTGTGTTGTACAACAGTGTACAAGTTCAATTATGTGTTCATGCTCTTAGGTGATAGAGCTGGGTGGGTGGAGCATGGCAGATAGCACATTTGTTTGTCTAGAAGCATTTGTAGAAGAACATGATTGTCCTGTGCTAATTGAATTCATTTGATGAATAAATTATTAATTATACTAGTTGACTCAAGAAGCGAGCCTTCTGCCTTATGAGTATGAACATTTTATGTTGAAGACGCTGAACATGAACGTGGCGTTACATTAAGAGAATGGTGTGATAGAGGCTTACTATAGTACAGCGAAGCCTGCTATTGTACATGCTGGTGTTGAATTCAACTGCTCGCCGGATAAAGAATATATATATATATATATATATATATATATACTATTGTACTTGTGGTGCCATCCTGCAATCAGATTCTATCAATTCTATCAACCATTAAATGTGCATGCAACGTTTGTTACACTTTTGCACTTAACTCCCACCTTTTGCATTTAAACTCGTGACAGACCATGAATATGCACATTATAGGGAAGCGACTAAAATGCAATCAGATGTTTGGTACAATCGTGCAATCAACTATTCTCGACCGTCAGATATGTATTCTACGACCAGTTTATCTTTTTATTTAAACCTCTCTACTCGGTGCAGGGGTTAAATAAAAACATCCAACGACAGTATGATGCAGATTTAACAGTTGTGAATGCTTGATTGCACGATTGCACCAAAACTCTGATTGAATTGTAGTTATTGCATTATTGCATATATATATATATATATATATATATATATATATATATATATATATATATATATATATATATATATAATTGTGAACGAATTTTATCAAGATGGCCATGTTGTTCTAATACCGTTCGCCTTTCGGTACTCTAATCTATAATAGAGCATGAGTTCGACTGTCGATGTACTTTAAACCATACTTTAAAATAAAGTAAAAAAATTTATACTTTGAAGATAGAGTGTTACTATGCATGCTTTTAAAACACTCGTGTTTTGTTTGATAGGTAGGTACATATTCTATTTTAATACTGCGCAACGATGTATTCTATTTGTTTTGGGATGAAAATAGTATAGAGTTAGATTGTATAATAAATGTGAAAATTTATAATATGGAGCAAAAAATATTTTTTAATATAATTTAAAGAAAAAAATTATAATAGTAACTTAAGGGTGTGTTTGGTTTGAGGGATATGGTGGGACGGGACGGGACGATCCCACTTTTCTGTTGTTTGGTTTGGAGACACATGGGATAGAGTCATCCCTTAAAAGATTATTCCACCCAGTTGCGAAATGGAACCATCCCACCAAAAACATAGGGACGGGTCCGTCCCACCTCCGTGGAGGCAGGCGCGCAGCCTTCCGGAGGTACTCATACTCACATGTTCCTCTTTCATCTTTTCATTCAAACAGGAGACATGACCATTCCGTCCCACATCATCCTACAAAACAAATAAGAAACACAGATTGTCACATCCCTCAAGACAAATCATATCTCTGTAAACCATTTTGACTCCAAACGAAACACATGTTAGAGAGTATTTGTCCGGCATGGTTCGAATGCCATTCTTGACAACATATTTTTATTTATTTGGCACGTTTTTTCCCACTTTCCTATTGGCTACCGCTCGTAGTTTGCCCTCAAAGCCTTTCGTTCCAGATCTGAGCCAGATTAAGCCACATGTCTGCGGAGTACGGAGCTGTTTGGATTGCATACTAAGTTTGCCACACAATCTTGCCTAAGGTGACTAAGGGTAGTCTTGTCATACTTTTGTGTTAATAAAATTGGCCAACTAAGCTTAGGTAAAGTGTGGCAAAAAAATTGTGTCTATGACATGTGGGGCAAAGTGGCAAAGTTAGTCAGCCTTAGTTGTGCCTAGAACCAAACACTGACTAAAAAAGTTGTGGCTGACTAAATTTAAGCGTGGCAAATTGTGGCCTCAATCCAAACAACCCCTACATTTTGCACTTCCTTCTTCTTCCCCGTCCATCGTCTCCCCCGCGCCTGACCAAGCGCCGCCGCCCCCTCTCTTCCTAACCTCCGCGCTCGGGCAAGCGCCGCAACTCCTCTTCTTCTCCTCCGCGTCCAATCTATTGCTGCCGCCCCTCTTCTTTTTCGAGCCCGACCAAGCGCCGCCGCCCTCTTCCTCTACTCCGCGCCGAGATCGTCGGAAATCAGATCGCGCCGAGATCGTCGGAAATCAGATCGCACCGCCGCCCCTCTTCCTGCCCCCCGCACCCGAGCTCCCCCCACGTCCGCGAACCAACGAACTCGACGCCTCTCGACGTCATCCCGGACGATCGAAGCTCCGATTACCGCCCCGGAATACTGTAGCCTCCGGAAGCTTCCAGGACTCGGGTGCGTTTGTTGCTGAAAAAAAAACCAAAAAAAAAGGAAAAAGTCTAAATAACCCCCCAAAATATTGTCTAGGGAGTAAATTACCCCCCAAACTACAAAACCAGTTACTTAACACCATGAGGTATGCAAAACCAGTTATTTTACCCCCTAAGATGGTTTTTGAGAGTGGTATTGCCACTTCAGAGCTGACCTGGCAGTGTTTGCATGTCCCATGTGTGGGACCCACCTGTCATTGAACGGTGCAGAATGAAACGAATGTCCACCACTGAATCAGGCATTCCTATATCTACCACCGACAGCAGCAACAACAACAGAAAACTTCTTCGAGGAGGAAACACAGTTGTTGCGGCGGCCGTCTGTTGCTCCGGCAACTCGATTCACGCACGTCAAGATCCCCATCTGTGATGCTCCTTCGCTTGTTGCCGCCAAACAAGAGGAGGTGGAAGAGGAGGAGCCTACCGTGGAGCACGCGTTTGCCAATTGCCTTGACGGGCTCGTCAGCGTGGTGATGCAGGAGGTGCATTTGGACCTGCTGTTCCAGACGGGGGAGATCATTGTCGTGTACGCGACCGATCCCAGGCAGCAGCAGCAGGTTGTGCCTCTGGTCCCTGGCAGCAGCAGCAACGGCCAAAATGGTGATGGATGTCCTGTCGTCGTCCGGCTGGACAAGATGCACGCGGAGGAGGAGCGCGAGCTGCTGGTGGAGCTGCGCGCGCCGTTGAGCGCGCAGCATCCGCACTCGCTGTCTGTGTGGTGCAGCTACCGCGACCCGGCGTCGCAGGAGACGGTGCGCGATGCTGAGAAGCCCCGGCGAGGGCTCGTCGCGGCGGCTGGCAGAGCTGCATGATCTGGGCACGGCGAGCGACCTGCTGTCATCGGCACGCGCGCTGGTGATGCGCCGGCGTCGAGGAGCAGCACACCGACGTCGAGGAGTGGAGGCGGGAGGAGGGTGAAGGCGGCGGTGGCGACAATGTCGCGAGTCGCATCAGGCCCAGGCGGCGAGCCGTTGACGCTGAAGACGGCGTGGCGCGCGGTTGAGCAGCTGGCCAAGGTGACCATCACGCGCAAGTCCATGAACCGGGCTAGCGGTCAAATGGCTTTGAGAACGCGCGATTTTTATCCGTGCTCGAACTGTTTGTCTGTAATTGTTTCAGACAGCATTGATAAGTTAAACACTGCCAGGTCAATGACAGATGGGTCCTACACTTGGGGACATGCAAACACTGCCAGGTCAGCGTCTGAGGTGGCAATACCACTCTCAAAAACCATCTTAGGGGGGAAAATAACTGGTTTTGCATACCTCATGGTATTAAGTAACTGGTTTTGTAGTTTGGGGGGTAATTTACTCCCTAGACAATATTTTGGGGGGTTATTTAGACTTTTTCCAAAAAAAAAAACGAGCCGGGTCCGGTATTCCTCCCGTCCCGGAGCTTATCCTGGACCTGCTGCGGTCGGTCTCAGAGCCAGAGTCTCGCGACGCCGCCGGTAACCGAGCATTGCCGTCGGTCATCTCTGATGGCGCTGCTGTGATTTGCCTCGAATTACCTGCCTCCTCTTCCGCGAGTGTCAGCGCCGACAATGGAGAGCCTCCTCGAGAAGTCCCTCAACCCGAACAAGCTCCTCAAGGAGCAGTAAGTCCCCAGTCCGCAGTCCCAAGCCCTGCCTGAGGCTGCGCTCCCTACTACTCCATTCATTCCCAGTCCGCAGATGCTGAGCGTTCTCCTCATCGTCCTCCGTGATGCAGATTCGTGAGCAACCTGACGGGGTCCTCCCTGGCAGAGATCGCCGCGGTCTCCACCATCGTGCCGGTGACTGACTCGTTTCTGCCAGTGATTCTATTCACCCTGGTGGTTTGAATGGAGATTTGACTTAGTTTCTGTTTTTTCCGTGTGCAGGCGCTCGTGGTTCTCAGAAAGTGGAGCAGGAGAGGTCAGTTCATCTGAAATGCTCTGAATTTTGACCAATTATTACATTGTAGCCTAATACACGACTTAATCAATTCGTGCAAAATATTAGCAAGTGAATCTTCAATAATATAATCGGTATATCAAAAAATTACCAGTTTGCTGCAAATTTTGCAGATTTTCCATTTAGATCTGTCTCGCGTCTGTTGTAATATTCAGCAATCTAGCCCAAATTCTGTGACTTTATCCGCAGAGACTATAAATGTCCTTAATCCTGATTTTTGTATGCCCACCACCAGTTTTTAACATGCTGACTAAACTTCTACCATATGTGCTATGCTCATCAGTTCTAACTTGGAACTTTTATCTGCAGCTTTTGCCTTCTATCTTTTATCATTTGGAAACAAATAAGTCGCTTATATGTAATATGTTCCTATGTGGGTCTGACAGTGCACAGTGCTCCCTTTGTTAATTTGTTTTATCATGTCGTAGATAATACGAGGGATTCAGCAAAGAAAAATGATGATATCCGCCCTGTTTCCAAAGACTGGGTGCATTACTTTTCTGCGCTGGTTGTTGATTATCTCACTGTTGTATTGCCAATTCTCCTGGTTTTCACAGTAAGTACCCCTTCACCCTATTTTGATTTTTCCTAGATGCCAGTGTTTTTGTACTAAAGTAACAATTAAACTGCATACATAAAAAGAAGGTTTACGAACAATTTTTCCAGTTGGAAATTATCCTTATTCCTTAGTCTTTTGCAGGTTTTAGCTGAATGGGCTTATACTTGTGCGGTTTCTCTTGTAGCTCTGATATCTGTGTGCATCACTTTTAAAAGGTATTTGGTACATATTACTACACATATTTTTGTTGGAATCTGCAATTCTGAATCCCACTTTTGCATTTCGGTCCTGCAATATCCATACGATCCTGAAATATTGCATTCAAAAAATTATCCATACGATCCTGTTCTGGAATTTATTGTTTATATACTCCTGCACTCTCAGGTCTCATCCTCATCTCAACACTGGACTCAATAGGTTATCTTCACTCAGGGCAGATATATCTTCTTACAGAGTATCAGTGGTGTGTAAAAGTTTATTGTTTGGACTTTGGAAAGACATATAAGAGGACTAGGATATAGCAGCACCTTTGAAATATGTGATCTATAATATGTAGGTTCTTGTGACATGTTTGTGCATATTGGCAGTGGACTTCAAAATCTTTCCAAGACGCTATGCCAAGGCTGAAACATATGGCAATGGCATCGTAAGTCATGTCCTCATCCTCTTTTTTTTTTTCTTCTTACCTTAGTTCCTGACCGAGAAACGGCTAGATTCCGGATGGCTAGCGCATCCAGGTTTTAGGGCTGCCCACCCAGGTTTGATTCCTTCCGAACCCAGGGTGTCTCACCTCTTCTTAGTCAGTATCCAGGTGAGCTGTCCCGTGTGTTCAAAAGAAAAAAAAAACTTAGTTCCTGACCTTCAAAGTATTGTGAACCAGCATGAAACAACTGTGCACACCACAGCTGCAAATGTTCATGAAACTGTTTGAACTCCTGATGGTATATGACTTTATTAGCTTGCTTCAATGAACATGGAGTCATGGAGTAAAAATCATCTGCTGGTATATTTTGTTTCTGTGTGTTTGTATGGATAATTTATTCCTACCCCACCCCCTGATAGTTGGTCAAATCGGCAACATCAGCGCACACACTCATTCAACGTCACAGCACATACACACACGCAGCTCTGGCTAGATGAAAAAGAGGAGCAGAGCACATGATGATTTGTGCAGCTGAGCTGCTTAAGGAACACTTTGTATGATTATATAGTCAAAGTCTGTAGTACAAGGTACTATTCCTGCCATACCTCAGCCTGTAGTGGCTGTACCCCGACCGTCGTACAAGGCCATACTACCGCTTGCATACATTGAATTGTAACTACTACTAGCTACCTGATTGCTACTTCTGCCTACTACTGCGATTGGCGCACAATAACTCTTCTGATTGGTGCGTAAAGTTCTCAGTTACTAACTGAAGAACACTAACCAAAATGAGGAATGTGTTTGTCAACACTGGTTTGGTTGTTTGCAATTTGAATTGCCTTCGAAAAGCTCTTGTCTAGAAATATTCTTGTTTATAGTTTTCAACCTATGCCATGTTGAAAATAGTCTTGTTTTTTCTAAAATAAGTTAGAAATTAGGGGGTGTCCAGGTAGGACACGATTGGTTATTAGAGATAGAGTCAAAGTAGTTTAGGGAGAGTCCTAGTACAAATTAAGTATAAGAGTCCAATTTAGATTAGAGCAGTGTTATTCTAAACGGTAAACGGTAGACAGTCGGTGGAGCTCTGTTTACCGTTTAGAAGGTTTAGACGGTGTTTAAACGGTGTTTAAACGGATTAAACGGTGTGTACTGTAGCAGTAAGAAAAAATATTTTTTACTATCCTACGCTACTATAGATGTTCAAATCAAGTTCAAACTCATATTTGGAATCAATTAAACTTTAACATCTTATAAAATTAAAGAGATGATCACAATATTACACCACCAAATAATAATATTGAGACTGAAAAAAGTACATATAGTGTCCTCAATAAATATTTTAAACTTCTGCTGCTAATGGTTGTTTATTATATTTTTTAAAACACGAGTAATATTACTTCTGATGTAAGTGAAGCTTAGAAAATATATCGATTTTAATCAATTTGGTGATATTAATTTTAAACTTGCATATGACTTAGAAGTGTAAGTTCACTTTGCCTAAACGGTTCTAAACACGTTTAAACACGTTTAAAATCCGTTTCGTTTAGCCCGTTTAGCCCGTTTAAACGGGTGTTGACCCGTTTAAACGGCTCAACCGTTTAATCCACCGTTTAGGGGCTAAACTGTGCAGTTACCCTCTGTTTAGCGTTTAAACGCGTTTAAACAGACCGTTTAGGCCGTTTAGGATAACACTGGATTAGAGATAGAGTCTTAAGAGGAGTTAAGTTGTCTGCCTTTATGTACAACCGTGTATCCCCCGGCTAGATTAACCAGTTTTAGTATTACAATTTTTCTTCCGGATTTCCAACAATTGGCATCAGAGTCGAGTTTTGAGATCTAATCTCTTCCCCGGGAGTACCTGCTCTCGAGGAGGGACTGACGGGCGGTGGCTCGTGCGGGAGGAGGCGCGCCGGAGCGGGAATCGTTGGAGGCAAAGGACGGTGAGGCGCTGGTGGCGCGGCTCAAGGCGAATCTGGTCGACGGGAGTCAACGTGGGGCGGCGCTGGCTTCCGTCGCAGGACGTGCGGGGACAGGCGCAGATCTGCTAGGAGGCTTGTCAGGAGGACAAAGCTCGGCGGTACGAGGCGGATCTGCGACAACGTGATGTAAATCCCGGCGGGAAAACTTCTAGATCCGTGGTGGAAGTCGGGAGGAGAGTAGGGGATTCGTCAGTCGGAGGTGCAAGTGTAGGGATCGAATGCCCAAGAGGGGGGGTGAATTGGGCTACTTCAAATTTTAAGTCAATTTAAGGCTTAAGTGAAATCTAATTCTCTAAGCAAGCCAACAGTGCAATTAAGAGAATTAAGTGCGGAATTGAGAATTGCGTAATCGTAAAGGAGTAGGGAGGAGGAATGCAAACGCTCGAAGACACGGGGACACGTCGATTTTTCCCGTGGTTCGGTGAGATCACTAGGATCCACCTACGTCCACGTTGTGGCACCCACCTAAGGGTATCGCCACTCCCAAGTCACCGAGACGAGGGAATCCACTAACTTCCTCCGTTCGCCATCCTTGGCAAGGTGGAGCTCAAGCCTTGTACAACTTCGATCCTCCGGGCTTCCACAATGGTCTCGGCAAGCTCCGGAGTGATCTCTTCACTCTCCTCTTGATACAAGGTGAGTGCAATCACCAAGAATGCACTTTCTCACGGCTCTCCCTACTCTAGAGTCTCCACTCACCCAGAGAGGACGCACACAAGCTTAACTCTAAGAGGAACTAGCCTATATCTTGAGGTGTGAAAGGGTTACAAGAGTGTGAAAATGAGTATTCTAAGTCTTGGACACTTGGGGAATGTGTAGTGGTGCTCTTGTTGTTCAGCCTCTCCGAAATGACTGGTGGGAGGGGGTTAAATACTCAGCCCAACCGAATTAGCCGTTGGAAAAGTGGGCTGATTACTTTTTCTGTGTACATCGGATGATCCGATGACCCCCTTTTATGAGCATCGGTCTAATTAGATTAGCTGACGTCATTCTGTCAGAAATGACCGTTATTAGACCGATGCTTCACCTCCTTCATCATCGGAGGATCCGATGAATAGATCTTCAGTCTGGTTGAGCTGATAATTTGCTTCTGTTGTAATCGACCGATATGCATCTGCCTTCAACATCGGATGATCCGGTGTTCAGTCCTTCAGAACACTTCAGAAAATTTGCTTACTGTTGTATTCATCCGATGTTTACTTGATACACATCGGAGGATCCGGTGGGTACTTCATTCTGAGGTCTTCTTCTTCTGTTGAGTCCAAATCGACCGATGCAGTCATTCTTCAGATCACCGGATGATCCGGTGTGTACAATTTGTTTCCTTCGAGTTGAGTTGGACTGATCTTTTGGATTTTTGGACTTGTGACCTCTTGAACACTTGTTTGTATGGCTCTTCTGATGGATATGAAGCTTCTTGTGTTGCCAATTTTGATAAGGTTGCGTCGTTGTACGAGTTCCTCATTTGTTTCCGATTAACCCCTTAGGTTAGTTCGTTGAGGGGTCTCCTTTTGCATCCAATGAGCAGTAGATGACATTTATGAGTGATTGATCGACGTTTGATTCATTGTACATGAAACCTCGCATCCACAAACTCATTAGTGGTAATTAACGGTTGTCATTAATCACCGAAACCGTACCTCGTGGGGGCCTAGATGCTTTCAATCTCCCCCTTTTTGGTGATTGATGACAACACAACGAGTAGAGCATAAAAGTAATGGAATTTGAAACGCAAACGCAATGCTCATAAAGAAATGTAATCGGAACAACATGCAACACAAGGAGCTCGAAGGCTCAAACAGTGATCAAATATAAATCATAAGAGTGAAGTAGCATACTGAATTACAAATAGTAGCAAATGATAACAATCAAGTCTCAAATAGAAGCAAATAACAAGTCTGAAAGCAAATAGATAACTAACACTCCCCCTAAGCCCAAGACACTCCCCCTAACTCTAACTCTTCTCCCCCTTTGGCATCAAGACACCAAAAAGGGAAGAGGAGTACCTAGGACTCCGGAGCTCTCGGGGCGACGGTGAAGCGGTCGACGACGGCGGTGTCGGAGCTGCTCGAGGTAGACGTCGCCGGAGCTGGTGCTGGAGCGGGAGGAGCCGGAGGTGCTGACGTGGCTGGAGCTGGAGCTGCTGGAGGGTCCGCTGGAGCTGGAGCTGCTGGAGGAGAAAGCACGGCCGGGAGAGGCGAGAACTGGAACGGCACTGTCGAAGCCAGCAGTGGAGACATGCTGTAGCTCGGGATCGGCGACGCCGGAGCTGGAACTGAAGCTGGAGCCAGAGGAGGTGCTGCTGGAGGCTGACTGAGACCGGTGTGCTGTGGCGGAAGGGCTATCCCGGTCTGCTGGTAGAGGTTGGTGATCAACCCCAGGATACCCATCATCGCCTGCTGGGTCTGCTGCTGCTGGTCCAGTGTCCTCCGGTGCATCTGGTCCACCAGACTCGTGAACCGGTCCGTGTCCTCGCGCCTCTGGCGGGCCATCTCTAGCTGCATCTCTGTCTGCTGCCTCTGAAGCTCTGCGAGCCGCGCAGCCTGCTCTGCCCTGGCCTGCTCAGCAGCGAGCCTGTCCTGGCGCTGCTGCTCGATCATCTGCTGAAGAAGCGACGTCAGCTCAGACGGCTGCGTCACCTGCGCCTCGGACACAGGAGGTGGTGTCGGTGGCGGAGCAGCTGATCCTCCGGCCTCGGCGTCGTGCTGTCTCGGTGAGGGTGGAGGTGGAGGGAAGTACTCCTCAACACTCTCATCTGTGTCGCTCTCGGACCAGACGTGCTGCAAGTCTCCACCTTGAGCTTCTGCCTCAGCCAGACGCTCATCTTCCTTCTCGAGGTCAGACCAATCCTCCTCAGTCAAGCGCGCCCTGACCTGGCGCTCAACTGGACGGCCAAGGCGGCGGTCTCCAGGAGCGGACGCACGGTAGTGACCGAAGCGGGTCACGCTCTCGTCAGCAAGCCGGGTCTGTGCTGTATGTCCTTCTGGCACCACCATAGAGCAGATAAAGCTGATCCAGTGCCCATAGACCATCTGCCTCATCATGCCCACTCCATCTGTAATAACGTCCTCCATCTCGCAGATAATGATATCCACTATATCAAAGTCCATCCCGTTCATGATGTAGAACAGGAGGGTCTGCTGGAGACTCGTGAACCCCTCTAAGTAACCTGACCTCGGCAGGAGCGTGCGGCGCAAGGCGAGGTGCACAATGCGCGCAGCTGGGGTCAGGAGTGCTGGGGCTCTCGGCTGATCTGGAGAGAATGTGGGACCAAACAAGGAGCGGATCTCGTCCAGCTGAGGTGCTACCCCTCCAGTAAGTGGCCTCCTCGGTGGATCTGCCTGCCCATAGACCTTCTCGTGTATGCTAGTGTCGTGCAGATCCAAGCCAAGGATGTGCCCCAAAGTCTGCCTCGTGAGATGGTAGTGCTGACCATTGAACATGAAGGCAATTGATCTTCTGCCCTCTGAGATGTACAGGGTCGCGTAGAAGACACGGACCCATTCTTCCACATACGCACTTCTCTCATAGTCCAATAGCTCCACCAAGCCTCTGTATCGCTCAAAGAAGGGGCGGACATCAGTTTCCGCGGCCACTGCAAGCTGCCTCCAGTCCAGGTGGTTGTGCTGGAAGAGCTTGTGCCCTCGGCGCTTGTAGGTCTCGTAGAGAGACGCCTGAGTGACAGTCCAGAAGCGACTGTCAACAAGCAGCTCTCGGGGCTGTGGGAACCACTCCTCAAGAAGAACACTCCATCTGAGCTTCCGGAGTTGCTTCGCCTTCATCTTCCGGTAGTCCACAAGGCGGACTCCTTCACCGACCCGGACGGCCGTGTCCACCTCATGGATGTCCCTCTCAGCCTCCCTGTCCTCACGACGGTCGGCAGCCGTCGGTCTCGGACGAGGAGCAGCCTCGACGTGACCTCCTCGAGTCCGGGCTGAGCGCCGGCGGACGAGAGGCGCAACAGGCTCCTCTTCGGCGTCGGAGTCGTCGACCACGGGAGGCGGCCTTGGACGGGCCTCGCGAATCCTCAACGAACCCCCATGGCCGCGCTCACGCTCCTCGGCGGCGCGAGCGGCCATCAAGGCCTTCTTCTCATCCTTCGAAAGTTTCCGCTTTTTCGCGGCGGGCTCCGCGATCGCTTTTCCCTTTCCTTTGCGATCACGACCCATCTAGGCGACGGAGAGGAAGGGTTAGCAACGTTGAAAACGAACGATGACGAGATAATCAACGAGAGACGTCGCACGGCACGGAGCTCACCTTAGCGACGATGGAGCTCGGGAAAACCTAGCGACGGGGGCCGGAGAAGACGTGGAGATGCTTCGACGGAGGGAGAGGTGCGGTGGCGATGGTGCGTGGGCGCGGGTGGAGCACGGCGGCGGCTGCTGTGGAAGTGGTGCGGTGAGCGGGCACGGGCGACGGCGGCGCGTGGGGAGGCAGCGGCGGCGGTGCTGCGGGTGGAGCACGGCGGCGGCGGCGCGAGGGAAGGGCGGCGGCGCGCGGGAGAGGTGGCCGGCGGCGGTGGCGCGAGCAGGGGACGGCGGCGGCGGCCGGCGGCGGCGCTGCAGGCGAGGGAGAGGCGGCGGCGCGTGGAGAGGCGGTGGTCGGCGGCGGCGGGAGCACGGGGTGTCGGGGAGAGAAAGGGTCGGGCCGGCGCGCGGGTTTAAATAGTGGGGCCCAAACCCTAGCCGTTTTTCAAACACCGGATGGACCGATGATATATGCAGTGAACATCGGTCAATTGCAACAGTAAGGATATTCAAGAATTGCTGTTGACATCGGATGAACCGATGATTAGGGTTTTGAACATCGGTCGAATAGCACAGTAAGGGTGTTCAACCGAGTGATATTGACACCGGATGCTCCGACGTTAGAGGGAGGTAGACATCGGTTGAATAGATCACAGCTCCAGAAGAGTGAACATCGGATGGACCGATGTTTTCCAGGATGAACGCGTCGGATCATTTGAGGTTCTGACAGAGTTGGGCTTTGAGGATTGAACACCTATTTGACCGATGAGGGATTGACAGGGGCATCGGATAATCCGATGACAACAGAACGAAAACATCCCATATATGTCCTTTGACCAAACAACCAATCAAAGAGAAACACATGTCTTAGGACTTTTTGGGCAACCCCTTACCCCTCAAGAAGCTAATATGCCAATAACTTGGCTAGTCCTTAATGCAAATGGAACACCGAGAAAAAAATGGAGGAAAAATATCCAAAGAAAATGTAAGGCCCATGCTTTGTGAGGTAGAGTATGGAAACTTCTATCTCATTAACGCATGTTCCTTTAGAATTTTGCTCTTTCCACATCATATGAGTTGAGATATTGCATTTCAAACAAGTCTCCTTCTCATGATGTGGGTTCCCCTTTGTGACAATCTACCGTATGCAATGTCAAACAAGATAATGCAAAATATTAGATGAATGCAAGTCTATATGACAGGAATCATGCAAGGCATAAAATAAATCTATCTTGCCAAGTTTAAACCTGCCAAAGGCTTACTCAGGGAAAACTATTTCTAGCTCGCCCCTATCCTTTGGGAGTTAGGCAAGACCTATATGACATGCAACCTTACATGAACATGGCAATTTACATGACGTTAGATGCATCTAGCACATTTAACTCACTTCTAAGCCTAGAAAAAGTTTTCTCATCAAGTGGTTTGGTGAAGATATCCGCCAATTGTTCTTCGGACCTAACACCTTGCAAAGAGATTTCTCCCTTAGCCTCATGGTCCCGCAAGAAGTGATGGCGAATATCAATGTGCTTAGTGCGGGAGTGTTGAACGGGGTTTCTAGCTATCTTAACCGCACTTTCATTGTCACAAAGGAGAGGCACACAACCAAACTTAATTCCAAAGTCCAAGAGGGTTTGCTTCATATATAGGATTTGGGCAC
This sequence comes from Tuctoria greenei, assembly GCA_036927565.1. Classification (NCBI taxonomy): domain Eukaryota; kingdom Viridiplantae; phylum Streptophyta; class Magnoliopsida; order Poales; family Poaceae; genus Tuctoria; species Tuctoria greenei. Next base: position 35,178,416 of record JAYESD010000004.1, read on the forward strand.
AACATGCACCGGCCGCTATATACTCCGCCTCCGCGGTGGACAAAGCCACGGAATTTTGCTTCTTGCTCGACCAAGAAACTAGGGAACGCCCAAGTAAGTGGCAACCCCCGGAGGTACTCTTGCGGTCTACACGGCATCCGGCAAAGTCCGAATCCGAGTAACCTAAGAGATGAAAACTAGCGTTCTTGGGGTACCACAAACCTACACTTGGGGTATGCTTGAGATACCGAAGTATCCTAAAGACCGCCTTCTTGTGCGATTCTTTAGGTGCCGCTTGAAAGCGAGCACACAAGCACATACTAAACATAATATCGGGCCTAGATGCGGTAAGATATAGCAATGAACCAATCATGGAACGGTAATGAGATTGATCAATAGATTTACCGTCCATGTCCGCGTCGAGATGACAATTTGTCGCCATTGGAGTGCTTCTTGAGCTACAATCTCCCATCTCAAATTTCTTCAAGAGGTCCTTAGTGTACTTCTCTTGATGGATGAAGGTCCCCTCTTGAAGTTGCTTGATTTGAAATCCTAGGAAGAAGTTGAGCTTTCCAATCATTGACATCTCGAATTCCCTAGACATCATTTTGCCAAACTCATGGCTAAGAGCTTTGTTAGTTGAGCCAAAAATAATATCATCGACATAAATTTGACAAAGAAATAAGTCTCCGTCGATGTCCTTGGTGAAGAGTGTAGTGTCCACCCTCCCAATCTTGAAACCTTGCATGACGAGGAAGTCCCTTAAGCGCTCGTACCATGCCCTTGGAGCTTGCTTGAGTCCATAGAGTGCTTTGTTTAGCCTATAGACATGGTTAGGGTTTCTTGGGTCCTCAAACCCGGGAGGTTGCTCAACAAACACAAGTTCATTAATATAGCCATTGAGAAATGCACTCTTAACATCCATTTGATAAAGCATGATATTATGATGAGAAGCAAAAGCAAGGAGTATGCGGATAGCTTCTAACCGTGCTACCGGGGCGAATGTCTCCCCAAAATCCAAACCTTCAACTTGAGCAAATCCCTTCGCCACAAGCCTAGCTTTGTTGCGGACCACCACGCCATTCTCATCTTGCTTGTTGCGGTAGACCCACTTCGTTCCAATCACATTCTTGTCCTTGGGTCGCTCCTCCAACACCCAAACTTCATTGCGGGTGAAGTTGTTGAGTTCCTCTTGCATAGCCATCACCCAATTGGAGTCTTGGAGAGCTTCCTCAATGCTTTTGGGTTCTACACACGACACAAAAGAGTAGTGCTCACAAAAAGATGCAACATGACGTGAACGAGTACTTACTCCCCGTGAAGGACTTCCAATGATTTGATCCATTGGATGTGCCTTGGAGATGCGCCCATGTCTCATCAACGGTTGTGAGTCACTTGGTGGTGGTGAAGCATCTTGCTCGTCTTGTGGTTGGACTTCATCTTGGACTTCATCTTCTTCTTGGTGTTGTGTGGCTTGTTGGTCTTGCATAGGCAATGGATCATCTTTGTCTTCTTCTTCATCCACTTGAGGCGCCATGGAGGTGTTGATGTTCGGACTTGAAGCTCCCCCTTGATCATGGCTCTCCTCAACTTCGGGCTTGATGTCTCCTATGATCATGTTCTTCATAGCTTCTCGTAGAGGCTCATCATCTATATCATCATGACCAAAACTCTCCTCTTGGGAGCCATTAGTCTCATCAAACTCAACGTCACAACTTTCTTCAACTAACCCGGAGGTTTGGTTGAATACTCGATATGCCTTTGAGTTTGACGCATAACCAAGGAAAATACCAACATCGCACCTTCTTTCAAACTTACCAAGTCTTTTCTTGCGGTAGATGTAGCACTTGCATCCAAAGACCCGGAAGTAGGAGATGTTGGGCTTTCTCCCAATGAGGAGCTCGTAGGGAGTCTTTTGGAGAAGTCGATGAAGGTAGACTCTATTTGCGGCATGGCATGCCGTGTTGATCGCTTCCGCCCAAAACTTCTCCGACGTCCCATAATCATCAAGCATGGCTCTCGCGAGGGTGATTAGTGTCTTGTTCTTTCTCTCAACAACACCATTTTGTTGAGGGGTGTATGTAGCCGAAAATTCGTGCTTGACTCCTTCACGGTCACACCACTCCCCAATATTGTAGTTCTTGAACTCGGTGCCGTTGTCACTCCGGACCTTGATGATGGGAAGTTGGAATTCCCGTTGAGCTCGTTTTGCAAAGGTCTTGAGACTTCCGGGGTTTCACCCTTGTCACCTAAAAACAAAGTCCAAGCATAGCGAGAGTAATCATCAACAATAACGAGACAATAGAGATTACCGCCAAGGCTTTGGTAGGTGGACGGTCCGAAGAGGTCCATGTGAAGTAGTTCGAGCGGCTTGGAGGTAGACACCATTGTCTTCATCGGATGGTGCGAAGCCACTTGCTTCCCGGCTTGACATGCGCTACATAGCTTGTTCTTTTCAAACGTCACGTCCTTTACGCCGGTCACCATCCCTAGCTTGAAGGACTTCTTGAGCTTGCTCATTCCTATGTGAGCAATCCTCCGATGACAAGTGGTTAGGCTTGCGCTCTTGTTGGAGAAGTCCACCAAATATAGATGACCATGCCTAAAGCCCTTGAATATTAGCTCTTTGCTAGCTACACTAGACACCACAACACCATCTTTGTCAAATGTGCACGTTAGTCCAAGATCACAAAGTTGAGCAATAGAGAGCAAATTAAAGCTAAGAGACTTAACGTAAAGCACATTCGAAATGGACAAGTCATTAGAAATTGCAATTTTACCTAAACCAATTACCTTCCCCTTTGAGTTATCACCAAAGGTGACTTGTTCATGATTGCCGGGGTCTTCTATGGAGGTGAACATACCATCATTGCCGGTCATGTGTTGAGTGCACCCACTATCGAGTACCCAATGTTTTCCTCCGGCTTTGTAGTTCACCTACACACATGAAGTTAGTTTTTGAGTTTAGGAACCCAAGCCAACTTAGGTCCTTGTATGTGTGATACAAGTGATTTTGGGACCCAAAGTTGCTTGGGGAGCTTCCCCTTCATGTCCTTGATGTTTTTGCCAATGAACTTCGCCTTCACCTTTCCACCTACTTTGCTCAATAGATAGTGACAATCATTGAAAGTAGATGAATAGTTAGGAGGTAATTTTGGAGAAGGACGAGTGGGAAGAGGGCACTCCCTAGTGTGATGTCCGGTGACCTCACAATGTTGGCAATAGGATCCCACTTCCTTGATGAAGCTTGTCCTAAGCTCCGGTGAGGGCACCTTCCATTTGTTGGGCGTAGGGAAGGTCCCAAGTCCCCTCTTGTTGAAGCCTTTAGCTTGTTGGAAGAGGATCTCCTTGTGCTTGTCCTCTCCCTTGGAAAGTCTAGCTACACTAGTGCGGAGACTTTCGATCTCGTCCATTAGCTCCTTCTCCCTATTAGCTTTCAATGGCAAAGACTCATGCAAATTGTTAGTGGCATGTGAACTAGCGGGTGTTTTGCCATCAAGAGTTTCTTTCTTCAAGTTATTCAATTTTAGTTCCATTGCTTCATAGGAAAGACTAAGTGTCTCATGCTCTTGAACTAACTCGTTATGCTTAGCCAATAGTGCCGAGTTAGCTAAGTCAAGCTCATGGAACTCAAGCTTGATTTGAGCCTTCTCCTCCTCGATTTGCTTGACATGTGACTTGAGCGTTTCATGCTCATTAAGTATGGTGACATACTTGTCTTGCAAATCGAGGTTGGCACCCTCTAGCTTAGCGCGAGTTAGCTCAAGTGCCTTAACCTTAGCCTTTTCCCTTTTGATAATGGCATGATATTCATTAATCATAGATGCTAGTTCATCGGGAGAAAGTTCATCATCACTTGAGTCATCACATACCTTTGTGTTACCTTTCGCCATGAGGCACATAGGCGGTGGAGGAAGGGGTGAGTCATCCTTGTTGACGATAGCGAGGCTTGCCAAGTTTTCTTCCTCATCTTCACTATCATCACTTGTTTCTTCATCGGTGACCCACTCATTTGCTTCGCACATGAAGACCTTTTGAGGTCCTCTTCTCTTCTTTGGAAAGAGCTTGGTCTTCTTGCCTTTGTCAAGTTTCTTCTTTCCAAAGGTGCGCTTGGGCTTTGCATCTTCATCATCATCACTCTCTTCTAGCTTGCGATGCTTGCCCTTGTCCTTCCTCTTGTCCGGTCTTGGACAATCATATGATATGTGGCCTTGGTCGCCACAATTGTAGCACGTCTTGTTTTCATCTCTCCTTGGCAAGAAGGCTTTCTTCTTGGGATCAAACGAGTATCCCTTCTTGGCAATCTTTGAGTTGAGACGTGAAAACTTCCTCATCATCAATGCAAGCTCATCATCATCATCATCTTCACTTGTAGCTTGTTCTTCCTCACTTGAGCTAGGCTCAACCACTTTCTTCTTCTTGGTATGTGTCTTCTTGGTTGAGGCCTTGAGAGCAATGGTCTTTGATGATGATGACTCCTCCATCATTCCAAGCACACTCATCTCATGAGCATGTATCTCTCCAATGAGCTCCGAAACCTCAATGTTGTCAAGTGACTCCTTTTGGAGCATTGAGTTGATGATGTTGTACTTGGGCTTGGGAAGTAGCATGAGGATCTTGCGGTTGATAAGTCCCTTGCCAAGAAAAGCAATGTCAAGAGCATTAATTTCCTCAATGAGTACATTTAAACGAGAAAACATTTGATTAACATTCTCATGAGGAAGCATTTTAAAATCATCATACTTGGATTTAAGCAAGTGATATTTGAGCTCTTTGACACGAGAGGAACCCTCATGGATCTCAATCAAGCAAGCCCAAATTTCACAAGCTTTCTCCTTACTAGCAATTCTAGCAAATACATCTTGACTAATGCACTCATAAATAGCATTCCTAGCCTTAGCATCCCATTTTAGTTGATCACCAATATATTCATGGTTGCCAAACCCCGCATGGGTCGCTTCCCACACTTCGGGAGAAATTGCCTCAAGGTAAGCGCGCATGCGTGCTTTCCAATAAGCAAAATTCTTGCCCTCGAAGGTAGGAACCGAACCCCCATTCTTGGCCATTTTTGCTCTCTAGCGGTGAAGCTAGAATGATCCAATGAGCAACCTTGCTCTGATACCAATTGTAGGGATCGAATGCCCAAGAGGGGGGTGAATTGGGCTACTTCAAATTTTAAGTCAATTTAAGGCTTAAGTGAAATCTAATTCTCTAAGCAAGCCAACAGTGCAATTAAGAGAATTAAGTGCGGAATTGAGAATTGCGTAATCGTAAAGGAGTAGGGAGGAGGAATGCAAACGCTCGAAGACACGGGGACACGTCGATTTTTCCCGTGGTTCGGTGAGATCACTAGGATCCACCTACGTCCACGTTGTGGCACCCACCTAAGGGTATCGCCACTCCCAAGTCACCGAGACGAGGGAATCCACTAACTTCCTCCGTTCGCCATCCTTGGCAAGGTGGAGCTCAAGCCTTGTACAACTTCGATCCTCCGGGCTTCCACAATGGTCTCGGCAAGCTCCGGAGTGATCTCTTCACTCTCCTCTTGATACAAGGTGAGTGCAATCACCAAGAATGCACTTTCTCACGGCTCTCCCTACTCTAGAGTCTCCACTCACCCAGAGAGGACGCACACAAGCTTAACTCTAAGAGGAACTAGCCTATATCTTGAGGTGTGAAAGGGTTACAAGAGTGTGAAAATGAGTATTCTAAGTCTTGGACACTTGGGGAATGTGTAGTGGTGCTCTTGTTGTTCAGCCTCTCCGAAATGACTGGTGGGAGGGGGTTAAATACTCAGCCCAACCGAATTAGCCGTTGGAAAAGTGGGCTGATTACTTTTTCTGTGTACATCGGATGATCCGATGACCCCCTTTTATGAGCATCGGTCTAATTAGATTAGCTGACGTCATTCTGTCAGAAATGACCGTTATTAGACCGATGCTTCACCTCCTTCATCATCGGAGGATCCGATGAATAGATCTTCAGTCTGGTTGAGCTGATAATTTGCTTCTGTTGTAATCGACCGATATGCATCTGCCTTCAACATCGGATGATCCGGTGTTCAGTCCTTCAGAACACTTCAGAAAATTTGCTTACTGTTGTATTCATCCGATGTTTACTTGATACACATCGGAGGATCCGGTGGGTACTTCATTCTGAGGTCTTCTTCTTCTGTTGAGTCCAAATCGACCGATGCAGTCATTCTTCAGATCACCGGATGATCCGGTGTGTACAATTTGTTTCCTTCGAGTTGAGTTGGACTGATCTTTTGGATTTTTGGACTTGTGACCTCTTGAACACTTGTTTGTATGGCTCTTCTGATGGATATGAAGCTTCTTGTGTTGCCAATTTTGATAAGGTTGCGTCGTTGTACGAGTTCCTCATTTGTTTCCGATTAACCCCTTAGGTTAGTTCGTTGAGGGGTCTCCTTTTGCATCCAATGAGCAGTAGATGACATTTATGAGTGATTGATCGACGTTTGATTCATTGTACATGAAACCTCGCATCCACAAACTCATTAGTGGTAATTAACGATTGTCATTAATCACCGAAACCGTACCTCGTGGGGGCCTAGATGCTTTCAGCAAGAAACTGCCGGCACGAGTGCACGTGGACGCGAATTGACGAGAGGAGGGGCACAGCTCGAGCGCAGCTGGGGGCGTGCGGATCTGTTGAGAAACAGAGGCAGAATCAACGTGTGGCGACTTGAGGAGGACTGCCGGTGAGACTGCGGGCTGCGCAGCCTGCCGTGGCACATGCCTGGGCCCACATGCGGCAAAGACAACTGCTGCGGCAGGAGCACACGGAGCGCAGCACATTAGGGCTGCGTGGAGCGTGCTGGTCGACTCTGCAGCGGAGGACGACAGTCACATACTCACGTGCTGCAGAATCTGGAAATAAAAAAGGAGAGAGGTTGGCGTGTGCACAATGGTTGGGCCACTCGATCCTGTGCAGGAGAAAGTTTGCTGGGTTTGGTCCACGTGCATAAGGATGAGGAAGTTTGATCTGGTGAACGGTGGCTGGAGCTGACATGGTCACGTGGTGCATGTAAGAAGGCTAGACTTAGCTGGACTAGAGAGGAAACAGCAGGTCGTTGGGTTTGGCCTGGTGAGGTGGTCACATGGGCTGGTCATGTGGGCTGGACCATAGCCTGAGACAAGGAGCATTGGAGTTAGTCACATGTAAGGCATATGTGCTAAAAACGTGACAAGGTGGTTCACGAGAACGGGATGAACGTGAAGAGAAGTGTGCTCGAGATGAAGATGTGACCATCTCGAGTGAGTGATCGGAATGAAGATGCGCCCATTCCGAGATAGAGTGCAGGTTGAAGATGTGCCCAACCTAAACTCGTTAGCAGGATGAAGATGAGCCCATCCTGGGTTTAAGATGTGCTCAACCCAAAGGTGCTCGGGGTATAGATGTGTCCATCCCGAGGTCGTGTCCAGGATGAAGATGAGTCCATCCTGAGGTTGAAGATGCATCCAACCCGAATTTGTGTGCGGTGTGAAGATGAGCCCATCTCTGAAATGAAGATGTGTCCATTCCAAAATTCTGCAGGGTGAAGATGTGACCATCCTGGGGGTGTAGTTGTGTCCACTCGAAATTAGGTGTTGGGATGTAGGTGTGTCCATCCCAAGGGTGTAGTTGAGTCCACCCAAAGTGCGTAGGATGGATAGGTGTCTCCGTCTTAAGTGCGTCCTAGAAAACATGATTAGGGGGTGTGTTGAAAATAATCTTGTTTTTCTAGAATAAGTTAGAAATTAGGGGGTGTCCAGGTAGGACACGATTGGTTATTAGAGATATAGTCAAAGTATTTTAGGGAGAATCCTAGTACAAATTAAGTATAAGAGTCCAATTTAGATTAAAGATAGAGTCTTAAGAGGAGTTAAATTGTCTGTAAGGGGCCTTTATGTACAACCGTGTACCCCCGGCCAGATTAACCAGTTTTAGTATTACAATTTTTCTTCCGGATTTCCAACATGCCTAATATGACTTGTGTTGTGTTTCCTAATATTTTTCAAAGATCAGAAGTTGCAATACACAATCTGGTATCACCTTCCCCTTTTTAGTGATATTAACAATTTGATGCAATGCCAACAGATGGATCTTGGAGTAGGATCTTTTGTAGTGGCTAACGCCCTTGTATCTAGACAAGCACGAAACATAACCTCAATGTAAGTCCTTATTTATGATATTATCTCGTCATCTTAATTTTGTTGGGGGTAATTAGACATGGATTCAGAGTGGTGCAATACTGCAATGCACAGCATATGTCCACTGGTTCCTGTTTAGTACACCAACAAATAATACTGCATTTATCTACTCTCATCTGAAAGTGTAGAACTTCTCTGACAGGCCTCACTGTTTTAATTTGTTCGTTTGACTGCATCAGGGCAATTATCACGATACTGTAATTTCTGCTTGATGGTCTGCCACATTCGTATAGTTAATCCTGTTCTTATGCATACCTGCTTGTGTTTCTCAGGAGCTTAAAGGCAGCACTGAGTTCTATAAGTCCACTGGTGTTCCTTGGCTTTGCTCGCATTATCTCCACATTAGTTGTTGATTATCAGGTAGTTTTCCTGTTTCTCTGTGCCAATTACCTGTGTTACTTACTATTTACTCATTGTCTTTCATCACGATCTTTGTTACTGACAGGGATTTTTTATGTGCCATTTGTGCAAAAGAGTGAAAGAAAATTATATTTTTGCTGTATTTTTTCTCAGAATAATTTGCTTATGGTGCCTCCATTTTCTCTTTAATGGAAACTGAAGCCATGTCACATAAAGTTATATTAATGTACTGTTAACACATTTGCTTGGCAGTAATACAAGCTTGCCGGCAAATGGAAAAGTTATTCTGTAATTCCATTCTATAATACATTATTCTTAACATGCTACTTCTATTTGATATCTTGTAGGTTCATGTAGGGGAATATGGTGTTCATTGGAACTTCTTTTTCACCCTTGCAGCAATTTATATCCTTACATCCATTGTCAGGATTCATCCTAAGCATTGTGGGTTAGTTGGTTTTCTTATCCTAGCAGGTACAATATATTTCAATTTGGCTAGAAGAACTTTACAGTGCTATAGACCTTTTTTAAGAGTTCTCTTCTTCCAGGGTACCAGACATGGCTATATTTTGGATTGAATGAGTACCTCATTTCTGATGAAAGAAGTGCTGATATAATCAGTCAGAACAAGGAAGGCGTTTATAGCATACTTGGTAACATTTTTTTCTCCTTAACCTGCTGAGAATCATATAGGCCTGTAACCTTGTCACGATAATATCATACAGATGCAAGCATAAGGGCATCCATCTTACTGACCTTTTTTATCCTATTGCTGTATGCTATGTTTCTTAATTGACAAAGATAAAGTACTTACACTAATTACTTTAAGCCATCAGAACTTTTTCGTAGCTGAATGCTGTAAATTTGCACACACCCTTATTTAGAAATATTGCTGCTGTACCATGCTATCTGCTAACTGACTCCTGTAACACAGGATACTGGGGTATGTTTCTAATTGGTGTTTCTCTGGGTTACTATCTGTTTGTGGACGCTAGTTCAAAAGTCAAGAGCAGGAATGCTCAAATGGTAAAAGTCTGGGTGCTCACTGCATCTTTTTGGTGAGGGACTAAACCACATGCATATTATTTGTTTTAATATTTTATGGTTATTAAGATTTTATGCCATGCCATGTTCATAGGATCCTGGCAATCATCTTTGACAGCTATATTGAGAGAGTTTCTCGACGAATGGTAAGATACTAATTTATTATGTGCTTCTTTACACTAGCATGAAATCAGTAATGCTAAAGACATCTTGGATGAAGTTTGTAATTGTTAGACTATGTATTAGGGGGTCAGGGGCATTTTAGTACTTAGCCTAATAGGCTTCTTGGGAGACAAGTCTTTTACTCCTATATATTGTACCCTTGACAACCTTGGTTAATTAATCCATTTTATTTCCTCCAATAGTAATAGTTAGTATGAAATGTCACAGAGGTTTAATGTTATGTCAAAAGAAGTTAGGATTTTTTTTTTAATTTTTTAGGCTGCACTGCAAGCAGGCAAATCTCAAAGTCCCACATTGTCAATGAGGCTTAACCTTTTTCTGCTCAGTCATCAAATTCAATCAGGAGTTTCATGTAGCTTAAAGCCTTTTAGACATATGTGCAAATGCCCTGTTTTCAAGTCGTCGACTAGTCGTCCAGTCGGTCCCGGGAGGCCGACTGAGGCCTCCGACTCGACTTTCATGGCAAGTCGGGCGACTTGCCGTCGACTTGCCTTTTCCAGTCGACTAGTCGTCGACTTATGTCTTTAAGTCGGGCGACTTGGTGAGCTTCTCAGCCCAGACCAGCCCAAGGCCCATTAGGAACCCTAATAATCCTCTCCTGCTCTACCCTTCCCTTCTGCTCTGCCCTTCTGCTGCTGCTACACAGGATGAGGGGATTATGGAAGAGGAAGAGCAAGGCAATGAGGGCAATGAACAAGGTGATGAAGACTATATGCCTAATGATGATGAAGAAGGGATGACTTTGGTGAATCCCCACATAGCAGCCCTACTCAAGCTGGTGGTGAAAAAATGCAATAGATGATATTGATTTCGGAGATATTTGAACTACCTTGTATCTATCTAGATTCTAGCAGCTGCTGCAACTTAGTTATCTATTTGAACTATATGTGACTGTTATGAACTTATGAGTTTGACTTATGTGGTTGATTAGTTTCCGTCTTTCCGAAGTGAATTTGGTTCAGATTCATCCTTCAAATGAGGTAAAACATGCCCTTCCTTTGACCTGGATGCTAGTTATTTGAGTTTGATTCGGTTTCAGCCTATAAATGAGGTAAATCATGCTCTTTTCTTTGAACTAGATGCTGTTTTTTTTAGTTTGACTCAGTTTCAGCCTTCAAACGGGTTAAAACATACCCTTTCTTTATATATAAATACTATATTGTCTATATGAAGCCACTATATAGGCAAAACAGTCACTATATTTGGCAAGTCAACGACTAGTCGACTGATTTATCGACTAGTCACCAAGTCGGTACTTTGTCGACTCGACTCGACTTACCGACTTGAAAACACTGTGCAAATGAATATTATGTTCTTGAAAACTATTAGGTGAAGGGCCATAGTTCTCTTGAGGACTAAGGCCTTATGTCTGGTTGTTACAAACAATGGCATTTTTCTTCTTTTCCTTTTGGAAAAGTACCGTGTAAGAAGGATGAAGTAAACTGTGGAACTTAATTCTCGTCTTTTTACTTCATGGTGCAAAACATGACCAGGGCATTCTATTTTGCAGTGCAACTTCGCTTATGTTATGCTTGTTTTTGCCCAGAACTTTCAGGTATTATTCTTTTCTATCTTGCTTTTACAAACATTATAATATGCATTCGTTATCACATTGTACTTCCTACTTTATCAAATTGGTTCTTTTTTACCATTTGTGGAATGTCTTTGTTTGTCCAACACTGGACACACTAGGACTGCATCATGAATTAAGAAGACAAGAACAGACCTGCAAATTATCCCACTTGAGGCCAGAAAAAGGACAATCAAGGCACTAGCGTTAAATTCCATACATAGTATTTTATGCTTTATATGTTTTCGTATTCTTCAACAATAAATGGTTAGGACTCTCTAATCAGGCAATCAATATAATATGCATAACATGATCCGAAGTTTTGCTTCTATCCTTTATATCACATAGCTTGATCAGTGGGTGTTACTATCGATGATTGAATTGCAACTTTCTGACATCATTAAACCCAAGGAAATCAGCAAGGGCTTTGCAAAGTCCACAAATTTTACTAAACCAAGTAGTGCCTGCTTTCCTAAGGGCTTATCAATGATCAAGATTGCCTAGTTTGTTTTCCCCAGGCTCCACTGTTGATGCTGACTTTGATTATCCAACAGGTTCTATCTATCCTCACATTGGCGGGGCTCATTTCACATGAAAAGAACTTAGTTCTTGAAGATGCACTCAATCATAATATGCTTGGTTCATTCCTTCTGGTAAGATTATTGTTTCATTTCTTTATTGATGGTAAAATGATGTTTTTCTGACTGAAAGGTCACTGCGAGTTTCTAGCAGATTTGAATGTTGTTCGTTGTGTCAAGTTAAATGAACGGAAATCTAAGTTTCTTACTGTTCTTCCAGGCAAATATCCTTACCGGTCTTGTAAATCTCTCAGTTGACACACTCTCTGCGTCTTCCCTGACTGCCTTCATGATTCTGTCGGTATACAGTTTTACTTTATGCTTGGTTGCGGGACTTGCCCACTTTTACGGTGTTAGAATGAAATTTTGGTGAACAGCGAGATATTTGATATGTTATGTATCCACTGATTCATTAGCAATGCACTTCCTCCGTCCCTAAATGACGGAGGGAGTACTAGCTAGCTTGGAATTGGAACAATGGCAAATCTCTAACCTAATTAGTTGCTCCATTCATTGACTCTGGTACACTGTCGTTTTTTTTCTGACTTCTCACTTCGTGAAACGATTGGCAAGTGAAGTGTGACGCTGACCGATTCCAGCTTTGTTTGCGTCTCGTGTAGCCCGGCTGCCCGGTGCCAGCCTGAATCCAAGGATGACCTTAAAGATGGGTCGCTGTTGTGTTTAAGTACCGAGATGAGCTGTGAATTTTGCGACGGCAATGGGCATGACCTGATGCGTCCCAATGACCTAGTTGGAATTCGGTCATGCTCTCATCATTAAGGTAACCGTCGGTGGATATAAGAGTAGGGACTTTGCTTCGCTGCGAGCTGTGATGGTTGCATTGCATACAAATATCTTAGGCCTCTTTTTCGACTGCTAATCTTACCAGTTAGTCACTGATGATGGAAACTGCTTTATACATCAGCCATCGTACTGATGGATTATCCGCAAAACATTGGTGCAATGAGCAAAGTGTTTGGAAACTTAAAAATTAATAGTAAATCATTATCTAATTTTGCAACGAGCCGTAGCAAAACAAGGCGAGAACACGTTTGATGTCCATTGCAACAAGTGTGTAGTGCTCGTCCTGGTTGGCAGGGCTGCTACTGCTAGTAGTAGTAGCTGGGAGAAGTACTCCCGGCACGGGGCGGACAGGCCCATTACTGCTGATCCATATCGCTAATTATGGTCCGAAGTTTCGCCGGAAACTGCTACGCGCGCCGATGGGATCTCGTCCTGGAGCTTACACAAGTTGATGAACGATGCTTTGGTACATCGCATTGAAGTGTGTCGATCGCGAGAGTTCGTCTCTGCTGACTCGGTCTTCATCTGCAGCTACCTTCTGATTCGTTCGATTTCAGTATTACTAGATAGTTTTTTTCTTTTGCTATATAGTGTTTGGTTTGAAAACAAAGTGGAATGAGTTGGGTCTATCTCGATTTTTAGAGATGGGATGGTCTTAATTTTTGTTTGTGGGATGAAATGATTTCTTTATTTTGTTAAAGGGACGGACAAAGTGGAATGAGAATTGATCATGTCTCCAACTCTGTTAACACCGTTAACTGTTATTTACTCTGTCATTCCATTTCCATCAAACACGTTGTGCGCGCGCCAGCAGCATCAGCTAGTGGCAGCCCATCGTACGCCACTGCCCCTCACGTACGGCCGTACGGCACAGAGCCACTAGTAGTTACACTTAGGCACGCGACGCAACGGCGATGACAAAAAATGCGAGGAAGCAAACACGAGCAGCCATTGGCAAGGAGACAGTAGCCATGACCACCATCGAGAACTTTAAGCAGCGAAGCAGAACGTGTGGCGGTGCCCGTGCTGGTGGTGGGCATGGCGGCCGCACCGTGCCTCGTCAGGACCAAGCTCCTGCTCTACACCGCCCTGCTCGGCGTGGTGGTCGCCGTGTTCGTCATGGGCTCATTCTCCTACGCGACGTCGATCGTCGCCGTGTTCCGTGGGGGAGCGCTTGTGCTCTTCTTCCTGCCGGTTGGTGTCAAGAATCGGAAGAAGAATGGACTAGGTGGAGCAGACGAGGAGATCAAAGAGTTCCGGGAGGCGGTGGCGGCAACCACAAACGCAGGGACGATCACGAGCAAGGAGCTTGTCACGGTGATGCGCTCGCTGGGGCAGAGCCCCATGGAAGCGGAGCTGCAGGAGATGGTGGCGGAGGTGGACACCTCATGAGGTCTGGGAGGGTGATCATCCTATGCAGTACTGCAGGTGGCAGTAGAGGTGAGATCCACATGTCAGCCCCTCTACTGCACCTGCAGTACTGCAGGGGATTTGAACCGGGTTTGGGAGGGGAAGAACAGCGGTGGAGAATCTCGATGACAGGAACAACGAACGCGAGGGTTTTTCCGGAACTGGTAACAGGCTCGAGTCGTTAGCATGGGAGGCCCTCGCGGAGATCTGGAGATGCGCTGGAGCCGCCGGCGAGACAATTGCGATTTTACTATTCTCAACAATAGGTTTTGCCAAAACACTACTCCCAACATGTGACACGCTAAAATACTATTATAATAGAACTCAGTTTGCTCGTTTACTATTGAGATACTATGTCAACACTAATAAGATTTCTTAACACCAAAACACTCTCAAATGGACAAAAATACCCCTGTGCCATCTTTATTTGTTTTTTACCCTAATTCTTTTGCAGAAAATATAAATAAAATAAGAAATAAGGAAAATATTTCAAAATAGTATAAAAGTACCAAAAATTAGAAAAAATATTTCAACAAATAAAAAATTAGAAAAAACACAAAATTAGAAAATATAGGAAAATTTACAGAAAATCGGGAAAAATAAAATAGAATAAAATTACTATTAATTAAGAAAAATATTTCATAACAATTAAAAATTGTCATATATTAAAAAAATTAGGCGAAATTAGAAAAACATATTACAAAATAAGAAATATATGAGAAAAATAAGGAAAAATTAGAAAATATGTGGGAAAATAGGGAAAAAGGAAAAAATACATAACGCATACACAATTAAATTTAACAAATGATATATACAAAATATAAATTTACCACATACACGATAAAATTGACATGTCACATTCATAAACAAGTCATAGTCACAAACAATAATTTTCATATGTCACAAGTCATACACAATATTTTTCACACATCACAAATCACATCACAAGTCATACACAATTAAGTTTACATCTCACATGTCACAAAAATCACACTCTGTCACGTACATTGCATCTTGCATCACCACCAAAACCTTCCTGTTCTCCATACTTACATTCTCTTTTTGGTTCGGAAGACACTAGTCATCACTGTCTGTTCTGGGTTGATGGTTTGGCGTGCTGGCACGAGACAGGTTGAAATCTGCAAACAAAGAGTATAATTATGCATGAACTAAAACAAGCTATATTATGCAACACAAAATCAAAGGCACCGTTACTACAGGAAAACGTATATAGGGTGTCGGCCGTGTAAACGTCGGTTGTATAATAAAACTGACGTACATACACTATGAGCGTCGGCTGGCCGATGCATATAGCCGAGGTCACAAATTAGACGTCTTTAACACGTAGAAGCGTTGGTCCCGACGCTCTTACCGATTTATGACCGTCGGTGGTCCCTCACCGACGCACATAACTTTCTATGTGTCGGCCTCAGAACCGACACATTTAAAGCTTAGAAGCGTCAGTTCCCACGACTAGTCGATGACTCTAACGCACTTATGACCGTCGGCCACGTGGCCAACCGACAGTCTTATGGGATATATATATGCGTCGGTGACTCCGAACCGACGTTCTTATATGGCTTATTTTTTCGCGCTGTTTTCTCTGCCTCCCCGATTGGGGAGCCTCTGATCCAACATCCGCATCCAATATACAACAGCAACACTTAGATCAACCAGTATACAACAGCCATCCACAGCAGTTCAAGCCATTACAACATATACAGCAAAACAAGTTTATACAGACCATAGTGAAGATGAAGTTTAGCAACAACAGAGTTTAATACAGCAGTAACAAGTTCAATACCCGCAAGCCATACAAGTTCATAACATCCATAGTGAACAACTCGAAACATCACAAACAACTTAAACATAAAAACATCGATTCAAGTCTAGATAGTAAACAACCATAGTGAAGATCAATCTGCACGCATGTTGTGAGAGCTTCTGCCACTCGCTCCTCCACCGCTTGCACCCATGTTATCGTTCAAATTTAGAAAATCATCACAACCTTCGGGCGTCACTTGATGAGAACCCTACAAGAAACATATTCAAATTAAAATTTGCATTAGTAAAAATGATTTCACATGTCTCGATATCAAAGTAGGGCACTACTTCACTAATATGAACTTGCATAACTATAAACATTGGTCTTAATTTGACTATGAGTTGAGATTACAAGAAAATCATGCCGCTGCCGCATGAGTTGTCGATGGGTCATGCACAGGACCGACTGACGGTGGTAGAAAACCTGGATATGGTGGATATGGATATAGATATGGTGGCCAAGTTGGAGGAGTTGCGCCCAACATAGATAGAAATCCTTGCGCTGGTGGAATATATCCTTGGCCACTCTCGGAACCCTGTGACAAATATTATTACTATTGTCTAGTGTTACTCGAATGAATAATACACAAAGTCGAATTATACCTGTGACGACGAAGCAAACGGGGTACGAGGAGCACCGAACTGCGATCCAATTCCACCTTAAGGGAATACCTGCATCAAGTAAAGATAATGAGTTAATTAATGTAACATACTATAATAAGCAAAATTTAACTCGAACAAAACAATCATGTGTACCTGCAACATATAGGCCATTTGTTGCTGCATTTGCATATTCATCTGTCGTATCTCACGCATCTCTACCTTATTGCGTCTCAGTTCTTCTTTTAATTGTCTCTTCGTATTAGACTTGGACCTACTAGAGCTGACGCTAGACAAACTTCGTCTAGCATAAGCCTCGTGCTCCACATAACCATCACCCAACCCAAGTCTAGAAAATATGTAAGTGTTATGAATTGATAGCCATAAACATATAAATCATCAACATCTTTTCATATACCTCCCATGCAGTAGACCTTCGCCGGCTTCATACGCTGTTGCCACATCCAAAGGCTCTCTAACATAGTTCGCGTCATCTACATGAGTTTTTTTGAAACACTCAACATATTTTGCCTGTAATACATTAAAATAACAGATAGATCTAGTAAAAGATAAATTGACTTCATGAACACATCTAACAAATAGTGAACATTCATACCAATTTTTGTGCCGATGCCTTGTCACACAACTGCTCTAGATGATTTGGATCTCGACCTTTGTGTCCCTTAAGATAAAGCTCAAAAAAGTAGGAGGCGCCCCAGTTTCAGCTGTTTGCAATACAAATCTTCAACATTACAATCAATACAATTTTTTCAAGCAAAGTATGATTGTAAGAATTCATACCATCCTTTGCTCCATCCGCACATATCCATCCGGTCCATAGAAGTGCTTTCCAGGCTTGCTCTTCTGATCCCTACGATTTCTGTTAGATTTATTCTTGAACTCATCTGACACCCAATACTCGCATAGCCACTGCCAAGCCTCCATATCCGCACAAATCCTATCCACACTACTCTGTAAGTACTCCTCCTTATATAGGTGAATTTTAGTCGCATCTTTATTTGTCATGGGTTGTAACAGCACCGTCTTGTAGTACACGGTCACGGCTTTGATCCGTGCATCAGAGAAAGAGTCATTGGTACGTCTTCTAGCTGCATTCTGAAAAATGAAACTTGCATAAGCTTCACTCGTACCCTCCTCCAAGTGAAACGAACCCTGCATATAAGTAACAATTACTGTCATCCAAATCAAGAAGCAATGTGATTAAATCGATAAGAAGAAACTAACCCAAAACATGTCCCAAACTCTATCTTGACAAGTACCTCTGCCATACGGTTTTAACGCATAGTGATCCTAACTATGCGGTGCCTTTCTTTGGCCTTCCACTAGAACCATACCGGGAAAACAATACCGAATGGCATTTCCCAACTCCGTGTTGACTACACGTCGATGCCCCTTGCCACTCCAACCAGGCTCGATCCAGCATCTAGTACCCTTTGACCTAATAATAGCCCACTCGTCAAGGCTTCTAGCTGGATTACATAAAAGATGTCTCCGTAACCTGTACAAATAATATTAGTTAATTAGTTGACAAGAAACAAATATAAAAGATATTGAGCTGATCAATAAATCTAAAATAATACCTAAAGGGACATCGATCGGGCCGCCCCAACTCAGCTAGCTCTGCCGCTCTTGCCAACCTTGCATCTCGCTCCGGATCATCGGCCTTCTCTTCATTCTCATCGTCCCCCTCAGTGCCACCTTCAGAGGAGGGCGACTGCTCAAGTTCCTGCACCCTCGATCCTGCTGCCGAGCCTCCTCCCTGCTCTAAGGCTCCTCCCTGCTCGAAACCTCCTCCCTGCTCCAAGGCTTCTCCCTGCTCGAAACCTCCTCCCTGCTCGAAGCCTCCTCCCTGCTCTAAGCCTCCTCTCTGCTCGAAGCCTCCTCCCTGCCCTGCCTCCACCCCAAACAACTCCTCGTACGTGGGGCACCGATCAAGCACTCCCGTCTCGACCCTCGAGCCTGCTGCTGAGCCTCCTCTCTGCTCTAAGCCTCCTCCCTGCTCTGCCACGTACTCCAACAACTCTCGTCTCCTACTCCGTGTACTATCACTAGTACCCTGCAAATGCAAATAAAAATGTAACACATAATAAATAAATAATTATGATATTAAAATAAATTTTGAAAAAACCAATTACCTGAAATATGCCCGTTTGGTCTGATCCAGTACTAGGCTGAGACATGGATGACGAAGATCCACTGTTTTTCTTGCCCTTCTTACCAAATCCTAAATGCTTCAACATCTACACAAATTTAGACAAATGATTAGTATACGATAATATAAAACACTAAGATTTTACGTGCATACGAGGATATGAAAGAATGCATATACCAACAATTAGAAATCATTAGCATCATAATCTGCTTCTATCACACGTGCACTAAGATGTTCATGTATCTCTTGTTCCATCTCATCTTCAAACTCTTCTTCACTCTCTTCCTCAAATGTGACATGCTCTTCGATATTCCTTTTGTACGTTTCAATAATTCTTTGTGATTGTCGAAGACGTTTTATCGAAGAGCCAACTTGTTCTTCAGACATTAACTCTTGGGTACCTCTATTTATTTCTGTGATTCCTATCTCACAAGATATCCTAAAATCTTCTACTTCCTCGACTTCATTTTGATAGACAGTGTCACCATCATCTTCTTGACTCTCTATGTAACCATCATAACGACGAGGGTGCACTTCACGATTCACTTTATATACTACCCACAAGTTTTTCAAACTTGGGTGAGAATAACTTAAATAGTACACTTGTTCAACTTGACTCGTAAGCACAACATTGTTGTTAAGAGCTGTGTACCGTGAGTTATGGTTGACCTCCGCCATTCCGAAATCATCCACTCGAGTTCTGATGTCGGATCAAACCATTGACAGTAAAAAATGACAAGTTGAAGTACTTTTGGACCGCCAAATGTGTACTCAATTATTTTTTGAAGAACTCCGTAGTATTCTTTCACTTCTCCACTACCTTCTGTGGTTGCTATCATTACTCCACTGTTTGTAGTGGCAGCAAGTGGACGGTTTGCTTCTAAACTGGCCGTCCAAAAACGATATCCGTTGATATCGTATCGTTTAAATTCATTTGCTTTCAATTGACAACGCGACATCTATCGCAAGTCATCAGAGATGTTGACGTCATTCATACACTATATAAATAAGCAAAGTTGGAATATCACGATGGTCATGTGAACTATGATTGTAAGAAAAAAGACGAATAAATAACTTACATGTTCACGAAACCAGTTCACTAAGTTTGGCCCACCGTTTATGCCCTTTTGACGTAACTTATCTAATTGACTTTGCGTAGGTTTTCGTGGAGATGTCCAATATTGTTTGTCAAACATTTCAAAATATGGAAACACTTCCTCCATGTTGAAAAATATATAAAGCATCGTGTAGTTTCTCTCTTCTTCCGAAATATGATGAGAATTAGCAGCTCCAACACACTTTCCCTTCCAATGAAAAATCGGAAGCTCACTCGTAGTGTGCTCCTCTACATTATGATATCATTCACATTGTTTGCACGTGAAAAATATCTGCTAGAGAAGTTAATAATCTTTTTGAATGCAAATGCCTCTGCAATACAACCCTCAACTCTTGCCTTGTTACGCACTGTAGATCTAAGTTTCTTCAATTCTCTTTCTTGGCTGTACATCCACCTGAATTGTGCAAGACCTCCTACCAATGTTTCATAAGGTAAATGCATCAGCAAATATTGCATAACATTCATAAGACCAGGCAGAAACACTTTTCCATCTTACATACAAGCACAACAATTTCTTTCTCCCACTGCCGCATCATCTTTTTTGACACTTCCTTAGCACATATCTGCCTATAAAAGAAGCTAAGTTCGGCAAATATCTTCGACATATCAGGTTTGAAGTAGTCACGGAACATTACCGGTACAATATGGTAATCATGACTCTTCAACCCATTCAGTTTACGGGTGGTGAGATTAACACACCGTTTTATGTTGGCTGCATAGCAATCAGAAAACTTCAATGTTTTCAACCAACTAAGTATTTGCTTTCTTTCTTCTGGCCTGACACTATGGAGCTCGTGGCCTACTTTCATTTCCACTTGCATTTGTTATAACCTCAAGTGCAGGACGATTACAAATGTCAGCTAAGTCTTTCCTTGCACTCAAGTCATCTTTGGTTTGATCGGTAAAATCAAAACACATGCTTATGATGCTTTCATCGACATTACGCTCCTGGTGCATCAAATCTATATTGTGTGGTAAAAGCAATGCCTTTGCGTATGGTAACTCCCAAAGAAAAGAAATATGAGTCCAGTTGTGTTCTTTACCATAACCTTCAAAAACACCTTCTGCGGACTCTTTTAACTTTGCATGCCATGCCATTTTTTGTTCGCTTGTCCATCGACGAGGTGGTCCTTCTGTAACCCTTTTGCCTCTTCGAAACGATTGTGTATCACACCTGAAAGGATGGTTTGGAGGAAGGAATCGTCCGTGGCAATCAAAGAAGCTGACTTTCTTTCCATACTTCAACATGATGGCATCGGTGTCAGCCATACATATAGGAAAACACAATTGTCCATGGACACACCAACCAGCCCAAATGCCATATGCCAACAAATCATGTATAGACCATAGATACGCAACACGTAAGGTAAATTCACATTTTAGATGACTGTCGTATGCCTTTACACCTTGCCATAGCTTTTTCAGCTCCTCAATCAATGGCTGCATAAACACATTGATTTTTTTTCCAGGATGTTTAGGTCCAGGAATAATGGTCGCGAGGAATATGTATCCTTCTTTCATGCACATGTTGGGAGGGAGGTTATAAGGTATGATAAAATAGGCCAATAAGAATATGGACTGTTACTGGTGCTGAAAGGAGTGAAACCATCTGTTGACATCCCAAGACGAACATTCCTTGGATCTGTACCAAACTCCGGATCAAAACGGTCCAGAACTTGCCAAGCCGCGCCATCTGAAGGATGCGCCATAATATCTTTGCCATCACTCTCACGTGTACCTTCAGAATGCCACCTCATCTGCTTCGCTGTTTCTTGAGACAGAAATAACCGTTTAAGCCTCGACGTGATAGGCATGTACCGTAATTGTTTAATCGGTACTTTTGTAGTTATTTCCTCTCCCTCATCATTCTTAACCATCACATGTCTAGAGGCATTGCAATGCATACAATGAGTATCGTTTTCGTGTTCCTTCCAAAAAAGCATGCAATTATTCTCACACGCATCAATCTTTTCGTAACTCATGCCCAGACCAGCCAAAATCTTCTTAGATTCATATATGTCTTTCGAAATCTGATTATTTGACAGAAGGAGATCATTGAACAACTTTAGGATACCATTGTAGCAACTGTTCACAAAATTGAACTTAGACTTCAACGCCATAAGTCGTTGACCGCCTGCAAAACGGTCATTTCGGTGCCCTCATACACCTTTTCATCTGAGGCGGCAAGAAGTTTATAAAATTGTCCACCTCTTCAGGCAGTGACTCTTCTTTGTACTATCGACCAACATTCGCTATCATCTCATCCATATGATCTTCATCCTCGTTTTCGTCTGACTCACAAGCATGATCCATCTCTCCATGCTTGCACCACACAAAGTACTCGGGCATAAATCCATGCTTGCAAAGGTGCAACTCAATTTCAGGTCTTTTCAGACGCAGACGATTCCGAAACTTGCTACAAGGACACTTCACCAAAGAAGCACCACTATCAAAAGCTTGGTTCATGAAAACATTAGGGACATGAGCCCATTCCATACTGTGACCACCAGTTGAATTCCAACCATCATACATCACATTACGGTTGTCATCCATTTTTCAGTTTATACCTTCAAACCAGACAAATCATTATTAGTTTCATTGTTATATTATGTCACGACCCTTAGAACCTAGGCAGATAGATCCTAAACCCACCCAAGAGTGACCGAGTGAAGCATGCTCATGACGAGACACGTGGTCCGAATCCGAATGAAATTTTGGCAGCATAACCCCGCTATTCTCTACTGCAAGCCCAAAAATGGTGCAACAGAGAACAACAGGGTTATGCCATCGAAATCTCGTCCAGATCCAGACTCGCGTCTCGTCACAAGACACGCCCCCTCGGTCACTCTCAGGCTGTCCAAAAAAGGACAATTCCGAACCTGCATATCTCACATGCCAATAACATGTGAAATGTGCCGATTCGAAACGGGTACTTAAATTCTATAGGTTACGTTGCTCATTTCCATTTTTCGATCATTTACGAGAGAGGAAAGAACGAGACAGAGGGGAAAAGTTGGTCAGAGTTGAAAGTTCCAAGTCCAGGTCTACCGTCCACGCTTGTCTTGACGTCGTACACAAATGTGCTTGTCTTTATGCGTACATTACGACTACAATCATCTCTGAGCATTCATGCACGATATTGAGTATAACTAAACTTCCAAATTTAGTATAACTAAGCATTCAAACATTTCAACATAATACAAAATTGAAATATAAATGCTTAAAGTTAATTAAAGTTTTAACATGTAATCAAGCTTGCATATAAAAGATAACCATTGCTAATTCATACAATTTATTTGTCATATTAACAAGTTAAGCATTGCCAAAATCATCAACAAGTAATCAAGCTCACATGATCGTATTAGTGTGACACATTAATATCACCATGTCTATTTTCCACATTGCTAAGATCTTCAATTTTAATCGTCATTTATAGAAATCAAAAGTTTACTAAAATTACAACTTAGTCATCAACAAATAATAATTTCTTTATTTAGATACTATCGTTTCATCAACAAATAACATTCACTACATCGACTTAGTCATCAACAAATAACATTCACTACATTCACTACATCAACTTAGTCATCAACTTAGTCATCAAAAAATAACATTCACTACATCGAGAACACAATTATCAACAAATATTCATCTACAATGCAAAGATTCATAGGATTTTGCCTTGACCGGCGGCGGGAAACAGACGGCGCATGGTGGCGAGGAGTAGGGGCGGCGGGGACAACTCTGACCGGCGGCGTGGTGTAGGGAGAGGCGGCGAGGACAACTTTGGGCAGCAGCGGCGGCGGGGTGAGCACTGGCGGCGACAGGGTGAGCACTGGCGAAGGCGGTGCGGATCGGCACAACTGGCGGCGCGGCCCGCGGAGCGGCGGCGACTTGGGCGGCGCGGCCGGCGGCGTGGCGTAGGGAGAGGCGGCGGGGACGACTCTGGGTAGCGGCGGGGTGAGCACTAGCGGCGGCGGCAGCAGGGTGAGCACTGGTGGCGGCGCAGACTCGCGCGGGCGCCCGAGAGAGACTGCGAGAGATGGAGACGATAGAGTTGGCGCACGCAAGATGGAGATAGTGGTGGGCCCCACTTATGAACGTCGGTTTCTGGCCGACGGCTTTAGTAAATACGTCGGTCCGCGTAGCACGGTCGACGACTTTAGTAAAGAAGTTGGTTCCAACTAGATGACCGACAACTATAAATTAAAGGTGTCGAGTGGTCCTGGTCAGCCGACGGCTATAAATTAAATGCGCCGATTAAGGGAAACCGAAGGTCATAAGTAAATTAAATGTGTCGGCCCCGACGTCTTTATAAACCCCGACGTCCTGTTGCCGTTTTCCTGTAGTGCGTTTTTTTTTTCAACAGGGAATCAAAGGTTAAACTAAGGCCCTTAGATTCTAAAGGAACAATCCACATGGTATGCTACTGGTTCGAACAAGCAAAAAAGAAAGGGAATAGCCTGTGAGGCTAGAAGGTAGTGTTGTACAGCAACATTTTTTTTAAAAAAAAGAACGGCAACATTTACCTCCCTAATTGCAACAGCGAAAATGCGTTGCTTTAAACAAATACAATGTAATACCTGCCAACAACAACTCTTTGGCAATGCACTAGCGTAGCAAGATCCTTAAATATTTTGTGCACTTCACCAATCTGTTCTGGGATATCTTGAATTGTCTGCTCCCTTTCCCAATAATTGCTGCATTGTAAGCAATTTCATTGTACAATTGCAGCACCTCTTGCCTGCATAGTAGCATGAACAGATTGCTGCATTGTAAGCAATCAAATAGTATAAACTAAGAATATTTTCGGCATAGGAAAAAAGGGAAAAAATATTTGCGGGCCTTCCGACATAGGAAAAAAATATAAAAAACGGGGAAGAATATTTTCCTGTGATGAATCTTAAGCAGTGCGATTAACCAAACATGGGCATAAACTAAGAATGGAGAAGAGACGAATACCGGCTGTGGGTGGCATCGGCTGATGGCGGCAGAGATTCCAGCAGCAGGAGACTTCGAGCGGCGGAGCCGGGGCGGCGTTGGGGCGGTGCTACGGAACTAGGGCGGCTGCATCTTCGATTGACCAGCGTAGGGAGACGGCCGGTCCAGTGTGGGGTGGCAGCACCGGCGTCGTCGGGCGGCGGCGCCGGTGCCAGCATCGGGCGGCGGCGTACGGGAGGGGGCGGCGGCTACAGAGTCAAAACGATGGATCAAAGATAAAAATTAGGGATCGAAGGAACAAACATAACATAAGGCATTTTGATCTATTTACAAGTGTTTTACTGTTAAGAAATCATATCAGTCTTAAAATAGCATCTCGATGGTAAAGGAACAAACTCGACTCTATTATAATGTTATTTTGGCGTGTCACATGTTGGGAGTAGCATTTTGGCGAAACCCGTTGTTGAAAATATCAAAATTGCAATTGTCTCGCCGGGCAGAGGAGAATGGAGCGGTAGGCGCGCAGGAGAGGAAAGAGAACCGAGCTCACAGCGTACATGTGGGATGAGTTGGTCCGATCAATATTTTTGGACAAATTCATACCAAATCTAGAGAGAATATTCTATATTGAAGATGATTTCATTCTAGCTATTTTCAAAACAAACACTATAAAAAACATGATATATCCATCCAATCTCACTTCGTCTCATGGACCAAACACTACTTTAGTTAGGCCCCGTTTGGTACGGTTCCAGATTCACAGAGAATCAGAAACGTTTCAGTTCCAATGCAAAAACGGTTTCAGACTCTGGAATAGAATCACTTTAGAAACCGTTTGGCTAGCATATATGTTTCAGTTTCAGGAGAGAGGAGGGAAATGCTAAATTGACCCATTTAACTCTATCTGGTTTGTGGTTGTTCTTCATTTATGTTTGTGAATACGTAATGACGTTGACAATAAAGAAATTGCCTTCGGTCGTAATGTTGATCCCTAGTGAGAATGTTGTAACATTCCTATAAATTTTTATTTTATTTGTATTATCACATTGACGAGTTAAAAAAAACGAAGATAAAAAATTTTGGCCACTGATCCGAAGCATTCTAAAGTGGTGGCAAATCATCGTAATTTTTCTAGAACTTGGACCCGCTTAAGGTTGACCAAAACGTTTCAAGGTGTGGAACACCTTTTCAGGTGTTTCACCTCCACAGTTCAAAAAAGTGAATCACTTCAGAGTGTTTCTCCCCTGAAACATTTCTCTTTTTCACCGTTTGAATCAGTTTCAAGTGGTTCTACCAAGAATCAGAAACGTTTCATCCATCCAAACAGGCCCTTAGTGTTTGCTTTGGGAATTAGAATCTGATTCACAGGAGAACCCCTTTGGTTCGGATTTTCGCTTTTTGGCAGAGAATTTGGAAGGTGCACCTGAACCAAAGGGACCCTAAGTGGGATGAGATGTATCCATCTCCGTTTTTAAAGATGAGATGATCTTATTCTCTTTGTTTAAGAGGGATGGGATCATTCTTGTTTTTCTTTTATTGGGACAATTGTGCCAGCGACTCCACTTTAATATCTAATTGTATGTTTAACCCTATTTTTTAGGTTTGCACGTTTGACCCTTATATTTTAAAATGAAATCTCCGCCTGACCCTAAGTTAACGGTTCTGTTAGTCTCACCTAATTAACATTTTTTACGGAATAAAAATAAGCACATTTATTAAAAAATGGCCAAATTGCCCTCCCTCAACCACTGTCGAAGTGTGCACTAGTACACTTCCCCTAGTACTACTAAGGAGTAGTCCGCGGAGGTTCGTATTCGGTTGGGACGCAAAGCGAAATCAAGCACAAGATGGTGACACGAGAGATTTTACGTGGTTCAGGTGCCTGAGCGTAATACTCCACTCCACGGGGTTTGTGTTGAATTGTATGAGTTTGGATGGCTTCAGATCAGTTTAGATTGGATCATTCTACCGTGCACCACAACCTTTTTATATGCTAAGGACTGCCCGTTACAGTTCAAGCCCGGCCCGACAAGTGGCCCCGACTGTACACGATCTATAGTGTAATGAGAGGTTAATTATGTGACAACGTGCGTTAACAGCAGCATTACCGGTCTTGATATTCCCCTAATCGTGCGCTATTAATATGGCATTAATGACGTGTTAACCAGGTCTTGTAACAGCTAATTGATAGCCTTTGAATGTCCGCGCAGTTGGAGATTCCGCTATCCTCCCGTTGCTGATGTAGGTCCGAGCGTTGACACGTGGAAGCTATGGAGCTTCCCTCTACTGGGGGATATGTCGGTGCCGTTCGACACGTGGCAATGTCGGAGCTTCCCTGAGGAGGGAGGTAGGTCCAACTTTGCAGGACACTTGGCAGCACTGGAGTATCCTAACGAGGAAGGCAGGTCCAGCTCCTCTAGACACATGGCTCTACCGGAGCTACCCCAAGGAAGGAAGTAAGTCCGGTTATGCGGGATGCGTACGTCTGCCACTTAGACATAAGAACTCCTCGACTTTGCTTGCAGTGTCAGGGGGTACCCGATACAAAGGGTACCGACATTGGCCCCTGGGCCCACCTTAGGAAGAGGTCCTCAGGTAGAGGTTATGCTACCGGAGGTGGGTCCATCATCGATTCCCGCATTGCGGCTTCAAAGTCTTTTCCTAGGTAGTTGAGATGGCAGCATGCAGTTATGCCGTCGCCACGTGGCCCTTTTTTGATATGGTGAGTTGGATCTTAGCGTGCAGATCTCACTCAATTGAAGGTCGCCGGTTCCCAATATGAAATTTGTATTGGTTCCCATCATAATCTTTGTAGTCCTATCAGGTTGCCGCCCTCGGGCTTCCAACTTTCCATCATGACAACGGTTCACCTAGTGCGACTTTTTTTTTTAACAAAGTGGACCTGAGCCCCCTTGTCATTGACGAGGTCATTTGAGATTCGGATCTGGAGGTATCTTCCATTCAAGCGTTGTGGAGGCTTACTAAAGGGAGAAAGTCTGCACGGGGAGAGAGCTCTTTACACTTCCATCTGATCATGCGCTTAGAGCTCTCTGCCCTTGCAGCCTTTCTTCCACTTCTGCTCCACTTTGCTGCTATGGAGTTGGGTCTTCCACGCAGCCGGATCAAGAGCGATAGAGAGTTGTCAAGGGTCCGCACCTACATGGGGTGGTTGAGTTACTCCTTCAACAACTCGATTCGCCTTGGCAAGCTCCCCTTCAAAAAGGAAAGCCCCGACGAGATTGTGAACTTCACGGTGTTTGCCATGGTGGGGCTCATCCCGCCATTCTCTAGCTTCTTGCTGATGGTGATAGACTTCTACGACCTGCAACTCCACCACCTCAGCCCCCACTCCTTCTTGCTAGTGGTGACATTCGTCCACTTTTGCGAGATGTGGGTGGGTGTGCCGCCCTGCATCAAGCTCTTCTGGACCTTCTTCATGGTCCACATAACCGGGAAAGAGAATGAGCTTCTCAGCTTCTACTACTTCATGAAGCGCAAGAACTCGCCCTTCAAGTATCTGAAGACGTTCCCTTCTGGGAAGTGGGACGGTTGAAAGAAGGATTGGATGGTCATCAAGGTGGATCACCATGACATGCTGGAGCTACTTGACAGCCTCCCCGTCGTTGACACTGATGCTTGGGCGGTGGTTCCGAAGCTATAGGAGGCATACGACCCAATCCTGACAAGGATTCGGGAGTGCATGGAAGGAGGAGTGACTCCCCTGATGGTGATTGCCAACTTCCTGACCAACTGATGGACTCCGCTGAAGACGAGGGAATGGCCTGCGTGGGCATTCAGTGGAGAGATGGATCCATACTGGATTGATACTAGTATCAGATCCAATTTGGATGAAAAATCTTTGAAGCTTTATCTCCAAAAGCTGCACCACAGAGCCATCAAACCCGACGATCTGACGCCTCCGACAAAGTTTCCGCCCCTAAATATGGTTCTGGAGTTCAGGAGGGAGCTGCGGAAGAATATGCCAATTCTTGACGACTTGGGCGTTGTGGATAGGCGTCGGAGCACTCCTGCAACAGGGATTGTAATCCCCAGAGCTCCTTGCCCTCATGAAGGCTCCAGGATTACGCCAGTTAGTGGCAAAGGAAAAGGTCCCGCGGCTTCACCTCCCAAGAAATCAGCCTCAAGCCGAGGCAAGGAGAAAGCTCCCGTCAAAGCTCCGAGTCGCAAGCAGAAGCCGACAAGAAGCAACAAAAGCACCGTGAAGGAAGCTCCAAGAGAAGTGACACCTAAACCTCGACTAAGGTCTGTGGTGGTCGTGCCCCCAACTTCAGCTAGTCCTTTGACCTGAGTGCCCACATCAGGCGCTTGGTCCGGCAAGTCGACTCTGGCCCCAGTGCTAGCAGAGGGCTTTAGGTCTGGAGCAAGTACTCTTACAATAGAGGTACCAGACGTTGCAGCGATGGCAGCTGCCTCAACACCTAGTTTGAGGCCTGGAGCATCCGCCACACCAATAGCAACGGGCTCCAGCTCTAGACGCCCGAGGAAGAAGATACGTACTAACTGGAGCGGCAATGTCCCTAGGTAAGGGCCGAACCTTCAACTTTTGTTTCGATTTTGTTTCTTGCTTTATTTCGAATTATCTATGTTTTATTTCCAGATTGTTGAAGAAGGAGGTTGCAGAGGCTATGCAAGCTGAAGCTCCTGCCTCGGCTCCAACCCCTCCCCTAGTTGTTGTGGCGGACGACATGACAGCTCCGGCACTGGATGTCATAGAGACAAGTCCAGTTCCCGCAACTGAAGAACTCGTGGTAGCGCCAGACCACGTGGAAGAAGTGCTCGAGCAAACTCCTGTTGTTTTGGAGCCAGCTGCGGAGGTTACGACATCGTTGTTGGAAATCGATGAAGCTACAGTAGAAATCGAGGCGCCGATCTGGGAGGTGGAAACACCAGAGGTGGCCATGCCCAATCCTGCACAAGAGGATCCGACTGCTAGCCTGCCAACTTTTGAACCAATGGCTGAAGATCCGGTTGCGGAACCCTCGTCATCAGCTCCAGGAGTAGAAGATCCGACGACTGGACCCTCTTATCCAGCTCCAGAGGTAGAAGTTCCAGCTGCGGGACCTTCCTCGACCGTATTGGAGATTGACAAGCTTCCGAAGATCGACCCCGACGACATTGAGCTATTGGAGACCACGCTTGTGTCGTGGGTTCCTAATGTTGTTTTGGAAGACCCGTTGGAGCCTGCAAAGGCACCTCATGCGAGCCCGAATCCAATTCCTGTGGAGTTGTCAATCTACGATGCCTGCTCAATCCTCCGATAGGTCCAACTTGCTTTTGACTATGACCGCAAGTTTCTCGAAGAAGAGCACAACACCCTAAAGCTTTGGCGCGATAGGATACTCTTTGAGACAAAGCTGACGCAATGTCGGCTGGTAGACCAGAAGGAGTCGGTGGCTAAGGAAAAAGCTCGGCAGTTGCCCCTGAACAAGGTGCTAGATGAACGAGAGGCTGCTATCCAAAACCTCGATAAAAAGACTCGGGAGATCTACGAGCACGCCTAGAAGGTCCATGAATTGGCCAACAGCCGCTCGGAGAGTCTCGAGATTGTGAGAGAAGAGCTCAACAAGCACCGAGAGAAGCTTGATAATAAGGGGGTTGAACTCCAAGAGAAGTAAGATAAAATCCAGCAGTGGAAGGATGAGCTCTCCCAGAAGATGACACGCGGCGAGCAGAACTTGGTTGTCCGTGTGGATCAATTCAAGTCATGGTGCGAGGAAGAAAAGCACTGATTGTGGCGGGCGGGTCAGGATGTCAGCAACAGAGAAAGTGACATCTCTGCCCGGGAGGACAAGATTAAGGAAAAATAGAAAGACCTTGCATAAAGGCAAATCCGAGTACACCTCTGAGAGAAACAAGTCGCCGACCAAGAGAAGCTGCTGGCTGAACAAATTCAACGTCATGCTAAGGAGGTCAAGCGCTTCTCAAAAGAGGGCTCTGCGGAGCTTTCATCTGCAAGGAGGTTGCTAGAGGAGCTCTGGAGCTCAAGGAAAATTGAGTCTCATCAAATCTGGGACCTCCTCGAGCGATCTAATGAAGCTCTGGTGTCTAGCGGGTTTAGTCCGGTTCGTCCGGATGACCCAGAGCTTGAGATGGACAAGGCCCTGGAAGCTTTGAGCTCCGCTGTCAACAAGATGGACGCTATGGGAGACATAATCGTTGACCAACTGGAGACAGAAGGAAAGTCCCTGGCCAAGAACGTCACCGAGTATGTGCTGACGTGCTTCAAGAACCAGGACCCAAAGATGTCTCTAGCTCCGGTGGTTGAATGACCCATTGCCGAGGAGGAAGAAGCTGCCAAGACCAGCATCCAAGAAGTTGCCTAGATAGTTGCCTTGTTCTTTGTTAGAAACTGCAACAACTAGGACTTTCCTCTTTGTACCATCAACTTGTAAATCTCCAATTTTGAATGAATGAATGAAATCCTTTCAATTTCCATTTTTGTCTTCAATACATTGCCCTTTTATCTTGTTGCCCCCCTGGTAGATGTGTTCAATTGATTGAGGACATCTATCATGAAGGAACTTGACAATGTCTTGAAAATTTGTTAACTTTGAACTCGTAGCCAGTATGATAGCTCTGAGGTCTGAGTCTTGCCTCCGATATCTCCAAGGACCCTTTTCTACGTTGACGGCAGGCCTCCTCGGAGTTGTTGGGGCTTGGTAGCTTGGACGGCGCCCACTGCCAACTCGTAGAATGTCGACGGCGGCCCCCCTGGGGGTTGTCAAAGCTTGATAGCTTTGACAGCGCCCACTATCAATGAGTAGAACATCGACGACGGCCCCCTGAGGGTTGTCGGATCTTGGTAGCTTTGACGGTGCCCACTGTCAACGTGTAGAACGTCGACGGCGGGCCCCCTCGGGGTTGTCGGAGCTTAGTAGCTTCGACAGCGCCCACTGTCAACGCATAGAACGTCGAATGTCGGCCCCTTGGGGGTTGTTGGAGTTTGGTAGCTTCGACAGCGCCCACTGTCAACGCGTAGAACATCAACGACGGGCCCCCTGAGGGTTGTTGGAGCTTGGTAGCTTTGACAGCGTCCACTTTCAACGCGTAGAACGTCGACTGCAGGCCTCCTGGGGGTTGTTGAATCTTTGTAGCTTCGACAGCATCCACCATCGCCGATGTCGCTTGTCATCAATTGCTCATTTTTTCCTGCGCATAAGAGACAAGAAAAGCAGTAATATTCCTTGTCTTGTCAATATTTTTATTGCGGCTTACTAGCCTTGTTTGAAATGTAGGTCCCAACTAATTCTTTGAAAAATATAAGTATTCTGATTAAATTTCCAAAAATCCATATGCTTTCCGGACCCACCTTACTTAGACCTGCCGGAATATGTAGAGTGGCATACTTAGGGTGCTTGATCAGGCTAAGTCGATAGCACACTCTGGACCTATGTTGGCTTTGGTTTTCAGGCGAGTAGACCATCTAGCAATAATCGAGATCTAATGGAAAATCATAAAAAAGACTTACATTTTTCTCATGAATTATTAGGACCTTAATTCACTAGGATTGCACAACATCACTATTGACAAGAAGGTATAAAATGAAATGAGCTTGTACAAATGAAATGCATGTTGAGTCTTCCTGTATAAAATGTTTCCCATTAAGGTCCGACTAATAGGGGAAGACAAGGACACACTTAAAGTACATGACCAAGTTAAGTGTGCTATTCATCGTAATCTGACCCAGAGAAGGTAAATGCACACCTAAAGTACAGTACCAAGTTAAGTGTGTTAGGACCTTTCCAACTTTGTCCATAGACTCTAAGAGATACAACTTACACAAATACAACCTCACTTCTATGTAACTAAGTGTAGAAGTTATGGAGATGCTCGATGTTCCAGGGGTTGGAAAGTGGTATCCCATCCTCTATCGCCAAGCGAACGCATCCGGGGCGAGATACTTTGATAACCCGGAAATGACCTTTCCAGCTTGGGGAGAGTTTGTTCATCCCTTCTCGAGTCAGTATTCAGCGCAACACCAGATTACCTTCTTCTAACTGTCAGTTGCGCACGAACCTTTGATGATAGCGCTGGAGCACCTGACGGTATTGCGCGTTTTGAACAGCTGCTCGACACCTTGCTTCGTCAACGACGTCTAGGTATTCACGCTGTAGCTGGTCCTACGTGGCTTCGTCGAAGGTACGGACATGGAGAGAACCCGTGGTGATCTCCGGAGGAAGCACTGCTTCAGCTCCGTACACCAGGAAGAAAGGTGTCTCTCCCGTAGCCCGACTGGGTGTTGTTCGGCTCGCCCATAAAGCAGACGGGAGCTCCTCTATCCAGTTGGCACCATGCTTCTTCAAACATTCATAAGTGCGCGTCTTGAATCCCTTGAATATCTCTGCATTTGCTACCTCAACTTGGCCATTACTTGCCGGATGTGCTACTGAGGCGTAGCTGACTTGTATGCCGAGATCTTTGCAGTACTCTTGGAATGCTGCACTTGTGAATTGGGTTCTGTTGTCAGTGATGACTCTATTCGGAACTCCAAATATGCAGACAATAGACTTCAAAAACTTGATGGCTGATTGCTTGTTGATAGTCACAACTGGAATAGCTCCCAACCACTTCGTGAACTTGTCGATGGCGACATACAAGAACCGGTAACCTCCGTCAGCTTTTGGGAAAGGTCCCAAAATGTCCATTCCCCTCACAACAAATAGCCATATGGAAGTATCATCTGTAGTGACTGAGCTGGTATGGGGATTTTCTATGCGTGAAACTAACATGCTTCACACTTATTGACCAACTCGACTGCGTCCTGGAGTGCTGTAGGCCTATAAAAGCCATGCCGAAAGGCCTTCCGACCAACGTGCAAGAAGACGCGTGATTCCCACACTCGCCTCCATGGATCTCCGCGAGGAGCTCGCAGCCTTCTTCTCGGGAAATGCCCCGCATTAGAATGCCATTTGCACCACGTCGGTAGAGATCTCCTTCTACCAACGTGTATCTTTTAGCCAATCTGACAATTCACTAAGCGGATACACCATATTTAGGAAGGATGTTGTCTTTAAAGTAGCTCCGGACCTCCGAGATTCATGCATCGGAGCTTACTTGAGATTTTGGATCTTGCGCGCTTGGTTGCTCAGAGCTTCCTGTAGCGCCTACGATCCTTGGTGGGCGCCATGGTAACAGGGCCACCGGGCACCAGCTTCTGGGTGCTGGTCTCGCCCCCTTCACTCAGTTTGGCAGGCTGGGCGACAGGGGCAGATAATCTCCTGACAAAAACTCCTTCTGGTGCTGGAGCTCTGATCGAAGCTTTCGTCGAGAGGTCGTTAGCTTCAGCATTGTTGAGATGCCGGACATGACGGAGATCGAGGACATGGAAGTCCTTCTGCAACTTCTGGACTTCAAGTAAATAAGCAGCAAGTTGGGGGTTGTTGCAACTGCATTCACCTTTGACTTGCTTGATGACGAGTAGCAAATCACCCTTCACCAGGAGCTGCCAGATGCCATATGATAGCGCCACCTTGAGTTCGAAGATGAGAGCTTCGTATTCCACCATGTTGTTGGTTGCCTTGAAGTCTAGGTGCACCAAGTACTTGACCTTCTCCCCGATCGGAGCGAGGATAAGTATTCCAGCTTCGACCCCTTGCTTCTACACGAATCCGTCAAAGTAGAGAGTCCAGTGAGGCTCTGTGAAGACCATGACCTTAGGTTCTGACTTCTGCTCATCGGGGCCCATTGAAGTTGATGAAGAAGGTGTACACTCCGCCACAAAGTCAGCGAGCGCCTAACTCTTGATTGCATGTCGAGGCAGGAATTCGAGGTTGAATTTGTTGCCGACTTGGTGATATTTTTGTAGAATTGGGATTATGTAAAATAGCTCGCAGTGGATAAAAAGTTACCACTGAAATCTTGTGGGCTTGGAAGTAATGATGAAGCTTCCTTGAGGCAATAAGCACTGCATACAACAACTTATGTACCTCAATATACCGAGTCTTAGCGTCGTGCAGTACTTTGCTGATGAAGTACACTGGTCGTTGGACAGTTCAGACCCTCTAAGAGGGGTTCAAAGCTTCTTCTTCATCAACCCATACCCTCCCAAAGGGGTACGAACCTTCTCCTTCTTCTTGAGTAGAAACTCCCTCGGATGAGTGAGGTTGATCCATAGACACCTTGCATTTAGGATCCGTGCCTATGGGCTGAGACCCAGACTCGCCTTCAGGTAGCTTCGGACCCTCTCGGAGGGGTCTAGGCTCCTGATTGAAGATGTTTCTGGTCCCTTCGCAACCAGAACCATGCTGACAACCTCCGTAGTTGCAGTGATGTATAGCAGAAGAGGCTCACCAGGCTCTGGAGCTACAATGATTGGTAGTGTCGTGAGAAGTTGCTTGAGCTCCTGGAATGCCTTCTCTGCTTCTTCAGACCAATAGAATGATCCGGACTTTCTCAACAGCTTGAAGAAGGGTAGCGCCTGCTCTACCAGCCTTGAAATGAATCGGTTGAGCGAAACTAGACACACAATTAGCTTCTGGACATCCTTGACACGGGATGGAGGCCGTATCTCCTAGATGACTTTGATTTTTGCCGGATTTGCCTCAATTCCTTGGTTAGTCACCAAGAAACCAAGGAGCTTCCTGGAGATAACACTGAAGACACACTTGTTCGGATTGAGCTTCATGCACGTTAGGCATAGCTTGTCGAAGATAGCTTGGAGATTGTCCAGGAGTGAATCTTGGTTCTTCACCTTGACGACGATGTCATTGATGTAGACTTTCACCAGGTCCCTAATAAGCTCCCCAAAGGTTTTGTGCATGCCTCGCACAAAAGTTGAGGCATCATTTTTGAGACCAAAAGGCATAGATATGTAAAAGTACAACCCATCTACAGTATGCTCTTGATCTTCCTTAGACATTCGAATTTAGTGATAACTAGAATAGGCGTCTAACAAACACAGTAACTCACACCCGAAGGCAGAATCCACTATCTGATCTATTCTAGGTAGTGGAAATGGATCTTTTGGACATGCCTTATTGAGTTTGGTGTAGTCAATGCACATTCGAAGCTTCCCGCCGACCTTGGGTACAACGATTGGGTTTGCCAGCCATCGTGGATGATGAACCTCCCAAATGAATCCACCGTTGAGCATCTTCCTGACTTCTTGTCTGATGAAGTTCTGCCGCTCAACTGATTGCTTCTGGGGCTTCTGTTGTATGGGTCGTGTGTCGGAATAGATCTTCAAACGATGCTCGATCACTTCCCTGGGGATCCCAAGCAACTGTGACGGTTGCCATGCAAACAAGTCAACATTTGCTCGGAGGAATGTGACGAGCGTGAGTTCCTATTTGTCAGTCAGACCCCCCGATATACGGGTAGTCTGATTTGCATCAGAACCAGTTTGTATGACTTTGACGGGTATGTATGTGTCGCCGTTTGGTTGCACACGAGGTGTAGAAGATGAGCCATGCTGACGTGAGCTCGGAGGTTGAGCAGCTTGCTCCTTGCCGGACCCTTCTTCTTGCGCTGTAGCAAGCACATGAAGTTCTTCGAGCGTAGTTACTCCAGCAGTGCAATCCCCTCGGATCCGAAGGACATCTGTTGGAGTTGGCATCTTCAACACCAGGTAGCCATAATGAGCTACAACCATAAACCTGTACAGGACTGCCCTGCCTAGGATGGCGTTGAAGGGAAGGCTGATGTGTGCTACATCGAATACCAACTTCTTAGACCTATAATTATATCGAGTCTTAAAGGTCACCGGAAGAGTAACCGATTTGAGAGGAGTGATCACTACAGGAATCGCGATAATAGACGACAGCCAAGAACCATCGTCTATAAGGCATGAACCGTCGTCTATAGCTTATAGACGACGGTTTCTGCTTATAGACGACAGTTCTTAGCCGTCAACGATTATTTGTCGTCTATAAGTTAATTGACGATGGTCTTTTCCAGCCGTCGTCAATTAGTTACGACTGCCACGCGTGGTAGTAAGTAGATATAATAGATGATGGCCTAAAATAACTGTCGTCTATAAGGCACTTATAGACGACAACTAAAGAAAAATGTCGTCTATAAGTGTCTTATACACGACAGCCCAAAAGGAACTGTCGCCTATAAGGCCCTTATAGACGACGACCACTAAATAACTGTCGTCTATAAGTGTCTTAAAGACGACGGCCACTAAATAACCGTCATCTATAAGCTTTTTATTTTATTTTTTAAAAAAGGAAAATAACAGATATATCACAGGCATTCAAACAATAGATATATCACAACAAGCGACAACAACACTTTATATGAGTACACCTCTGGTACAGTTCTAGCTTATTACAGTACACCATCTAACAATCTAGATTGATACAGCCTCCCCCGCTACAATTCTTCCTCCGTAAGGCATTCCATCTGTTGTCAGCTGATATAAGCTCTGGTGGTCCTTCAAAAAAAAAAGAACAAATCTTAGGATTTGAGTCCAACATGAAAAACAAAATTTGATCATGAATAAGAATATAAGAATGTATTGGCTTGCATTCTATAATGTCTCAAATAGACTAGGAAGTAGAATGTATTTTGAAAATAAGGGCATACATTCATATAGAAAGCTCACCATGATTGGTCAAAGTGTACATGCGGATAACGGACAATAACTGGTTGAACAGAGTAGCCAGGTATGAATGCTCCATGCTGAAATAAAATCAGGAATCTCCCGTTTGTTGTAGTGCCTTCAGGAAATAACATGACCCGTGGAAAGCTTTTGCAAGGTGCCTTTCTCTGAAAGCACATCCTAAAGAGTATGTAACATATGAACAAATAAAAAATAGACAATCACTTTATTTACATTTATACGCTAGGATGAGTTGGCTTGTATTGACAGTTGTCCATTGAAAATGGTTCTACAAGAATCTGTAAAATAGACAACTGCAAGTGCTAACTTTATGTCATTCTTGTTATTCTACCTTACAAGTTACCAAAAATGCAACTGGATGTTGGAAATAGAAATAACAGATGATTCAATTGAAAACTTTTAGTGTGACCAAAACATAATGTCCCTAACAACATGATATTAATTTATCTGCAAACCATGTGGGTGAGAGGGAAAAGTCTTACCTTTATTTCATTAACAGCAGCCTTCCGTGAAGTTGGTGAGAATCTATCAACATATATAACCTCTTACAGCAGTCTAGTAAATTGCAACTTATAAGAAGATGTAAACATATTTACCTGCATTGCTCGAATAATTGTTCCTACAAATGGTATGGCATCATGCGAGTCAGATGAAACAATGGTGGGGAACAATTCATAGAAGAATATTGGTTATATGTATGATACATGATTGGAAACAACTATAGGTGCAAGTTCTCTAGGAGCAGGCCTTCCTTTCCTTTTGATCCAGTGGTATACCTAACACAACACCAAAAAATCAACAAATGTAACTGTCAGGAAAAATACTTTAGAACTTCAAAAAGAGAAACAGACGTAAACTGTATTCCTTCAACGCTGCTCTACTCATCTCAGCATATGAAAGAAGCAAAAGAAGTTCTTTAAAAGAAAAGAAATTATATATTGTGGAAGAAAACTACAGTCCAAACTGAAAATAAATACACAATTAAAATGAGGATGGATAATACCCAAACGAGAAGTCAAGAAATGACAACGTTATGCATAATGCTTGCTTGAAGTTCTTGTGTAATTTTGTGTGCAAGTACGTGAATGACAACATTCTAGACAGTTGTATTTTCATCCTAACTCAAGCCAGGTTCCAGTACAATCTGAATACTTACATCATAAGACAAATACCTGCTCACAAAGATACAATCATATATGATCGAAAGAGAAAATTGATATAGTTTACTTACCGTGGCCATAAAAACTGACTTAGTTGAGCCAGGACAAATGATCTGCAGGGTAAAGGACCCTATCTCTCAAGGTCCTGTAAGCTTCAATTGTGATGTTGACCTCATTGGCACCTTTTCGCTTAATCCATATTGCTGCGTGCTTCAGCACAACAACATTCTCAATGGTGCCTTGGATCAAACGTCTTTCACTGCACCCAACAATCTGAAATCACGAATGACTCCGTCATTTTTTGGAGGGGAATTGGATGTGAGTAATTGTAGTGAAACTACAAAACATATAGCCTACCACTCGTCGAAGCTCGACGGCGGGCCCGCACGACTTCCTCCTCGGCGGCTCCGCGTAACTTTCTCCTCGGTGACGAGACGGCGGCCCTGCATGGCTTCCTTCATGGCGGTGAGATGGCGGCCTCGCGTGGCCTCCTCCTCAGTGGCACGATGGCGTGGTGTGGCGACAGGGCGACGGCGGCCCCACGCGGCTTCCTCCTCGGCGGCGCGACGGCACGGTGTGGCGGCATGGACGGCGCGGCTCCTCATTACTCAAAAGAATCAAGATGGAGCACATAGCTAGATTGATGACTTTGGAAAAGAGTTACCAACAGTGTGAATACTGGTCCATAACACAGCTAACAAGGTTAGGTTGCG
Source organism: Tuctoria greenei (assembly GCA_036927565.1). Taxonomy (NCBI): domain Eukaryota; kingdom Viridiplantae; phylum Streptophyta; class Magnoliopsida; order Poales; family Poaceae; genus Tuctoria; species Tuctoria greenei. The sequence goes on from JAYESD010000004.1 coordinate 35,217,671, forward strand.
CGCTTTGGGCTGATTTGAACATAGTTTTTGGGCATGTGTGAATTCAATGCTTACTTGTTACCACATCTGAGCATTAAACTCCATACATCTCTTTGCATTTATAATTCTGCCTACCAGCCAGACAATGTTGACTTATTTTCACGACAAACCTGTCAGTAACTTGACAATTTCAGATGGAGGATAGTTGTTTTGTTGGCAGTAATCACCTGTAACCAGGGACGAAATCCAGCCAGTAGGAGGGGTCACGTCTGGACTCCGGCAGCGTGTGATGGTCGAAGTAGTCACGCCAACCAAGCACGGCGTCGTCATTGGCGAGCATACGGCTGCCATATCCTTTCGCCGCCGCACGCGCCTCTGGACGGGTCGCATGCGAACCGGAGTTTGTCTTCCATGGGCGAACGGAAGAAGGCAAGCCCGGCCCCGCGCATCGCGTCCAGGAGCTCCCGCGGCACGCCGTGGCCGACCACGTGGAAAGCGCCCCAATCCGCGCACGCGGCACGGACCGCATTGGCCGTGGAGGCGGACGAGAGGTTGACGACCGGGAAGGAGAGTGCGGCGGCGCAGTGGGGGGAAGAGGTGGCCGGGCGGTGCTCGGGAGGCTGGACGTACTGAGCCGGGAGGTTGGACACGCTGGCGTCAGCGAGGGCCTGGACACGCGCCGGCGCTGCGGTTTCCATTGGACGTGCCCTAGAGCAGTGGCGGCGACGAAAGTTGGAGGAGCGAGTGAAATGAGGAGTTAGTTGCTCGCGCGCAGGTAAATATTCCCTAATAGACGACGGTAATAGTTGCACCGTCGTCTATAAATCCTTATTGACAACAGTCGTATGAAATTGTCGTCAATTAACGTTCGGGTGGGCCCATATTTTGACCCATATTGAAGGCGGAGATTATTAACAACGGTTAACCGTCGTCTTTAACTAATAGAAGACGGTATTAGGTTAACCATCGTCAATTAAGTTTTAATAGAAGACGGCTAAATTTAGCCCTCGTCAATTAAATAAAAGACGATGGCACCGTCGTCTATTAATTTGGTCGTCGTCTATTGTCGCGATTCTTGTAGTGGATGGCCTTCGGACCTACTCCAGAGAAGGGACATGAGGGACGAAAGTCCAAGATGTTGAGCTGGAGCTTCACGAAAGCTACAAAGCTGAGGAGGTTGAGTGCCATACCTCCATCCAACAAGACATGATAAAGCTGAATGTTATTGATAGTCGGAGAGACCATCAAGGGTAACTGACCAGCTCCAGTCATGTTCTTCGGGCAGTCTGAAGCATCGAAGGTGATTGCAGTGTCTATCCACTTCCGATGAGGCTCCGCCTTGGCAGTAGGGGCTACAACAGCCATCTCCCGATGCATAGTCTTCAGGATGCGCCGAGAGGTGATATCCCATGACCCTCCATATATCATATGGAGATTCTTCATACGCTCATTTTTGGAGGTGTCAGAGTCATCGTAAATAGTGTTGTAGACTGCCTTTAACAACTTCTTGACGTCTTGGAAGCCTAGCTCCTGATCGGATGAAGCTTCACTGACTTTTTGCTTTCCTTCACACTGACGGAAAGGAGGTTCTTCATGATGCTTGTTGCTGCGTTCAATAAGCCTTTTGACCTCGCGATAGTCTTCAAGATTGTGTGTTGTCGATTTGTGAATCGGACACCACATCTTTTCACCATCACCGTGTTCACATTATGGTCGAGGTCATTTGTCGGGGCGTGGCCCCCGACCACCAGGTGCTGCAGCAGTGACAACGGTTGGTGTTCCGGCCAGCGACTTCTTTTTGCCACTGGACTTCTTCTTCTTTTTTCCACTATCGGAGGCATCAACTTCAACTTTGGAGGAAGGTTTACCAGCCTCCGCAGCTGGTTTGGAGTGCATGTCACAACCCTCTGCAGCTCTGGCGCATTTATCTTCTAGGCTGAAGAGCTCCGTGATGCTGCTGACGTTTTTGATTGTCAGCTTCTCTAACATCTTCTTATCTCAAACCCCCTATTGAAACACAACGACGACATAAGCATTTGAGATTGTAGGGATGGTGTTCCGTACTTGAGAAAACCGTTGGATGAACGATTGCAGCGACTCTCCCGATTTTTGTTGTATGACAAACAGGTCTAGCTTTGTGCTTGGCTGGGTGTAGGAGCTCCCAAAGTTGGCGGTGAACTGGCGACATAGATCCTCTCAACTGTAGATGGAGTCAGGAGGTAGACTCATGAACCAGGACCTTGCAGTCCCGGTTAGAGCCACGGGAAAGTAGTTGGCTATCACAGCCTCATTGCCTCCAGCCGCGGGGATGACCGTGAAGTAAATCTGAAGAAACTCAACAAGGTTGACTGGCCTGTAGTATTTCTTCGGCATATGAGGCTGGAACTTAGGTGGCCACTCGACCATGCGAAGATGCATGGCCAGAGCTGAACATCCTCCCCCACTCCCAGGGGAGAAGGGTTTTCGTGAGCAACTCATCTCTCGCGAGCGCGCTCGATGTGGATGCGGCCGTCCTGCCTCATATAGCAGCAGTCGATCTCCGACCAGAGGTCCTGCATCGGGAGCATTGATGTCGTATGAGTGCAGCGAGCCTCAGAGGGCAGTGACATCACTTGCTGGGAGGGCGTCCTGTGTTGCGATGCCTGAGGACCAAGTCTACCAGACAAGGTCCTGTTCCGAGTAGGTGCCTGCTCCGTGTTGGGTAGACCTTGATTGCTGATCACATTGGCTGCGGCTACAACCAAATGCTCTACATCTGCGCGCCATTGTTCCATCTCGCCCGGAGGAGCTCCTGGCGCTAGAGGACGCTGGAGAAGAGTTCGCGCTGCATTCAGCGTGTTCTCAGGTTTGTTTGTCGATGCAAAGACCAACACGAGCACACCATCCTACTAAGATGGTGGAAGTGGTGGTGGAACGACACCCGCCGGAATCACAACATTGGCTGGCTACTGCACGTTGGAGGAATTTCCTCCAGTAGGCTGCATAGCCGGTCCGTTGGATGAAGCGGCAGCTAAATTCACCATCTTGAATCTTGAAAGCCGCTCCTCTACCTGGCGCGCCAAATGTCGAAGTGTGCACTAGGACACTTCCTCCGGTACTAATAAGGAGTAGTCTGCAGAGGTTCATATTCAGTTGGGATGCAAAGTGAAATCAAGCACAAGATGGTGACACGGGAGATTTTACGTGGTTCGGGTGCGCGTAATACCCTACTCCATAGGGTGTCTGTGTGTTGAATTGTATGAGTTTGGATGGCTTGAGATCAGTTTAGATTGGATCATTCTACCGTGCAGCGCAACCCTTTTATATGCTAAGGACTGCCCGTTACAGTTCGAGCCCGGCCCGACAAGTGGCCCCGACTGTATTAACTACCCTGTACACGATCTATAATGTAATGAGAGGTTAATTTTTGACAACCTGCCTTAACAGCAGCATTACCGGTCTTGATATTTCTCTGATCGTGCATCATTCATATGGCATTAATGATGCATTAACCAGGTCTTATAGCAGCTAATTGATAGCCCTTGAATGTCCGTGTAGTTGGAGATTTCGCTGTCCTCCCGTTGCTGATGTAGGTCCGAGCGTTGACACGTGGAAGCTCTGGAGCTTCCCTCTACTGGAGGATAGGTCTGGTGCCATTGGACATGTGATAGTGTCGGAGCTTCCTTGAGGAGGGAGGTACGTCTGGCTTTGCAAGACATGTGGCAACACTGGAGTATCCTAATAATGAGGGAGGCAGGTCCGACTCTTCTAGACACGTGGCTCTACCAGAGCTAGCCTAAGGAAGGAGGTAGGTCCGGTTACGCAGGATGTGTATCCCCTTCGAATGTCAGCCACTTGGACATAGGAACTCCTTGACTTTGCTTGCGGTGTTAGGGGGTACTCGATACGTAGGGTACCGACAACCGCGATCGAACAGAGCCCCAGTACTCCATGTTCGCGTCAACAACGCCTCGTTGGGTCGGCGGACCTAATTCTGGCGGCAAAGGACTCCCGCGCCTGCTAGGGACGACGGCGGCGGAGGGCCGCAGCCTACGAGAGAGATTGAGTAGATTAGCGGCGCCTCCACTGCCGACGCCTCCAACCGTCGGTGCTCCCACCATTGGCGCCTCAACTCGGTGAGCCCTCACCTCAATATCTTTTATCCCCTATCAATTCGAGGTGGTGGTGGTGGGCGACTCGACGGTGGGAAACACAGCTTCTAGTGTGGTTCACGCGCGACGAGTTTGCCCTCGACTCCAAGTCCACCATCGGCGTTGAGTTCCAGACACGCGCGCTCACGATGCACCTTAAGCACGTCAAGGCGCAGATCTGGGACACCGCCAGCCAGGAGAGGCACGTATGTACGTGCTCTATATTTCTACCCGTATGTGGTGCTCCAGCGATCCGCCACCGAGCTTGTATCGCCGACCGGCGAAGCGAAGCTTCACACATCGTCATATGTTCATCATTACATTATTCCCATGCTCTGTTTACATCCACGCGCGCTAGGAAGTAGGATCAATGTTTGGATTGCACTCGAAGGAATTCTGGTTCGGTACGCGTGTAGTACATTTGAAGCTCTACGTACCTTTTGTTACATAAAAGCTTCTCATTGGTTTGGGTGTTCCCATGACTTTGTGTATACTGCGTAGTCCACAATCTTGTTGTTTTACGTTGACAATGAGATCCGATAAGTTACTTCCATATGTGGAGATGATGTCAGCTATTTCGTTTCCAAAATCATTCTTCATTTATCTAAAATTTAGAATATATTTTATGCAAAATGCAAAGACCACACCATTTATTACAGTGGGAAGAGGAAGAGGAAGAGGTAGAGGTAGAGGTAGAGGTAAAGGAATAGAAAGAGGGAGGGAGACAGGAGAGAAAGGCTAACTGAATGGTTTGATATTTGAATGTCCATGTAATTGATAGTTATTTTTTGACGTTCTTGTTTTATTATTTTGAGGCTACTGTTTATCTATTTTATGTCTGTGGACATGCATTATGTTAATTATTATGTCTGTGGACATGTTTTCGTCCGATATTATGTTAAATATTGTGTGAACTGTCATATATGTGATATTATTTGCAATGAGAATTTATATATAATGTCATTGTTTTCTGTTCGGATGGTTAAATTATAGTTGAATTGCTGTCTAAATTTTTATAAATTTAAATTGAATACAATTGATATATTTAACTAAATGCAAATTATTAAAAAAGTATTTCAATTATTGCTGAATTTTTTATGTTCATAGTAGGGTCGTAAATGAACATTACAATTAAAAGTAGAGTCAATTGTGCAAAGGGTAAATATGTCTTTTAGTCATGGAGTTAACGCTGTTACGTGATGTTAACGGAGTAGGGTCATTTCATTTGCTCATTTCAAAAAAACAGGGTCATACATACAAACCCGAGAAAAGAAGGTCAATTATACAATTTGAGTGAGAAAGGAGACCAATTTCACAAATGGCCCTTTTTTGTTCAAGGAAAGAAGAGGGATGGGCCCGTAGGCCTGGTGATGGGCTGGACCCAAAGGGTTCTTTCACAACTGATTTCAGCGCTTCTAAAAACTTAAGCTAAAACAAAAGAATTTTTATCCGATCCGGATTCGATACGACCCTTTTATTTTTAGTTCATTTTTAGGCTCTTTTACCAGCCCTAAATGGGGATGACGGAGTTCGCTAGGCTGTTATTCAGTCGTCACTCGACCATTTCAACAAACACTTGCCATGTATCGAAGGACAGGCAAGCAGAACGGAAATTGCTCCTCGCCGTCATCTTTGTTGCAGTGCAAAGCAGAGCAGAATCACAAAAGCAACCAACAAGCGAAGGTTCAAGAAGCTACGCCACGAAAAGAGCACCACTTCTGTGAGCAAGCAAGGAATGGAAAAGATCAGCACCGCTTCGGTGAGCAAGAAGGGCTCATCATTCATGGTGGTGGCGAGCATGAGCACGGTGGAGGCGCTCAAGGACCAGGCGGGGTTGTGCCGCTGGGAACGGAGCAGGCAGGCAATAGAGAGGAGAACGGAGCAGGAGTGGGAGTGGCAGGGACAAGACCAACGCTGCCACCGCGAGAATGTCTTCGGCGAGTGGCGCGGCGCCGCCGCTGCCGAACACCAGGCGGACGAAGACCGATGACGCCGTCGGCGAGACCACGAACCCAGCTCCCACTCGCGCGTCTCGCCCACACCATGGTCGAGCATCGGCTTGCTGTCCGCCCTGCCGTTGAGCTCAGTTGACCGCGTCGTTGGGGAGCATCGCAGTGCTGCCACTGCCGCCGCCGAACACCGGCGTCGTTGGGGAGCATCGCGGTCAGCAGCGTCGCGAGATCCTCTGTTCGTACCATGGCACTGGTGGCTCACTTCAAACGACAGGCAGAGGCGAACGGAGCGGGGATCGGGTTTGTCTGACCTAACTACCGTGACTTAAAACCGTGTAGTACATTTGCATCAGTTTGCATCAGCAGTTCATTTTATCCGATGGTTTAGAGGCAGGCAAATCTCGTCTCTCAGCAGAACCAGGTGCGTACTGCACCGTTTTAAGTCACATGACTTAAGTTAGACGATTCCGATCCCGGAGCGGAGGCATGCGGGAGAGGGAGGAGAATAGAGCTCACAGAGTTGAAAGTGGGATGAGTTAGTCCGCTTAATTTTTAGGGGCGAATTCATTCTGAATCTGAAGCGAATATTCCTCTTTGGAGATGACTTCATTTCAGTTGTTTCTCAAACTAACACTATCATAAATGGGATCGCCCTATTCTATCTCAATTCATCCCACTGACCCCTCTGTGAATCATATATGATCGATGGAGTGGACGTTGCTGGCGTAGTATAGAATTATCCTAATTTATTTGTGAATGATTCTAGCTTCTTTTGATTCAAAAAAGCAAGTCAGTTAAAAGTTGATTGAATTTCTTTGTGCATTAATCTATAGACTACCGACCTAATCTGGTTTAAGAGTATGTGATCGAGAATGCGCACATCATACTTTTCACATATACTCACAAAAGTTAAGAGGCGTAAGAATGGACTTGTTGAGAATTAAGGAAAAGCTGTCACCGACTCTCCTCTTCGATAGCATATCTGGTGCAAATGTACTAAAAATTTAAAATATGAAAAATTTCCATGCAAGCTGTCAGATATATTGTGCATCTGCGGTTGATTCTCTGGGTGATCTGTTTGGAATGGAGGAAACTATGGACCCTTTCCTGAGGAAAGGAATCAATTCCTGTGTATTTCATGGAAAGAAAATCCTCCAAAGAAAACAAAGGAATCATGTGCTGGTTGAGGCCTCCCACTCCCTCCATCTGTTAATTCATTTCCTTACCCTTCCAAAAGAATCAACGTAATCACTGTCTCCGTCCTCTTTCCCTCCATAGCTGAGGCGTAAGAAAAAATAGCATCAATCAATGGTCATATATAGCAACAAGAAGGTTGTTTACATTGATAATTTGTGCAACGGTCATATATGTGCATTGGTTTGTGTACAACAACACTTATGGTTCCTAACAACACATGCTTATTTTCTTCTGACAAAAAAAGTTAACTAATCAATCATTACCAACTATGGGTTGAGTATGTTGCTAGAATAAAGGATGAGATATATTTTCTTTTTACATATCTGGACTAAGATGTTGGTAATCAAATAGCCTCTATATTTTTTATCATTAGTAAATTCTATTTAGACTTTGTTAATTACCTCAAAAATTTCAATTCCTATGTTGTGAGTTTCTTTCAATCTAAACACTTTAAAATCTCATTCCTCTATTTTGAATTCCTACGGTTTTCTTACTTTTTCAATTCCTGTGTTTTCTCCATTCCTATATTTTTTTTCTATTCCTTTGTTTTTCGTTCATGCATTCCAAACAGGGCCTGAGGTTGTGCATCTACAAATCCAAAAGTCAGACTAAAAAAAAACTGAAAGAGGAATCTGCATATTTACCAAAAACTACAGGAGGCAATGTGCATCTCTTCGAATGAATCTCCATTGTAGATGGACGATCGAATGAATTGCATTAAAAATTTCATATTTTCAAATTTCAGTGTATTTGCAACGGCTGGATATGCACATGTCGTCTTCGTCCAACAAGAGCAGCAGCAGCGGCATCGTCATCAACATCATCAATACTATAGTACACCCCCATTATTAAAAGCAAGCAAATTAGTTGCTGCTCTCATCTCTTCCCAAGATTTTCAGCTGGTACTCACTCACTTAGTTGTAGTATCAAGTATGTATGGCTTCTTTCTGAATTTGACACTCCTATTCCTTGATGCATACTTTAATCCCAGTGCAGAGCTGAGCCTGTACCATGCGTGGACATATGTTAACTTTTGTCACTGACATTTATTCATCTCCGTTGACCTGGTCGTCCTGTACTGCACATGGGTCGGTATGGACGTGTAGGGTTACGTGATCATTAAGTAGTTAATGTAATTATAGCTTGCTTCCATCTGAATACATACTCCTAAAATGTAATCTAGCCGTATTGTGCTGGCATATTTGGAAGTACCAAGGCACGGACGCATGCATACTCTGTATATTTTTTTTTGTGACAAGCATACTCCGTATAACCGCTGTACTAAGTACTGCCGAACTACGTTCCAGAAGAGAAAAAAATAATAGGCTCTAGTATATCATAACTATTTAAGCACACATATAAAAATATGAGCTACTAGTAGTCAACCGCTGGAGCAGAGTAGCCACACAGTAAATGCTCATAGGTGGGGCTTTGACTCTATCTCTGCTGATCGTGCAAAGGTCAGCGCTTCATAAGCTCTCCATGCGTCCCCGACCGCATATAAATGTCTTTGGTACTCTCGACTCCTCATCTTACTAACTAATCACCACATATCACAGAAGGCAGCTCGCTCACCGGTGATCGACCGACCGATGGGCCGGCCGCCGTGCTGCGACAAGGAGAGCGTGAAGAAGGGGCCGTGGACGCCGGAGGAGGACCTGGTCCTGGTCTCGTACGTCGAGGAGAACGGCCCCGGCAACTGGCGCGCCGTGCCCGCCAAAACGGGGCTCATGCGTTGCAGCAAGAGCTGCCGACTTCGGTGGAATTACCTCCGCCCTGGCATCCGGCGCGGCGGCTTCTCTGAGCAGGAGGACCGGCTCATCGTCCACCTCCAGGCGCTCCTCGGCAACCGCTGGGCCGCCATCGCGTCCTACCTCCCCGACCGCACCGACAACGACGTCAAGAACTACTGGAACACGCACCTGAAAAAGAAGCTTCTCGTGCTGCTGCAGCAGCAGCAGGAGGAGCAGGGGCAGCCACCGCGCCGCTCCTCCTCGCCCTCAAAGGGGAAGTGGGAGCTCCGGCTGCAGACCGACATAGATCTCGCCAGGCGCGCCCTGCGCGAGGCCCTCTCCGTCGACGCCGCCTCCCGCCACTGCGCGACGCCAGGGACGACGACGATCACCACCACGAGCCCAGCAACGTTTCCGGCCGACGAGCCGGCGCCGTCGTGGTACGTTCTCAACGCGCGCAACATCTCCATGATGCTAGACGGATGGGCGGAGAGCGCGTCCGGGTCGTCATCGGAGCTGACCGACTGCTCAGAGGCGGGCGCCGCCAAGAACGGAGTTGTGCCGCTGTCGGCGATCGAGTCGTGGCTGATGGGGGACGACGCCGGCGAGAAGCAGCAGTACCAGCTGGTGGCGGCGCAGGAGGCCCTGCTGCTCTACGCCGCGCTGCACAGCTTCGCTTTCTAATTAAGCTTTTACTGATACTGTCAAGTAGTACTCCAGTTGACGTAGTCCAGTTAATCTAGAATCTTGTCGCTGCCTTAATCTAGCCAAGGTAGGCAGTGGTTGCCGTTCTACCTTTTTGTTTCCACATCGATCACAGCATCTACAGAGGGAACGGTATAACCTCACTTGTTCACTTGGATTGGATATGGTGCTTGATATATGAAGGATATGGATTATTTCTCTGGGATATCACCAGCTATAATATTGATATTCAATAAACTTACTCTCTCTGTCTCTCTTGTAAAATAAAAAAAAACTTTGCCTTTCAAAAAGAAAAATAACACTTAGGACAACTGATTTAGTTTAAATTGAATTATATTTTTTTTCTAAACGTCATATATTTCATAACACGGGGGGGGGGGGGGGGGGGGGAGTATATGGACACATCTAATTATAAATTCAAACTAATAATAATATATAATAAATGGGGAATACGAGAAAAGTCTCAAAATAAGCTATTATGGGATTGGCTGACCATATTTTTTACATTTGACGAATAAATTCTACAAATGCAATCGACCTTAATAATATAAGATTTATGTTGCTTAAAGAAGGGAATGTTGGAAAATACGCGGTATGCTACTCGCTAGCACACAATAAATTGACCGCGTAAATAGGATCATTTGCGTGTAGATGATCATAGATATACTTTCCCGTCGACTTACATATCGGGAGACTCATAGTCGAAGGAGAGGTAGTCATTCGGCCTCATGAAGTGCGCAACCTAGCAACACCTTTACGGACGTTCACACATATGGAGGAAGGAAAGTCGTACTGTTTGTAACACCCTCATTTTCATCTATCATGCATTGCATCCATCCTTATACATGTCTAACATGATACAACACAAAAAGGAACAAGATTAAAATGAACTAGAACTAAAATAGCAATTAAAAACCTGGTTTAGTACGAACTTCTTCTGATTGGACCCTGAACTAGTCCGATTTAGCTACTGTTGTTCCCCGAATTTTTCTGCTAATCGCTACGGATTAGTCCGAAAATGGTTTATGTTGTCCTCCAGACTTTTTAGTTGATTCCGCGGACTAATACGGTTTTGTTTCTGTACATGTCTGGACTTGTCCGTTGCCAGATACGAACTAGTCCGATGATCTCTGTTGAAAACTCCCAAAAATCTTGGTCTGGTTTGAAATTGGACAATCCCGGAATTGTCCAGCCTTGTATCGGACTTATCCGTTTGACTCACTGATCTTGAACGGATTTGTCTGATATTTCACCGAACTTTCCTGTTGAACTCCCTGTACCTGATCCGACTTGTTCGGCTCGACTGCGGACTAGTTCGGTGTGTAAGGTTTTGACTCGAATTCTATTTTTCCTCCACAATGAGTTATTAGATAATTAGCTTAACTGGGTCCAAGAAATTCATTCTCCATCCTTGAGGAGCCCAAGAGAGAGACTCTACCACAGCCTCTACTTGATTCCACTGCATTATATTTGGATTCTACCCTAACCCTACCACCTCTCCTCCTATATAAACACCCCACCACCCACCCTTTATCCCCTTCGCCACATCAGACAAATCTTAGTGCCTGCTCTCTTCATAGCCGTCGCTCTTGAAGGGAGAAAGAAGCAAGAAAGAGAGGAGGAGAAGGAAGAAGGAGGATCAATCGAGATCGTCGTCTCTGCTGCGATCTTCTTCATTGATTATTAAACGTCAACTTTCTCTTCATAAACTTCTCATCTTCATCGATCTAGACGCCAAGTTCTCGATTTTCATCGAATCCTCGACCCTTGAACCCTAGATTCACGGTAAATACCTTAGATCCATATTTCTATGTCAATTATGGTCCCATACTCAACTCAAATTATACTCTAGTTGAAAATCGCTAAAACCCTAGCCATAACAAACTTGTCTGGCCCATGGTGCGAACTAGTTCGGTCTCTCAAATCTGGAAATTCCTAGAACTTCTTTAGTATTCTCTAAAACGACTTAAAACTTGTTCTAACATGTAAGAATTAATTGTAACTAGATAGTAAGTAATAATATCAATCTAATAACATACATAACCACATAATTGCATCAATCATGCATGTCATGACATATTAAGTAATATATGAGCATTTATTGATTGTGATGTTTGTTTTGTATGTTTGTCGCACGGTATAAAAGATAACGCTCTAGAAGGTGCTTTCGAAGACTTCCAACACCAGAATTTTGAAGCTTTTGATCATAACCAGTCTCAAGAGCAAGGCAATCGTCCTTGACCATTTTGATCCTATTTTTAAATGTTTTGTTTGCAAAAATACATGCTTGTGTTAAATTGATGGGAAACCCATGATAGTTATTTACTAGACTTGTTTGATTATCCTTGTCGCTTGGAATATATTGTAGAGAGCCGGGAAGGGTATTTTTACCTTTTTGCTTCGTTCTAATTAATTTGGATGGGAAAACAACCAAATGACTTAATTATAAATTAATTAACTTATGTATGATGAGAATTGAACATGGTTAATTGGTAACATGAAACTTGGAAGATCTAATCAAGCATGATTTGTGGATTGGGTTGGAAGATATGGTGGTTTTGCTTGCCTTGGATCTAAGGATCAGTTCAAGCGAGAATAAGCCATGACTACAGTGTGACCACAAGGCCAAGTATGGGTGCGGCTTAGCTGACTAATTAGTGTATTGCCAGTATCGTTCGGATTATTAGGAAGGCTCGAGGAATGGGAGTCAGATTGGGTTTGCAATAGTGGCGGGACTACCCTGGGATCCGAACGGCACAAGAGGGGGCCCTTGGTTTGATGTGCTCAGTTGGAGGCATCACCACTAGTGAAACCTTAGTGGGTTCGAGCATGCTGGTAATTACTTTGTAAAGGCTATTTTGTGATCTCTTAGCCATACACCTAAGGTAGTGTATTTGGCATGATAGAGGTTTACTTTAAGTCACCGACAGTTGATGAAATCACGAACTTGTGAGTAAAGCGATACAACCTCTGCAGAGTGTTAAAAACTATCATGATAGTCGTGCTCCCAGTTATGAGCACTTGGATGACCTACATGATTAGAGTGAAACTTGGGATTTGGGATGGTTTGGTTATGATTATGGATTGGGTTATGATAAATGGACATTGTTGATGATGAAGGTAAGAATCTGATATATAGATGGATAAATATTGATGGATGTGATATGATGGTAAATGATGGTGTTGGACTAAAAATTGGTAATTATTTGGAATATGTTGGGATTAATTCACATAGACATTGTAGGATGCTTTTTTGCACGTTTTAAATGTACTTTTCAACAAATAGCAATTATTTATTATCGTTCCTTGTTTAAGCTACATGTTATTATTTTCGTACACTTGCTGAGTACGACATGTGCTCACTCTTGCAGTTCCCACACCAACAGTTTTAGATGATGTTTGGGAGTACCACGAGGATGATGCTGATTTCTAGTTTGTGTGCTGTCATCGACTGCTTGTGGTTATGTCTTAGGCCGCGCTATCCCATTTGCTTAGTTTGCATAGTTGAGATTATTTCCGCTACAATAGTAGTATTAGTAATAATGATCATTAGAGTTTATAATTTGAGAATTATTTGAATATTGTATTAAAAGTACTTATTTTCTAGTTTGTGACGTGGTAATTTTTTGTATATCGTTTGTGGTTTCTTCGTGTATGTGTGATGAACATCCTGGGCACACATATGCGTTCACTTGGTTCGATTTTTGGAACCGGGTGTCACAAATTGGTATCATAGCTGCATTGACTATAGGATGCAACCTATCTAGAATGGACACTTTAGAGCTCATAGGAGCACTTAGGAATAGTTGAGGTTTGTTAGGTGTGCTGATTGCTATATAATGTTTGCTTGTGTAATTTTGTGCTGAATAGAGGATCGTGAGATGCTTCGGCATTTGCCATATCTATATAGGCTTATATATGTAGTTGCTTAGATTCATATCCCGGGACATTATCTAAATTCTTCCGTTTCTTGCTCTTTCTTCAGATGTCGAGAACCCATAACCAAAAGAATGCCAATGAGGAGGAGGAGAAAAATGTGGCACCTGAGAACAACAACAATGGACTTGGACCTGAGGCTAGCAACCTTGAGTGGTTGATGGCTATGCGAAACCAGCTTATGCAGTCCGTGACACAAACTTTGGGACAGCTGCAAGCCAATAACCAGAATCAGCCCCACATGCCTCTGCCACCACCCCCACCATCTCATAACAGATTGGGAGAGTTTATGAGGACTAGGCCACCTACCTTTGCTGAAGCCAATGATCATATGGAAGCTGATGTTTGGCTGAAATCTGTGGAGAAGAAGCTTGCTATTGTCTAATGCAATGACCGGGAGAAGGTTCTTTTTGTCTCCCATTAACTAGTTGGAGCAACTGCGGATTGGTGGGCAGCTCTTTGCAATGCCCATGCTAGTCAAGAGAGGATCACTTGGGATGAATTCAAGGAGAGCTTCCGTTCTCATTTTGTTCTTGAAGGTGTTATGATCTTGAAGAAGCAGGAATTTGAGAACCTAATGCAAGGGAAGTCAAGTGTGAGTGAGTACTTAAATAAATTCACACAACTCTCAAGGTATGCTCCACAGGATGTCAACCGTGACAATCACAAGCAATATTTGTTCATGAGGGGCCTAAACAATGAGATTCAAGTCCAGTTGCTCAATTATGACTATGCAAATTTCTAGAAGCTTGTGGACAAAGCTATCGTGGTTGAGAATAAGGTTCATGAGATGGAGCAAAAAAATAAGAGGAAGATGCCATATCAAGGACACCCACAAGGAAGCAATGTTCGCCCCCACTTTGCACCATCAAATGCACCATACTACAACCCCCTTGCTCCTGCATATCACGCTACTATTCCATCGCGCCTAGCTTAGTCCATGCAGCAACGCCCCACCATGCAAGCACCTCGCCCTCCAATGCCTCATGTGCTCTGCGCCAATTTTCCTGCTAATGCTCGAAACCAAGCTCGCCCTAGCAATTCTGGTGCAGCAAGGACGTGCTATACTTGTGGTGAGGTGAGACACTTTGCATCTCAATGTCCTAAGTCTAGCCTTGGTCAAGTGAACAATGCTCCGAGGCAGAACCCAATACCAATTGGAGGAGCACTACAAGGCAACCTGGACCGCAAAATTTTGTTCGGGGCAAGGTGAACCATGTCTCTACTGAGGAGGCCCAACAAGCGGATGACGTGGTGATTGGTATGTTTCTCGCAAACTCCAACCTGACAACTATGTTATTTGATTCTGGAGCATCGCATTCATTCATTGCATCAAAGTATGTTGCCAAGTTTAGTTTTCCTATATCTCACATGAAGTGTACTTTGTTGGTTAAGTCTCTTTGAGGGGAGATGAGAACAAATATAATATGTACAAAAGTAAGCCTTATAATAAGGGGGTAGACTTCTTCGCCAACCTCATTGTTTTGGATTCACAAGGATTTGACATAATACTTGGTATGGACTGGTTAAGGAAGCACAATGGGATAATTCAATGTGCCACAAAGACGGTGAAGTTGACAAATGAGGAAGGGGTCCGCATAGAATTTGAAGAATCTCAACACATACCAAAGCAGGTGGAGCTAAATCAAATGGACTGTGTAGAAATAGAGGAGATTCCAGTGGTATGTGAATTTTTGGATGTGTTTTCGAACGAGTTGCCAGGTATGCTACCAGATCGGGACATCAAGTTCGTCATTGATTTAATACCTGGAACTACACCTATATCTAAGATACCATATAGGATGCATCCTATGGAGTTAGCGGAGCTCAAGAAGCAAATTCAAGAGCAAATATAGAAGAGTTTTATTCGCCCAAGCTCTTCACCTTGGGGAGCACCTGTGCTTTTCATAGATAATAAGGATGGGTCCCAAAGGATGTGTGTGGATTACCGAGGTCTCAATGAGGTGTCGGTTAAGAACAATTATACATTGCCCCATATAGAGGATTTGTTTGATCAAATGAAGGACACTTGTGTTTTCTCCAAGATTGACTAGAGGTCAGGTTATTTCTAAATGAAGATTACACCGCCGGATATACCGAAAACAACTTTTCAGACACAGTGTGGATCTTATGAGTACACCGTTATGTCCTTTGGATTGACAAACACACCCGCATACTTTACGTACCTCATGAATAAGGTCTTCATGGAATACTTGGATAAGTTCATTGTGGTGTTCATTGATGACATTATGATCTACTCGAGAAGCGAGGAGGAGCATGAGGAGCATTTGAGGCTCACTTTGGAGAAATTAAGGGAACACCAATTATATGCCAAATTCAGCAAGTGCCAATTTTAGTTAAGAGAAGTGTCATTTTTGGGACATATCATCTCCGGAGAGGAGTATCAGTTGACTCGGGGAACGTAAGAGATATGTTGAAGTGGGAGCCGCCAAAAAATTTGAAGGAAATTAGGAGTTTTCTTGGAATGGATGGATATTACTGTCAGTTTATCAAGGATTTCTCTAAAATAGCGAAGTCCATGACTAAATTATTAATGAAGAGAAAAGCTTTCCAATGGACTCAAGCTTGTCAAGATAGTTTTGATGAGCTAAGGAAGAGGTTAACAACAACACCTGTGTTGGTATTGCCAGATGTGAGCAAAAGTTTTGATATTTATTGAGATCACTACAGGAAACTCGTCAATTAACGAGGGGGGAAATTATTTAGACGGTACCGTCGTTAATAAAATTATTAACGACAATTAAATATAACCCTCATAAATAAGGCAACTGTTTACGACGTTTAATGGCAACCCTCGTAAATAAAATTATTTACGATGGTACCGTCATAAATACGTGGTCTATTTATGACGGTTGATCTAACCGTCGTAAACACGTCTTTTTGTTTACGACGGTTTCCTGGAATCGTCGTAAATAAAGAGACTAATAAAAACCAGTCGCCCGCAGGAGGGAAGCAGTTTCACTCCCCTCCTGCGCGCCGCTTTTGCCTCCCGTCCACCGCTGCTATTGCCGCCGCCTCCCTCCTGCCCGCCCGCCTCCTCCTCCTACCACCGCCGCCCGCCGCCTCCCACTGCTGCCGCGTCCTCCCGCCGCCGCCCGCCGCCTCTGGCCCGACCGCCGCCCACCGCCTCCTCCGACGCCCTCCTGCTCGCCGCCTCCCGCGCCCTCTTCGAGGTTGTTAATTGCTTAGGTTTTTTATTAAGTAGTTTACTTTGCTTAGGTTTTTCATTAGGTTATTAATATGTTTAGGTTATTATATTGTTTTAGTAGGTTACTTTGCTTGTCAAATTTCTTAACTAGGTTGTTAATTGTTGAATTTGTTTGTTAATTGTTTATTTTTTTAGTTTTTGAATTAGTTTGTTAATTATTTAATTAGTTGTAAATTGTTCAATTAGTTCTTTAAATGTTTATTGAGTATGTATTTGTTTTATTTTTGTTTAATGTTTGTTCAATGTTTGTGAGTGTTTAATACTATATGTATAAAAATGGATCTTGAGCCGGTCCGGCTTGGCACAACCTGACCCAGCACAACACGACACACATAAATGGGTCAAGACGAGCACGATGGCGTTAGCGAGAATGAGAACGTCAGTGAGCACACGCGCGTGGACGGTGCAACTAGACTAGGAACTTTCAACTCTGACCAACTTCCCTCCTCTTTCTCATTCTTTCGTCTCTCCTAAATGATTGGAAAATGAATCTGTTTAACGTAACCTAAAGAAACTGATTACCCGTTTCGAATCTGCGCGTTCCACATGCGCTAGGCATGTGAAACATGCAGGTTCGAAATTGTCCCTTTTTAGATAGCCTGAGAGTGATCGAGGATGTGCTTATGATGATATAGGTATGGGGTCTGGATCCGGACGTGATTTAGACAGCATAACCCTGTTGTTCTCTGCTGCACATTTTTGGCACAGTGGAGAACAGCAGGGTTATGCTGCCGAAATTTCATCTGGATTCGGACTCTGTGTTTCGTCATAAGCATGTTCCCTCGGTCACTCTTGGGTGGGTTTAGGACCTATCAGCCTAGTTCTAGGGGCCATGACATACACTAAAAAATGAACTAATAGTGATGTGTGTGCTTTGGAGGTATAACCCGAATCATGGCTTAAGACCACACTTGGATGTACTCTGGTTGGAAAAAGAATGGGCAACACTCAGATGAGTGGTTCAACAAGACAAATTCTTTTATAGAACAATCTTTTTTGTTGTCCAACAACAATAAGGTGCGGTGCCCATGTTTGAAATGCCAGAATGCAAAGTTTTTCAACAAAGTGACTTTGACATTTCACGTGTGTCGAAATGGTTTCATTCAAAATTATGTGGTCTGGTAATTTCACAGTGAGACACATTCTCAAGGTGCTGAAGAAGAGGTGTGTGATAACACACGTGTTGATATGATGGACGAGATGATTGAAGCCATAAATCCTGAGTTGACAGAGGATGCCCGTACAGAAGAAGTTGAAATGTTCTTCAAGCTTCTCAAAAATTCAAAACAACCACTTCATGAACACATAAAAGTGACTCTTCTTAGTTTCATCACTAGACTTATGGCAATTAAGACTAAATATTTCTTCTCCAATAACTGTTACAACGATTGTTGACGTTTCTTATGTCACAAATTATCTCTCAAAAAATGTGGTCTGCAAGCGCACGAAAACTGTCGTGTAACATTTCACCCAAGAGTATTCCCAAGAGTATCATATTTATCTCAAAGGAAGACAATGGAGTAACGTAAACACTACTCTTATGATCAAGCTACGGGATACTAATCAATTATCAAGACAGGGGTAAGTTGATAATATATGGGTAGTTTGACACACACCTAAGCAATCTATTCTAAAGGGTATATGGGTCCTAATGGAGGTTAGACTAAGATTTGAGGAGGTTGTCCTACAATGCTTCTAATATGCTTATACATAGCCTAGCTAGATACTAATGAGCATGTCAATGGTGATGCTAAGTTGTTCAACACATCGGGCACATGTTTACCCCTAGCAATACTAGGACAACTCCCGCCAAGAGCCTGTGGCATAGCCGAACGTGGAGGGTTACAAATGACAGATAGGACTACCACCAACTACTGCCTACCTCTTCAATCCGAGGGTCTACGAGACATTCAACGCTACTTAACTATCCTAGCACCATGCTAACATATTAAGTAAATACCATAGGAGTCCGGGCACAAGCCATCCTAAACCGATGAACTAGATCATCGTTGAACCAATGTTGATACACAAGTGATTCATATTAACATGATGATATAATAACTAATTAGACTATAGTGGGGGTTTGTAGTGTTTATGATGATAGATTAAGAGTGATATGGCATACTCATAAAGACTACTACTACCACATACATGGAATCCACAATCAAACAAGAAACACTTCATCCAAGTATATGAATAAAATAAGACTAAAGATAATATCTTTATTACGCATAAAGTAACAAATATAAGAAAAGATACATGAGCCATACCTTTTCCAACTTGGACTTGGGACTAGAGGCCCTCCTCTCTATAGTCTAACTCTACTAAGGACTAAGAGAACTAGTGTATAAAATAGAATGATGCTCAAGTGGTGTGTGTTGAAGTGAGGGGTGAGGGCTCCTATTTATAGGTGGAGAAAGGTTGGTTCCCGCCACCAAAAGCGCGCGAATCAGTCACCACTAACTTCTTCAAGCCGGGAGAAGCCAACACGTGGAAGCTGACCGACTTTGGCGCCAGGACCACGTCGCCGACTAGGGGGGTCGGTCGACCTGGTCTTTGCACCGTTTCGTGTGTGCTTTCTCCAGGTCACTGCCAGGTGGGTTCCATCCCTTGATATGGGTCCTACACTGTTGGATGGCCTCAGATACTTCTGTTTGTGGGCTATTTGATCCATGTGGTGCCACATGTCAGTGCTTGATTGGCTGGGATGATATTTTATAGGATCCATCCCCTTGTTTCACTTCAATTCTGTATAAAATTCCTGCATGCACCAATTTCTCCAAGTACAAGTGGGAATAGGTTAAATAGAAAGGTGATGTGTGCAAGAAATGATATTTCCTTCACATAATTGAGTTATATTTATAGGTGAAATTGGTATATAACAGCCATAAACAACGATCTTATCAAATTGATCAGCAATATCCTTCCACGACCTCATGAAGTGCCAAAACATATGTACCAGTCCAAGAAATTTATTTCTGGTCTTGGTATGAAATATGAGAAGATTTATATGTGCCCACACAACTGCATTCTTTTTTGGAAAGAGTATGCTGACGAGAAGAAGTGCTTACAATGTGGTAAGTCGAGATTCATCGAAGTTGATAATGACGAAGGTGAGCGTGTACATACTGAAGTGGCACATTAGCAGCTTCGTTGATTTTAGAATCAGAAAAGGTATGTAGAAATTTAAATCCATGTTTTATGTCTCTTTTATAATTTTTTTATTTGAGTAACATAGATTTATTATGTAGGTGTATACAAGAAGGGTTTATTCAGATTTTGAAAATGAATTTAATTTGCAGCTTTATGCCGAATATAATTTGTTAGAAACTCATGGAGCTGTTTGAACTTACAATTTCATTTCTATGGATCGTCAAGATGAAGCAAATGTTATATTCAACTCTAAGGATCAAAGTATATGGTGTTTTTGCAGGAAATACGAATGAATTTGCATGTACAACTAATAAATGATTTATAGGTATATTAAGCAAGCATGCTCTTCGTGTACTCAATATTAATGAAGTTTTCGACATGTCAGATAAGTATGTTCTACACAGATGGACGAAGTATACAAAAAGAGGTTTTCACGTTGATAAAGTTACAGTAGATAAAGAATTTTTGAAAACACATGTTGTGCGAATCTCTAGAAAAGCAACGTCTATTGAACTAAGTGTTCTCGTTAAAAAAAACAATTAGAAGATTTGGAGAGAGCTATTGATAAGTTGAATCTTGAGGTAGATAAGTCTTGACGGAGTTTGGTACCCGTGATACCAAACATATGGGACCCGACTGTACGTGATCACTACGCAGCTACGTACTAAAGCTACCGTCCGTTCGAGGAAGTACTCGCCACCAACACCTCGACTTGTCGAGGTTGGGGATCCAACCTGTCCAAGTCCCAACCGAGAGGTCGGGTGGACGATTCCTCTTGGGCTCGAGCCTAGAAGAGGCATGTTGTAACAGCCTCATTTTCATCCATCATGCATTTCATACATTCTTATACATGTTTCACATTAAGCAACACAAAAAGAAACAAGTATAAAATGAATTAGAACAAAAATAGCAATTAAAACCAGTATCAGTGCGGACTTGTCCGGGTTGGACCCCGGACTAGTCAGGTTTACTCTTTGTTGTTCCTAGGACTCTTCCGCTAATTGCTGCGGACTAGTCCGAACATGTCTCTGTTGTCCTCCGGACTTGTCCGTTCTCATGTATGGACTAGTCCGATCTTTGTTACTAGAACCCTTCGGAGTTGTCTGGTAAATTACTCAACTTTGGTCCGGTTTTTGAAAATTAGACAAACCTCCGGACTTGTCTGGACTTCCACTGGACCTGTCCGTTCAATGTTCTATTCTATATCAGACTTGTCCGAACTCCCTTCGGACTAGTACGGTGTGCTCGACTCAGATTATGTTTTTACTTCCCAACGAGATATTATGTATTTATCTTAACTGAGCCCAAGAACATTGTGCCCAACCCTTGTGGTGCCCATGTGGGACCCCACCAAGGCTTTCACCGCCTTATACTCGAATTCGACCCAAACCCTACCACATCCACCCTATATAAACACCCCACCCACCCTTTCATATCTTCGCCACATTGGAAGAAACCCTTAACCCTAGATCGTGAGAGCCACCATCAAGAAGCTCCACCGCAGAGAGAAGAAGAGGAAGTGAAAGCATCTACGCCCCCATGAGGTATGGTTTCGGTGATTAATGACAACCATTGGATTTTACTAATGAATTTGTGGATGCAATGTCTCCCATATCACTCAATCAAATGAAATCTATATAAATATGAACATCATCTACTGACTATTGGACATAATTGGAGACCCCTAAACAATCATTTGATGATATCAATCAATGTTATGAAGATTAGAAGTAAAAGCTCATATGTCAAACTATTCAACCATAATCGACAACACTCAATGCTTGATAATCATCAGAAGAATATTTACAACAAGTGTCTAACGGCTATTTCGATGATAACAGAAGGAGAGACATCCGATCATCCGGTGTTCGCAGAACAGTGATGTCAGCCTACTTTTCCAACAGCTATTTCGTGGAGGCTGGCTATTTATACCCCTTCAACCAGTCTATTCGACAAGTCTTGACTACCAGACATACTCTACACATTCTCAAGCATTCAAGACGTTGAGCTGTCACTTCTACATCATCTACACCACTTACACACCAAGAGATAGGCTAGAACTAGCTAGAGATAGTGCTTGTGTGCCTCCATTCTTGGTGATTGGAATCTCTAGTGTAGTGAGAGCTGTAAGGGAGTGTCCATTGGTGATTGTAATTGAGAGAGACTTCCGGAGCTTGCCAAGACGGTTGTGGAAGCCCGGAGGAACCAAGTTGTATAAGGCTTGAGCTCCACCTTGCCGAGGTTGGCAAACGGAGAAGAATAGTGAAGATCCCTAGTCTCGGTGACTTGGGTGTGGCTATACCCTTCGGTGGGTGCCACAACGTGGATGTAGGAAGATCTTGACGATCTTGCCGAACCACGGGATAAATCTTCGTGTCTCCCCGGGAGTTTGCATTCTCTTACTCTCACTCTACACTTATGCATTTCATATACCGCAAAGTTACTAGTTACTTGAATGCATAGGTTGTTTGCGTAGGGAATTGGGCTTTTAGTAATTAAGTGGTATTGCTTTAATTTTTGAATAGAAGCCCAATTCACCCCCCTCTTGGACATTCGATCCTTACAATTGGTATCAGAGCAAGGTCACTCATTGGATCATTCTAGCTTCATCGCTAGAGAGCTAAAATGGCCAAGATTGGGGGTTCGGTTCCTATCTTCGAGGGCAAGAACTTTGCCTATTGGAAAGCACACATGCGCGCTTATCTAGAGGCTATTGCTCCCGAAGTATGGGAAGCGACCCACGCGGGATTTGGTGAGCACAATTATGTTGGTGATCAAATTAAGTGGGATGCTAAAGCTAGGAATGCAATTTATGAATGCATTAGTCAAGATGTGTTTGCTAGGATTGCTAGCAAAGAAAAGGCTTGTGAAATTTGGGCTTGCTTAATAGAAATTCATGAGGGTTCTTCTCGTGTCAAGGAACTAAAATATCACATGCTTAAAGCCAAGTATGATGAGTTTAAAATGCTACCTCATGAAAATGTCAATGAAATGTTCTCTCGCTTGAATGTGCTTATTGAAGAAATTAATGCTCTTGACATTTCTTCTCTTGGCAAAGGACTCATCAACCGCAAGATTCTTATGCTCCTTCCCAAGCCAAAGTACAACATCATCAACTCCATGCTTCAAAAAGAATCTCTTGACCACATTGAAATTTCGGAACTCATTGGAGAGATTCACGCTCATGAGATGATTGTACTTGGGATGATGGAGCAATCATCTTCAAAGACAATTTCTCTAAAGGCCTTCACCAAGAGAACAAATCTCAACAAAAAGAAAGTGGTTGAGCCTAGCCCAAGGGAAGAAGAGCAAGCATCAAGTGAAGATGACGATGATGAGCTTGCATCAATGATGAGAAAGTTCTCTCGCTTGAACTCCAAGATTGCCAAGAAGGGATACACCTTTGATCCCAAAAAGAAAGCATTTCTACCAAAGAGAGATGACAACAAGACTTGTTATAATTGTGGTGATCAAGGTCATATCTCCTATGATTGTCCAAAACCGGACAAAAGAAGAAAGAACCACAAGAGCAAGCATCGCAAGATTGAAGATAGTGAGGACGATGAAGAGGACAAGCCCAAACCAAGATCCTTTGGGAAGAAGAAACATGACAAAGGCAAGAAGGCAAAACTCTTCCCAAAGAAGAGGAAAGGTCCACAAAAGGTGTTCATTTGTGAGGCAAATGAATGGATCACCGACGAAGAATCAAGTGATGAAGAGAGTGAAGCGGAAGAAGAAAGTTTGGCCGGCCTTGCCATTGCCAACAATGATGACTCACCTCTACATCCACCTCCCATGTGCCTCATGGCTAAAGGTAACACCAAGGTATGTGATGACTCTAGCGATGATGAGCTTTCCCCCGAGGATTTAACGTCACTAATAAATGAATATCACACTATCATTAAAAGGGAAAAGAGTAAGGTTAAGGATATTGAAGAAACTCGTTCTAAGCTTGAGGGCGCTAAACTCGATTTGCTTGACAAGTATGAAAGCATACTTAAGGAGCATGACACGCTCAAATCCCATGTCAAGCAAATTGAGGAGGATAATGCTCAAATCAAGCTAGATCATCATGAGCTTAACTTAGCCCACCAAGCACTCTTGGGAAAGCACAATGAGTTGATCGAAGAGCATCAAATACTTAACCTTGCTCATGAAGCGCTTGATCAAGAATTGAAAAATATAAAGAAACAAACTCTTAATGATAAGGTATCCATTACTTCTCATGCCACTAATGTCTTGCACAAGTCTTTGCCTTTGAAAGATAAAACTAGGGAGAAGGACTTGTTGGAAGAAATTGAGAGTCTCCGTACTAGTGTGGCAAGACTATCAAAAGGAGAAGTCAAGCACAAGGAAATCCTCTTCCAACAAGCAAAGGCCTTCAACAAGAGAGGACTTGGATCCTTCCCGGTGCCTAACAAAGGAAAGGTGCCCTCACCGAAGCTTAGAACAAGCTTCATCAAGGAAGTTGGTTCCTATTTCCAACATTGTGAGATCACCGGTCACCATACAAGGGAGTGTCCTCTTCCTAACCGGCCTTCTCCAAAATTACCTACTAACTACAAGTCTACTTTCAATGATCATTATTATCTCTTGAGTAAAGTAGATGGCAAGGTAAAGGCAAGGTTCATTGGCAAGGACATAAAGGACATGATGGGGAAGCTCCCCAAGCAACTTTGGGTCCCAAAAACACTTATATCACACATACAAGGACCTAAGTTGGCTTGGGTGCCAAAAATCAAAAATTTAATTCATGTGTGTAGGTGAACTACAAAGCCGGTGGAAAGCATTGGGTACTCAATAGCGGGTGCACTCAACACATGACCGGCAACGATGGTATGTTCACCTCCATAGAGGACCCCGACAATTATGAGCAAGTCACCTTTGGTGATAATTCTAAGGGGAAGGCAATTCGGTTGGGTAAGATTGTATTTTTTTACATGGTTTATTTATTTCAAATATGTTTCAATTTGCTTTCAATTGCACAAATTTTGTGATCTTGGACTAACGTGCACCTTTAGCAAGAATGATGTTGTTGTGACAAGCCTAAAGTTGAGGAGGGCCATGATCAAGGGGGAGCTTCAAGTTCCAACATCTACACATCGACGGAGAATTATTCATTTGTCAAATTTATGTCGATGATATTATTTTTGGTTCAACTAATGAAGCTCTTAGCCATGAGTTTGGCAAAATGATGTCTAGGGAATTCGAGATGTCGATGATTGGAGAGCTCAACTTCTTCCTTGGATTCCAAATCAAGCAACTTCAAGAGGGGACCTTCGTCTATCAAGAGAAGTATACTAAGGACCTCTTGAAGAAATTTGAGATGGGAGATTGTAGCTCAAGAAGCACTCCAATGGCAACAAATTGTCATCTCGACGCGGATAAGGACAGTAAACCTATTGATCAATCCAACTACCGTTCTATGATTCGTTCATTGCTTTATCTTACTACATCTAGGCCTAATATCATGTTTAGTGTATGCTTGTGTGCTCGCTTTCAAGCGGCACCTAAAGAATCGCATCGAAAGGCGGTCTTTAGGATACTTTGGTATCTTAAGCATACCTCTAGTGTGGGCTTGTGGTACCCTAAAGGTGCAAAATTCCATCTCTTAGGTTACTCGGATTCGGACTTTGCCGGATGCCGTGTGGACCGCAAGAGTACCTCCGGTGGGTGCCACTTGCTTGGGCGTTCCCTAGTATCTTGGTCTAGCAAGAAGCAAAATTCCGTCGCCTTGTCCACGGTGGAAGCGGAATATATCGCGGCTGGTGCATGTTGTGCCCAAATTCTTTATATGAAGCAAACCCTTTTGGACTTTGGTATTAAACTTGGTTGTGTGCCTCTCCTTTGTGACAATGAAAGTGCGGTTGAACACTCCCGCACTAATCACATTGATATTCGCCATCATTTCTTGAGGGACCATGAAGCTAAGGGAGACATATCATTGCGAGGTGTTAGGTCCGAAGAACAATTGGCGGATATCTTCACTAAACCACTTGATGAGAAAACTTTTTCTAGGCTAAGGAGTGAGTTAAATGTACTAGATGCATCGAACGTCATGCAAGTTGCCATGTAAGAATGCATCTCATATAGGTCTTGTCTAACTTTCAAAGGATAGGGGTGAGCAAGGGTTAGCTTGGGATGGAGGTTCTTTTGGGTTTCCCCAAGGCTTGGAGAGTGGCTCTCCCTGAAGAAGCCTTTGAAAGGTTCAAAATTGGCAAGATAGATTTACTTTAAGTCTTGCATGATGCCTGCCATATAGACTTGCACTCATATTTAAATTTCTTGCATTATAAATTGTTTGGCATTGCGTACGGTAGACTGTCACAAAGGGGAACCCTCCTCATGAGAAAGAGACTTGTTTGAAATGCAATATCTCAACTCATATGAGGTGGAAAGAACAAAATGTTAGGTGCGTTAATGCCTAAAGGAACATGCTTTTAAGAGATAGAAGTCTTCATCCTCTAGCTTACAAAGCATGTGCCTTACATTTCATTTGGATAATTTCCTCCCTTTTTCTTCGATGTTCTACTTGTTTTAGGGCTTATCCAAGTTATTGGCAATTAGTACTTTTGAGGGGTAAGGGGTTGCCCAAAAAGTCCTGAGACATGTGTTTCTCATTGTTTGTTTGTTTGGTCAAAGGACATATATGGGATGTTGCTGTTTTGTAGTCATCGGATTATCTGATGCTTAGGCCAGACCATCATCGGATCAGTTGGTGTTCAAAGACCAAGAGTCAGTTCAGTCAGTAACACAAATCAACCGACGAGTTCATTCTGCGAAACATCGGTCCATCCGATGTTCACATTTCTGGAACTGTGCTGAATTCCACCGATGCAAACCACTTCCACGTCGGACCATCCGGTGTCAACGGTACCTTTTTGGAATACCCTTACTGTGCCATTCGACGATGCTCCTATCATTCGACGTTGGTTCATCCGGTACTAAATTTTAAGCTAGGGTTTGGGCCCCACCTTTTAAGCGCGCCCCTTCACTCCCCACCTCTCTCTCCCCGACTCTACCGCGCCCGACTCCCCATCTCCGCCGCTGCCGCTCGCTCGCCCTGACTCCACCGCGCCCTCCAACCACAGCCGCCCTCCGGCCGCCGCCACCTCCGGCCACCGCCGCCGCCCTTCGGCCACCGCTGCATCACCGCAGTAGCGCCGCCACCGCCGCCGCCCTCTTCACCGCCGCCGCTGCTCCACCCAGCGCCACCGCCGCCGCCTCTGCTTGCTCCGGGTGCCCCTATCCACTCTCCGCTGCCGGCCATGACGCTTTTCCAGCAGACACTGGCGTCCGTTGTCAGTGCCCCTCTTCCTGCAGTCCAGACTCAGCAGGCACCGACAGCAGCTCCTACAGCTCCCTCCACCTCTACTCCAGCCTCAGCCGCAGCAGCAGGTAGCAGCTCCGACGACAGCACCCCCGACGGTGACCAGTTCGTCATCGCTCCGAGCACTCAGGGTTCTTAGGCACTCGGATTCCTTTTTGGTGTCTTGATGCCAAAGGGGGAGAAGAGTTAGAGAAGAGTCAGGGGGAGGATAGCTCAGTCTCAGGGGGAGTCCTAGCTGTAGGGGGATTCAGAGTCTCTATCTATATCTTTTGTAATTTGGTGTTTTTGCTACTCATTTGCTATTCATTGAGTATTCATGTGCCACTTATTCTCTTGAGTTATTGATCGATTGAGCTTTTGCGTTATTAATCTCTTTTGAGTCTTCAAGTTTAATGTGCCATATCTTGTACTCATTGCTTGAGTATCGTACTATCAAATTCATTATTATTATGCTTCACTTGTTGTGTTGTCATCAATCACCAAAAAGGGGGAGATTGAAAGCATCTAGGCCCCCATGAGGTATGGTTTCGGTGATTAATGACAACCATTGGATTTTACTAATGAATTTGTGGATGCAAGGTCTCCCATATCACTCAATCAAATGAAATCTATATAAATATGAACATCATCTACTGATCATTGGACATAATTGGAGACCCCTAAACAATCATTTGATGAGATCAATAAATGTTATGAAGATTAGAAGTAAAAGCTCATATGTCAAACTATTGAACCATAATCGACAACACTCAATGCTTGATAATCATCAGAAGAATATTTACAACAAGTGTCTAAGAGGTAAATCGAGAAAATTCCAAAAGAATCACTTAGAACAACTCGAAGCAAACAAAATCAACTCACCGGATCAACCGATGTTTCCAGAAAACAACACATCGATCGAGTTGCTTCAGCAGAAGAAGAAGACCTCAGAACCAAGTACTCACCGGATCATACGATGTCAAAGGACATGTTACATCGGTCCATCAGTGCAGTAAGCAATATCCCTGGATCAAGTGTAACATCAGATCCTCCGATGTACATAAATATACACATCGGTCAATCACTCCAGTAAGCATCAAGTCTGAACCCATTCTGGAGGAAGTGCCACCGGATCATTCGATGAGAAGACATGTGCAACATCGGTCTAACAACGGTCATATCTGACACAATGACATCAGCTAATTTGGATTTGACCGATGATAACTGAAGGGGAGACATCGGATCATCCGGTGTTCGCAGAACAGTGATGTCAGCCTACTTTTCCAACGGCTATTTCGTGGAGGCTGGCTATTTATACCCCTTCAACCAGTCTATTCGACAAGTCTTGACTACCAGACATACTCTACACATTCTCAAGCATTCAATACGTTGAGATACCACTTCTAGATCATCTACACCACTTACACACCAAGAGATAGACTAGAACTAGCTAGAGATAGTGCTTGTGTGCTTCCATTCTTGGTGAGTGGAGTCTCTAGTGTAGTGAGAGCTGTAAGGGAGTGTCCCTTGGTGATTGTAATTGAGAGAGACTTCCGGAGCTTGCCAAGATGGTTGTGGAAGCCCGGAGGATCCAAGTTGTACAAGGCTTGAGCTCCACCTTGCCGAGGTTGGCAAACGGAGAAGAATAGTGAAGATCCCTAGTCTCGGTGACTTGGGTGTGGCTATACCCTTCGGTGGGTGCCACAATGTGGATGTAGGAAGATCTTGACAATCTTGCCGAACCACAGGATAAATCCTCCTGTCTCCTCGGGAGTTTGCTTTCTCTTCCTCTCACCTTACACTTATGCATTTCATATACCGCAAAGTTACTATTCACTTGAATGCATAGGTTGTTCGCATAGGGAATGGGCTTTTAGTAATTAAGTTTTATTGCTTTAAATTTTTTGAAAAGAAGCCCAATTCACCCCCCTCTTGGGAATTCGATCCTTACAGGAAGGAAGGAGGATCAACCAAGATTGTTGATGCTGCTGCGATCTCCATCTTTCTTCGTCAACATCATACTTTGCCAATTCTTCTTCTCCTTCGGTATTGACGTAAAAATCTCGAATCCTTGACCTTTGAACCCTAGGATTCATGGTAAATACCTTAGATCCATTTTTTTACATAAATTATGTTCTAGTTGAAAATTTGCCAAAACCCTAGCCATAACGGACTTGTGTGGTCCAGTGCAGACTAGTCTGCTTTCCCTCCTATTCCAAAAAAGACATGTCTGGCCCAGGTGCGGACTAGTCCGGTCCTTCAGTTCTAGAAATTTCTGGAACTTCTTTAATATTCTCCGAAATGACTTGGAACTTGTTCTAACAAGTAAGACTCAATTGTAACTAGTTAGTAAGCAATGACAACAACTTGATAACATGTGTTACCACATAATCACATCATTCATGCATGTCATGACATATTGAGTAATATATGAGCACTTATCGATTGTAATGCTTGTTTTGTATGTTGTTGCATGGAGTAGAAGGAATTGCTCTAGAGGGTGCTATCGAGGACCTCCAGCACCAGAACTTTGAAGCTTTTGATCCTAACCAGTCGCAAGAGCAAGGAAAGCGTCTTTGAACATTTTGATCTTGTTTTTAAATGTTTTGATTGCAAAACTGCATGTTTGTGTCAAAATTGATGGAAAACCCATTTATAGGTGTTTACTAGTCTTGTTTGACCATCCTTGTCGCTTGAAATATATTGTAGATAGTCAGGTACGACATTTTTCCTTTTTGCTTCGCTCTAATTAATTGGGATGGGAAAACAACCAAATGATAACTATGAATTAATGAACTTATGGATGATGAGAGTTTATGAACATGGTTAATTGGTAATATGGGACTTGGGAGATCTAAGCAAGCATGGATTATGGACCAGATTGTATGTTGTGGTGGTTTTGCTTGCTTTGGATCTAAGGACTGGTTCGTGGAGCGACCATCCAAGATTTACAGTGTCACCACAAGGCCACGTATGGGTGCGGCGTAGCTGAATAGTTAGGCATGCTTCTGGTATTGTATGGACCACTGGATGGTGCGGGGAATGGGATTCGAGAAGGGGTACCCTGGGAACCGCATGGCACATGAGGGGGCCCATGGGTGGGAGAATGGAGATTCAATTCTGCTGGTGAAACCTTAGTGGGTCTATACATACTAGTAGTTCCTTTTGAAAGACTATTTTGTGATCTCTTGGCCACACACCAACAGAAGTGTGAGACGGCATGATGGAGGTTCCTTAGTCACCGAAAGGTGATGAAATCATGAACATGTGGGTAAAGTGGTACAACCTCTGCAGAGTGTTAAAAACTATCATGATAGCTGTGCTCCCGGTTATGAGCGACCTGCACCCTCCCATGATTAGAGTGGAACTTGGTACTTGGGATGGTTTGGTTATGGTTATGGTTTGAGTTGTAAAAAATGAACATTGTTGGTGATGAAGGTAAAAATTTGGTATATGGACGGATAATTATTGATGGATGTAACATGATGGTCATTGAGAATGATGGATATGAATTATTATGTTTATTTGGGATATGATGTGATTATTTCACATAGATATTGTAGGATGCTTTTTTTATATGTTTTACAATGTACTTTTCAGCAAATAGCCATTATTTATCATCATTCGTTGTTTAAGCTACATGTTATTATTTTCCCACACTTGTTTTGTACGACATGTGCTCACCCTTGCAGTTCCCCCACCAACAGTTTCATGTGATGTTTGGGAGTACCTTGAGGATAATGCAGAGTTCTAGGTTGCGTGCAGCAGTCGACTTGCTTGTGGTTATGCTTGGAGCTGCGATATATCCCATTTGCTTAGTTCGCTTAGTTTAGATTATTTCCGCTGCAGTATCAGTAGTATTGATAATAGTGATCATTGGATTTTGTAATTTGAGGATTATTTGTATATTGTAAGTACTTATTTACTAGTTTGTGCTGTGGTAACTTTCTGTATATCGTTTGTGATGCACTCGTGTATGTGTGTTGAACATCCTGGGCACACATATGTGTCACACTTGGTTCATTTTTGGAACCGGGTGTCACAAGTTGGTATCAGAGCCACATGTTGACCGTAGGATGCAACCTAGATAGAATTGACATTCTAGAGCACCTAGGAACACTCAGGAATAGTTGAGGTTGGCTTTGGTGTGCCGATTGCTATGCAATGTTTGTTTGTATGCTTGTGTGCTTAATAGAGGATTGTGGGATGCCTTAGCACTTGCCACATCCATATATGCTTATAGTTGCTTGATTTCATATCCCTTGATGCATATAGCTGGGACGTTTTCTAAATTCTTCTATCTCTTGCTCTTACTTTAGATGTCGAGGACCCACAACCAAAGGAATGCCAATGGGGGGGATGAGAATAATGGGGCACCTGAGAACAACAACAATGAACATGGACCTGAGGCTAGCAACCTTGAGCAGTTATTGCTATGCAGAATCATGCAGACTGTGATGCAAACTTTGGGACAACTGCAGACCAATAACCAGATTTAGCCCCACATGCCTCCACCGCCACCCCCACCCCCACCACCTCATAACCGATTGGAAGAGTTTATGAGGACTAGGCCACCAACTTTTGCTCAAGCCAATGATCCTATATAAGCCGATGATTGGCCAAAATATGTGGAGAAGAAGCTCGCTATTGTCCACTGCAATGACCGGGAGAAGGTTCTTTTTACTTCCCATCAACTAGTTGGAGTAGATGCGGATTGGTGGGACTCGCTTTGCAATGCCCATGCAAATCAGGAAAGGATCACTTGGGGTGACTTCAAGGAGAGCTTTCGTTCTCATTTTGTTTCGAAAGGTGGTATAATCTTGAAGAGGCAAGAATTTGAGAACCTAAGGCAATGAAGGTCAAGTGTGAGTGAGTATCTCAATAAGTTCACTCAACTCTCAATGTATGCCACAAAGGATGTTAACCGGGACAGCCGCAAGTAATATTTGTCCATGAGAGACCTAAATAATGAGATTCAAGTCCAATTGCTCAATTGTGACTATGCAAATTTCGAGAAGCTTGTGGAAAGGCCATTGTGGTTGAAAACAAGGTTCGTGAGATGGAACAAGAAAGTAAGAGGAAGATGCCATATCAAGGGCAGCCACAAGGAAGCAATGTTCGTCCTCGCCTTTCGTCGCCAAGTGCACCATATTACAACCCCTCCGCTTCTGCTTACCGAGCTGCTTATCCTCCACACCCAAACCAGTAGCAGCAGCGCCTTGTTATGCAAGTGCCTCGCCAGTCTGTGCCATATGCACCGTGCACTAATATGGTGACTAACCCTCAAAGTAAGAAGCGCTCGAGTTTTCCTGGTGCTTCGAGTAGCAAGACGTGCTATGTTTGTTGAGAGGCTAGACACTTTGCAAGTCAATGCCCCAAGAGGAGCTATGGTCCAATGAATAATGCACCAAGGCAGAACCCATGACCGAATGGAGGAGCACCACAAGGCAACCGTGGACAGCAGAACATCACTCCTGGCAATGTGAATCACATATCTACTCAGGAGGCCCAACATGCGGATGACGTCATGATTGGTACGTTCCTCGCCAACTCCAACCACACAACCATTTTATTTGATTTTGGAGCATCTCATTCATTCATCTCATCGAAGTATGTTGCTAAGTATAATCTGCCTATAGCTCATTTGAAATACACTATGTTGGTGAAATCTCCTGGAGGAGAGATGAAGACAAATGTAGTGTGTCTGAGAGTAAGCATCAAAATACGGGGGTAGACTTTCTTGCGAATCTTATTGTCCTGGATTCCCAAGGGATAGACATAATACTTGGTATGGATTGGCTGAGAAAGTACAATGGAGTGATTAAATGTGCCGAGAGGATTGTGCAATTGACAAGTTAGCATGACACCCGTATTGAAGTTGAGACAACCCAACCCACAACGGATAAGGCAACGTCGAGTCATGTGGAAGGTGTGACATTTGAGAGCATCCCGGTTATTCGCGAGTAACCAGATGTGTTCTCGGATGAGTTGCCAGGTATGCCACCTGATTGTGATATCGAGTTCGTTATTGATTTGATATCTGGAACTACACCTATATCTAAGAGGCTATATAGGATGCCTCCTATGGAGTTAGCGGAGCTCAAGAAGCAAATTCAAGAGCAGCTAGAGAAGGGTTTTATTCCCCCGAGCTCTTCACCTTGGGGAGCACTAGTGCTTTTCGTGGATAAGAAGGATGGGTCCCAAAGGATGTGTGTGGATTACTGAGCTTTTAATAAGGTAACGATTAAGAACAAGTAGACATTGCCCCGTATAGTGGATTTTTTAACCAAATGAAGGGCGCCTGTGTTTTCTCCAAGATTGACTTGAGGTCAGGTTATTTTCAAATGAAGATTAGACCGTCATATATACCCAAAACGGCTTTTCAGGCATGGTACGAATCCTATGAATACATCGTTATGTCTTTTGGATTGGCGAATGCACCTGCATGCTTTATGTACCTCATGAATAAGGTCTTCATGGAATACTTAGATAAGTTTGTCGTGGTATTCATTGATGACATTATGATTTACTCGAGAAGCAAGGAGGAGCATGAAGAGCATTTAAGGCTCACATTGCAGAAATTGAGGGAACACTAGTTGTATGCAAAATTCAGCAAGTGCCAGTTTTGGTTAAGGTAGGTATCATTTTTGGGACATATCATCTCCGGAGGAGGAGTATCAGTTGACCCAGGAAAAGTGAGAGATGTGTATAAGTGGGAACTGCCGCAAAACGTGAAGGAAATCCGGAGTTTTCTTGGAATGACTGGATATTATCGTCGATTCATTAAGGATTTCTCCGAAAAATCTAAGCCCATGGAAGAATGGTTAATGAAGGGGAAAGTATTCCAATGGACTCAAGCTTGTCAAAATAGTTTTGAGGAGTTAAAAAAGAGGTTAACAACAAAATTAGTCTTGGTTTTGCCCGATGTGAGCAAACTTTTTGTTATTTATCATGATGCTTCAAGACAAGGGCTTGGATGTGTGCTCATGCAAGAAGGTCAAGTGGTAGCCTATGCATCAAGGCAACTGAAGAAACATGATCAGAATTATCCTACGCATGATCTTGAACTTGCCGCCGTAGTGCATGCTTTGAAGATATGGATACATTACATTCTTGGTCATAGATGTGAGATTTACACAGACCACAAGAGCCTCAAGTACATTTTCACAGAAATAGACCTAATTTTGAGGCAACAAAGATGGTTGGATCTCATCAATGATTATGATGTGGGAATCAACTATCACCCGGGGATGTCTAATGTAGTGGCCGATGCCTTGAGTAAAAAGGGGTAAGCCACCAACTCACGATTCGGGAATTGCCATCCGAGCTATGCAAGGAGTTTGAACGGTTGAATCTTGGGTTTGTGAATGAGATGGGAATAATGGAGTTAAATCCGACCTTGGAACAAGAAATTTGAGAAGGTCAAACAAAGGATGAGGAAATGCAAAAAATCAAGGGAAGGACCCAAGAATGGAGAGAATTCAGATTCAGTGAGGATGACCATAGCGCTCTATGGCTTGGGAAATGGATTGTTGTACCTAATATGAAGCGTCTCCGGGAGATGATATTAAAGAAGGCACACGACTCTCCTTACTCAATTCATCCCCGCTGTATGAAGTTGTACAAGGACTTCAAAACTTTCTATTGGTGGGATGGCATGAAAAGGGACATAGCTGAATATGTTGCATTATGTGATGTGTGCCAACGAGTGAAGGCTGAACATCAAAGGCCAGCTGGACTATTGCGGCCATTGAAGATAATGGAATGAAAGTGGAAAGAAGTTAGCATGTACTTCATAGTTGGTTTACCTCGCACTTCAGCAGGATATGATTCAATATGAGTTGTTGTGGATCGGTTGACAAAATCAGCTCATTTCATTCCTGTCAAGACTACCGATAGTGGAGCTGTGAGACCTATGTCTGCTGAATACATTGACCATTACGATAAAAGTTTTGAATATTGCCAAAACACCCTTTTCAACAAGGTCCGACTCTAGGTACGAGCTCTGGCAAGGTCTGACAATAGGTCCAACATTTTTGGGTAGCTCCGGCAAGGTACGACAATAAGTCTGACTTGTTTTGGGTAGCTCTAGCTAGGTCTGATGTAAGGTCCGACAGACTTTGGCTAGGTCCAGCACAAGGTCCAGTTATTTTTCGCAAGGTCTGGTTAGCTTTGGCTAGGTTCGCAGCAAGGTCCGATTAGCTTTGGCAAAGTCTGTTGCAAGATCGCAGTGGTTCTGCTTTTAACTTGCAATGTTTCAAACTTGATTTATGCTTATGGTAAGGTTTGCTTAGTATTAATTTTCTAAGTTTTTGGTGTGTTTTGGTGGTTGAGGCTGGTATTATCTTGCTATGTTTGCAACATGCTTATGTGAGGTGCTCATGTAAGGTGTTGTGTTTTGTGGACTAACAAGAGTCAAGTCGAGGACTTGGACTCGCATAGAATTGGTTGTTTGTTTATGTACACGTGTTGCTTGAAGTCAAGACTTGGCTGGTGACGGGATCCATTGAACTAGTCTTAGGGAGAAGATGAGGTTCAACAACCAAGTTTGGGAGGAATTGTGGTTGAGTTGATCGGGAGGTCACGCAACATGTTTGGATCAAAAAACAATGCATATGAAGATATCATGGATGTTTTTGGAAGGTGTTTGCATGCGTGCAAGTAGAGTATGGACGTGGCAACATGGTTCCAAGGCATGATGAAGAGAAGTGGACATAAAGAATTGGTCAGAAAGGTTCAACCGACTGGATTATGGACTCAGGCTGCGGCTAAGTTGGTTTTGACTCAAATATGGAAATATTTGAATTGGTTATGATAGTATTTCATGTGGGTCACGAATTTGAATTATTTTAGGAATGTGGGATATGTTTCTAAGATGTTTGGAAGTCTTAAGATTGCTTCTATCCGCATATGGAAGAGTCTTGAGCAGTTATGGAAAATTCCGGTTGATACTGAGTAGGATAAGAGTCCCAGTTTGGATTGGGTTGGCCTTAGGCCTTGTTATATAAGAAATGGAGGTTAGAGCTCGTGATGAGACGCTTTGGAGCTGTTCCTCTTGTGTTTTGATCAATAAAATTCTTAGTTTGAAGGAGCTTTTGTGCCTTGTTGAATGTGGCCTAGAGGGGGGTGAATAGGCCTTTTTGAAATCTAGTCGGAACCTGCAACACTTAACAAACAGATCAAACCCCGAGATATCGGACTAGTCCGGTACAGTGCGGACTAGTCCAGTGCGTGCG
The DNA here is from genome assembly GCA_036927565.1 of Tuctoria greenei. NCBI lineage: Eukaryota > Viridiplantae > Streptophyta > Magnoliopsida > Poales > Poaceae > Tuctoria > Tuctoria greenei. Next base: position 35,254,230 of record JAYESD010000004.1, read on the forward strand.
GACTAAATTGATCAAGTTCGATCAATGATTTCAATACAAGCGCAGTGTGCAGCGGAATATAGTATATAACTTGCAAGTATTGAGTCAATGAAGTTAAGTGTAGTACAAATTAACTTTGCTTTGAATGTTTTAACGTAAGATGGACAAAATCAATCAAACCCTAGAATATGATATGAGAAACTTTAAGATCGAGTTTGACACACAATTTTTATCCCGTGGTTCTGTTCCCACAGAGGCAACCTACATCCACGTTGAGGAGCCCACGAAAGGACCGGGTCTTCACTGACCCTAACCTCGTTGAATCGCCACGAAGGCCAATTCTTCTTCCACTATCACAAAGGGGCAAATCACCAAGTTCAAGGGGCCTTATCACAAGTTGAGGGTTCCCCAAGATTACAATTCGAACACCACCAAAAACACACTCGTAAGATCAACAATGAAACAACAAGAGTGTGTTAGAGATCAAACCCAAGAGCTCAAACGTGTGGAATCGTGTCTCTCCTTTGATTCAAAGTGAATCCTCAAGGGATTGATCTTTCTTGTGTTGGATTGCGTGGAGAGATGTGTTTTCTAGGCTCTTGGAGGGTGTGACGGCACAGGGGGTCGAGAGTGTTGATAGTTGGGCCGTGCACTTCTATTTATATTAGGGTTTTCAAAAGTTACCGTTAGGGTTTTGAGGGTCCGGAGTAGTCCGTGGTGGAGTACGGACTAGTCCGGTGTGCGGCGTGCAGGAAACCCTAAGTGTCCAGGAATATCAGACTTGTCCGGCTAGTTGCGGACTAGTCCGATTTTAGTCAGAAAGGTTTTCGGACTTGTTTGTGGTGATATCGGACTAGTCCGGTGTGGTGATGCCCTTAGTGAATATAGGACAAGTCCGCACTTGGAGGACTTGTACGATTTTAGTCAGAGGCATTATCAGACTAGTCCGGACATTATCAGACTAGTCCGGTGTGGACAAGTCCGCATTGGACGGACTTGTCCGAACCTGTCCAGAGAGGATATCGGACTAGTCCGGTGTAGATCGGACTAGTCCGTTTTTCTTGTGAAATGTGGAGTGTGTGAGGATTTTTATGCTTGAGCTCTTGGGATGTGTTACACCAACACACTCCCTACACAATGATGTATTCTATTCAGTTCTTGAGCTCTTTTCCGAATTGATCCTCATTCTCCTTTATTTTTGGCGCTTTCTTCATTCTTTCATTAAAACTTGCGCTCATCTCAATAATGTGGTAAGGATCTCATTTGATTGTCATAGATCAACCAAAACCCACAAGGGATGCCTAGATACACTTTCAATCTCTCCCTTTTTGGTGATTAATGACAACCAATTGAGATTTCATAAAACATGATAAAAATGCAGAATTTTCATAAAGTGTGCACATATGAGCTTGAAACTCATTTAGCAATGACAACATAATACATATGTGCACTCTTTATGGTGGGATGCAAAACTAAGTGAGTGAGAGAAGTAATCATGATGACAGTGAAATAATTGACATCAATATATCAACAACAAGTATATACGTCAATTTTAGAGCCAAATCACATATTTCGTAAATATGAGCATATATATTTCATGGCATTGCATCACAAGACTAAAAGTACCAAAAGAGCATAATATGAAGTCTTACAACCCAAAAGAGACAAAAAAGATGCATAAGAGAAGCTCTCATCTCTCAACCTATAGCTAAGACCTAGTGACTCCCCCTCAATCTCTCCCCCTTTGGCATGAAGACACCAAAAAGAAGGAGAGGAGGGATCTAAGATTTTCAGTCCTCGCTGTTGGTCCTCTCATCATCTTTGTCTTCATTCTCGGGTTGAGGAGGAGGAGGAGGAGCAGATCCACTCGAGCCCCCAATGCCAAAATAAGCAAGCTCGGAGGGAGTCAAGGGCCCGAGCTCGGTAAAATCCGAAGCCGAATCTTTAGAAATGACTGGAGATCCAATGGGCTCGATCTCCAGCTTTTGGCAAATGTGCTTGACATTCTCTTTGACATATCGCATATCAGTCTTCTCGCCTTGTTCAGCTTGTGCGTGTTCACTTTGGCCTTCTTGCAAGAGGCAAAATAGCTGCCAAGTACTTAAAGATACCACTAGGAGACCCTTTTTGGGGAGGGGTCCTAGTGGTGGGATCAACCCTTGCATCTCCTTTAGCTCTCCTTGGAGCTTCTTCACTGGATGCAGGGAAAAGGACAGCTTGGATTGTGGCTTGAGGAGGCTTTTGGGGCCTCAGAGGAGTGTGCTCCACGTCCTTCACAAACTCGACCCCTGTGACCTTCTCAATCATGAACATCAAGTAAGGTGCGTAGCCACAGGACCTGTTAGGAGTGCAAGAGATGTTCACCATGTCATTCCATATGTAGTCAAAGACATCAAACTTCCTGTCTTTGCTTATCACTTTCATCATTGTCCTGAGATAGCCTTGGACACTTCCTGCATCCCCATCCTTCGGGGCAATAGTCTTCCTGAGAACCCTATTGAGGACCACAAAGAATGGCTTCATATTCTTGGTGGAAGGAGGGTTGAAAGTAGAGCGGGTGTCATAGAGGAACTTCATTTTGTCCTTCTCAAGGACCCCAATGTTGTGAATGATCAAGTTGTCGTTACTTGAACTATCAAGATGTAGCAACCTTGCAAATTCGCCATAGGTGATGGTGTACTTGGATCCATGAGTCATCCAAGTCACCTTTTCCTCCTCATCACTGGAAAAGAAACAAGTAGCATAAAGTTGGGCAATGACTTCATCGTTCCAGTTGTTTTGGAAGGCAAAGAAATCCTTCAAGCCATGCCTCTCTACAACTTGATCTACTTCATCAAAGGTTGAGCAGCTCTTCTTGTCAAAGTGCGCCCAATCAATTCATTGGTTGCGCACAATTGGGGTCTTCATAGTGAGGTAGACTGAGCTGTAGAAATCTGCATGAAAGTTGCTCTAGAACCTAGCATCGGCAACTTTCTTGGAACGACTGTAGCAATCAATGAATTTGAGTTTGGAAGCAGTATCGCTTCCCTTGCCATTGAACTTCTCCTCGGAGGGATCTCTGTTTCCCTGCCTCGGAGCATGCAACTTGAGTGGGCCGATCGGGCCCGTGGCAATCCCTTTGCCCTTGCCCTTCACTTAGCGAAGAGCTGCCAAGCTGGAGCCGACTGCGTCCTAGGCCTTGGATACAGGCTTCTTAGCAAGGACCTTGCGTCGAGCCTAAGATGGTGAAGGCACCAGCTCGGACGGGCGCTCTTGGCGCATCTTGCCTTGGCCCGTCGAGGACCGAAGCAAGGCTTCTTGGTCCATCTTGGCCTCGAAATCAAAGATCTCGTCGTTGGTGCTCAACATTGTCCTGAGAATGGATTACACAATGTATGAATGAGAATTTGATTGCAAGGAATTGCATTGAGGAATGAGTAATTAGGGTTGAGTTCAAAGAAAGTCAGACTTGTCCGGTGTACAGGTACGGACTAGTTCGGGTGACCGGACTTGTCCGTACATGGACCGGACTAGTCCGATGTTCATCATCTCAAACCCTAACTCTACAACAAATGGTGATTCCCAATGCAAGACAAGTTTAATATAAATGTAATACAGCTAGGGGGCATGTATTAACTAGAAGGAACTAGGCTATTTGGCCAACAACGAAGGAAATCACGATTTCTAGGGTTGGGGAGGAAAATTTATCGAAATTGCTCGATTCTTGGAGATGGAGGGGTTGAAGGTGCGGACAAGTCCGTGGTCTTCAATCCCTATGCAATGGGATTTGCTTTCTACCAAAATGCGAAGAGATTTGATGGAGGATGGAGGAAATCGCCTTGGGGAGCTCGAGCGAGGAGAGAGAGCGTGAGGCAAGTTGTGAGGATGAAGAAGATTAGGGTTTGGCGGCGGCTAGGGTTATGGAGTCAAAATATCGGACTTGTCCGAAAATAATCGGACTAGTCCGAACTTTTCCAGAGCCTAAATCGGACTTGTCCGTGGTCTACCAGACTAGTCCGGACTACTAGACACTTTGCGGACTAGTTTGTAGAGGCGGACTAGTTCGGGCAACCACGGACTAGTCCGTGGTCACCAGAAAAGAAATGCTTAGCCCATTCGTATATATTCAAAGGTACTTATTAAGAAAATAGGGGGCAAAACAAATCAAATAATCTTGATGAATATGATCAGTAAGCATACAACAATCAAGCAATGACCATAATTCATCAAGATCAAGTATTTGAAATAGTTTTTGGAGAAAATTGAGAAAGATGATTTTTGCAACTCAAACAATATATTTTGAAGAGTCCATACATGTATGCAAGTTTTCAAGCCACATTCCGAGCATCAAGGATATTTAGTTCATTTCGGAGCTCGCAGAAACGTTTTTCGTCAAGTGGCTTGGTAAATATATCGGCTAGTTGTTTTTTGGTGTTGACATGGGAAATAGCTATGTCTCCTTTCATTGAGTTGTCTCTCAAAAAGTAATGCCGAATGTCTATGTTTTTGGTTCTAGAGGGTTCGACTGTATTATGAGCAATTTTGATGGCACTCTCATTATCACAAAGGAGTGGAATACGGCTCATATTGTAACCATAATCCCTTAGAGTTTGTCTCATCCAAAGGAGTTGTGCACAACAACTCCCGGCTGCAACATACTCCGCTTTGGCCACGGATAAGGCAATGCAATTTTGTTTCTTGGAGGACCAAGAAACTAGGGATCTACCTAGGAATTGGAAGGTGTTGGAGGTACTTTTTCTATCTACTTTGCATCCGACATAATCTGCATCGGAGCATCCAATGAGATTGAACTTGGAACCTTTGTGATACCAAAGGACTAGGTTGGGTGTATGAACCAAATATCTCAAGATCCTTTTAACGGCTGTCAAGTGACACTCCTTAGGATTGGCTTGAAATCTCACACACAAACATACACTCAACATAATATCAGGCCTAGATGCACATAGGTAAAGTAAGGATCTAATCATGGAGCGATATACCTTTTGATCCACGCTCGGCCCATCTTCATTGAGATCCAAGTGTCCATTAGTTGCCATGGGGGTATTGATAGGCTTCGCCTTGTCCATCCAAAACTTTTGAGTATGTATTGAGTGTACTTGGTATGGCTTATGAATGTCCCTTCCTTTTGTTGTCTCACTTGGAATCCCAAGAAGTACTTCAGCTCTCCCATCATAGACATCTCAAACCTATCTGTCATAATCTTACTAAATTCTTCACAAAAGGATTTGTTAGTTGAACCAAAGATAATGTCATCAACATAGATTTGAAAAATAAAGAAATCATTGTCAAAGTGTTTTGTAAATAGTGTATAATATGCTTTTTCAATCTCAAAACCATTTTCAATTAAGAAATCTCTAAGACACTCATACCAAGCTCTAGGAGCTTGTTTGAGGCCGTAGAGAGCCTTACGCAGTCTAAAGACGTGGTCAGGGAACTCTTTGTCTTCAAATCCGGGAGGTTGCTCCACGTACACCTTCTGCTTGATTGGACCGTTGAGGAAGGCGCTTTTCACATCCATTTGGTAGAGCTTGAAATCATGGTGAGTAGCATATGCAAGCAATATTCTAATTGATTCAAGTCTAGCTACGGGAGCAAAGGTTTCATCGAAATCCAAACCTTCGACTTGTGAATACCCTTTGGCCACAAGTCGTGCCTTGTTCCTTGTCACCACCCCGTGTTCGTCTTGTTTGTTGCGGAAGACCCATTTTGGTGCCGACGACGTTCGCATTAGGTCTTTCGACGAGTTCCCACACCTCATTCCGTTTGAAGTTGTTCAGTTCTTCTTGCATCACCACCACCCAGTCCGGATCTTTCAATGCATCCTCAATCCTGCGTGGTTCCAAAAAGCACTCAAAAGAGTAGTGCTCACAGAAGTTAGCTATGCGGGATCTAGTTGTTACTCCCTTTTGGATGTCACCGATGATTTTGTCGATTGGGTGATCTCTTTGGATGCATTGGTGTACTCTCGGGTGTGGAATTTGCGGTTTTGTGTCTTCATGATCTTCTTCTTCTCCCCCTAGATGGTTGCCCTCATTGACTTGTTGAGCATCTTTGTTTTCTTGAGGTTGATCTTGTGCGGAAGCTCCCCCTTGATCATTGGGCTCCACATGCAGTTCATCTTCCTCATGCTCATGTAGAGGTGGATCTTGTGGTCAAACTTCTCCCAACACCATTCTTCTCAATGCTTGACAAGGAGCTTCTTCTCTATCTAGCACACATGGATCAACTTGCTCCTTTTGGGAGCCGTTAGTTTCATCGAACACTACTTCACGTGCTACTTCAACAAGTCCAGAGACTTTGTTGAAGACACGATAGGCATAAGTGATAGAGTCATAACAAAGCAAGAAACCTTCATCGGACTTTGAAGCAAACTTTGAAGTCCTCGGCTTGTTGTTCAAAATATAGAATTTAGAACCAAAAACTCGAAAGTAAGAAATATTTGGCTTGTTACCCGTGAGTAGCTCATAGGATGTCTTCTTGAGTAGTTGATGAAGATAAAGTCGATTTATGGCGTGGCAATCGGTGTTAACCGCTTCCGCCCAAAATTGATCCGAGGTTTCGTATTCATCGAGCATTGTTCTCGCCATCTCTATGAGGGTTCGGTTCTTCCTTTCGGCAACTCCATTTTGTTGAGGGGAATAAGGTGCTGAAAAATCATGCTTTATCCCTTCTTCGTCTAGGTATTCCTCAACTTGAGTGTTCTTGAACTCCGTGCCATTGTCGCTTCGAATGTTCTTGATTGTCAATGAGAACTCGTTTTGAGCACGCTTGAAAAACTTCTTCAGGGTTCCTTGAGTCTCTGTCTTATCATGGAAAAAGAAAACTCAAGTCAAGCGAGAAAAGTCATCAACATTTACTAAGCCATATTTGTTACTGCCGATGTTTATGTAAGCAATTGGACCGAATAGGTCCATGTGAAGTAGCTCGAGCGGTCTTGTTGTAGTCATGAAGTTCTTCACGGGATGAGGTGCCTGTCTTTCTCAAAAACAACATCCTTCAAACCTCGGATGTCATCGCCCTTGAGAAGTTTTTAAAGATTCTGCATACCAACTTGCACTAGCTGTCTATGCCACAGCCAACCCATGTTGGTCTTTGCAATCAATCATGTGTCAAGTTCGGCTTTATATTTGTTGAAGTCAATAAGGTAAAGCTTTCCCTTTAACATACCCTTGAATGCAATGGAACCATCACCCCTTCGGTACCGAGCACCTTTCCTTGACTATTGTCTCCAAAATAGATGTCCTCGCTTGGATCCTCATTTTCTTCATACTCAACGAACATCCTTCTTTCTCCGGTCATATGGTTGGTGCAACCACTGTCTAGCACCTATTTTGATCCATCGGAGGAATAGGCCTACAAAAACAAATCATGCCTTGGTTTTAGTTACCCAAGCTTGCTTGGGTCCTTTGAGGTTAGTTACAAGAGATTTGGGCACCCACACATGAGACTTGGTGCTCCCATGGCGTGGCCCAACATGATGAGCATAAACTTTACCAAAATTACTTCTCATTAGAACATATGATGCATCGAAAATCCTGAATAATAGTTGTTTTTGTTTATGAACAGAACTAGTCCGGGAAACCGAACTTGTCCGAGTAAGGACCATACTAGTCCGGTTGTTCTATGTGTTGACTATCTTGGACTTATTAGCATTATTGGCCTTTCTAGTTTCCCCTCACAAAGGCAATGCTCTCCTTGTTATTTTTATGGCTTCTATCATATTGCTTTTCACCATAAGAATACCCAATGCCATATTTGACATTAGGAGGTCTTGTGACCAAGTATGCACTACGTGCATATTTGATCTTCTCCTTGTCAAATATGCCACTTTGGGAAGGATGCTTGTCCTTGGTAGAGGTTGACTTGTCTTTTTCAAGCTAGTGTCAACTTTAGCACATGAACAAGTAATAGTAGCTTCAGTTTTAAGTGGTTGAGAAGGTGATATTGAGGAGGATTAGGGGTCACTTTGTTTGAGTGACTCAACTTGTACCCCAAGGATCTTGTTAACCATGGACAGGTTAGCAAGTTCGTCCTTGATGGTAGTATTTGAGTTGCTTAACTTCAAGCAAGTTTCCTTGCTTGAGGCTAACTCAAGCTCCAGTGACTTTCCTCGCTCCTTTTCAAGTTCGAGAAGCTTGTCAAGTTCAAGATATTCCTCTTTTTGGGAGATAATCATATATTCTTGACGGTTGATCAACTTCTCCTTCTCAACAAGCTGATCAAGTAGAAATTTCATTTTTGCTGCTGTTTTCTTATCTAAGCCAACGAGCATGTCTTCATTATCACTAGCAACTTCACTATCACTCGAATAGGAATGTAAGGAAGAGGATTTGGTTGTTACCTTTTGTTTACCTTCCTTTGCCATGAGGCAAGTGTTGTTGCCCTTCCATGCGCCTAGAGTTGGGAAGAGGGTGGACTTCTTAGTTATCTTCTCGATGGCTATGCTTGCCATCTCCTCTTCCTCTTCGGATGAGGACTCATCATTTGATTCCCTCTCTTTTCCTAGGTGCGCTTGTCCAGCTTGCTTCCTTTTCTTGAAGAATTTCTTGGTTGAGGCTTCGTTTCCTTTGTTTTCTTCTTGTTTTCTTTGTATGGGCAATCAACTATAAAGTGGTCATATTCACCAAAGTTATAGCATGCCCGCCTCAACTTTGGTATTGACTTCTCTTTGTACTTTCCTTCACTTGATTTTCCCCCTTGTCTTTTATTCATCATTTTCTTGAATCTCTTCATAAAGAGGATCATGTCCTCTTCGTCATGTCGCTACTCTCGTCATCGCTGTCTTCTTCTTATTGAGCTTCTCGAGCTTCGTTAGACAAGAGCTTGCAAGTGGACTTCAAAAAAACCCCTTTCTTCTTTGCCGAGGTGAGGTCGGCAATCTCCTTGACATGCTTTGGTTGCTTTTCCATCATCTCGAAATTGATGATTTTCCCAATCAGCTCATCTGGGGTCATTTTCTTGTACCCGGGGCTTTCTCTAATCATCGAGCACAAGGTGACGTTGCGGGGGCATGAAAGCTCTAAGGATGAGCTTCACCACCTCGTGATCATTCCACTTCTTGCTTCCGTATGCTCGAACCTTGTTGTTGAGTGTCTTTAACCGGTTGTACATGTCTTGTGGTGACTCATCTTCTTCAATGGCGAATCTTCCCAATTCGCCTTCGATCATTTCGATATCCGCCTCTCGCACATGATGATCGCCTTCATGTGCAGTTTGCAATGTGTCCCATATTTCCTTTGCAATCTCGAGTACATCCACCTTGGTGAACTCATCCCGACTTAGTGATGAGGTGATGACTGTTGCAGCTTGGGCATTTCGATGGATTGCTTGCTCTTGGCTAGGTGTGATCTCCTCATCATCGTCGGGGATATCTATTCCTGTAACCACAATGTGCCACAAGCTTAGATTGAGTGAGATCAAGTGCATTTTCATGTTTTGCCTCCACATTGAGTAGTCATTACCATCAAAGTATGGGGCTTTTCCAAGGGGAATAGATAGGTAGTGATTATTGTTTGAATTTAAACGATCATAATTAAAAGGATACCGGGAGTAGTCAGTGTGACTACCCCCCTTCTTCTTCTTCTTCTTCTCATCCTAGACCTTCACTTTCCCTTATGAGAGGGCTTTCTTCCTTAGGAGCGCCTTGAGTTCAAGCGTCTCCTCATCATCGTCCTCGAAGTCCTGAATAGCATCAAGGAGCTTTTCCAATTTTTGAGCTTTTTTGTCTTCAACCTTCTCTTGGTTGAGACTCTTGTACACATCCTTCATGTCCGACATGTTCTCTTCGAGCGATTAGTCTCTTGCGAAGAGTTCTGCTCTAATACCAATTGAATGTGGCCTAGAGGGGGGGTGAATAGGCCTTTTTGAAATTTAGTCAGAACCTGCAACACTTAACAAACAGATCAAACCCCGAGATATCGGACTAGTCTGGTACAGTGCGGACTAGTCCGGTGCGTCCTCGGACTAAATTGATCAAGTTCGATCAATGATTTCAATACAAGCGCAGTGTGCAGCGGAATATAGTATATAACTTGCAAGTATTGAGTCAATGAAGTTAAGTGTAGTACAAATTAACTTTGCTTTGAATGTTTTAACGTAAGATGGACAAAATCAATCAAAACCTAGAATATGATATGAGAAACTTTAAGAACGAGTTTGACACACGATTTTTATCCCGTGGTTCGGTTCCCACAGAGGCAACCTACATCCATGTTGAGGAGCCCACGAAAGGACCGGGTCTTCACTGACCCTAACCTCGTCGAGTCGCCACGAAGGCCAATTCTTCCACTATCACAAAAGGGCAAATCACCAAGTTCAAGGGGCCTTCTCACAAGTTGAGGGCTCCCCAAGATTACAATTCAAACACCACCAAGAACACACTCATAAGATCAACAATGAAACAACAAGAGTGTGTTAGAGATCAAACCCAAGAGCTCAATCGTGTGGAATCGTGTCTCTCCTTTGATCCAAAGTGAGTACTCAAGGGATTGATCTTTCTTGCGTTGGATTGTGTGGAGAGATGTATTTTCTAGGCTCTTAGAGGGTGTGATGGCGCAGGGGTCGAGAGTGTTGATAGGTTGGCCGTGCACTTCTATTTATATTAGGGTTTTCAAAAGTTACCGTCAGGGTTTCGAGGGTCCGGACTAGTCCGCGGTGGAGTCCGGACTAGTCCGGTGTGCGGCGTGCAGGAAACCCTAAGCGTCCAGGAATATCGGACTTGTCCGGCTAGGAGCGGACTAGTCAGATTTTAGTCAGAAAGGTTTTCGAACTTGTCCGTGGTGATATCGGACTAGTCCGGTGTGGTGATGCCCTTAGTGAATATAGGACAAGTCCGCACTTGGAGGACTTGTCCGATTTTAGTCAGAGGCATTATCGGACTAGTCTGGACATTATCGGACTAGTCCGATGTGGACAAGTCCACATTGGCTGGACTTTTCCAAACCTGTCCAGAGAGGGTATCGGACTAGTCCGGTGTAGATCGTACTAGTCCGTTTTTCCTGTGAAATGTGAGTGTGTGAGGATTTTTGTGCTTGAGCTCTTGGGATGTGTTACACCAACACACTCCCTACACAATGATGTATTCTATTCAGTTCTTGAGCTCTTTTTCGAATTGATCCTCATTCTCCTTTCTTTTTGGCGCTTTCTTCATTCTTTCATTAAAACCTGCGCTCATCTCAATAATGTGGTTAGGATCTCATTTGTTTGTCATAAATCAACCAAAACCCACAAGGGATGCTTAGATGCACTTTCCCTTGTTTGTTCGACTTGTTTCAGACAAGTTTTTCTCGTCGAGTTTCTGCACAGCACTATGTTGCGTTGGTGTTTTTATCATAACTTGAGTTTTATAGATCCAATTGACGTGATTCTTTGTGAGCTGTGTTTGCGACTTGATTATCTATCATCTAGCGGTGGGTGTTCGGTCTACCCAATAAATTTGGTTCAATTATTTTGGTTTTTTTGAATTTCGTTTTTTTAAATCACTACCCGACGGTTATACAAATATTATGTACCCAAAATTTTTGGGTACCAAAATTTCAGTTCGGTCTTCGGTCTTACTCGAAAAAGCCGTTTCTTACTATTATCATTTCATGCTCACAACAATCAATATATGTTTAATATCATTCATAAATTTAATCTTGAGAGACAATAAATTATTAGTTCACTAAGATGAATTGTGAATAAATAGTTTAATCTAATAATTTCACATATCATAACTCATAAATGAAATGTCAAAATTTATATTGCATAGAGTTTATATATCGTAATTTAACTTGAGATTTTATTATTTGGTTATTCGGGTATTTTGGGTACCAGAGGGTGATACCCGAACCCTAAATTAATATATCAGTTATTTAGATTTGCTACCCGAATAGGTATCCGATACCCGATATTTCGGTCTTTTCATTCCCGGTCTCGATCTTTTTGGTTTTCGATTTTCCAGTCCCGGTTTTTTTGTCCACCCCTACTATCATCTGTGAAAATTTCACGGTCATTGGAGTTGTGGTTTCTAATCTACACGAGTTTCTCTGCAACATTTCAGATCTATTTTTACTCGGGTAGAACAGATTGACCTTTGTTCGATCTATCGATCATAACTTGAGTTTTTCTTGACGGTTTTTCATGATTCTTATTGTCGTGTCTTTGTGACTTGATTGTCTATTTTATCAACTACTTTTGTCACAGTTGAACATGTTTAGATCAGTTGCACACATGGTTTCTTAACCAATTGATTTTCTACCAAAGGGTTTTTTGTTGCTTCCGCTGAAGAAGTTTTAATCTACCATTCACCCCCTCTGGTAGCTTTTCACGTGCTCTTCAATCCCGCAATTGGTATCAAAGCAACAATGATCTAATGTTTGTGATTTGCACATGTTTTGACAAATCATCATGGAGAAATACTCCGCAAAACCTTGTGTATTTAGTGGCATTGATTTTCAGGTTTGGAAGACACGTATGGAGGCTTTCATCCAGGCACAAGGCTTCACAATATGGGAAAAAGAGTACAAGCCTTATGACGTGCCACCAAACTATCAAGTTACAGCTACGAACATGCGAGATGTTGACAACAACAACAATGCTCAGAACTTGATCATACAAGGATTAACTCAAGGCGACTTCAACCGTGTTGCACACCTCCGATCAGCGTACGATGTGTGGAAGGCACTTTGTCACTTTAATAAAATTCTCAGCAACTTGCGTAGTGTCAATGTTAATTTCTCAAATGCCGAGAATGCTAGGCAATTACTAAGTGCATTAGACATGTCAATTTGGAAGATGAAAGTTACATCTATTCGTGAATCCATTGTCATGAGTACACTTACATTAGATGTGCTACATTCCAAGTTAAGAACTCATGAAATTGACATAATCTCACGTAAGAATCCCGACAAGTCTATTGCATTTGTTTCACAACATGACACGCCTAGTTCTAGCCAATCTTCATCATGGGGTACACTTGCTTTGTTGTCCTCTCTAACCATTGAACAGATTGAAGAGTTTCCAAAGGAGGAGCTAACACTTCTCTCTACTCGGTTCTAAAAAGCATTGCAAAATGTGATAACTAGAAGGAGAGGAAGTGTCGGTTCTCAAAGGACAGTTTCATACAGATTGCCCTAAACTTTGAGGTCCTACTTCCCGTGATGAAAAGCAAACAAGGATGAAACACTCCTCTGCAAACGATAAGAAGAAGAAGAAGAAGGGTTTTACAGGTCACCAATTGGTGAACAATTTTATCTCCGCACTTCAAGAACTTGGCTCGAGCGATGTGGACATCGGAAGTGACAAAGATGAAGATAATTTAGCAAACTTGTGCTTCATGGTGGGCAACTCAAGATCAAGTATGGAGGAGGCATAACACAACAGAGACGATGAAGAGGTATGTCCCACTTGCGACGAAATGTGTGATTCTATTTCTCGTGCCACTGTTATAGTTAAGAAAAAGGACAAAAAACTTAGGGACAATGCTATTAAAATTGAATCACTAGAATATGAAATTAATCGTTTAAAATCTTTGATTCTTAGTGATGATTCTTGTTCGTCATGTGATCTTATATATGAACAATTGTCCTCTTTAAGAAGTGCGCACACCTCCACACTTGATAAACTTGAACTTGAAATTGAAAAAAAAAGCTTGCTGCACTTAATGATAAAAACTTGAAAGATGCTTGCTGTTCTACAATTGATTTGCATTGTTCTACTTGTGATGATCTTGAGAAGAAACTACACGATGCTATGAATGAGATTTCTATTAAACAATGCTTTACATTCTCATGAAGTTAAATATTGTTCTAATTGCAAACTAAAAAGAAAAACTTCATGTGAAAACTTCCTAGGCTTGTCTAAGAAACTTGATGACTTGAATAGGACACTAGAGCGGTTTTGTAATGAGAATAAAAATCTGAACTTGCTGCTGAATTCATCTAGATCTTACAATGATAAAACTAGTTTAGGTTTTGATTCTCATGCTCATGCTAAGGCACATCCACCTAAAATTGTAAAGTCAATAGGAAGTGGTTTGATTCAAACAGTTCCTAAACTTAAAGAAGTGATTTATAAATCTGCAGGGGTGCTATCTCATTAAGTTTCTAATAAACATGTTGCTTGCCCATCAGACATGAACACAAAGTTTTTGTACCTATTGTGGTAGAGATGATCATGTCGTATATTTTTGTTATAGACTAGCTAAACAATAAAAAAAATAAAGAATGCAAGCTAGATCTCATAACTCTCATGCAAAATTTGCTGCACATACTAAACCGAATGTCAGGAACATGCAACCTGCTATTATGAGTCAAAAACATGCAAAGTTTGCTTCCACACCTACTGTTTTTTGTGCTACACATGTAACACCTCGTAGATCAGTAGTTGGGTACAAGAATTCTCAAATTTCAGCTCATATACCTGCTGTTTTATCTCAGCTTTCGCATGTTATTCCTGCTGTAAGTCGTGTGACTCAGTACTAGATTCCTAAATGCCTTTTGACTAACCCCAGTATTGAGTCATCGACATACTGTGCTTCTATGCGGGTTACATGCTTGAGGAAGAAGAACATTTGGATTGTGGATGCAGGTTGCTGATGCCACATGACCGGTAACAAAGAATGGTTCCATGCCCTCTCTTTTGTGTCATGTGTAGAGAATGTTACTTTTGACAATAATTCTTCAACTCCTATAATTGCTAAGGGTTCAGTTCGAGTAAATAATTACTACACTTTGAAAGACGTGGTACTTGTCAAAAAGTTTAAATACAACTTGCTTTCTGTTTCACAATTGCTAGATGAAAATTTGGAAATTATTTTCACTAAAAATTGTTGTAAGATTGTAAATTCAAATAGTTAGCTCATTTTCAACATGTCTCAGTTTGGAAGAGTTTTGAAAGCTGATTTTGATATGTCATCCTCTAAGAATAGGTGTCTGGTTGCTAATGATTCAAAGGACTTATATTTTTGGCATTGTAGACTCGTAGGCTTTGAGCATCTCACGCGTCTTACTGCTCTTGATCGCATATGTGGGCTGCCTAAGCTTAAAGGGGACAAAGATATTGTGTGCTCCTCTTGTAGAAATGCTAAGATGGTTGCAGGTTCACATGCTCCTCTCACAGTGACCATGAGAACTGAACCATGACAACTTTTGCACCTTGACACTATAGGTCCTTCATATGTTCAATCTTTTGGAGGTAAATGGTATGTTCTTGTGATTGTTGATGATTATTATAGATACTCTTGAGTTTACTTTATGGCATCTAAGAATGAAGCTTTTATTCACTTTAGAACTTTATTTCTTAGATTATCAATCGATCACCCAGGATTTTTAAAAGAAATTAGAAGTGATAACAGAATGAATTTAAAAATAAATCTTTTGATCACTTTTGTGCTGAAAAAGGAATAGACATCAATTCTCTTCACCTTATGTACCTCAACAAAATGGTGTTGTAGAGAGAAAGAACAGAACCTTAGTTGATATGACTAGGACTATGCTTGATGAATATGAAACTCCTAGGAAATTTTGGGCTGATGCAATTGCAACCGCTTGTTATGTCTCAAATCGTGTTTTCTTACGTGCTAAGCTAGGAAAAACACCATATGAACTTAGGTTTGGTCATAGGCCTAGTGTCACACACTTTAGGATTTTTGGTTGTAAATGCTTTGTTAAGAAACATGGTAATCTTGATAAATCTGAACCTAGATCTGTTGATGGCATGTTTCTTGGTTATCCATCTCATACTAGAGGCTACCGTGTGCTTTTACTTGACACTAACAAAATTGTGGAGACTTGTAATGTTTCTTTTGATAAAGCTAGCCAGGTACTAGCTCTAATATTGCAAGTTGAGATCCATATACGAAGGGGAGAGTATTTTCGTCGAAGAAGACGAAGAAGTGGTGCTGCTGCCTGAAAATTTAGAAGCAAATGACGTTGATCACGCTGCTGATTTTGCACCACTACCAGCAACAACAACTACTGCAGCTGGTACAGATCATCCTCAAACCACAAGTTCTTCAATTTGTGATGAACATGAATAAGAAGGAGGTTGTGAAGTGTCTACTCCCCTCCGCGTCCTCAAAAGTCACCCTCCACAACAAATCATTGGAAGCTTGCACGAACGAGTTACACGATCCAAGTTTTGCGATCCAAACTTTTTCACCCATTCTTCTTTTATTGCTTTATTTGAACCCAAAGATATATGACACGCACTCACTAATGAATCTTGGATTATTTCCATGCAAGAAGAGTTAGAAAATTTTGAAAGAAATAAAATTTGGAAGCTTGTACCTCCACCATAAGGTCACACTCTAATTGGAACTAAATGGGTGTTTAAAAATAAACAAAGTGAGGATGAGGTTGTGGTTAGTAATAAGGCTAGGTTGGTTGCTCAAGGTTTCACACAAGTTGAAGGTTCAGATTTTGATGAAACTTTTGCTTCTGTTGCTAGATTAGAAGCCATAAGAATTTTGTTAGCTTTTGCTGTATCAAAAGGTTTTAAGCTATATCAAATGGATTTTCAAAGTGCTTTTCTTAACGGCTACATAGATGAGGAGGTTTATGTCAAGCAACCACCGGGTTTTGAAAATCTAGATTTTCCTAGTCATGTTTACGAACTGTCCAAAGCCTTTTACAGTCTCAAACAAGCCCCTAGAGCATGTATGATAGATTAAAAACATTCTTACTTGAAAAGGGGTTTACCATGGGCAATGTTGATATCTTTTTGTTCTTAAGCATGGCAATGACTCAATTCGTTCAAGTGTATGTGGATGATATTATCTTTGGTTGTGCTTCTAATGATCTTGTCTCCAAGTTTTCAGCTATGATGAGTTCATGATTTGAGATGAGTATGATAGGAGAACTCATGTACTTTTTGGGGCTGCAAATCAAGCAAACCAAGGAGGGAACCTTTGTGCATCAAACGAAGTATACAAAACACCTCCTAAAGCACTTCAACATGGACAAAAGCAAGCCTCTTCGGACACCAATGGGAACAACGATAACGCTTGAACTTGATGAAGATGGTGACCTGATCGATCAAAAAGAATATAGAAGTATGATTGGGTCAACTTTGTACCTCACAGCATATACAACTCATCGTATGTCTTTGTGCACGATTTCAAGCTTCCCCACATGCTTCACATCATCAAGCTGTTAAAAGAATTCTCAGGTACTTACATGAAACTCAAGAATTTGACATTTTTCTTCTTTCTTCCTTAACTGTTACTTTGAAAGCTTTTTCAGATGCTGATTTTGGAGATTGTAGGATTGATAAGAAAAGTACCTCGGGTGCTTGTCATTTTCTTGGTAATTCACTTGTTCCTTGGTCCTCTATAAAACAAAGTTCAGTTGCACAGTCCACAGCCGAATCTGAATATGTAGTTGCTGCTAGCGCTTGCTCAAAAATTATTTGGATTGTTCAAACACTTAAGGACTGTGGGGTTGATCTAGATAGTGTTTTGTGATAACACTAGTGCCATTTGCATTGCTAAAAACCCCGTGCAACATTCTAGAACTAAGCACATTGACATTAGGTATCACTTTCTCCATGATAACATTGAAAAAGGAAACATTGTGCTTCACCATGTAGATACCGAACAACAATTGGCTGAGATTTTTTTACAAAACCTTTGGATTTTTCGTTTTTGTTTCATTCATAGTGAAATAGGGGTTGTGTATCCTCATGGCTTAAATTGAGGGGGAGTTTTGAAATTTGGGAAGGATTTTTGTGAATCTGAATTTAAAATAATGTGAGCATAATATCTCATACATATATGACTTTGTGATTCCTTTTACATGATGAAAGTTCTTACTACATTACCCGTGTTATACATTTTGTAGTTTTTGCCATGACTGGCAATTGGAATAATTGCTTACACTAAATCTGGTCATGATCAAACTTAATTGCTGTTTTGAACTTGTTGCATGCTCACAAGTGCTCTTAATCATGAAGAATTAATCAAGTAATCAACTCACGTGTTGAGTTTTTATGTTCAAATGAAAAATTGAGAAAAGATCAAGAGAATATGCATGCATCACACTTTTTCTTTTGAGATGGCTTATCATTGCACTTAGATATGAACTTGGAAGAAGTTGTGTATGACTAAACCATGTCCTTAAGCTTCTGATTGTCAAATGACATAGGCTTGGCTTGGTTGGTTAGAATAAGGCTGATGCGGCATATAATCTCTTGCAAATGTCATAAGATTGATTATGTTCCTTCAAAGAAAATAAAAATGCAACAACAAGTGTCATGCTTTCAGGTTTTGAAATAGTTAAGTTTGTTAGATCATGACTTGCTTAAATTGAAAATTCACTTGATCTCTATCATGGCTTACACTAGTTTATGTATCTCATTGATGTGATAGTGTAAGTTACTTGATAAATGACTTGGATGAGCTTTGTTTTATATGTATTTGTTATAATATGCTCATAACAATTGAATTTTATCTTTTGAACCTTGTTGAATACATTGTCAAAGGGGGAGAAATATTTGTTTTTGAAATTTCTTTCTCATTTGATTTTCAAAAACGGGGAGAAAATTGTTTTCAAAACTTTTCATTTGAATAAGCCAATGTTCGGATTTTAAGTGGTGTTGCCAATGCATTCATCAAGGTGGAGATTGTGGGACCTATATGTTTTGAATACATTGGCTTACAATAAAAGTTTTGAATATTGCCAAAACACCCTTTTCAAGGTCCGACTCTAGGTACGAGCTCTGGCAAAGTCCAACAATAGGTCCGACATGTTTTGGGTAGCTCCAGCAAGGTCCGACAATATGTCTGACTTGTTTTGGGTAGCTCCGGCTAGGTCCAACGTAAAGTTCAACAAACATAGGCTAGTTCCCACACAAGGTCCGGTTAGCTTTGGCTAGGTCCAATGCAACGTTCGGTTAGTTTTTGCAAGGTCCGGCTAGCTTTGGCTAGGTCCGGAGCAAGGTCTGGTTAGCTTTGGTAAGGTACGATGCAAGATTGCATTGGTTCTGCTTTTAACTTGCAATGTTTCAAACTTGCTTTATGCTTATGGTAAGGTTTGCTTAGTACAATTTGCTAAGTTTTTGGTGTGTTTTGGTGGTTAAAGCTGGTATTATCTTGCTATGTTGGAAACATGCTTATGTGAGGTGCTCACGTAAGGTGTTGTGTTTTGTGGACTAACGAGAGTCAAGTCGAGGACTTCGGCTCACATAGAATTGGTTGTTTGTTCATGTGCAGGTGTTGCTTGAGGTAAAGAAATCGGTGGTGACGAGATCCATTGAACTAGTCTTAGGGAGAAGATGAGGTTCAACAACCAAGTTCGGGAGGAATTGTGGTTGAGTTGATCAGGAGGTCGCACAACATGTTTGCATAAAAAACAATGCATATGAAGGTATCATTGACATTTTTGGAAGGTGTTTGCACGTGTGCAAGGATTGCATGGACGTGGAGACATGGTTCCAAGGCTTGATGAAGAGAAGTGGACGTAAAGAATTGGTCGGAAAGGTCCAACCGGCTGGATTATGGACTCAGGCTGCGATTGAGTTGGTTTTGACTCAAATATGGAATGATTTGAGATGTTTAAGGAATGTTCCTAAGGTTTTTGTAAGTCTTAAGATTGCTTCTATCTGTGTATGGAAGAGTCTTGAGTAGTTATGGAAAGTTTCAGTTGAAACTAAGTAGGATTAGAATCCTAGTTTGGATTGGGTTGGCTTTAGGGCTGGTTAGATAAGCAAGAGAGGCGAGAGCTCGTGATGAGATGACTTCAGTGCTGTTCCTATTGTGTTTTTATCAACAAAATTTGTAGTTTGAAGGAGCTTTTGGGCCTTGTTCGTCTGACTTGTTTCAGACAAGTTTTTCTCGTCGAGTTTCTGCACAACACTACATTGCGTTGGTGTTTTTATCATAACTCGAGTTCTACAAATCCAATTGACGTGATTCTTTTTGTGATGTATTCAAAACTTGATTATATATCATCTATGAAAATTTTGGTTATTGAATTTGTGGTTTCTGATCTACACGAGTTTCTTTGCAGCGTTGCAGATCTGTTTTTACTCGGGTAGAACAGATTGACCTTTGTCCGATCTTTCGATCATAACTTGAGTTTTTCTTGACGGTTTTTCATGATTCTTGTTGTCATGTTTTTGTGACATGATTCTCTATGTTCTCTACTAATTTTGTCACTGTTGAACACGTTTAGATCAGTTGTACACACGGTTTCTGAACAGATTGATTTTCTGCCAAAGGGTTTTTTGTTGCTTCCGCTGAAAAAGTTTTAATCTACCGTTCACCCCCTCTGATAGCTTTTCACGTGCTCTTCGATCCTACAGGAGCAAAGTTGACATAATTTTATATGGGAATAATAGTGTGTTTACATGGAGTACCAAAGAATATTTTGTCCAATAGAGGTTCTCAATTTACCTCAAGGTTCTGGCAATAGCTACACGAGTCTATGAGAACCCAATAGAATTTCAGTTCCGCATATCACCCTCAAACGGATGAACAAACCGAGAGAACAGATCAAATATTAGAGGACATGCTAAGAGCTTGTGCGCTAATGTATGGAGGAAGTTGAGACAAAAGTCTGCCATATGCTGAATTCTCCTACAACAACAGTTACCAAGCAAGCTTGAAGATGTCACTATATGAAGCATTGTATGGGAGAAGGTGTAGAACACCTTTGTTTTGGAATGAGACAGAAGAAACTCAAGTATTTGAACCTGATGTAATACAATATGCCGAAAAGCAAGTTCAGACAATTTGCGAGAATTTGAGGGCTGCTCAATCAAGACAAAAGGGTTATGCGCATAATAGGCAAAGAAACTTAGCCTTTGAAGTGAGAGAGTTCGTATATCTCAAAGTATCACCTATGCGAGGTCATAATCGGTTTAATGTCAGAGGCAAGTTGGCACCTCGCTATATTGGACCATTCAATATTTTGGGCAAATGTGGAGAAGTGGCACATAAGTTGGAGATGCCAGCACATCTTTCCGATGTTCATGATGTGTTCCACTTTTGTCAGCTCAAGAAGTGCTTTAGGGTACTGGAAGAACAAGTGCCAATGGAAGAATTGGAATTAGAGGCAGATTTGACTTATGCCGAGCAACCTGTCAAGATTTTGGAAACCAGGGAGAGTCACAAGAAATAAGGTGATTCAATGGTGCAAAGTACAATGGAAGCATCATGCAAAATCTGAAACAACTTGGGAGCTGGAAGATGACTTCTAAAGAGAATTTCCCTATCTCTTCCCATCTACATCGAATCTCAAGGGCAAGATTCATTTTAAGGGGGTAGCTTTGTAACACCTTCATTTTCATCCATCATGCATTGCATACATTCTTATACATGTTTCACATTAAGCAACACAAAAAGGAACAAATTTAAAATGAATTAGAACCAAAACAACAATTAAAACCTATACCAGTGCGGACTTGTCTGGATTGGATCCCGGACTAGTTCGGTTTACTTTCTGTTGTCCCCCGGACTCTTCCGCTAATAGCTGCGAACTAGTCCGAACATGTTTCTGTTGTCCTCCGAACTTGTCCATTCTCATGTACGGACTAGTTTGATCTCTGTTACTGGAACCTTTCGGAGTTGTTTGGTAAACTCCTCAGCTTTGGTCCGGTTTTTGAGAATTGGACAAACCTCCGAACATCCACCGGACCTATCCGTTCAACGTTCTGTTCCATATCTGACTTGTCTGGACTCCCTTTGGACTAGTCTGGTGTGCCTGACTTGGATTCTGTTTTTCCTTCCCGACGAGTTATTGGGTATTTGCCTTAATTGGGCCCAAGAACATCGTGCCCAACCCTTGTGGAGCCCATGTGGGACCCCACCAAAGCCTCCACCACCTTATACTCGAATTCCACCCAAACCCTACCACCCCCACCCTATATAAACACCCCACCACCCACCCTTTCATCTCTTTGCCACATTAGAAGAAACCCTTAACCCTAGTTCGTGAGAGCCACCATCAAGAAGCTCCACCGCAGGGAGAAGAAGGAAGAGGGAGGAAAGAAGAGGATCAACCAAGATCGTCGACGCTGCGGCAACCTCCATCTTTCTTCGTCAACATCATCCTTTGCCAATTCTTCATATCCTTCGATCTTGACGTCAAATTCTCGAATCCTCAACCTTTGAACCCTAGGATTCACGATAAATACTTTAGATCCATCTTTTCTACGTAAACTATGTTTCTATATTTACTCAAACTACGCTCTAGTTGAAAATTCGGCAAAACCCTAACCATAACGGACGTGTCCGGTCCAGTGTGGACTAGTCAAATTTCCCTTCTGTTCCAAAGCGGACATGTCCGGCCCAGGTGTAGACTAGTCTGATCCTTCAGTTACGGAAATTACTGGAACTTCTTTAATATTCTCCGAAATGATCTGGAACTTGTTCTAACAAGTAAGACTCAATTGTAACTAGTGAGTAAGCAACGGTAGCAACTTGATAAAAGGTGTTACCACATAATCGCATAATTCATGCATGTTATGAAATATTGAGTAATATATGAGCACTTATGGATTGTAGTGCTTGTTTCGTATGTTGTCGCACAAAGTAGAAGGCATTGCTCTAGAGGGTGTTGTCTAGGACCTCCAGAATCAAAACTTTGAAGCTTTTGATCCTAACCAGTCACAAGAGCAAGGCAAGTGTCCTTGAACATTTTGATCATGTTCTTAAATGTTTTGATTGCAAAACTGCATGCTTGTATCAAAATTGATGGGAAACCCGTTTATAGGTGTTTACTCGTCTTGTTTGACCATCCTTATCGCTTGGAATATATTGTAGAGAGTCGGTATGGGCATTTTTTCTTTTTTGCTTCACTCTAATTAATTTGGATGGGAAAACAACCGAATGGTAACAATGAATTAATGAATTCATGCATGATGAGAGTTTATGATCATGGTTAATTGGTAACATGGGACTTGGGACATTTAAGCAACACGGATTGTGGACTGGATTGGATGTTATGGTGGTTTCTCTTGGTTTAGATCTAAGGACCGGTTCGTGGAGCGACCATCCAGGATTTACAGTGCTACCATAAAACCAAGTATGGGTGCGGCGTAGCTGAATAATTAGGTGTGCTGCCAGTATTGTATGGACCATTGGATGGTGCGGGGAATGGGAGTCGAGGATGGCTACCCTGGGAACCGCGTGGCACATGAGGAGGCTGGTGGGTGGAAGAATGGAGATTCAAGCCCGATTGTGAAACCTTAGTGGGTCCATACATACTAGTAGTCGCTTTTGAAAGGCTATTTTGTGATCTCTTGGCCACACACCAGCAGAAGTGTGAGACAACACGATAGATGTTCCTTAGTCACTGAAAGGTGATGAAATCACGAACATGTGGGTAAAATGGTACAACTTTTGTAGATTGTTAAAAACTATCATGATAGCTGTACTCCCGGTTATGAGCGACTTGAACCCTCACATGATTAGGGTGGAACTTGGTACTTGGGATGGTTTGGTTATGGTTATGGTTTGAGTTGTGATAAATGAACATGGTTGATGATGAAGGTAAAAATTTGGTATATGATGGATAATTATTGATGGATATAACATGATGGTAATTGAGAATGATGGATATGAATTATTATGTTTATTTGGGATATGGTGTGATTATTTCAAATCAACATTATAGGATGCTTTTTATATGTTATACAATGTACTTTTCAGCAAATAGCCGTTATTTATTATCATTCCTTGTTTAAGCTACATGTCATTATTTTCCCGCACTTGCTGAGTACGACATGTGCTTACCCTTGCAATTCCCCCACCAACAGTTTCAGGATAATGCAGAGTTCTAGATTGTGCGCTGCCGTCGACTTGCTCGTGGTTATGCTTGGAGCCGCGCTATATCCCATTTGCTTGGTTCGCTTAGTTTAGATTATTTCCGTTGCAGTATCAGTAGTATTGATAACAGTGATCATTTGAGTTTGTAATTTGAGGATTATTTGTATATTGTAATAAAAGTACTTATTTACTCGCTTGTGTTGTGATAATTATTGGTATATCATTTGTGATGCACTCGTGTATGTGTGTTGAACATCCTGGGCACACATATGCGCCGCACTTGGTTCATTTTCAGAACCGAGTGTCACATAGGTACTTGGGGGAATTTATGTTGAACTGTGGGCGCAATAACTTCAGTAGGCGGATGGACCCGCAATGTGACCCGTTGCATGATAAGCCTGCCATCCGTCCCGTCCATTGTCACAAGGGCTGTAACCCGACCCACAAGAAGGAGCCTTGGAGATCAAGAAGAAGCTAGGACTGAAGCTCCCGCACATCAGACAGGCCAGATGCATAGAACGAACACTATAAATTCTGCCCCACTATGAAGAATGTCAGTTAGATAGGACCACCTCGCCCACCTATAAAAGGACCCCAAGGCCTCCCGCGAGGTGGGAAAATTCACTCTATATACGTGGTTATTATACACATTTACCTTATGCATTTTCTTATGTACTTTTCCTTTGATGCTCTTGCACCCTTTTCTTTTGAAGCACTTGCGTTCATGTCTTACTTTTCATATGCCTCTGCGCTTTTGCTTACGCATTACTTTCCTAGAAGTTCTTACTTTTCTAGAGTTCATATACTCGAGCAAGGCTCGCTTGTAATCTGTTCTCTCGCCCTTTGAGCTAATAAAGATCACAGATAGACTCCCTCTAGACATAGAGCCTTTTTTACCCGAACCAGGGTAAATCTCTTGTTCTTTGTAGCTAGCCATACTAAGACGAACGTGATTCAATACAAATTTACTAGTCGGTTTCCGCAACTCTGACATTTCACGCGCTAGGTAGGGAAATCCTATTGCGCGTTCGCATTAGCTTTGTCATGGCTTCATCGACACCGACGAGTGTAGCCGACGGCCCCCGAAGGCTCAATAGTGTCAACATCACCGACAACACTCGAAAAGCATCCTTCGAAGGAATGGACGATGACACATCGCCATCTTTTTACTGGATAATAGAAAATACTGCCGGTTGTGATCTAAGGTCCGACTCTGACACTGAGGTAAGCAACCATTCTCACTGGAAACGCCGCACCACGAACACCCTCGGTGGCATACGAGCACTCCCACAATCCACATCCCCGCAACAAGGGACGCGACGCCAGGAGCTTGGAAAGGAACTTGCATGTGGTCCCGCTCCCAGTGACCACCTCGAGGAGCTCGAGGGATGCCAATGGAGACTGGACAAAACCGTCTATAGGTACATAAGGCATTTCTCTGAGAGGTGCAGCAAGTTCCCTAACGCCATCGATGATGACATCATCAGAGCTTTCCTCTCGGGGGTGGCCCGCGAGACCCCAACACCCAAGCTCGACCGTGCCGAACCAAGGTGTATGAGGGAACTGTTCAGTGTTGCCTCCTGTTCCGCCCCTAGCGAAGCAGTAGCAGGGGCAACACCGACGCACAAAAACCATGGCTTGACAGACCCAGGACTAGGAGCGGCCCGATGTCTCATCGAAAGAAAAGCAGACACGACGTTGGTTGAGCCGTGAAGGCCTGCGAACGCCGGCCCCCAGCGTAGCCGCTATTGACAACGGTTAACCAATCAAAGCTATCCTCAGCAACGGCTCCATAAATGCTTTTTGAAATTTCTTACGAAAACAGAGTGATCCGCAATGTAACACCCTCATTTTCATCCATCATGCATTGCATACATTCTTATACATGTTTAGCATTAAGCAACATAAAAGGAAACAAGTTTAAAATGAATTAGAAGCAAAACCACACTTAAAAGTCTAAGAAGTGCGGACTTGTCCCATTTGCCCAGGGCTAGTCCGAGTTTCTCTCTGAACCCATTTTGGACATGTACGTTTTCCTGCGGACTAGTCCATTTTTCTTTCTGTACCGGTTTTGGACTTGTCCGGTCCATTGCGGACTAGTCCGGTAATCACATCCTTGAAATTTTTTGCCAAGTCCCCGGACTTGTCCGTTTTCCGCCGAACTTGTCCGTTTTGCTCTCTGACTAAGTTCGGACTTGTCCGATTTCATACTAGACTTGTCCGTTTTTGCCTCTATCTAACATCGGACTAGTCCGGTCCATTGCGGACTTGTCCGGTGTTCGCGACTCCGATTCAATCTTTTCTTCCCGTGACTTCTAATTGGTATTTACCTTAATTGGGACCAAGAACATCGTGTCTAACCTCTTTGGAGCCCTTGTGGGACCCCAACCCGGCCTCCACCCACCCCCAAACTCGAAATCCATCCAACCCTACACCTCCACCCCTATATAAACAACCCAACACCCCAACTTCTCATCTCTTTGCCACTTTTGAAAGACCACCAAACCCTAATTCGTGGGAGCCACCATCAAGAGGAGATCCAACAGCATGAAGAAGAGGAGGAAACGAAAGAGGATCAAGCGGGCAAGATCTTCATCGAGTTTTCGTACTTCATCACCAATTCCCCTTCAACTCTTCATCACCAACCCTAGATTGCCAAGATTCAAGTGTTGCACTCAATTCTCGATCCTTCGAGTTCTACACATGTGGTACACCTTCTACTTTTTCTTTTTTTCTACGTGAATTCAACCCCAATTATCCCAATTCTTGTACATCAAGAAAACCCTATTTTGCTGGTTCCGCGAAGGGCGGACTAATCCGACCCTTGTAGCGGACTTGTCCGACATCTAGATTGAATTGTGCTGAATTAATTCCAAATTGACTCGAATCAATTCCAAACTAGTTCAAACTTGTTAAACACTACTGTAATTAGTTAGTGAACATTAATAACAACTTATTAACAAGTTTTGCCATATAATTGCATTAATCATTCATATCATGTCATATTGAGTAACATATGAGCATTTATTGATTGTAATCTTGTTTTGTATGTTCGTTGCGCGAAATAGAAGGATTCACTCTAGAGGGTGCTGTCGAGGACCTTCAGCACCATAATTTCGATGTATTTGACCCTTACCAAGCTCAGGAGCAAGGCAAGTGTCCTTGATAATATTGATCCTGTTTTTAAATGTTTTGTTTGAAAAACTGCATGCTTGTGTAAAATTGATGGAAACCCATTTATAGGTGTTTACTAGACTTGTTTGACCATCCTTGTCACCCGGAATACATTGTAGAGAGTGGGAAAGGGTATTTTATCTTTTTGCTTCGCTCAAATTAATTGGGATGGGAAAACAACCAAGTTACTTAATTATCAATTGTTGAATTTATGGATAATGTACATTGATGAACATGGTTAATGGTAACATGGTAATGGGTGATCTAAGCAAGCATGGTATGTGGATGGATTGGATGATATCTTGGTTTGCTTGTCTTAGATCTAAGGACCAGTTCATGCGAGAATAAGCAAGGACAATAGTGCCACCACGAGGCCAAGTATGGGTGCGGCGTAGCTGATTAATTAGGGTATTGCTAGTATTGCGCAGACCATTTGAAAGAGCGGGGAAGGGGAGTCGAATTGAGTTTGTATGAGTGGCGGGACTCCCTGGGATCCGAACGGCACAAGAGGGGGGCCTTGGTTTAGGATGTGCTCAGTTGGAGACATCACCACTGGTGAAACCTCAGTGGGTCCATACATGCTAGTAGTCCTTTTGTAAAGGCTATTTTATGATCTCTTAGCCACACACCAACGGAAGTGTGTAATGTGATCGACGGGTCACAGGGATAAGGGAGGTTCATAGTCACTGAAAGAGGATGAAATCACGAATACACAGGTAAAGTGGCACAACCTCTGCAGAGTGTTAAAAATTATCATGATAATTGTGCTCCCAGTGTAGAGCACCTGGATGACCTACATGATTAGGGGGAACTTGGAATATGGTTATGGTTGGTTACAATCTTGGTTATGGTTATGGTTATGGTTATGGAGTGAGTTATGATAAATGGACATGGATGATGATGATGGTAATAATCTGGTATATGGATGGATAATTAATTATGGTTTCATATTATGTTAATTATGTGGGATATGATGGGTTTACTTCTTATAGACATAGTATAATGCTTTTTACACATTTAAATGTACTTTTCAGCAAATATCCATTGTTTATTTCCATGCCTCGTTTAAGATACATGTCATACCATCCTACACTTGCTGAGTAGGACATGTACTCACCCTTGCAATTCCCACACCAACAGTTGCTAGGCAGGATTGGGAGTATTGCGATGTTAATGAAGAGTTCTAGGCTGTGTGCTACCGTCAGCTTTGCCTGTGGTGTTGCTGGAGCCACACTATCCTATATGCTTATTTTGCTCAGTTTAGATTATTTCCGCTGCAATAGTTTCCTGAACTATTAATATTGATCATTAGAACCGTAATATGAGGATTACTTCAATATTGTAATAAAGGTATTTATTTAATAATTTGAGCTGTGGTAATTATCTATTTATCATTTGTTAATCACTTGTGTATGTGTGTTAAACATCCTGGGCACACATATACTACACTTGGTTCATTTATGGAATCGGGTGTCACAAATTGGTATCAGAGCCACAGGTTGACCATAGAACGCAACCTAGATAGAATGGACACTACTTTTCAGCAAATATCCATTGTTTATTGCCATGCCTTGTTTAAGCTACATGTCATACCTTCCTACACTTGCTGAGTACGACATGTACTCACCCTTGCAATTCTTCCACCAACAGTTGCATGTCAGGATTGGGAGTATCACAACGTTAATGAAGAGTTCTAGGTTGTGTGCTGCCGTTAGCTTTGCCTGTGGTGTTGCTGGAGCCACGCTATCCTATATTCTTATTTGCTTAGTTTATATTATTTCTGCTGCAATAGTTTCCTGAACTATTGATATTGATCATTAGAACCATAATATGAGGATTAATTGAATATTGTAATAAAGGTACCTATTTAATAATTTGAGCTGTGGTAATTATCTGTTTATCACTTGTGAATCACTTGTGTATGTGTGTTAAACATCCTGAGCACACATATACTGCACATGGTTCATTTTTGGAACCGGGTGTCACAAATTGGTATCAGAGCCACAGGTTGACCGCAGGACGCAACCTAGATAGAATGGACACTTTAGAGCACATAGGAACACTCAGGAAATATTGTGGTTTATTTGGTGTGCTGTTTGCTATGTAATGTTTGCTTGTGTGCTTAGTAAAGGATTGTGGGATGCTTTAGCATTACCATGTCCATATAGGCTTGTATAGTGTTGGCATTTCTTAACACCACAGAGTTATCCGCAAGCGCACGAAAATACCGTTGTAGCACTTCCCCTTAAGGAGTATTCCCAAGGGTATCGAATCCAAAGAACGTGTGTGCTAATCTTTCGAACTAGCTCACCCAAGGACACAAAGTTGTTTGGTAGGCAAGGAACAGAGAGGAATTCAAAGTATTGATTCTAATTCAAGGTAGTTTGCAGTATATGCTTGCTTCGGGCACGGGCTTACTCGTAGCAATACTAGGACGACTCCCGCCAAGAGCCTATGGCATAGCGGAACATGGAGGATTACGAAGGACAAATAGGGCTGTCACCACCTACTGCCTACCTCTTCAATCCGTGGGTCTACAAGATATCCACTGATGATTTATAACCTAAGCACCATGCTTACGTTCTAAATCACTACTCTAGTTGTTTCAAACACAAAGCTACAACTAGAGCCTCTATTGAATTAAAGCAGTGAACCCACAAGTAACTACTTGTGCAAACTACTAAGAATAAAAGATCAAACTTGTATTGAATTCACAATGGCTTACTTGATTGAATAAAACCTTTGTAGGGGCACAAGTGTAGAAGAGGGACTTGACAAGCCCAAGCCTCCTTCTCCTAGACTCTTCACCACACTCTCCTTCTACTTTGGTAGCCTCTAGGACTACTCTAAACCTTTGGAGTGTAGCACTATTCTCAACTTTTAGTGTGTGTGAGAAGTGAGGTGAGGGGATCTATTTATAGGTGGAGAAGAGTCGGTTCCCGCCACAATTAACGCGCGAATCAGTCACCATTGACTCCAGGGAGTCGGGAGGAGCCAACACGTGTACTTTGACCGAGTTTGGCACCAGGAAGAGGTTGGTCGAACCCCTAGTTCGGCCGACCTAGTCAAGGCTCCCCTCGGGGAGTGCTTCCTCCAGATGGCTTACAGGTGGGCCCCTTTATATATATGGGTGCAACAACATTGGATCTCCTCGTATTCTTCTTTTTGTGGGCCATTTGATCCATGTGTTGCCACATGTCATCGCCTGATTCTTGAAATCCATTTTCATGGATTCATCCCTGCATGTTTTGGTATTTTGGGTAATAATTCACCTGCATACAAATAGACACCAACACTTGTGGAATTGGGTTAGTGTATAACCCTACCACTATGTTTTGTGTTTCTTTTATGCACATTATGAGGTGAATTGAAAGTCAAAATGTGGTACTTAAGGACCGTCAACAAACTCCCCCACACTTAGTCCTTTGCTCGTCCTCGAGTGAAGGCAAGAACTAGAGCATTGTCATGAATTTGCTGTAAGGTAGAAAATAAGGATACTAGATATTTCAACTTATACCTTAATTCATGGATCCCCTTTGTGTATGTGGCTACCACATCAATCTTGGGTGTTTGAAAAGTGGAACGGTTAAAATGAAGTTCTCTTGGATCATTCCCCGCTGAAATGATCTGGTAATTGCTATATTTGAAAGTCATAGGAACTTTTGCCCTTGCCTTCTCGATTGAAATCTCTCAAATCTCTCAAAGTGTATGAGTCCTCACCATGGCATGTTTTGCCAAATCTTGTCCCTATACTAAAAGTGGCTATATCTAGAGCTTGGTAGGGATGAATGTGGCACACATTTGCAATTCATATGTTACTAAGTCAAAAACTTGATCCTATGAGAGACTTATGCAATGAAAAAAGTGAAGGGGAAATTCTTGTGCACGTGAATGGAATGGAGGGGCGAGGTGATAACTCCCATGAATTTGGTCTCTATTAAGGTGAAATATGGCTACTTTTTTTTGAGCACTCTTACTCTTTTTTCAAGAGTGGATGCTTTTTTTTCTTGTAGCCATGTCTTCTACTCCTTTTTATTTTTAGAGAGGCTTTCATTTGTATTGTATGGAGTTTATTTTTGGTGGATGGGTGATCGATGGATGCAAATTCTCAATGTGGGAAATTTTGCATGAATGGAGTGCACAAGAGTTTTCAATTCAAAAAGTTCATGCATGTCACTCAATTGGGTCAAGAGTTTGACAAAGTTCAATGAAAATCAAAGTGGCATATGCTTGTGGTTTTCAATGAATGTATCATATGGCCTTGGTGGGTTTATAAATTTCCAATGAGAGATTTAGGCAAAGTCCAAGACTTCAAATAGTTACAAATGTCAAAATTAATTTCAAGCAAAAGCATGATTTCTAAAGAACTCATTTACCATATCACACTAGTCAAATACCTAGATCATGTGTTTTTTCCCTATTGAATTATGGGAATCATAAACAAGGTAATGAATCGAAATATAAAGTATTCAAATTTTCATCTTAAGCAAATTCTTGACTACCAAATTTTATTTCAATTTGTTGAGTTGATTCATTTTAGATATGCAATGAAAAATATGAAATCAACCCAAAAAGCAGGGTAGTGCATAAAAGTGGGGATAGGAAATCCAAACCAATTTTCTGGAGCGAAACGGAGTCGTACAGTGCAGAAGACAAGTCGGCCGACCAGGGGGTTCGGTCGACCTCCTGGTGGCTTTTCTATGCCTCTGTTTCATCGGGTTGTTTTGCTCGTTTGGTCACGACGTGTTTTGATATGCAACGTTAATTTTTCATGTCGGGATTTCGTGACTTGGCGACATGTTTCCCTCACACTTGTTTCCTGAATTCTTTATTCAACAAAATAAACTAAAGGGGGAACTTTACCGATGTTAGATGAACCGGTAAGTTCACTTTATTGAAATCAAAATATGGGGATGCTTACATTATTTAGCCTAGCTTTAGAAAACAAATGTTTGGAAAAGAATAAAATCCTAAGTAGTAAGCATCCTATGCTGTCGGGACATCTAAACTATGGTGCGTTGTAGATGTCGGGCTCCCCGACGACATTGCACAAGCGCTTCAGCTTGGCGCTCATGCCACGGCGAACACCGTCAATCTCCTCCTTGAGGGCCATGATATCGTCTTTCAGTTCCACCCTCTCGATGCGCCCTTCAGCCACCAAGTTCGTCAGCTTCTTGTTCTCCAAGCGGAGAGAAGCGAGTTCCTTGGTCAGCTGTGCCACTTTAGGGGCACAAGGAGAGTCCTCATCACTGCCCTCAAACTGGCCGGGTGGCCCGTTGATGGCAGGTGGTGGGATGTGTCGCCTAATCTTGGAGGGCGACGAGCTCGTCGACTCCTCCATCGCCAGATTATCCAGGCGCTTGAATAGGCCCTTAGCATAGCCTCCTTCAGGTTTGCGCACCCCGCGGATAAGAAAGCAATCTCCCATGCATTCCGGTGAGTTACATGTGGGCTTCTTGTAGTGGTGGCTCACTAAATCGGCCGTTTTAGTTGTTAAAGTACACATTAACTCCTCGCCAGGCTGCAACGATGGAGAGACACATCTTTTCCGTGGAAAAGACGTGTCTTGACTGGGCTTAGCCCAGCCAAAGTCGAACGGCCTGGCATCGTCGACTTCATCGCCGTTCTCCAAGGGGAGAGCGACCGGACAGCGCTACGGGGTGTAGAGCTGCGCCCGCGCGGAGTCGTCGCAGGCAGGATCATGGCAAGGGGCTTGACATCGATCGCCATGACGGACTCCAGGGCGAGGGGAGTTTTGTCGTTGGCCGACCTAATGTCTCCGCTCAGGTTGAAGGTTGAGCTGGAGGCATGAGGCACAATCTTCTTGTCGGCCATGACGAGGACGGGAGGAGGATGAGGATTCAATGAGGTGCAACTTTTCTCTCTGTTTCTGTCCTTTAAATAGGCAGGGAACAATGCGTTTCACTGAGGATTTTGTGGAGGACATCAAGGAGGATCAACACGAGAAAACAGAACGCGAGCGGCGTGAAGGGTAGGTCGGCCGACCCTAGGGTTCGGCCGAACCCCTTCTGGCTCCGTTCGGGCCACATTTTCTCGGGTCGATAGAATGGGACTTCTAGAAGAAGAATTGGATGGGACCATTAGTTGTAAGTGGAGAATTTAAATAGAATTGAAAGAAATGGCATGGAAATCGATTAGATTTACCACGTCAAATTCTTTTTCTGTATCCTTTTGGGAATCAAGAAATAATTTGATTTGGTGCCCATTCACTTTGAATAGTTGACCGTCATCACCTTGGAGTGTGATTGCTCCATGGGATGAAGTCTCTACTACAGTGAATGGTCCTTCCCATTTACTTCTAAGCTTCCCATGTCCAAAGAGTTTAACCCTAGAGTTAAAGAGTAAAACTTTATCTCCAGGTTTGAACTCTTTTGGCGTAATCATCTTATCGTGCCATCTTTTGGTTCTCTCTTTATAAATCCTGGCACTGTGGTACGCCTTATCTCTCCATTCCTCCAACTTAGAGATTTGCTTCAATCGGTGATTTCTAGCTTCGTTAATATTCATGTTCCACCGCCTGATGGCCCAATACGCTCTATGTTCCAATTCTACGGGAAGATGGCAAGTCTTCCCATAGACAAGTTGGAAAGGAGACATGCCGATAGGTCTCTTGTAGGCAGTACGATATGCCCACAATGCGTCGGGTAGCTTTTGCTTCCATCCCGTTCCCATTTCCAAGACAATCTATTGCAAAATATTTTTAATTTGCTTATTAGATGTTTCTGCTTGACCACTTGTCTGTGGGTGGTATGGGGTAGCAATGTTATGCTGCACTCCAAGTTCTCTTAAAAAGTTCCGGAAGGTCTTATCTATGAAATGATACCCTCCATCACTTATGACCATACGGGGAGTTCCAAAGTGTGGGAAAATGATCTCATGGAACATTTTCCTTGCTTGCTTGGAATCAACATTTTTGCATGGCAATGCTTCTACCCATTTTGACACATAATCGACGGCAACCATAATATACTCGCAACCATAAGACCTAGGAAAAGGTCCCATGAAATCAATACCCCATACATCAAATAATTCCACTTGGAGATTGTATGTTAGAGGCATCGTATTGCGAGCAGAGATTCCTCCACGCTTCTGGCATTTCCAACATCTGAGAATGAATTCCTTGGTATCTTCATACATTGAAGGCTAATAGAATCCACTCTGCCAGATCTTTGCCTGAGTATGGTAAACACCGTAATGACCACCATAGGGGCCAGCATGGCATTTCTCTATAATTTTGGTTCCTTCGATTGATGGGACACACCTTCTAAGAAGGCCATCGGCACATACTCGATAGAGGTAAGGGTCATCCCAAAGGTGTCTACGACTCTCATAAATGAGTTCCCTTTTGTTCTCCCCTGGTGGTACGTATCTCGTGACCATAAAGTTCACGATATCCGCATACCAAGGGTGAGAGTCTGTCACCTTGAGGAGCATATCATCTCGTAGGAAGTCATTGCTAGGTATGTCCATGGTTTGTGTGACTTCCATACGTGAAAGATGATCTGCTACTGAATTCTCTACTCCTTTCTTATATCTTATTTCTAGATCAAATTCTTGGAGTAGAAGAATCCATCGAATTATCCTGGGTTTAGCATCCTTTTTGGTAAGCAAATATTTCAAAGCGGCTTGGTCTGTGTAGACTATGACATTCGCTCCAACCAAATATGATCTGAACTTGTCGATAGCAAAAACAACTGCTAGGAGCTCTTTCTCAGTTGTGGCATAATTGAGTTTGGATCCTGTCAGAGTTTTGCTAGTGTAGGCTATTGAGTGATGCTTTTTATCTTTGATTTTGCCTAAGACCGCACCAACAGCAAAGTCACTAGCATCACACATGATTTCGAATGGCAGCATCCAATCAGGAGGTTGGATAATTGGTGCTGAGATGAGTGCCTTTTTGAGTATATCAAATGATTTAAGGCATTCATCATCGAAATCAAAGGGAGCTTCTTTAGCTAATAGGTTGGTGAGGGGTCTAGCGATTTTGGAGAAATCCTTGATAAATTGTCGGTAGAACCCCGCATGACCTAAAAAGCTGCGGATTCCCTTAACATTGATAGGAGGTGGAAGTTTTTCAATAACTTCAATTTTAGCTTTGTCCACCTCTATCCCTCTCTGGGACACCAAGTGTCCAAGAACGATGCCTTCCTGAACCATGAAATGGCACTTTTCCCAATTAAGCACAAGGTCCTTCTCCTAGCATCTTTGTAAGACCCTGTCTAAGTTTTCTATACAATGATCAAAAGTTTTTCCATATACGGAGAAATCGTCCATGAAAACTTCCAGGATATCCTCGATCATGTCTAAAAATATAGACATCATGCATCTCTGGAAAGAGGCAGGAGCGTTACACAGTCCAAAGGACATACGCCGGTAGGCATAGGTCCTGTAAGGACATGTGAACGTGGTCTTACTTTGATCATCGGGATGCATAGGAATTTGATGATATCCCAAATACCCATCAAGGAAACAGAAGTAGGAGTGTTTTGCCAATCGCTCTAACATCACATCGATGAAGGGCAATGGAAAATGGTCTTTCCTTGTTGCCTTGTTAAGTTTTTGGTAGTCAATGCACATCCTCCATCCCGTGACGGTCTGTTGAGGAATTAATTCATTCTTCTCATTTTGAACGACCGTCATACCTCCCTTCTTATGCACTACTTGAACTGGACTTACCCATTCACTATGAGTAACAGGGTAAATAATCCCGGCATGCAAAAGTTTCAAGACTTCTTTCTTGACAACTTCCTGCATCGCATCATTCAATCGCCTTTGAGGTTCCCTTGAGGGGACACTCTTAGGGTCAATAGGAATACGATGGGTGCATAACGCTGGACTAATTCCCTTAAGATCCTGAAGTGAGTATCCAAAAATAGTTCTATGCCTTTCTAACATGGCTAAGAGTATGAGCGTTTAATTATCTAAAAGCTTGTCACTTATGATGACAGGGGCTTCCAAATTGCCATTTAGAAAGGCATAACGTAGGCCTGGAGGTATAATCTTGAGCTCAACAGGAGGTTTTGGGGAGGGCTCTTCTTTTGGCAATTCAATTTCCTCCTAAAATTCATCCTCCTCTTGGACGAAGTCTTCTTCTCCTTCAATTTCAGGGGGTTCTAAAAATTGAAGAGTCCTAACCTCCTCTATTGGCTCATCTTGGATGGGAGATTCTGCAGATGTGTTCTTTGAGCGCATAGTAGGTATGGAGAAATTTCTCCCTCCAATATTGATATTGAGGCTTCCTTCCAAAGGAACTTCCATGAGAAATTTCTCTATGGGAATCCCTATCATGATGTCGAAATCTTGGATTTTGAACACGTGAAAATCTAAGAGAGCCTCAACATCTTCGTGTCTAACAGACACTTATTGTAGAACCCCACATCCTTCAAGAATGGTTCCAAATGAATCTTGGAAGGATCTGCGTGTTGGTGCCAATGGCACATCACCAAGAATGGCGAGAGCACAAGAATCAAAAATGAGATTTGCTCCAACAGTAGGGTTGTATAGGATTATCATTGGTGTCCCTCTAATAGAACATAAAATTGTATCCAAAGGTGAGGTCATCCGACGAATTTCAGGTGAATTCTCGACTTCAACTGTCCACTCTCTGCTTAGGACAGAGGTCAGCTCCTTGACCGTCTGACGGAGAAACACCCCATCAGGTGGTTCAGGTGGAGTTGGTGTCAATGAAGGTTTCCTATAGCAACAATACTTCGAGGTATTTCCATAATCTTCAAAAAGCTCTTCCTCGAAGTAAAATGGAAACTGCGAGGGTTGAATTTCTTCTACCTTCGCAGTCTCAGGTTCGGGAGAGGATTCCTCTGGCATGGCTTGGGGTAAACAAGAGATGGGTTCATCCTTGTCCAAGAGTGTATCCTCCGTTCTTGACACGACTTCGTCTTGGGGAGGCTCATTAAGACCCATAATGAAAGAAGAATTTTCTAGAATTCAGTCCATAAGATCCTTGCCTTCTTCTGGAGTCTTTTGGAGGAAAGATCCTCCAGCCGTAATGTCAAGATATAGGGCAGACTCTTTGTTTAATCCCATGAAGAAATGTTGCAAAAGCATTGGATCAGGGATTAACAAATCTGGGCCAGAATTTTTCAAAAGAGAGAATATATGTCCCAAGCTGCACCTATGGATTCCTTCTCCATCTACTTGGAGCATAATACTTCCTTTCATAAGGAAACAATTCAGGCAATGGGAAAGAAAGCAGGACAAAATTTGTCTCGTAATTCAATCCAATCACCGTTTGTCTTCCCAACATAGTGGTTGTACCATTGTTTGGCTTTTTCCTTGAGGGAAAAAGGAAACAACTTCCATTTGAGTGTTTCCTGTGTCATACCTTTGATTAGAAGGCATGATCACAATTGTTCGAACTCTCGTAGATGGTGGTAAGGGTTTTCACAATCCGTTCCTGAGAAGGATTGTTCCCGAACCATGGCTATAAAGCCAGGGCGAAGTTCATAGCTGGTTGAACAAATAGGTTCCGCCGAAGGCGGTGGCTCACAGAACTTGCCCTTTGGAGCAGAATAAGAAAGAATGGTGGCTTGCTCCATTTATATGGTGGTGGTAAGGTAAGAATAAGAGAGGTAAGATGATAGATATGGTGGATATGATACGAGGGAGATCTTGGTTCGAAGATTAACAACAACCGTTCCCCGGCAACAGCGCCAGAAATGCTTGTTTGTATTTCTTAACACCACAGAGTTATCTGCAAGCGCACGGAAATACCGTTGTAGCACTTCCCCTTAAGGAGTATTCCCAAGGGTATCGAATCCAAAGAATGTGTGTGATAATCTTTTGAACTAGCTCACCCAAGGACACAAAGTTGTTTGGTAGGCAAGGAACAGAGAGGAATTCAAAGTATTGATTCTAATTCAAGGTAGTTTGCAGTAGATGCTTGCTTTGGGCATGGGCTTACTCCTAGCAATACTAGGACGACTATCGCCAAGAGCCTATGGAATAGCCGAACGTGGATGATACGAAGGACACATAGGACTGTCACCACCTACTGCCTACCTCTTCAATCCGTGGGTCTATGAGATATCCACTAATGATTTATAACCTAAGAACCATGCTTACATTCTGAATCACTACTCTAGTTGTTTCGAATACAAAGCTACAACTAGAGCCTCTAATGAATTAAAGTAGTGAACCCACAAGTAACTACTTGTGCAAACTACTAAGAATAAAAGATCAAACTTGTATTTAATTCACAATGGTTTACTTGATTGAATAAAACTTTTGTAGGGGTACAAGTGTAGAAGAGGGACTTGACAAGCCCAAGCCTCCTTCTCCTAGACTCTTCACCACACTCTCCTTCTACTTTGGTAGCCTATAGGACTACGCTAAACCTTTGGAGTGTAGCACTATTCTCAACTTTTGGTGTGTGTGAGAAGTGAGTTGAGGGGGTCTATTTATAGGTGGAGAAGAGTCGGTTCCCGCCACAATTAACGCGTGAATCAGTCACCATTGACTCCAGGGAGTCAGGAGGAGCCAACACGTGTAATTTGACTTAGTTTGGCACCAGGAAGAGGTCAGCCTAACCCCTGGTTCGACCGACCTGGTCAAGGCTCCCCTTGGGGAGTGCTTCCTCCAGGTGGCTTCCAGGTGGGCCCCCTTAATATATATGGGTGCAACAACATTGGATCTCCTCGTATTCTTCTGTTTGTGGGCCATTTGATCCATATGTTGCCACGTGTCATCACTTGATTCATTGAAATCCATTTTCATGGATTCATCCCTGCATGTTTTGGTATTTTGGGTAATAATTCACCTGCATACAAATAGACGCCAACACTTGTGGAATTGGGTTAGTGTATAACCCTACCACTATGTTTTGTATTTCTTTTATGCACATTATGAGGTGAATTGACGGTCAAAATGTGGTACTTAAGGACCGTCAACATATAGTTAGTTGTTTAGTTTCATATCCCTTGATACATATAGTTGGGGACATTTTCTAAATCCATCTATCGCTTGCCTTTCTTCAGATTGTGAGGACTCACAACCAGATGGATGCCAATGATGAGGAGAAGGGCAACGGAGCACCTCAGAACAACCAGGGACCTGCCCAAGGAGCAATCAACCTTGAGCAACTATTGGCTATGCAAAACCGGCTCATGCAGACCATGATACAAACTATGGGATAGCTGCAGGCTGGTAACAACAACAATCAGCCCCACATGCCTCCACCGCCACCACCCCCACCACCTCATAACCGGATGGGAGAGTTCATGAGGACCAGGCCACCAAACTTTACTCAAGTTATTGATCCTATGGAGGCAGATGATTGGTTGAAGTCCGTGGAGGAGAAGCTTGCTATTGTCCAATGCAGCGACCGGGATAAGGTTCTTTTTATGTCACACCAACTGGCTGGAGCAGCTGCGGATTGGTCGGATTCTTTATGCAACACCCATGAGAATCAGGAGAGGATCACTTGGGCTGAGTTCAAAGAGAGCTTCCATTCTCATTATGTGCCAGAAGGTGTTATGATCTTAAAGAGGCAAAAATTTGAGAACTTGAGGCAAGGAAGATCAAGCATGAGTGAATATCTTGGTAAATTCACTCAACTTTCAAGGTATGCATCGGAAGATGTTAGTCGGGATAACTGGAAGCAATATTTGTTTATAAGGAGCCTTAACAATGAGATCCAAGTGCAATTTCTCAAATGTGACTATGCAAATTTCGAGAAACTTGTGGACAAGGCCATTGTGGTTGAAAACAAAGTTTGAGAGATGGAGCAAGAAACTAAGAGGAAAGCACCATATCAAGGACAACCGCAAGGAAGCAATGTTCGCCCCACCTCGCGCCACCCAATGCGCCATACTACGACCCCTTGGCTCTTGCATATCTCCCTTCTTATCCTCCATGCCCAGCTCAACACGTGTAGCAGCGCCCCGCCATGCAAGCACCTCGTCCTCCAATGCCTCAAGTGCCCCGCGCCAACTTTCCTGCAAATGTTCAAAATCAAGTTCGTCAAAATAATTCTGGTGCAGCAAGGAAGTGCTATACTTGTGGTGAAGCAGAACACTTTGCATTTCAATGTCCTAAGTCAGGCCTTGGTCAAGGAAGCAATGTTCCAAGACAGAACCCAAGACCGAATGGAGGAGCGCCACAAGGCAACCGTGGACAGTAGAATTTTGCTCGTGGCAATGTGAACCATGTCTCTACGGAGGAAGCACAACAAGCGGATGACGTGGTGATTGGTATGTTTCTCGCAAACTCCAACCCAGTGACTATGCTATTTGATTCTGGAGCATCACATTCATTCATTGTATCAAAGTATGTGCCAAGTATAGTTTGCCCATATCTCATATGAAGTATACTTTGTTGGTTAAGTCTCCTGGTGGGGAGATGAGGACGAATATAGTATGTCCAAATGTAAGCCTTAGAATAAGGGGGTAGACTTCTTTGCCAACCTCATTGTTTTGGATTCTCAAGGATTGGGCATAATACTTGGTATGGACTGGTTAAGGAAGCACAATGGTATTATTCAATGTGCCATGAAGATAGTGAAGTTGACAAATGAAAAAGGGGTCATCATAGAATTTGAAGCATCTCAACACTCACCTAAGCAAGTGGAGCTGAATCAAAAGGACGGTGCTGCAATTGAGGAGATTCCAGTGGCATGCGAGTTTTCAGATGTGTTTTCAGATGAGTTTCCAGGTATGCCACCTAATCGTGACATTGAGTTTGTTATTGAGTTAATACATGGAACTGCACCTATAGCTAAGAGGCCATATCGGATGCCTCCTAAAGAGTTAGCGGAGCTCAAGAAGCAAAGTCAAGAGCAGCTAGAGAAGGGTTTCATTCATCCAAGCTCATCACCTTGGGGAGCACCAGTGCTTTTCATGGACAAGAAGGATGGGTCTCAAAGGATGTGTGTGGATTACCGAGCTCTCAACGAGGTGACAATCAGGAAAAAGTATACATTACCCCATATAGAAGATTTGTTTGACCAGATGAAATGCGCCTGTGTTTTCTCCAAGATCGACTTGAGGTCAGGTTACTTCCAAATGAAGATCAGATCGTCAGATATACCCAAAAAACGAATTTTCTGACACGATATGGATCTTATGAGTACACCGTGATGTCTTTTGAATTGACAAATGCACCTGCACACTTTTTGTACCTCATGAATAAGGTCTTCATGGAGTACTTGGATAAATTTGTTGTGGTGTTCATTGATGACATTATGATCTACTCGAGAAGCAAGGAGGAGCATGAGGAGCATTTGAGGTTCACGATGCAGAAATTGAGGGAACACCAATAATATGCCAAATTCAGCAAGTGCCAGTTTTGGTTAAGGGAAGTGTCATTTTTGAGGGAACTTCCACAGAATGTGAAGGAAATCAGGAGTTTCCTTGGGATGGCTGTATATTAACATCGGTTCATCAAGAACTTTTCCAAGATAGGCAAGCCAATGACTGAGTTGTTAATGAAGGGGAAAGCATTCCAATGGACTCAATCTTGTCAAGACAGTTTTGAGGAGCTTAAGAAGAGGTTGACAATAGCACCTATCTTGGTTTTGCTGGATGTGAGCAAAAGTTTTGATATCTATTGTGATGCCTCAAGGCAAGGACTTGGATGTGTGCTCATGCAAGAAGGTTGTGACGCCCGGTTCCGAAAATGAACCAAGCTAACACATATGTGTGCCCAGGATGTTCATCACACATACACGAGTGCAATCACAAAAGAGTATACAGAAAATTACCACAGAACAAGATTAATTAACCAAATTTTATTACACAAACCAGATTATCCTCGAATACAAGCTCTAATGAATATTAATGACAAGTTCAACTAATGCAGCGGAAATAAACTAATTAAACGACTAAGCAAACTAAGCATAAGCAATAGGGTATATATGCGCAGCTCCAACCAACACCACAGGCAAAGCTGACGGTAGACACGGCCTAGAACTCCGCATTATCACCATTAAACTCATAATCTTGACCTACAACTGTTGGGGTGGGGGATTGCAAGAGTGAGTACATGTCGTACTCAGCAAGGGTGGAAAGTATGACATGTGGCTTATTCAAATGACGACAATAATAATGGTAAAGTGCTGAAAAGTACATTAAAACATTTGAAAAGCAATATATCATATTATGTGAAGTAAACCCATCATAAACCATGTAACCATAATAATACCAGTCCATAAATCACCATTACCAATAACCATAATCAATGTCATAAACCATAATTCCATCCATAACCATAACCATAACCATAATATCAACCATAACCATTACGAAACCATAACCATCCCAAATTCCAATTTCTCTCTAATCATGGAAGTTGTCCAGGTGCTCATAACCGGGAGCACGGCTATCATGATAGTTTTAATTAACACTCTGCAGAGTTTGTACCTCTTTACCCACGTGTTCGTGATTTCATCACCCTTCGGCGACTAAGAACCTCCCTTATGCCCATGACCCGTCGGTCACATTACACACTTCCGTTGGTGTGTGGCCAAGAGATCACAAAATAGCCTTTACAAAGGGATTACTAGCCTATTTAGACCCCACTGAGGTTTCACCGGTGGTGATGTCTCCCGCAGAGCACATCTTCAACCAAGGGCCCCCTCTTGAGCCATTCGGATCCCAGGGTAGTCCCACCAATCATCAACAAACCCAATCCGACTACCCCTTCCCCGAGCATCCACAATGGTCCAAACAGCACTAGCAAAGCCCTAATTAATCAGCTATGCCGCACCCATAACTTGGCCTCGTGGTGGCACTGTAGTCCTGGCTTATTCTCGCATGAACCGGTCCTTAGATCTAAAGCAAGCAAACCACCATAACATCCAACCCATCCACATACCAGGCTTGCTTAGATCATCCATTACCATACCATGTTTAACCAGTTCATGTTAACCATAATCTCATCCATGCATAATTAAATTGAGTGATATAGTTGTTTTCCATCCCAGTTGATTAAGCGAAGCAGAAAGGTAAAAAACCTTCCCGAACTCTCTATCATAAATTCCAGGTGACAAGGGTGGTCAAACAAAACTAGTAAACTTCCTACCATAGGATTTCCCATCAATTCGACACAAGCATGCAGTTTTGCAAAAAAAAACATTTATTTTAAAACAGGATCAATATGCTTCAAGGACACTTGCCTTGCTCTTGCTGTTGATTAGGGTCAAAGCCTTCAAACTCTTGATGCTGTAGATCCTCCGCGGAACTCTCTAGCGCA
This sequence comes from Tuctoria greenei, assembly GCA_036927565.1. NCBI lineage: Eukaryota > Viridiplantae > Streptophyta > Magnoliopsida > Poales > Poaceae > Tuctoria > Tuctoria greenei. Next base: position 35,297,356 of record JAYESD010000004.1, read on the forward strand.
AATCCGTCTAATCCACACAATAAACATACAAGACAAGAAACACAATCAAAGAGTGCACAAATATTACTCAATATGACATGAGATGCATGATTGATGCAATGCAAGGTAGAACTTGTTACTAGATTGCTTTTAATGATAACTAACTAGCTCTGATAGATTTTAACAAGTTTATACAAGTTTGGGGTTGATTAGATCAAATTTTAGAATTAATTCAACACAATTTAACCAGGAAGATCGGACTAGTCCGCTAGGGACCGGACAAGTCCGCACTTGACGAGATCAACAGATTAGGGTTTTCTAGATCGACGTAAATTCGGAGATTAGGGGTTGAATTTACATAAGGAAAAGAGAATGGAAGGTATACCAGGTGTTTAGAACTCCAATGAATCAAGAAACTTGGAGGTAGCACTTGGATCTTGAAGATCTAGGGTTGGTGATGAACTTGGAGATGAATTGGTGGTGAAGGACGAAACTTGGTGGAGATCTTGATCCTCCTTCGTTTCCTCCTCTTCTTCCTCTTGCTTGGGATCTTCTCCTCCCTCCTTCATGGTGGCTCCCCACGAACTACGGTTTGGGTGGGTGGAAAAGTGGCAAATAGATGTCAAACCAAGGGGTGGGGTTGTTTATATAGACGTGGAGGCTAGGGTTAGATGGATTTCGAGTTTTGGATGAGTAGAGGCCGGTTTAGAGTCCCACATGGGCTCTAAAAGAGTTGGGCACGACGTCCCTAGGCCCACTTGACGTGAAACCCAAGAAACAAGTCGTAAAACAAAAGGTCAATCTTGGAGTCACGAAATATCGGACAAGTCCGGACAGGACCGGACTAGTCCGAAGTCGTCCAGAGAGAAAATCGGACAAGTCTGGCCTAAAATCGGACAAGTCCGATCTTAGTCAGAAAGGAAAACGGACAAGTCCGCTGGAACAGCGGACTAGTCCGGAAAAGTCCAGGGACTTAGCAAATTCTCAAGGATTCATGGAATACCGGACTAGTCCGCACAAAATCGGACAAGTCCGAAGTTGTCCAGAGGCAAATATCGGACTAATCCGCAGCAAAAGTGGACAAGTACGTTTTTAGACAGAGAGAAATCGGACTAGTCCTCAGCAAAACCGTACTAGTCTGCACTTTCCTACATTTTTAAGTGCGGTTTTGTTCCAAATCAATTTTAAACTTGTTCCTCTTGTTATGGGTTAATGTTAAACATGTATATGAGTGCATGTAGGGCATGATGCATGAAAATGAGGGTGTTACAAAGGTCAAGTAATAGCCTATGCATCAAGGCAATTGAAGAAACATGAGCAGAATTATCCTACACATGATCTTGAACTTGCAGCCGTAGTGCATGCCTTGAAGATTTAGAGACATTACATTCTTGGTCATAGGTGTGAAATTTATACGGGTCATAAGAGTCTCAAGTACATATTCACGCAAACGGATCTGGATTTGAGGAAACAAAGATGGTTGGAACTCATCAAGAATTATGATGTGGGAATCAACTATCACCTGGGGAATGCTAATGTAGCAGCCGATGCCTTGGTCGAAAAGGAGTAAGCCACCAACTCACGGTTCAAGAGTTACCATCCGAGCTATGCAAGGAGTTTGAATGGTTGAATCTGGGATTTGTGAATGAGATGGGAATAATGGAGTTAAATCCAACCTTGGAGCAGGAAATTCGGAAAGGACGGACCAAAGAAGAGGAAATTCAGGAAATCAAGGAAAGGACCCCAAAAGGGAGAGAATTCAAATTTGATGAGGACGAACAAGGTACTTTATGGATTGGAAAGAGGATTGTGGTGCCTAATGTGAAGCATCTACGAGAAACGTTCATCCCGGTTGTACAAAGATGTACAAGGACTTGAATACATGTGATTGGTGGGCCAACATGAAAAAGGACATAGCTGAGTATGTAGCTTTGTGTGATGTGTGCCAACGATCAAAGCTGAACATCAAAGGCCAGCTGGATTATTGCAACCATTCAACATTCCAGAGTGGAAGTGGGAAGAAATTAGTATGGACTTTGTCGATACCCAGCAGATCGGGTACCCTCGCGCACAAGCTAGAGCCGCCAAGGTGCCTCACCTCCCAACAGAGACAGGGTCCGAGGGCACCACGTGTTCAAAGAAACCTGGACCCGCCAGCCTCAGATGGGAAGACCGGGGTGCCCATGAGACATCCAAAATGGGAGAGCTCAACTCCACCTTGACAACAAGCTCCTAGGCAGCCATGTGTCCAACAGGACGAGACCCGACCTCCTCCGCAGGGTTGAGCTCCCAAGCTGCCACGTGGCCCACAAAATCGAGACTTGGTCTCCTCCACGAAGGTGAGCTCCCAAGCTGCCACGTGGCCCTCAAAGTTGAGACCTAGCCTCCCCCACGGAGGTGAGCTCCCATGCTGCCATGTGGCCCACAAGACGGGCGCGACCTCCACCATGGCGGAGAGCTCCCCGATGGCTGCATGGTCAGTCCACTTGCCCTGAGAAGATAGTAGGATAGTTAAGAGGGCAGTGCATCTTGTGTCCATCAAGCCTTGAAGATGCGCAACTTCCCCAGATGCATGGTGCGACACACGCCTAATATCAGGTACCGTTGCGACTAATCGCATCACAGTGAAGGCGCCGCAGGCCTATCCAACTCCGCCAAGTGTGTAGTTTACAGCGCCACAGACAGTTGGATGGGACATTCCCTGCCAATGTCAGCAACGATGCGTGGGCTACTGACTACCCGGGCGGCAAGACTGCGAGTTCTCAAGTCTGCGGTCAGAGCAAGCTTGCAGAAGAAGCCTTAGATCTTTTAGGACAAGATCACCCCGAGGCCACCTGTCGGGCCCTGGGACCCCACTTGTAAGGCGTCCGACCTTGACTATAAAAGGCCCAGACCGCCATCGATAGAAGCACCAGACTCAGAATCCCTGATACACACACATACGCATACACACTCGCCAAGCAATACAATCCACCATGCAGTAGGGTGTTATGCTCCTTGCGGCCCGAACCACGTAAAGACAACTGTCTCATACTTTTCCGCTAGAACACTAGTTTGAGGCCTAAGCCCTGCTGAACAAGAACCTCCGTGGGCTGCTCCTTAGCAGATTCGGGGGAAGTGTCGCATTGACCCTTTGACATTTGGCGCGCCAGGTAGGGGCTTTTTCCCTCAAAAAAGTGGTAGCGCTTTCACCACTGTGGTGTTCATCAGGCCCGTGGAAGGCGGTTTCCGAGGCCGTCACCCGGTGACCAGATCCGTGTCTCGAGCAGCACTCTTTGGTCCGTCTCGCTCCCGTGCAGGTATGTCTGGCCAAGATAGCACACCGGGACACACCCCAACTCAGTTGGCTCCCCCAACAATGAGCACGAAGAACGCTTTGGCGGCGGCTAGAGCTCTCCGCCAACACCCACTGTCGTTGAATGCCTCTTAGGGGGCGGCTTAGCAGTGGGTCCAAGATATCGACCACCTTGTTGTCACAGCCATCAACTCCCCCAACATGAGAAGGCGCCTCGTGTCGCTGTCATGCACACCGTCCATCAACCATCACACCGCCAACTCCCGCTCCTCCAAGCCTATGAACATTGGCCGGCTCCCCACGGAGGACCTCAGGGCCGAGCTTGATCATCGTCAAGCTCACATAGATGGCCACGTCATCATCGAGCGGCAGCAAGAGAGGTGGCGCAACCTCGACGCCGAATATGGCACTCAATGCGCTAGTCACGAGGCATCCTCCATCCAAGGTGCATCGTAGGTAAACCCCTCTGCCACTTGATCAGGAGCACGTCGGCTCGACAACTCCCCTGCAGTACTCGATGCAGCAGGGTGTGCAGCAATAGTACTTGGCACAGAAAGTACCGTTGCAGCAGCGCATGGAACAACCAGTGCCACAACAACAGGTCCAGCATGTGCCACATGTCAGGCAGCAAACCCCCATGGGGTATGCTGTCCCATATGCCTCTCTGACGAAGCCCGTCAGAGGCTGCGCGGCGTTGGCTCCGCACCTCCGCTTCGCAATGTGGCCGCACAAGTTCCGGCCACATATCCCGGAGAGACCTGTGGGGACCGGGGTCTCGACGTCTAGGGATCTCATTGGGTGGTGCCGTGCGATGCGGCACCTAACAGCACACACGAAAAGAATGACCAAAATATGTAAAGTTTTCATTTCATAAAAAGAAGAGTTTACAAAAGAGTGTACAATAGAGGTACACACGCAGCGGAAAATACATACTCATAATCTCACTTAACTAAGAAGGAGAGAAGGCGTCCATGCCCTATGACTCTTCTCACTAGCAACATGAAGAACATTCAGTAGCGCCATGGTTCACATGATATTCATCTCGACACCTCGAGGTCTCATGTACAACCTGAACATCAGAAATAAACCTAATACTTGCAAAAATCATTAAAGCGCAAACGTCATCATAAGGCTCAACAAGACTAACCCATCTCACTAGACATATGCAGGGGTGAATACTAAGCATAGGTAAGGAATAGCATAAAGGACACACCTACAAGTGGATCCTTATAATCATGTTTTAAGTAGCACATGGCATTCTTCAGGCACGGCACATCATAGACTCCACAATCAAACAAGAAACGCTTTACCGATGACATGACATGCCCAAAGCACATAATGCTATTACAGTTAAAGTGTGGGGAAACTCTAAACTTTTAGTTGTACTATCTCTAAGCCATACAAGGTTGCAAAACAATTATAATTCAATACATCATATTCTCCTGACTTCTTCAGTATTTACAACGTCACAGCACAGTGAACAAGTGGTACTCTATTAGCGTAAGGGACGGTGATTGCAATCAGGACACACCCGGAACAACACGACACATACACACTTTCGGAAATGTCAGCGAGTACTTACAACAGTACCTACGTAAAACTTCAGTACAAGTCGTATATGGCCACCTTTCACTAAACTCTCGAATGTCGAACCAGGCGATTCGTCATGAGAAGGAGGTCACCGCGTGGGGCATACTCTGACGTGCCCACCAGCTGATTTACACCTTGCTTCCCTCAACCCACGCCTATAAAACAGAACGGAATGCCTCGACAAACCAGTATCAAGATACGTTAGTTTACTGGAGCCCATTTCTCCAGTATGTCGCCAGTACAATTCAAGCTTGTCCAACAGGGCCACACACGAAACAGTCCTCAATCGACACAAGCAGGGCTACGCACGTGAGACCACGTCTCGCTGCATCCTACCCGCTGCCCGGTCTCAATTTCATATTCATAAACCATATCTTGATTCCAATTTCTCCCGTGTGATAAAATTCCTATCTCGCGAGTAGATTCCAACTACTCAACTTCTACCAAATTCCTATGAGCATAAGCATAGCACTTTCTACTCAACGGGCTGTAGACCTACCCAAGACTCCATGGGATTTGTGGGCCATGCAAGTGTATGTCAAGCACCTTAAACGTAATGCACAAACATTTGAAGACGTAAGGTGATTGGAAACATCAAAAATATTGTAAGGAACTTAAATGCAAACCGGGCATGCCTTAGTTTGCGACTCGATTAAATGTCAATTGTCAGTGGTCTTCTTCCGGAACTCCGCCAAGTGACTTCACGATGGCACCCTGACCTTCTCCTCCAAGCGAAGCTCCTTGTTGATCACCTATTATCACGTTCCTATTAACATGAAATGCATATAAGTAATTAAGGTAATCTAATAATGGACTCGACGAGTTGTAAAAACCTTAAGAAGAAGAGGCTTGACTAGGAAAATTAGATATGTCTCGGATGGGTGGAGAAACTATGGATAAGTCAAGTGGTCATAGTAGTGTCGAGTTGTGAATTGAAAGGTGCAATGAAAGCATGTATTGCCATTATTCACCTAACACTTGGAGCCATGCCACTCGAGAAATCTGAGACTGACTGGTGTGGAAGTGTTGGACTAAATAGTGTAAGAATGACTAAGGAATCAAGGTGGAGCATTGAAAGCTTAAAGCATGAGTGAACTATGCAACAAGAGGTCATGACTCAGAAGTCGACCAAGGAAGTTACACAAACTCATTAAAGAGTAAACCTAACTACGTGACACGTGTGGTCGCAGGGTTCTGAATTAAGATGAATCGATGTGAAACCCTAGCGACACTTGGAAAAGAAGTGAGATCAACATTGCTTGGACTCAAAGAGTCATCACAAGCACTGCTAACCTAACGTGAGTACCAAGACACGTTCAAAGGACCTTTAGGTAAATCAGTCACTACGACTATCTTCGCAAACATCGTCAAAGTTCTGACATGACACTATTGCAGTGTCCTTTGCAAGATTGTCCAGATGAGCTCGGTGAACTCCTAGAACTCGAACATAAGGCATTACTATGTCGCGACGACGTGCTTTACCATCTCGGAAGATCATCTCATTGACATTCACATCGACCCGGACTCGTCCATGGTGGTGAGCAGAATCCCGAACACCACCTTATGAGTCTCAAGGTTAGTGATGTCAACTCGATCGTCAGCAAGCAACTCGACGAACCCGTCGTCGATGAAATGGCACACCTAGTTAAGCAATTTTGCGGACGGTTAGGAAACATCGTCAACACGATCAAGAAACTCTTATCCAAGGTTCCCCTTGGTCTAGTTTTCCTTGTCGGTCGCAACGTTCTCGCATTACTCAACCACAGATCACCAACAACCTTGGTTTGACCTGGAAGGCATTTTATCGAGCATCTTGGCTACACATAGGACTCGATCACTCTCACAGCAACTAAAACCTAATTTGGCTTGACCTCTATTGTCCGACGAGTCATGCTTGTGTTTCAGCACCACACACATCACACACATACTTCATCTCGATGCCAGGGCACGATGACGGCTCGGAACGTCACGGCAATGTCATGTTGTCAACAACGTCAACGTGGCTCTTGGTGGAGCATCACGAGCATGCACAGAAAAGACAACACGATACAAAAGACAAAGAAGGTCAACTTGGGGATTTCTATAGGAATGATATCAATGCAAAACATGGACGTACGACTTGACGACACACAAGTACTATTGGCGGTCACCACGAACGGACTTCGATGGCGTCAAGCAAGGCATTTCAGGGAAAGGCTCACCTTGTAGGCATTTCACCAAATATCTTGGGTGTGTACATGATTACGTCACTTCATCACCATTCAAAGAGCATCTTGGCACTTAGGCTTGTCGGTTGCAACATCATCCTACCCCTGCATCACAGACCAGCTCTGAACATCAACAAAGTTGGTTCTTTCCTCGGAAACATTTTATCGAACACCATAGCTGCAGTCACTAATGCAATCAATCTTGCACAATCAGAGCTAACCTTGGACCAATTGTCGATACCATTGTGCCGTTGACGTGTTCCTGCATTTCATCCATTACACACATTACTCTCCTTGCTGGTTGGGTGCAGCCATGGCGCGGAACGCTACGATGATGCGAGGAAGACGACAAGGACGAGAACGGTGATGTGCGTTGCGGGCAAAGGCATAAAGATGTGTGGTCGCGTGGGCGCTTCAGCTGAGCAGGGAGGTCATAATGCGTAGCGACGGCATGAACAGCCGGCGGATGGTGACCACCACGACGCAGACGCGTCCCTGCAACGACATGGGCGAGCAGCAGGGTAGGGCGCATGTGGCGGTGGGCGGCACGCGAGCTTTAGCATGTCCTCGGCAGGAGTAGAGGATCAAGGCGTGGTTGGTGTGGCGCGGTGCGACGGTCGTCGCCGTGGCGACGTGGCGCAGTGCGACCGATGTTGGCGAGGACGAGGCGCCGGCGGACAGCAAGGAGACGGACGGCGGGCCGCGGCCTGGCAGGATGACGAAATGCACACGAGCAGGGGGCGACGGCCATCGCGCGACGACCGTGGACGCGAGCTAGGAAGGCCGGCGTGGTGGATGGTGGGGAGATCCATGGCGGCTGCGCTAGGGCTGGAGGGATGCGAGACCGTGGGGTGCACGAAGGGCGGAGCCCAGCTGGCGGCGCAGGCGGTGCGGGGTGGAGTGCGAGGGCATCGGGGCGGTGCACATGGATACACTAGGCAGGGGACGAGCGCGTTGCGGATTCGAGCAGGCCCAAGAGCGCGCGCAGCCTGGGAGACGAGGAGGCGGTCGGTGCAGCAGCAGGGAAGGCAAGCCGGCGCGGTGGGGTCAGTGGAGCGCGGCCGTGGACAGGAGGCAGGCGAACAGTGGGGGAGGCGTGCACGACCGGCGTGGGCGTCATGCTGCGGCGGCCGAGGCAGCTGGGACACGACAAGGCAGGGCACACTGCGGCTAGAAGGCGGTGAGCGGACGGACGCGGAGGGGCGCACGGGCCAACGGCCGGTGTTGGGCGCTGGAGGGAGGCAGGGTGCCGTGGGGCGGTCGAGAGCAGGAAGAAGTAAAGGCCACGAGAGTGAGGAATAAGAAGAAGAGAAATCAGTTTTCTACCTCTGGATAGAAGCAATCGCTTGCAACATGCACTATGCCGTGTCGCCCTGTAACAGAAAGGCAGGGGTGGTTCAACCTTGGAGAGGCTTACAGGTGGGGCCCACAACCCTTTCCCTCTCTCCTTCTCTGTTAACTCATTTCTCTATTTCAAGAATCTTCAAAATTGCTCAAACTTAGTGGCCAAGGCAACTAAAATATGTAGACACCAATTATGGACCCCAATTTGGGAAATGACAAAGTTTGAATCAGATTTAAATTTGAATTTGAAATCAAATGCATTTAAATGATTTTATTGAATTAAATAGTAAATGAAATTCAGATATTATGAAGTTTGACATGGAGGCTAATTGATTATGGGGAATTCAATGACGAGTCCATATTTGATGTTTTATCATTTTAGTTTGAAGCTTCGATTTGAATTTTTGAATGTCCCATTTTAGGGTTGGAATAATTCTTTTTCTTTCTCCCTATTTTGTTTTCTTTTCTCCTTTAATTTTCATTGAAAATGTGAATACATGGAAATTAAGGATTTTACACCTTAAGTTCTAATATACATTAGCAACCATGTTCTATATGTAAAATTATAACAAGTTCCTATTTTTAGTGAACATTGGTTAACTCATATGGTTCATGTGAGTTTGAATTTCCATATCCATTTTCAAAATTTTTAAGTTTGCATTTTTGCGTTTTTGTTCTTCCGAAAAGCGGGCTTTTACAATCCTCCCCCCCACCCATTAAAGGAATCTCGCCCCGAGATTCTAATAAGTAGAATAACATAAACGAGTAGGGAACAATCCGTAAAAGAGGGTCATTGACTAAGGAAAATGACAATGCCCTTAAAGACATGGGTTCTATGAAATAGTGATTATCTTAAGGCATCTTATGAAATTCTAAAGTTTGCTTCAGGTGATTCTAGTCTTTAGGTTGATAACCTTGACAGGATGCTCAACATGACCATATCACGTCGTAAAACTTTCACGTCTGTTACTGAACTTTCACGTCGTAAAAATTCTAAACTTTTATTGCTGCAGGCCGACAATAAAACAATCAGCCCCACATGCCTCCACCGCCACCCCCACCTCCTCATAACCGGTTGGGAGAGTTTATGAGGACTAGGCCGCCAACCTTTGCTCAAGCCGCTAACCCTATGGATGCGGATGATTGGCTCAAGTCTGTGGAGAAGAAGCTTGCTATTGTTCAATGCAGTGACTAGGAGAAGGTCTTATTTGCTTCTCATCAACTAGTTGGAGCAGTTGTAGATTGGTGGAATTCTTATTGCAATGCTCATGAGAATCAGGAGAGGATCACTTGGCCGAATTCAAGGAGAGTTTCCATTCCCATTATGTGTCCGAGGGTGTTATGATCTTGAAGAGGTAAGAATTTGAGAACTTGAGGCAAGGAAAATCGAGTGTGGGTGAATATCTCAATAAATTCACTCAACTCTCAAGGTATGCGCCTGAGGATGTGAGCCGGGACAGCCGTAAACAATACTATTTGATGAGGGGCTTGAACAATAAGATCCAAGTGCAATTGCTCAACTTTGATTATGTCAATTTTCAGAAGCTTGTGGACAAAGCAATTGTGGTTGAGAACAAGATTCCTGAGATGGAACAGGATAACAAGAGGAAGGCGATATATCAAAGATAGCCGCAAGGAAGTAATGTGCGCCCTCGCCTTGCGCCTCCTAATGTGCCATATTACAACTCTTTTACTCCTATACAGCACCCTGGTTATGCACCGTGCCCAACTCAATTCGTGCAGCAGCGCCCTGTTATGCAAGCACCTAGGCCTCCGATGCCATATGCACCTCGTGCTAATTTTCCTGGTGCAAATGTTCAGAATCAAGCTCGCCCCAATAATCCCGGTGGAGTAAAGAAGTGCTATACTAGTGGTGAAGCTGGACACTTTGCACATCAATGTCCTAAGTCAGGCCTTGATCAAGGAAGTAATGCATCGAGGCAAAACCTAAGACTTAATGGAGGAGCGCCACAAGGGAACCGTGGATAGCAGAATTTTGCTCGTGGCAACGTGAACCATGTCTCTACGGAGGATGCTCAACAAGCGGATGACATGGTCATTGGTATGTTTCTCGCCAACAAAAACCCCACGACTATGTTGTTTGATTATGGAGCATCACATTCATTCATTGCATCGAAGTATGTCGCCAAGTATAGTTTGCCTATCTCTCATATGAAGTTTACTCTATTGGTTAAGTCTCCTGGAGGAGAGATGAGGACAAATATACTATGTCCAAAAGTAAGCCTTAGAATAAGGGGGTAGACTTCTCCTCCGACCTTATTGTTTTGGACTCTCAAGGATTGGACATTATACTTAGTATGGACTGGTTGAGGAAGCACAATGGAGTTATTGAGTGTGCCACGAAAACGGTGAAGTTGAATAATGAGGAAGGGATCACCGTAGAATTTGAAGCATCTCAACACGCACCGAAGCAATTGGAGCTGAATTATATCGACAGTACCGCAATTGAGGAGATTCCGGTGGTGTGTGAATTTTTGGATGTTTTTCCGGACGAGTTGCCAGGTATGCCACCTGATTGAGACATTGAGTTTGTTATTGATTTAATACCTGGAACTCCACCTATAGCTAAGAGGCCGTATAGGATGCCTCGTATGGAATTAGCAGAGCTCAAGAAGCAGATTCAAGAGCAACTAGAGAAAGGTTTTATTCGCCCTAGTTCTTCACCATGGGGAGCGCCGGTGCTGTTTGTGGACAAGAAGGATGGATCACAAAGGATGTGTGTGGATTACCGAGCTCTCAACAAAGTGACCATCAAGAACAAGTACACCTTGCCACGCATAGAGGACTTGTTTGATCATATGAAGGGTGCTTGTGTTTTCTCTAAAATTGATTTGAGGTCGGAATACTTTCAAATGAAAATTAGACCTTCGGACATACCCAAGACAACTTTTAGAACACGGTATGGATCTTATGAGTACACCGTGATGTCTTTTGGATTGACAAATGTGCCTGCCTACTTTATATACCTCATGAATAAGGTCTTCATGGAGTACTTGGATAGCTTTGTAGTGGTGTTCATAGACGACATTATGATCTACTCAAAGGATGAGAAGGAACATGAGGAACACTTGATGCTTACACTGCAGAAATTAAGAGAGCATCAATTGTATGCCAAGTTCAACAAGTGTCAGTTTTGGTTGAAAGAGGTGTCATTTTTGGGTCATATAATCTCAGGAGGAGGAGTATCGGTTGACCCAGGAAAGGTGAGGGATGTGTTGAAGTGGGAACCCCCGCAAAATGTAAAGGAAATAAGGAGTTTTCATGGAATGGTTGGATATTACCGTCGATTCATCAAGGACTTTTCCAAGATAGCCAAGCCAATGACGGAATTGCTAATGAAGGGAATGGCTTTCCAATGGACTCAAGCTTGTCAAAACAATTTTGAGGAGTTGAAGAAGAGGTTGACAACATCCCCAGTTTTGGTACTGCCGGATGTGAGCAAAAGTTTTGATATTTATTGCGACGCATCGAGACAAGGACTTGGATGTGTATTGATGCAAGAAGGTCATGTGGTCGACTATGCATCATGACAATTGAAGAAACAGGAGAAGAATTATCCCACACATGATTTAGAACTTGCAGCCGTGGTACATGCGTTGAAGATTTGGAGACACTATATCCTTGGACATAGGTGTGAAATTTATACGGATCACAAGAATCTTAAGTATATTTTCAGACAAACGGATCTGAATATGAGGCAACAGAGATGGTTGGAGCTCATCAAAGATTATGATTTGGGGATCAACTATCATCCGGGAAAAGCCAATCTAGTGGCCGATGCTTTGAGTAGAAAAGGAGTAAGTCATCAATTCACAATTCGAGAGTTACCATTCGAGTTATGCAAGGAGTTTGAATGGTTGAACCTTGGATTTGTAAATAAGATGGAGATGATGGAGTTAAACCCAACCTTAGAGCAAGAAATTTGGGAAGGCCAAACTAAGGATGAGGAAATTCAAGAAATTGAGGAAAGGACCCAAGAGGGGAGAGAATTCAGATTTGTTGAGGATGAACATGGTACTCTATGGCTTGGTCAGAGGATTGTCGTGCCTAATGTGAAGCGTATTCGGGAGACAATATTAAAAGAGGCACATGACTAACCTTACTCAATTCACCCCGTTTGTACGAAGTTGTACAAAGACTTGAAGACTTGCTATTGGTGGGATAGCATGAAAAGGACATAGCTGAATATGTAGCATTGTGTGATGTGTCTCAACGAGTCAAGGCGGAACATCAAAGGCCAGCTGGATTATTGCAACCATTGAAGATCCTAGAATGGAAGTGGGAAGAAATTGGAATGGACTTCATAGTTGGGTTACCACGTACTCAGTCCGGTTACAACTCAATTTGGGTAATTGTGGATCACTTAACCATGTCAGCTCATTTTGTCACTATGAAGACCAAATAAAGAGCTGCACAATTGGCCGAAATATACATGGAGCATATTGTGTGTCGACACGGAGTACCGAAGAAGATAGTCTCGGATAGAGGTTCTCAATTACCTCCAGATTTTGGCAGAAATTGCATGAAGCATTGGGAACAAGGTTGAACTTCAGTTCAGCATATCACCCTCAAACGGATGGACAAACTGAGAGGACCAATCAAATTTTGGAAGACATGTTAAGAGCTTGTGCTTTAAAGCATGGGAAATGTTGGGACAAGAGCTTGCCCTATGCAGAATTTTCATACAACAATAGTTATCAAGCAAGCTTGAAAATGTCACCATATGAAGCGCTTTACGGAAGGAAATGTAGGACACCTTTATTCTGGAATGAGGCAGGAGAAACTCAAGTATTTGGTCCGGATGTATTGCTAGAAGCTGAAAAGCATGTTCAGATTATTCGGGAAAACTTGAGGGCCGCTCAATCAAGGCAAAAAGGCTATGGGGACAATAGGAGAAGAAAACTAGCATTTGAAGTGGGAGACTTTGTTTACCTCAAGGTGTCACCTATGCGAGGTCATAAGAGGTTTAACATAAGAGGCAAGCTTGCACCTCGCTACATTGGACCATTCATGATTTTGGACAAAAGAGGAGAAGTAGCGTATAAGTTGGAGATGCCAGCTCATCTTTTGGATGTCCATGATGTCTTTCATGTTTCCCATCTCAAGAAGTGCTTGAGAGTACCGGAACAACAAGTGCCAATGGAAGGATTGGAATTAGGCGCATATTTGACTTATGCCGAACAACCAGTCAAAATCTTGGAAACCAAGGAGAGGGTCAAAAGGAACAAGGTTATTAGATGGTGTAAAGTTCAATGGAAGCACCACACAAAAAAAGAAGCAATGTGGGAATTGGATGATGATCTCAAGAAGGAATTTCCCTATCTTTTCTCTTCTGCGTCGAATCTCGAGGGCGAGATTCATTTTAAGGGGGGTAGGATTGTAACACCCTCATTTTCATGCATCATGTCCTACATACATTCATATACATGTTTAACATTAATCCACATAAAGAGGAATGAGTTTACAATTGATTTGGAACAAAACCGCACTTAAAATTCTGAAAAGTGCAGACTAGTCCGATTTTAGTGCAGACTAGTCCAATTTCTCTCTAACCTCAATCGGACTTGTCCATTTTTGCTGCGGACTAGTCCGTTTTTACCTACAGACATTCGAACTTGTCCGGCCCTATGAGGACTAGTCCTGTGTTCCAAGAATCCTTGAAAATTTGCTAAGTCCCTGGACTTGTCCGAACTAGTCCGATGGTCCAGCGGACTTGTCCGTTTGCCTCTCTGACTAAAGTCGAACTTGTCCGATTTTTGGCCAGGGTTGTTTGATTTCTCTCTGGACAACTTCGAACTAGTCCGGTCCTTTTTGGACTTGTCTGATATTTCGTGACTCCGAATTAATCCTTTGTTTTACGACTTGTTTTTTGGGTTTCACATTCAGTGGCCCTAGGGACGTCGTGCCTAACTCTTTTAGAGCCCATGTGGAACTCTAAACCAGTCTCTACTCATCTCAAACTTGAAATCCATCAAACCCTAGCCCTCCACCTCTATATAAACAACCCTACCCCTTGGCTTGACATCTATTTGCCACTTTTCCACCCCATCCAAAACCTAGTTCGTGGAGAATCACCACCAAGGAGGGAGAAGGAGATCTAGAACAAGAAGAAGAAGAGGAGGAAACAAAAGAGGATCAAGATCTCCATCGGCTTCGCGTTCGTCGTCAACAATTCATCTCCAAGTTTTTCATCAACCCTATATCGCCAAGATCCAAGTGTTGCATCCAAGATTCTTGATTCATTGGAGTTCTAAACACCCGGTATACCTTCTATTTCCTTTTCCTTACGTGAATTCGACCCCTAATATCCAAACTCACGTTGGTCTAGAAAACCCTTGTTCGCTAGTTCTACAAAGTGCGGACTTGTCCGGTCCATAGCGGACTAGTCCAATTTTCCTGGTTAATTTCTGTTGAATTAATTCTAAAATTAGATCTAATCACATCCAAACCTGTATAAACTTGTTAAAAGCTATTAGAACTAGTTAGTGATCATTAAAAAAAAACTCATTAACAAGTTCCACCTTGCATTTGAATTAATCATGCATGTCATGTCATATTGAGTAATGTTTGTGCACTCCTTGATTGTGTTTCTTGTTTGTATGTTTATTGTGTGGATTAGACGGATTTGTGATAGAAAGTGCCGCGGAGGATCTACAACACCAAGAGTTTGAAGGCTTCGACCCGAACCAATCCAAAGAGCAAGGCAAGTGTCCTTGAAGCATATTGATCCCATTTTAAAATAAATATTTTGTTTGCAAAACTGCATGCTTGTGTCAATTTGTTGGGAATCCTATGATAGGAAGTTTACTAGCTTTGTTTAACCATCCTTGTCACCTGTAATTTATGGTAGAGAGTCGGGAAGGGCTTTTTACCTTTTTGCTTCACTTAATTAATTGGGATGGGAGAACAACTGCACCACTTAGATTAATTATGCATTTATGAGATTTGATTAACATGAACTGGTTAATGTAATGTGGTAATGGGTGATCTAAGCAAGCTTGGTATGCGGATGGGTTGGACGATATGGTGGTTGCTTGCTTTATATCTAAGGACCGGTTCATGCCAGAATAAGCCAGGACTACAGTGCCATCACAAGGCCAAGTATGGGTGTGGCGTAGCTGATTTGGATTTTTTGATGATTGGTGGGACTACCCTGGGATCCGAATGGCTCAAGAGGGGGCCCTTGGTTGAAGATGTGTTCAGTTGAAGGCATCTCCACCGGTGAAACCTCAGTGGGGTCTAAATAGGCTAGTAATCCCTTTGTAAAGGCTATTTTGTGATCTCTTGGCCATACACCAAAGGAAGTGTAATTGGCGTGAGGGAGGTTCTCTAGTCGCCGATGGGTGATGAAATCACAAACACGTGGGTAAAGTGGTACAAACTCTGTAGAGTCAAATAAAACTATCATGATAGCCGTGCTCCCGGTTATGTGCACCTGGACCAACTTCCATGATTAGAGAGAACTTGGTATTGGGATGGTTTTTGGGAAGGTTACGGTTTGGTACTGGTTATGGGACGATATTATGGTTTATGGCAATGGTTATGGTTAATGGTAATGTGGAATCTGGAATATGGATGATGACAATGAATATGGACGGGTATTATGATGATTATATGGTTTATGATGGGTTTACTTAACATACATATATTATATTGCTTTTCAAATGTTTTAATGTACTTTTCAGCACTTAGCCTTTATTATTGTCGGCATTTGAATCAGCCACATGTCATACTTTCCACACTTGCTGAGTACAACATGTACTCACCCTTACAATTCCCCCACCAACAGTTGCAGGTCAGGATTTTGAGTATAATGATGATAATGCGGAGTTCTAAGCTGTGTCTGCCATCAGCTTTGCCTGTGGAGTGTTGGAGTTGTGCATATATGTCCCTTTGCTTAGTTGCATAGTTGCTTATTTAGTTATTTCTGCTGCATTAGTTCAAACTTGTTATTAATATTCATTAGAGCTTGTATTCGAGGATATCTTGAATTGTGTAATTAAAGTACTTATTTACTAACTTGAGAAGTGGTAATTATCTGTTTATCATTTGTGAATCACTTGTGTATGTGTGTTAAACATCCTGGGCACACATATACTGCACTTGGTTCATTTTCGGAACCGGGTGTCACAGATTGGTATCAGAGCCACAGGTTTGACTGTAGGACGCAACCTAGATAGAATGGACACTTTACAGCACATAGGAGCACACAAGAACCGATGTGTTTTTGATTGGTGTGTTGTTGCTATATATTGTTTGCTTGTGTGCTTAATAGAGGATTTTGGGATGCTTTAGCATTGCCATGTCCACATAGGCTAGTTAGTTGTTTAGTTTCATATCCCTTGATGCATATAGTTGGGGACATTTTCTAATTCTTACCTATTGAATTTCTCCAGATGGTGAGGACTCGCAACTAGAGGGATGCTAATGATGAGGAGGAGAACCTTGAAGCACCTCAGAACAACAATGGACAAGGACATGCTCATGGAGCTATCAACATTGAGCAGCTTTTGGCCATGCAAAACCAGCTCATGCAGACCATGATACAAACTATGGGACAGCTGCAGGCTGGCAATAACAACAATCAGCCCCACATGGCTCTACCGCCACCCGCACCTCCTCATAACCGGTTGGTAGAGTTTATGAGGACTAGGCCACCAACCTTTGCTCAAGCAGCTGACCCTATGGATGCGGATGATTGGCTCAAGTCTGTGGAGAAGAAGCTTGCTATTGTCCAATGCAGTGACCGGGAGAATGTCTTATTTGCTTCTCATCAACTAGTTGGAGCAGCTGCAGATTAGTGGGATTCTTATTGCAATGCTTATGAGAATCAGGAGAGGATCACTTGGGCCGAATTCAAGGAGAGTTTCCGTTCCCATTATGTGCCCGAGGGTGTTATGATCTTGAAAAGGCAAGAATTTGAGAACTTGAGGCAAGGAAGATCGAGTGTGGGTGAATATCTCAATAAATTCACTCAACTCTCAAGGTATGCGCCTGAGGATGTGAGCCGGGACAGCCAGAAACCATACTTGTTCATGAGGGGCTTGAACAATAAGATCCAAGTGTAATTGCTGAACTGTGATTATGCCAATTTTCAGAAGCTTGTGGACAAAGCAATTGTGGTTGAGAACAAGATTCTTATTGCAATGCTGATGAGAATCAGGAGAGGATCACTTGGGCCGAATTCAAGGAGAGTTTTCGTTCCCATTATGTGTCCGAGGGTGTTATGATCTTGAAAAGGCAAGAATTTGAGAACTTGAGGCAAGGAAGATCGAGTGTGGGTGAATATCTCAATAAATTCACTCAACTCTCAAGGTATGCGACTGAGGATGTGAGCCGGGACAGACAGAAACCATACTTGTTCATGAGGGGCTTGAACAATAAGATCCAAGTGTAGTTGCTGAACTGTGATTATGCCAATTTTCAGAAGCTTGTGGACAAAGCAATTGTGGTTGAGAACAAGATTCGTGAGATGGAACAGGATAACAAGAGGAAGGCGCCATATCAAGGACAGCCGCAAGGAAGTAATGTGCGCCCTCGCTTTGCGCCTCTTAATGTGCCATATTATGGCTCCTCTACTCCTATACAGCGTCCTGGTTATGCACCACGCCCAACTCAGTTCATGCAGTAGCGCCCTATTATGCAAGCACCTAGGCCTCCGATGCCATATGCACCTCGTGCTAATTTCCTAGTGCAAATGTTCAGAACCAAGCTCGCCCCAATAATCCCGGTGGAGTAAAGAAGTTCTATACTTGTAGAGAAGCTGGACACTTTGCACATCAATGTCCTAAGTTAGGTCTTGGTTAAGGAAGCAATGCGTCGAGGCAAAACCCAAGACCTAATGGAGGAGTGCCACAAGGGAACCGTGGACATCAGAATTTTGCTCGTGGCAACGTGAACCATGTCTCTACGGAGGATGCTCAACAAGCGGATGACGTGGTCATTGGTATGTTTCTCGCCAACTCCAACCCCGCGACTATGTTGTTTGATTCTGGAGCATCGCATTCATTCATTGCATCGAAGTATGTCGCCAAGTATAGTTTGTCTATCTCTCATGAAGTTTACTCTCTTTACAGTGCCACCACGAGGCCAAGTATAGGTGCGGCGTAGGGCTTTGCCAGTGCTATCTAGACCATTAAGGATGCTCAGGGAAGGGGTAGTCGGATTGGGTTTGTTGATGATTGGTGGGACTACCCTAGGATCTGAATGGCTCAAGAGGGGGCCCTTGGTTGAAGATGTGCTCTGTAGGAGACATCACCACCGGTGAAACCTCAGTGGGGTCTAAATAGGCTAGTGTCGGTACCCGGCATATCGGGTACCCTCGCACACAGGTTAGAGCCGCCTAGGTACCTCGCCTCCCAGCAGGGATAGGGTTTGAAGGCGCCACGTGTCCAAGAGACCCGAACCCGCCAGCCTCAGATGGGAGGTCTGGGGTTCCCACAAGACATCCCGAAGGAGGCACTCAGCTCCACTTCGACGACAAGCTCGCAGGCAGCCACATGTCCAGCGGGATGGGACCCGACCTCCTCCGCGGAGGTGAGCTCCCAGGCTACCACGTGGCACATGAAGTCAAGACCCGACCTCACCAACAGAGGCAAGCACCCAAGTTGGGGCGAGATCTGACCTCCCCCTCGGAGGTGAGCTCCCGAGCTGCCACATGACCTGCAAGATGGGCGTGGCCTCCACCATGGCGGAGAGGTCCCTAGCAGCCGCATAGTCAGTCAACTTGCCCTAAGCAGATAGTGAGGAAGTTAAGAGGGCGGTATGCCTTGTCTCCATCAATCCTTGAAGATACGCGGCTTCCCCAGACGAATAATGAGGCGCATGCCTAGTGTCAGGTACCGCTACGACTAATCGTATCACTGTGAAGGCGCCGCAGGCCTATCCAGCTCCGCCAAGTGTGTAGCTTACGGCGCCAGAGACAGTTGGATGGGACATTCAATGCAAATGTCAGCAACTGCGTGTGGGCTACTGACGACCCGAGCGGCAAGACAGCGAGTCCTCATGTCCACAATCAGAGGAAGCTTACAGACAAAGCCTTAGATCTTTAGGATAAGATTGCCCGTGGACCAACTGTCGGGCCCTGGGACCCCACTTGTAAGGCGTCCGACCTTGACTATAAAAGGGTCGGACCGCCATCGATACAAGGACCAGACTCTGAATCCCCAATACACCCACATACACATACACACTCACCAAGCAATACAATCCACCATGGAGTAGGGTGTTACGCTCCTTGCGGCCCGAACCACGTAAAAACAACTATCTCATACTCTTCCGCTAGAACACTAGATTGAGGTCTAAGCCCTGCCGAATAAGAACCTTTGCGGGCTGCTCCTTAGCAGATCCGGGGGAAGTGTCACATTAACCCTTTGACATTTGGCATGCCAGGTAGGGGCTTTTTCCCTCAAAAAAGTGGTAGCGCTTTCACCACCACGGTGTTCATCAGGCCCGTGGAAAGTGGTTTCCGAGGCCGTCACCCGGTAACTAGATCCGTCGCTCGAGCGGCACTGCCTGGTCCGTCTCGCCCCCGTGCAGGTACGACTGGCCAAGGTAGCACGCCGGGACACACCTCGGCCCAGTCGGTTCCCCCAACAGCGAGCCTGGAGAACGCTTTGGAGGCGACCAGGGGTCTCCTCCACCACCCATCGCCGCGAACACCTCTCAGGGGCAGCTCAACAGTGGGTCCAAGACATTGACCACCTCATCGTCACAGCCATCAACTCCCCCAACAGGGGAAGGTGCCTCGTGTTGCTGTCGTGCACACTGTCCATCGACCATCACACTGCCAACTCCCACTCCTCCAAGCCTACGAGCGTTGGTCGGCTCCTCACGGAGGACCTCAGGGCTGAGCTTGACCGTCGTCGAGCTCACATGGATGGCCGCATCATCATCGAGCGGCAGCGTGAGAGGCGGCACAACCTCGACGTCGAATATGGCACTCAATGCCCTGTTCACGAGGCATCTTCCGTCCAAGGTGCGCCACAAGTAAACCCTCCGCCACCTGATCAGGAGCACGTTGGTTCGATAGCCCCTGCAGTACTCAGTGCAGTAGGGTGTACAACAACAGTACTTGGCACAGCCAGTATCGTTGCAACAGCGCATGGCACAACCAGTGCCACATCAGCAGGTCCAGCAAGTGCCGCACGTCGGGCAGCAGACCCCAGCAGGGTATGCTGCCCCATATGCCTCTCTGACGAAGCCCTTCACAGGCTGCACAGCGTTGGCTCCACACCTCCTCTTCGTGATGTGGCCGTGCATGTTCTGGCCACATATCACGGAGAGGTTTGATGGACACATGTTCCCACAGATCTACACCACGACGCTCCTTGCTGCGGGAGTGGATGAGACCATGCTAGCGAACTACTTCCCAGTCGCCCTGACTGGGTCAGCCCGCTCATGGCTGGTGAACCTTCCTGAGGGGTCTATATCCTCTTGGGATGAGCTGTGCCAACAGTTCACGGCAAAAATCGGCAGCTCCTACACGCGCCCCGGCACCGAGCTCGACCTCCACGCTGTGTGACAACAACCCAAGGAGACGCTGCGGTCATTCATCCAGCATTTCTCTCAGGTACGCAACTCCATTCCCAACATTCCAAATGCCTCTGTCATAGTGGCATTTTGTCAGGGAGTGCGAGACCGCAAGATGCTCGAGAAGCTAGCAACACACAACGTGCAAGACGTCTCCGAGCTCTTCTCCATAGCTGATCGGTGTGTCAGAGTGGCAGAAGGCCACGACTGGCACGCTCAGCCCACCCCCGTAGCGGGCGGGGCTGGCTCGACCGGAGAAGGAGCCGCTACCAAGAAGAACAAGAACCGGGGTGGCGGCCAGAACAAGCCGCTCCATGTATCCCCCGTCGCGTCAGCAGCCGCAACCGGAGAAGGCAAGCCACCACGCCCGAAGAAGCGTCCTCGTAAGCCACCAGCCGCTGACGAAGACGTATAGCTCTACCCGGTGCACAAGACTCATGAACACACCGTGAGTGAGTGCCAGGAGATAAAAAGGTGTGCCGAATGCTATCAAGAGCGGGCTCAGCAACGACCGGACGGAGCCCCCGCCTGCCAACGGGAGGGCAAGTAGAAGGTCGAACCCAAGGTCGACAATGACGAAGAGCTGGAGTACCAAAAGCAAGAGCGGGCCGTTAGAGTGGTCAACCAAGATGGCGACTCCGACCCGAGCAGCGACAACGAGCATCGTAAGACCCTACACGTCATCTTTGGAGGGTCTTGGGATCCCATGTCCCAGAACGCGGTAAAGACCCTTCGTTGTGCGGTTGCTTCGATAGCCCCCGTACTCACTCTGGCACAGCACCACTGCTGGTAGGAGATGCTGATCTGCTTCGACGCCTCTGACTGCCCGAAGAACATGGCTGGGGCAGAGGTACTACCTCTCCTAGTCGCCCCCACCATAGCCAACGTCAAGCTCCACTACGTCTTGATAGATGGCGGGGCCGGCCTGAACCTCCTCAGCCAGGCTGCATTCGGGCAGCTGCAGATCCCGATGTCCAAGGTTGCCTCCTCAAGCCCATTTTCGTGCGTGGGACCTAGGAGCATCATCCCATATGGCAGAATCCACCTACAGGTGACATTCGGGACACCTGACAACTACAAGACAGAGAGAATCCTCTTCGACGTCGCCGATGTCAGCCTCCCCTTCAACACCATCATCGGTAGGCCTGCTCTCTACCAGCTCATGGTTGTAGCCCACTACGGCTACCTGGTCCTGAAGATGCCAATCCTCTTCCGGTGTCCTCAGGATTCACGGAGATCGCATCACTGCAGTGTTATCATTGGAGTAGCTCCAAGCACTCACAGCAGACCCAACACCTGTCCCAGGCGGCGCTGGATGAAATCGACCTCCATCAAGCACGCGTCAGCACAGAGCACCCACTACGCCTCAGCCACAGCCCCCCGACAGCACCGACACCTCCGTCAAAACTGCCAAGCCCAGCGCCGGCACTGCTGGGACCACTCGCAAGACGAGCGGTCACGACGGAAAATAGGGATGACTCGCTCATCACCCCTCTGAGTAGCTGCAAACAACAAGCTTGCCCACCAACCATCGCAGCTACCCATGGAACTTTGGGTGCCCCTGTTGTAAATACTAGGCTTAGTAGAACAGTGTGAAAAAGTAGTAGGACTTAGGAGCAGCACTAAGGACAACCGAGCGTCGGGAGTGTAAGGACCAGAGTGCGCAGTCAGCTTAGCTTGGTTCCAAACCCTAGGTCTATGCACCCTGCCTCCCTCGTCACCCGGAGGCAAGCCGTTGCCCTCTTTTGTAAAAGCCTATCTCCTCCTACACACTCCTATCAGAAATTCACTATTTTTACTTCAAGGCTTCTTAAAAAACTTTGTTCATTTAATTACACATTACTTTTATGATCAAGCCATGATTACCTCGCTTACCATGTGTTGCCTTCATATTCACCGTCGCATACTATGTAACTCATCCTAGATAATGTCATGGAATCCAGCTAAAGACGGGCCAACTTAAGGTACCTGCTCTGTGTGAAAGGTCCACCAGGCTGCTCTCATCATTAGGGACCTGTGGCACCAAAAGGTTCCCCCATGAAAGGTCTGTACCGTGCAGGAGGTCCAGGGGGTGCAAGTTGCTTAGCTTGGTCCTGCACCCTAAGCAAACACACCCTGCCTCTCAGCTCTACAACTAAGTACTGGAACTAGCGAGCTCACACCCTAAGGACGATAGGAGCCGAGCCCCAGAGCACCAATGCATCGAATTACCCAAGCCCCGTACGTCAGGCTAGCACTATAAGACATGGCAGAGCTAGGGAGAGAAACAGGTATAACCGACGAACAAGGCTAGCCCCCCTCTTCCTATATGTAGGACAAACGCCATAACACCCAGCTCTGGCACCTCCCAAGGGGCTTGCCATCGATGTCTACATAGAGATAGTGGACGACACCGGAGCATCCAACTCCAGCACCTCCCAAGGGGCCTGCCGTCAACGTGCCGGAACATCAACGACAGCAACAAGTGCGGATAAATGAGTAAACTCTACTACCCCGCTCTTGTGTATAATAAGGTTTCCTTGCGATAGCCTATAAACCAGGGGCCTGCCATCGAAGTCTACACGGAGACAGTGGACGACGCCAGAGTATCCAGCTCTGGCACCTCCCAAGGGGCCTGTCGTCGATGCCTACACGGAGATGGTAGAGGACGCTGAAGCATCTAGCTCCGGCACCTCCCAAGGGACCTGCCATCGACGTCTACACGAAGATGGTGGACGACGCCAGAGCATCCAGCTCCATCACCTCCCAAGGGGCCTCTGCCATCAACGTCTACACGGAGATGGTGGACAACGCCGGAGCATCCAGCTCCAGCCCCTCCCAAGGGGCCTGCCGTCGACGTCTACACAGACATGGTGGACGACACCGAAACATCTAGCTCTGGCGCCTCCCAAGGGGCCTACCATCGACGTCTATACGGAGATGGTGGATGACGCTAGAGCATCCAGCTCCATCACCTCTCAAGGGGCCTGCCGTCGATGTGCCGAAACGTCAACGACAGCACCAAGCGCGGATAAATGAGTAAACTCTACTGCCTCGCTCTTGTTGCCAATAAGGTTCCCTTGTGATAGCAGTAAACCAGGGGCCTGCCATCGACGTCTACTCGAAGATGGTGGATGATGCCGGAGCATCCAGCTCTGGCACCTCCCAATGGTCCTACCGTCGACGTCTACACAGAGATGGTGGACGACGCTGGAGCATCCAGCTATGGCACCTCCCAAGGGGCCTGCCGTTGACGTCTACACGGAGATGGTGGACGACGACGGAGCATATAGCTCTGGCACCTCCCGAGGGGCCTGCCGTCGACGTCTACACGGAGATGGTGGATGACGCCGGAGCATCCAGCTCCGGCACCTCCCAAGGGGCCTGCCGTCAACGTCTGCACGGAGATGGTGAATGCAGCCGAACCATCAAGCTCCGGCACCTCCCAAGGGGCCTGCCGTCGATGTCTATTCGGAGATGGCGGACGACGCCGGAGCATCCAGCTTTGGCACCTCCCAAGGATCCTGCCGTCGACGCCTACACGGAGATGGTGGATGACGCCGTACCATCCAGCTCCGGCACCTCCCAAGGAGCCTGCTGTCGACGTACCAGAACATCAATGATAGCACCAAGCTCGGATAAATGAGTAAACTCTACTGCCCTGCTCTTGTTGCTAATAAGGTTCCCTTGCGAATCACGGGGCCTGCCGTCAACGTCTACACAGAGATAGTGGATAACGTCGGAGCATCCAGCTCCGACACCTTCCAAGGGGCCTGCCATCGACGTCTAAACAGAGATGGCGGACGACACCGGAGCATCCAGCTCCGGCACCTCCAAAGGGGTCTGCCTTTGACGTCTACATAGAGCTGGTGGATGATGCTGAAGCATACAGCTCCGGCACCCCCCGAGGGGCCTACCGTCAACGTCTACACGGAGATGGTGGAAGACGCTGGAGCATCCAGCTCTGACACCTACCAAGGGGACTACCGTCAACGTCTACACGGAGATGGTGGACGACGCCAGAGCATCCAGCTCCGACACCTCCCAAGGAGCCTGCCGTCGACGTCTATACGGAGATGGTGGACGACGCCGGAGCATCCAACTCCAGCACCTCCTAAGGGGCCTGCCGTAAACACCTACACGGAGATGGTGGACGACGCCGGAGCATCCAGCTACAACACCTCCCAAGGGGCCTGCCGTCGACGTTCCAGAACATCAACGACATCACCAAGCGCGAATAAATGAGTAAACTCTACTGCCCCGCTCTTGTTGCTAATAAGGTTCCCTTGCGATAGCCTATAGACTAGGGGCCTATTATAGACGTCTACACGAAGATGGTGGATGACACCGGAGAATCCAACTCCAGCACCTCCCAAGGGACCTGCCGTCAACGTCTACACGGAGATGGTGGAGGACGCCGGAGCATCTAGCTTCGGCACCTCCCAAGGGACCTGCCGTCAACGTCTACACGGAGATGGTGGACGACGCCGGAGCATCTAGCTTCGGCACCTCCCAAGGGCCCTGCTGTCTGCGTCTATACGGAGATGGTGGACAATGCCGGAGCATCCAGCTCTGGCACCTCCCAAGGAACATGCCGTCGACGTCTACACGGAGATGGTGGATGACGCATCCAGCTCTGGCACCTCCCGAGGGACCTGCTGTCGACGTCTACACGGAGATGGTGCACGACGCCAGAGCATCCAGCTCCGGCACCTCCCAAGGGGCATGTCGTCGATGTTTATACAGAGATGGTGGACGACATCGAAGCATCCAGCTACGGCACCTCCCAAGGGACCTGACGTTAATGTCCACATGAAGATGGTGGACGACGCCAGAGCATCCAACATCGGCACCTCCCAAGGGTCCTGCCGTCGACGTCTACACGGAGATGGTGGACGACGCCAGAGCATCTAGCTCCGGCACCTCCCAAGGGGCCTGCCATCGACGACTCTATGATGATGGCGGATGACGCTAGAGCATCTAGCTCCGGCACCTCCCAAGGGGCCTGTTGTCGACGACCCTACGACGATGGCGGATGAAACTAGAGCATACAACTCCGACACTTCCCAAGGGGCCTGCCGTCGACGTCTACACGGAGATGGTGGATGACACTGAAGCATCCAACTCCGGCAGATGGTGGCGCTACAACACCCCAAAACTCCCCCACCCCACTGGGGGCCTGTCCAAGACATTCTGCAGTCAAGTGGTAGATGTGAGTAGTCAACTAACCATATCTACCAAGGGGCCTCTAACGGGGTTCACATGAAGAAAATCAACGGACGACACTGTGGCCATGTCAATTGTGCAAATTGTTGGTCCTGAGAAGCCAACGAGCTCAACAAAGGTTCTGCAGATCCTTATGATTTGAAACAACAGTTGAGTGTCACAGAGACAATGCAAGAAGCCAAACACAAAATAAAATCCATTAAGGATTTTTTACAAAGGAGGGTGAACCCCGGATACAAAAACAAGCCACCAGCCTCAGCCCCGACTGAACTGCGCTACGACGTGATTGGCAGCTTCCTTAACCTCCGCCGATGTTGCCGCCTCACATTTTGCAATAGGGCCTTCAAAAACTGGCTGCAGTGGAAGATCAGGGTATCGGCTCTGGTAGAACACCAAGACATGAGATGCCACCGTCTCCGCCGCCGCCCTACCCTCGGCTTCCAGCCACTGAGTCAGCTGACGCCCCCGCACGTCGAGCTCCCGGCCGCGGCGCTCTGTTGTGTGCTCCCGGGCTTGGACGTCAAGATCGTGCAAGAGGAGTTCCTAACGCTAAGCTAGGTGCTTCGCCCAGTCCCGCGCCAGATTGCTCTCACGGAGCTCAAGGTCTTCGAGGCAGGACTGCAGCCTGTCCTAATCGGATTCAGCCCAGGACATCATCGCCTGCGCCGCCGCCTCTTGTTCGTCAACCGTAGCCTCCCTCTTGGCAACGGCGGCTTCTTGACGACTCAGGGCCTCTCGATTGGAAGGAAGAGCGTGCAAGCGGGAGTCAGCAGTGTCGTTGGCCGCCTTGGCGTCGGCCAAAATCTTCTAGGTCAAGGCGTTTGAGGCCCTCACCAAGCGGTGCCTCACCTCAAGTTCCTTGTTCTTCTTCTGGTACTTCGCCTTCGCCTCGGTGATCCTGGAGCTCAAGAGACCCCCCCAGCCTCGGAGGCGCTCACCCTCGGCACGCAGCTTCTCCCACTCCACGGCAAGAGCCTATTGTGCTCGGTGGAGGTTGGATTGCACGTAAAGGATGCTCGATTGCGTCAAGTCCATGACGTTGGAAAGCCGCTCCGGTTGTGCCGAAGTCAGGGAAGGCCGTTCGGTGATCATCTCGGGAATCCCTTCCTACTGTAGCGGTGAAGGTGAGGCCACCAACACTGGGGATCTTGCCCCTTGAGCCTGGGAAGGAGTTGCAGTGCCACCTGACACAACAGGGTCATCACCACTCAAAGGGCCGACCGCCGAATCAGCAGCACTAGGGGCCAGACCTCCAGCCCCCGAAGTCAGCTCCGACATGGCCTCTGCTGTGACACCCGATTCCGAATATGAACCAAGCGTAACGCATATGTGTGCACATGAAGTTCATCACACATATACGGTTGCATCACAAACGATATACAAAATTTAACCACATCTTAGCTATTATATAAGTACTTTATTACAATAATCCAATAGTTCACAAATGACAAAACTCTAATTAATGCAGCGAAAAATAAACTAAACAGCACGACTCCATTCCACAGGCAATTGACGGCGGTACGCAACCTAGTACCCCGCGTGATCCTCAAGGTACTCCCAATTATCTCCAGTAGCTGTTGGGGGGGGGGGATTGCAAGGGTGAGTATGTGTCCTACTCAACAAGTGTGGAAATAGATGACATGTGGCTAAACAAATGATGGAATAAAACAGCTAATTACAGAAAAGTACATTTCATAAAAATGTAAAAGCAGTCTATCATGTCTATGTGAGTTTATTTCCCTTCATGACCCAAGTAATTATCATACCATAAATCCAACAATTCTTATTCACCATTGCAATCCATTTAATACAAGCCAACCATTAATTTAATACCATATGCCAATTCTATATTCTCTCACGTACCGACTATACTCAAGTGACAAACCAAAACCATACCAACCATCCCAATATTCCAAATCCAGTTCTAATCATGTAGGTCATCCAGGTGCTCTTAACCGGGAGCACGGCTATCATGATAGTTTTTAACACTCTGCAGAGATTGTACCACTTTACCCACATGTTCGTGATTTCATCACCTTTCGGTGACTAAAAACCTCTATGTTGCCCTGTCACACTTCTGTTGGTGTGCGGCCAAGAGATCACAAAATAGCCTTTCAAAAGGGACTACTATTATGTGCGGGCCCACTAAGGTTTCACCGGCAGGCTTGAATCTCCATTCTCCCACCCACGGGCCCCCTCGTGTGCCATGCGGATCCCAGGGAAGCCCTCTTCGACTCCCATTCCCCGCGCCATCCAATGGTCCATACAATACTAGCAGCGCTCCTAATTATTCAGCTACGCCGCACCCATACTTGGCCTTGTGGTGGCACTGTTGTCCAAGCATATTCTCGCATGAACCGCTCCTTAGATCTAAGGCAAGCAAAACCACCGTATCATCCAACCCATTCCACAAAACCATGCTTGCTTAGATCTCCTAAATTCCATGTTGCTAAATTAATCATCATCTTATTAGCATCCCATGTTCTCATAATTAAAGTTGTCAAACACATTATTTAAGTTACCCATAACCCATGTAGCGACGCGGTGCGGAAAGAAAAATACCCATACCCGACTCATCATGTATATCACGGCGGCAAGGGGTGGCAAACAAAGCTAGTAAACTCCTACGTATGGGTTTCCCATCATATTGACACGAGCATGCAAGTTTGCAAAAAAAACATTTAATAAAACGTGATCAATATGATCAAGGACACTTGCCTTGCTCTGACGGATGGGGTTGCTCAAGCACTTCGAAGTCTTGGTTTTGGAAATCCTCGTATGCGGCCTCTTGATCACGTCCCTCTTTACGTGATCACACATACAAGAAAGTACATACAATTCATCATGATGCACATAAATTAATCAACATGCAATGACATGCATGCATGCACATTTCAATAATTAATTAACTACAATTGTTTATTAATTAGATGCAACTAGTCTGTACGTGTTCATATGAGTTTACGGGGGTTTTAGCGGGGATTAATGTTGCTGAAAAAAAAATATGGTGCGACTATGATCAAATTATGTCTATTATATTTAATACGTCGCTAAAATTCATATCAGAAAAGCGAATCCTACCGTAGACGCGACAACTTCGAAGATCGCAGGACGATAGCGATTGGTAGACGAAGTGGATGGCGCAAGGGTCCTCCAGCGGCACGGCGACGGCGACGCGACGAACTCCGGCAGACGACGGCACCCTCCTCTTCTCTTCCTTTTTTTCCTCTGCTTCCCCTGGCGGCGGCAGCGTCTGGTGATTTTTCCTAGTCGCTAGGGTTTTTCCTGGGCGGCGGCATTGCTCCTGGCGTCATTGGAAAAATTACGAGGCCTCCAGAGTCGTATTTATAGGCGGTACGTGCGTTGGACCGAATCCCGATCAGCTATGGCGCGCGTCCAACCCGGCCACAGAGCCAGCGCAGGGCCAGTGCGGCGGGCGGCTCGGTCGGTGCGTGTCCAACACGAACACGGGGCCAGCGCGGCTGGCACGCGCGGGGACGAGCGGCCCAGGCGCGCTGGGCGCGTGCGGGAGGTGCGGTGCCGGGGCGCGCCGGTTGGGCCGGCTCGGCCTGGCCGGCGGGGCGGTGGTTAACCTTTTTCCTTTTGTTTTCTTTTTCATTTTCATATATTATTACTATATATATTATTTATTTATATTTTTCTGTTTAGGTTTCACAATTTCACAAATATATATATATATATATATTATTAGTTTTATATTTGTCCCCTAATACATGTTTTATATTTTTATTTGCTTTTTCTTCTTTTGCTACACATTTTTGTACATGTATGTTTTATATTTTATTATCTTTCTTTTATTCTATTAATGTTTAATGCATGAACATGTATGCAATGCATGATGCAAAAATTGAGGGTGTTACAAACCTACCCCCTTAAAGTGAATCTCGCCCTTGAGATTCGATAGTGTGGAGAAAAGATGAGGGAATTCTGCCTTCAGGTCTTCTTCACGTTGCCACGTAGCTTCGGCTTCCGTATGGTGTTTCCATTGCACTTTGCACCAACGGATCCTCTTATTCCATGTGACCCTTTCCTTCACGTCCAAGATCTTGATAGGTTGCTCGACTTAGGAGAAATACTCCTAAAGTTCTAACTCGTCCATCGGCACCTGTTCTTCTGGCACCCTAAGACACTTCTTGAGTTGCGACACGTGAAACACGTCGTGTACATCAGAGAGATACGATGGCGGCTCAAGTCGATAGGCTACTTCTCTTCGTTTGTCCAAAATTTTGAATGGACTGATGTAACGAGGTGCCAGTTTTCCTTTGACGTTAAATCATCGCTGACATCAGATAGGTGAAACTTTGAGGTATACAAAATCTCTCGAAAGTCAGACTCCTTCGCCTAGTATCCGCATAACCTTTCTGTCGAGACTGGGCATCCCTTAGATTTTCCCGTATTATTTGAACTTGTCTTTCAGTGTCTTGTAACACATCCGGATAAAATACTTGATTCTCTCCGGTTTCATTCCAAAACAAGGGTGTCCTACACTTCCTTCCGTACAGTGCTTCATAGGGTGACATTTTCAAACTGTCTTGGTAGCTATCGTTGTACGAGAATTCAGCATACGACAAATTTTTATCCCAGCTACGCCCATGTTTCAAGGCGCAGGCTCTCAACATGTCTTCTAATATTTGATTGGTCCTCTCGGTTTGTCCATCGGTTTGTGGGTGATATGCTGAAGTAAAATTTAACCTTGTACCCATAGCTTCATGCAATTTCTACCAGAACCTAGAGGTAAATTGAGAACCTCGGTCCGACACTATTTTCTTTGGAACTCCATGTCGCCACACAATTACAATTCTGCTAGCTTTGCGGTGATATATGTGGTCTTGACAGGAATAAAGTGAGCTGATTTTGTCAACTGATCCACAATAACCCATATTGAATCATAGCCGGATTGGGTTCGCGGCAGTCCAACTATGAAGTCCATACCAATCTCTTCCCACTTCCACTCCGGGATCTTCAATGGTTGTAACAATCCGGCTGGCCTTTGATGTTCCGCCTTCACTCATTGTCACACATCGCACAACGCTACATATTCAACTATGTCCTTTTTCATGCTAGCCCACCAATAGCATGGCTTTAAGTCCTTGTACAACTTCGTACAGCCGGGATGAATTGAGTAAAGTGAGTCATGTGCCTCCTTCAATATTGTTTCCCGAATATGCCTAACATTAGGTACCACAATCCTCTTTCCAAGCCATAAGGTACCCTGTTCGTCCTCATCAAATCTGAATTCTCTTCCTTATTGGATCTTTTCCTTGATTTCCTGTATTTCGTTGTCCTTTGTCTGTCCTTCCCGTATTTCCTGCTGAAATGTTGGGTTGACTTCCATTGTTCCCATCTCATTTATGAATCCAAGGTTCAACCGTTCAAACTCCTTGCATAACTCGGATGGCAGCTCTCGGACCGTGAGTTGGTGGCTTACTCCTTTCCGGCTCAAAGCATCGGCCACTACACTAGCCTTCACTTGGTGATAGTTGATTCCCACATCATAATCCTTGATGAGCTCCAACCATCGGCGCTGCCTCAGATTTAGATCCGTTTGCGTAAATATATACTTGAGACTCTTGTGATCTGTATAAATATCACATCGGTGACCAAAAACATAATGTCTCCATATCTTCAAGGCGTGCACCACGGCTACGAGTTCAAGGTCGTGCGTAGGATAATTCAGCTCATGTTTCTTTAGTTGCCTCGATGCATAATCTACCACTTGGCCTTCTTGCATGAGCACACATCCTAATCCTTGTCTTGATGCATCACAATATATATATCAAAACTCTTCCTCACATCCAGCAATACTAACACTGGCGCAGTTGTCAACCTTTTCTTTAACTCCTCAAAGCTATCCTGACAAGCTTGAGTCCATTGGTATGCCTTCCCTGTCATAAGTAATTCGGTCATAGGCTTGGCTATTTTGGAGAAATCCTTGATGAATCGGCAGTAATATCCAGCCATTCCAAGGAAACTCTGAATTTCCTTGACATTCTGTGGTGGTTCCCACTTAAGCACATCCCTCACTTTCCCTGGGTCAACTGATACTCCTCCTCCGGAAATAATATGGCCTAGGAAAGAAACTTCCCGTAACCAGAATTGACATTTGCTGAACTTGGCATATAATTGGTGTTCTCGTAGATTCTGCAATGTAAGCTTCAAGTGTTCCTCATGTTCTTCCTTGCTTGTCGAGTATATCATAATGTCATCGATGAACACTACGACGAACTTATCCAGATATTCCATGAAGACCTTATTCATGAGATACAAAAAGTACGCATGCACATTTGTCAATCCAAATGACATGACGGTGTACTCATAGGACCCATACCGTGTCTGAAATGCTTTCTTGGGTATATCCGATGGTCTAATCTTCATTTGGAAGTATCCTGACTGCAAGTCGATCTTGGAGAAAATATAGGAACCCTTCATTTGGTCAAACAAATCATCTATACGGGGCAGCGAGTACTTGTTCTTAATTGTCACTTCGTTGAGAGACCTATTGTCCACACACATACTCTGGGTTCCATCCTTCTTATCTACGAACAGCACTGGTGCTCCCCACGGGGATGAGCTTGGGCGTATAAAACCCTTCTCTAGCTGCTCTTGAATTGCTTCTTGAGCTCTGCTAATTCCTTAGGAGTCATCCTATACGACCTCTTAGCTATAGGTGCAGTTTCGGGTATCAACTCAATAGCGAATTCTATGTCACGATCAGGTGGCATACCTGGCAACTCATCTAGAAACACATCTAGGTACTCGTGGACAATCGGAATGCTTTCCAATGTCACACCTTCCACGTGATTCAGCATCACTTTCTCTCTTGTAGGTTGGGCTGCCTCAACTTCAATGCGTGTACCGTGTTCACTTGTCAACTGCACAATCCTCTCGGCACATTGGATGACTCCATTATACTTGCTCAGCCAGTCCATTCCAAGTATTATGTCTATTCCTTGGGAGTCCAAAACTATGAGGTTTTCGAGAAAGTCTACCCCCTTATTTAATGCTTACCTTCAGGCATACTAT
Source organism: Tuctoria greenei (assembly GCA_036927565.1). Taxonomy (NCBI): domain Eukaryota; kingdom Viridiplantae; phylum Streptophyta; class Magnoliopsida; order Poales; family Poaceae; genus Tuctoria; species Tuctoria greenei. The sequence goes on from JAYESD010000004.1 coordinate 35,330,572, forward strand.
ATTTGTCCTCATCTCCCCGCCAGGAGAACTTACTAGCATAGTTTGCTTCATATGAGATATAGGAAATTCGTACTTGGCAACATACTTTGATGAGATGAATGAATGAGACGCCCCCGAATCAAATAAAATAGTCGCGGGATTGGAGTTGGCGAGGAACATACCAATCACGACATCATCAGCTTGCTGGGCTTCCTCAGTAGAGACATGATTCACATTGCCACGAGCAAAATTCTGCTGTCCACGGTTGCCTTGTGGTGCTCCTCCATTTGGTCGCGGGTTGTTTGGCCTTGGTGCATTGTTCATCGGTCCATAGTTTCTTCCGGGGCATTGACATGCAAAGTGTCCAGCCTCTCCACACACATAGCATGTCTTGCCGCCCATAGCATTAGGGAAGCTTGGGTGCAGATGATTTTGAGCATTAGCCGCCATGTTAGGACGCGGTGCAGGTGGCACAGGATAGCGAGGCGCTTGCAGGGGGGCGTTGCTGTGGTGGCTGATTTGGGCGCGGTGGATAAGCAGCGCAGTATGCAGGATCAAATGGGTTGTAGTATGGTGCAGTTGGTGGTGCATAGCAGGGACAAACATTGCTTCCTTGCAGCGGTCCATGATGTGGCATCTTCCGCTTGTTGTCCTGCTCCATCTCACAAATCTTGTTCTCAACCACAATAGCCTTGTCAACCAGCTTCTGGAAGTTTGGATAGTCAGTATTGAGCAACTGGACTTGAATTTCATTGTTGAGACCCCTCATAAACAGACACTGCTTCCTACTATCAGTGTTGATGTCTTCTGGAGCATATCTTGATAGTTGAGTGAATTTATTGAGATACTCACTCACGCTCATCCTTCCTTGCCTGAGGTTTTCAAACTCTCGTCTTCTCAGTATCATAACTCCCTCAGGTACATAGTGAGAACAGGAACTCTGCTTAAACTCAGCCCAAGTGATTGCCTCCTGATTATCATGAGCATTGCAAAGAGCTTCCCACCAGTCAGCAGCTGCTCCAACTAGTTGATGTGATGCAAAGAGAACCTTCTCTCTATCAGTGCACTGAACAATAGCAAGTTTCTTCTCAGCGGACTTCAGCCAATCATCATCTTCTATTGGATCTGTGGCTTGTGCAAAGGTAGGTGGCCTGGTCCTCATGAACTCTCCCAAACGGTTATGATGTGGCGGGGGTGGTGGCGGTGGAGGTATATGAGGCTGATTATTGTTGCCAGCTTGCAGCTGTCCCATTGTTTGTATAATGGTCTGCATGATCTGGTTCTGCATAGCTAACCGCTGCTCAATATTGATAGCTCCATGAGCATGTCCCTGGTTGTTCTGAGGTGCTTCATCACGCTCCTCCTCATCGTTGGCGTCCCTCTGGTTATAAGTTCTCACCATCTGTTGGCAAAAGAAAGGTGGAGACAGAAGAATTTAGAATTTGGAATGAAACGCCCCAACTATATGCATCAAGGTATGTGACACTAAACAATCCTTTATTAATATAGGCCTATATGAGGATGTGGACAAGTGCCGAAGCATCCCACAACTCTCTACTATATGCGGATGTGGACATTCGCCGAAGCGTCCAACAACACGCAACTAAGCACACAAGCACTCAAGCAAGCACCAAACAAAATTCAGCACACCACACTATTTAAAACTAATATGATTCTAAGCGTTCTTATTAAAAAATACTCATAGGGGACTTAATTTCCTAATTGTGAGGTGGTGAGGGCGTCCTTGGCTGCGCGGATGTGATGGGGTTGCGCCATGGTGATGTAGGGGACCAGATTCTCTTGGGTGACCACGGTTCTCCTCTTGCTTCACATTCCTTCATCTCCAAGTTGGCTTCTAAATGAGCTAGCTCCTTGCGAAGGTAGTGGATCTCCCCTTGTGCAGTTGCATAACGATTGCTCATGTCCAACAATGTCTTTTGTGACCTATCCATTGCTGTAAAATTGTTTGAAGCTTCTTGTGGTCCAATTATCCTCCCCGTACCACTCTCCCACCGAGGGTGCAGCTCAAACGTGGTGTTCCCAAGCTCAAAGCGGCGAGTATGGCACAAACTTTTGAGTGCCGCCCTTGCAACATCATCCATAGCATCCTTCTGAGTAGACCTCCAGGTGGGAGCACAATGTCGTGAGACCACTTTGTTGGTGTAGGAGATGAGAACTTCAGCATGCCATTCGTCGCGTCTGGGACAAGAGACCCCCTTCACGAAGTAGTTAGCACACATGCAACGGGCATAAAGGAATTCCGTCAGTTCCCGCAATGCAGGTCCTCCATTGGTTCCGGTAGTCCAAATCTCCCCAACTTGGGGAAACTGGGGGCTGTTGTGTCCATTCTCATTCGCACTGGGTTGTGATCCCCCCCCATCTTCACCTCCGCTGTCCTCCTCATTTGAAGCTGGCACGCAGTACTCCTCATTAGGATCCTCATCCATGTTCTCCTCAAATGGCTCATACTCCTCCAGATCCTCCTCCATAGTGTTTAATTGGTTAGCTTCCTCCTCCACGGGCTGGATATTCCCCTCCTCTTGCTTCTGCTTGTCAAGCTCAATGGGGTTAAGTCCACTTCCAAGGGGTGGCGGACAGGGGCTGTTTCGGACTGCACTCCTAGTGATCGGCATCTATAGAAAACGAGAATACATTAGAGGAAAGAATAATGTAACATAAATCTGAAAATTGCAGCAGCTAAAACAATGGAAAAAGAGTGGTGCAGCGGTCCAAAAGAAAGAAAAAGAGAGGGAGAAAATGCAGCAGCCAACACAATAATTTTACCCACACATAACAGCGGCAAAACACACTTTTTACGCGAAAATTTAAGGACAAAAACAGCAGAACCTAATAGTGATCACTGCAGAAAATTTTACTGAAAACGTGGCAGCAATCGATACTTTTTGCAGCTGAAAATAAAAAACAAAAACAGCAGCAAAAATTTCAAAAATAGCAGATTAGAAGAGTGTTCCTAAAGTGTTCTAGAGTGTCCATTCTACCTAAGCTTGCGTCCTACGGTCAACGCGGCTCTGATACCAATTTGTGACAGCTGGTTCTGAATATGAACCAAGCATAACGCATATGTGTGCCCAGGAAGTTCATCACACATACACGGTTGCATCACAAACGATATAGACAATTTAACCACATCTTAGCTATTAAATAAGTACTTTATTACAATAATCCAATAGTTCACAAATGACAAAACTCTAATTAATGTAGCAGAAAATAAACTAAACAGCACGACTCCATTCCACAGGCAATTGACGGCAGTACGCAACCTAGTACTCCACGTGATCCTCAGGGTACTCCCAATTATCTCCAGTAGCCGTTGGGGAGATTGCAAGGGTGAGTACGTGTCGTACTCAGCAAGTGTGGAAATAGATGACATGTGGCTAAACAAATGATGGAATAAAATGGCTAATTGCAGAAAAGTACATTTCATAAAAATGTAAAAGCGGCATATCATGTCTATGTGAGTTTATTTCCCTTCATGACCCAAGTAATTATCATACCATAAATCCAACAATTCTTATTCATCATCGCAATCCATTTAATACCTGCCAACCATTAATTTAATACCATATGCCAATTCTATATTCTCTCACGTACCGACTATACTCAAGTGACAAACCAAAACCATACCAACCACCCCAATATTCCAAATCCAATTCTAATCATGTAGGTCATCCAGGTGCTCTTAATCGGGAGCACGGCTATCATGATAGTTTTTAACACTCTGCAGAGGTTGTACCTCTTTACCCACATGTTCGTGATTTCATCACCTTCCGGTGACTAAAAACCTCTATGTTGCCCTGTCACACTTCCATTGGTGTGCGGACAAGAGATCACAAAGTAGCCTTTCAAAAGGGACTACTAGTATGTACGGGCCCACTAAGGTCTCACCGGCAGGCTTGAATCTCCATTCTCCCACCCACGGGCCCCCTCGTGTGCCATGCGGATCCCAGGGTAGCCCTCCTCGACTCCCATTCCCCGCGCCATTCAATGGTCCATAGAATACTAGCAGCGCTCCTAATTATTCAGCTACGCCACACCCATACTTGGCCTTGTGGTGGCACTGTTGTCCTGGCATATTCTCGCATGAGCCGGTCCTTAGATCTAAGGCAAGCAAAACCACCGTATCATCCAACCCATTCCACAAAACCATGCTTGCTTAGATCTGCTAAATTCCATGTTGCTAAATTAATCATCATCTTATTACCATCCCACGTTCTCATAATTAAAGTTGTCAAACACATTATTTAAGTTACCCATAACCCATGTAGCGATGCGGTGCGGAAAGAAAAATACCCATACCCGACTCATCATGTATATCCTAGCGACAAGGGGTGGCAAACAACGCTAGTAAACTACTACGTATGGGTTTCTCATCATATTGACACGAGCATGCAAGTTCACAAACAAAACATCTAATAAAATGGGATCAATATGATCAAGGACACTTGCCTTGCTCCGATGGATGAGGTTGCTCAAGCGCTTCGAAGTCTTGGTTTTGAAAATCCTCGTATGCAGCCTCTTGAGCACGTCCCTCTACGCGTGATCACACATACAATAAAGTACATATAATTCATCATGATGCACACAAATTAATCAACATGCATGCATGCACAGTTCAATAATTAATTAACTACGATTGTTTATTAATTAGATGCAACTAGTTTGTACGTGTTCATATGAGTTTACGGGGGTTTTAGCGAGGATTAATGTTGCTGAAAATAAAAATATCGTACGACTACGATCAAATTACATCTATTATATTTAATACATCGCGAAAATTCGTATCGGACAAACGAATCCTACCGTAGACGTGATGGCTTCGAAGATCGCGGGACGATGGCGACTCGTAAACGAAGTGGATGGCGCAAGGGTCCTCCGGCGGCACGGCGATGGCGACGCGACAAACTCCGGTGGACGACGGCACCCTCCTCTTCTCTTCCCTTGTTTCCTCTCCTTCCCCTGGTGGCGGCAGCCTCTGGTGCTTTTTCCTAGTCGCTAGAGTTTTTCCTGGGCGGCGGTGTTGCTCCTGGCGTCGTTGGAAAAATTACAAAGCCTCCAGAGTTGTATTTATAGGCAGTACTTGCATTGGATCGAATCCTGGTCGGCTACGGCGTGCGTCCAACTCGACCACGGGGCCAGCGCAGGGCCAGCGTGGCGGGCAGCTCGGTCGGCGCGCGTCTGACCCGGCCACGGGGCCAGCGCGGCTAGCGCGCGCGGGAACGGGGTGCGTGCGGGGGCGCGCCAGTTGGGCCGGCTCGGCCTGGCTGGCGGGGCGGTGGTTGACCTTTTTTTTCTTTTTTTCCTTTACATATATTATTACTATATATATTATTTATTTATATTTTATTTATTTATTTTTTTGTTTAGGTTTCACAAATATATATATATATATATTTTATATATATATTATTATTATTTTTATATTTGTCCCCTAATACATGTTTTATATTTTTATTTTCTTTTCTTCTTTTGCTACACATGTTTGTACATGTATGTTTTATATTTTATTATCTTTCTTTTATTCTATTAATGCATGAACATGTATGCAATGCATGATGCATAAATTGAGGGTGTTACATCTGCCACGACGGCTGGGGGTGCCCCTGCCATGACGGCCGGAGGTGCCTCCGGTGCAACAACCGGAGATGCTTCAATACCCATGCCGGGCACAGACGCCGGAGCAGCACTCCCCTGAATAGGCTTGGCAGGCTGCCTCGCCAGCCCAGCTGTAGCATCCTCGGCCGCCTTCAAAGCACTCCTGAGCACTACCCCTGGCGGTAGGGGCCTCACAACAGCTGATGTACCTTTGCAAATCAAGACCAAGCCCTGACCAATCAACATAGGCAGGCGAGATAATAGAGCGCATAGGCAAGAATTCCTTACCGACGTACGCGGAAGCTCCAGCGAGCCTCCACCTTCAGCGACCCTGAAGCCACGGGCCCTAGCGATGGCATAACAGGCGATGCCATCGCAGCAGGGCCTCCGTCAAGGCCACCAGCAGTGCCGCCACGCTGTGCTAGTGTACTCTTTCCAGCCTCGATAGAGCCACCTCCTGAGCTGCCGACGACATCGGCTTGAGGCCTTTTTTCCTGAGGCTCTGAATGTGTGATGCTGCTGGAGTCCCCTATGGCACCCTGGACCGTGCAGGTGGCTAGGGCGCTGTATGATGTGCCAACCACCAATGACGGAGGAGCCGCCGCCTGGCAGACCAAACTTCCCCCCGAAGAACCGCCGATGCCAAGCACTATAGAGGGGTGCACCGGTGGACGCTGACTTGGAGCAAAGGTCACCTATGGCGGCAACCGAGGGCGTTTCTCCTACCACCAGGGCCTTCCCTTTGCCAACGTTGGGGACCGGTGCCTTCCCCTTACCTACGTAGGGGACCAACGCCTTGCCTTCCCCCCCCCCCCCCCAGCAGCGGGTGCCTCCTCTGCCCCGGTGGCCTCGGAGTCTGAAGAAGGTGCGAACTCCTCTGAGGAGTCGACGATGGCCAGGCCCCGACTCTCATCGCCGACCTGCCGCAGCACAAGACCAATCGCGTCCAAGTTGGGCATCTCCTTTAGAACCTTAATCAGAAGGTCTCGATTCGTGCAAAGCGGTGGGCAAGCATGCGGCAGGTTAAAGACGTCGCCTGATAGTAGGTCATCGCACACCATGGACATTGCTTCGAACACCTCCTGCGGGGTCGTTTCTGTGTCGCGACCCCTCAGCAACCTGGTACCATCTTGGAGCCCGAAGTAGAGCCATGCTGGGCGACAACGGTGCTGGAGAGGGGCCAGACGGCGGTGAATGAAGTCAGCCATCACCGACAACTCCGATAGGTCGTGGTACGCCAGGAATCTGATCCTCTCCATCACCAGTTTGTACACCGCCTCAAGATCCGGGCGCTCCTCCCAGGCCGCCTTCCTAATCGCTGGCCACCTAGTCGGCAAGATCATGCGATCATGGGCATCGACATGTACGATCACCCAGTCGCTCCTCCAGCCGGGCCACTTCGCCGGGGAAAGCGGAGTAATGTACTTGAAGGGGCTTTTAGCCCGATGCTAGAAGCAGAAGCCACCGAGGAAGTTTGCTTTGCTCTTCTTCCTGGTCTGCCTCAGCATGAAGAACTGTCGGAACACCAGCACACATGGACACACCTTGACAAACATCTCGTAGAAATGCGAGAATACCGCCACCATTACTAGAGAGTTCGGCGACAGATGGTGGAGCTGGAGCCCAAGGACTTCCAGAAGTGTCACCAGGAAGGAGGAGATAGGAGGAACGAACGCAGAGTATGTGTACGCCTAGAAGAAGACAATATCCCTCTCCCCCAACTTCAGTGGCAAGGAGCCAAGACATATCAGATCCTGTCGTTCCTTGTCCTCCCAGCCAAAAAGCCGCCTCACGGTTGAGACATCCTCCATCCGGGAAGGAGGCAGAGCTAAGTACATTGGAGCAGGGGGTTGAGAACCTTAAGAATGGGCAGACACACAAGGAGGGAGTTGAAGGCTCGAATGCTTGGGGCGTGTGGAAGAAAGGAAATTCCATTACCCACAATGGTACCCCTTTTAAAGCACCATAGTGGCGTTTGGACGTACCGTGCAAATTTGAGAAGGCTCCAAATCAACAGCTCGTAACACAACAACCATGACGAGCGTGTCAAGATCCCCCGTTAGAAAAGTCGGCCTAGGCAGTTCCTAGCCAGAGAAGGCAATCCGGCGGTTCCCATAAGGACAAAGGTGAAAGCAACAGAAGTGCAGCAGGCGCCTCGGGAACCTTCACGATAATGTTGCAGCAAGCAAAGATCCCCTTGCCACGATCCCTCAACCCGAGGAAGACGTGTGGTCGCAGTAGCAGTAGAGCAAACCGCTTCTACTGATCAAGACAAAATTAAAAGATCGTGCGGGAAAGCAGGATAAGGCCCCACCCTCGGGCTCGTCGCCTCACCCCAAGGTGGAACCAGGCGCCACTATCGGTACCCAACATACCGGGTACCCTCGCGCACAGGTTCTGAAGGCGCCTAGGTACCTCGCCTCCCAGCAGGGACAGGGTCCGAAGGCACCACGTGTCCAAGAGACCCGGGCTTGCCAACCTCATATGGGAGGTTCGAGGTGCCCACAAGACATCCCGAAGGAGGCACTCAGCTCCACCTCGACGAACAAGTCCCAAGCAGCCACGTCTCCAGCGGGACGGGACCCGAACTCCTCCGCGGAGGTGAGCTCCCAAGCTACCACGTGGCACACGAAGTCAAGACCCGACCCCCCCCCCCCCCCCCCCCCATGAAGGCAAGCACCCAAGGTGGGGCGAGATCTTGCCTCCCCCGCGGAGGTGAGCTCCCGAGCTGCTACATGGCCCGCAAGACGGGCGTGGCCTCCACCATGGCGGAGAGCTTCCCAGCGGCTGCATAGTCAGTCCACTTGCCCTGAGCAGATAGTGAGGAAGTTAAGAGGGCGGTACGCCTTGTCTCCATCAAGCCTTGAAGATACGTGGCTTCCCCAGACACATGGTGCGGTGCACGCCTAATGCCAGGTACCGCTACGACTAATCGCATCACAGTGAAGGCGCTGCAGGCCTATCCAGCTCCGCCAAGTGGGTAGCTTACGGTGCCAAAGATAGTTGGATAGGACATTCCCTGCCAATTTCAGCAACGGCATGTGGGCTACTGACAACCCAGGTGGCAAGACGGCGCGAGTCCTCAAGTCCACTGTCAGATCAAGATTACAGAAGAAGCCTTAGATCTTTAGGATAAGATCACCCCAGGACCACCTGTCGGGTCCTGGGACCCCACTTGTAAGGCGTCCGACCTTGACTATAAAGGGCCGGACCGCCACCGATACAAGGACCAGACTCAGAATCCCCGATACACCCACATAAGCATACATACTCACCAAGCAATACAATCCATCGTGGAGTCGTAACACCCTCATTTTCATGCATCATGCCCTAATTACATTCATATACACGTTTAACATTAATCCACATCAAGAGGAATGAGTTTAAAATTGATTTGGGACAAAACTGCACTTAAAATGCTGAAAAGTGCGGACTAGTCCGATTTTGGTGAGGACTAGTCCGATTTCTCTCTGACTAAAATCAGACTTGTCCATTTTTGCTGCGGACTAGTCCGATTTTGCCTCTGGACACTTTCGGACTTGTCTGATTTTATGCGGACTAGTCCGATATTCCAAGGATCCTTGAAAATTTGCTAAGTCCCTAGACTTTTCCGGACTAGTCCAGTGTTCCAGCGGATTTGTTCGTTTTCCTCTCTGACTAAAGTCGGACTTGTCTGATTTTTGGCCAGACTTGTGTGATTTCTTTCTGACTAACTTTGGACTAGTCCGGTCCTTGTCGGACTTGTTCGATATTTCGCGACTCCGAATTGATCTTTCCTTTTACGACTTGTTTCTTGGGTTTCACGTTAAGTGGTCCCAAGGGGCCGTGCCTAACTCCTTTAGAGCCCATGTGGGACTCTAAACCGGCCTCTACTCATCCGAAACTCGAAATCCATCTAAACCTAGCCTCCACCTCTATATAAACAACCCCACCCCTTGGCTTGACATCTATTTGCCACTTTTCAACCCACCCAAACCCTAGTTCGTGGAGAGCCACCACCAAGGAGGGAGGAGGAGATCCCAAGCAAGAAGAAGAAGAGGAGGAAACAAAAGAGGATCAAGATCTCCATCAAGTTTCGTTCTTCATCACAAATTCGTCTCCAAGTTCATCCACCAACCCCAGATCATCATGATCCAAGTGTTACCTCCAAGTTTCTTGATTCATTGGAGTTCTAAACATCTGGTATACTTTCTATTCTCTTTTCCTTACGTGAATTTGACCCCTAATCTCCAAATTTACATCGATCTAGAAAACCCTATTTTGCTAGTTATGCAAAGTGCAGACTAGTCCGACCTTCTGCTGACTAGTCCGATTTTGCTGACTAAATTCTGTTGAATTAATTATAACATTAGATCTAATCACATCCAAACCTGTATAAACTTGTTAAAATCTATTAGAACATTAGATCATTAAAAGCAATCTATTAACAAGTTCTACCTTGCATTTGCATCAATCATGCATGTCATGTCATATTGAGTAATATTTGTGCACTCTTTGATTGTGTTTCTTGTCTTATATGTTTATTTTGTGGATTAGACGGATTTGCGCTAGAGAGTGCCACGGAGGATCTACAGCACCAAGAGTTTGAAGGCTTTGAACCTAATCAACCGCAAGAGCAAGGCAAGTGTCCTTGAAGCATATTGATCCTGTTTCTAAAATAAATGTTTTGTTTGCAAAATTGCATGCTTGTGTATATTTGATGGGAATCCTATGATTGGAAGTTTACTAGTATTGTTTAACCACCCTTGTCACCTGGAGTTCATGGTAGAGAGTCGGGATGGGATTTTTACCTTTTTGCCTCGCTTAATCAATTGGGATGGGAAACCACTATATTATTTAATTATGCATTAATGATATATTGATTATCATGAACTGGTTAAAAAGATGGGTGATCTAAGCAAGCGTGGCTGGTGGATTGGGTTAGATGTTATGTTGGTTTGCTTGCTTTAGATCTAAGGATCGGTTCATGCAAGAATAAGCCAGGATTACAGTGACACCACGAGGCCAAGTATGGGTGCGGCGGAGCTGATTAATTAGGTCTTTGCTAGTGCTATTTGGACCATTAAGGATGCTCGGGGAAGAGGTAGTCGGATTGGGTTTGTTGATGATTGGTGGGACTACCTTGGGATCCGAATGGCTCAAGAGGGGGCCCTTGGTTGAAGATGTGCTCAGTTGGAGACATCGCCACCGGTGAAACCTCAGTGGGGTCTAAATAGGCTAGTAATGCCTTTGTAAAGGCTATTTTGTGATCTCTTGGCCATACACCAAAGGAAATGTAATTGGCATAAGGGAGGTTCTTTAGTCGCCGACGGGTGATGAAATCAAAACACGTGGGTAAAGCAGTACAAACTCTGCAGATTCTAATAAAACTATCATGATAGTCATGCTCTCGGTTATGAGCACCTGGACAACTTCCATGATTCGAGGGAACTTGGTATTGGGATGGTGTTTGGGATGGTTATGGTTTGATAATGGTTATGGTTGGTTATGGATTAATTTCTGGTATTGAATATGGTTATTGGCAAATGGTGAAATCTGGAATTATTGATGATGGTAATGAATTAAGACTGGTATTATGATATTACTTATGATTATGATGGGTTTACTTCACATCCATGTAATATATTGCTTTTCGAATGTTTTAATGTACTTCTCAGCACTTAGCCCTTATTATTGTTGTCATTTGAATCAGCGACATGTCATACTTTCCACACTTGTTGAGTACAACATGTACTCACTCTTGCAACCCCCCCCCCCCCCCCCCCCCAACAGTTGCAGGTTAGGATTGGGAGTTTAATGGCGATAATGCAGAGTTCTAGGCCGTGTCTACCGTCAGCTTTGCCTGTGGTGTTGATTGGAGCTGCGCTATACCCTATCGCTTATGCTGCCCAGCTATTTAGTTTGCTTATTTAGTTTATTTCCGCTGCATTAGTTGGACTTGTCATTAATATTCATTAGAGCTTGTATCTGAGGATAATATGGTTTGAGAAATAAAATTTGGTTAATTAATCTTGTCCTGTGGTAATTTTCTGTATACTCTTTTGTGAATGCACTCGTGTATGTGTGTTGAACATCCTGGGCATACATATGCGTTCACTTGGTTCATTTTTCGGAATCGGGTGTCACAGATAAAGTGGTACAAACTCTGCAGTGTCTAATAAAACTATCATGATAGCCGTGCTCCCACTTATGAGCACATGGACAATTTCCATGATTAGAGGGAACTTGGTATTGGGATGGTTATGGTTTGGTAATGGTTATGGCTGGTTATGGATTAATTTCTGGTATTGAATATTGTTATTGGCAAATGGTGAAATCTGGAATTATTGATGATGGTAATGAATTCAGACTGGTATTATGATATTACTTATGATTATGATGGGTTTACTTCACATACATGTAATATATTGCTTTTCAAATGTTTTAATGTACTTCTCAGCACTTAGCCCTTATTATTGTCGTCATTTGAATCAGCCACATGTCATACTTTCCACACTTGCTGAGTACGATATGTACTCACTCTTGCAATCCCCCCAACAGTTGCAGGTCAGGATTGGGAGTTTAATGGCGCTAATGCAGAGTTCTAGGCCGTGTCTACCACCAGCTTTGCCTGTGGTGTTGATTGGAGCTGCGCTATACCCTATCTCTTATGCTGCCTAGCTATTTAGTTTGCTTATTTAGTTTATTTCCACTGCATTACTTGGACTTATCATTAATATTCATTAGAGCTTGTATTCGAGGATAATATAGTTTGAGTAATAAAATTTGGTTAATTAATCTTGTCCTGTGGTAATTTTTTGTATACTCTTTTGTGAATGCACTCGTGTATGTGTGTTGAACATCCTAGGCACACATATGCGTTCACTTTGTCCAGTTTTCGGAACCGGGTGTCATAGATTGGTATCTGAGCCACAGGTTGACTGTAGGACGCAACGTAGATAGAATGGACACTTTAGAGCACATAGGAGCACTCATGAATCGATGTGTTTTTCTTTGGTGTGCTGTTTGCTATATATTGTTTGCTTGTGTGCTTAATATAGGATTTTGGGATGCTTTAGCATTACCATATCCACGCAGGCTAGTTAGTTGTCTAGTTTCATATCCCTTGATGCATATAGTTGGGGACGTTTTCTAATTCTTACCTATTGCTTTTCTTCAGATGGTGAAGACTCACAACCAGAGGGATGTCAATGATGAGGAGGAGAACCATGGAGTACCTCAAAACAACAATGGACAAGGACTTACTCATGGAGCTATCAATATTGAGTAGCTATTGGCTATGCAGAACCAGCTCATGTAGACCATGATACAAACAATGGGACAGCTGCAGGCTGGTAACATCAACAATCAGCTCCACATACCTCCACCGCCACACCCACCTCCTCATAACTGGTTGCGAGAGTTTATGAGGACTAGGCCGCCAACCTTTTCTCAAGCCGCTGACGCTATGGATGCGGATGATTGGCTCAAGTCTGTGGAGAAGAAGCTAGCTATTGTCCAATGCAGTGACCGGGAGAAGGTTCTATTTGCATCTCATCAACTAGTTGGAGCAGCTGTCGATTGGTTGGACTCCTTATGCAATGCTCATGAGAACCAAGAGAGAATTACTTGGGCCTAATTCAAGAAGAACTTCCATTCTCATAATGTGTCGGAGGGTGTTATAATTTTGATGAGGCACGAATTTGAGAACTTGAGGCAAGGAAGATCGAGCGTGGGTCAATATCTAAACAAATTCACTGAACTCTCAAGGTATGCACCTGAGGGTGTGAGTTGGGACAGCCGAAAACAATACTTGTTCATGAGGGGCTTGAACAATGAGATTCAAGTGCAATTGCTCAATTGTGACTATGCAAATTTCCAGAAGCTTGTGGACAAAGCAATTGTGGTGGAGAACAAGGCCCATGAGATGGAACAAGACAACAAGAGGAAGGTGCCATATCAAGGACAACAACAAGGAAGTAATGTGCGCCCTCGCTTTGCACCGCCAAATGCACCTTACTTCAGCTCTTCTGCGCCTGATCAACGCCCTGGATTTGCACTGCGCCAAGCTCAATTTGTGCAGTAGCGCCCTGTCATGCAAGCACCTAGGCCTCCAATGCCATTTACACCTCGTGCTAATTTTCCTGGTGCAAATGTTCAATACCAAGCTCGTCCCAATAATTCTGGTGGAGTTAAGAAGTGCTATACTAGTGGAGAAGTTGGACACTTTGCGCATCAATGTCCTAAGTCAGGCCTTGGTCAAGAAAGCAATGCGCCAAGGCAAAACCCAAGACCCAATGGAGGACAGCCACAAGGGAACCGCGAATAGCAGAATTTTGCTCGTGGCAACGTGAACCATGTCTCTACGGAGGATGCTCAACAAGCGGATGACGTGGTCATTGGTATGTTTCTTGCCAACTCCAACCCCGCGACTATGTTGTTTGATTCTGGAGCATCGCATTCATTCATTGCATCAAAGTATGTTGCCAAGTATAGTTTGCCTATCTCTCATATGAAGTTTACTCTATTGGTTAAGTATCCTGGAGGAGAGATGAGGACAAATATAGTATGTCCAAAAGTAAGCCTTAGAATAAGGGGGTAGACTTCTCCGCCAACCTCATTGTTTTGGACTCTCAAGGATTGGGCATTATATTTGGTATGGACTGGTTGAGGAAGCACAATGGAGTTATTGAGTGTGTTGAAAACGGTAATGTTGACCAATGAGGAAGGAATCACCGTAGAATTTGAAGCATCTCAAACAGCACCGAAGCAATTGGAGATGAATCATATGGATGGTGCCGCAATTGAGGAGATTCCGGTGCTGTGTGAATTTTTGGTTGTTTTTCCGGACGAGTTGCCAGGTATGACACCTGATCGAGACATTGAGTTTGTTATTTATTTAATACCTGGAACTGCACCTATAGCTAAGAGGCCGTATAGGATGCCTCCTATGGAAATAGCGGAGCTCAAGAAACAAATTCAAGAGCAAGTAGAGAAAGATTTTATTCGCCCTAGTTCTTCACCTTGGGGAGCGCCCGTGCTGTTTGTGGACAAGAAGGATGGAACCCAAAGGATGTGTGTTGATTACCGAGCTCTCAACGAGGTAACAATCAAGAACAAGTACACCTTGCCACGCATAGAAGACTTGTTTGATCAGATGAAGGGTGCTTGTACCTTCTCTAATATTGATTTGAGGTTGGGATACTTTCAAATTAAAATTAGACCATCGGACATACCTAAGACAGCTTTTAGAACACAATATGGATCTTATGAGTACACTGTGATGTCTTTTGGATTGACAAATGTGTCTGCCTATTTTATGTACCTCATGAATAAGGTCTTCATGGAGTACTTGGATAAGTTCATCGTGGTGTTTATCGATGATATTATGATCTACTCGAAGGATGAGAAGGAACATGAGGAACACTTAAGTCTTGCGTTGCACAAATTGAGGGAGCATCAATTGTATGCGAAGTTCAACAAGTGTCAGTTTTGGTTGGAAGAGGTGTCGTTTCTGGATCATATAATCTCAGTAGGAGGAGTATCGGTTGACCCTGGAAAGGTGAGGGACGTGTTGAAGTGGGAACCGCCGCAAAATGTCAAGGAAATAAGGAGTTTTCTTGGGATGGCTGGATATTACCGTCAATTCATCAAGGAATTTTCCAAGATAGCCAAGCCAATGAAAGAATTGTTAATGAAGGGAAAAGCTTCCATTGGACTCAAGCTTGTCAAGAAAGTTTTGAGGAGATGAAGAAGAGGTTGACAACAGTCCTAGTTTTGGTATTGCCAGATGTAAGCAAGTGTTTTAATATTTATTGCGACGCATCAAGACAAGGACTTGGATGTGTATTGATGCAAGAAGGTCAAGTGGTCGCCTATGCATCGAGACAATTGAAGAAACATGAGCAGAATTATCCTACACATGATCTTGAACTAGCAGTCGTGGTACATGCATTGAAGATTTGGAGACACTATATTCTTGGACATAAGTGTGAAATTTATACGGATCATAAGAGTTTGAAGTATATATTCACACAAACGGATCTGAATTTGAGGCAACGGAGATGGTGTAAGCTCATCAAAGATTATGATTTGGAGATCAACTATCATCTAGTAAAAGCCAATGTAGTGGCCGATGCTTTGAGTAGAAAAGGAGTAAGTCATCAACTCACAGTTCGAGAGTTACCATCCGAGTTATGCAAGGAGTTTGAAAGGTTGAACCTTGGATTTGTAAATGAGATGGAGATAATGGAGTTAAACCCAACCTTGGAGCAAGAAATTCGAGAGGCACAGACCAAGGATGAGGAAATTTGGGAAATCAAGGAAAGGACCCAAGAGGGGAGAGAATTCAGATTCGATGAGGATGAACATGGTACCTTATGGCTGGGAAAAAGGATTGTCGTGCCTAATGTAAAACATATTCGGGAGACGATATTAAAAGAGGCACATGACTCACCATACTCAATTCACTCCGGTTGTACGAAGATGTACAAAGACTTGAAGATATGCTATTGGTGGGATAGCATGAAAAAGGACATAGCTGAATATGTAGCGTTGTATGATGTGTGTCAACGAGTCAAGGTGGAACATCAAAGGCCAGCTGGGTTATTGCAGCCATTGAAGATTCTGGAATGGAAGTGGGAAGAAATCGGTATGGACTTCATAGTTGGTTTACCGCGTTCCCAGTCCGGGTATGACTCGATTTGGGTAATCGTGGATCGATTGACAAAGTTAGCTCATCTTGTTCCTGTCAAGACCAAGTATACATCTGCACAATTGGCCGATATATACATGGAGCATATTGTGTGTCGACATGGAGTCCCTAAGAAGATAGTCTCGGATAGAGGTTCTCAATTTACCTCCAGGTTTTGTCAAAAGTTGCATGAAGCATTAGGAACAAGGTTGAATTTTAGTTCAGCATACCACCCTCAAACGAATGGACAAACCGAGAGGACCAATCAAATTTTGGAGGACATGTTAAGAGCTTGTGCTTTAAAACATGGGAAAGGTTGGGACAAGAGCTTGCCATATGAAGAACTCTCATACAACAATAGTTACCAAGCAAGCTTGAAAATGTCACCATATGAAGCGCTTTATGGAAGGAAGTGTAGGACACCTTTATTCTGGAATGAGGCAGGATAAACTCAAGTATTTGGTCCGGATGTGTTGCAAGAAGCCGAAAAACAAGTCCAGGTTATTCGTGAAAATTTGAGGGCTACTCAATCAAGACAAAAAGGCTATACGGACAATAGGAGAAGGAAATTAACCTTTGAAGTGGGAGACTTCGTTTACCTCAAGGTGTCACCAATGAGAGGTCATAAGAGGTTTAACATAAGAGGCAAACTAGCACCTCGGTACATTGGGCCATTCAAGATTTTGGACAAAAGAGGAAAGTAGTGTATAAGTTGGAGATGCCAACTCATCTTTCAGATGTCCATGATGTGTTTCATGTTTCCCAGCTCAAGAAGTGCTTAAGAGTACCGAAAGAACAAGTGCCAATGGAAGAATTGGAATTAGAGGTAGATTTGACTTATGCCGAACAACCGATCAAAATTTTGGAAGCCAAGGAGAGAGTCACAAGGAACATGGTTATTAGATGGTGTAAAGTTCATTGGAAGCACCACACAGAAAAAGAAGCGACGTGGGAATTGGAGGGTGATATCAAGAAGGAATTTCCCTATCTCTTCTCTTCCACGTCGAATCTCGAGGGCGAGATTCATTTTAAGAGGGGTAGGTTTGTAACACCCTCATTTTCATGCATCATGCCCTACTTACATTCATATACACGTTTAACATTAATCCACATCAAGAGGAATGAGTTTAAAATTGATTTGGGACAAAACCGCACTTAAAATGCTGAAAAGTGCAGACTAGTCCGATTTTGGTGAGGACTAGTCCGATTTCTCTCTGACTAAAATCAGACTTGTCCGTTTTTGCTGCAGACTAGTCCGATTTTGCCTCTGGACACTTTCGGACTTGTCTGATTTTATGCGGACTAGTCCGATATTCCAAGGATCCTTGAAATTTTGCTAAGTCCCTGGACTTTTTCGGACTAGTCCGGTGTTCCAGCGGACTTGTCCGTTTTCCTCTCTGACTAAAGTCGGACTTGTCCGATTTTTGGCCAGACTTGTCCAATTTCTTTCTGACTAACTTCGGACTAGTCTGGTCTATGTCGGACTTGTACGATATTTCACGACTCTAAATTGGTCTTTCGTTTTACGACTTTTTTCTTGGGTTTCAGTTAGGTGGGCCTAGGGACGCCGTGCCTAACTCCTTTAGAGCCCATGTGGGACTCTAAACCGGCCTCTACTCATCGCAAACTCAAAATCCATCTAACCCTGGCCTCCACCTCTATATAATCAACCCCACCCTTTGGCTTGACATATATTTGCCACTTTTCCACCCCACCCAAACCCTAGTTCGTGGAGAGCCACCACCAAGGAGGGAGGAGGATATCCCAAGCAAGAAGAAGAAGAGGAGGGAACGAAAGAGGATCAAGATATCCATCAAGTTTCGTTCTTCATCACCAATTCATCCCCAAGTTCACCCCTCCAAGTTTCTTGATTCATTGGAGTTCTAAACACATGGTATACCTTTTATTCTCTTTTCCTTACGTGAATTTGACCCCTAATCTCCAAATTTACGTCGATCTAGAAAACCCTAGTTCGATAGTTCTGCAAAGTGCGGACTAGTCCGACCTTCTGCAAACTAGTCCGATTTTGCTGACTAAATTCTGTTGAATTAATTATAAAATTAGATCTAATCATATCCAAACCTATATAAACTTGTTAAAATCTATTAGAACTAGTTAGTGATAATTAAAAGCAATCTATTAACAAGTTCTACCTTGCATTTGCATCAATCATGCATGTCATGTCATATTGAGTAATATTTGTGCAGTCTTTGATTGTGTTTCTTGTCTTGTATGTTTATTGTGTGGATTAGACGAATTTGCGCTAGAGAGTGCCGCGGAGGATCTACAACACCAAGAGTTTGAAGGCTTTGACCCTAATCAACCGCAAGAGTTGCAAAACTGCATGCTTTTGTCAATTTGATGGGAATCCTATGATAGGAAGTTTACTAGTTTTGTTTAACCACCCTTGTCACCTGGAGTTCATGGTAGAGAGTGGGATTGGATTTTTACCTTTTTGCTTCGCTTAATCAATTGGGATGGGAAACCACTATATTGTTTAATTATGCATTAATGATATATTGATTATCATGATCTGGTTAAAAAGATGGGTGACCTAAGCGAGCGTGGCTGGTGGATTGGGTTGGATGTTCTGGTGGTTTGCTTGCTTTAGATCTAAGTACCGGTTCATGTGAGAATAAGTCAGGATTACAGTGCCACCACGAGGCCAAGTATGGCTGCGGCGTAGCTGATTAATTAGGGCTTTGCTAGCGCTATTTGGACCATTAAGGATGCTCGGGGAAGGGATAGTCGGATTGGGTTTGTTGATGATTGGTGGGACTACCCTGGGATCTGAATAGCTCAAGAGGGGGCCCTTGGTTGAGGATGTGCTTAGTTGGAGACTTCGCCAATGGTGAAATCTCAGTGGGGTCTAAATAGTCTAGTAATCCCTCTATAAAGGCTATTTTGTGATCTCTTGGCCATACACCAATGGAAGTATAATTGGCATAAGGGAGGTTCTTTAGTCACCGACGGGTGATGAAATCACAAACACGTGGGTAAAGTGGTACAAACTCTACAAAGTCTAATAAAACTATCATGATAGCCGTGCTCCCGGTTATGAGCACCTGGACAACTTCCATGATTAGAGGGAACTTGCTATTGGGATGGTGTTTGGGATTGTTATGGTTTGGTAATGGTTATGGATTAATTTCTGGTATTGAATATGGTTATTGGCAAATGGTGAAATCTGGAATTATTGATTATGGTAATGAATTCAGACTGGTATTATGATATTACTTATGATTATGATGGGTTTACTTCACATACATGTAATATATTGCTTTTCAAATGTTTTAATGTACTTCGCATCACTTAGCCCTTATTATTGTCGTCATTTGAATCAGCCACATGTCATACTTTCCACACTTGCTGAGTACAATATGTCCTCACTCTTGCAATCCCCCCCCAACAGTTGCAGGTCAGGTTTGGGAGTTTAATGGCGATAATGCGGAGTTCTAAGCCGTGTCTACCGTCAGCTTTGCCTGTGGTGTTGATTGGAGCTGCACTATACCCTATAGCTTATGCTGCCTAGCTGTTTAGTTTGCTTATTTAGTTTATTTCCGCTGCATTAGTTGGACTTGTCATTAATATTCATTAGAGCTTGTATTCGAGGATAATATGGTTTGAGTAATAAATTTTGGTTAATTAATCTTGTTCTGTGGTAATTTTCTGTATACTCTTTTGTGAATGCACTCGTGTATGTGTGTTGAACATCCTGGGCACACATATGCGTTCACTTGGTTCATTTTTCAGAACCGGGTGTCACATTACGCTCCTTGCGGCCCGAACCACGTAAAAACAACTGTCTCATACTCTTCCGCTAGAACACTAGATTGAGGCCTAAGCCCCGCCGATCAAGAACCTCCGTGGGCTGCTCCTTAGCAGATCCGGGGGAAGTGTCGCATTGACCCTTCGACAGCTAGTAATCCCTTTGTAAAGGCTATTTTGTGATCTCTTCGCCACACACCTAAGAAAGTGTGAGACGGCATAATTGAGATTCTATAGTCATCGAAAGGTGATAAAATCACAAACACGTGGGTAAAGTGGTACAACCTCTGCAGAGTGTGTCTAAAACTATCATGATAGCCGTGCTCCCGGTTATGAGCAACCTGGACCCTCACATGATTAGAGGAAATTGGGATTTGGAATGGTTATGGTTGTGGTTATGGTTTGGTAATGGTTATGGCTGGTCATGGATTAAATTCTTGTATTGGATATGATTGATGGTAATAATCTATAATATGGATGATGGTAATGAATATGGATCTGTATTATGATGATTACATGGTTTATGATGGGTTTACTTCACATACATATAATATATTGCTTTTCAAATGTTTTAATGTACCTTTCAGCACTTAGCCATTATTATTGTCATCATTTGTATCAGCTACATGTCATACTTTCACCCCTTGCTGAGTACGACATGTACTCACTCTTGCAATTCCCCCGCAACAGTTGCAGGTCTGGATTGGGAGTTTAATGATGATAATGCGGAGTTTTAGGCCATGTCTACCATCAGCTTTGCCTGTGGAGTGTTGGAGCTGTGCTATACCCTATTTGCATAGTTGCTTAGTTTGCTCAGTTTAGTTTATTTCCACTGCATTAGTTCAAACTTATTGTTAATATTCATTAGAGCTTGTATTCGAGGAAAATCTGGTTTGTGTATTAAAAGTGGTTAGTCTTGTTCTGTGGAAATTTTCTGTATACTCTTTTGTGATTGCGCTCGTGTATGTGTGTTGAACATCCTGGGCACGCATATGCGTTCACTTGGTTCATTTTCGGAATCGGGTGTCACAGTTCGGAGTTGTCCGATTTCATACCAGACTTGTCCGTTTTCGCCTCTATCTAACATCGTACTAGTCTAGTCCATTGCGGACTTGTCCGGTGTTCGCAACTTCGGTTCAATCTTTTCTTTCGCGACTTGTTATTGGGTATTTACCTTAATTGGGCCCAAGAACATCGTGTCTAACCTCTTTGGAGCCCTTGTGGGACCCCAACCTGACCTCTGCCCACCCCCAAACTCGAAATCCATCTAACCCTACACCTCCACCCTAAATAAACAACCCAACACCCCAACTTCTCATCTCTTTTCCACTTTTGAAAGACCACCAAACTCTAGTTTGTGGGAGCTGAAGTCAAGAGGAGATCCAACAACAATAAGAAGAGGAAGAAATGAAAGAAGATCAAGTGGGCAAGATCTCCGTCGAGTTTTCGTACTTCATCAGCAATTCCCCTTCAACTCTTCATCACCAACCCTAGATTGCCAAGATTCAAGTGTTGCACTCAATTCTCGATGCTTGGAGTTCTACACACATGGTACACCTTCTTCTTTCTTTTTTTCCACGTGAATTCAACCCCGATTCTTGTAGATCAATAAAACACTATTTTGCTGGTTTTGCGAAGGGCGGACTAGTCCGGCCCTTGTAGCGGACTTGTCCGGCCTCTTGATCGAATTGTGCTAAATTAATTCCAAATTAAATCAAACCAATTCCAAACTGGTTCGAACTTGTTAAACACTATTGTAACTAGTTAGTGAACATTAATAACAACTTATTAACAAGTTTTGTCACATAATTGCATTAACCATGCATATCATGTCATATTGAGTAACATATGAGCATTTATTGATTGTAATCTTATTTTGTATGTTTGTTGCACGGAATAGAAGGATTCGCTCTAGAGGGTGCTGCTGAGGACCTTCAGCACCAGGATTTTGAAGTATTTGACCCTAACCAAGCTCAGGAGCAAGGCAAGTGTCGTTGATCATATTGACCTTGTTTTTAAATGTTTTATTTGAAAAACTGCATGCTTGTATAAAATTGATGGGAAACCCATCTATTGGTGTTTACTAGACTTGTTTGACCATCCTTGTCGCCTGAAATACATTGTAGAAAGTCGGGAAGGGTATTTTACCTTTTTGCTTCACTCAAATTAATTGGGAAGGGAAAACAACCAAGTTACTTAATTATAAATTTTTGAAATTATTGATAATGTACATTGATGAACATGGTTAATGGTATTATGGTAATGGGTGATATAAGCAAGCATGGTATGTGGATGGGTTTGATGATATGGTGTTTTTCTTGCCTTAGATCTAAGGACCGGTTCATGCGAGAATAAGCCAGAACAACAGTGCCACCACGAGGCCAAGTATGGGTGCGACGTAGCTAATTAATTAGGATATTGCTAGTATTGCGCGAACCATTTGAAAGAGCAGGGAAGGGGAGTCGGATTGGGTTTTTATGAGTGGTGGGACTCCTTGGGATCCGAATGGCACAATAGAGGGCCTTTGGTTTAGGATGTGCTCAGTTGGAGACATCGCCACCGGTGGAACCTCAGTGGGTCCGTACATGCTAGTAGTCCCTTTGTAAAGGCTATTTTGTTATCTCTTGGCCGTACACCAACGAAAGTGTGTAATGTGATCGACGGATCACGGGCATAAGGGATGTTCTTAGTCACCGAATGGGGATAAAATAACGAACATGTGGGTAAAGTGGTACAACCTTTACAGAGTGTTAAAAACTATCATGATAGCCGTGCTCTCGGTTAAGAGCACCTGGATGACCTACATGATTAGAGGGAACTTGGGATACGGTTATGGTTGGTTACAGTCATGGTTATGGTTATGGTTATGGAGTGAGTTATGATAAATGGACATGGATGATGATGATGGTAATAATCTGGTATATGGATGAATAATTAATTATGGTTTCGTATTATGTTAATTATGTGGGATATGATGACTTTACTTCCCATAGACATAGTATAATGCTTCCTTACACTTTTTAAATGTACTTTTCAGCAAATAGCCATTGTTCATTACCATGCCTTGTTTAAGCTACATGTCATACCTTACTACACTTGCTGAGTAAGACATGTACTCACCCTTGCAATTCCCCCACCACTAGTTGCAGGTCAGGATTGGGAGTATCACAGCATTAATGAGGAGTCCTAGGCTGTGTGCTGTCGTCAGCTTTGCCTGTGGTGTTGCTGGAGCCACGCTACCCTATATGCTTAGTTTGCTTAGTTTCGATTATTTCCGCTGTAATAGTTTCTAGAACTATTAATATTGATCATTAGAATTGTAATATGAGGATTACTTGAATATTGTAATAAAGGTACTTATTTAATAATTTGAGTTGTGGTAATTATCTGTTTATCATTTGTGAATCACTTGTGTATGTGTGTTAAACATCCTAGGCACACATATATTGCACTTGGTTCATTTTCGGAACGAGGTGTCACACGCAAGCACAGGGAAATACCGTTGTAGCACATCTCCTTAAAGAGTATTCTCAAGGGTATCGAATCCAAGGAACGTATGTGAGATCTTCTAGCTTGTTCTCCCAAGGACACACAGTTTGTTTGGTAGGCAAGGATTTGAGAGAATTTCAATAGTTTGAAATCTAGGACACAATAGTCTACGACAACTGCTTGCTTCGGGCACGAGTTTACCCTTGGAAACACCAAGATGATTCCCGCAAGAGTCTATGGCATAGCGGAACGTGGAGGATTACTGAGGACAGATATGGCTGTCACCACCTACTGTCTACCTTTTCAATCTGTGGGTGTATGAGATATCCACTGATGAATTATAACTTAAGCACAACGCTTATGTTCTAATTCACAACTGTAATCATTTCGATTGCAAAGCTACAACTAGAGCCTCTAATGAATTAAACAAGCGAACCCACAAGTAGTTACGAAAGCAAAATACAATGAAATAGAATCAAACTAATATTGAATTCATGGACAATTCTTCCTCGATTCCGACAAAACTTCCATAGAGGTACAAGTGTAGAAGAGGGACTTGACAAGCCCAAGCCTTCTCCTCCTAGTTTCTCCTCACTCACCTTCTACTTAGCTGGCCACTGGAGCAGCTCTAAACCTTATGAGTGGAATACTAGTGGAGAAGTGAGGGAGTATTTATACACGAGTCAATCGGTTTGGCGCCACAATTAGTGCACAAATCAGTCGTTACCGCTTTCAGGGACCCAAGGGAAGCAAACATGTGGAGGCTGACTGAGTTGGTGCCAGGGTCAAGTCGGTCGATTAGGGGGGACGGCCGACCTGGTCCTGCCCCCCTCCCCCACCCTAGTTTGCTTCTTCAGGGGTGTATGCTAGGCGGGCCCTGACTCTTTTCCATGTGCAACACCATTGGATTCGCTCGGATACTTCTCAGAATGAGTCATGGATCCATGTCATGCCACATGTCATCACCTGATTCGTTGAATGGTAACCTTTTGGATTACTCCCAGCATGCTTGGGCATTTTTGGGGTTTAATTCACCTACATACAAATAGACACAAACACTTGTGGAATTTGTTAGTTTTAACTCCTACCACTATGTTGTGTTCTCAATTTTATAGTTTTTATGCTGTGAATTGACAGTCATATTTTGTATTTAAGTACCTTCAACAAACTCCCCCACACTTAGTAATTTGCTCGTCCTCAAGTGAAGGCAAGAAGAGCTAAGTGCTAAGATAAATATTGCTATGAATATGAAAGAAGTATACCAGGTATTTTAACTCAAACCTTTGCTCTTGAACCCTTTTTGTGATGTGACTACCACATCATCTTGGGCGTTTGAGAGGTGGAACGGTTGAGTGTATCTCACCCGGACTTCCTCCTGCTGAAATGACTTCGAAAAATTGCTATATTTCGAATATCAAAAGGATAATGCATTTTCCTCCTCTATTAGATTCTCTCAAGTCACTCAAAGTGTTTGAATCCTCACCTTGGCATAATTTTGCCACTTTTTGTGGAATTTGGTAGGGATAAGTAGTAGCACACTTGCAATTCATATATTACTAAGTCATAGACGAGATCCATATGAGAAGACCATGCAGTAAAATCAATGACTAAGGAAATTCTTGTGCACTTATTATGAAGGGTGAATGATGTATAATGAATGATGATGATAACTCCCATTTGATGACTCTCTTTTTGTGCAAGGATGAAGCATGGCTACTTATTGTCTTTTTTTTTTGAATTCTTTTGAGAGCTTTTATAGCCATGCCTTCTACTCTTTTGTATGCATCTTTTTAATGAGACATGATTTTGCAATAATTCTCATGGAGTATCTTTTGATGGTGGAAAAATGGTGGAGTATGGTGGAGTGCACAAGAAATTTCCTAATCAAAGTTTTCATGCAAATCACTCAACATGGTCAAGAGTTTGACAAAGTTCAATAAAAATGCTAAGTGGCATATGCATGTGGCTTTCAATATTTATATCATATGGCCTTGGTGGGTATTTAATTTCCAATGAGAGAGGAAGGAAAACCTTAAGACTTCAAAATTGTGCAAAATTAAAAATCAATTTCAAGCAAGGATAGGTTTGTCCATGGGTTCATTTTACTCACCATATCACACCAATCAAAAACTTAGATGGCACATTGTCCTAAATTAATGATATGGGTCCAGAAATATGGTAATGAAATCAAAATACCAGGTATACTAATCACATATTTTGAGCAAATTGCAATGTTTAATTCAATTGAGTTGATTTTAATTTCAGTTGTCATGAATACGTCAAAATTTTCAACTCAAATTGCAGCGAATCACCAAGAGCAGGGGATAATAGATTCAAACCGACGTTGTGTAGCGAAATGGACCCGAGAGGGGCCATGCATAGGACGACCGAGCCAGGGGCTCAACCGAGCCCTGGTTGGCTCTTCTGGTGCTTAGCTTTGTCAAGTCGTCTCGTGTGTATGTTCGTGGCGTTTTTTTTCTGGTGAAATGTGTAATCTGTACGTCGCAAAATTATGAAGGGACTCCTCCCCCACACTTGTTTCCGGAAATCTTTATTTGACAAAAATTCAATGATAAAACAAAGGAAATGTTACTGGTGTTAGCTGAACCGGCAAGTTCTATTTATTGAAATTCAAAATCAGGGTGCTTGAATGAAAATTGGAATTGAAAAACTAGCACCCTAAGATAGAAGATGGGACTTGGAAATTAGAAGGATGTTGTAGCACCAAGGGTTTGTGTGAGACCTATGTGTGTTGAATACATTGGAAATTAGAATAGAAGTGAAGGTTTACAATCAAAGTTTTGAGCTTACACCAATACACCACGATACACACTGTCCGAACTTGTCTCAGTACATTTTGGGAGTAACGTTACCTTCAATAGTTTTCAACTGTCTGAACTTTTCAATGTGTTTTTGGGAGTAACATTACCCTCGATAGTTTTTGAATGGCTGAACTTTTTCTCTCGAGTTGCACGTGTTTCACGCTTCGGGTTGTCTGAACTTCTGCTCACATGAGCTGCACATGAGGCGACGTGGTGGGAGTGTTTTCTGGAGTAACATTTACTCTTACTTGGTTTGGACTGTCCAAACTTTCCAACACTGATTTGCACATGATTTTAGGATTGGAATGTCAGATCTTTTGCCTTTATATTGAAGCACCGCTTTTAGTCGATTTGAAAATTCTATCTGCTGAAATAATTGAGCAGCAGATCTGTTTTTAACTTGCAATATTTCAAACTTGCCTTTTAACTTATGGAAAGTTTGCTTAGTATTCTCTTACTAGTTTTTGATGTGTTATGGCTGACTATGGTGGTTAATATTTGGCTATGGTTTGCAACATGCTTATGTGAGGTGCTCACATAAGGTGTTGTGTTTTTCAGACTAACGAGAGTCAAGTCGAGGACTTGGGCTCACAAATATTGGTTGTTTGTTCATATGCAGATGTTGCTTGAAATCAATACATGGATGCTGATGGGATCCATTAAACTAGTCTTAGGGAGACGATGAGGTTCAACAACCAAGTTCGGGAGGAATTGTGGTTGAGTTGACCGGGAGGTCACGCAACAAGAACAATGCATATGAAGGTATTGTGGATGTCCTTGGAAAGTGTTTGCACATATGAAAGGGGTGCATGGATGTGGCTACATTGTTGCAAGGCGTGATGAAGAGAAGTGGATGTGAAGATACGGCTGGAGAGGTCCAACCGACTGGATTATGCCTCAGGCTGCGAATGAGGTGGTTATGGTTCATTTATGGAAAGTTTCAAGTTTGTTTTGGTTATATTTCGTGTGGTTCACGAAGTTGAGTTGTTTTAAGAATGTTTAGGACGTTCCTAAGGTGTTTGGAAGTCTTAAGATTGCTTCTTTCTGCGTATAGAAGAGACTTGAGCAGTTGTGGAAAGTTTCGGTTGAAACTGAGTAGGATTAGAGTCCTAGATTGATTGGATTGGCCTTAGGGTTATTTATATAAGAAAGGGAGGCCAAGGCTCATGGGACGATGAATTTGGACTGTTCCTCTTATGTTTTATTGAATAAAGATCATAGTTTTAGAGGATCGTTTGTGCCTTGTTCGTCCAACTTGTTTCAGACAACTTTTTCTCGCCGACTTTCTGGATAGATCAATGTTGCTTCGGTATGTCGATCATAACTCGCATTTTACAGATTCAATTGATGTGATTATATTTGAGTTGTCTTCACAACTTGATTCTCTATCATCTCTGAGAATTTCAGGGTCATTGGATTTGTAGTTTTTGATCTACATGAGTTTCATTGCAGCATTGCTGATATGTTCTTAAATCTTGTAGAACAGATTGACCTTCGTCTAGTCTTTTGATCATATTTCAAGTTCCACTTAGTGTTTTCATGTGATTCTTATTGCATTAGTTCTGTGAATTGATTCTATAAATTATGCACTTGTTTTTGTCACAGTTGGACACATTCAAAATGGATCACACACACACTTTCTTAACAGATCAATTTCCTACCGAGTGGTTTTCATAACTTCCGATCAAAAGTTTTAATCTATCATTCAACCCCACTATGGTAGATTTTCACATACTCTTCGATCATACAGTTTGGTTGGGATTCCGTGGGCCATATAGATCAGATTTATGATGGGCCCACTTGTTGTACATTGAGGAATTACATGGAACTTGGAAGAATGGCGTGGAAATTGATTAAATTTACCACGTCAATCTCTTTTTCCACATCCTCTTGGGAATCTAAGAAGATTTCGAGACGGAGCCCATTTACCTTGAATAGATGATTCTCATCATCTTGATGCGTGATGGCCACATGAGATGAAGTTTCTATCACGGTAAATGGTCCTTCCCATTTACTTCGTAATTTCCCATGTCCAAAGAGTTTTACCCTATAGTTAAAGAGAAGGACTTTATCTCCAGGTTTAAACTCTTTTGGCATAATCTGTTTATCGTGCCATCTCTTGGTTCTTTCTTTATAGATCTTGACACTATGGTACACCTTATCCCTCCATTCCTCAAGCTCGCAGATTTGCCTCAAATGGTGGTTTCCAGCCTTATCAAGATCCATGTTCCACCGTTTTATGGTCCATTGAGATCTATGTTCCAACTCCACAGGAAGATGGCAAGTCTTCTCATAGACAAGTTGGAATAGAGACATGCCAATGAGTGTCTTGTAGGAAGTTGGATATGCCGACAATGCGTCGGGTAGCTTTTGCTTCCATCCCCTTCCCATTTCCAAGACGGTCTTTTGCAGAATATTCTTGATATGCTTGTTAGATGTTTTTGCTTAACCGCTTGCTTGTGGGTGTTAGGCCGTAGCAATATTAAGCTGAAATCAAAGTTCCCTTAGAAAGATCTAGAAAGTTTTATCAATGGAATGAGACCCTCCATCACTTATGACCATTATGGGAGTGCCAAATCATGGGAAAATGATCTCATGGAACATTTTCCTAGCTTGCCTGGAGTCGGCATTTTTGCAAGGCAATGTCTCTACCCATTTTGACACATAATCGATGACCACCAGAATATACTCACAATCATAGGATTTTGGAAAAGGTCCCATGAAGTCAATACCCCACACATCGAATAATTTGACTTGGAGATTATATGTGAGGGGCATGGTATTACGAGCAGCGATTCCTCCATGCTTTTGGCATTTCCAACATCAGTGAATGAATTCCTTGATATCTTCATACATTGAAGGCCAATATAATCCACTTTGCCAGATATTTGCCTAAGTACGCTAAACACCATAATGGCCTCCATATGGGCAAGCATGGCATTTTTCAATGATTTTGGTGCCTTTGATCGTGGGGACACACCTTCTAAGAAGGCCATCGGCACAAACCTCAATAGAGATATGGGTCATCCCACAGGTGTCTACGACTCTCATTAATAAGCTTCTTTTTGTTTTCCCCATGCGGTACATACCCTTTGGCCATGAAGTTCATGATATCCGCGTATCAAGGGTGAGATTCGGTCACCTTGAGCAACATATCATCACGTAGAAAGTCATTAATTGGTACATCCATGTGTTGTGTGACTTCCATACGTGAGAGATGATCCGCAAGGAATTCTCCACTACTTTCTTATCCTTAATCTCCAAATTAAATTCTTGGAGTAGGAGAATCCATCAGATTTGCTTTGGTTTAGCATCCTTTTTGGTGAGCAAAAATTTCAAGGCTGCATGGTCTGTGTAGACAATGACCTTGTCTCCAATAAAATAGGACCTAAACTTATCGATAGCAAAGACTACAACCAGGAGCTCTTTTTCTGTAGCGGCATAATTGAGTTGTGCTCCTGTTAGAGTCTTTCTAGCGTAGGCTATGGCCTGATGCTTTTATATTTGGTTTGTCCTAAGACCACACCAACAGCAAAATCGCTGGCATCACACATGATTTCAAATGGCAGCGTCAAATCAGGGGGTTGGATGATTGGAGTTGAGACAATTGACTTTTTGAGTGTATCAATGGATTTAAGGCACTCCTCATTGAAATCAAAGGGATCATCCTTAGCTAATAGGTTTGTGAGAGGTCTAGCAATTTTGGGAAAATTCTTGATAAATCGTCCATAGAATCTCGCATGACCTAAGAAGCTGCATATTCCCTTAATGTTAACCGGAGATGGAAGTTGTTCAATGACTTCATGTTTTGCTTTGTACACCTCTATCTCCCTCTTGCACACGAAGTGTCCGAGATTGACGCCTTAGCGGACCATAAAATGACACTTTTCCCAATAAGTACATGGTCCTTCTCTTGGCATCTCTGTAAGACATTGTCTAAGTTTTCCAAACAATGATTGAAAGTTTTTCCACAGACAGAGAAGTTGTCCATGAAAACTTCCATTCCTCAATCATGTTGGAAAAATAGACATCATGCACCTTTGAATGGAGGCAGGTGCATTACACAGTCCAAAAGACATTCACTTGTAAGCGTACCGTGAGACCTATGTGTGCTAAATACATTGGCTATGGCGATAAAAGTTTTGAATACTACAAAAACATCTTTATCATCAAGGTCCGACTCTAGGTGCGAGCTCCGGCAAGGTCGGACGTAAGGTCCGACTAGCTTTGGTTAGCTCCGGCTCTAGGTCCGACTAGCTTTGGTAAGCTCCAGCGCTAGGTCCGAATAGCTTTGGTAAGCTCTAGTGCTAGGTCCTGCTAGCTTTGGTAAGCTCCTGCTCAAGGTTTGGTTAGTTTTGGCAAGGCTCGGAGCTAGATTGCAATGGTTCTGCTTTTACTTTGAATTGATTCAAACTTGCTTTACATCTATGGAAAGTTTGCTTAGTAATATTTTACTAAGTTTTTGGTGTGTTTTGGTGGTTATGGCTGATATCGTTTTGCTATGGTTTGCAACATGCTTATGTGAGGTGCTCATGTAAGGTGTTGTGTTTTCAGAACTAACGAGAGTCAAGTCGTGGACTTGTGCTCAGAAGTATAAGTTGTTTATTCATGTGTAGGTGTTGCTTCAGTTCAAGACATGGCTGGTGACGGGATCCATTGAACTAGACTTAGGGAGAAGATGAGGTTCAACAACCAAGTTCGGGAGGAATTGTGGTTGAGTTGATCAGTAGGTTGCGCAACATGTCTGAATAAAGAACAATGCATATGAAGGTGTCATGGATGTCGTTGGAAGATGTTTGCACGTGTGGAAGGAGTGCATGGACGTGGCTACATGGTTTCGAGACGTGATGAAGAGATGTGGACGTAAAGAATTGGTCAGAAGGGTCCAACCGACTAGGTTATGGACTCAGGCTGTAGCTGAGTCATGTTTGACTCAAATATGGAAAGTTTTGAATTGGTTATGATAGGATTTCGTGTGGGTTACGAATTTGAGTTGTTTTAAGAATGTGGGATACGTTCCTAAGGTGTTTGGAAGTCTTAAGATTGCTTCTATCTGCGTGTAGAAGAGTCTTGAGCAATTATAGAAAGTTTTGATTCGTGAATTGTGTAGGATTAGAGTCGTAGTTAGGTTTGGGTTGGCCTAAGGGCTGGTTATATAAGCAAGGGAGGACAGAGCTCGTGGTGCATGACTTTGGGGGCTGTTTCTCTTGTGTTTTGATCAATAAAATTTGTAGTTTGAGGGAACTTTTGTGCCTTGTTCATCCGACTTGTTTTCGTCAAGTCTTTCTCGTCGAGTTTCTGCACAACACTACCTTTCTTCGGTGGTTTTATCATAACTCGAGTTTTACAGATCCGATTCTCGTGATTCTATTTGGGTTGTCTTCACAACTTGATTTTCTATCATCTTCAAAATTTCATGGTCAATTTATTTGTGGTTTATAATCTACACGAGTTTCTTTGCAGTGTTCTAAAACTATTTTTCTGGGTAAAACAGATTGACCTTTGTTCGATCCTTCGATCGTAACTTGAGTTTCTCTCAACGGATTTTCGTGATTCTTGTTGTGACGTCTTCGTGACTTGATTATCTAAAATGTATAATAGGTTTGCCATAGTTGAACACGTTTATATTAGTAGCATACACTGTTTCTTTAACAGATCGTTTTTCTACCAAGGGATGTTTTGTTGCTTCCGCTGAAAAGTTTTAATCTACCATTCACCCCCCGGTAGCTTTACATGTGCTCTTCGATCCTACAAATGGTATCAGAGCCACGGTGCTCTAATCTTTGTGATTTGCACGTGCTTTTGACTAATCCTCATGGAGAAATACTCGACAAAACCTTGTGTGTTTGTTGGTATTGATTTTTCGGTTTGGATGGCATGCATAGAAGCTTTTATCCAGGCGCAAGGCTTCGCGATATGGGAAAAGTGTACAAGCCTTACGACATGCCACCGAATGATCAAGTCACGGCTACAAACTTAAGGGGTGTTGACAACAACAACAAAGTCTGCAACTTTATAATCCAAGGACTAACTTATAGCAACTTCGACCGTGTTGCACACTCCGATCAGCGTATGATGTGTGGAGAGCACTTTGTGACTACCACGAAGGATCCAACACGATCAAGGAGGTAAAGCAGAATATATTCAAGAAATAGTACATGCGCTTTGAGATGCAATCCGGTGAGTCTATTGATGACCTTTTTGCTCGCTTTAATGAAATTCTCAGTAACTTGTGTAGTGTCAATGTTAATTTTTCAGATGCTGAAAATGCTAGGCAATTGTTAAGTGCATTAGATATGTCAATTTGGGAGATGAAAGTCACATCTATTCGTGAATCTACTGTCATGAGTACACTAACATTAGATGTACTATATTCTATGAAATTGACATAATCTCATGTAAGAACCCCAACAAGTCTCTTGCATTTGTTTCTCAACGTGATATGCCTAGCTCTAGCCAATCTTCATCTTGCAATACACTTGCTTTGCTATCTTCACTAACCCTGGAACAGATTGAAGAATTTCCAGAAGAGGAGCTAGCACTCATCTCTACTCGGTTCTCAAAAGCATTGCAAAATGTGAGAACTAGAAGGCGAGGAAGCTCCAAATCTCAGTGATGCTTTGAACGTGGTAAGACAGAACACTTCCGCACAGATTGTCCTGACCTTTTAGGTCCTTCTACCCGTGATGAAAAGCAGAATAAAGTCAAGTCCTCTTCTGGCAACATCAACAAGAAAAAGATGGGTTTTACAGGATGCAAACTGATAAATAGTTTCATCACCGCACTTCAAGAACTTGGCTTGAGTGATGTAGACATTTGAAGTGAAAAAGATGAAGATGATGTGGCAAACTTGTGTTTCATGGCGGGCAAATCCAGATCAAGTATGGATGATGCAAAACGCAACATTGACAATAAAGAGGTATGTCCTACTTGTGATGAAATGTGTGATGCTATTTCCTGTGCAACTGTTATTGTTAAGAAAAAGGACAAAAAGATTAGGGACAGTACTGTTAAAATTGTGTCACTAGAATCTGAAATTAATCGTTTGAAAACCTTGATTCTTAGTGATGATTCTTGTTCCTCATGCGATTTAATATATGAACATTTGTCCTCCTTAAGAAATGCACACTCCTCAACTCTTGATAAACTTGAATTAGAGATTGAAAAGAACAAAAAGCTTGTTGCACTTAATGACAGAAAATTAAAAGATGCTTCTTGTTCTACAATTGATTTGCATTATTCTACCTGTATTGATCTTGAAAAGAAACTAAAAGATGATGTGAATGAAATTTCAATACTGAACAATGCTTTACGTGCTCATGAAGTTAAATATTGTTCTAACTACAAACTAAAAGGAAAAACTTCATGTGAAAACTGCCTAGAATTGTCTATGAAACTTGATGACATGAATAGGACACTAGAGCAGTTTTGTATCGGGAACAAAAATCTAAACTTGCTGCTGAATTCATCCAAATCATGTTATGATAAAACTGGTTTAGGTTTTGATTTCCATGTTCGTGCTAAAGCACATCCACCTAAAATTGTAAAGTCATTAGGAAGTGATTTGATTAAAACAGTTCCTAAACCAAAAGAGGTGGTTTTTAAATCTGCAGGAGTGTTGTCATGTTCAGGTTCAAATAAACATACTGCATGCTTATCTAGACATGAACACAAAGTTAAATTTCATTGTACCTATTGTGGTAGAGATGGTCATGTCATAGATTTTTGTTATAGACTAGCGAAGCAACATAAAAAGGAAAGAATGCAAGCTAGATCTTATAACTCTCATGCAAAATTTGTTGTACATACTAAATTGAATGTCAGGAACATGCAACTTGCTGTTATGAGTCAAAAATATTCAACGATTACCTCCAGACCTTCTGTTCTTGCTTCCAGAGCTACTGATTTTTGTGCTACACAAGTAACACCTTATAGGCCAGTAGTTAAGCACAAAAAATCTTAAACTTTGACTCATAAACATGCTGTTTTATCTCAGCTTTCGCGTGTTTTTTCTGCTGCACGACGTGTGACTCAGTACTGGATTCCTGAATGCCTTTTGACTAACCCCAGTATTGAGTCATCGACGTATT
The DNA here is from genome assembly GCA_036927565.1 of Tuctoria greenei. Taxonomy (NCBI): domain Eukaryota; kingdom Viridiplantae; phylum Streptophyta; class Magnoliopsida; order Poales; family Poaceae; genus Tuctoria; species Tuctoria greenei. Next base: position 35,365,005 of record JAYESD010000004.1, read on the forward strand.
GTTCTTCTATGTAGGTTACACACTTGAGGAAGGAGAACATTTGGATTGTGGATTCAGGTTGCTCACGCCACATGACCGGTAACAAAGAATGGTTCTCCTCCCTCTCTTTTGTGTCACATGTAGAGAATGTTACTTTTGCCGATAATTCTTCAACTCCTATAATTGCTAAGGGTTCGGTTAGAGTAAATGATCACTACACTTTGAAGGACGTGGCACTTGTTAAAAATTTGAAATACAACTTGCTTTCTGTTTCACAATTGCTAGATGAAAATTTGGAAATTATTTTCAATAAAAATTGCTGCAAAGATGTAGATTCAGATAGTGAGCTTATTTTCAACATGTCTCGGTTTGGAAGAGTTTTTAAAGCTGATTTTGATATGTCTTCTTCTAAGCATAGGTGTCTAGTTGCTAATTATTCCAAAGACTTATATTTTTGGCATCGTAGACTTGGTCAAGTAGGCTTTGATCATATCACGCGTGTTAGTGCTCTTGATTGCATACGTGGGCTGCCTAAGCTAAAAAGGGACAAATAAATTGTGTGCTCTTCTTGTAGATATGCTAAGATGGTTGCAGGTTCACATACTCGTCTCACAATGATCATGACTACTGAACTGGGTCAACTTTTGCACCTTGACACTGTAGGACCTTCAGGTGTTCAATCCTTCAGAGGTAAATGGTATGTTCTTGTGATTATTAATGATTATTCTAGATACTCTAGGATTTACTTTATGGCATATAAGAATGAAGATTTTAGTCACTTTAGAACTTTATTTATTAAATTATAAATTGATCACCCAGGATCTTTCAAAGAAATTAGAAGTGATAACGGAACTGAATTTAAAAATCAATATTTTGATCACTTTTGTGCTAAAAATGGAATAGATCATCAATTTTCTTCACCATATGTACCTCAACAAAACAGTGTTGTAGAAAGAAAGAACAGAACCTTAGTTGAGATGACTAGGACTACGCTTCATGAATATCAAACTCCTAGATAATTTTGGGCCGAGGCAATTGCAACTACTTCTTATGTCTCAATTTGTGTTTTCTTGCGTGCTAAGCTAGGTAGAACACTGTATGAGCTTCGGTTTGGACATAGGCCTAGTGTTACACACTTTCAGGTATTTGGTTGCAAATGCTTTGTTAAGAAACATGGTAAACTTGATGAACCTAGATCCTTTGATGGCATGTTTCTTGGCTATCCATCTCATACTAGAGGCTACCGTGTGCTTTTACTTGACACTAACAAAATTGTGGTGACTTGTGAGGTGTAATTTGATGAAGCTAGCCCAGGTACTAGCTCAAACATTGCAGGTCCGGATCCATATCCTCTGGGGGAGGGTATTTTCGAAGAAGAAGAAGAGTCGGTGATATTGCCTGATAGTTCCGAAGCTGACACATGTCCATCTCCGAACTATGAACAAGCTTCGACTACCATCTCTGCTAGTCCTGATTGTCCACAAGCCACAAGCTCATCAATCTGCTATGAACCTGATGAAGAAGAAGCTTGTGATACATTTGTTCCCCTACGGATTTACAAGAATCATCCCCCGCAACAGATAATAGGAAGCTTGCATGAACAAATTACAATATCCAGGTTTTCTGACCCTAATTCTCATGCTCATTCTACTTCTGTTGCTTCTTTTGAACCCAAAGATATATCACATGCACTCACTAATGAATCTTGGATTATTGCCATGCAAGAAGAGTTAGAAAATTTTGAAAGAAATAATGTTTCGAAACTTGTTCCTCCACCTAAAGATCACACCTTAATTGGAACTAAATGGGTGTTTAAAAATAAACAATGTGAGCATGGGGTTGTGGTTAGGAATAAGGATAGGTTGGTTGCTCAAGGTTTCACACAAGTTGAAGGTCTAGATTTGGACGAAACTTTTTCTCCTGTTGCTAGATTAGAAGCCATAAGAATTTTGTTAGCTTTTGCTGCATCTAAAGGTTTCAAGTTATATCAAATGGATGTTCAAAGTGCTTTTCTTAATGGCTATATAGATGAGGAGGTTTATGTTAAGCAACCACCTGGTTTTGAAAATCAGATTTCTCTAATCATGTTTTCAAACTGACTAAAGCCCTGTATGCTCTAAAACAAGCTCCTAGAGCATGGTATGATAGGTTAAAAACATTCTTACTTGAAAAGATGTTTACTATGGGCAAGGTTGATAAAACTCTTTTTGTGCTTAAGCATGGCAATGACTCATTATTTGTTCAAATGTATGTGTATGATATTATCTTTGGTTGTGCTTCTCATGATCTTGTGTCCAAGTTTTCAGCAATGATGAGTTCAGAATTTGAAATGAGTATGATGGGTGAACTCACTTACTTTTTGGGGCTGAACATCAAGCAAACTGAGGAAGGTACCTTTGTGCATCAAACGAAGTATACAAGGGACCTTCTCAAGCGCTTCAACATGGACAAAAGAAAGCCTCTTCGGAAACCAATGGGAACAACATCAACACTTGAACTTGATGAAGATGGTGAACCCGTGGATCAAAAAGAATATAGAAGCATGATCAGATCACTTTTGTACCTCACGACATTAAGACCGGACATACAATTCAGCGTATGTCTTTGTGCACGGTTTCAAGCTTCCCCACGTGCTTCACATCGTCAATCCGTCAAAAGGATTCTCAGGTACTTACATAGAACTCAAGAATTTGGCATTTTTCTTCCTTCTTCCTCAACCGTTACTTTGAAAGCTTTTTAGAATGTTGATTTTGGGGGTTGTAGGATTTATAGGAAAAGTGCTTCCGGTTCTTGTCATTTTCTTGATAATTCACTTATTGCTTGGTCCTCTAGAAAACAAAACTCAGTTGCACAATCCACGACCGAATATGAATATGTAGCTGCTGCTAGTGCTTGCTCTCAAATTCTTTGGATTGTTCAAACACTTAAGGACTATGGGGTTGATCTAGATAGTGTTCCATTATTTTGTGATAACACTAGTGCCATTTGCATTGCTAAAAACCCCGTGCAACATTCTAGAACTAAGCACATTGACATTAGGTATCACTTTCTCCGTGATAATGTTGAAAAAGTAAACATTGTGCTTCACCATGTAGATACCGAACAACAATGGGCTGACATTTTTGCAAAACCTTTGGATTTCACTCGTTTTTGTTACATTCATAGTAAAATAGGGGTTATACATCCTCATGGCTTAAATTGAGGAGGAGCTTTCAAATTTGGGATCTGAATTTAAAAATAATATGAGCATAATATTTCATACATATATGACTTTGTGATTCTTTTTACTTGCTGAAAGTTCTTACTACATTACTCGTGTTATACATTTTGTACTTTTTGCCATGACTAGTAATTGGAATAATTACTTACACTAAATCTGGTTATGATCAAACTTTCTTGCTGTTTTGAACCTGTTGCATGCTCACAAGTGCTTTCAAAAGAATTAATCAAGTAAGAAACTCACATGTTGAGTTTTTATGTTCAAATGAAAAAAATGAAAAAAGATCAAGAGAATATGCGTGCATCAAAATTCTTCTTTTGAGATGGATTATCATTGCACTTATATATGAACTTGGAAGAAGTTGTGTATGACTAAAACCATGCCCTTACGCTTATGATTGTCAAATGATATAGGCTTGGCTTGATTGGTTAGAATAAGGCAGATGCGGCATATAATCTCTTGCAAATGTCATATGTTAAATATTTCTACTTAAAAGAAAATAAAATTGCAGCAACAAGTGTCATGCTTTCAAGTCTTGAAGTTGTTAAGTTTGTGAGATCATGACTTCCTTAAATTAAAAATTACATTTGATCTCTAGCATGGCTTACATTACTTTATGTATCTCATTGTTGTGATAGTGTATGTTACTTGACAGTATGCCTTGGATGAGCTTTGTTTTATATGTATATATTATAATATGCTCATAACAAATTAAAATTTAAGAAGTATGCAAGGGGGGAGGAATTTATTTCTATATCATTTGATTTTCAAAAAGGGGGAGAAATTGTTTCTCAAAACTTTTCATGTGAATAAGCCAACGTTTAGATTTTAAGCGGTGTTGCCAATGCATTCATCAAGGGGGGGGGGATTGTGTGACCTATGTGTGCTGAATACATTGGCTATGGTGATAAAAGTTTTGAATACTACCAAAACACCTTTATCATCAAGGTCCGACTCTAGGTCCGAGCTTTGGCAAGGTCTGACGTAAGGTCCTACTAGCTTTGGTTAGCTCCAGCTCTAGGTCTGACTAGCTTTGGTAAGCTACGGCGCTAGGTCCGAGTAGCTTTGGTAGGCTCCGGTTCTAGGTCTTGCTAGCTTTGGTAAGCTCCGGCTTAAGATCCGTTTAGTTTTGGCAAGGTCCGGAGCTAGATTGCAATGGTTCTGCTTTTACTTTGAATTGATTCAAACTTGCTTTACGTCTATGGAAATTTTGCTTAGTAATCTTTTACTAAGTTTTTGGTGTGCTTTGGTGGTTATGGCTGATATCATTTTGCTATGGTTTGCAACATGCTTATGTGAGGTGCTCACGTAAGGTGTTGTGTTTTCAGAACTAACGAGAGTCAAGTCCTGGACTTGTGCTCGGAAGTATTGGTTGTTTATTCATGTGCAGGTGTTGCTTGAGTTCAAGACATGGCTAGTTACGGGATCCATTGAACTAGTCTTAGGGAGAAGATGAGGTTCAACAACCAAGTTCGGAAGGAATTGTGGTTGATTTGATCGGGAGGTTGCGCAACATGTTTGAATAAAGAATGATGCATATGAAGGTATTGTGGACATCGATGGAAGATGTTTGCACATGTGCAAGGAGTGCATAGACGTGGCTACATGGTTCCGAGGTGTGATGAAGAGATGTGGACGTAAAAAATTGGTCGGAAAGGTCCAATCCACTAGGTTAAGGACTCAGGCTGCGGCTAAGTCGTGTTTGACTCAAATATGGAAAGTTTTGAGTTGGTTATGATAGGATTTCGTGTGGGTCACGAATTTGAGTTGTTTTAGGAATGTGAGATACGTTCCTAAGATGTTTGTAAATCTTAAGATTGCTTCTATCTGCGTATAGAAGAGTCTTGAGCAGTTATGGAAAGTTTTGATTCGTGAATTGAGTAGGATTAGAGTCCTAGTTAGGTTTGGGTTGGCCTAAGGGCTGATTATATAAGCAAGGCAGGCCAGCGCTTGTGCTGCACGACTTTGGGGGATGTTTATCTTGTGTTTTGATCAATAAAATTTGTAGTTTGAAGGAACTTCTGTGCCTTGTTCGTCCAACTTGTTTTCGTGAAGTCTTTCTTGTCGAGTTTCTGCACAGCACTACCTTTCTTCGGTGGTTTTATCATAACTTGAGTTTTACAGATACGATTGACATGATTCTTTTTGTATTTTCTTCACAACTTGATTTTCTATCATCTGTAAAAATTTCACGGTCATTGGATTTGTGGTTTCTTATCTACACGAGTTTCTTTGCAGTGTTCCAGAACTGTTTTTCTCCGGTAAAATAGATTGACCTTTGTTCGATCTTTCAATTGTAACTTGAGTTTCTCTCGACGGATTTTCGTGATTCTTCTTGTGACGTATTCGTGAATTGATTCTCTATAATCTATACTAGTTTTGTCACAGTTGAACATGTTTAGATTAGTCGCACACACATTTTCTTTAACATATCGTTTTTCTGCCGAGGGGTGTTTCGTTGCTTCCGCTGAAAAGTTTTAATCTACCATTCATCCCACCTCTGGTAGCTTTACATGTGCTCTTCGATCCTACATGTACGTCCCATATGGACCTGTGATTGTGGTCCTACTTTGATCAGTGGGATGGATGGGAATTTGATGATAGTCTGAGTACCCATCAAGGAAACAAAAGAAGGAGTGTTTTGCCAACCGTTCCAACAGCTCATCGATGAATGGTAGTGGAAAATGATCCTTCCTACTTGAGTCTCTCATGAAGGGGTGCTCTCGGGGTTGAAAGGAATGCGATGGGTGCAAAGAGCAGGGCTGATGCCCTTGAGGTCTTGGAGTGAGTAGCCAAAAAAAGTCCTATGCTTTTCTAACAAGGCTATGTGTTTGAGTGTTTCTTGATCTGAAAGCTTGTAACTTATGATGACAGGGGCTTCCAAATCTCCATTTAGAAAAGCATAGCATAGGCCTAGAGGCAAGATTTTGAGCTCAATGGGAGGTTTGGGTGTGGGCTCTTCGTTTGGCAAATCAAACGTCTCCTGAAGCTCATCCTCTTCTTGGATGAAATCTTCTTCTCCTTCTACTTTAGGAGGCTCCAAAAATTTGAGAGTCATAACCTCCTTAATTGGCCCATCTTGGAGTGGTGGTTCTACAGATGTGTTCTTAGAACACATAATGGCAATGAAAATTTTACTCCCTCCAGGATTTATGTTGAGGTTTCCTTCAGAGGGGAATTCCATGAGAAATTTCTCAATGGGTACCCCAATCATTACGTCAAAGTCTCAGACTTTGAACACATGAAAATCAAGGAAAACCTAAACATTTTTGTGTCTTACTGACACTTCTTGTAAAATCCAATATCCTTCAACAATATTTCCATATGTATCTCAAAAGGATTTTGCGTTGGTGCCACTGGCACATCGCCCAAAATAGCAAGAGCAGAAGTATCGAAAATGATATTTGCTCCAACATAGGTTATAAAGGATTCGCATTGTTGCCCCTTTAATATGGCATAGAATGGTGGCTAAGGGTGAGAGCATTCGAAGGATATATGGTGAGTTCTCAACCTCTGCCATCCGTTTCGAACTCAAAATAGAGGTCAAGTCCTTGACCGTCTCTCAGAGGTATACTCCATCAGGCAGGTCAGAGGAGTTGTAGGCAACGATGGCTTCCTTTGATAACAGTACCTCGAGGTATTTCTATAATCATCAAAAGTGATGAGTAGGTTTAGGCCCGATCTTCCGAAAGGTAAGTCGATTGGGGTGGAGAACTCGACGTTGATGATCCGCGGCACTCGAGCAGTTCAAATACCTCTGCAATCACTACACCACTGCTCCGTTGGTTATCAACCATGCGGCACACGCTTGACCTCGCCAAGAAGGCTAATACCTGCAAGTGAACCGAGAACACAAGCAAGAACGTAGAAGACACGATCTGAAATTGAGAAGTTGGGGTCTCACAAACCGTAGAACGGCGAAATTGTTATTCTAAGCAAAACCCACCAAATATGACCGGTGGCTGCAGTATTTAAAGGCTAGGGTTTGGCCAAAACACGATTAGACGTGTCCCTAATGGACTCTTACGGGATAAAAGGCCCAAAGGCCCGATTCGGTGGTGCAGCACCGGATAGAAATCTGGACTCAACTTGTTTCGACGATTCCTAATGACTCTGCAGGAATTTTGAGGTGGGACCAGAACCATTGGAAAGTTTATCTTCTGTTATTTCCGTGTATATGTAGAACGTCGAAAACGGAGTCCGTATGCCTCCTGGGCGTCCATTTTAAGGTGGACTGCTCCTGGACTACGAGTTGAACTCAAGTCCGAGTTGTAAACTGTTTCCATTAACTTGTGGATGTCCCGGCTGGTTCTCCATGCTCCCAAGGCCTTTTTTCCTTCACTTGTTGATCTTATCCACTATTTCTAATAATAATTAAATCATCACATAGCAATTTATTCTCAAACTCACATGCAAAAGAAGTTAGGAGCGAATTCACCTGCTGATTTATTAACTGTGCTCGTGCTCTTGTGATTGGTCCTTGCATTTCAATGTGTGTCTCCGCTGTTGTGATGTCCTCATCAAAAAGTCTCTTCCACAAAGTAGAATGGGAATTCCGAAGGTTAAATTTCTTCATTCTTTGATGGTTTAGGTTCGGGAGAGGATTCTTCAGGCAAGGCAGGTGATGGGCATGGTTCTGGCTCTTCCTTGGCTATAGGAGTGTCCTCGATGCTCGACGTGGCTTCCTCTCGGGGAGGTTCATTAAGACTCATAATGAACGAAGCATTTTCTAGTATTCGATCTAGAAATTCCTTCCCTTCTTTCGGCATCTTATGGAGGAATGACCCTCCAGCCGTAATGTAGTCGTAATGTCAGGATATAGGGCAGACTCTTTGGTAAGTACCATGAAGAAATGTTGCAATAACAACGGATATGAAATTTGGGATGGAATTTTGCAAAAGTGGAAAGCTATCCCAGGTTACACCTATTGATTTCTTCTCCATCTGTTTGAAGCTTAGTACTTCCATTCATAAGGAAACAGTTCGGGATATTAGAAAGAAGCCAAGACAAAACTTGTATCATAATTCTCTCCAATCACCGTATGTTTTCCCAACATTATGGGTGTACCATAGTTTCACTTTTTCTTTGAGAGAAAAATGAAACAACTTATTTAAAAGTTTCTAGTGTCATGCCTTTAATTAAAAGGCAAGAGCACAATTGTTCAAACTCTCGCAGATGGTGGTAAGGGTTTTCAAAATCTATTCCCGAGAAGGATTGTTCCCGAACCATGGCTATAAAGCCAGGGCGGAGTTCATAGCTAGTTGAGCAGATAGGTTCTGCCGACGGTGGTGGCTCACAAAACTCGCCCTTTGGAGTAGAAAAAGAAAGAATGGTGGGCTGCTCCATGGTAATGGTGGAAAGGTAAGAAGTAAGGAAAAGAAAATAGATACGAGGGTGAACAAGGTTCGAAGAACAACAACAACCGTTCCCCAGCAATGGTGCCTTAAATGCTTGTTGACAATGTTTTTGACCAATTGAAGCTATCCCCGACAATGGCACTAGAAATGCTTGTTTGTATTTCTTACGAAAAAAGGGTGATCCGTAAGCGCACGGAAATACCATTGTAACACTTCCCCTTAAAGAGTATTCCCAACAGTATCAAATCCAAGGAACGTGTGTGAGATCTTGTAGCTTGTTCACCCAATGACACAATTTGTTTGGTAGGCAAGAATTTGAGAGGAATTCAATGGTTTGAAATCTAGGACACAATAGTATATTGCAGCTGCTTGCTTCAGGCACGGGTTTAACCTTGGAAACACCAAGACGATTTTTGCCATGGGCCTATGGCATAGCCGTACATGGAGGATTACTAAGGATAGATTGGGCTGTGACCACCTACTGTCTACCTCTTCAATCTGTGGGTCTACAAGATATCTAATGATAAATTCTAACCTAAGCACCACACTTAAGGTCTAATTCACAACTCTAATCATCTTGAATGCAAAGCTACAACTAGAGCCTTCAATGAATTAAAACAGTGAACCCATAAGTAGTTACGAAAGCGAGTGTGGAAGAGGGACTTGACAAGCCCAAGCCTCCTCCTAGCTCCTCCTCCTAGCTCCTCCTCACTCTCCTTCTACTTGGCTGGCCACTAGGGCAGCTCTAAACCTTATGAGTGGAGTACTATTTTCAAACTTGTGGTTTGTGGAGAAGTGAGGGAGTGAGGGGGTATTTATACACGAGTTCACTCAGTTTGGTGCCACATTTAGTGCGCAAATCAGTCGTTGTCACAATTAGGGAGCCACAGGAAGCCAACAAGTGGAGGCTGACCGAGTTTTGCACAAGGGCCAAGTCGGACGACTAAGGGGGTTGGCTGACTTGGTCCTAGCCTACCCTCGGTGTGCTTCTTCGTGTTGTCTTCCATGTGGGCCGTGACCCCTTTTTCGAGTGCAGCACCGTTGGATTCACTTGAATACTTCTGAAAATGAGTCATGGATCCATGTGATGCCACATGTCATTGCCTGATTTGTTGAATGGTAACTTTTTGGATTACTCCCTGCTTGCTTGGGTATTTTTGGGATCTAATTCACCTGCATACAAATAAACACTAATACTTGTGGAATTTGTTAGTTTTAACTCCTACCCCTATGTTGTGTTCCCCATTTTATAAATATTATGTGGTGAATTGGCAGTCATATTTTGTATTTAAGGACCGTCAACAGCCGCGATCACAGGCCGACATGAAAATGGGAGACCGGCCAAACGACCGACCAGACACTTCGAGAATATGCTCGACGAACCTTGCACCTATCACGCCTACCCGGCAAAGCACCCACTAAAGGAATGCATCCTCCTCCGGCGCTCCCTCAATGGGAAGCTCGACACCTCAAGCAGCGGCAGGAAGAGATGAGTCACCCTGGGCTTCGAGTCGGCGGAATCTACCTCTGATGGGTAGATCGGCTGCTTCATGATCCATGAAGATGGTTCCTCACTTGGGAACCAGCCCGAACTAGAGAAGGCACACCTGAAGATAGAGCTCACCGATTCGGGCACCCAGAGTTACCTTTGATGGTCCAAAACTACTGTAACATTTGTGAGATCGAACCATCCAGATTTCATCCCACAACCCGAGCGGTATTCCCTGGTGGGCGACTCAGTTGTAGGGCCCACACGCCTCACCCGAATGCTGATTGACGGTGGATGCAGCCTCAACATCTTGTACGCTGCCACTCTAGACCTAATGAAGATCCCAGACTCTCAACTCTATCCCTAGCGAGGACCCTTCCAAAAGATCATGCCCGGCATATGGTCAACACCCCTCGAGCGCATCGACTTTTTGGTCACATTCAGAAGTTGGACAAACTCCCGCATGGAGACCTTCACATTTGAAGTAGCCGACTTTGCTGGCTCCTATCATTCCATCATGGTACGATCCTGCTACACCAAGTTCATGGCAGTCTCGAACTACACCTACTTCAAGCTAAAGATCCCAGGATCTAGAGGGGTCATCTCCATGGATTCCATGATCTAACTGGCCCTTTTCTATGAACTATACGGCCAGGCCGGGGCCCTAACGACAACACCACAATCAGGCAAAACACCTGATGTAGGAATCGGCGTCCCGTGCGACCTCAATCGTGTCCCATCCCCGTACGTCTCCGAGGTCGATAAAGGCATTAGGAGAACCTCCGTGCCACGCCAAGGCAAGCCCGGATGTGCCGCATTGCCCGGAAGATGGAAGAACACACCCGAAAGATCTATGACAAGCATGCAGCTCGGATCCCCCGCGATGGCGGTCAGCACTCGAATGACACACACTCCGCTAGGACAAGGTAAAATGCGTCACCACGATCCGAGCAGTCAGTGACTGACCCCACCAGATGAACTATCCAAAGGATGAGCACCGCGACAGTCAGACATCGAGGCTAAACCCTAGTCACGATTGCAATGCCCGAGCTCGAGGGCCCGACCTTGCCCCAGAAAATTTTTCCCTAGAAATATCGCTCTATCGAGCATTTTCCACGCATCCTACGAATCGTGGCTCAGAACAATGAATGTTCTGAGTATTGCGATTCTAACATGACAAAGTGATGGAAAACAAATTGTAGCGAAAAATTTATTAAATTCATTATAAAGGACTCATGATACATATTGACTTGGATAAGTACAAAGAGAAGTAAAAGAGGTTACATCACGGATTCAGTTTCCGCCCACAACTATCCAACCACTCGAAAGGGCCGATGGCCTTGCTTGTTCTCCCCATCAACATGAAGACGATCGTGGTTTCTACCAAAGCATGTTTGGTTTTTGGCAAGGAAATGATCTGCCAAAAATCAAACCGTCTTTGGATGAGAGGAGCAGATCTCCCAACGGATATACAAGGGACACCCCGCCCTTGCCCAATAAGAAGGCTTCTCATCCCCAAGCGCGAAGACGACGACGCCTCACTGCCCGTCAAGGTGAGACGGGATGCCCAAGCTGGTTGTGAAGGGTCGGGAAGCCAAAGCGACCAACGTATTTCCCAATTGACCTGGTGCCACGCGAGAAGATTGTGGTCACGAGGACACACACGCTACATCCGATCAAGTCAGCCTCCTCTTCAAATCCCATCTGGATCCACTGTCTTCAAACCTGTTAGAGTCTTCTCCCCATTTTGAACTTCCAGGTAATTGCTCCCCCTCTGAACCTTCTTCCGAAACCTCATCAGTCGTGTGCACACCATCCATCGGCCAGACACGGAGCCCCGACCGCTACACCTTCTCACCACCAGGCAAGTGTTGACGGCTGTTATATACCAATTTCATCCATCAGTTTAACTCAATTATGTGAAGGATTTGTCATTTCTTTCACACATCACCTTTCTATCTAACCCAATTCCACTTGGACTTGGAGAAATATGTGTATGCAACATTTTATGCAGGAAATGAGGAAATGTAGAGGGACCAATCCTATAAAATATCATCCCAGCCAATCAGGCGACGACACATGGCATCCCATGGATCAAATGGCCCACAAATAGAAGTATACGAGGAGATCCAATGGTGTATCACCCATATACATCAATGGGACCCAACTAGCAGCCACCTGAAGAAAGCACACGAGAATTGGTGCAATGACCAGGTCGGTCGAACCAGGGGGTCGGCCGACCTGGTCTCTGCACCAAACTCAGTCAGCATCCACGTGTTGGCTCCTCCCCGCTTCCTGGAGTCAATGGTGACTGATTTGCGCGCTTTTGGTGGCGGGAACCAACCTCAACACTAGTATAAATAAGACCCCCTACCCCTCACTTCAACACACACCACTTGAGCTTCATCTCTATTGTATACACTATCATCCATAGTCTTAGAGGAGTTAGGTTGTTGAGAGGAGAGTCTCTAGTCCCAATTCCAAATTGGGAAAGGAGTAAGGAGTCTCTCTCTTTCCAATCCTACACTGGGAAAGGTATGGCTCATGTGTTCTTTCTTGTATTTGTGGCTTTATACATAATAAAAATAGTATCTTTAGTCTCTACTTATACATATACTTGGGCAAAGCGTTTCTTGTTTGATTGTGGAGTCCATGTATGTGGAAGGTATAGCTTCTATGACTATTTCATCATGAACATATCTCATTATCATAGAACCTATAGACCCCCACTATAGTCTAGTTAATTATAACATAACTAGGTTAGTATGGATAATTATGTTGTCTATCAACATTGGTTCAATGATGATTCAATTCATTGCCTTACGATGGATTGTGCCTAGGCTCTTAAGGTAATTATGTAATATGCTAGCATGGTGCTAGGATAGCTAAGTAGCATTGGATGTCTCGTAGACCCACAGATTGAAGAGGTAGGCAGTAGGTGGTGACAACCCTATCTATCCTTTGTAATCCTCCACGTTCATCTATGCCACAGGCTATTGGTGGGAGTCGCCCTAGTTTTGCTAGGGGTAATCCTATTCCCGATGTGTTGAACCACATAGCATAAGTATTCACTATTGATCTAGCTTATGAATAATTAGTTTAGACTATGTATATGTACAAAAGAGCATAGTAGGAGTACCTCCATAACTCTCAACCTTAACTAACCTCTAGGATCCTCTTACCCCCCTTAGACTTGAAAGCTTTTGTGTGTGTCGCACTACCTCCACTATTATTTTATCCATCCTTACTAGATTCTTACCGAGACCTTTCTACCCTTTCCACTTGATGATTGTTATATCTCTACCCCGCCTTCCTTTGGGATCAAATAAATGACACCCTTGGGAATACTCTTAAGAGGAAATGCTACAATGATATCTCCGTGCACTTGCGAAATTCACTATGTGGTCCAATAGAACCATTAACAAGAATTTCTGACACATCAGTTGGATATGTTTAGTTAATGGTGCGTAAGTAATACCAACAAGCATTTTTGGCACTATTGCTGGGGATGATTTGTTAGTATATCTTAGGAGCCGTCAACAACAAGGCCTTAGGACTACGGGATGAGCGGAGGTAGAGGAGAAAGGGAGGAGATTTGGAGAAGAGAGGCTAAGGCGATGGCAAATGGGGAAATCATACTTGGCTGTTTATAGCCCCACCAAGGGAGCCGAAGAGATAAGAGAAGCGGGGGTGACGTGTTACGCCTCATAACTGGTGCTGCAATAAAAGGCTTGCAACGACCTGAGGGCTTCCGACGCTCGCCATGCTGCTATGCTGCCCGTAACCAATGCCTCAATGAAGACCCGTCGTGACCCGAAGATTCGCGTTGCACGCCACCCCAACTCTTCGTGAATCATGCCACATTGAAGGATTATGGGACTAGACGCAATCACAGTCCGCCTGGGCCCCCTCTGCCTCGTGATAGGCATCAACTTGAAGTCATGTGTCCTACCGCAACAACCCCAGGAGCTCGAGAAACACTACCACGTCCCACACCGAAGAATACCAAACAACGATCGCTATGACATGTCATAAAAAAGAAAAGCAAACTCTCCCCTCTCGGTTATTTGTTCCTCACAAAATTAACCTTTGAAGCGTGGGCTCAGATTGAATATCTCACTATCGGAGCCCCGAGGCTCGAACCCGGGATAGACATCATCCTTCCAAGAATGTGACAAATCGAACAATCCAATTGCCTCGCCCGCCTCAGGGGCTCTTGAATCGGCATAGGGAGTTCAAATTTTCCTGACTTCGAGAGATCCCGGGCTGGGGATTTGTTCTCCCTCCTACAAGAGCCTGGGGACCAAGTGTCCGCCTAACCTATCGTGCGAAGTTAACACGGATCCGCAAAATAGAGAATCAAAGGAAATGCATAGGAGGGAACAAGTGCTAAGAGTTTTGGATCGTAGAACAAATTTGGAAAAAAAGAGACAAAGAAAAGAACTTCATTCCAGCATTACAAAAGCATATGTTGGTGCACATCAGGTAGGACGGTCGGGACACCCTACATCCAACCCATCCTCTGGGCCAGGGCCGCCACCTACGCAAAGGAAACCAGGTGTCATAACAAGGATGTGGCAAGCTCACATTCCTGATCTAGCGCCTCTAGCACCGCCTCTGACCGACCGCCTGCATAGCCCTCTCGCGCGACATGGAGATCTATTCCTTTGTAATGAGACATCATGATCGTGTGGGCAAGGAGCGCCCCAAGGCTCGCCCCGGCGATGGCCATGGTGTTGAGCTGTGAGGCCACCCTGTTCAGGAGCTCAACAATTTGGGCACCCAGTTGTGACCCAAAGGAAGTCTCGTATGCCACCCCACATATGGCGATCCAAGAGGATCGGAGCACCTGAAGCTCGGCCACCACCTTCGTGTGGTGATGAGGAACCCCATGGAGCCTAGCAGTCAGAGCGGCGTCTCTAGCATACAAGTTTCCAGTTGGTCGAGGACATGGTTGCAAACCTCCATTGCCGTCTACCAAACTTCAGCGATCTCCCCATGGACAATGATGAAGCAGGTTGGGATCTCCTGAAGGCAAACATTCGACTCTGCTCCCAACCTAGAAAGACCAAGCACCATCCAGCACACGATGGAAACAGAGGCACGAAGGGCCTTGAGCTATTTGGCGGTTCCCGGAGCCCCCGCGAGAGTAGCGACAACCGCAGCACGCAACCATGCCAACTACACATGCTCCCCTTCGGTGTCCGTCAAGGCTGCTTCCACCTTCGCCCGAGCTTGGAAGAGCTCATCGGACGGTGCAGCTCGCTCACCCTGTTCAAAACTTGGGCCACTTTAACATGGGAGTCATGCCCTCTCGACGGACTCCAGGGCCAACGCCTGCTAGAAAGACCAAGGTCAGCCTCAGTGGCAACTATAACAAAAAATCAAAGAAAATTACTTGGCTGGCGAAGGCCGCGGCCCTTAGCCTCTGCAGCACTTCGAGGAAACGCAGGAGCAGGAAGCCTAGGCTGCAACGACGAGAGAATACCCCTGGTTCACATCAGAAGGCCCCGTCAACCTCGTAAGGGTCATGACTTGCATGTCCGAATCATCGGCGGGTGGCCATTCCAATGGGCCTGATGGGGCGACCTCGTCGGCCTCTGGGATGGCGCGTGCCACTATGCCCGCCACAAGGAACGGCGAGAGCGGTAGCAGGTCCGCCGCTGCAGAAGCCACTGCCAAGGACGACGACACCCACTCCTGCCGAAACTTGGATGTCACCACACTCGGAGGTACCCGTCTAGACGGACGGGCTGCCGGTCCAAGGCCCCTCGCCAGAGCCATTACACCATTGCGGTACTCCCTAAGATAGAAGAAAGGGTCACGGAAAGAAAAAAGAAGCATGAATGGGGCAAACAGGTCAAAAGAAACCCCAACCTAGAGTAATGATGATGGTCGAGAAGCTCTCGGCCCCTCGACGGGTTCCCACCCCCATCCACGAGATGCAGAGACAATGCATAGACAACCACAATAGGAGCTTCGACGACAGGAGACACAAGCGATGATGAATCATCCCTTATGCTCATGCCAACCCTCTTCGCGGCATAGTCATCTTCGGGCTTCGCCGCTCTCTTCAAGCACAATGACTTCGCGACCATGGAGAGAGACAGTTATCCTAAAACTCCCTCCCTCTCTTACCTAACTATGAACTCTTTCAGGATCAACAAAAGGAAGGAGGGGGCACAAGGAGATCTAGAGATGATGGATAAGGAGGAGGAGGCTAGCATATATGCTAGGGCCTTTTTACAGTGCTCGACGGGGAGGTTAGGGTATGTGAGTGCGAGGATACGTGTGTGCGGTGGACATTCTCATTATGGCACCTTGTCTCATCAGACACACACTATCGAAGGTGCATGGAATGGAGCACTGGAGTGTATGCCATGTGCCTCGGGCCCCCGTGTAATAAGCACTGCTTCGTGGATTTCGTGAACCAAAATCTTCAGATATTGGTGATTCTTGATTTTTCCCGGCAGTTGCCTCCTTGTAACCAGCACCGAGTCCAAGCCGTGCAGTGTCCCCATGTCTCCATCTTGCTCGTGTGCCACAACGCTTACAGACATGCAGGCCCAAGTACGTAGGTAAGTTTCCCGGCTCACTTTTGGGGCCAATATAGTTCCGGGTGCCCACCTGTCTGACATGTCGTAATGTTGCTACCTCAAACAAACAAGAGGGATGAATGACTTGAGATGGCCAACGGTTTGGCATTATCGGGGTTCTGCTCCCCTCGACATCTCTGACTACCCATGCCCAATTCTTATATCTGCGACTTCTTAGTATCCCAGTAATGGGTTGGCTCCCGAGGCACTCGAGTCCCTTTGTGGACCTGCATACTATGTAGATGCCCCCGGGCGAATTTATGGAACATGGGCATTTGTTTCTCGATGTACTGCCATCACTAATGAACAACGGTGGATGCGTTATGGTCACCCCAAATGAACTGGCTCAACCGGGTTTTACGTAGATTACACGTTAGATAACTCACCGAGCGTGGGATTTAGACCCTATCCTGGGAGCTTCCTGATCTCCTCACCCTTCCGAGCAAACGAATGGCTTGTCAGTGGGGCTCAAACAACATCATAGCTAACAACCTGACCTCGTGAGGTTAGGGGTCCGCCACACGATCTTGGCTCACAACGATATGGCGCTGGCACCCCGATGGAATTAGTTTGGGCCGCTAGTGGTCAGTCGTGTAATCAAATTGATACTAACACATTTATTGAAATCTTATTTTCCAGGGTCCCTGATGTGAGTGCAAGTTCAACCTAAGACCAACTCCATGAAGACTAGGCCAAAGGCTCGGGGGCTACTGACTGAGTTTTGTACCTGAGGTACCACACATACAAGACCCGACAGTACGTGACCACTACTCGGCTATAGCCACCTCGGCCGGTCGAGGTCGAGGTATCTAGACTACCCAAGTCCCGCTGCAAGGTCAGGTGGACGATTCCTCCCAGGTATTTGGGGGCATTTACAATGAACGGTGGGCGGGGTAACTTTGGCAAGGGATGAACCCACGATGTGACCTATTGCAGGATAAACATTTCATATATCCCATCCATCGTCAATAGGGTTGTAACCTCACTCACATGATGGTGCCTCGGAGACCAAGAAGAAGCCCAGACAGAAACTTCCGCACCCCAGACAAACTGGATCCATAGAATAAACACTGTAAATCCGGCCACACTATGAGGAATGTCAATTAAATAGGACCACCTTGCCCCCCTATAAAACAAACTCTGTATTCGTGGTTACTATACACATTTCCTTGCGTACTTTTCCTTTGGTGCTCTTGCACCCTTTTCTTTTGATGCACTTGCGTTCGTGCCTTACTTTTCAAATGCCCTTGTGTGTTTTCGTTTATGCATTACTTTCCTAGAAGTTCTTACTTTTCTAGAGTTCATATGCTTGAGCGAGGCTTGCTTGTAATCTGTTCTCTCGCCTTCTGAGCTAACAAAGATAACGGATAGACTCCCTCTGGACATGGGGCTTTTTTCCCGAACTAGGATAAATCTCTTGTTCTTTGCAGCTAGCTATACGGAGACGAGCATGATTCAATACATATTTACTTGTCAGATTTGAAATGCCGACAAGTCTATCAAAAAATAGCACCACTTCTT
Source organism: Tuctoria greenei (assembly GCA_036927565.1). NCBI lineage: Eukaryota > Viridiplantae > Streptophyta > Magnoliopsida > Poales > Poaceae > Tuctoria > Tuctoria greenei. The sequence continues at coordinate 35,383,167 of JAYESD010000004.1, forward strand.
TTCAAGTTTCACCAACTGATAACAAGAATGACGAGACCATTCTAAATTGTAGAGTCTCATTTAAATTTTCTGAATTGGTAAAAGGCGCAAAGTCTAAATGGAAAAAAGTGTACTTGAAAAGAATAAAGCAATCAACAAAAGGACTTGCCAAAACAAAAATTGTGGTAACTCTTTTCACCATATCATTTTTTATTTTTTCTACATATGTAAAAACAATTTGTTTCTACATTATACGATTGATTTGTAGGAGAAGAATCGAGTAACTCCAGAGATAATAGTGTTGAAAATATGGTAGTACAAATAATTTCTCCCAATATGTTGGACAATTTTTCCAATTCCGCACCTAATTTGACGGAAGGAGAATATACAAGACTTTTTCTTGGTCCGGATGAAGATAGTGAAACGACACGCAAAATAAATTTCTATGACCTGAGAAATTTCTCATGGAAACTCCCTTGGAAAGAAACCTCAATGTCAAACTTTGAGGGAGAAAGTTCTCTGTTCCCATTCTGCGTTCAAAGAACAGATCTGCAGAATCTCCCATCCAAGATGAACCAATAGAGGGGGTTATGACTCTTCAATTCTTAGCACCCTCTGAAATTGAAGGAGAAGAAGATTTCATCCAAGAGGAGGATGAACTTCAGGAGGAAATTGAATCGCTAAAAGAAGATTTCTCTCCAAAACCTCCTGTTGAGCTAAAAATTTGACCTGCAGGACTATGTTATGCCTTTTTAAATGGCGATTTGGAAGCCCGTGTGATCATAAGTGACAAGCTTTCAGATGATGAGACACTCAAACTTATAGCGATGCTAGAAAAGCATAGAGCTGTTTTTTGCTATTCAATACAAGATCTTAAGGGAATCAGTCCAGCGTTATGCACCCTTCGCATCCCTATTGACCCTGAGAGTGTCCCCTCAAGGGAACCTCAAAGTCGATCGAATAATGCGATGCGAAAAGTCATGAAGAAGCAAGTCTTGAAACTTCTGCATGCTGAGATTATTTACCTTGTTCCTCATAGTGAATGGGTAAGCCTCATTCAAGTAGTGCCTAAGAAAAGAGGTATGATGGTCGTTCAAAATGAGAAGAACAAACCTTCACGGGATGGAGGATGTGCATTGATTATCGGAAACTTATCAATGCTACAAGGAAGCATCATTTTCCACTGCCCTTCATCGATGAGATGTTAGAGCGGTTGGCAAAACACTCCTACTTTTGTTTTCTTTTTGGGTATTCGGAATGTCATCAAATCCCAATTCATCCCGATGATTAAAGTAAGACAACATTCACATGTCCTTGCGGGATTTATGCCTACCGGCTTATGTCTTTCGGACTATGTAGTGCTCCTGCCTCTTTCCAAAGATGCATGATGTCTATCTTTTTCGACATAATTGAGGAGATCATGGAAGTTTTCATGGACGACTTCTCCATATATGGAAAAACTTTTGATCATCGCATGGAAAACATAGACAAGGTCTTACAAAGATGACAATAGAATTACCTAGTGCTTGATTGGGAAAAGTGTCATTTCATTGTCCATGAAGCCATCTTTCTTGGACCCTTGATGTCTGAAAAAGGGATAGAGGCGGACAAAACAAAGATTGAAGTTATTTAAAAACTTCCACCTCCTATCAATGTTAAGGGAATTTGTAGGTTTTTAAGTCACGCAGGGTTCTATCGGTGATTCATCAAGGATTTCTCCAAAATCGCTAGACCCCTCACCAACCTGTCAGCTAAGGAAGCTCCCTTCGATTTCAATGATGAACGCCTTAAATTATTTGATACACTCAAAAAGGCACTCATCTCAGCTCCAATCATGCAACCTCCTGATTGGACGCTGCCATTCAAAATCATGTGTGATGGTAGTGATTTTGATGTTGTTGCGGTCCTAAGCCAAACCAAAGATACAATGCATCATGCAATAACCGACGCTAGAAAAACTCTGACAGGAGCTCAACTCAATTACGCCACAACTGAGAAAGAGCTCTTAGTTGTAGTTTTTTCTATCGATAAGTTTAGATCCTATTTGGTTGGATCCAAGGTCATAATCTATACAGACCATGCTGCCTTGAAGTATTTGCTCAATAAAAAGGATGCTAAACCAAGGATAATCTGGTGGATTCTTCTACTCCAAGAGTTTGACATAGAAATCAAGGATAAGAAAGGAGTAGCGAATTTTGTTGCAGATCATCTCTCATGTATGGATGTCATGGAAACCATAGACATTGTTATTAATGACTTCTTATGAGATGATATGCTACTCAAGGTGACTGACTCTCACCCTTGGTATGTGGATATCGTGAACTTCATGGTCACAAGATTACCACCTGGGGAAAACAAAAAGAAACTAATCTATGAGAGTCGTAGACACCTTTGGGATGACCCATACCTCTATCGAGTCTTTGCTGATGGACTTTTCAGAAGGTGCATCCCATCAATCGAAGGCACCAAGATTATTGAGAAATGCCATGATGGCCCTTATGGTGGCCACTACAGTGTTTATGAGATCTGACAGAGTGGATTCTATTGTCCTTCGATGTATGAAGACACAAAGGAATTTTTTCGCAAATGTTGGAAATGCCAAAAGCATGGAGGGATCTCCGCTCCCAATGCAATGCCCCTAACATATAATCTTCAAGTGGAGTTTTTTATGTTTGGGGTATCGACTTCATGGGACCTTTCCCAAAGTCCTATGACTGCGAGTATATTTTGGTGGCCATAGATTATGTGTCAAAATGGGTGGAAGCCTTGCCATGCAAGAATGCTGACTCCAAGCAAGCTAGAAAAATGTTCCATGCGATTTCCAACGCTTTAGCACTACCCCTATGGTCATAAGTGATGGAGGATCTCATTTCATAGATAAGACTTTCCGGAATATTTTGAGGGAGCTTGGTGTCCAACATAATATTGCTACCCCATACCACTCACAAACAAGTGGTCAAGCAGAAACATCTAATAAGAAAATTAAGAATGCTCTGCAAAAGACGGTCTTTGAAATGGGAACGGGATGGAAGCATAAGCTACCAGATGCATTGTGGGCATATTGTACTACCTACAAAACACCCATTGTCATGTCTCCATTCCAGCTTGTCTATGGGATGACTTGTCATCTTCCTCTAGAATTGGAACATAGAGCTTATTGGGCCATCAAGCGGTGGAACATTGATCTCCATAAAGCCGAAAAACACCGATTGAAGCAAATTTCTGAGTTGGAAGAGTGGACAGATGAGGCGTAACAAAGCGCCAAAATTTACAAAGAAATAACCAAAAGATTGCATGATAAGAGGATTACGCCAAAAGAGTTCAAACCTAGGGATAAAGTCTTGCTCTTTACCTATAGAGTTAAACTCTTTGGACATGGGAGGCTTAGAAGTAAATGGAGAGCACCCTTCATTGTAGTAGAAACCTCATCCCATGGAGCAATCACACTCCAAGGTGATGATGGTTAGCTATTCAAAGTGAATGGATACCGACTCAAATTATTTCTCGAATCCCAGGAGGATACAGAAAAAAATCGATGTGATGAATCTTATTGATTTTTACGCAGTTTCTTTAAATTCTGTTAATTCCTCTATGTCCATTTAATGGGCCCATCCAAATATTCATCTATGAGGCCCATTTAGTTGTGGGGACCGGAGTCCACACATCCGAGGATCTCATTGAGTGGTGCCGTGCGATGCGGCACCTAACAGCACACACGAAAAGGATACCAAAACATATAAAGTTTTCATTTCATAATAAGAAGAGTTTACAAAAGAGTGTACAACAGGGGTACACACGCAGCGGAAAATACAGACTCATAATCTCACCTAACTAAGCAGGAGAGAAGACGTCCATTCCCTAGGACGCTTCTCACTAGCAACAAGAAGAACATTCAGCAGCGGCGTGGTTCACATGAGATTTATCTCGATACCTCGAGATCTCATGTACACCCTGAACACAAGAAATAAACCTAATATCTGCAAAAATAATTAAAGCGCAAATGTGAGCATAAGGCTCAGCAAGACTAACCCGTCTCACTAGACATATGCAGGGGTGAATACTAAGCATAGGTACGGTAAAGCATAAACAACTCGCGTACAAGTGGATCCTTATAATCATGTTTTAAGTAGCAAATGACATTCTTCAGACACAGCACATCATAGACTCCACAATCAAACAAGAAACGCTTTGTCGATGATATGACATGCCAAAAGCACATACTGCTATTACAGGTAAAGTATGGGGAAGCTGTAAACTTTTAATTGTACTATCTCTAAGACATACAAGTTTGCAAAGCAATTATAATTCAATATATCATATTCTTCTAACTTCTTCAGTATTTACTACGTCACGGCGCAGTGAACAAGTGGTACTCTATTACCGCGAGGGACGGTGATTGCAATCAGGACACACCTGGACTGTAAGACACATATGCACTTTTGGAAGTGCCAGCGAGTACTTACAGCAGTACCTACCCAACACTTCAGTACTAGTCGTATATGGCCACCTTTCACAAGAGACCCCCATATCGAAACAAGCCTTCATCCCGAGCAAAATGGCCTTCTACACGGACACGTCGAAGTTGCCCGCTTGAAGAGACTTCACCTTTTGCCTTCGCATCTCCATTCAAGGATGGCAGGCAAGCTTCGACACCACAGTCGTCAAGTTACATCAGTTTATTGGGCCCCATTAACCCATTATGCAACCGGTATAGTTCAAACTTGCCCAAGCAGGGCCGCACACGGCTCGGTCCTTAATCGACACAGGCAGAGCTATGCGACCGAGATCACATCTCGTCGCTTCCTATCCACCCCTGTCTGGTCTCAAATTCAGGTTCATATCTCGAGTGTTTGCTATATCAACCCTGTGTGAAAAGTCCTACATCACCCGCGAGTAGATTCCAACTACCCGGCTTCTACCGTATTTCATATACATTAGCAAAGAAGTTACTACAGGTCAAATTGTAACCCGTTCCAACCAACCCCTGGGATTTGTGGTCATGCAAGTGGAGTATCAATTACCCTATACGTAATGCACATATGAAACTTAAGACGTAATGTGAGAAATACTACAAAACTCTGTAAAGCTTTTAAATGCAAACCGGGGCTTGCCTTAGTTTGCGACTATATAACAATGTCAGTTGTTAGAGCTTGGTCTTCCTTCGAAGAGTCTGCCATGGAACTTCAAGCTGGACACTCTGGCCTTCTCCTCCAAGCAAAGCTCCTCATTGATCACCTACCATCACGTTCCTACCGACATGATATGCATATAAATACATAATGTAATATACTTTAGATTAAACAAGTTAAACAACTCTAAGACTGGTGAGACTAACTAGAAGGAAGAGGTATGCCTCTGTTGTGTGGATAAACAAAGGATGGAGTCAAGTGGTCATAGTAGTATCGATATGTGAATTGAAAGGTGCAAAGAAAGCACACATTGCAACTTGGCACTCAACACCCGACGCTATGCCACTCAAGGACGATAAAGCTGAATGGTGTGGAAGTGTTGGACTGGTAGTGTAAGGATAACTAAGGAATCAAGGGGGGACATCGAAAACTTAAGGCATGAGTGAACTGTGCAACAAGAGGTCACGACCCAGAAGGCGACCAATGAAGTTACACAAACTCATTAAAGAGTAAACCTAATTAAGTGACTAATGTGGTCGCAGGGTTCTGAATTAGGATGAATCAATGTGAAACCCTAGCGACACTTGCAAAAGAAGCGAGATCGGCATTGCTTGGACTCAAAGAGTTATGACAAACCCTATTAACCTGATGTGAGTACCAAGACAACATTCAAAGACCTTTAGGTGAATCAGTCGCTATGACTATCTTCACAAGCATCGTCCAAGTTCTTACATGACACAATTGCAGTGTCCTTTGCAAGATTGACCAGATGAGCTTGATGAACTCCTGGAACTCGAACTTAAGGCATTACTAGGTTGCGACGACGTGCTTTGCCATCTCGGGAAGATCATCTCATCGACGTTCACATCGACCCGTACTTGTCCATGGTTGTGAGCGGAATCCCGAACACCACCTTATGAGTCACAAGGTTAGTGATGTTGACTCGATCGTCGACAAGGGACTCGATGAACCTGTCATCGATGAAACGACACACCTAGTTAAGCAATTCTGCGAACGGTTAGGAAACATCGTCGACACGAACAAGAAACCCTTATCCAAGTTTCCCCTTGGTCTAGTTTTCCTTGTTGGTCGCAACATTCTCACATTACTCAACCACAGATCATCGATGATCACCAACATCCATGGTTTGACCTAGAAGGCATGTTCAAAAGCACCTTGGCTACACCTAGGACTCGATCACCCTCACATCGACTAAAACTTAATTTGGCTTGACAACTATTGTACGACGAGTCATGCTTGTGTTTCAGCACCACGCACATCACAAGCATCCTTCATCTCGATGCAAGGGCACGATGACGGCTCGGAGCTTCACGACAACGTCATGTGGTCAACAACGTCGACGCGGCTCATGGTGGAGCATCACGAGCACGCACGGATAGGCCAACATGATACAAACGATAAAGGAGGTCAACTTGGGGATTTCTATAGGAATGATATCAATGCGGAAAATGGACGTATGGCTTGACGAAACATGAGTACCATTAGCGATCACGAAGAACGGACTTTGGTGACATCAAGCAAGGCATTTTAGGGCAAGGCTCACCTTGTAGGCATTTTGCCAAATATCTTGGGTGTGTACTTGATTATGTCGCTTCATCACCATTTAAAGGGTATCTTGGCACATATCTTGGTCGATTGCCATACCATTCTACCCCTGCTTCACAAACCAGTTCTAAATATCAACAAAGTTGGTTCTTTCCTCGTGAACATTTCATCGAACACCTTGGCTGTAGCACTGTTCAACTAATCTTTGCACAAATCAGAGCTAACCTTGGACCAGTTGTCGATACCATTATGTCAAAGGCATGTTCCCAAATTTCATCCATCACCCCAAACATTCGCCTTGCTTCCAGGACATAGCCACGGCGCGGAACATCGCAACGATGTCGAGGGGGGGGGGCAGACAGGCACGGCCACGACACAAGAGTGAGCAGTAAAGCGCAGTAAGGAGCTCGACCATGGTGGCAATGGCGCGCAGTAAAGTGCAGCCAAGGCATGCTGGAGCAGGAGCAGATGTGGGCCGGGCTGACGAGCAGCAATGGAGAAAGGCGCATGTGGCGGTGGGTGGCACGGGAGCTTGAGCATGGCCTCAGCAGGACGACGCAACGCGCGCGAGCAGGGGGGCGACGGCCATCGCGCGGCGGCGGTGGACGCGAGCTAGGAGGGCTGGCTTGGTGGACGGCGGGGAGCTCCATGGCCGTGGGGAAGCGAGCTGCACTTGTCGGGAGCAGAGGCGGGCGCGTCGGGCGAGCTGTGATGCGGCCAGCGGTGGGCGGCTTCGGGTGCTGGGGCACGACGCTGCAGGTGGCCGGGAGGAGGAGCGCAGCGCGGCGCGAGCAGAGCCAGGAGGCCGGCGAGGGAGGCGCGCGGGCCGACAGCCGTGTGGGGTGCCGGAGGGAGGCAGACGGCGAGGAGGCGTGCGGCACAACAGGGAGGGGGCGTGCGCAGGGCACGGGCGCGGAGCGACGCCGCAGCGGCCAGGAGGTGGCAACGTGCCATGGTGCAGGGGTCGGAGGGAAGAGCGAGACTGGAAGCGGGAGTGTTTCCGCGCTGCGGTCGGGCGGCTATGGATAAGAATCGGGAGAGGAAGAAGCGAACTTGGTTTTGTGACCATGAGGATAAACATGACATGTGGGACCCACTCTCTCTCCTCCCTTCTTCTTTCCAATTTCAAATAGAGCTAGCAAACATGCTTCAAAAATATTCAACTTTGGCCCAATGTCTAAATAAAATGTGAAGAATTTTATGGTGCAATCAGATTTCAGAACTGAGCAAGTTGAATTTTTACTCAGGTTTGAATTTGAATTCAAGTGGTGATACTTGACTCAATGAAATAAATAGTAGATTAGGTTCAAAAATCCTGAAACATTGAAATTAACCTTTCTGAACCATAAGGGACCTCAGGAAAATTTCGAGTTGATTTGGATAAGCTTAAGTACAAAGTTTAAATTTGAAGTCGAATTTGATTAAACTCTCAGTACGTGTCCAATAAATGGAAAATGTGCTTCAAAATTTTTTGAAACTTTACCGAGAGTCAATTTGAAATATTAGAAGGTCATGGAAAAATTTACAGCCATAGATTTGAATTTTTTTGAATGTCCCATTTTAGGGTTGGAATAATTCCTTTTTCTTTCTCTCTCTTTTGTTTTCTTTTCTCCTTTAATTTTTCATTGAAAATGTGAATACTTGGAAATTAAAGATTTTACACCTTAAGTCACAATATACATTAGCACCCAAGTTCTATATGTAAAATTTTAACACGTCCCTATTTTTAGTGAACATTGGTTAACTCATATGGTTCATGTGAGTTTGGATTTCCAAGTCCATTTTCAAAATTTTTAAGTTTGCATTTTTTCGTTTTTGTTCTTCCGACAAGTGGGCTTTTACAATTCTTCCCCCTTAAAGGAATCTCGTCCCGAGATTCTAACAAGTAGAATAACAGAAACGATGAGGGGACGATCCGTAAAAGAGGGTCATTGACTAAGGAAAATGGCAATGCCCTTAAAGACCTGGGTTCTACGAAATAATGATTATCTTCAGGTATCTTAAGAAATTCTAAAGTTTGCTTCAAGTGATTCCAGTCTTTAGGTTGATAACCTTGACAGGATGCTCAACATGACAATATCACATCGTAAAACGTTCACATCTGTTACTGACCCTTTATTGCTTTACTCTTACACTAGCATGACATCTTGTTCTGTTCTAGTCTTGACTTGAAGAATTAGCACTTGTTCTTTGCTTCTCTAGGTCACCTCGATAGTTTGAAACAATCCTTGCATGGATTCTTGGTTGCTTGCTTGGTTTTGCATAGGTCCTTATAACTTAATGTGGTATTTCCCCTGACATGGGTTAAGATGGTTTACGAGGTTAAACAACAATCATTAACCTCGTTTGACATTTAGTCAACCATAGGATCCCTTAGCTGTAGCATAAGAGTAGCAAAGCACTCAACACTCTTGTGTGGGCAAAACCGCAGGAATACGGAAGATATGGCGACTACGAGGTTTTTGGGTATATCAACATCTTCAAACAATAGAAATAGAAGATGAAGACCCTTTGCGGTGGCACAAGAGGATTTAAAGATTCAACATCCTCATATGTTTCAAAACAACAAAGAACTCAATCATATGGTAACTACAAGGTAATTAGTGTAGCAAGGTTACCATATAACACCGCAAGATCTTAGATGGACCCAAAGAGTTTCACGAGGTTGACAATCGAACGGTATCCTCGCGAGTAAGGAGATTTCATGGATTTTACAAGGTTGATCATCAAACTGATGACCACTCGCTGACGAACGGTATAGTTGCAATAATCAAGGTACTTGAACCTAACAAGTCAAGGATGGAAGTCCAAGTGTTTGTTTAGTTGCAAGTGAGGTTGAGTAATTGGTTTCCCAAGTATTACTCAATGGAAAGGAGATCAACAATGTAAGAAGTCCAATGAAGATGGTGAAATGATCATAGTCATTAGACACCTTAGAATAGTTTGAATGGGTTACACAATCTTGCTCTAAATTTTAGTATTACCATGCATTCTATCATTGGTGTTACATTGGTAATGAATATGCACATGGTATGGTGCAAATGGTGCATATGTATGGTGCAAATGATGCATATGTATGGTGCAAATGGTGCACATGCATGGTGCAGTAGCTTTTATAGTTTGAGCAAGACTAAGTGAACCACGCACACACAACTCAAGAACTAACTCATGATGTGCAAGGCTTGGATACCGTGGTCGTGAAAGACACTCAATGAGTACCGTTCCTTTCATGACTCGACCACAGTTAAGGAATTCATAACAAAACGATTGATAAGGAATGTGGGAAATATACCATGTTACCTCGACCTTTTGAAAGCTTGTTCATGTACTACTCAACTTGATTGTATCTTCATCAGGAGAAAACCAACTAACTATATGTCTCTAGTGATGCTTCACTTAACCTTCGCTTTAATCGGGCAAGAGGAACTGATATCCTTATCGATCACTTTAGTGGAGTTGATGTCACACTCTTCTTAGAGTAACTCAATCTGGTGGTGGATGTTGGATCCTCTTGAAGATGTAATCTTAATTGATCGCCTTCTTGTTGACACGACTCGTTGTAACCAAGGTTTATGGTTGAACACCACTATTACTTAAGTGCTCACCTTCCCCCTTAAAGTTTTAAACCAGGATGTCGAAGCGTACTTCAAACAATCCTCATGGGAAGATGAGATGCAACTCGAGTAATTGCGACCTGCGTTCAACATCAAAAGATGTGATGTGGCAAGTCACATAAATCAGACACTAGTATGCCTATCCAAGGAAAAAAGCTTCAATGAGTTTAACACTCCATTCAACTTGGTAAATAGTTAAGTCCTAACTCTCGGTCGATTAAGACACTCCTCGAGTTGAAATCGAGAACCGGATGCCTAACAAAAACCAAAAGGTTCAAACTGGCCAGGCTATGGTGACAAATGACCAGTCTGGACTCAAACTCGATTTTGATCCATCTAATGGCAAAATCAGATCTTGAGGCGAATAACAAAGTTAAATTACACTTCGAGGCCTTTCCAAAAAGTATTGGTTTGCCTCTATATCATCTCTTGTTTGCAAGTTATGCTATTTTAAAGTCAGCAGATTTTTCAGCACTTTCAGCAGAACCTGCTTAAAAAGTAGCAGTTTTGATCTAAGGTTTTCAGGCTGTTCTGATGGAAATCTGAAAATATTCTTATTTACAATGTTGTAGCCAATGTAATAAGATTTCCAGAATGTACTTGATTGTCTTCATATCAGTCCTGTTTTAAACGATATGAATTTTTGAAATTGGGTAAAATTTCAGCATTCAGAATTTGAATTCAGTTCAGATTGACCACTCTGCATTCAAACTCGATTTGGAATAGGTAGATGACCGATTCAGGTCTGGAGCCAATTGCAAAAATTGTAGCTGACTCCCTAACCTTTCCAAAGGTTACTCGCGCGACACCATTGGATCAAGGATCTGCGAGTTATGGATTAAATTCAGATGTGTACAGATTGCTGTCCTGTTTGGGTGTGCCTGGACAGTCTCTGCGATTATCCAAATTTCACCCACTTAGAAAAGGATTTTGGTCTTAAGCTGAATAGAGAACTTGTAAAGTACTTCATAAAATTTCTATGTAGTACTTACTTGCCCTCGTAGCACTTCTGGTTGAGAAGATATGGCATTTGCAAGTTGACAGTTGTTTTTGAAAATTTGGACAGCACCTCCTTTGTTTAAGGCTGATTTTGTCCACAATTTTCAGATATACAAATATCAACATTTGCAAAAATAACACATAGAAAACTGGTTGCATACATTCTCAGTATTACAGAAATGTAAAACTATGAAGTCTTTCGACAAGCCTACTAGAAATCACGATCCGAACAGTAACCGAATATATAGCAGCCCATATTCTGGACTGTTTCGACACCTTAAACGATACTTCGATTTAGACTAGGTATTCCGAGTTTTAGACTTCGTGTTGAATAGGAAGTTGATAGAGGATAATTTAAGATTTCCATTCAAGTATAATATGCCTAGGTTGCATTTCTCGTTTAAGAGTTATGGCTGTTCAAAGTTCATAATTTTTCTGGCTTTTTCAAATAGCACCTATATACATGTACTATCTTCAACTCCAGTTTCTAATTAGTTCTAAACTGAATTTGAGGTAACATTGAATAACAAAGTTGTAGAATAGCTCGTCCCCGTTCCATAAATATATCGTAATGGAATATAAGAGCTTTATACAAAGAGTTATGGCAAAAATTCAGATGCTGTCTTACACAGTTTCAGAACAGCAGCTGAGTTAGTTAGAGAGGATTTTCACCATCTTACAATGGTCTTTTGGCTTGTGGGTCAATATAAAACTTATAGAAGACTTCAAGAGCTTTCCAAAAAGTATTCATTTGCATCCATAGCCCTCCAGGTGGAAGAGATGTGGATTTCTGAAGTGGAACAAGGTGTTCATGTTTCAGAAATTAATTTGACTGAACTTGATTGGTTTATTGCTGATTTCATCACTGATTTTCAGATGGATAACCTCCCAATTTGACAACAAGTTCCATTACAAACTTGTCGCACAGGTCGCAAGGTTTCCGGAAATTTATTATACGAAGTTATTCGACGACTCTACAAAGAGTTATGGTCAAAATTGTGACTGTACACAGATCTGTCCCCAGCTGGTCCAGATTGGTGGAGAGTAGGTAACTTCGAGTTTTTCATCGAGTTACTTGAAGATTCAGACTTGGAGTTCAAATGAAAAGTTGTAGATGACTTTCTACACTTTCCCACCATATAATATAGGCCTGTAGATATGAAATCTACAAGGAGTTATGATCAAAATGGATAAGGGCTCATTAGATCAAGGAGGTGAATAATTGTTGGTTTCCAAGGATTTGGACCGGTTCAAAGTGCTTTCCGGTCCAAATTTTCAAAGAATATGTCGTAGAGGACTTGAAGACCTTCTCCATTCATATGGCATACTATTAGGTTCTATGAAGTTTAACTAGAAGTACTTCTTGACAAAATCGAGCTAGATTCTGTCAAGAGTACACAAAAGCCTTAATCTTCATCCTTCTTCGCATTGCACTATCCATGTCGAAACTTTGACCCAAAACATACCAGCAACTGGTAGTTGGATCTTACAAGATGATGATGAAGCCATTCTTTCGTGGGAGATGGTCAAAGTATAAATTGTGATACTGACGGTACTACGTGTCTTACCCAAAAAAAACTCTAACCCGGTATATCTGGATACGTCTATAGGTGGTTCTAATATTGATCACTCGCAAACGTATTCTACACGGGTCGCTACTAGAGTTAGTGTACCTGCAAAAGGCAAACAATCCCTTTCATACCTTTACACCTAGAGGGCGGCACGGGGAAACACGACAGACAGTCACAATAATATATATAATCAAAAGTAAATGCATACGACTCTGGTGTGAGTCGCCCTTGAGCGAAGTCATGTCTCGAGGTACATGGCTGTACTACGTCTGTACAGCAAAGACTCCCGCACGAACCGTCTTATACACGCTCGGGCATACGTGTTTCACATGCTCCCATAGAACATGAATAGTTCTAGAGATGCATACTATCGGGTTATACACCACCCGACGGGGGCTCCAACTAATTTTGTGTCACGCTGGGGTACCGCGTGTCATATGTTCTCAGAAACATGGAAAAGTTTCAGAGACTCATATTGACTTTCCGTGCTAAGCCACGAAAATATCACATACCACACCTCGTATGCAGAGTTTACCGAGATTGATCCGCTCTCGGTGGCATACCTTACCTCATACCTTGAAGACGGAGCGTCGTTACAGAATAATATAACAATTTAGTTCACCACCTTTATAACTTATACTAGTAATAGTCCTTAATGGGCATATAGCTAATCCTCACTCAACTACTTCGGAGTTTTCGAAAATAGGCTCTTTTCGAGCGTGCTATTCCCAATTAAGCTCTGATACCATGTCTCTGGGCACCGGAGTCCACACATCCGAGGATCTCATTGAGTGGTGCCGTGCGATGCGGCACCTAACAGCACACACGAAAAGGATACCAAAACATATAAAGTTTTCATTTCATAATAAGAAGAGTTTACAAAAGAGTGTACAACAGGGGTACACACGCAGCGGAAAATACATACTCATAATCTCACCTAACTAAGCAGGAGAGAAGACATCCATGCCCTAGGACGCTTCTCACTAGCAACGAGAAGAACATTCAGCAGCGGCGTGGTTCACATGAGATTTATCTCGATACCTCGAGATCTCATGTACAACCTAAACAGCAGAAATAAACCTAATACCTGCAAAAATTGTTAAAGCGCAAACGTGAGCATAAGGCTCAGCGAGACTAACCTGTCTCACTAGACATATGCAGGGGTGAATACTAAGCATAGGTAAGGTAAAGCATAAACCACTCACCTACAAGTGGATCCTTATAATCATGTTTTAAGTAGCAAATGACGTTCTTCAGGCACGGCACATCATAGACTCCACAATCAAACAAGAAACTCTTTGCCAATGATATGACATGCCAAAAGCACATACTGCTATTACAGGTAAAGTATGGGAAAACTGTAAACTTTTAATTGTACTATCTCTAAGCCATACAAGTTTGCAAAGCAATTATAATTCAATATATCATATTCTTCTGACTTCTTCAGTATTTACTACGTCACGGGCAGTGAACAAGTGGTACTCTATTACCGCGAGGGACGACGATTGCAATCAGGACACACCCGGACTGCACGACACATACGCACTTTTGGAAGTGCCAGTGAGTACTTACAGCAGTACCTACCTAACACTTCAGTACTAGTCGTATATGGCCACCTTTCACAAGAGACCCCACATATCGAAACAAACCTTCATCCCGAGCAAAATGGCCTTCTACACGGACACGTCGAAGTTGCCCGCTAGAACAGACTTCACCTTTTGCCTTCGCATCTCCATTCAAGGATGGCAGGCAAGCTTCGACACCACAGTCGTTAAGTTACATCAGTTTATTGGGCCCCATTAACCCATTATGCAACCGGTACAGTTCAAACTTGATCAAGCAGGGCCGCTCACGGCTCAATCCTTAATCGAAACAGGCAGAGCTATGCGACCGAGATCACATCTCGTCGCTTCCTATCCACCCCTTTCCGGTCTCAAATTCAGGTTCATATCTTGAGTGTTTGCTATATCAACCCTGTGTGAAAAGTCCTACATCACTCGCGAGTAGATTCCAACTACTCGACTTCTACCGAATTTCCTATACATTAGCAAAGAAGTTACTACAGGTCAAACTGTAACCTGTTCCAACCAACCCCTGGCATTTGTGGTCATGCAAGTGGAGTATCAATCACCCCATACGTAATGCACATATGAAACTTAAGATGTAATGTGAGAAATACTGCAAAACTCTGTAAAGCTTTTTGAATGTAGCCTAGAGGGGGGGTGAATAGGCCTTTTTGATAATTGTCGGAACCTGCAACACTTAACAACCAGTTCAAAACCAGAGATATCGGACTAGTCCGGTAAAGTGTGGACTAGTCCGGTGTGTACGGAATAGGTTGGTTAAGTTTAATCGATTAGAATGATTCTTCAATGTATGCAGCGGAAATACACAATCAAATGAAGGATTTCAAGGTTGTATACCAAGTTATATCACAATTCAATCTTATTTTTAATGATTCATCGTGAAGTAAGCAATTATGATTGAAACCCTAGATTATACTGAAGAATAAGAATGGTGGGCAAAAGAACGAGACACAAGAATTTATCCTGTGGTTTGGCTCCCACAAAGGCAACCTACATCCACGTTGAGGAGTCCACAAAAGGACCAGGTCTTCTCCAACCCAACCCTCGTCGGATCACCATGAAGGCCAATCCTCTTCCTCTTATCACAAAGGGGTGAATAACCGAATTCAAGGGGCCTTCTCACACGTTGAGAGCTCCCTTGGATTACAACATGAAATACCACCAAGAACACACTCAAAAGATTACAATTAAATTGTAGGAGTGTGTTAGAGAATCAAACCAAGAGCTCAATGTGGTGTTGAACGTGTCTCTCCAATGAACTAGAGTGAATCCTCAAAGGATTGATCTTTGTTGCACTTAATTTCGTGGAGAGATGTGGTTTTTGAGGCACTTGGGAGGTGTGATGGCGCTAGGGTTTGAGAGTTAGTCAAATATGGTCGTGCACCTCTATTTATATCGGTTTCTAAAAGTGACTATTAGGGTTCAGAAAGATCACACTAGTCCATGGTGGTCACCGGACTAGTCCGGTGTGCTGTGTGTAGCAAACCCTAAGTGTCCCTAAATATCGGACTAGTCCGGCTAGGAACGGACTTGTCGGATTTCGCTTCTGGAAATCTTCGGACTATTCCGATAGACATCGGACTTGTCCGAACAGTGAAACCCTAAGTGTATTCGGTGACAAGTCCGCACTTGGAGGACTTGTCCGATTTAGTTCAGAGGGTTTTTCAGACTAGTCCGTGCAAATATCAGACTTGTCCGATTTGGACCAGAGAGAATATCGGACTAGTCCGGTTGCGGTCGGACTAGTCCGATTTTGTATGACTTGTGAAGTGTTTTGATGACTAGTCCGCACTGGGGAGGACTAGTCCGATTCTAGTTAGAGAGATATCAGACTAGTCCGATGGATATCGGACTTATCCGATTTTGTGCAGAGAGGTTCTCAGACTAGTCTGGTGTCAGTCAGACTAGTCCGGTCCTGTGTAGCTTTTAAATGCAAACCGGGGCTTGCCTTAGTTTGCGACTCTATAACAATGTCAGTTGTTAGGGCTTGGTCTTCCTTCGAAGAGTCCACCATGGACCTTCAAGCTGGACACTCTGGCCTTCTCCTCCAAGCAAAGCACCTCATCGATCACCTACCATCACGTTCCTACTGACATGATATGCATATAAGTACATAATGTAATACACTTTAGATTAATCAAGTTAAACAACTCTAAGACTGGTGAGACTAACTAGAAGGAAGAGGTATGCCTCTGTTGTGTGGATAAACAAAGGATGGAGTCAAGTGGTCATAGTAGTATTGAGATGTGAATTGAAAGTTGCAAAGAAAGCACACATTGCAACTTGGCACTCAACACTCGACGCTATGCCACTCAAGGACGATAAAGCTGAATGGTGTGGAAGTGTTGGAATGGTAGTGTAAGGATAAATAAGGAATCAAGGGGGGACATCGAAAGCTTAAGGCATGAGTGAACTGTGCAACAAGAGGTCACGACCCAGAAGGCGACTGTCGATATCCTAGAAACCGTACACCCCTTGAGGTTATAAAGATCTCGAAGGAAAATCATCTACTTGTTTTGAAGACCCTCGAAGGCCCACATGTCAGACATAACCGAACCCGCTTCTCCAATATGGTTAATCCCTGGGTCGCCACGTGTACTACCAAACCGGAGCTACCGCCCACAAGGGGGAAGCTCCGGACCATGTACCGAAATGGCACCCCCGGACTTAGCCCCTGGCCGAGAGAAGCTCCGGACCTGACACGTGTCGGGCAGTCCCGGAGCTACCAATTTCCCACAGCAAGCTCCGGAGCAGCCACATGTCCAATCGTCGGATCTTTAGCTCCTAACCTCCGGAAGACCCTACAACGGCTCCGGATCTTCAAAGGAGAGCCAAGGACTTCAAGACCCGATTAAGTGTCATTAACGCCATATTAATGACGCTTAAACGGACGATCTTAACACCAGTAATGGTGCTATCAAAGCCCGTTACAGGATCATTAAGAGAAATTAAACGTGTATCAATACTAGTAACCGCCGGGGCCACATGTCGCGCCAGGCTAACCTGTAACGGCCTGCCCTTGTACTATAAAAGGACAGGCCGACGATACACACAGGGACACACGCTTCATAAGCTCATTACAAGCTCAAACAGCTAATACAACACCAACACACCTGTGGAGTAGGGTATTACGCTCAGGCGGCCCGAACCACGTAAATTCTTGTGTCTCCTGTGTCAATTCTGACTCACCTTCTTGAATCTCCGCGCGCCCACACCGAACATCAACTCCCCTATCACTTTAGCAGTGTAGGGAGATCTGCAGGTTCTCAACCGCCGACAGTTGGTGTGCCAGGTAGGGGCGCCTGAGATTTAGAGAATGGTGAACTCTGCTGCTGGATCATCCAATGGCCAACCTGCTGCTCAGGCTGTTGGAGGAAATCCCTCCAACAGGCAGCCACCAGCAGGAGCCTCAGCACCAGCAGGAGTCACACACCCACCACCACTGTCTTCTCCAGCAAATCGTGCTGGGCAACGTGATGGTGCGCCGGTGTCGCTTACTGCGTCGGCAAATCATGACAATCCGGAACACGCGCTTCATGCAGCGCGTGCTCTTCTCCAACGTCCACCACCTCCGGATGCATCTCGGGATGCACTGGAGCAGTGGAGGGCCGATGTGGAGCATTTGGTTGCAGCAGTAGCCGAACGCCTCAGCAACCAGGGTCCTCCTCCTTCAGGAAGAGCCCCGTCGCAGCGACGGACTTTGTCTGGTAGACTTGGTCCGCATGTCTCCAATAGCAGGAGACATGCTGCTTCCCAACAAGTGACGTCATTGCCTTCCGGGGCACGACGTACTCACACGGTATCTAGGCTTTCGACTCATGACCTCCGGGCGGAGCTTGATCGCCGTTACCGCCAGCAGGATGGCCGAGTCCATATTGAGCATGCCCGTGAAAGACGGGAAGCTCAGGACCTTTCTACTCTTGAAGGAGTAGGAGGAGGCTGTTCAGCCCTGGCCATGCATCTGCGCATGGTCAGATGGCCACAGAAGTTCCGGCCTCATCTGCTGGAAAAATTCGACGGGACTGTCAATCCCGCCGAATTTCTTCAGATATACTCCACTGCAATCTTGGCAGCTAGAGGAAACGAGGCCGTGATGCCCAATTACTTTCCAGTGGCCTTAACTGGGACCGCCAGGTCCTAGTTTATGAGCTTTCCACCCAACTCTATCAACAGTTGGGAGGAACTGTGCCATCAGTTCACTGCCAACTTCGGGAGTTCGTACACCCGACCAGGCACTGAACTAGACCTTTTTGCGGTCGTGCAAAAAGGGGGAGAATCCTTACGGTCATTCATTCAAAGGTTCTCTCAGGTACGGAACACTATCCCTTCTATCTCTAGCGCCTCTGTCATTGTGGCATTTAGACAGGGCGTACGGGACAAGAAGATGTTGGAGAAGCTGGCGATCAAGGAGATCACCAGCGTCACGGAACTCTTCAGCTTGGCAGATAAATGTGCCAGAGCTGCGGAGGGCCGTGAAATGCACTCCAAACCAGCCGTGGAGGATCACAAGAAATCCTCCAAAGAAGAAGCTGCTACCTCTGGGAGTGGCAAGAAGAAAAAGAAGACCAATGGCAAGAAGAAGCCGTCGGCCGGCACATCCAATGTTGCAGCTGCTGCAGCTCCGGGTGGCCGGGGGCCACGCCCCGAGAAGCGACCTTGACCGTCTTCTGAAGACGGTGGCAAACCCAAAGTGTGGTGTCCCATTCACAGGACGGGCAGCCACAGTTTGGAAAACTGCCGTGAGGTCCAAAACCTTGCCGAGCGCTACAACAAGCGCCGGGAAGAATCTCCTTTTAGACAGAGGGAAGGAAAGCAAAAGGTCGACGAAGCTCCGGCTGAAGAGGAGTTAGGGTTTCAGGACCCTAAAAAGGTCCTGAAGGCTGTCTACACCTCAGTCGACGATGATTCTGACATCTCTGACAACGAGCGTTGGAGGACCATGAACACCATTTTCGGTGGATCATGGGATATCACCTCTCGGCGCGTCATCAAGACTATGCGTCGGGATATGGCCGTTGTAGCTCCTACAGTCCGGCTGGAACCTCATCGAAAGTGGATGGACACAGCCATCACTTTCGATGCTTCGGATTATCCCCGGAGCATGGTTGGAGCAGGATAGTTACCCCTGATGGTATCTCCTACCATCAACAACATCCAGCTTCACCATGTCATGGTAGACGGAGGTTCGGGGCTTAACCTCATCAGCTTCGAAGCTTTCACTAAGCTTCAGCTCTGACCTTCGGATCTCCACCCCTCTCGACCTTTCTCCGGAGTAGGTCCGGGAGTCATCACCCCACTCGGAGCTATTACTCTCCCTGTTACCTTCGGGACACGGGAGAAGTACCGCACCGAGAAGTTGGTCTTCGAGGTCGCGCAGATCAACTTACCCTTCAATGCCATCTTGGGTAGGCCTGCCCTGTACAAATTCATGGCGGCTGCTCATTATGGCTATCTGGTGTTGAAGATGCCAACGCCAGTAGGCGTTCTCCGAATCCACGGAGATCGCACCGCCGGAGTAACTGCACTGGAAGAACTCCATGCACTCACCATAGCGCAAGAGGAGGACTCTAGGCAGGAGCAAGCTCCAAAACCCCCGAGCATTCGCCAACGAGGCTCGACATCTGCACCTCGAGTGCAGCCAAGCGGCGACACCGACATTCCCGTCAAAGTCGTCCAAATTGGTTCTGATGCCGCTCAAACTACCCGTATATCGGGAGGATTGAACGACAAATAGGAACTCGCACTCATCACTTTCCTCCGGGATAACGTTGACGTGTTTGCTTGGCAACCATCACAAATGCCTGGGATCCCCAGGGAAGTGATTGAGCACAATCTGAAGATCTACCCCGATGCCTGGCCTGTGCATCAGAAGCCTCGGAAGCAATCCGTAGAGCGGCAGAACTTCATCCGACAAGAAGTAAAGAAGCTGCTCGAGGCTGGATTCATCCGAGAAGTCTTCCATCCAAAATGGCTGACAAACCCAATCGTTGTGCCCAAGGCCGGCGGGAAGCTTCGGATGTGCATCGACTACACCACACTAAATAAGGCATGTCCAAAAGATCCATTCCCACTACCTAGAATAGATCAGATAGTGGATTCCACCTCCGGGTGTGAATTACTGTGCTTCCTAGATGCATATTCCGGATATCATCAAATCAAGATGTCTAAGGAAGATGAAGAGCATACTTCATTCATCACAGTAGATGGATTGTATTGTTACACAGCCATGCCCTTTGGTCTCAAGAATGCGGCTTCAACTTTTGTACGAGCTATGTACAAAACTTTTGAAGAACTTATTAGAGACATAGTGGAAGTGTACGTCGATGACATCGTGGTCAAGGTCAGGAACAAGGAGTCACTCCTTGACACCTTGCAAGCTGTCTTCGACAAGCTGCGGGCCACCCGCACGAAGCTAAACCCAGACAAGTGTGTCTTTGGGGTTAGCTCTGGAAAACTTCTTGGTTTCCTGGTAAGTCTCCGGGGCATAGAAGCTAATCCGGCGAAGATTAAGGCCATTGAAGACATGCGGCCACCAACCCGCATCAAGGACGTCCAAAAATTAACTGGATGTCTAGCAGCCCTCAGCCGGTTCATCTCAAGACTGGCGGAATGGGCACTTCCCTTCTTCAAGTTATTGA
This sequence comes from Tuctoria greenei, assembly GCA_036927565.1. NCBI lineage: Eukaryota > Viridiplantae > Streptophyta > Magnoliopsida > Poales > Poaceae > Tuctoria > Tuctoria greenei. The sequence goes on from JAYESD010000004.1 coordinate 35,404,249, forward strand.
GGAAGTCCGGACCATTCCAATGGTCCGAAGAGGCAGAAAAGGAATTCCAGGAGCTGAAACAGTTCCTCACCAGCCTACCAATTCTGGTAGCTCCGAACCCTGGTGAGCCTTTATTGCTTTTTATTTCACCTACTGACGAAGTTGTCGGCATGGTTCTGGTTGCGGAGAGACCAGAACTACCCCATACTCAGGAATCCAGACCCCTCCGGGAAGGTCCGGAGATTCCTGAAAGTGAGTCTGGGTCTCAGCTCCCAGATTTAAATCCACCGGAAGTTGTTTCAGAAGACCTAGACCCCTCCAGGAGGGTCCAGGTCATTTCTGAAGAAGCTTCGAGTTCCTCCAGCCAGAACCCGGAGGTCCCTAAAGAAAATCCGGACCCTTCCGAGAGGGTCCGGGTCAGTGAAGAGGAAGCTCCGGACCCCTCCGGAAGGGTCCGGACCATTCAACGCCCAGTGTACTTCATTAGTGAAGTACTACATGATGCCAAGACTCGATACCTAGAGGTGCATAAGCTGCTCTATGCAGTTCTTATTGCCTCCAGGAAGCTTCTACATTACTTCCAAGCTCACAAAGTCTCAGTGGTGACCTCCTACCCACTAAGAGCAATTTTGCATAATCCCAATTCATTTGGGAGTATTGCAAAGTGGGCAGCGGAATTGGCTGAATTTGATCTTGAATTTATTTCAAGACAAGCAGTCAAGAGTCAAGCATTGGCAGATTTTGTGGCGGAATGGACTCCCTCTCCATCAAACCCTGGGGGCCCCAGTGAGCGGAAGACGGAGCATCAAGCTCCAACCTTCACCGAGCCTCACTGGACCCTTTACTTCGATGGCTCCATGCAGAAGCAGGGGGCCGGAGCTGGAATCCTTCTCCTTGCACCGACTGGGGAGAAGGTGAAATACATGGTACACCTTGACTTCAAGGCAACCAACAACATGGCGGAGTATGAAGCACTCATCTACGGACTAAAGGTGGCATTGTCATACGGTGTCAGGCAACTGCTGGTCAAAGGAGATTCACAACTCATCATCAAGCAGGTGAAGGGTGAATGCTCCTGCAATAATCTCCAGCTAGCTGCTTACCTCCTAGAAGTCCAGAGGCTTCAGAAGGACTTTGAAGTCCTAGACCTCCACTATGTTCAGCGTGTCCACAACGCTGAAGCCAACGAACTCTCGACGAAAGCGTCAACCGGAGCTCCGGCTCCTGATGGAACTTTTGTCCGGAGATTTTCGAAACCCACAGCTCAACCTGCCGAACTGAGCGAAGGGGGTGAGATCAGCACCCCGAAGCTGACGGTCCCGATGGCCCTGTTACCATGGCAGCCATCAAGGGTCGTAGGTGCTACCGGAAGCTCCGAGCAACCCAGCACGCAAGACTCAAATGCTCAAGTAAGTTCCGATGCATGGATCTCGGGGATCCGGAACTACTTGAAAGACAACATCCTTCCTGATGACGATGTATCTGCTGACCGGGTAGTCAGATTGGCTAAAAGATACATGCTGGTAGAAGGGGATCTTTACCGGCGCGGTGCCAACGGCATCCTAATGCGGTGCATCACAAGGGAAGAAGGTTGCGAGATCCTCGCAAAAATCCATGGAGGCGAGTGTGGGAACCACGCGTCTTCCCGCACGCTGGTTGGTAAAGCCTTTCGGCATGGCTTCTACTGGCCTACAACACTCCAGGATGCAACTGAGCTGGTGAAAAAATGCAAAGCATGTCAATTTCATGCAAAGAAAATTCACACTCCGGCTCAGTCCTTACAAATGATACCTCCTACATGGCCCTTCGCTGTGTGGGGGATGGACATCTTGGGACCATTCCCATGAGCCGTCGGAGGTTACAAGTTCCTGTACGTCGCCATTGACAAGTTCACCAAGTGCCCAGAAGCAACTCCAGTTGTGACAATCAACAATCAATCTGCTATCAACTTTCTGCAGTCCATTGTATGCAGATTTGGAGTCCCAAACAAAATCATCACTGACAATGGGACCCAATTCACAAGCTCCACATTCCAAGGATATTGCGAAGACCTCGGCATACATGTTTGCTACGCCTCCGTAGCTCATCCAGCCAGCAATGGCCAAGCCGAGAGAGCAAATGCTGAAATCCTTAAAGGGCTTAAAACGCGCACTTATGAGCGCTTGAAAAAACATGGAGCCAACTGGATCGAAGAGCTTCCGCCCACTCTATGGGCCATCAGGACTTCTCCAAACCGGTCAACCGGAGAAACACCCTTCTTCCTGGTGTACGGAGCTGAAGCAATCCTTCCTCCGGAAATCACCTTAGGTTCACTCCGGGTCCAGACCTTCGACGAAGCCACGCAGGACCAGCTCCGGCGTGAAGACCTAGACCTCCTTGAGGAGGGAAGGTGCCAAGCAGCTGTTCGGAATGCCAGATATCGTCAAGCTCTACGGCATTATCACCAACGGCATGTACACAACCGGTAGCTCGAGGAAGGCGATCTGGTGCTACGGAGAATACTATCCAGAGATGGGTTAAACAAACTCTCCCCCGGATGGGGGAGGGGCCCTTCCGAGTGATTAAAGTATCCCGTCCCGGAAGCGTTCGCTTGGCTACTGAGGATGGGACACCTCTCCCAAATCCTTGGAACATCGAGCACCTCCGTAAGTTCTACACTTAACACCACGGAGGTGAGTCTTGAGTAACATGAGATGTATGTTATAGAGTCATTGTACAGAGTCGGGTAGTTCCTCCGGGAGAACAGCCGGACCTTTCCCCAAAGGTCCGCAAAGTTCATGCAGCACTTGTCACAGTCTCAGGACTAAAAGTGTAGCTAACTACCCCGGGTCAAACGAGAAATGAAACACGCTTAGCCTGGTTCCGTACCCTAAGAGTGTACTTGTTTCCCCTGTACCCCGGACCTATAATGAAAGACATTTTCATGTGAAATAGACTCCACCTGCATTTATTTTGTACAGGCTCAACATTTTTATTTTTCTCTTTCTTGTCTATAACGAAGACGTGCAATTCTTAAGAAATTTTAGTTCGACCGGTTTATATAAGAGTCGAGGTGTATTGTAAGTTCTTTTGGATTCAAATATCGTTCATGGCCAACTCGTCTGAAAGCCGCCAAGCCAATCTAGGGCCGGAGTGTGCTATCGACTTAGCCTGGTCAAGCACCCTAAGTACGCCACTCTACCTACACCCCGGCAGGCCGAAGTAAGGCGGGTCCGTGTACAGTTGGATCTAAAAGAAAAGACATCACATTCGGCTGTATTTAGAATCGCGTTTGACTTAAAATCTTCTTGAGAATCATAAGCCGCGATGAAGTTACAGACAAGAAACAAATTTTACTATTTTTCTTGGCTTAAGTGTGCAGGAAAAATAAAACCCACGTTGATGGAGAAAAGCCGGAGCTAACTAAGCTCTGACTCCCCTAAGGGGGTCGACCGTCGACGCCGAATAAAAGATGGTGAGAAGACCCCGTAGATGGAGTCTGCTGCCAACAAACTGAGTGTTGGCAAAGGTCCCTGCCGGAGCTGCTAAGCTCCGACACCCCGGAGGGTTAACTATCGATGCTCTACATGTAGATAGAGACTATTGCCGGAGCTACTAAGCTCTCGCGATAGACAATGCCGGAGCTTCTATGTTCCGACAACCTCAGGGGGCCTTCACCATCGAAGACTTCGAACCTAAATTCTACAAGTTCGGAGCAAAAGAGTCTTCAACAATGCACAATATCCGCTTGGTACATGTTCACAATCAAATTGTGTACATCTACCAGGGGGCCAATTGAAGATAAAAGTGTTGAAGACAAAAAAGTGAAATTCGCAAAATTTGGGGATTTCATTTATCTGGAGACAAGAGATTACATCTGGAGACAAGGGATTACAAAATTGAGTAAGAAGAAGAGAAAATACATGTGAGGGTTACAGAGATGATCCTAGACCCTATGGAAGAATTGGGCAACCTTTTGGGCGACCTCTGATACGCTGGCTCGGGTAGCTTCGCCTTCTCCTTCGACGGGGCCTTCAAGCACCGGGTCCAGAGGAAATTGGGGGTTCTGGCTGGTGTAGCACGTCAGCACATATTATGTGACGTTCCTCGCCAGGGATTGCCCCTCAACCTCCAGTTGGTCCGCGATGACATCGCCCACCTTGGAGAGCTTGCTACCTGCTGTGCTCAACGCTTGCAGCGCTAGGTCCGGCTCCGGCTCCGGATCATCTGGGCGCACGGGGCTGAAACCCATCGGTGTCAGCGCATCGTTGGCCTTGCCCAGGAACTCCCAAATCTGTAGGGAGTCCGCAGTCCTCAAGCCCTTCAACTCTTCCAGGGATCTCTTGGCCGCCGTCAGTTCGGAATTCTCACGGGCGAGGCGCTCAACCTCTTTGGCGTTTTGCTGAATCTTTTCAGCAACCCGCCTTTCGAGTTTTCCGAGCTCCTCCTACCGGAGGTGGATCTTGTTCCGGCGCTCGACCAGGTCCTTCTCCCTACCCTTCACTTTCTTCTCCCGGGCAACAAGGGCACACTCTTGTTCATAGAGTTCCTGCCCTCGCACCCAGGTCTTCTCCTCTTCCTCTTGGCAGCGCTCTTCCAATTTCTTGGTGCGCTCCTCGAGGCCCTTGTCAGCCAGAGCTACCTTCTCGGCGAGCTCCTCTTCCCTCCTCAGGACATCATCTCGCAGCTCAAGGAGTTTCTGCTCTTCATCCTCGAGCCGTTTCTCCCTCTCTTCAAGTGCTTCTCGGCGCTTGATGAGTGCGGTGTTAATGGCCTCAAGCTGTTCGTGGCGCACATCGGCCGCGTTATTGGCAGCTTTGGCCTGATCGTAGATCTCCCGAGATTGAGAGTCGAGGGCATGAGTCATACTCTCCCTGTCATCCAGTAATTTACCCCAGTACTCCAGGCGGGCCTTCTCCCGTTTGATCCACTCCTTGTCATCCGCTAGCCTCGATTGAGCCAGCTTGGTCTCGAAGTAGAGTCGGTTACGCCACCGCCTAAGGGTTTGGCGCTCCTCTTCAAGAGCCTTGCTGCCGTGGAAGAAGGCTAGCTGGACTTGATGCAGACTGGAACATGCGTTGTCAATGGGCAGCGACAATGGGATTGGCTCCAGACCTGCTGGGGTCTCCACCGCTGGTTCCAGCGGGTCTTCAGATACAAAAATTGGGTCCCACTCTACAAGAGTGGTCCCTTGGGACTCCATGGCACTAGGGCTGTCCTCTGGGATGGCCTCAGTCGCCATCGAAGAAGGCCCCGCCGCCAAATCTTCGTTCACCCCCTCAGGTTGGGGGCCAGCGACTTCGCTGGGGCACTCCGACTCGGCCGCAGGCACCTCCGATGTCGTCGTCTCCAGAGCAGGAGCCACTACTGGCTCCAGTCTGGGCACCTCTTCTGACGGAGGCTCAACCTCCGTCACCTCTTCAACCACCGACACAGGAGTCGGAAGATCTTCAACATCGTCCGGACCTGTGACCGGAGCTCCAACAATAACCGGTTCAGCTGCCGGTGCTTCGGAAGTAGCCGGCCCAACTGCCGGAACTACCTCATCTACCGGCTCGCTGTAGGATCGAAGAGCACGTGAAAAGCTACCAGAGGGGGGTGAATGGTAGATTTAAAAATCTTACGCAGCGGAAACAATAAAACCCCAATCCCTTCAGTAGAAAAACGATCTGTTTAAAGAATTCGTGTGTGAGACTAATCTAAACGTGTTTCACCGTGACAAAAGTGATAGTTATCAGAGAGAATCAAGTCACGAAGACAACACAAAAAGAATTACTCAGATCCGTCGAGAACAACTCAAGTTATGATCAAAAGATCAAACACTGGTCAATCTGACCTACCCGAGAAAAACAGTTTCTGGAGTGCTGCAAAGAAACTCGTGTAGCTCAGAAACTACAAATCCAATGACCGTGAAATTTTGACAGATGATAGACAATCAAGTTGTAAAGACAACCCAAAAAGAATCACGTCAATTGAATCTGTAAAACTCGAGTTATGATAAAACCACCTACAAAAGGTAGTGCTGTCCAGAAACTCGACGAGTAAAACTTGTCTGGAACAAGTCGGACGAACAAGGTACAAAATTTCCTTCAAACTACGAATTTTATTCAATAGAACACAAGAGGAACAGCCCCAAAGTCGTCTCTACGAGCTTTGGCCTTCCCTTGCTTATATAACCAGCCCTTAGGCCATCCCAATCTCAACTAGGACTCCAATCCTAATCCGATCACAATCGGAACTTACCATAACTGCTCAAGATTCTTCTATACGCAGATAGACGCAATCTTAAGACTTCCAAACACCTTAGGAACGTATCCTACATTCCTAAACAACTCAATTTCGTGATACACACGAAATCCTAACATAACCAACTCGATACTTCCCATACCGAGCCATAACCGACTTTGCCGCAGCCAAAGTCTATAACCGATACGATCCGATCCTTCCGATCAGATCTTCCTTCCATAATTCGTCTCTAGAAGCATATTGCCACGTCATGCACCGCATGCATACGTGCGAACACCTTCCTTCGACCTTCATATGCACTGCCCTTGATTCAATCATCCTGCGTGACCTCCTGACCCGCTCAACCACAGTTCCTCCCGAACTTGGTTGTTGGAACCTCATCTCCTCCTGAGACTAGTCCAATGGATCCTGTCACCAGCCATGACTTGAACTCAAGCAACACCTGCACATGAACAAACAAACAATCCATACGAGCACAAGTCCTCGACTTGACTCACGTTAGTTCAGAACACAACACCTTACGTGAGAACCTCACATAAGCATGTTGCAAAACCACAGTAGAAACGATATCAACCGTATCATCCAAAACGCACCAAAAACTTAGCAAATAAAAACTAAGCAATCTTTCCAATCAAGTAAAGCAAGTACGAGACATTGCAAATAAAAGCAGAAGCACTTCGGTCAAGTTCCGGACCTTGCCAGAGCAACCCGGAGCTTGAGCCGGAGCTAACAAGAAACACTGCAATCAAGTTCCGGACCTTGCCAGAGCAACCCGGAGCTTGAGCCGGAGCTAACAAAAGCTAGTAGAACCTAGCGCCGGAGCTTACCAAAACTAGTAGATCCTGGATCCGGAGCTTATCAAAACTAGTAGACTCTGGATCCGGAGCTTATCAAAACTAGTACTACCAAGCTTCCGCCGGAGCTTACAACAGCTAGCAAGACCTAGCGCCGGAGCTAACCAGAACTAGCCGGAACTAGTAATCCCAAAAGCCGGAGCTAGACAAAGTACGTCGGAGCTTAGCAAAAGCATGCCGGAGCTAACAAATATATGCCGGAGCTAAAGATAAAATTCACCGGAGCTAACCAAAGCTGGTCGGACCTTACCAAAAAGTCGGACCTAGCATCAAACGTAACCGGAGCTACCCAAAGCAAGCCGGACCTATCGTCGGACCTTGCTGTAGCTCGGGACTAGAGTCGGACCTTGATAAAAAGGTGTTTTTGTGATATTTAAAACTTTTATCATTAAAGCCAAGTGTATTCACTACAAGCCAATGTATTCAGCACACATAGGTCTTACAATCTCCCCCTTGATGAATGCATTGGCAACACCATTTAAAATTCCGAACATTGGCTTATTCAAATAAAAGTTTTGAAAACAATTTCTCCCCTTTTGTAAAACAAACGTAAATGAAAATCTCTCCCCCTTTTGAAAATAAAAATGTCTCCCCCTTTATTATCTCTCCTTTTTTTAATGTGTGACTAATCTCTCCCCCTTTGACAATGTATTCAGCAAGGTAAAAGAGAAATTTTAATTGTTATGAGATATAAACAAATTATCTCTCCTTCTTTAGTTGTTATGAGCATATTATAACATATACATATAAACAAAGCTCACCCAAGTCATATTATCAAGTAACTTACACTATCACATCAATGAGATACATAATGTAGTGTAAGCCATGCTAGAAAGCAAGTGTGACTTTCAATTTTAGCAGGTCATGATCTCACAAACTCAACTATTTCAAAACCTGAAAGCATGACATTTGTTGCTGCATTTTATTTTTTTTCAAAGCATAAATTTAGATAATATGATATTTGCAAGAGATTATATGCTCATCTGCCTTATTCTAACCAACCAAGCCAAGCCTATGTCATTTTGACAATCAGAAGCTTAAGGACATGGTTTTAGTCATACACAACTTCTTCCAAGTTCATATCTAAGTGCAATGACAAGCCATCTCGAAAGAAGAAGTGCGATGCATGCATATTCTCTTGATCTTTTCTCAATTTATATTTGTTCATAAAAACTCAACATGTGAGTTGATGACTTGATAAATTCTTAATGATTAAAAGCATTTGTGAGCATGCAATAAGTTCAAAACAGCAAGAAAGTTCGACCATGACCAGATTTAGTGTAAGTAATTATTCCAATTACTAGACATGGCAAAAACTACAAAAAGTATAACACGAGTAATGTAGTAAGAACTTTCAGCATGTAAAAGGAATCACAAAGTCATATATGTATGAAATAATATGCTCATATTATTTTAATTTCAGATTCACACATAGACTTCCTAAGTTTCAAAAACTCCCCCTCAATTTAAGCCATGAGGATGCATAACCCCTATTTCACTACGAATGTAACAAAAACGAGTGAAATCCAAAGGTTTTGTAAAAATGTCAGCCAATTGTTGTTCGGTATCTACATGGTGAAGCACAATGTTTCCTTTTTCAACATTGTCACGGAGAAAGTGATACCTAATGTCAATGTGCTTAGTTCTAGAATGTTGCACGGGGTTTTTAGCAATGCAAATAGCACTAGTGTTATCACAGAACAGTGGAACACTATCTAGATCAACCCCATAGTCCTTAAGTGTTTGAACAATCCAAAGAATTTGTGAACAAGCACTAGCAGCAGCTAAATACTCAGATTCGGCTGTGGATTGTGCAACTGAACTTTGTTTTCTAGAGGACCAAGCAACAAGAGAATTACCAAGAAAATGACAAGCACCGGATGTACTTTTCCTATCAATCCTACAACCCCCAAAATCAGCATCCGAAAAAGCTTTCAAAGAAATGATTGAGGAAGAAGGAAGAAAAATGCCAAATTCTTGAGTTCCATGTAAGTACCTGAGAATCCTTTTGACGGCTTGACGATGTGAAACACGTGGGGAAGCTTGAAACCGTGCACAAGGACATACGCTGAATTGTATGTCCGGTCTTGATGCTGTAAGGTACAAAAGTGATCCGATCATACTTCTATATTCTTTTTGATCCACGGATTCACCATATTCATCAAGTTCAAGTGTTGTTGCTGTTCCCATTGGTGTCCGAAGAGGCTTGCTTTTGTCCATGTTGAAGCGCCTTAGGAGATCTTTGGTATACTTTGTTTGATGCACAAAGGTACCCTCCTTGGTTTGCTTGATTTGCAGCCCCAAAAAGTAAGTGAGTTCACCCATCATACTCATTTCAAATTCGGATCTCATCATTGCTGAAAACTTGGACACAAGATCATGAGAAGCACAACCAAAGATAATATCATCCACATACACTTGAACGAATAATGAATCATTGCCATGATTAAGCACAAAAAGAGTTTTATCAACCTTTCCCATTGTAAACCCCTTTTCAAGTAAGAATGTTTTTAACCTATCATACCATGCTCTAGGGGCTTGTTTGAGACCATATAAGGCTTTGGACAGTTTGTAAACATGATTAGGAAAATCTGGATTTTCAAAACCTGGTGGTTGTTTGACATAAACCTCCTCATCTATGTAGCCATTAAGAAAAGCACTTTTAACATCCATTTGATATAGCTTAAAACCTTTAGATGCTGCGAAAGCTAACAAAATTCTTATGGCTTCTAATCTAGCGACAGGAGCAAAAGTTTTATCAAATTCTAGACCTTCAACTTGAGTGAAACCTTGAGCAACCAACCTAGCCTTATTCCTAATCACAACCCCATCCTCACATTGTTTATTTTTATATACCCATTTAGTTCCAATTAAAGTGTGGCCTTGAGGTGGAGGTACAAGTTTCCAAACATTATTTCTTTCAAAATTTTCTAACTCTTCTTGCATGGCAATAATCCAAGATTCATTAGTGAGTGCGTGTGATATATCTTTGGGTTCAAAAGAAGCAACAAAAGCAGAATGAGCATGAGAGTTTGGATCGCAAAACCTGGACCGTGTGACTCGTTCATGCAAGCTTCCAATCATCTGTTGTGGGGGATGATCTTTGTAAAAACGTAGGGGAACAGATGTCTCACAAGCTTCTTTTTCATTAGGTTCATTGTAGATTGATGAGCTTGTGATTTGTGGACGATCAGGACCAGCAGAGGTGACAGCCGAAGCTTGTTCAATGTCCGGAGCTGGACACGTGTCAACTTCGGAACTACCAGGCAGTATCATCGGCTCTTCTTCATCTTCGAAAATACCCTCCCCCTGAGAATATGAATCTGGTCCTGCAACACCGGAGCTAGTACCTGGGCTAGCTTCATCAAAAGACACTTCACAAGTCTCCACAATTTTGTTAGTGTCAAGTAAAAGCACACGGTAGCCTCTAGTATGAGATGGATAACCAAGAAACATGCCATCATTGGATCTAGGTTCAAATTTATCAAGATTACCATGTTTCTTAACAAAGCATTTGCAACCAAAGACCCGAAAGTGTGTAACACTAGGCCTATGTCCAAACCGGAGCTCATATGGTGTTTTACCTAGCTTAGCACGCAAGAAAACACGATTTGAGACATAACAAGCGGTTGCTAATGCATCAGCCCAAAATTTCCTAGGGGTTTGATATTCATCAAGCATAGTCCTAGCCATCTCAACTAGGGTTCTGTTCTTTCTTTCTACAACACCGTTTTGTTGAGGTACATATGGTGAAGAAAATTGATGATCTATTCTATTTTCAGCACAAAAGTGATCAAAGAATTGATTTTTAAATTCAGTTCCATTATCACTTCTAATTGCTTTTAATGATCCTGGGTGTTCAATTGATAATCTAAGAAATAAAGTTCTAAAGTGACTAAAGACTTCATTCTTAGACGCCATAAAATACACCCAAGAATATCTAGAATAATCATCAACAATAACAAGAGCATACCATTTACCTCCGAAGGATTGAACACGTGAAGGTCCTACGGTGTCAAGATGCAAAAGTTGACATGGTTCAGTTGTCATGATCATTGTGAGAGGAGTATGTGAACCTGCAACCATCTTAGCATGTCTACAAGAAGAGCACACAATTTATTTGTCCCCTTTAAGCTTAGGCAGCCCACGTATGTGATCAAGAGCACTAACACGCGTTAGGCGATCAAAGCCTACGTGACCAAGTCTACGATGCCAAAAATATAGGTCCTTTGAATCATTAGCAACTAGACACCTATGCTTAGAAGAAGACATATCAAAATCAGCTTTAAAAACTCTTCCAAACCGAGACATGTTAAAAATAAGCTCACTATTTGAATCTACAACTTTGCAGCAGTTTTTATTGAAAGTAATTTCTAGACTTTCATCTAGCAATTGTGAAACAGAAAGCAAGTTATATTTCAAATTTTTGACAAGTGCCACATCCTTCAAAGTGTAGTGATCATTTACTCTAACCGAACCCTTAGCAATTATAGGAGTTGAAGAATTATCGGCAAAAGTAACATTCTCTACACGTGACACAAAGGTGAGGGAGGAGAACCAATCTTTGTTACCGGTCATGTGGTGTGAGCAACCTGAATCCACAATCCAAATATTCTCCTTCCTCAAGCGTGTAACCTCATCATCGTCACTGTTGTGTTCTGCTTCCTCCTGACTTGATCTTGATCTTGCTTTGCCCGCCATGAAGCATAAGTTGGCCAGATCATCATTATCTTCATCACTTTCAAAGTCTACATCACTTGAACTGAGCTCTTGAAGCGCGATGATGAAGCTGTTGATCATCTTGCGTCCTATGGTACCTTTCTTTTTCTTGTTGGAATTTCCAGAGGAGGTCCGGATCTTGCTTTGTTTTTCTTCCCGGGTGGTCGGACCTGAAAGGTTAGGGCATTCTGTACGAAAGTGTCCTGTTTTACCACATTCAAAGCAGCGTTGAGGTCCGTAGCTTCCTCTCCTTCTAGTTCTCACATTTTGCAATGCTTTTGAGAATCTAGTAGAGATGAATGCCAACTCCTCTTCTGGAATTTCTTCGATCTGCTCCAGGGTTAGTGAGGACAACAAAGCAAGAGTATTGCAGGATGATGATTGGCCGGAGCTAGACATATCACGTTGTGAGACAAATGCAATAGACTTGTTTGGGTTCTTACGTGCTAGGATGTCAATTTCATGAGTTTTTAGTTTAGAATAAAGTACATCTAATGTAAGAGAACTCATGTCAGTTGATTTACGAATAGATGTTACTTTCATCTCCCAAATTGTCATGTCTAATGCACTAAGAAGTTGTCTAGCATTCTCAGCATCAGAAAAATTTACATTGACACTACGTAAGTTGCTGAGAATTTTATTGAAACGAGCAAAGAGGTCATCGATCGACTCACCTGGTTGCATCTCAAAACGCATATATTCTTTCTTGAACATATCTTGTTTTACCTCCTTGATTGTATTGGAGCCTTCATGATAATCACAGAGAGCTCTCCAAACGTCGTATGCTGATCGGAGGTGCGCGACACGATCAAAGTCGCTTTGAGTGAGTCCTTGGATGATCAAGTTTCGGGCTTTGTTGTTGTTGTCGACGTCCCGGAGGTTCGTGGCTGTGACTTGATCATTGGGTGGCACTTCATAAGGCTTATACACCTTCTCCCATATTGCAAAGCCTTGTGCCTGGATAAAAGCCTCCATGCGTGCCTTCCAAACCTGAAAATCAATACCAGCAAACACACAAGGTTTGACGGAGTACTTCTCCATGATGATTAGTCAAAAACACGTGCAAATCACAAAGATTAGAGCACCGTGGCTCTGATACCAATTGTAGGATCGAAGAGCATGTGAAAAGCTACCAGAGGGGGGGTGAATGGTAGATTTAAAAATCTTACGCAGCGGAAACAATAAAACCCCAATCCCTTCGGTATAAAAACGATCTGTTTAAAGAATTCGTGTGTGAGACTAATCTAAACATGTTTCACCGTGACAAAAGTGATAGTTATCAGAGAGAATCAAGTCACGAAGACAATACAAAAAGAATTACTCAGATCCGTCGAGAACAACTCAAGTTATGATCAAAAGATCAAACACTGGTCAATCTGACCTACCCGAGAAAAACAGTTTCTGGAGTGCTGCAAAGAAACTCGTGTAGCTCAGAAACTACAAATCCAATGACCGTGACATTTTGACAGATGATAGACAATCAAGTTTTAAAGACAACCCAAAAAGAATCACGTCAATTGAATCTGTAAAACTCGAGTTATGATAAAACCACCGACAAAATGTAGTGCTGTCCAGAAACTCGACGAGTAAAACTTGTCTGGAACAAGTCGGACGAACAAGGCACAAAAGTTCCTTCAAACTACGAATTTTATTCAATAGAACACAAGAGGAACAGCCCCAAAGTCGTCTCTACGAGCTTTGGCCTTCCCTTGCTTATATAACCAGCCCTTAGGCCATCCCAATCTCAACTAGGACTCCAATTCTAATCCGATCACAATCGGAACTTACCATAACTGCTCAAGATTCTTCTATACGCAGATAGAAGCAATCTTAAGACTTCCAAACACCTTAGGAACGTATCCTACATTCCTAAACAACTCAATTTCGTGATACACACGAAATCCTAACATAACCAACTCGATACTTCCCATACCGAGCCATAACCGACTTTGCCGCAGCCAAAGTCTTCAACCGATACGATCCGATCCTTCCGATCAGATCTTCCTTCCATAATTCGTCTCTAGAAGCATATTGCCACGTCATGCACCGCATGCATACGTGCGAACACCTTCCTTCGACCTTCATATGCACTGCCCTTGATTCAATCATCCTGCGTGACCTCCTCACCCGCTCAACCACAGTTCCTCCCGAACTTGGTTGTTGGAACCTCATCTCCTCCTGAGACTAGTCCAATGAATCCTGTCACCAGCCATGACTTGAACTCAAGCAACACCTGCACATGAACAAACAAACAATCCATACGAGCACAAGTCCTCGACTTGACTCACGTTAGTTCAAAACACAACACCTTACGTGAGAACCTCACATAAGCATGTTGCAAAACCACAGTAGAAACGATATCAACCGTATCATCCAAAATGCACCAAAAACTTAGCAAATAAAAACTAAGCAATATTTCCGATCAAGTAAAGCAAGTACGAGACATTGCAAATAAAAGCAGAAGCACTTCGGTCAAGTTCCGGACCTTGCCAGAGCAACCCGGAGCTTGAGCCGGAGCTAATAAGAAACACTGCAGTCAAGTTCCGGACCTTGCCAGAGCAACCCGGAGCTTGAGCCGGAGCTAACAAAAGCTAGTAGAACCTAGCGCCGGAGCTTACCAAAACTAGTAGATTCTGGATCCGGAGCTTATCAAAACTAGTAGACCCTGGATCCGGAGCTTATCAAAACTAGTACTACCAAGCTTCCGCCGGAGCTTACAACAGCTAGCAAGACCTAGCGCTGGAGCTAACCAGAACTAGCCGGAACTAGTAATCCCAAAAGCCGGAGCTAGACAAAGTACGTTGGAGCTTAGCAAAAGCATGCCGGAGCTAACAAATATATGCCGGAGCTAAAGATAAAATTCACCGGAGCTAACCAAAGCTGGTCTGACCTTACCAAAAAGTCGGACCTAGCATCAAACGTAACCGGAGCTACCCAAAGCAAGCCGGACCTATCGTCGGACCTTGCTGTAGCTCGGGACTAGAGTCGGACCTTGATAAAAAGGTGTTTTTGTGATATTTAAAACTTTTATCATTAAAGCCAAGTGTATTCACTACAAGCCAATGTATTCAGCACACATAGGTCTTACACTCGCATGCCGGGGCCTCAGTGACCTCCGGCTCCATCGCCAGGTCTTCAACAATTTCTGGCTCAGAGGCCGGGATTACTACTTCCTCCGGCTCAACAGTCGGAGCATTCATCATTGCAGCACCAGGACCCGGAGTTTCAACTTCCAAGACAGGTGCCGCTGGCATGTATTCACTCCCGTGGTCCGGCGCTACCATGGGAACTTCTAGAGACGAGTCGAGGTCCATGACCACGACAGCCGGCGCCGGAGCTGTCGCAGCCTCAACCACCACTTGGGGCGGTACCGGGACAGGAGCAGAAGCTCCCACCCCCGCGGCCTTAGACGCTGTGGCCGAGGGTGGAGCCTCACTCCCCTTCTTGGGGACGCTGCAGATGATGGATGAAGAAAATTAACAAACAGTTGCTACAATTAAAATAATTATAAAAGGTAGAGATTAAAAATTACCTTGCGAGGCTTCCGCACCAGCTTGCGCGGAACCTCTTTCCAGGACATTCTGGGCTAGCCATAGCCGGCGCAGAAGCACCAGAAGGCCCCCGGGAACTTGCCGTGGCCGCAGGTGTTTCCCGAGTTGAGACTCCTCTTGATCGGGAAGAACCCCCGGACCTGGAGGCCTCCACCGGCCCAGGAGTCGGAGTAGTTCGGCCGGAGCTAACACCCCGGGAGGACCCCACTGCGGGAACAGCTGCACTCCGAGAGGACCCCACCGTAGGAACAGTCGCGTTCCGGGATGACCCCACTACAGGAACAGTCGCCGCAGCTGTAGAGGATCTTCCCCTCCGGGGAGAAGGAGCCGACGCAGAAGTAGCGGGCCCGACGGACCTTCCGTTAGCATACTGCAACTTCCTCTTCCGCCAGCTCATTGCCCTTGCTGACAACTTCTCCCTCGGCTTAGGAGCAGAGCCGGAGCCATCCTTGGGTACTCCAGGGATCGCTACCCCGGAGGTTGGACTTCTCTCGACAACACCGAGGTCGTCAAGTACAGGCATCTTTCGCCGGAGCTCCCTGCTAAACTCCACTTCCATGTTCAGAGAGAGGAAGGCCGACGGGGGAGTCAAGTCATCACCGTCGACGTCGATGCTGTGCTGGAATTTATTGAGGTGGAACTCCAAGGTTTTCCCCACCATGTTGGACTTCAACCCGGTCTCAACCCGGTCGTCATCCATCACGCTGTTGAGGGCCCAAGCGAGCTTCTCCCTCCTCTTCAGCGGCGCCCACCTGTTGACCAGGAAGTTGCAAAATACCGCCTCAGGAGTCAATCCTCCCTCCACGCAATGGCGAATCCTGGTCAGAACAGGATCGAAGGCGTCCACCAGCACCGGAGCTTCACTCCAGATCGTTGTGTCAATATTGGGGAGGCCTTCGGGAAGCTCCAGCTTCTCGTGCTCCTCCACCCGGATGACTATCCAGTCCTTCTTCCAATCGTCCCACTTCCCAGAAGGGAACGACCGGAGGTACTTGAATGGGCACTTCTTGCGCTTCATGAAGTAGTAGAAGCCAAGGTACTCATTGCTCCGGCCGGTGGTGTGGACGGTGAAGAAGGTCCGGAAGAGTTCAACGTAGGGGGGGATACCCACCCACATCTCACAGAAGTGGACGAAGATAGACACAAGGAGGATAGAGTGAGGGCCAAGGTGATATAACTGCAGACCATAGAAGTCTAGTAGCATCAAGAAAAAGGAAGAAAAAGGCGGGATCAACCCCACCATGGTGTACGAGGAAAAGTACACCATTTCGCCGGCGTGCTCCTTCTCGAAGGGGAGCTCTCTGCCGGCACGGACTGAGCGGGTGAAGAAGTCTGAGGACCACCCCATGAGGGCCCGGACCTTCTTCAAATCGCCTTCGGTCATCAAGCGGCTCTCGCGGAGTCCTAACTCCATCGCGGCACAGCTAGGCAAGAGAGGAAAAGTGAAGCACAAGTTGGGAGTTTGATCGCAAAAACAGATTAGAGGCATAAAGAACTCCCGACGGTGCGCACTTCCCTTCTTAAGTAAGCCCTCGCAACGCTCGGATGGAAACCGCAAGGAAGTCGAAGGTACCACCTAAAAATTCCACCAATGGGATGACAAGCAGGCCCGGGACCACCCCGACGATCAAGTCGAGGTTCTTACCCAGGTGAACGGTTGTCATCAAGAGGCGGGAAGCCCAAAGGCAGCGGCCTGACAAGGCGCGAGGAACCGATACGGTTTTCGTATCGGGAACCGGCGACCTTCAATTGCGTGAGAATTTAATTCCAAGTCCTTGCCAACTACACCCTCAAAGACCCTTGAAGACTCAGTTCAAAGGTCGCGAAGATGGACCCACCTTCGGCGGAATGACTTCCCCGGAAGTAGGTCCAGGGGGCCACTGTCGGTATCCTAGAAACCGTACACCCCTTGAGGTTATAAAGATCTCGAAAGAAAATCATCTACTTGGTTTGAAGACCCTCGAAGGCCCACATGTCAGACATAACCGGACCCGCTTCTCCAATATGGTTAATCCCTGGGTCGCCACGTGTACTACCAAACCGGAGCTACCACCCACAAGGGGGGAGCTCCGGACCATGTACCGAAATGGCACCCCCGGACTTAGCCCCTGACCGAGAGAAGCTCCGGACCTGACACGTGTCGGGCAATCCCGGAGCTACCTATTTCCCACAGCAAGCTCCGGAGCTGCCACGTGTCCAATCGTCGGATCTTCAGCTCCTAACCTCCGGAAGACCCTACAACCGCTCCGGATCTTCAAAGGAGAGCCAAGGACTTCAAGACCCGATTAAGTGTCATTAACGCCATATTAATGACGCTTAAACGGACGATGTTAACACCAGTAACGGTGCTATCAAAGCCCATTACAGGATCATTAAGAGAAATTAAACGTGTACCAATACTAGTAACCGCCGGGGCCACATGTCGGGCCAGGCTAACCTGTAACGGCCTACCCTTGTACTATAAAAGGACAGGCCGATGATACACACAGGGACACGTGCTTCATACGCTCATTACAAGCTCAAATAGCTAATACAACACCAACACACTTGTGGAGTAGGGTATTACGCTCAGGCGGCCCGAACCACGTAAATTCTTGTATCTCCTGTGTCAATTCTGACTCACCATCTTGAATCTCCGCGCGCCCACACCGAACATCAACTCCCCTATCACTTTAGCAGTGTAGGGAGATCTGCCGGTTCTCAACCGCCTACAGCGACCAATGAAGTTACACAAACCCATTAAAGAGTAAACCTAAGTAAGTGACTAGTGTGGTCGCAGGGTTCTGAATTAGGATGAATCGATGTGAAACCCTAGCCACACTTGCAAAAGAAGCGAGATCGGCATTGCTTGGACTCAGAGAGTTATAACAAACCCTATTAACCTAATGTGAGTACCAAGACAACATTCAAAGGACCTTTAGGTGAATCAGTCGCTACGACTATCTTCACAAGCATCGTCCAAGTTCTTACGTGACACTATTGCAGTGTCCTTTGCAAGTTTGACCAGATGAGCTCGATGAACTCCTGGAACTTGAACTTAAGGCATTACTAGGTTGCGACGACGTGCTTTGCCATCTCGGGAAGATCATCTCATCGACGTTCACATCGACCCGTACTCGTCCATGGTCGTGAGCGGAATCCTGAACACCACCTTATGAGTCACAAGGTTAGTGATGTTGACTCGATCGTCGGCAAGCAACTTGATGAACCTGTCGTCGATGAAACGGCACACCTAGTTAAGCAATTCTGCGGACGGTTGGTCGACACGAACAAGAAACCCTTATCCGAGATCCCCCTTGGTCTAGTTTTCCTTGTTGGTCGCAACATTCTTGCATTACTCAACCACAGATCATCGATGATAACCAACATCCGTGGTTTGACCTAGAAGGCATGTTCTCAAGCACCTTGGCTATACCTAGGACTCGATCACCCTCACATCGACTAAAACCTAATTTGGCTTGACAACTATTGTACGACGAGTCGTGCTTGTGTTTCAGCACCACGCACATCACAAGCATCCTTCATCTCGATGCCAGGGCACGCTGACGGCTCGGAGCGTCACGACAACGTCATGTGGTCAACAACGTCGATGGAGCATCACAAGCATGCACGGACAGGCCAACGTGATACAAACGATAAAGGAGGTCAACTTGGGGATTTCTATAGGAATGATATCAATGCAGAAAATGGACATACGGCTTGACGACACATGAGTACCATTAGCGATCACGATGAATGGACTTTGGTGTTGTCAAGCAAGGCATTTTAGGGCAAGGCTCACCTTGTAGGCATTTTGCCGAATATCTTGGGTGTGTACTTGATTTCGTCGCTTCATCACCATTCAAAGGGTATCTTGGCACATATCTTGGTTGATACCCCTGCATCACAGACCAGTTCTAAACATCAAAAAGTTGGTTCTTTCCTCGTGAACATTTCAGCGAACACCTTGGCTGCAGCACTGTTCAACTAATCTTTGCACAAATTAGAGCTAACCTAGGACCAGTTGTCGACACCATTGTGTCAAAGGCGTGTTCCCGAATTTCATCCATCACCCCAAACATTCGCCTTGCTTCCAGGACATAGCCATGGCACGAAACGTCGCAACAATGTTGAGGGGGGGGGGGGGAGGGGGCAGACAGGCACGGCCACGGCACACGAGTGAGCAGTAAAGTGCAGCAAGGAGCTCGACCATGGTGGCAATGGCGCGCGGTAAAGTGCGGCCAAGGCATGCTGGAGCAGGAGCAGATGGGGGTCAGGCCAGTGAGCAGCAATGGAGCAAGGCGCATGTAGCGGTGGGCGGCACGGGAGCTTGAGCATGGCCTCAGCAGAAAGGCGCAACGCGCGCGAGTAGGGGGTGACGGCCATCGCGCGGCGGCGGTGGACGCAAGCTAGGAGGGCTGGCTTGGTGGACGGCGGGGAGCTCCATGGCGGCCGCGCTAGGGCTAGTGGGACGCGCGACCGTGGGGAAGCGAGCTGTGCTCATCGGGAGCAGAGGCGGGCGTGTCGGGGCAGCTGGGACACGGGCCAGCGGCGGGCAGCTTCCGGTGCTGCAGGCGGCCGGGAGGAGGAGCGCAGCACGGCGCGAGCAGAGCCGGATGGCCAACGAGGGAGGCGCGCGGGTCGGTGGCCGTGTGGGGCGCCGTAGGGAGGTAGACAGCGAGGAGGCGTGCGGCACGATAGGGAGGGGGCACGCGCAAGGCAAGGGCGCGGAGCGACACCGCGGCGGCCAGGAGGTGGCGAGGTGCCGTGGTGCAGGGGTCGGAGGGAAGAGCGGGACTGGAAGCGGGAGTGCTTCCGCGCTGCGGTCGGGCGGCTATGGATAAAAACCAGGAGAGGAAGAAGCGAACTTGGTTTTGTGGCCATGAGGATAAACATGACATGTGGGACCCACTCTCTCTCCTCCCTTTTTCTTTCCAATTTCAAATAGAGCTAGCAAACATGCTTCACAAATACTCAACTTTGGCCCAATGACTAAATAAAATGTGAAGAATTTTATGGAGCAATCAGATTTCAGAACTGAGCAAGTTGAATTTTTACTCAGGTTTGAATTTGAATTCAAGTGGTGATACTTGACTCAATGAAATAAATAGTAAATTAGGTTCAAAAATCCTGAAACTTTGAAATTAACCTTTCTGAACCATAAGAGACCTCAGGAAAAATTTCGAGTTGATTTGGACAAGGTTAACTACAAAGTTTAAATTTGAAGTCGAATTTGATTAAACTCTCAGTACGTGTCCAATAAATGGAAAACGTGCTTCAAAAATTTTTGAAACTTTACCGAGAGTCAATTTGGAATATTAGAAGGTCATAGAAAAATTTACAGCCGTAGATTTGATTTTTTTTAATATCCCATTTTAGGGTTAGAATAATTCATTTTTCTTTCTCTCTCATTTGTTTTCTTTTGTCCTTTAATTTTTCATTGAAAATGTGAATACTTGGAAATTAAAGATTGTACACCTTAAGTCCCAATATACATTAGCACCCAGGTTTTATATGTAAAATTTTAACACGCCCCTATTTTTAGTGAACATTGATTAACTCATATGGTTCATGTGAGTTTGGATTCCCAAGTCCATTTTCAAAATTTTTAAGTTCGCATTTTTGCGTTTTTGTTCTTCCGAAAAGCGGGCTTTTACATTAGTCGACCACAAAAACTTGGCCCAAACGGAGCCAGGAGAGGTTCGGCCAAACCCTAGGATCGACCGACTCCTCCTTCGCGTCGCCCGCATTCTGTTTTTTTGTGTGGACTCTTCTCTCTTATCCCAACAAAAATCTCGGTGCTATCACGTCGTTCCCCACTTATTTAAGGACGGGAACAGAGAGGGAACCTTGCACCTCACAGAAAAACAATCGTCTCCTCTTTTCCCATCCAAGTCATGGCTGACAAGAACATGTCCCTCATTGTTCCTCTAGCTCAACCTTCAATCTGAGTGGAGACATCGTGCCGGCCAATGACAACACCACCCTCGCATTGGAGTCCATCATGGCATTATATGCTAAACCTCTCACCATGATCCTGCCGCCGATGTTGACTCCACGTGGGCGCAACACCACACCTCATCGTGTTGCCCGATCGCTCTCCCCTCGAAGGATGCCCATGAAGTCGCACATACCTACCCATCGGCCAGCTATGGCTGGCCTTAAGCCAATCAATACCCTTCTTTTTTCCTGAGAAAGACGAGTCTCTCCCAAAGATGCAGCGCAACGAGGAGTTTTTGTAAACTTTGAAGACCAAGAACGGTGACGTAGTAAGCCACCACTACAAGTCACCTACATGTTCCTCACCAGAACGTATGGGAGACTGCCTAATTATCCATGGGGTGTGCAAGCCTGAAGGAGGCTATGCAAAAGGATTTTTCAAGCGCGTGGATAATATGGTGATGGAGGAGTTGACGGGCTGGTCGCCCTCCAACATTAGGCGGCACCTCTCGCCGCCTGTCATCAAGGGGCCACCTGGCCAATTTGAGGACAGCAAAGGGAAATCTCCTCATGCCCCTAAAGTGGCACAACTTTCTAAGGTGTTAGCTTTTCTCCATTTGGAGAACAAGAAGCTATCTAACTTAGTGGTTGAAGGGCGCATCGAGAGGGCAGAGCTGAAGGATGAACTAATCTCCCTTAAGGAGGAGATCGACAGTGTTCGCTGTGGCATGAGCGCCAAGCTGCGGCGCTTTTGCAATTTCATTGGGGAGCCCGACATCTACAACGCACCATAGTTTAGATGTCCCGACAGCGTAAGATGCTTACTAGTTTTGGTTTCAATTTTATTCCAAATTTTTATTTTCTTACTTTAGAGTGAATAATGCAAGCATCCCCAATTTTTGAATTCATTGGAGTGAAATTACCGGTTCATTTAACACCAGTAAAGTTCCCCGTTTTAGTTTATTTTTTGTTGAATAAAGAATTCAGGGAACAAATGTGGGGGAGGCACCGCAAATTGCGAAATACCGACGTGAAAAAATTAGCGTTGCACCCCGAAACACGTCACAACCAAACATATGATTTCACATGTCGAAATAGAGCATCAAAGAGGCTAGATGGGGTTCAGCAGAACCCCATGTTCGACCGAACTGGTGTGGGCCCCACACGACTCCGTTTTGCTCCACAAAATCAGTTTGGACCACATTTCTTCGAATTCATGTGCTATCCTGCTGTTTAAGTTGATTTCCTATTTAAAATTGAATATTTAAAGTGAATCAACTCAACAATTGAAATTAAAACTTGGTAGTCAAGATTTGCTTGAGCTGAAAATTTGAATAATTTATATTTCAATACATTGCCTTATTTATGATTTCCACAATTAAAGTAGGAAAAACACATCATCTAAGTATTTGGCTAGTGTGACATGGTAAATGAGTTACTCTAGGAGACATCTCTTTGCTGGAAATTGATTTGAATATTTGCAAAAATTTGCAGTCTTGAACTTTGCCTAACCCTCTCATTGGAAATAAAAATGCCCACCAAGGCCATATGATATATTTCTTGAAAAACCACATGCGTATGCCACTTTGCATCTTCATTGAACTTTTTCAAACTCTTGACACTATTGAGTGACTCGCATTGCATCTTTGATTAGAAATTTCTCGTGCACTCCACCATATTCCATAAATTCCACACAATCACCATTAAGAGATACTCCATGGAAATTCTGAAAAATTCTCTCTCAATGAAAAGATGCACAAAAGGAGCAGAAGGCATGGCTATAAGACCTCAATTCAAAAAAAAAGAGCCAATAAGTATCCATGCTTCATCCTTGCACAAAAGAGAGTGATCAGTTAGGAGTCATCACCACCATTCATCATCCACCATACATAATAAGTGCACAAGAATTTCTTTAGTCATTGGTTTTTGATGCATGGTCGTCTCATGTGGATCCGTTTTTGACTTAGTGATATATGAATTGCAATGTGCGCCACATTTATCGCTACCAAGCCTCAGATATAGCCATACTTAGTGTAGGGACAAAAAGAAATTGGCAAAACATGCCAAGGTGATGATCAAAACACATTGAGAGATTTGACAGATCCCAAATGAGAGATAAAGGCAAATGCTTCTTTGACTTTCCAATATACAGGAAATTGTCAAATCATTTCAGCAAGACATGAACCAAGGGAACTACATTACAACCATTCCACTCTTCAAAAACCCAAGATCGATGTGATAGCCACATTCAAAGGGAATTCATGAATTTAGGTATAAGTTGAAATATCTAGTATTCTCATTTTCTAACTTACAAAAAGTTTATGACAACACTTTAGTTCTTCCTCTTGTCTTCACTCGAGGATGAGCAAATGACTAAGTGTGGGGGAGTTTGTTGACGGTCGTATTTAGACCGTCAATTCACCTCATAATGTGCCCAAAAGAGAAGCATAACATAGAGGTAGGGTTGAATACTAACCAATTTCACAAGTATTAGTGTTTATTTGTGTGCAGGTGAATTAATACCCAAAAGTACCAAGACATACATGGAGTAATCAATTAACTTGGATTCCAACGAATCAAGCGATGCCACATGTCATCACATGGATAAAATGGCCCACAAACAGTCATATCCAAGGCAATCCAATGACGTAGCACCCCAAAACATCAAGAGGACCCACCAGTCAGTGACATGGAGAAAGCACACGAGGATCAGCGCGAAGACTAGGTCGGCCGAAGCCCCTGTTCGGCTGAACCAGTCTTGGTGCCAAACTCGGTCCAATGACGCATGTCGACTCCTCCTGGCTTCCTGGTGGCGGGGATGACTAAATGACGCGCATTTGTTGGCGGGAACCAACCCTCCTCAACCTATAAATAACACCCCACACCTCACTTCACACACACCAAAAGTTGAGAATAGAATATCACTCCCAAGGTTTAGAGTAGTTCTAAAGGCTGCCAAGTAGAAGGAGAGTGTGGTGAAAAGTTTAGAAGAAGCAGGCTTGGGCTTGTCAAGTCCCTCTTCTACACTTGTACCCCTACAAAGGATTTATTCAAAGTAAACCTTTGTGAATTCAATTGAACTTTGATTTTCAATTCAAAGTAGTTTGCACAAGTAGTTACTTGTGGGTTCATTTCTTTAATTTATTAGAGGCTCTAGTTGTATCTTTGTGTTCGAAACAACTAGAGTAGTGATTTAGAACATAAGTGTGGTGCTTAGGTTAGAAATCACCAGTGAAAATCTTGTAGACCCACGGATTGAAGAGGTAGGTAGTAGGTGGTGACATCCCTATTTGTCCTTTGTAATCCTGCACGTTCAACTATGACATAGGCTCTTGGCGGGAGTCATCCTAGTGTTGCTAGGGGTAAACCCATGCCTGAAGCAAGCTGCTGTCGCAAATCTCTTTGAAATAGAACCAATACGTTGAATTCCTCTCATTTCATTGCCTAACAAACAACTTTGTGTCCTTGGGTGAATTAGTTCATAAGATGGGCAGACATGTTCCTTGGATTCGATACTTTTGAGAATACTCTTTAAGGGGAAGTGCTACATGATAGTTTCTGTGCGCTCGTGGATTTTTATCTGTGATGTACTATGACACCCGGTTCTAAAAATGAACCAAGTGTGATGTATATGTGTGCCCAGGATGTTCAACACACATACACGAGCGCATCACAAACGATATACAGATAATTACCACAACACAAGTTAATTAAGAAGGTACTTTTATTAAGATATTCAAATAATCCTCAAATTACAACTCAAATGATTATTAAGGATAATACTGCTGCAGCGGAAATAGTCTAATTAATCAAACTAAGCAGATAAGGTAGCACGACTCCATCCAACACCACAGGCAAGTTGACAGCAGCACACAGCCTAGTACTCCACATTATCCTCAGGAAACTCCCAAATATCACCTGAAACTGTTGGTGGAGGAATTGCAAGGACGAGTACATGTCGTACTCAACAAGTGTGGAAAAGAAAGACATATAGCTTAAACAAGGCATGGTAATAAACAATGGCTAATTGCTGAAAAGTACATTTAAAACGTGTAGAAAACATCATACTATGTCTATGTGAAGTAATCCCATCATATCCCACATAATTAACATAATAAGAAACCATAATCAATTATCCATCCATATACCAGATTATTACCATCATCATCATCCATGTATATTTATCATAACTCAATCCATAACTATAACCAAACCATTACTCAACCATAACCACCCCAAGTTCCACTCTAATCATGAAAGTTGTCCAGGTGCTCTTAACCGGGAGCGCGACTATCATGATGGTTTTTAACAATCTGCAGAGGTTGTACCACTTTATCCACAAGTTCGTCATTTCATCACTTGTCAGCGACTAATGAAACCTCCTTTATGCCAATTACACTTCCTTAGGTTTATGGCCAAGAGATCACAAAATAGTCTTTACAAAGGGACTACTAGCATATATGGACCCACTGAGGTTTCACCGGTGGTGATGTCTCCAACTGAGCACATCCTAAACAAAGGGCCCCCTCTTGTACCGTTCGGATCCCAAGGAGTGCCACTACTCATACAAACCCAATTCGACTCCCCTTCCCTGCTCTTCCAAATGGTCCGCCCAATACTAGCAACAACAACAACAACAACAACAACCAAGCATTTGTCCCAAACAAGTTGGGTTCGGGTAGATATGAAACCCAACAATTTTGAAAAAATGTAATAGAAAATAAGATGAAAGTAAAAATAATAATAATAAAAAATATAATAATAATAATAATAAATACAAATAAAATAAGATTCTACATTTTATTTATTTTAGAAATGGGTTAATAAGAAAGAAGATAAGTGTAACAAAATACGAATAAACTAAGATTCTGGCACATGAATTTCTAATTTCCATGCAGTGATATCATGAGCCAAATCTCTAGGTATGTCCCACTCCTTTAAGTCTCGTTTCACCGCCTCCTACCATGTCAACCTTGGTCAACCTCTACCCCTTCTAAAATTTTCTATACTCTTTATAATCCCACTGTAAACCGGTGATTCTGGAGGTCTCCGCTGGATATGCCCAAACCACCGTAGGCGATATTGGACTAGCTTCTCCTCAATCGTTTCCACCCCTACCGTATCACATATCACCTCGTTCCTAATTTTGTCTCTTCTTGTGTGACCGCACATCCACCATAGCATGCGCATCTCTACAACACTCATTTGTTGGACATGTTGCTGTTTAGTTGGCCAACATTCTGCTCCATACAGCATTGTAGGTCTGATCACCATCCTATATAATTTTCCTTTCAATTTTTGTGGAAATTTCTTATCACATAAGATTCTAGATGCTTATCACCACTTCATCCACCCGATCTTGATCTTGTGGCAAACATCTTTGTCAATATCACCATTGCTTTGTAACATTGATCCTAAATATCGAAATGTGTCCCTCCTAGGTACTACTTGTCCCTATAAACTAATATTTCCATCCTCGCACCCGACATCACTAAAGTCACATCTCATATACTCGGTCTTTGTTCTACTAAGTCTAAACCCCTTAGACTCTAAGGTCTGCCTCCATAGCTCTAATTTTCTATCAACACCATCCCTAGTTTCATCTATCAACACTACATCATCAGCAAAGAGCATACACCAAGGGATATCTCCTTGTATATCCTTCGACACCTCATCCATCACTAAGGAAAATATGTAAGGGTGTTCACAATCCGTTCCTGAGAAGGATTGTTCTCGAACCATGGCTATAAAGCCATGGCAAAGTTCATAGCGGGTTGAAGAAATAGGTTCCGCCGAAGGCGGTGGCTCACAAAACTTGCCCTTCGGAGCAGAATAAGAAAGAATGGTGGGTTGCTTCATTTATATGGTGGTGGTAAGGTAAGAATAAGAGAGGTAAGATGATAGATAAGGTGGATATGATATGAGGGTGATCTTGGCAACAGCGCCAAAAATACTTGTTTGTATTTATTAACACCACAGAGTTATCCGCAAGTGCACGGAAATACCGTTGTAGCACTTCCCCTTAAGGAGTATTCCCAATGGTATCGAATCCAAAGAACATGTGTGATAATCTTTCAAACTAGCTCACCCGAGGACACAAAGTTGTTTGGTAGGCAAGGAACATAGAGGAATTTAAAGTATTGATTCTAATTAAAGGTAGTTTGGAGTAGATGCTTGCTTCGGGCACGGGCATACTCCTAGCAATACTAGGACGACTCCCGCCAAGAGCCTATGGCATAGCTGAACGTGAAGGATTACGAAGGACAGATAGGGCTGTCACCACCTACTGCCTAACTCTTCAATCCGTGGGTCTACGAGATATCCACTGATGATTTATAACCTAAGCACCACGCTTACATTCTGAATCACTACTCTAGTTGTTTCGAACACAAAGCTACAACTAGAGCCTCTAATGAATTAAAGCAGTGAACCCACAAGTAACTACTTGTGCAAACTACTAAGAATAAAAGATCAAAATCGTATTGAATTCACAATGTCTTACTTGATTGAATAAAACCTTTGTAGGGGTACAAGTGTAGAAGAGGGACTTGACAAGCCCAAGCCTCCTTCTCCTAGACTCTTCACCACACTCTCCTTCTACTTTGGTAGCCTCTAGGACTACTCTAAACCTTTCGAGTGTAGCACTATTCTCAACTTTTGGTGTGTGTGAGAAGTGAGGTGAGGGGGTCTATTTATAGGTGGAGAAGAGTTGGTTCCCGCCACAATTAACGCGCGAATCAGTCACCATTGACTCCAGGGAGTCGGGAGGAGCCAACACGTGTAATTCGACCGAGTTTGGAACCAGGAAGAGGTCGGCCAAACCTGGTCAAGGCTCCCCTCGGGGAGTGCTTCCTCCAGGTGGCTTCCAGGTGGGCCCCCTTGATATATATGGGCGCAACACCATTGGATCTCCTCGTATTCTTCTGTTTGTGGGCCATTTGATCCATATGTTGCCACGCGTCATCGCTTGATTCGTTGAAATCCATTTTCATGGATTCATCCCTGCATGTTTTGGTATTTTGGGTAATAATTCACCTGCATACAAATAGACGCCAACACTTGTGGAATTGGGTTAGTGTATAACCCTACCACTATGTTTTGTATTTCTTTTATGCACATTATGAGGTGAATTGACGGTCAAAATGTGGTACTTAAGGACCGTCAACATATAGTTAGTTGTTTAGTTTCATATCCCTTGATACATATAGTTGGGGGAATTTTCTAAATCCATCTATCGCTTGCCTTTCTTCAGATGGTGAGGACTCACAAACAGAGGGATGCCAATGATGAGGAGAAGGGCAATGAAGCACCTCAGAAAAACTAGGGACCTGCCCAAGGAGCTATCAACCTCGAGCAACTATTGGCTATGCAAAACCCGCTCATGCAGACCATGATACAAACTATGGGATAGCTGCAGGCTGGTAACAACAACAATCAGCCCCACATGCCTCCACCGCCACCACCCCCACCTCCTCATAACCGGATGGGAGAGTTCATGAGGACCAGACCACAAACCTTTACTCAAGTTATTGATCCTATGGAGGCGGATGATTGGTTGAAGTCTGTGGAGGAGAAGCTTGCTATTGTCCAACGCAGCGACCGTGAGAAGGTTCTTTTTACGTCGCACCAACTGGTTGAAGCAGTTGCAGATTGGTGGGATTCTTTATGCAACACCCATGAGAATCAGGAGAGGATCACTTGGGCTGAGTTCAAAGAGAGCTTCCATTCTCATTACGTGCCAGAAGGTGTTATGATCTTAAAGAGGCAAAAATTTGAGAACTTGAGGCAAGGAAGATCAAGCGCGAGCGAATATCTTGGTAAATTCACCCAACTTTCAAGGTATGCGTCGAAAGATGTTAGTCGGGATAACTGGAAGCAGTATTTGTTTATGAGGAGCCTTAACAATGAAATCCAAGTGCAATTGCTCAAATGTGACTATGCAAATTTCGAGAAGCTTGTGGACAAGGCCATTGTGGTTGAAAACAAAGTTTGAGAGATGGAGCAAGAAACTAAGAGGAAAGCACCATATCAAGGACAGCCACAAGGAAGCAATGTTCGCCCACCTCGCGCCACCCAATGCGCCATACTACGACCCCTTGGCTCTTGCATATCGCCCTACTTATCCTCCATTTCCAGCTCAACACGTGCAGCAGCGCCCCGCCATGCAAGCACCTCGTCCTCCAATGCCTCAAGTGCCTTGCGCCAACTTTCCTACAAATGTTCGAAATCAAGTTCGTCCAAATAATTTCAGTGCAGCAAGGAAGTGATATACTTGTTGTGAAGCAGGACACTTTGCATTTCAATGTCCTAAGTCAAGCCTTGGTCAAGGAAGCAATGTTCCAAGACAGAACCCAAGACCAAATGGAGGAGCGCCACAAGGCAACCGTGGACAGTAGAATTTTGCTCGTGGCAATGTGAACCATGTCTCTACGGAGGAAGCACAACAAGCGGATGACGTGGTGATTGTTATGTTTCTCGCAAACTCCAACCCACGACTATGCTATTTGATTCTGCATCATCACATTCATTCATTGTATCAAAGTATGTGCTAAGTATAGTTTGCCCATATCTCATATGAAGTATACTTTGTTGGTTAAGTCTCCTGGTGGGGAGATGAGGACGAATATAGTATGTCCAAAGGTAAGCCTTAGAATAAGGGGGTAGACTTCTTTGCCAACCTCATTGTTTTGGATTCTCAAGGATTGGGCATAATACTTTGTATGGACTGGTTAAGGAAGCACAATGGGATTATTCAATGTGCCATTGTGACGCCCGGTTCCAAAAACTGAACCAAGCTAACGCATATGTGTGCCCAGGATGTTCAACACACATACACGAGTGCAATCACAAAAGAGTATACAGAAAATTACCATAGAACAAGATTAATTATCAGATTTATTACACAAACCATATTATCCTCGAATACAAGCTCTAATGAATATTAATGACAAGTTTAACTAATGCAGCGGAAATAAACTAATTAAGCAATCTAAGCAACTATGCAGCATAAGCGACAGGGTATATATATTTGCAGCTCCAATCAACACCACAGGAAAAGCTGACGGTAGACACGGCCTAGAACTCCGTATTATCGCAATTAAACTCCCAATCCTGACCTGCAACTGTTGGGGTGGGGATTGCAAGAGTGAGTACATGTCGTACTCAGCAAGTGTGGAAAGTATGACATGTGGCTGATTCAAATGACGACAATAATAATGGCTAAGTGTTGAAAAGTACAGTAAAACATTTGAAAAGCAATATGTATATTATATGTATGTGAAGTAATCCCATCATAATCACGAGTAATACCATAATACCAAACTGAATTCATTACCATCATTAATAATTCCAGATTTCACCATTGCCAATAACCATATTCAATACTAAAAATAAATCCATAACCAACCATAACCATCACCATAACCATTACCATAACCATTACAATAACCATTACCAATACCAAATTCCCTCTAATCATGGAAGTTGTCCAGGTGCTCATAACCGGGAGCACGGCTATCATGATAGTTTTATTTAACTCTGCAGAGTTTGTACCTCTTTACCCACGTGTTCGTGATTTCATCACCTTTCGGCGACTAAGAACCTCCCTTATGCCCATGACCCGTCGGTCACATTACACACTTCCGTTGGTGTGTGGCCAAGAGATTACAAAATAGCCTTTACAAAGGGATTACTAGCCTATTTAGACCTCACTGAGGTTTCACCGGTGGCGATGTCTCCCGCAGAGCACATCTTCAACCAAGGGCCCCCTCTTGAGCCATTCGGATCCCAGAGTAGTCCCACCAATCATCAACAACCCAATCCGACTACCCCTTCCCCGAGCATCCACAATGGTCCAAACAGCACTAGCAAAGCCCTAATTAATCAGCTATGCCGCACCCATACTTGGCCTCGTGGTGGCACTGTAGTCCTGGCTTATTCTCGCATGAACCGGTCCTTAGATCTAAAGCAAGCAAACCACCATAACATCCAACCCATCCACATACCAGGCTTGCTTAGATCACCCATCGTATTGACCAGTTCACATTAACCAGAATATCATTGATGCATAATGAAATGTGTAGTGTTGTTTTCCATCCCAATTAGTTAAGCGAAGCAAAAAGGTAAAAACCCTTCTCGACTCTCTACCATAAATTCCAGGTGACAAGGGTGGTTTAGCAAATCTAGTAAACTTCCTACCATAGGATTCCCATCAAATTGACACAGCATGCAGTTTTGCAAACAAAACATTTATTTTAAAACAACAGGATCAATATGCTTCAAGGACACTTGCCTTGCTCTTGCTGTTGATTAGGGTCAAACCCTTCAAACTCTTGATGTTGTAGATCCTCTGTGGCACTCTCTAGCGCAAATCCGTCTAATCCACACAATAAACATACAAGACAAGAAACACAATCAATGAGTGCACAAATATTACTCAATATGACATGACATGCATGATTGATGCAAATGCAAGGTAGAACTTGTTACTAGATTGCTTTTAATGATCACTGACTAGCTCTAATAGATTTTAACAAGTTTATACAGGTTTGGGGTCGATTAGATCAAATTTTAGAGTCAATTCAACACAATTTAACCAGGAAGATCGGACTAGTCCGCTAGGGACCGGACAAGTCTGCACTTGACGAGATCAGCAGATTAGGGTTTTCTAGATCGACGCGAATTTGAAGATTAGGGGTTGAATTGACTTAAGGAAAAGAGAATAGAAGGTATACCAGGTGTTTAGAACTCCAATGAACCAAGAAACTTGGAGGTAACACTTGGATCTTGATGATCTAGGGTTGGTGATGAACTTGGAGATGAATTGGTGGTGAAGGAAGAAATTTGGTGGAGATCTTGATCCCTTTTCGTTTCCTCCTCTTCTTCCTCTTGCTTGGGATCTTCTCCTCCCTCCTTGATGGTGGCTCCCCACGAACTAGGGTTTGGGTGGGTGGAAAAGTGGCAAATAGATGTCAAACCAAGGGGTGGGGCTGTTTATATAGAGGTGGAGGCTAGGGTTAGATGGATTTCGAGTTTTGGGATGAGTAGAGGCCGGTTTAGAGTCCCACATGGGCTCTAAAAGAGTTAGGCACGACGTCCCTAGGCCCACTTAACGTGAAACCAAAGAAACAAGTCGTAAAACAAAAGGTCAATCTCGGAGTCACGAAATATCGGACAAGTCCGGACAGGATCGGACTAGTACGAAGTCGTCCAGAGAGAAAATCGGACAAGTCTGGCCTAAAATCGGACAAGTCCGATCTTAGTCAGAAAGGAAAACGGACAAGTCCGCTCGAACACCGGACTAGTCCGGACAAGTCCAGGGACTTAGCAAATTTTCAAGGATTCATGGAATACCGGACTAGTCTGCACAAGATCGGACAAGTCCGAAGTTGTCCAGAGGCAAATATCGGACTAATCCGCAGCAAAAACGAACAAGTCCATTTTTAGACAGAGAGAAATCGGACTAGTCCTCAGCAAAACCGGACTAGTCCGCACTTTCCTACATTTTTAAGTGCGGTTTTGTTCCAAATCAATTTTAAACTTGTTCCTCTTGTTATGGGTTAATGTTAAACATGTATATGAATGTATGCAAGGCATGATGCATGAAAATGAGGGTGTTACAAACCTACCCCCCTTAAAATGAATCTCGCCCTCAAGATTCAACGCGGAAGAGAAGAGATAGGGAAATTCCTTCTTGAGATCATCTTATAGCTCCCAAGTTGCTTCTTTTCCGGTATGGTGCTTCCATTGGACTTTACACCATCGAATCACCTTGTTCCTTGTGACTCTCTCCTTGGTTCCCAAGATTTTGACCAGTTGTTCGGCATAAGTCAAATCTTCCTCTAGTTCCAATTCTTCCATTGGCACTTGTTCTTCCGGTACCCTAAGACACTTCTTGAGTTGGGAAACATGAAACACATCATGTACGTCTGAAACATGAGCTGGCATCTCCAACTTATATGCTACTTTTTTCTTTTGTCCAAAATCTTGAATGGTCCAATGTAATGAGGTGCTAGCTTGCCTCTTATGTTAAACCTCTTATGACCTCTCATTGGTGACACCTTGAGGTAAACAAAATCTCCCAATTCAAAGGTTAACTTCCTTCTCCTATTGTCCGCATAGCCTTTTTGTCTTGATTGGGCAGCCCTCAAGTTTTCACGAATTATTTGGACTTGCTTTTCGGCTTCTTGCAACACGTCCGGACCAAATACTTGAGTTTCTCCTGCCTCATTCCAGAATAAAGGTGTCCTACACTTCCTCCCATAAAGCGCTTCATATGGTGACATCTTCAAACTTGCTTGGTAACTATTATTGTATGAAAATTCCGCGTATGGCAAGCTTTTGTCCCAACTTTTCCGATGCTTTAAAGCACAAGCTCTTAACATGTCCTCCAAAATCTGATTGGTCCTCTCGGTTTGTCCATCCGTTTGAGGGTGATATGCTGAACTAAAATTCAACCTCGTTCCCAAGGCTTCATGCAATTTTTGCCAAAATCTGGAGGTAAATTGAGAACCTCTATCCGAGACTATCTTCTTCGATACTCCGTGTCGACACACAATATGCTCCTTGTATATTTCGGCCAATCGTGCAGCTGTATATTTGGTCTTTACAGGGACAAAATGAGCTGACTTGGTTAAGCGATCCACAATTACCCAAATTGAGTCATACCCGGACTGAGTACGCGGTAATCCAACTATGAAGTCCATACCAATTTCTTCCCACTTCCATTCCGGAATCTTCAACGGTTGCAATAATCCGGCTGGCCTTTGATGTTCTGCTTTAACTCGTTGGCACACATCACACAATGCAACGTATTCGGCTATGTCCTTTTTCATGTTGGCCCACCAATAGCATGTCTTCAAGTCCTTGTACATCTTTGTACAACCGGGATGAATTGAGTACGGCGAGTCATGTGCCTCCTTAAATATTGTCTCCCGAATATGCTTTACATTAGGCACAACGATCCTCTTTCCAAGCCATAAGGTACCATGTTCGTCTTCATCAAATCTGAATTCTCCCCCTTCTTCGATTCTTTCCTTGATTTCCTTGATCTCCTCATCCGTGGTTTGTGCTTCTCGAATTTCTTGCTCCAAGGTCGGATTTAACTCCATCATCTCCATCTCATTTACAAACCCGAGGTTCAACCGTTCAAACTCCTTACATAACTCGAATGGTAACTCTCGAACCGTACGTTGATGACTTACTCCTTTTCTACTCAAAGCATCGGCCACTACATTGGCTTTTCCCGGATGATAGTTGATCCCCAAATCATAATCTTTGATGAGCTCCAACCATCTTCGTTGCCTCAAGTTCAGATCTGTCTGTGTGAAAATATACTTCAAACTCTTATGATCCTTGTAAATTTCACACCTATGTCCAAGAATATAGTGTCTCCAAATCTTCAATGCATGTACCACGACTGCGAGTTCCAAATCGTGCGTGGGGTAATTTTGCTCATGTTTCTTCAATTGTCTTGATGCATAGGCGACCACTTGACCTTCTTGCATCAATACACAACCAAGTCCTTGTCTCGATGCATCACAATAGATGTCGAAACTCTTGCTTACATCCGGCAATACCAAAACTGGGGCTGTTGTCAACCTCTTCTTCAACTCCTCAAAACTGTTTTGACAAGCTTCAGTCCATTGGAACACCTTTCCCTTCATTAGCAACTCCGTCATAGGCTTTGCTATCTTGGAAAAATCCTTGATAAACCGACGGTAATATCCAGCCATCCCAAGAAAACTCCTTATTTCCTTGACGTTTTGCAGTGGTTCCCACTTCAACACATCTCTTACTTTTCTGGGGTCAACCGATACTCCTCTTCCTGAGATTATATGACCCAAGAATGGCACCTCTTTCAATCAAAACTGACACTTGTTGAACTTGGCATACAATCGATGCTCCCTCAATTTCTGCAACGTAAGCCTCAAGTGTTCCTCGTGTTCCTTCTCATCCTTCGAGTAGATCATAATGTCATCAATAAACACCACAACGAACTTGTCCAAGTACTCCATGAAGACTTTATTCATGAGGTACATAAAGTAGGCAGGCGCATTTGTCAATCCAAAAGACATCACAGTGTACTCATAAGATCCATACCGTGTCCTCAAAGCTGTCCTGGGTATGTCCGATGGTCTAATCTTCATTTGAAAGTAACCTGACCTCAAATCAATCTTGGAAAACACACAGGCACCTTTCATCTGATCAAACAAATCCTCTATACGGGGCAAGGTATACTTGTTCTTGATTGTTACCTCGTAGAGAGCTCGGTAATCCACGCAAATCCATTGGGATCCATCCTTCTTGTCCACAAATAGAACGGGTGCTCCCCAAGGTGAAGAGCTAGGGTGAATAAAACCCTTCTCTAATTGCTCTTGAATCTGCTTCTTGAGCTCCGCTAATTCCATAGGAGGCATCCTATACGGACTCTTAGCTATAGGTGCAGTTCCAGGTATTAAATCAATAACAAACTCAATGTCTCGATCGGGTGGCATACCTGGCAACTCGTCCGGAAAAACATCCAAAAATTCACACACTACCGGAATCTCCTCAATTGCGACACCGTCCATATGATTCAATTCCAATTGTTTCGGTGCGGTTTGAGATGCTTCAAATTCTATGGTGATCCCTTCTTCATTGGTCAACTTCACCGTCTTCGTGGCACACTCAATAACTCCATTGTGCTTCCTCAACCAGTCCATACCAAGTATAATATCCAACCCTTGAGAATCTAAAACAATGAGGTTGGCGGAGAAGTCTACCCCCCTTATTCCAAGGCTTACTTTTGGACATACTATATTTGTCCTCATCTCTCCTCCAGAAGACTTAACCAATAGAGTAAACTTCATATGAGAGATAGGCAAACTATACTTGGCAACATACTTCGATGCAATGAATGAATGCGATGCTCCAGAATCAAATAACATAGTCGCGGGGTTGGAGTTTGTGAGAAACATACCAATGACCACATCATCCGCTTGTTGAGCATCC
Organism: Tuctoria greenei; assembly: GCA_036927565.1. NCBI lineage: Eukaryota > Viridiplantae > Streptophyta > Magnoliopsida > Poales > Poaceae > Tuctoria > Tuctoria greenei. Next base: position 35,440,487 of record JAYESD010000004.1, read on the forward strand.
TCCGTTGAGACATGGTTCACGTTGCCACGAGCAAAATTCTGCTGTCCACGGTTCCCTTGTGGTTGTCCTCCATTGGGTCTTGGGTTTTGCCTCGGCGCATTGCTTCCTTGACCAAGGCCCGACTTAGGACATTGATGCGCAAAGTGTCCATCTTCTCCACAGGTATAACACTTCTTAACCCCACCGGAATTGTTGGCACGATCTTGGTTTTGAGCATTGGCTCCAGGAAAATCAGCACGAGGTGCATAAGGCATTGGAGGCCTAGGTGCTTGCATAACAGGGCGCGGCTGCACAAACTGAGTTGGGCGTGGTGCATAACCAGGGCGCTGAGCAGGAATAGAGGAGCTGTAATGAGGCGCATTGGGCGGCGCAAAGCAAGGGCGCACATTACTTCCTTGTTGCTGTCCTTGATATGGTGCCTTCCTCTTGATTTCTTGCTCCATTTCACGGATCTTGTTCTCAACCACAATTGCTTTGTCCACAAGCTTCTGGAAATTGACATAATCACATTGAGCAATTGCACTTGGATCGTATTGTTCAATCCCCTCATGAACAAGTATTGCTTCCGGCTGTCCCGACTAACATCCTCAGGCGCATATCTTGAGAGTTGAGTGAACTTATTGAGATATTCACTCACGCTTGATTTTCCTTGTCTCAAGTTCTCAAATTCTTGCCTCTTCAACATCATAACACCTTCCGGCACATAATGAGAACGGAAACTCTCCTTGAATTCCGCCCAGGTAATTCTCTCTTGGTTCTCATGAGCATTGCAATAAGAATCCCACCAATCTGCAGCTGCTCCAATGAGTTGATGAGAAGCAAATAGCACCTTCTCCCGGTCACTGCATTGGACAATGGCTAGCTTCTTCTCCACGGACTTGAGCCAATCATCCGCATCCATAGGGTCTGCGGCTTGAGCAAAGGTTGGCGACCTAGTCCTCATAAACTCTCCCAATCGGTTATGAGGAGGTGGGGGTGGCGGTGGAGGCATGTGGGGCTGATTGTTGATATTGCCAGCCTGCAGCTGTCCCATAGTCTGTATCATGGTCTGCATGAGCTGGTTTTGCATGGCCAATAGCTGCTCAATGTTGATAGCTCCCTGAGTAGATCCTTGTCCGATGTTGTTCTGAGGTACTCCATTGTTCTCCTCCTCATCATTGCCATCCCTCTGGTTGCGAGTCCTCACCATCTGAAGAAAAGCAGTAGGTAAGAATTAGAAAACGTCCCCAACTATATGCATCAAGGGATATGAAACTAAACAACTAGCTACACTAGCCTAGGTGGACATGGCAATGCTAAAGCATCCCAAAATCCTCTATTAAACACACAAGCAACCAATATATATAGCAAACAGCACTCCAAGCAAAAACACATCGATTCCTGAGTGCTCCTATGTGCTCTAAAGTGTCCATTCTATCTAGGCTGCGTCCTACGGTCAACCTGTGGCTCTAATACCAATCTGTGACGCCCGGTTCCAAAAACTGAACCAAGCTAACGCATATGTGTGCCCAGGATGTTCAACACACATACACAAATGCAATCACAAAAGAGTATACAGAAAATTACCACAGAACAAGATTAATTATCAGATTTATTACACAAACCATATTATCCTCGAATACAAGCTCTAATGAATATTAATGACAAGTTTAACTAATACAGCGGAAATAAACTAATTAAGCAATCTAAGCAACTATGCAGCATAAGCGACAGGGTATATATATGCGCAGCTCCAATCAACACCACAGGCAAAGCTGACGGTAGACACATCCTAGAACTCCGCATTATCGCCATTAAACTCCCAATCCTGACCTGCAACTGTTGGGGTGGGGGATTGCAAGAGTGAGTACATGTCGTACTCAGCAAGTGTGGAAAGTATGTCATGTGGCTGATTCAAATGACGACAATAATAATGGCTAAGTGCTGAAAAGTACAGTAACACATTTGAAAAGCAATATGTATATTATATGTATGTGAAGTAATCCCATCATAATCACGAGTAATACCATAATACCAAACTGAATTCATTACCATCATTAATAATTCCAGATTTCACCATTGCCAATAACCATATTCAATACCAGAAATAAATCCATAACCAACCATAACCATCACCATAACCATTACCATAACCATTACAATAACCATTACCAATACCAAATTCCCTCTAATCATGGAAGTTGTCCAGGTGCTCATAACCGGGAGCACGGCTATCATGATAGTTTTATTTAACTCTGCAGAGTTTGTACCTCTTTACCCACGTGTTCGTGATTTCATCACCTTTCGGCGACTAAGAACCTCCCTTATGCCCATGACCCGTCGGTCACATTACACACTTCCGTTGGTGTGTGGCCAAGAGATCACAAAATAGCCTTTACAAAGGGATTACTAGCCTATTTAGACCCCACTGAGGTTTCACCGGTGACGATGTCTCCCGCAGAGCACATCTTCAACCAAGGGCCCCCTCTTGAGCCATTCGGATCCCAGGGTAGTCCCACCAATCATCAACAACCCAATCCGACTACCCCTTCCCCGAGCATCCACAATGGTCCAAACAACACTAGCAAAGCCCTAATTAATCAGCTACGCCGCACCCATACTTGGCCTCGTGGTGGCACTGTAGTCCTGGCTTATTCTCGCATGAACCGGTCCTTAGATCTAAAGCAAGCAAACCGCCATAACATCCAACCCATCCACATACCAGGCTTGCTTAGATCACCCATCGTATTGACCAGTTCACATTAACCAGAATATCATTGATGCATAATTAAATGTGTAGTGTTGTTTTCCATCCCAATTAGTTAAGCGAAGCAAAAAGGTAAAAACCCTTCCCGACTCTCTACCATAAATTCCAGGTGACAAGGGTGGTTTAGCAAATCTAGTAAACTTCCTACCATAGGATTCCCATCAAATTGACACAGCATGCAGTTTTGCAAACAAAACATTTATTTTAAAACAACAGGATCAATATGCTTCAAGGACACTTGCCTTGCTCTTGCTGTTGATTAGGGTCAAAGCCTTCAAACTCTTGATGTTGTAGATCCTCCGTGGCACTCTCTAGCGCAAATCCGTCTAATCCACACAATAAACATACAAGACAAGAAACACAATCAAAGAGTGCACAAATATTACTCAATATGACATGACATGCATGATTGATGCAAATGCAAGGTAGAACTTGTTACTAGATTGCTTTTAATGATCACTAACTAGCTCTAATAGATTTTAACAAGTTTATACAGGTTTGGGGTCGATTAGATCAAATTTTAGAGTCAATTCAACACAATTTAACCAGGAAGATCGGACTAGTCCGCTAGGGACCGGACAAGTCCGCACTTGACGAGATCAGCAGATTAGGGTTTTCTAGATCGACGCGAATTTGGAGATTAGGGGTTGAATTCACGTAAGTAAAAGAGAATAGAAGGTATACCAGGTGTTTAGAACTCCAATGAACCAAGAAACTTGGAGGTAACACTTGGATCTTGATGATCTAGGGTTGGTGATGAACTTGGAGATGAATTGGTGGTGAAGGACGAAATTTGGTGGAGATCTTGATCCCTTTTCGTTTCCTCCTCTTCTTCCTCTTGCTTGGGATCTTCTCCTCCCTCCTTGATGGTGGCTCCCCGCAAACTAGGGTTTGGGTGGGTGGAAAAGTGGCAAATAGATGTCAAACCAAGGGGTGGGGCTGTTTATATAGAGGTGGAGGCTAGGGTTAGATGGATTTCGAGTTTTCGGATGAGTAGAGGCCGGTTTAGAGTCCCACATGGGCTCTAAAAGAGTTAGGCACGACGTCCCTAGGCCCACTTAATGTGAAACCCAAGAAACAAGTCGTAAAACAAAAGGTCAATCTCAGAGTCACGAAATATCGGACAAGTCCGGACAGGAGCGGACTAGTCCGAAGTCATCCAGAGAGAAAATCGGACAAGTCTGGCCTAAAATCGGACAAGTCCGATCTTAGTCAGAAAGGAAAACGGACAAGTCCACTGGAACACCGGACTAGTCCGGACAAGTCCAGGGACTTAGCAAATTTTCAAGGATTCATGGAATATCGGACTAGTCCGCACAAGATCGAACAAGTCCGAAGTTGTCCAGAGGCAAATATCGGACTAATCTGCAGCAAAAACGGACAAGTCTGCTTTTAGACAGAGAGAAATCGGACTAGTCCTCAGCAAAACCGGACTAGTCCGCACTTTCCTACATTTTTAAGTGCGGTTTTGTTCCAAATCAATTTTAAACTTGTTCCTCTTGTTATGGGTTAATGTTAAACATGTATATGAATGTATGCAAGGCATGATGCATGAAAATGAGGGTGTTACAGACATGAAGACAGTGAAGTTGACAAATGAAAAAGGGGTCAACATAGAATTTGAAGCATCTCAACACTCACCTAAGCAAGTGGAGCTGAATCAAAAGTATGGTGCTGTAATTAAGGAGATTCCAGTGGCGTGCGAGTTTTCAGATGTGTTTTTGATGAGTTGCCAGGTATGCCACCTGATCGCGACATTGAGTTTGTTATTGAGTTAATACATGGAACTGCACCTATAGCTAAGAGGCCATATCGGATGCCTCCTAAAGAGTTAGCGGAGCTCAAGAAGCAAAGTCAAGAGCAGCTAGAGAAGGGTTTCATTCATCCAAGCTCATCACCTTGGGGAGCACCAGTGCTTTTCATGGACAAGAAGGATGGATCCAAAAGGATGTGTGTGGATTACCGAGCTCTCAACGAGGTGACAATCAGGAACAAGTATACATTACCCCATATAGAAGATTTTTTTGACCAGATGAAAGGCCCTTGTGTTTTCTCCAAGATTGACTTGAGGTTAGGTTACTTACAAATGAAGATCAGATCGTCAGATATACCCAAAACGGATTTTCTGACACGATATGGATCTTATGAGTACACCGTGATGTCTTTTGAATTGACAAATGCACCTGCGCACTTTTTGTACCTCATGAATAAGGTCTGCATGGAGTACTTGGATAAATTTGTTGTGGTGTTCATTGATGACATTATGATCTACTCGAGAAGCAAGGAGGAGCATGAGGAGCATTTGAGGTTCACGATGCAGAAATTGAGGGAACACCAATTATATGCTAAATTCAGCAAGTGCCAGTTTTTGTTAAGGGAAGTCTCATTTTTGGGGGAACTGCCATAGAATGTGAAGGAAAAAAGGAGTTTCCTTGGGATGGCTGTATATTAACGTCGGTTCATCAAGAACTTTTCCAAGATAGGCAATCCAATGACTGAGTTGTTAATGAAGGGGAAAGCATTCCAATGGACTCAAGCTTGTCAAGACAGTTTTGAGGAGCTTAAGAAGAGGTTGACAATAGCACCTGTCTTGATTTTGCTGGATGTGAGCAAAAGTTTTGATACCTATTGTGATGCCTCAAGGAAAGGACTTGGATGTGTGCTCATGCAAGAAGGTCAAGTAATAGCCTATGCATCAAGGCAATTGAAGAAACATGAGCAGAATTATCCTACACATGATCTTGAACTTGCAGCCGTAGTGCATGCCATGGAGATTTAGAGACATTCCATTCTTGGTCATAGGTGTGAAATTTATAGGGATCATAATAGTCTCAAGTACATATTCATGCAAATGGATCTGGATTTGAGGCAACAAAGATGGTTGGAACTCATCAAGAATTATGATGTGGGAATCAACTATCACCCAGGGAAGGCTAATGTAGCCGCTGATGCCTTGACTCGAAAAGGAGTAAGCCACCAACTCACGGTTCGAGAGTTACCATCCGAGCTATGCAAGGAGTTTGAATGGTTGAATCTGGGATTTGTGAATGAGAAGGGAATAATTGAGTTAAATCCGACCTTGGAGCAGGAAATTCTGGAAGGACGGACCAAAGACGAGGAAATTCAGGAAATCAAGGAAAGGACCCAAAAATGGAGAGAATTCAGGTTTGATGAGGACGAACAAGGTACTTTATGGCTTGGAAAGAGGATTGTGGTTTCTAATGTGAAGCATCTCCGAGAACCGTTCATCTCGGTTGTACAAAGATGTACAAGGACTTGAATACATGTTATTGGTGGGCCAGCATGAAAAAGGACATAGCTGAGTATGTAGCTTTGTGTGATGTGTGCCAACGATCAAAGCTGAACATCAAAGGCCAGCTAGATTATTGCAGCCATTGAAGATTCCAATGTGGAAGTGGGAAGAAATTAGTATGGACTTTGTCGGTACCTAGCAGATCGGGTACCCTCGCGCACAAGCTAGAGCTGCCAAGGTGCCTCACCTCCCAACAGAGACAGGGTCCGAGGGCGCCACGTGTTCAAAGAAACCTGGACACGACAACCTCAGATGGGAAGACCAGGGTGCCCACAAGACATCCAAAATGGGAGAGCTCAGCTCCACCTTGACAACAAGCTCCTAGGCAGCCACGTGTCCAACAGGACAGGACCCGACCTCCTCCGCAGGGTTGAGCTCCCAACCTGCCACGTGACCCACAAAATCAAGACCTGGTCTCCTCCACGAAGGTGAGCTCCCAAGCTGCCACGTGGCCCACAAAGTTGAGACCTAGCCTCCCCCACGGAGGTGAGCTCCCAAGCTGCCATGTGGCCCACAAGACGGGCGCGACCTCCACCATGGCAGAGAGCTCCCCGATGGCCGCATGGTCAGTCCACTTGCCCTGAGCAGATAGTAGGAGAGTTAAGAGGGTAGTGCGTCTTGTCTCCATCAATCATTGAAGATGCGCGGCTTCCCCAGACGCATGGTGCGACACACGCCTAATGTCAGGTACCGTTGCGACTAATCGCATCATAGTGAAGGCACCGCAGGCCTATCCAGCTCCGCCAAGTGGTTAGCTTACAACGCCAGAGACAGTTGGATGGGACATTCCCTGCCAATGTCAGCAACGATGCGTGGGCTACTGACGACCCGGGCGGCAAGACTGCGAGTTCTCAAGTCCGCAGTCAGAGCAAGCTTGCAGAAGAAGCCTTAGATCTTTTAGGACAAGATCACCCTGGGGCCACCTGTCGGGCTCTGGGACCCCACATGTAAGGCATCCAACCTTGACTATAAAAGGCCCGGACCACCATCGATAGAAGCACCAGACTCAGAATTCTCGATACACGCACATACGCATACACACTCGCCAAGCAATACAATCGACCGTGCAATAGGGTGTTACGTTCCTTGCGGCCCGAACCACGTAAAAACAACCGTCTCATACTTTTCTGCTAGAACACTAGTTTGAGGCCTAAGACCTGCTGAACAAGAACCTCCGCGGGCTGCTCCTTAGCAGATCCGGGGAAGTGTCACATAGACCCTTCGACATTTGGCATGCCAGGTAGGGGCTTTTTCCCTCAAAAAAGTGGTAGTGCTTTCACCACTGTGGTGTTCATCAGGCCCGTGGAAGGTGGTTTCTGAGGCCATCGCCTGGTGACCAGATCCGTCGCTCGAGCGGCACTCTCTGGTCTGTCTCGCTCCTGTGCAGGTACGTCTGGCCAAGATAGCACACCGGGACATGCCCCAGCTCAGTCGGCTCCCCCAACAGTGAGCCCGGAGAACGCTTTGGCGGCGGCCAGAGCTCTCCTCCACCACCCAATGTCGCTAAATGCCTCTTAGGGGGCAGCTTAGCAGTGGGTCCAAGATATTGACCACCTCGTTGTCATAGCCATCAACTCCTCCAACACGAGAAGGCGCCTCGTGTCGCTGTCACGCACACCATCCATCAACCATCACACCGCCAACTCCCGCTCCTCCAAGCCTATGAACGTTGGCCAGCTCCCCACGGAGGACCTCAGGGGCGTGCTTGATCATCGTCAAGCTCAAACAGACGACCGCGTCATCATCGAGCGGTAGCAAGAGAGGCGGCGCAACCTCGACGCCGTATATGGCACTCAATGCCCTATTCACGAGGCATCCTCCGTCCAAGGTGCACCGTTGGTAAACCCTCTGCCACTTGATCAGGAGCACGTCGGCTGAACAGCTCCCCTGCAGTACTCGATGTAGCAGGGTGTGCACCAACAGTACTTGGCACAGCAAGTACCATTGCAGCAGTGCATGGCACAACCAGTGCCACCACAACAGGTCCAGCAAGTGTCGCACGTCAGGCAGCAAACCCCCATGGGGTATGTTGTCCCATATGCCTCTCCGACGAAGCCCGTCAAAGGCTGTGCGGTGTTGGCTCCGCACCTCCGCTTCGCAATGTGGTCGCGCAAGTTCCGGCCACATATCCTGAAGAGGTCTGTGGGGACCGGGGTCTCGACGTCCAGGGATCTCATTGGGTGGTGCCATGCGATGCGGCACGTAACAGCACACACAAAAAGAATAACCAAAATATGTAAAGTTTTCATTTCATAATAAGAAGAGTTTACAAAAGAGTGTACAATAGAGGTACACACGCAGCGGAAAATACATACTCATAATCTCACTTAACTAAGAAGGAGAGAAGGCGTCCATGCCCTAGGACGCTTCTCACTAGCAACATGAAGAACATTCAGCAGCGCCGTGGTTCACATGAGATTCATCTCGACACCGCGAGGTCTCATGTACAACCTGAACATCAGAAATAAACCTAATACCTGCAAAAATCGTTAAAGCGCAAACGTCATCATAAGGCTCAGCAAGACTAACCCATCTCACTAGACGTATGCAGGGGTGAATACTAAGCATAGGTAAGGAATAGCATAAAGGACACACCTACAAGTGGATCCTTATAGTCATGTTTTAAGTAGCACATGACATTCTTCAGGCACGGCACATCATAGACACCACAATCAAACAAGAAACGCTTTGCCGATGATATGACATGCCCAAAGCACATAATGCTATTACAGTTAAAGTATGGGGAAACTGTAAACTTTTAATTGTACTATCTCTAAGCCATACAAGGTTGCAAAACAATTATAATTCAATACATCATATTCTCCTGACTTCTTCAGTATTTACAACGTCACAGCGCAGTGAACAAGTGGTACTCTATTAGCGCAAGGGACGGTGATTGCAATCAGGACACACCCGGAACAACACGACACATACACACTTTCAGAAATGTCAGCAAGTACTTACAGCAGTACCTACGTAACACTTCAGTACTAGTCGTATATGGCCACCTTTCACTAAACTCTCAAATGTCGAACCGGTCGATTCGTCACGAGCAGGAGGTCACTGCGTGGGGCGTACTCTGACGTGCCCACCAGCTGATTTACACCTTGCTACCCTCAACCCTCGCTTATAAAACGGAACGGAATGCCTCGACAAACCAGTATCAAGCTATGTCAGTTTACTAGAGCACATTTCTCCAGTATGTCACCGGTACAATTCAAGCTTGTCCAACAGGGCCACACACGAAATGGTCCTCAATCGACACAAGCAGGGCTATGCATGTGAGACCACGTCTCGCTGCATCCTACTCGCTGCCCGGTATCAATTTCATATTCATAAACCGCATCTTGATTCCAATTCCTCCCATGTGATAAAATTCCTATCTCGCGAGTAGATTCCAACTACTCGACTTCTACAATTCATATGAGCATAAGCATAGCACTTTCTACTCAATGGGCTGTAGACCTACCCAAGACTCCATGGGATTTGTGGGCCATGCAAGTGGATGTCAAGCACCTTAAACCTAATGCACAAATATTTGAAGACGTAAGGTGATTGGAAACATCAAAAATATTGTAAGGAACTTAAATGCAAACCGGTCTTGCCTTAGTTTGCGACTCGATTAAATGATAATTGGAAGTGGTCTTCTTCCGGAACTCCGCCAGGTGACTTCACGAGGTCACTGCGTGGGGCGTACTCTGACGTGCCCACCAGCTGATTTACACCTTGCTACCCTCAACCCACGCTTATAAAACGGAACGGAATGCCTCGACAAACCAGTATCAAGCTATGTCAGTTTACTAGAGCACATTTCTCCAGTATGTCACCGGTACAATTCAAGCTTGTCCAACAGGGCCACACACGAAACGGTCCTCAATCGACACAAGCAGGGCTATGCATGTGAGACCACATCTCCCTGCATCCTACTCGCTGCCCGGTATCAATTTCATATTCATAAACCGCATCTTGATTCCAATTCCTCCCATGTGATAAAATTCCTATCTCGCGAGTAGATTCCAACTACTCGACTTCTACAATTCATATGAGCATAAGCATAGCACTTTCTACTCAACGGGCTGTAGACCTACCCAAGACTCCATGGGATTTGTGGGCCATGCAAGTGGATGTCAAGCACCTTAAACCTAATGCACAAATATTTGAAGACGTAAGGTGATTGGAAACATCAAAAATATTGTAAGGAACTTAAATGCAAACCGGTCTTGCCTTAGTTTGCGACTCGATTAAATGATAATTGGAAGTGGTCTTCTTCCGGAACTCCGCCAGGTGACTTCACGATGGCACCCTGGCCTTCTCCTCCAAGCGAAGCTCTTTGTCGATCACCTATTATCACATTCCTATTAACATGAAATGCATATAAGTAATTAAGGTAATCTAATAATGGACTCGACGAGTTGTAAAAACCTTAAGAAGAAGAGGCTTGACCAGGAAAATTAGATATGTCTCGGATGGGTGGAGAAACTATGGATAACTCAAGTGGTCATAGTAGTGTCGAGTTGTGAATTGACAGGTGCAATGAAAGCATGTATTGCCATTATTCACTTAACACTTGGAGCTATGCCACTCGAGAAATCTGAGACTGACTGGTGTGGAAGTGTTGGACTGAATAGTGTAAGAATGACTAAGGAATCAAGGTGGAGCATTGAAAGCTTAAAGCATGAGTGAACTGTGCAACAAGAGGTCATGACTCAAAAGTCGACCAAGGAAGTTACACAAACTCATTAAGGAGTAAACCTAACTAAGTGACACGTGTGGTCGCAGGGTTCTGAATTAAGATGAATCGACGTGAAACCCTAGCGACACTTGGAAAACAAGTGAGATCGGCATTGCTTGGACTCATAGAGTCATCACAAGCATTGCTAACCTAACATGAGTACCAAGACACATTCAAAGGACCTTTAGGTAAATTAGTCACTACGACTATCTTCGCAAACATCGTCAAAGTTCTTACATGACACTATTGCAGTGTCCTTTGCAAGATTGTCTAGATGAGCTCGGTGAACTCTTGGAACTCGAACATAAGGCATTACTATGTCGCGACGACATGCTTATCCATCTCGGAAGATCATATCATCGACATTCACATCGACCCGGACTCGTCCATGGTGGTGAGCGGAATCCCGAACACCACCTTATGAGTCACAAGGTTAGTGATGTCAACTCGATCGTCGGCAAGCGACTTGATGAACTTGTCGTCGATGAAATGGCACACCTAGTTAAGAAATTCTACGGACGGTTAGGAAACATTGCCGACACGATCAAGAAACTCTTATCCAAGGTTCCCCTTGGTCTAGTTTTCCTTGTCGGTCGCAATGTTCTCGCATTACTCAACCGCAGATCACCAACAACCTTGGTTTGACCTGGAAGGCATTTTATCGAGCATCTTGGCTACACCTAGGACTCGATCACTCTCACAGCAACTAAAACCTAATTTGGCTTGACCTCTATTGTCCACCGAGTCGTGCTTGTGTTTCAGCACCACACACAAACACACACACATACTTCATCTTGATGACAGGGCACGATGACGCCTAGGAACGTCACGACGACGTCATGTGGTCAACGACGTCGACGCGGCTCATGGTGGAGCCTCACGAGCATGCACAGACAAGATAACACGATACAAAAGACAAAGAAGGTCAACTTGGGGATTTCTATAGGAATGATATCACTGCAAAACATGGACGTACGACTTGATGACACACGAGTACCATTGGCGTCACCACGAACGGACTTCGGCGGCATCAAGAAAGGCATTTCAGGGCAAGGCTCACCTTGTAGGCATTTCACTGAATATCCTGGGTGTGTACATGATTCCGTCACTTCATCACCATTCAAAGAGCATCTTGGCACTTAGGCTTGTCGGTTGCAACATCATCCTACCCCTGCATCACAGACCAACTCTGAACATCAACAAAAATGGTTCTTTCCTCGTAAACATTTTATCGAACACCATAGCTGCAGTCACTAATCCAATCAATTTTGCACAATCAGAGCTAACCTTGGACCAGTTGACTATACCATTGTTCCATTGACGTGTTCTTGCATCTCATCCATTACACACATTACTCTCCTTGCTGGTTGGATGCAGCCATGGTGCGGAACGCTACGAAGACGCGAGGAAGGCGACAAGGACGAGAACGTTGATGTGCGTTGTGGGCAAAGGTAGAAATATGTGTGGTCGCGTGGGGTGCTTCAACAGAGCAGGGAGGTCAAAACGCATAGTGACAGCGCGAACAGCCGGCGGATGGTGACCACCACGGCGTGGACACATCGCTGCAGCGGCATGGGCGAGCTGCAGGGTAGGGCGCATGTGGCGGTGGGCGGCAGGCGAGCTTGAGCATGGCCTCGGCAGGAGCAGAGGAGCAGGGCGTGGTTGGTGTGGCGCGGTGCAACGGTCGTCACTGTGGCAACATGGCGCAGCGCGACCGATGCTGGCGAGGACGAGGCGCCGGCGAACAGCAAGGAGACAGACGGCGGAACGCGGCCTGGCAGGACGGCAAAACGCACGCGGGCAGGGGGCGATGGCCATTGCGCAGCGGCCGTGGACGCGAGCTAGGAAGATCAGCGTGGTGGACGGTGGGGAGCTCCATGGCGGCTGCGCTAGGGCTGGAGGGACGCGAGACCGTGGGGCGCACGAAGGGCGGAGCCCAGCTAGCGGCGCAGGCGGTGCGGGGTGGAGTGCGACGACATCGGGGCGGTGCACATGGAGACACTAGGCAGGGGACGAGTACATTGCGGATTCGAGCAGGGCCAAGAGCGCGCGCAGCCTGGGAGACGAGGAGGCGGCCGGTGCAGCAGCAGGGAATGCGAGCCGGCGCGGTGGCGTCAGTGGAGCGCGACCGTGGACAGGAGGCAGGCAGACGGTGGGAGAGGCGTGCGCGACCGGCATGGGCGTCATGCTGCGGCGGCCGAGGCAGCTGGGACGCGGCAAGGCGGGGCGTGCTGCGGCTAGAAGGCGGTGAGCGGATGGACGTGGAGGGGCGCGTGGGCCAGCGGCCGCTGTTGGGCGTTGGAGGGAGGCAGGGTGCCGTGGGGCTGTCGAGAGCAGGAAGAAGTAAAGGCCACGAGAGTGAGGAAGAAGAAGAGAAATCAGTTTTCTACCTCTGGATAGAAGCAATCGCTGGCAACATGCCTATGCCATGTCGCTCTCTAACAGAAAGGCAGAGGCGGTTCAACCTTGGAGAGGCTTACAAGTGGGGCTCACAACCCTTTCCCTCTCTCCTTCTCTGTTAACACATTTCTCTATTTCAAGAATCTTCAAAATTGCTCAAACTTAGTGGCCAAGGCAATAAAATATGTAGAAACCAATTATGGACCCCAATTTGGGAAATGACAAAGTTTGAATCAGATTTAAATTTGAATTTGAAATCAAATGCATTTAAATGATTTTATTGAATTAAATAGTAAATGAAATTCAGATATTGTGAAGTTTGACATGGAGGCTAATTGATTATGGTGAATTCAATGACGAGTCCAGATTTGATGTTTTATCATTTTAGTTTGAAGCTTGGATTTGAATTTTTGAATGTCCCATTTTAGGTTTGGAATAATTGCTTTTTCTTTCTCCCTATTTTGTTTTCTCTTCTTCTTTAATTTTCATTGAAAATGTGAATACCTGGAAATTAAGGATTTTACATATTAAGTTCTAATATACATTAGCAACCATGTTCTATATGTAAAATTTTAACAAGTTCCTATTTTTAGTGAACATTGGTTTACTCATATGGTTCATGTGAGTTTGAATTTCCATATCCATTTTAAAAAATTTTAAGTTTGCATTTTTGTGTTTTTGTTCTTTCGAAAAGTGGGATTTTACAATCCTTCCCCCTTAAAGGAATCTCATCCCGAGATTGTAATAAGTAGAATAACATAAACAAGTAGGGAACAATCCGTAAAAGAGGATCATTGACTAAGGAAAATGACAATGCCCTTAAAGACTTGGGTTCTACGAAATAGTGATTATCTTAAGGCATCTTATGAAATTCTAAAGATTGCTTCAGGTGATTCCAGTCTTTAGGTTGATAACCTTGACATGATGCTCGACATGACCATATCACGTCGTAAAACTTTCACGTCTGTTACTGAACTTTTAGCTTGGTTCTCTTACACTTGAATGACATCTTGTCCTGTCCTAGTCTTGACTTGAAGAATCAACACTTGTTCTTTGCTTCTCTAGGTCACCATGATAGTTTGAAACTATCTTTGCATTGATTCTTGGTTGCTTGCTTGGTTTTGCATAGGTCCGTATAACTCGATGTGGTATTTCCCCTAACATGAGTTAACATGGTTTACGGTTAAACAACAATCTTTCACATCGTTTGATGTTTAGCCAACCATAGGATCCCTTAGCTGTAGCATAAGAGTAGCAAAGCACTCAACACTCTTATGTGATCAAAACAGCAAAAATACTGAAAATATGGTGACTACAAGTCTTTAGGGTATATTAATATCTTCAAACAATAAAAATAGAAACAGAAGACTCTTCATGGTGGCATATGAAGATTTACGGATTCAGTATCCTCACATGTTATCAACACCGCAAAGAACTCAATCATATGGTAACTACAAGGTTATCAAGGTTACCATATACCAAGTCAAGAACTTAAAGGAATTTCAAGGAGTTTTGTGAGGTTGATAATTAAATGGAACCCTTGCGAGTAACGAGAATCATAGATTGTACAAGGTTCATCATCTAACCGATGATCACACGATGAAGAACAGTATAATTGCAACAATCAAAACACTTGAACCTAAACAAGTTAAGGACGAAAGTGCAAGTGTCTATTTAGTTGCAAAGGAGGTTGAGTAATTGACTTCCCAGGTATTGCTCAATGAGAAGAAAATCAACAATGCAAGAAGTCAAATGAAGATGGTGAAATGACCATAGTCATTAGACACCTTAGAATAGTTTGAATGGGGTACACAATCTTGCTCTAAATTTTAGTATTACCATGCATTCTATCATTGGTGTTTCATTGGTAATGATGCTTCATGATGCATCGCACGGGGTATGGTGCAATGCCTATGCACATGGTATGGTGCATATGGTGGATATGTATGGTGCAAATGGTACATATATGGTGCAGTAGCTTTTATAGTTTGAGCAAGACTAAGTGAACCACGCACACACAACTCAATAACTAACTCATGATTTGCAAGGCTTGGATACCGTGGTCGTGAAAGACACTCAATGAGTAGCGTTACTTTCATGACTCGACCACAGTTAAGGAATTCATAACAGAACGATTGACAAGGAATGTGGGAAATATACCACGTTACCTCGACCTTTCAAAAGCTTGTTCATGCACTACTCAACTTGATTGTATCTTCAACTAGGTCTTAGAGGTATCTGTTGACTTGAGGAGTATCTTCATCAGGAGAAAAACAACTAACTATATGTCTCTACTGATGCTTCACTTAACCTTCGCTTCGATCTGGCAGGAGGAACTAAAATCCTTTTTGATTACTATAGTGGAGGTGAAGTCACACTCTGCTAGAGTAACTCAATCTGGTGGTGGAGGTTGGATCCTCTTGAAGATGTAATCTCACTTGTTTGCGTTGCCGTTGACACCTCTCAGTGTGCTAAAGAGTGCTAGTTGAACACTACGGTTACTTGAGTGCTCGCCTTCCCCCTTAAAGTTTTGAACTAGGATGTCAAAGTGTACTTCAAACAATCCTAATGGGAAAACGAGCTGCAACTCGAGTAATTGCGACCTGCGTTCAACATCACAAGATGTGATGTGGCAAGTCAAATAAATAAGACACAACCATGACCATCAAAAGAAATGGGGTTTGACCGAGTCAAGCACCCGATTTCCATCAGTAAATGGTTGAGTCACAACACCTGGTTGTTTCAAATATTCTCAAAATGAAGTCGAAGCCCATTTACCTAACTAAAACGAAATGTACACACTGATTCAGTTTTGGTTGCAACCAGACCAGCCTGTACGCAAATTCAGTTTTGGTTCGGCAAATGTAGACATCAGATCTTGAGGTGAATTACAAAGTTAAAGTACACTTCAAGACCTTTCCAAAAATTATTTATTTGTCTCTAGATCATCTCTGGTTTGCAAGTTGTGCGATTTTACATTTTGCAATTGTTTCTGCACTTTCAGCAGAACCTGCTTAAAAAGTAGCAGTTTTTACCTAAAGTTTTCAGACTGTTCTGTTCCAAATCTGGAAATATTCTTATTTACAAAGTTGTATCCAATGTAATAAGCTTTCCAGAATGTATTCATTTGTATGCATATCAGTCCTGTTTCAAAAGATATAAATTTTTGAAGTTTGCTAAAATTCAGCATTCAGAAGAAATGGGGTTCAGTTCAAACTGACCACCCTGCATTCAAACTCGATTTGGAATAGGTAGACGACCGATTCAGATCTGGAGACAATTACAAAAATTGTAGCTGACTCACTATACTTTCCAAAGGTTACTTGTGTGACCCTATTGGATGTAAGGTCCGTGAGTTATGGTTCAAATTCAGAAATATACAGATTGCCGTCCAGATTGGTTGATTCCGAACAGTTTCTGCGAATCTCCAAATTTCACCCACGTAGAAAAGGAGTATGGTCTTGAGTTGAATAGAAAACTTGTATATTACATCCAAAGTTTTCTAAAGAGTATTTACTTGCCCTCATAGCACCTCTGGTTGAGGAGATATGGAATTTTAAAGCTTGACCAAGTTCCCAGATTTTTAACTGAAATTCGACAGAGCTTCCTTTGTATGTTGCTGATTTTGTCCATAATTTTCAATAGAGAAACATTAATATTTGCAGAAAAAAATTATTTCAAACTTGTTACACACATCCTCAGGATTCCATAAATGTAATTTATGAAGTCTTTTGACGATCCTAAAAGAAATTACAATCCAAACAACAACTGATTATATAACTGTCCAGATTCTGGACTGTTACGACACCCTAAATGATACTTCGATTTAGACCTGGTT
Organism: Tuctoria greenei; assembly: GCA_036927565.1. Taxonomy (NCBI): domain Eukaryota; kingdom Viridiplantae; phylum Streptophyta; class Magnoliopsida; order Poales; family Poaceae; genus Tuctoria; species Tuctoria greenei. The sequence continues at coordinate 35,457,516 of JAYESD010000004.1, forward strand.
ATTGCAAGTTTTAGCCTTTGCATTGAATAGAAAGTTGATAGAGGACTTTTTAAGATTTCCACACATGTATAGATATGCATAGATTGCTTTTCTAATTTAAGAGTTATGGCTGTTCAAACTTCAGAAATTTTCTGTCTGTTTCAGATAGTACGGTACACAGGTACTAACTTCAAGTCCACTTTCTAATTAGTTCTAAACCGAATTTTAGGTAACAATGAATAGAAAAGTTGTAGAATAGCTCTTTACCTTTCCAAAAACGTAACACAATAGACTAGAAGAGCTTTCTATAGATAATTAAGGCAAAAATTCAGATGCTTGTTCATACAGTTTCCGAACAGCAGCTGATTTAGTTATAGAAGATTTTCATCACCTTACAATGGTGGATTGGCTTGAAGGTCGATATAAAACTTATAGAATACTTGAAGAGATTTCCAAAAAGTATTCATTTGTATCCATAGCCCTTCAGGTTGAAGAGATATGGATTTTCAAACTCAGGTCAAATTCTGTTAGAAAACAGAACTCACCGGCTTCGAAACACAAGAATTGGGAACAAACTCAAATTTTGAAACTTAGCTCAAAACTCAAGTCCGATAGCTAGAACATGATTTAAAACTAATCATTTGCTTTGGATCTAAATGGAATTTTGAAAGAGAACTTGACAACCTTCTTATCCATAGCATATCACTATGGATCTTCATGCTTAACCAAAGTCTCACTCTGGCGAAGTCGAGCTAAACTCTCGCCAGTAACAAAGAACTTTGGTTCACCTACTCTTGAAGAGAAACATTTTACATTGTCCTTAAGATATCAGCGACTGATACTTGGACTAAATATGAATATGAAGCCATTTTTTTCGTGGGGGATGGTTAAAGTATCAAATGTGATACTGACGGTACTACGTTCCTCACCAAAGAAAAGTCTAACCCGGTATATCCGGATACGCCTATAGGTGGTCCTAATATCGATCACTCACAAACGTTTACTACACGAGTCACTACCATAGTTAGTGTACCTGCAGAAGATAAACAATCCTCTTTCACACCTTCACACCTCAAGGGCGGCACGGGGAAACACAACAGGCAGTCACAATAATATATATGGAAGTAAATGCATACGACTCTGGTGTGAGTCGCCCTAGAGCGAAGTCATGTCTCGAGGTACATGGCTGTACTACGTCTGTACAGCAAATACTCCCACACGAACCGGCTTATACACGCTCGGGCATACGTTTTTTGCATGCTCCCATAGAACATGAATAGTTCTAGAGATGCATACTATCGGGTTATTCACCACCCGATGGGGGCTCCCACTGACTTTGTGTCACACTGGGGTACCGTGTGTCATATGTTCACAAAAACATGAATAGTCTCAGAGACTCATACTGACTTTCTGTGCTAAGCCACGGAAACATCACATACCACATCTCGTATGCAGAGCTTACCGAGATTGATCCGCTCTAGGTTGCGTACCTTACCTCATACCTTGAAGACGGAGCATCATTACAGAATATTATAACAACTTAGTTCACCACCTTTATAACTTATACTAATAATAGTCCATAATGGGCATATAGTTAATCCTCACTCGACTACTTCGGAGTTTTCGAAAATAGTCTCTTTTCGAGCGTGCTATTCCCAATGAAGCTCTAATACCATGTCTGTGGGGACCAGGGTACCGACGTCCAAGGATCTCATTTGGTAGTGCCATGTGATGCGGCACCTAACAGCACACATGAACAATGACCAGAATATGTAAAGTTTTCATTTCATAATAAGAAGAGTTTACAAAAGAGTGTACAACAGAGGTACACACGCAACGGAAAATACATACTCATAATCTCACTTAACTAAGCAGGAGAGAAGGCGTCCATGCCCTAGGACGCTTCTCAGTAGCAACATGAAGAACATTCAGCAGCAGCGTGGTTCACATGAGATTCATCTCGACGCCTCGAGGTCTCATGTATAACCTGAACAGCAGAAATAAACCTAATACCTGCAAAAATTGTTAAAGCGCAAACGTGAGTATAAGGCTCAGCAAGACTAACCCGTCTCACTAGACATATGAAGGGGTGAATACTAAGCATAGGTAAGGAATAGCATAAAGGACACACCTACAAGTGGATCCTTATAATAATGTTTTAAGTAGCACATGACATTCTTCAGGCACTTCACATCATAGACTCCACAATAAAACAAGAAACGCTTTGCCGATGATATGACATGCCCAAAGCACATAATGCTATTACAGGTAAAGTATGGGGAAACTGTAAACCTTTAATTGTACTATCCTTAAGCCATACAAGGTTGCAAAACAATTATAATTCAATACATCGTATTCTCCTGACTTCTTCAGTATTTACTACCTCACAGCGCAGTGAACAAGTGGTACTCTATTACCGTGAGGGACTGTGATTGCAATCAGGACACACCCCGAACAACATGACACATACACACTTTCGGAAATGTCAGCGAGTACTTACAGCAGTACCTACATAACACTTCAGTACTAGTCGTATATGGCTACCTTTCACTAAACACTCGAATGTCGAACCGGTCAATCCGTCACGAGCAGGAGGTCACTGCATGGGGCGTACTCTGACGTGCCCACCAGCTGATTTACACCTTGCTGCCCTCAACCCACGCCTATAAAACAGAATGGAATGCCTCGACAAACCATTATCAAGATACGTCAGTTTACGGGAGCCCATTTCTCCAGTATGTCACCGGTACAATTCAAGCTTGTCCAGCAGGGCCGCACACGAAACAGTCCTCAATCGACACAAGTAGGGCTACGCACGTGAGACCACATCTCGCTGCATCCTACCAGCTGCTCGGTCTCAATTTCATATTCATAAACCATTTCTTGATTCCAATTCCTCCCGTGTGATAAAATTACTATCTCGCGAGTAGATTCCAACTACTCGACTTCTACTGAATTCCTATGAGCATAAGAATAGCAATTTTACTCAGCGGGTTGTAGACCTACCGAAGACTCCATGGGATTTGTGGGCCATGCAAGTGGATGTCAAGAACCTTAAACGTAATGCACAAACATCTGAAGACGTAAGGTGATTGGAAACATCAAAAATATTGTAAGGAACATAAATGCAAACCGGGGCTTGCCTTAGTTTGTGACTCGATTAAATGTCAATTGTCAGTGGTCTTCTTCCGGAACTCCGCCAAGTGACTTCATGATGGCACCCTTGCCTTCTCCTCCAAGAGAAGCTCCTTGTCAATAACCTATTATCACGTTCCTATTAACATGAAATGCATATAAGTAATTAAGGTAATCTAATAATGGACTCGACGAGTTATAAAAACCTTAAGAAGAAGAGGCTTGACTAGGCAAATTAGATATGTCTCGGATGGGTGGAGAAACTATGGATAAGTCAAGTGGTCATAGTAGTTTCGAGTTGCGAATTGACAGGTGCAATGAAAGCATGTATTGCCATTATTCACTTAACACTTGGAGCAATGCCACTCGAGAAAGCTGAGACTGACTAGTTTGGAGGTGTTGGACTGAATAGTGTAAGAATGACTAAGGAATCAAGGTGGAGCATTGAAAGCTTAAAGCATGAGTGAACTGTGCAACAGGAGGTCATGACTTAGAAGTCGACCAAGGAAGTTACACAAACTCATTAAGGAGTAAACCTAACTAAGTGACACGTGTGGTCGCAGGGTTCTGAATTAAGATGAATTGACGTGAAACCCTAACGACACTTGGAAAAGATGTGAGATCGGCATTGCTTGGACTCAAAGAGTCAACACAAGCACTGCTAACCTAATGTGAGTACCAAGACACGTTAAAAGGACCTTTAGGTAAATCAGTCTATGACTATCTTCACAAACATCGTCAAAGTTCTTACATGACACTATTGCAGTGTCCTTTGAAAGATTGTCCAGATGAGCTCGTTGAACTCCTGGAACTCGAACATAAGGCATTACTATGTCACGACGACGTGCTTTGCCATCTCGAAAGATCATCTCATCGACGTTCACATCGACCCGGACTCGTCCATGGTGGTGAGCGGAATACCAAACACCATCTTATGAGTCTCAAGGTTAGTGATGTCAACTCGATCGTCGGCAAGCGACTCGACGACCCTGTTGTCGATGAAATGGTACACCTAGTTAAGCAATTATGTGGACAGTTAGGAAACATCGTCGACACGATCAAGAAACTCTTATCCAAGGTTCCCCTTGGTCTAGTTTTCCTTGTCGGTCGCAACGTTCTCGCATTACTCAACCACAGATCACCAACAATCTTGGTTTGACCTGGAAGGAATTTTATCGAGCATCTTGGCTACACCTAGGACTCGATTACTCTCACAGCAACTAAAACCTAATTTGGCTTGACCTCTATTGTCCACGAGTCGTGCTTGTGTTTCAGCACCACACACATCACAGGCATACTTCATCTCGATGCCAGAGCACGATGACAGCTCGGAACGTCACGACGACATCATGTGGTCAACGACGTCAACGCGACTCATGGTGGAGCATCACGAGCACACACAGACAAGACAACGCGATACAAAAGACAAATAAGGTCAACTTGGGGATATCTATAGGAATGATATCAATGCGGAACATGGACGTACGGCTTGACGACACACGAGTACCATTGGCGGTCACCATGAACGGACTTCAGCAGCGTCAAGCAAGGCATTTCAGGGCAAGGCTCACCTTGTAGGCATTTCACCGAATATCTTGGGTGTGTACATGATTCCGTCACTTCATCACCATTCAAAGAGCATCTTGGCACTTAGGCTTGTCGGTTGCAACATCATCCTACCCCTGCATCACATACCAGCTCTGAACATCAACAAAGTTGGTTCTTTCCTCGTAAACATTTCATCGAACACCATAGCTGCATCCACTAATCCAATCAATCTTGCACAATCAGAGCTAACCTTGGACCAGTTGTCGATACCATTGTGCCATTGTCATGTTACTACATTTCATCCATTACACACATTACTCTCCTTGCTGGTTGGGTGCAGCCATGGCGCGGAACACTACGATGACGCGAGGAAGGTGAAAGGGACGAGAACGGTGATGTGCATTGCGGGCAAAGGCGGAAAGATGTGTGGTCACGTGGGGCGCTTCTACAGAGCAGGGAGGTCGGAACGCGTAGCGACGGCGTGAACAGCCGGCGAATGGTGACCACCACGGCGCGGACGCGTCGCTACAGCGGCATGGGCGAGCAGCAGGGTAGGGCGCATGTGGTGGTGGGCGGCACGCGAGCTTGAGCATGGCCCCAACAAGAGCAGAGGAGCAGGGCGCGGTTGGTGTGGCGCGGTGCAATGGTCGTCACCGTGCTGACGTGGCGCAGCGCGACCGATGCTGGCGAGGACGAGGCGCCGGCGGACAGCAAGGAGACGGACGGCGTGCTGCGGCCTGGGAGGAAGACGAAACGCGCGCGAGCAGGGGGCAACGCCATCGCGCGGCGGCTGTGGACACGAGCTAGGAAGGCTGGCGTGGTGGACAGTGGGGAGCTCCATGGGGGCTGCGCTAGGGCTGGAGGGACGCGAGATCGTGGGGCACACGAAGGGTGGAGCACAACTGGCGGCGCAGGCGGTGCGGGGCGTAGTGTGAGGGCATCGAGGAGGTGCACAAGGGACACTGAGCAGGGGATGAGCGCAGTGCGGATTCAAGCAGGGCCAGGAGCACGCGCGGCTTGGGAGACGAGGAGACGGCCGGTGCAGTAGCAGGGAAGGCGAACCGGCATGGTGGGATAAGTGGAGCGCGGCCGTGGACAGGAGGCAGGCGGACGGTGGGGGAGGCATGCATGACCGGCGTGGGCACCATGCTGCGGTGGCCAGGACAGCTGGTACATGGCCACGCGGGGCACGCTGTAGCTGGAAGGCGGCGAGCGAACGGACGCAGAGAGGCGCGCGAGCCAGCGGCCGGTGTTGGGCACCGGAGGGAGGCGGGGTGCCGTGGGGCAATTGAGAGCAGGAAGAAGTAAAGGCCACGGGAGTGAGTAAGAAGAAGAAGAGAAATCAGTTTTCTACCTCTGGATTGAAGCAATCGTTGGCAACATGCACTATGCCGTGTCGCCCTATAACAGAAAGGCAGAGGTGGTTCAACCTTGGAGAGGCTTATAGGTGGGGCCAACAACCATTTTCCTCTCTCCTTCTCTGTTAACTCATTTCTCTATTTCAAGAATCTTCAAAATTGCTCAAACTTAGTGGCCAAGGCAAATAAAATATGTAGAAACCAATTATGGACCCCAATTTGGGAAATGACTAAGTTTGAATCAGATTTAAATTTGAATTTGAAATCAAATGCATTTAAATGATTTTATTAAATTAAATAGTAAATGAAATTCAAATATTATGAAGTTTGACATGGAGGCTAATTGATTATGGCGAATTCAATGACGAGTCCAGATTTGATGTTATATCATTTTAGCTTGAAGCTTGGATTTGAATTTTTGAATGTCCCATTTTAGGGTTGGAATAATTCCTTTTTCTTTCTCCCTATTTTATTTTATTTTCTCCTTTAATTTTCATTGAAAATATGAATACTTGGAAATTAAGGATTTTACACCTTAAGTTCTAGTATACATTAGCAACCATGTTCTATATGTAAAATTTTAACAAGTTCCTATTTTTAGTGAACATTGGTTAACTCATATGGTTCATGTGAATTTGAATTTCCAAGTCCATTTTCAAAATTTTTTATTTTGCATTTTTGCGTTTTTGTTCTTATGAAAAGAGAGCTTTTACAATCCTCCCCCCCTTAAAGGAATCTCGTCCCAAGATTCTAATAAGTAGAATAACATAAACGAGTAGGGAACAATCCGTAAAAGAGGGTCATTGACTAAGGAAAATGACAATGCCCTTAAAGACTTGGGTTCTATGAAATAGTGATTATCTTAAGGCATCTTATGAAATTCTAAAGTTTGCTTCAGGTGATTCCAGTCTTTAGGTTGATGACCTTGAAAGGATGCTCAACATGACCATATCACGTCGTAAAACTTTCACGTATGTTACTGAACTTTCACGTCGTAAAAATTCTAAACTTTTATTGCTGCAGGCCGATAATAAAAACAATCAGCCCCACATGCCTCCACCGCCACCCCCACCTCCTCATAACCGGTTGGGAGATTTTATGAGGACTAGGCCGCCAACCTTTGCTCAAGCCGCTAACACTATGGATGCGGATGATTGGCTCAAGTCCATGGATAAGAAGCTTGCTATTGTCCAATGTAGTGACCAGGAGAAGGTCTTATTTGCTTCTCATCAACTAGTTGGAGCAGCTGCAGATTGGTGGGATTTTTATTGCAATGCTCATGAGAATCAGGAGAGGATCACTTGGCCGAATTCAAGGAGAGTTTACGTTCCCATTATGTGCCCGAGGGTGTTATGATCTTGAAGAGGTAAGAATTTGAGAACTTGAGGCAAGGAAGATCGAGTGTGGGTGAATATCTCAATAAATTCACTCAACTCTCAAGGTATGCGCCTGAGGATGTGAGCCGGGACGGCCGTAAACAATACTTTTTCATGAGGGGCTTGAACAATGAGATCCAAGTGCAATTGCTCAACTTTGATTATGCCAATTTTTAGAGGCTTTTGGACAAAGCAATTGTGTTGAGAACAAGATTCCTGAGATGGAACAGGATAACAAGAGGAAGGCGCCATATCAAGGACAGCTGCAAGGAAGTAATGTGCGCCCTCGCCTTGCGCCTCCTAATGTGCCATATTACAACTCCTTTACTCCTATACAGCGCCCTGGTTATGCACCGCGCCCAACTCAATTCATGCAGCCGCGCCCTGTTATGCAAGCACCTAGGCCTCAAATACCATATGCACATCGTGCTAATTTTCCTGGTGCAAATGTTCAGAATCAAGCTCGCCCCAATAATCTCGGTGGAGTAAAGAAGTGCTATACTTGTGGAGAAGCTGGACACTTTGCACATCAATGTCCTAAGTCTGGCCTTGATCAAGGAAGCAATGCATTGAGGCAAAACCTAAGACTTAATGGAGGAGCGCTACAAGGGAACCGTGGACAGCAGAATTTTGCTCGTGGCAACGTGAACCATGTCTCTACGGAGGATGCTCAACAAGCGGATGACGTGGTCATTGGTATGTTTCTCGCCAACTAAAACCCCACGACTATGTTGTTTGATTATGGAGCATCACATTCATTCATTGCATCAAAGTATGTCGCCAAGTATAGTTTGCCTATCTCTCATATGATGTTTACTCTATTGGTTAAGTCTCCTGGAGGAGAGATGAGGACAAATATCGTATGTCCAAAAGTAAGCCTTAGAATAAGGGGGGTAGACTTCTCCGCCATCCTCATTGTTTTGGACTCTCAAGGATTGGACATTATACTTGGTATGGACTGGTTGAGGAAGCAGAATGGAGTTATTGAGTGTGCCACAAAAACGGTGAAGTTGACTAATGAGCAAGGGATCATCGTAGAATTTGAAGCATCTCAACACGCACCGAAGCAATTGGAGCTGAATCATATGGACAGTACCGCAATTGAGGAGATTCCGGTGGTGTGTGAATTTTTGGATGTTTTTCCGGACGAGTTGCCAGGTATGCCACCTAATCGAGACATTGAGTTTGTTATTGATTTAATACCTGGAACTGCACCTATAGCTAAGAGGACGTATAGGATGCCTCCCAAGGAATTAGCGGAGCTCCAGAAGCAGATTCAAGAGCAACTAGAGAAAGGTTTTATTCACCCTAGTTCTTCACCATGGGGAGCGCCGGTGCTGTTTGTGGACAAGAAGGATGGATCACAAAGGATGTGTGTCGATTACCGAGCTCTCAACGAAGTGACCATCAAGAACAAGTACACCTTGCCACTCATAGAGGACTTGTTTGATCATATGAAGGGTGCTTTGTAAGACCTATGTGTGCTGAATACATTGGCTTGTAGTGAATACACTTGCTTTGACGATAAAAGTTTTGAATATCACCAAAACACCTTTTTATTAACGTCCGACTAGTTTTGTAAGCTCCGGCGGGAGCTTGGTTGTACTAGGTTTGGTAAGCTTCAGCGCTAGGTTCTACTAGCTTTTGTTAGCTCCGGCTCAAGGTCCGGGTTGCTCTGGCAAGGTCCGGAACATGACCACAATGCTTCTGTTTTTCATTTGCAATGTTTCGTACTTGCTTTACATCTCTGGAAATATTGCTTAGTATTCATTTGCTACGTCTTTGGTGCGTTTTTGGTTGACATGGATGATATCGTGTAACTGTGGTTTTGCAACATGCTTATGTGAGGTTCTCACGTAAGGTGTTGTGTTCGGAACTAACTTGAGTCAAGTCGAGGACTTGGGCTCGTATGGATTGGTTGTTTATTCATGTGCAGGTGTTGCTTGAGTTCAAGACATGGCTGGTGATGGTATCCATTGGACTAGTCTCAGGGAGGAGATGAGGTTCCAACAACCAAATTCAAGAGGAATTGTGGTTGAGCTGATCAGGAGATTGCACATCATGATTTAATCAAGAACAATGCATGTGAAGGTATCGTGGACGTCATTGGAAGATGTTTGCACGTGTGCAAGGAGTGCATGGACGTGGCTACATGGTTCCGAGACGTTATGAAGAGATGTGGACGTAAAGAGTTGGTCGGAAAGGTCCAACCAACTAGGTTATGAACTCAGGCTGCGGCTGAGTCGGATTTGACTCAAATATGGAATGATTTGAGTTGGTTATGATAGGATTTCGTATGGGTCACGAATTTGAGTTGTTTAGGAATGTGGTATACGTTCATAAGGTGTTTGGAAGTCTTAAGATTGCTTCTATCTGCGTATAGAAGAATCCTAAGCAGTTATGGAAAGTTACGATTCGTGAACAGAGTAGGATTAGGTTCCTGATCTGAGTTGAGTTGGCTTTCGAGCTGGTTATATAAGCAAGGGAGCCTAGAGCTCGTGGTGCACGACTTTGGGGCTGTTCCTCTTGTGTTATATTGAATAAAATTCGTAGTTTGAAGGAACTTTTGTGCCTTGTTCGTCCGACTTGTTCCAGACAAGTTTTACTCATTGAGTTTCTGGACAGCACTACCTTTCGTCGGTGGTTTTATCATAACTCGAGTTTTATAGATCCAATTTACATGATTCTTTTTGGATTGTCTTCACAACTTAATTTTCTATCATCTATCAAAATTTCACAGTCATTGGATTTGTGGTTTCTGATCTACACGAGTTTCTTTGCAACATTCCAGAAACTGTTTTTCTCGGGTAGGTCAGATTGACCCTTGTTTGATCATTCGATCATAACTTGAGTCTTTCTCGACGGATTTGAGTGATTCTTGTTGTGTTGTCTTCTTGACTTGATTATCTCTGATATATATCACTTTTGTCACGATGAAACACAGTTAGATTAGTCTCACACACGATTTCTTTAACAGATCGTTTTTCTGCCGAAGGGGTTGAGGTTTAATTGTTTCCGCTGCGTAAGATTTTTAAATCTACCATTCACCCCCCCTCTGGTAGCTTTTCACGTGCTTTTCGATCCTACAATTGGTATCAGAGCCAAAGTGCTCTAATCTTTGTGATTTGCACATGTTTTTGACTAATCATAATGGAGAAGTACTCCGCCAAACCTTGTGTGTTTGCTGGTATTGATTTTCAGGTTTGGAAGGCACGCATGGAGGCTTTCATACAGGCACAAGGCTTTGCAATATGGGAGAAGGTATACAAGCCTTACGAAGTGCCATCAAACGATCAAGTTACAGCTACAAATCTGAGAGATGTTGCCAACAACAACAAGGCTCGGAACTTGATCATACAAGGATTAACACAAAGCGACTTCGACCGTGTTGCACACCTCCGATCTGCATACGATGTGTAGAAAGCACTTTGTGACTACCACGAAGGATCCAACACGATCAAAGAGGTAAGGAAAGACATGTTCAAGAAAGAATGCATGCGCTTCGAGATGCAACCCAGTAAGTCTATTGATGACCTTTTCGCTCGCTTTAATAATATTCTCAGCAACTTGCGTAGTGTCAATGTTAATTTTTCAGATGCTGAAAATGCTAGGCAATTGCTAAGTGCATTAGATATGGCAATTTTGGAGATGAAAGTCACGTCTATTCGTGAATCTACCGTCATGAGTTCACTTACTTTAGATGTTCTATATTCCAAGTTAAAAACTCATGAAATTGATATAATCTCACGTAAGAACCCCAACAAGTCTATTGCTTTTGTTTCTCAACGTGACATGCCTAGCTCCGGTGAAACATCATCTTGTGGTACACTTGCTTTGCTGTCCTCTCTAACCCTTGAAAAGATTGAGGAGTTTCCAGAGGAGGAGCTAGCGCTCATCTCTACCCGGTTCTCAAAAGCATTGCAAAATGTGAGAACTAGAAGTAGAGGAAGCTCCGGACCTCAACGATGCTTTGAATGTGGTAAGACAAGACATTTTCGTCCTGATTGCCCTAACCTTTCAGGTCCTACTTCCCGGGATGAAAAGAAAACAAGAACGAAGCACTCCTCTGCAAAAGATACGAAGAAAAAGAAGGGTTTTACATGACGTCAATTGGTGAGTAGTTTTATCTCAGCACTCCAGGAACTTGGCTCAAGCGACGTGGACATTGGAAGAGATGAAGATGAAGATTATTTGGCAAATTGTGCTTTATGGCAGGCAAGTCAAGATCAAGTATGGAGGAGGCAGAACACAACAGTGACAATGAAAAGGTATGTCCTACTTGCGAAGAAATGTGTGATGCTATTTCTCGTGCCACTATTATTATTAAGAAAAAGGACAAAAAGCTTAGGGATAGTGCTGTTAAAATTGATTCACTAGAGTCTGAAATCAACCATTTAAAAACTTTGGTTCCTAGTGATGATGCATGTCCCTCATGTGATATGAACAATTTTCCCCATTAAGAAGTGCGCACACCTCCACACTTGATAAACATGAGTTAGAAATTGAAAAGAACAAAGAGCTTGCTGCACTTAATGATAAAATCTTGAAAGATGCTAGCTGTTCTACAATTGATTTGCATTGTTCTACTTGTGATGATCTTGATAAGAAACTACAGGATGCTATGAATGAAATTTCTATATTGAACAATGCTTTACATTCTCATGAAGTTAAATTTTGTTCCAATTGAAAATTAAAAGGAAAAACTTTATTTGAAAATTGCCTTGATCTGTCCAATAAACCTGATAACATGCATAAGACATTTGATCGGTTTTGTAATGGGAATAAGAACCTAAACTTGCTGCTGAATTCATCCAATTCTTGCAATGATAAAACTGGTTTAGGTTTTGATTCTCATGCTCATGCTAAGGCACATCCACCTAAAATTGTAAAGTCATTAGGAAGTGGTTTGATTCAAACAGTTCCTGAACAAAAAGAAGTGGTTTTCAAATCTGTAGGAGTATTGTCTCATTCGGTTTCAAATAAAAATGTTGTTTGCTCATCTAGACATGAACACAAAGTTAAATTTCATTGTACCTACTGTGGTAGAGATGTTCATGTCATAGATTTCTGTTATAGACTATCTAAACAACAGAAAAGGGAAAGAATGGTTGCTAGATCTAATAACTTTCATGCTAAATTTGTTGCACATATTGAACCGAATGTACAACCTGCTGTTTTGAGTCAAAAACATTCAAAGTTTACCTCTAGACCTTCTGTTTTTGCCTCCGGAGCTATTGATTTCTGTGCTACACAAGTAACACCTTATAGGTCAGTAGTTAAGAATAAAAAAGTCTCAAACTTTGACTTATAAACCTGCTGTTTTGTCTCAGCTTTCACGTGTTTTTCCTGCTGCACGTCGTGTGACTCAGTACTGGATACCTAAATACCTTTTGACTAACCCCAGTATTGAGTCATCGACGTATTGTGCTTCTATGTAGGTTACACGTTTGAGGAAGGAGAACATTTGGATTGTGGATTCAGGTTGCTCACGCCACATGACCGGTAACAAAGATTGGTTCTCCTCCCTCTCTTTTGTGCCATGTGTAAAGAATGTTACTTTTGCCAATAATTCTTCAACTCCTATAATTGCTAAGGGTTCGGTTAGAGTAAATGACTACTACACTTTGAAGGATGTGGCACTTGTCAAAAATTTGAAATACAACTTGATTTCTGTTTCACAATTGCTAGATGAAAATCTAGAAATTATTTTCAATAAAAACTGCTGCAAAGTTGTAAATTCAAATAGTGAGCTTATTTTTAACATGTCTCGGTTTTGAAGAGTTTTTAAAGCTGATTTTTATATGTCTACCTCTAAGCATAGGTGTCTAGTTGCTAATGATTCAAAGGACCTATATTTTTGGCATCGTAGACTTGGTCACGTAGGCTTTGATCACCCAACACGTGTTAGTGCTCTTGATCGCATACGTGGGCTGCCTAAGCTTAAAGGGGACAAAGAAATTGTGTGCTCTTCTTGTAGACATGCTAAGATGGTTGCAAGTTCACATACTCCTCTCACAATGATCATGACAACTGAACCGTGTCAACTTTTGCACCTTGACACCGTAGGACCTTCACGTGTTCAATCTATCGGAGGTAAATGGTATATTCTTGTGATTGTTGATGATTATTCTAGATACTCTTGGGTTTACTTTATGGCGTCTAAGAATGAATCTTTTAGTCACTTTAAAACTTTATTTCTTAGATTATCAATTGATCGCCCAGGATCTTTAAAAGCAATTAGAAGTGATAATGGAACTGAATTTAAAAATCAATCTTTTGATTACTTTTGTGCTGAAAATAGAATAGATCATCAATTTTCTTCACCATATGTACCTCAACAAAATGGTGTTGTAGAAACAAAGAACAGAACCTTAGTTGATATGGCTAGGACTATGCTTGATGAATGTCAAACTCCTAGAAAATTTTGGGCTGATGCGTTAGCAACCGCTTGTTATGTCTCAAATCGTGTTTTCTTGTGTGCTAAGCTAGGTAAAACACCATATGAGCTCCGGTTTGGACATAGGCCTAGTGTTACACACTTTTGGGTCTTTGGTTGCAAATGCTTTGTTAATAAACATGGTAATCTTGATAAATTTGAACCTAGATCCATTGATAGCATGTTTCTTGGTTATCCATCTCATACTAGAGGCTATCGTGTGCTTTTACTTAACACTAACAAAATTGTGGAGACTTGTGTAGTGTCTTTTGATGAAGCTAGCCCAAGTACTAGCTCAAACATTGCAGGTCCAGATCCATATCCGCAGGGGGGAGCATTTTCGTTGAAGATGAGGAAGAATTGGAGCTGCTGCCCGAAAATTCAGCAGCTAAAGACTTTGGTTCAGCTCCGGATGTTAATTCTCAACCAGCACCGACAACCATCAATGCTGATTCAAATCATCCTCAAGTCACAAGCTCAACGATTTGTGATGAACATGAAGAAGAAGAAGCTTGTGAGACATCTGTTCCCCTACGGTTTTACAAAGATCATCCCCCACAACAGATGATTGGAAGCTTGCACGAACAAGTCACACGGTCCAGGTTCTGCGATCCAAACTCTTATGCTCATTCTGCTTTTGTTGCTTCTTTTGAACCCAAGGATATATCACTCGCACTCACTAATGAATCTTGGATTATTGCCATGCAAGAAGAGTTAGAAAATTTTGAAAGAAATAATGTTTGGAAACTTGTACCTCCACCTCAAGGTCACACTTTAATTGGAACTAAATGGGTATTTAAAAATAAACAAAGTGAGGATGGGGTTGTGGTTAGGAATAAGGCTAGGTTGGTTGCTCAAGGTTTCACTCAAGTTGAAGGTCTAGATTTTGATGAATCTTTTGCTCCCGTTGCTAGATTAGAAGCCATAAGAATTTTGTTAGCCTTTGTTGCATCTAAAGGTTTCAAGCTATATCAAATGGATGTTAAAAGTGCTTTTCAAAATGGCTACATAGATGAGGAGGTTTATGTCAAGAAACCACCAGGTTTGGAAAATCCAAATTTTCCTAATCATGTTTACAAACTGTCCAAAGCCTAGTACGGTCTCAAACAAGCCCCTAGAACATGGTATGATAGGTTAAAAACATTCTTACCTGAAAAAGGGTTTACCATGGGCAAGGTTGATAAAACTCTTTTTGTGCTTAAGCATGGCAATGACTTATTATTCGTTCAAGTGTATGTGGATGATATTATCTTTGGTTGTGCTTCTCATGATCTTGTGTCCAAGTTTTCAACAATGATGAGTTCCGAATTTGAAATGAGTATGATGGGTGAACTCACTTACTTTTTGGGGCTGCAAATCAAGCAAACAAAGGAGGGTACTTTTGTGCATCAAACGAAGTATACAAAAGATCTCCTAAGGCGCTTCAACATGGACAAAAGCAAGCCTCTTCGGACACCAATGGGAACAGCAACAACACTTGGACTTGATGAAGATGGTGAACCCGTGGATCAAAAAGAATATAGAAGCATGATCGGATCACTTTTGTACCTCATGGCATCAAGACCAGACATACAATTCAGCGTATGTCTTTTTGCACGGTTTCGAGCCTCCCCACGTGCTTCACATCGTCGAGCCATCAAAAGGATTCTCAGGTACTTACATGGAACTCAAGAATTTGGAAATTTTCTTCCTTCTTCCTCAACCGTTACTTTGAAAGCTTTTTCGGATGCTGATTTTGGGGGTTGTAGGATTGATAGGAAAAGTACTTCCGGTGCTTGTCATTTTCTTGGTAATTCTTTTGTTGCTTGGTCCTCTAGAAAACAAAATTCAGTTGCACAATCCACAGCTGAATCTGAATATGTAGCTGCTGCTAGTGCTTGCTCACAAATTCTTTGGATTGTTCAAATACTTAAGGACTATGGGGTTGATCTAGATAGTGTTCCACTGTTCTGTGATAACACTAGTGCCATTTGCATTGCTAAAAACCCCGTGCAACATTCTAGAAATAAGCACATTGACATTAGGTATCACTTTATCTGAGATAATGTTGAAAAAGGAAACATTGTGCTTTACCATGTAGATATCGAACAACAATTGGCTGACATTTTTACAAAACCTTTGGATTTCAGTCGTTTTTGTTACATTCGTAGTGAAATAGGGGTTATGCATCCTCATGGCTTAAATTGAGGGGGAGTTTTGAAACTTGGGAAGTCTATGTGTGAATCCGAAATTAAAATAATATGAGCATAGTATTTCATACATATATGACTTTGTGATTCCTTTTACATGTTGAAAGTTCTTACTACATTACTCGTGTTATACATTTTGTAGTTTTTGCCATGTCTAGTAATTGGAATAATTACTTACACTAAAACTGGTCATGGTCCAACTTTCTTGCTGTTTTGAACTTGTTACATGTTCACAAGTGCTTTTAATCATTAAGAATTAATCAAGTAATCAGCTCACATGTTGAGTTTTTATGAACAAATATAAATTAAGAAAAGATCAAGAGAATATGCATGCATCACACTTCTTCTTTTGAGATGGCTTATCATGGCACTTAGATATGAACTTGGAAGAAGTTGTGTATGACTAAAACCATGTCCTTAAGCTTCTGATTGTCAAGTGACATAGGCTTGGCTTGGTTGGTTAGAATAAGGAAGCTGCGCATATAATCTCTTGCAAATATCATATGATCTAAATTTATGTTTTGAAAAATAATAACATACAGCAACTAGTGTCATGCTTTCAGGTTTTGAAATAGTTAAGTTTGTGAGATCATGACTTGCTTAAATTGAAAATTACATTTGATCTCTAGCATGGCTTACACTACTTTATGTATCTCATTGATGTGATAATGTAAGGTACCTGATAGTATGACTTGGATGAGCTTTGTTTAAATGTATATGTTATAATATGCTCATAACAACTAAAGTTGGAGAGATAATTTGTTTATATGCTCATGACTTGCTGAATACATTGTCAAAGGGGTAGAGATAAGCATGAAGAGAAAGAGAATATGTGCATAAGGAGAGATAATATGGGATAATTTTTAGATTTTCTTCTCATTTTACTTTTGATTTACAAAGGGGGAGAAATTTCCTTCAAAACTTTTATGTAAATAAGCCAACGTTCGGATTTTAAATGGTGTTGCCAATGCATTCATCAATGGGGAGATTGTAATACCTATGTGTGCTGAATACATTGGCTTGTAGTGAATACACTTGCTTTGATGATAAAAGTTTTGAATATCACCAAAACACCTTTTTATTAAGGTCCGGCTAGTTTTGTAAGCTCCGGCGGGAGCTTGGTTGTACTAGTTTTGGTAAGCTTCGACGCTAGGTTCTACTAGCTTTTGTTAGCTCCGGCTCAAGGTCCGGGTTGCTCTGGCAAGGTCCGGAACTTGACCGCAATGCTTCTGTTTTTCATTTGCAATGTTTCGTACATGCTTTACATCTCTGGAAAGATTGCTTAGTATTCATTTGCTAAGTCTTTGGTGCGTTTTTGGTTGACATGGATGATATCGTGTTACTGTGGTTTTGCAACATGCTTATGTGAGGTTCTCACGTAAGGTGTTGTGATCGGAACTAACTTGAGTCAAGTTGAGGACTTGGGCTCGTATGGATTGGTTGTTTATTCTTGTGCAGTTGTTGCTTGAGTTCAGGACATGGCTGGTGATGGGATCCATTGGACTAGTCTCAGGGAGGATATGAGGTTCCAACAACCAAATTTAGGAGGAATTGTGGTTGAGCTGATCAGGAGATTGCGCAGCATGATTGAATCAAGAACAATGCATGTGAAGGTATCGTGGACGTCACTGGAAGATGTTTGCCCGTGTGCAAGGAGTGCATGGACGTGGCTACATGGTTCTGAGACGTGATGAAGATATGTGGATGTAAAGAGTTGGTCGGAAAGGTCCAACCGACTAGGTTATGGACTTAGGCTGCGGCTGAGTCGGGCTTGACTCAAATATGGAAAGATTTGAGTTGGTTATGATAGGATTTCTTGTGGGTCACGAATTTGAGTTGTTTAGGAATGTGGGATACGTTCCTAAGGTGTTTGGAAGTCTTAATATTGCTTCTATCTGCGTATAGAAGAATCCTAAGCAGTTATGGAAAGTTACGATTCGTGAACAGAGTAGGATTAGGTTCCTGATCTGAGTTGAGTTGGCTTTCGAGCTTGTTATATAAGCAAGGGAGCCCAGAGCTCATGGTGCACGACTTTGGGACTGTTCCGCTTGTGTTCTATTGAATAAAATTCGTAGTTTGAAGGAACTTTTGTGCCTTGTTCGTCCAACTTGTTCCAGACAAGTTTTACTCGTCGAGTTTCTGGACAGCACTACCTTTCGTCGGTGGTTTTATCATAACTCTAGTTTTACAGATCCAATTGAAGTGATTCTTTTTGGGTTGTCTTCACAACTTGATTGTCTATCATCTGTCAAAATTTCACAGTAATTGGATTTGTGGTTTCTAATCTACACGAGTTTCTTTGCAAAATTTCAGAAACTGTTTTTCTCGGGTAGGTCAGATTGACCTTTGTTTGATCATTCGATCATAACTTGAGTTTTTCTCGACGGATTTGAGTGATTCTTGTTGTGTTGTCTTTGTGACTTGATTATCTCTGATATCTATCACTTTTTTCACGATGAAACATGTTTAGATTAGTCTCACACACGATTTATTTAACAGATCGTTTTTCTACCCAAGGGGTTGAGGTTTAATTGTTTCCGCTGCGTAAGATTTTTAAATCTACCATTCACCCCCCTGATAGCTTTTCACGTGCTATTCAATCCTACATGCTTGTGTTTTCTCTAAAATTTATTTGAGGTCGGAATACATTCAAATGAAGATTAGACCGTCGGACATACCCAAGACAGCTTTTAGAACACGGTATGGATTTTATGAGTACACCGTGATGTCTTTGGATTGACAAATGTGCCTGCCTACTTTATGTACCTCATGAATAAGGTCTTCATGGAGTACTTGGATAGATTTTTAGTGGTGTTCATAGACGACATTATGATCTACTCGAAGGATGAGAAGGAACATGAGGAACACTTGATGCTTACACTGCAGAAATTAAGGGAGCATCAATTGTATACCAAGTTCAACAAGTGTCAGTTTGGGTCATATAATCTCAGGAGGAGGAGTATCGGTTGACCCAGGAAAGGTGAGGGATGTGTTGAAATGGTAACCCCCGCAAAACGTAAAGGAAATAGGAGTTTTCTTGGAATGGCTGGATCTTACCGTCGATTCATCAAGGACTTTTCCAAGATAGCCAAGCCAATGATGGAATTGCTAATGAAGGGAATGGCTTTCCAATGGACTCAAGCTTGTCAAAACAATTTTGTGGAGTTGAAGAAGAGGTTGACAACATCCCTAGTTTTGGTACTGCCGGATGTGAGCAAGAGTTTTGATATTTATTGCGACGCATCGCGAGAAGGACTTGGACGTGTATTGATGCAAGAAGGTCAAGTGGTCGCCTATGCATCAAGACAATTGAAGAAACATGAGAAGAATCATCCCACACATGATTTAAAACTTGCATCCGTGGTACATGCGTTGAAGATTTGGAAACACTATATCCTTGGACATAGGTGTGAAATTTATACGGATCACAAGAGTCTTAAGTATATTTTCGGACAAACGGATCTGAATTTGAGGCAGCGGAGATGGTTGGAGCTCATCGAAGATTATGATTTGGGGATTAACTATCATCCGGGAAAAGCCAATCTAGTGGCCGATGCTTTTAGTAGAAAAGGAGTAAGTCATCAACTCACAGTTCGAGAGTTACTGTCGGTACCCTAAAAACCATACACCCCCTGAGGTTATAAAGATATCAAGGGAAGGACGTCTACTCAAATTAAAGACCCTCGGAGGCCCACTTGTCAGACATAACCGGACCTGCTTCTCCAACATGGTTAACCCCTAGGTTGCCACGTGTACTGCCAGACCGGAGCTACTACCCACAAGGGTGAAGCTCCGGGCTAGGTACCGAAATGGCACCTCCGGACTTAACCCCTGACCGAGAGAAGCTCCGGACCTGACACGTGCCAGGCCACCCCGGAGCTTCCCGCTTCCCACAAGCAAGCTCCGGAGCTGCCACGTGTCCAAACGTCGGAGCTGGCCGCCTCAAACCTCCGGAAGACGTTGTAACGACTCCGGATCGTCAAAGGATAGCCGCGGACTTCAAGACCCGATTAATTGTTATTAATTCCATGTTAATGACACTTAATTGGATAATCTTAACACCTATAACGGCACTGTCGGGGCCTGTTACAGGGTTATTAACAACAATTAATCGTGTATCAATACTAGTAACCGCCGGGGCCACATGTCGGGCCAGGCTAACTTGTAACGGTTTGTCCTTGTACTATAAAAGGACAGACCGACGATACACAAGGCACGTTCTAAGGCTCTGGAACGCTCTCAGGCACACAAGCTAATACAACACCACACACCCGTGGAGTAGGGTATTACGCTCAGGCGGCCTGAACCACGTAAATCACTGTGTCTCTCGTGTCCAATCGTGATTCACCTTCTTGAGTCTCCGCTCGCCCACATCGAACTACAAACTCCTTCAACAATTTAGTAGTGTCAGGAGATCTGCCGACTCCAACAGTCGACAGTTGGCGCGCCAGGAAGGGGCGCCTGAGATTTTCAAGAATGGTGAATTCTGCGGCTGGATCATCCAACGAGCAACCTGCTGCTCAGGCTGTCGGAGGCAATCCCTCCAACATGCAGCCACCGGCAGGAGCCTCAGCACCAGCAGGAGTCACACTCCCACCACCACCATCTTCTCCGGCAAGACGTGCCGAGCAACATGATGGTGCGCCGGCGTCACATACTGCGCCGGCAAGTCGTGACAACCCAGAACACGCGCTTCATGCAGCGCGTGCTCTTCTCCAGCGACCACCACCTCCGGATGCATCTCAAGATGCTATGGAGCAATGGAGGGCTGATGTTGAGCATTTGTTCGCAGCAGTGGCCGAACGACTCAACAACCAGGGTCCTCCTCCTTCAGGGCGAGCCCCGTCGCAGCGATGAACGTTGTCTGGAAGACTTGGTCCGCATGTCTCCAACAACCGAAGACGAGCTGCGTCACAGTAAGTGACGTCGTTGCCCTCTGGGGCACGACGCACCCATACGACATCTCGGCTTTTGACACACGACCTCCGGGCGGAGCTTGATCGCCGATACCGCCAACAGGATGGCCGTGTCCATATCGAGCGAGCTCGAGAAAGACGGGATGCTCAAGACCTTTCTACTCTGGAAGGAGTAGGAGGAGGCTGTTCCGCCCTAGCCATGCACCTGCGCATGGTTAGATGGCCACAGAAGTTCCGGCCACACTTGCCGGAAAAATTCGACGGGACTGTCAACCCCGTAGAATTTCTACAGATATACTCCACTGCAATCTTAGTAGCTGGAGGAAACGAAGCCGTAATGGCCAACTACTTTCCAGTGGCCTTAACTGGGACCGCCAGGTCCTGGTTTATGAGCCTTCCACCCAACTCTATTGACAGTTGGGAGGAGCTATGCCGTCAGTTCACTGCCAACTTTGAGAGTTCATACACCCGACCGGGCACTGAACTGGACCTTTTTGCGGTCGTGCAAAAAGGGGGAGAATCTTTGCGGTCATTCATCCAGAGGTTCTCTCAGGTACGCAACACAATCCCTTCTATCTCAAGCGCTTCTGTCATTGTGGCATTCAGACAGGGTGTACGAGACAAGAAGATGTTGGAGAAGCTGGCGATCAAAGAGATCACCAGCGTCACGGAGCTCTTCAGCTTGGCAGACAAATGTGCCAGAGCGGCGGAGGGCCGTGAAATGCACTCCAAACCAGCCTTGGAGGATCATAAAAAATCCTCCAAAGAAGAAGCCGCTACCTCTGGGAGTGGCAAGAAGAAAAAGAAGACCAACGGCAAGAAGAAGCCGTCGGCCGACACATCCAACATTGCAGCCACTGCAACTCCTGGTGGCCGGGGGCCACGCCCTGAGAAGCGACCTCGACCGTCTTCCGAAGACGGCGGCAAATCCAAAATGTGGTGCCCCATTCACAAAACGGGCAGCCACAGGCTGGAAGACTGCCGGGAGGTCCAAAACCTTGCCGAGCGCTACAACAAGCGCCGGGAAGGGTCTCCTTTCCGACAGAGGGAGGGAAAACAGAAGGTTGACGAAGCTCCGGCTGAAGAGGAGTTAGGGTTTCAGGACCCCAAAAAGGTCCTGAAAGCCGTCTACACCTCCGTCGACGATGACTCCGACGTCTCCGACAACGAGCGTCGGAAAACCATGAACACCATCTTTGGTGGATCATGGGACATCACTTCTCGTCGTGTCATCAAGACTATACGGCGGGATATGGCTGCTGTAGCTCCTACAGCTAGACCGAAGCCACATCGAAAGTGGATGGATACACCCATTACTTTTGATGCTTCGGACTGTCCTCAAAGCTTGGTCGGAGCTGGCCAATTACCCTTGATGGTATCTCCCACCATCAACAACATCCAGCTCCATCATGTTATGGTGGACGGAGGTTCGGGGCTGAACCTTATAAGCTTTGAAGCTTTTACCAAACTTCAGCTTCGACCCTCGGATCTTCAGCCCTCTCGACCATTCTCCGGAGTAGGTTCGGGGGCCATTACCCCACTCGGAGCTATAATTCTCCCCGTTACCTTCGGGACACGGGAGAAGTACCACACCGAGAAGTTGGTCTTCGACGTCGCTCAGATCAACTTACCATTCAACGCCATCTTGGGTAGACCTGCCCTATACAAATTTATGGCAGCTGCTCATTATGGATACTTGGTGTTGAAGATGCCAACACCAGCAGGCGTTCTCCGGATTCGTGGAGATCGCACTGCCGGAGTAACTGCTCTGGAGGAGCTCCATGCACTCACCACTGTGCAAGTGGAGGACTCCAGACAGGGGCAAGCTCCAAAACCTCCGAGCATTCGGCAACGAGGCTCAACCTCTGCTCCCCGTGTGCAGCCAAGCGGCGACACCGACATCCCCGTCAAAGTCGTCCAAATTGGTTCCGATGTCACTCAAACCACCCGCATATCGGGTGGGATGAATGACAAATAGGAACTCGCGCTCATCACTTTCCTCCGGGCTAACGTTGACGTATTTGCTTGGCAACCGTCACAAATGCCTGGGATCCCCAGGGAAGTGATTGAGCACAATCTGAAGATTTACCCCGACGCTCGGCCTGTGCATCAGAAACCTCGGAAGCAATCTGTAGAGCGACAGAACTTCATCCGACAAGAAGTGAAGAAGTTGCTCGAAGCTGGATTTATCCGAGAAGTCTACCATCCAAAATGGCTGGCAAACCCAGTCGTTGTGCCCAAGGCCGGCGGGAAACTTCAGATGTGCATCGACTACACCACACTGAATAAGGCATGTCCAAAAGATCCATTCCCACTACCTAGAATAGATCAAATAGTGGATTCCACCTCCGGGTGCGAGTTACTGTGTTTTCTAGACGCATATTCTGGATATCATCAAATCAGGATGTCTAGGGAGGATGAAGAGCATACTTCATTCATCACAGTGGATGGATTGTATTGTTACACAGCCATGCCGTTTGGTCTTAAGAATGCAGCTTCAACTTTTGTACGAGCTATGTACAAAACTTTCGAAGAACTCATCAGAGACATAGTGGAAGTGTACGTCGATGACATCGTGGTCAAAGTCAAAAACAAGGAGTCCCTCTTGGACACCTTGCAGGCTGTCTTCGACAAGCTGCGGGCCACCCGCACGAAGCTAAACCCAGACAAGTGCGTCTTCGGGGTTAGTTTCGGAAAGCTTCTTGGTTTCCTGGTAAGTCACCGGGGCATAGAGGCTAATCCGGCGAAGATAAAAGCCATTGAAGACATGCGGCCACCAACCCGCATCAAAGACGTCCAAAAATTAACTGGATGCCTAGCAGCCCTCAGCCGGTTCATTTCAAGACTGGCGGAAAGAGCACTTCCCTTCTTCAAGTTACTGAGGAAGTCCGGACCATTCCAATGGTCTGAAGAAGTAGAGAAGGCATTCCAGGAGCTGAAAGAGTTCCTCACCACCCTACCAGTCCTGGTAGCTCCGAACCCTGGTGAGCCTTTGTTGCTTTACATTTCAGCTACTGACGAAGTCGTCAGTATGGTTCTGGTTGCGGAGAGACCGGAACTACCCAATACTCAGGAATCCAGACCCCTTCGGGAGGGTCCGGAGGTTCCTGAAAGTGGGTCTGGGTCCCAGTTCCCAGACTCAAACCCACAAGAAGCCACTTCAGAGGACCCGGACCCCTCTAAGAGGATCCAGGTCATTTCTGAAGAAGCTCCGGGTTCCTCCACTCAGAACCCGGAGGTCCCCGAAGAGAGTCTGGACCCCTCCGAGAGGGTCCGGATCAATGAAGAGGAAGCTCCGGACCCCTCCGGGAGGGTCCGGACCATTCAACGCCCGGTATACTTCATCAGTGAAGTGTTACATGATGCCAAGACTCGATACCTAGAGGTGCATAAACTGCTTTATGCAGTTCTTATTGCCTCAAGGAAGCTTCGACACTATTTCCAAGCTCACAAAGTCTCGGTGGTGACCTCATATCCACTTCAAGCGATCCTGCATAATCCCAATTCAACTGGGAATATTGCAAAGTGGGCAGCGGAATTGGCTGAATTCGATCTTGAATTCATTCCGAGACAAGCAATCAAGAGTCAAGCGTTGGCAGATTTCGTGGCAGAATGGACTCCCTCTCCATTAAACCCTGGGGGCCCCAGCGAGCAGAAGACGGAACCTCAAGTTCCAATCTTCACTAAGCCTCACTGGACCCTTTACTTCGACGGCTCCATGCAGAAGCAGGGAGCCGGAGCTGGAATTCTTCTCCTTGCACCAACTGGGGAGAAGGTGAAATACATGGTACACCTTGACTTCAAGGCAACTAACAACATGGCGGAGTACGAAGCACTCATCTATGGATTAAAGGTGGCACTATCATATGGTGTCAAGCAATTGCTGGTCAAAGGAGATTCACAACTCGTCATCAAGCAGGTGAAGGGTGAATGCTCCTGCAATAATCTCCAGCTGGCTGCTTACCTCCTTGAAGTCCAGAGGCTTCAGAAGGACTTCGAAGTCCTAGACCTTCACCATGTTCAGCGTGCTCACAACGCTGAAGCTGACGAACTCTCGACCAAGGCGTCAACTGGAGCTCCGGCTCCTGACGGAACCTTTGTCCGGAGGTTGTCAAAACCCACAGTTCAGCCCGCCGAACTGAACGAAGGGGGCGAGATCAGCATCCCGAAGCTGACGGTCCCGATGGCCCTGTTACCATGGCAGCCATCAAGGGTCATAGGTGCTGCCGGAAGCTCCGAGCAACCCAGCACGCAAGACTCAAATGCTCAAGTCAGTTCCGATGCATGGATCTCGGAGATCCGGAACTACTTAAAAGACAACATCCTTCCTGACGATGATGTATCCGCTGATCGGGTAGTCAGATTGGCTAAAAGATACACGTTGGTAGAAGGGGATCTCTACCGTCGCGGTGCCAACGGCATCCTAATGCGGTGCATCACAAGGGAAGAAGGCTGCGAGCTCCTCGCAGAAATCCATGGAGGCGAGTGTGGGAACCACGCATCTTCCCGCACGTTGGTCGGAAAAGCCTTTCGGCACGGCTTCTACTGGCCTACAGCGCTCCAGGATGCTACTGAGCTGGTGAAGAAATGCAAAGCATGCCAATTTCATGCAAAGCAAATTCATACACCTGCTCAGTCCTTACAAATGAAACCTCCCACATGGCCTTTCGCTGTGTGGGGGATGGACATCTTGGGACCCTTCCCAAGAGCCGTCGGAGGTTACAAGTTCCTGTACGTCGCCATCGACAAGTTCACCAAGTGGCCGGAAGCTACTCCCGTTGTGACGATCAACAAACAATCTGCAATCAATTTTCTACAATCCATCGTGAGCAGATTCGGAGTCCCAAATAAGATCATCACTGATAATGGGACTCAATTCACAAGCTCCGCATTTCAAGGATATTGCGAAGATCTCGGCATACAAGTTTGCTACGCTTCCGTAGCTCATCCTTCCAGCAATGGACAAGCCGTGAGAGCAAACGCAGAGATCCTTAAAGGACTCAAAACACACACTTATGAGCGCTTGAAAAAGCACGGAGCCAATTGGATCGAAGAGCTTTCGCCCACTCTATGGGCCAACAGGACTTCTCCAAGTCGGGCAACCGGAGAAACACCCTTCTTCCTGGTGTACGGAGCTGAAGCGATCCTTCCTCCGGAAATCACCTTGGGTTCCCTCTGAGTCCGGACCTTCGACGAAGCCGCGCAGGACCAGCTCTGGCGCGAAGACCTAGACCTCCTCGAGGAGGGAAGGTGCCAAGCAGCTGTTCGGAATGCCCGATACCGCCAAGCTCTACGGCGCTATCACCAGCGGCATGTACACAACCGACAGCTCGAGGAAGGCGATCTGGTGCTACGGAGAATACTATCCAGAGAAGGGCAAAACAAACTCTCCCCCAGCTGGGAAGGGCCCTTTCGAG
This sequence comes from Tuctoria greenei, assembly GCA_036927565.1. Classification (NCBI taxonomy): domain Eukaryota; kingdom Viridiplantae; phylum Streptophyta; class Magnoliopsida; order Poales; family Poaceae; genus Tuctoria; species Tuctoria greenei. The sequence continues at coordinate 35,483,870 of JAYESD010000004.1, forward strand.
TGATCAAAGTATCCCGTCCCGGAAGCGTTCGCTTGGCTACCGAGGATGGGACACCTCTCCCAAATCCTTGGAACATCGAGCACCTCCGTAAGTTCTACACTTAATTCCACGGAGGTGAGTCTTAAGTAACTTGAAATGTATGTTATAGAGTCATTGTACAGAGTCGGGTAGTTCCTCCGGGAGAGCAGCCGGACCTTTCCTGAAAGGTTTGAAAAGCTTATGCAACACTTGACACAGTCTCCGGACTAAAAGTGTGGCTAACTACCCTGGGTCAAACGAGAAACCAAACACACTTAGCCTGGTTCCGCACCCTAAGAGTGTACTTGTTTCCCCTGTACCCCGGACCTATAATGAAAGACATCTTCATGTGAAATAGACTCCACGTGCATTCATCTTTGCATAGGCTCGACATTTTTATTTTTCTCTTTCTTGTCTATAACAGAAACGTGCAATTCTTAAGAAGTTCTACTTTGACCGGTTTACATACGATTCGAGTTGAATTGTCAGATTTTCTGGATTTAAATATCGTCTGTGGCCAACTCGCCTGAAAGCCGCCAAGCCATTCTAGGGCCGGAGTGCGCTATCGACTTAGCCTGGTCAAGCACCCTAAGTACGCCACTCTACCTACATCCCGGCAGGCCAAAGTAAGGTGGGTCCATGGACAATTGGATCTAAAAGAAAAGACAATTCATCTAGTCGTATTAAAAATCGTGTTCAACTTAAAATTTTCTTGAGAACCGTAAGCCGCGACGAAGTTATAGACAAGGAATGAATTTTACTATTTTTCTTGGCTTAAGTGTGCAGGAAAAATGAACCCTACGTTGATGGGGAAAAACCGGAGCTAACCAAGCTCCGACTCCCACCAGGGCGTCAACCGTCGGCGTTGACTAAAAGATGGTGAGAAGACCCCGTCACTGGAGTCTGTTGCCAACAAACCAAGTGTGGCAAAGGTCATTGCCGGAGCTACTAAGCTCCGACACCTTGGAATATTAACTATCGACGCTCAACGTGTTGATAGAGGCTATTGCCGGAGCTACTAAGCTCCAGCGATGGACAGTGCCGGAGCTTCTAAGCTCCGACAACTTCAGGGGACCTTCACTATCAAAAACTTCGGACCTAGATTCCACAAGTTCGAAGCAAATTCCTCTTCAACAAAACTCAACATCCTTTTGGTACATGTCCACAATCAAATTGTGCACATCTACCAGGGGGCCAAGTGAAGATAAAGATGTTGAAGACAAAAGAATGAAATTCGCAAAAAATTGGGGATTTCATTTCATCTGAAGACCGGAGATTACATTTGGAGACAAGGGATTACAAAATTGAGGAAGAAGAGAAGATACAAGTAAAGGCTAAAAGAGACGGTCCTAGACCCTATGGAAGAACTCGGCAACCTTCTGGGCGACCTCCGACACGCGGGCTCGGGTAGCTTCGTCTTCTCCTTCGACGGGGCCTTCAAGCACCGGGTCCAGAGGAAATCGAGGGTTCCGGCTGGTGTAGCACGTCAACACATATTCTGTGACGTTCCTAGCCAGGGATTGCCTCTCGACCTCCAGCTGGTCCGCGATGACATCGCCCACCTTGGAGAGCTTGCTGCCTGCGGCGCTCAACGCTTGCAACGCGAGGTCAGGCTCCGGCTCCGGATCATCCGGGTGCACGGGGCTGAAACCCATCGGCGTCAGTGCGTCGTCGGCCTTGCCCAGGAACTCCCAAATCTGTAGGGAGTTCGCCTTCCTCAAGTTCTTCATCTCTTCCAAGGATATCCGGGCCGCCGTCAGCTCTGAATTCTCGCGGGCGAGGCGCTCAACTTCTTTGGCGTTTTGCTGGATCTTCACAGCAACCCGCTTCTCAAGTCTTCCGAGCTCCTCCTCCCGGAGGTGGATCTTGTTCCGGCGGTCGACCAGGTCCTTCTCCCTAGCCTCCACTTTCTTCTCCCGGGCGATAAGGGCACACTCGTATTCGTAGAGTTCCTGCCCTCGCACCCAGGTCTTCTCCTCTTCCTCGAGGTAGCGCTCTTCCAATTTCTTAGTGCGCTCCTCGAGGCCCTTATCCGCCAGAGCTGTTTTCTCAGCGAGCTCTTCTTCCCGTCGCAAGACGTCATCCCGTAGCTCTAGGAGTTTTTGCTCCTCATCCTCGAGCCGTCTTTCCCTCCCTTCAAGTGCCTCTCGGCGCTTGATGAGTGCGGTGCTGATGGCCTCGAGCTGATCAAACCAAGCATTGGCCGCGTCGTTAGCAGCCTTAGCTTGGTCATGGAACTCCCGGGATTGAGCGTCGAGGGCGTGAGTCATGCTCTCCCTCTCGTCCAGCAGCTCACCCCAGAGCTCCAGGCGGATCTTCTCCCGCCTGATCCATTCCTTGTCATCCGCAAGCCTCGACTGCGCCAGCTTAGTCTCGAAGTGGAGCCGATTACGCCACCGCCTAAGGGTTTGGCGCTCCTCTTCAAGAGCCTTGCTGTCGTGGAAGAAGGCCAGTTGGACCTGACGTAGACTGGAGCAGGCGTTGTCGATGGACATCGACAACGAGATGGGCTCCGGACCTGCTGGGATCTCTTCCGCTGGTTCCAGCGGGTCTTCACTTACAAAAATTGGGTCCCACTCTACGAGAGTGGAACCCCGAGCTTCCAAAGCGCTAGGGCCCTCATCCGGGATGGCCTTAGTCGCCATCGAAGGAGGTCCCGCCACCAAGTCTTCATTTGCCCCCTCAGGCTGGGGGCCGGCGACTTCGTTCAGGCACTCTGGCTCTGCCACAGGTACCATCGACGTCGTCGCCTCCACTGGCTCCGGCCGGGACACTTCTTCTGAGTGAGGCTCAAGCTCCCTCGCCTCTTCAGCCGCCGGCTCTGCGGCCGGCGCTCCATCAATCACCGGCTCTGCGGCCGGAGCTTCGGAAGTAACCGGCTCAACTGCCGGAACTACTTCAACTTCCGGCTCGCATGCTGGGGCTTCAGCCACCTCCGGCTCAATCGCCGGGGCTTCAGCACTATCCGGCTCCGAAGCCGGGACTGCTACTTCCTCCGACTCAACAGCCGGAGCTTCTACTACTGCAGCACCAGGACCCGGAGCTTCCACTTCCGGGACGGGTGCCGCTGGCGCATCTTCATTCCCGTGATCCGGCGCTATCACGGGAACTTCTGGAGACGAGTCGAGGTCCATGACCACGACAGCCGGCGCCGGAGCTGTCGCAGCCTCCGCTTGGGGCGGCACCGGGGCTGGAGCAGAAGCCCTCGCAGCCTCAGACACTGTGGCTGAGGGCGGAGCTTCACTCCCCTTCTTGGGAACGCTGCAGATGAAGAACGAAGAAATTGAGCAAACAGATGCTACAATTAAAACGTTAATCGAGGTAAAAAAGAAAAATTACCTTGGAAGGCTCACGCACCAGCTTGCGCGGAACCTCTTTCCAGGACGATCCGGGCTGGCCACGGTCGGCGTAGGAGCTCCGGGAGGACTCCCAGGACTTGCCACAGCCGCGGGCGTTTCCCGGGTCGGAGCTCTCCCTGATCGGGAGGAACTCCCGGACCTGGAGGCCCTCACCGCTCCAGATGCCGGAGTCGCACGCCCGGAGCTAGCACCACGGGAGGGATCCACCACGGGGACAGTCGCACTCCGGGAGGACCCCACCGCCGGAACAGTAACGTTCCGGATGGACCCCACCACGGGGACAGTCGCCACGGCGGCGGAGGATCTTCCTTCCTGAGGAGGGGGAACCAGGGGGGAAGTGGCAGGCCCGACGGACCTTCCGTCAGCATGTCGCAGCTTTCTCTTCCGGCTCTCCGGCTCCTCCGCCAGCTCCTTGCCCTTGCCGATGACCTCAGCTCTTGGCTGTGGGACAGGGGCGGAGCCGTCTCCGGACAACCCGGGGATCGCCAACCGGGTGGTTGATCTTCTCTCGATGACACCAAGGTCGTCAAGCGCGAGCATCTTCCGCCGGAGCTCCCTGCTGAACTCAACTTCCACGTTCAGAGGGAGGAAAGCCGGCGGCGGAGTCAAGTAATCTCCGTCAACGTCGATGCCGTGCTGGAATTTCTTGAGGTGAAACTCCAAGGTCTTCCCCACCATGCTGGACTTCAACCCGGTCTCAACCCGGTCCTCGTCCATCACGCTGTTGAGGGCCCAGGCGAGCTTCTCCCTCCTCTTCAGCGGCGCCCACCTATTGGACAGGAAGTTGCAGAACACCGCCTGGGGAGTCAATCCTCCCTCCACACATTGGCGGATCCTGGTCAGGACAGGGTCGAAAGCTTCCGCCAGCACCGGAACTTCGCTCCATACCGACGTGTCAATGCCAGGCAGACCGTCTGGCAACTCCAACCGCTCATGCTCCTCCACCCGGACGACTACCCAATCTTTCTTCCAGTCATCCCACTTCCCGGAAGGGAATGACCGGAGGTACTTGAATGGGCACTTCTTGCGCTTCACGAAGTAGTAGAAGCCAAGATACTCATCGCTTCGGCCGGTGGTTTGGACGGTGAAGAAGGTTCGGAAGAGCTCGATGCAGGGAGGGATGCCCACCCACATCTCGCAGAAGTGGACAAAGATGGACACAAGGAGAATGGAGTGAGGGCCAAGGTGGTACAGCTGCAGACCATAGAAGTCCAGGAGCATCAAGAAGAAAGAAGAAAATGGTGGGATCAGCCCCACCATGGCGTACGAGGAAAAGTACACCATCTCGCCAGAGTGCTCCTTTTCAAAGGGGAGTTCTCCGCCGGCGCGGACCGAGCGGTTGAAGAAGTCCGAAGACCACCCCATGAGGGCACGGACCTTCTTCAGATCGCTGTCCGTCTTCAAGCGACTCTCACGCAGACCTAACTCCATCGCAGCACAGCTAGGCAAGAGAAGAGGAGCAAAGAACAAGTCGGGAGTTTGAGCGCAAGAACAGATGGGAAGCGTAAAGAACTCCCGACGGTGCGCTTTCCTTCTTAAGTAAGCCCTCGCAACGCTTGGATGGAAACTGCAGGAGAGTCAAGGATACTACTCAAGAATTCAACCCTGCCGATGACAAGAGGGCCCGGGACCACCCCGACGATCAAGTCGAGGTTCTTACCCAGGCGAACAGTTGTCATCACGAGGCGGGAAACCCAAAGGCGGCGAACTGACAAGGCGCGCGGAACCGATACGGTTTTCGTATCGGGAACCGGCGACCTTCAATTGCGAGAGATCCGCACGTCAAAGATCTTATCTGGCGCCTGAGGTGTGCCACGCGTCGGGATTTAACCGTAAAGCCCCGCCAACGGCACCTCCGAAGACCCTTGAAGACCCAGTTCAAGAGTCGCGAGTATGGACCCACCTCCGACGGAATAACTTCACCCTGGTGGCTTTCCCCGGAGGTAGGTCCAGGGGGCCACTGTCGGTACCCTAAAAACCATACACCCCCTGAGGTTACAAAGATCTCAAGGGAAGGACGTCTACTCAAATTAAAGACCCTCGGAGGCCCACTTGTCAGACATAACCGGACCTGCTTCTCCAACATGGTTAACCCCTAGGTTGCCACGTGTACTGCCAGACCGGAGCTACTACCCACAAGGGTGAAGCTCCGGGCTAGGTACCGAAACGGCACCTCCGGACTTAACCCCTGACCGAGAGAAGCTCCGGACCTGACACGTGCCAGGCCACCCCGGAGCTTCCCGCTTCCCACAAGCAAGCTCCGGAGCTGCCACGTGTCCAAACGTCGGAGCTGGCCGCCTCAAACCTCCGGAAGACGTTGTAACGACTCCGGATCGTCAAAGGATAGCCGCGGACTTCAAGACCCGATTAATTGTCATTAATTCCATGTTAATGACACTTAATTGGATAATCTTAACACCTGTAACGGCACTGTCGGGGCCCGTTACAGGGTTATTAACAACAATTAATCGTGTATCAATACTAGTAACCGCCGGGGCCACATGTCGGGCCAGGCTAACTTGTAACGGTTTGTCCTTGTACTATAAAAGGACAGACCGACGATACACAAGGCACGTTCTAAGGCTCTGGAACGCTCTCAGGCACACAAGCTAATACAACACCACACACCCGTGGAGTAGGGTATTACGCTCAGGCGGCCCGAACCACGTAAACCACTGTGTCTCTCGTGTCCAATCGTGATTCACCTTCTTGAGTCTCCGCGCGCCCACACCGAACTACAAACTCCTTCAACACTTTAGTAGTGTCAGGAGATCTGCCGACTCCAACAGTCGACAGTTACCATCCAAGTTATGCAAGGAGTTTGAACGGTTGAACCTTGAATTTGTAAATAAGATGGAGATGATGGAGTTAAACCCAACCTTAGAGCAAGAAATTTGGGAAGGCCAAACTAAGGATGAGGAAATTCAAGAAATCAAGGAAAGGACCCAAGAGGGGAGAGAATTCAGATTTGTTGAGGATGAACATGGTACTCTATGGCTTGGTCAGAGGATTGTCGTGCCTAATGTGAAGCGTATTTGGGAGACAATATTAAAAGAGGCACATGACTAACCTTACTCAATTCACCTCGGTTGTACGAAGATGTACAAAGACTTGAAGACTTGCTATTGGTGGGATAGCATGAAAAAGGACATAGCTGAATATGTTGCATTGTGTGATGTGTGTCAACGAGTCAAGGCGGAACATCAAAGGCCAGCTGGATTATTGCAACCATTGAAGATCCCGGAATGGAAGTGGGAATAAATTGGAATGGACTTCATAGTTGGGTTACCACGTACTCAGTCCGGTTATGACTCAATTTGGGTAATTGTGGATCACTTAACCAAGTCAGCTCATTTTGTCACTGTGAAGACCAAATATACAACTGCACAATTGGCCGAAATATACATGGAGCATATTGTGTGTCGACACGGAGTACCGAAGAAGATAGTCTCGGATAGAGGTTCTCAATTAACCTTCAGATTTTGGCAGAAATTGCATGAAGCATTGGGAACAAGGTTGAACTTCAGTTCAGCATATCACCCTCAAACGGATGGACAAACCGAGAGGAGCAATCAAATTTTGGAAGACATGTTAAGAGCTTGTGCTTTAAAGCATGGTAAATGTTGGGACAAAAGCTTGCCCTATGCAGAATTTTCATACAATAATAGTTACCAAGCAAGCTTGAAAATGTCACCATATGAAGCGCTTTATGGAAGGAAGTGTAGGACACCTTTATTCTGAAATGAGGCAGGAGAAACTCAAGTATTTGGTCCGGATGTGTTGCTAGAAGCTGAAAAGCAAGTTCAGATTATTCGGGAAAACTTGAGGGCCGCTCAATCAAGGCAAAAGGGCTATGCGGAGAATAATAGAAGAAAACTATCCTTTGAAGTGGGAGACTTTGTTTACCTCAAGGTGTCACCTATGGGAGGTCATAAGAGGTTTAACATAAGAGGCAAGCTTGCACCTCGCTACATTGGACCATTCATGATTTTGGACAAAAGAGGAGAAGTAGCGTATAAGTTGGAGATGCCAGCTCATCTTTTGGATGTCCATGATGTCTTTCATGTTTCCCAGCTCAAGAAGTGCTTGAGAGTACCAGAACAACAAGTGCCAATGGAAGGATTGGAATTAGGTGCAGATTTGACTTATGCCGAACAACCGGTCAAAATCATGGAAACCAAGGAGAGGGTCACAAGGAACAAGGTTATTAGATGGTGTAAAGTTCAATGGAAGCACCACACAGAAAAAGAAGCAACGTGGGAATTGGAGGATGATCTCAAGAAGGAATTTCCCTATCTCTTCTCTTTTGCATCGAATCTCGAGGGCGAGATTCATTTTAAGGGGGGTAGGTTTGTAACACCCTCATTTTCATGCATCATGCCCTAAATACATTCATATATATGTTTAACATTAATCCACATAAAGAGGAATGAGTTTACAATTGATTTGGAACTTAAAATTCTAAAAAGTGTGGACTAGTCCGATTTTGGTGCGGACAAGTCCGATTTTGGTGCGAACTAGTCCGATTTCTCTCTAACCTCAATCGGACTTGTCCATTTTTGTTGCGGACTAGTCCGTTTTTGCCTACGGACACTTTTGAACTTGTCTGGCCCTATGCGGACTAGTCCGGTGTTCCAAGAATCCTTGAAAATTTGCTAAGTCCCTGGACTTGTCCGGACTAGTACGGTGTTCCAGCAGACTTGTCCGTTTTCCTCTCTGACTAAAGTCGGACTTGTCCAATTTTTGGCTAGAGTTGTCCGATTTCTCTCTGGACAACTTCGGACTAGTCCAGTCCTTTTTGGACTTGTCCGATATTTCGCGACTCCGAATTAATGCTTTGTTTTACGACTTGTTTTTTGGGTTTCACATTAAGTGGCCCTAGGGACGTCATGCCTAACTCTTTTACAGCCCATGTGGGACTCTAAACCGGTCTCTACTCATCTCAAACATGAAATCCATCAAACCCTAGCCCTCCACCTCTATATAAACAACCCCACCCCTTGGCTTGACATATCTTTGCCACTTTTCCACCCCATCCAAACCCTAGTTCGTGGAAAACCACCACCAAGGAGGGAGAAGGAGATATAGAACAAGAAGAAGAAGAGGAGGAAATGAAAGAGGATCAAGATCTCCATCAGCTTTGCGTTCTTCGTCAACAATTCATCTCCAAGTTTTTCATCAACCCTAGATCGGCAAGATCCAAGTGTTGCCTCCAAGATTCTTGATTCATTGGAGTTCTAAACACCTGGTATGCCTTCTATTTTCTTTTCCTTACGTGAATTTGACCCCTAATCTCCAAACTCATGTAGGTCTAGAAAACCCTAGTTCGCCAGTTCTGCAAAGTGCGGACTTGTCTGGTCCCTAGCGGAATAATCCATTTTTCCTGGTTAATTTCTGTTGAATTAATTCTAAAATTAGATCTAATCACATCCAAACCTGTATAAACTTGTTAAAAGCTATTAGAACTAGTTAGTGATCATTAAAAAAACTCATTAACAAGTTCCACCTTGCATTTGCATTAATCATGCATGTCATGTCATATTGAGTAATGTTTGTGCACTCCTTGATTGTGTTTCTTGTTTGTATGCTTATTGTGTGGATTAGGCGGATTTGTGAAAGAAAGTGCCCCGGAGGATCTACAACACCAAGAGTTTGAAGGCTTCGACCCGAACCAATCCCAAGAGCAAGGCAAGTGGCCTTGAAGCATATTGATCCCGTTTTAAAATAAATGTTTTGTTTGCAAAACTGCATGCTTGTGTCAATTTGTTGGGAATCCTATGGTAGGAAGTTTACTAGCTTTGTTTAACCACCCTTGTCACCTGGAATTTATGGTAAAGAGTCAGGAAGGGCTTTTTACCTTTTTGCTTCGCTTAATTAATTGGGATGGGAGAACAACTATACCACTTAACTTAATTATGCATTTATGATATTTGATTAACATGAACTGGTTAATGTAATGTGGTAATGGGTGATCTAGGTTAGCTTGGTATGTGGATGGGTTGGACGATATGGTGGTTGCTTGCTTTAGATCTAAGGACCGGTTCATGTGAGAATACGCAAAGACTACAGTGCCACCACGAGGCCAAGTATGGGTGCGGCGTAGCTGATTAATTAGGACTTTGCCAGTGCTATTTGGACCATTAAGGATGCTCGGGAAAGGGGTAGTCGGATTGGGTTTGTTGATGATTGGTGGGACTACCCTGGAATCTGAATGGCTCAAGAGGGGGCCCTTGGTTGAAGATGTGTTCAGTTGGAGGCATCTCCACCGGTGAAACATCAGTGGGGTCTATATAGGCTAGTAATCCTTGTGTAAAGGCTATTTTGTGATCTTTTGGCCATACACCAAAGGAAGTGTAATTGGCGTGAGGGAGGTTCTCTAGTCGCCGACGGGTGATGAAATCACAAACACGTGGGTAAAGTGGTACAAACACTGCAGAGTCAAATAAAACTATCATGATAGCCGTGCTCCCGGTTATGTGCACCTGGACAACTTCCATGATTAGAGAGAACTTGGTATTGGGATGTTTTTTGGGAAGTTTATGGTTTGGTACTGGTTATGGGACGGTATTATGGTTTATGGCAGTGGTTATGATTAATGGTAATGTGGAATCTGGAATATGGATGATGATAATGAATATGGACGATTATTATGATGATTACATGGTTTATGATGGGCTTATTTAACATACATATATTATATTGTTTTTCAAATGTTTTAATGTACTTTTCAGCACTTAGCCTTTATTATTGTCGGCATTTGAATCAGCCACATGTCATACTTTCCACACTTGCTGAGTACAACATGTACTCACCTTTGCAATTCCCCCACCAATAGTTGCAGGTCAGGATTAGGAGTATAATGATGATAATGCGGAGTTCTAGGCCGTGTCTGCCATTAGCTTTGCCTGTGGACTGTTGGAGTTGCGCATATATATTCCTTTGCTTAGTTGCATAGTTGCTTATTTAGTTATTTCCGCTGCATTAGTTCAAACTTGTTATTAATATTCATTAGAGCTTGTATTCGAGGATATCTTCAATTGTGTAATTAAAGTACTTATCTAATAACTTGAGCTGTGGTAATTATCGGTTTATCATTTTTGAATCACTTGTGTATGTGTGTTAAACATCCTGGGCACACATATACTGCACTTGTTCATTTTCTGAACTAGGTGTCACAGATTGGTATCAGTGCCACAGGTTTGACTGTAGGACGCAACCTAAATAGAATGGATACTTTAGATAACATAGGAGCACACAAGAACCGATGTGTTTTTGTTTGGTGTGTTGTTCCTATATATTGTTTGCTTGTGTGCTTTATAGAGGATTTCGGGATGCTTTAGCATTGCCATGTCCACTTAGGCTAGTTAGTTGTCTAGTTTCATATCCCTTGATGCATATAGTTGGGGACGTTTTTTAATTCTTACCTATTGCATTTCTCCAGATGGTGAGGACTCGCAACTAGAGGGATGCTAATGATGAGTAGGAGAACCTTGGAGCACCTCAGAACAACAATGGACAAGGACATGCTCATGGAGCTATCAACATTGAGCAGCTTTTGGCCATGCAAAACCAGCTCATGCGGACTATGATACAAACTATGGGACAGCTGCAGGCTGGCAATAACAACAATCAGCCTCACATGGCTCTACCGCCACCGCACCTCCTCATAACCGGTTGGGAGAGTTTATGAGGACTAGGCCACCAACCTTTGCTCAAGCCGCTGACCCTATGGATGCGGATGATTGGCTCAAGTTCGTGGACAAGAAGCTTGCTATTGTCCAATGCAGTGACCATGAGAAGGTCTTATTTGCTTCTCATCAACTAGTTGGAGCAGCTGCGGATTGGTGGGATTCTTATTGCAATGCTCATGAGAATCAGGAGAGGATCATTTGGGCTGAATTCAAGGAGAGTTTCCGTTCCCATTATGTGCCCGAGGGTGTTATGATCTTGAAAAGGCAAGAATTTGAGAACTTGCGGCAAAGAAGATCGAGTGTGGGTAAATATCTCAATAAATTCACTCAACTCACAAGGTATGCGCCTGAGGATGTGAGCCGGGACAACCGGAAACCATACTTGTTCATGAGGGGCTTGAACAATGAGATCCAAGTGCAATTGCTCAACTGTGATTATGCCAATTTTCAAAAGCTTGTGAACAAAGCAATCGTGGTTGAGAACAAGATTCGTGAGATGAAACAGGATAACAAGAGGAAGGCACCATATCAAGGACAGCCGCAAGGAAGTAATGTGCACCCTCGCTTTGCGCCTCCTAATGAGCCATATTACGGCTCCTCTACTCCTATACAGTGCCCTGGTTATGCACCACGCCCAACTCAGTTCGTGCAGCAGCGCCCTGTTATGCAAGCACCTAGGCCTCCGATGCCATATGCACCTCGTGCTAATTTTCCTAGTGCAAATGTTCAGAACCAAGCTCGCCCCCATAATCCCGGTGGAGTAAAGAAGTGCTATACTTGTGGAGAAGCTGGACACTTTGCACATCAATGTCCTAAGTCAGGCCTTGGTCAAGGAAGCAATGCGTCGAGGCAAAACCCAAGACCTAATGGAGGAGCGCCACAAGGGAACCGTGGACAGCAGAATTTTGCTCGTGGCAACGTGAACCATGTCTCTACGGAGGATGCTCAACAAGCGGATGTCGTGGTCATTGGTATGTTTCTCGCCAACTCCAACCCCGCGACTATGTTGTTTGATTCTGGAGCATCGCATTCAATCATTGCATCGAAGTATGTCGCCAAGTATAGTTTGTCTATCTCTCATGAAATTTACTCTATTTACAGTGCCACCACGAGGCCAAGTATAGGTGCGGCGTAGCTTATTAATTAGGGCTTTGCCATTGCTATCTGGACCATTAAGGATGCTCGGGGTAGGGGTAGTCGGATTGGGTTTGTTGATGATTGGTGGGACTACCCTGGGATCTGAATGGCTCAAGAGGGGGCCCTTGGTTGAAGATGTGCTCTGTAGGAGACATCGCCACCGATGAAACCTCAGTGGGGTCTAAATAGGCTAGTGTCGGTACCCAGCATATCGGGTACCCTTGCGCACAGGTTAGAACCGCCTAGGTACCTCGCCTCCCAGTAGGGACAGGGTCCGAAGGCGCCACGTGTCCAAGAGACCCGGACCTGCCAGCCTTAGATGGGAGGTCTGGGGTGCCCACAAGACATCCCGAAGGAGGCACTCAGCTCCACTTCGACGACAAGCTCCCAGGCAGCCACTTGTCCAGCGGGACGGGACCCGACCTCCTCCGCGGTGGTGAGCTCCCAAGCTACCACGTGGCACAAAAGTGAAGACCCGACCTCACCAACGGAGGCAAGCACCCAAGTTGGGGTGAGATCTGGCCTCCCCCTCGGAGATGAGCTCCCGAGCTGCCACATGGCCCGCAAGATGGGCGTTGCCTCCACCACAGCGGAGAGGTCCCCAGTGGCCGCATAGTCAGTCCACTTGCCCTGAGCTGATAGTGAGGAAGTTAAGAGGGCGGTATGGCTTGTCTCCATCAAGCCTTGAAGATACGCAGCTTCCCCAGATGAATGGTGAGGTGCACTCCTAATGTCAGGTACCGCTACGCTAATTGCATCACAGTGAAGGCGTCGCAGGCCTATCCAGCTCCACCAAGTGGGTAGCTTATGGCGCCAGAGACAGTTGGATGGGACATTGCTTGCAATTTTCAGCAACTGCGCGTGGGCTACTGACGACCCGGGCGACAAGACGGCGAGTCCTCATGTCCAGGCTCAGAGCAAGCTTATAGACAAATACTTAGATCTTTAGGATAAGATCGCCCAGGGACCACCTGTCGGGCCCCGGGAACCCACTTGTAAGGCGTTCGACCTTGACTATAAAAGGGGCGGACCACCATCGATACAAGGACCAGACTCTGAATCCCCAATACACCCACATACACATACACACTCACCAAGCAATAAAATCCACCATGGAGTAGGATGTTACGCTCCTTGCGGCCCAAACCACGTAAAAACAACTGTCTCATACTCTTCCGCTAGAACACTAGATTGAGGCCTAAGCCCGGCCGAACAAGAACCTCTGCGGGCTGCTCCTTAGCAGATCCAGGGGAAGTGTCGCATTAACCCTTCGACATTTGGCGCGCCAGGTAGGGGCTTTTTCCCTCAAAAAAGTGGTAGCGCTTTCACCACCATGGTGTTCATCAGGCCCGTGGAAGGTGGTTTCCAAGGCCATCGCCCGGTAACTAGATCTGTCGCTAGAGCGGCACTGTCTGTTCCGTCTTGCCCCCGTGCAGGTACGACTGGTCAAGGTAGCACACCGGGACACGCCCCGGCCCAGTTGGTTCCCCCAACAGCGAGCCTGGAGAACACTTTGGAGGCGACCAGGGGTCTCCTCCACCACCCATTGTCGATGAATGCCTCTCAGGGGGCAGCTCAGCAGTGGGTCCAAGACATCGACCACCTCTTCATCACAACCATCAACTCCCCCAATAGGGGAAGGTGCCTCGTGTCGCTATCGCGCACACCGTCCATCGACCATCACACCGCCAACTCCTGCACCTCCAAGCCTACGAGCGTTGGTCGGCTCCTCACGGAGGACCTCAGGGCTGAGCTTGACCATTTTCAAGCTCACATGGATGTCCACATCATCATCGAGCGGCAGCGAGAGAGGCGGCGCAACCTCAACGTCGAATATGGCACTCAATGCCCTGTTCACGAGGCATCTTCTGTCCAAGGCGCGCCGCAGGTAAACCATCCGCCACCTGATAAGGAGCACGTTGGTTCGACAGCCCCCCTGCAGTACTCGGTGCAGTAGGGTGTACAGCAATAGTATTGGGCACAACCAGTATTGTTGCAATAGCGCATGGCACAACTAGTGCCAAATCAGTAGGTCCAGCAAGTGCCGCACGTCGGGCAGCATACCCCGTGCCTCTCCGACGAAGCCCGTCACAGGCTGCACGGCGTTGGCTCCACACCTCTGCTTCGCATTGTGGTCGTGCATGTTCTGGCCACATATCCTAGAGAGGTTTGATGGACACATGTTCCTGCAGATCTACACCACGACGCTCCTTGCTGCGGGAGTGGATGAGACCATGCTGACGAACTACTTCCCAGTAGCCCTGACTGGGTGAGCCCGCTCATGGCTGGTGAACCTTCCCGAGGGGTCTATAACCTATTGGGATGAGCTGTGCCGATAGTTCACGGCGAACTTCAGCAGCTCCTACACGCGCCCCGACACCGAGCTCGACCTCCACGCCGTGTGACAACAACCCAAGGAGACGCTGCGATCATTCATCCAGCGTTTCTCTCATATACACAACTCCATTCCCAACATTCCAAATGCCTCTGTCATAGTGGCATTTTGTCAGGGAGTGTAAGACCGCAAGATGCTCGAGAAGCTAGCAACGCACAACGTGCAAGACATCTCCGAGCTCTTCTCCATCGCCGATCGGTGTGTCAGAGTGGCAGAAGGCCACGACTGGCACACTCAGTCCGCCCCCGTAGCGGGCGGGGCTGGCCCAACCGGAGAAGGAGCAGCTACCCCTGGTAGTGGCAAAATGAAGAACAAGAACCGGGGTGGCGGCCAGAACAAGGCGCTCACGTATCCCCTGTCGCGTCAGCAGCCGCAACCGGAGAAGGCAAGCCGCCACGCCCCAAGAAGCGTCCTCGTCAGCCACCAGTCGCTGACGAAGACATAGAGCCCCGCCTAGTGCACAAGACTCATGAACACACCGCGAGTGAGTGCCACGAAATAAAAAAGTGTGCCGAATGCTATCAAGAGCGGGCTCAGCAATGCCCGAACGGAGCCCCCGCCCGACAGTGGGAGGGCAAGCAGAAGGTCGAACCCAAGTTCGACAATGACGAAGAGCTGGAGTACCAGAAGCAAGAGGTGGCCGTCAGAGTGGTCCACCAAGATGACTACTCCGACGTGAGCAGCGGCAACAAGCGTCGCAAGACCCTGCACGTCGTCTTTAGAGGGTCTTGGGATCCTATGTCCCGGAACACGGTAAAGACCCTTCATTGTGCGGTGGCTTCGATAGCTCCCGTACTCACTCTGGCACAGCACCACTGCTGGTAGGAGACACCGATCAGCTTCGACGCATCTGACTGCCCCAAGAACATGGCTAGGGCAAAGGTACTACCTCTCCTAGTCGCCCCCACCATAGCCAACGTCAAGCTCCACTGCATCTTGATAGATGGCGGGGCCGGCCTAAACCTCCTTAGCCGGGTTGCATTCAAGCAGTTGCAGATCCTGGTGTCCAAGCTTGCCCCCTCGATCCCATTTTCGGGCGTGGGACCTGGGAGCATCATCCCATATGGCAACATCCACCTACGGGTGACCTTCAGGACACCTGACAACTACATGATAGAGAGAATCCTCTTCGACGTCGCCGATGTCAGCCTCCCCTTCAACGCCATCATAGGTAGGCCTGCTCTCTACCAGCTCATGGTTGTAGCCCACTACGGCTACCTCGTCCTGAAGATGCCAACCCTCTTCCGGTGTCCTCAGGATCTGTGGAGATCGCACCGCTGCAGTGTTATCCTTGGAGTAGCTCCAAGCACTCACAGTAGACCCAACACTTATCCCAGGCGGCGCTGGATAAAGTCGACCTCCGTCAATCACGCGTCAGTGCAGAGCACCCGCCGCGCCTCAGCCACAGCCCCTGACAACACCGACACCTCTGTCAAAACTGCCAAGCCCAGCACTGGCACTGCTGGGACCACTCGCAAGACGAGCGGTCACAGCGGAAAATAGGGATGACTCGCTTATCAACCCTCTGAGTAGTTGTAGACAGCAAGGTTGCCCACCAACCATCGCAGCTACCCATGGAACTTTGGGCGCCCCTGTTGTAAATAATAGGCTTAGTAGAACAGTGTGAAAAAGTAGTAGGACTTAGGAGCAGCACTAAGGACAACCGAGCATCGGGAGTGTCAGGACCAGAGTGCGCAGTCAGCTTAGCTTGGTTCCAAACCCTAGGTCTATGCACCCTGCCTCCCTCGTCACCCAGAGGCAAGCCGTTGCCCTCTTTTGTAAAAGTGTATCTCCTCCTACACACTCCTATCTGAAATTCACTGTTTTTACTTCAAGGCTTCTTAAAAAACTTTGTTCATTTAATTATGCATTAATTTTATGATCATGCCATGATAACCTCGCTTACCATATGTTGCCTTCATATTCACCGTCGCATACTCTGTAACTCATCCTAGCTAATGTCATGGAATCTAGCTAAAGGGGGGCCAACTTAAGGTACCCGTAGTGTGTTAAAGGTCCACCTAGCTTCTCTCATCATCAGGGACCTGTGGCGCCAAAAGTTTCCCCCACGAAAGGTCCGTACCGTGCAGGAGGTGCAGGGGGTGCAAGTTGCTTAGCTTGGTCCTGCACCCTAAGCAAACACACCCTGCCTCACAGTGCTACAGCTGAGTACTAGAAATAGTGAGCTCACACCCTAACGACGGCAGTAGCCGAGCCCTAGAGCACCAATGCATCGAATTACCCAAGCCCCGTACGTCAGGCTAGCACTATAAGACATGGTAGAGCTAGGGAGAGAAACGAGTATAACCGATGAACAAGGCTAGCCCCCCCTCTTCCTGTATGCAGGACAAACGCTAGAACACCTAGCTCTGGCACCTCCCAAGGGGCTTGCCGTCGACGTCTACACGAAGATGGTGGACGACGTCGGAGCATCCATCTCCAGCACCTCCCAAGGGGCCTGCCGTCGACGTGCCGGAACGTCAACGACAGCAACAAGCACGGATAAATGAGTAAACACTACTACCCCGCTTTTGTGTCTAATAAGGTTCCCTTGCGATAGTCTGTAAACCAGGGGCCTACCATCGAAGTCTACACGGAGACAGTGGACGATGCCAGAACATCCAGCTCCGGCACCTCCCAAGGGGCCTTTCGTCAACGCCTACACGCAGATGGTAGAGGATGTCGAAGCATCTAGCTCCGGCACCTCCCAAGGGACCTATCGTCGACGTCTACACGAAGATGGTGGATGACGCTGGAGCATCCAGCTCTGGCACCTCCCAAGGGGCCTCTGCCATCAACGTCTACACGGAGATGGTGTACGACGCTAGAGCATCCAGCTCTAGCCCCTCCCAAGGGGCCTGCCGTCGACGTCTACACAAACATGGTGGACGATGCCAAAGCATCCATCTCCGACTCCTCCCAAGGGGCCTGCCGTCGACGTCTATACGGAGATGGTGGATGACGCCAGAGAATCCAGCTCCAGCACCTCTCAAGGGGCCTGCCATCGATGTGCCGGAACGTTAACGACAGCACCAAGCGCGGATAAATGAGTAAACTCTACTGCCCCGCTCTTGTTGCTAATAAGGTTCCCTTGCAATAGCAGTAAACCAGGGGCCTGCCATCGATGTCTACATGGAGATGGTGGATGACGCCGAAGCATCTAGCTTCGGCACCACCAAAGGGGCCAGCCGTCGACGTCTACAAAGAGATGGTGGACGACGCTGGAGCATCTAGCTATGGCACCTCCCAAGGGGCCTGCCGTCGACGTCTACACGGAGATGGTGGACGATGCCAAAGCATATAGCTCCGGCACCTCCCGAGGGGCCTGTCGTCGACGTCTACACAGAGATGGTGGACGACGCCAAAGCATCCAGCTCCAGCACCTCCCAAGGGGCCTACCGTCGACGCCTGCACGGAGATGGTGGATGCCGCCAGACCATCCAGCTCTGGCACCTCCCAAGGGACCTGCCATCGACGTCTATATGGATATGGTGGATGACGTCGGAGCATCGAGCACCGACACCTCCCAAGGAGCCTGCCGTCGACGCCTACACGGAGATGGTGGATGACGTCGTACCATCCAGCTCCGGCACCTCCCAAGGGGCTTGTTGTTGACGTACCAGAACGTCAATGATAGCACCAAGCTCGGATAAGTGAGTAAACTCTACGGCCCTGCTCTTGTTGCTAATAAGGTTCCCTTGCGATAGCCTGTAAACACGAGGCCTGCCATCAACGTCTACACAGAGATAGTTGATGACGCCAGAGCATCCAGCTTCGGCACCTCCCAAGGGGCCTGCCGTCGACGTCTAAACAGAGATGGCGAATGACATTGGAGCATCCAGCTACGGCACCTCCAAAGGGGTCTGCCTTCGACGTCTACTTAGAGATGGTGGACGACGCTGGAGCATACAGCTCCAGCACCCCCCGAGGGGCCTACCGTCAACATCTACACAGAGATGGTGGACGATGTCGGAGCATCCAGCTCCGACACCTCCTAAGGGGCCTATTGTCAATGTCTACACAGAGATGGTGGACGATGTCGGAGCATCCAGCTCCAACACCTCCCAAGGAGCCTACCGTCGACGTCTATACGGAGATGGTGGACGATGCCGAAGCATACAGCTCCAACACCTCCTATGGGGCCTGCCGTAAACGCCTACACAGAGATGGTGGATGATGCCGGAGCATCCAGCTACAACACCTCCCAAGGGGCCTATCGTCGACGTTCCCGAACGTCAACGACAGCACCAAGCGCGGATAAATGAGTAAACTCTACTGCCCCGCTCTTGTTGCTAATAAGGTTCCCTTGCGATAGCCTATAAACTAGGAGCCTATCATCGACGTCTACACGGAGATGGTGGATGACACCAGAGCATCCAACTCCGGCACCTCCCAAGGGACTTACCGTCAACGTCTACACGAAGATGGTGGACGACGCCGAAGCATCCAGCTCCGGCACCTCCCAAGGGGCCTGCTGTCGGCATCTATACGAAGATGGTTGACGATGCTGGAGCATCCAGCTCTGACGCTGTGACGCCCGGTTCCGAAAATGGACCAAGCTAGCACAAATGTGTGCCTAGCATGTTCAACACACATACACGAGTGATTCACAAACGATATACAGAAAATTACCACAGCTCAAATTATTAAATAAGTACTCTTATTACATCATTCATTATATCCTCGAATACAAGCTCTAATGAATATTAATGATAAGTTCAACTAATGCAGCGGAAATAAACTAATTAAGCAATTAAGCAAACTAAGCAAAAGGGATAGCGCAGCTCCATGCAACACCACAGGCAAAGCTGACGGTAGACACGGCCTAGATCTCCACATTATCGCCATTAAACTCACAATTCTGACCTTCAACTGTTGGGGGGATTGCAAGAGTGAGTACATGTCGTACTCAGCAAGTGTGGAAAGTATGACATGTGGCTGATTCAAATGACGACAATAATAATGGCAAAGTGCTGAAAAGTACAGTAAAACCTTTGAAAAGCAATATATCATATTATGTGAAGTAAACCCATCATAAACCATGTAACCATAATAATACCAGTTCATAATTCACCATTACCAATAACCATAATCAATGTCATAAACCATAATTCCATCCATAACCATAACCATAATCATAACCATTACCAAACCATAACCATAATCATCCCAAATTTCCAATTTCCCTCTAATCATGGAAGTTGTCCAGGTGCTCATAACCGGGAGCACGGCTATCATGATAGTTTTATTTAACTCTGCAGAGTTTGTACATCTTTACCCACGTGTTCGTGATTTCATCACCCGTCGGCGGCTAGAGAACCTCCTTTATGCCAATTACACTTCCTTTGGTGTATGGCCAAGAGATCACAAAATAGCCTTTACAAAGGGATTACTAGCCTATTTAGACCCCACTGAGGTTTCACCGGTGGCGATGCCTCCAACTGAGCACATCTTCAACCAAGGGCCCCCTCTTGAGCCATTCGGATCACAGGGTAGTCCCACCAATCATCAACAAACCCAATCCGACTACCCCTTCCCCGAGCATCCACAATGGTCCAAACAGCACTAGCAAAACCCTAATTAATCAGCTACGCCGCACCCATACTTGGCCTCATGGTGGCACTGTAGTCCTGGCTTATTCTCGCATGAACCGGTCCTTAGATCTAAAGCAAGCAAACCACTATAACATCCAACCCATCCACATACCAGGCTTGCTTAGATCACCCATCACCATACCGTATCGACCAGTTCACATTAACCAGAATATCATTAATACATAATTAAATGTGTAGTGTTGGTTTTTCCATCCCAATTAATTAAGCGAAGCAAAAAGGTAAAAACCCTTCCCGACTCTCTACCGTAAATTCCAGGTGACAAGGGTGGTCAAACAAAACTAGTAAACTTCCTACCATAGGATTCCCATCAAATTGACACAGCATGCAGTTTTACAAACAAAGCATTTATTTTAAAAACAGGATCAATATGCTTCAAGGACACTTGCCTTGCTCCGGCGGATAGGGTTGCTCAAGCGCTTCGAAGTCTTGATTCTGAAAATCCTCGTATGCGGCCTCTTGAGCACGTTCCTCTACGCGTGATCACACATACAAGAATATACATACAATTCAATATGATGCACACACATTAATCAACATGCGATGATATGCATGCATGCAAAGATCAATTATTAATTTACTACGGTTGTTTATTAATTAGATGCGACTAGTTCATACGTGTTCATATGGGTTTACAGGGGTTTTAGAGTGGATTAATGCTGCTGAAAATAAAAAGATGACACAACGACGATCAAACTACGTCTATTAGGTTCAATACGGTCGCTAAAATTCGCATCGGGAATGAATCCTACCGTAGATCTGACGGCTTGACGGTCGTGGAACAAATGCGACACGTAGACGAAGTGGATGGCGCAGCAGTCCCTCGGCGGCACGACGACGGCGATGATCTCCGATGGATGGTGGTACCCTCCTCTTTTTCTTCCTCTTCTTCCCCTCTTTTTTTCTCCCTTTTCTTCCCCTGGCGGCGGCTCTGTTCTCTGGAGTTTTTCTTCCTGTACCGGCGGCGGCGTTTTCTTATCTGGGCGGCGGCGGTTTCTGGGATGGGGGAAAAACCTAGGGACCTACGGTCCCTTTTTTTTATAGGCGCTGGAGCGAGAATCGTGCGCAGAGTCGGGATTCGTACGCGGGAGGGAATCGGGGGTCGGGGGCCACGCGGGAGTTTCGGCGGGGGCGGGCGGGACGCTTACGCCGGCGGGCTGGCGCGGGGGCCAAGGCGGCGGGCGTCGCGTCAGCGGGGGACAGCGCATGGAGGCGGGGTGGGGCCGGGTGCAGGCGGCGGGCGCGCTGCGGGGTGCGGCGCGTGCGCATGTGGGCGTCAGGCGGCGGGGCCCGGGTGGCGCGGCGCGGGAGCCAAGGCGGCGGGGCGCAGCGTGGGAGGGCGCATCGGGGCGCGCGGGCAAGGGGAGTCGGGGCGGGTGGCCGAGCCAGCGCGTTCGGCGGAGGTGGGGCCGGGGCGCGGCGGGGCGTTGCCGGCTGGGCCGGTCGGCGGCCTGGCCGGCGGTTGCTTTTGCTTTTTTTTTCTTTTTTTAGTAACATATTACTGTTTTTTTTTATTTATTATTTTTTTCATTTACTTTTTATATATAATTCTTATTATATATATATTATTCATTTATATCTTTTATACATTTATTATAGGAAAAAGTCTAAATAACCCCACCAACTATTACCTAGGGACTAATTTATCCCCTCAACTATAAAACCGGTTACTTAACACCCTGATGTTTGCAGAACCAGTTAATCCACCCCCTCATACGGTTTTCCCATGATGGTTTTGCCACCTAAGATGCTGATCTGGCATGTTTGCATGTCTCAACTGGCGAGACCCATCTGTCATTAAGAGGACCTCATAATACCGATCGTAATTGCATCTCAGAAGCCACGGTCGCCCTGGTCTCTCTGGCAGCGGGAGTTCTTCTCTGGCGGCGCCTAATCGCCATCCCCTGGCAAGGGCGCGCTGGTTGCCCTCCCTGGCCGCGGCCTCTGCTCCTCCTCCCTTATTCTAGCCGTCCCCTGATCCTTCTCCCTGGCCACATTTGATCACAGGTAAGCAGTCCTGATCCCCTGCCCGCCATAGGACGGAGCCGACAACACTGAGCACATCACCATCCAAAAACTGAACAGAGGTGTTTCATGCCTCACCTTCCTTCTTCTCGAGCGATGCATTGCTGTTCCATGAGATCCGGCAAGAGTAAATGAGGAATCCCGATTCGGTGGTGGACAACTTGGTTAAGCTACGCTACTTCGTTTTCCTCTGCAGTATTCAATGACAAGTGGGTCCCACATTTGGAAACATGCAAACAATGCCAGGTCAGCATCTTAGGTGGCAAAACCACTCTGAAAAACCGCTTTGGGGAGGAAAATAACTGGTTTTGCAATCTTCAGGGTGTTAAGTTACTAGTTTTATAGTTGAGGGGGTAAATTAGTCCCTAGTTAATAGTTGGTGGGGTTATTTAGACTTTTTCCTTTATTATATATATATATATTTATTATTATATATTTTATTGATATATTTTTTTTATTATTATTTTATTAACTATTATTTATCTATACTTATTCCTTAATACATGTTTTAGGCTATAATTATTATTTTCTATTTCTTCTTTCTACTACACCATATATGTATGTTTTATCTTTTCTTTTATTATTTTTTTCTTCCTACTAATGTTTAATGCATGATCATGTATGCAATGTAGGATGCGAAAATTTAGGGTGTTACAATTCTACCCCCCTTAAAGTGAATCTCGCCCTCGAGATTCGATAGCGTGGAGAAAAGGTGAGAGAATTCTGCCTTCAGGTCTTCTTCACGTTCCCATGTAGCTTCGGTTTCCGTATGGTGTTTCCATTGCACTTTGCACCAACGGATCCTCTTATTCCTTGTGAATCCAAAACAATGAGGTTGGCGGAGAAGTCTACCCCCCTTATTCTAAGGCTTACTTTTGGATATACTATATTTGTCCTCATCTCTCCTCCAGGAGACTTAACCAACAGAGTAAACTTCATATGAGAGATAGGCAAACTATACTTGGCAACATACTTTGACGCAATGAATGAATGCGATGCTCCAGAATCAAATAACATAGTCGCGGGGTTGGAGTTTGCGAGAAACATAACAATGACCACGTCATCCGCTTGTTGAGCATCCTCCGTAGAGACATGGTTCACGTTACCATGAGCAAAATTCTGCTGTCCACGGCTTCCTTGTGGCTGTCCTCCATTAGGTCTTGGGTTTTGCCTCGGCGCATTGCTTCTTTGACCAAGGCCTAATTTAGGACATTGATTCGCAAAGTGTCCAGCTTCTCCACAATTATAGCACCTCTTAACTCCACCAGAATTATTGGGACGAGCTTGGTTTTGATCATTGGCTCCAGGAAAATCAGCACGAGGTGCATAAGGCATCGGAGGCCTAGGTGCTTGCATGACAGGGCGCTGAGCAGGAATAGGGGAGCTGTAATAGGGTGCATTGGGTGGTGCAAGGCGAGGGCGCACATTACTTACTTGTTGCTGTCCTTGATATGGCGTCTTCCTCTTGATTTCTTGCTCCATCTCACGGATCTTGTTCTCAACCACAATCGCTTTGTCCACAAGCTTCTGAAAATTGGCATAATCGCAGTTGAGTAGTTGCACTTGGATCTCACTGTTCAAGCCCCTCGTGAACAAGTACTATTTCCGGCTGTCCCGATTAACATCCTCAGGCGCATATCTTGAGAGTTGAGTGACTTGTTGAGATACTCACTCACGCTTGATTTTCCTTGTCTCAAGTTCTCAAATTCTTGCTTCTTCAAGATCATAACACCTTCCGGCACATAATGAGAACGGAAGTTCTCCTTGAATTCCGCCCAAGTGATCCTCTCTTGATTCTCATGAGCATTGCAATAAGCATCCCACCAATCTGCAGATGCTCCAACGAGTTGATGAGAAGCAAATAGGACCTTCTCTCGGTCACTGCATTGGACAATAGCAAGTTTCTTCTCCACGGACTTGAGCCAATCATCAGCATCCATAGGGTCGGCAGCTTGAGCAAAGGTTGGCGGCCTAGTCCTCATGAACTCTCCCAATCGGTTATGAGTAGGTGGGGGTGGCGGTGGAGGCATGTGAGGCTGATTGTTGATGTTGCCAGCCTGCAGCTGTCCCATATTTTGTATCATGGTCTGCATGAGCTGGTTTTGCATAGCTAGTAGCTGCTCGATATTGATGGCTCCATGAGCAGGTCCTTGTCCGTTGTTGTTCTGAGGCACTCCATTGTTCTCCTCCTCATCATTGGCATCCCTCTGGTTGCGAGTCCTCACCATCTAGAGAAAAGCAATAGGTAAGAATTTAAGAAACGTCCCTAACTAAATGCATCAAGGGATATGAAGCTAACCAACTAGCTATACTAGCCTAGGTGGACATGGCAATGCTAAGGCATCCCAAAATCCTCTATTAAGCACACCAGCAAACAATATATATAGCAAACAGCACTCCAAGAAAAAACACATCGATTCCTGAGTGCTCCTATGTGCTCTAAAGTGTCCATTCTATCTAGGTTGCGTCCTACGGTCAACCTGTGGCTCTGATACCAATCTGTGACGCCCGGTTCCGAAAATGAACCAAGCTAGCGCATATGTGTGCCCAGGATGTTAAACACACATACACGAGTGATTCACAAACGATATACAGAAAATTACCACAACTCAAATTATTAAATAAGTACTCTTATTACATAATTCATTATATCCTCGAATACAAGCTCTAATGAATATTAATGATAAGTTCAACTAATGCAGCGGAAATAAACTAATTAAGCAATTAAGCAAACTAAGCAAAAGGGATAGCGCAGCTCCATGCAACACCACAGGCAATGCTGACGGTAGACACGGCCTAGATCTCCACATTATCGCCATTAAACTCACAATTCTGACCCGCAACTGTTGGGGGGGTTGCAAGAGTGAGTACATGTCGTACTCAGCAAGTGTGGAAAGTATGACATGTGGCTGATTCAAATATCAACAATAATAATGGCAAAGTGCTGAAAAGTACAGTAAAACCTTTGAAAAGCAATATATCATATTATGTGAAGTAAACCCATCATAAACCATGTAACCATAATAATACCAGTTCATAATTCACCATTACCAATAACCATAATCAATGTCATAAACCATAATTCCATCCATAACCATAACCATAATCATAACCATTACCAAACCATAACTATAATCATCCCAAATTTCCAATTTCCCTCTAATCATGGAAGTTGTCCAGGTGCTCATAACCGGGAGCACGGCTATCATGATAGTTTTATTTAACTCTGGAGAATTTGTACCTCTTTACAGACGTGTTCGTGATTTCATCACCCGTCGGCGACTAGAGAACCTCCTTTATGCCAATTACACTTCCTTTGGTGTATGGCCAAGAGATCACAAAATAGCCTTTACAAAGGGATTACTAGCCTATTTAGACCCCACTGAGGTTTCACCGGTGGCGATGCCTCCAACTGAGCACATCGTCAACCAAGGCCCCCTCTTGAGCCATTCGGATCCCAGGGTAGTCCCACCAATCATCAACAAACCCAAACCGACTACCCCTTCCCCGAGCATCCACAATGGTCCAAACAGCACTAGCAAAACCCTAATTAATCAGCTACACCGCACCCATACTTGGCCTCGTGGTGGCACTGTAGTCCTGGCTTATTCTCGCATGAACCGGTCCTTAGATCTAAAGCAAGTAAACCACCATAACATCCAACCCATCCACATACCAGGCTTGCTTAGATCACCCATCACCATACCGTATCGACCAGTTCACATTAACCAGAATATCATTAATACATAATTAAATGTGTAGTGTTGGTTTTTCCATCCCAATTAATTAAGCGAAGCAAAAAGGTAAAATCCCTTCCCGACTCTCTACCGTAAATTTCAGGTGACAAGGGTGGTCAAACAAAACTAGTAAACTTCCTACCATAGGATTCCCATCAAATTGACACGGCATGTAGTTTTACAAACAAAGCATTTATTTTAAAAACAGGATCAATATGCTTCAAGGACACTTTCCTTGCTCCGGCGGATAGGGTTGCTCAAGCGCTTCGAAGTCTTGATTCTGAAAATCCTCGTATGCGGCCTCTTGAGCACGTTCCTCTACGCGTGATCACACATACAAGAATATACATACAATTCAATATGATGCACACACATTAATCAACATGCGATGATATGCATGCATGCAAAGATCAATTATTAATTTACTACGGTTGTTTATTAATTAGATGCGACTAGTTCATACGTGTTCATATGGGTTTACAGGGGTTTTAGAGTGGATTAATGCTGCTGAAAATAAAAAGATGACACAACGACGATCAAACTACGTCTATTTGGTTCAATACGGTCGCTAAAATTCGCATCGAAAACGAATCCTACCGTAGATCTGACGGCTTGACGGTCGTGGAACAAATGCGACACGTAGACGAAATGGATGGCGCCGCAGTCCCTCGGCGGCACGACGACGGCGACGATCTCCGATGGACGGTGGTACCCTCCTCTTTTTCTTCCTCTTCTTCCCTTCTTTTTTTCTCCCTTTTCTTCCCCTGGCGGCGGCTCTGTTCTCTGGAGTTTTTCTTCCTGTACCGGCGGCGGCGTTTTCTTATCTGGGCGGCGGCGGTTTCTGGGATGGGGGAAAAACCTAGGGACCTACGGTCCCTTTTTTTTATAGGCGCTGGAGCAAGAATCGCACGCGGATCGGGATTCGTACGCGGGAGGGAATCGGGGGTCGGGGGCCACGCGGGAGTTTCGGCGGGGGCAGGCGGGACGCTTACGCGGGTGGGTCGGCGTGGGGGCCAAGGCGGTGGGCGTCGCGTCAGCGGGGGACAGCACGTGGAGGCGGGGTGGGGCCGGGCGCAGGCGGCGGGCGCGCTGCGGGGTGCGGCGCGTGCGTGTGGGGGCGTCAGGCGGCGGGGCCCGGGTGGCGCGGCGCGAGAGCCAAGGCGGCGGGGCGCAGCGTGGGAGGGCGCATCGGGGCGCGCGAGCCAGGGGAGTCGGGGCGGGCGGCCGAGCCGGCGCGTTCGGTGGAGGTGGGGCCGGGGCGCGGCGGGGCGTTGCCGGCTGGGCCGGTCGGCGGCCTGGCCGGCGGTTGCTTTTGCTTTTTTTTCTTTTTTTTAGAAACATATTACTGTTTTTTTATTTATTATTATTTTTTTCATTTACTTTTTATATATATTTCTTATTATATATATATTATTCATTTATATCTTTTATACATTTATTATATATATATTTATTATTATATATTTTATTTATATATTTCTTTTTATTATTATTATTTTATTAACTATTATTTATCTATACTTATTCCTTAATACATGTTTTAGGCTATAATTATTATTTTCTATTTCTTCTTTTTGCTACACCATATATGTATGTTTTATCTTTTCTTTTATTATTTTTTTCTTCCTACTAATGTTTAATGCATGATCATGTATGCAATGCAGGATGCGAAAATTTAGGGTGTTACAGACACCTCCCAAGGAACAGGTCCTCGACGTCTACACGGAGATGGTGGACGATGCATCCAGCTCTGGCACCTCCCAAGGGACCTGCCGTCGACGTCTACACGAAGATGGTGGACGACGCCAGAGCATCCAGCTCCGGCACCTCCCAAGGGGCCTGCCGTCGACGTCTATAAAGAGATGGTGGACGACGTCGGAGCATCCTGCTACTTCACCTCCCAAGGGACCTGACGTTGACGTCCACACGAAGATGGTGGACGATGCCGGAGCATCCAACACCGGCACCTCCCAAGGGCCCTGCTGTCGACGTCTACACGGAGATGGTGGACGACACAGGAGCATCCAGCTCCGGCACCTCCCAAGGGGCCTGCCATCGACGACTCTATGATGATGGCGGATGACGCCAGAGCATCCAGCTCCGGCACCTGCCAAGGGGCCTGCCGTCGACGACCCTAAAACAATGGCGGATGACACCGGAGCATACAACTCCGACACCTCCCAAGGGGCCTGCCGTTGATGTCTACATGGAGATGGTGGACAATGCCGAAGCATCCAACTCCGGCAGATGGTAGTGCTACGACACCCCAAAACTCCCCCACCCCATTGGGGGCTAGTCCAAGACATTCTATGGTCAAGTGGTAGATGTGGGTAGCCAACTAACCACATCTACCAAGGGGCCTCTAACGGGGTTCACATGCAGAAAATCAACAGACAACACTGTGTCTATGTCGATTGTGCAAATTGTTGGTCCTGAGAAGCCAACGAGCTTAACAAAGGTTCTGCAGATCCTTATTATTTGAAACAACAGTTGAGTGTCATAGAGACAATGCAAGAAGCCAAACAAAAATTAAAATCCATTTAGTATTTTTTACAAAGGAGGTTGAACCCCGGATACAAAAACAAGCAACCAGCCTCAGCCCCGACTGAACTGCGCTATGATGTGTTTGGCAGCTTCCTTAACCTCTGCTGATGCTGCCGCCTCACATTTTGCAACAGGGCCTTCAAAAATTGGCTGCAGTGGCAGATCAGGGTATTGGCTCCGGTAGCACACCAAGACATGAGATGCCATCATCTCTGCCGCTGCCCTACCCTCGGCTTCCAAACACTTTGTCAGCTGATGCCCCCGCACGTCGAGCTCTCGGCTGCGGCGCTCTATTTTGTGCTCCCGGGCTTGGATGTCAAGTTTGTGCAAGAGGAGTTCCTAACGCTCCGCTAGGTGTTTTGCCCAGTCCCGTGCCAGATTGCTCTCATGGAGCTCAAGGTCTTCGAGGCAGGACTGCAGCCTGTCCTGATCGAATTCAGCCCAGGACATCATCGCCTGCGCCGCTGCCTCTTGTTCGGCAACCGCAGCCTCCCTCTTGGCAACGGCGGCTTCTTGACGACTCAGGGCCTCTCGATCGGAAGGAAGAGCGCACAAGCGGGAGTCAGCAGTGTCGTTGGCCGTATTGGCGTCGGCCTGAATCTTCTAGGTCAAGGCGTCTGAGGCCCTCACCAAGCGGTGCCTCACCTCAAGTTCCTTGTTCTTCTTCTGGTACTTCGCCTTCGCCTCGGTGATCCTGGAGCTCAGGAGACCCTCCCAGTCTCGGAGGCGCTCGCCCTTGGCACGCAGCTTCTCCCACTCCGCGAGAGCCTATTACGCCCGGTGGAGGTTGGATTGCACCTAAAGGATGCTGAATTGCGCCAAGTCCATGACGTTGGAAAGCCGCCCCGGCTGTGCCGAAATCAAGGAAGGCCGTCCAGTGATCATCTCGGGGATCCCTTCCTCCTGTAGCGGTGAAGGCGAGGCCACCAACACTGGGGATCTTGCCCCTTGAGCCTGGGCAGGAGTTGTAGTGCCACTTGACACAACAGGGTCACCACTGCTCAATGGGCCGACCACCGAATCAGTAGCACTAGGGGCCAGACCTCCAGCCCCCGAAGTCAGCTCCGACATGGCCTCTGTTGTGACACCCGATTCCGAATATGAACCAAGCGTAACGCATATGTGTGCCTAGGAAGTTCATCACACATATACGGTTGCATCACAAACGATATACAAAATTTAACCACGTCTTAGCTATTAAATAAGTACTTTATTACAATAATCCAATAGTTCACAAATGACACAACTCTAATTAATGCAGCAGAAAATAAACTAAATAGCACGACTCCATTCCACAGGCAATTGACGGCGGTACACAACCTACTACTCTGCGTGATCCTCAAGGTACTCCCAATTATCTCCAGTAGCTGTTGGGGGGGGGGTTGCAAAGGTGAGTATGTGTCGTACTCAGCAAGTGTGGAAATAGATGACATGTGGCTAAAAAATGAAGGAATAAAACGACTAATTGCAGAAAAGTACATTTCATAAACATGTAAAAGCGGCCTATCATGTCTATGTGAGTTTATTTCCCTTCATGACCCAAGTAATTATCATACCATAAATCCAACAATTCTTATTCACCATCGCAATCCATTTAATACCAGCCAACCATTAATTTAATACCATATGCCAATTCTATATTCTCTCACGTACCGACTATACTCAAGTGACAAACCAAAACCATACCAACCATCCCAATATTCCAAATCTAGTTCTAATCATGTAGGTCATCCAGTGCTCTTAACTGGGAGCACGGCTATCATGATAGTTTTTAACACTCTGTAGAGGTTGTACCACCTTACCAACATGTTCGTGATTTCATTACCTTTCGGTGACTAAGAACCTCTATGTTGTCCTGTCACACTTCCGTTGGTGTGCGGCCAAGAGATCACAAAATAGCTTTTTAAAAGAGACTACTAGTATGTACGGGCCCACTAAGGTTTCACTGGCAGGCTTGAATCTCCATTCTCCCACCCACGGTCCCCCTCGTGTGCCATGCGGATCCCAGGGTAGCCCTCCTCGACTCCCATTCCCCGTGCCATCCAATGGTCCATACAATACTAGCAGCGCTCTTAATTATTCAGCTACGCTGCACCCATACTTTGCCTTGTGGTGGCACTGTTGTCCTCGCATGAACCGCTCCTTAGATCTAAGGCAAGCAAAACCACCGTATCATCCAACCCATTCCACAAAACCATGCTTGCTTAGATCTCCTAAATTCCATGTTGCTAAATTAATCATCATCTTATTACCATCCCACGTTATCATAATTAAAGTTGTCAAACACATTATTTAAGTTACCCATAACCCATGTAGCGATGCGGTGCGGAAAGAAAAATACCCATACCCGACTCCTCATGTATATCCCTGTGACAAGGGGTGGCAAACAACGCTAGTAAACTCCTACGTATGGGTTTCCCATCATATTGACACGAGCATGCAAGTTCGCAAACAAAACATTTAATAAAACGGGATCAATATGATCAAGGACACTTGCCTTGATCCGACGGATGGGGTTGCTCAAGTGCTTCAAAGTCTTGGTTTTGGAAATCCTCGTATGAGGCCTCTTGAGCACGTCCCTCTATACGTGATCACACATACAAGAAAGTACATACAATTCATCATGATGCACACAAATTAATCAACATGCAATGACATGCATGCATGCACAGTTCAATAATTAATTAACTACAATTGTTTATTAATTAGATGCAACTAGTTTGTACGTGTTCATATGAGTTTACGGGGATTTTAGCGGGGATTAATGTCGCTGAAAAAAAAGGTGGTGCGACTACAATCAAATTACGTCTATTATATTTAATACGTCGCTAAAATTCGTATCGGAAAAACGAATCCTACCATAGACGCGACAGCTTCAAAGATCGCGGGGCGATAGCGATTGGTAGACGAAGTGGATGGCGCAAGGGTCCTCCGGCGGCACGGTGACGGCGACGCGACGAACTCCGACGGACGATGGCACCCTAATATTCTCTTCCATTTTTTTCCTCTCCTTCCCCTGGCGGCGGCAGCCTTTGGTGCTTTTTCCTAGTCGTTAGGGTTTTTCCTGGGCAGCGGTGTTGCTCCTGGAAACATTGGAAAATTTACAAAGCCTCCGGAGTCGTATTTATAGGCGGTACGTGTGGTGGACCGAATACCGGTCAGCTACGGCCCGCGTCCAACCCGACCACAGAGCTAGCGTGGGGCCAGTGCCGCGGGCGGCTCGATCGGTGCATGTTCGACATGACCACGGGGCCCGCGCGGCTGGCGCGCGCGGGAGCGAGCGGCGCAGGCGCGCTTGGCGCGTGCGGGAGGTGCAGTGCGGGGGCGCGCCGGTTGGGCCGGCTCAGCCTGGCCGGCGGGGCGGTGGTTGACCTTTTTTTTCTTTTTGTTTTCTTTTTTCCTTTACATATACTATTACTATATATATGATTTATTTATATTTTTTTGTTTAGGTTTCACAAATATATATATATATATATTATTTTTATATTTGTCCCCTAATACATGTTTTATATTTTTATTTTCTTTTTCTTCTTTTGCTACACATGTTTGTACATGTATGTTTTATATTTTATTATCTTTCTTTTATTCTATTAATGTTTAATGTATGAACATGTATGCAATGCATGATGCAAAAATTGAGGGTGTTACAAACCTACCCCCTTAAAGTGAATCTCGCCCTCAAGATTCGATAGCATGGAGAAAAGATGAGGAAATTCTGCCTTCAGGTCTTCTTCACGTTGCCACGTAGATTCGGCTTCTGTATGGTGTTTCCATTGCACTTTGCACCAACGGATCCTCTTATTCCACATGACCCTTTCCTTTACGTCCAAGATCTTCATAGGTTGCTCGACATAGAAGAAATACTCCTGAAGTTCTAACTCGTCCATCGGCACTTGTTCTTCTGGCACCCTGAGACGCTTCTTGAGTTGCGACACGTGAAACACGTCATGTACGATGGCGGCTCAAGTCGATAGGCTACTTCTCCTCGTTTGTCCAAAATTTTGAATGGACCTATGTAACGAGGTGCTAGTTTTCCTTTGACGTTAAACCGTCGCTGACCTCAGATAGGTGAAACTTTGAGGTATACTAAATCTCCAACTTCGAAAGTCAGACTCCTTCGCCTAGTGTCCACATAACCTTTCTGTCAAGACTGGGCAGCCCTTAGGTTTTCCCGTATTATTTGAACTTGTCTTTCAGCGTCTTGTAACACATCTGGACAAAATACTTGATTCTCTCCGGTTTCATTCCAAAACAAGGGTGTCCTACACTTCCATCCGTACAGTGCTTCATAGGGTGACATTTTCAAACTGGCTTGGTAGCTATTGTTGTATGAGAATTCAGCATACGGCAAACTTTTATTCCAGCTACGTCCATGTTTCAAGGCGCAAGCTCTCAACATGTCTTCTAATATTTGATTGGTCCTCTCAGTTTGTCCATCGGTTTGTGGGTGATATGCTGAACTAAAATTTAATCTTGTACCCATAGCTTCATGCAATTTCTGCCAGAACGTAGAGGTAAATTTAGAGCCTCGGTCTGACACTATTTTCTTTGGAACTCCATGTCGGCACACAATTACAATTCTGCTAGCTTTGCGGTGGTATATGTGGTCTTGATAGGAATGAAGTGAGCTGATTTTGTCAACCGATCCACAATAACCCATATTGAATCATAGCTGGATTGGGTTTGCGGCAATCCAACTACGAAGTCCATACCAATCTCTTCCCACTTCAACTACGGGATCTTCAATGGTTGTAACAATCTGGCTGGCCTTTGATGTTCCGCCTTCACTCGTTGGCGCACATCGCACAATGCTACATATTCAATTATGTCATTTTTCATGCTAGCCCACCAATAGCATGGCTTTAAGTCCTTGTACATCTTCGTACAGCTGGGATGAATTGAGTAAAGTGAGTCATGTGCCTCCTTCAATATTGTTTCCCGAATATGCCTAACATTAGGTACCACAATCCTCTTTCCAAGCCATAAGGTACCCTGTTCGTCCTCATCAAATCTGAATTCTCTTCCTTCTTGGATCTTTTCCTTGATTTCATGTATTTCCTTGTCCTTTGTCTGTCCTTCCCGTATTTCCTGCTCTAATGTTGGGTTGACTTCCATTGTTCCCATCTCATTTATGAATCCAAGGTTCAACCGTTCAAACTCCATGCATAACTCGGATGGCAACTCTCGGACCGTGAGTTGATGGCTTACTCCTTTCCGGCTCAAAGCATCGACCACTACGTTAGCCTTCACTCGGTGATATTTGATTCCCACATCATAATCCTTGATGAGCTCCAACAATCGGCATTGCCTCAGATTTAGATCCGTTTGCGTAAATATATACTTGAGACTCTTGTGATCCGTATAAATCTCACATCAGTGACCAAAAACACAATGTCTCCATATCTTCAAGGCGTGCACCATGGCTGCGAGTTCAAGGTCGTGCGTAGGATAATTTAGCTCATGTTTCTTTAGTTGCCTCGATGCATAAGCTACCACTTGGCCTTCTTGCATGAGAACACATCCTAATACTTGTCTTGACGCATCACAATATATATCAAAACTCTTGCTCACGTCCAGCAATACTAACACTGGCGCAGTTGTCAACCTTTTCTTTAACTCCTCAAAGCTATCCTGACGAGCTTGAGTCCATTGGTATGCCTTCCCTTTCATAAGTAATTCGGTCATAGGCTTGGCTATTTTGGAGAAATCCTTGATGAATTAGCGGGAATATCCAGCCATTCCAAGGAAACTCTGAATTTCCTTGACATTCTGTGGCGGTTCCCATTTAAGCACATCCCTCACTTTCCCTAGGTCAACTGATACTCCTCCTCCTGAAATAATATGGCCTAGGAAAGAAACTTCCCGTAACCAAAATTGACATTTGCTGAACTTGGCATACTATTGGTGTTCTCGTAGCTTCTGCAATGTAAGCTTCAAGTGTTCCTCATGTTCTTCCTCGCTTCTCGAGTATATCATAATGTCATCGATGAACAATACGACGAACTTATCCAGATATTACATGAAGACCTTATTCATGAGATACACAAAGTATGCACGCGCATTCGTCAATCCAAATGACATGACGGTGTACTCATAGGACCCATACCGTGTCTGAAATGTTGTCTTGGGTATATCCGATGGTCTAATCTTCATTTGGATGTAGCTTGACCGCAAGTCGATCTTGGAGAAAATACAGGAACCCTTCATTTGGTCGAACG
The DNA here is from genome assembly GCA_036927565.1 of Tuctoria greenei. NCBI lineage: Eukaryota > Viridiplantae > Streptophyta > Magnoliopsida > Poales > Poaceae > Tuctoria > Tuctoria greenei. The sequence continues at coordinate 35,518,609 of JAYESD010000004.1, forward strand.
AATCCTCTATACGGGGCAGCGAGTACTTGTTCTTAATTGTCACTTCGTTGAGAGACCTATGGTCCACACACATCCTTTGGGTTCCATCCTTCTTATCTACGAACAGCACTGGTGCTCCCCATGGGGATGAGCTTGGGCGTATAAAATCCTTCTCTAGCTGCTCTTGAATTTGCTTCTTGATCACTGCTAATTCCTTAGGAGGCATCCTATACGGCCTCTTAGCTATAGGTGCAGTTCCGGGTATCAACTCAATAGCGAATTCTATGTCATGATCAGGTGGCATACCTGGCAACCCATCTGGAAACACATCTGGGTACTCGCGGACGATCGGAATGCTTTCCAATGTCACACCTTCCACGTGATTCAACATCGCTTTCTCTCTTGCAGGTTGGGCTGCCTCAACTTCGATGCGTGTACCGTGTTCACTTGTCAACTGCACAATCCTCTCGACACATTGGATGACTCCATTATACTTGCTCAGCCAGTCCATTCCAAGAATTATGTCTATTCCTTGGGAGTCCAAAACTATGAGGTTCTCGAGAAAGTCTACCCCCCTTATTTAATGCTTACTTTCGGGCATACTATATTTGTCCTCATCTCCCCGCCAGGAGAACTTACTAGCGTAGTTTGCTTCATAGGATATATAGGCAAATTGTACATGGCAACATACTTTGACGAGATGAATGAATGAGATGCTCCCAAATCAAATAAAACAGTCGCGGGGTTGGAGTTGGCGAGGAACATACCAATCACGATGTTATCAGCTTGCTGGGCTTCCTCACTAGAGACATGATTCACATTGCCACGAGCAAAATTCTGTTGTCCACGGTTGCCTTGTGGTGCTCCTACATTTGGTCGCGGGTAATTTGGCCTTGGTGCATTGTTCATCGGTCCATAGTTTCTTCTGGGGCATTGACCTGCAAAGTGTCCAGCCTCTCCACACACATAGCATGTCTTGTCGCCCGTAGCATTAGGGAAGATTGGGTGCAGCTGATTTTGAGCATTAGCCGCCATGTTAGGACGCGGTGCAGGTGGCACAGGATAGCGAGGCGCTTGCATGGCGGGGCCTTGCTGCGGTGGCTGATTTGGGCGCGGTGGATAAGCAGCGCGGTATGCAAGAGCAAATGGGTTGTAGTATGGTGCAGTTGGTGGTGCATAGCGGGGACGAACATTGCTTCCTTGTAGCGGTCCATGATGTGGCATCTTCCTCTTGTTGTCCTGCTCCATCTCACGAATCTTGCTCTCAACCACAATAGCCTTGTCAACCAGCTTCTGGAAGTTTGGATAGTCAGTATTGAGCAACTGGACTTGAATTTAATTGTTGTCACCCCTCATAAACAGATACTGCTTCCTACTATCAGTGTTGATGTCTTCTGGAGCATATCTTGAGAGTTGAGTGAATTTATTGAGATACTCACTCACGCTCATCCTTCCTTGCCTGAGGTTTTCAAACTCTTGTCTTCTCAGTATCATAAGTCCCTCAGGTACATAGTGAGAACGGAAACTCTGCTTAAACTCAGCCCAAGTGATTGCCTCCTGATTATCATGAGCGTTGCAAAGAGCTTCCCACCAGTCAGTAGCTGCTCCAACTAGTTGATGTGATGCAAAGAGAACCTTCTCTCTATCAGTGCACTGGACAATAGAAAGTTTCTTCTCAATGGACTTCATCCAATCATCAGCTTCCATTGGATTTGTGGCTTGTGCAAAGGTAGGTGGCCTTGTCCTCATGAACTCTCCCAAACGGTTATGATGTGGCGGGGGTGGTGGCGGTGGAGGAATATGAGGCTGATTATTGTTGCCAACTTGCAGCTATCCCATTGTCTGTATCATGGTCTGCATGAGCTGGTTCTGCATAGCTAACAGCTGTTCAATATTGATAGCTCCATGAGCATGTCCCTGGTTGTTCTAAGGTGCTTCATTGCGCTCCTCCTCATCGTTGGCATCCCTCTGGTTACGAGTTCTCACCATCTGTTGGCGAAAGAAAGGTGGAGACAGAAGAATTTAGAATTTGGAAAGAAACGCCCCAACTATATGCATCAAGGTATGTGACAATAAACAATCCTTTATTAATATAGGCCTATATGAGGATGTGGACAAGTGCCGAAGCATCCCACAACTCTATACTATATGCGGATGTGTACATTCGCCAAAGCGCCCCACAACATGCAACTAAGCACACAAGCACTCAAGCAAGCACCAAACAAAATTCAGCACACCACACTATTTCAAACTAATACGATTCTAAGCATTCTTATTACAAAATACTCATAGGGGACTTAATTTCCTAATTGTGAGGTGGTGAGGGCATCCTTGGCTGCGCGGATGTGATGGGGTTGCGCCATGATGATGTAGGGGACCAAATTCTCTTGGCTGACCATGGTTCTCTTCTTGCTTCACATTCCTTCATCTCCAAGTTGGCTTCTAAACGAGCTAGCTCCTTGTGAAGGTAGTGGATCTCCCCTTGTGCGGTTGCATAGCAATTGCTCATGTCCAACAATGTCTTTTGTGACCTATCCATTGCTGTAAAATTGTTTGAAGCTCCTTGTGGTCCAATTATCCTCCTCGTACCACTCTCCCACTGAGGGTGCAGCTCAAATGTGGTGTTCCCAAGCTCAAAGCGGCGAGTATGTCACAAACTTGTGAGTGCCGCCCATGCAACATCATCCATAGCATCCTTCTGAGTAGACCTCCAGGTGGGAGCACAATGCCGTGAGACCACTTTGTTGGTGTAGGAGATGAGAACTTCAGCATGCCATTCGTCGCGTCTGGGACGAGAGACCCCCTTCACGAAGTAGTTAGCACACATGCAACGGGGATAAAGGAATTCCGTCAGTTCCCGCGATGCATGTCCTCCATCGGTTCCGGTAGTCCAAATCTCCGCAACTTGGGGAAACTGGGGGCTGTTGTGTCAATTCTCATTCACACCGGGTTGTGATCCCCCCCATCTTCACCTCCGTTGTCCTCCTCATCTGAAGCTGGCATGTAGTACTCCTCATTTGGATCCTCATCCATGTTCTCCTCAAATGGCTCCTACTCCTCCGAATCCTCCTCCATAGTGTTTGATTGATTAGCTTCCTCCTCCACGGGCTGGATGTTCCCCTCCTCTTGTTTCTGCTTGTCAAGCTCAATGGGGTTAAGTCCACTTCCAAGGGGTGGTGGACAGGTCGGCATCTATAGAAAATAAGAATACATTAGAGGAAAGAATAATGTAACATAAATCTAAAAATTGCAGCAGCTAAAACAATGAAAAAAGAGCGGTGCAGCTGTCCAAAGGAAAGAAAAAGAGAGGGAGAAAATGCAGCAGCCAACACAATAATTTTACCCACACATAACAGCAGCAAAACCCACTTTTTACGCGAAAATTTAAGCGGCAAAAACAGCAGCACCTAATAGTGATCACTGCAGAAAATTTTACTGAAAACGTGGCAGCAATTGATACTTTTTGCAGCTGAAAATAAAAAACAAAAACAGCAGCAAAAATTTTAAAAATAGCAGATTAGAAGAGTGTTCCTAAGTATTCTAGAGTGTCCATTCTACCTAGGCTTGCGTCCTACGGTCAGCGCGGCTCTGATACCAATTTGTGATAGCTGGTTCCGAATATGAACCAAGCGTAATGCATATGTGTGCCCAGGAAGTTCATCACACATATACGGTTGCATCACAAATGATATAGAGAATTTAACCACGTCTTAGCTATTAAATAAGTACTTTATTACAATAATCCAAAAGTTCACAAATGACAAAACTCTAATTAATGCAGCGGAAAATAAACTAAACAATATGACTCCATTCCACAGGCAATTGACGGCGGTACGCAACCTAGTACTCCGCGTGATCCTCAGGGTACTCCCAATTATCTCTAGAAGCTGTTGGGGAGATTGCAAGGGTGAGGACGTGTTGTACTCAGCATGTGTGGAAATAGATGACATGTGGCTAAACAAATGATGAAATAAAACGGCTAATTGCAGAAAAGTACATTCCATAAAAATGTAAAAGCGGCCTATCACGTCTATGTGAGTTTATTTCTCTTCATGACCCATGTAATTATCATACCATAAATCCAACAATTCTAATTCACCATCGCAATCCATTTAATACCAGCCAACCATTAATTTAATACCATATGCCAATTCTATATTCTCTCACGTACCGACTATACTCAAGTGACAAACCAAAACCATACCAACCATCCCAATATTCCAAATCCAGTTCTAATCATGTAGGTCATCCAGGTGCTCTTAACCGGGAGCACGGCTATCATGATAGGTTTTAACACTCTGCAGAGGTTGTACCACTTTACCCACATGTTCGTGGTTTCATCACCTTTCGGTGACTAAGAACCTCTATGTTGCCTTGTCACACTTCCGTTGGTGTGCGGCCAAGAGATCACAAAATAGCCTTTCAAAAGGGACTACTAGTATGTACGGGCCCACTAAGGTCTCACCGGTAGGCTTTAATCTCCATTCTCCCACCCACGGGCCCCCTCGTGTGCCATAAGGATCCCAGGGTAGCCCTCCTCGACTCCCGTTCCCCGCGCCATCCAATGTCCATACAATACTAGTAGTGTTCCTAATTATTCAGCTACGCCGCACCCATACTTGGCCTTGTGGTGGCACTGTTGTCCTGGCATATTCTCGCATAATCCGGTCCTTAGATCTAAGGCAAGCAAAACCACCGTATCATCCAACCCATTCCACAAAACCATGCTTGCTTAGATCTCCTAAATTCCATGTTGCTAAATTAATCATCGTCTTTTTACCGTCCCACGTTCTCATAATTAAAGGTGTCAAACACATTATTTAAGTTACCCATAACCCATGTAGCGATGCGGTGCGGAAAGAAAAATACCCATACCCGACTGACATGTATATCCTAGCAACAAGGGGTGGCAAACAACGCTAGTAAACTACTACGTACGGGTTTCCCATCATATTGACATGAGCATGCAAGTTCACAAACAAAACATTTAATAAAACGGGATCAATATGATCAAGGACACTTGTCTTGCTCCGACGGATGGGGTTGCTCAACCGCTTCGATGTCTTGGTTTTGGAAATCCTCGTATGCAGCCTCTTGAGCACGTCCCTCTACGCGTAAACACACATACAGGAAAGTACATATAATTCATCATGATGCACACAAATTAATCAACATGCAATGACATTCATGCATGCACAGTTCAATAATTAATTAACTATGGTTGTTTATTAATTAGATGCAACTAGTTTGTACGTTTTCATATGAGTTTACGGGGGTTTTAGCGGGGATTAATGTTGCTGAAAATAAAAAGATTGTGCGACTACGATCAAATTACGTCTATTATACTTAATACGTCACTAAAATTCGTATCGGACAAACGAATCCTACCATAGACACGACAGCTTTGAAGATCGCGGGACGATGGCGACTCGTAAACGAAGTGGATGGCACAAGGGTCCTCCGACGTCACGGCAACGACGACGCAACGAACTCCGGCGGACAACGGCACCCTCCTCTTCTCTTCCCTTATTGTTTCCTCTCCTTCCCCTGGCGGTGGCAGCCTCTGGTGCTTTTTCCTAGTCGCTAGGGTTTTTCCTGGGCGGCGGCATTGCTCCTTGCATCGTTGGAAAAATTACAAAGCCTCTGAAGTCGTATTTATAGGTAGTACGTGCATTGGACCGAATCCTGGTCAGCTACGGCGTGCGTCCAACCCGGCCACGGGGCCAGAGCGGGGCCAGCGTGGCGGGCGGCTCGGTCGGCGCGCGTCCGACCCGGCCACGGGGCCAGTGTGGCTGGCGCGCACGGGAGCGAGGTGCGTGCGGGAGGTGCGGTGCGGGGGCGCGCCAGTTGGGCCGGCTCGGCCTTGCCGGCGGGGCGGTGGATGACCTTTTTTTTCCTATACATATATTATTACTATATATATTATTTATTTATATTTTATATTTTTTTTTGTTTAGGTTTCACAAATATATATATATATATTATTTTTATATTTGTCCCCCAATACATGTTTTATATTTTTATTTTCTTTTTCTTCTTTTGCTACACATGTTTGTACATGTATGTTTTATATTTTTTTATCTTTCTTTTATTCTATTAATGCATGAACATGTATGCAATGCATGATGCAAAAATTGAGGGTGGTACATCTGCCACGACGACTGGGGGTGCCCCTGCCACGACGGCCGGAGGTGCCTCCGGTGCAACAACCGGAGATGCTTCAATACCCATGCCGAGCACAGACGCTGGAGCAGCACTCCCCTGAACAGGCTTGGCAGGCTGCCCCGCCAGCCCAGCTGTAGCATCCTCAGCCGCCTGCAAAGCACTCCTGAGCACTACTCCCAGTGGCAGGGGCCTCACAACAGCTGATGTAACCTTGCAAATCAAGACCAAGCCCTGACCAATCAACATAGGCAGGCGAGATAATAGAGCGCGTAGGCAAGAATGCCTTACCGACGTCCCCGGAAGCTCCAGCGAGCCTCCACCTTCAGCGACCCTGAAGCTGTGGGCCCTGGCGATGGTGTAACAGGCGATGCCATCGCAGCAGGGCCTCCGCCAAGGCCACCCACTGTGCCGCCACACTGTGCCATTGTACTCTTTCCACCCTCGATAGAGCCACCTCCTGAGCTGCCGACGACATCGGCTTCAAGCGTTTTTGCCTGAGGCTTCGCATGTGTGATGCTGCCGGAGTCCCCTATGGCACCCTGGACCGTGCAGGTGGTGAGGACGTTGTATGATGTGCCGACCACCAACGACGGAGGAGCCGCCGCCTGGCAGACCAAACTTCCCCCTGAAGAACCGCCGATACCAAGCACTGGAGAGGGGTGCGCCAGTGGATGCTGGCTTGGGGCAAAGGTCACCTATGGCGGCGAACGAGGGCGTTTCTCCTCCACGACCTCGACCACCAGGGCCTTCCCTTTGCCTATGGGGGACTGGTGCCTTCCCCTTACCAATGTATGGGAACAACGCCTTGCCTCCCCCCCCCCCAGCAGCGGGCACCTCCTCTGCTCCGGAGGCCTCGGAGCCTGAAGAAGGTGCGGGCTCCTCTGAGGAGTCGACGATGGCCAGGCCCCGACTCTCATCGCCGACCTTCCGCAGCGCAAGACCAATCGTGTCCAAGTTGGGCATCTCCTTCAGAACCTTCATCCAAAGGTCTCGATCTTTGCAAAGTGGTGGGCAAGCGTGCGGCAGGTTAAAGACATCGCCCGACAGCAGGTCGTCGCACACCATGGACATTGCTTCGACCACCTCCTACGGGGTCGTTTCCATGTCGCAACCCCTCAGAAACATGGTACCATTTTGGAGCCCGAAGTAGAGCCATGCTGGGCGACAACGATGCTAGAGAGGGTCCAGACGGCGGTGAATGAAGTCAGCCATCACCGACAACTCCGACAGGTCGTGGTCTGCTAGGAATCTGATCCTCTCCATCACCAGTTTGTACACCGCCTCATGCTCCGAGCGCACCACCCAGACCGCCTTCCTAATCACCGGCCACCCGGTGGGCAAGACCATGCGATCATGGGCATCGACATGTACGATCACCTAGTCGCTCCTCCAGTCGGGCCACTTCGCCGAAAAATGCGGAGTAATGTACTTGAAGGGGCTGTTAGCCCGATGCTGGAAGCAGAAGCCGCTGAGGAAGTTTGCTTTGCTCTTCTTCCTGGTCCGCCTCACCACGAAGAACTGCCGGAACACCGACACACATGGGCACACCCTGACAAACATCTCGCAGAAATGCAAGAATACCGCCGCCATTACTAGAGAGTTCGGCGACATATGGTGGAGCTGGAGCCCAAGGACTTCCAGAAGTGTCTCTAGGAAGGAGGAGACAGGAGGAACGAACCCAGAGTATGCGTATGCCTAGAAGAATACGATATTCCTCTAATCCCACTTCAGTGGCAAGGAGCCAAGACAGATTAGATCCTATCGATCCTTGTCCTCCCAGCCTAAAAGCCGCCTCGCGGTAGAGACATCCTCCATCTGGGAAGGAGGCAGAGCTATGTCCATTGGAGCAGGGGGTTGAGAACCTCAAGAATGGGCAGACACACAAGGAGGGAGTTGAAGGCTTGAATGCTTGGGGCGTGCTGAAGAAAGGAAATTCCATTACCCACAATGGTACACCTTTTAAAGCACCATAGTGGAATTTGGACGTACCATGCAAATTTGAGAAGGCTGCAAATCAACGGCTCGTAACACGGCAACCATGACAAGTGGGCCAAGATCCCCCGTCAGAAAAGCCGGCCCAGGCAGTTCCTAGCCAGAGAAGGCAATCCGGCGTTTCCCATAAGGACAAAAGTGAATGCAGCAGAAGTGCAATAGGCGCCTCGGGAATCATCATGATAATGTCGCAGCAAGCAAGGATCCCGTTGCCACGATCCCTCAACCCGAGGAAGACGTGTGGTTCTTGCAGCAGTAGGGCACACCGCTTCGAGTGATCAAGATAAAATTAAAAGATCGCGGTGGAGAGCAGGATAAGGCCCCACCCTCGGGCTCGTCGCCTCACCCCAAGGTGGAACCAGGCGCCACTGTCGGTACCTGGCATACCGGGTACCCTCGCGCACAGGTTCTGAAGGCGCCTAGGTACCTCGCCTCCCAGTAGGGACAGGGTCCAAAGGCACCACTTGTCCAAGAGACCCGGACCCGCCAGCCTCAGATGGGAGGTTCGAGGTGCCCACAAGACATCCTGAAGAAGGCACCCAGCTCCACCTCGACGACAAGCTCCCAAGCAGCCATGTGTCCAGCAGGACGGGACCCGACCTCCTCCGCGGAGGTGAGCTCCCAAGCTACCACGTGGCACACGAAGTCAAGACCCAACCTCCCCCACGACGACAAGCACCCAAGGTGCGGCGAGATCTTGCCTCCCCCGCGGAGGTGAGCTCCCGAGCTGCCACATGGCCCGCAAGACGGGCGTGGCCTCCACCATGGCGGAGAGCCTCCCAGTGGCCGCATAGTCAGTCCACTTGTCTTGAGCATATAGTGAGGAAGTTAAGAGGGCGGTACGCCTTGTCTCCATCAAGCCTTGAAGATACGCGGCTTCCCCAGATGCATGGTGCGGCGCACGCCTAATGCCAGGTACCACTACGACTAATAGCTCACAGTGAAGGCGCTGCAGGCCTATCCAGCTCCGCCAAGTGGGTAGCTTACGGCGCCAAAGATAGTTGGATAGGACATTCCCTGCCAACGTCAGCAACGGCGCGTGGGCTACTGACGACCCAGGCGGCAAGACGGTGAGTCCTCAAGTCCACAATCAGAGCAAGCTTACAAAAGAAGCCTTAGATATTTAGGATAAGATCGCCCCGAGACCACCTGTTGGGCCCTGGGACCCCACTTGTAAGGCGTCTGACCTTGACTATAAAAGGGCCAGACTGCCACCGATACAAGGACCAGACTCAGAATCCCAGATACACCCACATACGCATACATACTCACCAAGCAATACAATCCACCGTGGAGTAGGGTGTTACGTGTAACACCCTCATTTTCATGCATCATGCCCTACTTACATTCATATACATGTTTAACATTAATCCACATCATGAGGAATGAGTTTAAAATTGATTTGGGACAAAACCGCACTTAAAATGCTGAAAAGTGCGGACTTGTCCATTTTTGCTGCGGACTAGTCCGATTTTGCCTCTGGACACTTTCAGACTTGTCCGATTTTATGCGGACTAGTCCGATATTCCAAGATCCTTGAAAATTTGCTAAGTCCCTGGACTTTTCAGGACTAGTCCGTTGTTCCAGCGGACTTGTCCGTTTTCCTCTCTGACTAAAGTCGAACTTGTCTGATTTTTGGCGAGACTTGTCCGATTTCTTTCTGAATAACTTTGGACTAGTCCGGTCCTTGTCGGACTTGTCCGATATTTCGCGACTCTGAATTGATCTTTCCTTTTACGACTTTTTTCTTGGGTTTCACGTTAAGTGGTCCCAGGGACGCCGTGCCTAACTCCTTTAGAGCCCATGTGGGACTCTAAACCAGGCTCTACTCATCCCAAACTCGAAATCCATCTAACCCTAGCCTCCACCTCTATATAAACAACCCCACCCCTTGGCTTGACATCTATTTGCCACTTTTCCAACCCACCCAAACCCTAGTTCGTGGAGATCCCAAGCAAGAAGAAGAAGAGGAGGAAATGAAAGAGGATCAAGATCTCCATCAAGTTTCGTTCGTCATCACCAATTCATCTTCAAGTTCATCCACCAACCCTAGATCATCATGATCCAAGTGTTACCTCCAAGTTTCTTGATTCATTGGAGTTCTAAACACCTGGTATACTTTCTATTCTCTTTTCCTTACGTGAATTTGACCCCTAATCTCCAAATTTACGTTGATCTAGAAAACCCTAGTTCGCTAGTTCTGCGAAGTGCGGACTAGTCTGACCTTCTGCAGACTAGTCCGATTTTGCTGACTAAATTCTGTTGAATTAATTATAAAATTAGATCTAATCACATACAAAACTGTATAAACTTGTTAAAATCTATTAGAACTAGTTAGTGATCATTAAAAGCAATCTATTAACAAGTTCTACCTTGCATTTGCATCAATCATGCATGTCATGTCATATTGAGTAATATTTGTGCACTCTTTGATTGTGTTTCTTGTCTTGTATGTTTATTGTGTGGATTAGACCGATTTGAGCTAGAGAGTGCCGCGGAGGATCTACAACACCAAGATTTTGAAGGCTTTGAACCTAATCAACCGCAAGAGCAAGGCAAGTGTCCTTGAAGCATATTGATCATGTTTCTAAAATAAATGTTTTATTTGCAAAACTGCATGCTTGTGTCAATTTGATGGGAATCCTATGATAGGAAGTTTAATAGTTTTGTTTAACCACCCTTGTCACCTGGAGTTCATGGTAGAGAATCGGGATGTGATTTTTACCTTTTTGCCTCACTTAATAAATTGGGATGGGAAACCACTATATTATTTAATTATGCATTAATGATATATTGATTATCATTAACTGATTAAGAATATTGGTGATCTAAGCAAGCGTGGCTGGTGGATTGGGTTAGATGTTATGGTGGTTTGCTTGCTTTAGATCTAAGGACCGGTTCATGCAAGAATAAGCCAGGATTACAATGCCACCACGAGACCAAGTATGGGTGCCGTGGAGCTATTTAATTAGGGCTTTGCTAGTGCTATTTGGACCATTAAGGATGCTCAAGGAAGGGGTAGTCGGATTGGGTTTGTTGATGATTGGTGGGACTACCCTGGGATCCGAATGGCTCAAGAGGGGGCCCTTGGTTGAAGATGTGCTCAGTTGGAGACACCGCCACCGGTGAAACCTCAGTGGGGTCTAAATAGGCTAGTAATCCCTTTGTAGAGGCTATTTTGTGATCTCTTGGCCATACACCAAAGGAAGTGTAATTGGCATAAGGGAGGTTCTTTAGTCGCCGATGGGTGATGAAATTACAAACACGTGGGTAAGGTGGTACAAACTCTGCAGTGTCTAATAAAACTATCATGATAGCCGTGCTTCCAATTATGAGCACTTGGACAACTTCCATGATTAGAGGGAACTTGGTATTGGGATGGTGTTTGGGATGGTTATGGTTGGTTATGGATTAATTTCTGTTATTGAATATGGTTATTGGCAAATGGTGAAATCTAGAATTATTGATGATGGTAATGAATTAAGACTGGTATTATGATATTACTTATGATTATGATGGGTTTACTTCACATACATGTAATATATTGTTTTTCCAATGTTTTAATGTACTTCTCAGCACTTAGCCCTTATTATTGTTGTCATTTGAATCAGCGACATGTCATACTTTCCATACTTGTTGAGTACGACATGTACTCACTCTTGCAATTCCCCCCCCCCCCAACAGTTGCAAGTTAGGATTGGGAGTTTAATGGCGATAATGTGGAGTTCTAGGCCGTGTCTACCGTCAGCTTTGCCTATGGTGTTGATTGGAGCTGCGCTATACCCTATCGCTTATACTGCCTAGCTATTTAGTTTGCTTATTTAGTTTATTTCCGTTGCATTAATTGGACTTTAGTTTATTTCCGTTGCATTAATTGGACTTGTCATTAATATTCATTAGAGCTTGTATTCGAGGATAATATGGTTTGAGTAATAAAATTTTGTTAATTAATCTTGTCATGTGGTAATTTTTTGTATACTCTTTTGCCAATGCACTCGTGTATGTGTGTTGAACATCCTGGGCACATATGCGTTCACTTGGTTCATTTTTCAGAACCGGGTGTCACAGATTAAGTGGTACAAACTCTGCAGAGTCTAATAAAACTATCATGATAGCCGTGCTCCTAGTTATGAGTACATGGACAATTTCCATGATTAGAGGGAACTTGGTATTGTGATGGTTATGGTTTGGTAATGGTTATGGATGGTTATGGGTAATGGTTATGGATGGTTATGGATTAATTTCTGGTATTGAATATGGTTATTGGCAAATGGTGAAATCTGGAATTATTGATGATTGTAATGAATTCAGTGTGGTATTGTGATATTACTTATGATTATGATGGGTTTACTTCACATACATGTAATATATTGCTTTTCAAATGTTTTAATGTACTTCTTAGCACTTAGCCCTTATTTTTGTCATCATTTGAATCAGCCACATGTCATACATTCCACACTTGCTGAGTAAAATATGTGCTCACTCTTGCAATCCCCCCTCCCAACAGTTGCAGGTCAGGATTGGGAGTTTAATGGCGATAATGCGGAGTTCTAGGCCGTGTCTACTGCCAGCTTTGCCTGTGGTGTTGATTGGAGCTGCGCTATACCCTATCTCTTATGCTGCCTAGCTGTTTAGTTTGCTTATTTAGTTTATTTCCACTGCATTACTTGGACTTGTCATTAATATTCATTAGATCTTGTATTTGATGATAATATGGTTTGAGTAATAAAATTTGGTTTATTAATCTTGTTCTTTGGTAATTTTTTGTATACTCTTTTGTGAATGCACTCGTGTATGTGTGTTGAACATCCTGGGCACACATATGCGTTCACTTGGTTCATTTTTCGGAACCGGGTGTCACAGATTGGTATCAGAGCCACAGGTTGACTGTAGGATGCAACCTAGATAGAATGGACACTTTAGAGCCAATACGAGCACTCATGAATTGATGTGTTTTTCTTTAGTGTGCTATTTGCTATATATTGTTTGCTTGTGTGCTTAATAGAGGATTTTGGGATGCTTTAGCATTACCATATCCATACAGGCTAGTTAGTTGTCTAGTTTCATATCCTTTGATGCATATAGTTGGGGACGTTTTCTAATTCTTACCTATTGCTTTTGTTCAGATGGTGAAGAATCGCAACCAGGGGGATGTCAATGATGAGGAGGAGAACCATGGAGTAGCTCAAAACAACAATGGACAAGGACCTTCTCATGGAGCTATCAATATTGAGCAGCTATTGGCTATGCAAAACCAGCTCATGTAGACCATGATACAAACAATAGGACAGCTGCAGGCTGGCAACATCAACAATCAGCCACACATTCCTCCACCGCCACCCCCACCTCCCCATAACCGGTTGGGAGAGTTTATGAGGACTGGGCCGCCAACCATTTCTCAAGCCGTTGACCCTATGGATGCGGATGATTTGCTCAAGTCTGTGGAGAAGAAGCTTGCTATTGTCCAATGAAGTGATCGGGAGAAGGTTCTATTTGCATCTCATCAACTAGTTGGAGCAGTTGTCGATTGGTGGGACTCCTTATGCAATGATCATGAGAACTAAGAGAATTACATGGGCCTAATTCAAGAAGAACTTCCAATCTCGTAATGTGCCGGAGGGTGTTATGATTTTGAAGAGGCATGAATTTGAGAACTTGAGGCAAGGAAGATCGAGCGTGGGTGAATATCTAAACAAATTCACTCAACTCTCAAGGTATGCACCTGAGGATGTGAGCCGGGACAGCCGGAAACAATACTTGTTCATGAGGGGCTTGAACAATGAGATTCAAGTGAAATTGCTCAATTGTGACTATGCAAATTTCCAGAAGCTTGTGGACAAAGCAATTGTGGTGGAGAACAAGGTCCATGAGATGGAACAAGACAACAAGAGTAAGGTGCCATATCAAGGACATCAACAAGGAAGTAATGTGCGCCCTAGCTTTGCACCGCCAAATGCACCTTACTTCAGCTCTTCTACGCCTAATCAACGCCCTGGATTTGCACTGCGTCCATCTCAGTTTGTGCAGCAGCACCCTGTCATGCAAGCACCTAGGCCTCCAATGCCTTTTACACCTCGTGCTAATTTTCCTGGTGCAAATGTTCAAAACCAAGCTCGTCCCAATAATTCTGGTGGGGTTAAGAAGTGCTATACTAGTGGAGAAGCTGGACACTTTGCGCATCAATGTCCTAAGTTAGGCCTTGGTCAAGGAAGCAATGCGCTGAGGCAAAACCCAAGACCCAATGGAGGACAGCCACAAGGGAACCGCGGACAGCAGAATTTTGCTCGTGGCAACGTGAACCATGTCTCTAAAAGAGGATGCTCAACAAGCGAATGACGTGGTCATTGGTATGTTTCTCACCAACTCCAACCCCGCGACTATGTTGTTTGATTCTGGAGCATCGCATTCATTCATTCATTGCATCAAAGTATGTTGCCAAGTATAGTTTGCCTATCTCTCATATGAAGTTTACTCTATTGGTTAAGTCTCCTGGAGGAAAGATGACAAATATAGTATGTCAAAAAGTAAGCCTTAGAATAAGGGGGGTAGACTTCTCCGCCAACCTCATTGTTTTGGACTCTCAAGGATTGGGCATTATACTTGGTATGGACTGGTTGAGGAAGCACAATGGAGTTATTGAGTGTGCCGAAAATGGTAATGTTGACCAATGAGGAAGGGATCACCATAGAATTTGAAGCATCTCAAACTGCACCGAAGCAATTGGAGATGAATCATATGGACAGTGCCGCAATTGAGGAGATTCCGGTGCTGTGTGAATTTTTGGATGTTTTTCCAGACGAGTTCCCAGGTATGCCACCTGATCGAGACATTGAGTTTGTTATTGATTTAATACCTATAACTGCACCTATAGCTAAGAGGCCGTATAGGATGCCTCCTATGGAAATAGCGGAGCTCAAGAAACAAATTCAAGAGCAACTAGAGAAAGGTTTTATTCGCCCTAGTTCTTCACCTTGTGCAGCGCCCGTGCTTTTTGTGGACAAGAAGGATGGAACCCAAAGGATGTGTGTGGATTACTGAGCTCTCAACGAGGTAATAATCAAGAACAAGTACACCTTTCCATGCATAGAAGACTTGTTTGATCAGATGAAGGGTGCTTGTATCTCTAAGATTGATTTGAGGTCGGGATACATTCAAATGAAAATTAGACCGTCGGACATACCTAAGACAGCTTTTAGGACATGGTATGGATCTTATGAGTACACCGTGATGTCTTTTGGATTGACAAATGCATCTGCCTATTTTATGTACCTCATGAATAAGGTCTTCATGGAGTACTTGGATAGTTCGTTGTGGGTTTTATCGATGATATTATGATCTAATCGAAGGATGAGAAGAAACATGAGGAACACATGAGTCTTGCATTGCAGAAATTGAGGGAGCATCAATTGTATGCCAAGTTCAACAAGTCTCAGTTTTACTTGGAAGAGGTGTTGTTTTTGGGTCATATAATCTCAGGACGAGGAGTATCGGTTGACCCCGGAAAGGTGAGGGACGTGTTGAAGTGGGAACCGCCGCAAAATGTCAAGGAAATAAGGAGTTTTGTTGGGATGGCTGGATATTACCGTCGACTCATCAAGGAATTTTCCAAGATAGCCAAGCCAATGACAGAATTGTTAATGAAGGGAAAAGCTTTCCATTGGACTCAAGCTTGTCAAGAAAGTTTTGAGGAGTTGAAGAAGAGTTTGACAACAGTCCTAGTTTTGGTATTGCCGGATGTAAGCAAGGATTTTGATATTTATTGCGACGCATCAAGACAAGGACTTGGATGTGTATTGATGCAAGAAGGTCAAGTGGTCGCCATGCATCGAGACAATTGAAGAAACATGAGCAGAATTATCCTACACATGATCTTGAACTAGTAGTCGTGGTACATGCATTGAAGATTTGGAGACACTATATTCTTGGACATAGGTGTGAAATTTATACTGATCATAAGAGTTTGAAGTATATCTTCACACAAACAGATCTGAATTTGAGACAACGGAGATGGTTGGAGCTCATCAAAGATTATGATTTGGGGATCAACTATCATCTTGGAAAAGCCAATATAGTGGCCGATGCGTTGAGTAGAAAAGGAGTAAGTCATCAACTCACAGTTCGAGAGTTACCATCCGAGTTATGTAAGGAGTTTGAAAGGTTGAACCTTGGATTTCTAAATGAGATGGAGATGATGGAGTTAAACCCAACCTTGGAGCAATAAATTTGAGAGGCACAGACCAAGGATGAGGAAATTCGGGAAATCAAGGAAAGGACCCAAGAGGGGAGATAATTCATATTCGATGAGGATGAACATGGTATCTTATGGCTGGGAAAAAGGATTGTCGTGCCTAATGTAAAGCATATTCGGGAGACGATATTAAAAGAGGCATATGACTCACCATACCCAATTCACTCCGGTTGTACGAAGATGTACAAAGACTTGAAGATCTACTATTGGTGGGATAGCATGAAAAAGGACAGATGAATATGTAGCGTTGTGTGATGTGTGTCAACGAGTCAAGGTGGAACATCAAAGGCCAGCTAGGTTATTGTAGCCATTGAAGATTCCGGAATGGAAGTGGGAAGAAATCGGTATGGACTTCATAGTTGGTTTACCGCGTTCCCAGTCCGGGTATGACTCGATTTGGGTAATCGTGGATCGATTGACCAAGTTAGCTCATTTTGTTCCTGTCAAGACCAAGTATACATCTACACAATTGGCCGATATATACATGGAGCATATTGTGTGTCGACATGGAGTCCCTAAGAAGATAGTCTCGGATAGAGGTTCTCAATTTACCTCAGGTTTTGTCAAAAGTTGCATGAAGCATTAGGAACAAGGTTGAATTTTAGTTCAGCATACCACCCTCAACGAATGGACAAACCGAGAGGACCAATCAAATTTTGGAGGACATGTTAAGAGCTTGTGCTTTAAAACATGGGAAAGGTATGGACAAGAGCTTGCCATATGAAGAATTCTCATACAACAATAGATATCAAGCAAGCTTGAAAATGTCACCATATGAAGCGCTTTAGGTAAGGAAGTGTAGGACACCTTTATTCTGGAATGAGGCAGGAGAAACTCAAGTATTTAGTCTGGATGTGTTGCAAAAAGCCGAAAAACAAGTCCAGGTTATTCGTGAAAATTTGAGGGGTGCTCAATCAAGACAAAAAGGCTATGCGGACAATAGGAGATGGAAATTAACCTTTGAAGTGGGAGACTTCGTTTACCTCAAGGTGTCACCAATGAGAGGTCATAAGAGGTTTAACATAAGAGGCAAACTAACACCTCGACACATTGGGCCATTCAAGATTTTGGACAAAAGAGGAGAACTAGCGTATAAGTTGGAGATGCCAACTCATCTTTCAGATGTCCATGATGTGTTTCATGTTTCCCAGCTCAAGAAGTGCTTAAGAGTACCGGAAGAACAAGTGTCGATGGAAGAATTGGAATTAGAGGCAGATTTGACTTATGTCGAACAACCGATAAAAATTTTGGAAGCCAAGGAGAGAGTCACAAGGAACAAGGTTATTAGATGGTGTAAAGTTCAATGGAAGCACGACACAGAAAAAGAAGCGACGTGGGAATTGGAGGATGATATCAAGAAGGAATTTCCCTATCTCTTCTCTTCCACGTTGAATCTCGAGGGCGAGATTCATTTTAAGAGGGGTAAGTTTGTAACACCTTCATTTTCATGCATCATGCCCTACTTACATTCATATACATGTTTAACATTAATCCACAACAAGAGGAATGAGTTTAAAATTGATTTGGGGGCAAAACCACAACTCAAAATGTTGAAAAGTGCAGACTAGTCTGATTTTGGTGAGGACTAGTCCGATTTCTCTCTGACTAGAATCAGACTTGTCTGTTTTTGCTGCGGACTAGTCCGATTTTGCCTCTGTACACTTTTGGACTTGTCCGATTTTATGCGGACTAGTTCTATATATCAAGGATCCTTGAAAATTTGCTAAGTCCCTGGACTTTTCCGGACTAGTCTGGTGTTCCAGCGGACTTGTCCATTTTCTTCTCTGACTAAAGTCAGACTTGTCTGATTTTTTGCCAGATTTGTCCAATTTCTTTCTGACTAACTTCGGACTAGTCCGGTCCTTGTCGGACTTGTCCGATATTTCGCGACTCCGAATTGGTCTTTCGTTTTACGACTTGTTTCTGGGTTTCAATTAAGTGGGCCTAGGGACGCCATGCCTAACTCCTTTAGAGCCTATGTGGTGCTCTAAACCGGCCTCTACTCATCGCAAACTCGAAATCCATCTAACCCTAGCCTCCACCTCTATATAAACAACCCCACCCCTTGACTTGACATCTATTTGCCACTTTTCCACCCCACCCAAACCCTAGTTCATGGAGAGCCAGCACCAAGGAGGGAGGAGGAGATCCCAAGCAAGAAGAAGAAGAGGAGGAAACGAAAGAGGATCAAGATCTCCATCAAGTTTCATTCTTCATCACCAATTCATCTCCAAGTTCACCCCTCCAAGTTTCTTGATTCATTGGAGTTCTAAACACATGGTATACCTTCTATTCTCTTTTCCGTATGTGAATTTGAAACCTAGTCTCCAAATTTACGTCGATCTAGAAAACCCTAGTTTGCTAGTTCTGCAAAGTGCGGACAAGTCCGGCCTTCTGCAAACTAGTCCGATTTTGCTGACTAAATTCTGTTGAATTAATTATAAAATTAGATCTAATGACATCCAAACCTGTATAAACTTCTTAAAATCTATTAGAACTAGTTAGTGATCATTAAAAGCAATCTATTAACAAGTTCTACCTTGCATTTGCATCAATCATGCATGTCATGTCATATTGAGTAATATTTGTGTACTCTTTGATTGTGTTTCTTGTCTTGTATGTTTATTGTGTGGATTAGACAGATTTGCGCTAGAGAGTGCCGCGGAGGATCTACAGCACCAAGAGTTTGAAGGCTTTGACCCTAATCAACCGCCAGAGTTGCAAAACTGCATGCTTTTGTCAATTTGATGGGAATCCTATGATAGGAAGTTTACTAGTTTTGTTTAACCACCCTTGTCACCTAGAGTTCATGGTAGAGAGTCGAGATTGGATTTTTACCTTTTTGCTTCACTTAATCAATTGGGATGGGAAACCACTATATTATTTAATTATGCATTAATGATATATTGATTATCATGATCTTGTTAAAAAGATGGGTGATCTAAGTGAGCGTGGCTGGTGGATTGGGCTGGATGTTATGGTGGTTTGCTTGCTTTAGATCTAAGGACCGGTTCATGCGAGAATAAGTCATGATTACAATGCCACCACGAGGCCAAGTATGGTTGCGGCGTAGCTGATTAATTAGGGCTTTGCTAGCGCTATTTGGACCATTAAGGATGCTCGGGGAAGGGGTAGTCAGATTGGGTTTGTTGATGATTGGTGGGACTACCTTGGGATCCATCCGAATGGCTCAAGAGGGGGCCCTTGGTTGAAGATGTGCTCAGTTGGAGACATCGCCACCGGTGAAACCTCGGTGGGGTCTAAATAGGATAGTAATCCCTCTGTAAAGGCTATTTTGTGATCTCTTTGCCATACACCAAAGGAAGTGTAATTGGCATAAGGGAGGTTCTTTAGTCGCCGACGGGTGATGAAATCACAAACACATGGGTAAAGTGGTACAAACTCTAGAAAGTATAATAAAACTATCATGATAGCCGTGCTCCCGGTTATGAGCACCTGGACAACTTCCATGATTCGAGGGAACTTGGTATTGGGATGGTGTTTGAGATGGTTATGGTTTGGTAATGGTTATGGATTAATTTCTGGTATTGAATATGGTTATTGGCAAATGGCAAAATCTGGAACTATTGATTATGGTAATGAATTCAGACTGGTAATGTGATATTACTTATTATTATGATGGGTTTACTTCACATACGTGTAATATATTGCTTTTCAAATGTTTTAATGTACTTCTCAGCACATAGCCCTTATTATTGTCGTCATTTGAATCAGCCACATGTCATACTTTCCACACTTGTTGAGTACGACATGTCTTCACTTTTGCAATCCCCCCCACCCAATAGTTGCAGGTCAGGTTTGTGAGTTTAATGGCGATAATGCGGAGTTCTAGGCTGTGTTTACCGTCAGCTTTACCTGTGGTGTTGATTGGAGCTGTGCTATAACCTATCGCTTATGTTGCCTAGCTGTTTAGTTTGCTTATTTAGTTTATTTCCGTTGCATTAGTTGGACTTGTCATTAATATTCATTAGAGCTTGTATTCGAGGATAATATGGTTTGAGTAATAAAATTTGGTTAATTAATCTTGTTCTGTGGTAATTTTCTGTATACTCTTTTGTGAATGCACTCGTGTATGTGTGTTGAACATCGTGGGCACACATATGTGTTCACTTGGTTCATTTTTCGGAACCGGGTGTCACATTACGCTCTTTGCGGCCCGAACCACGTAAAAACAAGTGTCTCATACTCTTCCACTAGAACACTAGATTGAGGCCTAAGCCCCGCCGATCTAGAACCTCCGTAGGCTGCTCCTTAGCAGATCCAGGGAAGTGTCGCATTGACCCTTCGACAGCTAGTAATCCCTTTGTAAAGCCTATTTTGTGATCTCTTGGCCACACACCTAAGGAAGTGTGAGACGACATAATTGAGATTCTATAGTCATCGAAAGGTGATGAAATCACAAACACGTGGGTAAAGTGGTACAACCTCTGCAGAGTGTGTCTAAAACTATCATGATAGCCGTGCTCCCAGTTATGAGCAACCTGGACCCTCACATGATTCGAGGAATTTGGGATTTGGAATGGTTATGGTTGTGGTTATGGTTTGGTAATGGTTATGGCTGGTCATGGAGTAAATTCTGGTATTGGATATGATTGATGGAAATAATCTAGAATATGGATGATGGTAATGAATATGGATCTGTATTATGATGATTACATGGTTTATGATGGATTTACTTCACATACATATAATATATTGCTTTTCAAATGTTTTAATGTATCTTTCAGCACTTAGCCATTATTATTGTCGTCATTTGTATCAGCTACATGTCATACTTTCACCCCCTTGCTGAGTATGCCATGTACTCACTCTTGCAATCCCCCCCCCCCAACAGTTGCAGGTCAGGATTGGGAGTTTAATGATGATAATCCGGAGTTCTAGGCCATGGCTACCATCAGCTTTGCCTGTGGAGTGTTGGAGCTGTGCTATACCCTATTTGCTTAGTTGCTTAGTTTGCTCAGTTTAGTTTATTTCCAGTGCATTAGTTCAAACTTTTCGTTAATATTCATTAGAGCTTGTATTCGAGGAAAATCTGGTTTGTGTAATAAAAGTGGTTAGTCTTGTTCTAAGGAAATTTTCTGTATACTCTTTTGTGATTGCGCTCGTGTATGTGTTGAACATCCTGGGCACACATATGTGTTCACTCGGTCATTTTCGGAATCAGGTGTCACAGTTCGGAGTTGTCCGATTTCATACGAGACTTGTCCGTTTTCGCCTCTATCTAACATCGTACTAGTCTAGTCCATTGCGGACTTGTCCGGTGTTCGCAACTCTGATTCAATCTTTTCTTCCGCGACTTTTTATTGGGTATTTACCTTAATTGGGCCCAAGAACATCGTGTCTAACCTCTTTGGAGCCCATGTGGGACCCCAACCTTACCTCCGCCCACCCCCAAACTGGAAATCCATCTAACCCTACACCTACACCCTATATAAACAACCCAACACCCAAACTTCTCATCCCTTTGCCACTTTTGAAAGACCACCAAACCCTAGTTCGTGGGAGCCGCCATCAAGAGGAGATCCAGCAACAATAAGAAGAGGAAGAAATGAAAGAGGATCAAGTGGGCAAGATCTCCGTCGAGTTTTCGTACTTCATCAGCAATTCCCCTTCAACTCTTCATCACCAACCCAAGATTGCCAAGATTCAAGTGTTGCACTCAATTCTCGATCCTTGGAGTTCTACACACGTGGTACACCTTCTACTTTCTCTTTTTCCACGTGAATTCAACCCCAATTCTTGTAGATCAAGAAAACCCTATTTCGCTGGTTTTGCGAAGGGCGGACTAGTCCGGCCCTTGTAGCGGACTTGTCCGACCTCTTGATTGAATTGTGCTAAATTAATTCCAAATTAACTCAAACCAATTCCAAACTGGTTCAAACTTGTTAAACACTACTGTAACTAGTTAGTGAACATTAATAACAACTTATTAACAAGTTTTATCATATAATTGCATTAATCATGCATATCATGTCATATTGAGTAACATATGAGCATTTATTGATTGTAATCTTATTTTGTATGTGTGTTGCGCGAAATAGAAGGATTCGCTCTAGAGGGTGCTGCCGAGGACCTTCAGCACCAGGATTTTGAAGTATTTGACCCTAACCAAGCTTAGGAGCAAGGCAAGTGTCCATGATCATATTGAACTTGTTTTTAAATGTTTTGTTTGAGAAACTACATGCTTGTGTAAAATTGATGGGAAACCCGTCTATTGGTGTTTACTAGACTTGTTTGACCATCCTTGTCACCTGGAATACATTGTAGAAAGTCGGGAAGGGTATTTTATCTTTTTGCTTCGCTCAAATTAATTGCGATGGGAAAACAACCAAGTTACTTAATTATAAATTATTGAAATTATGGATAATGTACATTGATGAACATGGTTAATGGTATTATGGTAATGGGTGATCTAAGCAAGCATGGTATATGGATGGGTTGGATGATATGGTGTTTTGCTTGCCTTAGATCTAAGGATCGGTTCATGCAAGAATAAGCCAGAACAACAGTGCCACCACGAGGCCAAGTATGGGTCCAGCGTAGCTAATTAATTAGGGTATTGCTAGTATTGCGCATACCATTTGAAAGAGCAGGGAAAGGGAGTCGGATTGGGTTTGTATGAGTGGTGGGACTCCTTGGGATCCGAATGGCACAATAGGGGGCGTTTGGTTTAGGATGTGCTCAGTTGGAGACAACGCCATCAGTGAAACCTTAGTGGGTCCGTACATGCTAGTAGTCCCTTTATAAAGGCTATTTTGTTATCTCTTGGCCGTACACCAACGAAAGTGTGTAATGTGATCGACGGATCAAGGGCATAAGGGAGGTTCTTAGTCACCGAAAGGGGATAAAATCATGAACATGTGGGTAAAGTGGTACAACCTCTACAGAGTGTTAAAAACTATCATGATAGCCGTGCTCTCGGTTAAGAGCACCTGGATGACCTACATGATTAGAGGGAACTTGGGATACGGTTATGGTTGGTTACAGTCATGGTTATGGTTATGGTTATGGTTATAGAGTGAGTTATGATAAATGGACATGGATGATGATGATGATAATAATCTGGTATATGGATGAATAATTAATTATGGTTTCGTATTATGTTAATTATGTGGAATATGATGAGCTTACTTCACGTAGACATAGTATAATGCTTTTTTACACTTTTTAAATGTACTTTTCAACAAATAGCCATTGTTTATTACCATGCCTTGTTTAAGCTACATGTCATACCTTACTACACTTGCTGAGTAAGACATGTA
This sequence comes from Tuctoria greenei, assembly GCA_036927565.1. Classification (NCBI taxonomy): domain Eukaryota; kingdom Viridiplantae; phylum Streptophyta; class Magnoliopsida; order Poales; family Poaceae; genus Tuctoria; species Tuctoria greenei. The sequence continues at coordinate 35,542,276 of JAYESD010000004.1, forward strand.
CTCACCCTTGCAATTCCCCCACCACCAGTTGCAGGTCAGGATTGGGAGTATCACGGCGTTAATGAGGAGTCCTAGGCTGTGTGCTGCCATCAGCTTTTTGTGGTGTTGCTGGAGACACGCTACCCTATATGCTTAGTTTGCTTAGTTTCAATTATTTTCGCTGTAATAGTTTCTAGAACTATTAATATTGATCTTTAGAATTGTAATATGAGGATGTCTTGAATATTGTAATAAAGGTACTTATTTAATAATTTGAGTTGTGGTAATTATCTATTTATCATTTGTGAATCACTTGTGTATGTGTGTTAAACATCTTGGGCATTCATATACTGCACTTGGTTCATTTTTGGAACCAGGTGTCACACGCAAGCACAGGGAAATACCGTTGTAGCACTTCTCCTTAAAGAGTATTCTCAAGGGTATCGAATCCAAGGAACGTATGTGAGATCTTCTAGCTTGTTCTCCCAAGGACACACAGTTTGTTTGGTAGGCAAGGATTTGAGAGAATTTCAATAGTTTGAAATCTAGGACACAATAGTCTACGACAGCTGCTTGCTTCAGGCACGGGTTTACCCTTGGAAACACCAAGATGATTCCCGCCACGAGCCTTTGGCATAGCGGAACATGGAGGATTACTGAGGATAGATATGGCTGTCACCACCTACTGTCTATCTTTTCAATCTGTGGGTGTATGAGATATCCACTGATGAATTATAACTTAAGCACAACACTTATGTTCTAATTCACAACTGTAATCATTTCGATTGCAAAGCTACGACTAGAGCCTCTAATGAATTTAACAAGCGAACCCACAAGTAGTTACGAAAGCGAAATACAATGAAATAGAATCAAACTAATATTGAATTCATGGAAAATTCTTACTCGATTCCGACAAAACTTCCATAGAGGTACAAGTGTAGAAGAGGGACTTGACAAGCCCAAGCCTTCTCCTGCTAGTTTCTCCTCACTCACCTTCTACTTAGCTGGCCACTAGAGCAGCTCTAAACCTTATTAGTGGAGTACTAGTGGAGAAGTGAGGGAGTATTTATACACGAGTCAATCGGTTTGGCGCCACAATTAGTGCACAAATCAGTTGTTGCCTCTTTTAGGGAGCCAAAGGAAGCAAACATGTGGAGGCCTACTGAGTTGGTGCCAGGGTCAAGTCGACCGACTAGGGGGGACGGCCGACCTAGTCCTGCCCCCTCCCCCACCCTGGTTTGCTTCTTCAGGGGTGTATGCTAGGTGGGCCCTGACCCTTTTTCATGTGCAACACCATTGGATTCCCTCGGATACTTCTCATAATGAGTCATGAATCCATGTCATGCCACATGTCATCGCCTGATTTGTTGAATGGTAACCTTTTGGATTACTCCCAGCATGCTTGGGCATTTTTGTGGTTTAATTCACCTACATACAAATAGACACAAACACTTGTGGAATTTGTTAGTTTTAACTCCTACCACTATGTTGTGTTCTCAATTTTTTAGTTTTTATGCAGTGAATTGATAGTCATATTTTGTATTTAAGGACCATCAACAAACTCCCCCACATATAGTCATTTGCTCGTCCTCGAGTGAAGGCAAGAAGAGCTAAGTGCTAAGATAAATATTGCTATGAATATGAAAGAAGTATACTAGGTATTTTAAATCATACCTTTGCTCTTGAACCCTTTTTGTGATGTGACTACCACATCATCTTGGGCGTTTGAGAGGTAGAACGGTTGAGTGTATCTCACCCGGACTTCCTCATGCTGAAATGACTTCAAAAAATTGCTATATTTCGAATATCAAAATGATAATGCATTTTCCTCCTCTATTAGATTCTCTCAAGTCACTCAAAGTGTTTGAATCCTTTTTGATATTTCGAATATCAAAAGAATAATTTTGCCACTTTTGTCCATACAACTAAGTATGGCTTTTTGTGGAGTTTGGTAGGGATAAGTAGTAGCACACTTGCAATTCATATCTTACTAAGTCATAGACGAGATCCATATGAGAAGACCATGCAGCAAAATCAATGACTAATGAAATTCTTGTGCACTTATTATGAAGGGTGAATGATGTATAATGAATGATGATGATAACTCCCATTTGATGACTCTCTTTTTGTGCACGGATGAAGCATGGCTACTTATTGTCTTTTTTTTTTTGAATTCTATTGAGAGCTTTTATAGCCATGACTTCTACTCTTTTGTATGCATCTTTTTAAAGAGACAGGATTTTGCAATAATTCTCATGGAGTATCTTTTGATGGTGGAAAAATGGTTGAGTATGGTGGAGTGCACAAGAAATTTCCTAATAAAGGTTTTCATGCAAATCACTCAACATGGTCAAGAGTTTGACAAAGTTCAATAAAAATGCTAAGTGGCATATGCATGTGGCTTTCAATATTTATATCATATGGCCTTGATCATCTCACGCGTGTTAGTGCTCTTGATCACATACGTGGGCTACCTAAGCTAAAAAGGGACAAATAAATTGTGTGCTCTTCTTGTAGACATGCTAAGATGGTTGCAGGTTCACATACTCCTCTCACAATGATCATGACTACTGAAGTGGGTCAACTTTTGCACCTCGACACTGTAGGACCTTCGGGTGTTCAACCTTCAGAGGTAAATGGTATGTTCTTTTGATTGTTGATGATTATTCTAGATACTCTAGGATTTAATTTATGGCATATAAGAATGAAGATTTTAGTGACTTTAGAACTTTATTTATTAAATTATCAATTGATCACCCAGGATCTTTCAAAGCAATTAGAAGTGATAACGGAACTTAATTTAAAAATCAATATTTTGATCACTTTTGCGCTGAAAATGGAATAGTCATCAATTTTATTCACCATATGTACCTCAACAAAATGGTGTTGTAGAAAGAAAGAACAGAACCTTAGTTGAGATGACTAGGACTATGCTTGATGAATATCAAACTCCTAGAAAATTTTGGGCTGAGGCAATTGCAACTGCTTGTTATGTCTCAATTTTAGTTTTCTTGCGTGCTAAGCTAGGTAGAACACCGTATGAGCTTCGGTTTGGACATAGGCCTAGTGTTACACACTTTCGGGTCTTTGGCTGCAAATGCTTTGTTAAGAAACATGGTAATCTTGATGATCCTAAATCCTTTGATGGCATGTTTCTTGGCTATCCATCTCATACTAGAGGCTACCGTGTGCTTTTACTTGACACTAACAAAATTGTGGAGACTTGTGAGGTGTAATTTGATGAAGCTAGCCTAGGTACTAGCTCAAACATTGCAGGTATGGATCCATATCCTCCGGGGGGGGGGTATTTTTGAAGAAGAAGAAGAATCGGTGATATTGCCTGATAGTTCCGAAGCTGACACATGTCCAGCTTCGAACTTTGAACAAGCTCCGACTACCATCTCTGCTAGTCCTTATTGTCCACAAGCCACAAGCTCATCAATCTGCGATGACCCTGATGAAGAAGAAGCTTGTGAGACATTTGTTCCCCTACGGATTTACATGAATCATCCCCCGCAACAGATAATTGGAAGCTTGCATGAACGAATTACAATATCCAGGTTTTCTGACCCTAATTCTCATGCTCATTCTGCTTCTGTTGCTTCTTTTGAACCCAAAGATATATCACACGCACTCACTAATGAATCTTGGATTATTGCCATGCAAGAAGAGTTAGAAAAATTTGAAAGAAATAATGTTTCAAAACTTGTTCCTCCACCCCAAGATCACAATTTAATTGGAACTAAATGGGTGTTTAAAAATAAACAAAGTGAGCATGGGGTTGTGGTTAGGAATAAGGCTAGGTTGGTTGCTCAAGGTTTCACACAAATTGAAGGTCTAGATTTAGACGAAACTTTTTCTCCTGTTGCTAGATTAGAAGCCATAAGAATTTTGTTAGCTTTTGCTGCATCTAAGGGTTTCAAGTTATATCAAATGGATGTTCAAAGTGCTTTTCTTAATGGCTATATAGATGAGGAAGTTTATGTTATGCAACCACCTGGCTTTGAAAATCCAGATTTCTCTAATCATGTTTTCAAACTGACTAAAGCCCTGTATGCTCTAAAACAAGCTCCTAGAGCATGGTATGATAGGTTAAAAACATTCATACTTGAAAAGAGGTTTACTATGGGCAAGGTTGATAAAACTCTTTTTGTGCTTAAGCATGGCAATGACTCATTATTTGTTCAAATGTATGTGGATGATATTATCATTGGTTGTGCTTCTCATGATCTTGTGTCCAAGTTTTCAGCAATGATGAGTTCAGAATTTCAAATGAGTATGATGGGTGAACTCACTTACTTTTTCGGGCTGAAAATCAAGCAAACCGAGGAAGGTACCTTTGTGCATAAAACGAAGTATACAAGGGACCTTCCTAAGCGCTTCAACATGGACAAAAGAAAGCCTCTTCGGACACCAATGGGAACAACATCAACACTTGAACTTGATGAAGATGGTGAACCCGTGGATCAAAAAGAATATAGAAGCATGATCAGATCACTTTTGTACCTCACGACATCAAGACCGGACATACAATTCAGCATACGTCTTTGTGCACGGTTTCAAGATTCCCCACGTGCTTCACATCGTCAATCCGTCAAAAGGATTCTCAAGTACTTACATAGAACTCAAGAATTTGACATTTTTCTTCCTTCTTCCTCAACCGTTACTTTGAAAGCTTTTTAGAATGCTGATTTTGGGGGTTGTAGGATTTATAGGAAAAGTGCTTCTAGTTCATGTCATTTTCTTGATAATTCACTTATTGCTTGGTCCTCTAGAAAACAAAACTCAGTTGCACAATCCATAGCCGAAACTGAATATGTAGCTGCTGCTAGTGCTTGCTCTCAAATTATTTGGATTGTTCAAATACTTAAGGACTATGGGGTTGATCTAGATAGTCTTCAATTATTTTGTGATAACACTAGTGCCATTTGCATTGCTAAAAACCCCGTGCAACATTCTAGAACTAAGCACATTGACATTAGGTATCACTTTCTCCATGATAATGTTGAAAAAGGAAACATTGTGCTTAATCATGTAGATACCGAACAACAATGGGCTGACATTTTTACAAAACCTTTGGATTTCACTCGTTTTTGTTACATTCGTAGTAAAATAGGGGTTATACATCCTCATGGCTTAAATTGAGGAGGAGCTTTCAAACTTGGGATCTGAATATAAATATAATATGAGCATAATATTTCATACATATATGACTTTGTGATTCTTTTTACATGCTGAAAGTTCTTACTACATTACTCGTGTTATACATTTTGTATTTTTTGCCATGACTAGTAATTGGAATAATTACTTACACTAAATCTGGTCATGATCAAACTTTCTTGCTGTTTTGAACCTGTTGCATGCTCACAAGTGCTTTTAAAAGAATTAATCAAGTAAGAAACTCACATGTTGTGTTTTTATGTTCAAATGAAAAAATGAAAAAAGATCAAGAGAATATGCATGCATCACAATTCTTCTTGTGAGATGGCTTATCATTGCACTTAGATATGAACTTGGAAGAAGTTGTGTTTTACCAAAACCATGTCCTTAAGCTTATGATTGTCAAATGACATAGGCTTGGCTTGGTTGGTTAGAATAAGGCAGATGCGACATATAATCTCTTGCAAATGTCATATGTTAAATATTTGTACTTAAAGAAAATAAAATTGCAGCAACAAGTGTCATGCTTTCAGGTCTTGAAATTGTTAAGTTTGTGAGATCATGACTTGCTTAAATTGAAAATTATATTTGATCTCTAGCATGGCTTACACTACTTTATGTATCTCATTGCTGTGATAGTGTATGTTACTTGACAGTATGACTTAGATGAGCTTTGTTTTATATGTATATGTTATAATGTGCTCATAAAAAAATTAAAATTTAAAAAGTATGCAAGGGGGAGAAATAAGTATAGGGGGAGAAATTTATTTCTATTTCATTTGATTTTCAAAAAGGGGGAGAAATTGTTTCTCAAAACTTTTCATGTGAATAAGCCAATGTTTAGATTTTAAGTGGTGTCACCAATGCATTCATCGAGGGGAGGGGATTGTGAGACCTATGTGTGCTGAATACATTGGCTATGGCGATAAACGTTTTGAATACTACCAAAACACCTTTATCATCAAGGTCTGACTCTAGGTCCGAGCTTAAGGGCTGGTTATATAAGCAAGGGAGGCCAGCGCTCGTGGTGCATGACTTTGGGGGCTGTTTCCCTTGTGTTTTGATCACTAAAATTTGTAGTTTGAAGGAACTTTTGTGCCTTGTTCGTCCGACTTGTTTTCGTCAAGTCTTTCTTGTTGAGTTTCTGCACAGCACTACCTTTCTTCGGTGGTTTTATCATAACTCGAGTTTTACAGATATGATTGACGTGATAATTTTTGTATTGTCTTCACAACTTGATTTTCTATCATCTGTAAAAATTTCACGGTCATTAGATTTGTGGTTTCTTATCTACACGAGTTTCTTTGCAGTGTTCCAGAACTGTTTTTCTCGGGTAAAACAGATTGACCTTTGTTCGATCTTTCAATCGTAACTTGAGTTTCTCTCAACGGATTTCCGTGATTCTTGTTGTGACGTCTTCGTGACTTGATTCTCTATAATATGTACTAGTTTTGTCACAGTTCAACATGTTTAGATTAGTCGCACACACAGTTTCTTTAACATATCGTTTTTGTGCCAAGGGGTGTTTTGTTGCTTCCGCTGAAAAGTTTTAATCTACCATTCATCCCACCTCTGGTAGATTTACATGTTCTCTTCGATCCTACACATACGTCCCATATGGACCTATGATTGTGGTCCTACTTTGATCAGCAGGATGGATGGGAATTTGATGATAGTCTGAGTACCCAACAAGGAAACAAAAGAAGGAGTGTTTTGCCAACCGTTCCAACAGCTCATCGATGAATGGTAGTGGAAAATGATCCTTCCTAGTTGAGGCTCCCATGAAGGGGTACTCTCGGGTTCGAAGGGAATGTGATGGGTCCAAAGAGCAGGGCTGATGCCCTTGAGGTCTTGGAGTGAGTAGCCAAAAAAAAGTCCTATGCTTTTCTAACAAGGCTATGTGTTTGAGTGCTTCTTGATCTGAAAGCTTGTCACTTATGATGACAGGGGCTTCCAAATCTCCATTTAGAAAAGCATAGCATAGGCCTAGAGGCAAGATTTTGAGCTCAATGGGAGGGTTGGGTGTGGGCTCTTCGTTTGGCAAATCAAACGTCTCCTGACGCTCATTCTCTTCTTGGATGTAATCTTCTTCTCCTTCTACTTTAGGAGGCTCCAAAAATTTGAGAGTCCTAACCTCCTTAATTGGCCCGTCTTGGAGTGGTGGTTCTGCAGATGTGTTCTTAGAACACATAATGGGAATGGAAATTTTACTCCCTCCAAGATTTATGTTGAGGTTTCCTTCAAGGGGAATTCCATGAGAAATTTCTCAATGGGTACCCCAATCATTACGTCAAAGTCTCGGACTTCGAACACATGAAAATCAAGGAGAACCTAAACATTTTTTGTGTCTTACTGACACTTCTTGTAAAATCCAATATCCTTCAACAATATTTCCGTATGTATCTCAGAAGGATTTTGCGTTGGTGCCACTGGCACATCGCCCAAAATAGCGAGAGCACAAGTATCAAAAATGATATTTTCTCCAACATAGGGTTATTAAGGACTCGCATTGTTGCCCCTCTAATATGGCATAGAATGGTGGGTAAGGGTGAGAGAATTCGAAGGATATCTGGTGAGTTCTCAACCCCTGCCATCCATTTCGAACTCAAAATATAGGCCATGTCCTTGACCGTCTCTCAGAGGTATACTCCATCAGGCGGGTCAGGGGAGTTTTAGGCAACAATGGCTTCCTTTGATAACAGTACCTCGAGGTATTTATATAATCATCAAAAGTGATGAGTATGTTTAGGCCCGATCTTCCGAAAGGTAAGTCGATTGGGGTGGAGAACTCGACGTTGATGATCCGCAGCACTCGAGCAGTTCGAATACCTATGCAATCACTACACCACTGCTCCGTTGGTTATCAACCATGCGGCACACACTTTACCTTGCCAAGAAGGCTAATTCCAGCAAGTGAACCAAGAACACAAGCAAGAACGTAGAAGACACGATCTGAAATTGAGAAGTTGGGGTCTCACAAACCGTAGAACGGCGAAATTGTTATTCTAAGCAAAACCCACCAAATATGACCGGCGGCTGCAGTATTTAAAGGCTAGGGTTCGGCCAAAACATGATTAGACGCGTCCCTAATGGACTCTTACGGGATAAAAGGCCCAAAGGCCCGATTCAGTGGCGCAGCACGAGACAGAAATCTAGACTCGACTTGTTTCGACGATTCCTAATGACTCCGTAGGAATTTTGAGGTGGGACGAGAACCATTGGAAAGCTTATCTTCTCCTCTTTCCGTGTATATGTAGAACGTCGAAAACGGAGTCCGTATGCCTCCTGGGCGTCCATTTTAAGGTGGACTGCTCCTGGACTCCGAGTTGAACTCGAGTCCGAGTTGTAAACTGTTTCCATCAACTTGTGGACGTCCCAGCTGGTTCTCCATGCTCCCAAGGCCTTTTTCCTTCACTTGTTGATCTTCTCCACTAATCATAATAACAATTAAATCATCACATAGAAATCTATTCTCAAACTCACATGCAAAAGAAGTTAGGAGCGAATTCACCTGCTGATTTATTAACCAAGCTCGTGCTCTTGTGATTGGTCCTTGCATTTCAATGTGTGTCTCCGCTGTTGTGATGTCCTCATCAAAAAGTCTCTTCCACAAAGTAGAATGGGAATTCCAAAGGTTAAATTTCTTCATCCTCTGATGGTTTAGGTTCGGGAGAGGATTCTTCAGGCAAGGCAGGTGATGGGCATGGTTCTGGCTCTTCCTTGGCTATAGGAGTGTCCTCGATGCTCGACGTGGCTTCCTCTTGGGGAGGTTCATTAAGACTCGTAATGAAGGAAGCATTTTCTAGTATTCGATCTAGAAATTGCTTCCCTTCTTTCGGCATCTTATGGAGGAAAGACCCTCGAGCCGTAATGTAGCCGTAATGTCAGGATATAGGGCAGACTCTTTGGTAAGTCCCATGAAGAAATGTTGCAATAACAACGGATATGAAATTTGGTATGAAATTTTGCAAAAGTGAAAAGCTATCCCAGGCTACACCTCTTGATTCCTTCTCCATCTGTTTGAAGCTTAGTACTTCCATTCATAAGGAAACAGTTCGGGATATTAGAATGAAGCCAAGACAAAACTTGTATCATAATTCTCTCCAATCACCGTATGTTTTCCCAACATTATGTGTGTACCATTGTTTCACTTTTTCTTTGAGAGAAAAATGAAACAACTTATTTAAGGGTTTCTTGTGTCATGCCTTTAACTAAAAGGCAAGAGCACAATTGTTCAAACTCTCGTAGATGGTGGTAAGGGTTTTCAAAATCTATTCCCGAGAAGGATTTTTCCCGAACCAGGGCTATAAAGCCAGAGCGAAGTTCATAGCTAGTTAAGCAAATAGGTTCTACCGACGGTGGTGGCTCACAGTACTCGCACTTTGGAGCAGAAAAAGAAGGAATGGTGGGCTGCTCCATGGTAATGGTGGAAAGGTAAGAAGTAAAGAAAAGAAAATAGATACGAGGGTGAACAAGGTTCGAAGAACAACAACAACCGTTCCCCGACAATGGCGCCATAAATGCTTGTTTGTGTTTCTTACGAAAAAAGGTTGATCCATAAGTGCACAGAAATACCATTAGCACTTCCCCTTAAAGAGTATTCCCAACGGTATCGAATCCAAGGAATATGTGTGAGATCTTGTAGCTTGTTCTTCCAAGGACACAATTTGTTTGGTAGGCAAGAATTTGAGAGGAATTCAATGGTTTGAAATCTAGGACACAATAGTCTATTGCAGCTACTTGCTTCAGGCACGGGTTTAACCTTGGCAACACCAAGACGATTTTTGCCATGAGCCTATGGCGTAGCCGTACATGGAGGATTACTAAGGACAGATTGGGCTGTGACCACCTACTATTTACCTCTTCAATCTGTGAGTCTACAAGATATCTAATGATAAATTCTAACCTAAGAACCACACTTAATGTCTAATTGACAACTCTAATCATTTTGAATGCAAAGCTATAACTAGAGCCTTCAATGAATTAAAATAGTGAACCCATAAGTAGTTACGAAAGCGAACTACTATAAAATAGAAATCAGACTAATATTGAATTCATGGAATATTCTTACTCGATTCCGGCATAACTTCCATAGAGGTACAAGTGTGGAAGAGGGACTTGACAAGCCCAAGCCTCCTCCTCCTAGCTCCTCCTCACTCTCCTTCTACTTGGCTGGCCACTAGGGCAGCTCTAAACCTTATGAGTGGAGTACTATTTTCAAACTTGTGGTGTCTGGAGAAGTGAGGGAGTGAGGGGGTATTTATACACGAGTTTAGTTAGTTTGGTGCCACATTTAGCGCGCGAATCAGTCGTTGTCGCAATCAGGGAGCCACAGGAAGCCAACAAGTGGAGGCTGACCATGTTTGGCACAAGGGCCAAGTCGGACGACTAGGGGGGTTGGCTGACTTGGTCCTGGCCTACCCTCGGTGTGCTTCTTCGTGTTGTCTGCCAGGTGGGTTGTGACCCCTTTTTCGAGTGCAGCACCGTTGGATTCACTTGGATACTTCTAAAAATGAGTCATGGATCCATGTGATGCCACGTGTCGTCACCTGATTTGTTTAATGGTATCTTTTTGGATTACTCCCTGCATGCTTGGGTATTTTTGGGATCTAATTCACCTGCATACAAATAGACACTAACACTTGTGGAATTTGTTAGTTTTATCTCCTACCCCTATGTTGTGTTCCCCATTTTATAAATTTTACGCGGTGAATTGACGGTCATATTTTGTATTTAAGGACCATCAACAGCCGCGATCACAGGTCAACATGAAAAGGGGACACCGGACAAACGGCCGACCAGACACTTCGAGAAGATGCTCGACAAACCTTGCACCTATAACGCCTACCCGACAAAGCACCCACTAAAGGAATGCATCCTCCTCCGGCACAACCTCAATGGGAAGCTCGACACCACAAGCGGCAGGAGGAAGAGATGAGTTGCCCTAGGCTTCGAGTCAGCGGAATCTACCCCTGATGGATAGATCTGCTACTTCATGATCCATGAAGATGGTTCCTCGCTTGGGAACCAGCCCGGGCCAGAGAAGGCACACCTGAAGATAGAGCTCACCGATTTGGGCACCCGGAGTTACCTCTCATGGTCCGAAACTACTGTAACATTTGTGAGATCGAACCATCTAGATTTCATCCCACAGTCCGAGCGGTATTCCCTGGTGGTCGACTCAGTTGTTGGGCCCGCACGCCTCACCCGGATGCTGATTGACAGTGGAAGCAACCTCAACATCTTGTACGCTGCCACTCTAGACCTAATGAAGATCCCACACTCTCATCTTTGTCCCTAGCGAGGACCCTTCCAAGAGATCATGCTCGACGTATGGTCGACACCCCTCGAGTGCATCAACTTTCCGGTCACATTCGGAAGTTGGACGAACTCCCGCATGGATACCTTCACATTTGAAGTTGCTGACTTTGCCGGCTCCTATCATTCCATCATGGGACGATCCTGCTACACCAGGTTCATGGCAGTCTTGAACTACACCTGCTTCAAGCTAAAGATCCCAGGATACAGAGGGGTCATCTCCATGGATTCCATGATCCAACTGGCCCTGTTGTGTGAACTATACGGCCAGGCCAGGGCCCTAACGATGACAACACCTCAATCAGGCAAAACACATGATGTAGGAATCGGCGTCCCATGCGACCTCAATCGCGTCCCATCCTCGTACGTCTCCGAGCTCGATAAAGGCATTAGGAGAACCTCCGTGCCATGCCATGAGCCACGCCAAGGCAAGCCCGGACGACGCCGCATTGCCCGGAAGATGGAAGAACACACCCGACAGATCTATGACAAGCATGCAGCTCGGATCCCTCGCGATGGCGGTCGGCACTCGCATGACATGCAATCCGCTAGGACAAGGTAAAATGCGTCACCACGAGCCGAGCAGTCAGTGACTGACCCCACCAGATGCACCATCCAAAGGATGAGTACTGCGACAGTCAGACATCGAGGCTAAACCCTAGTCACGATTGCAATGCCCGAGCTTGAGGGCTGCCACTCGATCGAGGGCCCGACCTTGCCCCAAAAATTTTTTCCCTAGAAATATCGCTCTACCGATCATTTTCCACGCATGCTACGAATCGTGGCTCGAAACAATGAATGTTCCGAGTATTGCGATTCTAACATGACAAAGAGATGGAAAACAAATTGTAGATAAAATTTTATTAAAGTCGTTATAAAGGACTCATGATACATCTTTACTTGGATAAGTAAAAAGAGGAGGAAAAGAGGTTACATCGCGGATTCAATTTCTGCCCACGACTATCCTACCACTCGAAAGGGTCGATGGCCTTGCTTGTTCTCCCCATCAACACGAAGACGATCGCGGTTTCTACCAAAGCATGTTTGGTTTCCGGCAAGGAAATGATCTGCCAAAAATCATATCGTCTTTGGTTGAGAGGACCAGATCTCCCAACGGGCAAATGACTTTTTATATCCGAATACATAGGACACCCCGCCCTTGCCCAATAAGAAGGCTTCTCATCCCCAAGCCCGAAGACGATGACGCCTCGCTGCCCGTCAAGTTGAGACGGGATGCCCAAGCCGGTTGTGAAGGGCCGAGAAGACAAAGCGACCAACGTATTTCCCAATTGACCTGGTGCCACGCGAGAAGGTTGTGGTCAAGAGGACACACGCGCTACATCCGATCAAGTCAGCCTCCTCTTCAAATCCCATCTGGATCCACTGTCTTCAAACCTGCTAGAGTCTTCTCCCCATTTCGAACTTCCAGGTAATTGCTTCCCCTCTGAACCTTCTTCTGAAACCTCATCAGCCGCATGCTCACCGTCCACCGGCCGGACACAGAGCCCCGACTGCTACACCCTCTCACCGCAAGGCAAGTGTTGACGGCTGTTATATACCAATTTCATCCATCAATTTAACTCAATTATGTGAACGATTTGTCATTTCTTGCACACATCACCTTTCTATCTAACCCAATTCCACTTGGACTTGGAGAAATATGTGTATGCAGCATTTCATGCAGGAAATGAGGAAATGTAGAGAGACCAATCCTATAAAATATAATACCAGCCAATCAGGCGACGACACATGGCATCCCATGGATCAAATGGCCCACAAACAGAAGTATCCGAGGAGATCCAACGGTGTATCACCCATATACATCAATGGGACCCACCTAGCAGCCACCTGAAGAAAGCTCACGAGAATTGGTGCAATGACCAGGTCGGCCGATCCAGGGGGTCGGCCGACCTGGTCTCTGCACCAAACTCGGTCAGTCTCCACGTGTTGGCTCCTCCCCGCTTCCTGGAGTCAATGGTGACTGATTCGCGCGCTTTTGGTGGCGGGAACCGACCTCAACACTAGTTTAAATAGGACCCCCTACCCCTCACTTCAACACACACTACTTGAGCTTCATCTCTATTGTATACACTATCATCCATAGTCTTAGAGGAGTTAGGTTGTAGAGAGGAGAGTCTCTAGTCCCAAGTCCAAATTGGGAAAGGAGTAAGGAGTCTCTCTCTTCCCAATCCTACATTGGGAAAGGTATGGCTCATGTGTTCGTTCTTGTATTTGTGACTTTATGCATAATAAAGATAGTATCTTTAGTCTCTACTTATACATATACTTGGGCAAAGCGTTTCTTGTCTGATTGTGGAGTCCATGTATGTGGAAGGTATAGGTTCTATGATTATTTCATCATGAACATATCTCATTATCATAGAACCTATAGACCCCCACTATAGTCTAGTTAATTATAACATAACTAGGTTAGTATGGATAATTATGTTGTGTATCAACATTGGTTCAATGATGATTCAATTCATTGCCTTAGGATGGATTGTGCCTAGGCTCTTAAGGTAATTACTTAATATGGTAGCATGGTGCTAGGATAGCTAAGTAGCATTGGATGTCTCGTAGAACCACAGATTGAAGAGGTAGGCAGTAGGTGGTGACAGCCCCATCTGTCCTTTGTAATCCTCCACATTCGGCTATGCCACAAGCTCTTGGTGGGAGTCACCCTAGTATTGCTAGGGATAAGCCCGTGTCCAATGTGTTGAACCACATAGCATAAGTATTCACTATTGATCTAGCTTATGAATAATTAGTTTAGACTATGTATATGTACAATAGAGCATAGTAGGAGTACATCCATAACTCTCAACCTTAACTAACCTCTAGGATCCTCATACCCCCCTTAAACTTGAAAGCTTTTGTGTGTGTCACAATACCTCCACTATTTTTTTATCCATCCTTACTAGATTCTTACCGAGACCATTATACCCTTTCCACTTGATGATTGTTATATCTCCACCCTGCCTTCCTTTGGGATCAAATAAATGACACCCTTGGGAATACTCTTAAGGGGAAATGATATAATGATATCTTCGTGCGCTTGTGGAATTCACTCTGTGATCCAATAGAACCATTAACAAGCATTTCTGACACATCAGTTAGATATGTTTAGTTAATGGTGTGTAAGTAATACCAACAAGTATTTCTGGAGCTATTGCTGGGGATGATTTGTTAGTATATCTTAGGAGCCGTCAACAAGCATTTCTGGCGCCATTGCTGGGGAAGGCAAATAGATATATAACATGACTGAGTGAATAGGATATAACCCTGGGTAGGATTTTAGTAGGATAACCATTCTTTGTTTTCGCATTTTTAATGTGAAAACAAGGTAGTGTATGTCTGTTTTCCGCCTGCTGGAAAACTTTGTTGAAGATCCCGAATCTCTTCTGAGAGATCGACCCCGTGTCGTTACTCCTCAGAAGATTCGTGCGGCAAAGCAAGCCAGCATTTTTGCACCAACAATCCAAACGCCAATGGCTGAGAAGTCCCTTCATGAGTTCTCAGGTCCCTCTGCTAACAATGTGCCTATTGGGCCCACTGTTAACATGGGAGATTTAAACTTCGAGATCAAAACTGGCCTTATCACTATGGTGCAAGCCAACCCATTTTGTGGGAAGGCTAACGAGGATGCAAGTGCTCACCTGCAACAATTCCTCGAGATCTACAGCACTTTTAAGATCAAGGACGTGTCTCCAGATGCGGTCCGTCTGAGACCATTCCCGTTCTCCCTCCTTGGGAGAGCGAAACAGTGGTTCTACGTGAACCGATGTGCTGTAGACACTTGGGAGAAATGTTTTATGGCATTCCTCTCCAAATTCTTCCCATTGGACAAAACCAATGCTCTACGTGGAAGGATTTCCAGCTTTCAGCAAGAGCCCAAGGAATCTATTCCCGGAGCATGGGAAAGGCTTCAGGAGTACATCCTAGTCTATCCCCACCATGGGATGGATGACTGGCTCCTTATTCAAAATTTCTGTAACGGGCTGATCCTATCAGCTCGTGACCATTTGGATGCTGCTGCTGGAGGAGCCTTCTTCTCATTGTGAGTGCCAAAAGCTAAAGATCTTATTGAGAAGATGGTGTCCAACATGGGATGGAACGATGAGCGTCTCCATACCCGATAGCGATGCATGCACACCTTGAAGGAGGTGGACATGATCGCTGCAAAATTGGACCTCCTAATGAAGAAAAATGATGGACAAGCCAGTGGTGAAGTGTATGGCAATGCCTATGCCCTAGACTCTCACATCACGTGTGAAGTCTGTGGCAACATGGGTCATATGGGCAATGATTGCCCAGAAACTCTTGAGGAAGCCCTATACCTCACCAACAACGGAAATTTCAACAACAACAATGGCCATCGTCTAGGAGGTCAAGGGTGGGGTCAACAATGCCCATTCTTTCAAGAATGGTACAACAACAATGGCAATCCTGGAAATCAACCCAACTTGAAAGAACTTGCCATTAGCCAGCTCAAGATCAATGATGCCCTATCGAAGAAGCTGTCAGCTAATGACAAGACCCTGGAAAACATCAATGCCAAGATTGAAGGACTATCCACAGTCTTCAAGAATCAACTGAGATTCAACAAGATGCTCGAGACTCAGTTGCCTCAGCTGGCAGCTGCTATTCCTCCGATGGAGAATGGCAAGATGCCAGGCCACCCAGAACCCCCGACGGAAAATGTCAACATGATTTTCGTACGAGGGAGCAACTGGTAGAAGGACCCTGGATGTCCTACCATTTCATGCTCAATCGGGGATCACCTCTTTGACAAGGCACTTTGTGATTTGGGAACAAGTGTTAGTGTGTTGCCCAAGGTTGTGTTCGACCAGCTGAACTTCACAGAACTGACTCCAACACCAATGCAGCTACAACTAGCTGACTCTTCAGTCCGTTATCCAGCGGGTATTGCTAAAGACGTCCCAGTGAAGATCTGGAACTGCTTCATACCCATGGATTTTGTGGTGCTAGACATGGACACCGAGAAGGATACACCACTCATTCTTGGGCGCTCATTCCTAAGCACTGCAAAAGCTCGCATAGATGCGGGAGCTGGAGAAATCCACTTCCATAACAATGGCAAGGAGGAAAGGTTTAACTTTTGACCAAAATCAGAACAATGCTCCATGATTCGAATCAAGTATGGGCCGAATGATAAACACATCAGAGAGGTCGAAGTCACACCTCCAAAGGTGGACTCACTCATTGCATTCATGAGAAAATTAATCTACAAGGAGAATTCGTCATTTTGACCACGCCGATATCCAAAGGCGACAGAATCATCTGGACCTTCCTGAAGGCCCAAGTCCACCAAGCCGCCAAAGAAGGAATGGTGGAAGAAGCAAGACAAGCCATCCAAGCCCATCCCTCCGGGCCCGAATGTGAAATGAAGACGGAGGAATGTTCATCTCATCGGACGGTGGTGAGACCTACGCCGATAGGTTAAATTGGTAGTTATCCCACTTTATTTTTCTTTCTTTCCTTTTCCACCCCATTTGGATTTTTCCCATTGCATATTAATTTTTCCTAGCAAGTTGAGAATCTTATATTTTCAGCTATCATTTTTCTTTCTTTCTTTTCAAAAGAAATTTTTTATTGGATTTGAGAAAAGGTTTTTATTTGAAAAACAATGTTTTCTGAGCTGCACATGTGACATTTCACCAACGTGCTAACTTTATAGCCGTTGGGGAGCCACTTGCCAAAAGGGGAACCAATGGGGGCCACCTGTCAGGTCGGCCGAACCCCCTGGTCGGCCGAACAGGGATTGCAGCCAAATTGGCTCCCCTTCCTCCAACAGCTACATTTTGAACCCCAAGTGACCTTTGGAGGGTGCACCCTATAAATTGTGGCCGTGAGGAGCACCTCTCTTCACACACCACATCATTTTACACCTCTCCAAGTCACTCTCTAGCTCATCTTGTTTTTCTTGCTCTTCATTGCATCACTCTTGCTCAAATCCATCCCCGAAAAAAGATTTTCTTTTGTTTGCATTTGCATTTTACACTCAAGCTTTCAAGAGGAGAAAATTCGTTGAGAGTTTTGTTTTCCAAACATCACTTTTTTTTGGATATTTCTCGCCTTGTTTTGTTCTTTCTTGTTGAACTCAAAAAGACATGAAGAGGTTGTTTGGAAAGAGTAAGGAGGACGCAAGCTTGTGATGCCCGGTTCCGAAAAATGAATCAAGCTAACGCATATGTGTGCCCAGGATGTTCATCACACATACACGAGTGCAATCACAAAAGAGTATACAGAAAATTACCACAGAACAAGATTAATTAACCAAGTTTTATTACACAAACCATATTATCCTCGAATACAAGCTCTAATGAATATTTATGACAAGTTCAACTAATGCAGCGGAAATAAACTAAATAAGCTACTAAGCAAACTAAGAATAAGGGATAGCGCAGCTCCAATAAACACCAGAGGCAAAGCTGATGGTAGACACGGCCTAGAACTCTGCATTCTCACCATTAAACTCCCAATCCTGACCTGCAACTGTTGGGATTGCAAGAGTGAGTACATGTCGTACTCAGCAAGTGTGGAAAGTATGACATGTGGCTTATTCAAATGACGACAATAATAATGGCAAAGTGCTGAAAATTACATTAAAACATTTGAAAAGCAATATATTATATTTATATGAATCAAACCCATCATAATCATAAGTAATACCATAATACCAGTCCACAATTCACCCTCCTCATCAATAATTCCAGATTTTGCCATTTGCCAATAACCATATTCAATACTAGAAATTAATCCATAACCATAATACCAACCATAACCATCCCAAATACCATCCCAATACCGAGTACCCTCTAATCATGGAAGTTGTCCAGGTGCTCATAGCCGGGAGCACCACTATCATGATAGTTTTAATTAACCCTGCAGAGTTTGTACCTCTTTACCCACGTGTTCGTGATTTCATCACCTTTTGATGACTAGAACCTCTATTGTGTCGTCTCACACTTCCATCGGTGTGTGGCCTAGAGATCACAAAATAGCCTTCACAAAGGGATTACTATCCTATTTAGACCCCACTGAGGTTTCACCGGTGGCGATGCCTCCAACTGAGCACATCTTCAACCAAGGGCCCCCTCTTGAGCTATTCGGATCCCAGGGTAGTCCCACCAATCATCAAGAAACCCAATCTGACTACCCCTTCCCCGAGCATCCACAATGGTCCAAACAACACTAGCAAAGCCCTAATTAATCAGCTATGCCGCACCCATACTTGTCCTTGTGGTGGCACTGTAGTCCTGGCTTATTCTCGCATGAACCGGTCCTTAGATCTAAAGCAAGCAAACCACCAAGACATCCAACACATCCACATACCAGGCCTGCTTAGATCACCCATTACCATATCATATTTGACC
Organism: Tuctoria greenei; assembly: GCA_036927565.1. Classification (NCBI taxonomy): domain Eukaryota; kingdom Viridiplantae; phylum Streptophyta; class Magnoliopsida; order Poales; family Poaceae; genus Tuctoria; species Tuctoria greenei. The sequence goes on from JAYESD010000004.1 coordinate 35,561,130, forward strand.
AGTTCATGTTAACCATAATCTCATCCATGCATAATTAAATTGAGTGGTATAGTTGGTTTCCCATCCTAGTTGATTAAGCGAAGAAAAAGGTAAAAACCCTTCCTGACTCTCTACCATGTATTCCAGGTGACAAGGGTGGTTAAACAAAGCTATTCAACTTCCTATCATAGGATTCCCATGAAATTGACACAAGCATGCAATTTTGCAAACAAAACATTTACTTAAAACAGGATCAATATGCTTCAAGGACACTTGCCTTGCTCTTGCTGTTGATTAGGGTCAAAGCCTTCAAACTGTTGGTGCTGTAGATCCTCCGTGGCACTTTCTAGCGTAAATCCGTCTAATCCACACAATATACATACAATAGAAGAACACAATCAAAGAGCGCACAAATATTACTCAATATGACATGACATGCATGATTAATGCAAATGCAAGGTAGAACTTGATACTAGATTGATTTATATGATCACTAACTAGTTCTAATAGCTTTTAACAAGTTTATGCAGGTTTGGATTCGATTAGATCAAATTTGAGAATTAATTCAACACAATTTAACCAGAAAGATCGGACTAGTCTGCTAGGGACCGGACAAGTCCGCACTCCGCGAGATCAGAAGATTAGGGTTTTCTTGATCGACGTAAATTGAGAGATTAGGGGTTGAATTCTCGTAAGGAAAAGAGAATAGAAGGTATACCAGATGTTTAGGACTCCAATGAATCATGAAACTTGGAGGTAACACTTGGATCTTGGTGATCTAGGGTTGGTGATGAACTTGGGGATGAATTGGTGGTGAAGGACAAAACTTGGTGGAGATCTTGATCCTCTTTCGTTTCCTCCTCTTCTTCTTCTTGCTTGGGATCTTCTCCTCCCTCCTTGATGGTGGCTCCCCACGAACTAGGGTTTGGGTGGGTGGAAAAGTGGCAAATGGATGTCAATCCAAGGGGTGGGCTGTTTATATAAAGGTGGAGGCTAGGGTTAGATGGATTTTGAGTTTGCGATGAGTAGAGGCCGGTTTAGAGTCCCACATGGGCTCTAAAAGAGTTAGGCACGACGTCCCTAGGCCCACATAACGTGAAACCCAAGAAACAAGTCATAAAACGGAAGATCAACTCGGAGTCGCGAAATATCGGACAAGTCTGGCCAAAAGTCACACAAGTCCGACTTTAAACAGAGAGGAAATCGGACAAGTCCGCTGAAACATTGGACTAGTCCGAAAAAATACAAGGACTTAGCAATTTTTCAAGGATTCTTGGAATATCGGACTAGTCCGCACAAAATCGGACAAGTCCGAAAGTTTCCAGAGCCAAAATCGGACTAGTCCGCAGCAAAAATGGACAAGTCCGCTTTTAGTCAGAGAGAAATCGGACTAGTCCTCAGTAAATTCGGACTAGTCTGCACTTTCCTGCGTTTGAAGTGCGCTTTTGTTCCAAATCAATTTTAAATGCTTCGAATCAATGTTAAACTCATTCCTCTTGTTGTGGGTTAATGTTAAACATTTATATGAGTGTATGTAGGGCATGATGCATGAAAATGAGTGTGTTACAAACCAACCCCCCTTAAAATGAATCTCACCCTCGAGATTCGACGCGGAAGAGAAGAGATATGGAAATTCCTTCTTGAGATCATCCTCCAATTCCCACGTTGCTTCTTCTTCGGTGTGGTGCTTCCATTGAACTTTACACCATCTAATAACCTTGTTCCTTGTGACTCTCTCCTTGGTTTCCAAGATTTTGATCGGTTGCTCGGCATAAGTCAAATCTTCCTCTAATTCCAATTCTTCCATTGGCACTTGTTCTTTCGGTACTCTCAAGCACTTCTTGAGCTGGGAAACATGAAATACATCATGTACGTCTAAAAGATGAGCTGGCATCTCCAAGTTATATGCTACTTCTCCTCTTTTGTCCAAAATCTTGAATGGTCCAATATAACGAGGTGCTAGCTTTCCTCTTATGTTAAACCTCTTATGACCTCTCATTAGTGACACCTTGAGGTAAGATCTCCTATTTCAAAGGCTAATTTCCTTCTCCTATTGTCCGCATAGCCCTTTTGTCTTGATTGGGCAGCCCTCAGGTTTTCACGAATTATTTGGACTTGCTTTTCGGCTTCTTGCAACACATCCGAACCAAATACTTGAGTTTCTCCTGCCTCATTCCAGAATAAAGGTGTCCTACACTTCCTCCCATAAAGCGCTTCATACGGTGACATTTTCAAGCTTGTTTGGTAACTATTGTTGTATGAAAATTCTGCGTATGACAAGCTTTTGTCCCAACTTTTCACATGCTTCAAAGCACAAGCTCTTAACATGTCCTCCAAAATCTGATTGGTCCTCTTGGTTTGTCCATCCGTTTGAGGATGATATGCTGAACTAAAATTCAACCTCGTTCCCAAAGCTTCATGCAATTTTTGCCAAAATCTGGAGCTAAATTGAGAACCTCTAACCGAGACTATCTTCTTAGGGACTCCATGTCGACACACAATATGCTCCATGTATATTTCGGCCAATCGTGCAGCTGTATATTTGGTCTTCGCAGGGACAAAATGAGCTGACTTGGTTAAGCGATCCACTATTACCCAAATTGAGTCATATCCGGACTGAGTACGTGGTAACCCAACTATGAAGTCCATTCCAATTTCTTCCCACTTCCATTCCGGAATCTTCAACGGTTGCAATAATCCGGCTGGCCTTTGATGTTCCTCCTTGACTCGTTGGCACACATCACACAATGCCACATATTCAGCTATGTCCTTTTTCATGCTATCCCACCAATAGCTAGTCTTCAAGTCTTTGTACATCTTTGTACAACCAGGGTGAATTGAGTAAGGCGAGTCATGTGCCTCAATATTGTCTCCCGAATATGCTTTACATTAGGCACAACGGTCCTCTTTCCAAGCCATAAGGTACCATGTTCGTTTTCATCAAATCTGAATTATCTCCCTTCTTCTGTCCTGTCCTTGATTTCCTTAATCTCCTCATTTGCGGTTTGTGCCTCTTAAATTTCTTGCTCCAAGGTTGGGTTTAACTCCATCATCTCCATCTCATTTACAAATCCGAGGTTCAACCTTTCAAACTCCTTACATAACTCAAATGGTAACTCTCGAACCGTGAGTTGATGACTTACTCCTTTTCTACTCAAAGCATCGGCCACTACATTGGCTTTTCCCGGATGATAGTTGATCCACAAATCATAATCTTTGATGAGCTCCAACCATCTTCGTTGCCTCAAGTTCAGATCCGTTTGTGTGAAAATATACTTCAAAGTCTTATGATCCGTATAAATTTCACACCTATGTCCAAGAATATAGTGCCACCAAATCTTCAATGCATGTACCACAGCTGCAAGTTCTAAATCATGTGTTGGGTAATTCTGCTCATGTTTCTTCAATTGTCTTGATGCATAGGCGACCACTTGACCTTCTTGCATCAATACACATCCAAGTCATTGTCTCGATGCATCGCAATAAATGTCAAAACTCTTGCTCACATCTGGCAGTACCAAACTGGAGCTGTTGTCAACCTCTTCTTCAACTCCTCAAAACTATTTTGACAAGCTTGAGTCCTTGGAAAGCCTTTCCCTTCATTAGCAACTTCGTCATAGGTTTGGCTATCTTGGAAAAGTCCTTGATGAATCTACGGTAATATCCAGCCATCCCAAGAAAACTCCTTATTTCCTTGACATTTTGCGGTGGTTCCCACTTCAACACGGCTCTCACCTTCCCGGGGTCAACCGATACTCCTCCTCTTGAGATTATATGACCCAAAAATGACACCTCCTTCAACCAAAACTGACACTTGTTGAACTTGGCATACAATCGATGCTCCCTCAATTTCTGCAATGTAAGCCTCAAGTGTTCCTCAAGTTCCTTCTCATCCTTCGAGTAGATCATAATATCATCAATAAACACCACAGCCAACTTATCCAAGTACTCCATGAAGACCTTATTCATGAGGTACATAAAGTAGGCAGGCGCATTTGTCAATCCAAAAGACATCACGGTGTACTCATAAGATCCATACCGTGTCCTAAAAGCTGTCTTGGGTATGTCCGATGGTCTAATCTTCATTTGAAAATATCTTGACCTCAAATCAATCTTAGAGAAAACACAAGCACCCCTCATCTGATCAAACAAGTCTTCTATGCGTGGCAAGGTGTACTTGTTCTTGATTGTTACCTCGTTGAGAGCTCAGTAATCCACGCACATCCTTTGGGATCCATCCTTCTTGTCCACAAATAGTACGGGTGCTCCCCAAGGCGAAGAGCTAGGGCGAATAAAACCCTTCTCTAGTTGCTCTTGAATTTGCTTCTTGAGCTCCGCTAGTTCCAAAGGAGGCATCCTATACGGCCTCTTAGCTATAGGTGCAGTTCCAGGTATTAAATCAATAACAAAATCAATGTCTCGATCAGGTGGCATACCTGGCAACTCATCCAGAAAAACATCCAAAAATTCACACACCACCTGTATCTCCCCAATTGCGGCACCGTCCATATGATTCAACTTCAATTGCTTCAGTGCGGTTTGAGATGCTTCAAATTCTACGGTGGTCCTTCTTCATTGGTCAACTTCACCGTCTTCGTGGCACACTCAATAACTCCATTGTGCTTCCTCAACCAGTCCATACCAAGTATAATGTCCAATCCCTGAGAATCCAAAACAATGAGGTTGGCGGAGAAGTCTACCCCCCTTATTCTAAGGCTTACTTTTGGACATACTATATTTGTCCTCATCTCTCCTCAATGAGACTTAACCAATAGAGTAAACTTCATATGAGAGATAGGCAAACTATACTTAGCAACATACTTTGATACAATGAATGAATGCGATGCTCCAGAATCAAATAACATAGTCGCGGGGTTGGAGTTTGCGAGAAACATACCAATGACCACGTCATCTGCTTGTTGAGCATCCTCTGTAGAGACATGGTTCACGTTGCCACGAGCAAAATTCTGCTGTCCGCGGTTCCATTGTGGTTGTCCTCCATTGGGTCTTGGGTTTTGCCTTAGTGCATTGCTTCCTTGACCAAGGCCTAACTTAGGACATTGATGGGCAAAGTGTCCAGCTTCTCCACAAGTATAACACTTCTTAACTCCACCAGAATTATAGGGACGAGCTTGGTTTTGGACATTTGCAGCAGGAAAATTAGCACGAGGTGCATAAGGCATTGGAGGCCTAGGTGCTTGCATAACAGGGCACTGCTGCACAAACTGAGTTGGGCGTGGTGCATAACCAGGGCGCTGAGCAGGAATAGAGGAGCTGTAATAGGGCGCATTGGGTGGTGCAATGCGAGGGCACACATTACTTCCTTGTTGTTGTCCTTGATATGGCGCCTTCCTCTTGATTTCTTGCTCCATCTCACGGATCTTGTTCTCAACCACAATTGCTTTGTCCACAAGCTTCCGAAAATTTGCATAGTCACAATTGAGTAGTTGCACTTGGATTTCATTGTTCAAGCCCCTCATGAACAAGTATTGTTTCCGGCTGTCCCGACTAACATCCTCAGGCACATACCTTGAGAGTTGAGTGAATTTATTGAGATATTCACTCACGCTTGATCTTCCTTGCCATACTTAAGTTCTCAAATTCTTGCCTTTTCAAAATCATAACTCCTTCCGGCACATAATGAGAACGAAAATTCTCCTTGAATTCGGCCCAGGTAATTCTCTCTTGGTTCTCATGCGCATTGCAATAAGCATCCCACCAATCCGCAGCTGTTCCAACTAGTTGATGAGAAGCAAACAAGACCTTCTTCGGTCAATGCATTGGACAATAGCTAGCTTCTTCTCCACGGACTTGAGCCAATCGTCTGCATCCATAGGGTCAGCAGCTTGAGCAAATGTTGGCGGTCTAGTCCTCATAAACTCTCCCAATCGGTGATGAGGGGGCGGGGGTGGCGGTGGAGGCATGTGGGGCTGGTTGTTGATGTTGCCATCCTGCAGCTGTCCCATTGTTTGTATCATGGTCTGCATGAGCTGGTTTTGCATAGCCAATAGCTGCTCAATGTTGATAGCTCCCTGAGCAGATCCTTGTCCGATGTTGTTCTGAGGCACTCCATTGTTCTCCTCCTCATCATTGCCATCCCTCTGTTTGCGAGTCCTCACAATCTAGATAGAAGTAATAGGTAAGAATTAGAAAACATCCCCAACTATATGCATCAAGGGATATAAACTAAACAGCTAGCTACACTAGCCTAGGTGGACATGGCAATGCTAAGGCATCCCAAAATCCTCTATTAAGCACACAAGCAAACTATATATATAACAACAGCACACCAACCAAAATATATCGATTCCTGAGTTCTCCTATATGCTCTAAATGTCCATTCTATCTAGGCTGCATCCTACGGTCAATCCATGGCCCTGATACCAATATGTGACGCCCGGTTCCGAAAAATGAACCAAGCTAACGCATATGTGTGCCCAGGATGTTCATCACACATACACCAGTGCAATCACAAAAGAGTACACAGAATATTACCACAGAACAAGATTAATTAACCAAGTTTTATTACACAAACCATATTATCCTCGAATACAAGCTCTAATGAATATTTATGACAAGTTCAACTAATGCAGCGGAAATAAACTAAATAAGCAACTAAGCAAACTAAGCATAAGGGATAGCGCAACTCCAATAAACACCACAGGCAAAGCTGACGGTAGACACGGCCTAGAACTCCGCATTCTCACCATTAAACTCCCAATCCTAACCTGCAATTGTTTGGGGGGGGGGGGGGATTGCAAGAGTGAGTACATGTCGTACTCAGCAAGTGTGGAAAGTATGACATGTGGCTTATTCAAATGATGACAATAATAATGGCAAAGTGTTGAAAAGTATATTAAAACATTTGAAAAGCAATATATTATATTTATATAAATCAAAACCCATCATAATCATAAGTTTCATAATACAAGTCCACAATTCACCCTCCTCATCAATAATTCCAGATTTCGCCATTTGCCAATAACCATATTCAATACTAGAAATTAGTCTGTAACCATAATACCAACCATAACCATCCCAAATACCATCCCAATAACGAGTACCCTCTAATCATGGAAGTTGTCCAGGTGCTCATAGCCGGGAGAACGGCTATCATGATAGTTTTAATTAACCCTGCAGAGTTTGTACCTCTTTACCCACGTGTTCGTGATTTCATCACCATTCGATGACTGGAACCTCTATTATGCCGTCTCACACTTCCATTGTTGTGTAGCCAAGAGATCACAAAATAGCCTTTACAAAGGGATTACTAGCCTATTTAGACCCCACTAAGGTTTCACCGGTGGCAATGCCTCCAACTGAGCACATCTTCAACCAAGGGCCCCCTCTTGAGCCATTCGGATCCCAGGGTAGTCCCACCAATCATCAACAAACCCAATCCGACTACCCCTTCCCCGAGCATCCACAATGGTCCAAACAGCACTAGCAAAGCCCTAATTAATCAGCTACGCCGCACCCATACTTGGCCTCGTGGTTTCACTATAGTCCTGGCTTATTCTCGCATGAACCAGTCCTTAGATCTAAAGCAAGCAAACCACCATGACATCCAACTCATCCACATACCAGGCTTGCTTAGATCACCCATTACCATATCATATTTAACCAGTTCATGTTAGCCATAATCTCATCCATACATAATTAAATTGAGTGGTATAGTTGGTTTCCCATCCCAGTTGATTAAGTGAAGAAAAAGGTAAAAACACTCCCCGACTCTCTACCATGTATTCCAGGTGACAAGGGTGGTTAAACAAAGCTAGTCAACTTCCTATCATAGGATTCCCATCAAATTGACACAAGCATGCAATTTTGCAAACAAAACATTTACTTAAAATAGGATCAATATGCTTCAAGGACACTTGCCTTGCTCTTGCTGTTGATTAGGGTCAAAGCCTTCAAACTCTTGGTGCTGTAGATCCTCCGCGGCACTTTCTAGTGCAAATCCGTCTAATCCACACAATATACATACAAGACAAGAACACAATCAAAGAGTGCACAAATATTACTCAATATGACATGACATGCATGATTAATACAACTGCAATGTAGAACTTGTTACTACATTGCTTTTAATGATCACTAACTAGTTCTAATAGCTTTTAACAAGTTTATACAGGTTTGGATTCAAGTAGATCAAATTTTAGAATTAATTCAACACAATTTAACCAGAAAGATCGGACTAGTCCGCTAGGTACCGAACAAGTCCGCACTCCGCGAGATCAGAAGATTAGGGTTTTCTAGATAGATGTAAATTCGGAGATTAGGGGTTGAATTCTCGTAATGAAAAGATAATAGAAGGTATACCAGGTGTTTAGGACTCCAATGAATCAAGAAACTTGGAGGTAACACTTGGATCTTGGTGATCTAGGGTTGGTGATGAACTTGGGGATGAATTGGTGGTGAAGGACGAAACTTGGTGGAGATCTTGATCCTCTTTCGTTTCCTCCTCTTCTTCTTCTTGCTTGGGATCTTCTCCTCCCTCCTTGATGGTGGCTCCCCACGAACTAGGGTTTGGGTGGGTGGAAAAGTGGCAAATAGATGTCAATCCAAGGGGTGGGCTATTTATATAGAGGTGGAGGCTAGGGTTAGATGGATTTCAAGTTTGGGATGAGTATAGGCCGGTTTAGAGTCCCACATGGGCTCTAAAAGAGTTAGGCACGACGTCCCTAGGCCCACTTAACGTGAAACCCAAGAAACAAGTCGTAAAACGGAAGATCAACTCGGAGTCGCGAAATATCGGACAAGTCTGGCCAAAAATCGGACAAGTCCGACTTTAAACAGAGAGGAAATCGGACAAGTCTGCTGGAACACCGGACTAGTCCGGAAAAAGTACAAGGACTTAGCAATTTTTCAAGGATTCTTGGAATATCGGACTAGTCCGCACAAAATCGGACAAGTCCGAAAGTTTCCAGAGCCAAAATCGGACTCGTCCGCATTAAAAACAGACAAATCCATTTTTAGTCAGAGAGAAATCGGACTAGTCCTCAGTAAATTCGGACTAGTCCGCACTTTCCTACGTTTTAAGTGTGATTTTGTTCCAAATCAATTTTAAATGCTCCGAATCAATGTTAAAATCGTTCCTCTTGTTGTGGGTTAATGTTAAACATGTATATGAGTGTATGTAGGGCATGATGCATGAAAATGAGGGTGTTACAAAGCTCAAGCCATGGTGAAGGTTCTAGTGCACGCCTCTCTTCCATGGGTACAAGCCCAAGGAGGATAAGTGTGTGTGAGGACACTCCCATGGAAGAGAGAAGCAACCGACACCAACTTCTTCATGATAACGACCTCGACATACGAAGCGAATTTGAAGATCAAGCACGCAGGCTTCTCCAAGATCGTGAGTTCTGCCACACCAAGGCTTACGATCCACATTTGATCTCCAGAATAGGTATGGACTCCAAATTTCTTTCCATTTGGCATGCAATTGGATTTGATGACTTTGCTCACATAGAGGAGAAAGTTTCGCGCCTTCTCACTATCCAATTCCTTTGCACGCTAAGAATAGGATTTGATGGTATTTCTTTTAGATTATTTCAAAAAGAATACAACATCCTATGGAAAGAATTAGGTAGCATCCTAGGCTTCCATAAACGGTGTTTGCTAGATTTAGACAATTTGCCTAAGTTTAACAAACAATGTTTTTGGCATGAGCTAACTAGTGAGGTCACATGTAGGGAACCTAGGAATAGACACATCCAAAACCCTACCTTACGCTTCATGCATAGATGGGTGGCTATGACTATGTTCCCTAGGGGAGATGTTAGGGTTGTGTGAGATGATGAATTGAAAATTTTGTTTGCCATGACTAAAAAGATAAAAGTTGCTCGAGTCAAAGCCATGATGACACAATGGTTAGATTACATTTCAAAATCAGGACCAATTGAATGCACTTCATTGATTACTCATATTACTGATAGGGTAGGAGCACTTAAATACTCTTCATTTGAATATATTGAAACCGAAAGAGAATTAATTGATGAAGACTAGTTAGTCCAAGGACATACCCTTAAGCATGATCAAGATGGGTCCTTGATATTTTTCTATCTCGGCTTTGTCAATAAAATTCAGTTACCTAACCCGGATTTTCATTTGTACAAATGCCGGAAGCTAACCATTAATCTTCTTCCTCTTGAGGAAGCAAGAAGAAGTAATGTCTCTGGCAGGATAACAAGGAATCGTGCGAGGGTTGCAGCCACAGGCATGCCACCGATAATCTCTCTGGTCCATGAATACCAAGAGGAAGAGAACCCAACGGGTTATGCGCCCGGATGGACTCAACCTCCGACGTATGAGACTGGGGGATCATATTGGCAAAAATGGCAAAGGGATCCACCCTTATCCACTTCAAGCTCTAGCAGCTTGCCCCCAACGTCCATGAGAGGACGTCATTCCTTTTTGGCTAGAAGTCATCATGACTATAGCCAAGGAATGACGGACCTCACTAGATGTATGGGAGAACTTGAAGTGAGAATGGGTGACATCTACAGCACACTCCAAGAGCATGTTCAAGGTACCCAGGATTGGCAACAACACATGGATGCTCAATTCACCAACTTCAACATGGCGCTACAACAACAACAAGTCGATCTTGCAGCGTACTTCCATCATCAAGGGTTCAACCCTTATCACGGAGGTAGTTGAAGAACAAGCTTGGGGGAGGACCCCCACTTGAGGTAACATGTATCACATTCCTTGCATATTTATTTTCCATCCATCCATCCATCCATCATCCACCTTGCATTTAAATATATATATATATATATATATATATATATATATATGTTAGATTTGCTATCATCAAATAAAGATGTGCGGTAAGAATGATTTGGAATTCACATAGATGAAATGATGAATAGTTGCTCTGTGTTATTTTCCTAAGTCTCTAGTTTACAACTTGCTACTCTCCGAATATTGCTTTCATTGGTTTGAAATACTTTTACCTTAATTTGGAAGTTATGGGTAGCAAAAGCTTGATCTAATTCTAGGTTGTTGCGGAATTAGAATTGGTAATAGGGCTGCTAGTCTTAGTTTAAAAGTAAAACTTAGATTTCTGGAGAAATTCTAAAAAGATTTAAGTTTCCCTCAATTGATTAGAAATACCTACCAAAGCCATATGATGTTTATACATAGAAAAAACCTCATGCATATGCTACTTGCTTTCACATTGAGCCTAGTCAAACTAGTATAGACCTGTGTGAGAAAACATTCAACTCTTTTTGAATTCCAGACTTCACTTGCACATTCTATACTTCTACACTAGAAGTAAGCAAAACGTCCATCATATCCACCATACCACAATAAAAAGAGAAACTCCATGTTATTCATATTTAGCACTCTCTTCAAAACTCATTGCAAAGAAAGGGAGTAGAAGACATGGCTACAAAAATAAAAAGAAAAAAAAAGAAAAAAAAGCATGCTTACATCATAAGCATGAGAAAAAAAAGAAAAGTAGCCATGTTTTATCCCTGCAAAAGAAAGAGAGATTATATCAAAAAGGAGTTATCTCAAGTATCCACATCCACTTCCAGTCCATCACACATGCACTAGTCTTGAATCAAAAAGTTTTGATTTGAATTCTCTTATGGCTTACTCTTTTGACTTAGCAATATATGTGATGCAAATATGCCTGCTTACTTTCCTTACCAAGCTCCACATACAAGCCATATTCAATGAGTAGGAATAGTAGAGGCACAATGCTTTGGTGAGGAAATATTTCCACTATCCACAAAGGAGTGATTGAGATAATCAAATTGAGGTACTTAATATCTAAATTGAATTCTCCGGATTTAATTGGAACTTGATTTATAGGCTATGTTTGCCCCATTTGCTATTCTACCTTTCAACTACTCATGAATATGAGAAAGCATAAGCCCCATGATAACTTAAGAAAGGTAGGGTATCATAGCCAATTTCTGCAATACTAGGTAGAGTATCTTGTTGTGCATTAGATACTTTTGAAAATAAGACATTGTAGCAACTCCTGATCATCAACCTAAAGTCTTGACTTTGCTCGGGACTTGGGGGAGTTTGCTGACGGCTGTTATATACCAATTTTATCAGTCAATTTAACTCAATTATGTGAAGGATTTGTCATTTCTTGAACACATCACCTTTCTATCTAACCAAAATCCACTTGGACTTGGAGAAATATGTGTATGCAACATTTTATGCAGGAAATGAGGAATGTAGATGGACCAATCCTATAAAATATCATCCTGGCCAATCAAGCGACAACACATGGCATCCCATGGAGCAAATGGCCCACAAATAGAAGTATCCGAGGAGTTCCAACGGAGTATCACCCATATACATCAATGGGACCCACATGGTAGCCACCTGGAGAAAGCACACAAGAATTGGTGCAATGACCAGATCGGCCAAACCAGGGGGTCGGCCGACCTGGTCTCTGCACCAAACTCGGTCACCCTCCATGTGTTGCCTCCTCCCGGCTTCCTGGAGTCAATGGTGACTGATTTGCGCACTTTTGGTGGCGGGAACCGACCTCAACACTAGTATAAATAAGACCCCCTACCCCTCACTTCAACACACACCACTTGAGCTTCATCTCTATTGTATACACTATCATCCATAGTCTTAGAGGAGTTAGGTTGTTGAGAGGAGAGTCTCTAGTCCCAAGTCCAAATTGGGAAAGGAGTAAGGAGTCTCTCTCTTCCCAATCCTACATTGGGAAAGGTATGGCTCATGTGTTCTTTCTTGTATTTGTAACTTTATACATAATAAAGATAGTATCTTTAGTCTCTACTTATACATATACTTGGGCAAAGCGTTTCTTGTTTGATTGTGAAGTCCATGTATGTGGAAGGTATAGCTTCTATGACTATTTCATCATGAACATATCTCATTATCATAGAACCTATAGACCCCCAATATAGTCTAGTTAATTATAACATAACTAGGTTAGTATGGATAATTATGTTGTGTATCAACATTGGTTCAATGATGATTCCATTCATTGCCTTAGGATGGATTGTGCCTAGGCTCTTAAGGTAATTACTTAATATGCTAGCATGGTGCTGGGATAGCTAAGTAGCATTGGATGTCTCGTAGACCCACAGATTGAAGAGGTAGGCAGTAGGTGGTGACAACCCTATCTGTCCTTCGTAATCCTCCACGTTCGGCTATGACACAGGATCTTGGCCGGAGTCGCCCTAGTATTGCTAGGGGTAAGACCGTGCCCGATGTGTTGAACCACATAGCATAAGTATTCACTATTGATCTAGCTTATGAATAATTAGTTTAGACTATGTATATGTACAAAAGAGCATAGTAGGAGTACCTCCATAACTCTCAACCTTAACTAACCTCTAGGATCCTCTTACCCCCCTTAGACTTGAAAGCTTTTGTGTGTGTCGGGCTACCTCCACTATTATTTTATCCATCCTTACTAGATTCTTACCGATACCATTCTACCCTTTCCACTTGATGATTGTTATATCTCTACCCGCCTTCCTTTTGGATCAAATAAATGACACCCTTGGGAATACTCTTAAGGGGAAATGCTACAATGATATCTAAGTGCACTTGTGGAATTCACTCTGTGATCAAATAGAACCATTAACAAGAATTTCTGACACGTCAGTTGGATATGTTTAGTTAATGGTGCATAAGTAATACCAACAAGCATTTTTGGCACTATTGTTGGGGATGATTTGTTAGTATATCTTAGGAGCCGTCAACAGCAAGGCCTTAGGACTACGGGATGAGCGGAGGTAGAGGAAAAAGGGAGGACATTTGGAGAAGAGAGGCTAAGGCGATGACAAATGGGGAAATCATACATGGCTATTTATAGCCCCACCAAGGGAGCCGAAGAGATAAGAGAAGAGGGGGTGACGTGTTACGCCTCATAACTAGTGCTGCAATAAAGGCTTGCAACAACCTGAGGGCTTCTGACGCCCGCCATGCTGCTATGCTGCCCGTAACCGATGCCTCATTGAAGACCCATGGTGACCCGAAGATTCACGTTGCACACCACCCCAACTCTTCGTGAATCATGCCACATTGAAGGATGATGGGACTAGACGCAATCCCGGTCCGCCTCGCCTCCTCTGCCTCGTGATAGGCATCGACTTGAAGTCGTGTGTCCTACCGCAGCAACCCCAGGAGCTCAAGAAACACTGCCACGTCCCACACCAAAGAAGACCAAACAACGATCGCTTTGACACGTCATAAAAAAAAATAAGCAAACTCTCACCTCTTGGTTATTTGTTCCTCACAAAATTAACCTTTGAAGCATGGGCTCGGATTGAATCTCTCACTATCGGAGCCCTGAGGTTCAAACCCAGGATATACATTATCCTTCCATGAATGTCACAAATCAAACAATCCTGATTGCCTCGCCCAGCTCAGGGGCTCTTGAATCGGCATAGGGGGTTCAAATTTTCCTGACTTCGAGAGATCTCGGGCTGGGGATTTGTTCTCCCTCCTACAAGAGCCTGGGGACCAAGTGTCTGCCTAACCTATCGTGTGAAGTTAACGCGGATCCGCAAAATAGAGAATCAAGGGAAATGCATAGGAGGGAACAAGTGCTCACAGTTTTGGATCGTAGAACAAATTTGGAAAAAAAAGATACAAACAAAAGAACTTCATTCTAGCATTACAAAAGCATATGAGGGTGCACATCAGGTAGGACGGTCGGGACACCCTACATCCAACCCATTTTCTGGGCCAGGTCCGCCACCTATGGAAAGGAAACCAGGTGACATAGCAAGGATGTGGCAAGCTCACATTCCTGATCTAGCGCCTCTAGCGCAGCCTCTGACTGGCCCCTTGCGTAGCCCTCTCGCGCGACATGGAGATGTATTCATTTGTAATGAGATGTCATGATCGTGTGGGCAAGGAGCGCCCCAAGGCTCGCCCTGGCGATGGCCATGGTGTTGAGCTGTGAGGCCACCCTGTTCAGGAGCTCAACAATTTGGGCGCACAGTTGTGACCCAAAGGAAGTCTCGTATGCATCCCCACATATGGCGATCCAAGAGGATCGAAGCCCCTAAAGCTCAGCCACCACCTTCGTGTGGTGATGAGGAACCCCATGGAGCCTAGCAGCCAGAGCAGCGTCTCTAGCATACAAGTTTCCAGTTGGCCAAGGACATGGTTGCACACCGCCATCGCCGTCTACCAAACTTTAGCGATCTCCCCATGGATAATGATGAAGCAGGTTGGGATCTCCTGAAGGCAAACGTCCGACTCTGCTCCCAGCCTGGAAAGACCAAGCACCACCCAGCACACAATGGAAACAGAGGCACAAAGGGCCTTGATCTCTTTGGCAGTTCTCGGAGCCTCCGCGAGAGTAGCAACAACCGCAGCACGCAACCATGCCAGCTGCACATGCTCCCCTTCGGTGTCCATCAAGGCTGCTTCCACCTTCGATCGAGCTTGGCAGATCTCATCGGACGATGCAGCTCGCTCGCCCTATTCAAAACTTGGGCCACCTTAACGTGGGAGTCATGCCCTCTCGACGGACTCCAGGGCCAACGCCTGCTAGAAAGACCATGGTCAGCCTCAGTGGCAACTATAACAAAAAATCAAAGAAAATTACTTGGCTGGCGGAGGCCGCGGCCCTTAGCCTCTGCAGCACATCGAGGAAACGCAGGAGCAGGAAGCCTAGGCTGCAACGACGAGAGAATACCCCTGGTTTGCCTCAGAAGGACCCATCAACCTCGTAAGGGTCATGACTTGCATGTCCAAATCATCGGCGGGTGGCCATTCCAATGGGCCTGATGGGGCAACCTCGTCGGCCTCTGGGATGACGCGTGCCACTATGCCCGCCACAAGGGACGGCGAGAGCGGTAGCAGGTCTCCCGCTACAAAAGCCACTGCCAAGGACGACAACACCCACTCCTGCCGAAACTTGGATGTCACCACACTCGGAGGTACCTGTCTAGATGGATGGGCTGCCGGTCCATGGCCCCTCGCCAGAGCCGTTACACCATTGTGGTACTCCCTAAGATAGAAGAAAGGGTCACGAGAAGAAAAAAGAAGCATGAGAGTGGCAAATAGGTCAAAAGAATCCCCAACCTGGAGGAACGATGATGGTCGAGAAGCTCTCGACCCCTGGACGGGTTCCCACCCCCATCCACGGGCTGCAGAGACAATGCATAGACAACCATGATAGGAGCTTCGATGACAGGAGACACAAGCGATGATGAATCATCCTTTATGCTCGTGCCAACCCTCTTCGCGGCATAGTCATCTTCGGGCTTCGCCACTCACTTCAAGCACAATAACATCTCGACCATGGAGAGAGACAGTTATCCTAAAACTCTCTCCCTCTCTTACCTAACTATTAACTCTTTCAGGATCAACAAAAGGAGGGAGGGTGCACAAGCGGATCTAGAGATGATGGATAAGGAGGAGGAGGCTAGCATATATGCTAGGGCCTTTTTATAGTGCTCCGCGGGGAGGTTATGGTATGTGAGTGCGAGGAGACATGCATGCGGTGGACATTCTCATTAAGGAACCTTGTCTCATCAGACACACACTATCGAAGGTGCATGGAATGGAGCACCAGAGCGTATGCCACGTGCCTCGGGCCCCTGCGTAATAAGCACTACTTCATGGATTTCGTGAATGCAAAATCTTCAGATATTGGCGATTCTTGATTTTTCCTGGCAGTTGCCTCCTCGTAACCAGCACCGAGTCCAAGCCGTGCGGTGTCCCCATGTCTCCACCTTGCCCGTGGGCCATGACGCTTACAGACAAGCAGGCCCAAGTAGGTAGGTAAGTTTCTCGGCTCACTTTTGGGGCCAATATAGTTCCAGGTGCCCACTTGTCTGACAGGTCTTAATGTTGCTACCTTGAACAAAAAAGAGTGAGGGATGAATGTCTTGAGATGGCCAACGGTTTGGCGTTATCGGGGTTCTGCTCCCCTCGACATCTTCGACTATCCATGCCCAATTCTTATATCCGCGACTTCTTAGTATCCCAGTAATGGGTTGGCTCCTGAGGCACTCGGGTCTCTCTGTGGACCTGCGTACTATGTAGATGCCCCCGGGCGAATTTATGAAACATGGGCAATTGTTTCTCGATGTACTGCCATCACTAATGAACAACGGTGGATGCGTTATGGTCGCCCCAAATGAACTGGCTCAACCGGGTTTTACGTAGATTACGCGTTAGATAACTCACCGAGCATGGGATTTAGACCCTATCCTGGGAGCTTCCTGGTCTCCTCACCCTTCCGAGCAAACGAATGGCTTGTCAGTGGGGCTCAAACAAAATCATAGCTAACAACCTGACCTCTTGAGGTTAGGGGTCCGCCACACGATCTCGGCTCACAACGATATGGCGTTGGCATCCCGATGGAATTAGTTTGGGCCGCTCGTGGTCAGTCGTGTAATCAAATTGATACTAAAACATTTATTGAATCTTATTTTCCAGGGTCCCTGATGCGAGTGCAAGTTCAACCTAAGACCAACTCCATGAAGACTCGGCCGAAGGCTCGGGGGCTACTGACTGAGTTTTGTACCTGAGGTACCACACATACAAGACCCGACAGTACGTGACCACTACTCGGCTATAGCCACGTCGGCTGGTCGAGGTCGAGGTATCTAGACTACCCAAGTCCCGCTGCAAGGTCGGGCGGACAATTCCTCCCAGGTATTTGGGGGCATTTTCGACGAACGGTGGGGGGGGGGTAACTTCGGCAAGGGATGAACCCACGATGTGACCTGTTGCAGGATAAACATTTCATATATCCCATCCATCGTCAATAGGGCTGTAACCTCACTCACATGATGGTGCCTTGGAGACCAAGAAGAAGCCCGAACAGAAACTTCCGCACCCCAGACAAACTGGATCCATAGAACAAACACTGTAAATCCGGCCACACTATGAGGAATGTCAGTTAGATAGGACCACCTTGCCCCCCTATAAAACTCACTCTGTATTCGCGGTTACTATACGCATTTCCTTGCGTACTTTTCCTTTGGTGCTCTTGCACCCTTTTCTTTGGATGCACTTGCGTTCGTGCCTTACTTTTCAAACGCCCTTGTGTGTTTTCGTTTATGCATTGCTTTCCTAGAAGTTCTTACTTTTCTAGAGTTCATATGCTTGAGCAGGGCTTGCTTGTAATCTGTTCTCTCGCCTTTTGAGCTAACAAAGATAACGGATAGACTCCCTCTCGACATGGGTCTTTTTTCCTGAACCAAGATAAATCTCTTGTTCTTTGCAGCTTGCTATACGAAGACGAGCATGATTCAATACATATTTACTTGTCAGTTTTGAAATGCCGACAAGTCTATCAAAAAATAGCACCATTTGTTTTCAAGTTTCACCAACCGATAACGAGAATGACGAGACCATTCTAAATTGTAGAGTCTCATTTAAATATTCTGAATTGGTAAAAGGTGTAAAGTCTAAATGGAAAAAAGTGTACTTGAAAAGAATAAAGCAATCAACAAAAGGACTTGCCAAAACAAAAATTGTGGTAACTCTTTTCACCATATCATTTTTTATTTTTTCTACATATGAAAAAATAATTTGTTTCTTCATTATACGATTGATTTGTAGGAGAAGAATCGAGTAACTCCAGAGATAATAGTGTTGCAAATATTGTAGTACAAATAATTTCTACCAATATGTTGGACAATTTTTCCAATTCCGCACCTAATTTGACGCAAGGAGAATATACAAGACTTTTGCTTGGTCTGGATGAAGATAGTGAAATGACACGCAAAATAAATTTCTACGACCTGAGAAATTTCTCATGGAAACTCCCTTGGAAAGAAACCTCAATTTCAAACTTGGAGGGAGAAAGTTCTCTATCCCCATTCTGCATTCAAAGAACACATCTGCAGAATCTCCCATCCAAGATGAACCAATAGAGGGGGTTAGGACTCTTGAATTCTTAGCACCCCCTGAAATTAAAGGAGAAGAAGATTTCATCCAAGAGGAGGATGAATTTCAGGAGGAAATTGAATTGCCAAAAGAATATTTCTCTCCAAAACCTCCCGTTGAGCTAAAAATTTGACCTGCAGGACTATGTTATGCCTTTTTAAATGGAGATTTGGAAGCCCGTGTCATAATAAGTGACAAGATTTCAGATGATGAGACACTCAGACTCATAGCGATGCTAGAAAAGCATAGAGCTGTTTTTTGCTATTCACTACAATATCTTAAGGGAATCAGTCCAGCATTATGCACCCTTCGCATGCCTATTGACCCTGAGAGTGTCCCCTCAAGGGAACCTCAAAGGCGATTGAATAATTCGATGCGAAAAGTAATGAAGAAGCAAGTCTTGAAACTTCTGCATGCTGGGATTATTTACCTTGTTCCTCATAGTTAATGGGTAAGCCTAGTTCAAGTAGTGCCTAAGAAAAGGGGTATGACGGTCATTCAAAATGAGAAGAACGAACCTTCACGGGATGGAGGATGTGCATTGATTATCGGAAACTTAACAAGGCTTCAAGGAAGCATCATATTCCACTGCCCTTCATCGATGAGATGTTAGAGCGGTTGGCAAAACACTCCTACTTTTGTTTTCTTGATGGGTATTCGGAATGTCATCAAATCCCAATTCATCCCGATGATTAAAGTAAGACAACATTCACATGTCCTTGCGGGACTTATGCCTACCGGCTTATGTCTTTCGGACTATGTAGTGCTCCTACCTCTTTCCAAAGATGCATGATGTCTATCTATTTCAACATAATTGAGGAGATCATGGAAGTTTTCATGGACGACTTCTCCGTCTATGGAAAAACTTTTGATCATTGCATGGAAAACATAGGCAAGGTCTTACAAAGATGACAATAGAATTACCTAGTGCTTGATTGGGAAAAGTTCCATTTCATTGTCCATGAAGACATCGTTCTTGGAACCTTGATGTCTGAAAAAGGGATAGAGGTGGACAAAATAAAGATTGAAGTTATTGAAAAACTTCCACCTCCTATCAATGTTAAGAAAATTTGTAGGTTTTTAAGTCACGCATGGTTCTATCGGTGATTCATCAAGGATTTCTCCAAAATCGCTAGACCCTCACCAACCTGTCAGCTAAGGAAGCTCCCTTTGATTTCAATGATGAATGCCTTAAATTATTTGATACACTCAAAAAGGCAGTCATCTCAGATCCAATCATGCAACCTCCTGATTGGACGCTGCCATTAGTGATTTTGATGTTGTTACGGTCCTAGGCCAAACCAAAGATACAATGCATCATGCAATAGCTGACGCTAGCAAAACTCTGACAGGAGCTCAACTTAATTATGCCACAACTGAGAAAGAGCTCTTAGCTGTAGTTTTTGCTATCGATAAGTTTAGATCTTATATGGTTGGATCCAAGGTCATAATCTATACAGACCATGCTGCCTTGAAGTATTTCCTCAATAAAAAGGATGCTAAACCAAGGCTAATCTGGTGGATTCTTCTACTCCAAGAGTTTGACATAGAAATCAAGGATAAGAAAGGAGTAGAGAATTTTGTTGCAGATCATCTCTCATGTATGGGAGTCATGGAAACCATAGACATTGTTATTAATGACTTCCTATGAGATGATATGCTACTCAAGGTGACTGACTCTCACCCTTGGTATGCGGATATCGTGGACTTCATGGTCACAAGATTACCATCTGGGGAAAACAAAAATAAATTAATCTATGAGAGTCGTAGACACCTTTGGGGTGACCCATACCTCTATCGAGTCTTTGCTGATGGACTTTTCAGAAGGTGCATCCCATCAATCGAAGGCACCAAGATTATTGGGAAATGCCATGCTGGCCCTTATGGTGGCCACTACAGTGTTTATGAGATCTGACAGAGTGGATTCTATTGGCCTTCGATGTATGAAGACACAAAGGAATTCTTTCGCAAATGTTGGAATTGCCGAAAGCATGGAGGGATCTCCGCTCCCAATGCAATGCCCCTAACATATAATCTCCAAGTGGAGTTCTTTTATGTTTGGGTATCGACTTCATGGGACCTTTCCCAAAGTCCTATGACTGCGAGTATATTTTGGTGGCTGTAGATTATGTGTCAAAATGGGTGGAAGCCTTGCCATGCAAGAATGCTGACTCCAAGCAAGCTAGAAAAATGTTCCATGCGATTTCCAACGCTTTAGCACTCCCCGTATGGTCATAAGTGATGGAGGGTCTCATTTCATAGATAAGACTTTCTGGAATATTTTGAGGGAGCTTGGTGTCCAACATAATATTGCTACCCCATACCACTCACAAACAAGTGGTCAAGCAGAAACATCTAATAAGCAAATTAAGAATACTCTGCAAAAGACGGTCTTTGAAATGGGAACAGGACGGAAGCATAAGCTACCAGATGCATTGTGGGCATATTGTACTACCTACAAAACACCCATCGTCATGTCTCCATTCCAGCTTGTCTATGGGATGACTTGTCATCTTCCTATAGAATTGGAACATAGAGCTTATTGGGCCATCAAGCGGTAGAACATTGATCTCCATAAAGCCGAAAAATACCGATTGAAGCAAATTTCTGAGTTGGAAGAGTGGACAGATAAGGCGTAACAAAGGGCCAAAATTTACAAAGAAATAACCAAAAGATTGTACGATAAGAGGATTACGCCAAAAGAGTTCCAACCTGGGGATAAAGTCTTGCTCTTTAACTCTAGGGTTACTCTTTGGACATGGGAAGCTTAGAAGTAAATGGGGAGCACCCTTCATTGTAGTAGAAACCTCATCCCATGGAGCAATCACACTTCAAGGTGATGATGGTTATCTATTCAAAGTGAATGGATACCGACTCAAATTTTTTCTCGAATCCCAGGAGGATACAGAAAAAAAATCGATGTGATGAATCTTATTGATTTTTATGCAATTTCTTTAAATTCCGTTAATTCCTCTATGTCCATTTAATGGGCCCATCCAAATATTCATCTATGAGGCCCATTTAGCTGTGGGGACCGGAGTCCACACATCCGAGGATCTCATTGAGTGGTGTCGTGCGATGCGGCACCTAACAGCACACACGAAAAGGATACCAAAACATATAAAGTTTTCATTTCATAATAAGAAGAGTTTACAAAAGAGTGTACAACAGGGGTACACACGCAGCGGAAAATACATACTCATAATCTCACCTAACTAAGAAAGAGTGAAGACGTCCATGCCCTAGGACGCTTCTCCCTAGCAACAAGAAGAACATTCAGCAGCGACGTGGTTCACATGAGATTTATCTTGATACCTCGAGATCTCATGTACAACCTGAACAGCAAAAATAAACCTAATACCTACAAAAATCGTTAAAACGCAAACGTGAGCATAAGGCTCAACAAGACTAACCCGTCTCACTAGACATATGCAGGGGTGAATACTAAGCATAGGTAAGGTAAAGCATAAACCACTCGCCTAAAAGTGGATCCTTATGATCATGTTTTAAGTAGCAAATGACATTCTTCAGGCACAGCACATCATAGACTCCACAATCAAACAAGAAACGCTTTGCCGATGATATGACATGCCAAAAGCACATACTGCTATTACAGGGAAAGTATGGGGAAACTGTCAACTTTTAATTGTACTATCTCTAAGCCATACAAGTTTGCAAAGCAATTATAATTCAATATATCATATTCTTCTGACTTCTTCAGTATTTACTATGTCACGGCGCAGAGAACAAGTGGTACTCTATTACCGCGAGGCACGATGATTGCAATCAGGACACACCCGGACTGCACAACACATACACGCTTTTGGAAGTGCCAGCGAGTACTTACAGCAGTACCTACCTAACACTTTAGTACTATTTGTATATGGCCACCTTTCACAAGAGACCCCCATATCGAAACAAGCCTTCATCCCGAGCAAAATGGCCTTCTACACGGACACGTCGAAGTTGCCCGCTAGAAGATACTTCACCTTTTGCCTTCTCATCTCCATTCAAGGATGGCAGGCAAGCTTCAACACCGCAGTCGTCATGTTACATCAGTTTATTGGGCCCCATTAACGCATTATGCAACCGGTACAGTTCAAACTTGCCCAAGTAGGGCCGCACACGGCTCGGTCCTTAATCAACACAGACAGGGCTATGCGACCGAGATCACATCTCGCTGCTTCCTATCCACCCCTGTCCGGTCCCAAATTCAGGTTCATATCTCGAGTGTTTGCTATATCAACCCTGTGTGAAAAGTCCTACATCACTCGCGAGTAGATTCCAACTACTCGACTTCTACCGGATTTCCTATACATTAGCAAAGCAGTTACCACAGGTCAAACTATAACCCGTTCTAACCAACCCCTAGGATTTGTGGTCATGCAAGTGGAGTATCAATCACCCTATACGTAATGCACATATGAAACTTAAGACGTAATGTGAGAAATACTGCAAAACTGTGTAAAGCTTTTAAATGCAAACTGGGGCTTGCCTTAGTTTGCGACTCTATAACAATGCCAGTTGTTAGGGCTCGGTCTTCCGTCGAAGAGTCCGCCATGGAACTTCAAGCTGGACACTCTGGCCTTCTCCTCCAAGCAAAGCTCCTCATCGATCACCTACCATCACATTCCTACCGACATGACATATAAGTACATAATGTAATATACTTTAGATTAAACAAGTTAAACAACTCTAAGACTGGTGAGACTAAGTAGAAGGAAGAGGTATGCCTCTGTTGTGTGGATAAACAAAGGATGGAGTCAAGTGGTCATAGTAGTATCGAGATGTGAATTGAAAGGTGCAAAGAAAGCACACATTACAACTTGGCACTCAACACTCGACGCTATGCCATTCAAGGACGATAAAGCTGAATGGTGTGGAAGTGTTGGACTGGTAGTGTAAGGATAGCTAAGGAATCAAGGGGGGGCATCGAAAGCATAAGGCATGAGTGAACTGTGCAACAAGAGGTCACGACCCAGAAGGCGACCAATGAAGTTACACAAACTCATTAAAGAGTAAAACTAATTAAGTGACTAGTGTGGTTGTAGGGTTCTGAATTAGGATGAATCGATGTGAAACCCTAGCGACACTTGGAAAAGAAGTGAGATAGGCATTGTTTGGACTCAAAGAGTTATAACAAACCCTGTTAACCTGATGTGAGTACCAAGACAACATTCAAAGGACCTTTAGGTGAATCAGTCGCTATGACTATCTTCACAAGCATCGTCCAAGTTCTTACATGACACTATTGCAGTGTCCTTTGCATGATTGACCAGATGAGCTCGATGAACTCCTGGAACTTGAACATAAGGCATTACTAGATCGCGACAACGTGCTTTGCCATCTTGAGAAGATCATCTCATCGACGTTCACATCGACCCGTACTCGTCCATGGTGGTGAGTGGAATCCCGAACACCACCCGTACTCGTCACAAGGTTAGTGATGTTGACTCGATCGTCGGCAAGCGACTCGATGAACCTGTCGTCGATGAAACGACACACCTAGTTAAGCAATTCTGCGGACGATTAGGAAACATCGTCGACACGAACAAGAAACCCTTATCCAAGGTTCCCCTTGGTCTAGTTTTCCTCGTTGGTCGCAACATTCTCGCATTACTCAACCATAGATCATCGATGATCACCAACATCCGTGGTTTGACCTAGAAGGCATGTTCTCAAGCACCTTGGCTACACATAGGACTCGATCACCCTCACATCGACTAAAACCTAATTTGGCTTGAAAACTATTGTACGACGAGTTGTGCTTGTGTTTCAGCACCACGCACATCACAAGCATCCTTCATCTCGATGCCAGGGCACGATGACGGCTCGGAGCATCACGACAACATCATGTGGTCAACAACGTCGATGTGGCTCATGGTGGAGCATCACGAGAACGCACGGATAGGCCAACGTGATACAAACTACAAATGAGGTCAACTTGGGGATTTCTATAGGAATGATATCAATGCGCAAAATGGACGTATGGCTTGACGACACATGACTACCATTAGTGATCACGACAAACGGACTTCGGTGACGTCAAGCAAGGCATTTTAGGGGAAGGCTCACCTTGTAGGCATTTCGCCGAATATCTTGGGTCTGTACTTGATTCTGTCACTTCATCACCATTCAAAGGGTATCTTGGCACATATCTTGGTCGATTGCCACACCATTCTACCTCTGCATCACAAACCAGTTCTAAACATCAACAAAGTTGGTTCTTTCCTTGTGAACATTTCATCGAACACCTTGGCTGCAACACTGTTCAACTAATCTTTGCACAAATCAGAGCTAACCTTGGACCAGTTGTCGATACCATTGTGTCAAAGGTGTGTTCCCGAATTTCATCCATCACCCCAAACATTCGCCTTGCTTCCAGGACATAGACACGACACGGAACGTTGCAACGATGTCGAGGGGGGGCGGTAGACAGGCATGGCCAAGGCACATGAGTGAGCAGTAAAGCACAACAAGGAGCTCGACCATGGTGGCAATGGTGCGCGGTAAAGTGCGGCCAAGGTGCGCTGGAGCAGGAGCAGATGGGGGCCGGGCCGACGAGCAGCAATGGAGCAAGGCGCATGTGGCGGTGGGCGGCATGGGAGCTTGAGCATGGCCTCGGTAGGACGGCGCAACACGCGCGAGCAGAGGGCGACGGCCATCGCGCGGCGGCCGTGGACGCGAGCAAGGAGGGCTGGCTTGGTGGACGGCGGGGAGCTCCATGGCGGCCGCGCTAGGGCTGGAGGGACACGCGACCGTGGGGAAGCGAGCTGCGCTCGTCGGGAGCAGAGGCGGGCGCGTCGGGCGAGCTGGGACGCGGGCCAGCGGTGGGCGGCTTCGGGCACTGGGGCATGGCGCTGTAGGCGGCCTGGAGGAGGAGCGCAGCACGGCGCGAGCAGAGTCGGGTGGCCGGCGAGGGAGGCGCACGGGCCAACGGCCGTGTGGGGTGCCGGAGGGAGGCAGACGGCGAGGAGGCGTGCGGCACGATAGGGAGGGGGCGCGCACAGGTCACGGGCGCGGAGCGACGCCGCAGCGGCCAGGAGGTGGCGAGGTGCCGTGGTGCAGGGGTCGGAGGGAAGAGCGGAAGTGGGAGTGTTTCCGCGCTGTGGTCGAGCGGCTATGGATAAGAACTGGGAGAGGAAGAAGCGAACTTGGTTTTGTGGCTATGTCGATAAACATGACATGTGGGACCCACTCTCTCTCTCCTCCCTTATTCTTTCCAATTTCAAATAGAGCTAGCAAACATGCTTCAAAAATATTCAACTTTGGCCCAATGACTAAATAAAATGTGAAGAATTTTATGGTGCAATCAGATTTCAGAACTGAGCAAGTCGAATTTTTACTCAGGTTTGAATTTGAATTCAAGTGGTGATACTTGACTCAATGAAATAAATAGTAGATTAGGTTAAAAAATCCTAAAACTTTGAAATTAACCTTTCTGAACCATAAGGGACCTCAGGAATTCGAGTTGATTTGGATAAGGTTAAGTACAAAGTTTAAATTTGAAGTCAAATTTGATTAAACTCTCAGTACGTGTCCAATAAATGGAAAACGTGCTTCAAATTTTTTTGAAACTTTACTGGGAGTCAATTTGAAATATTAGAAGGTCATGGAAAAATTTACAGCCGTAGATTTGAATTTTTTGAATGTCCCATTTTAAGGTTGGAATAATTCCTTTTTCTTTCTCTCTCTTTTGTTTTCTTTTCTCCTTTTATTTTTCATTGAAAATGTGAATACTTGGAAATTAAAGATTTTACACCTCAAGTCCCAATATACATTGGCACCCAGGTTCTATATGTAAAATTTTAACACGTCCCTATTTTTAGTGAACATTGGTTAACTCATATGGTTATTGTGAGTTTGGATTTCCAAGTCCATTTTCAAAATTTTTAAGTTCGCATTTTTGCGTTTTTTGTTCTTCCAAAAAGCGGGCTTTTACAATCCTTCCCCCTTAAAGGAATCTCGTCCCGAGATTCTAACAAGTAGAATAACATAAACGATGAGGGGACGATCCGTAAAAGAGGGTCATTGACTAAGGAAAATGGCAATGCCCTTAAAGACGTGGGTTCTACGAAATAATGATTATCTTCAGGTATCTTAAGAAATTCTAAAGTTTGCTTCATGTGATTCCAGTCTTTAGGTTGATAACCTTGATAGGATGCTCGACATGACAATATCACATTGTAAAACTTTCACGTCTGTAACTGACCCTTTATTGTTGTACTCTTACACTAGCATGACATCTTGTTCTGTTCTAGTCTTGAATTGAAGAATTAGCACTTGTTCTTTGCTTCTCTAGGTCACCTCGATAGTTTGAAACTATCCTTGCATGGATTCTTGGTTGCTTGCTTGGTTTTGCATAGGTCCTTATAACTTAATGTGGTATTGCCCCTGACATGAGTTAAGATGGTTTACGAGGTTAAACAAAAATCATTAACCTTGTTTGATGTTTAGTCAACCATAGGATCCCTTAGTTGTAGCATAAGAGTAGCAAAGCACTCAACACTCTTATGTGGGCAAAACCGCAGGAATACGGAAGATATGGCGACTACAAGGTTTTTGGGTATATCAACATCTTCAAACAATAGAAATAGAAGATGAAGACCCTTTGCGGTGGCACACGAGGATTTAAAGATTCAGCATCCTCATATGTTTCCAACACAGCAAAGAACTCAATCATATGGTAGCTACAAGGTAATTAGTGTAGCAAGGTTACCATATAACACCGCAAGATCTTAGATGGATCCAAAGAGTTTTACGAGGTTGACAATCGAACGGTATCCACGCGAGTAAGGAGATTTCATGGATTTTACAAGGTTGATCATCAAACGAATGACCACTCGCTGACGAACGGTACAGTTGCAATAATCAAGGTACTTGAACCTAACAAGTCAAGGATGGAAGTCCAAGTGTTCGTTTAGTTGCAAGTGAGTTTGAGTAATTGGTTTCCCACGTATTACTCAATGGAAAGGAGATCAGCAATGTAAGAAGTCAAATGAAGACAGTGAAATGATCATAGTCATTAGACACCTTAGAATAGTTTGAATGGGTTACACAATCTTGCTCTAAATTTTAGTATTACCATGCATTCTATCATTTGTGTTATATTGGTAATGATGCTTCATGATGCATCATAGGTTGTATGGTGCAATGAATATGCACATGGTATGGTGCAAATGGTGCATATGTATGCTGCAAATGATGCATATGTATGGTGCAAATGGTGCACATGCATGGTGCAGTAGCTTTTATAGTTTGAGCAAGACTAAGTGAACCACACACACACAACTCAAGAACTAACTCATGATGTGCAAGGTTTGGATACCGTGGTTGTGAAAGACACTCAATGAGTAGCGTTTCTTTCATTACTCAACCACAGTTAAGGAATTCATAACAAAACAATTGATAAGGAATGTGGGAAATATACCACGTTACCTCGACCTTTCGAAAGCTTTTCCATGTACTACTCAACTTGATTGTATCTTCATCAGGAGAAAAACAACTAACTATATGTCTCTAGTGATGCTTCACTTAACCTTCGCTTCGATCTGGCAAGAGGACTTTAGTGGAGTTGAAGTCACACTCTTCTTAGAGTAACTCAATCTGATGGTGGATGTTGGATCCTCTTGAAGATATAATCTTAATTGATCGCCTTCTTGTTGACACGACTCGTTGTAAACAAGGTTTATGGTTGAACACCACTATTACTTAAGTGATCACCTTCCCCCTTAAAGTTTCAAACCAGGATGTCGAAGTGTACTTCAAACAATCCTCATGGGAAGATGAGATGCAACTCGAGTAACTGCGACCTGCGTTCAACATCACAAGATGTGATGTGGCAAGTCACATAAATCGGACACTAGTATGCCTATCCAAGAAAAAAAGGCTTCAATGAGTTTAACACTCCATCCAACTTGGTAAATAGTTAAGTCCTAACTCTCGGTCGGTTACGACACTCCTCGAGTTGAAATCGAGAACCAAATGCCTAACAAAAACCAAAAGATTCAAACTGGCTAGGCTATTGTGACAAATGACCAGTCTGGACTCAAACTCGATTTTGATCCAGTTAATAGGAAAATCAGATCTTTAGGCGAATAACAAAGTTAAAGTAAACTTCAAGGCCTTTCCAAAAAGTATTGGTTTGCATCTAGATCTTCTCTGGTTTGCAGGTTATGCTATTTTAAATTCAGCAGATTTTTCAGCACTTTCAGCAGAACCTGCTTAAAAAGTAACAGTTTTGATCTAAGGTTTTCAGGCTGTTCTGATGGAAATCTGGAAATATTCTTATTTACAATGTTTTATCCAATGTAATAATATTTCCAGAATGTACTTGCTTGTCTTCATATCAGTTCTGGTTTAAAAGATATGAATTTTTGAAGTTGGGTAAAATTTCAGCATTCAGAATTTGAATTCAGTTCAGATTGACCACTCTGCATTCAAACTCGATTTGGTATAGGTAGAATACCGATTAAAGTCTGGGGACAATTTCGAAAATTGTAGCTTACTCCCTAACCTTTCCAACGGTTACTCGTGCGACACCATTGGATCAAGGGTCTGCGAGTTATGTATTAAATTCCAAGGTGTACAGATTGCTGTCCAGTTTGGGTGTGCCTGGACAGTCTCTGCGATTATCCAAATTTCACACACTTAGAAAAGGATTTTGGTCTTGAGCTGAATAGAGAACTTGTAAAGTACATCCAAAACTTTCTAAGGAGTACTTACTTGCCTTCGTAGAACTTCTGGTTGAGAAGATATGGCATTTGAAAGTGTACAGTTTTTTTTTGAAAATTTGGACAGCACCTCCTTTGTTTAAGGCTGATTTTTTCCACAATTTTCAGATATACAAATATAACAATTGCGAAAATAACAAATAGCAAACTGGTTGCATACATTCTCAAGATTCCAGAAATGTAAAACTATGATGTCTTTCGACAAGCCTACTAGAAATCACGATCTGAACAGTAACCGAATATATAGCGGTCCATATTCTGGACTGTTTCGACACCTTAAACGATACTTCGATTCAGACTTGGTTATTGCGAGTTTTAGACTTCGTGTTGAATATGAAGTTGATAGAGGACTCTTTAAGATTTCCAGGCATGTATAAATATTCCTAGGTTGCATTTCTAGTTTATGAGTTATGGCTGTTCAAATTCAGAATTTTTCTGGCTGTTTCAGATAGCACCTATATACATGTACTATCTTCAATTCCAGTTTCTAATTAGGTTTAAACTTAATTTGAGGTAACATTGAATAACAAAGTCGTAGGATAGCTCTTCCCCTTTCCATAAATATATCATAATGGAATATAATATATTTCTACAAAGAGTTATGGAAAAAATTCAGATGCTGTCTTACACAGTTTCAGAACAGCAGCTGAGTTAGTTAGAGAGGATTTTCACCATCATACAATGGCCTTTTGGCTTGGGGGTCAATAGAAAACATATAGAAGACTTCAAGAGATTTCCAAAAAGTATTCATTTGCATCCATATCCCCCCAGGTGGAAGAGATATGGATTTTTGAAGTGGACCAAGGTGTTCATGTTTCAGAAATTAATTTGACAGAACTTGGTTGGTTTATTGCTGATTTCATCACTGATTTTCAGAAGGATAACCTTCCAAATTGACAACAAGTTCCATTACAAACTTGTCGCACAGGTTGCAAGGTTTCCGTAAATCTATTATACGAAGTTATTCGACGACTCTACAAAGAGTTATGGTCGAAATCGTGACTGTACACAGATCTGTCCCCAGCTGTCCAGATTGGTGGAGAGTAGGTCCTTCGAGTTTTTCATCCTGTTACTTGAAGATTCAGACTTGGAGTTTAAATGAAAAGTTGTAGATGACTTTCTACACTTTCCCACCATACAAGATAGGCCTGTAGAGATGAAATCTACAAGGAGTTATGATCAAAATGGATAAGGGCTCATTAGATCAAGGAGGTGAATAATTGTTGGTTTCCAAGGATTCGGACCGGTTCAAAGTGCTTCCCGGTCCAAATTGTCAAAGAATATGTCGTAGAGGACTTGAAGACCTTCTCCATTCATATGGCATACTATTAGGTTCTATGAAGTTAACTATAAGTACCTTTTGACAAAATCGAGCTAGATTCCGTCAAGAGTACACAAAAGCCTTAATCTTCATCCTTCTTCGCATTGCACTATCCATGTCGAATCTTTGACCCAGAACTCACCATCAACTGGTAGTTGGATCTTACAAGATGATGATGAAGCTATTCTTTCGTGGGGGGTGGTCAAAGTATCAATTGTGATACTGACGGTACTACGTGTCTTACCAAAAGAAAACTCTAACCCGGTATATCCGGATACGTCAATAGGTGGTTCTAATATCAATCACTCACAAACTATTCTACACGGGTCACTATCGGAATTAGTGTACCTGCAGAAGACAAACAATCCCCTTCCACACCTTCACACCTAGAGGGCGGCACGGGGAAACACGATAGGCAGTCACAATAATATATATAATAAAAAGTAAATGCATACGACTCTAGTGTGAGTCGCCCTCGAGCGAAGTCATGTCTCGAGGTATATGGCTGTACTACGTCTGTAAATCAAAGAGTCCCGCACGAACCGGCTTATACACGCTCGGGCATACATGTTTCGTATGCTCCCATAGAACATGAATAGTTATAGAGATGCATACTATCGGGTTATACACCACCCGACGGAGGCTCCCACAAATTTTGTGTCACACTGGGGTACCGCGTGTCATATGTTCTTATAAACATGGAAAAGTTTCAGAGACTCATATTGACTTTCCGTGCTGAGCCACAGAAATATCACATACCACACCACGTATGCAGAGTTTACCGAGATTGATCCGCTCTCGGTGGTGTACCTTACCTCTTACCTTGAAGACGGAGCGTCGTTACAGAATAATATAACAAGTTAGTTCACCACCTTTATAACTTATACTAGTAATAGTCCTTAATGGGCATATAGCTAATCCTCACTCGACTACTTCGGAGTTTTTGAAAATAGGCTCTTTTCGAGCGTGCTATTCCCAAATAAGCTCTGATACCATGTCTGTGGGGACCGGAGTCCACACATCCAAGGATCTCATTGAGTGGTGCCGTGCGATGCGGCACCTAACAGCACACACAAAAAAGATACCAAAACATATAAAGTTTTCATTTCATAATAAGAAGAGTTTACAAAAGAGTGTACAACAGGGGTACACACGCAACGGAAAATACATACTCATAATCTCACCTAACAAAGTAGGAGAGAAGACGTCCATGCCCTAGGACGCTTCTCACTAGCAACAACAAGAACATTCAGCAGTGGCGTGGTTCACATGAGATTTATCTCGATACCTCGAGATCTCATGTACAACCTGAACAGCAGAAATAAACCTAATACCTGCAAAAATCGTTAAAGCGCAAACGTGAGCATAAGGCTCAGCAAGACTAACCCGTCTAACTAGACATATGCAGGTGTGAATACTAAGCATAGGTAAGGTAAAGCATAAACCACTCGCCTACAAGTGGATCCTTATAATCATGTTTTAAGTAGCAAATGATATTCTTCAGGCACGGCACATCATAGACTCCACAATCAAACAAGAAACGCTTTGCCGATGATATAACATTGCCAAAAACACATACTGCTATTACAACTAAAGTATGAGGAAACTATAAACTTTTAATTGTACTATCTCTAAGCCATACAAGTTTGCAAAGCAATTATAATTCAATATATCATCTTCTTCTAACTTCTTCAGTATTTACTACGTCACGACGCAATGAACAAGTGGTACTCTATTACCGCGAGGGACGGTGATTGCAATCAGGACACACCCGGACTACACGACACATACACACTTTCGGAAGTGCCAGCGAGTACTTACAGCAGTACCTACCTAACACTTTAGTACTAGTCGTATATGGCCACCTTTCACAAGAGACCCCCATATCGAAACAAGCCTTCATCCCGAGCAAAATGGCCTTCTACACGGACACGTCGAAGTTGCCCGCTAGAAGAGACTTCACCTTTTCCCTTCGCATCTCCATTCAAGGATGGCAGGCAAGCTTCAACACCACAGTCGTCAAGTTACATCAGTTTATTGGGCCCCATTAACCCATTATGCAACCGGTACAGTTCCAACTTGCCCAAGCGGGGCCGCACATGGCTCGATCCTTAATCGACACAGGCAGGGCTATGCGACCGAGATCACATCTCGTCGCTTCCTATCGACCCCTGTCAGGTCTCAAATTCAGGTTCATATCTCGAGTGTTTTCTATAGCAACCCTATGTGAAAAGTCCTACATCACTCGCGAGTAGATTCCAACTACTCGACTTCTACCAGATTTCCTATACATTAGCAAAGTAGTTACTACAGGTCAAACTATAACCCGTTCCAACCAACCCCTGGGATTTGTGATCATGCAAGTGGTGTATCAATCACCCTATACGTAATGCACATATGAAACTTAAGACGTAATGTGAGAAATACTACAAAACTTTGTAAAGCTTTTTGAATGTGGCCTAGAGGGTGGGGGTGAATAGGCCTTTTTTATAATTGTCGGAACCTGCAACACTTAACAACCAGTTCAAAACCAGAGATATTGGACTCGTCCGGTAAAGTGCGAACTAGTGCGGTGTGTACGGACTAGGTTGGTTAAGTTTAATCGATTAGAATGATTCTTCAATGTATGCAGCAGAAATATACAATCAAATGAAGTATTTCAAGGTTGTATACCAAGTTATATCACAATTCAATCTTATTTTTAATGATTCAACGTGAAGTAAGCAATTATGATTGAACCATAGATTATATTGAAGAATAAGAACGATGAGCACAAAAACGAGACACAAGAATTTATCCCGTGGTTCGGCTCCCACATAGGCAACCTACATCCACGTTGAGGAGTCCACAAAAGGACCAGGTCTTCTCCAACCCTACCCTCGTCGTATCGCCACAAAGGTCAATCCTCTTCCAATTATCACAAAGGGGTGAATAACCGAATTCAAGGGGCCTTCTCACACGTTGAGAGCTTCCTTAGATTACAATACGAAATACCACCAAGAACACACTCAAAAGATTACAATTAAATCGCAGGAGTGTGTTAGAGAATCAAACCAAGAGCTCAATGTGGTGTTGAACGTGTCTCTCCAATGAACTACAGTTAATCCTCAAAGGATTGATCTTTGTTGCACTTAATTTCGTGGAGAGATGTGGTTTTTTGAGGCTCTTGGGAGGTGTGACGGCACTAGGGTTCGAGAGTTAGTCAAATATGGTCGTGCAACTCTATTTATATGGGTTTCTAAAAGTGACCGTTAGGGTTCAGAAAGATCGTACTAGTCCGTGGTGGTCACCGACTAGTCCGGTGTGCTGTGTGTAGCAAACCCTAAGTGTCCCGAGATATCGGACTAGTCTGGCTAGGAACGGACTTGTCCGATTTCGCTTGTGGAAATCTTTGGACTAGTCCGATAGACATCGGACTTGTCCGGACAGTTAAACCCTAAGTGTATCGGGTGACAAGTCCGCACTTGGAGGACTTGTCCGATTTAGTTCAGAGGGTTTTTCTGAATAGTCCCTGCAAATATCGGACTTGTCCGATTTGGACTAGAGAGAATATCGGACTAGTCCGGTTGCGGTCGGACTTGTCCGATATTGTGTGACTTGTGAAGTGTTTTGATGACTAGTCCGCACTGGGGAGGACTAGTCCGATTCTAGTCAGAGAGATATCGGACTAGTCCGATGGATATCGGACTTGTCCGATTTTGTGCACAGAGGTTCTCGGACTAGTCCGGTGTCAGTCGGACTAGTCCGGTCCTGTGTAACTTTGTGCAATGTGTGTGTTTGATTGTGATTGAGATCTTGGGGTGTGTTTCTTTAACACAGTCCATGCACAAGGATCAACTATTCTTCTTTCTTGAGCTCATTTCCACTTTGCTCCTCATTCTTCCTTCTTTTTGGCACTTTGCTCATTTTTCTATTAAAAGCCCGCACTCATCTCAACAAAGAGGTTAGGATCCCAATTGCTTGTCATAAATCATCCAAAACCCACAATGGAGTCCTAGATGCACTTTCAATCTCCCCCTTTTTGGTGATTGATGACAACCAATTGAGATTTCCCAAAATATGATAAAAATTGAGATTTTCATAAAGTATGCACATATGAGTCCAAAATACTTCAAGCAGTGAAAACATAATCCATATGTGCATTCTGTATGGTAGGATGCATAACTAAGTGCATTGAAACATTGAGAATGACATAATTGACATTAATCAACCAATAGCAAGCATATATGTCATTCTAGAGCAAAATCACAGTTTTCAACAAATAGTACTCAAAGGATCAAATCATTGCATCACAGAACCATAATTAACTTAAGATCATTGTTAAAGCTTTACAAGCCACAAAATAGGCAAAAAAATAGCATAGAGCTCTCTCCTCGCAACCTACAGCTAAGACTAAGACTCCCCCTCAATCTCTCCCCCTTTGGCATCAAGACACCAAAAAGAAGGAGAGGAGGGTCCTAAGGTCTTCACTCTTCGCTATCGGTCCTCTCATCATCGTCTCCGTCATCTTCATCTTCAGCTTGACGATGAGGAGGAGAAGGAGGAGGAGCGGAGCTACTCGAGCCCCCAATGCCAAAGTAGGCAAGCTCGGAGGGGGTCAAGGGAGCGAGCTCGGTGAAGTCAGAATCTGAGTCTTCAGAAATTTCTGGAGATCCAATTGGCTCAATCTCCAGTTTCTGGCAAATTTGCTTCACATTTGCCTTGATATACTTCATGTCCTCCTTTCTTTTCTTGTTGATCTTATAGGCCTTCACTTCGTCCTTTTTGCAGGAGGCAAAGATTGCAGTCAGATACTTGAGGATTGCACTGGCTGAACCTATTTTTAGGGGCTGCCATAGTAGCAGGGGCAGCCCTGGCATCTTCTCTTGTTCTTGCCGGTGCCTCGGGACTGGAGGACGGCGAGAGAGCAACCTGCACACTCGGCTTTTGAGGCATCTGAGGCTTCAAGGGGACATGCTCCACATCTTTCACAAACTCAATCCCGATGACTTTCTCAATCACAAACATTAGGTAAGGAGCATATACACATGACCTGTTGGGAGTGCAAGATATGTTCACCATGTCATTCCAAATGTATTCCGCCACATCAAACTGGCGGTCCTTGCTTATGACCCTCATCAGAGTCCGAAGGTATCCTTGCACACTCCCAGCATCTCCATCCATGGGAGCAATCATCTTCCTCAAAACTCTGTTCAAGACCACAAAGAATGGCTTCATGTTTTTGGTGGAGGGAGGGTTGAACTTTTAGTTTGGCTCATATAGGAACTTTAGTTTATCCTTCTCAATGACACCTATGATGTGTATGATCAACCAATCAGATCTTGAGGTGTCAAGGTGAAGCAGGCTAGCAAAATCTTCTTGAGTAATATTGTACTTGGATCCATGAGTCATCCAAGTGACACTCTCCTCATCTTCACTAGAGAAGTGACAGGTTGCAAAGAACTGTGCAATCACTTCATCATTCCAGTTACTCCTGAAGGCGAAAAGATCCTTCAGCTCGTGCCTCTCAATGGCTTCCACTACCTCAGTGGGAGGTGAGCAACCCTTCTTCTCAAAATGTGCCCAGTGAATCCACTGACTATGCACAACTGGTGTCTTCATTGGGAGATACATCGATTTGTAGAAATCAGCATGGAAGTTGCACCAGAATCTTCCATCAACAGCTTGCTTCGCTCGCCATACCAATCAATGCTTCTGAATTTTGCCGCCGAATCACTGCCCATCCCGTTGAACTTCTCTTCAGTGGGGTCACAGACCCCTTCCCTCGAAGCATGCAGTTTCAATGGGCCAACTGGACCCGTAGCAATCCCTTTGCCCTTGCCCTTTGCTTGGCGAGGGCCACTTGATGATGCAGCTGTCTTGGAGACTGGCTTCTTTTCCAACACCTTCCTCCGAGCCTGAGGAGGGGATGGAGCTGGCTCAGAGGGTCTTTCTTGGCGCTTCTTGCCAAGACCCGTCGAGGTCCGAGGTGCCACCTCATGGTCCATCTTGGCATCAAAGTCGGAGACATCATTGCCCGAGCTCGACATGACCTGAGAATGAGTGGCATGATTGAGAATGAATGATACACGACATAGGTATGGTAGGATAGCAAGGAATTGCATTGAGGAATTGAGAAGTTAGGTTTTGAGTTCAGATAAATCAGACTTGTCCGGTGTACAGGCACGGACTAGTCCGGGGATATCAGACTTGTCCGTGCATGGACCGGACTTGTCCGGTATTCAAACTCAAAAACCTAGAAAACTAGATGAATGGTTATTCCTAATGCACAACAACCTTAGCATAAACGTAATACATCAAGAGAGCATGTATATAGCAAGGAATGCTAGGCTATTCGATCAACAATGAAGAAATTTGGAATTTCTAGGGTTTGAGTGAAAATTACCGAAGAATTCGATTGATGCTCGAAGAGAAGGGTGTTGAAATCCGGACTTGTCTGTGAACTTCAATTTTCGAGCAAGGATGCTTGATCTCCACCCAAATGCGGGGCTTTTTTGTAGAGGGGATGCAAAATCGCCTTGGGAGCTCGAGTGGAAGAGAGGGAGAACGCGTGAGGAAAGAGTGGAGGTGAATGAATTAGGGTTTGTCTGTGGCTAGGGTTATGGACATGAAAATTGGACAAGTCCAGAGATGACCGGACTAGTCCGATCTTTTCCAGAGGACTATATCGGACTAGTCTGTTGTATGCCGGACTAGTCCGGCCTAACCGGCACTCTGCGGACCAGTCTGCACGAACGGACTAGTCCGGGTAACCACGGACTAGTCCGTGGTCACCAGGAGAGAATTGCTTAGCCCATTCGTATATATTTGAAAGTGCATATTTAGAGAATAGAGAGGCAAAACAAATCAAATAATCTTGATGAATATGACCAGTAAGCATACAACAATCAAGCAATGATTATTATTCATCAAGATTTAGTAATTGACATAGTTTTTCGGAGAAATTGAGAGAGATGATTTTTACAATCCAATCAACATATTTGAAGAATTCATACAGGTATGCAACATTTCAAGCCACACTCCGAGCATCAAGGATATTTAGTTCATTTTGGAGTTCTCAAAAACGCTTTTCATCAAGTGGCTTGGTGAATATGTTGGCCAATTGCTTTTGAGTGTTGACATGTGAAATGGCTATGTCTCCTTTCATGGCATGATCTCTCAAAACGTGATGTCTTATATCTATGTGTTTTGTTCTGGAGTGCTCAACTGGGTTGTTGGCAATTTTGATGGCACTTTCATTGTCACAAAGAAGTGGAATATGGTTCATATTGTAACCATAGTCCCTTAGAGTTTGTCGCATCCAAAGGAGTTGTGCACAACAACTCCCGGCTGCAACATACTCCGCCTCAGTTGTGGATAAGGCAATGGAATTTTGTTTCTTGGAGGACCAAGAAACTAAGGATCTCCCTAGGAATTGGCATGTACCAGAGGTTCTTTTTCTATCTACTTTGCACCCGGCATAATCTGCATCGCAGTAACCAATGAGATTGAATTTTGAGCCTTTTGGGTACCAAAGACCAAGGTTGGGTGTATGAACCAAATATCTCAAGATCCTTTTTATGGCTGTCAAGTGACATTCCTTAGGATTGGCTTGAAATCTTGCACACAAACATACACTCAACATAATATCTGGCCCAGATGCACATAAATAAAGTAGAGATCCAATCATGGTGCAAAATAACTTTTGGTCGACGCTAGGTCCATCTTCATTGAGATCCAAGTGGTCATTCGTTGCCATGGGGGGTTTTATGGGCTTCGCCTTGTCAAGGCCAAACTTCTTAAGTATGTCCTGCGTGTACTTGGTTTGGCTTATGAACGTCCCTTCCTTTTGTTGTCGCACTTGGAATCCCAATAAGTACTTTAATTCTCCCATCATTGACATTTCAAACCTGTTTGTCATGATTTTGCTAAATTCCTCACAAAAGGATTGATTAGTTGACCCAAAGATTATATCGTCAACATAAATTTGACAAATAAAAAGATCATTTTCAAAATTCTTTGTAAATAGTGTATAATCTACTTTGCCAATCTTAAAGCCATTTTCAATTAAGAAATCTCTAAGACACTCATACCAAGCTCTAGGAGCTTGTTTGAGGCCGTAGAGAGCCTTACGCAATTTAAATACGTGGTCGGGTAACTCTTCATCTTCAAACCCGGGAGGTTGCTCCACGTACACCTCTTCCTTGATTGGTCCATTGAGGAAGGCGCTTTTCACATCCATTTGATAATAGATTCAAGCCAAGCTACTAGAGCAAAGGTCTCATTGAAATCCAAACCTTCGACTTGGGAATACCCTTTGGCCACAAGTCGTTCCCTATTCCTTGTCACCACCAAATGTTCGTCTTGTTTGTTGCGGATGACCCACTTGGTGCCGATGATGTTTGCCTTGGGTCTTGCCACAAGTTCCCACACCTCGTTTCGCTTGAAGTTGTTCAATTCTTCTTGCATTGCCACCATCAAGTACGGATCCTTCAATGCATCCTCAACCCTGCGTGGTTCCAAAAAGGATACAAACGAATAGTGCTCACAAAAGTTAGCTATGCAAGATCTAG
Organism: Tuctoria greenei; assembly: GCA_036927565.1. Classification (NCBI taxonomy): domain Eukaryota; kingdom Viridiplantae; phylum Streptophyta; class Magnoliopsida; order Poales; family Poaceae; genus Tuctoria; species Tuctoria greenei. The sequence goes on from JAYESD010000004.1 coordinate 35,600,591, forward strand.
TGGTCACTCCCTTTTGGATGTCACCGATGATATTGTCGATTGGGTGATCCCTTTGGACGCATTGGTGTACTCTTGGGTGTGGCATTTGAGGAGTTGTATCTTCATGATCATCTGCTTCTCCCCCTAAGTGATTGCCTTCGTTGACTTGTTGATTATTTTCGTATTCTTGTGGTTGATCTTGTGTTGAAGCTCCCCCTTGCCTGTTGGTCTCCTCTTGTGGTTCGTCTTCCTCATGTACGTGTGGAGGTGGCTCTTGTGGTCGAACTTCACCTAGAGCCATTCTTTTCAATGCTTGAAAAGGTTCTTCTTCTTTACCTAGTTCACATGGATCAACTTGCTCCTTTTGGGAGCCATTAGTCTCATCGAACACTACGTCACGTGCTACTTCAACAAGTCCGGAGGTCTTGTTGAAAACACGATAGGCGTAAGTGTTCGAATCATAACCAATCAAGAAACCTTCATCGGACTTCGAAGCGAACTTTGAAGTCCTAAGCTTCTTGTTCAAGATATAACATGGAGAACCGAAAACTCGAAAATATGAAATATTTGGTTTGTTACCGGTGAGTAGCTCATAGGTTGTTTTCTTGAGTAGTCGATGAAGATAAAGTCGATTTACGGCGTGACAAGCGATGTTAATTTCATCCGCCCAAAATCAATCCGAGGTCTTGTACTCATCGAGCATTGTTCTTGCCATCTATATGGGTGTTCGGTTCTTTCTTTTTGCAACTCCGTTTTGTTGTGGGGAGTACGGCGCTGAAAATTCGTACTTTATGCCTTCTTTGTCAAGGTACTCCTCTACTTGTGTGTTCTTGAACTCCGTGCCGTTGTCGCTTCGAATATTCTTGATTGTCAATGAGAATTCGTTTTGAGCTCGCTTGAAGAACTTCTTGAGTATTCCTTGTGTTTATGACTTATCATGGAAAAAGAAAACCCAAGTGAAGCGAGAAAAATCATCAACGACAACTAAACCATATTTGTTACCGCTGATGCTCATGTAGGCAATTGGACCAAATAAGTCCATATGTAGTAGCTCGAGTGGTCTCGTTGTAGTCATGACATTTTTGGCGGGGTGAGGTGCTCCAACTTGCTTCCCTGCTTGGCAAGCGCTACAAGGTCTGTCTTTCTCAAATACAACATCCTTTAAACCTCGGATGTGATCGCCTTTGAGGAGTTTTTGAAGGTTCTTCATACCAACATGCGCTAGCCATCTATGCCACAGCCAACCCATGTTGGTCTTTGCAATCAAGCATGTGTCTAGTTTAGCTTTATCCTTGTTGAAGTCAACAAGATAAAGCTTTCTCTTTAACATACCCTTGAATGCAACGGAACCATCACTCCTCCTAGAAACAGTCACACCCTCGTTAGTGAAAAAGAAATTATAACCTTTGTCGCATAATTGAGATATGGACAACAGGTTATAATCTAAGGATTCAACATGTAAAACATGAGAAAGTGTGTGTTTGGAGGATATTGCAATTTTACCGGTACCGAGCACCTTTCCTTGACTATTATCTCCAAAGTAAATGCCCTCGTTTGGGTCCTCATTCTGTTCATATTCCATGAACATTCTTCTTTCCCGGTCATATGGTTGGTGCAGCCACTGTCTAGCACCCATTTAGATCCACCGGAGGAATAGGTCTGCAAAAACAAATCAAGCTTTGGTTTTAGGTACCCAAGCGTGCTTGGGTCCTTGGAGGTTAGTTACAATACATTTGGGCACCCACACATGAGACTTGGTGTTCCCATGGCGTGGCCCAACATAATGAGCATAAATCTTGGCAAAATTATTTCTCATTAACACATAGGAGGCATCAAAAGTTTTAAACAATAATTGTTATGTTTATGTACAGGACTAGTCTAGGGGGCCAGACTTGTCCGGAGGACCAGACTTGTCCCGACACCGACCAGACTAGTCCGGTGTTCATGTGTATTTACTATCTTAATCTATGACTTTGCAATTTGAGAGGGCCTTCCTTTTACAAAGGTAATCCTCTCCTTGTTACTCTTAGGGCTTCTAGCATGTTGCTTTTCATCATAAGAATAACCAATGCCATATTTGACATTTGGAGGTCTTTTGACCAAGTATGCACTACGTGCATATTTGATATTCTCCTTGTCAAATATGCCACTTTCGGCAGGATGTTTATCCTTTGTAGAGGTTGGCTTATCCTTCAAACTGGTGTCACCATTCTTACATGTGCAAGCATGAGCAAAATCAGTTTTAGTGGGTTGAGAAGGTGAGCTTGAAGAGGAGGACGGTTCACATAGCTTGAGTGACTCAACTTGCACTTCAAAGATCTTGTTAACCTTGATCAGGTCAGCAAGTTGGTCCTTGATTGTGGCATTTGAGTCGGTTAACTCCAGGCAAGTTTCCTTGCTCGACGCTAACTCAAGCTCTAGTGATTTTCTTTGTTCCTTTTCAAGTTCTAGAAGCTTGTCAAGTTTGACATATTCCTCCTCTTGGGAGATGATCATGTCCTCTTGACGATGTATTAACCTCTCCTTCTCAACAAGTTGATCAAGCAAAAATTTCATTTTTGTGGCTGTTTTCCTATCTAGTCCAATAAGCATGTCCTCGTTATCACTATTGAGTTCATCATCGCCAGAATAGGAATGCACAGAGGGGGGTTTTATGGTTACCTTGCGTTTACCTTCCTTTGCCATAAGGCAGGTGCCATCTACCTTCCATGCGCCAAGTGTAGGGAAGAGGGTAGACTTCTTGGATGTCTTCTCGATGGCTATGCTAGCCATCTCTTCTTCTTCGGACGATGAGGACTCATCATTTGAGTCCCACTGTAAAATCCCACTTTTTCCTTTTATGTGAAGTTCAACTACAAGTGGTTTATCAAACATAATGGGGGTTAACATAATTGTGCACATAAACTTGACCTCACTAAAAGGGCCCTGCCAAAAAGATTCAAATCCAAGGCTCCAATTTTTTCCTTGGACTCTTAAATATCTAACTAGCTTCTCAGAAAATTTTCAAGATTTTTGAAGTACATCTTCCATTTGTTTGGACACGTACAAAGGATTCCTTTCGCGTCGACATCAAATATAGCTTTACACTAAACTTTGCTCAAATCAATCCCTAATTTTTCCTAAGACCTTTTATGGTTCAGGGAACTTGGTTTCAAAGTTTGGAGACTTTTGGACCTAAGATACTATTTAATTCAATAAGGTTTATACCCATATTTGAATTGAAATTTGAATTTGCATTTGATACAAACTATGTCCAAATTGAAATCTGATTGCCGAATTGAATTCCCCATATTTTTCTTAGCCTACCTGTAAATTTTGGGAATTTTTGGACAAGGTTTTAGCTGGAATTTAGAGGAGGGGATAAGGGAGAGAGGTGGGGCCCACAAGTCAGACGGTGAAACCGATTCACCGCCCCTGTTTTCTCTCCCCGGGCGACACCGCGACGCTGCATGCCGTCAGCGCGCCGTCGGCCCTCGGTCGCCTCCAGCTAACCCCCTGCATCCTTATCTACCGCGGTGGAGGCTATAAAACCACCCCCCGTCGGCCGAAGTCCCTCACCCGTTCACTTTTCACCGCGCCGCTCCGTTTCGTCATCGCCGCAATCACCTCGTGCCGCTCGACGCCGCGCGCCTGTTGTCAGCCAGTTGAAGGCCTCTCGCGCCAAGCTCTCAACGACAAGGTTGTTCCACACTCTCTCGTCTACCCTCTGGTTCACTTCTGTCGACCATTCGTTGAGGTGTTAGCCGGTATTTCGTAGCGACACCGAAGCTCGTCGTCGTGTTCACCACACGCTATCTCTGCTCCATGGTGCCAGGCCGCTACACGCAGTTTCGCGCTTCGATTCCTATAGCAAACTTGTGCGCCGAGACACGCTCTACATGTCGGTGAAAGCCGCTCCTTGTTTACGTGAGTATCGAGCAAGTTAGCTAGGTTTTACTTTCGGCCGAAGCTTATGAACTCGCTCGGTTATTCTTTCAATTCAAGTTCCACACCTGATCACACTTCACAATTGCTAGAAAATAGCTTCTATACTTCTTTGCGCACCCTCTCGAACTGGAATCACCAAAAATAATCAACTGTAGCTCGAGAATCACGAGTTTTCCCCTTCGTCGTTAAGAAGTTGCTTCGGTCACCGTCGATGATGGTTTTGCCGACCATTGCACGACCATCTAACCTTCCCAACACCTTCCTAGTTGTTCCAAGAGTCTTTCCCCAGCATTTTTAGAAGAGTTTAGCCACGGAGCGAAGGTTCCGACATGGCTGGAACCCTAGCTGTCGCCGCAGCCGATGCACCACTGTTTCCGATCGTCAGCAGGCCTCCCCGACCCTACCATCGTGCTCAGCATATGAAATTAAGGTTGGAAAATTTAGATGCCGCAGTGGCCGGGAGCAGATCCGGCGAGGCTCACCGGAGAACGCCGCCGCGGGAGCCCCGCGCGCCGCCCGAGTCGGGAGGACGAAGACGACACTACAGGCCCCGCGTGTCAGTGACTTTTAACCCGTCGGATCAGGTGTGGCCCCGGGATCTATTGTGGCTACGCACTGTATCTCTGTGGTCCTCGTGTGGTTTAAATGCCATTGGTCCATTTTAAAATAGTGGGACCCACAGTTTAATTCAAATTTGAAATTAATTCCAGATTTGTCTCCATCTTAGAAAATCCATAACATTCTGTAGAATGCTCCAAAAATATTCAAACAAATTTTGTTTGAAAGCCCTTGAGCTCTAGTTACTATTAGTACCAATTAGGTGTTGTGAAACTCACAGTTAAATTATGTATAAAACAATTTTCCAGATGCAAATGCAATTTTTCCAGATGAACTTACCACTGGAAAAATCCCAAAAATTCAAATAAAATGCATTGTCCTATTCTTGACTGCCAGAAAAAGTTTGGGAGCCATTGCACCTGTTTAACCCTCTATATAGTTCAATTATTTTTTCAGTTATTGAATTTTTACAGATGTTCAGCTGCTTTATTATGTCCCAAATTTGGACTGAACCTTCCTTTTGTCATATACTAGTTCCTGTAAAAATCTTGGATTTAATTGACCTAACATCATAGTCCTAATTCAGTTACAAACTGAATATTTATTTAAAAGCTAAAAATTCAAATATAAATAATTCCAGAAATTTTTGCCAACTTAGAAATTCAATAACTCCTTCACCAAAGATTAGACAATTATGAAACAAATTTTGCTAGAACCAGGACAACTTCCTCTATCATGATTATCAACTGGCAGCTATGTTCAAGCTACAGTTTCTTCTTTAAAATTGTCGGAAGTTTAATACTTGTCAAAATTTTAGAGACAGCAATATACTTTGATCATCTCCTGTTCTTTGCAAGAGCTTTGATCATATTCCCTAGTATATACCATCAAAGTTCCAAAGCCAATTAAGGTCCCTATCATATAATAATCACCATGGGTTAAATTATGGACTTGGTAATAATTATTTTTCAAAGTCATTTATATACATGTTATATGCATATCGTATAGTGACCGAAGTCGAGGAGGAACCAGAAGCCTTGGAAGAGCACCTTCCAGAGATTAACCCCGACTCTGACCTGTAACCAGGCAAGCCCCGGTTTGCATTTAAGTTGTTTATAAAATTTTACTTTATCACTATGATGATTAGCATATGAAATGTGCATTACGTTTAGGATGATTGATACTCCACTTGCATGACCAAAAATCCCAGGGATTGGTTGGAACGAGTATAGTTTGACCTATAGTAACTGCTTTGCTAATGTATAGGAAATCCGGTAGAAGTCGAGTAGTTGGAATCTACTCGCGAGAAATGTAGAACATATCTCACAGGATTGGTTAATGGCTTAATATAATAAAATTGAGACCGGGCAGGGGATGTATAGGAAGCGACGAGAATTGAGTCTCAGTCGCATAGCCCTGCCTATGTCGATTAAGGCCTGTCCGTATGCAGCCCCTTCGGACAAGCTTGAATTGTACCAGCGACATAATGGACATATGGAATCCAATAAACTTACGTAACTCGATAACTGGGGTGTCGAGGCCCATTAACTCACCATCAATAGGGGTGGGTTGAGGACAGTAAGGTGTAAATCGATCGGCGAACACATGAGGTGTTCCGTGCGGAGACCTTCTGTTTGCGGAGGTGAGATGGGCTCGACGTTCGGGTTTCTTGTGAAAGGTGGCCATATACGCCTAGTACTGAAGTGTTATGTAGGTACAGGGTACTCGCTGACACTTCTGAACGACGTATGTGTCGTGTTGTCCGGGTGTGTCCTGATTGCAATCACCGTCCCTCGCGGTGATAGAGTACCACTTGTTCACTGAGCGGTGACGTAGTAGATACTGAAGAAGTCAGGAAAATATATTGTATTGAATTATAATTGCTTTGCAACCTTGTATGATTTAGAGATAGTCACATTAAAGTTTACAGTTTCCCCATACTTTCGCTATAATAGCATTATGTACTCTGGGCATGTCATATCATCGGCAAAGCGTTTCTTGTTTGGTTGTGGAACCCATGATGTGCCGTGCTTGGAGAATGTCATTTGCTACTTAAAACCTGATTATAAGGATTCAATTATAGGCGAGTCGTTTTTGCTTCACCTTACCTATGTTTAGTGTCCCCCTTTCATATGTCTAGTGAGACGGGTTAGTTTTGTTGAGCCTTATGCTCACATTTGCAGTTAACGAGTTTTTGCAGGTTATACAATTGATGAAGGGTTTGATGATGAGGCTACACCCCCTCCAGGGTGTACAGCCGAGTGGGAACCCTGCACACTGCTGTGACTTGCATGTTGCTAGTGCGAAGCATCCAGGGCATGGATGACTTTGCTTTTGCATAGCTAGTGCTGAGAGCGTAGCTATGATATATATATTTCTTTCCTTCCGCTAGTACTGTAAAACTTCTTCTGTAAGATAAATAAAAGACTTCGTCTTGTGTTTTATTCTCATTCTGTTCTTGTATACTGTTGTGTGTCGCATCGCACGACACCACCCAATGAGATCCTTGGATGTCGGGATTCCGGTCTCCACAGACATGGTATCAGAGCATCTTTGGGAACAGTGTACTTGAAAAGAACATATTTTCAAAAAAAAATTAGGATATGAGTGAGGAATTAGCTATATGCCCTTATAAGGAGTATTATTAGTATAAGATATAAAGGTGGTAAACTAACTATGTGGTATTATATTCTGTAACGACGCTCCGACATCAGGTAAGAGGTAAGGTACGCCAGCGAGAGTGGATTAATCTCGGTAAGCTCAGCATACGAGGAGTGGTATGTGAAATTTCCGTGGCTTGGCATGGGAAGTTAATAGGAGTCTCTGAAGCTTTCAATGTTTCTGAGAACCTATGACACGCAGTACCCCCAGCGTGCTTCAAAGTTAGTGGGAGCCCCCGTCGGGTGGTGTATAACCCGATAGTATGCATCTCTAGAACCATTCATGTTCTATGGGAGCATGCGAAACACGTATGCCCAAGCGTGTATATGCCGGATCGTACGAGAGTCTTTGCTGTACAGACATATTTACAGCCATGTACCTTGAGACATGACCTCGCTCGAGGGCGACTCACACCAGAGTCGTATGCAATTACTTTCATATGTATTATTGTGACTGCCTGTCGTGCTTCCCCATACCACCCTTGAGGTGTGAAAGTGTGAAAGGGGATTGTTTGTCTTTTGCAGTATTAACTACGGTAGAAGACAGTGTAGAAGCCGTTTGCGAGAGGACGATATAGGAACCATCTATAGACGTAACCGGATATACCGGATAGAATTTTCTTTGGTGAGATACGTAGTACCGTCAGTATCAAACATGATACTAGACCATCCCCAATGACAGAATGGATGCATAATGTTTCGGAAAGTCCAAATATCAGATGCTGGTAGATTTGGACTCCATAAAAAAGGGACTCCGACTCGATAGGGTAGATAGAATCAAGATTCTTGATTTCTGGCTGAAGTTGGCTCGACTTCACCAGGTTGTAATCTTGGTTATCGTATAGATGACATGAGGTTATCATAAATGGATGGAAAGTTCGTGAAGACCTCTACAACGTTTCTGTTGACCATCAGGACAGAAAAGTTTGATAATCCGTTGAAATTTGGAGTATACAAAAACTACTCCAGATGACCCAACCATTGTACCAGTTCCAGAAATATTGCCCTAACTCACTGTAGAAACATATTATGCCTTATTATGACACATGTCTAAAAAGGGAAGAGGCAGATCTACAGGTTTTATGTTTAGAGTTTTTCCTAATTCAAATTTGAGTCAAATCAAATTTGGAAGTCAAAACAGTGGACTGCAGGACTGCTGGTGCAAACCAGTCAGTTCAACTGTTTGGTATGGATAGTTAAAACCTTTAATCCAGAATAGTGATATAGTCACATATATACATTTCTGGAAATCTTAGGAAGTCCTCTATCAACTTTATTTGGCATTAATAATCTGAATCTGGGTATAGCGGTGTCTAATTCCATTTGTCGCAAACTTGGTTCCAGCAGTCCAGAACTTGGAACTGTTTGCACCTATTTGTGAATTCGCGTGCAATACCTGTATAACAAACTTTTCAGGGGGTAACTATTTTACTTATGGATTGTTAACTTGATGTTATACAAAGTTTCTTTTGTCATTACCTCAAAATATTGTCATGATATCCCTGTATAAATTGTGGACATCACTACATATACAGGGGAGGTTCTGTCAAAATTTCCAGAAAATATGGGTCAACTTAAAACCTGTATAGATTTTATTCCCTAGATCACATGTAGCTTTATGAGTACAATCTGGAAAGCTTGGAAAGTATAATACAACTTTGGTATTCAACCCCACCTTTGATTCTGACGTTTCCTCTATGAAACTGTGGGATTTATACAGGGAGGTCAGCTGGAACAGACTGCGATTACAGCTCCAGTTTTAAATTTTCTTAAAACTGTGGAGAGTTGGGAACCTTCTCATTGTTCCAGTATTCTTTTTATAGATGACGGACGTGAGAATGCTGCTACCGGACGGATGGGTATTTTCCGCTTGCGCTAACCATCCGGGTTTCCCAAGTATGCTACGGGAAGTTCTCCAGCAGTTTGGCTTCATCGAAATGCCATGCTATTGGGGTAGAGAAACGATCGATAGAGGTGTTTGGTCGTGCACCATCTTGGTAGACATCCCGGCAAGTCCAAGTCAATATGGATGGGCTCCTTTCTTAGTTACCATCGAGGGAGCGCAGTTAGAGGACACTTGGGCAATCGCTGCAGGCGAAGCACTTATGAAGCTTTGTGAGCTTCATCAGGATGCTATGGCAGGGACTCAATTTGCCCTTATTCCAGTCCGTGGTATGGCCGGATTTGAGTGGCAACGTCGTATGATTGCTGCCTATACACCGCATGGTGACACAACCGCAACGACACTTGGGACATATGCGGCTGCTTCCAATATGGTAGTTGCTATGCAAGGCACTATTATTTTGGAACAAGTTGAAGCCTTGCGGGAAGCAACAGAGCGGGGTGATACCCTTGATTATATCAACGAGGGTCTACGTTCGCTCATAGCCCCAGCAAATCACCGGCTAGATAAGTGCGAGAGTCAATTGCACTATGCTCGCATTAGACTACAGAAAGCTCGTGCCGCACAACGACAGACTCGCACTGAACTGCAGCAAGCTCGTGGTGAGCTGCAAGCAAGTCAGTTGGAGGTGCAACAACAGTAAGAGCAGCTGTTAGTAGTCACTGAAGAGCGGGACACCGCCATTGAGACAGCTCAAAATTGGGAGTATGAGGCAGGAGAACTGCAGGATAATGTAATTGAGGCCGAGGCACAATTACAACCAGTGGTGTCTCCACCGGCCCATAACATACCACTAATTATGGGTGAACAATTGCCTTCGGAGGACGAAGAAGAAGAAGAGGATCCTGAGGAACTTGAATACGTCGAGTAGGACGTATTGAAGTGTGATGTGGCAGCACTTCTGCCGACACGGGGCAACATATAGTTTCATAGTTGCTCGTGTTTTTCTTTTGTGACCATGTTTGTGTCATATTAAGAGTAGTGGTGTTTATGTATACAATGACAAGATATGTACGACATCTCAGGGCGACCAAGTATAGTAGAGATGTATTTCCATAGTGTGAGTCCATCATTTTGGAGTTTACTACTATAAACTTGGTCAGAGATAATATATCTTGTATAAAGCTTATACTTTATCAATATATGTTGATGTTGTATATTATCTATCATGGTCTACCGCATTACTATTTATATGGAAGGATGAACTTGAGGCAATGAGACTTATGGTGTAAATTGTTGTATTGCAGTATGGTCCGTACACGTACAGCCTCGGAAGTGGGAGGCTCAAGTAGAGGGCAGGGGGATGACACACCACCCCCGGGGCAGAATACGCCCCAGACGCAGCCACCTCCACCACCTCCACCTACACTTCCCAGAAGTCTCGCGGAGGTTCTCGCAGCAGTACTCGGCTCGCGCGACGAGCAAACCGAGTTGTTGCGGACCCTTGTACAACACTCGTCCCATCAAGGGGGGCGACATGCTGAGGGGCCACGTCAGTCATATCCGAGTTCCTACTCGGATTTCGCATCGACACATCTGCCGGTCTTCAGAGAGGCTAACGAACCTTTGGAGGCGAACAACTGGCTCCACACCATTGAAGGGAAGTTCTGTTTACTCGAGATAACCGAACAACATAAGGCTCTATTTGCAGCTCAACAACTACAGGGTTCTGCTAGTGCGTGGTGGGCAAACTACCTCGCCGCACGCCCCGCAGGCTATGTCGTGAGCTGGGCAGAATTCCGGGAGGTGTTTGTAACACCCTAAATTTTCGCATCCTGCATTGCATACATGATCATGCATTAAACATTAGTAGGATAAAAGAAAAATAATAAAACATAAAAGATGGAGCATATATATACAAATGTATGTAGCAAAAGAAGAAATAGAAAATAATAATTATAGCCTAAAACATGTATTAGAGAATAAATCTAAAATAATAATAATAATATATAAAAGAAATATATATAAATAAACTTTATAATAAAGAAATATATATAAAAAGTAAATATATAAAAAAATAAGATAAATAAAAATAATAAAACATAAATAATAATATAATAATATATATAAAATAATAAACGAATAAAATAAATAAGATAAATAAAATAAATAAAATATAAATAATAAAATATAATAATAATAATATGAAAAAAAAAGAGAAAAGAAAAAAAAAGCCGCCGGCCAGGCCGCCGACCGACCCAGCCAGCACCGACACCCCGCCGCCTCCAGCGTGGAGCCGACCGCGCCGCCCCCTAGGCCCCCCGCGCGCGCAACCCCGCGCTCGGTCGCCTGACCGGGCCCGCCGACAGCTCCCCCCCCCCCCCCCCCCCCCCCCCCCCCCGCCGCTCGATTTCCCACGCCCACGCGGACTCCCTCCCACGCCCCGCCGCCCTCCCGCGAATCGCCCGCCCCCCGATCCAGCGCACGATCACGAGTAGAGGGAAGTGCTCAAGAGATCGTGTACGAGGATTTTCAGAATCAAGACTTCGAAGCGCTTGAGCAACCCTATCCGCCGGAACAAGGCAAGTGTCCTTGAAGCATATTGATCTTGTTTTTAAAATAAATGTTTTGTTTGCAAAACTGCATGCTTGTGTCAATTTGATGGGAATCCTATGGTAGGAAGTTTACTAGTTTTGTTGACCACCCTTGTCACCTGGAATTTATGGTAGAGAGTTGGGAAGGGTTTTTACCTTTTTGCTTCGCTTAATTAATTGGGATAGAAAACAACACTACAAATTTAATTATATATTAATGATATTCTGGTTAATGTGAACTGGTCAGTACGGTTTGGTAATGGGTGATCTAAGAAAGCCTGGTATGTGGATGGGTTGGATGTTATGGTGGTTTGCTTGCTTTAGATCTAAGGACCCGGTTCATATGAGAATAAGCCAGGACTACAGTGCCACCACGAGGCGAAGTATGGGTGCGGCGTAGCTGATTAATTAGGGCTTTGCTAGTGCTGTTTGGACCATTGTGGATGCTCAGGGAAGGGTAGTCGGATTGGGTTTTTCGATGATTGGTGTGACTACCCTGGGATCTGAATGGCTCAAGAGGGGGCCCTTGGTTGAAGATGTGCTCAGTTGGAGGCATCGCCACCGGTGAAACCTCAGTGGGGTCTAAATAGTCTAGTAATACCTTTGTAAAGGCTATTTTGTGATCTCTTGGCCATACACCAAAGGAAGTGTAATTGGCATAAGGGAGGTTCTTTAGTCGCCGACAGGTGATGAAATCACGAACACGTGGGTAAAGAGGTACAAACTCTGCAGAGTTAATTAAAACTATCATGATAGCCGTGCTCCCGGTTATGAGCGCCTGGATGACCTACATGATTAGAGGGAATTTGGTATTGGAATGGTTATGGTTTGGTAATGGTTATGGTTTGATGATGGTTATGGTTTGGTGATGGTTATGGTCGATATTATGATTATGGTTATGGTTATGGATGGAATTATGGTTTACGACATTGATTATGGTTATTGGTAATGGTGAATTATGGACTGGTATTATTATGGTTGCATGGTTTATGATGGGTTTACTTCACATAAATATAATACCTTGCTTTTCCAAATGGTTTTACTGTACTTTTCAGCACTTAGCCATTATTATTGTCATCATTTGAATCAGCCACATGTCATACTTTCCACACTTGCTGAGTACGACATGTACTCACTCTTGCAATCCCCCACCCCAACAGTTGCAGGTCAGGATTGTGAGTTTAATGGTGATAATGCGGAGTTCTAGGCCGTGTCTACCGTCAGCTTTGCCTGTGGTGTTGCTTGGAGCTGCGCTATCCCGTTTGCTTAATTTGCTTAGTTGCTTAATTAGTTTATTTCCGCTGCATTAGTTGAACTTATCATTAATATTTATTAGAGCTTGTATTCAAGGATTTAATGAATTATGTAATAAGAGTACTTATTTAATAATTTGAGCTATGGTAATTATCTGTTTATCATTTGTGAATCACTCGTGTATGTGTGTTGAACATCCTGGTCACACATATGCGTTAGCTTGGTTCATTTTCGGAACCGGGCATCACAGATTGGTATCAGAGCCACAGGTTGACCGTAGGACGTAGCCTAGATAGAATGGACACTTTAGAGCACATAGGAGCACTCAGGAATCAATGTGTTTTGCTTGGAGTGTTGTTTGCTATATATATTGTTTGCTTGTGTGCTTAATAGAGGATTTTGGGATGCCTTAGCATTGTCATGTCCACCTAGGCTAGTATAGCCAGTTGGTTAGATTCATATCCCTTGATGCATATAGTTGGGGACGTTTTCTAATTCTTACCTACTGCTTTTCTTCAGATGGTGAGGACTCGCAACCAGAGGGATGGCAATGATGAGGAGGAGAACAATGGAGTACCTCAGAACAACATCGGACAAGGATCTACTCAGGGAGCTATCAACATCGAGCAGCTATTGGCCATGCAAAACTAGCTCATGCAGACCATGATACAAACCATGGGACAGCTGCAGGCTGGCAACAATATCAACAATCAGCCCCACATGCCTCCACCACCACTCCCGCCTCCTCACAACCGATTGGGAGAGTATATGACTAGGCCACCGACCTTTGCTCAAGCTACTGACCCTATGGATGTGGATGATTGGCTCAAGTCCGTGGAGAAGAAGCTAGCTATTGTCCAATGTAGTGACCGGGAGAAGGTCCTGTTCGCTTCTCATCAACTCGTTGGAGCAGCTGCAGATTGGTGGGATGCTTATTGCAATGCTCATGAGAATCAAGAGAGGATCACTTGGGCCGAATTCAAGGAGAGTTTCCGTTCTTATTATGTGCCGGAAGTTATGCTCTTGAAGAGGCAAGAATTTGAGAATTTAAGGCAAGGAAGATCAAGCGTGAGTGAATATCTCAATAAATTCACTCAACTCTCAAGGTATGCGCCTGAGGATGTTAGTCGGGACAGCCGGAAACAATACTTGTTCATGAGGGGCTTGACCAATGAGATCCAAGTGCAATTGCTTAATTGTGATTATGTCAATTTCCAGAAGCTTGTGGACAAAGCAATTGTGGTTGAGAACAAGATCCGTGAGATGGAGCAAGAAATCAAGAGGAAGGCGCCATATCAAGGACAGCAACAAGGAAGTAATGTGCACCCTCGCTTTGCACCGCCCAATGCGCCTCTTTACAGCTCCTCTATTCCTGCTCAGCGCCCTGGTTATGCACCGCGCCCAACTCAGTTTGTGCAGCAGCGCCCTGTTATGCAAGCACCTAGGCCTCCAATGCCTTATGCACCTCGTGCTGAATTTCCTGGTGCTAATGTTCAAAACCAAGCTCGTCCCAATAATTCTGGTGGAGTTAAGAAGTGTTATACTTGTGGAGAAGCTGGACACTTTGCGAATCAATGTCCTAAGTCAGGCCTTGGTCAAGGAAGCAATGCGCCGAGGCAAAACCCAAGACCTAATGGAGGACAACCACAAGGAAGCCGTGGACAGCAGAACTTTGCTCGTGGCAACGTGAACCATGTCTCTACGGAAGATGCTCAACAAGCGGATGATGTGGTCATTGGTATGTTTCTTGCCAACTCCAACCCCGCGACTATGTTATTTGACTCTGGAGCATCGCATTCATTCATTGCATCGATGTATGTTGCCAAGTATAGTTTGCCTATCTCTCATATGAAGTTTACTCTGTTGGTTAAGTCTCCTGGAGGAGAGATGAGGACAAATATAGTATGTCCAAAACTAAGCCTTAGAATAAGGAGGGTAGACTTCCCCGCCAACCTCATTGTTTTGGATTCACAAGGAATAAGAGTATCCGTTGGTGCAAAGTGCAATGGAACCACCATACGGAAGCCGAAGCTACATGGGAACGTGAAGAAGACCTGAAGGCAGAATTCCCTCACCTTTTCTCCACGCTATCGAATCTCGAGGGCGAGATTCACTTTAAGGGGGGTAGAATTGTAACACCCTAAATTTTTGCATCCTGCATTGCATACATGATCATGCATTAAACATTAGTAGGATAAAAGAAAAATAATAAAACATAAAAGATGGACCATATATATACAAATGTATGTAGCAAAAGAAGAAATAGAAAATAATAGTTATAGCCTAAAACATGTATTAGAGAATAAATCTAAAATAATAATAATAATATATAAAAGAAATATATATAAATAAACTTTATAATAAAGAAATATATATAAAAAGTAAATATATAAAAAAATAAGATAAATAAAAATAATAAAACATAAATAATAATATAATAATATATATATAAAATAATAAACGAATAAAATAAATAAGATAAAAAAAATAAATAAAATATAATAATAATAATATGAAAAAAAAAGAGAAAAGAAAAAAAAAGCGGCCAGCCAGGCCGCCGACCGGCCCAGCCAGCACCGACACCCCGCCGCCTCCAGCGCGGAGCTGACCGGGCCGCCCCCTGGGCCCCGCGCGCGCGCCACCCCGCGCTCGGTCGCCCGACCGGCCCCGCCGCCTGGGCCCCCCACCTCGATCGCCCCCCCCCCCCCCCCCCCCCCCCCGCCCCCCCGCCGCCCGATTTCCCACGCCCACGCGGACTCCCTCCCACGCCCCGCCACCCTCCCGCGAATCGCCCGCCTCCCGATCCAGTGCCCGATGCCGCTCCCGCTCGCCCCGCCCAGCCCCTGCGCGCCGCCTGCCCCGCCTGCCGCGGACCGCGCCGAAACGCGCGCCCAAGCCACCTAGCGCCTGCGCCTATAAAAGCCAGGGCCCCGTAAATCCCCGATCCCAGGAACCCTAGCCGCCAGAAACTGCCACCCGCCATCCCAGAAAGCAGTGCCGCCGGTACATAAAAGAAAAGAAGCACCAGGGGGCTGCTCCCAGGGAAGAAAAGGAAGAAAAAAAGAGGGGAAGAAGAGGAAGAAAAAGAGGAGGGTGCCACCGTCCATCGGAGATCGTCGCCGTCGTCGTGCCGCCGGAGGACTGCTGCGCCATCCACTTCGTCTATGCGTTACCTTCGCCCCTCGATCATCGAAGCCATCGCATCTACGGTAGGCCATGTTCCCGATGCGAATTTTAGCGACCATATTGAATCTAATAGACGTAAATTGATCGTAGTTGTGTCGTATTTTTATTTTCAGCAGCATTAATCCCCGCTAAAACCCCCGTAAACTCGTATGAACACGTATGCACTAGTTGCATCTAATTAATAAACAACCGTAGTGAATTCATTATTGTACTTTGCATGCATGCATATCATCGCATGTTGATTAATGTGTATGCATTGTGTTGATTTGTATGTATTTTCTTGTATGTGCGATCACGAGTAGAGGGAAGTGCTTAAGAGATCGTGTACGAGGATTTTCAAAATCAAGACTTCGAAGCGCTTGAGCAACCCTATCCGCCGGAACAAGGCAAGTGTCCTTGAAGCATATTGATCCTGTTTTTAAAATAAATGTTTTGTTTGCAAAACTGCATGCTTGTGTCAATTTGATGGGAATCCAATGGTAGGAAGTTTACTAGTTTTGTTGACCACCCTTGTCACCTGGAATTTATGGTAGAGATTTGGGAAGGGTTTTTACCTTTTTGCTTTGCTTAATTAATTGGGATGGAAAACAACACTACAAATTTAATTATATATTAATGATATTCTGGTTAATGTGAACTGGTCAGTACGGTTTGGTAATGGGTGATCTAAGCAAGCCTGGTATGTGGATATGTTGGATGTTATGGTGGTTTGCTTGCTTTAGATCTAAGGACCGGTTCATGCGAGAATAAGCCAGGACTACAGTGCCACTAGGAGGCCAAGTATGGGTGCGGCGTAGTTGATTAATTATTGCTTTGCTAGTGCTGTTTGGACCATTGTGGATGCTCGGGGAAGGGGTAGTCGGATTGGGTTTGTCGATGATTGGTGGGACTACCCTGGGATCCGAATGGCTCAAGAGGGGGCCCTTGGTTGAAATGTGCTCAGTTGGAGGCATCGCCACCGGTGAAACCTCAGTGGGGTCTAAATAGGCTAGTAATCCCTTTGTAAAGGCTATTTTGTGATCTCTTGGCCATACACCAAAGGAAGTGTAATTGGCATAAGGGAGGTTCTTTAGTCGCCGACGGGTGATGAAATCACGAACACGTGGGTAAAGAGGTACAAACTCTGCAGAGTTAATTAAAACTATCATGATAGCCGTGCTCCCGGTTATGAGCGCCTGGATGACCTACATGATTAGAGGGAATTTGGTATTGGAATGGTTATGGTTTGGTCATGGTTATGGTTTGATAATGGTTATGGTTTGGTGATGGTTATGGTCGATATTATGATTATGGTTATGGTTATGGATGGAATTATGGTTTACGACATTGATTATGGTTATTGGTAATGGTGAATTATGGACTGGTATTATTATGGTTGCATGGTTTATGATGGGTTTACTTCACATAAATATGATACATTGCTTTTCCAAATGGTTTTACTGTACTTTTCAGCACTTAGCCATTATTATTGTCGTCATTTGAATCAGCCACATGTCATACTTTCCACACTTGCTGAGTACGACATGTACTCACTCTTGCAATCCCCCACCCCAACAGTTGCAGGTCAGGATTGTGAGTTTAATGGTGATAATGCGGAGTTCTAGGCCATGTCTACCGTCAGCTTTGCCTGTGGTGTTGCTTGGAGTTGCGCTACCCCGTTTGCTTAATTTGCTTAGTTGCTTAATTAGTTTATTTCCGCTGCATTAGTTGAACTTATCATTAATATTTATTAGAGCTTGTATTCGAGGATTTAATGAATTATGTAATAAGAGTACTTATTTAATAATTTGAGCTGTGGTAATTATCTGTTTATCATTTGTGAATCACTCGTGTATGAGTGTTGAACATCCTGGGCACACATATGCGTTAGCTTGGTTCATTTTCGGAACCGGGCGTCACACGTTCCGCGCCTACCATATTCCTCCTGGGATTATGAGGAGAAAGCTTCAAGAGTTCTTGAAGCTGAAGCGGGGAGGAAGGAGAGCTTACGAGTACTCCAAGACCTTCAACCACTTGGCCCAGTATGCACAGTACCAAGTGAACACGGAAGACAGGAAGCGAGAATGCTTCTACCGGGGGTTGAACCCCAAGATGAAGGACAAGCTTGTCTTGTTCAATCGCGGCAGCTTCAACGACATTGTCAACACCGCGATCATGCAAGAGGATGCTACTCGAGAGTTGTCCTCAGACAAGAAAAAGAGGAGTGCTTCGTAGGGCAGCGGGGGTGGTGCTTCTCCGAAGTACCGAATGGTGTATCGATCACCATACTGCCAGAGGTGGCAACCACCATCACGACCACCAATTTTCAGTGGTCGCCAGTTCGGCAACTCCGGTTTCCGACCGCAACAACAGCAGGGGATGATCCTACGTGCACTTCCACCTCCACCACATGCACCGGGATTCTGTCCTCCCATTTGTACCGGCCAAACCCCGTACACGTGTTTCACATGTGGACACACGGGGCATTTCGCCAAGGACTGCCTGCAGAGTAGGCAGAGCAGAGGATAGTCATCATACCAAGGTGCCAACAAACCCCACAACCAGCCCAAGAAGCTAGTTCCCAGACTCGGCAACGTTCACCACCTCGCCATTGAGGATGTTCCAGAAGGCGCACCCGTACTCACGGGTACGTTCCCTATCTTTGAACATTCCGTAGTCATACTATTTGACTCCGGAGCTTCACACAATGTCATTAGCAAGTCTTTTGTCATTAAAAGTCAATTTCCTATAATCTCCACAAAAACTCCGTATGTGATTAGCACTCCGGCAGGGAAAACAATAACAAATGAGTTGGTTCCTGGGATACCACTTAACCTAGATGGAACCATATATCTTACTTCACTTCTGATATTAGAGAATCAGAAGTTAGATGTCATCTTGGGAATAGCATGGTTACAATACCATGGTGCTATTCTAGATCTCGTTCCTCGAAAAATATATCTAAATTCTCCACTTCATCCCTCTCAAGTCCTCAATCTTGAGAGAGCCACTCTAGTGAATTCATCTACTCACAATATCGAGGTTATGGAACTTAAGGATATTCTGGTAGTATGTGAATACCCAGATGTATTTCCCTAAGATCTTCCTGGTATGCCCCCAGAAAGAGATATAGAGTTCAAGATTGAACTTGTACCGGGAACAGTGCCAATCTCAAGACAACCCTACAAGATGGCACCCAAGGAACTTGTAGAACTTAAGGAGCAATTAACAGAACTTGAGAACAAGGGTTTCATTCGTCCAAGTTCATCACCATGGGGTTGTTCTCCATTGTTCGTAGAGAAGAAAGATAAGACCTTGAGACTGTGTGTGGACTATCGTCCACTCAATGCTGTCACTATCAAGAACAAGTATCCACTACCACGCATTGATATTCATTTCGATCAATTAGTGGGTGCTAAAGTATTTCCGAAGATGGATCTTCGTTCTGGTTATCATCAGATTAGAATCTGACCAGAAGACATACCAAAGACAGCATTCTCGACGAGGTATGGACTGTATGAATACCTTGTTATGTCCTTCGGACTGACCAATGCACTGGCTCATTTCATGTATCTCATGAACTTGGTATTCATGTCGAAATTGGACAAGTTTGTCGTGGTCTTCATTGACGACATCCTTGTGTATTCAAAATCCGAAGAAGAACATGCTCAACACTTGCGTATCGTGCTTCAACGATTACGGGACCACCAGATATATGCTAAGTTCAGCAAGTGTGAATTTTGGATCAGCCAAGTGCCATTTTTAGGGCACATCATATCAGCAGAAGGGATTGCAGTTGATCCAAGCAAGATAAAGCAAGTACTCAAATGGGAGTCTCCAATGTTTGTACATGAAGTTAGAAGTTTCCTAGGTTTGGCTGGGTATTACCGGAGGTTCATTCCCAATTTCTCCAAGATAGCTAACCCAATGACATAACTTCTGAAGAAAGGAACGAAGTATGTATGGGCTGAGGCATGTGAGGGAGGTTTCCAGGCATTGGTAAAACACCTCACAACGGCACCAGTATTGGCTCAACCGGACACAACCAAATCTTTTGACGTATATTGTGATGCATCAGGAATTGGTTTGGGTTGTGTGTTGATGCAAGACAGACGAGTGATCGCTTATGGATCACTGCAGCTTTGAAATCATGAGCAGCACTATCCGACTCATGATCTAGAACTCGCTGCTGTGGTACTAGCATTGAAGATGTGGAGACATTATCTACTGGGTAATCTAGTACATCTCTACACCGATCACAAGAGCCTGAAGTACATCTTCACCCAAAAGGACCTATATATGCGACAGCGTAGATGCTTGGAATTAATCAAGGATTATGAGATTGAAATCCACTACAATCCCGGTAAGGCGAATGTAGTCGCAGATGCTCTGAGCCACAAGTCCCATGTCAACAATCTTTCCATTACCTCAATGGGAGATGAAGAACCGAGTCTCTACTTGGTTCCATATGGGGTACTCTACAACCTAGCTCTCATTCCCACTATCACGGAGGATATTATGGCAGCTCAGAAGGAGGACAAAGGGATGTCGCACATTCGACAAAGAATGGAGAAGGGGGAGATGAAATGTTTCTGATGTGACAATGAAGGTACCCTCTGGTTTAAAAACCGCATAGTGGTACACTGAAACATGGAACTTCGGAACAAGATACCAGATGAAGCTCATTTATCCAAGTATTCCATTCATTCGGGGAGTAACAAAATGTACCAAGACTTGAGAAAGAAGTTCTGGTGGACTCGGATGTCGGGATTCCGGTCCCCACACCCACTCTTTCCCAATGTGCGCTTGTTCGGCTTGTTTCTTCTTCTTGAAGAATTTCTTGGGTTGAGGCTTGGCTTCTTTGGTCTTCTTCTTATTTTCTTCATATGGGCAATCAACTATAAAGTGGTTATACTCACCACAATTATAGCATGCCCGCCTCAACTTTGGCTTCGTTCTTTCCTTGTACTTTCCTTCACTTGACTTTGTACCTTGTCTCTTTTTCATTATTCCCTTGAATTTCTTCATGAACAATATCATGTCTTCTTCATCTAATTCACTGCTCTCGTCGTCACTATCTTCCTCTAGTTGTGCTTCTCTAGCTTCTTTGGATAGGGGCTTGAGGGTGGACTTCAAAGCAACCCCTTTCTTCATTGCCGAGGTGAGGTCAGCAATCTCCTTGACATGTTTTGCTTGTTTTTCCATCATCTCGAAGTTGATGATCTTTCCAAGCAGTTCATCCGGAGTCATCCTTTTGTATCCAGGGCTTTCTCTGATCATGGAGCATAGGGTGACGTTGCATGGAATAAAGGCTCTAAGGATGAGCTTTACCTCCTCGTGGTCATTCCACTTCTTTCTTCCGTATGATCTGACCTTGTTGATGAGTGTCTTTAATCGATTATACATGTCTTGGGGTGACTCGTGTTCTTTAATTGCAAATCTTCCTAACTCGCCTTCAATCATTTCGATTTTTGCTTCACGCACATGTCGGTCACCTTCATGTGCAGTTTGTAATGTGTCCCATATCTCCTTAGATATTTCAAGTCCATCCACCTTGGTGAACTCGTCCTGACTGAGTGAAGAGGTAATGACGGCCGTGGCTTGAGCATTTCGGTGAATTTTCTGCTCTTGGCTGGGGGTGAGCTCTTCATCATCGTCCGGGATATCTATCGCTGTGCACACAATATGCCATAAACTTGGATTGAGGGAAATTAGATGCATTTTCATATTTTGCCTCCACATTGAGTAATCACTTTCATTGAAGTGTGGGGCTTTTCCAAGTGGGATAGATAAATAATGATTATTATTGGAATTGAGATGATCATAGTTAAAAGGATATCGGGAGTAGTCGGTGTGACTACTCTCCTTCTTATTCTCTTCAACTTTTACTTTCCCTTTGGAAAGTGTCTTCTTTCTTAGGAGCGCCTTTAGCTCCAGTGTCTCCTCATCGTTGTCCTCGAAGTCTTGAATGGCTTCGAGGAGCTTCTCCACCTTGAGGTTCTTTTCATCATCAACCTTCTCTTGGTTGTTGCTCTTGTGGGTGTCCTTCATGTCCGACATGATCTTCTTCGAGCGATTAATCTCTTTCTTGAAGAACCTGCTCTGATACCAATTGAAGGTGGCCTAGAGGGGGGATGAATAGGCCTTTTTGATAATTGTCGGAACCTGCAACACTTAACAACAAGTTCAAAACTAGAGATATCGGACTAGTCCGGTAACGTGCGGACTAGTCTGGTGTGTACGGACTAGGTTGGTTAAGTTTAGTCGATTAGAATGATTCTTCAATGTATGCAGCAGAAATATACAATCAAATGAAGGATTTCAAGGTTGTATACCAAGTTATATCACAATTCAATCTTATTTTTAATGATTCAATGTGAAGTAAGCAATTATGATTGAAACCCTAGATTATATTGAAGAATAAGAACGATGAGCACAAAAATGAGACACAAGAATTTATCCCGTGGTTCGGCTCCCACAGAGGCAACCTACATCCACGTTGAGGAGTCCACAAAAGGACCAGGTCTTCTCCAACCCTACCCACGTCGGATCGCCACGAAGGCCAATCCTATTCCACTTATCACAAAGGGGTGAATAACCGAATTCAAGGGCCCTTCTCACACGTTGAGAGCTTCCTTGGATTACAACACGAAATACCACCAAGAACACACTCAAAAGATTACAATTAAATCACAGGAGTGTGTTAGAGAATCAAACCAAGAGCTCAATGTGGTGTTGAACGTGTCTCTCCAATGAACTAGAGTGAATCCTCAAAGGATTGATCTTTGTTGCACTTAATTTCATGGAGAGATGTGGTTATTGAGGCTCTTGGGAGATGTGACGGCGCTAGGGTTCAAGAGTTAGTCAAATATGGTCGTGCACCTCTATTTATATGGGTTTCTAAAAGTGACCGTTAGGGTTCAGAAAGATCAGACTAGTCTGTTGTGGTCACCGGACTAGTCCAGTGTGCTGTGTGTAGCAAACCCTATGTGTCCCGAAATATTGGACTAGTCCGGCTAGGAACGGACTTGTCCGATTTTGCTTCTGGAAATCTTCGGACTAGTCCGATAGACATCGGACTTGTCCGGACAGTGAAACTCTAAGTGTATTGGGTGACAAGTCCGCACTTGGAGGACTTGTCCGATTTAGTTCAGAGGTTTTTTCGGACTAGTCCGTGCAAATATCGGACTTGTCCAATTTGGACCAGAGAGAATATTGAACTAGTCCGGTTGCGGTCAGACTTGTCCGATTTTGTGTGACTTGTGAAGTGTTTTGATGACTAGTCCGCATTGGGGAGGACTAGTCTGATTCTAGTCAGAGAGATATCGGACTAGTCCGATGGATATCAGACTTGTCTGATTTTGTGCAGAGAGGTTCTCGGACTAGTCCGATGTCAGTCGGACTAGTCCGGTCCTGTGTAACTTTGTGCAATGTGTGTGTTTGATTATGATTGAGCTCTTGGGGTGTGTTTCTTTAACACACTCCATACACAAGGATCTACTATTCTTCTTTCTTGAGCTCATTTCCACTTTGCTCCTCATTCTTCCTTCTTTTTGGCACTTTGCTCATTTTTCTATTAAAAGCCTGCGCTCATCTCAACAAAGAGGTTAGGATCTCAATTGCTTGTGATAAATCATCCAAAACCCACAAGGGAGTCCTAGATGCACTTTCAATCTCCCCCTTTTTTGTGATTGATGACAACCAATTGAGATTTCACGAAATATGATAAAAATTGAGATTTTCATAAAGCATGCACATATGAGTCCAAAATACTTCAAGCAGTGAAACCATAATCCATATGTGCATTCTGTATGGTGGGATGCATAACTAAGTGCACTGAAACATTGAGAATGACATAATTGACATTAATCAACCAATAGCAAGCATATATGTCATTCTAGAGCAAAATCACAGTTTTCAACAAATACTACTCAAAGGATCAAATCATTGCATCACATAACCATAATTAACTTAAGATCATTGTTAAAGCTTTACAAACCACGAAATAGGCAAAAAAAATAGCATAGAGCTCTCTCCTCGCAACCTACAGCTAAGACTAAGACTCCCCCTCAATCTCTGCCCCTTTGGCATCAAGACACCAAAAAGAAGGAGAGGAGGGTCCTAAGTCTTCACTCTTCGCCGTCGGTCCTCTCATCGTCATCTTTGTCATCTTCATCTTCAGCTTGATGATGAGGAGGAGAAGGAGGAGGAGCGGAGCTACTCGAGCCCCCAATGCCAAAGTAGGGAAGCTCGGAGGGGGTCAAGGGCCCGAGCTCGGTGAAGTCAGAACCTGAGTCTTCAGCAATTTCTGGAGACCCAATTGGCTCAATCTCCAGTTCCTGGCAAATTTGCTTCACATTTGCCTTGATATAATTCATGTCCTCCTTTCTTTTCTTGTTGAGCTTATAGGCCTTCACTTCGGCCTTTTTGCAGGAGGCAAAGATTGTAGTCAGATACTTGAGGATTCCACTGGCTGAACCTTTTTGAGGGGATGCCCTAGTAGCAGGGGAAGCCCTGGCATCTTCTCTTGTTCTTGCCGGTGCCTCGGTACTGGAGGACGGCGAGGGAGAAGCCTGCACACTCGACTTTTGAGGCATCTGAGGCCTCAAGGGGAGATGCTCCACATGTTTCACAAACTCAATCCCGGTGACTTTCTCAATCACAAACATTAGGTAAGGAGCATATCCACATCACCTGTTGGGAGTGCAAGATATGTTCACCATGTCATTCCAAATGTATTCCGCCACATCAAATTGGCGGTCCTTGCTTATGACCCTCATCAGAGTCCGGAGGTATCCTTGCACACTCCCAGCATCTCCATCCTTGGGAGCAATTGTCTTCCTCAAAACTCTGTTCAGCCCCACAAAGAATGGCTTCATGTTTTTGGTGGAGGGAGGGTTGAACTTTGAGTTTGGCTCATATAGGAACTTCATTTTATCCTTCTCAATGACACCTATGTTGTGTATGATCAAGCAGTCAGATCTTGAGGTGTCAAGGTGAAGCAGGCTAGCAAAATATTCTTGAGTAATATTGTACTTGAATCCATGAGTCATCCAAGTGACACTCTCCTCATCTTCACTAGAGAAGTGACAGGTTGCAAAGAACTGCGCAATTACTTCATCATTCCAGTTATTCCTGAAGGCGAAAAGATCCTTCAGGCCATGCCTCTCAATGGCTTCCACTACCTCAGTGAAAGGTGAGCAGCCCTTCTTCTCAAAATGTGCCCAATCAATCCATTGACTGTGCACAACTGGTGTCTTCATTGGAAGATACAATGATTTGTAGAAATCAGCATGGAAGTTGCACCATAATCTTCCATGAATAGCTTGCTTCGGTCGCCATACCAATCATTGCTTCTGAATTTTGCCGCCGAATCACTGCCCTTCCCGTTGAACTTCTCTTTCGTGGGGTCACGGACCCCTTCACTCGAAGCATGCAGTTTTAATGGGCCAACTGGACCCGTAGCAATCCCTTTGCCTTTGCCCTTTGCTTGGCGAGGGCCACTTGATGATGTAGCTGCCTTGGAGACTGGCTTCTTTTCCAACACCTTCCTCCGAGCCTGAGGAGGGGATGGAGCTGGCTCGGAGGATCTTTCTTGGCGCTTCTTGCCAAGACCCGTCGAGGTCCGAGGTGCCACCTCGTGGTCCATCTCGGCCTCAAAGTCGGAGACATCATTGCCCGAGCTCGACATGACCTGAGAATGAGTGGCATGATTGAGAATGAATGATACATGGCATAGGTATGGAAGGATAGCAAGGAATTGCATTGAGGAATTGAGAAGTTAGGTTTTGAGTTCAGATAAATCGGACTTCTCTGGTGTACAGGCACGGACTAGTCCGGGGATATCGGACTTGTCCATGCATGGACCGGACTAGTCCGGTATTCAAACTCAAAAACCTAGGAAACTAGACAAATGGTGATTCCTAATGCACAACAACATTAGAATAAACGTATTACATCAAGAGAGCATGTATATAGCAAGGAATTCTAGGCTATTTGATCAACAATGAAGAAATTAGGAATTTCTAGGGTTTGAGTGAAAATTACCAAAGAATTCGATTGATGCTCGAAGAGAAGGGTGTTGAAGTCCGGACTTGTCTGTGAACTTCAATCTTCGAGAAAGGATGCTTGATCTCCACCCAAATGCGGATCTTTTTGGTAGAGGGGACGCAAAATCACCTTGGGAGCTTGAGTGGAAGAGAGAGAGAATGCGTGAGGCAAGAGTGGAGGTGAATGAATTAGGGTTTGGCGGCGGCTAGGTTTATGGACACGGAAAATCAGACAAGTCTGGAGATGACCGGACTAGTCCGAACTTTTCCAGAGGACTATATCGGACTAGTCCGTTGTGTGCCGTACTAGTCCGGCCTAACCGGCACTCTGCGGACCAGTCTGCACGGGCGGACTAGTCCAGGTAACCACGGACTAGTCCGTGGTCACCAGGAGAGAATTGCTTAGCCCATTCATATATATTTGAAGGTACATATTTAGAGAATAGAGAGGCAAAACAAATCAAATAATCTTAATGAATATGACCAGTAAGCATACAACAATCAAGCAATGATCATAATTCATCAAGATTTAGTAATTGACATAGTTTTTCGGAGAAAATTGAGAGAGATGATTTTTACAATCCAATCAACATATTTGAAGAATTCATACAGGTATGCAACATTTCAAGCCACACTCCGAGCATCAAGGATATTTAGTTCATTTCAGAGTTCACAAAAATGCTTTTCATCATGTGACTTGGTGAATATGTCGGCCAATTGCTTTTGAGTGTTGACATGTGAAATGGCTATGTCTCCTTTCATGGCATGATCTCTCAAAAAGTGATGTCTTATATCTATGTGTTTAGTTCTGGAGTGCTCAACTGGGTTGTGGGCAATTTTGATGGCATTTTCATTGTCACAAAGAAGTGGAATATTGTAACCATAGTCCCTTAGAGTTTGTCGCATCCAAAGGAGTTGTGCACAACAACTCCCGGCTGCAACATACTCTGCCTCGGCTGTGGATAAGGCAATGGAATTTTGTTTCATGGAGGACCAAGAAACTAAGGATGTCCCTAGGAATAGGCATGTACAGGAGGTGCTTTTTCTATCTACTTTGCACCCGACATAATCTACATCGGAGTAACCAATGAGATTGAATTTTGAGCCTTTTGGGTACCAAAGACCAAGGTTGGGTGTATGAACCAAATATCTCAAGATACTTTTTACAGATGTCAAGTGACATTCCTTAGGATTGGCTTGAAATCTTGCACACAAACATACACTCAACATAATATCTGGCCCAGATGCACATAAATAAAGTAGAGATCCAATCATGGTGCAAAATACCTTTTGGTCGACGCTAGGTCCATCTTCATTGAGATCCATGTGGCCATTCGTTGCCATTGGGGTTTTTATGGGCTTTGCCTTGTCCATGCCAAACTTCTTAAGTATGTTCTGCGTGTACTTGGTTTGGCTTATGAACGTCCCTTCCTTTTGTTGCCGCACTTGGAATCCGAAGAAGTACTTTAATTCTCCCATCATTGACATTTGAAACCTGCCTGTCATGATTTTGCTAAATTCCTCACAAAAGGATTGATTAGTTGACCCAAAGATTATATCGACAACATAAATTTGACAAATAAAAAGATCATTGTCAAAATTCTTTGTAAATAGTGTATAATCTACTTTGCCAATATTAAAGCCATTTTCAATTAAGAAATCTCTAAGACACTCATACCAAGCTCTAGGAGCTTGTTTGAGGCCGTAGAGAGCCTTACGCAATTTAAATACGTGGTCGGGGAACTCTTCGTCTTCAAACCTGGGAGGTTGCTCCACGTACACCTCTTCCTTGATTGGTCTGTTGAGGAAGGTGCTTTTCACATCCATTTGATACGGCTTGAAATCATGGTGAGTAGCATATGCAAGTAATATTGTAATAGATTCAAGCCTAGCTACTGGAGCAAAGGTCTCATCAAAATCCAAACCTTCGACTTGTGAATACCCTTTGGCCACAAGTCGTGCCTTGTTCCTTGTGACCACCCTGTCTTCGTCTTGTTTGTTGCGGAAGACCCACTTGGTGCCGACAATGTTTGCATTGGGTCATGCCACAAGTTCCCACACCTCGTTCCGCTTGAAGTTGTTCAATTCTTCTTGCATTGCCACCACCAAGTATGGATCCTTCAATGCATCCTCAACCCTGCGTGGTTCCAAAAATGATACAAACGAATAGTGCTCACAAAAGTTAGCTATGCAAGATCTAGTGGTTACTCCCTTTTGGATGTCACCGATGATATTGTCGATTGGGTGATCCCTTTGGACGCATTGTTGTACTCTTGGGTGTGGCATTTGAGGAGTTGTATCTTCATGATCATCTTCTTCTCCCCCTAAGTGATTGCCTTCGTTGACTTGTTGATTATCTTCGTATTCTTGTGGTTGATCTTGTGCTAAAGCTGCCCCTTGCTTGTTGGTCTCTTCTTGTGGTTCATCTTCCTCATGTACGTGTGGAGGTGGATCTTGTGGTCGAACTTCACCTAGAGCCATTCTTTTCAATGCTTGACAAGGATCTTCTTCTTTACCTAGTTCACATGGATCAACTTGCTCCTTTTGGGAGCCATTAGTCTCATCGAACACTACGTCACGTGCTACTTCAACAAGTCCGGAGGTCTTGTTGAAAACACGATAGGCGTAAGTGTTCGAATCATAACCAAGCAAGAAACCTTCATCGGACTATGAAGCGAACTTTGAGGTCCTAAGCTTCTTGTTCAAGATAAAACATGGAGAACCGAAAACTCGAAAATATGAAATATTTGGTTTGTTACCGGTGAGTAGCTCATATGATGTTTTCTTGAGTAGTCGATTTACGGCGTGACAAGTGGTGTTAATTGCTTCTGCCCAAAATTGATCCGAGGTCTTGTACTCATCGAGCATTGTTCTTGCCATCTCTATGAGTGTTTGGTTCTTTCTTTCGGCAACTCCGTTTTGTTGTGGGGAGTACGACGCTGAAAATTCGTGCTTTATGCCTTCTTCGTCAAGGTACTCCTCCACTTGTGTGTTCTTGAACTCCGTGCTGTTGTCGCTTCGAATATTCTTGATTGTCAATGAGAATTCGTTTTGAGCTCGCTTGAAGCACTTCTTGAGTATTCCTTGTGTTTCTGACATATCATGCAAAAAGAAAACCCAAGTGAAGTGAGAAAAATCATCAACGAAAACTAAACCATATTTGTTACCGCCGATGCTTATGTAGGAAATTGGACCAAATAATTCCATATGTAGTAGCTCGAGTGGTCTCGTTGTAGTCATGACGTTTTTGGCGGGGTGAGGTGTTCCAACTTGCTTCCCGGCTTGACAAGCGCTACAAGGCATGTCTTTCTCAAATACAACATCCTTTAAACCTCGGATGTGATCGCCTTTGAGGAGTTTTTGAAGGTTCCTCATACCAACATGTGCTAGCCATCTATGCCACAGCCAACCCATGTTGGTCTTTGCAATCAAGCATGTGTCAAGTTCAGCTTTATCCCTGTTGAACTCAACAAGATAAAGCTTTCCCTTTAACATACCCTTGAATGCAACGGAACCATCACTCCTCCTAGAAACGGTCACACCCTCGTTAGTGAACAAGAAATTATAACCTTTGTCACATAATTGAGATATGGACAGCAGGTTATAATCTAAGAATTCAACATGTAAAACATGAGAAAGTGTGTGTTTAGAGGATATTGCAATTTTACCGGTACCGAGCACCTTTCCTTGACTATTATCGCCAAAGTAGATGCCCTCGTTTGGGTCCTCATTCTCTTCATATTCCACGAACATTCTTCTTTCCCTGGTCATATGGTTGGTGCAGCCACTGTCTAGCACCCATTTAGATCCACCGGAGGAATAGGTCTGCAAAAACAAATCAAGCTTTGGTTTTAGGTACACAAGCGTGCTTGGGTCATTGGAGGTTAGTTACAATACATTTGGGCACCCACACATGATACTTGGTGTTCCCATGGCGTGGCCCAACATAATGAGCATAAACCTTGCCAAAATTATTTCTCATTAACACATACGAGGCATCAAAAGTTTTAAACAATAACTGGTTTAATACATAGGAGGGAAACTGTAAACTTTTAATTGTACTATATCTAAGCCATACAAGTTTGCAATAATTCAATATATCATATTCTTCTGACTTCTTCAGTATTTACTACATCATGACACAGAGAACAAGTGGTACTCTATTACCGCGAGGGACGGTGATTGCAATCAGGACACACCCGGACTGCATGATACATACACACTTTTGGAAGTGCCAGCGAGTACTTACAGCAGTACCTACCTAACACTTTAGCACTAGTCGTATATGGCCACCTTTCACAAGAGACCCCCATATCGAAACAAGCCTTCATCCCGAGCAAAATGGCCTTCTACACGAACATGTTGAAGTTGCCCGCTAGAAGAGACTTCACCTTTTGCCTTCGCATCTCCATTCAAGGACGGCAGGGAAGCTTCGACACCACAGTCGTCAAGTTACATCAGTTTATTGGGCCCCATTAACCCATTATTCAACCGGTACAGTTCAAACATGCCCAAGCAGGGCCGCACACGGCTCGATCCTTAACCGACACAGGCAGGGCTATGCGATCGAGATCACATCTCGTCGCTTCCTATCCACCCCTGTCCGGTCTCAAATTCAGGTTCATATCTCGAGTGTTTGCTATATCAACCCTTTGTGAAAAGTCCTACATCACTCGCGAGTAGATTCCAACTACTCGACTTCTACCGGATTTCCTATACATTAGCCAAGTAGTTACTACAGGTCAAACTGTAACCCGTTCCAACCAACCCCTGGAATTTGTGGTCATGCAAGTGGAGTATCAATCACCCTATACGTAATGCACATATGAAACTTAAGACGTAATGTGAGAAATACTGCAAAACTATGTAAAGCCTTTAAATGCAAACAGGGGCTTGCCTTAGTTTGCGACTCTATAACAATGTCAGTCGTTAGGGCTTGGTCTTCCTTCGAAGAGTCCGCCATGGAACTTCAAGCTGGACACTCTTGCCTTCTCCTCCAAGCGAAGCTCCTCATCGATCACCTACCATCACGTTCCTACCGACATGATATGCATATAAGTACATAATGTAATATACTTCAGATTAAACAAGTTAAACAACTCTAAGACTAGTGAGACTCACTAGAAGGAAGAGGTATGCCTTTGTTGTTTGGATAAACAAAGGATGGATTCAAGTGGTCATAGTAGTATCGAGATGTGAATTGAAAGGTGCAAAGAAAGCACACATTGCAACTAGGCACTCAACACTCGACGCTATGCCACTCAAGGACGATAAAGCTGAATGGTGTGGAAATGTTGGACTGGTAGTGTAAGGATAACTAAGGAATCAAGGGGGGACATCGAAATCTTAAGTTATGAGTGAACTGTGCAACAAGAGGTCACGACCAAGAAGGCGACCAATGAAGTTACACAAACTCATTAAAGAGTAAACCTAATTAAGTGACTAGTGTGGTCGCAGGGTTCTGAATTAGGATGAATCGATGTGAAACCGTAGCAACACTTGGAAAAGAAGTGAGATAGGAATTGCTTGGACTCAAAGAGTTATAACAAACCCTGTTAACCTGATGTGAGTACCAAGACAACATTCAAAGGACCTTTAGGTGAATCAGTCGCTATGACTATCTTCACAAGCATCGTCCAAGTTCATACATGACACTATTGCAGTTTCCTTTGCAAGATTGACCAGATGAGCTCGATGAACTCCTGGAACTCGAACTTAAGGCATTATTAGGTCGTGACAACGTGCTTTGCCATCTCAGGAAGATCATCTCATCGACATTCATATCGACCCGTACTCGTCCATGGTGGTGAGCAGAATCCCGAACACCACCTTATGAGTCACAAGGTTAGTGATGTTGACTCGATCGTCGGCAAGCGACTTGATGAACCTGTCGTCGATGAAACGGCACACCTAGTTAAGCAATTCTATAGACGGTTAGGAAACATCGTCGACACGAACAAGAAACCCTTATCCAAGGTTCCCCTTGGTCTAGTTTTCCTTATTGGTCGCAACATTCTCGCATTACTCAGCCACAGATCATTGATGATCACCAACATCCGTGGTTTGACCTAGAAGGCATGTTCTCAAGCACCTTGGCTACACCTAGGACTCAACCACCCTCACATCGAGTAAAACCTAATTTGGCTTGACAACTATTGTACGACGAGTCGTTCTTGTGTTTCAGCACCACACACATCACAAGCATCCTTCATCTCGATGTCAGGGCACGATGACGGCTCGGAGCATCACGACAACGTCATGTGGTCAACGACGTCGACGCGGCTCATGGTGGAGCATCACGGGCACGCACGGATAGGCCAACGTGATACAAGCGACAAAGGAGGTCAACTTGGGGATTTCTATAGGAATGATATCAATGGGGAAAATGGACGTATGGCTTGACGACCCATGAGTACCATTAGCGATCATGACGAATGGACTTCGGTGACGTCAAGCAAGGAATTTTAGGGCAAGGCTCACCTTGTAGGAATTTTCTCAAGCACCTTGGCTACACCTAGGACTCGACCACCCTCACATCGACTAAAACCTAATTTGGCTTGACAACTATTGTACGATGAGTCGTTCTTGTGTTTCAGCACCACACTCATCACAAGCATCCTTCATCTCGATGCCAGGGCACGATGACGGCTCGGAGCATCAAGACAACGTCATGTGGTCAACGACGTCGACGCGGCTCATGGTGGAGCATCACGAGCACGCACGGATAGGCCAACGTGATACAAACGACAAAGGAGGTCAACTTGGGGATTTCTATAGGAATGATATCAATGGGTAAAATGGACGTACGGCTTGACGACCCATGAGTACCATTAGCGATCATGACGAACGGACTTCGGTGACGTCAAGCAAGGCATTTTAAGGCAAGGCTCACCTTGTAGGCATTTTGCCGAATATCTTGGGTGTGTATTTGATTCTGTCGCTTCATCACCATTCAAAGGGTATCTTGGCACATATATTGGTTGATTGCCACACCATTCTACCCCTGCATTACAGACCAGTTCTAAACATCAACAAAGTTGGTTCTTTCCTCGTGAACATTTCAACGAACACCTTGGCTGCAGCACTGTTCAACTAATCTTTGCACAAATCAGAGCTAACCTTGGACCAGTTGTCGATACCATTGTGTCAAAGTCGTGTTCCCGAATTTCATCCATCACCCCAAACATTCGCCTTGCTTCCAGGACATAGCCACGGCGCGGAACATCGCAATGATGTCGAGGGGGGGGCAGACAGGCACGGCCACGGCACACGAGTGAGCAGTAAAGCACAGCAAGGAGCTCGACCATGGTGGCAATGGCGCACGGTAAAGTGCAGCCAAGGCGCGCTGGAGCAGGAGCAGATGGGGGTCGGGCCGGCGAGCAGCAATGGAGCAAGGCGCATGTGGCGGTGGGCGGCACGGGTGCTTGAGCATAGCCTCGGCAGGACGGCGCAACACACACGAGCAGGGCGACGGCCATCGCACGGCGGCCATGGACGCGAGCTAGGAGGGCTGGCTTGGTGGACGGCAGGGAGCTCCATGGCGGCCGCGCTAGGGCTGAAGGGACGCGCGGCCGTGGGGAAGTGAGTTGCGCTCGTCGGGGGCAGAGGTGGGTGCGTCGGGCGAGCTGGGACACGGGCCAGCGGCGGGCAGCTTTGGGCGCTAGGGCACGGCGCTGCAGGCGGCCGGGAGGAGGAGCGCAACGTGGCGCGAGCAGAGCCGGATGGTCGGCGAGGGAGGCGCGCGGGCCGACGGTCGTGTGGGGTGCCGGAGGGAGGCAGACAGCGAGGAGGACGCCGCGGCGGCCAAGAGGTGGCGAGGTGCCTTGGTGCAGGGGTCAGAGGGAAGAGCGGGACTGGAAGCGGGAGTGCTTCCTCGCTGCGTTCGGGCGGCTATGGATAAGAACCGAGAGAGGAAGAAGCGAACATGGTTTTGTGGCCATGATGATAAACATGAAATGTGGGACCCACTCTCCCTCCTCCCTTCTTCTTTCCAATTTCAAATAGAGCTAGCAAACATGCTTCAAAAATATTCAACTTTGGCCCAACGACTAAATAAAATGTGAAGAATTTTATGGTGCAATCAGATTTCAGAACTGAGCAAGTTGAATTTTTACTCAGGTTTGAATTTGAATTCAAGTGGTGATACTTGACTCAATGAAATAAATAGTAGATTAGGTTCAAAAATCCTGAAACTTTGAAATTAACCTTTCTGAACCATAAGGGACCTCAGGAAAAATTTCGAGTTGATTGGGACAAGTTTAAGTACAAAGTTTAAATTTGATGTCGAATTTGATTAAACTCTCAGTACGTGTCCAATAAATGGAAAACGTGCTTAATTTTTTTTTTGAAACTTTACTGAGAGACAATTTGGAATATTAGAAGGTCATGGAAAACTTTACAGCCATAGATTTGAATTTTTTTGAATGTCCCATTTTAGGGTTGGAATAATTCCTTTTTCTTTCTCTCTCTTTTGTTTTATTTTCTCCTTTAATTTTTCATTGAAAATGTGAATACATGGAAATTAAAGATTTTACACCTTAAGTCCCAATATACATTAGCACCCAGGTTCTATATGCAAAATTTTAACACGTCCCTATTTTTAGTGAACATTTGTTAACTCATATGGTTCATGTGAGTTTGGATTTCCAAGTCCATTTTCAAAATTTTTAATTTCGCATTTTTGCATTTTTGTTCTTCCGAAAAGGGGGTTTTACATTAGTCGACCACAAAAACTTGGCCCAAACGGAGCCAGGAGAGGTTCAGCCAAACCCTAGGATCGACCGACTCCTTCGCGCCGCCCGCATTTTGTTTTTTTTTTTGTGTCGACTCTTCTCTCTTATCCCAACAAAAATCTCGGTGCTATCGCGTCGTTCCCCGCTTACTTAAGGACCAGAACAGAAAGGGAATCTTGCACCTCACAGAAAAACAATCGTCTCCTCTTTTCCCATCCAAGTCATTGCCGAGAAGAACTTGTCCCTCATGGTTCCTCTAGCTCAAC
The DNA here is from genome assembly GCA_036927565.1 of Tuctoria greenei. NCBI lineage: Eukaryota > Viridiplantae > Streptophyta > Magnoliopsida > Poales > Poaceae > Tuctoria > Tuctoria greenei. Next base: position 35,635,618 of record JAYESD010000004.1, read on the forward strand.
CTTCAATCTGAGTGGAGACATTGTGCTGGCCAATGACAACACCACCCTCGCATTGGAGTCCATCATGGCATTATATGCTAAACCTCTCACCATGATCCTGCCGCCGAAGTTGACTCCACGTGGGCGCAACACCACACCTCATCATGCTGCCCGATCGCTCTCCCCTCGAAGGATGGCCATGAAGTCGTCGACACCTACCCATCAGCCAACTATGGCTGGCCTTAAGCTAGTCAATACCCTTCTTTTTTCCTGAGAAAGACGAGTCTCTCCCAAAGATGCAGCCCAACGAGGATTTTTTTTACACTTTGAAGACCAAGAACGGTGATGTAGTAAGCCACCACTACAAGTCACCTACATGTTCCTCACCAGAACGTATGGGAGACTGCCTAATTATCCACGGGGTGTGCAAGCCTGAAGGAGGCTATGCAAAAGGATTTTTCAAGCGCGTGGATAATATGGCGATGGAGGAGTTGATGGGCTGGTCGCCCTCCAACATTAGGCGACACCTCTCGCCGCCTATCATCAAGGGGCCACCTGGCCAATTAGAGGACACCAACGGGAAATCTCCTCATGCCCCTAAAGTGGCACAACGTTCTAAGGTGTTAGCTTTTCTATATTTAGAGAACAAGAAGCTATCTGACTTAGTGGCTGAAGGGCGCATCAAGAGGGCGGAGCTGAAGGATGAACAAATCTCACTACCAGGATTCCGGTTTATTGCAACGAAAAAAATCATTGCAATAGGTCGAAATTCGTTGCAATAGGTTGTTGTCACAACGAAATAGAACGTCGCAATAGTTTTTCCGACTCGTGGCGATAACAGCCGTGGCAATAGGTTATTGCTACGACTTGACATCCGTGGCAAATAGTATGGTATTGCGACGACTCCACGTTGGTGGCAAATAGTATGATATTGCAACGGTTTAACGTATTGCGACGATTTAATGTATTGCGACAAAAATATCGGTGTTGCAACGATGTCACATTCGTGGCAAAAAGTATGGTACTGCAACGACTCCACGTTCGTTGCAAATAGTATGGTATTGCAACGGTTTAACGTATTGTGATGATTTAACGTAATGCAACGATAATAACGGTGTTGCAACGATGCCACATTCATGGCAAAAAGTATGGTATTGCAACGACTCCACGTTCGTGGCAAATAGTATGGTATTGCAACGGTTTAACATATTGCGATGATTTAACGTATTGCAATGAAAATAATGGTGTTGCAACGATGCCACATTTGTGGTAAAAAGTATGGTATTGCAACGACTCCACGTTCGTGGCAAATAGTATGGTATTGCAATGGTTTAACGTATTGCAACGATTTAACGTATTGCAACGAATAGTATGTTATCTGCGACGATTTCACATCTGTGGCAATAAGTACGGTATCGCGACGTTTTCATACTCGTGGCGAATAGTATGGTATCGCGACTTTTCCACATTTGTGGCGAATAGTACGGTGTTGCAACGATTTCACATCCGTAGCGAATAGTACGGTATGGCAACGTTTTTACATTCATGGCAAATAGTATGGTGTTGCAATGATTCACATCCGTGGCGAATAGTACAGTATCGCGATGATTTCACACTCGTGGCGAATAATATGGTATCGCGACGTTTTCACATCCGCGGCGAATAGTATGGTATCGTGACGATTTCACACTCATGGCGAATAATATCATATCGCGATGTTTTCACATTCGTGGCGAATACTACAGTGTTTCAACGATCTCACTTCCACGGCGAATAGTACGGTATCACGACGATTTCACACTCGTGGCGAATAATATGGTATCGCGACGATTTCACAGTCGTGGTCAATAATACAGTATTGCAACGATTTCATGTTCATGGCCAATAGTACGGTATTGCAACGATTTCAAAACCATGACAACAGTATTGTATTGCAATGATTTCTGATGTGTGGCAATAGGTTCATAATGCAACATATTCAAATCTGTTGCAACAGGGTCGTAATGCGACGTTCTTTGGGTGGTGGCAATAGCAGTCTAGTGCAACGCTTTTTTCATCGTAGCCAAATGTTTGTAGTGCAACGTTTTATAATTTGTGGCAATAGCTAGCTTCCTATTGCAACAGTTTATTTTTGTCGCAATAATCTGTCAATGCCACGTTTTATAATTAGCGGCACTAGAATCCTAATGCACCAGGTTTGAAAATTAGTGGCAACAGAATCAATTTATTCGCACACGATACGTCTGTCGACTTAACAACAAACATCCAACAATTGATGCAATGCTCAAGGACCCTTGTGTCGTTGCGAGACGATGTTATTTACAGTTTTTTCAGTTTGCAACATTGCACCCATTAAAATAGTACCGCGACGAGTTGTAGTATTAGGAAATGTTTCTTGAACATCCGGCTTCGACTTGGTGCGAGCAGGAGCCTTTTGTTGAGTTGCTGCTAGCCGTTGTCGATTTTGCAAGCTCTCCATCATTCTACGCATGTCTGCTAGCTGCTTTTCTTGCCGTGCAGAATTGGCTGCCATCTGATATTGTAAAGCCTGTACTTCCTGGTTGAGCTGTTCATTTGCCTGGATGAAGCCGTCCATATGGGAGGTGATATGATCATTTCTTCCTTCCAACTCTTGCACCTGAAAGCCGAGGTCTCCATTTCTATTTTGAAAGGATTGAACTTTCTAGCTGAGCTTGTCAGAACTCTGGATACGCTGTCTTTCAGAAACATTAGGTTTAGCCATATAACCACGCCCCCGAAACTGTGATCCTCCAGAACCAGTTGCGGATATATAAGTAAGCTGGAAGATGTTGTTTCTTTCCTCATCTGGGATTGGGACTCCCAGCTCAGCTTCCTTGACGCTGATTTGGGCACGTGCCTGGGTCTATATACAAAAAGAAAAGTCACATGTACATTGCAAATATTTATTTAAATGGGGGCTGTTTGAAGTGTTTCTCACATGTACAGCTTCTGCCTGCTCGTTTGCCCATTGACCGTTCTTCACATGGCTTGTCTCCCACAGTTCTATGTCATCGGGTTCTTTTCCGGTCTCTGGGTCTCGCTACATCAAATACAAGTAAAATTTGATTGACTGATTGCAGTGCAAAGTAAAAGGATGATTTAGTTTTCATACCTTCTCGCAACTAAGTTGGGCGTAGGATTTCGAGCCAAGCAAGTGTTTTGTCTTTTGAGTACTTCGATTTCGTGAATTGGTTCTGCTTATTGACTGCAATTTTAAGAATTAATTTCACGAATGGGTGTTATCAAATAGTTTTTGTAGGATATGATGGTATCACAAAGCTAGCTGACCTTGAATCGCTCGGACCAAAAATAGTCCATAAGAGCCAACCAATCGGAATCTGCTACGTCAATAGGCTTGTTTTGTATACATTCCTCATCGGTCGAATACTTATTATAGGTAGCATGCAATGTTGATCGCCACCCCTTGTAGCGCTCACCAGCAATCTTCAATATTTTTCTTCTGGTATCATCTGTGTCCTCCAAGTCCCAGGCATTTTGTACATTGTATATCACACTGTCATAAACTTACAAGATGGAGGTCGCTAGAAAAAAAATACTTATGTGGGGTGTCACAACACTAACCAGAAAGTCTCTCACTATATCGCTCTTCGGAGTATCGCCAACCTCTGCCCACTTCCTTACACCAGCGAGGGGTGCATTTTTTGTTGTTGTAATAACCACATCATCGACAAAGTGCCGCTGATTAGGACCAACCGCAGCACCCAACCTATCAGACCACTGAATTTGTAGCTTCTGATTTTGATCATTCGTTCTACTTGCAGATGCTAGATAGCGCAATTTGGCAACCTTAACTCCTTTAGCCACCCCTCTTCCAAACTTCTTTACTTCTGTTAGTGTTATTTAAACGGTAAATGTTTAAAGAAAATTAGCAACTGACCAGGCCTAGTATCATGTACAAATAGTGTGAAAGAAGAAGAAGTCTGATGTTTTACCATCTTCAGGACGAGTGCGGCAAATACGAGCGTGGGAACACTGCATCGCAACAGCATTTTGCTCCATATTGGGCGATGCATCGACTTGTTGACTTCTTTGTTGCTGTTCATACCCTACAATCAGGCATCAGGCAGTAGTCAGTGGCGCTACAGCACCAGTAGTACTGCAGGGGATTTTCAGCCTAGCTGCGAAGCAGGCAAGACAGTAGTTGGCGATGCTAGAGAAAGAGAGGGTTCGCCGGATGCTCATCCTCTGCAGTACTGCCAGTTCGGTCTAACCGACATCAGCAGGAGCACTTCTCGAGGCAAATTGGTGGCAGGGCGAGTCATGGACGTCAGCGGTATTAGCAGGTAGAGGATGCAAGACAGATGAGGCGGGCAGCTTGCGATGTTTAACAAAGCTAGGGTTCGGTCTGGCAGTGCAGTGACCACATTTAAGTCAGAGGATTGACGTCCAGATCACACCGGTGATATCATGTGACTTACGTTTTTACTGCAGGCGATGCAGTAAAGATCCAACGATGTGATTCTGTTGGATCTTTACTGCATCGCGTGCAGTAAAAACGTATAAGTAAGGTGATCTACGTCCATTGATATCACCTTGGAGCAAGTCTTGAGGCTAGGAGGACAGTGTGACGAATCTAGGAATTAAATTTAGGTGGATTGCATACTGATATTTTGCTCTGCATGTTAGCATCTCGCCCTAATGTGCTAGAACGCATACATGAATATAATCTTGCGTTTATTACCAGACATCAGCAACGCATTTGGCAGTGTAAAAAACAGAATTGAGATCATATAAGCAGCAATGAACCCTCATGTACATGCATCTCTATACTATATGATACTAACATTTCTTAGTGGACAGGGGTTAATGATATTGGACTATTTTTTCCAGGGTATGCCATGTCATATGGGGCATAGCATGTAGGTATGCCATAATGGCCAGGAGTTTGCGGGCGGCGGGGTCATCATGGCACGCGAACGATGGGACGTGGAGATGGAGGGAGACGCGTCGGGGAGGATAGTGAAGTGACTACCAGCAGGGCGTGGGCGCCGGCCGGTGCCGGAGTGACCAGCAGCGACATGGGTTTTCGGGCGGCAGGGTCATCATGACACGCGAAGGATGGGACGTGGCGATGGTTGAGGGAGACGCGTTTCTGAGGACACTAAAGTGAGCAGCAGTAGGGCGTGGTCGCCGGTGCCGGAGTGGCAGCAACGAGAGAGCCCAGCGTGTGCGTGTAGGCATCAATAAATCACGCCATCACATATACTCACCAGCAGGGCGTGGGCGCCGGCCGGTGCTGGAGTGACAGGCGGGGACAGGGGTTTGCGGGCGGCGGGGTCATCATGACACGCGAAGGATGGGACGTGGTGATGGTGGAGGGAGACTCGTCGGGGAGGACAATGAAGTGAGCAGCAGCAGGGTGTGGTCGCCAGTGCCGGAGTGGTCGGCGGTGAGAGAGCCCATCGTGCGTGTGTAGGCATCAATAAATCACGCCATCACATATACTGATTAACTGTTAACTGGGACTAGGAAACTACAATCGCAATGCTAAAATATTTAGTAGAGCCCGGTACATATTTGTACTCGTAGTACCAGCATGGGATGACGAATCTTGGGGTTCCTGAGCATCAGGTGCTGCAATATTCTCTGCATACGATGCAAAGGAATTAACATGTTCTAAATATGTCTATTTTGATAGTAAACACATTTATAGTTATACCAGGTGCTTGTTGCCCATCACATTTACTTGTAGACGACATGACGGTTTGGTGTATTGTTCCTAAAGTAAAGAGTATATATAGTAAGTAACAGTGATAACGTCATATTACACGAGGATGTGTATTTTAGATCGGGCGGTGTGGTTGCTATGAACTGAAATTTTTTGTTTTGAACGGAGGAATTAGAAATGAAGGAGTAGGAAAAGAACCGTACAATCCGAGAATGAAAAACAAGAAAAACGTGTATAAACAGTGGGAACTGAAAATCTTAGGAATACAAGTTTGGAACACAGGAATGAGGGTACAACATTGGGAGTGGTTGATAAGATAACACTGGTTTCATTTACTTCTAAATCAAGAAATTACATAGTACATGCGGTTTTTAATAGTTATCTTTCCTGACATGGAAATGTACTAGAAATACACTACCATAAACTGTCGGAGCGACATTTATTTCGGGGCAGAGGTGTAGTGTATTTTATATATGAAGACAAGTAGAATGCAATAAGATGCTAGGGTAAAATAAAAAGATGAATCGACTGTAGGATGCAGATCTAACGATTGAGGATAGTTGATTCTACGATTGCACCATTAATCAGATTTTATACTAGACATTCATGAAACATAAGAGCATATAAGGAGTTGGGACGACAACTAGGAATGAACTGGCTGCAGCTGTTGGGACGACACTTAAAGCGATAAGGAGGGAGTAGCTCTATAAAAAGACGGCATGGATCGTGTAGAACTTACGTAGCACAAAACTGGAGTTCGGGATGTCGCAGGGCAGGGTCCGCAATGAAGAGGTTCGGTAGAGCCCGTCAAACTTGGTCGCTCGACGTTGTACCCACAGTCACCACCACCACTCACACGGGAATTTCATAGGAATGCAAGTTTGGAACACAGCACTAAGCGGAGAACATGTGTGCCGAGAACGGAAGCCACTGAGAGATTAGAGGGAGACGCACATTTATATTCATCGTGGCTAGCTACAAATCGGCGGGACTGGAATTTTGGGCGCACGGAGTGAAGTTTCAATTGTGAAAATCTCAATTGTGCGCGCCAAGAAGAACGAAAATTTTTCGAGGGCATGAAGAATTTGGCGCCATGCCCCTCTGCATGCATGCAATCGTGATTAAATTCATGTAATGTCGCGACGATTCTTGCACATGGTTTTACTCTTCACCGGTGCGTCTACCTAGAGCTAGAGGGGTAGACCTCTTCGGACTGCTGCCTCGCCGTGGGACCGCTACCTGCCATTCATCTTTGTTTTCATGGAGATGTAAAAGCAGTCATGTGGTAGTGGGACATTCCAAAAAAATACGAACAAAAATATGAATCACCAAATGTATCATTGTGCTAATGCAAACAACATGCAAATACAGAACACCCAAGTCCACAAAAGGAGGACGGCAAATCAATGGTATAGTAAAAGGTAAACAATCAGCATTTTATATATAACATTTATCACAATGAAATGATAACATATACAGAGTATGTACTACGACAAAGAAAAAATTCCACTGTGATGTCTAATCTTCAGGCCGTTGATCCAAAGTCGCCTGTGATATGAGTATCACAAGTACATACGATATATATATCAACAATTTCATCAGATATTAGTTACAACGGAAAAAGTACTTTTCATGCACCTGTTGCATCTGGCGATGGACTAGTTAGCAATTTAGATGACGTAATTTCCTAATCAAGTTAACTATGCATCATGTCTGTTGTTAGTTCTATTACTTGTAAGGATAATGTTTACCGGATTTCATTTATTCAGCCACATGAAATATAGACGGTCCCAAGTTACAAACATATAGGAGATGTTTTCGATAAAAGAAGTTTTTCGATACTGCATATATAGAACACATTGTTCATGAACATAAAGACATATTTCATTAACAAACAAGTAATAGGAAAACACGTAGTAGACAGCAAGAACAAGATAAACTACACCTAATACTACTCTACTCAGGGATCACGAAATAGACAAACTACTCCTAATACTACTCTACTGGGAGAAAACCACGTCCTCCTCCTCCGTCGATGCCGCCTCCTCCGCCTCCGCCGCCGGTGCTACCTCCTTCTCCTCCTCCTCTGCTGCTGCCGCCTCCGCCTCCGCCACCGCTGCCGCCTCCTCCTGCTCCTCCTCCGCTACTGCCGCCGACTCCATAGCCGCGTCCACCTCCGCCTCAAGAGACGCCTCCTGCTCCACCTCCTCTGCAGCTGCCGCTGCCCAAGCCGCCTCATACTCCTCAACCTCCGTCACAGTCCGAAGCTTCCCGGCGACGCGGTGCAGAATCTTCAGGAGGCCCTCTACCCCAGCAACCTCCGCGATCGTGTCATGGAGGGTGTTGAGACGACCGGCCACAGTCATTAACCCGTAGCAGTAGTGGTCCGCGGTGTCCATGCTCGTGTGGAGGGGAAGGGTCCCAAGACCCAGACGGCAACACGATCGATCTGTGTTGGAAAAGACCTTCCGCGCCACTGCGTTGAGCGCTAGTGCGCTATGAGCGGTGGCGGACTTGGCGTCGGTGGCCACCTTAAGGCGTCGATCGAGTTCGTCGATGCGGTTGGTGAGGAGTCTAAGAGTCTGCTTAACCCAATTGGGATGAGGAAGTGTAGGCATCGCGGGCGGAGATGCGGACGCCACCATCAGTTCCACCGGCATTGCCGGCGGCGATGGAAATGGAAAAGGAGGTACAGAGGACGTCGATGGGCTAGAGCGCTTCGGTGCGGGGCTACCCATTTGTGTGGCAATGGAGGTGCAGAGAAATAGCGAGAGTTGGTCGATGGTGGCGGGGGGAGAAGTTTAGAGGCTAGGATCTAAGGAGTGGTGCAGCGGAGAAGCAAGAGGACGGTGAGCCTTTATAGCGGGTCGTCGTATAAGCGGGCGTGTCGAGATGATCGGACACTAGAGGAAACCGCGCTGAATTATGAACCGGTCGGTGGCCCCGGCTTCCTAAAAACCGCGGTTTGCATCCTCTCGGTCCCAACAGCTCGGCGCGTCCCATCGGCTTCTGTAGCAGTTTTTTAGGAGTAAATTTACACGCGGGGAAAAAAAATTTTTTCGTTATATAAAAAAAATCCGTCCGTACACACCAATAAGCCAACTTCGTGACCGCGCGTCCGTGCCAGCGGACGCCTTGCAGCGAACGTGGGCCTAGTCCTGCACGCATTACTTTCATTTGGATTAATAACTGCAACTGTGCGCCATGCCTTATAACGTCGGTGCACCGACCTCAACTTTTCGTGGTGGGACTAATCCTTCGCACCTGTTCCATATGTTCTTTTCTTCTCTGTCTGTTGTCTAATACTATTTCTGTTCTATGTTCAACATGCATGTGCGACCTCGATCCACGATCATATTTCATGATGTTATACGTGTGTTTTCTCTTTTTTTTGAAAGATCGTCATGTACTGTTTGTGGTATATATATATATATATGCATGCATGTTAGTGTTGTTAAACATGACCGAGGTGTTTTAATTCTAGCTCTGTCTAACATGCACGGACCGCAAACATGATCAACCAATTACACTACATAAGAAACCCAAATAGGAGACAACAATGGGCGACATATCGGATGTCCATCGATCACAAAGTGATGCGAGACGCGCTTAAAGTCATTGTCTGTCTCCTTTAGCTTTGCAATTACAAATCGAGACGAGCTTCAAACCCTACGATCTTTTGTTTTTGTCCAATTTGCTCGGTTCACTTGTGACAGATTCACACATCACTAAACTTAGAGCACATTCACTTGATTGAAATCCAGAAATTCTAACACACCAGTATTCATTGACACGAATGAACACATATATATTACAAAACACAAGAAATATGTACAAGAACAGAATTGAAGCTAAACATGTACGGGAACTCCTAAAACTACAAAAGAAATAGGTACAAGAACTCCGAAAACTACTCTGTCGGCCCCACCTCCTCCGCCCTCTCCCCCAACTTCTCAAACCACGACAAGCGGTCCTCCTCCTCCTCGTCATCGTCGTCGTGGCGGTCACCGTCATCATCGCTGTCGTCATCGTCGTCGTCATCATCGTTGTCGTCGTCATCAGCATCGTCATCATCGTCGTCCTCCTCCTCCTCCTCCTCCTGCTCCTCCTCCTCCTCCTCGTCCTCCTCCTCCTCCTCCTCCTCCTTCTTCTCCTCCTCCTCCTCCTCCTCCTCCTCGTCCACCTCCTCCTCCTCCTCCAGTGACGATGCAACAGGAGAGTGGGCCGGTTGCTCCGGCTGAGCCGATTGCTCTGGCTGCACCAGTGGCTCCGGCTGCACCGGTGGTGGAACCCCGCCGCGACGGAAGTTCCTCTCCGTCGCCACCACCAGGGCACTACGACCCTCGATGCCGAGCTCTTGGGCCATCGTCCCGGACAAGATGTCCAGGCGATCGGCCACACCCGTGAGGGCGTAGAGGTAGTGGCCGGTGGTATCCAATCCCGGAAACTCGGGAAGGGTACCATGACCCAAGGCGTCCAAGGCCCGAGACGTATTTTTGTACGCATCTCGTGCCATAATGAGGCACTGGTCGTCGTTCACCCTCTCGAGGGAGCTGCAGCATATCCGCTTGCAGGTTGGCTGCCTCGGCGGGCTAGGAGGCGGAAGGTTGGCCATGGCTGTGGTGGTTTGTCGACGCCGGGCTAGGAGGTGGAACGATGGAAGAAAAAGAAAGAGTGCAAAAGTTCTGTGCTTGTACATAACCGATGACGCGTCTTATATATGGTCTGTGCGGAGTAGACGAGGGAGCGGTTCGTTTCCCGTGCATTGAACTCTTTGTAGACCTCGTGCGGCGCAATTAAACCACTGTGGAAGATGATCTTCAGAGATCCTTCCGTCTCTCTTGTATCCATGTGGAACGTCGCGCACGCGTCCCTGCACCACGGCTTCTTAACTTCTCCGCAGACCTCGTGCGGCGCGTCAGTTACTTGGCACACTGAAAAGGCCAGCGGCGAGATCTCCAGCGGGCCCCACCACGGCGGCGCCGCGCGCACGCCCTCGGCGCGAGGAGGAAGAAAGGGTTTGTGATGTTGGTTTTCTTGTTTCGTGATGTTGTTTTTCTTGTTTTGTAGTACTCCCTCCGTCCCACAAAGATAGATGTTTCAGCATTTTTTAGACATAATAGTGGAACATGTAAATGACGCATGTACCCTCAACTTTAACTCTCACCATTGGCTGACATCGAGTTCCTAGATACGGGGAACAGTTCTGGTTGGAGCTGATTGGAGGAATTTAATGTTAGCTTTAAATTACTACACACTTTACATATTAAGAAGGCAATCTTTGTGGGACAAACTTACAAGCTCAAAACCTCCATCTTTATGGGATGGAGGGAGTATTGTTTTATGTTAATGAACTCAATGTCATTGTTCCTCTGTTCCATCTGTTATTTTGTTTTCTATCTGTTATTTAATGAACTATCGGTTCTATATATTTGTATTCTCTGTTAATGAACGACTGTCGCGTACGTGCATTTTTTTGTTGTCAAAGTTGGATTCGATAGGATCATCCATGTTTTTGTATACTGGATCTCGATCCATGCTAGTTGATGTTTCATTGGATGTACTGGATGATCAAAAAGTTTTTGTTTCGTAGGTTGGATTGGACCATCCATGTTGATATTTCATATTATAATATTTATTTATATATTAATTCTTTATTTTACTAATGTATATTAATAATATACAAATAATAAATATGACGATCGTTTTTTCAACAAAAAGAGAAAATACTTGTATAACACCATCAATTTAACATGATCGTGGTTCGAGGTCTTGCACATGCATGTTACACATAGAACACAAATACAAAGTATGTAGTTCATTAGACAACGGACAAAGAAGAAACTAACATATGGAATAGACCAACAACATTGAGTTCAGTAAAATAGAACATTACAAAACAAGAGAAATGTCATCATGAAACAAGAAAATCAACATCACAAATCCTCATCAACAAGTGATCAATCATGCATGAAACATGATGGAGACCTCGCTGGCTCTCTTTCAAAAACATGCATGCATGTCCGACCATCATATATGATCACGACAAAGCATTAATGCTCGGATAGTCAGACGTGTGGCGTACACGTGTTAATTTTCTCTTATGTCGATGGGACGTGTCGAGCCGTTGGGACCGAGAGGATGCAAACCACGGTTTAGAGTAAACCGGGGCCATCGACCAGTTCATATTCCTTTAAGCTGGAGGACTCTGTCCATCCGACCGTGGAGAACCAAACTGCAAAACAGGAAATCGATTGACGCAGATTAATCCAGTCCTGATGTTGTTTTTCTCTTCTTGTTTTTATTGTCTTTCTTTTCTTGTTTTGTGATGCATCGGTTGGAACCGGCCGGAAGTACTTATTACCACTGGCCCTATGCCCCTATACGCGGTGTCATCATTACAATAACTCCCATCGCCCTCGTCGAGCGCACAGTTGCGATACCCTAGAGGATGCAAACAAGAGTTAATTTTCTCTTTTTGTTGAGAGATATATATAGTCATCCAATAATATATATATATATATATATATATATATATATATATATATATAAAATTGTTTGAGGCTCGATGATCATGTTTGGGGCGTATATATAGCATGTGAACATGTCATGAAAGACGACCCTTGATCATGTACATGTCGATGTGAATTATATACACTGGGCCCTTTGGGTGTGAAATTACTCCTAAAAAACTGCCACTAAAGCCGATGGGACACGTCGAGCCGTTGGGACCAAGAGGATGCAAACCGAAGTTTCGAGGAAACTGGGTCACCGACCGGTTCATAATTAATCGCGGTTTCCTCTAGTGTCCGATCATCTCCACACGCCCACTATTAGACGACGACCCGCTATAAAAGCTCACCGTTCTCTTGCTTCTCCGTTGCACCACTCCATAGATCCTAGCCTCCAAACTTCTCCCCCCACCACCGTCGACCACCTCTCGCTCTTTCTCTGCACCTCCGTCACCACACAAATGGGTAGCCCCGCACCGAAGCGCTCTAGGCCATCGATGTCCTCCGAACCTCCTTCTCCATTTCCATCGCCGCCAACAATGCCGCTGGAACTGATGGCAGCGCCCGCATCTCCTCAGCCCGACTGGTTACAGGAGACTGTCCGCCTCTTTACCGCCCGCATCGACGAATTAATGCGCCGAATTAAAGATGTTGAAGACGACGTGTCCTCCGCTGTCGAACATGCAAGAGCGCTGGACACAATGTCGCGGGATGTATTTAACAATACATCTCTCATCTGTCACCGTCTGGGTCTTGGGCGGCTTCCCCAGCTCCCCAGCATGGACTCCGCCGGCTACTACTTGTTCGGGTTAAGCTTTGTGGCCGCTCGTCTCGACGTCCTCCACGAGACGATCGCGGAGGTTGCTGGGGTACAGGGCCGCTAGAAGATTCTGCACAGCGTCGCCTGTAAGCTCGGTGTGGAGACGGAAGAGGAGTCGCCCCCGCCATCGGAGGCGGAGGTGGAGCCGCCGGAGGATGCGTCGGCCACGACGCGCGCGGCGGCGGAGGTGGACGAGGCCTCTGAGTAGAATAGGATTAGGAGTAGTTTTGTTATTGTTTCTACGTATTTTTTGTCCATGTTTTCTGTACTCTTGTCTGTAATATATTTGTTGGTAGTATGTTAATGTAATATGTCTTTTATGTTCATGAACAATGTGTCTGATGTATTATCGAAAAATTCTCCTTTTATCGAAAAACATCTCCTTTAACGACGCCAAGTTTTAACCTTGAACCCACTTTGTGCGTGAATCGAAAAACATCTCCAGTCGTGATGTTGTGTTTCTCTTGTTTTTTTTGATATTTTTCTTTTCATGTTTTGTTATGTTGTTTTCCTGCAAAAATCTGAACAGTCGCGAGACTCGCGATGTTATTATTGCATGGACTGGAATAGGCCGGAAGTTACCCCTATACACGGTGTCATCATTACAATGTCACGGCATCCCCTGCAGTACTGCAGGTGCAGTAGTAGGGGCTGACATGTGGGTCCTATGAGGTGTGGGGCCCACATGTCAGCCCCTGCTACTGCACCTGCAGTACTACAGGGGATGTGCGGCGGTTCCATGTTGTTTCACTTTATAATATAGGAGTACACCGGAGACTCCCAAGAAACCGCAACCTCCAAATACTAGTAGTACACCCTTTGTTTCTCTCAGGCAGATTTGTTTCTTCGCCGCTCGTCGCTCATTAATGGCAAACTTCTCCATCGACCCCCATCGGTTTGGCCCACGGCTGATGATCCCAGAAGATGGTGGTCCTCTGAGAAGGACCAGAAGTGTGTGCCACATATCTGGCGAAATTGCGTTGAAAAATGAGGAATATGCGGTTGCGGTCACGAATGAGGTACTAACTCCTGCCCAGCGTAATGAATTTATGGACCAGATAGCAGTGTACATCCAAGATCAGGCAAGAATGACGTAGTTACTTACGGTGCACATCCCCATGGGATTGGCATGTACTACAAGTTAAGAAATAAACTGGAGAGAGATGCTTTGGTCCTAGCAAATCCCCACGTGGTCGGGAATCGGGAGTTCAGATTTGAAAAACATGATGAGGCAAGTCTTAATATGCGTCGTGCTCAGTTTACTAGAAGGTGTGGGATTTTGCTACTTGGTTATCCTCTGGATCTAAAGGAGCGAAGGTTTATTGAACAAACCTGCTCCAGTTTTGGCCAGTTGCTTCATTGGGATGAAAATGATCCGAACCCGACTAGGGTCATTCTGCTGGTGATGGTGGATATTCCTCTTGACATCCCTCGAAGCCTTGTTCTCATGAGAGGCAACGAAGTCTGTGGGGAAGGACGTTCATGGATTGTACCGGTTTACGTCCTAGGTCTTGATTTTGTGGACCACCTTTCGAGTGTTGAGGAGGACCCTCCGCCTTTCAATGGCAACCCCCACCCTTACCACGGACCAGTCTTGCCTGGTCCTTATCCTGATGATCAAGGTCCTCCGCCTGCTGCCCCAGATGACTTGGGGTAGAATGATCCTGGTGACCAGAATAATGAAGCATCGGATATGTTGTCCACGGCGTAGGTAGCATATAATATCCTAATCTTTGTCCTCATATATAGCGTGTTAAATATTTTTTCGGCCCCTAATGATCTAGAAAAATTACTCCAGATTTGATGATGCCATAAAGTAATCGCTATTGAAAATAATGACGATGGTCCAAGCAAGGTTGTCGTGATGCAGGATGCATGGAGGTAGACCCAAGCAAGGTGGTGGTGCAGGACGATGCATGGAGCTAGCTGACGGACTGAAGGTGTTGCTTGAAGAGATGTGGTGCGGACTAGATGTGTCGATTAGTTTATTTTGTGTTTTTGGATTACGTAAGAGCTAGTATTGTCAAATTAATTAGTTTGTTGCCTGGAATGGTACGTTGAACACTATTGTTTGGTTCTGTCGATGCTTATATCTAGTATTTAATCCTTGTTTATATCACTGTGTTGCTGGTTGAAGAGATTTTATGTGTATGCTTTATTTTAATCCATGTTTATATCACTGTTTTTATATCTAGTAGTACTTAATTACGAACCTGTATAGAAGTAGCAATTTATACAACTTTATTATTAGTGAAGCCAAAATTTATAGAATCTAGATTTTTTAAAGAACATGTGTCACTTGCGGAGGAATCCATTCCTTTAAACTGCCCCGTGAGTTTCCTTTGATGCAAACGGGGCTAAACAAAAGACGAGCGCGCATAGGGGAAACACAACAAGTGCAACATTCATCAGAGATGAGCATGCATATATAGGAGAAACACATCAACATGCCTTATACAAGTCTATTTTATGTACTCCCTTTGTTCACTTTTCATTGGCGTTGGGAGAACTAGGGGTAGCACATCCAAAAGGGAATGGAGGGAGTATAACCCATAGAGTACAACACGTTATGGCAGAACAGGTCATACTCGCGCTCAATCCTACAGTTCTCAGTATAGAAGATGGTCCACTCGTACCACCCTCGCCGGCCGCAGCAGGCAGGCCCCTGTTTCCCCCCTGTTGGGCAGCGGCAAACGTCATCGTTAATGTTGGGCAGTGCCACCGGCGGCGGTCCCGGAGGAGGCCTACGCAGTAACCTCCAGCTCATGTAAACGTCGAGCCTCTGCATGGCTTGATTCCGACACCGGCAACACTCCGTGTTGGTCCTCTTCATCGCGACGGACCCGGCCGCGTTGTCGCCGACGTGGGCCTCGCCTTCGACCTGCCGGATATACTCGAGGGTGTCGCAGTCCCCGCGGTCGGCATCGTAGCAGAGCATGGCGAGGACATAGGCCGCCACCTTCTGGCCGTTCGCGGCCGCCCGAGCAAGGAACTGGGTGCTCTGATGCGCCTACGCTCGGCCGTAGTTGAAGACGAGATCGAAGCTGGTGACGTAGCATGCATGAGGGTTGCCCACGTTGGCCAGGCGCTCCATGAGGGCGTCGTAGCTCCCGTTCTCGTGCCGTTGGAACCACTCCCAGCTTCTCCCCCGCTCCAGCGCCACGCGCCTGCCCACGGCGAGATCACGGCATGCCGCGTGCATGGCCTTCCAAGTGGCGCCAGACTGGAGAGGTCGTCCATGGGCTAGGTGGAGGTTGCGGCGACCCACCCCGCGATCAGGACCGCGATATCGTGCGGCAAGGGGAACTCCTTGGGCTTCGAAGGGAACCAATGAGGGCGCGCGCGATGGAGAGGAAGAGTACGCGCGGAGAAGAGGATGGTTTGTGTGGTGGAGTAGAGGATGGTGTGTCGTCTTACTACTCTTTATTAGTACGCGCAGAGAAGACGATGAGATGCCCAATGATTTTTAGTACGCGCGGAGAAGAGGGATGGTGGTGTGTGGGCACTTACTGCAGAGGATGTGAACGCGTGGTGTGTGGGGGGGGAGAGGATGGTGTGTGATGTGTGTCTTCAGTACGCGCCGAGAACACGATGAGACGCGCGCAGACTACTGGAAAACGCAACAGGCCGGTAGCAACGACTTGAAAGAAAAGTGGAGACACTGAACTCCAAAGCGGTCTGTAAAGTAGTAGTACTACTGGAAAACGCAACAGGCCGGTAGTGAAAACTGGAAAGAAAAGTGGAGACAATGAACTCCAGAAAATAAAAGAAAGGACGACAAAAATGTCAGAAAAATATAGGAAGTACTCCTATATGTTAGAACAATATAGTTCTAAAATATAGTTCTAACAAAAATGTTAGAACTAGTTCTAAAAACTTCATACTTTTGGGGATGGAGGGAGTACGTAGTGTACGATTTAAGGTATAACAGCGTGGAGACCCGAAATGTGAAACAGGAAATCTTTTCGCGAAACTAATGCGACCGGGTGCACAGAGTGACCGTGCGCACCAGTAACCGAGGCGAGTAACACGCGCAGCACATGCACATCTTTGAATTAAATTTGACGCGTCCCCTCCCCTGACCACTGCTACAACACTACTACCCCCGTCCCAACTAAAGATTATTTCCAGCCATTTTTTTTGTCCCAACTCAACTCTATTTTCACTGTATCGTCATGTCAGCTGTGTGCTCTGCACATTTTCAGCTACTGTCCTTTGTTGCCGTAGCAACTTGCTGGCATTGAATGGAAAGTTGGAGGATATGTATTTATGAAGGGTGTTAGGGTAATTTTATGTGTTGACTAATGTGCGGTTTGAATCCTAAAAATAGGGTTCACTTGGGACAGGAGTATAAGATGGTCACCCGCGCCATTGTCTTTTTCCGCACAACCGTTCCAACATCCTCTCTTCTCTCCACAAAACCTAGTCGCGGCTAGTATACAGCAAATGCTTTTGAGCTCGAGCAACCCACCGCCACCGAGCCCATCGAGGGACCCGGCTGCCAGTAAGCGGCCGCGGTTGGACCCCCCCTCGCCGCCACGCGTGAAGGATACCCTCCTGTTCAACATGTCCCAGATGTATTTACGGATACATCTCACTCCATGGAACGCCTTGGGCTCGGTACCCTTCTACAAAGTACTGGAATGGACACCACGGGCCACTACGTCTTCGGCCTCTCGCACGTGGCCTCTCGTCTCGACTCTCTTTGGGAGACGATGGCGGCCGAGCTCGGCGTCACGGGTCATCGCAACCTCATCGTGGCGGCGGCCTTGAGACTGTGTCACCTTCCACCGCCGGAGCCCGAGGCGCTAGAGGAGGGTCAGGAGCCCGAGGACCCACCCGAGGAGGAGGAGGTGGAGGCTGAGTAGAGTAGTATTTAGGTGTTTTCTTTTCATGTTTTTAGTTGTAGTTTTTTGTTTCATGTTTTTAGTTGTAGTTTTTCGTTTTATGGTTTTAGTTGTAGTTTATCTTTTCTTGTGTTTATAATATACTCCCTCCATCCAAAGCGACAAGTATTTTGGGACGGAGATACTCCCTCCGTCGAAAGGGACAAGTATTTTGGGACGGAGGGAGTAATGTTTTTAAGTTAAATGTACTTGGTGTTCTTGTTCATGGATGTACTATATGTGCAAAATTAGATCGAATTTTCTGATCGCCAAACCCTCCTTGTCTCTAAACCGGTGGAGTTGCCAGGAGATCGCCCCCAGCGGGGCCGCAAAGCGGTCTGTAAAGTAGTAGTAACAGGAAAATGCAACAGGCGAGTAGCTAGGACTGGAAAGGAAAAAGTGAAGACAATACGAGGAAGAAAATGTTTGAAAAAAGGAAGGACAATCAAAATGTTAAACAGGAAATCTTTTCACGAAAATTAATCGAGTCGTAATCCTCTCAAACATAGGCTCCCTTTGAAGGATAGGATTTGCAAAGGATTTTTAGTTTCCATAGGAAACGTAACACGTGAGCTAGGACACTATGGTAGCCATACTAAAAGAGCTGCTTATCCGCCTCATCCACTTCCCCACGCTGCCAGTAGAATCTCTTTGGCCGCAGGAAGGTGTCCCCCGAAGAGTTCGAAGACACCGAGGTGTGTCCATCAGAAGAGTCCCCTGATGACGAGGAGGCCGGGGAGTTGGGGTGGACCGGCGGCGTATAGTCGAGGTAGTGATCCAGGTGGATGATGAGCTCCGTCGTGAGGTCGCCAGGCTTGATCACTGCGGCATGGTTGAAAGGTTCCACCGGCGGCCCGCTGTCACTCCCAGTCCAACCATCACTTCCTGCAAAGAAGGTGGCCAATTTGGGCTGAGGCAGGAGGCTTGGGTCTTTCATCCACCCAACGACCGTGCACAGGTCAGCACGCTCCCGGTGGTAAGTGGAAGCATCGAAGTGATCAAAGAGGAAGACGTCACCCAGAACCTGTCTAATGCCCTCCGCAAACCAAACATGCAGAGGGAGGTTCTCGATGACAACCTGCACGTGGAAGAACCACCCAACGATCAGCACACCGATGCCAAAGATCCATGGCCGGAAGTAGTGGTTATCATCTGGCATGGAGATGATTGCCATCTCGATGGCGAGCTCCCGATAGTCATCACGGGTGAACTGCACCAGGAACTCACCATCCCCAAACGTGGACACGGTGAAAGCCCAATGCGGGATTTCAAGTTGGTGATGGATGGCAAGGGTGATCTCCATGGGCGTCGCCTCGCTGCGACCTCCTCTGGGTCCCAGAACAGCTGCTTGGCGGCCCAAACGGATAAACTCTATCGTCTTGAGGCGGTTGTTGACCACCGTGCATTGCCCCTCACGAGGGTGCAGGGACGGTGAGCCTGCAGGTACCTGCTCGCGTCTAACATGGTTGCGAGGCATGGCGCTGCGACAACAGAGGCAAAGGACTTCTCAGGCAACACACAGGAGCATGGATGGGAATCAGTCGGGAACTTGAGCCTGGAAGCAATAGGGGGGTGGGGGTGGTTTAAGAAGGCAAAGATGAAGAGGCCCCTTGCGATCTGGCCCCTTGGGCACATGGCACCGACTGGAGCGGTGACCAGGGAAGTAGCAGGCCACCTTTAATTGTGAAAGGGCCCATGGGCCGACCAGTCCCAGACGTGGTGGGTCACAGCATGCTGCCGCAATGTGACCATGCGCCAAACATCGGAAGCAGCGTCCCTTGAGGATCTCACGAAAATCCGGTGATAGGATCGGACCTTTCGAGGCCTTTGGCTCTGTTCAAGCGTCATGAATGCGCGAAGGCCCAGCTTGAATATAAAGTGAATCAGCGCAGTTTCAGCCCACAAATAACAAGCGGCCCAGCTTTTTCGTCCTGCCTACCTGCCTGCCCACGGCGGGAATTTTTTGTCACGCCGAATGAAGAAGAAAAATAAGAAATGAAAATAATATTTTATTACGGTACCCTTCGACCCACAACTCTGGCCCCTCTCCGCAACGCGCTTGTAGGAGCATCCGCCGGCCGCCACGATTGTAGGAGCATCCGCCGGCCGCCACGCTTGTAGGAGCATCCGCGGGCTGCCACGCTTGGAGGAGCATCCGCCGACCGCCACGCTTGGAGGAGGATCCGCCGGCCGCTACGCTTGGAGGAGCATCCGCCGGCCTCCAAGCTTGGAGGAGCGTCTGCCGGCTGCCACGCTTGTAGGAGCATCCGCCGACTGCCACTCTTGTAGGAGCATCCGCCGGCCGCCATGCTTGGAGGACCAACCGCAGGCCGCCACGCTTGGAAAAGCATCCGCTGGCCGCCACGCTTGTAGGAGAATCCACCGGCCGCAGCGCGTGGAGTAACAATAGCTAGGTACAATTGCTCACATAATGTGTTGTTGTACATCTATCCTCTTACGGATAGGCTGATGGCTGATTGAATTGTAGGGAGAGATGTTAGAAGATAAGACATGGATGGGAAAAGACAGGCATACGAGGGAGTGGCAGGATGGAATGAAGTCATTTTTAAATTTTGCATTTCAGGGCACTCATGGAGGAACTATGCCTTGTCCTTGCACGAGATGTCGTAATATTTGCCACAAGACACGCAAGGGAGTTCATTTACACCTGCTTAGAAATGGGATGTTATTGGATTATACTTGTTGGATACACCATCGAGAAATACGAGTTCAGGAAAATATTGCTAAGGAATCAGCAAATAATGAGGAGATAATCTGTGATTATGGTGTTATGCAAAATATGTTGTCCAATCTACTTAGAGGCACTGATCATGGTGGTACTTCAGCAGATGTTGATGATCAAGAAAATACTATAAACCAGCAGGAGCCAACGGGGGATGCAAAGAAATTCTATAACGTATTAACTGATGCCAAAAAGGAGTTGTATCCAGGTTGTTCGCAGCTGACCCAATTATCCTACATTGTCAGGTTCTACCAGATAAAGTGTTTATCTGGTATGAGCAAAGTAGCTTGTGAGATGTTACTTGAACTATTCTCATTTGCGCTTCCAAAGGGCCACTGCATTCCTAATACACTTGATAAACTTTAGAAGGTTGTTCGTGACCTCGGGCTGGACTACCAAAAGATCGATGCATGTGTCAATGACTGTGTGTTATTCCAGAAGGACTATTCTCTGCTGAATAGTTGCCCAAAATGTGGTGAATTAAGATGGAAAAATAGTACTGCTGGGGATTCAAGACAGGCTTTACCTAGTGGAAAATCCAAGAAGCTTGTAGCACAAAAGATTTTACGTTACTTCCCTCTTATTCCCCGTCTACAAAGGTTTTATATGGGAGAATCAACGACATCAAACATGCGCTGGCACAAAGAATGTCGTGTTGATGATGGAATATTACGCCATCCCACCGATTCGAAAGTATGGTAGCATTTTGATAGCATTCACCCAAATTTCTCATCTGATCCTCACAACATAAGACTTGGGCTAGCATCTGATGGTTTCAATCCTTTTGAAGTAATGAATGTTTCTTACAGTACATGGCCTGTGATTCTAATCTCTTATAATCTACCACATTGGTTGTGTATGAAGCAGTCTTATTGGGTGATGTCAATGATAATTCCTGGGCCAAAGTCACCTGGAAACAACATTGATGTGTATCTGCAGCCTTTTATTGATGGGCTACTGAAATTATGGTCTGATGGTGTTGAAACATATGACAGTTTAAAGAAAGAGACATTTGTCATGCGAGCTTCTTTATTGTGGACAATAAATGATTTTCCAGCATATGCGATGCTATGTGGATGGAGCACAAAAGGGAAGCTAGCATGTCCATACTGCCATATAAACACTGACGCCTTCTGGTTGAAATATGGACAAAAGCATTGTTACATGGGTCATCGTCGTTTCCTACCTTAGGACTACAGATGGCGTCGAAACAAAGGTTCTTTCACCGACAAGGCAGAGAATAGAGAAGCTCCAACATCACTCTCTGGTGATGAAGTACTCCAACAATATGAGTGTTTTGATCAAGTGAGTTTTGGACCGACGAATAATAAGAGAAAGCACACCGAGGAAAATAGATGGCATAATTGGAAGAAGAAAAGTATATTTTTGACCTCCCTTATTGGAAGACATTGCTAATAAGGCATAACTTGGATGTCATGCACATTGAGAAAATCATTTGTGATAGCATATTGGGGACATTGCTTGCTATGGATGGTAAAACAAAAGGTAGTCTACAAGCTCGTCTTGATATGAAGGATATGGGTATATGGCCAGATCAACATCCGAAGTTCGTAAAGAGCAAGTACACATTCCCACCAGCATTATATACTTTGGGCAAAGATGAGAAGACCACCTTGTGCAAGTTTTTGGGGAATGTGAAGGTGCCCGATGGTTATGCCTCGAACATCAAGAGATGTGTGGACATAAAAGCATGTAAGGTATCGGGTCTAAAAACTCATGACTGCCATATTATATTTCAGAAGCTCCTTCCTACTGCAATACGTAAAATATTGCCTGAAAAGGTTGTTGCACCTTTAATTGAGTTTAGCAGATTCTTTTCTGGAATTTGTTCTAAAGAATTGGCGGAACCAGATTTGGACAAGATGAGCAAACAAATTCCTGAAACAATTTGTATGCTTCAGATGTTGTTTCCTCCCGCTTTCTTTGATATCATGGTACATCTTCCAACCCATCTTGCCGAAGAAGCATGGTTGGGTGGACCTGTTTCTTACAGATGGATCTATCCAATTGAGAGGTACCTTGGTACATTGAAGAGGTATGTACGTAACAAAGCTCACCCGGAGGGTTCTATAGCTGAGGGATATATTGCCAAAGAGTGTATGACTTTTTGTAGTCAGTTTTTGGATAACATCAGCACCAAGCGTAATAGGCCACAACGTCATGAAGCTGCAGCTACAAATGAACCTTCTGTTGATAATTCTAACATATTTACAGAAGTTGATAATTCTAAAAAAGGGTATAAATGGGACCAACATACTATGCTAGAACTACATAACATCAGGCATTTTCTTATTACTAACGTTGAAGAGGCCGCTCCATGGATCAAGTAATAACGTATAACTCAGATGTTGTATATTATATATATGGCTTATTGTAGATGGCTAATTTAATTTTTGTACCCTTTTCAGTGAGCATATTGAAGAACTGAAAAAGATTCATTCTCGTGATGTTGATAAACGCCATAGAGATGAGTTTGTTGATTGGTTTCAGAAACAAGTAAGTACATGCAAGTTTGCACTTTGATGAAATATTGAACAAATATGTGTTCTAAAATTGGTTTGTCATCGATAACCCCTGTTATACTAATGTGTACAGATTACGACATTACACAAAGAAGGCAAAGCAACCGATTATATGTATGCATTATCTAGAGGACCTGATCGTCGGGCACGTTTTTTTAGTCGGTTATTCAACAATGGCTTCTTCTTCCGAACTGCAGATGTGGAAAAAGATTTACGGACCCAAAACAGTGGTATTGTTGTTCGGGGCACTGATCATGATTGGTTTGGAGTAATCAAGAAAATCATCGCTGTTGATTTTGAAAAAAAATCAAGAGGTTCTGTTATTTCAGTGTGAATGGTTTGATCGGCCTTTTGGAAGCAGTCAGAACCAAAGCAGAGGCTACAAAAAGGATCAATATGAAATGATAGATGTTGACTCTACTCTGTTTCTGTCGGTACCCTGGAAACCGTACATCCCTTGAGGTTACTAAGATCTCAAAGGAAAGTCATCTACTTGATTTGAAGACCTTCGGAGGCCCACATGTCAGATATAGCCGGACTCGCTTCTCCAACATGGTTAATCCCAGGGTCGCCATGTGTACTATCAAATCGGAGCTACCGCCCACAAGGGGGAAGATCTGGGCTATGTACCGAAATGGCACCTCCAGACTTAACCCAAGACCGAGAGAAGCTCCGGACCTGACACGTGTCAGGTAGCTCAGGAGCTACCTGTTTCCCACAGTATGCTCCGGAGCTGCCACGTGTCCAACCGTCGGATCTTCAGCCTCTAACATCCGGAAGACTCCACAACGGCTCCGGATCTTCAAAGGGGAATCAAGGACTTCAAGACCCGATTAAGTGTCATTAATACCATATTAATGACACACGATCGGATGACCTTAATTACCAGTAACGATGCTGTCAAAGCTCATTACCCGGTCATTAAGGACAATTAAACGTGTTGAATGAGTATCAATACTAGTAACCGCCGGGGCCACATGTCGGGCCAGGCTAACTTGTAACGGCCTGCCCTTGTACTATAAAGGGACAGGCCGACAACGGACTCTACACGTTCAGTGACGCTACACACGCGCCATAGACACTCGTCACAAGCTCATACAGCTAATACAAGACCAACACACCCGTGGAGTAGGGTATTACGCTCAGGCGGCCCAAACCACGTAAATCTCCGTGTCTCCTGTGCTATTTACAATTCACCTTCTTGAATCTCGGCGCGCCCACACCGAACCTCAAACTCCTCTAACACTTTAGTAGTGTCGGGAGATCTGCTGGATCCAAACCACCGACAGTTGGCGCGCAAGGTAGGGGTGCCAGAGATTTTGAGAATGGTGAACTCAGCTGCTGGATCATCCAACGGTCATCCTGCTGTTCAAGCTGCTGGGGGCAATCCCTCTAATATGCAGCCACCAACAGGAGCCTCAGCGCCAGCAGGAGTCACACTGCCACCACCGCCGCCTCCACCAGCAAATCAAGCTGGACAACGCGATGGTGCACCGGCGTCAGTCACTGCATCGGGAAATCAAGACAACCCGAAACACGTGTTCCATGCAGCACGTGCTCTTCTCGAACACCCACCACCTCCGGATGCATCCCGGGATCCACTGGAGCAGTGGAGGGCGGATGTGGAACATTTGGTTGCAGCAGCAGCCGACCGCATCAGTAACCAGGGTCCTCCTCCTTCAGGACGGGCCCCGTCGCAGCGATGGACCTTGTCTGGTAGACTTGGTAGACACGTTTCCAACAACAGGAGACGAGCTGCATCACAGCAGGTGACGTCGTTGCCCTCCGGGGCACGACGCACCCACATGGTATCCAGGCTTTCGACTCATTACCTTCGGGCGGAGCTTGATCGCCGATACCGCCAATAGGACGGCCGAGTCCATATTGAGCGTGCTCGTGAAAGGCGAGAAGCTCAGGACATTCTTGCTCCTGAAGGAGTGGGAGGTGGCTGTTCAACCCTGGCCATGCATCTGCGTATGGTCAGGTGGCCACAGAAGTTCTGGCCTCACCTGCCGGAGAAGTTCGATGGGACCATCAATCCTGTTGAATTTCTTCAGATCTACTTCACTGCTATATTGGCAGCTGGAGGAAATGAGGCCGTGATGGCCAACTATTTCCCAGTGGCTTTGACTGGGACCGCCAGGTCCTTGTTTATGAGTCTTCCGCCCAACTCCATCAACAGTTGGGAGGAGCTGTTCCAGCAGTTCACTGCCAACTTCGGGAGTTCATACACCCGGCCAGGCACTGAACTGGACCTTTTTGCAGTCGTGCAAAAAGGAGGAGACTCCCTACGATCATTCATCCAGAGGTTCTCTCAAGTATGAAACACTATCCCTTCTATTTCTAGCGCCTCTGTCATTGTGGCATTCAGACAGGGTGTACGAGATAAGAAGATGCTGGAGAAACTGGCGATCAAGGAGATCACCAGTGTCACGGAACTCTTCAGTTTGGCCGATAAATGTGCCAGAGCTGCGGAGGGCCGTGAGATGCACTCCAAACCAACTCCGCAGGGTCATAAGAAATCCTCCAAAGAAGAAGCCGCTACCTTCGGGAGTGGTAAGAAGAAGAAGAAGACCAACGACAAGAAGAAGCCGTCGGCCGGTACATCCAATGTTGCAGCTGCTGCAGCTCCGGGTGGCTGGGGGCCACGCCCCGAGAAGCGACCTTGACCGTCTTCTGAAGACGGTGGCAAACCCAAGGTGTGTTGTCCAATTCACAAGACGGGCAGCCACAGTTTGGAAGACTGCCGGGAGGTCCAAAACCTTGCCGAGCGGTACAACAAGCGCCGGGAAGAAACTCCTATCCGACAGAGGGAAGGAAAACAAAAAGTTGACGAAACTCCAGCTGAGGAGGAGTTAGGTTTTCAGGATCCCAAAAAGGTCCTGAAGGCCGTCTACACCCTCGTCGACGACGATTCCGACGTCTCTGACAACGAGCGTCGGAAGACCATGAACACCATCTTTGGTGGATCATGGGACATCAACTCCCGTCTCGTCATCAAGACTATGCATCGGGACATGGCTGCTGTAGCTCCTAGAGCCAGACCGGAGCCTCATCGGAAGTGGATGGACACATCCATCACTTTTGATGCTTCGGACTGCCCTCGAAGCATGGTTGGAGCAGGTCAGTTGCCTTTGATGGTATCTCCTACCATCAATAACATCCAGCTCCACCATGTCATGGTAGACGGATGTTTGGGGCTTAACATCATAAGCTTCGAAGCTTTCACCAAGCTTCAGCTCCGACCTTCGGATCTCCACCCCTCCCGACCTTTCTCCAGAGTAGGTCTGGGGGCCATTACCCCACTCGGAGCTATTAATCTCCCAGTTACCTTCGGGACACGGGAGAAGTATCGCACCGAGAAGTTGGTCTTTGACGTTGCTCAGATCAACTTACCCTTCAACGCCATTTTGGGTAGGCCTGCCTTGTACAAATTCATGGCAGCTGCTCATTATGGCTACCTGGTGTTAAAGATGCCAACACCAGTAGGCGTTCTCCGGATCTGTGGAGATCGTACTGCCGGAGTAACTGCTCTGGAAGAACTCCATGCACTTACCACGGCGCAAGAGGAGGACTCCAGGCAGGAGCAAGCTCCAAAACCCTCGAGCATTCGTCAACGAGGCTCGAAATCTGCACCTCGTGTGCAGCCAAGCGGCGACACCGACATTCCAGTCAAAGTCGTCCAAATCGGTTCTGATGCCGCTCAGACCACCCGTATATCGGGAGGATTGAACGACAAATAGGAACTCGCGCTCATCGCTTTCCTCCGGGCTAATGTCGACGTGTTTGCCTGGCAACCGTCACAAATGCCTGGGATCCCGAGGGAAGTGATTGAGCACAATCTGAAGATCTATCCAGACGCCCGGCCTGTGCACCAGAAGCCTCGGAAGCAATCTATAGAGCGACAGAACTTCATTCGACAAGAAGTGAAGAAGTTGCTCGAAGCTGGATTCATCCGAGAAGTCTTCCATCCAAAATGGCTGGCAAACCCAGTCGTTGTGCCCAAGGTCGGCGGGAAACTTCGGATGTGTATCGACTACACAACACTAAATAAGGCATGTTCAAAAGATCCATTCCCACTGCCTAGAATAGATAAAATAGTGGATTCCTCCTCCGGGTGCGAATTACTATGTTTCCTAGACGCATATTCTGGGTATCATCAAATCAGAATGTCTAGGGAAGATGAAGAGCATACCTCTTTCATCACAGTAGATGGATTGTACTGTTATACAGCCATGCCATTTGGTCTCAAGAATGCAGCTTCAACTTTTGTACGAGCTATGTACAAAACCTTTGAAGACCTCATTAGAGACATAGTGGAAGTGTACGTGGATGACATCGTGGTCAAGGTCAAGAACAAGGAGTCACTTCTTGACACCTTATAGGCTTTCTTTGATAAGCTACGGGCCACGTGCAAAAGCTAAACCCAGACAAGTGTGTCTTTGGGGTTAGCTCTGGAAAACTTCTTGGTTTCCTGGTAAGTCACCAGGGCATAGAAGATAATCCGGTGAAGATCAAGGCCGTTGAAGACATGCGGCCACCAGCCCGCTTCAAAGACGTCCAAAAGCTAACTGGATGTCTAGCATCCCTCAGCCCGTTTATTTCAAGACTGGCGGAACGGGCACTCCCCTTCTTCAAGTTATTGAGGAAGTCCGGACCATTCCAATGGTCTGAAGAAGCAGAAAAGGAGTTCCAGGAGCTAAAACAGTTCCTCACCACCCTACCAACTCTAGTAGCTCCGAACCCTGGTGAGCCTTTGTTGCTTTACATTTCAGCAACTGACGAAGTCATCAGTATGGTTCTGGTCGCAGAAAGATCGGAACTACCCCATACTCAGGGATCCAGACCCCTTCGAGAGGGTCCGGAGGTTCCTGAAAGTGAGTCTGGGCCCCAGCTCCCAGACTCAAAGCCACAAGAAGTTACTTCAGAAGACCCAGACCCCTCCGGGAGGGTCCTGGTCACTTCTGAAGAAGCTCCGGGTTCCTCCAGCCAGAACCTGGAGGTCCCTGAAGAAAATCCGGATCCCTCCGGGAGGATTCGGGTCAGTGAAGAGGAAGCTCCGGGCCCCTCTGGGAGGGTCCGGACCATTCAGTGCCCAGTGTACTTCATCAGTGAAGTACTACATGATGCCAAGACTCGATACCTAGAGGTGCATAAGCTGCTCTATGCAGTTCTTATTGCCTCCAGGAAGCTTCGCCATTATTTCCAAGCTCACAAAATCTCAGTGGTGACCTCTTACCCACTTCGAGCAATCTTGCATAATCCCAATTCAATTGGGAATATTGCAAAGTGGGCAGCAGAATTGGCTGAATTCGATCTCGAATTCATTTCAAGGCAAGCAGTCAAGAGTCAAGCATTGGCAGACTTCGTGGCAGAATGGACTCCCTCTCCATCAAACCCTGGGGGCCCCAGTGAGCTGAAGCCGGAACACGAAACTCCGGTCTTCACTGAGCCTCATTGGACCCTCTACTTCGACGGCTCCATGCAAAAGCAGGGGGCCGGAGCTGGAGTCCTTCTCCTCGCACCAACTGGGGCGATGGTGAAATACATGGTACACCTTGTTTTCAAGGCGACCAACAACATGGCGGAGTACGAAGCACTCATCTACGGGCTGAAGGTGGCACTGTCATACGGTGTCAAGCAACTGCTGGTCAAGGGAGATTCACAGCTCATCATTAAACAAGTGAAGGGTGAATGCTCCTGCAACAATCTCCAGCTAGCTGCTTACCTCCTCGAAGTCCAGAGGCTTCAGATGGACTTCAAAGTCCTAGATCTCCACCATGTCCAGCGTGCCCACAATGCTGAAGCCGACGAACTCTCGACGAAAGCGTCAACCGGAGCTCTGGCTCCTGACGGAACTTTTGTCCGAAGGTTGTCAAAACCCACAGCTCAGACTGCCGAACTGAGCGAAGGGGGCGAGATCAGCATCCCGAAGCTGACGGTCCCGATGGCCCTGTTACCATGGCAGCCATCAAGGGTCGTAGGTGCTGCCGGAAGCTCCGAGCAACCCAGCACACAAGACTCAAATGCTCAAGTTAGTTCCGATGCATGGATCTCGGAGATCCGGAACTACTTGAAGGACAACATCCTTTCTGACGATGATGTGTCCACTGACCGGGTAGTCAGATTGGCTAAAAGATACATGTTGGTAGAAGGAGATCTCTAACGGCACGGTGCCAACGGCATCCTAATGCGGTGCATCACAAGGGAAGAAGGCTGCGAGCTCCTCGCAAAAATCCATGGAGGCGAGTCTGGGAACCACGCGTCTTCCCGTATGCTGGTTGGTAAGGCCTTTCGACATGGCTTCTACTGGCCTACAGCACTCCAGGATGCAACTGAGCTGGTGAAGAAATGCGAAGCATGCCAATTTCATGCAAAGCAAATTCACACACCGGCTCAGCCCCTACAAATGATACCACCTACATGGCCCTTCGCTGTGTGGGGGATGGACATCTTGGGACCTTTCCCAAGAGCCGTCGGAGGTTACAAGTTCCTGTATGTCTCCATTGACATGTTCACCAAGTGGCCGGAAGCAACTCCAGTTGTGACAATCAACAAGCAATCTGCTATCAACTTTTTGCAGTCCATTGTATGCAGATTTAGAGTCCCAAACAAAATCATCACTGATAATGGGACCCAATTCACAAGCTCTGTGTTTCAAGGATATTGCGAAGACCTCGACATTCAAGTTTGCTACGCCTCTGTAGCTCACCCAGCCAGCAATGGCCAGGCCGAGAGAGCAAATGCTGAAATCCTTAAAGGACTCCAAATGCGCACCTATGAGCTCCTGAAAAAACATGGAGCCAACTGGATTGATGAGCTTCCACCCACTTTATGGGCCAACAGGACATCTCAAAACCGGTCAACTGGAGAGACACCTTTCTTCCTGGTGTATGGAGCTGAAGCAATCCTTCCTCCAGAAATCACCTTGGGGTCACTCCGGGTCCGGACCTTCGATGAAGCCACGTAGGACCAGCTCCGGCGTGAAGACCTAGACCTCCTGGAGGAGGGAAGGTGCCAAGCAGCTGTTCGGAATGCCCGATACCGCCAAGCCCTTCAGCGCTATCATCAGCGGCATGTACACAACCGACAGCTTGAGGAAGGCGACCTGGTGCTACGGAGAATACAATCTAGAGAATTGTTAAACAAACTCTCCCCCAGCTGGGAGGGACTTGTCTGAGTGATTAAAGTATCCCGTCCCGGGAGCGTTCGCTTGGCTACTGAGGATGGGACACCTCTCCCAAATCCTTGGAACATTGAGCACCTCCGTAAGTTCTACACTTAATATCACGGAGGTGAGTCTGTAGTAACTTGGGGTGTATGTTATAGAGTCATTGTACAGAGTCGGGTAGTTCCTCCAGGAGAACAGCCGGACCTTTCCCGAAAGTTCCGCAAAGTTCATGCAACACTTGTCACAGTCTCAAGACTAAAAGTGTGGCTGGCTACCCTGGGTCAAACGAGAAATGAAACACGCTTAGCCTGGTTCCGTACCCTAAGAGTGTTCTTGTTTCCCCTGTACCCCGGACCTATAATGAAAGACATCTTCATATGAAACAGACTCCACGTGCACTTATTTTGTACAGGCTCAACATTTTTTATTTTTCTCTTTCTTGTCTATAACAAAGACGTGCAATTCTTAAGACGTTTTAGTTCGACCGGTTCATATACGATACGAGTTGTATTGTCGATTCTTTTGGATTCAAATATTGTTCATGGCCAACTCGCCTGAAAGCCGCCAAGCCAATCTAGGGTTGGAGTGTGCTATCGACTTAGCCTGGTCAAGCACCCTAAGTACGCCACTCTACCTACACCCCGCCAGGCCGAAGTAAGGCGGGTCCATGTACAGTTGGATCTGGAAGAAAAGACAACGCATTCGGTTGTATTTAGAATCGCGTTTGACTTAAAATCTTCTTGACAATCGTAAGCCGCGACGAAGTTATAGACAAGAAACAAATTTTACTATTTTTATTGGCTTAAGTGTGCAGGAAAAATAAAATCTACGTTGATGGAGAAGAGCCGGAGCTAACAAAGCTTCGACTCCCCTAGGTGGCTTGTAATCGATGTTACACATTGAAAACGAGCATCACCGGAGTAATCAAGCTCCGGTAGAGCTAGGGGGGCCAGCCGTCGACGCTAAATAAAAGATGGTGAGAAGACCCCGCAAACGGAGTCTGCTTCCAACAAGCTAAGTGTTGGCAAAGGCCACTGCCGGAGCTACTAAGCTCCGACACCCCGAAGTTCTAAGCTCCGACAACCTCAGGGGGCCTTCACTATCGAAGTCTTCGGACCTAAATTCTACAAGTTTGGAGCAAATGAGTCTTCAACAAAACTCAATATCCTCTTGGTACATGTTCACAATCAAATTGTGTACATCTACCAGGGGGCCAAGTGAAGACAAAAGTGTTGAAGACAAAAAGTGAAATTCACAAAAATTTGGGGATTTCATTCATCTGGAGACAAGGGATTACAAAATTGAGGAAGAAGAAGAGAAAATACAAGTGAGAACTACAAAGATGGTCCTAGACCCTATGGAAGAATTGGGCGACCTTCTGGGCAACCACTGATACGTTGGCTCAGGCAGCTTCGCCTTCTCCTTCAACCGGACCTTCGAGCACTGGGTCCAGAGGAAATTGGGAGATCCAGCTGGTGTAGCACATCAGCACATATTCTGCGACGTTCTTCGCCAGGGATTGCCCCTCAACCTCCAATTGGTCCGCGATGACATCGCCCACCTTGGAGAGTTTGCTGCCTGCCGAGCTCAACGCCTACAACGCCAGGTCCGGCTCCGGCTCCGGATCATCCGGGCGCTCAGCGCTGAAGCCCATCGGTGTCAGCGCGTCGTTGGCCTTGCCCATGAACTCCCAAATCTGTAGGGAGTCCGCAGTCCTCAAGCCCTTTATTTCTTCCAAGGATCTCCTGGCCGCCACCAGTTCAGAATTCTCGCGAGCGAGGTGCTCAACTTCTTTGGCGTTTTGCTGAATCTTTTCAGCAACCCGCTTTTCGAGTTTTCCGAGCTACTCCTCCTGGAGGTGGATCTTGTTCTAGCGGTCGACCAGGTCCTTCTCCTTGCCCCTCACTTTCTTCTCCCTAGCAGTAAGGGCACACTCTTGCGCATAAAGTTCCTGCCCTCGCACCCAGGCCTTCTCCTCTTCCTCATGGCAGCGCTCTTCCAATTTCTTGGCGCGCTCCTCGAGGCCCTTGTCAGCCAGAGCCACCTTCTCGGTGAGCTCCTCCTACCTCCTCAGGACGTCATCCCGCAGCTCTAGGAGTTTCTGCTCTTCATCTTCGAGCCGTTTCTCCCTTTCTTCAAGTGCCTCCCGGCGCTTGATGAGTGTAGTGTTAATAGCCTCAAGCCTTTCTTGGCGTTCATCAGCCGCACTGTTAGCTGCTTTGGTCTGCTCGTAGATCTCCCGGGATTGAGCGTCGAGGGCTCGAGTCATACTCTCCCTGTCATCTAGTAACTTGCCCCAGTACTCCAGGCAGATCTTCTCCCGCTTGATCCACTCTTTGTCATCCGCTAGCCTCGACTGCGCCAGCTTGGTCTCGAAGTAGAGCCGGTTACGCCACCGCCTAAGGGTTTGGCGCTCCTCTTCAGGAGCCTTGCTGTCGTGGAAGAAGGCCTGTTGGACTTGACGCAGACTGGAACATGCGTTGTCAATAAGCAGTGACAACGGGATAGGTTCCTGACCTACTGGGGTCTTCTCCGCTGGTTCCAGCGGGTTTTCAGATACAAAAATTGGGTCCCACTCCACAAGAGTGGTGCCCTGAGTCTCCATGGCACTAGGGCCGTCCTCCGGGATGGCCTCAGTAGCCATCGAGGAAGGCCCCGCCGCCAGGTCTTCGTTCACCCCCTCAGGCAGGGGGCCAGCGACTTCGCTTGGGCACTCCGGCTCGACCGCGGGTACCTTCGACATCGTCAATTCCGGAGCAGGGGCCGCTGCTGGCTCCGGTCTGGGCACCTCCTCCGATGGGGGCTCGAGCTCCAACACCTCTTCAACAACCGGCTCGGGAGCTGGAAGATCTTCAACATCGACCGGCCCTGCGGCCGCAGCTCCAACAATGACCGGCTCCGCGGCCGGTGCTTCAGAGGTAGCCGGCCCAACTGCGGGAACTTCCTCAACTTCCGGCACGCACACCAGGGTTTCAATCACCTCCGGCTCAACCGCCGGGACTTCGACAATTTTCGGCTCTGAGGCCGGGATTACTGATTCCTCCAACTCAACAGCCGGAGCTTCCATCATTTCAGCACCAGGACCCGGAGCTTCAACCTTCGGGACAGGTGCCGCTGGCGCATCTTCTCTCCTGTGGTTCGGCGCTACTACGGGAGTCTCTGCGGATGAGTCGAGGTCCATGACCATGACAGCCGGCGCCGGAGCTGTCGCAGCTTCAGCCACCACTTGAGGCGGCATCGGGACAGGAGCAGAAGCCCCCACCCTCATAGCTTCAGCTGTTGTAGCTGAGGGTGGAGCCTCACTCCTCTTCTTGGGAATGCTACAGATGATGGATGAAGAAACTTAAAAAAAATAGTTACTACAAAAAAACAACTGTCCAAGGTAAAGATTAAAAATTACTTTGGGAGGCTTCCGCACCAGCTTGCGCGGAATCTCTTTCCCGGGCATTCTGGGCTGGTCATAACCGGCGTGGAAGCTCCGGAAGGCCCCCCGAAACTCGTAGCAGCCACGGGTGTTTCCCTGGTCGAGGCTCCCCTCGATCGGGAAGAACTTTCAGACCTGGAGGCCTCAACCGGCCCCGGTGCTGGAGTCGCATGCCCGGAGCTAGCTCCCCGGGAGGATCCCACTGCGGGTGCAGTCGCCGCGGTTGCAGAAGACCTTCCCCTCCGGGAAGAACGAGCCGATGCAGAGGTGGCAGGCCTGACGGACCTTCCGTCGGCATGCTGGAACTTCCTCTTCCGGCTCAGTGGTTCGTCCGCCAGCTCCTTGCCCTTGTTGACGACCTCGGCCCTTGGCTTCGGGGCAGGGTCGGAGCCACCTTCGGAGACTCCAGGGATCACCACCCTGGTGGTTGATCTTCTCTCGACGACACCAAGGTCGTCAAGTACGGGAATCTTCCGCCGGAGCTCCCTGCTGAACTCAACTTCCACGTTCAGAGGAAGAAAAGCTGATGGCGGAGTCAGATCGTCACCCTCGACGTCGATGCTGTGCTGGAACTTCTTGAGATGAAACTCCAGGGTTGTCCCCACCATGTTGGACTTCAGCCCGGTCTCGACCCGGTCGTCGTCCATCATGCTGTTGAGGGCCCAAGCGAATTTTTCTCTCCTCTTCAGCGGTGCCCACCTGTTGACCAGGAAGTTACAAAACACCGCTTAAGGGGTTAATCCCCCCTCCACACACTGGCGGATCCTGGTCAGAACAGGGTTGAAGGCGTCCGCCAGCACGGGAGCTTCACTCCAGATCGTCGTGTCAATGTTGGGGAGGCCTTCGGGCAGCTCCAGCCTCTCGTGCTCCTCCACCCGGATGACTATCCAGTCCTCCTTCCAGTCATCTCACTTCCCATAGGGAAACGACCGGAGGTACTTGAATGGACACTTCTTGCGCTTCATAAAGTAGTAGAAGCCAAGGTACTCATTGCTCCTATCGGTGGTGTGGACGATGAAGAAGGCCCGGAAGAGTTCAATGCAGGGGGGATGCCCACCCACATCTCACAGAAGTGGACGAAGATAGACACAAGGAGAATGGAGTGAGGGCCAAGGTGGTATAATTGCAGACCATAAATGTCCAGCAGCATCAAGAAAAAGGAGGAAAAAGGTGGGATCAACCCCACCATGGCGTACGAGGAGAAGTACACCATTTCGCTGGAGTGCTCCTTCTCAAATGGGAGCTCTCCCCCGGCGCGGACCTAGCGGTTGAAGAAGTCCGAGGACCATCCCATGAGGGTCCAGACCTTCTTCAGGTCGCCGTCGGTCTACAAACGACTCTCGCGGAGACCCAACTCCATCGCAGCACAGCAAGGCAAGAGAGGAAAAGCGAAGCACAAGACGGGAGTTTGAGAGCAAGATCAGATGAGAGGCGTAAAGGACTCCAGACGGTGCGCGCTTTCATTCTTAAGTAAGCCCTCACAACGCTTGGATGGAAACCGCAAAGAAGTTGAATATACCATTCAAAAATTACAACCAGCCGATCATAAGGGGGCCCGGGACCACCCCGACGATCAAGTCGTGGTTCTTACCTAGGCGAACTGTTTTCATGATGAGGCGGGAAGCCCAAAGGCGGCGGCCTGACAAGGAGCGTGGAACCGATACGGTTTTCGTATCGGGAACCGACGACCTTCAATTGCGTGAGATCCGCACGCCAAAGATCTCATTTGCCGCATGCGGGATACGCCATGTGGCGAGGATTTAACTCCAAACCATCGCCAACGGCACATCCGGAGACCTTTGAAGACTCATTTCAAAAGTCGCGAGGATGGACCCACCTCCGGCGGAATGACTTCACCCAAAGGGTCTTCCCCAGAGGTGGGCCCAGGGGGCCACTGTCGGTACCCTGGAAACCGTACACCCCTTGAGGTTACTAAGATCTCAAAGGAAAGTCATCTACTTGATTTGAAGACCTTCAGAGGCCCACATGTCAGATATAATCGGACCCGCTTCTCCAACATGGTTAATCCCAGGGTCGCCACGTGTACTATCAAACCGGAGCTACCGCCCACAAGGTGGAAGCTCCGGGCTATGTACCAAAATGGCACCTCCAGACTTAACCCCAGACCGAGAGAAGCTCCGGACCTGACATGTGTCAGGTAGCTCCGGAGCTACCTGTTTCCCACAGTATGCTCCGGAGCTGCCACGTGTCCAACCGTCGGATCTTCAGCCTCTAACCTCCGGAAGACTCCACAACGACTCCAGATCTTCAAAGGGGAATCAAGGACTTCAAGACCCGATTAAGTGTCATTAATACGATATTAATGACACACGATCGGATGACCTTAATTACCAGTAACGGTGCTGTCAAAGCTCGTTACCCAGTCATTAAGGACAATTAAACGTGTTGAATGAGTATCAATACTAGTAACCGCCGGGGCCACATGTCGGGGCAGGCTAACTTGTAACGGCCTGCCCTTGTACTATAAAAGGACAGGCCGACGACAGACTCTACACGTTCAGTGACGCTACACACACGCCATAGACACTCGTCACAAGCTCATACAGCTAATACAAGACCAACACACCCGTGGAGTAGGGTATTACGCTCAGGCGGCCCGAACCACGTAAATCTCCGTGTCTCCTGTGCTATTTACAATTCACCTTCTTGAATCTCTGCGCGCCCACACCGAACCTCAAACTCCTCTAACACTTTAGTAGTGTCGGGAGATCTGCCGGATCCAAACCACCGACAGTTTTGATTCCAGTATGAGCCTTACATTCTAGCAACCCAAGCAGAACAAGTTTTTATGTTCCAAGTGTGAAGCACCATAAATGGGCTACAGTTGTTAAAACGAAGCCACGGAAACTTTTTGCCATGCCCCCTGGAGACAGTGAAAATAATGTGACTGAGACGATGGAGGCCGAGACATTTCGTGATGATCTGCTTACTGATGATATCAATAATGAGGATACGACCGCATGGGCTAGGAATGACATTGAGGGAGCCAGCGGCGATGCTTCCACTCTTATAATGACAATCTCAGGTGATTGGTTTGAGGTAGATGGAGTTGCATCAGAAAATGAAGACGACGACGACCACGATGATACATATACCAATGATGGTCATGTAGCTCCATTGTGGGGGGACAACAGTGAAGATGATGATTTTTAGTATAATTAAGTACGTACAACATGTATACGTGTGTGAGCTGTGAACTGGTGTACTATTTGTGACGATAGGCTAATATATGGAAGTGCGACTAATTAGTCATTTATTACATGTTGGACTAATCATCTATTACATCCCCACTGTTGCATTAATTTGTGGGTGCTTATCTCGGTCGTTTTGGCGTCAGCACCCTCGGCCACCTTGGATCCCTTTGCCATTGGCGCTCGAACTACTGAATCGTGGCAACATAACTTAATGCAACAATTGTGTTTCATTGCATTAGTATCCTGACGCCACGAAACAGTGAATCGTGGCCACGCATCCTAATTGCAAAGATTGGGGTCCGTGGCGACAAATCCTAACGCTGCGAACCAGTGAATCGTGGCAACACATCCTAATGCAACGATTGTGGTCCGTGGCGATAGATCCTGACGCCACGAAAAAGTGAATCGTGGCAACACATACTAATGCAATGATTGTGGTCTGTTGCATTAGCATCCTGACGCCAAGAACCAGTGAATCGTGGCAAGACATCCTAATGCAACGATTGTGTTTTGTTGCATTAGTATCCTGACGCCACGGAAAAGTGAATCGTGGCCACACATCCTAATTGCTACGATTGGGGTCCGTGGCCATTGATACTAACGCCACGAACCAGAGTATCGTGGCAACACATCCTAATGCAACGATTGTGTTCCGTGGCGATAGATCCTGTAAAACAACGAACCAGTAATTCATGGCAACAGATCCTAATGCAATGATTGTGGTCTGTTGCATTGGCATCCTGACGCCACGAACCAGTGAATCGTGGCAAGACATCCTAATGCAACGATTGTGTTTCGTTGCATTAGCATCCTGACGTCACGAAAAAGTGAATCATGGCCACACATCCTAATTGCTACGATTGGGGTCCATGGCCATTGATACTAACGCCACGAACTAGAGTATCGTGGCAACACATCCTAATGCAACGATTGTGTTCCGTGGCAATAAAGCTGTAACGCCATGAACCATTAATTCGTGGCAACAAATCCTAATGCAACGATTGTGTTCCGTGGCAATAAAGCTGTAACGCCACGAACCAGTAATTCATGGCAATAGATCCTAATGCAACGATTGTGGTCTGTGGCGATAGATCCTGTAACGCCACGAACCAGTAATTCGTGGCAACAGATCCTAATACAACGATCGTGGTCCGTTGCATTAGCATCCTCACGCCACGAACTAGTGCTTCGTGGCAACAAATCTTAATGCAACGATTGTGTTTCCTTGCATTAGCATCCTGACGCCACGAAAAATTGAATCGTGGCCACACATCCTAATTGCTACAATTGCGGTCTGTGGCCATTGATACTAACGCCATGAACCAGAGTATTGTGGCAACACATCCTAATGCAACGATTCTATTTCATTGCATTACGGTCCAAATGCAACTGTTTGCTGATTCGTGGCAACAGATCCTAATGGAACGATTATGTTCCATGGCAATAAAGATGTAACGCCATGAACCAGTAATTCGTGGCAACATATCCTAGTGCAATGATTGTGTTCTGTGGTGATAGATCCTGTAACGCCACGAACTAGTGATTCATGGCAACAGATCCTAATGCAACGATTGTGTTAAGTGGCGATAGATCCTGTAACGCAACGAACCAGTAATTCGTGGCAACAGATTCTAATGCAACGGTTGTGGTCCGTGGGGATAGATCCTGTAACTCCACGAACCAGTAATTCGTTGCAATAGATCCTAATGCAACGATTGTGGTCCGTTGCATTAGCATCCTGATGCCACGAACTAGTGATTCGTGGCAACAGATCCTAATGCAATGATTTTGTTTCGTTGCATTAGCATCCTGACGCCACAAAAAATTGAATCATGGTCACACATCCTAATTTCTATGATTGGGATCTGTGGCCATTGATTCTAACACCACGAACTAGAGTATCATGGCAACACATCCTAATGCAACGATTCTGTTTTGTTGCATTACGGTCCAAATGCAACTGTTTGCTGATTCGTGGCAACAGATCCTAGTGCAACGATTGTGTTCCATGGCAATAAAGTTGTAACGCCACGAACCAGTAATTCGTGGAAACATATCCTAATGCAACGATTGTGTTCCGTGGCGATAGATCCTATAACGCCACGAACTAGTGATTCGTGGCAGCAGATCCTAATGCAACGATTGTGTTCCGTGGCGAAAGATCCTGTAACGCAATGAACCAGTAATTAGTGGCAATAGATCCTAATGCAACGATTGTATTCTGTGGCGATAGATCCTAGTGCCACGAACTAGTGAATCATGGCAAAAAGCCAAGCTTACTGCAACGATTTTGTATTCGTTGCAGTACAATCGTTGCAACAGGTCGGAATCCTTATAGTGTCTCACTTAAGGAGGAGATCGACGGTGTTTGCTGTGGCATGAGCGCCAAGCTGTGACGCTTATGCAATGTCATTGGGGAGCCCGACATGTACAACGCACCATTGTTTAGATGTCCTGACAGCGTAAGATGCTTACTACTTTAGGTTTAAATTTTATTCCAAATTTTTATTTTCTTACTTTAGATTGAATAATGCAAGCATCCCCAATTTTTGAATTCAACGGAGTGAAATTACCGGTTCATTTAACACCAGTAAAGTTCCCCGTTTTAGTTTATTTTTGTTGAATAAAGAATTCAGGGAACAAATGCGGGGGAGGCACCGCAAATTGCCAAATCCCGATGTGAAAAAAATTAGTGTTGCATCCCGAAACACGTCACAACCAAACATATGATTTGACATGTCGAAACAGAGCATCAGACAGGCTAGATGGGGTTCAGCTGAACCCCCTGTTCGACCGATATGGTGTGGGCCCCACACGACTCTGTTTCACTCCAGAAAATCAGTTTGTATCTCATATCATAGAATTCATGTGCTATCGTGCTGTTTAAGTTGATTTCCTATTTAAAATTGAATATTTAAAGTGAATCAACTCAAAAATTGAAATTAAACTTGGTAGTCAAGATTTGCTTGAGCTGAAAATTTGAATAATTTATATTTCAATCTATTGCCTTATTTATGATTCCCACAATTAAAGTAGGAAAACACATCATCTAAGTATTTGGCTAGTGTGACATGGTAAATGAGTTACTCTAGGAGACATCTCTTTGCTGGAAATTGATTTTGATATTTGCAAAAATTTGCAGTCTTGAAATTTGCCTAACCCTCTCATTGGAAATAAAAATGCCCACCAAGGCCATATGATATATTTCTTAAAAAACCACATGCATATGCCACTTTGCATCTTCATTGAACTTTTTCAAACTCTTGACACTATTGAGTGACTCGCATGGAATCTTTGATTAGAAATTTCTTGTGCACTCCACCATATTCCATGAATTCCACACAATCACCATTAAGAGATACTCCATGGAAATTCTGAAAAATCCTCTCTCAATAAAAAGATGCACAAAAGGAGCAGAAGGCATGGCTATAAGAGCTCAATTCAAAAAAAAAAAAGAGCCAATAAGTAGCTATGCTTCATCCTTGCACAAAAGAGAGTGATCAGTTAGGAGTCATCACCACCATTCATCATCCACCATACATAATAAGTGCACAAGAATTTCTTTAGTCATTGGTTTTTGATGCATGGTCGTCTCATGTGGATCCGTTTTTGACTTAGTGATATATGAATGTCAATGTGCGCCACATTTATCCCTACCATGCCAAGGTGAGGATCAAAACACATTGAGAGATTTGATAGATCCCAAATGAGAGATAAAGACAAATGCTTCTTTGACTTTCCACTATACAGGAAATTGTCAAATCATTTCAGCAGGACATGAACCAAGGGAACTACATTACAACCATTCCACTCTTCAAAAACCCAAGATCGATGTGATAGCCACATTCAAAGGGAATTCGTGAATTGAGGTATAAGTTGAAATATCTAGTATTCTCATTTTCTAAATTACAACAAGTTTATGACAACACTTTAGTTCTTCCTCTTGCCTTCACTCGAGGACGAGCAAAGGACTAAGTGTGAGGGAGTTTGTTGACGGTCGTATTTAGACCGTCAATTCACCTCATAATGTGCCCAAGAGAGAAGCATACCATAGAGCTAGGGTTAAATACTAACCAATTTCACAAGTATTAGTGTTTATTTGTATGCAGGTGAATTAATACCCAAAAGTACCAAGACATACATGGAGTAATCCATTAACTTGGATTCCAACGAATCAAGCGACACCACATGTCATCACATGGATCAAATGGCCCACAAACAGTCATATCCAAGGGAATCCAATGATGTAGCACCCCAAAACATCAAGAGGACCCACCAGTCAGCGACATGGAGAAAGCACAAGAGGATCAACGCGAAGACCAGGTTGGCCGAAGCCCCTGTTCGGCTGAACCAGTCTTGGTGCCAAACTCGGTCCAATGACGCATGTCGACTCCTCATGGCTTCCTGGTGGCGGGGATGACTGAATCACGCGCATTTGTTGGCGGAAACCAACCATCCTCAACCTATAAATAACACCCCACACCTCACTTCACACACACACACCAAAAGTTGAGAATGGAATATCACTCCCAAGGTTTAGAGTAGTCCTAAAGGCTGCCAAGTAGAAGGACAGTGTGGTGAAAAGTTTAGAAGAAGGAGGCTTGGGCTTGTCAAGTCCCTCTTCTACACTTGTACCCCTACGAAGGTTTTATTCAAAGTAAACCTTCTGAATTCAATTGAACTTTGATTTTCAATTCAAAGTAGTTTGCACAAGTAGTTACTTGCGGGTTCATTGCTTTAATTTATTAGAGGCTCTATTTGTAGCTTTGTGTTTGAAACAACTAGAGTAGTGATTTAGAACATAAGTGTGGTGCTTAGGTTAGAAATCACCAGTGAATATCTCGTAGACCCACGGATTGAAGAGGTAGGTAGTAGGTGGTGACATCCCTATTTGTCCTTTGTAATCCTGCACGTACGACTATGACATAGGCTCTTGGCGGGAGTCATCCTAGTGTTGCTAGGGGTAAAACCGTGCCTGAAGCAAGCTGCTATCGCAAATCTCTTTGAAATATAATCAATACGTTGAATTCCTCTCATTTCCTTGCCTACCAAACAACTTTGTGTCTTTGGGTGAATTAGTTCATAAGATAGGCAGACATGTTCCTTGGATTCGATACTTTTGAGAATACTCTTTAAGGGGAAGTGCTACACGATAGTTTCTGTGCGCTCGTGGATTTTTATCTATAACTACTGTGACACACGATTCTAAAAATGAACCAAGTGCAACGTATATGTGTGCCGAGGATGTTCAACACACATACACGAGTGCATCACAAATGATATACAGATAATTACCACAGCACAAGTTAATTAAGAAGGTACTTTTATTACGATATTCAAATAATCCTCAAATTACAACTCAAATGGTTATTAAGGATAATACTGCTGCAGCGGAAATAGTCTAATTAAGCAAACTAAGCAGATAGGGTAGCACGGCTCCAACCAACACCACAGGCAAGTCGACGGCAGCAAACAGCCTAGTACTCCGCATTATCGTCAGGAAACTCCCAAATATCACCTGAAACTGTTGGTGGAGGAATTGCAAGGGCGAGTACATGTCGTACTCAACAAGTGTGGAAAAGAAAGACATATAGCTTAAACAAGGCATGGTAATAAACAATGGCTAATTGCTGAAAAGTACATTTAAAACGTGTAGAAAACATCATACTATGTCTATGTGAAGTAATCCCATGATATCCCACATAATTAACATAATAAAAAACCATAATCAATTATCCATCCATATACCACATTATTACCATCATCATCATCCATGTCTATTTATCATAACTCAATCCATAACTATAACCAAACCATTACTCAACCATAACCATCCCAAGTTTCACTCTAATCATGAAAGATGTCCAGGTGCTCTTAACCGGGAGCACAGCTATCATGATAGTTTTTAACACTCTGCAGAGGTTGTATCACTTTATCCACAAGTTCGTCATTTTGTCACTCGTCAGCGACTAATGAAACCTCCTTTATGCCAATTACACTTCCTTAGGTTTATGGCCAAGAGATCACAAAATAGCCTTTACAAAGGGATTACTAGCATATATGGACCCACTGAGGTTTCACCGGTGGCAGTGTCTCCAACTGAGCACATCCTAAACAAAGGGCCCCCTCTTGTACCGTTCGGATCCCAAGGAGTGCCACCACTCATACAAACCCAATTCGACTCCCCTTCCCTGCTTTTCCAAATGGTCTGCGCAATACTAGCAGCAACAACAACAACAACCAAGCCTTTGTCCCAAACAAGTTGGGGTCAGCTAGATATGAAACTCAACAATTTTGAAGAAATATAATAGTAAATAAGATGAAAGTAAAAATAATAATAATAAAAAATATAATAATAATAAATACAAATAAAATAAGATTCTACATTTTATTTATTTTAGAAATGGGTTAATAAGAAAGAAGATAAGAGTAACAAAATACGAATATACTAAAATTCTGGCATATGAATTTCTAATTTCCATGCAGTCCGATCATGAGGTGAATCTCTAGGTATGTCCCACTCCTTTAAGTCTCGTTTCACCGCCTCCTGCCATGTCAACCTTGGTCGACCTCTACCCCTCCTAAAATTTTCTCTACTCTTTATAATCCCACTGTTAATCGGTGCTTCTGGAGGTCTCCGCTGGATATGTTCAAACAACCGTAGGCGATATTGGACTAGCTTCTCCTCAATCGGTGCCACCCCTACCGTATCACATATCACCTCGTTCCTAATTTTGTCTCTTCTTATGTGACCGCACATCCACCGTAGCATGCGCATCTCTACAACACTCATTTGTTGGACATGTTGCTGTCTAGTTGGCCAACATTCTGCTCCATACAGCATCGTAGGTCTGATCACCGTCCTATATAATTTTCCTTTCAATTTTTGTGGAACTTTCTTATCACATAAGATTCTAGATGCTTATCACCACTTCATCCACCCGATCTTGATCTTGTGGCAAACATCTTCGTCAATATCACCATTGCTTTGTAACATTGATCCTAAATATCGAAATGTGTCCCTCCTAGGTACTACTTGTCCTTGTAAACTAACATTTCCATCCTCACACCTGACATCACTAAAGTCACATCTCATATACTCGGTCTTAGTTCTACTAAGTCTAAACCACTTAGACTCTAAGGTCTGCCTCCATAGCTCTAAGTTTCTATCAACACCATCCCTAGTTTCATCTACCAACACTACATCATCAGCAAAGAGCATACACCAAAGGATATCTCCTTGTATATCCTTTGACACCTCATCCATCACTAAGGAAAATATGTAAGGACTTAAGGCTGATCCTTGGTGTAGCCCTATTGTGATAGAAAAGTGTCAGTCTCACTATCTCTTCATACACACTTGTCACCACATCATCGTACATATCCTTGATAACGTTAATATACTTTGTTGGGACTTTGTGTTTCTCTAGTGCCCACCACATGACCGGTCTTGGTACCTTATTGTATGCCTTCTCCAAGTCAATGAACACCATATATAGATCCTTCTTTTGCTCCCTATACCTCTACATAAGCTGACGAAGTAAGAAAATTGCCTCCATAGTGGACCTCCCAGGCATAAAACCAAACTGGTTTTTAGTGACATTGGTCACTTTCCTCAAGCATTGTTCAATCACTCTCTCCCAGAGCATCATAGTATGACTCATGAGCTTAATTCCTTAGTAATTAGTACAACTTTGAACA
The DNA here is from genome assembly GCA_036927565.1 of Tuctoria greenei. Lineage (NCBI taxonomy): Eukaryota > Viridiplantae > Streptophyta > Magnoliopsida > Poales > Poaceae > Tuctoria > Tuctoria greenei. The sequence goes on from JAYESD010000004.1 coordinate 35,680,322, forward strand.
TCTCCTTTATTTTTTAAGATGGGTACTAAAATACTTTTCCGCCACTCTTCAAGCATTTTGTTTGACTGAAAAATGCGGTTGAATAGTTTAGTGAGCCACACTATTGCTACATCCCCCAGCCATCTCCACACCTCAATTGGGACATCATCAAGGCCGCGGGCCTTTCCTCCTTTCATCCTTTTTAAGGCCTCTCTAACCTCAGACTCTTGTATCCTCCGCACGAATCTTTTGTTGGTGTCATCAAATGTATCATCCAACTCGAACCTAATGCTCTCATTCCCATCATTGAATAGTCCATTGAAGTAGTCTCGCCATCTGTTCATAATTTCTTCATCCTTCAATAGAATTCGATTTGCCTCATCATTAATGCATTTGACTTGGTTGAGATCTCTCACCTTTCTCTTGCAAAGTTTCGCTATCTTGTATATATCATTTTCGCCTTCTTTTGTCCCTATCCTCTCATATAGTGCATCATAGGCCTGCCCCCTTGCTTTACTCACAACACGCCTTGCATTTTTCTTAGCCACTTTATACTTTGCCATGTTACTTGCGCTTCTCTCATGATGCCAGCTCTTATAAGACTCCTTCTTCTCCTTAATAGCTTTTTGTACATCTTCATTCCACCACCAAGTGTCTTTATCTGCAAGTTTCTTACCTTTTGTCCACCCAAGCACCTCCCTAGCTGCCTTCCTAATGTAAGTCACCATCTTCACTTGCATACTATCGCATCCTCCTCTTCGCTTCAAGGTCCTTCTGTGATCATCCTCCTATTGAATGATTGTTGCACTTCATCCTTCAACTTTCACCACTTTGTTCTTGCAGTTTTAACACCATTGTCTCGTGACACACGCACATGGCAACGAAAGTCGGCTACCACAAGTTTATGTTGTGGAACACAACATTCCCCAGGAATCACCTTACAATCTAAACATGCCCCTCTCTCCTTTCTCCTGGTGAGGATATAGTCAATTTGACTAGAATGTTGGGAACTAGTAAAGGTCACTAAGTGAGATAGCCTCTTGTTAAAGAGTGTGTTAGCTACCAATAGGTCATAGGATATGGCAAAGTTTAGGATATCCTTACCCTCCTGGTTTCTATCTCCACACCCAAAACCTCCGTGTACCCCCTCAAAACCTACATTAGTTGTACCTACATGACCATTGAGATCTCCTCCTATGAAGAGCTTCTCTGTTACCGGTATACTACTAACCATATCCTCCAAGTCCTCACAAAATTGTCTCTTAGTGCTCATGTCGAACCCAACTTGTGGCATAAGCACTAGTGACATTCAAGATAAGGTCCCCCACAACTACCCTGACTAGGATGATCCTATCCCCTCATCTACGGACATCCACTACTCCATCCTTGAGGCTCTTATCTATTAGGATGCCTACACCATTCCTAGTTCCAGTCGAGCCAGAATACCAAAGCTTGAAACCGGTATTCTCAACCTCTCTCACCTTTTGACCTGCCCATCTAGTCTCTTGTACACAAAGGATATTTACATGCCTCCTAATCGCGACGTCCACTAACTCTCGTAGCTTTCCCATCAAGGATCCTACATTCCAACTACCCACCCGAAACCTAGTTTCCTCGGATAGCTTCCTTACCCTTCGCATCTGTCGAGGAAGATGCAAAGACCTTTGCTCACTTAACACTACATCCGGGCGATGATGTAGCGCGCCACTATGGTGGTGGCGATTTGTCCCTCGCCCATTTAACACCACATCCAAGTTCCGATAGGGCGCGCCACTAAGGCGGTGGTGACCCGGCCCTCGACCACTTAACACCATACCCGGGTTCTGTTATGGCGCGTCGCTAAGAAGGTTATGCCCCAACGAATTTCCAATGGGTTTCATTTCCATGAGGCTAAGTATAGTTGCTGGCTCCCCAAGCCTATCACAACCCCTCCTCCTTTATTCGGGCTCGGGACCGGCTATGTCATTACAATGTAGGCGGAGTTCCGCACAATACTAGCAATACACTAATTAATCAACTACATCACACCCATACTTGGCCTCGTGGTGGCACTGTAGTGCTGGCCTATTCTCGCATGAACCGATCCTTAGATCCAAGTCAAGAAAACCACCATATCGACCAACCCAATCCACAAACCATGCTTGCTTAGATCTCCCAAGTCCCATGTTACCAATTAACCATACCCATCAAATCTCATCATCTATTAATTCATAATTAAGCCATTTGTTTGGTTTCGTATCCCAATTAATTAGAGTGAAGCAAAAAGGTAAAAAGCCCTTCCTGACTCTCTCCAATGTATTCCAAGCGACAAGGAAGGTCAAACAAGACTAGTAAACACCTATTTTGGGTTTCCCATCAATTTGATACAAGCACAAAACATTTAAAATAGGATCAAAATGGTTAGGGACACTGGCCTTTATATTCCGCAATTTGATGCTCAATTAAATCAAACGCTTGCGTATGATGATCCTCGCATATTCACTTCTCGATCAAAACCACTTGAGCGTATCCGCCTACTCGCAATCATGAACATACACATACAAACATACACAATAAATTCATTTCAATCAACACTAATAAATATGAAATGACATGAATGCACGTGAATAATTTGTTATGATGATTAATAGCTTATTACATGGGTTTCATATTTACTACAGATCATTTAAACAAGTTTTCAGATTAATCACTATTAACTCAGAATTGAAATAATTATCCTAAGATAAGAATTAGGTTGAAAATATCATAAAATACTTCCTATAATTTATTCTGAATTTTCTACGGCTTTTAAATAATTTTCCTTAATGATGTACTATTTATTTGATCAAACTTGGAATTAATTAAAATTAATTCAGAGGCAAAAATAATTATCACATAACATTACATAGGCCAAAAATATCATTAATAACTTACTAGAATTTATTCTAAATTTTCTGGAATTTTTCTAGATTTAATTTGATACTTTATGAATTAACTAGGCTTTAATCTTACTTATTAAATCTGGAAAACAGATTAGATATTACTGAAAATACAAAATTTGGTCAAATCTGAAACAACATATTGATCTTGTATGATTTAATCTAACTTGCAAGTTTAGGTTGATTTATGATGATCTGGTGATGATTTACGCACGCATAAATAAATTAAATTCTACACATTGTATAATTTGAGTATTAGATTAATCCGTGTCTTTTAGATCTAAACTGTAAAACCTACCGTGTGTATCTATTCTCGATGGTCGTGGAACGACGGTGTAGCATGTGTCTCCGAGATCTAGAGTTTGGTTGACAAAGAGGACATAATGCATGATATAGATGAAGGAAACGACGATGACGTAGCGATCTCCCGCAAAGAACGGCGACAATGCAATCTCTGGCAAAAACGACGGCTCCTTCCTTCTCTTCCTTTTTCCTTGCCGTGGCCTTTTTTTTTCTTCCCTGACGGCTAGAGTTTTTCTCTCCTTTTTTCCTAGCCGCTGGAACTCACGTACTAGAAAATTTCTACGTAGCTATTTGGATCGAGGCTGGGTGCTATTTATAAGAACGGGGGCGTGCGGCCTGGAGAGACCCGGTTGGCCGCGCGCTAGTGCGCACTCGCGCAACACGAGCGGGAGTCCCTGGCGGCCCGGACTCCTGGTCTGGACACATTGTCTTTTTTTTTGCTTTCCTTTTTTTTGTTTTTTTTCCTTTGCTCCACGTTTTTTGGTTTGGTGCGGCCTGGCCCATGGTGCGGCCATGGCTTGGCCATAGTTGATATATATATATATATATATATATATATATATATATATATATATATATATATATATATATATATATATATATATATATATATATTCAGATCATGAATCTTTGAAGTATCTTAAAGGACAAGCTAATATGAACAAACGTCATGCTAAATGGATTGAGTTCATAGAGTCATTTTCTTACATCATTAAACATAAGAAAGGGAAAGACAATGTGATTGACGATACTTTATCTAGACGTTATATCATGCTGTTCCAACTTTCTCATAAAATATTTTGTTTGGAAACCTTAAATAGGTTATATGCTACCGATTTGGACTTCAAAGATGCCTTTGAAAATTGTAGAGAGGGAAGAACGTGGCAAAAATTCCTGTTGCGTGAAGGCCTTCTCTACCGTGCGAACAAGCTATGTGTTCCAGCTAGCTCCGTTCGTCTATTGTTGTTGCAGGAAGCGCATGGAGGTGGTTTGATGGGACATTTTGGTGTTAAAAAGACAAAGTATGTGCTAGCTGCTCACTTCTTTTGGCCATGAATGAGGCGTGATGTGGAGCGTTACATTTCACGTTGCACGACATGCAACAAAGCTAAGTCTCTAATTAACCCACATGGTCTTTATATGCCTCTTCCTGTTCCTAGTGCACACTGGGAGGATATTTCTATGTACTTTGTTTTAGGATTGCCTAGAACAAAGAGGGGGAGGGATAGTGTCTTTGTGGTTGTTGATCGTTTCTCTAAAATGGCTCATTTTATACCCTGCCACAAGACCGATAATGCTTCACATGTTCCTGATTTGTTCTTTAATGAGGTTGTGCGTTTGCATGGTGTTCCCAATACAATTGTTTCTTATAGGGATGCTAAGTTTTTGAGTCACTTTTGGAGAACTTTATGGTATAAATTGGGAACAAAGTTGCTGTTTTCTACTACTTGTCATCTACAAACTGATGGCCAAACGGAGGTAGTTAATCGTATCTTATATACTATGTTGCAGGCTGTTTTGAAAGACAATTTGAAGTTGTGGGACGAGTGTTTGCCACATATTGAGTTTGCTTATAACAGGTCTATTTACTCCACAACCAAGTTAAGTCCATTTATGGTAGTCTATGATTTGAATCCTCGTGCTCCAATTTATTTGCTACCTTTACCACATAATGAAATTGTGAACTTAGATGCTACACAACGTTCTGAATTTATTCTTAAGTTGCATGAAACTACCAACTTACAAATTGAAAAAATGAATGAAAAGTATCACATTGCTGCTAGTAAAGGTAGGAAGGAGGTAAAATTGGAAACCGATGATTTGCTGTGGGTTCATTTGAGAAAAGATAGGTTCCCAAATATGAGAAAGTACAAAATCATGCCACATTCTGCTGGACCTTTTAGGGTTCTTGAGAAGATAAATGACAATGCATATAAACTTGAGTTGCCTCCCGAGTTTGGGGTTAGTTCCACATTTAACATTTCCGATTTGAAGCCATACATGGGTGAGGAAGATGATCTTGAGTCATGGACGACTCCAATTCAAGAGGGGAGGATGATGAGGATATCTCTCCTTTGCATACAATGCAAGGACCGATCACTAGAGCACGTGTGCGACAATTGGATCTCCAGGTACGTTCTAAACTTGTCAATTATTTTTCAAAACTTACGCTTGTTTCCATGCATGTTTTATTGATTAGGAACAATGGAGAGGACCAGCAAGGACTTGGAGGAGTCCAAGGAGGAGGAGATAGGATGTGCACACCAAGGAGGAGTCCAAGTCCAACTCGACTTCGACTCCACCTCGGGTTCCAGGAGCTGCCTTCACCAGAATTGACATCCCTGACACATACAAAGTCGGATTTGGATGTTCCATATACGGTTGGAACCTTGATTTCATAAAGCTTCCAATGGAACCAGGCCCACCTCAAAATTCCTTATAAGTTGACGGGAATCAGTGAAACAAGTGGGCGTCCAGAATCTGTCCGGTGCTGCACCACCGTCCTTTGGACTGCTGGCCCGTTTATCGTGTGGAAGCACATTAGGGTTGTGTCCAGGGGTATTCAACGCCCCTGAACTCCTATTTATACAGCATCCATCACCACATTAGGGTTGGGTTTTGCTTAGATACAATCTGTCATTGAATAGTGTTGCCGAACATCGGTTGTGAGACCCCAATTCGTGATCAATTCAGTTTTGATTGCAACTTCTCTGTTCTTGCTTGTGTTCTTGATTGTGCTTCCAGGGATAAGCCTTCGTGGCGAGGTCATTCGTGTGACACACGTGATAACCAACGGAGCAGTGGTGTAGTGATAGCAGGGTTCCGTTCGTTCGGAGCCTTGGATCATCAACATTGAGATCTCCACCCAATCAAGTATACCATACCTCTCGGAAGATCGGGACTCATCCTCCTATCAATTTGTATCAGATTTCCAGGTTCACCATGAGGTATACTTGTGTGCCCTTTAGATTCATTTTGTTTTAGTCCTATTGTCCACAAAAAGCCACAATTTTTATGTTCTCTGACCTACAACCCTCGCTCAGCCTTTTGCACAAATTTGTTTTGGAGTTCGTAGTTCTGAGTTCGTGTCCTAGGTTGAGTCTGGTTGCTGGTTTAGATTTGTTTTGGTTTAGTTTTGTTTCTTCCATCTGCTGCCATCTACAAAAAAAAACAATCTACAAAAAATTTGCATCCACCGATTCGTTTCTGTTGCAGTTTCCACCACCACCAAAACCTAATTCGAGGTATCCTTCTTAAAATGGGCATAACTTTTCACTCGGAACTCCGATTGAGGCGCATTTTTTCCTGGAAAGGTCTTGAAAAAATCCACATACGATACACCCTCTACGCCGGTCACGGCATTTTCAAAAAAAAAAAAATTAAGAAGGCCCTCGTTTCGAACTCCGAAGTTGCAGCACCAGTTTTTCCAGTCGCTCCTGAATTTGTACCAAACACATCTTTCATAGATTTGAGCTAATACTTGGTTCTGTTTCTATTCTTGTGCCCCTGGTTGAGAAAAATATAGAAAAATAAAGAGAAATTTTTTTTTGATTTCTACTAGTGCTTAAAGACAAAAATAGGAGGCTAAGGGGTTTTCTAGTTATGCTGTTTCTGTGTGAGTATTGGATACTTGCTAATATTGTCTTTGTTGTTCATCATCATTCATCCTTTTCCTTGCTTGTTGCCACAACTGTTCTAATACATTCTTTGGCCAGCTACTAGGTGAAATTTTTTGGACACTTATTTAGTATTCCTATCAATTACTAACTTGTGTGCCACATACATATACTGCATTTGAGCCTTCCAAGATCCACCTTCTCTCGAGCAGAATAGGTAACCTCTGCAATCACACCCACTCTCTAATTGCTTTCACACCAGTCAACGTTGGCCACCTGCAGTGTTGGTAAGAAACTTGTAATAGTGGGGTAAGCTGCATCTTACAGATCGATTTTCCACTTCCACTTCATAGAGCATAGTAATAGGGTTCTTCAAAATCTTTTTGTCTTCATTTCTGTTTTGTACTAACAATGATAGGAAAGAAGCCTATGGATAAGACCTCTGTTCTACACCTCCAGATGATGATGAGTGCGTGTCCCATATGGAACTAAGGGACATGATGTGGACGATGATCGAATCTTTCAACAATTATTAGACCACTACAACAGCCACCTTTCAGAGGCTTCATACAAGTGTTGCTGGTTTGACCACACGGTTGGACGAGATTGAGACTTGTCTTCCCCAACAAGCTACACTCTCTATCATCCTTGTTTGCTTTTCATCCTGGGAAGTAGGACCTGAAAGTTTAGGGCAATCTGAATGAAAATGTCCTGTCTTACCACGTTCGAAACATCGTTGAGGTCCAGAGCTTCCTCTCCTTCTAGTTCTAACATTTTGCAATGCTTTTGAGAACCTAGTAGAGAGAAGTACTAGCTCCTCCTCTGGAAATTCCTCAATTTGTTCAAGGGTTAGAGAGGACAAAAAAGCAAGTGTACCACAAGTTGAAGATTGACCGGAGCTAGGCATGTCACGTTGAGAAACAAAAGCAATAGACTTGATGGGGTTCTTACGTGATATTATGTCAATTTCATGATTTTTTAACTTGGAATATAGCACATCTAATTTAAGTGTACTCATGACAGAAGATTCACAAATATATGTGACTTTCATCTCCCAAATTGACACATCTAATGCACTTAAGAATTGCCTAGCATTTTCAGCATATGAAAAATTAACATTGACACTATGCAAGTTGCTGAGAATTTTATTAAAGCGAGCAAAAAGGTCATCAATAGACTCACCGGGTTGCATCTCGAAGCGCATGTATTATTTCTTGAACTTGTCTTGCCTTACCTCCTTGATCGTGTTGGATCCTTCATGGTAGTCACAAAGTGCTTTCCACACATCGTATGCAGATCGGAGGTGTGCAACACGGTCGAAGTCGCTTTGAGTTAATCCTTGTATCATCAAGTTCCAAGCCTTGTTGTTGTTGTTGACATCTCTTGGATTTGTAGCTGTAACTTGATCATTTGACAACACTTCATAAGGATTGTATACCTTCTCTCATATTGTGAAGCCTTGAGCCTGGATGAAGGCTTCCATACGTGCCTTCCAAACCTGAAAATCAATACCACTAAAGACACAAGGTTTTGCGGAGTATTTCTCCATGATGATTTGTCAAAACATGTGCGAATCAGAAAGATTAGAGCTGTAAGACATATCTGTGCTGAATACATTGTCTTGTAGTGAATACACTTGCTTTGACGATAAAAGTTTTGAATATCACCAAAATACCTTGTTATTAAGGTCCGACTAGTTTTGGTTAGCTCCGACGTGTTTTTGCTAAGCTCTAGGTTGATTTTTCTAGCTTCGGCTTTTGGGTTTACTAGTTCCGACTAGTTCTGGTTAGTCCCGGCGCTAGGTTCTACTAGCTTTTGTTAGCTCCGGCTCAAGGTCCGGGTTGCTCTGGCAAGGTTCGGAACTTGACCGCAATGCTTCTGTTTTTCATTTGCAATGTTTCGTACTAGCTTTACAGCACTAGAAAGATTGCTTAGTATTAATTTGCTAATTCTTTGGTGCGTTTTTGGTTGACATGGATGATATCGTGTTACTGTGGTTTTGCAACATGCTTATGTGAGGTTCTCACGTAAGGTGTCGTGTTTGGAACTAACTTGAGTCAAGTCGAGGACTTGGGCTCGTATGGATTGGTTTTTTTTTCATGTGCAGGTGTTGCTTGAGTTCAAGACATGGCTGGTGATGGAATCCATTGGACTAGTCTAAGGGAGGATATGAGGTTCCAACAACCAAATTCAGGAGGAATTGTGGTTGAGCTGATCAGGAGGTTGCACAGTATGACTGAATCAAGAACAATGCATGTGAAGGTATCGTGGACGTCATTGGAAGTTGTTTGCACGTGTGCAAGGAGTGCATGGATGTGGCTACATAGTTCCGAGACGTGATGAAGAGATGTGGACGTAAAGAGTTGGTTAGAAAGGTCCAACTGACTAGGTTATGGACTCAGGCTGCGGCTGAGTCGGGTTTGACTGAAATATGGAAAGATTTGAGTTGGTTATGATAGGATTTCGTGTGGGTCACGAATTTAAGTTATTTAGGAATGTCGGATACGTTCCTAAGGTGTTTGGAAGTCTTAAGATTGCTTCTATTTGCGTATAGAAGAATCCTAAATAGTTATGGATAGTTACGATTTGTGAACAAAGTAGGATTAGGTTCCTGATCTGAGTTGAGTTGGCTTTCGAGCTGGTTATATAAGCAAGGGAGCCCAGAGCTCGTGGTGCATGACTTTGGGGCTGTTCCTCTTGTGTTCTATTGAATAAAATTCGTAGTTTGAAGGAACTTTTGTGCCTTGTTCGTCTGACTTGTTCCAGACAAGTTTTATTCGTCGAGTTTCTGGACAGCACTACCTTTTGTCGGTGGTTTTATCATAACTCTAGTTTTACTGATCCAATTGACGTGATCCTTTTTGGGTTGTCTTCACAACTTGATCATCTATCATTTTCAAAATTTCATGGTCATTGGATTTGTGATATATGATCTATACGAGTTTCATTGCAGCGTTCCAGAACTGTTTTTTTTTCGGGTAGGGCAGATTGACCTTTGTTTGATCTTTCGATCATAAATTGAGTTTTGCTCGACGGATTTCAGTGATTCTTGTTGTGTTGTCTTCGTGACTTGATTCTCTCTGATATCTATCACTTTTGTCATGGTGAAACACGTTTAAATTAGTCTCACACAGGATTTCTTTAACAGATCATTTTTCTGCCGAAAGGGTTGGCGTTTAATTGTTTCCGCTGCCTAAGATTATTAATCTACCATTCACCCCCCTCTGTTAGCTTTTCACGTGCTCTTCGATCCTACAATTGGTATAAGAGCCACGGTGCTCTAATATTTGTGATTTGTGCATGTTTTTGACTAATCATCATAGAGAAGTACTCTGCCAAACCTTGTGTGTTCGCTGGTATTGATTTTCAGGTTTGGAAGGCACGCATGGAGGCTTTTATCCAGGCACAAGGATTTGCAATATGGGAGAAGGTATACAAGCCTTATGAAGTGCCATCAAACGATCAAGTTACAGCTACAAATCTGAGAGATGTCGACAACAACAAGGCTCGAAACTTCATCATAGAAGGATTAACACAAAGTGACTTCGACTATGTTGCACACCTCCGATCTGCATACGATGTGTGGAAAGCACTTCGTGACTACCACAAAGGATCCAACATGATCAAAGAGGTAAGGCAATACATGTTATATAAAGAATACATGTGCTTCGAGATGCAACCCGATGAGTCTATTGATGACCTTTTTGCTCGCTTTAATAAGATTCTCAGCAACTTGCGTAATGTCAATGTTTATTTTTCAGATGCTGAAAATACTAGGCAATTGCTAAGTGCATTAGATATGTCAATTTTGGAGATGAAAGTCACATCTATTCGTGAATCTACTGTCATGAGTTCACATAATTTAGATGTTCTATATTCCAAGTTAAAAACTCACGAAATTGACATAATCTCACGTAAGAACCCCAACAAGTCTATTGCTTTTGTTTCTCAACGTGACATGCCTAGTTCCGGTCAAACATCATCTTGTGGTACACTTGCTTTGCTGTCCTCTCTAACCCTTGAACAGATTGAGGAGTTTCCAGAGGAGGAGCTAGCGCTCATCTCTACCCGGTTCTCAAAAGCATTATAAAATGTGAGAACTAGAAGGAGAGGAAGCTCCGGACCTCAACGATGCTTTGAATGTGGTAAGAAAGGACATTTTTGTTCAGATTGCCCTAACCTTTCAGGTCCTACTTCTCGGGATGAAAAGAAAACAAGAATGAAGCACTCCTCTGCAAAAGATACGAAGAAAAAGAAGGGTTTTACAGGACGTCAATTGGTGAGCAGTTTTATCTCAGCACTCCAGGAACTTGGCTCAAGAGACGTGGACATTGGAAGTGATGACGATGAAGATGATTTGGCAAACTTGTGCTTCATGGCGGGCAAGTCAAGATCAAGTATGGAAGAGGCAGAACACAACAGCAACAATGAAGAGGTATGTCCTACTTGTGAAGAAATGTGTGATGCTATTTTTCGTGCAACTGTTATTGTTAAGAAAAAGGACAAAAAGCTTAGGTACAATGTTGTTACATTTGAGTCACTAGAATCTGAAATTAATCGTTTGAAATCCTTGATTCCTACTGATGATTCTTGTTCCTCATGTGACTTAATATATGAACAATTGTCCTCCCTAAGAAGTGCACATACCTCCACACTTGATAAACTTGAACTTAAATTGAAAAGAACAAAAAGCTTGCTGCACTTAATATTGGAAACGTAAAAGATGCTTCTTGTTCTATAATTGATTTGCATCGTTCTAGTTGTGATGATCTTGATAAGAAACTGCAAGATGCTATGAATGAAATCTCTATATTGAACAATGCTTTATGTTGTCATGAAGTTAAATATTGTTCCAATTGGAAATTAAAAGGAAAAACTTCATGTGAAAATTGTATTGATCTGTCCAATAAACTTGATAACATGCATAAGACATTTGATCGGTTTTGTAATGGGAATAAGAACCTTAACTTGCTGTTGAATTCATCCAAGTCTTTCACTGATAAAACTGGTTTATGTTTTGATTCTCATGCTTATGCTAAGGCACATCCACCTAAAATTGTAAAGTCATTAGGAAATGGTTTGATTCAAACAGTTCCTAAACAAAAAGAAGTGGTTTTCAAATCTGCAGGAGTATTGTCTTATTCGGTTTCAAATAAAAATGTTGTTTGCTCATCTAGACATGAACACAAAGTTAAATTTCATTGTACCTACTGTGGTAGAGATGGTCATGTCATAGATTTTTGTTATAGACTAGCTAAACAACGGAAAAGGGAAAGAATGGTTGCTAGATCTCATAACTTTAGTGCAAAATTTGCTGCACATATTGAACCGAATGTACAACCTGCTGTTTTGAGTCAAAAAAATTCAAAGTTTACCTCCGGACCTTCTGTTTTTGCCTCTGGAGCTACTGATTTTTGTGCTACACAAGTAACACCTTATAGGTCAGTAGTTAAGAATAAAAAATCTCAAACTTTGACTCATAAACCTGCTGTTTTGTCTCAGCTTTCGCGTGTTTTTCCTGCTGCACATCGCGTGACTCGGTACTGGATTCCTAAATGCCTTTTGACTAACCCCAGTATTGAGTCATCGACGTATTGTGCTTCTATGTAGGTTACACAGTTTAGGAAGGAGAACATTTGGATTATGGATTCAGGTTGCTCACGCCACATGACCGGTTAACATACTCCTATCACAATGATCATGACAATTGAACCATGTCAACTTTTGCATCCTGACACCGTAGGACCTTCACATGTTCAATCCTTCAGAGGTAAATGGTATGTACTTGTGATTGTTGATGATTATTCTAGATACTCTTGGGTTTACTTTATGGCGTCTAAGAATGAAGTATCTAGTCACTTTAGAACTTTATTTCTTAGATTATCAATTGATTACCTAGGATCTTTAAAAGCAATTAGAAGTGATAATGGAACTGAATTTAAAAATCAATCTTTTGATCACTTTTGTGCTGAAAATAGAATAGATCATCAATTTTCTTCACCATATGTACCTCAACAAAACGGTGTTGTAGAAATAAAGAACAGAACCTTAGTTGAGATGGCTAGGACTATGCTTGATGAATATCAAACTCCTAGGAAATTTTGGGCTGATGCGTTAGCAACCGCTTGTTATGTCTCAAATCGTGTTTTCTTGCGTGCTAAGCTAGGTAAAACACCATACGAGCTCCGGTTTGGACATAGGCCTAGTGTTACACACTTTCGGGTCTTTTGATGCAAATGCTGTGTTAAGAAACATGGTAATCTTGATAAATTTGAACCTAGATCCATTGATGGCATGTTTCTTGGTTATCCATTTCATACTAGAGACTTGTGAAGTGTCTTTTGATGAAGCTAGCCCAGGTACTAGCTCAAACATTGCAGGTACAGATCCATACCCGCAGGGGGGAGCATTTTCGTTGAAGATGAGGAAGAATTGGAGCTGCTGCTCGAAAATTCAGCAGCTAAAGACTTTGGTTCAGCTCCGGACGTTAATTCTCAACCAGCACCGAAAATCATCAATGTTTTTAAATCATACTCAAGGCACAAGCTCATGGATTTGTGACGAACATGAAGAAGAAGAAGCTTGTGAGACATTTGTTCCCCTATGGTTTTACAAAGATCATCCCCCACAATAGATGATTGGAAGCTTGCACGAATGAGTCACACAGTCCAGGTTTTGTGATCCAAGCTCTTATGCTCATTCTACTTTTGTTGCTTCTTTTGAACCCATAGATATATCACACGCATTCACTAATGAATCTTGGATTATTGCCATGCAAGAAGACTTAGAAAATTTTGAAAGAAATAATGTTTGGAAACTTGTACCTCCACCTCAAGGTCACACTTTAATTGGAACTAAATGGGTATTTAAAAATAAACAAAGTGAGGATGGGGTTGTGGTTAGGAATAGGGATAGGTTGGTTGCTTAAGGTTTCACTCAAGTTGAAGGTCTAGATTTTGATGAAACTTCTGCTCCTGTTGCTAGATTAGAAGCCATAAGAATTTTGTTAGCTTTTGCTGCATCTATTGGTTTTAAGCTATATCAAATGAATGTTAAAAGTGATTTTCTTAATGGCTACATAGATAAGGAGGTTTATGTGAAACAACCACCGGGTTTTGAAAATCGAGATTTTCCTAATCAAGTTTACAAACTGTCCAAAGCCTTGTACGGTCTCAAGCCCCTAGCGCATGGTATGGTAGGTTAAAAACATTCTTACTTGAAAAAGGGTTTACCATGGGCAAGGTTGATAAAACTCTTTTTGTGCTTAAGCATGGCAATGACTCATTATTCATTCAGGTGTATGTGGATGATATTATCTTTGGTTGTGCTTCTCATGATCTTGTGTCCAAGTTTTCAGCAATGATTAGTTCCGAATTTGAAATGAGTACGATGGGTGAACTCACTTACTTTTTGGGGCCGCAAATCAAGCAAACCAAGGAGGGTACCTTTGTGCATCAAACGAAGTATACAAAAGATCTCCTAAGGCGCTTCAACATGGACAAAAGCAAGCCTCTTTGGACACCATTGGGAACAGCAACAACACTTGGACTTGATGAAGATGGTGAACCCGTGGATCAAAAAGAATATAGAAGCATGATCGGATCACTTATGTACCTCACGACATCAAGACTAGACATACAATTCAGCGTATGTCTTTGTGCACAGTTTCAAGCTTCCCCACATGCTTCACATCATCAAGCCGTCAAAAGGATTCTCAGGTACTTACATGGAACTCAAGAATTTGGAATTTTTCTTCCTTCTTCCTCAACTGTTATATTGAAAGCTTTTTCGGATGCTGATTTTGGGGGTTGTAGGATTGATAGGAAAAGTACTTCCGGTGCTTGTCATTTTCTTGGTAATTCTCTTGCTGCTTGGTCCTCTAGAAAACAAAATTCAGTTGCACAATCCACAGCTGAATCTGAATATGTAGCTGCTGCTAGTGCTTGCTCACAAATTCTTTAGATTGTTCAAACACTTAAGTACTATGTGGTTGATCTAGATAGTGTTCCACTGTCCTGTGATAACACTAGTGCCATTTGCATTGTTAAAAACCCTGTGCAACATTTTAGAACTAAGCACATTGACATTAGATATCACTTTCTCCGAGATAATGTTGAAAAAGGAAACATTGTGCTTCACCGTGTAGATACCGAACAACAATTGGCTGACATTTTACAAAACCTTTGGATTTCACTCGTTTTTGTTACATTCGTAGTGAAATAGGGGTTATGCATCCTCATGTCTTAAATTGAGGTGGAGTTTTGAAACTTGGGAAGTCTATGTGTGAATCTGAAATTAAAATAATATGAGCATAGTATTTCATACATATATGACTTTGTGATTCCGTTTACATGCTGAAAGTTCTTACTACATTACTCGTGTTATACATTTTGTAGTTTTTGCCATGTCTAGTAATTGGAATAATTACTTACACTAAAACAGGTCATGGTCGAACTTTCTTGCTGTTTTGAACTTGTTACATGTTCACAAGTGCTTTTAATCACTGAGAATTAATCAAGTAATCAACTCACATGTTGAGTTTTTATGAACAAATATAAATTGAGAAAATATCAAGAGAATATGCATGCATCGCACTTCTTCTTTTGAGATTGCTTATCATTGCACTTAGATATGAACTTGGAAGAAGTTGTGTATGACTAAAACCATGTCCTTAAGCTTCTGATTGTCAAATGACATAGGCTTGGCTTGGTTGGTTAGAATAAGGCAGATGCGCATATAATCTCTTGCAAATATCATATGATCTAAATTTATACTTTAAAAAATAATAAAATGCAGAAACTAGTGTCATGATTTCAGGTTTTGAAATAGTTAAGTTTGTGAGATCATGACTTACTTAAATTGAAAATTACATTTGATCTCTAGCATGGCTAACACTACTTTATGTATTTCATTGATGTGATAATGTAAGGTACTTGATAGTATGACTTTGATGAGCTTTGTTTATATGTATATGTTATAATATGCTCATAACAACTAAATGGGGAGAGATAATTTGTTTATATGCTCATGACTTGCTGAATACATTGTCAAAGGGGGAGAGATAAGCATGAAGAGAAAGAGAATATGTGCATAAGGAGAGATAATAAAGGGGGGAGATGATATGGGATAATTTTTGGATTTTCTTCTCATTTTACTTCTGATTTACAAAGGGGGGGAAATTGCTTCAAAACTTTTATGTGAATAAGCCAATGTTCGGATTTTAAATGGTGTTGACAATGCATTCATCAAGGGGGAGATTGTAAGACCTATGTGTGTTGAATATATTGTATTGTAGTGAATACACTTGCTTTGACGATAAAAGTTTTGAATATCACCAAAACACCTTGTTATTAAGGTCCGACTAGTTTTGGTTAGCTCCGGCATGTTTTTGCTAAGCTCTGAGTTGATTTTTCTAGCTCCGGCTTTTGGGTTTACTAGTTCCGGCTAGTTCTGGTTAGCCCCAGCGCTAGGTTCTACTATCTTTTGTTAGCTCCGGCTCAAGGTCCGGGTTGCTCTGGCAAGGTCCGGAACTTGACCACAATGCTTCTGTTGTTCATTTGCAATGTTTCGTACTAGCTTTACATCTCTGGAAAGATTGCTTAGTATTCATTTGCTAAGTCTTTGGTGTGTTTTTGGTTGACATGGATGATATCGTGTTACTGTGGTTTTGCAACATGCTTATGTGAGGTTCTCACCTAAGGTGTTGTGTTCGGAACTAACTTGAGTTGATTAGGAGGTTGCGCAGCATGATTGAATCAAGAACATTGCATGTGAAGGTATCGTGGACGTCATTGGAAGATGTTTGCACGTGTGCAAGGAGTGCATGGACGTGGCCACATGTTTCCGGGATGTGATGAAGAGATGTGGACGTAAAGAGTTGGTCGGAATCGACTAGGTTTTGGACTCAGGCTGCGGCTGAGTCGAGTTTGACTCAAATATGGAAAGATTTGAGTTGGTTATGATAGGATTTCGTGTGGGTCATGAATTTGAGTTGTTTAGGAATGTGGAATACGTTCCTAAGTTGTTTGGAAGTCTTAAGATTGCTTCTATTTGCGTATAGAAGAATACTAAGCAGTTATGGAAAGTTACGATTCGTGAACAGAGTAGGATTAGGTTCCTGATCTGAGTTGAGTTGGCTTTCGGGCTGGTTATATAAGCAAGGGAGCCCAGAGATCGTGGTGCACGACTTTGGGGTTGTTCTTCTTGTGTTATATTGAACAAAATTCGTATTTTGAAGGAACTTTTGTGCCTTGTTCGTCTGACTTGTTCCAGACAAGTTTTATTCGTCGAGTTTCTGGACAGCACTACCTTTCGTTGATGGTTTTATCATAACTCGAGTTTTACAGATCCAATTGACGTGATTCTTTTTGGTTTGTCTTCACAACTTGATTATATATCATCTGTCAAAGTTTCACGGTCATTGGATTTGTGTTCTATGATCTATATGAGTTTCTTTGCAGCGTTCCAGAACTGTTTTTTTTCGAGTAGGGCAGATTGACCTTTTTTCGATCTTTCGATCATAAATTGAGTTTTTCTCGATGGATTTGAGTGATTCTTGTTGTGTAGTCTTCGTTACTTGGTTCTCTCTGATATCTATCACTTTTTTCACGGTGAAACACGTTTAAATTAGTTTCACACACGATTTCTTTAACAGATCGTTTTTCTGCCGAAGGGGTTGGCGTTTAATTGTTTCCGCTGCTTAAGATTTTTAAATCTACCATTCACCCCCCCTGGTAGCTTTTCACGTGCTCTTCGATCCTACAAGAGCATTGTGGCTCTGATACCAATTGTAGGATCGAAGAGCATGTGAAAATCTACCATAGGGGGTGAATGGTAGATTAAAAAAATCTTACGCAGCGGAAACAATTAAATCCCAACCCCTTCGACAAAAAAAATGATCTGTTAAAGAAATCGTGTGTGAGACTAATCTAAACATGTTTCACCGTTACAAAAGTGAAATATATTAGAGAGAATCAAGTCACGAAGATATCAGCCTTAACCACCAAAACACATCAAAAACTTAGTAAAAGAATACTAAGCAATCTTTTCAACAATGTAAAGCAAGTTCGAGACAATTCACAGTAAAAGCAGGAACATTGCGATCAAGCTCCGAACCATGCGAAAGCTAACCGGAGCTTGAGCCGGAGTTTACCAAAGCTAGTACAACCTAGTGCCGGAGCTTACCAAATCTAGTATAACCTAGTGTCGGAGCTTGCCAAAGCTAGTCGGAACTAGTTAACCCAAAAGTTGGAGCTAGAAAAACATGTCGGATCTAACCAACATAAGTCGGACCTAACGAAACATATCGAAGCTTAACAACGACATGCCAGAGCTATCAAGGACATGCCGGAGCTAAATACAAAGCTCACCGGAGCTACCAAAAAAAAAGTCGGACCTAGACAAAGAAAGTTAGACATGTTGTCGGACCTTGCAGGAGCTCATAGCTAGAGTCAGACCTTGCTAAAAAGATGTTATGGCAGCATTCAAAACTTTTATTGTCAAAGCCAATGTATTCAGCATACATAGGTCTCATAATCTCCCTCTTGATGAATGCATTGGCAACACCATTTAAAATCTGAGCATTGGCTTATTCACGTTAAATGTTTTGAAAACAATTTCTCCCTTCTTGTAAAACAGAAATAAAATGAGAAAACGAAATTCGCAATGTGTAATCAATTTCTCCCCCTTGCATACTTATGTTTAAATTCACATATTATCTCTCCCCTTTGACAATGTATTCAGCAAGGTTCAAAAGAGAAATTTCAAATGTTATGAGCATATTATAACATATACATATAAACAAAGCTCATCCAAGTCATGCTATCAAGTAACTTACACTATCACACCAATGAGATACATAAAGTAGTGTAAGCCATGCTAGAGATCAAATGTAATTTTCAATTTAAACAAGTCATGATCTCACAAACTTAACTATTTCAAAACCTGAAAGCACGACACTTGTTGCCGCATTTTATTATTTAAAGGACAAATTTTTAACATATGACATTTGCAAGAGATTATATGTCGAATCTTCCTTATTCTAACCAACCAAGTCAAGCCTATGTCATTTGACAATCAGAAGCTTAAGGACATGGTTTTAGTTATACACAACTTCTTCCAAGTTCATATCTAAGTGCAATGATAAGCCATCTCAAAAGAAGAAGTGCGATGCATGCATATTCTCTTGATCTTATCTCAATTTATATTTGTTCATAAAAAACTCAACATGTGAGTTGATTACTTGATTAATTCTTTATGATTAAAAGCACTTGTGAGCATGCAACAAGTTCAAAATGGCAAGAAAGTTCGACCATGACAAGATTTAGTGTAAGTAATTATTCCAATTACTAGACATGGCAAAAATTACAAAATGTATAACACGAGTAGTGTAGTAAGAACTTTCAACATGTAAAAGGAATCACAAAGTCATATATGTATGCAATACTATGCTCATATCATTTTAATTTCAGATTCAAGCTATGAGGATGCATATCCCATATTTCACTAAGAATGAAACAAAAATGAGTGAAATCTAAAGGTTTTGTAAAAATGAAAGCCAATTGTTGTTCGGTATCTACCTGGTGAAGCACAATGTTTCTTTTTACAACATTATCACACAAAAAGTGATACCTAATGTCAATGTCCTTAGTTCTATAATGTTGCTCGGGGTTTTTAGCAATGCAAATGGTACTAGTGTTATCACAAAACAGTAGAACACTATCTAGATCAACCCCATAGTCCTTAAGTGTTTGAACAATCCAAAGAATTTGTGAGCAAGCACTAGCAGCAGCTACATATTCAGATTCAGCTATGGATTGTGCAGCAGAGTTTTGTTTTCTAGAGGACCAAACAACAAGTGAATTACCAAAAAAATGAAAAGCACCAGAAGTAATTTTACTATCAATCCTACAACCTCCAGAGGGGGGTGAATGGTAGATTTAAAAATCTTACGCAGCGGAAACAATTAAATCTCAACCCCTTCGGCAGAAAAATGATCTGTTAAAGAAATTGTGTGTGAGACTAATCTAAACGTGTTTTATGGTGACAAAAGTGATATATATCAGAGAGAATCAAGTCAAAAACAAAACACATGAAGAATCACTGAAACTGTCGAGAGATACTCAAGTTATGATCGAAAGATCGAACAAAGATCAATCTGTCCTACCCGAGGAAAACAGTTCTGGAACGCTGCAAAGAAACTCGTGTATATCAGAAACCACAAATCCAATGATCGTGAAATTTTTACAAATGATAGATAATCAAGTTGTGAAGACAACCCAAAAAGAATCACATCAATTGAATCTGTAAAACTCGAGTTATGATAAAACCACCGATAAAAGGTAGTGCTGTCCAGAAATTCGATGAGTAAAACTTGTCTGGAACAAATCGGACGAACAAGGCACAAAAGTTCCTTCAAACTATGAATTTTATTCAATATAACATAAGAGGAACAGCCCCAAAGTCGTCTTCCACGAGCTTTGGCCTTCCCTTGCATATATAACAAGCCCTTAGACCAACCCAATCTCAACTAGGACTCCAATCCTGCTCCGATCACGAATCGGAACTTTCCATAACTGCTTAGGACTCTTATATACGCAGATAGAAGCAATCTTAAGACTTCCAAACAACTTAGGAACATATCCCATATTCCTAAAATAACTCAAATTCATGACCCACATGAAATCCTAACATAACCAACTCGATACTTTCCATACCGAGCCATAACCGACTCCGCCGCAGCCAAAGTCATCAACCGATACGATCCTATTCTTCCAACCAGATCTTCCCATCCACAACCATCTTCGGAACTATGTTTCCACGTCATACACTGCATGCATACGTGCAAACACCTTCGTTTGACGTCCAGTAACCTTCATATGCACTGCCCTTGATTCAATCATCCCGCGCGACCTCCTGACCCGCTCAACCACAATTCCTCCTGAATTTGGTTGTTGGAACCTCATGTCCTCCCTGAGACTAGTCCAAAGGATCCTATCACCAGCCATGACTTGAACTCAAGCAACACCTGCACATGAATAAACAACCAATCCGTACGAGCCCAAGTCCGCGACTTGACTCAAGTCAGTTCCGAACACAACATCTTACGTGAGCACCTCACATAAGCATGTTGCAAAGCATAGCAAAATGATATCAGTCATATCAACCAAAACACACCAAAAACTTAGTAAAGGAATACTAAGCATCCTTTCCATAAGTGTAAAGCAACTTTGAAATGTTTCACAGTAAAAGCAGGAACATTGCGATCAAGCTCCGAACCTAGCCAAAGCTAACCGGATCTCGAGCCGGAGCTTACTAAAGCTAGTACAACCTAGCGCAGAAGCTTACCAAAACTAGTTGGACCTTGTGTCAGAGCTAACCAAAGCCAGTCGAACCTAGCGCTGGAGCTAACCAAAACTAGTCGGAACTAGTCAACCTAAAAGCCGGAGCTAGAGAAACATGTCGGAGCTTAACAAAGACATGTTGGAGCTTTCAAAGACATGTCGGAGCTAACCAACATAAGTCGGACCTAGCAAAACATATCGGACCTTACGTCGGACCTTGCAAAAGCTCGGAGCTAGAGTCGGACCTTGCTAAAAAGGATGTTCTAGCAGGATTTTAGAGCTTTTATCATCAAAGCCAATGTATTCAGTACAAGCCAAAGTATTCAACACACATAGGTCTCACAATCTCCCCCTTGATGAATGCATGGGCAACACCACTTAATATATGAACTTGGCTTATTCACATTAAAATTTTTGAAAACAATTTCTCCCTTTCTGAAAATCAAGTGAGATAGAAATAAATTTCTCCCCCTATACATATTTCTCCCCCTTGCATAATTCACCACATTATCTCTCCCCATGCACATATTATCTCTCCCCCTTTAACAATGTATTCAGCAAAGTTCAAAAGAGAAATTTTAATTGTTATGAGCATATTATAACATATACATATAAAACAAAGCTCATCCAAGTCATACAATCAAGTAACTTACACTATCACATAAATGAAATACATAGAGTAGTGTAAGCCATGCTAGAGATTAAATGTAATTTCCAATTTAGCAAGTCATGATATCACAAACTTAACTATTTCAAAACATGAAAGCATGGCACTTGTTGCTGCATTTTATTATTTTTCAAAGCACAAATTTAGATCGTATGATATTTGCAAGAGATTATATGCGCATATGCCTTATTCTAACCAACCAAGCCAAACCTATGTCATTTGACAATCAGAAGCTTAAGGATATGGTTTTAGTCATACACAACTTCTTCCAAGTTCATATCTAAGTGCAATGCTAAGCCATCTCAAAAGAAGAAGTGTGATGCATGCATATTCTCTTGATCTTTTCTCAATTTTTCATTTGATCATAAGAACTCAACATGTGAGTTGATTTCTTGATTAATTCTTTAAGATTAAAAGCACTTGTGAGCATGCAACAAGTTCAAAACAGTTAGAAAGTTCAACCATGACCATATTCAGTGTAAGTAATTATTCCAATTACTAGACATGGCAAAAACTACAAAATGTATAACACGAGTAATGTAGTAAGAACTTTCAGCATGTAAAAGGAATCACAAAGTCATATATGTATGAAATATTATGCTCATATTATTTTAATTTGAGATTCACACATAGACTTCTAGGGTTTGAAAACTCCCCCTCAATGTAAGCCATGAGGATGCATAGCTCCTATTTCACTAAGAATGTAACAAAAACGAGTGAAATCCAAAGGTTTTGTAAAAATGTAAGCCAATTGTTGTTCGGTATCTACATGGTGAAGCACAATGTTTCCCTTTTCAACATTATCACGGAGAAAGTGATACCTAATTTCAATGTGCATAGTTCTATAATGTTGTACAGGGTTTTTAGCAATCCAAATGGCACTAGTGTTATCACAAAACAATGGAACACTATCTAGATCAACCCCATAGTCCTTAAGTGTTTGAACGATCCAAAGAATTTTTGAGCAAGCACTAGCAGCAGCTACATATTCAGATTCAGCCGTGCATTGTGCGACTAAATTTTGTTTTCTAGAGGACCAAGCAACAAGTGAATTACCATGAAAATGACAAGCACCGGAAGTACTTTTCCTATCAATCCTACAACCTCCAATATCAGCATCGGAAAAATCTTTCAAAGTAACGGTTGAGGAAGAAGGAAAAAAATGACAAATTCTTGAGTTCCATGTAAGTACCTGAGAATCCTTTTGACAGCTTGGCGATGTGAAGCACGTGGGGAGGCTTGAAATCGTGCACAAAGACATACGCTGAATTGAATGTACGGTCTTGATGCCGTGAGGTACAAAAGTGATCCGATCATGCTTCTATATTATTTTTGATCCACGGGTTCACCATCTTCATCAAGTTCAAGTGTTGTTGTTGTTCCCATTGGTGTCTAAAGAGGCTTGCTTTTGTCCATGTTGAAGCGCCTTAGGAGATCTTTTGTATACTTCGTTTGATGTACAAAGGTACCCTCCTTGGTTTGCTTGATTTTCAGCCTCAGAAAGTAAGTGAGTTCTCCAATCATACTCATCTCAAATTCGGAACCCATCATAGCTGAAAACTTGGACACAAGATCATGAGAAGCACAACCAAAGATAATATCATCCACATACACTTGAACAAATAATGAGTCATTGCCATGCTTAAGCACAAAAAGATTTTTCTCAACCTTGCCCATGGTAAACCCCTTTTCAAGTAAGAATGTTTTTAACCTATCATACCATGCTCTAGGGGCTTGTTTGAGACCGTACAAGGCTTTCGACAGTTTGTAAACATGATTAGGAAAATCTGAATTTTCAAAACCCGGTGGTTGTTTGACATAAACCTCCTCATCTATGTAGACATTAAGAAAAGCACTTATAACATCCATTTGATATAGCTTAAAACCTTTAGATGCAGCAAAAGCTAACAAAATTCTTATGGCTTCTAATCTAGCAACAGGAGCAAAAGTTTCATCAAAATCTAGATCTTCAACTTAAGTGAAACCTTGAGCAACCAACCTAGCCTTATTCCTAACAAAAACCTCATCCTCACTTTGTTTATTTTTAAACACCCATTTAGTTCCAATTAAAGTGTGACCTTGAGGAGGAGGTACAAGTTTCCAAACATTATTTCTTTCAAAATTTTCTAACTCTTCTTGCATGGCAGTAATCCAAGATTCATTAGTGAGTGCGTGTGATATATCTTTGGATTCAAAAGAAGCAACAAAAGCAGAATGAGCATGAGAGTTTGGATCGCAAAACCTGGACCGTGTAACTCGTTCGTGCAAGCTTCCAATAATCTGTTGTGGGGGATGATTCTTTATAATCAGTAGGGGAACAAATGTCTCACAAGATTCTTCTTCATCAGATTCATTGCATATTGATGAGCTTATGGCTTGTGGACAATCAGGACAAGCAGAGGTGGTAGTGAGAGCTTGTTCAAAGTTCGGAGCTGGACATGTGTCAGCTTCGGAACTATCAGGTAGTATCATGGTCTCTTCTTAATCTTCGAAAATACCCTACCCCTGAGGATATGGATCTGGTCCCGCAATACCGGAGCTTGTACTTGGGATAGCATCATCAAAAGACACCTCACAAGTCTCCACAATTTTGTTAGTGTCAAGCAAGAACACACGGTAGCCTCTACTATGAGATGGATAACCAAGAAACATGCCATTAATAGATCTTGGTTTATTTTTATCAAGATTACCATGTTTCTTAACAAATCATTTGCAACCAAAGACCTGAAAGTGTGTAACACTAGGCCTATGTCCAAACCGGAGCTCATATGGTGTTTTACCTAGCTTAGCACGCAAGAAAACACGATTTGAGACATAACAAGCGGTTGCAATCGCTTCAGCCCAAAATTTCCTAGGAGTTTGATATTCATCAAGCATAGTCCTAGCCATCTCAACTAAGGTTCTGTTCTTTCTTTCTACAATACCGTTTTGTTGAGGTAAATATGGTGAAGAAAATTGATGATCTATTCCATTTTCATCACAAAAGTGATCAAAAGATTGATTTTTAAATTCCGTTCCATTATCACTTCTAATTGCTTTTAAAGATCCTAGGTGATCAATTGATAATCTAAGAAATAAAGTTCTAAAGTGACTAAAAGCTTCATTCTTAGATGCCATAAAGTAAACCCAAAAATATCTAGAATAATCATCAACAATCACAAGAACATACCATTTACCTCCAAAGGATTGAACACGTGAAGGTCCTACGGTGTTAAGGTGCAAAAGTTGACCCAGTTCAGTTGTCATGATCATTGTGAGAGGAGTATGCGAACCTACAACCATCTTAGCATGTCTACAAGAAGAGCACACAATTTCTTTGTTCCCTTTAAGCTTAGGCAGCCCACGTATGCGATCAAGAGCACTAACATGCATGAGATGATCAAAGCCTACGTGACCAAGTCTACGATGCCAAAAATATAAGTCTTTGGAATCATTAGAAACTAGACACCTATGCTTAGAGGAAGACATATCAAAATCAGCCTTAAAAACTCTTCCAAATCGTGACATGTTAAAAATAAGCTCATTGTTTGAATTTACATCTTTACAACAATTTTTAGTGAAAGTAATTTCCAGATTTTCATCTAGCAATTGTGAAACAGAAAGCAAGTTGTATTTCAAATTTTTGACAAGTGCCACATCCTTCAAGGTGTAGTGGTCATTTACTCTAACCGAACCCTTAGCAATTGTTGGAGTTGAAGAATTATCAGCAGAAGTAACATTCTCTACACGTGACACAAAAAAGAGGGAGGAGAACCATTCTTTGTTACCGGTCATGTGGCGTGAGCAACCTGAATCCACAATCCAAATGTTCTCCTTTCTTAAGCATTTAACCTACATAGAAGCACAATACATTGATGACTCAATACTGGGGTTAGTCAAAAGGCATTTAGGGATCCGGTACTGAGTCACACGACATGCAGCAGGAAAAACACACGAAAGCTTTGATAAAACAGCCGGTTTATGAGTCAAAGTTTGAGGTTTTCTATTCTTAACTCGTTTAGCGCAAAAACCAATAGCTCCGAAGATAACAACAGCAGTTCCAAAAGACAAGGTTGATGCTCCAGAAGCAAAAGCTGAAGTTTCGAAGGAAACAACAGAAGGTTAGGGAGCTCTTGGAGCTATCGGAACTACCGGAGCTGCTTTTGCGGATTTCTTACCAGAAGGTCCGGAAGCTACCTTTTCAAATTTTGACTCACCAAAGCAGGTTGTGTTTTTCTAATTGCATGAAAGTTATAAGATCTAGCAATCATTGTTTCCTTTTTTTGTTGTTTAGCTAGTCTATAACAAAAATCTATGACATGACCATATCTACCACAATAGGTACAATGGAATTTAACTTTTTGTTCATGTCTAGATGAGCAAGCAATATTTTTATTTGAAACTGAATGAGACAACACTTCTGCAGATTTGAAAACCACTTCTTTTTGTTTAGGAACTGTTTGAATCAAACCACTTCCTAATGAATTTAGAATTTTATGTGGATGTGCCTTAGCATGAGCATGAGAATCAAAACCTAAACCAGTTTTATCATTGCAAGACTTGGAAGAATTCAGCAGCAAGTTTAGGTTCTTATTCCCATTACAAAACCGATCTAATGTCCTATGCATGTTATCAAGTTTATTGGACAGATCACGGCAATTTTCACATGAAGTATTTCCTTTTAATTTGCAATTGGAACAATATTTAACTTCATGAGAACGTAAAGCATTATTCAATATTGAAATTTCATTCATAGCATCTTTTTAGATTCTTTTCAAGATCATCACAACTAGAACAATGCAAATCAATTGTATAACAAGAAGCATCTTTTGAGTTTCCATTGTCAAGTGCAGTAAGCTTTTTGTTCTTTTCAATTTCAAGTTCAAGTCTATCTAGAGTGGAGGAGTGTGCAGTTCTTAGTGTGGACAGCTGTTCATAGATTAAGTCACATGAGGGACATGCATCATCACTAGGAATCAAAGTTTTTAAATGGTTGATTTCAGATTCTAGTGATTCAATTTTAACAACATTGTCGCTAAGCTTTTTATACTTTTTTTTTAACTATAATAGTGGCACGAGAAATAGCATCACACATTTCTTCGGTAGTAGAACATACCTCATCGTCGTCACTGTTGTGTTCTGCATCCTCCTGACTTGATCTTGATCTTGTTTTGCCCGCCATGAAGCATAAGTTGGCTAGATCATCATCATCTTCATCACTTTCAAAGTCTACATCATGAACTGAGTTCTTGAAGTGTGGTGATGAAGTTGTTAATCATCTTGCTCCCTATGGTACCCTTCTTTTTCTTGTTGGGATTTCCATGGGTGGTCTTGACCTTGTTCTGTTTTTCTTCACGGGTAGTAGGACCTGAAAGGTAAGGGCTTTATGTACGAAAGTGTCCTGTCTTACCACATTCAAAATAACGTTGAGGTCCGGAGCTTCCTCTCCTTCTAATTCTCACATTTTGGAATGCTTTTGAGAATCTAGTTGAGATGAGTGATAACCCCTCTTCTAGAAATTCCTCGATCTGCTCCAGGGTTAGTGAGGACAACAAAGCAAGAGTATTGCAAGATGATGATTGGCCGAAGCTAGGCATATCACATTGTGGGACAATTGCAATAGACTTATTTGGGTTCTTGCGTGATAAGATGTCAATTTCATGAGTTTTTAGTTTAGAATAAAGCACATCTAATGTAAGAGAACTCATGACAGTTGATTCATGAATAGATGTTACTTTCATCTCCCAAATTGACATGCCTAATGCACTAAGAAGATGTCTAGCATTCTAAGCATCAAAAAACTTAACATTGACACTACGTAAGTCACTGAGAATTTTATTGAAGCGAGCAAAGAGGTCATCGATAGACTCACCAGGTTGCATCTCAAAACGCATATATTCCTTTTTGAACATATCTTGTTTTAACTCCTTGATTGTGTTGGAGCCTTCATGGTAATCACAGAGAGCTCTCCAAACATCGTATGCTGATCAGAGATGTGCAACGCGGTCAAAGTCGCACCGAGTGAGTCCTTGGTTGATCAAGTTCCGGGTTTTGTTGTTGTTGTTGACATCCCGTAGGTTCATAGACGTAACTTGATCGTTTGAAGGCACATAATAAGGCTTGCACACCTTTTCCCATATGGAAAAGCCTTGGGCCTGGATGAAAGCCTCCGTGCGTGCCTGTTAAACCTGAAAATCAATACCAGCAAACATACAAGGTTTGGCAAAGTATTTCTCCATGATGATTAGTAAAAAACATGGGAAAATCACAATGATTAGAGCACCGTGGCTCTGATACCAGTTGTAGGATCGAAGAGCACGTGAAGCTACCAGAGGAGGGGTGAATGGTAGATTTAAAAATCTTACGCGGCGGAAACAATTAAATCCCAACCCCTTCGGCAGAAAAAAGATATGTTAAAGAAATCGTGTGTGAGACTAATCTAAACGTGTTTAACCGTTAAAAAAGTGATATGTATAAGAGATAATCAAGTCACGAAGAAAACACACGAAGAATCACTCAAATCCATTGAGAGAAACTCAAGTTATGATAGAAGGATCGAACAAAGATCAAGCTGTCCTACCCGAGGAAAACAGTTCTGGAATGTTGCAAAGAAACTCGTGTAGATCAGAAACCAAAAATCCAATGACCGTGAAATTTTTACAGATGATATATAATCAAGTTGTGAAGACAACCCAAAAAGAATCACATCAATTGGATCTGTAAAACTCGAGTTATGATAAAACCACCGACAATGGGTAGTGCTGTGCAGAAACTCAATGAGTAAAACTTGTCTGGAACAAGTCGGACGAACAAGGCATAAAGGTTCCTTCAAACTATGAATTTTATTCTATAGAACACAAGAGTAACAGCCCCAAAGTCGTCTTACACGATCTTTTGCCTTCCCTTGTTTATATAACCAGCCCTTAGGCCAACCCAATCTCAACTAGGACTCCAATCCTACTCCGATCACGAATCAGAACTTTCGATAACTGCTTAGGACTCTTCTATACGCAGATAGAAGCAATCTTAAGACTTACAAACACCTTAGGAACATATCCTATATTCCTAAAACAACTCAAATTCGTGACCCATACGAAATCCTAACATAACCAACTCGATACTTTCCATACCGAGCCATAACCGACCCCGTCGATGTCAAAGTCATCAACCGATATGATCCGATCCTTCCAACCAGATGTTCCCATCCATAACCATCTTTGGAACCATGTTGCCACGTCATGCACTGCATGCATACGTGCAAACACCTTCCTTCGATGTCCAGTAACCTTCATATGCATTGCCCTTGATTCAATCATCCCGCGTGACCTCCTGACCCGCTCAACAACAATTCCTCCTGAATTTGGTTGTTGGAACCTCATCTCCTCCCTGAGACTAGTCCAAAAGATCCTGTCACTAGCTATGCCTTGAACTCAAGCAACACCTGCACATGAAAAAACAACCAATCCGTACGAGCCCAAGTACGCGACTTGACTCAAGTCAGTTCCGAACACAACACCTTACGTGAGCACCTCACATAAGCATGTTGCAAAGCATAGCAAAACGATATCAGCCATATCAACCAAAACACACCAAAACGTAGTAAAGGAATACTAATCAACCTTTCCATAAGTGTAAAGCAAGTTCGAAATGTTTCGCAGTAAAAGCAGGAACATTGCGATCAAGCTCTCCGAACCTAGCCAAATCTAACCGGAGCTTGACCCAGAGCTTACTAAAGCTAGTACAACCTAGCATTGGAGCTTACCAAAACTAGTCGGACCTAGTGCTGGAGCTAACGAAAGCCAGTCGGACCTAGCGCCAGAGCTAACCAAAACTAGTCAGAACTAGTCAACCCAAAAGCCGGAGCTAGAGAAACAAGTCAGATCTTAACAAAGACATGTCGGAGCTATCAAAGACATGCCGGAGCTAACCAACATATGTCGGACCTAGCAAAACATATCGGACCTTACGTCGGACCTTGCAAAAGCTCAGAGCTAGAGTCAGACCTTGCTAAAAAAGATGTTCTAGCAGAATTTTAGAGCTTTTATCATCAAAGCCAATGTATTCAGTACAAGCCAATGTATTCAGCACACATAGGTCTCACATGACTAAAATCATACTTGTCCGTTTTTGCTGCGAACTAGTCCAATTTTGCTCCTGGACACTTACAGACTTGTTCGATTTTGTGCGGACTAGTACGATATTCCAAGAATCCTTGAAAATTTCTTAAGTCACTGGACTTGTCTGGACTAGTCTGGTGTTCCAGCGGACTTGTTCGTTTTCCTCTCTCACTAAAGTTGGACTTGTCTGATTTTTTGCCAGACTTGTCTGATTTCTTTCTGACTAACTGCGGACTAGTCCGGTCCTTTTCGGACATGTCCGATATTTCATGACTCCGAGTTGATATTTTGTTTGACGACTTGTTTCTTGGGTTTCACATTATGTGGGCCTATGGACGTCGTGCCTAACTCTTTTAGAGCCCATGTGGAACTCTAAACCGGTCTCTACTCATCTCAAACTCGAAATCCATCTAACCCTAGCCTCCACCTATAAACAAACAACCCCACCCCTTGGCTTGACATCTATTTGCCACTTTTCCACCCCACCAAAACCCTAGTTTGTGGAGAGCCACCCTCAAGGAGGGAGGAGAAGATCCCAAGCAAGAAGAAGAAGAGAAGGAAAGGAAAGAGGATCAAGATCTCCATCAAGTTTCGTTCTTCATCACCAATTCATCTCCAAGTTCTTCACCAACCATAGATCATCAAGATCCAAGTGCTACCTCCAAGTTTCTCGATACATTGGAGTCCTAAACACCTGGTATACCTTCTATATTTTTTTCTTACGTGGATTCAACCCCAAATCTCCCAATTCACGTCGATCTAGAAAACCCTAGTTTGTTAGTTCTGCGAAGTCCGGACTAGTCCAACCTTCTGCAGACTAGTCCGATTTTGCTGACTAAATTGTGTTGAATTAATTCTAAAATTTGATCTAATCACATCCAAACCTGTATAAACTTGTTAAAATCTATTAGAACTAGTTAGTGATCACTTAAAAGCAGTCTATTAACAAGTTCTACCTTGCATCTGCATCAATCATGCATGTCATGTCATATTGAGTAATATTTGTGCACTCTTTGATTGTGTTTCTTGTTTGTATGTTTATAGTGCGGATTAGACGGATTTGCGCTAGAGAGTGCCATGGAGGATCTCCAGCACCAAGAGTTTGAAGGCTTCAACCCGAACCAATCCCAAGAGCAAGGCAAGTGTCCTTGAAGCATATTGATCCTGTTTCTAAAATAAATGTTTTATTTGCAAAACTACATGTTGTGTCAATTTGATGGGAAATCCTATGGTAGGAAGTTTACTAGTTTTGTTGACCACCCTTGTCACCTGGAATATATTGTAGTGAGTTGGGAAGGGCTTTTTACTTTGTGCTTTGCATAATTAATTGGGATGGGGAAACAATACTACACACTTAATTATGCATTTATGAGGCTATGATTAACATGAAATGGTTAATACGATATGGTAATGGGTGATCTAACCTAGCTTGGTGCGTGGATGGGTTGGATGTTATGGTGGTTTTGCTTGCTTTAGATCTAAGAACCGGTTCGTGGAGCGACCATCCAGGATTTACAGTGCCACCACAAGGCCAAGTATGGGTGCGGCGTAGCTGATTAATTAGGGCTTTGCTAGTGCTATTTGGACCATTAAGGATGCTCGGGGAAGGGGTAGTCGGAATGGGTTTGTTGATGATTGGTGGGACTACCCTGGGATCCGAATGGCTCAAGAGGGGGCCCTATGTTGAAGATGTGCTCAGTTGGAGGCATCGCCACCGGTGAAACCTCAGTGGGGTCTAAATAGGCTAGTAATCCCTTTGTAAAGGCTATTTTGTGATCTCTTGGCCACACACCGACGGAAGTGTGAGACGACATAATAGAGGTTCTAGTCATCGAAAGGTGATGAAATCACAAACACGTGGGTAAAGCGGTACAACCTCTATAGAGTGTGTCTAAAACTATCATGATAGCCGTGCTCCCAGTTATAAGAAACCTGGACCCTCACATGATTAGTGGAAAATTGAGATTTGGGATGGTTATGGTTGATATTATGGTTATGGATGTTATGAGTTGAATTCTAGTATTGAATATGGATGTTGGTATATGATGATGGATATGGAATATGGACTGGTACTATGATATTACTTATGGTTTATGATGGGATTATTCACATATATATAATATATTGCTTTTCAAATGTTTTAATGTACTTTTCAGCACTCAACCATTATTATATTCGTCGTTTGAATCAGCCACATGTCATACTTTCCACACTTGCTGAGTACGACATGTACTCACTCTTGCAATCC
This sequence comes from Tuctoria greenei, assembly GCA_036927565.1. Classification (NCBI taxonomy): domain Eukaryota; kingdom Viridiplantae; phylum Streptophyta; class Magnoliopsida; order Poales; family Poaceae; genus Tuctoria; species Tuctoria greenei. Next base: position 35,712,492 of record JAYESD010000004.1, read on the forward strand.
CGCCACCAATATTTGCAGGTCAGGATTGGGAGTATGACGATGATGCAGAGTTTTAGGCCGTGTCTACCGTCAGCTTTGCCTGTGGTGTTGATTTGAGCTGTGCTACCCTATTGCTTATGCTGCCTAGCTGTTTAGTATGCAAATTAGTTTATTTCTGCTGCATTAGTTGAACTTGTCATTAATATTCATTATAACTTGTATTCGATGATGATATGAATTGTGTAATAAAATTTGGTTAATTAACCTTGTTCTGTGGTAATTTTTTGTATACTCTTTTGTGAATGCAATCGTGTATGTGTGTTGAACATCCTGGGCACACATATGCGTTCACTTGGTTCATTTTCGAAACCGGGTGTCACAGTGTAACAATAGTCCTATGTCCAAACCAGAGCTCATATGGTGTTTTACCTAGCTTAGCGTGCAAGAAAACACGATTTGAGACATAACATGCAGTTGCAATCGCATCAGTCCAAAATTTCCTAGGAGTTTGATATTCATCAAGCATAGTCCTAGCCATCTCAACTAAGGTTCTGTTCTTTCTTTCTATAACACCGTTTTGTTGAGGTGAAGAAAATTGATGATCTACTCCATTTTAAGCATAAAAGTGATCAAAAGATTGATTTTTAAATTCGGTTCCGTTATCACATATAATTGCTTTTAAAGATCTATGGTGATCAATTGATAACCTAAGAAATAAAGTTCTAAAATGACTAAAAGATTCATTCTTAGATGCCATAAAGTAAACCAAAGAGTATCTAGAATAATCATCAACAATAACAAGAACATACCATTTACCTCCGAAAGATTGAACGCGTGATGGTCCTATGGTGTCAAGATGCAAAAGTTGACCCGGTTCAGTTGTGATCATTGTGAGAGGAGTATGTGAACCTGCAACCATCTTAGCATGTATGCAAGAAGAGCACACAATTTCTTTGTCCCCTTTAAGCTTAGGCAGCCCACGTATGCATTCAAGAGCACTAACATGCCTTAGATGATCAAAGCCTACGTGACCAAGTCTACGATGCCAAAAATATAAGTCCTTTGAATCATTAGCAACTAGACACCTATGCTTAGAGGAAGACATATCAAAATAAGCTTTAAAAACTCTTCAAAACCGTGACATGTTAAAAATAAGCTCACTGTTTGAATTTACAACTTCGCAACAATTTTTAGTGAAAATAATTTCCAGATTTTCATCTAGAAGATGTGAAACAGAAAGCAAGTTGTATTTCAAATTTTTAACAAGTGCCACATAGTCAAAGTATAGTGTTTATTTACTCTAACCGAACCCTTAGCAGTTATAGGAGTTGAAGAATTATCGGCAAAAGTAATGTTCTCTATGCGTGACACAAAAGAGAGGGAGGAGAACCATTCTTTGTTACCAGTCATATGGCATGAGCAACCTGAATCCACCATCCAAATATTCTCCTTCCTCAAGCATGTAACCTACATAGAGGTACAATACGTCGATGACTCAATACTGGGGTTAGTCAAAAGGCATTTAGGAATCCAGTACTCAGTCACACGACGTCCGACAGGAATAACACGCGAAAGCTGAGATAAAACAGCAGATTTATGAGCCAAATCTTGAGGATTTTTGTACCCAACTACTGACCTACGAGGTGTTACATGTGTAGCACAAAAAACAGAAGGTTTGGGAGCAAACTTTGAAAGTTTTCGACTCATTACAGCAGGCTGCATGTTCCTATCATTCGGTTTAACATGTTTAGCAAATTTTGCATGAAAGTTATGAGATCTTGCAATCATTCTTTCCTTTTTATGTTGTTTAGCTAGTCTATAACAAAAAATCTATGACATGACCATCTCTACCACAGTAGGTACAATGAAATTTAACTTTGTGTTCATGTCTAGATGAGCAAGCAATATTTTTATTTGAAACCGAATGAGACAACATTCCTGCAGATTTGAAACCCACTTCTTTTTGTTTAGGTACTGTTTGAATCAAACCACTTCCTAATGACTTTACAATTTTAGGTGGATGTAACTTAGCATGAGCATGAGAATCAAAACCTAAACCAGTTTTATCATTGCAAGACTTGGAAGAATTCAGCAGCAAGTTTAGGTTCTTATTCCCACTACAAAACCGATCTAATGTCCTATGCATGTTATCAAGTTTATTGGACAGATCAAGGCAATCTTCACAAGAAGTTTTTCCTTTTAATTTGCAATTGGAACAAAATGTAACTTCATGAGAACGTAAAACATTGTTCAATATAGAAATTTCATTCATAGCATCTTGTAGTTTCTTATCAAGATCATCACAAGTAGAACAATGTAAGTCTAATGTAGAACACCTAACATCTTTTATGTTTTTATCATTAAGTGCAGCAAGCTCTCTATTCTTTTCAATTTCTAACTCAAGTTTATCATGTGTGGAGGTGTGCGCACTTCTTAATGAGGACAGTTGTTCATATATTAAATCACATGAGGGACATGCATCATCACTAGGAATCAAAGTTTTTAAACGATTGATTTCAGATTGTAGTGATTCAATTTTAACATCATTGTCCTTAAGCTTTTTGTCCTTTTTATTACCTATAACAGTGGCACGAGAAATAGCAGCACACATTTCTTCGGTAGTAGGACATACCTCTTCATTGTCGCTGTTGTGTTCAACCTCCTCCGTACTTGATCTTGACTTGTCGGTCATGAAGCATAAGTTTTCCAAATTATCTTCATCTTCGTCACTTCCAATGTCCACATTGCTTGAGCCAAGTTCTTGAAGTGCGGAGATAAAACTACTCGCCAATTGACTTCCTGTAAAACCCTTCTTTTTCTTCGTATCGTTTGCAGAGGAGTGCTTCTTCCTTGTTTGCTTTTCATCCCGGGAAGTAGGACCTAAAAGGTTAGGGCAATCTGAACGAAAATGTCCCGTCTTAGCACATTCGAAACATCGTTGAGGTCTGGAGCTTCCTCTCCTTCTAGTTCTAACATTTTGCAATGCTTTTGAGAACCTAGTAGAGAGAAGTACTAGCTCCTCCTCTAGAAATTCCTCAATCCGTTCAAGGGTTAGAGAGGAAAACAAAGCAAGGGTACCACAAGATGAAGATTGACCGGAGCTAGGCATGACACGTTGAGAAACAAAAGCAATAGACTTGATGGGGTTCTTACGTGATATTATGTCAATTTCATGAGTTTTGAACTTGGAATATAGCACATCTAATGTAAGTGTACTAATGACAATAGATTCAGGAATACATGTGACTTTCATATCCCAAATTGACATATCTAATGCACTTAAGAATTGCCTAGCATTTTCAGCATCTGAAAAATTAACATTGGCACTATGCAAGTTGCTGAGAATTTTATTAAAGCGAGCAAAAAGGTCATCAATAGACTCACCGGTTGCATCTCAAAGCACATGTATTCTTTCTTGAACATGTCTTGCCATACCTCCTTGATCATGTTGGGTCCTTCGTGTTAGTCACAAAGTGTTTTCCTGAAAGTGCATCTAGGAATCCCTTGTGCGTTTTGGATGATTTATGACAAGCAAATGAGATTCTAACCACTTTGTTGAGATGAGCACATGTTCTAATGGAAAATAAGCAAGGTGTCAAAAAGATAGGAGAATGAGGAGCAACGTGGAAAAGAGCTCAAGGAACAAGTGTAGTAGATCATTGTGTATGGAGTGTGTTAAGGAAACACACCCCAAGAGCTCAAGCACAAATAATCACACACATTGCACAAGTTTATACAGGTCCGGACTAGTCCGACAGACACCGGACTAGTCCGATATCTTTCTGCACAAGATCGGACAAGTCCGATATCACCACAGACTAGTCCGATATCTCTCTGACTAGAATCAGACTAGTCCTCCCCAGTGCAGACTAGTCCTCAAAACACTTCACAAGTTGCACAAAATCGGACAAGTCCGACCACACAACGGACTAGTCCGATATCACTCTGATGTAAATTGGACAAGTCGGATATTGGCACGGGCTAGTCCAAAAACCCTCTGACCTAAATCGGACAAGTCCTCCGAGTGCGGACTTGTCACCCAATTCACTTAGGGTTTCACTGATCCAGACATGTCAGATGATTATTGGACTAGTCCAATGATTTCCAGAAGCGAAATCGGAGAAGTCCGCTTCTAGCCAGGCTAGTCCGATATTTCGAGACACCTAGGGTTTGCTACACACAGCACACCGAACTAGTCCGGTGTCCACCACGGACTAGTTCGATATTCCTAAACCCTAACGGTCACTTTAGAAACCCCATATAAATAGATGTGCACGGCCCATCTTTTATCTCTCTCGACCCCCTGCGCCGTCACACCTCCCAAGAGCCTCAAAAACACATCTCTCCACGAAATCAAACACAAAAAGGTCAATCCCTTGAGGATACACTTTGGAACATTGGAGAGACACAGTTCATCACTCATTGAGCTCTTGGTTTGATCCCCTAACACACTCCTGTGATTTTCATTGTAATCTTTTGAGTGTGTTCTCGGTGGAGTTCTTGTTGTAATCTTGGGGAGCCCTCAACATGTGAGAAGGCCACATGAATTTGGTTATTTACCCTTTGTGATAAGTGAAGAGGATTGGCTTTCATGGCGGTCCGATGAGGGTAGGGTTGGAGAAGACCCGGTCCTTTTGTGGACTCCTCAACATGGATGTAGGTTGCCTCTATGGGAACCGAACCACGGGATAAATTACTTGTGTTCTTACTTTGCTTTCATCGTTCTTATACATCATATCAATCTAGGGTTTCAATCAATCATGCTTAATTTACATTGAAACACTAAATATAAGATTGACTTGTGGTATACCCTAGTTCATAATCGTGTAACACTTCAATTACAAGTATATTTCCGCTGCATACATCCTAGAATCAAATTAATAGATCAAACTTGATTAACCTAGTCAGTACACACCGGACTATTCCGCACTTGACCGGACTAGTTCGATATCTCGAGATTTGATCTAGTTGTTAAGTATTGCAAGTTCCGACAAAATTCAAAAAGGCTTATGCACCCCCCCCTCTAGGCCACATTCAATTGGTATCAGAGCAGGTTCTTCAAGAAGGAGACTAATCGCTCAAAGAGATCATGTCGGACATGAAGGATGTGCACAAGAGCAACAACCAAGAGAAGGTTGATGAAGACAAGAACCAAAAATTGGATGGACTCGAGATTGCAAAAGAAATATGGGATACACTGCAAACCGCACGTGAAGGGGATCGTCATGTGCGAGATGCGAAGATCGAGATGATTGAAGGCGAGCTACGAAGGTTCGCAATTGAAGAAGATGAGTCACCACTAGAAATGTACAACCAATTAAAGACGCTCATCAACAAGGTGCGAGCATACGGAAGCAAGAAGTGAAACGACCATGAGGTAGTGAAGCTCATCCTTAGAGCCTTCATGCCTCGCAATGTCACCTTATGCTCAATGATACGAGAAAGCCCCGGATACAAGAAGATGACCCCAGACGAGCTACTTGGGAAAATCATCAACTTTGAGATGATGGAAAAACAAGCTAAACATGTTAAGGAAATTGCTGACCTCACCTCGGCAAAGAAGAAAGCGGTCGCTCTAAAGTCCACCCTTAAGCCCTTATCTAAAGAAGCTCAACTGGAAGAAGACGGTGATGATGAAAGAAGTGACCTGGATGAAGATGACATGATACTATTCATGAAGAAATTCAAGAAGATGACGAAGAAGAGGCAAGGCGCTAAATCAAGTGAAGGAAAGTACAAGGAGAGATCAAAACCGAAATTTAGGCGGGCATGCTATAATTGTGGTGAGTATAGCCACTTTATAGTTGATTGCCCATATGAAGAGAACAAGAAGAAGACCAAAGAAGCAAAGCCTCAACCTAAGAAATTCTTCAAGAAGAAGAAACAAGCCGAACAAGTGCATATCGGGAAAGAGTGTGACTCAAATGATGAGTCCTCATCATCAGAAGAAGATGAGATGGCTAGCATAGCCATCGAGAAGACATCCAAGAAGTCCACTCTCTTCCCTACTCTTGGCACATGGAAGGGGAACGGCACTTGCCTCATGGCAAATGAAGGTAAATGCAAGGTAACAACAAAACCCTCTTTCATGCATTTCTATTCTAGTGATAGTGAAATTAATAGTGATAATGAAGATATGCTCACTGGGTTAGATAAGAAAACAGCCACAAAAATAAAATTTTTACTTGATCAACTTGTTGAGAAGGAGAAGCTGATACATAGTCAAGAAGACATGATTATCTCCCAAAAGGAGGAATATGTTGAACTTGACAAGCTTCTAGAACTTGAAAAGGAGCGAGGCAAGTCACTAGAGCTTGAATTAGCTTCAAGCAAGAAAGCTTGCTTTGAGTTAAGCGACTCAAATGCTACAATCAAGGACGAACTTGCTGACCTAATCAAGGTTAACAAGATACTTGAAGTGCAAGTTGAGTCACTCAAGCATGACCCTTCATCCTCTTCAAGTTCAACTTCTCAACCCATTAAAACTGTAGTTTCTTCTACTTGTACATGTGGTAAAGTTGACACCAGTCTGAAAGACAAGTCAACCTCTACCAAGGACAAGCATCCTTCACAAAATGGCATATTTGACAAGGAGAAGATCAAATATGCACGTAGTGCATACTTGGTCACAAGACCTCCAAATGTCAAATATGGCATTGGTTACTCTTATGGTGAAAAGCAACATGCTAGAAGCCATAAGAATAACAAGGAGAGCAATGTCTTTGTAAAGGGAAGACTCTCTCAAACTAGAAAATCCAAAATTAATAAATCCAACACGCATGATCACCGGACTAGTCTGGTAGGGATCCGGACAAGTCCGGTCCTCCGGACAAGTACGGTCTCCCAGACTAGTCTTGTGTATAAAAAACAACAGTTGCTATTTAGAACTTTCGATGCATCTTATGTATTAATGAGAAGTAATCATGGAAAAGTTTATGCTCATTATGTTGGGCCACGCCATGAGAACACCAAATCTCATATGTGGGTGCCCAAATCCCTTGTGACTAGCCTAAAAGGACCCAAGCAAGCTTGGGTACCTAAAACCAAGGCATAATTTGTTTTTGCAGACCTATTCCTCCGGTGGATCCAAATGGGTGCTAGACAGCGGCTGCACCAACCATATGACCGGAAAAAGAAGAATGTTCGTTGAGTATGAAGAAAATGAGGATCCAAAGGAGGGCATATATTTTGGAGACAATAGTCAAGGAAAGGTGCTCGGTACCGGTAAAATTGCCATATCATCACAACACACTCTTTCTCATGTATTACATGTTGATTCCTTAGATTATAACCTGCTGTCTATATCTCAATTATATGGCAAAGGTTATAATTGCTTGTTCACTAATGAGGGTGTGACCATCTCTAGGAGGAGTGATGGTTCCATTGCATTCAAGGGTATGTTAAAGGGAAAGCTTTATCTTGTTGACTTCAACAAGGATAAAGCCGAACTTGACACATGCTTGCTTGCAAAAACCAACATGGGTTGGCTGTCGCATAGACGGCTAGCGCATGTTGGTATGAGGAATCTTCAAAAACTCCTCAAGGGCGATCACATCCGAGGTTTGAAGGATGTTGTTTTTGAGAAAGACAGGCCTTGAAGCGCGTGCCAAGCCGGGAAGCAAGTTGGAGCACCCCATCCCGCGAGGAACGTCATGACTACAACAAGACCGCTCGAGCTACTTCACATGGACTTATTTGGTCCAATTGCTTACATAAGCATCAACGATAACAAATATAGTTTAGTAGTCGTTGACGATTTTTCTCGCTCCACTTGGGTTTTCTTTTTACATGATAATTCAGAAACACAAGGAATACTCAAGATGTTCTTCAAGCGAGCTCAAAATGAATTCTCATTGACAATCAAGAACATTCGAAGTGACAACGACACAGAGTTCAAGAACACACAAGTGGAGGAGTACCTAGATGAAGAAGGAATAAAGCACGAGTTTTCAGCTCCTTACTCCCGTCAACAAAATGGAGTCACCGAAAGAAAGAACCGAACCCTCATAGAGATGGCAAGAACAATGCTCGATGAGTACAAGACCTCGGATCAACTTTGGGCAGAAGCGGTCAACACCGCTTGCCACGCCATAAATCGACTTCATCTTCATCGACTACTCAAGAAGACATCCTATGAGCTACTCATCAGTAACAAGCCTAATATTTCATATTTTTGAGTTTTCGGTCCAAATGCTATATTTTGAACAAGAATCCTAGGAGGTCAAAGTTCACTTCAAAGTCCGGTGAAGGTTTCTTTCTTGGTTATGATTCGAACACTTACGCTTATCGTGTCTACAACATGACCTCCGGACTTGTTGAAGAAGCATGTGACGTAGTGTTCGATGAAACTAATGGCTCCGAAAAGGAGCAAGTTGATCCATGTGTGCTAGATAAAGAAGAAGCTCCTTGTCAAGCATTGAGAAGAATGACGTTAGGCGAAGTTCTACAACAAGAGCCACCTCTACATATGCATGAGGAAAACAAACCACAAGAGGAGACCAATGATCAAGGGGGAGCTTCCATATAATATCAACATAAAGAAGAAGCTCCTTGTCAAGCGAAAATGATCAACAAGTCATTGAGGGCAACCACATAGGGGGAGAAGAAGATGATCATATAGACTCAAGACAGCAAGTACCACATCCAGGAGTACACCAATGCGTCCAAAGGGATCACCCAATCGACAACATCATCGGTGACATCCAAAAGGGAGTAACTACTAGATCTCGCATAGCTAATTTTTGTGAGCATTACTCGTTTGTGTCCTTTTTGGAACCACGCAGGGTTGAGGATGCATTGAAGGATCCGGATTGGGTAGTGGCCATGCAAGAAGAAGTTAACAATTTCAAAAGGAAGGAGGTGTGAGAACTAGTCGAAAGACCCAAATCCAACGTCGTTGGCACCAAATGGGTCTTCTGCAACAAACAAGATGAACACAGGGTGGTGACAAGGAACAAGGCATGACTTCTGGCCAAAGGGTATTCACAAGTCAAATGTTTGGATTTTGATGAATCCTTTGCTCCAGTAGCTAGACTTGAGTCCATTAGAATATTACTTGCATATGCTACTCACCATGATTTCAAGCTCTATCAAATGGATGTGAAAAGCGCCTTCCTCAACGGACCAATCAAGGAGGAGGTGTATGTGGAGCAAACCCCCGGGTTTGAAGATGAAGAGTTCCCCAACCACGTATTTAAATTGCGTAAGGCTCTCTACGGCCTCAAACAAGCTCCTAGAGCTTGGTATGAGTGTCTTAGAGATTTCTTAATTGAAAATGGCTTTAAGATCGGTAAAGTAGATTATAAATTGTTTACAAAGAACTTTGACAATGATCCCTTTGTTTGTCAAATCTATGTTGATGATATAATCTTTGGTTCAACTAACAAATTTTTTTGTGAGGAATTTAGTAAAATTATGACAGATAAGTTTGAGATGTCTATGATGGGAGAGTTCATAAGCCAAACTACACTCAAGACATACTCAAGAAGTTTGGAATGGACAAGCCGAAGCCCATAAATACTCCCATGGCAACGAATGGCCACTTGGATCTCAATGAAGATGGACCAAACGTCGATCAAAAGGTATATTGCTCCATGATTGGATCTTTACTCTACTTATGTGCATCTAGGCCAAACATTATGTTGAGTGTATGTTTGTGTGCAAAATGTCAAGCCAATCCTAAGGAGTGTCACTTGAAAGCCGTAAAAAGGATCTTGAGATATTTAGTTCATACACCCAACCTTGGTCTTTGGTATCCAAAAGGCTCCAAATTCAATCTCATTGGTTACTCCGATGCAGATTATGCCAGATGCAAAGTAGATGGAAAAAGTACCTCCGGTGCATGCCAATTCCTAGGTAGATCCCTAGGACCAAGAAACAAAACTCCATTGCCTTATCCATAGCCGAAGCGGAGTATGTTGCAGCCGGAAGTTTTTGTGCACAACTCCTTTGGATGAGACAAACTCTATGGGATTACGGTTACAATATGAACCATATTCCAATCCTTTGTGATAATGAGAGTGCCATTAAAATTGCCCATAATCCAGTTGAGCACTCTGGAACCAAACACATAGACATCCGACATCACTTCTTGAGAGACCACTCCATGAAAGGAGATATAGCCATTTCCCATGTCAACACCGAAAAGCAATTAGCCGACATATTCACCAAGCCACTTCATGAAAAACGCTTTTGCGAGCTTCGAAATGAACTAAATATCCTTGATGCTCGGAATGTGGCTTGAAAATTTGCATACCTATATGAATTCTTAAAAAATATGTTGATTGGATTGTGGAAATCATCTCTCTCAATTTTCTCCGAAAAACTATGTCAATTACTAGATCTTGGTGAATTATGCTCATTGCTAGATTGTTGTATGCTTAGTGATCATATTCATCAAGATTATTTGATTTGATTTGTCAACCAATTTTCTAAATAAGTACCTTCGAATATATACGAATGGGCTAGGCATTTATTCCCTAGTGACCACAGACTAGTCCGTGGTTACCCGGACTAGTCTGCCAATGCAGACTAGTCCGCAGAGCGCCGGTTAGTCCGGACCAGTCCGGCAGACCACAGACTAGTCCGATATAGCCTCTGGAAAAGTTCGGACTAGTCCGATCATTTTCGGACTTGTCTGATTTTTTGTGTCCATAACCCTAGCCACTGCCAAACCCTAATTTCCTCACCCCCCCACACTTGCCTCAAGCTTTCTCTCTCCACACTCGAGCTCCCCAGGGTGATTTGGCGACTCCTCCATCAAAAAGCTCCAATTTTTGGTGGAAACCAAGCTTCTTCCCTTAGGGATTGAAGTCCACGTACTTGTTCACCCTTCAATGCCCTCTTCTCCGAGATTCAAGCGATTTTTCGGTAATTTTTCCCCCAAACCCTAGAAACCTCCATTTTCTTCGTTGTTGATCGAATAGCCTAGCTTTTTTTCACCTAATACTAGTGTCCTTGATGTATTACATTGTTGTTAGGCAAGATTTGCATTTAGCAACTCCATTTGTCTCAAAGTTAGGGTTCTTGAGGATGAATACTGGACTAGTCCAATCCATAAACGGACAAGTCCGGTCACCCAGAGTAGTCCGTGCATGTACACCGGACTTTTCCGATTTTTCTGAACTCAACCCTAACTTATTAATCCCTCAATGCAATTCCTTGTCATCTATTCTCATCAATACCTTGTGCAATCCATTCTTAGGGCATGTCGAACTCTCACGACGAAGTTTCCGACTTCGAAGCTGAGATGAACCAAGAAGCCCTACTTCGGTCCTCGATTGGACAAAACAAGAAACACACTTCCGAGCCAGCCCCCTCTCCTCCTCAGTCTTAGAAAAGGGTGCTCGACGCAAGGTGCCTGCTTCCAGGGCTTCTACTTGTAGTGGCCCTAGCTCGGCAAGTGCTTGCCAAGCAAAAGGGAAAGTCAAAGGGATCGCAACGGGCCCATTTGGCCCTCTAAAGATGTCAGCTCCGAAGCAGGGGACTCAGGATCCCACAGAGGAAAGGTTCAACGAGAAGGGCAGCGACTCAGCTACAAAGTTCAGGAATATAGATTGCTATAGCCAATCCAGGCAGGCTGCAGATGGAAGATTCTAGAGCAACTTCCATGCAGACTTTTACAAGTCTGTCTACCTCTAGATGAAGACCCCAGTGGTGCGCAGTTAGTGGATAGATTGGGCACATCTTGAGAGGAAGAGATGCTCCGCCTTTGATGAGGTGATCGAGGCAGCTGAGAGACATGGCTTGAAGGACCTCTTCGCCTTCAAGTACAACTGGAATGACGAAGTGATAGCTCAGTTCTATGCTACTTGTCACTTTGCCAGTGATGAGGAGGAGCGGGTGACTTGGATGACTCACGGGTCCAAGTACACCATTACCTACGATGAGTTCACCAGTCTCCTCTACTTGGAGAACACCAACAATGACTTGCTAGTGATCCACAACCTTGGGGTCTAGGAAAAGAATAGGATGAAGTTCCTATATGAGCCCACTCCAAGTTCAATCCCCCCTCCACAAAGAACATGAAGCCCTTCTTTGTGGTACTTAACAGAGTGCTGAGAAAGACAATTGCCCCTAAGGATGGGGATGCAGGGAGTGTACAGGGCTATCTCCGGACCTTGATGAAGGTCATAAGCAAGGACCGCAAGTTTGATGTGTGTGACTATATCTAGAATGATATGGTCGACATCTCTAGCACCCCCAACAGATCCTGTGGCTATGCCCCCTATCTCATATTCATGATTGAGAAGGTCACAGGCATCGAATTCGTCAAAGATGTGGAGCACACACCATTGAGGCCTCAAAAGCCTCAACAAGCAAATGTTCAAGCTGCTCCCTCTCCTGCTCTAAGTGCAGAGGCTCCAGCGAGAGCGAGTGGAGATGCTAGGGCTGCCCCTGCTACTAGGGTAGCTCCTCAAAAGGGATCTGCAAGTGGCATCTTCAGGTATTTGGCTGCTATTTTTGCCTCCTGCAAAAAGGCTGAAGTGAAGGCCCACAAGCTTAACAAGAGAAGAAAGACTGACATGAAGTATGTCAAGGAAAATGTGAAGCGGATTTGCCAAAAACTGAAGATCGAGCCCATTGGATCTTTAGTAATTTCTGAGGATACCGACTCTGGCTACACCAAGCTCGGTCTCTTGACTCCCCCCCGAGCTTGCCTATTTTGGCATTGGGGGCTTGAGTGGCTCCGTTCCTCCTCCTCCTCTTCATCAGCCCGAAGATGAAGATGAAGACGATGGGAGGACTGATAGTGAGGCTTGAATACTTTAGGTCCGTCCTCTCCTTATTTTTGGTGTCTTGATGCCATAGGGGTAGAGATTGAGGGGGAGTCTTAGGTCTTAGCTGTAGGATGCGAGGAGAGCTTCTTTTATGCTTTTTGTCTATTTCGTGGGTTGTAAAACTTTTAATATGCTCTTATAGTACTTATGGTCCTGTGATGCAATGTTTTGAACTACTTATGAAATAATTGATGAAATCTGTGATTTTGCTCCTAGAATGACATATATTCTTGTTGTTGGTGTGTTAATGTCAATTATGTCATTCTCATTGTTTCAATGCACTTAGTTATGCATACCACCATAAAGAATGCACTTATAGATCATGTTTTCATTGCTTAATGTATTTCAAACTCATATGTGCATACTTTATGAAAATCTCAACTTTTTATCATATTTTGTGAAATATCAATTGATCATCAATCACCAAAAAGGGGGAAATTGAAAGTGCATCTAGGAATCCCTTGTTGGTTTTGGATGATTTATGACAAGCAAATGAGAACCTAACCACTTTGTTGAGATGAGCACAGGTTCTAATGGAAAAAAACCAAGGTGTCAAAAAGAAGGGATAATGAGGAGCACTGTGGAAAAGAGATCAAGGAACAAGTGCAGTAGATTATTGTGTATGGAGTGTGTTAAGGAAACACACCCGAAGAGCTCATGCACAAATAATCTCACACATTGCACAAGTTTATACAGGTCCGGACTAGTCCGACTGACACCAAACTAGTCTAATATCTTTCTGCACAAGATCGGACAAGTGCGATATCACCATGTACTAGTCCGATATCTCTCTAACTTGAATCGTACTAGTCCTCCCCAGTGCGGACTAGTCCTCAAAAGACTTCACAAGTTGCACAAAATCGGACAAGTCCGACCACACAATGGACTAGTCCGATATCACTCTGATGTAAATCGGACAAGTCCGATATTGGCACAGACTAGTCCGAAAACCCTCTGACCTAAATCAGACAAGTCCTCCGAGTGCGGACTTGTCACCCAATTCACTTAGGGTTTCACCGATCCGGACAAGTCCGATGATTATCGGACTAGTCCGAAGATTTCCAGAAGCGAAATCGGACAAGCCCGCTTCTAGCCGGACTAGTCCGATATTTCAGGACACCTAGGGTTTGCTACACACAGCACACCGGACTAGTCCGGTGTCCACCACGGACTAGTCCAATATTCCTAAACTCTAACAGTCACTTTTAGAAACCCCATATAAACAGATGTGCACGGCCCAACTTTTATCTCTCTCGACCCCCTGCGCCGTTACACCTCCCAGGAGCCTCAAAAACACATCTCTCCAAAAAATCAAACACAAAAAAGGTCAATCCCGTGAGGATACACATTGGAACATTAGAGAGACACGGGTCATCACTCATTGAGCTCTTGGTTTAATTCCCTAACACACTCCTGTGATTTTCATTGTAACCTTTCGAGTGTGTTCTTAGTGGAGTTCATGTTGTAATCATGGGGAGCCCTTAGCGTGTGAGAAGGCCCCTTGAATTTGGTTATTTACCCTTTGTGATAAGTGAAGAGGATTGGCCTTCGTGGCGATACGACGAGGGTAGGGTTGGAGAAGACCCGGTCCTTTTGTGGACTCCTCAACTTGAATGTAGGTTGCCTCTGTGGGAACCGAACCACGAGATAAATTACTTGTGTTCTTACTTTGCGTTCATCATTCTTATACATCATATCAATCTAGGGTTTCAATCAATCTTGCATACTTTACATTGAAACACTATATATAAGATTGACTTGTGGTATACCCTAGTTCATAATCGTGTAACACTTCAATTACAAGTATATTTCTGCTGCATACATCCTAGAATCAAATTAATCGATCAAACTTGATTAACCTAGTCAGTACACACCGAACTAGTTCGCACTTGACCGGACTAGTCCGATATCTCGAGATTTGATCTAGTTGTTAGGTGTTGCAGGTTCCGACAAAATTCAAAAAGGCCAATTCACCCCCCTCTAGGCCACATTCATTTCCACACATCGTATGCAGATCGGAGGTGTGCAACACGGTCGAAGTCGCTTTGAGTTAATCCTTGTATGATGAAGTTCCGAGCCTTGTTATTGTTGTCAACATCTCTCAGATTTGTAGCTGTAACTTGATCATTTGACAGCACTTCATAAGGCTTGTATACCTTCTCCCATATTGTAAAGCCTTGAGCCTGGATGAAGGCTTCCATACGTGTCTTCCAAACATGATAATCGATACCACTAAAGACACAAGGTTTCGCGGAGTTTTCTCCATGATGAATAGTTAAAACACGTGCAAATCACAAATATTAGAGCACCGTGGCTCTGATACCAATTGTAGGATCAAAGAGCACATGAAAAGCTACCAGAGGGGGTGAATGGTAGATTAAAAAATTTTACGCAGCGGAAACAATTAAATCTCAACCCCTTTGACAAAAAACGATCTGTTAAAGAAATCGTGTGTGAGACAAATCTAAACATGTTTCACCGTGACAAAAGTGACATAATCATAGAGAATCAAGTCACGAAGATGACACAACCGGAATCACTCAAATCCGTCAAGAGAAACTCAAGTTACGATTGAAAGATCGAACAAAGGTCAATCTGTCCTACCCGAGAAAAACAGTTCTGGAAGGCTGCAAAGAAACTCGTGTAGATCAGAAATCACAAATCCAATGACTGTCAAATTTTTATGGATGATAGATAATCAAGTTTTGAAGACAACCCAAAAAGAATCACGTCAATTGGATCTGTAAAGCTCGAGTTATGATAAACCACCGACAAAAGGTAGTGCTGTCCAGAAACTCGACGAGTAAAACTTGTGTGGAACAAGTCGGA
Organism: Tuctoria greenei; assembly: GCA_036927565.1. Lineage (NCBI taxonomy): Eukaryota > Viridiplantae > Streptophyta > Magnoliopsida > Poales > Poaceae > Tuctoria > Tuctoria greenei. Next base: position 35,728,079 of record JAYESD010000004.1, read on the forward strand.
CGAACAAGGCACAAAATTTCCTTCAAAATATGAATTTAATTCAATATAACACAAGACGAACAGTCCCAAAGTCGTCTACCACGAGCTCTGACCTCCCTTGCTTATATAACCGGCCCTTAGGCCAACCCAAACTCAACTAGGTCTCTAATCCTACTCAAATCACGAATCGAAACTTTCCAAAACTGCTTATGATTCTTCAATATGCAGATAGAAGCAATATTAAGACTTCCAAACACCTTAGGAACGTATCCCACAATCCTAAAACAAGTCAAATTCGTGACCCACACAAAATCCTATCATAACCAACTCAAATCTTTCGATATTTGAGTCAAACACGACTCAGCCGCAGCTTGAGTCCATAACCTAGTCGGTTGGACCTTTCCGACCAATTCTTTACGTCCACATATCCTCGACTTGACTCTCGTTAGTTCTGAAACTACAACATCTTACGTGAGCACCTCACATAAGCATGTTGCAAACCATAGAAAAATGATATCAGCATTAACCACCAAAACACACCAAAAACTTATTAAAAGAATACTAAGAAATCTTTTCAACAATGTAAATCAAGTTCGAGACAATTCAAAGTAAAAGCAGGAACTTTGCGATTAAGCTCCGAACCATGCCAAAGCTAACCGGAGCTAGAGCCGGAGCTTACCAAAGCTAGTAAAACCTAGCGCCGAAGCTTACAAGATCTACTACAACCTAGTGTCGGAGCTTGCCAAAGCTAGTCGGAACTAGTCAACCCAAAAGCTGGAGCTAGAAAAACACGTCGGATATAACCAACATAAGTTGGATCTAACAAAACATATCGGAGCTTAACAATGACATGCCGGAGCTATCAAGGACATGCCGGAGCTAAATACAAAGCTCATCAGAGCTACCCAAAAACATGTCAGACCTAGACAAAGAAAGTCAGACCTATTGTCAGACCTTGCAGAAGCTCGGGGCTAGAGTCAGACCTTTCTAAAAAGATGTTATGGAAGCATTCAAAACTTTTTTGTCAAAGCCAATGTATTCAGCACACATAGGTCTCACAATCTCCCCTTCGATGAATGCATTGGCAACATCATTTAAAATCCGAACATTGGTTTATTCACGTTAAAAGTTTTGAAAACAATTTCTCCCCTTTTGTAAAACAGAAATAAAATGAGAAAAAGAAATTTGCAATGTGTAATCAATTTCTCCCCCTTGCATACTTATGCTTAAATTCACATATTATCTCTCCTCCTTTGACAATGTATTCAGCAAGGTTCAACAGAGAAATTTCAAATGTTATGAGCATATTATAACATATACATATAAACAAAGCTCATCCAAGTCATGCTATCAAGTAACTTACACTATCTTATCAATGAGATACATAAAGTAGTGTAAGCCATGCTAGAGATCAAATGTAATTTTCAATCTAAACAAGTCATGATCTCACAAACTTAACTATTTCAAAACTTGAAAGCACGACATGCTGCATTTTATTATTTAAAGCACAAACTTTTAACATATGACATTTGCAAGAGATTATATGTCGCATCTGCCTTATTCTAACCAACCAAGCCAAGCCTATGTCATTTGACAATCAGAAGCTTAAGGACATGGTTTTAGTCAGACACAACTCCTTCCATGTTCATATCTAAGTGCAATGATAAGCCATCTCAAAAGAAGAAGTGTGATGCATGCATATTCTCTTCTTATCTCAATTTATATTTGTTCATAAAAACTCAACATGTGAGTTGATTACTTGATTAATTCTTTATGATTAAAAGCACTTGTGAGCATGCAACAAGTTCAAAACGGCAAGAAAGTTCGACCTTGACCAGATTTAGTGTAAGTAATTATTCCAATTACTAGACATGTCAAAAAATACAAAATGTATAACACGAGTAATGTAGTAAGAACTTTTAACATGTAAAAGGAATCACAAAGTCATATATGTAGGAAACACTATGCTCATATTATTTTAATTTCAGATTCACACATAGACTTTCCAAGTTTCAAAACTCCCCCTCAATTTAAGCCATGAGGATGCATAACACCTATTTCACTACGAATGAAACAAAAACGAGTGAAATCCAAAGGTTTTGTAAAAATGTCAGCCAATTGTTGTTCGGTATCTACATGGTGAAGCATAGTGTTCCTTTTTTCAACATTATCACGGAGAAAGTGATATCTAATGTCAATGTGCTTAGTTCTAGAATGTTGCACAGGGTTTTTAGCAATGCAAATGGCACTAGTGTTATCACAAAACAGTGGAAAACTATCTAAATCAACCCCATAGTCCTTAAGTGTTTGAACAATCCAAAGAATTTGTGAGCAAGCACTAGCAGCAGCTACATATTTAGAGTCAGCTATGGATTGTGCAACTGAGTTTTGTTTTCTAGAGGACCAAGCAACAAGTGAATTACCAAGAAAATAACGATCACCAGAAGTACTTTTCCTATCAATCCTATAACCCCCAAAATCAGCATCCGAAAAAACTTTCAAAGTAATGGTTGAGGAAGAAGGAAGGAAAATGCCAAATTCTTGAGTTCCATGTATGTACCTGAGAATCCTTTTGACGGCTTGACGATGTGAAGCACATGGGGAGACTTGAAACCGTGCACAAAGACATACGCTGAATTGTATGTCCGGTCTTGATGCCGTGAGGTACAAAAGTGATCCCATCATGCTTCTATATTCTTTTTTATCCACGGGTTCACCATCTTCATCAAGTTCAAGTGTTGTTGCTGTTCCCATTGGTGTCCGAAGAGGCTTGCTTTTGTCCATGTTGAAGCACCTTAGGAGGTCTTTTGTATACTTCATTTGATGCACAAAGGTACCCTCCTTGGTTTGCTTGATTTGCAGCCCCAAAAAGTACATGAGTTCTCCCATCATACTCATCTCAAATTCTGAACTCATGATAGCTTAAAACTTGGACACAAAATCATGAGAAGCACAACCAAAGATAATATCATCCACGTACACTTGAATGAAAAATGATTCATTGCCATGCTTAAGCACAAAAAGATTTTTACCAACCTTGCCCATGGTAAACCCCTTTTCAAGTAATAATGTATTTAACCTATCATACCATGCTCTAGGGGCTTGTTTGAGACCGTACAAGGCTTTGGACAGTTTGTAAACATGATTAGGAAAATCTGGATTTTCAAAACCCGGTGGTTGTTTGACATAAACCTCCTCATCTATGTAGCCATTAAGAAAATCACTTTTAACATCCATTTGATATAGCTTAAAACCTTTAGATGCAACAGAAGCTAACAAAATTCTTATGGCTTCTAATATAGCAACAGGAGCAACAGTTTCATCAAAATCTAGACCCTCAACTTGTGTGAAACGTTGAGCAACTAACCTAGCCTTATTCCTAACCACAACCCCATCCTCACTTCGTTTATTTTTAAACACCTATTTAGTTCCAATTAAAGTGTGACCTTGAGGTGGAGGTACAAGTTTCCAAACATTATTTCTTTCAAATTTTTCTAACTCTTCTTGCATAGCAATAATCCAAGATTCATTAGTGAGTGCATGTGATATGTCTTTGGGTTCAAAAGAAGCAACAAAAGCAGAATGAGCATGAAAGTTTGGATCGCAAAACCTGGACCGTGTGACTCGTTCGTGCAACCTTCCAATAATTTGTTGTGGGGGATGAATTTTGAGAACCCAGAGGGGAGTGGACACTTCACAAGCTTCTTCTTCTTCATGTTCATCACAAATCGATGAGCTTGTGTCTTGAGGAGGATCTGGACCAGCAATGGTGGTTGTTGGTGCTGGCTGTGAATCAAAATCAGGAGCTGGAACAATGTCATTAGCTGCTGAATTTTCGGGCAGCAGCTCCACCTCTTCCTCATATTTAACAAAAATGCTCTCCCCCTGCAGATATGGATTTGGACCTGCAATATTTGAGCTAGTACCTGGGCTAGCTTCATCAAAATACACCTCACATGTCTCCACAATTTTGTTAGTGTCAAGTAAAAGCACACGGTAGCCTCTAGTATGAGATGGATAACCAAGAAACATGCCATCAACGGATCTAGGTGCAAATTTATCAAGATTACCATGTTTCTTAACAAAGCATTTGCATCCAAAGACCCGAAAGTGTGTATGTAACACCCTCATTTTCATGCATCATGCCCTACATACATTCATATACATGTTTAACATTAACCCACATAAAGAGGAACGAGTTTAAAATTGATTTGGGACAAAACCGCACTTAAAATGCTGAAAAGTGTGGACTAGTCCGATTTTGGTGAGGAATAGTCCAATTTCTCTCTGACTAAAATCAAACTTGTCCATTTTTGCTGCGAACTATTCTGATTTTGCCTCTGGACACTTTCAGACTTGTCCGATTTTGTGCGGACTAGTCCGATATTCCAAGAGTCCTTGAAAATTGGCTAAGTCCCTAGACTTGTCCGGACTAGTCCGGTGTTCTAGCGGACTTGTCCATTTTCCTCTCTGACTAAAGTCGGACTTGTCCGATTTTTGGCCAGACTTGTCCAATTTCTTTCTGACTAACTTCGGACTAGTCCGGTCCTTTTCGGACTTGTCCGATTTTTCGCGACTCTGTGTTGATCTTTTGTTTCACGACTTGTTTCTTGAGTTTCACATTAATTGGGCCTAGGGACGTCTTGCCTAACTCTTTTAGAGCCCATGTGGGACTCTAAACCGGCCACTACTCATCTCAAACTCGAAATCTATCTAACCCTAGCCTCCACCTCTATATAAACAACCCCACCCCTTGGCTTGACATCTATTTGCCACTTTTCCACCCCACCAAAACCCTAGTTCGTGGAGAGCCACCATCAAGGAGGGAGGAGAAGATCCCAATCAAGAAGAAGAAGAGAAGGAAAGGAAAGAGGATCAAGATCTCCATCAAGTTTTGTTCTTCATCACCAATTCATTTTCAAGTTCTTCACCAACCCTAGATCATCAAGATCCAAGTGCTACCTCCAAATTTCTTGATACATTGGAGTCCTAAACACCTGGTATACCTTCTATTTTCTTTTACATACGTGAATTCAACACCAAATGTCCAAATTCACGTCGATCTAGAAAACCCTAGTTCGCTAGTTCTACGAAGTGCGGACTAGTCCGGCCTTCGGCAGACTAGTCCGATTTTGCTGACTAAATTGTGTTGAATTAATTCTAATATTTGATCTAATCACATCCAAACCTGTATAAACTTGTTAAAATCTATTAGAACTAGTTAGTGATCACTTAAAAGCAATCTATTAACAAGTTCTACCTTGCATCTGCATCAATCATGCATGTCATGTCATATTGAGTAATATTTGTGCACTCTTTGATTGTGTTTCTTGTTTGTATGTTTATTGTGCGGATTAGACGGATTTGCGCTAGAGAGTGCCGCGGAGGATCTCCAGCACCAAGAGTTTGAAGGCTTCGACCCAAAACAATCCCAAGAGCAAGGCAAGTGTCCTTGAAGCATATTGATCCTATTTCTAAAATAAATGTTTTGTTTGCAAAACTGCATGCTGTGTCAATTTGATGGGAAATCCTATGATAGGAAGTTTACTAGTTTTGTTGACCACCTTTGTCACCTGGAATATATGGTAGAGAGTCGGGAAGGTCTTTTTACTTTGTGCTTCGCTTAATTAATTGGGATGGGAAAACAATACTACACACTTAATTATGCATTTATGAGGCTATGATAAACATGAACTCGTTAATATGATATGGTAATGGCAGATCTAAGCAAGCTTGGTGCGTGGATGGGTTGGATGTTATGGTGGTTTTTCTTGCTTTAGATCTAAGGACCAGTTCATGGAGCGACCATCCAGGATTTACAGTGCCACCACGAGGCCAAGTATGGGTGCAGCGTAGCTGATTTATTAGGGCTTTGTCAGTGCTATTTGGACCATCAAGGATGCTCGGGGAAGGGGTAGTCGGATTGGGTTTAGTGATGATTGGTGGGACTACCCCGGGATCCAAATGGCTCAAGAGGGGGCCCTTGGTTGAAGATGTGCTCATTTAAAGGCATCGCCACCGGTGAAACCTCAGTGGGGTATAAATAGGCTAGTAATCCATTTGTATAGGCTATTTTGTGATCTCTTGGCCACACACCGACGAAAGTGTGAGACAGCATAATAGAGATTCTAGTCATCGAAAGGTGATGAAATCACAAACACGTGGGTAAAGCGGTACAACCTCTACAAAGTGTGTCTAAAACTATCATGATAGTTGTGCTCCCGGTTATGAGCAACCTGGACCCTCACATGATTAGAGGAAAATTGGGATTTGGGATGGTTATGGTTTGTATTATGGTTATGGATGGTTATGAATAGTTTTAGGTCAGGATTGGGAGTATAACGATGATAATGCGGAGTTCTAGGCCATGTCTACCGTCAGCTTTGCATGTGGTGTTGATTTGAGCTGCGCTACCCTATCGCTTATGCCGCCTAGCTGTTTAGTTTGCTTAATTAGTTATTTCCGCTGCATTAGTTGACCTTGTCATTAATATTCATTAGAACTTGTATTTGAGGATGATATGAATTGTGTAATAAAATTTGGTTAATTAATCTTGTTCTATGGTAATTTTCTGTATACTCTTTTGTGAATGCACTCGTGTATGTGTGTTGAACATCCTGGGCACACATATGCGTTCACTTGGTTCATTTTCGGAACTGGGTGTCACAGTTTAACACTAGGCCTATGTCCAAACCGGAGCTCATATGGTGTTTTACTTAGCTTAGCGCGCAAGAGAATACGATTTGAGACATAACAAACAGTTGCAATCGCATCAGCCTAAATTTTCCTAAGAGTTTGATATTCATCAAGCATACTCCTATCCATCTCAACTAAGGTTGTCTTCTTTCTTTCTAAAACACCATTTTGTTGAGGTACATATGGTGAAGAAAATTGATGATCTATTCCATTTTCAGCACAAAAGTGATCAAAAGATTGATTTTTAAATTCGGTTCCGTTATCACATCTAATTTCTTTTAAAGATCCTGGGTGATAAATTGATAACCTAAGAAATAAAGTTCTAAAGTGACTAAAAGCTTCATTCTTAGATGTCATAAAGTAAACCCAAGAGTATCTAGAATAATCATCAACAATCACAAGAACATACCATTTACCTCCGAAAGATTGAACATGTGATGGTCCTACGGTGTCAAGGTGCAAAAGTTCACCTGGTTCAGTTGTGATCATTGTGAGAGGAGTATGTGAACCTGCAACCATCTTAGCATGTCTGTAAGAAGAGCACACAATTTCTTTGTCCCCTTTAAGCTTAGGCAGCCCACGTATGCGATCAAGAGCACTAAAACACGTTAGATGATCAAAGCCAACGTGACCAAGTCTACGATGCCAAAAATATAAGTCCTTTGAATCATTAGCAACTAGACACCTATGCTTAGAGGAAGACATATCAAAATCAGCTTTAAAAACACTTCAAAACCATGACATGTTAAAAATAAGCTCACTGTTTGAATTTACAACTTTGCAGCAATTTTTAGTGAAAATAATTTCCAGATTTTCATCTAGCAGTTGTGAAACAGAAAGCATGTTGTATTTCAAATTTTTAACAAGTGCCACATCCTTCAAAGTGTAGTGTTTATTTACTCTAACCGAACCCTTAGCAGTTATAGGAGTTGAAGAATTATCGGCAAAAGTAACGTTCTCTACGCGTGTCACAAAAGAGAGGGAGAATAACCATTCCTTGTTACCGGTTATATGGCGTGAGCAACCTGAATTTACAATCCAAATGTTCTCCTTCCTCAAGCGTTTAAACTACATAGAGGTACAATACGTCGATGACTCAATATTGGGGTTAGTCAAAAGGCATTTATGAATCCAGTACTCAGTCACACGACGTCTGACAGGAATAACACGCGAAAGCTGAGATAAAACAGTAGGTTTATGAGTCAAATCTTGAGGATTTTTGTACCCAACTACTTACCTACGAGGTGTTACATGTGTAGCACAAAAAACAGAATGTTTGGGAGCAAACTTTTAATGTTTTCAACTCATTACAGCAGGTTGCATGTTCCTATCATTTGGTTTAGCATGTGCAGCAAATTTTGCATGAAAGTTATGAGATCTAGCAATCATTCTTTCCTTTTTCTGTTGTTTAGCTAGTCTATAACAAAAAATCTATGACATGACCATCTCTACCACAGTAGGCACAATGAAATTTAACTTTGTGTTCATGTCTAGATGAGCAAGCAACATTTTTATTTAAAACCGAATGAGACAACATTCCTGCAGATTTGAAACCCACTTCTTTTTGTTTAGGTACTGTTTGAATCAAACCACTTCCTAATGACTTTACAATTTTAGGTGGATGTGCCTTAGCATGAGCATGAGAATCAAAACCTAAACCAGTTTTATCATTGCAAGACTTGAAAGAATTCAGCAGCAAGTTTAGGTTCTTATTCCCATTACAAAACCGATCTAATGTCCTATGCATGTTATCAAGTTTATTGGATAGATCAAGGCAATCTTAACATGAAGTTTTTCCTTTTAATTTGCAATTAGAAAAAATTTAACTTCATGAGAACGTAAAGCATTGTTCAATATAGAAATTTCATTCATAGCATCTTGTAGTTTCTTATAAAGATCATCACAAGTAGAACAATGCAAATCTAATGTAGAACAGCTAGCATCTTTTAAGTTTTTATCATTAAGTTCAGCAAGCTCTCTATTCTTTTCAATTTCTAACTCAAGTTTATCAAGTGTGGAGGTGTGCGCACTTCTTAATGAGGACAATTGTTCATATGTTAAATCACATGAGGGACATGCATCATCACTAGGAATCAAAGTTTTTAAACGGTTGATTTTAGATTCTAGTGATTCAATTTTAATAGCATTGTCCCTAACCTTTTTGTCATTTTTCTTAACTATAACAGTGGCACGAGAAATAGCATCACACATTTCTTCGCAAGTAGGACATACCTCTTCATTGTCGCTGTTGTGTTCAACCCCTCCATACTTGATCTTGACTTGCCCGCCATGAAGCACAAGTTTGCCAAATCATCTTCGTCTTCTTCACTTCCAATGTCCACATCGCTTGAGCCAAGTTCTTGAAGTGCGGAGATAAAACTGCTCGCCAATTGACTTCCTGTAAAATACTTCTTTTTATTCTTATCATTTGCAGAGGAGTGATTTGTCCTTGTTTGCTTTTCATCCCGGGAAGTAGGACCTGAAAGGTTAGGGCAGTCTGAACGAAAATGTCCTGTCTTACCACATTTGAAACATCGTTGAGGTCCGGAGCTTCCTCTCCTTCTAGTTCTAACATTTTGCAATGCTTTTGAGAACCTAGTAGAGAGAAGTACTAGCTCCTCCTCTGGAAATTTCTCAATCTGTTCAAGGGTTAGAGAGGACAACAAAGCAAGTGTACCACAAGATGAAGATTGATCGGAGCTAGGCATGTCACGTTGAGAAACAAAAGCAATAGACTTGATGGGGTTCTTACGTGATATTATGTCAATTTCATGAGTTTTTGACTTGGAATATAGCACATCTAAAGTAAGTGTACTCATGACAGTAGATTCACGAATAGATGTGACTTTCATCTCCCAAATTGACATATCTAATGCACTTAAGAATTGCCTAGCATTTTCAGCATCTGAAAAATTAACATTGACACTATGCTAGTTGCTGAGAATTTTATTAAAGCGAGCAAAAAGGTCAATCAATAGACTCACCGGGTTGCATCTCGAAGCACATGTATTCTTTCTTGAACATGTCTTGCCTTACCTCCTTGATCGTGTTGGATCCTTCATGGTAGTCACAAAGGGCTTTCCACACATCGTATGCAGATCAGAGGTGTGCAACACGGTCGAAGTCGCTTTGAGTTAATCCTTGTATGATCAAGTTCCGAGCCTTGTTGTTGTTGTCAACATCTCTTAGATTTTTAGTTGTAACCCTATCATTTGACAACACTTCATAAGGATTGTATACATTCTCCCATATTGTGAAGCCTTGAGCCTGGATGAAGGCTTCCATACGTGCCTTCCAAACCTGAAAATCAATTCCACTAAAGACACAAGGTTTTGCGTAGTATTTCTCTATGATGATTAGTCAAAACACATGCAAATCACAAAGATTAGAGAACTGTGGATCTAATACTGTAAGACCTATGTGTTTTGAATACATTGGCTTGTAGTGAATCCACTTGCTTTGACGATAAAATTTTGAATATCACCAAAACACCTTTTTATTAAGGTCCTGCTAGTTTTTTGTAAGCTCCAGCGGGTGCTTTACTCTACTAGTTTTGTTAGCTCCGGTTCAAGGTCTGGGTTGCTCTAGCGATGTCCGGAACTTGACCGCAATGCTTCTTCTTTTCATTTGCAATGTTTCGTACTTGCTTTACATCTCTAGAAAGATTGCTTAATATTCATTTGCTAAGTCTTTGGTGCGTTTTTGGTTGACATGGATGATATCGTGTTACTGTGGTTTTGCAACATGCTTATGTGAGGTTCTCACGTAAGGTGTTGTGTTCGGAACTAACTTGAGTCAAGTCAAGGACATGGGCTCGTATGGATTGGTTGTTTATTCATGTGCAGATGTTGCTTGAGTTCAAGACATGGCTGGTGATGGGATCCATTGGACTAGTCTCAGGGAGGAGATGAGGTTCCGACAACCAAATTCAGGAGGAATTGTGGTTGAGCTGATCAGGAGGTTGTGCAGCATGATTGAATCAAGAACAATGCATGTGAAGGTATCGTGGATGTCATTGGAAGATGTTTGCACGTGTGCACGGAGTGCATGGACGTGGCTACATGGTTCCAATACGTGATGAAGAGATGTGTACGTAAAGAGTTGGTCGGAAAGGTTCAACCGACTAGGTTATAGACTCAGGCTACGGCTGAGTCGGGTTTGACTCAAATATGGAAATATTTTAGTTGGTTATGATAAGATTTCGTGTGGGTCACGAATTTGAGTTGTTTAGAAATGTGGGATACGTTCCTAAGGTGTTTGGAAGTCTTAAGATTGCTTCTATCTGCGTATAGAAGAATCCAAAGCAGTTGTGGAAAGTTATGATTCGTGAACAGAGTAGGATTAGATGCTATGGTAACAGGGCCACCGGGACCGCCATCTTCGAGGTGCTGGTCTCGCACCCTTCACTCAGCTCGGCGGGCTTAGCAGTTGGTCTTGACAATCACTAGACAAAGACTCCGTCAAGAGCCGGAGCTCCGGTTGAAGCTTTTGTTGAGAGTTCGTCAACTTTTGCATTGTTGAGACGCTGGACATGGCAGAGGTCCAGGACGTGGAAGTCCTTCTGGAGCTTTTGGACTTCCAGCACTACAAGGATTCCGACCTGTAGCAACGATTGTACTGCAACGAATACTAAATAGTTGCAGTAAGCTTGGCTTTTTGCCACGATTCACTAGTTCGTGGTACTAGGATCTATCGCCACGGAACACAATCATTGCATTAGGATCTGTTGCCACGAATCACTAGTTCATGGCGTCAGGATGCTAATGCAACAGATCACAATCATTTCATTAGGATCTGTTGCCACGAAATACTGGTTCGTGGTGTTACAGCTTTATTGCCACGAATCACAATCGTTACATTAGGATCTGTTGCCACGAAATACTGGTTAGTGGCGTTACGGCTTTATTGCCACGGAAAATAGTCGTTGCATTAGGATTTGTTGACACGAATTACTGGTTCGTGGCGTTACAACTTTATTGCCATAGAACACAGTCGTTGCATTAGGATCTGTTGCCACGAAATACTGGTTCGTGGCGTTACAGCTTTATTGCCACGGACTACAATCGTTGCAATAGGATCTGTTGCCACGAAATACTGGTTCGTGGCGTTACAGCTTTATTGCCACGGAAAACAGTCGTTGCATTAGGATCTGTTGCCACGAATTACTGGTTCATGGCAATACAGCTTTATTGCCACGGAACACAGTCGTTGCATTAGGATCTGTTGCCATGAAATACTGGTTCGTGGCGTTACAGATTTATTGCCATGAAACAGTCGTTGCATTAGGATCTGTTGCCACGAATGACTGGTTTGTGGCGTTACAACTTTATTGCCACTGAACACAGTCGTTGCATTAGGATCTGTTGCCACAAAATACTAGTTCGTGGTGTTACAGCTTTATTGCCACGGAACACAGTCGTTGCATTAGGATCTGTTGCCACGAATTACTGGGTCGTGGCGTTACAGCTTTGTTGCCAAGGAACACAGTCGTTGCATTAGGATCTGTTGCCACGTATCAGCAAACAGTTGCATTTGGACCGTAATGCAACGAAACAGAATCGTTGCATTAGGATGTGTTGCCACGATACTCTGGTTCGTGGCGTTACAACTATATTGCCACAGAACACAATCGTTGCATTAGGATCTGTTGCCACGAATTACTGGTTTGTGGCGTTACAACTTTACTGCCACGGAACACAAATGTTGCATTAGGGTCTGTTGCCACGAATTACTGGTTCGTGGCATTACAACTTTATTGCCACGGAACACAGTCGTTGCATTAGGATCTGTTGCCGCGGATCAGCAAACAGTTGCATTTGGACCGTAATGCAACGAAACAGAGTCGTTGCATTAGGATGTGTTGCCACGATACTCTGGTTCGTGGCGTTACAGCTTTATTGCCACGGAACACAATCGTTGCATTAAGATCTATTGCCACGAATTACTGGTTTGTGGCGTTACATCTTTATTACCACGGAACATAGTCGTTGCATTAGGATATGTTGCCACGAATCAGCAAACAATTTTCGCGTTCTCCTCGGCGCAGTGCTGATCAATGATGTTCATTACGTTTTTCCTCCTGACGACTCAGTGCTGGACTAACAACGCTGATGATCTGTAACATACTCAACGATGTAAAACATCAGGTATTAACGCATCAACAAATATGAGGGGGAGAATACCAACGCGCAGATTTAAAAGTATGTTGCGGATCATTAGCGTCCTCAGTCTAGAAGCAGGGTAGTAGAAGCAGCGCCGTGGCCATCGCGAACTCGAGAACGGATGAGGAGAAGGCTCATCGTTAATGGATCGAGGGGACGGAAGCTACACGATCGCTATGGGCGATGAGCCTTCCCCTCGATCCGTTCTCAAGGATCGCAGAAAATTTATTTTCGCCCGCCTAGGCCCAGAGCTGGGCCTGCCTTTAAGACCATCCGCAGTGGTTCACGGTAAAGCGATGATGGGACGCGGAGCGGTTCCAATTGAATTCAAAGATGCGCATGCGGGATGCATAACCTTTGCAGTACTGTAGGTGCAGTAAAAGTCACTGACATGTGGGCCCATGGCCAGTCGGACCCACATGTCAGTGACTGTTACTGCACCTGCAGTACCGCAGGTGATTTCAACGCATGCGCTGCGCGCGTCTAAGGCACCTCGGTGACTGGCGCGCACGTAAGCTCGGTGCTTCCGGTTGCATCAGCCACCTGTACAAATGGCTACGGCTTGAACGAAGGACGAAACCTTATGCGGCAAACAACAACGTATAATACTTCCTCCGCCCCAACTCAACTCTATTTCTGTTTTGGTCGAACTAATTACCTTTGACAAATGATTTATATGGAATTTATTAACTTCAATAACATGTAATAAAATATTGTATATTATGGAAATATTTTTCATGGTGAATCTAAAAGTACAATACTTGTATTGTTAAAACAGATCAAAATTGCGTAAATCTGAAAGATAGATTTGACGAAACCTAAGACTTCCATTTGAAAAAGTTTTATACTTTACATTAGTTTTACATATGTAATATGCACATAGGATATATCACTAAATAGTTTTGCAAAAAAAAAACATGCAGGAGAAATATGTATATCCCATATATATGCTACTACTACGTAAATTAGGGGTGGGCAAATAAACCGAAACCGAAAAACCAAAACCGATAAAACCGAGACCAGAACTGAAAAGACCAAAATATCGGGTATCGGGTACTTTTCGGGTAGCAAATATAAATAACTGAAAAATAAATGTCGGGTTCAGACGGGTGAATTCATTGTGGAGCTATATTTCACGTACTTAATTATACTAAAAATCATCATCTTCGTTGTCGTCCCCCCACAATGGAGCTACATGACCATCATTGGTATATGTATCGTCGTCGTCGTCGTCTTCATTTTCTGATGCACATCTACCACAAACCGATCACCTGACGTTGTCATTATAAGAGTGGAAGCATCGCCGCTGGCTCCCTCAATGTCATTCCTAGCCCATGCGGTCGTATCCTCATTATTGATATCATCAGTAAGCAGATCATCATGAAATGTCTTAGCCTCCATCGTCTCAGTCACATTATTTTCACTGTCTCCAGGGGGCATGGCAAAAAGGTTCCGTGGCTTCGTTTTAACAACTGTAGCCCATTTAGGATGCTTCACACTTGGAACATAAAAAACTTGTTCTGCTTGGGTGGCTAGAATGTAAGGCTCATACTGGAATTGAAACAGAGTAGTGTCAACATCTATCATTCCGTATTGATCCTTTTTGTAGCCTCTGCTTTGGTTCTGACTGCTTCCAAAAGGTCGATCAAACCATTCACACTGAAATAACAAAACCTCTTGATTTTTTTCCAAATCAACAACAATGATTTTCTTGATTACTCCAAACCAATCATGATCAGTGCACCGAACAACAATACCACTGTTTTGGGCGTATATCTTTTTCCACATCTGCCGTTCGAAAGAAGAAGCCATTGATGAATAACTGACTAAAAAAATGTGCCCGACGATCAGGTCCTCTAGATAATGCATATAGATAATCGGTTGCTTTGCCTTCTTTGTGTAAAGTCGTAATCTGTACACATTAGTATAATAGGGGTTATCGACGACAAACCAATTTCAGAACACATATTGGTTCAATATTTTATCAAAGTGCAAACTTGCATGTACTTACTCCTTTCTGAAACCAATCAACAAACTCATCTCTATGGCGTTTATCAACATCACGAGAATGAATCTTTTTCAGCACTTCAATATGCTCACTGAAAAGGGTAAAAAATTAAATTAGCCATCTACAACAAGCCATATATATTATACAACATCTGAGTTATACGTTATTACTTGATCCATGGAGCGGCCTCTTCAACGTTAGTAATAAGATAATGCCTGATGTTATGTAGGTCCACCATAGTAAGTTGGTCCCATTTATACCCTTTTTTAGAATTATCAACTTCTGTTAATATGTTAGAATTATCAACAGAAGGTTCATTTGTAGCTGCAGCTTCATGACGTTCTGGCCTATTACGCTTGGTGCTGATGTTATCCATAAACTGACAACAAAAAGTCATACACTCTTCGGCAATATATCCCTCAGCTATAGAACCCTCCGGGTGAGCTTTGTTACGTACATACCTCTTCAATGTACCAAGGTACCTCTCAATTGGATACATCCATCTGTAAGAAACAGGTCCACCCAACCGTGCTTCTTCGGCAAGATGGGTTGGAAGATGTACCATGATATCAAAGAAAGCGGGAGGAAACAACATCTCAAGCTTACAAATTGTTTCAGGAATTTGTTTGCTCATCTTGTCCAAATCTGGTTCCGCCAATTCTTTAGAACAAATTCCAGAAAAGAATGTGCTAAACTCAATTAAAGGTGCAACAACCTTTTTAGGTAATATGTTACGTATTGCAATAGGAAGGAGCTTCTGAAATATAATATGGCAGTCATGAGTTTTTAGACCCGATACCTTACATGCTTTTATGTCCACACATCTCTTGATGTTTGAGGCATAACCATCGGGCACCTTCACATTCCCCAAGAACTTGCACAAGGTGGTCTTCTCATCTTTGCCCAAAGTATATAATGCTGGTGGGAATGTGTACTTGCTCTTTATGAACTTCGGATGTTGATCTAGTTGTATACCCATATCCTTCCTATCAAGACAAGCTTGTAGACTATCTTTTATTTTACCATCCATAGCAAGCAATGTCCCCAATATGCTATCACAAATGTTTTTCTCAATGTGCATGACATCCAAGTTATACCTTATTATCAATGTATTCCAATAAGGGAGGTCAAAAAATATACTTTTCTTCTTCCAATTATGCCATCTATTTTCCTCGGTGTGCTTTCTCTTATTATTCGTTGGTCCAAAGCTCACTTGATCAAAACACTCGTATTGTTGGAGTATTTCGTCACCAGAGAGTGATGTTGGAGCCTCTCTATTCTCCGCCTTGTTGTTGAAAGAACCTTTGTTTCGACGCCATCTGTGATCTGAGGTAGGATACGACGATGACCCATATAACAATGCTTTCGTCCATATTTCAACCAGAAGGCGTCAGTGTTTATATGGCAGTATGGACATGCTAGCTTCCCTTTTGTGCTCCATCGACATAGCATTGCATATGCTGGAAAATCATTTATTGTCCATGATAAAGAAGCTCGCATGGCAAATGTCTCTTTCTTTCAGCTGTCATATGTTTCAACACCATCAGACTATTATTTCAGTAGCTCATCAATCAAAGGCTGCAGATACACATCAATGTTGTTTCCAGGTGACTTTGGCCCAGGAATTATCATTGACATCACCCAATAAGACTGCTTCATGCACAACCAAAGTGGTAGATTATAAGGGATTAGAATCGCAGGCCATGTACTGTAAGAAACATTCATTACTCCAAAAGGATTGAAACCATCAGATGCTAGCCCAAGTCTTATGTTACGAGGATCAGATGACAAATTTGGGTGAATGCTATCAAAATGCTTCCATGCTTTCGAATCGGCGGGATGGCGTAATATTCCATCATCAGCATGACCTTCTTTGTGCCAGCGCATGTTTGATGCCATTGATTCTCCCATATAAAACCTTTGTAGACGGGGAATAAGAGGGAAGTAACGTAGAACCTTGCGTGCTACAAGCTTCTTGGATTTTCCACAAGGTAAAGCCTCTCTTGCATCCCCAGCAGTACTATTTTTCCATCTTAATTCACCACATTTTGGGCAACTATTCAGTAGAGAATAGTCCTTCCGGAAAAAGTCATTGACACATGCATCGATCTTTTGGTAGTCCAGCCCGAGGTCACGAACAACCTTCTGAAGTTTATCAAGTGTATTTGGAATGCAGTGGCCCTTTGGAAGCGCAAATGAGAATAATTCAAGTAACATCTCACAAGCTACTTTGCTCATACCAGTTACACACTTTATCTGGTAGAACCTAACAATGTAGGATAATTGGGTCAGCTGCGATCAACCTGGATACAACTCCTTTTTGGCATCAGTTAATAAGTCATAGAATTTCTTTGCATCCCCAGTTGGCTCCTGCTGGTTTATAGCATTTTCTTGATCATCAACATCTGCTGAAGTACCACCATGATCAGTGCCTCTAAGTAGACTGGACAACATATTTTGCATAGCACCATCATCATAAATTATCTCCTCATTATTTGCTGATTCCTCAACAATATTTTCCTGAACTCTTATTTCTCCATGCTGTATCCAACAAGTATAATCCAATAACATCCCATTTCTGAGCAGGTGTAAATGAACTCCCTTGCGTGTCTTGTGGCAAATATTATGACATCTCGTGCAAGGACAAGGCATAGTTCCTCCTTCACGAATGCCCTGAAATGCAAAATTTAAAAATGACTTCGTTCCATCCTGCCACTCCCTCATATGCCTGTCTTTTCCCATCCATGTCTTATCTTCTGATATCGCTTCCTACAATTCAATCTGCCATCAGCCTATCCGTAAGAGGATAGATGTACAAGAACACATTATGTGAGCAATTGTACCTAGCTGTTGTTACTCCACACGCTGCGGCCGGCGGATTCTCCTACAAGAGTGGCGGCCGGCGGATGCTCCTCCAAGCGTGGCGACCGGCGGTTGGTCCTCCAAGCTTGGCGGCTGGCGGATGCTCCTACAAGAGTGGCGCATGGCGGATGCTCCTACAAGTGTGGCGGCCGCCGGATGCTCCTCCAAGCGTAGTGGTCGGCGGATGCTCCTCCAAGCGTGGCGGCCGGAGAATGCTCCTCCAAGCGTGGCGGCCGGCGGATGCTCCTACAATCGTGGTGGCCGACGGATGCTCCTACAAGCGCATTGCGGAGAAGGGGCCGGCGTTGCGGGTCGAAGGGTATCGTAAGAAAATATTATTTTCGTTTCTTATTTTCCTTCTTCATTCGGCGTGACAAAAACTTCCCGCTGCGGGCAGGCAGGCAGGCAGGATGAAAAAGCTGGGCCGCTTGTTATTTGTGGGCTGAAACTGCGCTAATTCACTTTATATTCAAGCTGGGCCTTCGCGCATTCATAACGCTTGCATAGAGCCGAAGGCCTTGAAAGGTCCGGTCCTATCACCGGATTTTCATGAGATCCTCAAGGGACGCTGCTTCCGATATTTGGCCTCTTCATCCTCGCCTTCTTAACCCCCCCCCCCCCCCTATTGCTTCCAGGCTCAAGTTCCCGACTGATTCCCATCCATGCTCCCGTGTGTTGCCTGAGAAGTCTTTTGCCTCTGTTGTCGCAACGCCATGCCTTGCAACGATGTTAGACGCGAGCAGGTACCTGTAGGCTCATCGTCCCTGCGCCCTCGTGAGGGGCAATGCACAGTGGTCAACAACCGCCTCATGACGATGGAGTTTATCCGTTTGTGCCGCCAAGCAGCTATTCTGGGACCCAGAGGAGGTCGCAGCGAGGCGACACCCATGGAGATCACTCTGGCCATCCATCACCAACTTGAAATCCCGCATTGGGCTTTCACCGTGTCCACTTTTGGGGATGGTGAGTTCCTGGTGCAGTTCACCCGTGATGACTATTGGGAGCTCACCATCGAGACGACAATCATCTCCATGCCGGATGATAACCACTACTTCCGGCCATGGATCTTTGGCGTCGGTGTGCCGATCGTCGAGTGGTTCTTCCACGTGCAGGTTGTCATCTAGAACCTCCCTCTGCATGTCTGGTCTGCGGAGGGCATCAGACAGGTTCTGGGTGACGTCTTCCTCTTTGATCACTTCGATGCTTCCACTTACCACCGGGAGCGTGCTGACCTGTGCACGGTCGTTGGGTGGATGAAAGACCCAAGCCTCCTGCATCGGGCCAAAATGGCCACCTTCTATGCAGGAAGTGATGGCCGGACTGGGAGTGACGGCGGGCCGCCGGCGGAACCTTTCAACCATGACGCAGTGGTCCGGCCTGGCAGCCGCACGACGGAGCTAATCATCCACCTGGATCACTACCTCGACTATACGCCGCCAGTCCAACCCAACTCCCCGGCCTCCTCGTCATCAGGCGACTCTTCTGACGGACACTCCTCGGTGTCCTCGAACTCTTCGGGGGACACCTTCCCGCGGCCGAAGAGATTCTACTGGCGGCGTGGGGAAGTGGATGAGGCAGATAAGCAGCTCTTTTAGTATGGCTACCAAAGTGTCCTAGCTCATGTGTTACGTTTCCTATGGAAACTAAAAATCCTTTACAAATCATATCCTTCAATGGGAGCCTATGTTTGAGAGGATTAATATTGGATTAATTTCCGTGAAAAGATTTCCTGTTTAACATTTTGGTTGTCCTTCCAATTTTCAAACATTTTCTTCCTCGTATTGTGTTCACCTTTTTCTTTCCAGTCCTAGCTACTGGCCTGTTGCATTTTCCTGTTACTACTACTTTACAAACCGCTTTGCGAGCCCCGCTGCGGGCGATCTCCTGGCAACTCCACCGGTTTTGGGACAAGGAGGGTTTGGCAATCGGAAAATTCGAACTAATTTTGCACAGATAGTACATCCATGAACAAGAACACCAAGTACATTTAACTTAAAAACATTACTCCCTCCGTCCCAAAATACTTTTCCCTTTCGATGGATGGAGTATCTCCGTCCCAAAATACTTGTCTCTTTGGATGGAGGGAGTATATTACAAACATAAGAAAAGATAAACTACAACTAAAACCATGAAACGAAAAACTACAACTAAAAACATGAAACGAAAAACTACAACTAAAAACATGAAAAGAAAACACCTAAATACTACTCTACTCAGCCTCCACCTCCTCCTCCTCGGGTGGGTGCTCGGGCTCCTGACCCTCCTGTAGCGCCTCGGGCTCCGGCGACGGAAGGTGACCCAGTCTTATGGCCGGCGCCACGACGAGGTTGCGACGACCCACGACGCCGAGCTCGGCCGCCATCGTCTCCCGGAGGGAGTCGAGACGAGAGGCCACGTGCGAGAGGCCGAAGACGTAGTGGCCCGTGGTGTCCATTCCAGTACTTTGTGGAAGGGTACCGAGCCCAAGGCGTTCCATGGAGTGAGATGTATCCGTAAATACATCTCAGGCCATGTTGAACAGGCGGGTATCCTTCACGCGCGGAGGCGAGGGGGGGTCCAGCCGCGGCAGGGGCGGCTGGGTCCCTCGGCGGGCTCGGTGGCGGAGGGTTGCTCGAGCTCGAAAGCATTTGCTGTATACTAGCCGCGGCTAGGTTTTGTGCGGAAAAGACGATGGCGCGGGTGACCATCTTATACTCCCTCTGTCCCAAGTGAACTCTATTTTTAGGATTCAAACCGGACATTAGTCAACACATAAAATTTCCCTAACACCCTTCATCAATACATATCCTCCCACTTTCCATTCAATGCCAGCAAGTTGCTACGGCAACAAAGGACAATAGCTGAAAATGTGCAGAGCACACAGCTGACATGACTATACAGTGAAAGTAAAGTTGAGCTGGGACAAAAAATAATTGGCTGGAAATAACTGCCCACACACATCCCTCTTCTCCGCGCATACTAAAAATCACCGGGCGTCTCATCGTCTTCTCCGCGCATACTAATAAAGAGTAGTAAGACGACACACCATCCTCTACTCCGCCACACACACCATCCTCTTCTCTGCGCGTACTCTTCCTCTCTGTTGCGCGCGCCCTCATTGGTTTCCTTCAAAGCCCATGGAGTTCCCCTTGCCGCACGATATTGCGGTCCTAATGACCTCCACCCAGCCCATGGACGACCTCTCCAATCTGCGTGCCACCTGCAAGGCCATGCACGCGGCGTGCCGTGATCCCGCCGTGGGCAGGCGTGTGGCGCTGGAGCGGGAGAGCAGCTAGGAGTGGTTCCAACGGCACAGGAACGGGAGCTACGACGCCCTCGTGGAGCGCCTGGCCAACGTGGGCAACCCTCATGCGTGCTACATCACCGGGTTCGACCTCGTCTTCAACTACGGCCGCGCGCAGGCGCAGCGGGGCACCCAGTTCCTTGCCCGGGCAGCCGCGAACGGCCATAAGGTGGCGACCTACGTCCTCGCCATGCTCCGCTATGATGCCGACCGCGAGGACAGCGATGCCCTCGAGTATATCCGGCAGGTCGAAGGCGAGGCCCACGTTGGCGACAACGCAGTCAGGTCTGTCGTGATGAAGAGGACCAACACGGAGTGCTGCCGGTGTCGGAATCAAGCCATGCAGAGGCTCGACGTTTTCGTGAGCTGGAGGTTACTGTGTAGGCCTCCTCTGGGACCGCCGCCGGTGGCGCTGCCCAAAATTGACGATTACATTTGCCGCTGCCCAACAGGGGGGAACCAGGGGCCTGCCCGCTGGGACCGGCGAGGGTGGTACGAGTGGACTGTCTTCTGTACTGAGAACTGTAGAATTGAGCGTGAGTATGACCTGTTCCGCATGACGTGTTGTACTCTATGGGTTATATTCCCTCCATTCCCTTTTGGATGCGCTACCCCTAGTTCTCCCAAGGCCAATGAAAAGTTAACAAAGGGAGTACTGTATATAAAATAGACTTGTATAAGGCATGTTGATGTGTTTCTCCTATATATGCATGCTTGTCTCTGATGAATGTTGCACTTGTTATGTTTCCCCTATGCGCGCTCGTCTTTTGTTTAGCCCCGTTTGCATCAAAGGAAACTTACGGGGCAGTTTAAAGGAATGGATTCCTCTGGAAGTGACACATGTGCTTTAAAAAATCTAGGTTCTATAAATTTTGGCTTCACTAATAATAAAGTTGTATAAATTGCTACTTCTATACAGGTTCGTAATTAAGTACTACTAGATATAAACACAGTGATATAAACAAGGATTAAAATAAAGCATACACATAAAATCTCTTCAACCAGCAACACATTGATATAAACAAGGATTAAATACTAGATATAAACATCGATGGAACTAAACAATAGTGTTCAACGTACCATTCCAGGCAACAAACTAATTAATTTGACAGTACTAGCTCTTACGTAATCAAAAAACACATAATAAACTAATCGACACATCTAGTCCGCACCACATCTCTTCAAGCAGCACCTTCAGTCCGTCAGCTAGCTACATGCATCGTCCTGCACCACCACCTTGCTTGGGTCTACCTCCATGCATCCTGCATCACGACAACCTTGCTTGGACCACCGTCATTGTTTTCAGCAGCGATTAGTTTATGGCATCATCAAATCTGGAGTAATTTTTCTAGATCATTTGGGGCCGAAAAAATAGTTAACACGCTATATATGAGGAGAAATATTAGGATATTATATGCTACCTGCGCCGTGGACAACATATCCGACGCTTCATTATTCTGGTCGCCAGGATCATTCTGCCCCAAGTCATCTGGGGCAGCAGGCGGAGGACATTTATCATCAGGATAAGGACCAGGCAAGACTGGTCTATGGTAAGGGTGGGGTTGCCATTGAAAGGCCGAGGGTCCTCCTCATCACCCGGAAGGTGGTCCACAAAATCAAGACCTAGGACGTAAACTGGTACAGTCCATGAACGTCCTTCCCTGCCGACTTCGTTGCCTCTCCTGAGAATAAGGCTTCGAGGGATGTCAAGTGGATTATCCAGTCCGTGCAATAATAACATCACGAGTCCCGCGACTGTTCAGATTTTTGCAGGAAAACAACATGACAAAAAGTGAAAAGAAAAAATATCAAATAAAAAACAAGAGAAACACAACATCACGACTGGAGATGTTTTTAGATTCACGCACGAAGTGGGTTAATGGTTAAAACTTGGCGTCGTTAAAGGAGATGTTTTTCGACCAAAGGAGAATTTTTCGATAATACATCAGACACATTGTTCATGAACATAAAAGACGTATTACATTAACATACTACCAACACATATATTACAAACAAGAGTAAAGAAAACATGGACGAAAAACATGTAGAAACAAGAACAAAACTACTACTAATCCTATTCTACTCGGAGGCCTCGTCCACCTCCGCTGCCGCGCACACCACGGCTGATGCATCCTCCGGCGGCGACTCTCTTCCGTCTCCACACCGAGCTTACAGGCGACGCTGTGCAGAATCTTCCAGCGGCCCTATACCCCAACAACCTTTGCAATCGTCTCGTGGAGGGCGTCGAGACGAGCGGCCACAAAGCTTAACCCGAAGAAGTAGTAGCCGGCGGAGTCCATGCTAGGGAGCTGGGGAAGCCTCCGAAGACCCAGACGCCGATAGATGAGATATGTATTATTAAATACATCCCGCGACATTGTGTCCAGCGCTCTTGCATGTTCGAGGCATAGTACATGTCGTCTTTGACATCTTTAATTCAGCGCTTTAATTCGTCGATGCGGGCAGTAAAGAGGCGGACAGTCTCCTATAACCAGTCGGGCTGAGGAGATGCGGGCACCGCCATCAGTTCCACCGGCATTGCCGGCGGCAATGGAAATGAAGAAGGAGGTTCGGAGGACGTTGATGGCCTAGAGCGCTTCGGCGAGGGGCTACCCATTTGTGTGGCGATGGAGGTGCAGAGAAAGAGCGAGAGGTGGTCGACGGTGGCGGGGGGAGAAGTTTGGAGGCTAGGATCTAAGGAGCGGTGCGGCGGAGAAGCAAGAGAACGGTGAGCCTTTATAGCGGGTCGTCGTCTAATAGCGGGCGTGTGGTGAGGGGTCCCCGTCTCGGTGTCGGTTTTTCACATGCGGTTTTTAAGTTTATCTAAGGTGGGTTTTACTTACCAACCGTCTGATAAGATATTTAATAAAGAATATTAATTAAGAATAAGTAAATATCTTCACAGGCGGTTGGTACTTAATAACCGTCAAGGAAGATTTTTATCTTATACGGGTATTACTTACCAACTGTCTGAGATAATGCCCGATACTGTTCTTCAGTTTCATTATCCCTTGCTTCTTTTTTATTTAGATTCCAATATAAATACTCAAACATGTTTAGATTCTGCAAATTGTGTCCAAATTTGATGATTCTTTCTTCTACATTTGTATAAAATCAACATCTACCGCATGAACAAAATATTTTAAAACTTGTACAGCTAACATTGTAATGTTTTGGTAAATATCAAATTAATTTCTACTCACATATTATTCACATTTGTGTATCTCATAAAAAAAGATCCTTCACTCAAATTTGTTTGTATGAACATATTTGTATCACATATATGTGTATGCATTTTGTTAATTTTTTAAAAGCATTCCAACATGTCAAACTTCAAATTATCCATCATTCTAAATAAATGCTCATATACATATGAGGCATTCATCAAATTATGAACACACATTGATTCAAAAAAATTTAAAAAAATATAAAAAAAATTATAGAGGTTGGTATGATGAGTAAAAATGTCCACTGAAAAAATAAATGATAAAGACATTATATTCATCAAGATAGAAAATGAAAAATAGCATTTGTTGTATGTTTTTTATGTTCTGACCAATTTCAAAAGATTTATGAAGTGAAATTTAATGGTAACCTTTACTTATCAATAATATTACAAGAAAGTGGAATTTTGCCTTTTTAAAGGACCCCCTTTTAATCAAGAATATTAAATAAGAATAAGTAAATATCTTCACAGGTGGTTTGTACTTAATAACCGTCTGAGAAGATGTTTATCTCAGTCAGATATTACATGCCAACCGCTGAGATAATGCACGATAATGTTCTTCAGTTTCCTTATCCCATGCTTCTTTTTTATTTAGATTCCAATATAAATACTCAAACATGTTTAGATTCTGCAAATTGTGTCCAAATTCGATGATTCTTTCTTCTACATTCGTATAAAATTAACATCTACCACCTAAACAAAATATTTTAAAACTTGTATAGCTGACATCGTAATGTTTTGGTAAATATCAAATGAATTTCTACTCACATATTATTCACATTTGTGTATCTCATAAAAAAAGATCCTTCACTCAAATTTGTTTGTATGAACATATTTGTATCATTTATACATGTAATTTTGTTAATTTTTTTTAAAAGCATTCCAACATGTCAAACTTCAAATTATCCATCATTCTAACTAAATGCTCATATATACATATGAGGCATTCATCAAATTATGAACACACATTGATTCAAAAATATTTAAAAAAATCTGAAAAATTCATAGAGGTTGGTATGATGAGTAAAAATGTCCACTGAGAAAATAAATAAAAAGGCATTATATTCATCAAGATAGAAAAATGAAAAATAACATTTGTTGTATGTTTTTTATGTTCTGACCAATTTCAAAAGATTTATGAAGTGAAATTTAATGGTAACCTTTACTTATCAATAATATTACAAGAAAGTGGAATTTTGCCTTTTTAAAGGGCCCACATTTAATCAAGAATATTAATTAAGAAGAAGTAAATATCTTCACAGGCGGTTGGTACTTAATAACCATCTAGAAGATGTTTATCTTAGACGGATATTACTTACCAACCGCTGAGATAATGCCTGATACTGTTCTTCAGTTTCCTTATCCCTTGCTTATTTTTTATTTAGATTCTAATATAAATACTCAAACATGTTTAAATTCTGCAAATTGTGTCCAAATTTGATGATTCTTTCTTCTACATTTGTATAAAATTAACATCTACCCCCTGAACAAAATATTTTAAGACTTGTATAGCTAACATTGTAATGTTTTGGTAAATATCAAATGAATTTCTACTCACATATTATTCACATTTGCGTATCTCATAAAAAAAAGATCCTTCACTCAAATTTGTTTGTATGAACATATTTGTATCATCTGTACATGTATGAATTTTGTTAATTTTTTTAAAAGCATTCCAACATGTCAAACTTCAAATTATCCATCATTCTAACTAAATGCTCTTATACATATGAGGCATTCATCAAATTATGAACACACATTGATTCAAAAAAAATTTAAAACATCTGAAAAAATTCATAGAGGTTGGTATGATGAGTAAAAATGACCACTGAAAAAATAAATGAAAAAGGCATTATATTCATCAAGATAGAAAAATGAAAATAGCATTTGTTGTATTTTTTCATGTTCTGACCAATTTCAAAAGATTTATGAAGTGAAATTTAATAGTAACCTTTACTTATCAATAATATTACAAGAAAGTGGAATTTTTCCTTTTTAAAGGACCCACATTTAATCAAGAATATTAATTAAGAAGAAGTAAATATCTTCACAGACGGTTGGTACTTAATAACTTCTCAGAAGATTTTTATCTCAGACGGGTATTACTTACCAACCGCCTGAGATAATCTTCTTCTCAGACGAGTTTGAATTACCAACTGCCTAGGATAATTACCTTATGATACCCGAGTCTGTGATACCCGAGCTTCGCCGTCGCCGCCGAGCTTCGCCCTCGTCACTTCCACGTACGCCCTCATCGCTGAAAAAGAGTGTCTCTTCTCGCGTGCAGCTACCTTGCCTCACCTCACCTCACCATCCAAATCCAAGTGCCACACTTTGCAATTATTGATACTAGAAAAAGGCTGGAGGATTTGGTTTTTTCCCCTTGCTTGATCAGTTATAGGTTTGGAGCTAGGCGTCGCCTAGTAAATCTCAAGAACGCGGTCGCCACTCTGAATGAAGCTAGCCTATTTAGAATAAGAAGATATTGCCACCGGTGCAGCCGGAGCAATCGGCTCAGCTGGAGTAGCCGGCCCACTCTCCTGCTGCATCGTCGCTGGAGGAGGAGGAGGAGGAGGAGGAGGAGGAGGAGGAGGAAGAAGAGGACGATGACGACGACGACGACGATGACGACAGCGACAACGACAGCGACCACCACCACCACCACGACGACGATGACGAGGAGGAGGAGGACCGCTTGTCGTGGTTTGAGAAGTTGGGGGAGAGGGCGGAGGAGGCGAGGCCGGCAGAGTAGTTTTTAGGAGTTCTTGTACATATTTCTTTTCTAGTTTTAGGACTTTTTGTACATGTTTAGCTTCAATTCTGTTCTTGTACATATTTCTTGTATTTTGTAATATATATGTGTTCATTCGTGTCAATGAGTACTGGTGTGTTAGAATTTCTGGATTTCAATCAAGTGAATGTGCTCTAAGTTTAGTGATGTGTTAATCTGACACAAGTGAACCGAGCAAATTGGACAAAAACAAAAGATCTTAGGGTTTGAAGCTCGTCTCGATTTGTAATTGCAAAGCTAAAGGAGACAAACAATGACTTTAAGCGCGTCTCGCATTGCTTTTTGATCGATGGACATCCGATCTGTCGCCCATTGTTGTCTCCTATTTGGGTTTCTTACGTAGTGTAATTGGTTGATCATGTTTGCGGTCCGTGCCTGTTAGACATAGCTAGAATTAAAACACCTCGGACCTCGGTCATGTTTAACAACACTAACATGCATGCATATATATATACCTCAAACAGTACATGACGATCTTTCAACAAAAAGAGAAAACACACATATAACATCATGAAATATGATCGTGGATCGAGGTCGCACATGCATGTTGAACATAGAACAGAAATATTATTAGACAACAGACAGAGAAGTAAATAACATATGGAACAGGTGCGAAGGATTAGTCCGACCACGGAAAGTTGAGGTTGGTGCACCAACGTTATAAGCATGGCGCACAGTTGAAGTTAAAAATCCGAATGAAAGTAATGTGTGCAGGACTAGGCCCATGTTTGCTGCAAGGCGTCCCCTGGCACGGACGCACGGTCATGAAGATGGCTTAGGCATGTACGCACGGATTTTTTTTATATAACGAAAAAATTGTTTTTCCCTGTGTGTAAATTTACTCCTAATGGGACGCATCGAGCCGTTGGGACCGAGAGAATGCAAACCGCGGTTTCGAGGAAACCGGGGCCACCGACCGGGTCATAATTAAGCGCGGTTTCCTCTAGTGTCCGATCATCTCGAAACGCCCGCTTAGACGACGACCCGCTATAAAGGCTCACCGTCCTCTTGCTTCTCCGCCGCACCACTCCTTAGATCCTAGCCTCTAAACTTCTCCCCCCACCACCGTCGACCACCTCTCTGCACCTCCATCGCCACACAAATGGGTAGCCTCGCGCCAAAGCGCTCTAGGCCATCGACGTCCTCCAAACCACCTTCTCCGTTTCCATCGCCGCCGGCAATGCCGGTGGAACTATTGGTAGCGACCGCATCTCCGCCCGCGGCGCCTGCACTTCCTCATCCCAGTTGGGTTGAGAAGACTCTCAGACTCCTCACCGACCGCATCGACGAACTCGATCGGCGCCTTAAGGTGGCCACCGACGCCAAGTCCACTGCCGCTCATGGCGCACTAGCGCTCAACGCAGTGGCGCAGAAGGTCTTTTCCGACACAGATCGTTCGTGTCGCCGTCTGGATCTTGGGACCCTTCCCCTCCACACGAGCATGGACATCGCAGGCCACTACTGCTACGGTTTGATGACTGTGGTCGGTCGTCTCAACACCCTCCACGAGGCGATCGCGGAGGTTGTTGGGGTAGAGGGCCTCCTGAAGATTAAGCACCGCGTCGCCGGGAAGCTTCGGACTGTGGCGGAGGTTGAGGAGTATGAGGCAGCTTGGGCAGCGGCGGCAGCGGAGGAGGCAGAGTAGGAGTTGTCTCTTGAGGCGGAGGTGGACGCGGCTATGGAGGCGGCGGCAGCAGCGGAGGAGGAGCAGGAGGAGGCGGCAGTGGCGGCGGAGGCGGAGGCGGCAGCAGCGGCGACAGCGGCAGAGGAGGAGGAGGTGGCACCGGCGGCGGAGGCGGAGGAGGCGGCAGCAGCGGAGGAGGAGGACGTGGTTTTCTCCCAGTAGAGTAGTACTAGGAGTAGTTTATCTATTTCGTGATCTCTGAGTAGAGTAGTATTAGGTGTAGTTTATCTTGTTCTTGCTGTCTACTACGTGTTTTCCTATTACTTGTTTGTTAATGAAATATGTCTTTATGTTCATGAACAATGTGTTATATATATGCAGTATCGAAAAACTTCTTTTATCGAAAACATCTCCTATATGTTTGTAACTTGGGACCGTCTATATTTCTTGTGGCTGAATGAATGAAATCCGGTAAACATTATCCTTACAAGTAATAGAACTAACAACAGACATGATGCATAATTAATTTGATTAGGAAATTAGGTCATCTAAATTGCTAACTAGTCCATCGCTTGATGTAACAGGTGCATGAAAAGTACTTTATCCATTGTAACTAATATCCGATGACATTGTTGATATATATATCGTATGTACCTGTGATACTCGTATCACAGGCGGCTTTGGATCGACGGCCTGAAGATTAGACATCACAGGGGAAAATGTTTTTTTTTGTAGTAGTATATACTCTGTATATGTTATCATTTCATTGTGACGAATGTTATATATAAAATGCTGATTGTTTACCTTTTACTAGACCATGGATTTGCCGTCCTCTTTTCGTGGACTTGGGTGTTCTTTATTTTCATGTCGTTTGCATTAGCACAATGAGACATTTGGCGATTCATATTTTTGTTCGTATTTTTTTGGAATGTCCCACTACCACATGATTGCTTTTACATCTCCATGAAAACAAAGATGAACGGCAGGTAGCGGTCCCTCGAAAAAAATTTCGTTCTTCTTGGCGCGCACAATTGTGATTTTCACAATTGAAACTTCACTCCGTGCGCCCAAAATTCCAGTCCCGCCCATTTGTAGCTAGCCACGACGAATATAAATGTGTGTCTCCCTCTAATCCCGCAGTGGCTTCCGTTCTCGGCACACATGTTCTCCTCTTAGTGTTGTGTTCCAAACTTGCATTCCTAAGAAATTCCCATGTGACTGGTGGTGGTGACTGTGGGTACAACGTCGAGCGACCAAGTTTGATGGGCTCTACCAATCCTCTTTGTCGCCGACCCCGCCCTGCAACATCCCAAACTCCAGTTTTGTGCTACGTAAGTTCTACACGATCCATGCCGTCTTTTTATAGAGCTAATCCCTCCTTATCGCTTTAGTTGTCGTCCCAACAGCTGCAGCCAGTTCATTCCTAGTTGTCGTCCCAACTCCTTATATGCTCTTATGTTTCATGGATGTGTAGTATAAAATCTGATTAATGGTGCAATCGTGGAATCAACTATCCTCAATCGTTAGATCTGCATCCTACAGTCGATTC
This sequence comes from Tuctoria greenei, assembly GCA_036927565.1. NCBI lineage: Eukaryota > Viridiplantae > Streptophyta > Magnoliopsida > Poales > Poaceae > Tuctoria > Tuctoria greenei. The sequence goes on from JAYESD010000004.1 coordinate 35,758,258, forward strand.
ATCTTTTTATTTTACCCTAGCTTCTGATTGTATTCTACTTTTTTCCATATATAAAATACACTACACCTCTGCCCCAAAATAAATGCCGCTCCGACAGTTTATGGTAGTGTATTTCTAGTACATTTCCATGTCAGGAAAGATAACTATTAAAAACTGCATGTACTATGTAATTTCTTGATTTAGAAGTAAATGACGCCAGGGTTATCTTATCAAACACTCCCAATGTTGTACTCTCATTCCTGTGTTCCAAACTTGTATTCCTAAGATTTTCAGTTCCCACGGTTTATACACGTTTTTCTTGTTTTTCTTTCTCGGATTGTACGGTTTTTTTTCCTACTCCTTCATTTCTAATTCCTCCGTTCCAAACAAACATTTTTAGTTCATAGCAACCACACTGCCCGATCTAAAATACACATCCTCAGGTAATCTAACGTTATCACTGTTACTTACTATATATACTCTTTACTTTAGGAACAATACACCAAACCGTCATGTCGTCTACAAGTAATCGTGATGGGCAACAAGCACTTGGTATAACTATAAATGTGTTTACTATCAAAATACACATATTTATAACACGTTAATTCCTTTGCATCGTATGCAGATAATATTGCAGCACCTGATGCTCAGGAACCCCGAGATTCGTCATCCCATGCTGGTACTACGAGTATAAATATGTACCAGGCTCTACTAAATATTTTAGCATTGTGATTGTAGTTTCCTAGTCCCAGTTAACAGTTAATCAGTATATGTGATGGCGTGATTTATTGATGCCTACACACGCACGATGGGATCCCTCGCCGCCGGCCACTCCGGCACCGGCGACCACACCCTGCTGCTGCTCACATCAGTGTCCTCCCCGACGCGTCTCCCTCCACCATCGCCACGTCCCATCCTTCGCGTGTCATGATGACCCCACCACCTGCAAACCCCTGTCGCCGCCGGTCACTCCGGCACCAGCCAGCGCCCACACCCTGCTGGTGAGTATATGTGATGGCGTGATTTATTGATGCCTACACGCGCACGTTGGGCTCTCTCGCCGCTGCCACTCCGGCACTAGCGACCACACCCTGCTGCTGCTCACTTCAGTGTCCTCAGAAACGCAACTCCCTCGACCATCGCCACGTCCCATCCTTCGCGTGTCATGATGACCCCGCCACACGCAAACCCATGTCGTCGCTGGTCACTTCGGCACCGACTGGCGCCCACGCCTTGCTAGTGGTCACTTCACTGTCCTCCCTGACGCGTCTCCCTCCATTTCCACGTCCCATCGTTCGCGTGCCATGATGACCCCGCCGCCAGCAAACCCCTGGCCATTACGGCGTACCTACATGCTATGCCCCATATGACATGGCATACCCTAGAAAAAATAGTCCAATATAATTAAACCCTGTCCACTAAGAAATGTTAGTATCATATAGTTTAGAGATGCATGTACATGAGGCTTCATTGCTTCTTATATGATCTCGATTCCTTCTTTACACTGCCAAATGTGTTGCTGATGTCTGGTAATTAACGCAAGATTATATTCATGTATCCGTTCTAGTAGCACTTTAGGGCGAGATGCTAACATGCAGAGAAAAATATCAGTATGCAATCTACCTAAATTTAATTCCTAGATCCGCCACACTGTCCTCCTAGCCTCGAGACTTGCTCCAGGGTGATATCAATGGACGCAGATCACCTGACTTATACGTTTTTACTGCACGCAATGCAGTAAAGATCCAACGGAATCACACCGTTGGATCTTCACTGCATTGCTCGCAGTAAAAACGTAAGTCACGTGAGATCACCGGTGTGATCTGGACGTCGATCGTCTGACTTAAATGTGGTCACTGCACTGCCAGACCAACCCTAGCCTTGTTAAATGTCGCAAGCTGCCCGCCTCATCTGTCTTGCATCCTCTACCTGCTAATACCGCTGACGTCCATGACTCGCCCTGCCACTAATTCGCCTCGAGACGCGCTCTTGCTGATGTCGGTCAGACCGAACCGGCAGTACTGCAGATGATGAGCACCCGGCGAACCCTCTCTTTCTCTAGCATCGCCAGCTACTGTCTTGCCTGCTTTGCAGCTGGACTGAAAATCCCCTGCAGTACTACGGGTGTTGTAGCGCCACTGACTACTGCTTGATGCCTGATTGTAGGGTATGAATAGCAACAAAGAAGTCAACAAGTCGATGCATCGCCCAATATGGAGCAAAATGCTGTTGCGACGTGGTGTTCCCACGCTCGTATTTGCCGCACTCGTCCTGAAGATGGTAAAACATTAGACTTCTTCTTCTTTCACACTATTTGTACATGATACTAGGCCTGGTCAGTTGCTAATTTGCTTTAAACATTTACCGTTTAAATGACACTAACAGAAGGAAAGAAGTTTAGAAGAGGGGTGGCTAAAGGACTTAAGGTTGCTAAATTGCGCTATCTAGCATCTACAAATAGAACGAATGATCAGAATCGGAAGCTACAAATTCAGTGGTCCGATAGGTTGGGTGCTGCGGTTGGTCCTAATCAGCGGCACTTTGTCGATGATGTGGTTATTACAACCAAAAAAATGCACCCCTCGCTGGTGTAAAGAAGTGGGCAGAGGTTGGTGATACTTCGAAGAGCGATATAGTGAGAGACATTCTGGTTAGTGTTGTGACACCCCACATAAGTATTTTTTTTTAGCGACCTCCATCTTGTACGTTTATAACAGTGTGATATACAATGTACAAAATGTCTGGGACTTGGAGGACACAGATGATACCAGAAGAAAAATATTGAAGATTGCTGGTGAGAGCTACAAGGGGTGGCGATCAACATTGCATGCCACCTATAAGAAGTATTTGACCGATGAGGAACGTATACAAAACAAGCCTGTTGACGTAGCAAATTCTGATTGGTTGGCGCTTATGTACAATTTTGGGTCCCAGCGATTCAAGGTCAGCTAGCTTTCTAATACCTTCATATCCTACAAAAACTATTTGATAACACCCATTCGTGAAATTAATTCTTAAATTGCAGTCAATAAGCAGAACCAATTCACGAAATCGAAGTACTCAAAAGACAAAACACTTGCTTGGCTCGAAATCCTACGCCCAACTTAGTTAAGAGAAGGTATGAAAACTAAATCATGCTTTTACTTTGAACTGCAATCATTCAATCAAATTTTACTTGTATTTGATGTAGCGAGACCCAGAGACCGGAAAAGAACCCAATGACATAGAATTGTGAGAGGCAAGCCATGTGAAGAACGGTCAATGTGCAAACGAGCAGGCAAAAGATGTACATGTGAGAAACACTTCAAACAGTCCCCATTTAAATAAATATTTGCAATGTACATGTGACTTTTCTTTTTGTATATAGACCCAGGCACGTGCCCAAATCAACGTCAAGGAAGCTGAGCTGGGAGTCCCAATCCCAGATAAGGAAAGAAACAACATCTTCCAGCTTACTGATATATCTGCAACAGGTTCTGGAGGATCACAGTTTTGGGGGCGTGGTTATATGGCTAAACCTAATGTTTCTGAAAGACTGCGTATCCAGATGTCTGACCAGCTCGGCCAGCAAGTTCGATCCTTGCAAAATAGAAATGAAGACCTTAGCTCTCAGGTGCAAGAGTTGGAAGGAAGAAATGATTATATGACCTCCCAGATGGATGGCTTCGTCCAGGCAAATGAACAGCTCAACCAGGAAGTCCAGGCTTTACATGATCAGATGGCAGCCAGTTCTGCACGGCAAGAAAAGGAGCTAGCAGACATGCGCAGAATGATGGAGAGCTTGCAAAATCAACAACGGCTAGCAGCAACTCCACAAAAGGCTTCTGCTCGCACCAAGTCGAAGCTGGATGTTCGAGAAACTATTCCTAATACTACAACTCGTCGCGGTGCTATTTTAATGGGTACAATGTTGTAACCTGAAAAAACTATAAATAACATCGTCTCGCAACGACGCAAGGGTCCTTGAGCGTTGCATCAAATGCTGGATGTTTGTTGTTAAGTCGACAGACGTATCATGTGCGAATAAATTGATTCTGTTGCCACTAATTTTCAAACCTGGTGCATTAGGATTCTAGTGCCTCTAATTATAAAACGGGGCATTAACAGATTACTGCGACGAAAATAAACTGTTGCAATAGGAAGCTAGCTATTGCCACAAATTATAAAACATTGCACTACAAACATTTGGCTACGACCAAAATAGCGTTGCACTAGACTGCTATTGCCACCACCCAGAGAACGTCGCATTACGACCCTGTTGCAACAGATTTGAATATGTTGCATTATGAACCTATTGCCACACATCAGAAATCGTTGCAATACAATACTGTTGTCACAGTTTTGAAATTGCTGCAATACCGTACTATTCGCCATGAACGTGAAATCGTTGCATTACCGTATTATTGGCCACGGCTATGAAATCGTTGCGATACCATATTATTCACCACAAGTGTGAAATAATCGCGATACCGTACTATTCGCCACGGAAGTGAAATCATTGCAACACCGTACTATTCGCCACGAATGTGAAAACGTCGCGATACGATATTTTTCGCCACGAGTGTGAAATCGTCGCGATATTGTACCATTCACCGCGGATGTGAAAACGTCACAATACCATATTATTCACCACGAGCGTGAAATCGTTGTGATACCGTACTATTCGCCACGGATGTGAAATCGTTGCAACACCATACTATTCGCTACGAATGTAAAAACGTTGCCATACCGTACTATTCGCTATGGATGTGAAATCGTTGCAACACCGCGAATGTGAAAACGTCGCAATACCGTACTATTCGCCGCGAGTGTGAAATCGTTGCGATACCATACTTATCGCCATAGATGTGAAATCATCGCAAATAACGTACTATTCGTTGCAATACGTTAAATCGTTGCAATACGTTAAACCGTTGCAATACCATACTATTTGCCACAAACATGGAGTCGTCGCAATACCATACTTTTTCCCACGAATGTGGCATCATTGCAACACCATTATTTTGGCTGCAATATGTTAAATCGTCACAATACGTTAAACCATTGCAATACCATACTATTTGCCACGAACATGGAGTCGTTGCAGTACCATACTTTTTGCCACGAATGTTGTATCATTGCAACACCGTTATTTTCGTTGCAATACGTTAAATTGTCGCAATACGTTAAACCGTTGCAATACCATACTATTTGCAATGAACGTGGAGTCGTTGCAGTACCATACTTTTTGCCACGAATGTGACATCGTTGCAACACCGATATTTTCGTTGCAATACGTTAAATCTTCGCAATACGTTAAACCGTTGCAATATCATACTATTTGCCACCAACGTGGAGTCGTCGCAATACCATACTATTTGCCACGAATGTCAAGTCGTCACAATAACCTATTGCCACGGTTGTTATCGCCACGAGTCGGAAAAACTATCGCGATGTTCTATTTCGTTGCGACAACAACCTATCACGACGAATTTCGACCTATTTCAATGATTTTTTTCGTCGCAATAAACCGGAATCCTGGTAGTGAAGGAGATAAGGAGCAAGTTGAGAGTTGTTGCAGCTGTATTTGCCTTTACTTGCTTGATGATGAGCTGCGAGTCACCCTTCACTGGCATCTGCTTGGCGCCATAAGATAGCGCCACCTTGAGCCCATAGATGAGAGCTTCATACTCCGCAATGTTATTGGTCGCCTTTGATGACGGCTCCTAAGATATAATAACAAATCATCCCCAACAACGGCGCCAAAAATGCTTATTGGTATTTCTTATGCACCATTAATTAAACATCTCGAACTGATGTGTCAAAAATGATTGTTAATGGTTCTATTGGATCACAGAGTGAATTTCGCCAGCACACGGAAATATCATTGTAGAATTTCCCCATAAGAGTATTCCCAAGGGTGTCATTTATTTGATCCCAAAGGAAGGCAGGGAAGAGATATAACAATCATCAAGTGGAAAGGGTAGAAAGGTCTAGGTAAGAATCTAGTAAGGATGGATAAAATAATAGTGGAGGTAGTGTGACACACACAAAAGCTTTCAAGTCTAAGGGGGATAAGAGGATCCTAGAGGTTAGTTAAGGTTGAGAGTTATGGAAGTACTCCTACCATGCTCTATTGTAAATATACACAGCCTAATCTAATTATCCCTAAGCTAGGTCAATAGTGAATACTTATGCTATGTGGTTCAACACATCGGACATGGGCTTACCCCTAGCAATACTAGGGAGACTCCCACCAAGAGCCTATGGCATAGCCGAACGTGGAGGATTATAAAGGACAGATAGGACTATCACCACCTACTGCCTACCTCTTCAATCCGTGGGTCTACGAGACATCCAATGCTACTTAGCTATCCTAGCACCATGGTAGCATATTAAGTAATTACGTTAAGAGCCTAGGCACAAGTCATCCTAAGGCAATGAATTGAATCATCATTGAACCAATGTTGATACATAGCATAATTATCCATACTAACCTAGTTATGTTATAATTAACTATACTATAGTGGGGGTCTGTAGGTTCTATGATAATGAGATATGTTCATGATGAAACAGTCATAGAAGCTATACCTTCCACATACATGGACTCCATAATCAAACAAGAAACGCTTTGCCCAAGTATATGTATAAGTAGAGACTAAAGATACTATCATTATTATGCATAAAGTCACAAATACAAGAAAGAATACATGAGCCATACCTTTACCAATGTAGGATTGGGAAGAGAGAGACTCCTTACTCCTTTCCCAATTTGGACTTTGGACTAGAGACTCTCCTTCTACAACCTAACTCCTCTAAGACTATGGATGATAGTATATACAATAGAGATGAAGCTCAAGTGGTGTGTGTAGAAGTGAGGGGTAGGGGGTCCTATTTATACTAGTGTTGAGGTCAGTTCCCGCCACCAAAAGCGCACAAATCAGTCACCATTGACTCCTTCAAGCCAAGAGGAGCCAACACGCGTTGTTTGACCGCGTTTGACGCCAGGAAGGGGTCGGCCGAACCCTTGGTTCGGCCGACCTGGTCAGCACTCCAAACGTGGAGTGCTTCCTCCAGGTGGCTACCAGATGGGCCCCCTTGATGTATCTGGGTGATACACCGTTGGATCTCCTCAGATACTTCTGTTTGTGGGCCATTTGATCCATGGGATGCCACGTGTCGTTGCTTGATTGTTTGGGATGATATTTTATAGGATTGGTCCCTCTACATTTCCTCATTTCCTGCATAAAATGCTGCATACACATATTTCTCCAAGTCCAAGTGGAATTGGGTTAGATAGAAAGGTGATGTGTGCAAGAAATGACAAATCCTTCACATAATTGAGTTAAATTGACAGATGAAATTTGTATATAACAGCCGTCAACAGCCTAAAAATCAATGTGCACCATGTATTTGACCTTGTCCCCAATTGGAATGAGGAGAAGTATTCTAGCTCTGGCCCCCTACTTCTGCAAGGAGCCATCAAAGTAGAGGGTCCAATGAGGCTCGGTGAAGACTGGGACCTTTGAGCTCCGGCTTCTGCTCACTAGGGCCCCGTGGTAGTGCCAGACCATGGGGGAGACAATTTTGAAGCTGCACCAGCAGCAGCAGCGTTGGCGGCTGAAGGTTCGGCGCAAGACATGAAGATGGTGGAATCTCTGGCATTTGAGCCGGAAGCAACCGAAGTTCTGACTCTTCTGTTGAAAGTTGTTGAAGAGCCGGCGAGTGATTCGGTGGCGCCCGAAGCTCCAGCCTCTGTTCCGGAGATAGTTGAATCCCCGGCCTCCATGCGAGAAATAGTTGAAGCTCTGGCACCTGAGCCAGATGTCGTGGATGTATCGGTGCTTGAGACGGCAGTGGTGGGGCTCCAGATGAAGCTCTAACGTTTGCCCCAGAGGTCATTTCTCCGGGGGCGTCTATGTCCGAGCCGGAGCGCCCAGAGGAGTCGACAGTGGGCCCTCCACCTGCAGAGCCGTCGGTTGAAGATCCGGAGAGGGGACCTTTGGCGTCAGCCCCGGAGGTTGATGTTCCCATGGTGGGACCCTCGTTGGCAGCAGTAGAATCAGAAGAGCTTCTGGGGTGACCCTAGTGCCGCAGGACCGCAATGGACCATGCTTGTGGTGTGAGATCAAATTTTTGTACCGGAAGACACCTTCAAGCCAGCGGAGATGACCCTAGTTGGTCTGGAGCCTATTCTGTTGGCACTGTCTGTTGACAACGCCTGCTGGAGCCTCCATCAAGTCCAACTCGCCTTCGAGCACGACAGTAAGGTCCTCGAGGAAGAGCGCCACACCTTAAGGCATTGGCTCAATAGGCTTCACTTTGAGACCAAGCTGGCATAGACGAGGCTTGCGGACCAATAGGAGTGGGTCGAGAAGGAGAAGGCCCGGATGGAATATTAGGGCCAGTTGGTGGAAGAAAGGGAGGCCTCCATCAGGGCCCTTGACGTGAAGTCTCGGGAGATTCTCGAGCATGCTCTAAAAAGCAATGATGCTACTAACAAACGTCAATATAGCCTCAATACATTAAATGAGATTCTCCTAATGCACCAAGCGGACCTCGATGAGAGGGAAGAGAAACTCCTAGAGATGCAGCAGGATCTCATGAAGAGGGTGGAGGAGTTTGCCCATAAACTGTCTCTGGGAGAGAAAAACTAGGCTGACCGCACAAAAAAGCTTGATCTACGGTGCAAGGATAAGGAAGAGTAGCACTAGAAGCTGGGGCAGGAGCTCTCTAAAAGTGAAGCTGATGTTACCTACGAGAGAAGGGAAAGTAAGAGGCAGGGAGAAGGACCTAGCTGAACGATGGAACCGCATCAACCTCCAGGAGACGGAGCTCGCCGACCGTGAAAAGCATTTATCTTATATTATTCAACAACATGCCAAAGCGATAGAGCGCCTCGCTCGGGAAGGTTCAGAGCTTGCGGCGGCCAGAAGGTCACTAGAGTAGCTGCGGAGCACAAGGGCAATTGAGTCCCGGCAGGTGTGGGATTTTCTGGGGCATGCGGACAGAGCATTGGTGCCGCTTGGCTTCAGCCCAGTATATCCGGAGAACCTAGCACCGGAGCTTGACCAGACACTGGTGGCACTTGGTTCTACTGGCAGCAAACTCGACGCGGTGGGTGATGTCATCGCCGACCAGCTGGAGATGGAGGGGAAATCTCTAGCCAAGAATGTCGTCAAATATGTTCTGGCGTGTTACTAGAGCCGAGACCCCCAATTTTCTCTAGATCAGATCTTCGGAGGACCCATTTCCGTAGAGGAGGATACCGCTAGGGCTAGCATCCAAGAAGCTGCTTTGAAGGTTGCCTCATTTTTCCGCAGGACTTAGGGCCTCCAGTAGCTAGGACCTTTTCCTTTTGCCTTTTGTTGTAACCCTTATTTTGTAGTCCAGTACATCGGATGAATGAAATCCAATGCTTCAATGAATGAATTCCATTTTTTGTTTGTCTTCAATACAATGTACTTTATCTTGTTGGCCCCTTGGTAGATGTGCACAATTTGATTGCGAACATGTACCAAAAGGTTTTGACAATGTTTGATGACTTGAACACCTCAAACTTGTAACCAGCACGTTTAAATTTTAGGTCTGAAGTTTACCTCCGACACCTCCGAGGACCCTTTGCTGCACTGACGGGGGGACCCCCAGGAGTTGTTGGAGCTTGATAGATCCAATGGAACCTACTCTACTGTCAATGTGTAAAATGTTGACGGCGGGCCCCCTGGGGTTGTCGGAGCATAGTAGGTCCGACGGCACCCACTGTCAACGCATGAAACATCGACTACAGGACCCCTAGGATCGTCAGTGCTTCTCGGCTTTGACAATATCCACCATTTAATGTAAAATTCGTCGACAGAAAATCTTCTCGTGGTGATTTCTTCATGATCTTCGCTTGAATTGTTGTTATACTTCACGTCGATGGTTGGCCCCCACGGGAGTTATCGGAGCTTGTTAGCTCCGACGGCGCCCACTTACAACGTCTGAAACATAAACGGCGGGGCCCCTTGGGAGATGTCAGAGCTTAGTAGCTTCGGCATCGTCCACCATCGTCATGAGTTTTTATTTTTCCTGCGCATCAAAGACAAGAAAAACTGTAAAATTTGTCCTCTCATATATAACTCTTTTATGACTTACTATTCTTATTTGAATTTTTAGATCCAAAGAAACTTGCTATGATAAAAAGCACATTGATGTAATTTTTCTAGATCCGAATGCTATTAGGACCGACCCTACTGAGGCCTGCCGGAATGTAGGTAGAGTGGCGTACTTAGGGTGTTGGACCAGGCTAAGTCGATAGCACACTCCGGACCTATGTTGGCTTGGCGTTCAGGCGAGTAGACCGTCTAGCAATACTAAGACCCGAAAAAAAAACAACAATATAACTTGTAAAACATATGAGTAACTTGGACTAAAGGTCAAAAAGAATTGCACAACTTTGTTATAGACAAGAAGGAGAAGGATAAATAAAAGAAAACGAGACTGTACAAAATTAATGCACGTGGAGTCTGCTTTTGCACGACAATGTCTTTCATTATAGGTCCGAATTACAGGGGAGACAAGGACACACTTAGAGTACAGGACCAGGCTAAGTGTTGTATACATCTTGTACTAACTCAGGACAGGTAGCTACACTTTTAGTGTTGTGACTGTGTCAAGTGTTGCTTGAACTTCCCAAACCCTCCCGGAGGGGTTCGGATGTTCTACCGGAGGACCGACCTGACTCTGTGTATGGACTCTAAAATTTACATTGCGTGTAATTATAGACTTACTGTGGGGACCAGAATCACGACCTCCAAGGATCTCATTGGGTGGTGTCGTGCGATGCGACACCCAACAGTATACAAGAAAAGAACGAGAGCAATTTACAATACCAAGTCTTTATTGAAAAGCACAGCGGAAGTTTTAAAATACTAACGAAAGGAAAGAGAACTATACATCATAGCTACGCTCTCAGCACTAGCTATGCAAAAGCAAAGTCATCCATGCCCTGGATACTTCGCACTAGCAACACACAACACATGGCGGCGTGCAGGGTTCCCACTCGGCTGTAAACCCTGGAGGGGGTGCAGCCTTGTCATCAAACCCGTCATCAGTTGTATGATCTGCAAAAACTCGTTAACTGCAAACGTGAGCATAAGGCTCAGCAAGACTAACTCGTCTCACTAGACATATGCAAGGGTGAATACTAAGCATAGGTAAGGTAAAGCATAAAGGACTCGCCTACAAGTGGATCCTTATAGTCATGTTTTAAATAGCACATGACATTCTTCAGGCACGGCACATCATAGACTCCACAATCAAACAAGAAATGTTTTGCCAATGATATGACGTGCACAAAGCACATAATGCTTTTACAGGTAAAGTATGGGGAAACTATAAACTTTTAATTGTACTATCTCTAAGCCATACAAGGTTGCAAAACCATTATAATTTAATACATCATATTCTCCTGACTTCTTCAGTATTTACTATGTCACAGCGCAGTGAACAAGTGGTACACTATTACCGCGAGGGACGGTGATTGCAATCAGGACATACCCGGAACAACACGACACATACGCACTTTCGGAAATGTCAGCAAGTACTTACAGCAGTACCTACATAACATCTCAGTACTAGTCGTATATGGCCACCTTTCACTAAACACTCGAATGTCGAACCAGTCGATCCATCACGAGCAGGAGGTCACTGCGTGGGGCATACTCTAACGTGCCCACCAGCTGATTTACACCTTGCTGCCCTCAACCCACGCCTATAAAACGGAACGGAATGCCTCGACAAACTAGTATCAAGCTACATCAGTTTACTGAAGCCCATTCCTCCAGTATGTCGCCGGTACAATTCATGCTTGTCCAGCAGGGCCGCACACGAAACGGTCCTCAATCGACACAAGCAGGGCTACGCACGTGAGACCACGTCTCGCTGCATCCTACCCACTGTTCGGTCTCGATTTTATATTCATAAACCATTTTCTGATTCCAGATCCTCTCGTGTGATAAAATTCCTATCTTGCGAGTAGATTCCAACTACTCGACTTCTATCAAATTCCTATGAGCATAAGCATTGCAGTATCTACTCAACGGGCCGTAGACCTACCCAAGACTCCATACGATTTGTGGGCCATGCAAGTGGATGTCAAACACCTTAAACGTAATGCACAATCATCTGAAGACGTAAGGTGAAATGAAAATAGCAAAACACTATAAGGAACTTAAATGCAAACCAGGGCTTGCCTGAATGCGAGTCTGAGCCTATAGTTTCTGGCAGCTGGACCTCCAAAGCTTCCGGCTGCTCCTCAATTTCGGCTACTACACGATATTCATATACTAGGTATGAATGACTTTAAAAAAAATAATATGCCTGGGGTGGTGTGAATATCCTAGGAAGAAAATAAGATAGTTTTCTTAATTGGCTTTGGGACTTTTATGGTAGATACTAGTGACTATAGAGAAGACTCTTGCAAAGAACAGGAAATGATCAAGGATGTTTGTTGTTCTTATAAATTATGGTAAGCAATAACCTTCTCTAAATTTTGGGTGAAATTTTGGAGACCTATCATTTCTACGAGGGTTTGTATCATGTAGAGGGGGTCTCACTGGTTCTAGGAAAATTTGTTTCACTATTTCCTAAGCTTCCTACAGGGAGAAACTGATTTTCCATGTTTGGGAAAATTTCTGGAAATTGATTTTCCCATTTTTCTCAATTTATAACTACATAGAGATTTGGAATATTGATCGACCCAGTATTTTAAGTCCAAAGAACTTGATATTTTTACTGGAGGCCAAGTGTATTAACAATAGTGTTCTGACCAAAATTGGGAATTTTCCAATTAACAAAACAGTAGGAATGAATTCTTTAAGTATCTTGCTTATCTGAATTATAGAGAAATTTATATGGCTTTTAATACAAATCCAAGTGTAACCAATGGACAATATTCTTCATGCTGGTTCTAAAAAAATTTAAATGGGAATTTTTGGATAATTCTACTGGAAGTTATGGATTTTCCATGTTTGGATTGAATATGCATTTATTTTCTCTTGGAAATTTCAAATAAAGGGGTCGGTCCCACTTCATTTGAATCGGGCCAATCACAACTGAGCCACACCGAGAGCCACGGGGTTAACCCGTGCAGCCACACTGGATCCGCGTTCACAGCTGATCCCACGCGAGAGGGCGTCGTTGACAGGTGGGACCCGCACCCTTTGTCTACCTCCCGACGCGGCGGCATCTCTCGCCGGAACCATGGCGGCACTTCGCCAGACCTAGTTGCGTCGACCTCCTTCTGGCCTCGCCTTGACCGCTCAACCATAAAATCGACCGCGCAAGCCGATGGTGGTGTCAATCAAGTTGGCGATGGCCGGAGACGGCGGTGCGACGGTGACGGCAGTAGGGTTTCGGCGTTCGTCGAAAATGCTTGGAAATGGTGTAATAGAGTCGAGAAATGGTCAGGAATGTTCCTGGGAGCACCAGGATGATGATTTGGGGGTTAGAATGGGGTGACATCGCCTGCAAAGCTGAGTTTGACGGTGAAGTACGGTTTTTCAACCGGCGCCCTCGAAATCTCGAAATATAAGGTGCTCGGTAGATAACTTTTAGGGTTTTATTGCAGGGAGCTTCGTTAGGACATAAAGAAGCTATCTGCTAACCATATTAAAGGATAATTGTAAGAATGAAATAAATTTAAGCGCGAAGTCTTGCTGTTCTATTGAGAAATCGTTTGATTATCGAACAAGAACATGAGGTACACTTCATTTCATAGGCTTAAATTCTGTGAGCATAAACTAGAGAGGATTGAAAACATTTTTTCTTAAAGGATTGAGGCTTGAGATGGCCTATAACTAGAGCTCGACGGTGAGACGGTGAAGGTTCTCGGCGGCTTCCTCGACGACGACCGCAAAACTTCAAAATATCCCAAGCAGAAGCTATGTCACGATGAATGACCAAATAGAATACGTAGAGGAGGTTGTGACAAGCCTTTTATCTACTTACAGCTCGGGGAGAAATGGCTTCAATCGTCGGCGAAAGCTCGATCAAACAGAGGTCGTGAAAATGGCGTGAACCGAGGTGGAGCTCAACGGCGACGGCCGGGGGGGGGGGGTATTTATAGGGACGGAGGGATGAGGGAAGCGCGCCACGGCGCAAGCAAGCAGGCACCATGGTGGATGCATGCTGAGTCGCGGTGTCGCGCGCTGCCGGCGTCGATCGACGGGGAGAGCTGGACACAAAGCACCCCGTCGGTTGCACTTGAGTGGGTTAGGCTGATAGTGGGTCCCACCTCCTCTTATCCACTTCCTCTCTCTGCAACTTCAATTCTCCTACAAACTTGATCCAAAAATTCTAGATTTTTGTGGGGAGGCTCAAATAAATAACTGGAATTTGATTCTGCAATTGGATTTCAAATTGGAGCAAGTTTCATTTTAATTTTAAATTTGAATTTGAAATTGGATGAAATTCAATGGTGTCACTGAATTAAATAGCAACTTAGTTCCAAATATTGTGAAACTTTTAGGATAAGTCAACCAAGTCATGCTGACCATGATGGTGTGTTCAAATCTTGATGTTCAATAAGGTTGAACAGAATTCAAAATTTCAATTCCTAATATGGTCTGAATTTGCTAAGCGTCTCAAATAAAATAGCTAAAATTTATGAAACTTTGCACGAAGTCTATTTGGAATATTAGTAAACCATAGAAAAATTTATGGCCTCAGAATTTAATAATTTTGACAGGGCCAAATGTACAGTAGCATATTCAATTTGTTATTAATTTGAATATATATTGGATACTGCATATTAATTGACCTTGGATCCTCCATTCAAATTATTCCAAACTTTGAAGAGAGGTCAAAAGAATTTATCTAAGCTTATTGGTGAAGTTCATTCCTCATGTTAATAAAATTTAAGCATGAGTGGAAGAAAATATTTGATGAGATCAAGTTCATAAGCATAGCTATAATTGGTCTCCATTAGGGTTGATAACCAACTTACAACTGAACCTAACATGAGGGAAAATGTGGGATTTTGCACTCACCTCCGTGATACTAAGCATAAAACTTACGGTGGTGCTCGATGTTCCAAAGATTCGGAAGCGGGGTCCCATACTCAGTTGCCAAGCGAACGCATCCGGGGCAGGATAATTTGATCACTCGGAAGAGACCTTCACAGCTGAGGGAAAGTTTATTCATCCATTCATGAGTTAGTATTCTCTGCAGCACCAGATCGCCTTCCTCGCACTGTCGGTTGCGCGCATGCCTTTGATGATAGCGCCGAAGCACCTGGCGATAACATGCATTCCGAACAGCTGCTTGGCACCTTCCCTCGTCAACGAAGTCAAGGTCTTCATGCCGGGGTTGGTCCTGCGCAGCTTCGTAGTAGGTTCGGACCCGTAGTGAACCCATGGTGATCTCTGGAGGAAGGACCACTTTAGCTCTGTACACTAGGAAGAAGGGTGTATCTCCAGTAGAGCGGTTAGGTGTTGTCCTGCTTGCCCACAATGCAGACGGAAGCTCCTCAATCCAGTTGGCTCCGTGTTTCTTTAGGCGCTCATATGTGCACGTCTTGAGTCCTTTAAATATTTTTGCGTTTGTTATCTCAGCTTGGCCATTACTTGCCGGGTAAGCTACTGATGGGTAGCTAACTTGAATGTTGAGGTCTTCATAATACTGTTGAAATGCTGCACTTGTAAATTGGGTTTCATTGTCAGTGATGACTCTGTTCGGAACTCCAAATCTGTAGACTATGGATTTCAAGAACTTGATAGTAGACTGCTTATTGATAGTCACAACTGGAGTTGCTTCCGGCCACATGGTAAACTTGTCGATGGTGACATACAGAAACATGTAACCTCCGACGGCTTTTGGGGAAGGTCCAAAAATGTCCATGCCCGACATAGCGAATAGCATGTAGGAGGTATCATCTGCAGTTACTGAGCCGTAGTGTGAATTTTTTTTGCGTGGAACTGGCACGCTTCACACTTTTTCACCAACTCAACTGCATCCTGGGGTGTTGTAGGCCAGTAGAAGACATGCAGAAAGGCTTTACCGACCAGCGTGCGGGAAGACGCGTGGTTCCCACACTCGCCCCCATGGATCTCCATGAGGAGCTCACGACTTCTTCCCTTGCAATGCACCACATTAGGATGCCATTGGCACCGCGCTGGTAGAGATCCCCTTCTACCAGCGTATATCTTTTAGCTAATCTGACGATCTGGTCAGCACATATACCATCTTCAGGAAGGTGGTTGTCTTTCAAGTAGCTCCGGATCTTCGAGATCCATGCATCAGAGCTAACTTGAGCTTCTGAGTCTTGCGTGCTGGGTTGCTCGGAGCTTCCTGCAGCACCTACAACCCTTGGTGGACGCTATGGTAACAGGGGCAACGGGACCGCCATCTTTGAGGTGTTGGTCTCGCACCCTTCACTCAGTTCGGCGGGCTTAGCGGTTAGTCTTGACAATCTCTGGACAAAGACTCCGTCGGGGGCCGGAGCTCCAGTTGAAGCTTTCGTTGAGAGTTCGTTAGCTTCTACGTTGTTGAGAAGCTAGACATGGCAGAGGTCTAGGACGTGGAAGTCCTTCTGGAGCTTCTGGACTTCAAGGAGATAAGGAGCGAGTTGAGAGTTTTTGCAGTTGTATTCGCCTTTACTTGCTTGATGATGAGCTGTGAGTCACCCTTCACTAGCATCTGCTTGACGACATAAGACAGCGCCACCTTGAGCCCATAGATGAGAGCTTCATACTCCGCCATGTTATTGGTTGCCTTTGATGATGGCTCCGAAGATATACTAACAAATCATCCCCGGCAACGGCGCCAAAAATGCTTGTTGGTATTTCTTATGCACCATTAACTAAACATCTTGAACTGATGTGTCAGAAATGCTTGTTAATGGTTCTATTGGATCACAGAGTGAATTCCACAAGCGCACAGAAATATCATTGTAGCATTTCCCCTTAAGAGTATTCCCAAGGGTGTCATTTATTTGATCCCAAAGGAAGGCAGGGAAGAGATATAACAATCATCAAGTGGAAAGGGTAGAAAGGTCTAGGTAATAATCTAGTAAGGATGGATAAAATAATAGTGGAGGTAGTGTGACACACTCAAAAGCTTTCAAGTCTAAGGGGGTAAGTGGATCCTAGAGGTTAGTTAAGGTTGAGAGTTATGGATGTACTCCTACTATGCTCTATTGTACATATACATAGCCTAATCTAATTATGCCTAAGCTAGGTCAATAGTGAATACTTATGCTATGTGGTTCAACACATACGGCACAAGCTCACCCCTAGCAATACTAGGGCGACTCCCGCCAAGAGCCTGTGGCATAGCCGAACGTGGAGGATTAAAAAGGATAGATAGGGCTGTCACCACCTACCGCCTACCTTTTCAATCCGTGGGTCTACGTGACATCCAATGATACTTAGTTATCCTAGCACCATGCTAGCATATTAAGTAATTACCTTAAGAGCCTAGACACAAGCCATCTTAAGGCAATGAATTGAATCATCATTGAACCAATGTTGATACACATCATAATTATCCATACTAACCTAGTTATGTTATAATTAACTAGACTATAGTGGGGGTCTATAGGTTCTATGATAATGAGATATGTTCATGATGAAACAGTCAGAGAAGCTATACCTTCCACATACATGGACTCCACAATCAAACAAGAAACAATTTGCCCAAGTATATGTATAAGTAGAGACTAAAGATTCTATCTTTATTATGCATAAAGTCACAATTATAAGAAAGAATACATGAGCCATACCTTTCCCAATGTAGGTTTGGGAAGCGAGAGACTTCATACTCCTTTCCGAATTTGGACTTGGGACTAGAGACTCTCCTCTCTACAACCTAACTCCTCGAAGACTATGGATGATAGTATATACAATAGAGATGAAGCTCAAGTGGTGTGTGTTGAAGTGAGGGGTAGGGGTCCTATTTATACTAGTGTTGAGGTCGGTTCCTGCCACCAAAACTGCGCAAATCAGTCACCATTAACTCCTTCAAGCCATGAGGAGCCAACACGCGTCGTTTGACCATGTTTGGCGCCAGGAAGGGGTCAGCCAAACCCCTGGTTCGGCCGACCTCGTCAGCACTCCAAATGTGGAGTGCTTCCTCCAGGTGGCTGCCATGTGGGCCCCCTTGTTGTATCTGGGTGATACACCATTGGATCTCCTCAGATACTTCTGTTTGTGGGCCATTTGATCCATGGGATGCCACGTGTTGTCGCTTGATTAGCTGGGATGATATTTTATAGGATTGGTACCTCTACATTTCCTCATTTCCTACATAAAATGCTGCATACACATATTTCTCCAAGTGCAAGTGGAATTAGGTTAGATAGAAAGGTGATGTGTGCACGAAATGACAAATCCTTCACATAATTGAATCAAATTGATGGATGAAATTGGTATATAACAGCCGTCAACAGCCTTGAAATAAATGTTCACCATTTATTTGACCTTCTCCCCAGTCGGAGTGAGGAGAAGTATTCTAGCTCTGGCCCCCTACTTCTGCACGGAGTCGTCGAAGTAGAGGGTCCAATGAGCTCGATGAAGACCGGGACCTTGAGCTCCAGCTTCTGCTCACTAGGGCCCCCAGGATTTGATGGAGAAGGCGTCCCACTCCGCCACGAAATCAGCCAAGGCTTGATTCTTGATAGCTTGTCGTGGTAGGAATTCAAGATCGAATTCTACCAGCTCCGCTGGTCATTTAGCAATGTTCCCAGTAGAGTTAGGGTTATGCAGTATAGCCCGCAGTGGATATGAGGTTACCACTGATATCTTGTGGGCTTGGAAGTAATGAAGAATCTTCCTTGAGGCAATAAGAACTGCGTAAAGCGGCTTATGCGCCTCAATGTATCGAGTCTTGGCATCATGGAGTACATCACTACTGAAGTAATTTGGCAGTTGGACGGTCTGGACCCTCTTGGAGGGGCCCGAAGGTTCTCCATCAATCCGGACCTTCTCAGAGGGGTCCGAACCTTTCTGCTATTCTTCCTGGACCTTTCCGGAGGAGTCTAAAACTTCTTCTTGTTCAGTCCGAACCCTCCTGGAGGGGTCCGGATCTTCTTGAACAGTTTTTTAAACTCCCTTAGATGAGAGAGGTTGATCCTCTAGCATTTCACCTTGAAGATCTGTGCCTGGGGGTTGAGACCCAGACATGCCTTCAGGTAGCTCTGGACCCTCCTCGAGGGGTCTGGGCTCCAGAACTGGAAGTGGCTGCGGTCTTTCCACGACCAAGACCATGCTGACAACCTCCGTAGTTGTAGACATGTAAAGCATTAGAGGCTCAGCAGGGTTCGGAGCTACCAAGATTGGTAGTGTGGTGAGGAGCTACTTGAGCTCTTGGAACGCCTTTTCTGCTTCTTCGGACCAATGGAAAGGCCCGGTCTTCCTCAATAGCTTGAAAAAGGGAAGTGCTTGCTCTGCTAGTCCTGAGATGAACCGGCTGAGTGCAGCTAGACATCCAATTAATTTTTGGACATACTTGATGCAAGCTAGGGGGCCAAAAATCTTCTATAGCCTTGATCTTCGCTAGGTTTGCCTCAATTCCTTGATGAGTCGCCAGGAATCCGAGGAGCTTCCTGGAGCTCACCCCGAAGACACATTTGTCCGTGTTCAGCTTGGTGCGCGTCATGCGCAGCTTGTCGAAGACGGCTTATAGGTTATCAAGGAGTGACTCCTTGTTCTTGACCTTCACGACGATGTCGTTGACATACACCTCCACCAAGTCTCTGATCATCTCTGCAAATGTTTTGTGCATAGCTTGCACAAAAGTTGAAGCAACGTTTTTTGAGACCGAATGGCATGACAGTATAACAATACAATCCTTCTACTGTTATGAAGGGAGAATGCTCTTCATCTTCCCTAAACATTTGAATTAGATGGTATCCAGAATATGCATCTAGGAAGCATAGTAGCTCACATCTGGAGGTGGAGTCCACCATCTGATCTATTATAGGTAGTGGGAACGCATCTTTTGGACATGCCTTATTCCAGGTGGTGTAGTCGATACACATCTGAAGCATCCCGCCAGCCTTGGGAACAACGACTCGGTTTGCCACCCATCTTGGATGATGAACCTCCCCGATGAAACCAACTTCGAGCAGCTTCTTGATTTCTTGACGGATGAAGTTTTGCCTCTCGACTGATTGTTTGAGGCTTCTGGTGTACCGGTCGCGTGTCGGGATAAATCTTCAGGTTGTGCTCAATCACCTCCCTAGGGATCCCAGGCATTTTTGACGGTTGCCAGGCAAACATATCAACATTCTTCTGGAGGAAAGTGATGAGCGCGAGTTCCTATTTGTTGTCCCAACCTCCTGATATATGGGTGGTCTGGGCAGGATCGGAACTAGTTTGGACGACTTTGACAGGAACGTCGGTGTCGTCGCTTGGTTGGACACGTGGTGCAGAGATTGAGCCTCGAGACGAGTACTCGAAGGTTGAGCAGTTAGCTCTTTGCCAGATGTTGCCTCCTGCACTATAGCAAGCGCATGGAGTTCTCCCAATGCAGTGACTCCTATTGTGCGATCTCCACGGATCCAGAGAACGCCTGAAGGTGTCGGCATCTTCAACACCAAATAGCCGTAGTGAGCTGCGGCCATAAACCTATACAGGGAAGGCCTGCCTAGGATGGCGTTGAAGGGTAAGCTGATGTGAGCGACGTTGAAGACCAGCTTCTCGGTCCTGTACTTTTCCTGAGTTCCGAAGGTCACTGGGAGTGTAATGGATTTGAGAGGGCTGATGGCCCCCGGACCTACCCCAGAGAATGGGCATGAGGGGCGAAGGTCTGAGAGTGAGAGCTGGATCTTCATGAACGTTTCAAAGCTCAGGAGGTTGAGTGTTGCGCCTCCATCTACCAAGACATGGTAGAGCTTTGTTAATGGTTGGAGACACCATCAATGGCAATTGGCCAGCTCCGACCATGTTCCTGGGGTGGTCTGTTGCATCGAGAGTGATGGGAGTGTCCATCCACTTCTGATGTGGTTCTTCCTTGGCGGTAGAAGCTACAAAAGCCATTTCTCGCCGCATTGTCTTGAGGACGCAACGAGAGGTGATGTCGCAGGACCCTCCATATATGGTGTTGAGGGTCTTCTGACGCTCGTTGTCAGAGACGTCAGATTCGTCATCGACTGTGTTGTAGACAGCCTTTGGGACCTTCTTGGGGTCCTGAAAGCCTAGCTCCGTATTAGCCGAAGCTTCATCGACTTTTTGTTTTCCTTCCCACTGGTGGAAAGGAGCTTCTTCTCGACGCTTGTTGTAGTGCTTGATAAGATTTTGGACCTCTCGGCAGTCTTCTAGGTTGTGTTTGTCCGTTTTGTGGATCGAACGCCACACCTTTGGAACACTGCCATCTTCTGACGAAGGTCGAGGTCACTTTTTGGGGCGTGGCCCCTGACCAACTAGAGCTGTAGCTGCCGCAACAGTAGTTGTGTTGGCCAACAGCTTCTTCTTATCGTTGGACTTTTTCTTCTTCCTTCCACTACCGGAGGTAGTGGCTTCGGCGTTGGAGGACTTTTCATTAGCCTTCGGAACTGGCTTGGAGTGCATTTCCCGGCACTCGGCAGCTCAGGCGCACTTGTTAGCCAGGCTGAATAGCTCCGTGATGCTGGTGACCTCTTTTGTTGCTAGATTCTCCAACATCTAGTTGTCTCTGACACCCTGTCTGAATGTCATGATGACAGAAGCATTGGAGATGGAAGGGATAGTATTTCGTACCTAAGAGAACCGCTGGATGAAGCATCGCAGCGATTCTCCCGACTTTTGTTGCACAGCAAAAAGGTCAAGTTTAGTGCCGGACCGAGTGTAGGAACTCTCGAAGTTGGCAGTGAACTATTGGCATAGCTCTGCCCAACTATTGATGGAGTCGGGTGGCAGACTCATGAACCAGGACCTGGCGGTCCTAGCCAAAGTCATCAGAAAGCAGTTGGCCATCACAGCCTCATTGCCACCCGCCACTAAAATGGCTTTGGAGTATATCTCGAGGAATTCGGCGGAGTTGACAGTCCCATCGAATTTCTCCGGCAGATGAGGCTAGAACTTCTAGGGCCAACGGACCATATGCAGGTGCATGGCCAGGGTGAACAGTCGCCCCCCACTCCCGAAGGCATGGGGTTTTCTCAAGCCTCCCACCTTTCGCGAGCACGCTCGATGTGACCACGGTTGTCCTGATGTCTATTACGGAGGTCGATTTCTGACCGCAGATCATGAGTCGAGAGTCTCGACACAGTATGGGTGCGATGCGCCCCGAAGGGCAGTAAAGTCACCTACTAAGACACAGCACGCCTCCGGTGCTACGATACGTGAGGACCAAGTCTTTGAGACACGGTCCTACGCTGAGAAGGTGCCTGCCCTGAAGAGGGAGGACCTTGGTTGCTGATGGCATCGGTTGCGACTACAACCAGATGCTGCACATCAGCGCACCACTGCTCCATCGCACCCTCAGGTGCTCCAGTCGCTCCAGAAGAGTACGGGCAGCGATCAGCGCGTTCTTAGGGTTGTCGTGCATCGATGTCGTGATGATGTGAGGACTCCATCCTACTGCCCGGCATTATTAGCCAGGGCAGGTGGAGGTGGTGCGACGCTCGTCGTGACAACAACACCTGCTGGCTATTGTGCATTGGAGGGATTCCACCCAGCAGGTTGCGTAGCATTGCCATTGGATGATCCTGCGGCGGAGTTCACTATCTTGAAATCTCAAAGGCTCTACCCCTACCTGGCGTGCCAAATGTCGAAGTGTGCAATCGACACTTCCCCCGTCACCACAAGATCATAGACTGCGGAGGTTCTTGATTGGCTAGGGCGCGCTTGAGATTACGAACATGATTATGACACGAGGGTTTTTACGTGGTTCGGGCTGCCTTAGCGAAACACCCTACTCCACATGTTGTGTTGTATGTATGAATATGTCTGACGCTTATGAGCATGTGAGCTTCGTTGTCCATGTATCGTGCGGTGCAGCCCCTTTATAGTCTAAGGACTAGCTGTTACAACACTTTCCTAGCCCGACATGTGGCCCTGGCGTAGTTAACTATCTAATACACGATCGACGAGTATTGAGTGTGGTTAATTGAGTCATTACGCACCTGAATGATGGCTTTACCCCTATCAACAGTCCACTGATTATGTGTCATTTATATAGCATTAATGACACGTATTCAGGTCTTGTAACTGTCGCATTAACTGTCCCTTGAAAGTCCGAACTGTTGTTGATCTCTCAGTCTTCCGTTAAGGTCCTAGCTCCGGAGGATCAACACATGGCGGCTCCGGAGCTTCCGTCGTGGGGAGGCAGGTCCGGAGCCTCTATACACATTGCAGCACCGGAGCTTCCCTCTACTTGGGGTTAGGTTCAGGGTCATTGGACACGTGGCAAGACCGGAGCTTCTCTATGAATGGAGTTAGGTCCAGTCTTGAGTTACACATGTCAGTGTTGGAGCTACCCAAACGAGGGAGGCAGGTCCAGTATTGTGTAACACGTGAGGCCTTCAGAGGTCTTCAACTTGGACGGGTGAAACTCCTTAGCTTTTCTTGCAGTATCATGGGATACCCAGTACGCAGGGGACCGACATCTACGTTAAAAGAAGAGATGCGCGCTAGGTTTGTTCCTCCTTCATATAGACGTGATCTTCTTGAGAAATTGCAATGTTGGATCAGGGTGACATGACTGTCTAAGAGTACTACCAAGAGTTGCATAAAGGTATGCTTTGTTGTGGGGTAGTTGAGGATCAGGAAGACCAAATTGTTAGGTTTGATGGGGGCTTGTGGCGTGAGATCCAGGACATAGTTGACTACAAGGAATATCATTCTATTCAATGTTTATTTCAACTTGCAGTGTTAGCAGAAAAAGAAGTGCAGGTTCACCAACTGCAGCGGCGGAACAACACCTTCACGCCATGACAGCTTCCGGTGCCATCCATAGCAGCGCGCTCCTCGAGCGTACGTGCTTCTACACCACCCTCCATTGGTGTTGTACGCTGCACCGCACCTTCTACATCACAGGGGGCAAGATAACATCAAGTCCTAGACGCCTCCAGGTTTTGCAGCAAAGGCGGCTGCACCCAACACTTCGACAAGTCGCACCTCTGACATCAGGCACCACCGCTTCCAGGGACCACTACAAGGATTCCGACCTGTTGCAACGATTGTACTGCAACGAATACTAAATCGTTGCAGTAAGCTTGGATTTTTGCCATGATTCACTAGTTCGTGGCACTAGGATCTATCACCACGGAACACAATCGTTGCATTAGGATCTGTTGCCATGAGTCACTAGTTCGTGGCACTAGGATCTATTGCCATGGAACACAATCGTTGCATTAGGATCTGTTGCCATGAATTACTGGTTCGTTGCGTTACAGGATCTATCGCCACGGATCACAATCGTTGCATTAGGATCTGTTGCCACGAATCACTAGCTCATGGCGTTACAGGATCTATCGCCACGGAACACAATCATTGCATTAGTATATGTTGCCATGAATTACTGGTTCGTGGCGTTACAGCTTTATTACCAAGAAACACAATCGTTGCATTAGGATCTGTTGCCACAAATCAGCAAACAGTTGCATTTGGAATGTAATGCAATGAAACATAATCGTTGCATTAGGATGTGTTGCCACGATACTCTGGTACATGGCGTTAATATCAATGGCCACGGACCCCAATCGTAGCAATTAGGATGTGTGGCCACGATTCAATTTTTCGCGGCGTCAGGATGCTAATGCAACGAAACACAATCGTTGCATTAGGATCTGTTGCTACGAATCACTAGTTCGTGGCATCAGGATGCTAATGCAACGGACCACAATCGTTGCATTAGGATCTGTTGCCACGAATTACTAGTTCGTTGTGTTACAGGATCTATCACCACGGAACACAATCGTTGCATTAGATCTGTTGCCACAAATCACTAGTTCGTGGCATTACAGGATCTATCGCCACGGAACACAATCATTGCATTAGGATATGTTGCCACGAATTACTTGTTCGTGGCTTTATAGCTTTATTGCCACGAAACACTATCATTGCATTAGGATCTGTTGCCACGAATCAGTAAACAGTTGCATTTGGACTGTAATGCAACAAAATAGAATCATTGCATTAGGATGTGTTGCCACGATACTCTGGTTCGTGGCGTTAGTATCAATGGCCACGGACCCCAATCATAGCAATTAGGATGTGTGGCTACGATTCAATTTTTTGTGGCGTCGGGATGCTAATGCAACGAAACATAATCGTTGCATTACGATCTATTGCCATGAATCACTAGTTCGTGGCGTCAGGATGCTAATGCAGTGGACCACAATCGTTGCATTAGGATCTATTGCCACAAATTACTGGTTCGTGGCGTTACAGGATCTATCTCTACGGGCCACAATCGTTGCATTAGGATCTGTTGCCATGAATTACTGGTTCGTAGCGTTACAGCTTTATTGCCATGGAACACAATCGTTGCATTAGGATCTGTTGCCACGAATTACTGGTTCGTGGCGTTACAGCTTTATTGCCATGGAACACAATCGTTGAATTAGGATCTATTTCCATGAATTACTAGTTCGTGGCATTATAACTTTATTGCCACAGAACACAATCGTTGTGTTAGGATCTGTTGCCACGAATCAGCAAATAATTGCATTTGGACCGTAATGCAACGAAACAGAATCGTTGCATTAGGATGTGTTGCCACGATACTCTGGTTCGTGGCGTTAGTATCAATGGCCTCGGGCCCCAATCGTAGCAATTAGGATGTGTGGCCACGATTCAATTTTCCGTGGCGTCAGGATGCTAATGCAACGAAACACAATCGTTGCATTAGGATCCGTTGCCACGAATCACTAGTTCGTGGCATCAGGATGCTAATGCAACAAACCACAATCGTTGCATTAGGATCTGTTGCCACGAATTATTGGTTCGTTGCGTTACAGGATCTATCACCACAGAACACAATCGTTGCATTAAGATCTGTTGCCACGAATCACTAGTTTGTGGTGTTACAGGATCTATCGCCACGGAACACAATCGTTGCATTAGGATATGTTGCCACGAATTACTGGTTCATGGCGTTACAGCTTTATTTCCACGGAACACAATCATTGCATTAGGATCTGTTGCCACGAATCAGCAAACAGTTGCATTTGGACCGTAATGCAACAAAACAGAATCATTCCATTATGATGTGTTGCCACGATACTCTGGTTCATGGCGTTAGTATCAATGGCCACGGACCCTAATCGTAGCAATTAGGATGAGTGGCCATGATTCAATTTTTCGTGGCATCAGGATGCTAATGCAATGAAACACAATTGTTGCATTAGGATCTATTGCCACGAATCACTAGTTCATGGCTTCAGGATGCTAATGCAACGGACCACAATCGTTGCATTAGGATCTGTTGCCACGAATTACTGGTTCGTGGCGTTACAGGATCTATCGCCACAGACCACAATCGTTGCATTAGGATCTGTTGCCACGAATTACTGGTTTGTGGCGTTACAACTTTATTGCCACGGAACACAATCATTGCATTAGGATCTGTTGCTACAAATTACTGGTTCGTGGCATTATAGCTTTATTGCCACGGAACACAGTCGTTGCATAAGGATCTATTTCCACGAATTACTGGTTTGTGGCGTTACAGCTTTATTGCCACGGAACACAATGCTGCATTAGGATCTGTTGCCATGAATCAGCAAACAGTTGCATTTGGACCGTAATGCAACGAAACAGAATCGTTGCATTAGGATGTGGTGCCATATACTCTGATTCGTGGCGTTAGTATCAATGGCCACGGACCCCAACCATAGCAATTAGGATGTGTGGCCACGATTCACTTTTTCGTGGCGTCAGGATGCTAATGCAACGAAACACAATCGTTGCATTAGGATGTCTTGCCATGATTCACTAGTTCGTGGCGTCAGGATGCTAATGCTACAGACCACAATCGTTGCACTAGGATATGTTGCCACAAATTACTAGTTTGTGGCGTTACAGGATCTATCGTCACGGAACACAATCGTTGCATTAGGATGTGTTGCCACGATACTCTGGTTCGTGGCGTTAGTATCAATGGCCATGGACCCCAATCGTAGCAATTAGGATGTGTGGCCACGATTCACTTTGTCGTGGAGTCAGGATACTAATACAACGAAACACAATCGTTGCATTAGGATGTCTTGCCACGATTCACTGGTTCGTGGCGTTAGGATCTATCGCCACGGGACCACAATCATTGCATTAGGATGGAGCTACATGAAGTTGCATCTGAGGGCACGGCTTGTATACTCCCATTCAGTGCTTCCATGCGTGCTCCTACTTAAGTGTCATGATTTTATTGGCCCTTTCATTTACGTAACCTAATATCTGATTTAACTTCAACCAATTTGATGATGACACATAAGCGTGAAGTACGCATGGAAGCACAAACAGGAGCACCGAAGTTGCATCCCCAAATGGTTGCCACGTACGTTCACGCTCCAAATCTTACAGCCAAGGGCACACTGCACGGTTCCCGAGACTGTACCACCTTGCCCTGATGATTGCCACGTACTCGAGTGCACCGAATCTTGCAGGGCGCACGGGCACACACGAACTCCATGTCTGAACTTTGCTCAGTGATCCGAATAACTCGACGCTCGGCGTGCACGATCGATCATCATGTGCACGAATAATATTATGAAGTTATCAACTTTGATGATTCAATAATCTCAATCAAGTTTCATCCAACCTACCAACGAAAAATTGGATCGTCCAGTCCATCCAACCAAACGTTAATTTGGATGATCCAAGACATAAATAAATAGATGATCTATCTCCAATCGAACTTCGACGTCAAACCAAACGCAATTGATGACTGAGCACTTTGTCACGTGTCACTAGAGTGTACGCACAAATGACAAATACACGGCCTCAACACCAGGTTTAGGGTGCATCGTGGACTAACCACATGACCCGACCAAACACTCACTTAATTACCATACACCTGCAAGAGCAACCATCTGGCAACATCCCCCACTGCATCCCGACCCTGCGAAAGGATTACGAGCAGCGGCAGGTGAACACGTTGCAGCAGCGGCGCAATGGAAAACACTGGCAGCAGACGGTGACGTACCTGGATGTTGGCGTAGTCAACCTCGCACATCTTCCGCAAGTTGTTCACCTTCAGCGGCGAGCTGAACCACATTGGCAGGAACTCCTTAGTTTCGCAGTCGAAGCATGACTTGGAGAAATGGGCCACCAACGCATCCTGACCCTGCGAAAGGATGACGAGCAGTGGAAGGTGAACACCATGCAGCGGTGGTGCAATGGAAAATGGTGGCAGCGGACGGCGACGTACCTGGATGTTGGCGTAGTTGACCTCGTACATCTTCCGCGCGTCGTTCACCTTCCAACGAAAGCCATGCACGTGCTTTGTCCACAGCCGGAATGCCGCATTTGGTGATATGACGTTGACAAAGCAGTAGCCCTTGCTGGCCTCGGACCTTGGCAAATGCAACAAACGAGGTTAAGTATCAATCAGTAAAAGACCGGAGCATGATTAGTATAATCATATATTTCAAAGCATAGGTGTGGTACTTGAAGTCAAATGGAACATGAATAAAATCGTAAAACCGACTTGACGCGGCCAACTGCAATTTTCGCGTTCTCCTCCGCGCAGTGCTGATCAATGATGTTCATTACTTTTTGCCTCATGACGACTCAGTGTTGCACTAATGACACTAATGATCCGCAACATACTCAACGATGTAAAACATCAGGTATTAACGCATCAACAAATATGAAGGGGAGAATACCAACACGCAAATTTAAAAGTATGTTGCGGATCATCAGCGTCCTGAGTCCAGAAGCAGGGTAGAAGCGGCGTCGTGGTCGCCGCGAACTCGAGAACGGATGAGGAGAAGGCTCATCGCCAACGGATCGAGGGGACGGACGCTACACGACTACTATGGGCGATGAGCCTTCCCCTCGATCCATTCTCGAGTCAGGGGCGGGCCGGCGGTGGGGGCGCAGGGGCGGCGGGCCGGCGGCAGAGCCGGGGGCGCGACAGGCGATGTTGTGCGGCAGGGCCGCAGAAAATTTAATTTCCGCCCGCCCAGCCCTAGAGCCGGGCCTGCCTTTAAGACCATCCGCAGTGGTTCACGGTAAAGCGGTGATGGGACGCGGAGTGGTTCCAATTGAATTCAAAGATGCGCATGTGGGATGCATAACCTCTGCAGTACTACAGAAGCAGTAACAGTCACTGACATGTGGGCCCCACTGCTAGCCGGACCCACATGTCAGTGACTGTTACTTCACCTGCAGTACCGCAAGTGATTTCAACGAATGCGCTGCGCGCGTCTAAGGCGCCTCGGTGACTGGCGCGAACGTAAGCTCGGTGCGCCCGGTCGCATCAGCCGCCTGTACAAATAGCTACGACTTAACGAAGAACGAAACCTTATGCGGCAAAGAACAACGTATAATACTTCCTCCACCCCAACTCAACTCTATTTATGTTTTGGTCGAACTAATTACATTTGATAAATGATTTATATGGAATTTATTAACTTCAATCACATGTAGTACTAGATTGTATATTATGGAAATATTTTCATGGTGAATCTAAAAGTACAATTCTTGTATTGTTAAAACAGATGAATATTGCGTAAATCTGAAAGATAGATTCGACAAAACCTAAGACTTCCCTTTGAAAAAGTTTTATACTTTACATTAGTTTTACATATGTAATATGCACATAGGATATATCAATAAATAGTTTTGCAAAAAAAAACATGCAGGAGAAATATGTGTATCCCATATATATGCTACTACTACGTAAATTAGGGGTGGGCAAATAAACCGAGACCAAAAAACTGAAACCGATAAAACCGAGACCAGAACTGAAAAGACCGAAATATCGGGTATCGGGTACTTTTCGGGTAGCAAATATAAATAACTGAAAAATAAATGTCGGGTTCGGACGGATGAATTCATTGTGGAGCTACAAGTCATGTACTTAATTATACTAAAAATCATCATCTTCACTGTCGTCCCCCCACAATGGAACTAGATGACCATCATTGGTATATGTATCGTCGTCGTCGTCTTCATTTTCTGATGCAACTCCATCTACCTCAAACCGATCACCTGACGTTGTCATTATAAGAGTGGAAGCATCGCCGCTGGCTCCCTCTATGTCGTTCCTAGCCCACGTGGTCGTATCCTCATTATTGATATCATCAGTAAGCAGATCATCATGAAATGTCTCAGCCTCCATCGTCTCTGTCACATTATTTTCACTGTCTCCAGGGGCATGGCAAAAAGGTTCCGTGGCTTCGTTTTAACAATTGTAGCCCATTTAGGATGCTTCACACTTGGAACATAAAAAACTTGTTCTGCTTGGGCGGCTAGAATGTAACGCTCATACTGGAATCGAAACAGAGTAGTGTCAACATCTATTATTCCGTATTGATCCTTTTTGTAGCCTCTGCTTTTGTTCTGACTGCTTCCAAAAGGCCGATCAAACCATTCACACCGAAATAACAGAACCTCTTGATTATTTTCAAAATCAACAGCAATGATTTTCTTGATTACTCCAAACCAATCATGATCAGTGCCCTGAACAACAATACCACTATTTTGGGTCCGTAAATCTTTTTCCACATCTGCAGTTCGTAAGAAGAAGCCATTGATGAATCACCTACTAAAAAGACGTGTCTGATGATCAGGTCCTCTAGATAATGCATACAGATAATCGGTTGCTTTGCCTTCTTTGTGTAAAGTCGTAATCTGTACACATTAGTATAACAGGGGTTATCAACGACAAACCAATTTCAGAACACATATTTGTTCAATATTTCATCAAAGTGCAAACTTGCATGTACTTACTCGTTTCTGAAACCAATCAACAAACTCATCTTTATGGCGTTTATCAACATCATGAGAATGAATCTTTTTCAGTTCTTCAATATGCTCACTGAAAAGGGTACAAAATTAAATTAGCCATCTACAATAAGCCATATATATAGTATACAACATCTGAGTTATACATTATTACTTCATCCATGGAGCGGCCTCTTCAACGTTAGTAATAAGATAATGCCTAATGTTATGTAGTTCCATCATAGTAAGTTGGTCCCATTTATACGCTTTTGTAGAATTATCAACTTCTGTAAATATGTTAGAATTATCAACAGAAGGTTCATTTGTAGCTGCAGCTTCATGATGTTCTGGCCTATTACGCTTGGTGCTGATGTTATCCAAAAATTGACTACAAAAAGTCATACACTCTTCGGCAATATATCCCTCAGCTATAGAACTCTCCGAGTGAGCTTTGTTACGTACATACCTCTTCAATGTACCATGGTACCTCTCAATTGGATACATCCATTTGTAAGAAACAGGTCCACCCAACTGTGCTTCTTCGGCAAGATGGGTTGGAAGATGTACCATGATATCAAGAAAGCGAGAGGAAACAACATCTCAAGCTTACAAATTGTTTCAGGAATTTGTCTGCTCATCTTGTCCAAATCTGGTTACACCAATTCTTTAGAACAAATTCCAGAAAGAATGTGCTAAACTCAATTAAAGGTGCAACAACCTTTTTAGGCAATATGTTACGTATTGCAATAGGAAGGAGCTTCTGAAATATAATATGGCAGTCATGAGTTTTTAGACCCGACACCTTACATGATTTTATGTCCACACATCTCTTGATGTTTGAGGCATAACCATCGGGCACCTTCACATTCCCCAAAAACTTGCACAAGGTGGTCTTCTCAACTTTGCCCAAAGTATATAATGCTGGTGGGAATGTGTACTTGCTCTTTATGAACTTCAGATGTTGATCTGGCTGTATACCCATATCCTTCATATCAAGACGATCTTGTAGACTATCTTTTGTTTTACCATCCATAGCAAGCAATGTCCCAAATATGCTATCACAAATGTTTTTCTCAATGTGCATGACATCCGAGTTATGCCTTATTAGCAATGTCTTCCAATAAGGGAGGTCGAAAAATATACTTTTCTTCTTCCAATTATGCCATCTATTTTCCTCGGTGTGCTTTCTCTTATTATTCGCCGGTCCAAAACTCACTTGATCAAAAGACTCGTATTGTTGGAGTACTTCGTCACCAGAGAGTGATGTTGGAGCCTCTCTATTCTCTGCCTTGTTGCTGAAAGAACCTTTGTTTTGACGCCATCTGTGATCCTGAGGTAGGAAACAACATGACCCATGTAACAATGCTTTCGTCCATATTTCAACCAGAAGGCGTCAGTGTTTATATGGTAGTATGGACATGCTAGCTTCCCTTTTGTGCTCCATCCACATAGCATTGCATATGCTGGAAAATCATTTATTGTCCACAATAAATAAGCTCGCATGACAAATGTCTCTTTCTTTAGACTGTCATATGTTTCAACACCATCAGACCATAATTTCAGTAGCTCATCAATCAAAGGCTGCAGATACACATCAATGTTGTTTCCAGGTGACTTTGGCCCAGGAATTATCATTGACATCACCCAATAAGACTGCTTCATACACAACCAAGGTGGTAGATTATAAGGGATTAGAATCACAGGCCATGTACTGTAAGAAACATTCATTACTCCAAAAGGATTGAAACCATCAGATGCTATCCCAAGTCTTATGTTGCGAGGATCAGATGAGAAATTTGGGTGAATGCTATCAAAATGCTTCCATGCTTTCGAATCGGCGGGATGGCGTAATATTCCATCATCAGCATGACCTTCTTTGTGCCAGCGCATGTTTGATGCCGTTGATTCTCCCATATAAAACCTTCGTAGACGGGGAATAAGAGGGAAGTAATGTAGAATCTTGTGTGCTACAAGCTTCTTGGATTTTCCACAAGGTAAAGCCTCTCTTGCATCCCCAGCAGTACTATTTTTCCATCTTAATTCACCACATTTTGGGCAACAATTCAGCAGAGAATAGTCCTTCTGGAATAACACACAGTCATTGACACATGCATCGATCTTTTGGTAGTCCAGCCCGAGGTCACGAACAACCTTCTGAAGTTTATCAAGTGTATTAGGAATGCAGTGGCCCTTTGGAAGCGCAAATGAGAATAGTTCAAGTAACATCTCAAAAGCTACTTTGCTCATACCAGTTAAACACTTTATCTGGTAGAACCAGACAATGCAGGATAATTGGGTCAGCTGCGAACAACCTGGATACAACTCCTTTTTGGCATCAGTTAATAAGCCATAGAATTTCTTTGCATCCCCAGTTGGCTCCTGCTGATTTATAGCATTTTCTTGATCATCAACATCTGCTGAAGTACCACCATGATCAGTGCCTCTAAATAGACTGGACAACATATTTTGCATAGTACCATCATCAGAAATTATCTCCTCATTATTTGCTGATTCCTCAGCAATATTTTCCTGAACTCGTATTTCTCCATGGTGTATCCAACAAGTATAATCCAATAACATCCCATTTCTGAGCAGGTGTAAATGAACTCTCTTGCGTGTCTTGTGGCAAATATTACGACATCTCGTGCAAGGACAAGGCATAGTTCCTCCTTCACGAGTGCCCTGAAATGCAAAATTTAAAAATGACTTCATTCCATCCTGCCACTCCCTCGTATGCCTGTCTTTTCCCATCCATGTCTTATCTTCTGACATCGCTCCTACAATGCAATCAGCCATCAGCCTATCCGTAAGAGGATAGATGTACAAAAACACATTATGTGAGCAATTGTACCTAGCTGTTGTTACTCCACGCGGTGCGGCCGGCGGATTATCCTACAAGCGTGGCGGCCGGCGGATGCTCCTCCAAGCGTGGCGGCCGGCAGTTGGTCCTCCAAGCTTGGCGGCCGGCGGATGCTCCTACAAGAGTGGCGGCCGACGAATGCTCCTACAAGCGTGGCGGCCGGCGGATGCTCCTCCAAGCTTGGTGGCTGGCGGATGCTCCTCCAAGCATAGCGGCTGGCGGATGCTCCTCCAAGCGTGGCGGTCGGCAGATGCTCCTCCAATCGTGGCGGCCAGCGAATGCTCCTCCAAGCATGGCGGCCCGTAGATGCTCCTACATGCGTAGCGGCCGGCGGATGCTCCTACAATCGTGGCGCCCTGCGGAGGCTCCTACAAGCGCGTTGCAGAGAGGGGGCCGGCGTTGCGGGTCGAAGGGTACCGTAATAAAATATTATTTTTGTTTCTTATTTTCCTTCTTCATTCGGCGTGACAAAAATTTCCCGCCGCGGGCAGGTAGGACGAAAAAGCTGGGCCGCTTGTTATTTGTGGGCTGAAACTGCGCTGATTCACTTTATATTCAAGCTGGGCCTTCGCGCATTCATGACGCTTGCATAGAGCAGAAGGCCCCGAAAGGTCCGGTCCTATCACCAGATTTTTGTTAGATCCTCAAAGGACGCTGCTTCCGATGTTTGGCGCATGGTCACATTGCGGCAGCGTGTCGTGACCCGCCGCGTCTGGGACTGGTCAGCCCACGGGCCCTTTCATAATTAAAGTCGGCCTGATACTTCCTTGGTCACCGCTCCAGTCGATGTCATGTGCCCAAGGGGCTAGATGGCAAGAGGCCTCTTCATCCTCGCCTTCTTAAACCACCCCCCCCCCCTATTGCTTCGAGGCTCAAGTTCTCGGCTGATTCCCATCCATGCTCCCGTGTTGCCTGAGAAGTCCTTTGCCTCTGTTGTCGCAGCGCCATGCCTCACAACCATGTTAGACGCGAGCAGGTACCTGCAGGCTCACCGTCCCTGCGCCCTCGTGAAAGACAATGCACGATGGTCAACAACCGCCTCATGACGATGTAGTTTATCCGTTTGCGCCGCCAAGCAGCTATTCTGGGACCAGAGGAGGTCGCAGTGAGGCGACGCCCATGGAGATCACCCTGGCCATCCATCACCAACTTGAAATCCCGCATTGGGCTTTCACCGTGTGCACGCTTTGGGATGGTGAGTCCCTGGTGCGGTTCACCCGTGATGACTATTGGGAGCTCGCCATCGAGACGGCAATCATCTCCATGCTGGATGATAACCACTACTTCCGGCCTTGGATCTTTGTCGTTGGTGTGCCGATCGTCGGGTGGTTCTTCCACGTGCAGGTTGTCATCGAGAACCTATCTCTACATGTCTGGTCTGCGGAGGGCATCAGACAGGTTCTGGGTGACGTCTTCCTCTATGTTCACTTCGATGCTTCCACTTACCACCGGGAGCGTGCTGACCTGTGCACGGTCATTGGGTGGATGAAAGACCCAAGCCTCCTGCCTTGGGCCAAAAATGGCCACCTTCTTCGCAGGAAGTGATGGCCGGACTGGGAGTGACGACGGGCCGCCGGCGGAACCTTTCAACCATGCCGCACTGGTCCGGCTTGGCAGCCTCACGACGGAGCTCATCATCCACCTGGATCACTACCTCACCTATACGCCGGCGGTCCACCCCAACTCCCCGACCTCCTCGTCATCAGGTGACTCTTCTGATGGACACTCCTCAGTGTCCTCGAACTCTTCGGGGGACACTTTCCTGCGGCTAAAGAGATTCTACTGGCGGTGTGGGGAAGTGGATGAGGCGGAAAAGCAGCTCTTTTAGTATGGCTACCAAAGTGTCCTAGCTCATGTGTTATGTTTCCTATGGAAACTAAAAATCCTTTACAAATCCTATCCTTCAAAGGGAGCCTATGTTTGAGAGGATTACGACTGAATTAATTTCCGTGAAAATATTTCCTGTTTAACATTTAGGTTGTCCTTCCTTTTTTCAAACATTTTCTTCCTCGTATTGTCTTCACTTTTTTCTTTCCAGTCCTAGCTACCGGCCTATTGCATTTTCCTGTTACTACTACTTTATAGACCGCTTTGCGGGCCCCACTGCGGGCGATCTCCTGGCAACTCCATCGGTTTGGGACAAGGAGGGTTTGGTGATCGGAAAATTCGAACTAATTTTGCACAGATAGTACATCCATGAACAAGAACACCAAGTACATTTAACTTAAAAACATTACTCCCTCCGTTCCAAAATACTTGTCCCTTTCAATGGAGGGAATATCTCCGTCCCAAAATACTTGTCGCTTTGGATGGAGGGAGTATATTACAAACACAAGAAAAGATAAAATACAACTAAAACCATGAAACGAAAAACTACAACTAAAAACATGAAACGAAAAACTACAACTAAAAGCATGAAAAGAAAACACCTAAATACTACTCTACTCTGCCTCCACCTCCTCCTCCTCGGGTGGGTCCTCGGGCTCCTGACCCTCCTCTAGCGCCTCGGGCTCCGGCGGTGGAAGGTGACCCGGTATCAAGGCTGCCGCCACGATGAGGTTGCGACGACCCGTGATGCCGAGCTCAGCCGCCATCATCTCCCAGAGGGAGTCAAGACGAGAGGCCACGTGCGAGAGGCCAAAGACGTAGTGGCCCGTGGTGTCCATTCAAGTACTCCGTGGAAGAGTACCGAGCCCAAGGCGTTCCATGGAGTGAGATGTATCCGTAAATAAATCTTGGGCCATGTTGAATAGGAGGGTATCCTTCACGCGCGGCGGCGAGGGGGACTCCAGCCGCGGTCGCTTACCGGTGGTCGGGTCCCTCGGCGGGCTCGGTGGCGAAGGGTTGCTCGAGCTCGAAAGCATTTGCTGTATACTAGCCGCGGATAGGTTTTGTGGAGAGAAGAGAGGATGTTGGAACGGTTGTGCGGAAAAGACGATGGCGCGGGTGACCATCTTATACTCCCTCCGTCCCAAGTGAACTCTATTTTTAGGATTCAAACCGCACATTAGTCAACACATAAAATTACCCTAACACCCTTCATCAATACATATCCTCCCACTTTCCATTCAATGCCAGCAAGTTGCTACGGCAACAAAGGACAGTAGCTGAAAATGTGCAGAGCACACAACTGACATGACCATACAGTGAAAGTAAAGTTGAGCTGGGACAAAAAAAATTGGTTGGAAATAATCTTCAGCTGGGACAGAGGTACTAGCATTGTAGCAGTGGTCAGGGGAGGGGACGCGTCAAATTTAATTAAAAGGACGCGCATGCACTGCGCGTGTTACTCGCCTCGGTTACTAGCGCGCACGGTCGCCCTGTGCACCCGGTCGCATCAGTTTCGCAAAAAGATTTCATGTTTCATATTTCGGGTCTCCGTGCTGTTATACCTTAAATCGAATACTACGTACTCCCTCCAACCCCAAATGTATGAAGATTTTAGAACTAGTTCTAACATTTTTGTTAGAACTATATTTTTAGAACTATATTGTTCAAACATATAGAAATACTTCCTATATTTTTCTAACATTTTTGTCATCCTTTCTTTTATTTTCTGGACTTCATTGTCTCCACTTTTCTTTCCAGTCTTCGCTACCGGCCTGTTGCGTTTTCCAGTAGTACTACTACTTTACAGACTGCTTTGGAGTTCAGTGTCTCCACTTTTCTTTCAAGTCATCGCTACCGCCTGTTGCGTTTTCCAGTAGTATGCACGCGTCTCATCGTGTTCTCAGCGCGTACTAAAGACACACGTCACACGCCATCCTCTTCTCCCCTCACCCACCACACACACCACGCGTTCACATCCTCTGCAGTAACTTCCCACACACCACCATCCCTCTTCTCCGCGCGTACTAAAAATCATTGGGCGTCTCATCGTCTTCTATGCGCGTACTAATAAAGAGTAGTAAGACGACACACCATCCTCTACTCCGCCACACACACCATCCTCTTCTCCGCGCGTACTCTTCCTCTCCGTCACGCGCACCCTCATTGGTTCCCTTTGAAGCCCATGGAGTTCCCCTTGCCACATGATATTGCGGTCCTGATCGCGGGGTGGGTTGCCGCAACCTACAACCAGCCCATGGACGACCTCTCCAGTCTGCGCGCCACCTGCAAGGCCATGCACGCGGCGTGCCGTGATCCCGCCGTGGGCAGACACGTGGCACTGGAGCGGGAGAGCAGCTGGGAGTGGTTCCAACGGCACGGGAACGGGAGCTACGACGCCCTCGTGGGGCGCCTGGCCAACGTGGGCAACCCTCATGCGTGCTACGTCACCAGGTTCGACCTCGTCTTCAACTACGGCCGTGTGCAGGCGCAGCGGGGCACCCAGTTCCTTGCCTGGGCGGCCGCGAACGGCCACAAGGTGGCGGCCTACGTCCTCGCCATGCTCCGCTATGACACCGACCCCAGGGACCGCGACGCCCTCGAGAATATCCGGCAGGTCAAAGGTGAGGCCCACGTCGGCGACAATGCGGCCGGCTCCATTGCGATGAAGAGGACCAACACGGAGTGCTGCCGGTGTCGGAATCAAGCCATGCAGAGGCTCGACATTTTGGTAACCTGGAGGTTACTACATAGTCCTCCTCCAGGACCATCGTCGGTGGTGCTGCCCGACATTGACGATGACGTTTGCCGCTGCCCAACAGGGGGGAACCAGGGGCCTGCCCGCTGCGGCCGGCGAGGGTGGTACGAGTGGACCGTCTTTTGTATTGAGAACTGTAGGATTGAGCGCGAGTATGACCTGTTCTGCCATAACGTGTTGTACTCTATGGGTTATATTCCCTCCATTCCCTTTTGGATGTGCTACCCCTAGTTCTCCCAACGCCAATGAAAAGTGAACAAAGGAGTATATAAAATAGACTTGTATAAGGCATGTTGATGTGTTTCTCCTATATATGCATGCTCGTCTCTGATGAATGTTGCACTTGTTGTGTTTCCCTTATGCGCGCTCGTCTTTTGCTTAGCCCCGTTTGCATCAAAGGAAACTCACGGGGCAGTTTAAAGGAATGGATTCCTCCGGAAGTGACACATGTCCTTTAAAAAATCTAGGTTCTATAAATTTTGGCTTCACTAATAATAAAGTTGTATAAATTGCTACTTTTATACAGGTTCGTAATTAAGTTCTACTAGATATAAACACAGTGATATAAACAAGGATTAAAATAAAGCATACGCATAAAATCTCTTCAACCAGCAACACAATGACATAAACAAGGATTAAATACTAGATATAAACATCGACGGAAACAAATAATAGTGTTCAACGTACCATTCCAGGCAACAAACCAATTAATTTGATAGTACTAGCTCTTACGTAATCAAAAAACACAAAATAAACTAATCAGCACATCTAGTCCGCGCCACATCTCTTCAAGCAGCACCTTCAGTCCGTCAGCTAGCTCCATGCATCGTCCTGCACCACCACCTTGCTTGGGTCTACCTCCATGCATCCTGCATCACGACAACCTTGCTTGGACCACTGTCATTGTTTTCAGCAGCGATTAGTTTATGGCATCATCAAATCTGGAGTAATTTTTCTAGATCATTTGGGGCCAAAAAAATAGTTAACACGCTACATATGAGGAGAAACATTAGGATATTATATGCTACCTGCGCCGTGGACAACACATCTGACGCTTCATTATTCTGGTCGCCAGGATCAATCTGCCCCAAGTCATCTAGGGCAGCAGGCGGAGGACCTTGATCATCAGGATAAGGACCAGGCAAGACTGGTCCGTGGTAAGGGTGGGGGTTGCAATTGAAAGGCGGAGGGTCCTCCTCATCACCCGGAAGGTGGTCCACAAAATCAAGGCCTAGGACGTAAACTGGTACAGTCCATGAACGTCCTTCCCTGCCGACTTTGTTGCCTCTCCTGAGAACAAGGCTTCGAGGGATGTCAAGTGGATTATCCACCATCACCAGCAGAATGACCCTAGTCGGGTTTGGATCATTTTCATCCCAATGAAGCAACTGGCCAAAACTGGAGCAGGTTTGTTCAATTAACCTTCGCTCCTTTAGATCCAGAGGATAATCAAGTAGCAAAATCCAACACCTTCTAGTAAACTGAGCACGACGCATATTAAGACTTGCCTCATCATGTTTTTCAAATTTGAACTCCTGATTCCCGACCACGTGGGGATTTGCTAGGACCAAAGCATCTCTCTCCAGTTTATTTCTTAACTTGTAGTACATGCCAATCCCATGGGGATGTGCACCGTAAGTAACTACGTGCATTCTTGCCTGATCTTGGATGTACACTGCTATCTGGTCCATAAATTCATTACGCTGGGCAGGAGTTAGTACCTCATTTGTGACCGCAACCGCATATTCCCCATTTTTCTTTGCGATTTCGCCAGATATGTGGCACACACTTCTGGTCCTTCTCAGAGGACCACCATCTTCTGGGATCATCAGCCGCGGACAAAACCGACGTGGGTCGATGGAGATGTTTGCCATTAATGAGAGACGAGCGACGAAGAAACAAATCTGCCTGAGAGAAACAAAGGGTGTACTACTAGTATTTGGAGGTTGCGGTTTCTTGGGAGTCTCCGGAGTACTCCTATATTATAAAGAGAAACAACATGGAAACGGCGCACATCCCCTGCAGTACTGCAGGTGCAGTAGCAGGGGCTGACATGTGGGCCCCACACCTCATAGGACCCACATGTCAGCCCCTGCTACTGCACTTGCAGTACTGTAGGGTATGCCACGACATTGTAATGATGACACCGCGTATAGGGGTAACTTTCAGCCTGTTCCAGTCCGTGCAATAATAACATCACGAGTCTCACGACTGTTCAGATTTTTGCAGGAAAACAACATGACAAAACGTGAAAAGAAAAAATGTCAAAAAAAAGAAGAGAAACACAACATCACGATTGGAGATGTTTTTCGATTCACGCACGAAGTGGGTTAAAGGTTAAAACTTGGCACCGTTAAAGGAGATAAAATGAGAATTTTTCGATAATACATTAGACACATTGTTCATGAACATAAAAGACATATTACATTAACATACTACCAACACATATATTACAAACAAGAGTAAAGAAAACATGGACGAAAAACACGTAGAAACAAGAACAAAACTGCTCCTAATCCTATTCTACTCGTAGGCCTCGTCCACCTCCACTGCCGCGCGCGCTGCGGCCGTCGCATCCTCCGGCGGCTCCGCCTCCGCCTCCGACGGCGGCGGCGACTCCTCTTCCGTCTCCACACCGAGCTTACAGGCCAAGCTGTGCAGAATCTCCCAGCGGCCCTATACCGCAGCAACCTCCGCGATCGTCTCGTGGAGGGCGTCGAGACGGGTGGCTACAAAGCTTAACCCGAACAAGTAGTAGCCGGTGGAGTCCATGCTGGGGAGCTGGGGAAGCCTCCCAAGAACCAGACGGCGACAGATGAGAGATCTATTGTTAAATACATCCCGCGACATTGTGTCCGGCGCTCTTGCATGTTCGACGGCGGAGGACACGTCTTCTTCGACATCTTTAATTCGGCGCGTTAATTCATCGATGCGGGCGGTAAAGAGGCGTACAGTCTCCTGTAACCAGTCGGGCTGAGGAGATGCGGGCGCCGCCATCAGTTCCACCGGCATTGCCGGCGGCGATGGAAACGGAGAAGGAGGTTCGGAGGACGTCGATGGCCTAGAGCGCTTCGGCGCGGGGCTACCCATTTGTGTGGTGACGGAGGTGCAGAGAAAGAGCGAGAGGTGGTCGACGGTGACGGGGGGAGAAGTTTGGAGGCTAGGATCTAAGGAGTGGTGTGGCGAAGAAGCAAGAGAACGGTGAGCCTTTATAGCGGGTCGTCGTCTAATAGCGGGCGTGTGGAGATGATCAGACGCTAGAGGATACCGCGATTAATTATGAACCGGTCGGTGGCCCCACTTTCCTTGAAATTGCAGTTTGCATCCTCTCGGTCCCAACGGCTCGACGCGTCCCATCGGCTTCAGTGGCAGTTTTTTAGGAGTACTTTCACACGCAAAGGGCCCAACGTATATAATTCACATCAACATGTACATGATCGAGGGTCATCTTTCATGACATGTTCACATGCTATATATACGCCCCAAACAAGATCATCGAGCCTCAAACAATAATATATATATATATATATTATTGGATGACTATATATATATCTCTCAACAAAAAGAGAAAATTAACTCTTGTTTGCATCCTCTCGGGTATCGCAACTGCGCTCGACGAGGGCGATGGGAGTTCTGGTAATGATGACACCGCATATAGGGGCATAGGGCCAGTTGTAATATGTACATCCGGCCGGTTCCAGCCGTTGCATCACAAAACAAGAAAAGAAAAACATTAAAAACAAGAAGAGAAAAACAACATCAGAACTGGATTAATCGGCGTCAATCGATTTCCTGTTTTGCAGTTTGGTTCTCCACAGTCGGATGGACAGAGTCCTCCAGATTAAAGGAATATGAACTGGTCGGTGGCCCCGGTTTACTCCAAACCGCGGTTTGCATCCTCTCGGTCCCAACGGCTCGACGCGTCCTATCAGCATAAGAGAAAATTAACACGTGTATGCCACACGTCCGACTCCGAGCATTAATGCTTTGTCGTGATCATGTATGATGGTCGGACATGCATGCATGCTTTTGAAACATAGCCAGCAAGGTCTCCATCATGTTTCATGCATGATTGATCACTTGTTGATGAGGATTTGTGATGTTGATTTTCTTGTTTCATGATGACATTTCTCTTGTTTTGTAATGCTCTATGTTACTGAACTCAATGTTGTTCATCTATTCCATATGTTATTTTCTTCTCTGTCTGTTGTCTAACGAACTACGTACTCCGTATTCGTGTTCTATTTGTAACATGCATGAGCAAGAACTCGATCCACGATCATGTTAAATGGATGGTGTTATACAAGTGTTTTCTCTTTTTGTTGAAAAAACAGTCATGTTTATTTTTTGTATATTATTAATTATATACATTAGTAAAATAAAGAATTAATATATAAATAAATATTATCATATGAAATATCAAAATGGATGGTCCAATCCAACCTACAAAACAAAAACTTTTTGATCGTCCGGTACATCCAATGAAACATCAACTAGCATGGATCGAGATCCAGTATACAAAAACATGGATGATCCTATCGAATCCAAC
The DNA here is from genome assembly GCA_036927565.1 of Tuctoria greenei. Classification (NCBI taxonomy): domain Eukaryota; kingdom Viridiplantae; phylum Streptophyta; class Magnoliopsida; order Poales; family Poaceae; genus Tuctoria; species Tuctoria greenei. Next base: position 35,801,061 of record JAYESD010000004.1, read on the forward strand.
TTTGACAACAAAAAAACGCACGTACGCAACGGTCGTTCATTAACAGATAATACAAATATATTGAACCGATAGTTCATTAAATAACAGACAGGAAACAAAATAACAGATGGAACAAAGGAACAATGACATTAAGTTCATTAAGATAAAAAAATACTACAAAACAAGAAAAACAACATCATGAAATAAGAAAACCAACATCACAGCCCCTTTCTTCCTCCTCGCGCGCGGCGCCGCCATGGCAGAGCTTGCCGGAGATCTCGCTGCTGGTCTTTCCAGTGCGCCAAGCTTTGCCAATATTGCCGCTTTGGAGTTTTTCACCACGCGGAGCACGTCAGTGTTGCCCCCGGGGCTTGCCGACGGCTGGAAACGACTTGGTTTCTCCTCTAAAAGCTTTCTTGTGCCTTGAGGATCATGAAGCAGGACTAGGAAATTAAGGAGAAAAATGGCTGGAAACTAGGAGCTCGACGGTGAATCGCGGCTTTCTCACAGGCGGCGACCAAAACTTGGCTATCTCGATCGGACATCACGCGTCGATGGTTTTCAAATCTTTTCGATCCGGAGTGTTCGCAGGGAGATAGGTAAACTGTCCCCTAACTATGGTCAAGAATTATTAGATGTATAAAATGAATTAAATCCATGACCTAGAGACATAGGTTAAACTATCATCGGGGAAACTGGCAATAAAGACGCTACAAGGCATGGCATGGCTTGAAACTTGGTGAGCATGCTTAAGGCGTGATAACACACCTTTCCCTTATAGAAGTTGGGGCCTGTAGAGGCTTCCTCCGGCTTGTCGATGGTGGAGTAGGGGCAGGTCTCGGCAGCTTCACCCGCGGTCATCGAGAAACTGCGAAATACCGCCCAACCGGTTGAGGAAACACCGAAACAAAAGGTTGAAAAGGTGTGCAAGCAAGTTGTGAAAAACTTTGCCAAAGGACTCCCGATCGATCCTTGCCTAGTTGGCAAGCTATCATTGGTGTTCCAAGGTGAGGTCGGCGGCGTGTGTGCGGGGCAGAAAACGCGAAAGAGAAGAGAGGAACCGAGCTAGCTAGAGTTGTACTAATTCCTCTTTTTGATGATGTACTAATTCCTCTTTTTGAAGTTGGAAATTGTCTAGAGTTGTAGGCTCCTTGATCATGCATGTTTGGGGCGTAGCATACATCGGCATGGCCTCATACTCTGACGATATCCATCATCGAAATGAGAAATTAAACACGTATTAATTGGTTGAACATGTTTGGGATGCTTGCAAGTTAGACATAGAAAAGACATCAGTCACATTTGACAAAATTAACATGCATACCTCAAACAAGACGATCTTTCAACAAAAAGAGAAAACACACATATAAGCGGGCGTGTGGAGATGATCGGACGCTAGAGGAAACCGAGCTTATGAACTGGTCGGTGGCCCCGTTTACTACAAACCGCGGTTTGCATCCTCTCGGTCCCAACGGCTCGACGGGTCCCATCGGCATAAGAGAAAATTAACACGTGTACACCACACGTCCGACTATCCGAGCATTAATGCTTTGTCGTGATCATGTATGATGGTCGGACATGCATGCATGCTTTTGAAAGAGAGCCATCGAGGTCTCCATCATGTTTCATGCATGATTGATCACTTGTTGATGAGGATTTGTGATGTTGATTTTCTTGTTTCATGATGACATTTCTCTTGTTTTGTAATGTTCTATGTTACTAAACTCAATGTTGTTCGTCTATTCCATATGTATTTTTCTTCTCTGTCTGGTGTTTAATGAAATACGTACTCCGTATTTGTGTTCTATGTGTAACATGCATGTGCAAGACCTCGATCCACGATCATGTTAAATTGATGGTGTTATACAAGTATTTTCTCTTTTTGTTGAAAAAATGATCTTCATATTTATTATTTTTATATTATTAATATACATTAGTAAAATAAAGAATTAATATATAAATAAATATTATCATATGAAATATCAACATGGATGGTCCAATCCAACCTACGAAACAAAAACTTTTTGATCGTCCAGTACATCCAATGAAACATCAACTAGCATGGATCGAGATCCAGTATACAAAAACATGGATGATCCTATCAAATCCAACTTTGACAGCAAAAAAACACACGTACGCGAAGGTCGTTCATTAACAGAGAATACAAATATAAAGAACCGATAGTTCATTAAGTAACAGACAGAAAACAAAATAACAGATGGAACAGAGGAACAATGACATTGAGTTCATTAACATAAATCCACACTACAAAACAAGAAAAACAACATCACGAAACAAGAAAACCAATATCACAGACCCTTTCTTCCTCCTCGCGCCGAGGGCGCGCGTGCGGCACTGCTGTGGCGGGGCTCGCCGGAGATCTCGCCGCTGGCCTTTCCAGTGTGCCAAGCTTCGCCAATCTTGCTGCTTCGGGGTTTTTCACCACGCGGGGCACGTCGGTGTTGCCCCCAGGGCTTGCTGACGGCTGGAAATGGCGGTGCGATGGCGGCGGCGGTGGCCACAGCTCCAGCAGGGTAGAACTCCCTTATCTCTAGCTCAAATGACTTGGTTTCTCCTCCAAAAGCTTTCTTGAGCCTTGAGCATCATGAACCAGGACTAGGAAATTAAGGAGAGAAACGGGTGGAAACTAGGAGCTCGACGGTGAATCGCGGCTTTCTCACAGGCGGCGACCAAAACTCGGCTATCTCGATCGGTCATCACTCGTCGATGGTTTTCAAATCATTTCGATCCGGAGTGTTCGAAGGGAGATAGGTAAATTGTCCCCTAACTATGGTCAAGAATTATTAGATGTATAAAATGAATTAAATCCATGACCTAGAGACATAGGTATGAACTATCATCGGGGAAACTGGCAATAAAGACGCTACAAGGCATGGCATGGCTTAAAACTTGGTGAGCATGCTTAAGGCGCGATAACACACCTTTCCCTTATAGAAGTCGGGGCCTGTAGAGGCTTCCTCCGGCTTGTCGATGGTGGAGTAGGGGCGGGTCTAGGCAGCTTCACCCGCGGTCGTCGGGAAACTGCGAAATACCGCCCAACATGTTGAGGAAACACCGAAACAAAAGGTTGAGAAGGTGTGCAAGCAAGTTGTGAACAACTTTGCTAAAGGACTCCCGATCGATCCTTGCTTAGTTGGCAAGCTATCATTGGAGTTCCAAGGTGAGGTCGGCGGCGCGCGAGCGGGGCAGAAAACACGAAAGAGAAGAGAGGAACCGAGCTAGCTAGAGTTGTACTAATTCCTCTTTTTGATGATCTACTAATTCCTCTTTTTGAAGTTGGATATCATCTAGAGTTGTAGGCTCCTTGATCACGCATGTTGCGGGCGTAGCATACATCAGCAAGGCCTCATACTCTGACGATATCCATCATCAAAACGAGAAATTAAACAAGTATTAATTGGTTGAACATGTTTGGGGTGCTTGCAAGTTAGACATAGAAAATACCTCAGTCACGTTTGACAAAATTAACATGCATACCTCAAACAAGACGATCTTTCAACAAAAAGAGAAAACACACGTATAAGCGGGCGTGTGGAGATGATCGGACGCTAGAGGAAACCGCACTTATGAACTGGTCGGTGGCCCCGGTTTACTCCAAACCGCAGTTTGCATCCTCTCGGTCCCAACGGCTCGACGCGTCCCATCGGCATAATAGAAAATTAACACGTGTACGCCACACGTCCGACTATTGGAGCATTAATGCTTTGTCGTGATCATGTATGATGGCCGGACATGCATGCATGCTTTTGAAAGGGAGCCAACAAGGTCTCCAGCATGTTTCATGCATTATTGATCACTTATTGATGAGGATTTGTGATGTTGATTTTCTTGTTTCATGATGACATTTCTCTTGTTTTATAATATTCTATGTTACTGAACTCAATGTTGTTCGTCTATTCCATATGTTATTTTCTTCTCTGTCTGTTGTTTAATGAACTACGTACTCCGTATTTGTGTTCTATGTGTAACATACATGTGCAAGACCTCGATCCACGATCATGTTAAATTGATGGTGTTATACAAGTATTTTCTCTTTTTGTTGAAAAAACGATCGTCATATTTATTATTTGTATATTATTAATATACATTAGTTAAATAAAGAATTAATATATAAATAAATATTATCATATGAAATATCAACATGGATGGTCCAATCCAACCTACAAAACAAAAACTTTTTGATCGTCCAGTACATCCAATGAAACATCAAATAGCATGGATCGAGATCCAGTATACAAAAACATGGATGATCCTATCGAAGACAACTTTGACAACAAAAAAACGCACGTACGCGATGGTCGTTCATTAACAGAGAATACAAATATATAGAACCAATAGTTCATTAAGTAACAGACAGAAAACAAAATAACAGATGGAACAGAGGAACAATGAAATTGAGTTCATTAACATAAAACAATACTACAAAACAAGAAAAACAACATCACGAAACAAGAAAACCAACATCACAGACCCTTTCTTCCTCCTCGCGCTGAGGGCGCGCGCGCGGCGCCGCTGTGGGGGGCTCACCAGAGATCTCGCCGCTGGCCTTTCTAGTGCGCAAGGCTTCACCAATCTTGCCACTTGGGGATTTTTCACCACGCGGAGCACGTCGGTGTTGCCCCCGGGGCTTGCCGATGGCTGGAAATGGCGGTGCGATGGCGGCGGCAGTGGCCACGGCTCTGGCAGGGTAGAACTCCCTTATATCTAGCTAAAATGACTTGGTTTCTCCTCCAAAAGTTTTCTTGTGCCTTGAGGATCATGAAACAAGACTAGGAAATTAAGGAGAAAAACAGCTGGAAACTAGGAGCTCGACGGTGAATCGTGGCTTTCTCACAGGCGGCGACCAAAACTCGGCTATCTCGATCGGTCATCACTCGTCGATGGTTTTCAAATCTTTTCAATCCGAAGTGTTCGCAGGGAGATAGGTAAACTATCCCCTAACTATGGTCAAGAATTATTAGATGCATAAAATGAATTAAATCAATGACCTAGAGACATAGGTATGAACTATCATCGGGGAAACTGGCAATAAAGACGCTACAAGGCATGGCATGGCTTGAAACTTGGTGAGCATGCTTAAGGCGTGATAACACACCTTTCCCTTATAGAAGTCAGGGCCTGTAGAGGCTTCCTCCGGCTTGTCGACAGTGGAGTAGGGGCGGGTCTCGGCAGCTTCACCCGCGGTCGTTGGGAAACTGCGAAATACCGCCCAACCGGTTGAGTAAACACCGAAACAAAAAGTTGAGAAGGTTCGCAAGCAAGTTGTGAACAACTTTGCTAAAGCACTCCTGATCGATCCTTGCCTAGTTGGCAAGTTATCATTAGAGTTCCAAGGTGAGGTCGGCGGCTCGCGAGCAGGGCAGAAAATGCAAAAGAGAAGGGAGGAACCGAGCTAGCTAGAGTTGTACTAATTCCTCTTTTTGATGTGTACTAATTCCTCTTTTTGAAGTTGGATATCATCTAGAGTTGTAGGCTCCCTGATCATGCATGTTTGGGGCATAGCATACATTGGCAAGGCCTCATACTCTGACGATATCCGTCATGAAAATGAGAAATTAAACACGTATTAATTGGTTGAACATGTTTGGGGTGCATGCAAGTTAGACATAGAAAAGACCTCAGTCACGTATGACAAAATTAACATGCATACCTCAAACAAGACGATCTTTCAACAAAAAGAGAAAACACACGTATAAGCGGGTTTTTGGAGATGATCGGACGCTAGAGGAAACCGCGCTTATGAACTGGTCGGTGGCCCCGGTTTACTCCAAACTGCGGTTTGCATCCTCTCGGTCCCAATGGGTCGACGCGTCCCATCGACATAAGAGAAAATTAACACGTGTACGCCACATGTCCGACTATCCGAGCATTAATGCTTTGTCGTGATCATGTATGATGGTCGGACATGCATGCATGCTTTTGAAAGAGAGCCAGCAAGGTCTCCATCATGTTTCATGCATGATTCATCACTTGTTGATGAGGATTTGTGATGTTGATTTTCTTGTTTCATGATGACATTTCTCTTGTTTTGTAATGTTCTATGTTACTCAACTCAATGTTGTTCGTCTATTCCATATGTTATTTTCTTCTCTGTCTATCTTCTAATGGACTACGTACTCCGTATTTGTGTTCTATGTGTAACATGCATGTGCAAGACCTCGATCCACGATCATGTCAAATTGATCGTGTTATACAAGTATTTTCACTTTTTGTTGAAACAATGATCATCATATTTATTAATTGTATATTATTAATATAAATTAGTAAAATAAAGAAATAATATATAAATAAATATTATCATATGAAAGATCAACATGGATAGTCCAATCTAACCTACGAAACAAAAAAATTTTGATCGTCCAGTACATTCAATGAAACATCAACTAGCATGGATCGAGATCCAGTATACAAAAACATGGATGATCCTATCGAATCCAACTTTGACAACAAAAAAACGCACGTACGCGACGGTCGTTCACTAACAGAGAATAAAAATATATAAAACCAATAGTTCATTAAATAATAGACAGAAAACAAAATAACAGATGGAACAGAGGAACAATGACATTGAGTTCATTAACATAAAACAATACTACAAAACAAGAAAAACAACATCACGAAGCAAGAAAACCAACATCACACACCCTTTCTTCTTCCTCGCAACGAGGGCGCGCGCGCGGCGCCACCGTGGCCGGGCTCGCCGGAGATCTCGCCTATGGCCTTTCCAGTGCGCCAAGCTTCACCAATCTTGCCGCTTGGGGGTTTTTCACCGCGCAGAGCACGTCGGTGTTGCCCCCGGGGCTTGCCGACATCTGGAAACGGCGATGCGATGGCGGCGGCGGTGGCCACAGCTCCGGCAGGGTAGAACTCCCTTATCTCTAGCTCAAACGACTTGGTGTCTCCTCCAAAAGCTTTCTTGTGCCTTGAGGATCATGAACTAGGAATGGGAAATTAAGGAGAAAAACAGCTGGAAACTAGGAGCTCGATGGTGAATCACAGCTTTCTCACAGACGGCGACCAAAACTCGGCTATCTCGATCGGTCATCACTCGTCGATGGTTTTCAAATCTTTTCGATCCAGAGTGTTCGAAGGGAGATAGGTAAAATATCCCCTAACTATGGTCAAGAATTATTAGATGTATAAAATGAATTAAATCCATGACCTAGAGACATAGGTATGAACTATCATCGGGGAAACTGGCAATAAAGACGCTACAAGGCATGGCATGGCTTGAAACTTGGTGAGCATGCTTAAGGCGCGATAACACACCATTCCCTTATAGAAGTCGGGGCCTGTAGAGGCTTCCTCCGGCTTGTCGACAGTGGAGTAGGGGTGGGTCTCGGCAGATTCACCCGCGGTCGTTGGGAAACTGCGAAATACCGCCCAACCGATTGAGGAAACACCGAAACAAAAGGTTGAAAAGGTGTGCAAGCAAGTTGTGAACAACTTTGCTAAAGGACTCCCGATCGATCCTTGCCTAGTTGGAAAGCTATCATTGGAGTTCCAAGGTGAGGTCGGCAGCGCGCGAGCAGGGCAGGAAACACGAAAGAGAAGAGAGGAACCGAGCTAGCTAGAGTTGTACTAATTCCTCTTTTTGATGTGCACTAAATCCTCTTTTTGAAGTTGGATATTGTCTAGAGTTGTAGGCTCCTTGATCATGCATGTTTGGGGCGTAGCATACATTGGCAAGGCCTCATACTCTGACGATATCCATCATCAAAACGAGAAATTAAACACGTATTAATTGGTTGAACATGTTTGGGGTGCATGGAAGTTAGACATAGAAAAGACCTCAGTCACGTTTGACAAAATTAACATGCATACCTCAAACAAGACGATCTTTCAACAAAAAGAGAAAAGACACGTATAAGCGGGCGTGTGGAGATGATCGGACGCTAGAGGAAATCGCGCTTATGAACTGGTCGGTGGCCCTGGTTTACTCCAAACCGTGGTTTGCATCCTCTCGGTCCCAACAGCTCGACGCGTCCCATCGGCATAAGAGAAAATTAACACGTGTACGCCACACGTCCGACTATTTGAGCATTAATGCTTTGTCGTGATCATGTATGATGGTCGGACATGCATGCATGCCTTTGAAAGAGAGCCAGCGAGGTATCCATCATGTTTCATGCATGATTGATCACTTGTTGATGAGGATTTGTGATGTTGATTTTCTTGTTTCATGATGACATTTCTCTTGTTTTGTAATGTTCTATGTTACTGTACTCAATGTTGTTCGTCTATTTCATGTGTTATTTTCTTCTGTGTCCGTTGTCTAATAAACTACGTACTCCGTATTTGTGTTCTTTGTATAACATGCATGTGCAAGACCTCGATCCACGATCATGCTAAATTGATTGTGTTATACAAGTATTTTCTCTTTTTGTTGAAAAAACGATCGTCATATTTATTATTTGTATCTTATTAATATACATTAGTAAAATAAAGAATTAATATATAAATAAATATTATCATATGAAATATCAACATGGATGGTCCAATCCAACCTACGAAACAAAAACTTTTTGATCGTCCAGTACATCCAATGAAACATCAACTAGCATGGATCGAGATCCAGTATACAAAAACATGGATGATCCTATCGAATCCAACTTTGACAACAAAAAAACGCACGTACGCGATGGTCGCTCATTAACAGATAATACAAATATATAGAACCAATAGTTCATTAAATAACAGACAGAAAACAAAATAACAGATGGAACAGAGGAACAATGACATTGAGTTCATTAACATAAAACAATACTACAAAACAAGAAAAACAATATCACGAAACAAGAAAACCAACATCATAGACCCTTTCTTCCTCCTCGCACCGAGGGAGCGCGCGTGGCGCCGTCGTGGTGGGGCTCGCCGGAGATCTCTCCGCTGGACTTTCCAGTGCGCCAAGCTTCCCCAATCTTGCCGCTTGGGGGTTTTTCACCACGCGGAGCACGTCGGTGTTGCCCCTGGGGCTTGCCGACAGCTGGAAACAGCGGTGCGATGGCGGCAGCGGTGGCCACAGCTTCGCAGGGTAGAACTCCCTTATCTCTAGCTCAAGCGACTTGGTTTCTCCTCCAAAAGCTTTCTTGTGCCTTGAGGATCATGAACCAGGACTAGGAAATTAAGGAGAAAAACGGCTGGAAACTAGGAGCTCGATGGTTAATCGCGGCTTTCTCACAGGCGGCGACCAAAACTTGGCTATCTCGATCGGTCATCATTCATCGATGGTTTTCAAATCTTTTTGATCCGGAGTGTTCGCAGGGAGATAGGTAAACTATCCCCTAACAATGGTCAAGAATTATTAGATGTATCAAATGAATTAAATCCATGACCTAGAGACATAGGTATGAACTATCATCGGGGAAACTGGCAATAAAGACGCTACAAGGCATGGCATGGCTTGAAACTTGGTGAGCATGCTTAAGGCGCGATAACACACCTTTCCCTTATAGAAGTCAGAGCCTGTAGAGGCTTCCTCCGGCTTGTCAACAGTGGAGTAGGGGCGGGTCTCGGTAGATTCACCCGCAGTCATCGGGAAACTGCGAAATACCGCCCAACAGGTTGAGGAAACACTGAAACAAAAGGTTGAGAAGGTGCGCAAGCAAGTTGTGAACAACTTTGCTAAAGGACTCCCGATTGATCCTTGCCTAGTTGGCAAGCTATCATTGGAGTTCCAAGGTGAGGTCGGCGGCGCGCGAGCGGGGCAAAAAACGCGAAAGAGAAGAGAGGAACCGAGCTAGCTAGAGTTGTACTAGTTCCTCTTTTTGATGATGTACTAATTGCTCTTTTTGAAGTTGTATATCGTCTAGAGTTGTAGGCTCCTTGATCATGCATGTTTGGGGTGTAGCATACATCGGCAAGGCCTCATACTCTAACGGTATCCATCATCAAAATGAGAAATTAAACACGTATTAATTATTTTAACATGTTTGCGGTGCATGCAAGTTAGACATAGAAAAGACCCCAGTCACGTTTGACAAAATTAACATGCATACCTCAAACAAGAAGATCTTTCAACAAAAAGAGAAAACACACGTATAAGCGGGCGTGTGGAGATGATCGAACGCTAGAGGAAACCGCGCTTGTGAACTGGTCGATGGCCCCAGTTTACTCCAAACCGCGGTTTGCATCCTCTCGGTCCCAACGGCTCGACGCGTCCCATCGGCGTAAGAGAAAATTAACACATGTACGCCACACGTCTGACTATCCGAGCATTAATGCTTTGTCGTGATGATGTATGATGGTCGGACATGCATGCATGCTTTTGAAAGAGAGCCAGCGAGGTCTCCATCATGTTTCATGCATGATTGATCACTTGTTGATGAGGATTTGTGATGTTGATTTTCTTGTTTCATGATGACATTTCTCTTGTTTTGTCACGTTCTATATTACTGAACTCAATGTCGTTCGTCTATTCCATATGTTATTTTCTTCTCTGTCTGTTGTCTAATGAACTACGTACTCCGTATCTATGTTCTATGTGTAACATGTGTGTGCAAGACCTCGATCGACGATCATGTTAAATTGATGCTGTTATACAAGTGTTTTCTCTTTTTGTTGAAAAATGATCGTCATGTTTATTATTTGTATATTATTAATTAATATACATTAGTAAAATAAATAATTAATATATAAATAAATATTATCATATGAAATATCAACATGGATGGTCCAATCCAACCTACGAAACAAAAACTTTTTGATCGTCCAATACATCCAATGAAACATCAACTAGCATGGATCAAGATCCAGTACACAAGAACATGGATGATCCTATCCAGGGCCAGCCCTGGGGCAGTGCCCAACGGGCGACTGCCCCGGGCCCTCGAAAATTAAGGGCCCCATTTAGATTTAAGTTATATATATTGCGAAGCTTAAATTTATACAAAAGAATGTGATTTAACTAGTATTCAATCAATGATTAATAAACTAATAATAACAGTCAGAAGGATAGTGAATTTGACTTTTAGATTTGACCCAACCAACTATTCCAACTTAGAATCAAGAGTGTTCCCGACAATACCTATGGTCATGCAGAGTCAGAGGCCAACCACTCCATGCTATCGGCTCACGTAGTCTCTTGAATTAAGCGTCGATAACTCGAATATGAAATCCTATTCTTATCTGTCGGTTGTCGCAACCGTGATGTAGAGGACTTCCGAAGGCTCCAGGTTTGCATGCCAACACTTAATAGCTTATGTCTTCTAAACGCATAATTTCACCTGTTATTTTTTATGCATTGATCAATCTATGTATACTCCTAGCTACCTTATTTTCTCATATTTTTTCTCTCATCTAAGGTTGTACTAACTGAACTTTATTAAGTGATAGTTTAACTCTTATACATAATTTCAGTTAGATACTCAAAGTAGTTTTATTTTATATCATTAGATAAGTTTCAATCAATTGTATTTTCAGTTCATATAAGTGTTTTTAAATTTATTTTTGTGACAAAATTAGTGAGAATGAACTTTATAAAACACTCACCCGTTCCGAAATAAGTGTTGTTTAACGTAGCTAATTTAACTTAAAATGAACTAGATTTCTTGTTCTAAATATCATTTTTTTTAGAATAGAGAGTAGTTATAATTGATAATTTTTCTTTATATTTATGATCAACTAGAGGGCTTTAATTTTTTATTCGCCCCGGGCCCCCGAAAAGTCAGGATCGGCCCTGATACTATCGAATCCAACTTTGACAACAAAAAATGCACGTACGCAATGGTCGTTGATTAACAGATAATACAAATATATAGAACCGATAGTTCATTAAATAACAGACAAAAAACAAAATAACAGATGGAACAGAGGAACAATGACATTGAGTTCATTAACATAAAACAATACTACAAAACAAGAAAAACAACATCACGAAACAAGAAAACCAACATCACACACCTTTTCTTCCTCCTCGCGCCGTGGGCGCGCGCACGGAGCCGTTGTGGCGGGGCTCGCCGGAGATCTCGCCGCTGGCCTTTCAGTGTGCCAAGTAACTGATGCGCTGCACGAGGTCTGCAGAGAGGTTAAGAAGCCGTGGTGCAGGGACGCGTGTGCGACGTTCCACATGGATACAAGAGAGACGGAAGTATCTCTGAAGATAGTCTTCCACAGTGGTTTAATTGCGCCGCACGAGGTCTACAAAGAGTTCAATGTGCGGGAAATGAACCGCTCCCTCGTCTACTCCGCACAGACCATGTATAAGGCGCGTCGTCGGTTATGTACAAGCACAGAACTTTTGCACTCCTTTCCTCTTCTTCCATCGTTCCACCTCCCAGCCCGGCGCCGACGAACCACCACATCCATGGCCAACCTTACGCCTCCTAGCCCGCCGAGGTAGACACCCTGCAAGCGGATATGCTGCAGCTCCCCCGAGAGGGTGAACGACGACCAGCGTCTCATTATGGCGCGAGAGGCGTACAACAGTACGTCTCGGGCCTTGGACGCGTTGGGTCTTGGTACCCTTCCCGAGTTTCCAGGAATGGATACCACCGACCACTACCTCTACGTCGACACGGGTGTGGTCGATCGCCTGGACATCTTGTCCGGGACGATGGCCCAGGAGCTCGGCGCCGAGGGCCGTAGTGCCCTGGTGGCGGCGACAGAGAGGAACTTCCATCGCGGTGGGGTTCCACCGCTGGTGCAGCCAGAGCCACCGGTGCAGCCGGAGCAATCGGCTCAGCCAGAGCAGCTGGCCCACTCTCCTACTGCATCGTCGCCGGAGGAGGAGGAGGAGGAGGAGGAGGAGTAGGAGGAGGAGGAGGAGGAGGAGGAGGAGGAGGAGGAGGAGGAGGAGGAGGAGGAGGAGGAGGACGACAACGACGATGATGACGATGACGACGATGATGACGACAACGATGACGACGGCGACGACGACGGCGACCACCACCACCACCACGATGACAACGACGAGGAGGAGGAGGAGGAGGAGGACCTCTTGTCGTGGTTTGAGAAGTTGGGGGAGAGGGCGGAGGAGGCGGGGCCGACAAAGTAGTTTTACGAGTTCTTGTACATATTTCTTTTGTAGTTTTAGGAGTTCTTGTACATGTTTAGCTTCAATTATGTTCTTGTACATATTTCTTGTGTTTTGTAATATATATGTGTTCATTCGTGTCAATGATTACTGGTGTGTTAGAATTTCTGGATTTCAATCAAGTGAATGTGCTCTAAGTTTAGTGATGTGTTAATCTATCACAAGTGAACCGAGCAAATTGGACAAAAACAAAAGATCTTAGGGTTTGAAGGTCGTCTCGATTTTTAATTGCAAAGCTAAAGGAGACAAACAATGACTTTAAGTGCGTCTCACATCACTTTGTGATTGATGGACATCCGATCTGTTGCCCATCGTTGTCTCCTATTTGGGTTTCTTACGTAGTGTAATTGGTTGATCATGTTTGCGGTCCGTGCATGTTAGACATAGCTAAAATTCAAACACCTCGGTCATGTTTAACAACACTAACATGCATGCATATAGTAAATACCTCTAATAGTACATGGCGATCTTTGAACAAAAAGAGAAAACACACGTATAACATCATGAAACATGATCGTGGATCGAGGTCGCACATGCATGTTGAACATAGAACAGAAATAGTATTAGACAACAGACAGAGAAGAAAAGAACCTATGGAACAGGAGCGAAGGATTAGTCCCACCACGGAAAGTTGAGGTCGGTGCACCGACGTTATAAGGCATGGTGCACAGTTGCAGTTAAAAATTCGAATGAAAGTAATGCGTGCAGGACTAGGCCCATGTTCGCTGCAAGGCATCCGCTGGCATGGATGCACGGTCACGAAGTTGGCTTAGGCATGCACGAACGGATTTTTTTTATATAATGAAAAAATTGTTTTTCCCCGCGTGTAAATTTACTCCTAAAAAACTGCCACTGAAGCCGATGGGATGCGTCGGGCCGTTGGGACCGAGAGGATGCAAACTGCTGTTTCGAGGAAAACGGGGCCACCGACAGGTTCATAATTAAGCGCAATTTCCTCTAGCGTCCGATCATCTCGACACGCCCGCTTAGACGATGACCCGCTATAAAGGCTCACCGTCCTCTTGCTTCTCTGCCGCACCACTCCTTAGATCCTAGCCTCTAAACTTCTCCCCCCGCCACCGTCGACCACCTCTCGCTCTTTCTCTGCACCTCCGTCACCACACAAATGGGTAGCGCCGCGCCGAAGCACTCTAGGCCATCGACGTCCTCCGAACCTCCTTCTCCATTTCCATCGCCACTGGCAATGCCAGTGAAACTGATGGCGGCGCCCGCATCTCCGCCCGCGGCGCCTACACTTCCTCATCCCAGTTGGGTTGAGCAGACTCTCAAACTCCCCACCGACAGCATCGACGAACTCGATCGGCGCCTTAAGGTGGCCACCGACTCCATGTCCGCCGCCGCTCATAGTGCATTAGCGCTCAACGCAGTGGCGCGGAAGGTCTTTTCTGACACAGATCGCTCGTGTCGCCGTATGGATCTTGGGACCCTTCCCCTCCACACGAGCATGGACACCGCGGGCCACTACTGCTACGGGTTGATGATTGTGGCCGGTTTTCTCAATGCCCTCCACGAGACAATCGTGGAGGTTGCTGGGGTAGAGGGCCACCTGAAGATTTTGCACCGCATCGCTGGGAAGCTTCGGACTGTTACGGAGGTTGAGGAGTATGAGGCGGCTTGGGCAGCGGCAGCATCGGAGGAGGTGGAGCAGGAGGCGTCTCTTGAGGCGGAGGTGGACGCGGCTATGGAGGCGGTGGAAACGGCGGAGGAGGAGCAGGAGGAGGCGGCAGCGGCGGCAGAGGCAGAGGCGGCAGCAGCGGTAGAGGAGGAAGAGGAGGAGGAGGCGGCACCGGCGGCGGAGGCGGAGGAGGCGGCAGTGGCGGAGGAGGAGGACGTGGTTTTCTCCCAGTAGAGTTGTATTAGGAGTAGTTTATCTATTTCGCGATCTCTGAGTAGAGTAGTATTAGGTGTAGTCTATCTTGTTCTTGTTGTCTACTACGTGTTTTCCTATTATTGGTTTGTTAATGAAATATGTTTTTATGTTCATGAACAATGTGTTCTATATATGCAGTATCGAAAAACTTCTTTTATCGAAAACATATCATATATGTTTGTAACTTGGGACCGTCTATATTTCTTGTGGCTGAATGAATGAAATCCGGTAAACATTATCCTTACAAGTAATAGAACTAACAACAAACATGATGCATAATTAACTTGATTAGGAAATTACGTCATCTAAATTGCTAACTAGTCTATCGCCTGATGCAACAGGTGCATGAAAAGTACTTTATCCGTTGTAACCAATATCCGATGACATTGTTGATATATATATCGTATGTACCTGTGATACTCGTATCACAAGAGGCTTTGGATCGACGGCCTGAAGATTAGACATCACAGGGGAAAATGTTTTTTTGTAGTAGTATATACTCTGTATATGTTATCATTTCATTGCGATGAATGTTATATATAAAATGCTGATTGTTTACCTTTTACTAGACCATGGATTTGCCGTCCTCCTTTTGTGGACTTGGGTGTTCTGTATTTGCATGTCGTTTGCATTAGCACAATGATATATTTGGCGATTCATATTTTTGTTCGTATTTTTTTGGAATGTCCCACTACAACATGATTGCTTTTACATCTCCATGAAAACAAAGATGAACGGCCGGTAGCGGTCCCACGGCGAGGCAGCAGTCTGAAGAGGTCCATCCCTCTAGCTTTAGGTAGACGTACCGGTGAAGAGTAAAACCATGTGCAGGAATCGTCACGAAACTACATGAATTTAATCACGATTGCATGCGTGCAGAGGGGCACGGTGCCAAATTTTGCACGCCCTCGAAAATTTGTTCGTTCTTCTTGGCGCGCACAATTGAAACTTCACTCCGTGCGCCCAAAATTCCAGTCCCGCCCATTTGTAGCTATCCCCGACGAATATAAATGTGTGTCTCCCTCTAATCCTGCATTGGCTTCCGTTCCCGGTACACGTGTCCTCCTCTTAGTGTTGTGTTCCAAACTTGCATTCCTAAGAAATTCCCGTGTGAGTGGTGGTGGTGACTGTGGGTACAACGTCGAGCGACCAAGTTTGACGGGCTCTACCGAACCTCTTCGTCGCCGACCCCGCCCTGCAACATCCCTGACTCCAGTTTTGTGCTACGTAAATTCTACACGATCCATGCCTTCTTTTTATAGAGCTACTCCCTCCTTATCGCTTTAGTTTTTATCCCAACAGCTGCAGCCAGTCCATTCCTAGTTGTCGTCCCAACTCCTTATATGCTCTTATGTTTGATGAATGTCTAGTATAAAATCTGATTAATGGTGCAATCGTGCAATCAACTATCCTCAATCGTTAAATCTGCATCCTACAGTCGATTCATCTTTTTATTTTACCCTAGAATCTGATTGCATTCTACTTGTTTCCATATATAAAATACACTACACCTCTGCCCCGAAATAAATGTCGCTCCAACAGTTTATGGTAGTGTATTTCTAGTATATTTCCATGTTAGGAAAGATAACTATTAAAAACCGCATGTACTATGTAATTTCTTGATTTAGAAGTAAATGATGTCAGGGTTATGTTATCAACCACTCCCAATGGTGTACTCTCATTCCTGTGTTCCAAACTTGTATTCCTAAGATTTCCAGTTCCCACGGTTTATACACGTTTTTCTTGTTTTTCTTTCTCGGATTGTACGGTTTTTTTCCTACTCCTTCATTTCTAATTCTTTCGTTCAAAACTAACATTTTCAGTTCATAGCAACCACACCGCCCAATCTAAAATACACATCCTCATGTAATCTGATGTTATCACTGTTACTTATTATATATACGCTTTACTTTAGGAACAAGACACCAAATTGTCATGTCGTTGACAAGTAATCGTGATGGGCAGCAAGCACCTGGTATAACTATAAATGTGTTTACTATCAAAATACACATATTTATAACACGTTAATTCCTTTGCATCGTATGCAGAGAATATTGCAGCACCTGATGCTCAGGAACCCCGAGATTCATCATCCCATGTTGGTACTATGAGTATAAATATGTACCGGGCTCTACTAAATATTTTAGCATTGCGATTGTAGTTTCCTAGTCCCAGTTAACAGTTAATCAGTATATGTGATGGCATGATTTATTGATGCCTACCCACGCACGATGGGCTCTCTCGCCGCCGGCCACTCCGGCACCGGCGACCACACCCTCCTGCTGCTCACTTCAGTGTCCTCCCCGACGTGTCTCCCAACACCATCGCCACATCCCATCCTTCGCGTGTCATGATGACTCTGCTGCCCGCAAACCCCTGTCGCCGCCGGTCAATCCGGCACCGGCCGGCGCCCATGCCCTGCTGGTCAGTATATGTGATGGCGTGATTTATTGATGCCTACACGTGCACGCTGGGCTCTCTCGCCGCCGCCACTCCGGCACCGGCGACCACACCCTGCTACTGCTCACTTCAGTGTCCTCAAAAACGCGTCTCCCTCGACCATTGCCACGTCCCATCCTTCGCGTGTCATGATGACCCCGCCGCCCGCAAACCCATGTCGCCGCCGGTCACTCCGGCACCGGATGGTGCCCATGCCCTGCTGGTGGTCACTTCACTGTCCTCCCCGACGCGTCTCCCTCCATCTCCACGTCCCATCGTTCGCGTGCCATGATGACCCCGCCGCCCGCAAACCCCTGGCTATTACGGCGTACATACATGCTATGCCCCATATGACATGGCATAGCCTGAAAAAAATAGTCCAATATCATTAACCCCTGTCCACTAAGAAATGTTAGTATCATATAGTTTAGAGATGCATGTACATGAGGGTTCATTGCTGCTTATATGATCTCAATTCCGTTTTTTACACTGCCAAATGTGTTGCTGATGTCTGGTAATTAATGCAAGATTATATTCATGTATCCGTTCTAGCACTTTAGGGCGAGATGCTAACATGCAGAGTAAAATATCTGTATGCAATCCACCTAAATTTAATTCCTAGATCCGCCACACTGTCCTCCTAGCCTCGAGACTTGCTCTGGGGTGATATCAATGGACGCAGACACCTGACTTATACGTTTTTACTGCACGCGATGCAGTAAAAACGTAAGTCACGTGACATCACCGGTGTGATCTGGACGTCGATCCTCTGACTTAAATGTGGTCACTGCACTGCCAGACCGAACCCTAGCTTTGTTAAACATCGCAAGCTGCCCGCCTCATCTGTCTTGCATCCTCTACCTGCTAATACTGCTGATGTCCATGACTCGCCCTGCCACCAATTCGCCTCGAGACGCGCTCCTGCTGATGTCGGTCAAACCGAACCGGCAGTACTGCAGAGGATGAGCACCCGGCGAACCCTCTCTTTCTTTAGCATCGCCAGCTACTGTCTTGCCTGCTTCGCAGCTGGATTGAAAATCCCCTGCAGTACTATCGGTGTTGTAGCGCCAATGACTACCGCCTGATGCCTGATTGTAGGGTATGAACAGCAACAAAGAAGTCAACAAGTCGATGCATCACCCAATATGAAGCAAAATGCTGTTGCGACGTGGTGTTCCCACGCTCGTATTTGCCGCACTCATCCTGAAGATGGTAAAACATCAGGCTTCTTCTTCTTTCACACTATTTGTATATTATACTAGGCCTGATCAGTTGCTAATTTGCTTTAAACATTTACCGTTTAAATGACACTAACAGAAGGAAAGAAGTTTGGAAGAGGGGTGGCTAAAGGACTTAAGGTTGCTAAATTGCACTATCTAGCATCTGCAAATAGAACGAATGATCAGAATCGAAAGCTACAAATTCAGTGGTCTAATAAGTTGGGTGCTGCGATTGGTCCTAATTAGCGGCACTTTGTCGATGATGTGGTTATTACAACAAAAAAATGCACCCCTCGTTGGTGTAAGGAAGTGGGCAGAGGTTGGCGATACTTCGAAGAGCGATATAGTGAGAGACATTCTGGTTAGTGTTGTGACACCCCACATAAGTATTTTTTTCTAGAGACCTCCATCTTGTACGTTTATAACAGTGTGATATACAATGTACAGAATGTCTGGGACTTGGAGGACACATATGATACCAGAAGAAAATATTGCAGATTGCTGGTGAGCACTACAAGGGGTGGCGATCAACATTGCATGCCACCTATAAGAAGTATTCGACCGATGAGGAACGTATACAAAACAAGCCTGTTGACATAGCAGATTCAGATTGGTTGGCGCTTATGGAGTATTTTGGATCCGAGCGATTCAAGGTCAGCTAGCTTTCTAATACCTTCATATCCTACAAAAACTATTTGATAACACCCATTCGTGAAATTAGTTCTTAAAATTGCAGTCAATAAGCAGAACCAATTCACAAAATCGAAGTACTCAAAAGACAAAACACTTGCTTGGCTCGAAATCCTACGCGCAACTTAGTTATGAGAAGGTATGAAAACTAAATCATGCTTTTACTTTGCACTGCAATCATTCAATCAAATTTTACTTGTATTTGATGTAGCGAGACCCAGAGACCGGAAAAGAACCCGATGACATAGAACTGTGGGAGGCAAGCCATGTGAAGAACGGTCAATGGGCAAATGAGCAGGCAGAAGCTGTACATGTGAGAAACACTTCAAACAGTCCCCATTTAAATAAATATTTGCAATGTACGTGTGACTTTTATTTTTGTATATAGACCCAGGCACGTGCCCAAATCAACATCAAGGAAGCTGAGCTGGGAGTCCCAATCCCAGATGAGGAAAGAAACAACATATTCCATCTTACTTATATATCCGCAACCGGTTCTGGAGGATCACAGTTTCAGGGGCGTGGTTATATGGCTAAACCTAATGTTTCTGAAAGACTGCATATCCAGATGTCTGACCAGCTCGCCAGCAAGTTCGATACTTGCAAAATAGAAATGAAGACCTCAACTCTCAGGTGCAAGAGTTGGAAGGAAGAAATGATTATATGACCTCCCAGATGGATGGCTTCGTCCAGGCAAATGAACAACTCAACCAGGAAGTCCGGGTTTTACATGATCAGATGGCAGCCAATTCTGCACGGCAACAAAAGGAGCTAGCAGACATACGCAGAATGATGGAGATCTTGCAAAATCAACAACGGCTAGCAGCAACTCCACAAAAGGCTTTTGCTCGCACCAAGTCGAAGCTAGATGTTCAAGAAACTATTCCTAATACTACAACTCGTCGCGGTGCTATTTTAATGGGTGCAATGTTGCAAACTGAAAAAACTGTAAATAACATCGTCTCGCAATGACACAAGGGTCCTTGAGCGTTGCATCAATTGTTGGATGTTTGTTGTTAAGTCGACAGACGTATCGTGTGCGAATAAATTGATTCTGTTGCCACTAATTTTCAAACCTGGTGCATTAGGATTCTAGTACCGCTAATTATAAAACGTGGCATTAACAGATTATTGCGATGAAAATAAACTATTGCAATAGGAAGCTAGCTATTGCCACAGATTATAAAACGTTGCACTACAAACATTTGGCTACGACCAAAAAAGCGTTGCAATAGACTGCTATTGCCACCACCCAGAGAACGTCGCATTACGACCCTGTTGCAACAGATTTGAATATGTTGCATTACGAACCTATTGCCACACATCAGAAATCATTGCAATACAATACTGTTGCCACGGTTTTGAAATCGTTGCAATACTGTACTATTCACCATGAACGTGAAATCGTTGCAATACCGTATTATTGGCCACGGCTGTGAAATCGTCGCGATACCATATTATTCTCCACGAGTGTGAAATCGTCGCGATACCGTACTATTCGCCACGGAAGTGAAATTGCTGCAACACCGTAGTATTCGCCATGAATGTGAAAACATCGCGATACGATATTATTCGCCACGAGTGTGAAATCATCGCGATACTGTACTATTCACCGCGGATGTGAAAACTTCGCGATACCATATTATTCGCCATGAGTGTGAAATCGTCGTGATACCGTACTATTCACCACGGATGTGAAATCGTTGCAACACCATACTATTCGCCACGAATGTAAAAACGTTGACATACCGTACTATTCGCTATGGATGTGAAATTGTTGCAACACCATACTATTCGCCAAGAATGTCAAAACGTTGCGATACCATACTATTCGCCACGAGTATGAAATCGTCGCGATACCGTACTTATCTCCACAGATGTGAAATCATCGCAAATAACGTATTCGTTGCAATACGTTAAATCATCGCAATACGTTAAACCATTGCAATACCATACTATTTGCCACGAACATGGAGTCGTTGCAATAACATAATTTTTGCCATGAATGTGGCAATCGTTGCAACACCGTTATTTTCGTTGCAATACGTTAAATCGTCACAATACGTTAAACTGTTGCAATACCATACTATTTGCCATGAACGTGGAGTCGTTGCAATACCATGCTTTTTGCCATGAATGTGACATCGTTGCAACACCGTTATTTTCGTTGCAATACGTTAAATCGTCGCAATACGTTAAACTGTTGCAATACCATACTATTTGCCACGAACGTGGAGTCGTTGCAATACCATACTTTTTGCCACGAATGTGGCATCATTGCAATACGTTAAATCGTCACAATACGTTAAACCGTTGCAATACCATACTATTTTCAACGAACGTGGAGTCATTGCATTACCATATTTTTTGCCACGAATGTGACATCGTTGCAACACCGATATTTTCGTCGCAATACGTTAAATCGTCGCAATACGTTAAACCGTTGCAATACCATACTATTTTCCACCAACGTGGAGTCGTCACAATACCATACTATTTGCCACGGATGTCAAGTTGTCGCAATAACCTATTGCCACGGCTGTTATTGCCACGAGTCGGAAAAACTATCGTGACGTTCTATTTCGTTGCGACAATTACCTATCGCGACGAATTTCGACCTATTGCAACGATTTTTTTCGTCGCAATAAACCGGAATCCTAGTAGTGTACATGGCCATATGCAACAAGATTGCCCTAGAAAACGGGAGATCATTGCCACTACTGATGGTGGGTATGTTAGTGCTTCTGATATTGAAGATAAAAATATTATTACAACTAACGTTTCAGGTTTTGATGATGGCGCTGAGGAGGTTCTTGGTACATTTGCGACCAACAACTATAGGACTTTGATTTTGCAGCGAGCTTTGAGTGCCACAGTTCGAGAAGACGACAACCGCCAATGTCACAACTTTTTCAATATGTTTCTCATCGGCAAGGACTGCCATGTACATACAATCATTGATGGTGGTAGCTGCAACAATTTGGTGAATGTGAGGTGGTCAAGAAGCTTGGCTTGACCACACGGGAGCATCCCCAACCTTATCACATTCAATGGCTTAACAACAATGGTAAGGTAAAGGTAACACAAATAGCGAGGATACATTTTCCATTGGTTCTTATCATGATTTTGCTGATTTTGATGTGGTACCTATGGATGGTTGCTCTCTTTTGTTGGGACGTCCTTGGGAGTTTGATACTGATGCTATTCATCATGGTCGATCTAATAAGTATACTCTCATGCTTATGGGCAAGAAAATTGTGTTTCTTCCTATGAGTCCCACTGAAATTGTGCAATTTGAGCATGAGAAAAAGAATAATGCTAAGCAAAAGGGTGTTTTAAATTATGAAATTCAGCAACATATTAAGTTGAAAAATCCTGTTTTGCTTGCAACTAAATCTGATCTTAATGATTTATATGCCTCTAAGGGAACTTGCTATGCTTTAGTGTGCAAACATGCTTTATATTCCATTGAGGATACATCGATTGCTTTGCCACCTGTTGTTGCTAACCTTTTGCAGGAATATATGGATGTTTTCCATGAGAGATACCACCTGGATTACCACCTGTGCGAGGCATTGAGCACAAGATTTATTTGATTCCAGGGGCGAGCTTTCCAAATTGTGCCGCCTACAGGACCAACCCCGACGAGACTAAGAAAATTCAGCGACAAGTCCAAGATCTTCTGGACTGCAGGTATATTCGTGAGTGCCTTAGTCCTTGTTTTGTTCCTGTTCTTTTGGTTCCAAGAAAAGATGGCACTTGGCGCATGTGTGCTAATTGTAGAGCCATCAATAACATTACCATTCATTATCGCTATCCTATTCCTAGATTGGATGACATGCTTGATGAGTTGAGTGGTTCTGTTATTTTCTCCAAGATTGATTTGCGTAGTGGGTATCATCAGATTCGTATGGCTTTAGGTGATGAATGGAAAACTGCCTTTAAAACTAAATTCGGACTTTATGAATGGTTAGTCATGCCATTTGGTTTAACTAATGCGCCCAACACTTTCATGAGGTTGATGAACTAGGTTTTACATGCTTTCATTGGTAAATTTGTAGTGGTTTACTTTGATGATATCCTTATTTACAGCAAGTCATATGATGAGCATCTTGAACATTTGTGTGTTGTTTTTAATGTCTTGCGCAATGCACGTTTATTTGGTAACCTTGAGAAGTGCACATTTTGCACCGATCATGTGTCTTTTCTTGGTTATGTTCTTACTTCGTAGGGCATTGAGGTGGACGAGGCAAAGATTGTTGCCATCACGAGATGGCCACTTTCGACTATGGTCACACTGGTTCGGAGTTTTCTTGGTCTCGCAGGTTTCTACCGGCTTTTCGTGCAGGATTTCAACACCATTGCGGCACCTCTCCACGAGTTTACAAAACATGGAGTGCCGTTTTGATGAAGACCAGCACAACAACAAGCTTTTGATGTTCTCAAGTCGAAGCTCACACAAGCACCATTGCTGCAACTTCCTAGTTTTGAGAAGACCTTTGAGCCTGAATGTGACGCGAGCGGCATTGGCATTGGATGAGTGCTAATTCAAGGAGGTAAACCTGTTGCTTTCTTTAGTGAAAAATTGCATGGTCCTTTGCTGAATTATTCTACATATCACAAAGAACTTTATGCTTTAGTGCGTGTCTTGCAAACTTGGCAACATTACCTATGGTCTAAAGAATTTGTCATACATTCAGATCATGAGTCTTTGAAGTACCTTAAAGGACAAGCTAATCTGAACAAACGTCATGCTAAATGGGTTGAGTTCATAGAGTCATTTCCTCACGTCATTAAACATAAGAAAGGGAAAGACAATGTGATTGCCGATGCTTTATCTAGACGTTATACCATGCTGTCCCAACTTCCTCATAAAATCTTTGGTTTAGAAACCTTAAAGAGGTTATATGCTACAGATTTGGACTTCAAAGATGCCTTTGAAAACTGTATAGAGGGAAGAACGTGGGTAAAATTCCTGCTGCGTGAAGGCCTTCTCTACCATGCTAACAAGTTGTGTGTACCAGCTAGCTCCATTGGGCTATTGTTGTTACAAGAAGCGCATGGAGGTGGTGTCATGGGACATTTTGGTGTTAAAAAGATAGAGGATGTTTTGGCCACTCACTTCTTTTGGCCACGAATGAGGTGTGATGTGGAGCGCTACGTTTCACGTTGCACGACATGCAACAAAGCTAAGTCTCGACTTAACCCACATGGTCTTTATATGCCTCTTCTTGTTCCTAGAGCACCTTGGGAGGATATTTCTATGGAATTTTTTAGGATTTCCTAGAACAAAGACGGGGAGGGATAGTGTCTTTGTGGTTGTTGATTATTTCTATAAAATGGCTCATTTTATACTCTGCCACAAGACCGATAATGCTTCACATGTTGCTAATTTGTTCTTAATGATGTTGTGCATTTGCATGGTGTTCCCAATACTATTGTTTCTGATATGGATGCTAAGTTTTTGAGTCACTTTTGGAGAACTTTATGGTATAAATTAGGAACAAAGTTGCTGTTTTCTACTACTTGTCATCCACAAACTGATGGGCAAACGGAGGTAGTTAATTGTACCTTATCTACTATGTTGCGGGCTGTTTTGAAAGACAATTTGATGTTGTGGGAGGAGTGTTTGCCACATATTGAGTTTGCTTATAACAGGTCTATTCACTCCACAACCAAGTTAAGTCCATTTATGGTAGTCTATGGTTTCAATCCTCGTGCTCCAATTTATTTGCTATCTTTACCACATACTGAAATTGTGAACTTAGATGCTACACAACGTCCTAAATTTATTCTTAAGTTGACCAAGTTACAAATTGAAAAAAAATGAATGAAAAGAATCGCATTGCTGCTAGTAGAGGTAGGAAGGAGGTAATATTGGAACCCGATAATTTGGTGTGGGTTCATTCGAGAAAAGATTGGTTCCCGGATTTGAGAAAGTCCAAACTCATGCCACGTGCTGTTGGAGCTTTTATGGTTCTTAAGAGGATAAATGACAATGCATATAAACTTAAGTTGCCTCCCGAGTTTGGTGTTAGTCCCACATTTAACATTTCAAATTTGAAGCCATACTTGGGTGAGGAAGATGAGCTTGAGTTGATGACAACTCCAAATCAGGAGTGTGAGGATGATGAGGACATCTCTTCTTTGCATGCAATGCAAGGACCAATGACTAGAGCACGTGCGCGACAATTAGATCTCCAGGTATGTTCTAACCTTGTTAATTATTTTTCAAAACTTACGCTTGTTTCCATGCATGTTTTATTAATTAGGAACAATGGAGAGGACCAGCAAGGTCTTGGAGGAGTCCAAGAAGTCAAGGAGGAGGAGATAGGACGTGCACACCAAGGAGGAGTCCAAGTCCACTCGACTTCGACTCCAGCTCGAGTTGCAGGAGCTGCCTTCACTAAAATTGATGTCCTCGACACATAAGGAGTCGGATTTCAACGTTTTATATATGGATGGAACTGTGATTTCACAAAGCTTCTAATGGAACCAGACCCACCTCAAAATTTCTTCTAAGTTGACGGGAATTGGCAAAACAAATGGGCATCCAGAATCTGTCCAGTGCTGCGCCACCGTACTTTGGGTTGCTGGCCCATGTATCGTGTGGAAGCCCATTTGGGTTGCGTCCAAGGGTCTTGCACGCCCATAAACTCTTATTTATACAGCAGCCATCACCACATTAGGGTTGGGTTTTGCTTAGATACAATCTGTCATTGAACGGTGTCGTCGAACATTGGTTGTGAGACCCCAATTCATGATCAATTCAGTTTTGATTGCAATTTCTCTGTTCTTGCTTGTGTTCTTGATTGCGCTTGCAGCGATAAGCCTTCGTGGCGAGGTCATTCGTGTGACACGGGTGATAACCAACAGAGCAGTGGTGTAGTGATTGTGGGGTTCCATTCGCTCGGAGCCTTGGATCATCAACGTCGAGATCTCCACCCAATCAAGTTTACCATACCTCTTGCAAGATCGGGACTCATCCTCCTATCAGCTGTTCTTTGTGGGAGATTGCTACATCATCGTCGTTTCCTTCATTTGCGTCATGCCTTCTGTCCTCTTCATAATCAAATTCTGGATCTCAGAGACACACGCTACGCCGTCGTTCCACGACCGTCGAGAATAGATACACATGGTAGGTTTTACAGTTTAGATCTAAAAGACACGGATTAATCTAATACTCAAATTATACAATGTGTAGAATTTAATTTATTCATGCGTGCATAAATCATCACCAGATCATCATAAATCAACCTAAAACATGCAAGTTAGATTAAATTGTACAATATCAATATGTTGTTTTAGATTTGACCAAATTATGTATTTTCAGTAATATTTAATCTTTTTTACAGATTTAATAAATAAGATTAAAGCCTAGTTAATTCATAAAGTATCAAATTTAAATCTAGAAAAATTCCAAAAAATTTAGAATAAATTCTAGTAAGTTATTAATGATATTTTTAGCCTATGTAACGTGCTGTAATAATTATTTTTGCCTCTGAATTAATTGTAATCAATTCCAAGTTTGCTCAAATCAATAGGAAATCATTAAGGAAAATTATTTAAAAGTTGTAGAAAATTCAAAATAAATTATAGCAATGATTTTATGATATTTTCAACCTAATTCTTATTGTAGGATAATTATTTAAACTCTGAGTTAATAGTGATTAATCCGAAAACATGCTTAAATAATTTGTAATAAATATGAAACCCATGCAATAAGCTATTGATCATCATAACAAATTATTCAGGTGAATTCATGTCATTGCATATATATTAGTGTTGATTGCAATGCATTTATTGTGTATGTTTGTATGTGTATGTTCTTAATTGCGAGTAGGCGGATACGCTCAAGTGGTTATCATCGAGAAGTGTATATGCAAGGATCATCATATGCAAGGGTTTGATTTAATTGAGCATCAAATTGCAGGATATAACGGCAAGTGTCCTTGACCATTTTGATCCAGTTTTAAATGTTTTGTTTGCAAAACTGCATGCTTGTGTCAAAATGATGGGAAACCCAAAATAGGTGTTTAATAGTCTTGTTTGACCATCCTTCTCGCTTGGGATACATTGTGGAGAGTCGGGAAGGGCTTTTTACCTTTTTGCTCCGCTCTAATTAATTAGGAGGGGAAAACAACCAAATGGCTTAATTATGAATTAACAGATGATGGGAATTGATGGGTATGGTTAATTGTTAACATGGGACTTGGGAGATCTAAGAAGACATGGTTTGTGGATTGGGTTGGTCGATATGGTGGTTTGCTTGACTTGGATATACGGACCGGTTCATGCGATAATAGGCCAAGACTATAGTGCCACCACGAGGCCAAGTATGGGTGCGGCATAGCTGATTAATTAGGGTATTCCTAGTATTGCATGGACCATCTCGAATAGTGGGGAAGGGGATTCGGATAGGGTTTGTATGAGTGTTGGAACTCACTGGGATCCGAACAGCACAAGAGGGGGCCCTTGGTTTAGGATGTGCTCAGTTGGAGATATCGCCACTGGTGAAACCTCAGTGGTACATACATGCTAGTAGTCCCTTTGTAAAGGCTATTTTTTGATCTCTTGGCCATACACCTAAGAAAGTGTAACTGGCATAAGGAAGGTTTATTTAGTCACTGACGGGTGAAAAAATCATGAACTTGTGACTAAAGTGGTTCAACCTCTGTAGAGTGTTAAAAACTATCATGATAGTCGTGCCCCCGGTTAAGAGAACCTGGACAACTTCCATGATTAGAGTGGAACTTGGGATGGTTATCGTTGAGTTATGGTAATGTATATGGTTATGATTATAGATTGGATGGTGATAAATGGTCATGGTTAATAATGATGGTAAGAATATGGAATATTGATGGATAATGAATGATGGATATGAATTATTATGTTTATTTAGGATATGATGGGATGAATTTCACATAGACATTGTAGGATGTTTTTTACATATTTTAAATGTACTTTTCAGCAATTAGCCATTACTTATTGTCGTTCCTTGTTTTTAGCTACATGTCATATTCTGCCACACTTGCTGAGTACGACATGTGCTAACTCTTGATATTCCCACAATTAATTCAGATACAAGTGATAATTTGGAGGACAACGTGGAGCACTAGGTGTGCGTACTACCGTCGATTGCCTGTGGAGTTGGAGTTGCCTACGCTTTATTTACCGTTGCAATAGAATCAAGGTATATTCATATTATTTGTGAATAGTTAAATTCTGATTATCATTTGTGATGTTGATGTGTATGTGTGAAGCAACATCCTAGGCACACATACACTGCACTTAGTTCGTTTTTCAGAACCAGGTGTCACACTAGCAACCCTTGACCTAATCCCCAGTAGAGGGAAGCTCTGGTGCCACCACGTGTCAAGTGGCTCCTGCACCTAACCCCCAGTGGAGGGAACCTCCGGTGCCGCCACGTGTCAAGTGGCTCTGGACCTGCCTCCCCACAGAGCGAGGTTCTGAAGTTGCCACGTGTTGGGCCTCTGGACCTAAGCCTGCAACGGGAAGACTACAGGATCTCCAACGGCGCGAACATTCAAGAGGCTATTAAACAGACAATACAAGACCTGATTAAAGTGTCATTAACTTAGTATTAGTTACACATGATCAGAGGACTATCAAGACAGGTAATGCTGCCATTAAGGTGCATTATTACACTGTTAATCATAGATTGTATATGTAGATCGTGTATAGGTGGTTAATTATAGTCGAGGCCACCTGTTGGGCCAAGCTAATCTATAGAGAACAACTAAGCTCACGGTAGAGATGCATCGCACGGTAGAGAACAACTAAGCTCACACGCATACAAGCAACCACAGACACGCCATACAATCAACAACCACCGCGTGGAGTAGGGTATTACGCTCAGCAGGCCCGAACCACGTAAAAACTCCTATTTCTTCATATTGTACCAGAGGGGGGTGAATGGTAGATTAAAACTTTTTCAGCGGAAGCAATGAAAAACCCCTCGATAGAAAAATGATCCATTAAAGAAAGCGTGTGTGAGACTAATCTAAACGTGTTTCACCGTGAAAAAAGTGATAGATATCAGAGAGAAACAAGTCACGAAGACAACACAACAAGAGTCACTCAAATCCGTCAAGAGAAACTCAATTTACAATCAAATGATCGAAAAAGGTCAATCTGTTCTACCGAGTAAAAAACAGATCTGTAATACTGCAAAGAAACTCATGTAGATCAAAAACCACAAATCCGATGACCGTGAAATTTTGACAAATGATAGATAATCAGGTTGTGAAGACAACCCAAAAAGAATCACGTCAATTGAATATGTAAAACTCGAGTTACGATAAAACCACCGGAGAAAGATAGTGCTGTGCAGAAAACTCGACGAGAAAAACTTGTCTGGAAGAAGTCGAACGAACAAGGCACAAAAGTTCCTTTCAACTAATAATTTTATTCAATAGAACACAAGAGGAACATCCCTCAAAGTCTTCTACCACAAGATCTGAACTCCCTTGCTTATATAACCATCCCTTAGGCCAACCCAAACATAACTAAGACTCTAATCCTACTCAATTCATGAATCGAAACTTTCCATAACTGCTCAAGACTCTTCTATACACAGATAGAAGCAATATTAAGACTTTCAAACACCTTAGGAACGTATCCCACATTCCTAAAACAACTCAAAATTGTGACTCACACGAAATCCTATCATAATCAACTCAAAACTTTCCATATTTGAGTCAAACACGACTCAGCCGCAGCCTAAGTCCATAACCTAGTCGGTTGGACCTTTCTGACCAATTCTTTACGTCCACATCTCTTCATCACACCTCGGAACCATGTAGCCACATTGTAACACCCTCATTTTCATGCATCATGCCCTACATACACTCATATACATGTTTAACATTAACCCACAACAAGAGGAACGAGTTTAAAATTGATTTGGAACAAAACCGCACTTAAATTGCAGGAAAGTGCGGACTAGTCCGATTTTGCTGAGGACTAGTCCGATTTCTCTCTGACTAAAAACAGACTTGTCCGTTTTTGCTGCGGACTAGTCCGATTTTTGGCACTAGAAACTTTCGGACTTGTCCGATTTTGTGCAGACTAGTCCGATATTCCATGAATCCTTGAAAAATTGCTAAGTCCTTGGACTTTTCCGGACTAGTCCGGTGTTCCAGCGGACTTGTCCGTTTTCCTCTCTGTTTAAAGTCGGACTTGTCCGATCTTTGGCCAGACTTGACCAATTTTCTCTCTGGACGACTTCGGACTAGTCCGGTCCTTTTCGGACTCGTCCGATATTTCGCGACTCTGAGTTGATCTTTTGTTTTACGACTTGTTTCTTGGGTTTCAAGTTATGTGGGCCTATGGACGTCATGCCTAACTCTTTTAGAGCCCATGTGGGACTCTAAACCGGCCTCTACTCATCCCAAAACTCGAAATCCATCTAACCCTAGCCTCCACCTCTATATAAACAGCCCCACCCCTTGGATTGACATCTATTTGCCACTTTTCCACCCACCCAAACCCTAGTTCGTGGGGAGCCACCATCAAGGAGGGAGGAGAAGATCCCAAGCAAGAAGAAGAAGAGGAGGAAACGAAAGAGGATCAAGATCTCCACCAAGTTTCGTTCTTCACCACCAATTCATGCCCAAGTTCATCACCAACCCTAGATCATCAAGATCCAAGTGCTACCTCCAAGTTTCTTGATTCATTGGAGTTCTAAACACCTGGTATACCTTCTATTATCTTTTCCTTACGTGAATTCAACCCCTAATCTCCGAATTTACGTCGATCTAGAAAAACTCTAATCTGCTGATCTTGCAGAGTGCGGACTTGTCTGGTCCCTAGCGGACTAGTCCTACCTTGCATTTGCATTAATCATGCATGTCATGTCATATTGAGTAATATTTGTGCACTTTTTGATTGTGTTTCTTGTCTTGTATGTTTATTGTGTGGATTAGACGGATTTGCGCTAGAGAGTGCCGCGGAGGATCTATAGCATCAAAAGTTTGAAGGCTTTGACCCTAATCAACAGCAAGAGCAAGGCAAGTGTCCTTGAAGCATATTGATCCCGTTTTTAAAATAAATGTTTTGTTTGCAAAATTGCATGCTTGTGTCAAATTGATGGGAATCCTATGGTAGGAAGTTTACTAGATTTGTTAAACCACTCTTGTCACCTGGAATTTATGGTAGAGAGTCGGGAAGGGCTTTTACCTTTTTGCTTCGCTTAATCAACTAGGATGGGAAATAACTATACCACTCGATTTAATTATGCCTGGATGAGATTATGGTTGACATGAACTGGTTAAATATGATGTGGTAATGGGTGATCTAAGCAAGCCTGGTATGTGGATGCGTTGGATGTTATGGTGATTTGCTTGTTTAGATCTAAGGATCGGTTCATGCGAGAATAAGCCAGGACTACAGTGCCACCACGAGGCCAAGTATGGGTGCGGCGTAGCTGATTAATTAGGGCTTTGCTAGTGCTGTTTGGACCATTGTGGATGCTCGCGAAAGGGGTAGTCGGGTTTGTTGATTATTGGTGGGACTACCCTGGGATCCGAATGGCTCAAGAGGGGGCCCTTGGTTGAAGATGTGCTCTGCGGGAGACATCGCCACCGGTGAAACCTCAGTGGGGTCTAAATAGGCTAGTAATCCCTTTGTAAAGGCTATTTTGTGATCTCTTGGCCATACACCAAAGGAAGTGTAATTGGCATAAGAGAGGTTCCTTTAGTCAACGACGGGTGATGAAATCACAAACACGTGGGTAATGTGGTACAAACTCTGCAGAGTTAAATAAAACTATCATGATAGCCGTGCTCCCAGTTATGAGCACCTGGAAAACTTCCATGATTAGAGGGAACTCGGTATCGGGATGGTATTTGGGATGGTTATGGTTTGGTAATGGTTACATCTGGTTATGGATTTATTTCTGGTGTTAAATATGGTTATTGGCAATGGTGAAATCTGGAATTATTGACGATGGTAATGAATTCAGACTGGTATTATGATATTACTTATGATTATGATGGGATTGATTCATATACATATAATATATTGCTTTTCAAATGTTTTAATGTACTTTTCAGCACTTTGCCATTATTATTGTCGTCAATTGAATAAGCCACATGTCATAGTATCCACACTTGTTGAGTACGACATGTACTCACTCTTGCAATCCCCCAATAGTTGCAGGTCAGGATTGGGAGTTTAATGGCGATAATGCGGAGTTCTAGGCCGTGTCTACCGTCAGCTTTGCCTGTGGTGTTATTGGAGCTGCGCTATACCCTATTGCTTATGCTGCCTAGCTGTTTAGTTTGCTTATTTAGTTTATTTCCGCTACATTAGTTGAACTTCTCATAAATTTTCATTAGAGTTTGTAATCGAGGATAATATGGTTTGTGTAATAAAATTTGGTTAATTAATCTTGTTCTGTGGTAATTTTCTGTATACTCTTTTTTGAATGCACTCGTGTATGTGTGATGAACATCCTGGGCAGACATATGCGTTAGCTTGGTTCATTTTTCAGAACTGGGCATCACAGATTGGTATCAGAGCCACAGGTTGACCGTAGGATGCAGCCTAGATAGAATGGACACTTTAGAGCACATAGGAGCACTCAGGAATCGATGTGTTTTTTCTTGGAGTGTTGTTGCTATATATATTGCTTGCTTGTGTGCTTAATAGAGGATTTTGGCGTGCTTTAGCATTGCCATGTCCACCTAGGCTAGTGTAGCTAGCTGTTTAGTTTCATATCCCTTGATGCATATAGTTGGGGACGTTCTCTAATTCTTACCTATTGCTTTCCTTCAGATGGTGAGGACTCGCAAGCAGAGGGACGGCAATGATGAGGAGGAGAACAGTGGAGTGCCTCAGAACAACATCGGACAAGGATCTACTCAGGGAGCTATCAACATTGAGCAGCTATTGGCTATGCAAAACTAGCTCATGCAGACCATGATACAAACTATGGGACAGCTGCAGGCTGGCAACGTTAACAATCAGCCCCACATGCCTCCACCGCCACCCCCGCCTCCTCATAACCGGTTGGGAGAGTTTATGAGGACTAGGCCGCCGACCTTTGCTCAAGCTGCCGACCCTATGGATGCGGATGATTGGCTCAAGTCCGTGGATAAGAAGCTAGCCATTGTCCAATGCAGTGACCGGGAGAAGGTCTTGTTTGCTTCTCATCAACTAGTTGGAGCAGCTGCGGATTGGTGGGATGCTTATTGCAATGCTCACGATAATCAAGAGAGGATTACCTGGGCAGAATTCAAGGAAGGTTTCCGTTCCCATTATGTGACGGAGGGTGTTATGATTTTGAAGAGGCAAGAATTTGAGATCTTAAGGCAAGGAAGATCAAGCGTGAGTGAATATCTCAACAAGTTCACTCAACTCTCAAGGTATGCGCCTGAGGATGTTAGTCGGGACAGTCGGAAGCAATACTTGTTCATGAGAGGCCTGAACAATGAAATTCAAGTGCAATTGCTTAATTGTGATTATGCAAATTTTCAGAAGCTTGTGGACAAAGCGATTGTGGTTGAAAACAAGATTCGTGAGATAGAGCAAGACAATAAGAGAAAGGCGCCATATCAAGGATAGCAACAACGAAGTAATGTGCACCCTTGCCTTGCACCACCCAATGCGCCATATTACAGCTCTTCTATTCCTGCTCAACGCCCTGGTTATGCACCGCGCCCAACTCAGTTTGTGCAGCAGTGCCTTGTCATGCAAGCACCTAGGCCTCCAATGCCTTATGCACCTCGTGCTAATTTTCCTGGTGCCAATGTTCAAAACCAAGCTCGTCCCAATAATTCTGGTGGAATTAAGAAGTGTTATACTTGTGGAGAAGCTGGACACTTTGCGCATCAATGTCCTAAGTCAGGCCTTGGTCAAGGAAGCAATGTGCCGAGGCAAAACCCAAGACCAATGGAGGAGCGCCACAACGGAACCGCGGACAGCAGAATTTTGCTCGTGGCAACGTGAACCATGTCTCTATGGAGGATGCTCAACAAGCAGATGACGTGGTCATTGGTATGTTTCTCGCAAACTCCAACCCCACAACTATGTTATTTGATTCTGGAGCATCGCATTCATTCATTGCATCGAAGTATGTTGCCAAGTATAGTTTGCCTATCTCTCATATGAAGTTTACTCTATATGTTAAGTCTCCTGGAGGAGAGATGAGGACAAATATAGTATGTCCAAAAGTAAGCCTTAGAATAAGGGGGGTAGAATTCTCCGCCAACCTCATTGTTTTGGATTATCAAGGATTGGACATTATACTTGGTATGGACTGGTTGAGGAAGTACAATGGACTTATTGAGTGTGCCACAAAGACGGTGAAGTTGACCAACAGAAAAGGGATCACCGTAGAATTTGAAGCATCTCAAACCACACCAAAGCAATTGGAGCTGAATTATATGGACGGTGCCGCAATTGAGGAGATTTCGGTGGTGTGTAAATTTTTTGATGTTTTTCTAGACGAGTTGCCAGGTATGCCACCTGATCGAGACATTGAGTTTGTTATTGATTTAATACCTGGAACTGCACCTATAGCTAAGAGGATGTATAGGATGCCTCCTTTGGAATTAGCGGAGCTCAAGAAGCAAATTCAAGAGCAACTAGAGAAGGGTTTTATTTGCCCTAGCTCTTCACCTTGGGGAGCGCCCGTGCTGTTCGTGGACAAGAAGGATGGACCCCAAAGGATGTGCGTGGATTACCGAGCTCTCAACGAGGTAACAATCAAAAAAAAGTACACCTTGCCACGCATCGAAGACTTGTTTGATCAGATGAAGGGTGCTTGTGTCTTCTCTATGATTGACTTGAGGTGGGGATACTTTCAAATGAAGATTAGACCATCGGACATACCCAAGACAGCTTTTAGGACACGGTATGGATCTTATGAGTACACCGTGATGTCTTTTGGATTGACAAATGCGCCTGCCTACTTTATGTACCTCATGAATAAGGTCTTCATGGAGTACTTGGATAAGTTCGTTGTGGTTTTTATTGATGACATTATGATCTACTCGAAGGATGAGAAGGAACATGAGGAACACTTGAGGCTTACATTGCAGAAATTGAGGGAGCATCAATTGTATGCCAAGCTCAACAAGTGTCAGTTTTGGTTGAGAGAGGTGTCGTTTTTGGGTCATATAATTTCATGAGGAGGAGTATCGGTTGACCCCGGAAAAGTGAGAGACGTGTTGAAGTGGGAACTGCCGCAAACTGTCAAGGAAATAAGAAGTCTTCTTGGGATGGCTGGATATTACTGTCGATTCATCAAGGACTTTTCCAAGATAGCCAAGACAATGACGGAGTTGATAATGAAGGGAAAGGCTTTCCAATGGACTCAAGCTTGTCAAAATAGTTTTGAGGAGTTAAAGAAGAGGTTGACAACAGCCCCAGTTTTGGTACTGCCGGATCTGAGCAAGAGTTTTGATATTTATTGTGATACATCGAGACAAGGGCTTGGATGTGTATTGATGCAAGAAGGTCAAGTGATCGCCTATGCATCAAGACAATTGAAGAAACATGAGCAGAATTACCCAACACATGATCTTGAACGTGCAGCCGTGGTACATGCATTGAAGATTTGAAGGCACTATATTCTTGGACATAGGTGTGAAATTTATACGGATCATAAGAGTTTGAAGTATATTTTCACACAAACGGATCTGAACTTGAGGCAACGAAGATGGTTGGAGCTCATCAAAGATTATGATTTGGGGATCAACTATCATCCGGTAAAGGCCAATGTAGTGGCCGATGCTTTGAGTAGAAAGGGAGTAAGTCATCAACTCACAGTTCGAGAGTTACCATCCGAGTTATGTAAGGAGTTTGAAAGGTTGAACCTCGGATTTGTAAATGAGATGGAGATGATGGAGTTAAACCCAACCTTGGAGCAAGAAATTAGAGAGGCACAAACCGCAGATGAGGAGATCAAGGAAATCAAGGAAAGGATCGAGGAAGGGAGAGAATTCAGATTTGATGAAGACGAACATGGTACCTTATGGCTTGGAAAGAGGATTGTTGTGCCTAATGTAAAGCATATTCGGGAGACAATACTAAAGGAGGCACATGAATCGCCATACTTCACCCCGGTTGTACGAAGATGTACAAAGACTTGAAGACTAGCTATTGGTGGGATAGCATGAAGAAGGACATAGCTGAATACGTAGCATTGTGTGATGTGTGCCAACGAGTCAAGGCGGAACATCAAAGGCCAGCTGGATTATTGCAGCCGTTGAAGATTTCGGAATGGAAGTGGGAAGAAATTGGAATGGACTTCATAGTTGGGTTACCACGTACTCAGTCCGGGTATGACTCAATTTGGGTAATTGTGGATCGCTTAACCAAGTCATCTCATTTCGTCCCTGTGAAGACTAAATATACAGCTGCACGATTGGCCGAAATATACATGCAGCATATTGTGTGTCGACATGGAGTACCAAAGAAGATAGTCTCGAATAGAGGTTCTCAATTTACTTCCAGGTTTTGGCAAAAATTGCATGAAGCTTTGGGAACGAGGTTGAATTTTAGTTCAGCATATCACCCTCAAACAGATTGGCAAACCGAGAGGACCAATCAAATTTTGGAGGACATGTTAAGAGCTTGTGCTTTGAAGCATGGGAAGAGTTGGGACAAAAGCTTGCCATACGCAGAATTTTCATACAACAATAGTTACCAAGCAAGTTTAAAGATGTCACCATATGAAGTGCTTTATGGGAGGAAGTGTAGGACACCTTTATTTTGGAATGAGGCAGGAGAAACTCAAGTATTTGGTCCGGATGTGTTGCAAGAAGCCGAAAAGCAAGTCCAAATAATTCATGAAAACTTGAGGGCCGCCCAATCAAGGCAAAAAGGCTATGCGGACAATAGGAGAAGAAAACTAGCCTTTGAAGTGGGAGATTTTGTTTACCTCAAGGTGTCACCGATAAGAGGTCATAAGAGGTTTAACATAAGAGGCAAGCTCGCACCTTGTTATATTGTACCATTCAAGATTTTAGACAAAAGAGGAGAAGTAGCGTATAAGTTGGAGATGCCAGCTCATCTTTCAGACGTGCATGATGTCTTTCATGTTTCCCAGCTCAAGAAGTGTTTGAGAGTACCGGAAGAACAAGTGCCAATGGAAGAATTGGAACTAGAGGAAGATTTGACTTATGCCGAACAACCGGTCAAAATCTTGGAAACTAAGGAGAGGGTCACAAGGAACAAGATTATTAGATGGTGTAAAGTTCAATGGAATCACCACACCGAAAAAGAAGCAACGTGGGAATTGGAGGATGATCTCAAGAAGGAATTTCCCTATCTCTTCTCTTCCGCGTCGAATCTCGAGGGCGAGGTTCATTTTAAGGGGGGTAGGTTTGTAACACCCTCATTTTCATGCATCATGCCCTACATACACTCATATACATGTTTAACATTAACCCACAACAAGAGGAACGAGTGTAAAATTGATTTGGAACAAAACCGCACTTAAATTGCAGGAAAGTGCGGACTAGTCCGATTTTGCTAAGGACTAGTCCGATTTCTCTCTGACTAAAAACAGACTTGTCCATTTTTGCTGGGCACTAGTCCGATTTTTGGCACTGGAAACTTTCGAACTTGTCCGATTTTGTGCGGACTAGTCCGATATTCCATGAATCCTTGAAAAATTGCTAAGTCCTTGGACTTTTCCGGACTAGTCCGGTGTTCCAGTAGACTTGTCTGTTTTCCTCTCTGTTTAAAGTCAGACATGTCTGATCTTTGGCTAGACTTGTCTGATTTTCTCTCTGGACGACTTCGGACTAGTCCGGTCATTTTCGGACTTGTCCGATATTTCATGACTCTGAGTTGATATTTTATTTTACGACTTGTTTCTTGGGTTTCATGTTAAGTGGGCCTAGTGACATCGTGCCTAACTCTTTTAGAGCCCATGTAGGACTCTAAACAGGCCTCTACTCATCCCAAAACTCGAAATCCATCTAACTCTAGCTTCCACCTCTATATAAACAGCCCCACCCCTTGGATTGATATCTATTTGCCACTTTTCCACCCACCCAAACCATAGTTCGTGGGGAGCCACCATCAAGGAGGGAGGAGAAGATCCCAAGGAAGAAGAAGAAGAGGAGGAAACGAAAGAGGATCAAGATCTCCACCAAGTTTCGTTCTTCACTACCAATTCATCCCAAGTTCATCACCAACCCTAGATCATCAAGATCCAAGTGCTACCTCCAAGTTTCTTGATTCATTGGAGTTCTAAACACCTGGTATACCTTCTATTATATTTTCCTTACGTGAATTCAACCCCTAATCTCTGAATTTACGTCGATCTAGAAAAACCCTAATCCGCTGATCTCGCAGAGTGCGGACTTGTTCGGTCCCTAGCGGACTAGTCCGATCTTTCTGGTTAAGTTGTGTCAAATTAATTCTAAAATTTGATTTCAATCAACCCCAAACCTGTATAAACTTGTTAAAGAACTAGTTAGTTATCATTAAAAGCAATCTAGTAACAAGTCCTACCTTGCATTTGCATTAATCATGCATGTCATGTCATATTGAGTAATATTTGTGCACTTTTTGATTGTGTTTCTTGTCTTGTATGTTTATTGTGTGGATTAGACGGATTTGCGCTAGAGAGTGCCGCGGAGGATCTACAACATCAAGAGTTTGAAGGCTTTGACCCTAATCAACAGCAAGAGCAAGGCAAGTGTCCTTGAAGCATATTGATCCTGTTTTTAAAATAAATGTTTTGTTTGCAAAATTGCATGCTTGTGTCAAATTGATGGGAATCCTATGGTAGGAAGTTTACTAGATTTATTAAACCACCCTTGTCACCTGGAATTTATGGTAGAGAGTCGGGAAGGGCTTTTACCTTTTTGCTTCATTTAATCAACTGGGATGGGAAATAACTATACCACTCGATTTAATTATGCCTGGATGAGATTATGGTTGACATGAACTGGTTAAATATGATATGGTAATGGGTGATCTAAGCAAGCCTGGTATGTGGATGGGTTGGATGTTATGGTGGTTTGCTTGCTTTAGATCTAAGGACCGGTACATACGAGAATAACCAGGACTACAGTGCCACCACGAGGCCAAGTATGGGTGTGGCGTAGCTGATTAATTAGGGCTTTGCTAGTGCTGTTTGGACCATTGTGGATGCTCGGGGAAGGGGTAGTCGGATTGGGTTTGTTGATTATTGGTGGGACTACCCTGGGATCCGAATGGCTCAAGAGGGGGCCCTTGGTTGAAGATGTGCTCTGCGGGAGACATCGACACCGGTGAAACCTCAGTAGGGTCTAAATAGGCTAGTAATCCCTTTGTAAAGGCTATTTTTTTATCTCTTGGCCATACACCAAAGGAAGTGTAATTGGCATAAGAGAGGTTCCTTTAGTCGCCTACGGGTGATGAAATCACAAACACGTGGGTAAAGTGGTACAAACTCTGCAGAGTTAAATAAAACTATCATGAGAGTCGTGCTCCCGGTTATGAGCACCTGGACAACTTCCATGATTAGAGGGAACTCGATATCGGGATGGTATTTGGGATGGTTATGGTTTGGTAATGGTTACATCTGGTTATGGATTTATTTCTGGTATTGAATATGGTTATTGGCAATGGTGAAATCTAGAATTATGACGATGGTAATGAATTCAGACTGGTATTATGATATTACTTATGATTATGATGGGTTTGATTCATATACATATAATATATTGCTTTTCAAATGTTTTAATGTACTTTTCAGCACTTTGCCATTATTATTGTCGTCAATTGAATAAGTCACATGTCATACTATCCACACTTGCTGAGTACGACATGCACTCACTCTTGCAATCCCCCCCAACAGTTGCAGGTCAGGATTGGGAGTTTAATGGTGATAATGCGGAGTTCTAGGCTGTGTCTACCGTCAGCTTTGCCTGTGGTGTTATTGGAGCTGCGCTATACCCTATTGCTTACGCTGCCTAGCTGTTTAGTTTGCTTATTTAGTTTATTTCCGCTGCATTAGTTGAACTTATCATAAATTTTCATTAGAGTTTGTAATCGAGGATAATATGGTTTGTGTAATAAAATTTGGTTAATTAATCTTGTTCTGTGGTAATTTTCTGTATACTCTTTTGTGAATGCACTTGTGTATGTGTGATGAACATCCTGGGCACACATATGCGTTAGCTTGGTTCATTTTTCGGAACCAGGTGTCACACACATCCATGCCCTCCTTGCACATGTGCAAATATCTTCCAACGACGTCCACGAACATGCTGCACAACCTCCCGATCAACTCAACCACAATTCCTCCCGAACTTGGTTGTTCAACCTCATCTTCTCTCTAAGACTAGTTCCATGGATCCCATCACCAGCCATGTCTTGAACTCAAGCAAAACCTGCACATGAATAAACAACCAATACTTCTAAGCACAAGTCCTCAACTTGACTCACATTAGTTCCAAAACTACAACATCTTACGTGAACACCTCACATAAGCATGTTGCAAAACATAGCAAAATGATATCATCCTTAACCATCAAAACACATCAGAAATTTAGTAAAAGAATACTAAGCAACATTTCCATAAGTGTAAATCAAGTTTGAAACATTGCAAGATAAAAGCTGAAACACTGCGATCAAGCAAGAGACCTTGCCAAAGCTAACCAGACCTTGAACCGGAGCTTACCAAAGCTAGCAGGACCTAGCGCCGGAGCTAACCAAAGCTAGTACAACCTAGCACCAAAGCTTACCCAAGCTAGTACAACCTAGCGCAGGAGCTAGAAAAACATATCGGAGCTAACCAACATAAGTCGAACCTAGCAAAAACATATCGGAGCTTAACAAAGACATGCCGGAGCAAACAAAGACATGCCGGAGCTAAAGACAAAGCTCACCGGAGCTACCAAAAAACATGTTAGACCTTGACAAAGAAAGTCGGACCTATTGTCAGACCTTGTAGAAGCTCGGAGCTAGAGTCAAACCTTGCTAAAAAGATGTTTTGGCAGCATTCAAAACTTTTACTGTCAAAGCTTATGTATTCAGCACACATAGGTTTCACAATCTCCCCTTGATGAATGCATTGGCAACACCATTTAAAATCCGAACATTGGCTTATTCACATTAAAAGTTTTGAAAACAATTTCTCCCCCTTTGTAAAACAGAAATAAAATGAGAAGAAATACAAATTCTCCCCCTGAGAAGAATCGTGCCAAAACAATTGTGAATATGTCATGTGTAATCAATTTCTCCCCCTTGCATACTTATCTTTTTTTAAAAGAAAAATCACATATTGTCTCTCCCCCTTTGATAATGTATTCAGCAAGGTACAAAAGAGAAATTTAAATTGTTATGAGCATATTATAACATATACATATAAAAAAAAATCTCATCCAAGTCATACTATCAAGTACTTACACTATCACAACAATGAAATACATAAAGTGGTGTAAGCCATGCTGGAGATCAAATGTAATTTTCAATTTAAGCAAGTCATGATCTCACAAACTTATCTATTTCAATACCTGAAAGCATGACACTTGTTGTTGCATTTTATTATTTTCGAAGCACAAAATTAGATCATATGATATTTGTAAGAGATTATATGTGCATGTGCCTTATTCTAACCAACCAAGCCAAGCCTATGTCATTTGACGATCAGAAGCTTAAGGACATGGTTTTAGTCATACACAACTTCTTTCAAGTTCATATCTAAGTTCAATGATAAGCCATCTCAAAAGAAGAAGTGTGATGCATGCATATTCTCTTGATCTTTTCTCAGTTTGTCTTTTGATCATAAACACTCAACATGTGAGTTGATTACTTGATTAATTTTTTCTAATTAAAAGCAGTTGTGAACATGCAACAAGTTCAAAACAGTAAGGAAGTTCGACCATGACCAGATTTAGTGTATGTAATTATTCCAATTACTAGACATGGCAAAAACTACAAAATGTATAACATGAGTAATGTAGTAAGAACTTTCAGCATGTAAAAGGAACCACAAAGTCATATATTTATGAAATACTATGCTCATATTATTTCAATTTCAGATTCATACATAGACTTCTCAAGTTTCAAAACTCCCCCTCAATGTAAGCCACGAGAATGCATAAGACCTATTTCACTATGAATGAAACAAAAATGAGTGAAATCCAAAGGTTTTGTAAAAATGTCAGCCAATTGTTGTTCGGTATCTACATGGTGAAGCACAATATTTCCTTTTTCAACATTATTACAAAGAAAGTGATACCTAATGTTAATGTGCTTATTTCTAGAATGTTGCACGGGGTTTTTAGCAATACAAATGGCACTAGTGTTATCACAAAACAGTGGAACACTATCTAGATCAACCCCATAGTCCTTAAGTGTTTGAACAATCTAAAGAATTTGTGAGCAAGCACTAGCAGCAGCTACATAATCAGATTCAGCTGTGGATTGTGCAACCGAGTTTTGTTTTCTAGAGGACCAAGCAACAAGTGAATTACTAAGAAAATGACTAGCATCGGAAGTACTTTTCCTATCAATCCTACAACCCCCAAAATCAGCTTCCGATAAAGCTTTCAAAGTAACGGTTGAGAAATAAGGAAGAAAAATACCGAATTCTTGAGTTCCATGTAAGTACATGAGAATCCTTTTGAGGGCTTGACGATGTGAAGAACGTGGAGAGGCTTGAAACCGTGCACAAAGACCTTGATGCCGTGAGGTACAAAAGTGATCTGATCATGCTTCTATATTCTTTTTGATCCATGGGTTCACCATCTTCATCTAGTTCAAGTGTTGTTGCTGTTCCCATTGGTGTCTGAAGAGGCTTGCTTTTGTCCATGTTGAAGTGCCTTAGGAGGTCTTTTGTATACTTCATTTGATGCACAAAGGTACCCTCCTTGGTTTGCTTGATTTGCAGCCCCAAAAAGTACGTGAGTTCTCCCATCATACTCATCTCAAATTTTGAACTCATCATAGCTAAAAACTTGGACACAAGACCATGAGAAGCACAACCAAAGATAATATCATCCACATACACTTGAACGAATAATGAGTCATTGCCATGCTTAAGCAAAAAAGAGTTTTATCAACCTTGCCCATGGTAAAACCCTTTTCAAGTAAGAATGTTTTTAACCTATCATACTATGCTCTAGGGGCTTGTTTGAGACCGTACAAGGCTTTGGACAGTTTGTAAACATGATTAGGAAAATCTGGATTTTCAAAACCCGGTGGTTATTTGACATAAACATCCTCATCTATGTAGCCATTAAGAAAAGAACTCTTAACATCGATTTGGTATATCTTAAAACCTTCAGATGCAGCAAAAGCTAACAAAATTCTTATGGCTTCTAATTTAGAAACAGGGCAAAAGTTTCATCAAAATCTAGACCTTCAACTTGAGTGAAACCTTGAGCAAGCAACCTAGCCTTATTCCTAACCACAACCCCATCCTCACTCTGTTTATTTTTAAACACCCATTTAGTTCCAATTAAAGTGTGACCTTGAGGTGGAGGTACAAGTTTCCAAATATTATTTCTTTCAAAATTTTCTAACTCTTCTTGCATGGCAATAATCCAAGATTCATTAGTGAGTGCGTGTGATATATCTTTGGGTTCAAAAGAAGCAATAAAAGCAAAATGAGCATGAGAGTTTGGATTGCAAAACCTAGACTGTGTGACTCGTTCGTGCAAGCTTCCAATAATTTATTGTGGAGGATGACTTTTGAGAACCCGGAGGGGAGTGGACACTTCACAATCTTCTTCTTCTTCTTCATGTTCATGAGAAATCGATGAGCTTGTGACTTGAGGAGGATCTAGACCAGCAATGGTGGTCATCAGTGCTGGTTGTGAATCAAAATCAGGAGCTGGAACAATGTCATTAGCTACTGAATTTTCGAGCAGCAGCTTCACCTCTTCCTCATCTTCAACAAAAATGCTCTCCCCCTGCGGATATGGATCTGGACCTACAATGTTTGAGCCAGTACATGGGCTATATTCATCAAAAGACACCTCACAAGTCTCCACAATTTTGTTAGTGTCAAGTAAAAGCACACAGTAGCCTCTAGTATGATATGGTTAACCAAGAAACATGCCATCAATAGATCTAGGTTCAAATTTATCAAGATTACCATGTTTCTTAACAAAGCATTTGCAACCAAAGACCCGAAAGTGTGTAACACTAGGACTATGTCCAAACCGGAGCTCATATGGTGTTTTACCTATCTTAGAGCGCAAGAAAACACGATTTGAGACATAACGAGCAGTTGCAATCGCATCAGCCTAAAATTTCCTAGGAGTTTGATATTCATCAAGCATAGTCCAAGCCATCTCAACTAAGGTTCTGTTCTTTCTTTCTACAACATCGTTTTGTTGAGGTACATATGATGAAGAAAATTGATGATCTAAAGTGATCAAAAGATTGATTTTTAAATTTGGTTCCGTTATCACTTCTAATTGCTTTTAAAGATCCTGGGTAATC
Organism: Tuctoria greenei; assembly: GCA_036927565.1. Classification (NCBI taxonomy): domain Eukaryota; kingdom Viridiplantae; phylum Streptophyta; class Magnoliopsida; order Poales; family Poaceae; genus Tuctoria; species Tuctoria greenei. The sequence goes on from JAYESD010000004.1 coordinate 35,845,759, forward strand.
AATTTATAATCTAAGAAATAAAGTTATAAAGTGACTAAAAGCTTCATTCTTAGATGCCATAAAGTAAACCCAAGAGTATCTAGAATAATCATCAACAATCACAAGAACATACCATTTACCTCCGAAGGACTGAATGCGTGAAGTTCCTACGGTGTCAAGGTGCAAAAGTTGACCCGGTTCAGTTGTCATGATCATTGCGGGAAGAGTATGTGAACCTGCAACCATCTCAGCATGTACAAAAGAAGAGCACACAATTTCTTTGTCCCCTTTAAGCTCGGGCAGCCTACGTATGCGATCAAGAGCACTAGCGCGCGTTAGATGATCAAAGCCTACGTGAACAAGTCTACGATGCCAAAAATATAAGTCCTTTGAATCATTAGCAACTAGACACCTATGCTTAGAGGAAGACATATCAAAATCAGCTTTAAAAACTCTTCCAAACCGAGACATGTTAAAAATAAGCTCACTATTTCAATTTACAACTTTGCAGCAATTTTTTGTGAAAATAATTTCTAGATTTTCATCTAGCAGTTGTGAAACAGAAAGCAAGATGTATTTCAAATTTTTAACAAGTGCCACATCCTTCAAAGTGTAGTGATTATTTACTCTAACCGAACCCTTAGCAATTATAGGAGTTGAAGAATTATCGACAAAGGTAACATTCTCTACACGTGACACAAAAGAGAGGGAGGAGAACCATTCTTTGTTACCGGTCATGTGGTGTGAGCAACCTGAATCCATAATCCAAATGTTTTCCTTCCTCAAGCGTGTAACCTACATAGAAGCACAATACGTCGATGACTCAATACTGGGTTAGTCAAAAGGCATTTAGGAATCCAGTACTGAGTCACACAACATCCAGCAGGAATAACACGCAAAATCTGAGATAAAACAGCAGGTTTATGAGCCAAATATTGAGGATTTTGGTACCCAACTACTGTCCTACGAGATGTTACATGTGTAGCACAAAAAAATAGGTTTGGGAGCAACCTTTGCAAGTTCTCGACTCATTAAAGCAGATTGCATGTTCCTATCATTCGGTTTAGCAAGTGCAGCAAATTTTGCATGAAAGTTATGAGATCTGGCAATCATTCTTTCCTTTTTCTGTTGTTTAGCTAGTCTATAACAAAAATATATGACATGACCATCTCTACCACAATAGGTACAATGAAATTTAACTTTGTGTTCATGTCTAGATGAGCAAGCAACATTTTTATTTGAAACCGAATGAGACAACACTCCTGCAGATTTGAAAACCACTTCTTTTTGTTTAGGAACTGTCTGAATCAAACGACTTCCTAATGACTTTACAATTTTAGGTAGATGTGCCTTAGCATGAGCATGAGAATCAAAACCTAAACCATTTTTATCATTGCAAGACTTGGAAGAATTCAATAGCAATTTTAGGTTCTTATTCCCATTACAAAGCTTATCAATGTCCTATGCATGTTATCAAGTTTATTGGACAGATCAAGGCAAATTTCACATGAAGTTTTTCCTTTTAATTTGCAATTCGAACAAAATTTAACTTCGTGAGAACGTAAATGTGGGGACCGGTGTCCCGACATCCAAGGATCTCATTGGGTGGTGTTGTGCTATGCGACACCCAACAGTATACATAAAAAGAATGAGACAGAAATACAAAACAATTACTTTTATTCATAAACACAGCGGAAGTTTTCACAAAACTAAGCATAGGAAAGAATCCTATACATCATAGCTACGCTCTCAGCTCTAGCTATGCAGAAGCAAAGTCGTCCATGCCCTAGGACACTTCACACTAGCAACACTCACATTCAAGAACACGGCGGCGTGAAAGGCTCCTACTCGGCCGCGAACCCGGATGGGGGTACGGCATCGTCATCGTGCCCTTAGTCAATCGTACAACCTGCAAAACTTGTTAACTGCAAACGTGAGCATAAGGCTCTGTAAGGATCGAAACGCCCAAGAGGGGGGGGTGAATTGGGCTTTCTTTCAAATTTTAAGGCAATTAAAAACGAATTACTTAAGCCCAATTCCCAATGCGGTTTTAACTATGCAATCAACATAGATATAACTTGTGAAGTAAAGATTGCATAATGTAAAGAGAGGGAGAGAAATGCAAACGCTAGGGGACACAAAGGTTTATCGCGTGGTTCGGCAAGATCGCAAGGATCTTCCTACGTCCACGTTGTGGCACCCACCGAAGGGTTTTGCCACTTCCAATGTCACCGAGACAATGGAGTCTTCACTAATCTTCTCCGTTCGCCATCTCCGGCAAGGTGGAGCTCAAGCCTTGTACAACCTTCGATGTTACGGGCTTCCACACACACCTTGGCAAGCTCCGGAACGATCTTCTTCAACTTCTCACTAGCCTAGAGAGTTCAATAACAAAGAAAGAACGCACACAAGCTTCTCTCTAGCCTATTACAAATGATCTAAAAGTGTGGAAATGTATGCTCTATAGTCTTGAATGCTCTTGGATGTGTAGTTGGCTTCAGGTGATCAAGACTTGTCGAAATGACTCGGTTAGAGGGGTTTTATAGCCAGCTTAGCTGAAATAGCCGTTGGAAAAGTAGGCTGACAGAACTTTACTGTGAACACCGGATGATCCAATGTCTCCCCTCTAGTTATCATCGGTGTAATTACTTTGGCTGACGTCATTGTGTCAGATATTACCGTTATTAGACCGATGTTGCCCCCAGTCTTCTCATCGGATGATCCGGTGGCTCTTCCTCCAGAATTTGCTTGATCTTGATGCTTACTGGAGTGATCAACCGATGTGTGTAAGTCTGCGCATCGGATGATCCGGTGCTTCACTTGTTCCAATTGTACTGCAAACTGTACTGATGCACTGATGTTGTTGAGCCCTTCACATCGGATGATCCGGTGAGTTCATTTGTCTAAGGTCTTTTTCTTCAGTTGAATCAACTCGACCGATGTGTTCATTTTGGAAATCATCAGTTGATCCGGTGAGTTGATTTTGTTTGCTATGAGTTGTCTTGAGTGAATATTTTGTGTCTTGATCGAATGACCTCTTAGACATTTGTTCCACAAGGCTCTCTGATGATTCTTAAGCATTGTATGTTGTCAATTTTTGATTGAGTGACTTAGACATAGAGCCTTCACATCTTGTCTTTATCTCATGAATTTGATCTCGAAAGTTGAGTATCTATGGGTCTCCAATGACATGATCATTTCATCTTATTGAGTGTTTATGGGGACCTTGCATTCACAAATTCATTAGTAAAGTTCAATGGTTGTCATTAATCACCAAAACCATACTACATGAGGGGGGCCTAGATGCTTTCAATCTCCCCCTTTTTGGTGATTGATGACAACACAATAATCAAAGCGCAATATTAATGAATTTGATAGAATGATCCTTAAAAGAATATGCAATGAATACAGGGTGTCACACTTGAAGCTTTAAACATCAATTAATAACACAAGTGTGAATTCAAAGAGATCATAATCATAGATAAACATCAAATGAGATCAAAATATTAACAACTCATGGAAATAGGTTCATTACACACCAAATGTAGCAAATACGCAAATACAATAAAGATAAGCAAAGATAAGCTGGACTCGACTCCCCCTAACACTAGGACTCGACTCAACTCCCCCTAACACTAGGACTCCCCCTGACTCCTCTAACTCTTCTCCCCCTTTGGCATCAAGGCACCAAAAAGGGATCCGAGCACCTACAGACCCTGAGAGCTGGGCACGATGACGAACTGGTCACCGCCGCTGTCGTCGGAGCTGCTGGCCGGAGTAGCGGAGGAGGGTGCTGCCGGAGTAGCAGAGGAGGGTGCTGCCGGAGCCGAAGGTGCCACCGTTGGTGCCTGTTGAGGAGGAGGTGCTGGAGCAGGGGCACTAGTGACGGAGGTCGGCGTCTGAAGAAACAGTGTCGTGGCTGGCAGTGGGGAGTGAAGAGGAGCACCAGGAGCCAACAGCGGGGACATGCTGAACGAAGGGATCGGAGTGGAGGGAACTGGAGCCACTAGTGCAGCAGCTGGAGCCAAGACGGGAGGCGGAGGAGCTACTCCAGGTAGCTGCGATGGGAGGGCGATCCCTGTCTGGGTGTAGAGGTTGGTGATTAACCCCAGGATCCCCATCATCGCCTACTGCGTCTGCTGCTGCTGGTCCAGAGTGCGCTGGTGCATCTGGTTGATGAGCCCCGTCAACCGGTCAGTGTCTTCACACCTCTCACGGGCGATCTGACGCTGCATCTCCTGTTGCTGCTGCTGGAGCTCAAGAAGACGTGCAGCCTGCTCCGCGCGGGCCTGCTCGGCGGCCAGCCTGTCTAGCCTCTGCTGCTCGACCATCTACTGGAGGAGCGAAGTCAGCTCAGACGGCTGCGTGACCTGCGCCTCAGTGATGGGAGGTGGAGTGGGTGGTGGCGCTGTAGAACCTCCAGCCTCCGCGTCGTGCTGTCGGGGAGAGGGGGGAGGAGGGAAATACTCCTCGACACTGTCGTTAGTGTCGCTCTCTGACCAAATGTGCTGCAGGTCCTCCCCTTGAGCCTCAGCCTCTGCAAGTCTCTCGTCCTCCCGCTCTAGGTCGGACCAATCTTCCTCTGACAGACGGGCCCTGACCTGGTGCTCAACTGGACGACCAAGGCGGCGGTCTCCAGGAGCCGGGGCACGGTAGTGACCAAAGCGAGTCACACTCTCGTCAGCAAGTCTGACCTGTGCTGCATCCCCCTCAGGCACCATCATAGTGCATAGGTAACTGATCCAGTGCCCGTAGACCATCTGCCTCATCATGCCTACCCCATCTGTGATCACGTCTTCCATCTCACTCAGGAGAATGTCCACAATGTCGAAATCCATCCCGTTCATTATGTAGAACAGGAGGGTCTACTGTAAACTAGTGAACCCCTCCAAGTACCCCGACCTCGGTAGGAGCATGCGGTGCAAGGCGAGGTGCACAATGCACGCAGCTGGGGTCAGAAGTGCTGGAACTCTCGGCTGGTCCGGAGAGAATGTGGGGCCGAACAGGGACCGTATCTCCTCAAGCTGTGGTGCCACCCCTCCAGTAAGTGGCCTCCTTGGTGGATCTGCCTGCCCGTATACCCTCTCGTGCACGCAGGTGTCGTGCAGGTCCAAACCAATAAGCTGCCCCAACGTCTGCCTCGAGAGGTGGTAGTGCTGACCCATAAACATGAAGTCGATCGACCTCCTGCCCTCAGAGATGTACAGGGTCGCGTAGAAGACACGGACCCAATCTTCCACATATGCACTCCTCTCGTAAGCTAGCAGCCGCACCAATCCTCGGTATCTCTCAAAGTATGGACGGGCGTCCATCTCCGCTGCCAATGCAAGCTGCCCCCAGTCCAGGTAGTTATGCTGAAATAGCTTGTGCCCCCGACGTCTGTAGGTCTCGTAGAGAGACGCCTGGGTGACAGTCCAGAAGCGACTGTCCACAAGAGCCTCTCGGGGCTGTGGGTACCACTCCTCAAGCAGCACGTTCCATCGAAGCTTGCGTAGCTGCTAGGCCTTCATCTTCCGGTAGTCCGTGAGACGGACTCCCTCACCGACACGGACTGCCGTGTCCATCTCGTAGATGGCCCTCTCGGCCTCCCTGTCCTCACAACGGTCAGCAGCTATCGGTCTCGGATGAGGAGCAGCCTCGGTGTGACCCCCACGCGTCCGGGCTGAGCGCCGGCGGACGAGAGGCTCAACCGGCTCCTCTTCGGCCTCGGAGTCGTCGATCACGGGAGGCTGCCTGGAACGAGCCTCGCGGATCCTCAGGGACCCCCCCCCCTCGGCCACGCTCACGCTCCTCGGCGGCGCGAGCAGCCATCAAGGCCTTCTTCTCCTCCTTTGACAACGTTTGCTTCTTCGCGGCGGGCTCCGCGATAGCCTTGCCCTTTCCTTTGTGATCGCGACCCATCTTGATGCAATGGAGAGCTAGGGTTAGCGACGATGAAAAAGAACGACGAAAAACAACGAAGGACGTCGCACGGCACGGAGCAAACCTTTAGCGACGAGCGATCACGAGCACTGGGCGCGAATCGACGAAAGAGACGACGCACCGCCGGGCAAACCCTAGCGGCAGAGAGCACGCGGGGGCCGGGTGCGAAGTGAGAGACAGTGGTCAGGTGATGATGCTAGGAGGCGGTGGAAACGGCGGCAGCGAGGAGAGGCAGCTGCGTGGTCGATGGTGGTGGAGACGGCGGAGGTGGGTGCGTGGATGGAGGCGGCGCGTGGAGCAACGGTGCGGCGAGCGGCGGCGCGAGGGCGGCGGCGCTGTGGGCGGCGGCGGCCGGAAACGGCGGCGGCGGCCTGAGGGCGACTGCGGCGGCGTCCGGCGGAGGAGGAGATGGAGGCGCGGTCGGCTGCGGCGACGGGATCGGGAGAAGGAAGACGAAAGGCGGCGCACGAGTTTAAATAGTGGATCCCAAACCCTAGTCGTTTTTTAAACACCGGATGGACCGATGCTTATCGATGTGGAGATCGGTCGAATAGTACAGTATGGATATTCAAAGAGTCACTGAAGACATCGAATGGACCGACATTTAGGGTTTTGATCATCGGATGAATGGCACAGTAAGGGTATTCAGGAGAGGGAAGTTGACACAGGATAGTCCGACGTTAGATGGAAAAGCATCGGTGGAATTCATCAAGGTTTCGGAATTATGAACGTCGGATGGACCGATGTTTTTCTGATTGAACTCATCGGTCAATTTTGGGTATTGACTTAACTGGCACTTGGATTTTGAACACCTACTGATCCGATGGGGGAAGGACCTAGGCATCGGATAATCCGATGAAAACTAAACACCAACATCCCATATATGTCCTTTGACCAAACCATCAAACAATTGGAAACACATGTCTTAGGACTTTTTGGGCAACCCCTTACCCCTCAAAAAACTAATATGCCAATAGCTTGGCTAGACCTTAAAGCAAATGGAACACCGAGAAAAAATGGAGGAAAAAAAATCCAAATAAAATGTAAGGCCCATGCTTTATGAGGTAGAGTATGAATACTTCTATCTCTTTGAAGCATGTTCCTCTAGGCATTAACGTACCTAACATTTTGTTCTTTCCACCTTATATGAGTTGAGATATTGCATTTCAAACAAGTCTCCTTCTCATGAGGTGGGTTCCCCTTTGTGACAATCTACCGTATGCAATGCCAAACAAATTACAGTGCAGGAGATTAAATGAGTGCAAGTTTATATGGCAGGGATCATGCAAGGCATAAAATAAATCTATCTTGCCAAGTTTAAACCTTCCAAAGGCTTCCTCAGGGAAAACTATTTCTAGCTCGCCCCTATCCTTTGGGAGTTAGACAAGACCTATATGATATGCATCCTTACATGAACATGGCAATTTACATGACGTTAGATGCATCTAGCACATTTAATTCATTTCTAAGTCTAGAAAAGGTTTTCTCATCAAGTGGTTTAGTGAAGATATCCGCCAATTGTTCTTCGGATCTAACACCTTGCAAAGAGATGTCTCCTTTAGCCTCATGATCCCGCAAGAAGTGATGGCGAATATCAATGTGCTTAGTGCGGGAGCGTTGAACGGGGTTTCTAGCTATCTTAACCGCACTTTCATTGTCACAAAGGAGAGGCACAAAACCAAATTTAATTCCAAAGTCCAAAACGGTTTGCTTCATATATAGAATTTGGGCACAACATGCACCGGCCGCTATATACTCCGCCTCCGCGGTGGACAAAGCCACGGAATTTTGCTTTTTGCTAGACCAAGACACTAGGGAACGCCCAAGCAAGTGGCACCCACCGGAGGTACTCTTGCGATCCACGCGGCATCCGGCAAAGTCCGAATCCGAGTATCCCAAGAGTTGGAAGGTTGTACCTTTAGGGTACCACAAGCCCATACTAGGGGTATGCTTAAGATACCTAAGTATCCTAAAGACCGCCTTCTTATGCGATTCTTTAGGAGCCGCTTGAAAGCGAGCACATAAGCATACACTGAACATTATGTCGGGCCTATATGCGGTAAGATAAAGCAATGAACCAATCATAGAGCGGTAGAGAGATTGGTCAATAGGTTTACCGTCCTTATCCGCGTCGAGATGGCAATTTGTTGCCATTGGAGTGCTTCTTGAGCTACAATCTCCCATCTCAAATTTCTTCAAGAGGTCCTTGGTGTATTTCTCTTGGTAGACGAAGGTTCCCTCTTGAAGTTCCTTGATTTGGAATCCAAGGAAGAAGTTGAGCTCTCCAATCATTGACATCTCGAATTCCCTAGACATCATTTTGCCAAACTCATGGCTAAGAGCTTCATTAGTTGAACCAAAGATAATACCATCAACATAAATTTGACAAATGAACAAATCTCCGTTGATGTCTTTGGTGAAGAGTGTGGTGTCCACCCTCCCGATCTTAAATCCTTGCATGATGAGGAAGTCCCGTAGTCGTTCATACCATGCCCTAGGTGCTTGCTTGAGCCCGTAGAGCGCCTTGTGCAACCTATACACATGGTTAGGATTCCTCGGATCTTCAAACCCGGGAGGTTGTTCAACATAAACAAGCTCATTAATGTAGCCATTAAGAAAGGCACATTTCACATCCATTTGATAAAGAGTAATATTATGATGTGAAGCAAAAGCAAGGAGAATACGAATTGCCTCTAACTGGGCGACCGGAGCAAATGTCTCCCCAAAGTCTAGTCCTTCAACTTGCGAGAACCCTTTGGCCACAAGTCTTGCCTTGTTGCGGACCACAACGCCATTCTCATCTTGTTTGTTGCAGTACACCACTTTGTTCCGATGACGTTCTTGTCCTTGGGTTGCTCCTCCAACACCCAAACTTCATTGCGGATGAAGTTGTTGAGTTCTTCTTGCATAGCCATCACCCAATTTGGGTCTTGGAGTGCTTCCTCAATGTGAGTGGGTTCTACACACGAAACAAACGAGTAGTGCTCACAAAATGAGGCAACGTGGAGGGAACGAGTACTTACGCCCCTTGAAGGACTTCCAATGATTTGGTCCATTGGATGCGCCTTGGAGATGCGTCCATGCTTCATAAGTGGTTGTGAAGCACTTGGCGGTGGTGAAGCGTGTTGCTCCTCTTGTGGTTGGACTTGATCATGGACTTCTTCTTCATCTTGATGTTGTCTTGCTTGTGAGTCTTGAGTTGGCAATGGATCATCTTTCTCCTCTTCGTCTACTTGAGGCGCCATGGAGGTGTTGTTGTTGGAACTTGAAGCTCCCCCTTGATCATGGCCCTCTTCAACTTCCGGCTTGATGTCTCCAATGGTCATGTTCTTCATGGCTTCTCGTAGAGGCTCATCATCTATTTTATCATGACCAAAACTCTCCTCTTGGGAGCCATTAGTCTCATCAAACTCAACATCACAACTTTCTTCAACTAGACCGGAGGTTTGGTTGAATACTCGATATGCTTTTGAGTTTGATGCATAACCAAGAAAAATGCCAACATCACATCTTCTTTCAAACTTACCGAGCCTTTTCTTGCGGTAGATGTAGCATTTGCACCCAAAGACTCTAAAGTAGGAGATGTTGGGCTTTCTCCCAATGAGAAGCTCATATGGGGTCTTTTGGAGTAGTCGGTGAAGATAGACCCTGTTTGCGGCATGGCACGCCGTGTTGATTGCTTCGGCCCAAAACTTCTCCGACGTGCCGTAGTCATCAAGCATTGCTCTTGCAAGAGTGATGAGGGTTTTGTTCTTCCTCTCAACGACACCGTTTTGTTGAGGAGTGTATGTGGCGGAGAATTCATGCTTCACACCTTCACGGTCACACCACTCCCCAATGTTGTAGTTCTTGAATTCGGTGCCGTTGTCACTCCGGACCTTGATAATGGGAAGTTGGAATTCCCTTTGAGCACGGTTGGCGAAGGTCTTGAACACTTCCGGAGTTTCACTCTTGTCACCTAAAAATAGAGTCCAAGCATAGCGAGAGTAGTCATCAACTATAACAAGACAATAGAGGTTACCGCCAAGGCTTTGGTATGTGGACGGTCCGAAGAGGTCCATGTGGAGTAGTTCAAGTGGCTTGGAGGTTGACACCATTGTCTTCATTGGGTGGTGTGAAGCAACTTGCTTCCCGGCTTGACAAGCGCTACAAAGCTTGTTCTTCTCAAACATCACATCCTTCACGCCGGTCACCATCCCAAGCTTGAATGACTTCTTGAGTTTGCTCATTCCAATATGTGCTATGCGTCGGTGCCATAGCCAACCCAAGCTTGTCTTAGTGAAAAGACAAGTGGTTAGGCTAGCATTCTTGTTGGAGAAGTCTACTAAGTAGAGATGTTCATGCCGAAACCCTTTGAAGATTAGCTCTTTGCTTGTCTCACTACTCACAACAACATCATTTTTGCTAAATGTGCATGTTAGTCCAAGATCACAAAGTTGTGCAATGGAAAGTAGATTAAAGCTAAGCGACTTAACATACAACACATTAGAAATGGATAAATCATTAGAGATAGCAATTTTACCTAATCCTATTACCTTACCCTTAGAATTATCACCAAAAGTGACTTGTTCATGATTACCGGGGTTTTCTATGGTGGTGAACATACCATCATTGCCGGTCATGTGTTGAGTGCACCCGCTATCGAGTACCCAATGCTTTCCTCCGGCTTTGTAGTTCACCTACACACATGAAGTTAATTTTTGACTTTAGGCACCCAAGCCAACTTAGGTCCTTATATGTGAGATACAAGTGTCTTTGGGACCCAAAGTTGCTTGGGGAGCTTCCCCTTCATGCTCTTCATGTCTTTGCCAATGAACCTAGCTTTCACCTTGCCATTCACTTTGCTAAGAAGATAATAGCGATCACTGAAAATAGATTTGTAGTTAGTAGGAAATTTAGGTGAAGGTCGGTTAGGAAGAGGACACTCCCTTGTGTGGTGACCGGTGACCTCACAATGTTGGCAATAAGAACCAACTTCCTTGATGAAGCTTGTTCTAAGCTCCCGTGAGGGCACCTTTCCTTTGTTGGGCACCGGGAAGGATCCAAGTCCTCTTTTGTTGAAGGCTTTTGCTTGTTGGAAGAGGATTTCCTTGTGCTTGACTTCACCTTTTGAAAGTCTAGCCACACTAGTGCGGAGACTCTCAATTTCTTCCAACAAGTCCTTCTCCCTAGCATTAGCTTTCAAAGACAAAGACTTGTCCAAGACATTAGAGACATGCGAAGTAATGGATATCTTATCATTAAGAGTTTGTTTCTTTGCACCTTTTAACTCTTGATCAAGCATGTCATGAGCAATGTTAAGTGTTTGGTATTCTTGAGTTAGCTTGTTGTGCTCCTCCAAGAGAGTTTGGTGTGCTATGTTGAGCTCACCATTGTCTACCTTGATTTTAGCATTTTCTTCCTCAATTTGCTTGACATGAGATTTGAGCGTGTCATGCTCTTTAAGTATGCTTTCATACTTGTCAAGCAAATCAAGGTTAGCACTCTCAAGTTTAGCACGAATTTCTTCAAGAGTTTTAACCTTACTCTTCTCACTCTTAATGATAGCATGATATTCATTAATCAAAGAAGTTAAATCATTGGGGGAAAGCTCATCATCACTAGAGTCGTCACATACCTTGGTGTTACCTTTAGCCATGAGGCACATGGGTGGTGGAGGAAGAGGTGAGTCATCATGGTTGGCAATGGCAAGGCCGGCCAAGCTTTCTTCTTCTTCTTCACTCTCTTCATCACTTGTTTCTTCGTCGGTGACCCATTCATTTGCCTCACACATAAACACCTTTTGTGGACCACTTCTCCTCTTTGAGAAGAGTCTTGCCTTCTTGCCCTTGTCTTGCTTCTTCCCAAAGGCTCTTGGTTTGGGCTTGGCTTCTTCTTCATCATCATCACTTTCTTCAAGCTTGCGTTGCTTGCCTTTGTAGTTCTCTCTCCTTTTGTCCGGTTTTGGACAATCATTGGAGATGTGGCCTTGATCTCCACAATTGTAGCATATCTTGCGATCGTCTTTTCTTGGTAGAAATGCCTTCTTCTTGGGATCGAAGGTGTATCCCTTTTTGGTGATCTTGGAGTTCAAGCGTGAGAACTTTCTCATCATCAAGGCAAGCTCATCATCGTCATCTTCACTTGACGCTTGCTCTTCTTCACTTGAGCTAGGTTCAACCACCTTCTTCTTCTTGAAGCTTGTCTTCTTGGTGGAGGCATTTAGAGCAATTGTTTTTGATGATGATTGCTCCATCATCCCAAGTACACTCATCTCATGAGCGTGTATTTCTCCAATGAGCTCTGAAACTTCAATGTTGTCAAGTGATTCCTTTTGGAGCATGGAGTTGATGATGTTGTACTTCGGCTTGGGAAGGAGCATGAGGATCTTGCGGTTAATAAGTCCCTTGCCAAGAGACGCAATGTCAAGAGCATTAATTTCCTCAATAAGAACATTTAAGCGTGAAAACATTTCATTAACATTTTCATGAGGAAGCATCTTAAATTCATCACATTTAGCTTTGAGCATGTGATATTTAAGTTCCTTTACACGAGATGAGCCCTCATGGATTTCTATCAAGCAAGCCCAAATTTCACAAGCTTTCTCCTTACTAGCAATCCTAGAGAAGACATCTTGACTTATGCATTCATAAATAGCATTCCTAGCCTTAGCATCCCACTTAACTTGATCACCCACATAGTTAAGTTCTCCAAATCCTGCATGAGTTGCTTCCCAAACTTCGGGGGCAATAGCCTCAAGGTAAGCGCGCATGCGTGCTTTCCAATAGGAAAAATTCTTGCCCTCAAAGATAGGAACCGAACCCCCAACCTTGGCCATTTTTGCTCTCCAGCGGTGAAGCTAGAATGATCCTATGAGCAACCTTGCTCTGATACCAATTGTAAGGATCGAAACGCACAAGAGGGGGGTGAATTGGGCTTTCTTTCAAATTTTAAGGCAATTAAAAACGAATTACTTAAGACCAATTCCCAATGCGGTTCTAACTATGCAATCAACGTAGATAGAACTTGTAAAGTAAAGATTGCATAATGTAAAGAGAGGGAGAGAAATGCAAACGCTAGGGGACACGAAGGTTTATCCCGTGGTTCGGCAAGATCGCAAGGATCTTCCTACGTCCACGTTGTGGCACCCACCGAAGGGTTTTGCCACTTCCAATATCACCGAGACAATGGAGTCTTCACTAATCTTCTCCGTTCGCCATCTCCGGCAAGGTGGAGCTCAAGCCTTGTACAACCTTCGATGTTCCGGGCTTCCACACAAACCTTGGCAAGCTCCGGAACGATCTTCTTCAACTTCTCACTAGCCTAGAGAGTTCAATCACAAAGAAAGAACGCACACAAGCTTCTCTCTAGCCTATTACAAATGATCTAAAAGTGTGGAAATGTATGCTCTATAGTCTTGAATGCTCTTGGATGTGTAGTTGGCTTCAGGTGATCAAGACTTGTCGAAATGACTGGGTTAGAGGGGTTTTATAGCCAGCTTAACTGAAATAGCCGTTGGAAAAGTAGGCTGACAGAACTTTACTGTGAACACCGGATGATCCGATGTCTCCCCTCTAGTTATCATCGGTGTAATTACTTTGGCTGATGTCATTGTGTCAGATATTACCGTTATTAGACCGATGTTGCCCCCAGTCTTCTCATCGGATGATCCGGTGGCTCTTCCTCCAGAATTTGCTTGATCTTGATGCTTACTCGAGTGATCAACCGATGTGTGTAAGTCTGCACATCGGATGATCTGGTGCTTCACTTGTTCCAATTGTACTGCAAACTGTATTGATGCACCGATGTTGTTGAGCCCTTCACATCGGATGATCCGGTGAGTTCATTTGTCTGAGGTCTTTTTCTTCAGTTGAATCAACTCGACCGATGTGTTCATTTTGGAAATCATCGGTTGATCCAGTGAGTTGATTTTGTTTGCTACGAGTTGTCTTGAGTGAATCTTTTGTGTCTTGCTCGAATGACCTCTTAGACATTTGTTCCACAAGGCTCTCTGATGATTCTTAAGCATTGTATGTTGTCAATTTTTGATTGAGTGACTTAGACATAGAGCCTTCACATCTTGTCTTTATCTCATGAATTTGATCTCGAAAGTTGAGTATCTATGGGTCTCCAATGACATGATCATTTCATCTTATTGAGTGTTTATGGGGACCTTGCATTTACAAATTCATTAGTAAAGTTCAATGGTTGTCATTAATCACCAAAACCATACTACATGAGGGGGGCCTAGATGCTTTCAGGCTCAGCAAGACTAACCCATCTCACTATCTATAGACACTACATGCAAGGTATAGACTAAGCATAGGTAGGATATAACATAATAGACTCGCCTACAAGTGGATCCTTATGTCCATTTTTAAGTAGCACATGACATTCTATGGGCACGGCCCATCATAGACTCCACAATCAAACAAGAAACGCTTTGCTGATGATAAGACATGCCCACAACACATAATGCTATTTTAGGTTAAGTGTTTGGAAACCTTAAACTTTAATTGTACTATCTCTAAGCCATACAAGGTTGCAATACCATAATATAATCATTGCAGCAAATATATATAGCATGTTCGACTACTGTGGATTACTACGTCACGACACAGTGAACAAGTGGTACTCTATTACCGCGAGGGACGGTGATTGCAATCAGGACACACCCGGACAACACGACAAATACGCACTTTCGGAAGCGCCAGCGAGTACTTACAGCAGTACCTACATAACACTTTAGTACTAGTCGTATATGGTCACCTTTCACTCGTCACTCCAATGCCGAACCAGTTCTACTGTCCCCCCAAGAGGCCACTACACAGAACACCACAAAGTTGCTCCGTTAGCACGTTCACACCTCCTGTCGCACCCCCAAAAGACAGCGGTATAAGTTTCGACACTACAGTGAACAAGCTACGTCAGTTTGCTGGAGCCCATATATCCAGTATGTCGCTGGTACGATTCAACCTTGTTCAGCGGGGCTGCATACGGCGCGGGCCCTAAATGACACAGGCAGGGCTATGCACCCGAGAATCCAATCTCGTTGCTTCCTGTCCATCCCTTGCCTGGTCTTAGATTCATTATATCAAGCCATTGTTTATCTAACCAATCCTGTGAGATATGTTCTAAATCTCTCGCGAGTAGATTCCAACTACTCGACTTGTACCGGATTTCCTATACATTAGCAGGGTAGTTACTACAGGTCAAACTGTAACTCGTTCCAACCAACCCCGGGGATTTGTGGTCATGCAAGTGGAGTATCAATCACCCTATACATAATGCACATATCAAACTTAAGATGTAATGTGAGAAATACTGTAAAACTCTGTAAAGCATTTAAATGCAAACCGGGGCTTGCCTTGGTTTGTGACTCGACTATCTATCAACTGTTAATGTCTTCTTCTGGAGATTCCACCAAGGACTTCAAGCGGACATCCTAGCCTTCTCCCCCAAACGATATTCTTCGTTGATCTTGATAACTACACGACATGCATATATAGTATGTATATATATATGAATGACTTTGAAAATAATAAACATATAAGGTTTATAAGCTAACATCTAGTGATCATTGTAAGGTAATGATCTTAATTGGCTTTGGGACTTTTATGGTGGATACTAGGAAAATTTGAATTTAGAAGTTTGACTCAATCTCTGGTTACAGTTCTGTTATTTTAATGAATAGCAGAAGGGAATTTGAAATTTGGTTAGGTTATACAGGCTCCATGGCTTCCAAACTTTTTCTGGTAACCAAGAACAGGATAAAGTATTTTATGGGAATTTTGGGGATTTTTCCACTGGAATATTCAGCTGGTAAAATTCTATTTTACTTTGTAAAGATTGTATTCTCCAGATTTGAAATATGATTTTCATAAAACCTAATTGGTACTAACAGAAACTAGAACTCAAGGGCTTTCAAACAAAATTTGTTTGAAGATTTTTGGAGTAGTCTACTGAGATATATGCATTTTTTAAGTTTGCACAATTTCCTGGAAATGCAAAAATGGTTGACTGGCTGACAGTGGGGCCCACTGTCAGCATCTTCTTCAACCTCCAGCCACGCCCTTCAGTTCGCGCCCAGTGCACAGATAGGGCACGAATGGCATTCCGCGTTCCCGCTCCTAGAAGTATCAAACGACAACGACACTAAAATAAAAGTTGTTCCTTGTATCCTGGAACACGCAGTGGACATGGTTTCCCGGCGCCAATGTCAAAAAAATGGTGCCAGCAACGGCGGCAGCGGCGGTGAGCTCGGCGGCCATGTCGAGAAGGTCCACCCCAGCCTTAAACCGATGCATAATGATGTCTAGAAGTATCCTAGGTGTTCAAGGAACATGATAGAGCACTCAAACCAGAAAGGAAATGGCTTGAAATAAGATCTCGACGGTGAACCCGAGCTCCCATCAATGGCGGAAGGGGAAAAGTTGAAGAAGTCGGTAATTACTCGATTAAATCTTCTGATGTTTGGTATGGAGGTGCGCTAGGAGTCCATGATCATATTGTGTAACCGGATCGAAGAATTGTTGCACCTAGAAACCGAATTAAAATGACGACCGAGCTCCAAAGCTATGAACCATAAGAGAAGCTGAAATTTTACCAGAAGCTAGTAAACGTGTATTCGCACCTTTTTGCTTCAAGGAAGTAGAGGAGATGAGGCTTGTATCGCCGGGGCGATCTGGTGGCATCGGGGGGCGGCCGAAAAACAGGGTGCCGGCTCGGTTTCAGCTCGCTGCACGCCGGGAACAACACACAGCCCTCCTGGACACGTCGGGGATGAACCAGAGGAGATGCGCAGCTGCTTGTAGGCTGGAGGGAGAACGGAACGCGCGCCAGGGCTGGCAAGCTCGGCACCAGCAGCAGCTCGCAGGAGCTCACGGCAAGCAGCAAGGTGTTCTCTGGACTGGGAAAAAGAAAGAACATGTGCAGCAGGTGAGAGAGAGCCGGGACTTTACTTGGTATGCTTTCAGTTGAAGGGATGAGAGCAAGAGGTGGCCTGCATGCTGCATGTGCTGTCATCCTGTGAGCAACAGGGGATAAGGAGGAAGGAGGAGGTCGGCACAGGCCCTGGTGAGTCTGTCAAGTGGGGCCCACAAGCTTTCCCTCTCTCATTTCTTTGGTGGTTTAAATTCTCACATCAAACATTGTCCAAAAATTACCAAAATTGGCAGGATGAATAAGAAAAATGTGGGGAATCCAAATATGCAATCATATTTTAATTTGGACACAGTTTGTTTCAAATTCAAATTCAAATTTGAATTCACACCTTTTTACAAACCTCATTGAAATAAATAGTAATTGAGGTTCATAAATCCCCAAATTTTGAAAAAAAGCTTCTTGAACCATAACGGGTCTTAGGAAAAATTTTGAGTTGATTTGGACAAGGTTAAATGCAAAGCTCAAATTCGAAATCGACGATAATTAAACCCTCTGTACGTGTCCAAGTAATTTGAAGAAGTGCTTCAAAAATCTTGAAACTTTACAGACAAGCTATTAGAATATTAGAAGGCCAAGGAAAAAATTTATAGCCTTTGATTTGAATATTTTTGACAGGACCAATTATATACAGTAGCCCATTCAATTCGAATTTATTTGGTACTGCATATTAACTTGCCCAGGAAATTTCTATTCCAATAATCCCAACCTTTGCAGAGAGGTCAACTAAATTAATCTTGGTTTATGGGTGAAGTCCATTTCCCATGTTAATAAAATGTAAACCTGAGTGGCAAAAAGGATTTGATGAGGTCAAGTTCATGTGCACAACTATGTGTGATCTCCATTATAGTTGATAACAAAACTTACAACTGAACTTCACACGAAGGAAAAAGTGGGATTTTACATTCTCCCCCTCCCTTAAAAGAATCTCGTCCCGAGATTACAAAAGAAGGAAAAAGGAAGGATCTAACGAACAAATGCCGCTAACAAGTCCGGATAGTTTGTTCTAAGATACTCCTCGCTTTCCCACGTTGCTTCATCAGCATTGTGGTTGCTCCACAAGACCTTGTAGAAATGCAAGGTGCGGCTCCTGGTGGTGCGAGTCTTCTCATCAATGATCCGGGTCGGATGCTCAGAGTAAGTAAGGTCTGGTTGTAGATCTTCCAAATCATCCATACGGACATCTATTGGGGCCTTGAGACATTTCCTCAACTGAGAAATGTGAAACACATTGTCGACCCCTGCAAGCAATGCCTATAACTCCAGCCGATAGGCCACAGGTCTGCATTGTTCCATTAAGGCGAACGGCCCAATAAAACGTGGAGCTAGCTTTCCTTTTACTCCGAAGCGATGAATCCCTTTCATTGGGGATACACGAAGATAAACGTGGTCCCCGACTTTGAAGTGAAGGGGTCGACGTTGTTTGTCTGCATAGCTCTTTTGACGAGACTGGGCAACTTTGAGATTGGCTTGAATAATGCGTACCCGTTCTTCGGCTTCATTCACCAAGTCGATGCCATATACCACTCGTTCACCGGATTCACACTAGTTCAAGGGTGTGCAGCACTTTCGGCCATAAAGAACTTCATATGGTGCTATCTGAATACTAGCCTGATAGCCATTATTATACGAAAACTCCGCCAATGGTAGATGATCATCCCAGTTTTTACCATGGTGGATGGCACGAACGCGAAGCATATCTTCTAGCACTTGGTTCACTCGTTCAGTTTGACCATCAGTCTGAGGATGGTAAGCCAAGCTCCGAATCAACTTGGTACCCAATGCTGTGTGGAGATGTTCCCAAAATCGAGAAATAAATATAGTTCCACGGTCTGAAATAATAGTGCGGGGTACTCCATGCAGGCACAGGATTCTGGTAATATACAACTCTGTGTACTTGGATGCATGATAGTTGGTATTGACGGAAATGAAATGAGCTGACTTAGTCAACCGATCAACTATCACCCAGATTGAATCGTGCTTACGGAAGGTGAGAGTTAAACCAACAATGAAATCCATGCTGATATCCTCCCATTTCCAAGCCGGTATGCTTAAAGGTTGAAGCTGTCCGACTGTATTCAAATGGTCGGCTTTCACTCGCCGACACGTATCACACTTGGATACATACTGTGCTATTTCTCTCTTCATCCGAGTCCACCAGAATTTCTTCTTTAAATCCTGATACATATTGTTGCTTCCCGGATGAATGGAATACTTGGACAAATGAGCTTCATCTAGTATCTTCTTTTAGAGTTCCATGTCTCGTGGTACCACTATACGATTTTTGAATCAGATGGTACCATCCTTGTCACACCGGAAACATTTCATCTCCTCCCTTTCCATTCTTTGTCGAATGTGCGACATTCCCCTGTCTCCTTTCTGAGCCTCTACAATATTTTCTTTGATGGTAGGAATGAGAGCTAGATTGTAGAGAGCCCCATATGGAACCAAGTAGAGACTTGGTTCTTCTTCTTCCATTGAGGTGATGGAAAGACTATTGACATGGGACTTGCGGCTCAGTGCATCTGCGACTACATTCGCCTTGCCTGGATGGTAGTGGATCTCAATCTCATAGTCCTTGATCAACTCTAACCATCTTTGCTGTCACATATTCAAATCCTTCTGGGTGAAGATGTACTT
Organism: Tuctoria greenei; assembly: GCA_036927565.1. Lineage (NCBI taxonomy): Eukaryota > Viridiplantae > Streptophyta > Magnoliopsida > Poales > Poaceae > Tuctoria > Tuctoria greenei. The sequence continues at coordinate 35,865,220 of JAYESD010000004.1, forward strand.
CAAGATTTTGTGATCGGTGTAGAGGTGTACTAGGTTGCCCAATAGATAGTGTCTCCACATCTTTAATGCAAGTACCACAGCAGCGAGCTCAAGATCATGAGTCGGATAATGCTGCTCATGGTTCCGAAGCTGCCGTGATCCATAAGCAATCACCCTTCTGTCTTGCATCAACACACATCCCAAGCCAATCCCGGATGCATCAAAATAAATATCAAATGATTTGGTTGTGTCTGGTTGAGCTAATACTGGTGATGTTGTGAGGTGTTTCACCAACATTTGAAAACCTTCCTCACATTCTCTGGTCCATACATACTTCTTTCCCTTCTTCAAAAGTTCAGTTATTGGTTTAGCAATCTTCGAGAAGCCTGGAATGAACCTCCGATAATAACCTGCTAAATCTTCGAGAAGCCTGGAATGAACCTCCGATAATAACCTGCTAAACCTAAGAAACTACAAACTTCATGTACGGACTTTGGAGATTTCCACTTAAGTACCTGTTCAATCTTGCTTGGATCAACTGCAATGCTATCAGCTGAGATGATGTGCCCTAGAAATGGCACTTGGCTGATCCAAAACTCGCATTTGCTGAACTTTGCATATAGCTTATGGTCTCGCAATCGTCGAAGCACGATATGCAAGTGTTGAGCATGTTCTTCCTCCAATTTAGAATACACAAGGATGTCGTCGATGAAGACCACGAGAAACTTGTCTAACTCTGGCATGAACACCGAATTCATGAGATACATGAAGTGAGCCGGTGCGTTGGTCAATCTGAAGGACATGACAAGATACTCATACAACCCATACCTCATCGAGAATGCTGTCTTGGGTATATCTTCTGGTCGAATCTTAATCTGATGATACCCAGAACAAAGGTCCATCTTCGAGAATACCTTAGCACCCACTAATTGGTCAAATAATATACCAATGTGTGGTAGTGGATACTTGTTCTTGATGGTGACAGCATTGAGTGGACGATACTCCACACACAACCTCAAGGTCTCATCTTTCTTCTTGACGAATGGAGCGGAACAACCCCAAGGTGATGAACTTGGACATATGGAACCCTTGTCCATAAGTTCATTCAGTTGCTCCTTGAGTTTCACGAGTTCCTTCAGTGCCATCTTATACGGCTTCCTCGAGATTGGTACAGTTCCCGGCTCAAGTTCAATCTTGAACTCCACGTCCCTTTTCGGTGGCATGCCCGGAAGATCATCTGGAAACACGTCCGGGGTATTCACATACCACTGGAATGTCCTCCAACTTAATAGCTTCATTGTGATGTACCGCTGCAGGTAAAGATGTGATATTATCCAGAACCAATGTATGCTGACCATGATTCTTGGAATTCAGTTGCACGGTACGAGAGACAATATCAAAGAAGGCTCCATGGTGTGTCAACCAAGACATACCAAAAATGACGTCGATCTTTTGACCACCCAACATGATGAGAGTAGTCGGATAAATCCTTCCATCCAAGCGTAGAGGTGCTCGGGCAATGATCTTGTTGGCAGTGATACTACCACCCGGTGAATTAATCCATTAAACTGAAGATAGTGTAGTCATCGTCATTTGATGTTTGACCACGTATTCTTCACTGATGAAATCATGTGTGGCACCTGAATCAAATAACACACATGTTGGCTGGTCTCGGAGACTGAACATACCCGCTAAAACAGGTTCCCCCACCGAAACATCCTCAATCGCAACATAATTAACATTGCACACTTTCTGCGATGTCTTCCCTTGCTGACCAAATGATTTCGTTGCCATATGAGAGGACGTGGGGCTGCTGCCCTGTTTGGTAACATGACATTCCGGTGTCAATAGAACCACATCACAACTAGTATCACGCGGTATGATAATAGGCTCTTCGTAAGATGATGTCGGAAGAGCTAGCTGATGTTGTGACAGTCCTGGATGAACATCTTCCCACAATTGAGGGTCACATTGAAGTTCTGTTGCTTGACTCACCGATTGACTCCCTAGGTCTAACGATAATGAGTACACCATCTGATCCTCCTGAGGAACTTCAGAAACCATCTCATGTGATTTGTTCCTCTTTCTCTTCTCCGCCTTATAGCGAAGAGTTGCATCTTCCTGAACAATAGTGGCATCAACCAAGTCATTATAGTTGTCGTTATTGAATAATGCTAGTCGAGAACGAAGCTTGACGTTAAGCCTCGAAAGAAACATACACACTTCAACGCCTCAGTATTCACATACTACGGCACATACTGAGCCAAACAATTGAATTCCTTGGAGCATTGATACACACTCATCTCTCCTTGCTTTAACTCCATGAATTCCTCCAGCTTTGTTTTAATCATCCCATAGGATATGTGACGTGCACGGAAAGCATCACGGAACTCCATCCATGTAACACGATGACGATTAGGGAGAGTGGTACGATACTCAGACCACCACGCTCCTGCGGATCCATGAAGTTGTTGAGCGGCGAATAACACCTTCTGATACTCATCACATTGGAGTAACTCAAACTTGGCTTCAATCACACAAAGCCAATGACTTGACTCCAATGGTTCAACTGCTTCCGTGAAAACTGGCGGTTGAGTCGCCAAGAAATCCATATATGAGTTCTGGGATTGATCAAGTTGTCGAGCCTCATGTTGTACACCCTGTTGTACCAACGCTTGAAGAGACTCTGACATCCTCGATAAGACTTCTGCCAATCCGGTTGATGATGACACTTGTGGTGGAGTTGAGTCATTTCCACCACGAATAGAAGCACCCGATTCACCCTCAAAACGAGTGTGTTCCATGCTCTGGTCATGAGGACTAACACAAGAGTATGAAACTAAAACGACTTGAGTTGATAACGTCGCACACTGGGTCATTGTCCAGTTTCTGGTTCAGCAGACCAGTCTGTACAAATTAAAATATTTCTCACAGCTAATTGCTAAATATTGTCTGGAGTTCAACTACAAAGTTGTAGTACACTCACAAAATTTCCAAAATGTATTGATATGACTCCATATCGTTCCTGGAATAAAATTTAGGGAAATTTTGATTACAGTTCACAAGATGGTTCAAAACTGGAGTATGAACTTCAGTTTTGTTTCAACCGGCCTTCCTGTATAAATTTGAAATTTGCATACAGTAAATGGCAGAACTAGGATTTGGGTTGAATATAAAAGTTGTAGTCCACTTTACAACCTTTCAATATTGTACTCATACAGCTCGAGGTGAGCTAAGAAGCAGAAGCTATACAGGTTTAAAGTGGACTCAAGGTTTCTGGAAATTTTGACAGAACCTCCCCTGTATATGTGGTTATTTCCACAATTTTATACAGGTATATCCTAACAATATATCGAGGTAATGACAAAATAAACATTGTATAGAATCAAGTTAAAAATCAATAAGTAAAAGAGTTCAACCTAGAAAAATTTGTTATATAGGTATAGCGCGCGAATTCACACCTAGGTGCAAAATGCTTCAAGTTCTGGACTGCCAGAACCAAGTTTGCGACAAATGGAATTAGGCACAGTTACACCCAGATTCAGGTCATGAGTGACAAATAAAGTTGATAGAGGACTTTCCAGGCTTTCCATAAATGTATATATGTAACTATGTCACAATTCTGGATCAAGATTTATAACTGTCCAAACTTAACAGTTGAACTGACTGGTTTTCACCAGCAGGCCTGCAGTTCACTGTTTGAACTCCAAATTTGATTTGACTCAAATTTGAATTAGGAAAAATGCTAAACATAAAACCTGTAGGTATTCTTCTACACTTTCCAGAAATGTATCACAATAAGGCAGAAGATGCCCTACAGTGAGTTAAGGCAATAATACTGGAACTGGTACAATGGTAAGGTCATCTGGAGCCGTTTGAGTATACTCCAGATTCAACAGATTATCAAACTTTTCGGCCTTGATGGTCAACAGAAAAGTTGTAGAGGTCTTCACTAGCTTTCCATACATATAGTATACCCCTATGTTATCTATCAGATAACCAACATTACAATCCGGCGAAGTCGAGCCAACTTCTGCCAGAAATCAAGAATCTTGATTCTATCTACTCTATCGAGTCCGAATCCCTTTTGCGGAGTCCAAACCTACCAGCACCTGATAGTCGGACTTTCCAAAACATAATGCATCCATTATGTCGTTGTGGATGGTCAAGTATCATGTTTGATACTGACGGTACTATGTACCTCACCAAAGAAAATTCTATCTGGTATATCCTGTTACGTCTATAGGTGGTTCCTATATCGTTCTCTCGCAAACGGTTTCTACACGGTCCTCTACCGTAGTTAGTGTACCTGCAGAAGACAAGCAATCCTCTGGCACAGGCATGCTGTACGGCGGCAGGGAAACATGACAGGCAGTCACAATACATAGTTATATATTTAAAAATAATTGCATACGACTTTGGAATGAGTTGCCCTCGAGCGAAGGCATGCCTCGAGGTACATGGCTGTTACTACGTCCGTACAGCAAGGACTCCTGTACGAGCCGGCTTATACATGCTCGGGCATACGTGTTCGCATGTTCTCGTAGTCATGAGAACACACTATCGGGTTATCCACCACCCGACGGGGACTCCCTCTAACTTTGTGTCACGCTGGGGCACCGCGTGTCATATGTTCCCAGAAACATTGAAAGTTTCAGAGACACATATTAACTTTCCGTGCCAAGCCACAGAAATTTCATATACCACTTCCCGTATGCTGAGTTTACCGAGATTGATCCGCTCTCGGTGGCGTACCTTACCTCTTACCTGACGTCCGGGCATCGTTACAGAATATAATAACACATAGTTAGTTTACCACCTTTATATCTTATACTAATAATACTCCTTATATGGGCATATAGCTAATTCCTCACTCGTATAGTCCTAAGTTTTTTAAAATATGCTCTTTTCAAGCATACTGTTCCCAACCTTGCTCTGATACCATGCTGTGCGGATCGGTGTCCCGACATCCAAGGATCTCATTGGGTGGTGTCGTGCTATGCGACACCCAACGGTATACATGAAAAGAACGAGACAGAAATACAAAACAATTACTTTTATTCATAAACACAACGGAAGTTTTTACAAAACTAAGCGTAGGAAAGAATCCTATACATCATAGCTATGCTCTCAGCTCTAGCTATGCAGAAGCAAAGTCGTCCATACCCTAGGACGCTTCACACTAGCAACACTCACATTCAAGAACACGGCAGCGTGCAAGGCTCCTACTCGGCCGCGAACACGGATGGGGATACGACGTCGTCATCGTGCCCTTAGTCAATTGTACAACTTGCAAAACTCGTTAACTGGAAACGTGAGCATAAGGCTCAGCAAGACTAACCCGTCTCACTATCTGTAGACACTTCATGCAAGGTATAGACTAAGCATAGGTAGGATATAGCATAATAGACTCGCCTACAAGTGGATCCTTATGTCCAGTTTTAAGTAGCACATGACATTCTATGGGCACGACCCATCATAGACTCCACAATCAAACAAGAAACGCTTTGCCGATGATAAGACATGCCCAAAGCACATAATGCTATTTCAGGTTAAGTGTTTGGAAACCTTAAACTTTTATTGTACTATCTCTAAGCCATACAAGGTTGCAATACCATAATATAATTATTGCAGCAAATATATATAGCATGTTCGACTACTGTGGATTACTACGTCACGACACAGTGAACAAGTGGTACTCTATTACCGCGAGGGACGGTGATTGCCATCAGGACACACCCGGACAACACGACACATACGCAATTTCGGAAGTGCCAGCGAGTACTTACAGTAGTACCTACATAACACTTCAGTACTAGTCGTATATGGCCACCTTTCACTTGTCACTCCAATGCCGAACCAGTTCTACTGTCCCCCCAAGAGGCCACTACACAGAACACCACAAAGTTGCTCCGTTAGCACATTCACACCTCCTAGCGCACCCCCAAAAGACAGCGGTATAAGTTTTGACACTACAGTGAACAAGCTACGTCAGTTTGCTGGAGCCCATATATCCAGTATGTCGCCGGTACGATTCAAGCTTGTTCAGCGGGGCCGCATACGGCGCGGGCCTTAAATGACACAGGCAGGGCTATGCACCCGAAACTCCAATCTCGTTGCTTCCTATCCGTCCCCTGCCCGGTCTCAGATTCATTATATCAAGCCATTGTTTATCTAACCAATCCTGTGAGATATGCTATAAATCTCTCACGAGTAGATTCCAACTACTCGACTTCTACCAGATTTCCTATACATTAGCAGAGCAGTTACTACAGGTCAAACTGTAATTCTTCCAACCAACCCCGAGGATTTGTGGTCATGCAAGTGGAGTATCAATCACCCTATATGTAATGCACATATCAAACTTAAGACGTAATGTGAGAAATACTGCAAAACTCTGTAAAGCATTTAAATGCAAACCGGGGCTTGCCTTGGTTTGCGACTCGACTATCTATCAACTGTTAGTGTCTTCTTCTGGAGATTCCACCAAGGACATCAAGTCTTCGTTGATCTTGATAACTAGACGACATGCATATATAGTATGTATGTATGTATGTGTATATATATATATATATATTTATATATATATATATATATATATATATATATATATATATGAATGACTTTGAAAATAATAAACATATAAGGTTTATAAGCTAACATCTAGTGATCTTTGTAAGGTAATGATCTTAATTGGCTTTGGGACTTTTATGGTGGATACTAGGAAAATATGAATTTAGAAGTTTGACTCAATCTCTGGTTACAGTTCTGTTATTTAAATGAATAGCAGAAGGGAATTTTAAATGTGGTTAGGTTATACAGGCTCAATGGCTTCCAAACTTTTTCTGGTAACCAAGAACAGGATAAAGTATTTTATGTGAATTTTGGGGATTTTTCCACTGGAATTTTCAGCTGGGAAAATTCTATTTTACTTTGTAAAGATTGCATTCTCCAGAATGGAAATATGATTTTTATAAAACTTAATTGGTACTAACAGAAACTAGAAATCAAGGGCTTTCAAACAAAATTTGTTTGAAGATTTTTGGAGTAGTCTACAGAGATATATGCATTTTTTAAGTTTGCACAATTTTCTGGAAATGCAAAAATGGTTGACTGTCAGCATCTTCTTCAACCTCCAGCCACGCCCTTCAGTTCGCCCCCAGTGCACAGATAGGGCACGAATGGCATTCGGCATTCCCGCTCCTAGAAGCATCAAATGACCACGACCCCAGAATAAAAGTTGTTCCGTGCATCCTGGAACATGCAGTGGACATGGTTTCCCGGTGCCAATGTCAACAAAATGGTGCCAACAATGGCGGCAGGGCGGTGAGCTCGGCGGGAGAAGGTCCACCCCAGTCTTAAACCGATGCATAATGATGTCTAGAAGTATCCTAGGTGTTCAAGGAACATGATAGATCACTCAAACCGGAAAGCAAATGGCTTGAAATAAGATCTCGATGGTGAACCCGAGCTCCCATCAATGGCGGAAGGGGAAAAGTTGAAGAACTCGGTAATTACTCGATTAAATCTTCTGATTTTTTGTATGGAGGTGCGCTAGGAGTCCATGATCATATTGTGTAACCGGATTGAAGAATTGTTGCACCTAGAAACCGAATTAAAATGACGACGGAGCTCCAAAGCTATAAAAGTGTCGTCGGTAATTCTCGAAATACGGAAGCTATGACCCATAAGAGAGGCTGAAATTTTACCAGAAGCTAGTAAACGTGTATGCGCACCTTTTTGCTTCAAGGAAGTAGAGGAGATGCGGCTTATATCGCCGGGGCGATGGGGTGGCATCAGGGGCGGCCGAAAAACAGGGTGCCGGCTCGGTTTCAGCTTGCTGCACGCCGGGAACACCATGCAGCCCTCTTGGACACGTTGGGGATGAACCAGAGGAGATGCGCAGCTACTTGTAGGCTGGAGGGAGAACAGAACGCGCGCCAGGGCTGACAAGCATGGCACCAGCAGCAGCTTGCAGGAGCTCACGGCAAGCAGCAAGGTGTTCTCTGGACTTGGAAAAATAAAGAACATGTGTAGCAGGTGAGAGAGAGCCGGGACTATACTTGGTATGCTTTCTGTTGAAGGGTTGAGAGCAAGAGGTGCCCTGCATGCTGCATGTGCTGCCATCCTGTGAGCAACAGGGGATAAGGAGGAAGGAGGTGGTCGGCACAGGCCCTGGTGAGGCTGTCAAGTGGGGCCCACAAGCTTTCCCTCTCTCTCTTCTCTGGTGGTTTAAATTCTCACATCAAACATTGTCCAAAAATTACCAAAATTGGCAGGATGAATAAGAAAAATGTGGGGAATCCAAATCTGCAATCAGATTTTAATTTGGGCACAGCTTGTTTCAAATTCAAATTCAAATTTGAATTCAAACCTTTTTACAAACCTCATTGAAATAAATAGTAACTGAGGTTCATAAATCCCCAAATTTTGAAACAAAGCTTCTTCAACCATAAAGGGTCTTAGGAAAATTTTGAGTTGATTTGGACAAGGTTAAATGCAAAGCTCAAATTCAAAATCGACGATAATTAAACCCTCTGTACGTGTCCAAGTAATTTGAAGACGTGCTTCAAAAATCTTGAAACTTTACAGAGAAGCTATTTATAATATTAGCAGGCCAAGGAAAAATTTAGAACCTTTGATTTGAATATTTTTGACAGGGCCAATTATATACAGTAGCCCATTCAATTCGAATTTATTTGGTACTGCATATTATCTTGCCCAGGAAATTTCTATTCCAATAATCCCAACCTTTGCAGAGAGGTCAATTAAATTATTCTTGGTTTATGGGTGAAGTCCATTTCCCATGTTAATAAAATGTAAACCTGAGTGGCAGAAAGGATTTGATGAGGTCAAGTTCATGTGCACAACTATGTGTGATCTCCATTATAGTTGATAAGAAAACTTACAACTGAACTTCACACGAAGGAAAAAGTGGGATTTTACATTCTCCCCCCACCCCCCTTAAAAGAATCTCGTTCCGAGATTACAAAAGAAGGAAAAAAGGAAGGATCTAACGAACAAATGCCGCTAACAAGTCCGGATAGTTCGTTCTAAGATACTCCTCGCTTTCCCACGTTGCTTCATCAGCATTGTGGTTGCTCCACAAGACCTTGTAGAAATGCAAGGTGCGGCTCCAGGTGGTGCAAGTCTTCTCATCAATGATCCGGGTCGGATGCTCAGAGTAAGTAATGTCTGGTTGGAGATCTTCCAAATCATCCATACGGACATCTGTTGGGGCCTTGAGACATTTCCTCAACTGAGAAATTTGAAACACATTGTGGACCCCTGCAAGCGATGTCGGTAACTCCAGCTAATAGGCCACAGGTCCGCATGGTTCCATTATGGCGAACGGCCCAATAAAACGTGGAGCTAGCTTTCCTTTTACTCCGAAGCGATGAATCCCTTTCATTGGGGATACATGAAGATAAACGTGGTCCACATCGCTTGAGCCAAGTTCTTGAAGTGCGGAGATAAAACTGCTCACCAATTTACGTCCTGTAAAACCCTTCTTTTTCTTCTTATCGTTTGCAGAGGAGTGCTTCGTCCTTGTTTGCTTTTTATCCTGGGAAGTAGGACCTGAAAGGTTAGGGCAATCTGAACGAAAATGTCATGTCTTAACACATTTGAAACATCGTTGAAGTTCGGAGCTTCCTCTCCTTCTAGTTCTAACATTTTGCAATGCTTTTGAGAACCTAGTAGAGAGAAGTACTAGCTACTCCTCTAGAAATTCCTCAATCTGTTCAAGGGTTAGAGAGGACGATAAAGCAAGTGTACCACAAGACGAAGATTGATGGGAGCTAGGCATGTCATGTTGAGAAACAAAAGCAATAGACTTGTTGGGGTTCCTATGTGATATTATGTCAATTTCATGAGTTTTTAACTTGGAATATAGCAGATCTAAAGTAAGTGTACTCATGACAGTAGATTCACGAATAGATGTGACTTTCATCTCCCAAATTGACATATCTAATGCACCTAACAATTGCCTAGCATTTTCAGCATCTAGAAAATTAATATTGACACTACGCAAGTTGCTGAGAATTTTATTAAAGCGAGCAAAAAGGACATCAATAGACTCACTAGGTTGCATGTCGAAGCGCATGTATTCTTTCTTGAACATGTCTTGCCTTACTTCCTTGATCATGTTGGATCCTTCGTGGTAGTCCCAAAGTGCTTTCCACACATCGTATGCAGATCGGAGGTGTGCAACACGGTCGAAGTCGCTTTGAGTTAATCCTTGTATGATCAAGTTCCGAGCCTTGTTGTTGTTTTTGACATCTCTCAGATTTGTAGCTGTAACTTGATCATTTGACGGCACTTCATAAGGCTTGTATACCTTCTCCTATATTGCGAAGCCTTGAGCCTTGATGAAGGCTTCCATACGTGCCTTCCAAACCTGAAAATCAATACCACTAAAGACACAAGGTTTGACAGAGTATTTCTCCATGATGATTAGTCAAAAAGCATGTGCAAATCACAAATATTAGAGCATCGTGGCTCTAATACCAATTGTAGGATCGAAGGGCACGTGAAAAGCTACAAGAGGGGGTGAATGCTAGATTAAAACTTTTTCAGCGGAAGCATTGAAAAACCCCTCGGCAGAAAAATGATTCGTTAAAGAAAGCGTGTGTGAGACTAATCTAAACGTGTTTAACCGTGAAAATAGTGATATATATAAGAGAGAATCAATTCATGAGGACAACACAACAAGAATCACTCAAATCCGTCGAGAGAAACTCAAGTTACGATCGAATGATCGAAAAAGGTCAATCTGTTCTACCGGGTAAAAAACAGATCTGTAATACTGCAAAGAAACTCATGTAGATCAAAAACCACAAATTCAATGACCGTGAAATTTTGACAGATGATAGATAATAAAGTTGTGAAGACAACCCAAAAAAATCACGTCAATTGGATCGGTAAAACTCGAGTTATGATAAAACCACCAAAGATAGGTAGTGCTATGCAGAAAACTTGACGAGAAAAACTTGTCTGCAACAAGTCGGACGAACAAGGCACAAAAGTTCCTTTCAACTAAGAATTTTATTTAATAGAACACAAGAGGAACAGCCCTCAAAGTCGTCTAGCAAGAGCTCTGGCCTCCCTTGCTTATATAACCAGCCCTTAGGCCAACCCAAACCTAACAAGGACTCTAATCCTACTCAATTCACAAATCGAAACTTTCCATAAATGCTCAAGAATCTTCTATACGCAGATAGAAGCAATCTTAAGACTTCCAAACACCTTAGGAATGTATCCTACATTCCTAAAACAACTCAAATTCTTGACCCACACGAAATCCTATCATAACCAACTCAAAATCCATATTTGAGTCAAACATGACTCAGCCGCAGCCTAAGTCCAAAACCTAGTCGGTTGGACCTTTCTGACCAATTCTTTACGTTCACATCTCTTCTTCACACCTAGGAACCATGTAGCCATGTCCATGCACTCCTTGCACACATGCAAACAACTTCCAATGACGTCCACGATACTTTCATATGCATTGTTCTTGATTCAAACATGTTGCGCAACCTCTCGATCAACTCAACCACAACTCCCCCCAAACTTGGTTGATGAACCTCATGTTCTCCCTAAGACTAGTTCAACGGATCCCGTCACCAGCCATGTCTTGAACTCAAGAAACACCTGCACATGAATAAACAACCAATACTTTCGAGCACACGTCCTCGACTTGACTCACGTTAGTTCTGAAACTACAACACCTTACGTGAACACCTCACATAAGCATGTTGCAAAACATAGCAAAATGATATCAGCCTTAACCATCAAAACACACCAAAAACTTAGTAAAAGAATACTAAGCAAACTTTCCATAAGTGTAAAGCAAGTTCGAAACATTGCAGGATAAAAGCAGAAACACTGCAATCAAGCACGGGACCTTGCCAATGCTAACCGAACCTTGAACCAGAGCTTACCAAAGATAGCAGGACCTAGCGCCGGAGCTAACCAAAGCTAGTACAACCTAGCGCTGGAGCTTACCAAAGCTAGTACAACCTAGCGCCAGAGCTAGAAAAACATGTCGAAGCTAACCAACATAAGTCGGACCTAGCAAAAACATATTGGAGCTTAACAAAGACATGCCGGAGCTAACAATGACATGCCGGAGCTAAAGACAAAGCTCACTGGATGTGACGCCCGGTTCCGAAAATGAACCAAGCTAACGCATATGTGTGCCCAGGATGTTCAACACACATACACGAGTGATTCACAAATGATAACCAGATAATTACCACAACTCAAATTATTAAATAAGTACTCTTATTACATAATTCATTATATCCTCGAATACAAGCTCTAATGAATATTAATGATAAGTTCAACTAATGCAGCGGAAATAAACTGATTAAGCAAACTAAGCAAACTAAGCAAAAGGGATAGCGCAGCTCCATGCAACACCACAGGCAAAGTTGACGGTAGACACGGCCTAGAACTCCGCATTATCGCCATTAAACTCACAATTCTGACATGCAACTGTTGGTGGGCATTCGGTTAATTCGGTTAATTCGGTTCGGTTAATTCGGTTAATGGTCAATTCGGTTAATAGAAATCAATAACCGAATATGACCGAACAAAAACATTAACCGCACAATTCGGTTGCGGTTAATTCGGTTCGGTTAATCGGTTAACCGAATTAACCGCATATAGATTAAAACACAATTTAAACATAAAAATAAATAAAGAAAATTTGAAATTTTGAATAATAAAACAACATGAAATCAACTCAAACATAAAAGACCAATATATAAGTTAATATACAAGCGTACATCCATGTTTGATAAATTATAAACCAAGAGAAACAAAAATAGACATGAACAAATCACATAAAATTCGGTTAATTCGGTTAATTCGGTTAATCGGATTAAAAACCGAATTATTAACCGAAAACCGAATAGCGAAAAAATCATAACCGAACCGATAACCGAAAACTGAATTAACCGAAAATTTCGGTTAATTCGGTGCGGTTAATTTCGGTTAACGGTTATGTGGTTAACCGCGCCCACCCCTACCGACTCTCTACCATAAATTCCAGGTGACAAGGGTGGTCAAACAAATCTAGTAAACTTCCTATCATAGGATTCCCATAAAATTGACACAGCATGCAGTTTTGCAAACAAAACATTTATTTTAAAACAGGATCAATATGCTTCAAGGACACTTGCCTTGCTCCGGCGGATGGGGTTGCTCAAGCGCTCCAAAGTCTTGATTCTGAAAATCCTCGTACACGACCTCTTGAGCATGTTCCTCTACGCGTGATCATACATACAAGAATATACATACAAATCAACATGATGCACACACATTAATCAACATGTGATGATATCCATGCATGCAAAGTACCATAATTAATTAACTACGGTTGTTTATTAATTAGATGTGAGTAGTTCATACGTGTTCATAAAAGTTTACGAGGGTTTTAGCGAGAATTAATGCTGCTGAAAATAAAATTATGGTGTAACTAAAATCAATTTATGTCTATTAGATCCAATGTGTCGCCAAAATTCGCATCGGGAACATGGCCTACAGTAGATCTGACGGCTTGACGGTCGCGGAACAAATGCGACGCGTAGACGAAGTAGATGGTGCAGCAGTCCCTCGGCGGCACGACGACGGCGACGATCTCCGGCGAACGGTGGCACCCTCCTCTTTTTCTTCCTCTTCTTCCCCTTCTTCTTCTCCTTTTCTTCCCCTGGCGCAGCCTCCTGGTGCCTTTTTTTTCTCTGTACCGGCGGCGTTCTTGGGAAGGCGGCGGCGTTTTCTGGGGTATCGGGAAAACCTACGGAGCCGGTGCTTTTTTTATAGGCGCGGGAGACGGCGGGAATATCAGGATCGGGTACGCGGGAGCGGCGCTGCGTTCGACCGAGCGGCTCGGTCACGGGGCGTCGCGGGAATCCAGGCGGCGGTGGGGCCTAGCATGCTGGCGGGGCGCGTACGGCGTCCAGACGGGAGGTGGGGCGAGCGGGCGAGCGGGTGGGGCCACGCTGCGCGGGAGGCGGGAGCGGTGCGGCAGGCGAGGCGCGCGTGAGCGGCAGGCGGCGGGGGCGGGCGCCTCGGGCGCGGTGCTGGCGTGGGAGGCAGCGTCGGGCGGGGCCGGCTCCACGCGCGGGCACGCGTGCCGCGTGGGGCGATCGGGGCGAGCGGCTCGGGGGAGGCGCCCAGGCGGCGGTGGGGTCGGGCGCAGAGGGAGGCGCGTGGCGGTGTGGTGGGGATCGCGCGCTGGCGGGCGCGCTTGGGCGCGCGTCGGGGGTAGCGCGGCGCAGTGGGTCAGGCGGTGGGGCCGTGGGCGTGCGGGACCGGCTGGCGGCTCGGCCGCTGGCCAGTAGTTTTTTTTTATAATATATTACTATTTTTTATATTACTCATTTATTTTTTTATATATTTTCTTTTTCTTTTATTTATTTATTATTTATTATTATTTATTTTATTTTTCCTTATTCATTTTATTTATTATATATATATATATTTATTATTATATAATTTATTTATATATATTTCTTTTTATCTATTATTAGTATTATTATTTTATATTTATTCCCTAATACATGTTTTATGCTATAATTATTATTTTCTATTTCTTCTCTTGCTACATACATTTGTATATTTATGCTCCATCTTTTATGTTTTATTTACTTCTTTTATCTCATATTTATTATGGGAAATAGATTACATTTGGCAAATTTATTTTTGTAACAAATTTTCAATGCTTGAGGATGAATGCAAAATGCAATATGAGATGCAAATATTTTATAATTTTCTTTATGAAAATAATTTCTTCCTAATATTAACTCTAATTTCCCATTTAAATTTTTAATTTGTCAAAACTCGAAAATCAGGGTGTTACAATTCTACCCCCCTTAATGTGAATCTCGCCCTCGAGATTCGACAGCGTGGAGAAAAGATTCGGGAATTCTGCCTTCAAGTCTTCTTCACGTTCCCATATAGCTTCGTCTTCCATATGGTGGTTCCACCGCACTTTGCACCAACGGATCCTCTTATTCCGTGGGAATCCAAAACAATGAGGTTGGCGGAGAAGTCTACCCCCCTTATTCTAAGGCTTACTTTTGGACATACTATATTTGTCCTCATCTCTCCTCCAGGAGACTTAACCAATAGAGTAAACTTCATATGAGAGATGGGAAAACTATACTTGGCAACATACTTCGATGCAATGAATGAATGCGATGCTCCAGAATCAAATAACATATTCGCGGGGTTGGAGTTGGCGAGAAACATACCAATGACCACGTCATCTGCTTGTTGAGCATCCTCCGTAGAGACATGGTTCACGTTGCCACGAGCAAAATTCTGCTGTCCACGGCTTCCTTGTGGCTGTCCTCCATTAGGTCTTGGGTTTTGCCTCGGCGCATTGCTTCTTTGACCAAGGCCTGACTTAGGACATTGATTCGCAAAGTGTCCAGCTTCTCCACAAGTATAGCACCTCTTAACTCCACCAGAATTATTGGGACGAGCTTGGTTTTGAACATTGGCTCCAGGAAAATCAGCACGAGGCGCATAAGGCATTGCTTGCATGACAGGGCGCTGCTGCACAAACTGAGTTGGGCGTGGTGCATAACCAGGGCGCTGAGCAGGAATAGAGGAGCTGTAATAGGGTGCATTGGGTGGTGCAAGGCGAGGGCGCGCATTACTTCCTTGTTGCTGTCCTTGATACGGCGCCTTCCTCTTGATTTCTTGCTCCATCTCACGGATCTTGTTCTCAACCACAATTGCTTTGTCCACAAGCTTATGGAAATTGGCATAATCGCAGTTGAGTAGTTGCACTTGGATCTCAGTGTTCAAGCCTCTCATGAACAAGTATTGCTTCCGGCTGTCCCGACTAACATCCTCGGGCGCATACCTTGAGAGTTGAGTGAACTTGTTGAGATAGTCACTCACGCTTGATCTTCCTTGTCTTAAGTTCTCGAATTTTTGCCTTTTCAAGATCATAACACCTTCTGGCACATAATGAGAACGAAAATTCTCCTTGAATTCGGCCCAAGTGATCCTCTCTTGATCCTCATGAGTATTGCATAGTGAATCCCACCAATCGGCAGCTGCTCCAACGAGTTGATGAGAAGCAAATAGGACCTTCTCTCGGTCACTGCATTGGACAATGGCTAGCTTCTTCTCCATGGACTTGAGCCAATCATCAGCGTCCATAGGGTCAGCAGCTTGAGCAAAGGTTGGCGGTCTAGTCCTCATGAACTCTCCCAATCGGTTATGAGGAGGCGGGGGTGGCGGTGGAGGCATGTGGGGCTGATTGTTGTTGACAGCTTGCAGCTGTCCCATAGTGTGTATCATGGTCTGCATGAGCTGGTTTTGCATAGCCAATAGTTGCTCAATGTTGATAGCTCCATGAGCAGGTCCTTGTCCGTTGTTGTTCTGAGGTACTCCATTGTTCTCCTCCTCATCATTGGCATCCCTCTGGTTGCGAGTCCTCACCATCTAGAGAAAAGCAATAGGTAAGAATTTAGAAACGTCCCCAACTATATGCATCAAAAGATATGAAGCTAACCAACTAGCTATACTAGCCTAGGTGGACATGGCAATGCTAAGGCATCCCAAAATCCTCTATTAAGCACACAAGCAAGCAATATATATAGCAAACAGCACACCAAGCAAACACATCGATTCCTGAGTGCTCCTATGTGCTCTAAAGTGTCCATTCTATCTAGGCTTGCATCCTACGGTCAACCTGTGGCTCTGATACCAATCTGTGATGCCCGGTTCCGAAAATGAACCAAGCTAACGCATATGTGTGCCCAGGATGTTCAACACACATACACGAGTGATTCACAAATGATAACCAGATAATTACCATAGCTCAAATTATTAAATAAGTACTCTTATTACATAATTCATTATATCCTCGAATACAAGCTCTAATGAATATTAATGATAAGTTCAACTAATGCAGCGGAAATAAACTGATTAAGCAAACTAAGCAAACTAAGCAAAAGGGATAGCGCAGCTCCATGCAACACCACAGGCAAAGTTGACGGTAGACACGGCCTAGAACTCCGCATTATCGCCATTAAACTCACAATTCTGACCTGCAACTGTTGGGGGGGATTGCAAGAGTGAGTACATGTCGTACTCAGCAAGTGTGGAAAGTATGACATGTGGCTGATTCAAGTGACAACAATAATAATGGCTAAGTGCTGAAAAGTACAGTAAAACCTTTGAAAAAACAATATATGTATTATGTGTAAGTAAACCCATCATTAACCATGTAACCATAATAATACCAGTCCATAATTCACCATTACCAATAACCATAATCGATGTCATAAACCATAATTCCATCTCATAACTGTAACCATAATCATAATATCAGCCATAACCATTACCAAACCATAACCATCCCAAATCCCAATTTCCCCCTAATCATGTAGGTCATCCAGGCGCTCATAACCGGGAGCACGGCTATCATGATAGTTTTAATACTCTGCAGAGTTTGTACCTCTTTACCCACGTGTTTGTGATTTCATCACCCGTCAGCGACTAAAGAACCTCCCTTATGCCAATTACACTTCCTTTGGTGTATGGCCAAGAGATCACAAAATAGCCTTTACAAAGGGATTACTAGCCTATTCAGACCCCACTGAGGTTTCACCGGTGGCGATGCCTCCAACTGAGCACATCTTCAACCAATGGCCCCCTCTTGAGCCATTCGGATCCCAGAGTAGTCCCACCAATCATCAACAAACCCAATCCGACTACCCCTTCCCCGAGCATCCACAATGGTCCAAACAGCACTAGCAAAGCCCTAATTAATCAGCTACGCCGCACCCATACTTGGCCTCGTGGTGGCACTGTAATCCTGGCTTATTCTCGCATGAACCGGTCCTTAGATCTAAAGCAAGCAAACCACCATAACATCCAACCCATCCACATACCAGGCTTGCTTAGATCACACATCACCATACCGTATCGACCAGTTCACATTAACCAAAATATCATTAATACATAATTAAATGTGTAGTGTTGGTTTTTCCATCCCAATTAATTAAGCGAAGCAAAAAGGTAAAAACCCTTCCCGACTCTCTACCATAAATTCCAGGTGACAAGGGTGGTCAAACAAATCTAGTAAACTTCCTATCATAGGATTCCCATCAAATTGACACAGCATGCAGTTTTGCAAACAAAACATTTATTTTAAAACAGGATCAATATGCTTCAAGGACACTTGCCTTGCACCGGCGGATGGGGTTGCTCAAGCGCTCCAAAGTCTTGATTCTGAAAATCCTCGTACACGACCTCTTGAGCACGTTCCTCTACGCGTGATCATACATACAAGAATATACATACAAATCAACATGATGTACACACATTAATCAACATGCGATGATATGCATGCATGCAAAGTACCATAATTAATTAACTACGGTTGTTTATTAATTAGATGCGAGTAGTTCATACGTGTTCATACAAGTTTACGAGGGTTTTAGCGAGAATTAATGCTGCTGAAAATAAAATTATGGTGCAACTAAAATCAATTTATGTCTATTAGATCTAATGTGTCGCCAAAATTCGCATCGGGAACATGGCCTACCGTAGATCTGACGGCTTGACGGTCGCGGAACAAATGCGACGCGTAGACGAAGTAGATGGTGCAGCAGTCCCTCGGCGGCACGACGACGGCGACGATCTCCGGTGAACGGTGGCACCCTCCACTTTTTCTTCCTCTTCTTCCCCTTCTTTTTCTCCTTTTCTTCCCCTGGCGCAGCCTCCTGATGCCTTTTTTTTTCTCTGTACCGGCGGCGTTCTTGGGAAGGCGGCGGCGTTTTCTGGGGTATCGGGAAAACCTACAGAGCCAGTGCTTTTTTTTATAGGCGCGGGAGACGGCGGGATTCGGCGGGAATATCGGGATCGGGTACGTGGAAGCGGCGCTGCGTTCGACCGAGCGGCTCGGTCACGGGGCGTCGCGGGAATCCAGGTGGCGGTGGGGCCCAGCGTGCTGGCGGGGCGCGTACGGCGTCCAGCCGGGAGGCGGGGCGAGCGGGCGAGCGGGTGGGGCCACGCTGCGCGGGAGGCGGGAGTGGTGCGGCAGGCGAGGCGCGCGTGGGCGGCACGCGGGACACGGGGCAGGCGGAGGGGGCGGGCACCTCGGGCGCGGTGCTGGCGTGGGAGGCAGCGCCAGGCGGGGCCGGCTCCACGCGCGGGCGCGCGTGCCGCGTGGGGCGAGCAGGGCGAGCGCCTCAGCGGACGCGCCCAGGCGACGGTGGGGTCGGGCTCGGGGGGAGGCGCGTGGCGGCGGGGTGGGGATCGCGCGCTGGCGGGCGCGCGTGGGCGCGTGTCGAGGGCAGCGCGGCGGGGTGGGCCAGGCGGCGGGGCCGTGGGCGTGCGGGACCGGCTGGCGGCTCGGCCGCTGGCCAGTAGTTTTTTTTATAATATATTACTATTTTTTATATTACTCATTTTTATTTTTATATATTTTCTTTTTCTTTTATTTATTTATTATTATTATTTATTTTATTTTTCCTTATTCATTTTATTTATTATTTATATATATATATATTTATTATTATATAATTTATTTATATATATTTCTTTTTATCTATTATTAGTATTATTATTTTATATTTATTCCCTAATACATGTTTTATGCTATAATTATTATTTTCTATTTCTTCTCTTGCTACATACATTTGTATATTTATGCTCCATCTTTTATGTTTTATTTACTTCTTTTATCTCATATTTACTATGGGAAATAGATTACTTTTGGCAAATTTATTTTTGTAACAAATTTTCAATGCTTGAGGATGAATGCAAAATGCAATATGAGATGCAAATATTTTATAATTTTCTTTATGAAAATAATTTCTTCCTAATATTAACTCTAAATTCCCATTTAAATTTTTAATTTGTCAAAACTCGAAAATCAGGGTGTTACACTGGAGCTACCCAAAAACATGTTGGACCTTGACATAGAAAGTCGGACCTATTGTCTAACCTTGTAGAAGCTCGGAGCTAGAGTGAGACCTTGCTAAAAAGATGTTTTGGGAGCATTCAAAACTTTTACTGTCAAAGCCAATGTATTCAGCACACATAGGTCTCACGGGTTGCTGTAGCTCCCACCGCCAAGGCAGAAAATTATTGGAAGTGGATGGATACTGCCATCATCTTTGCTGCTTCAGATTGCCCGAGGAACATGACCGGAGCTAGTCAATAGCCCTTGATGGTCTCTCCTACCATCAACAACACTCAGCTCTATCACATCCTAGTGCATGGAGGTGCGACACTCAACCTCCTCAGCTTCACGGCTTTCACGAAGCTCCATATCAGCTATCGAACCTTAGGCCCTCACGTCCTTTCTCCGGAGTAGGTCCGAGAGCTATCACTCCTCTCGGATCAATTACACTCCCGATGACCTTCGGGACTAGGGACAACTATAGGTCCGAGAAGCTAGTTTTTGATGTGGCACACATCAGCTTTCCCTTCAACACCATCCTAGGTAGGCCAGCCCTGTATGAATACATTGTGTCCAGTGTGAGACCTATGTGTGATGAATACATTGGCTTTGACAATAAATGTTTTGAATACAACAAAACACCTTTTTAACAAGGTCCGACTCTAGGTCCGAGCTCCTGCTAGGTTCGACGATTGGTCCGACTTGTTTTGGGTAGCTCCTGCAAGTTCCAATGCAAGGTCCAATTTATTTTTGCAAGGTCCGACTTCCTTGTCTAGGTTTGACTTATTTTGGATAGGTCTGTTTTCCTGTGGCTAGGTTCGACATGTTTTTGCTAGGACCTGCGCAAGGTTCGTCTAGCTTTGGTTAGCTCCGGCGCTATGTCTTGCTAGCTTTGTTAAGCTTTGGCGCTAGGTCCTGCTAGCTTTGGTAAGCTCCAGTTCAAGGTCCGATTAGCTTTGGCATGATTTGAAGCTTGATTGCAGTGGTTCTGCTTTTAACTTGCAATGTTTCGAACTTGTTTTTTTTTGGATATGGAAAGTTTGTTTAGTATTCCTTTACTAAGTTTTTGGTGTGTTTTGGTTGTTATGCCTGATATGATTTTGGTATGGTTTGCAACATGCTTGTGAGGTGCTCATGTAAGGTGTCATGGTTTCGGAACTAACGTGAGTTAAGTTGTGGTCTTATGATCGGAAGTATCGGTTGTTTGTTCATGTGCAGGTGTTGCTTGAGTTAAGATATGGCTATTGATGGGATCCATTAAACTAGTCTTAGGAAGAAGGTGAGGTTCAATAACCATGTTCGGGAGGAATTGTGGTTGAGTTGATCAGGAAGTTGCGCAGCATGGTTGAATCAAGAACAATGCATATGAAGGTATCGTGGACGTCGTTGGAAGATTTTTGCACGTGTGCAAGGAGTGCATGGACGAGGCTACATGGTTCCGAGGCATGATGAAGAGATGTGGATGTAAAGAATTGGTCGAAAAGGTCCAACCGACTAGGTTATGGACTCAGGCTGCGGCTGAGTCGGGTTTGACTCAAATATGGAAAGATTTGAGTTTTTTATGATAGGATTTTGTATGGGTCACGAAGTTGAGTCGTTTTTGGAATGTGGGATACGTTCCTAAGGTGTTTGGAAGTCTTAATATTGCCTGTATCTGCGTATGGAAGGGTCTTGAACAGTTATGGAAAGTTTCGGTTGAATCTGAGTAGGATTTGAGTCCGAGTTAGGATTGGGTTGGCCTAAGGGCTGGTTATATAAGCAAGGGAGGCCAGAGCTCGTGGTACACGACTTTGGGGATGTTCCTCTTGTGGTTTGATCATTAAAATTCATAGTTTAAGGGAACATTTGTGCCTTTTTCGTCTGACTTATTTTCGTCAAGTCTTTCTCGTCGAGTTTTTGCACAACACTACCTTGCTTCGGTGGTTTTATCATAACTCGAGTTTTACAGATTCAATTGATGTGATCCTTTTTGGGTTTTCTTCAAAACATGATTATCTATCATCTTTACAAATTAAAGGTCATTGGATTTGTGGTTTTGGATCCACAAGAGTTTCTTTGCAGTGCTGCACATCTAGTTTTTCTCGGGTAGAACAGATTAACTTTTGTTCGATCTTTAGGTCGTAACTTGAGTTTTACTCGACAGATTTTTGTGATACTTCTTGTAACGTATTCATGAATTGATTATCCACTGTATATACTGGTTCTGTCACAATTGATCACGTTTAGATTAGGCACACAGATGATTTCTTTAACATATCAATTTTCTGCAAAGGAGTTTTCATTTCTTCCACTAAAAATGTTTTTATCTACCATTCATCCCCCTCTGGTAGCTTTACACGTGCTCTTCGATCCTACACCCAGACCACTCGTATATCGTGAGGTCTAGACGGCAAATAGGAACTCGTGCTCATCACATTCCTCTGGGTAAATGTCGATGTATTTGCATGGTAACCATCACAGATGCCTGAGATCCCTAGGGAGGTGATCAAGCACAACTTGAAGATATACCCCGACGCACGGCCAGTACATCAGAAGCCTCAAAAGCAATATGTTGAGCAGCAGAACTTCATCAGACAAGAAATCAAGAAGCTGCTCGATGCTGGTTCCATCCGGAAAGTTCACCATCCTCGGTGGCTGGCAAACCTAGTCATTGTACCAAAGGCCAGAGAGAAGCTTCAGATGTGCATCGACTACACCACCTTGAATAAGGCATGCCCAAAAGACCCATTTCGACTTCTTAGAATAGATCAAATAGTGTATTCTACCTCCAGGTGTGAGTTGTTGCATTTCCTAGACGCCTATTCTGGATATCATCAGATTCAAATGTCTAGGGAATATGAAGAGCACACTGCCTTCATTACAGCAGATGGGTTATATTGTTACACTGCCATGCCTTTCGGTCTCAAAAACGGTGCTTCAACTTTTGTGTGAGCCATGCAAAAAACATTTGGATAGCTCATTAGGGACTTGGTGGAAGTCTACGTGGATGACATCATGGTCAAGGTGAAGAACAAGAAGTCACTCCTTGACAATCTACAAGCCGTCTTCGACAAGCGACACTTGAAGAGTATGAAGCTCAACCCAAACAAGTGCGTCTTTGGGGTTAACTGCGGAAAGCTCTTTGGTTTCTTGGTGACTCACTGAGGAATTGAGGCAAATCCAGCAAAAATCAAGGCCATTGAAGAGATGCGGCCCCCAGCCCGCGTCAAGGACGTAAAGAAACTAACTGGGTGTCTAGTCGCGCTCAGCCGGTTCATTTCAAGACTGGCAAAGCGTGCACTTCACTTCTTCAAGCTATTGAGGAAGTCCGGGCCATTTCATTGGTCCGAAGAAGCATATAAGGTGTTCCTATAGCTCAAGCAACTCCTTACCACACTACTAGTTTTGGTAGTTGTCGGAGTGTTTTTCCGGCAATTCTCCCGATACTACCGTTAGTAGCCCTCAGAGTTTGTAGTTCGGTATTGGGCGCGCAGATATTCAAAAGACGATGGCAAATAGACACAAGGATTTACGTGGTTTGAGCCGCCTGAGTGTAATACCCTACTCCATGGGGTGTGTAGTTGTTGTATTGAGCGTCTAAGGGTCCAAAGCTTCTAGCTTCGTGCCTTAGAGAATCCGAGAGGAGAGAGCCTCCGAGTCCCCCATGTATCGTCAACCAGTCCTTTTATAGTAGAAGGACTAGTCGTTACACCATTAGCCTGGCCCGACATGTGGCCCTGGCAGTTACTGATGCTTAATACACAATTAATGAGGTTAATTACCCTTAATAGCATGGTAACGGGCCTTGACAGTGCCGTTACTGGTATTAAGAGCCTTCCGATAGTGTGTCATTAATATGGTATTAATGACACTTAATCAGGTCTTGAAGTCTTTGATTGCCCCTTGAAGGTCTGAGCCGTTGGGGGTCCACCAGTTTGATTGTTGAGGCTGAAGGTCCGACAGTTGGACACGTGGCAGCATCGGAGCTTTCCTTCTGGGACGGGTAGGTCTGGTGTAGATGTACACGTGTCAGTACCGGAGCTTCCCTCTGTCGGGGGTTAGATCCGGGGGTGCCGCACAAATGTTTAGCCCGGAGCTATCCTATGTGTGGGATGTAGGTCCGGTTGTTGTATACATGCGGCAGCACCAAGACTAACCATAGATGGGAGGTAGGTCCGGTCCCGTGTGACACGTGGGGCCTTCGCAGGTCTTCAACTCAAACAGGTGAAGTTCCTTTTGGTCTCTTTGTAGTCCCAAGGGGTATACGGTACGCAGGGTATCGACAGTGGCCCCCTGGGCCCACCTCTAGGAGAGACCTTTTGGATGAAGTCGTTCTGACGGAGGTGGGTCCATCCTTTGGTTTTTGAGCTGTGTCTGCAAGGGTCTTCAGATTTACCATTGGCGATAGTTCGCAGTTAAACCAACGCCGCGTGGCATATCCAGGATGCGGCAGGTGAGATCTTAGCGTGCGGATCTCATGCAATTGAAGGTCGCCGGTTCCCGATATGAAAACCGTATCAGTTCCACGCGCCTTGTCAAGCCGCCGCCTTCGAGCTTCCCGCCTTTCATGATGAAAACCGTTCGCTTGGGGTAAGGACCTCGATTTGATCGTCGGGGTGGCCCCGAGCCCCCTTGTCATTGGCATGGTGAAGTTTTTTAATTGTATCGACGGGTCCTCTACAGTTTCCATCCAAGGGTTGCGGGGGCTTACTTAAGAAGGAAAGCGCGCACCGTTTGGGGATTCTTTACGCCTTCATTCAAACTTGCGCTCAAATCCTCCAAACTTTTGCTTGCTTTTCATCTCTCGCCCCGCTGTGCTGCGATGGAGTTGGGTCTCCGCAAGAGCCGATTGAAGACCGACGGTGATTTGAAGAAGGTTTGGGCCCTCATGGGCTGGTCCAGTGACTTCTTCAACCACCAGGTCCGCGCCGGCAAGCTTCCGTTCGAGATGGAACACGCCAGCAACATGGTGTACTTCTCCGCGTACGCCATGGTGGGACTGATCCCACCCTTCTCCACTTTTCTCTTGATGCTGCTAGACTTCTATGGTCTACAGCTGTACCACCTTGGCCCCGACTCCATTCTATTGGTGTCGATCTTTGTTCACTTCTGCGAGATGTGGGTGGGCATTCCCCCCTGCGTCGAGCTCTTCCGCACCTTCTTCACCATCCACACCACCAGCAAGAGTGACGAGTACCTTGGCTTCTATTATTTTGTGAAGCGGAAAAACTCTCCCCTCAAGTACTTGAGGTCCTTCCCTTTTGGCAAGTGGGATGACTGGAAGAAAGACTGGGTGGTCATCACTGTCGAGGGACACGAGAGGCTAGAACTGCCTGAAGGCCTTCCTTGCGTCAACACTAACACTTGGAGTGACGTGCCGGCGTTGTCGAGGGAGTACAGGCCCATCCGAGATAGAATCCAGGAATGTGTCGAAGGTGGGGTGACCCCGCAGATGGTCTTCCGCAACTTCTTGATGAACAGGTGGGCCCTGGTGAGGGCTAGGAGCCGGCCTGCCTGGGCCTTCAACAGTGAGATGGATACCAACCGCATTGAAGTTGGCTTGGACACCAACTTGGCCGGTGAAGCCTTGAAGACCCATCTCAAGAAGTTCCAGCCTGGGAACATCGGTCCTGGCGACGTGTCTCCACAGGTGGCCTTCCTGCCCCTGAATATGATTCTAGAGGAGTGCAGAGAGCTCCGGAGGAAGATGTCACCGTCTGACGACTTGGGCCTAGTGGAGAGGCGATCAACCTCTGGTGTGGCAATCCCCGGAGCTTCTGAAGGCGGCTCTGCTCCCACCCCAAAGCCAAGAACCGAAGTCGTAGGCAAGGGCAAGGAGTTGGCCGAGCCCTAGAGCCGCAAGAGGAAGCTGAAGCATGCTGACGGGAGGTTCGTCAGACCTGCTCCTTCCACGACGGCTCCTTCTCCCCGGTAGGGGAGGTCTTCGGTGGCGGCAACTACTCCAGCATTGGCATCTCCACGAGGTGCTAGCTCCGGCCATGCGGCTCCAGTACCAGGGCCAGCTGAAGACTCTGGGTCCAGAAGTCCTTCCCGACCGAGGGGGGCCTCAGCTAAAGAAACGCTGACGACAGCATCAAGCTCCGAGGAACCTTCCGGAGCTGACACACCAGTGGTGACAGGGTCTGGGTCCGAGCGTCCAAGGAAGAGGTTTCGCGCTAGCTGGAGCGGAAGCCTTCCGAGGTAAATTTTGTTTTTTACCTCAGTTGGTTGTTTTTTGTTGTAACTGCGTTTTGAGTGTCTTCGTCCTTCATCCACAGGGTACCCAAGAAAGGGACTGAAGCTCCGGTTCCTGCAGCAGCAGCTGAAGCTGTGCAGGCAGAGGCTCCGACTCCAATCCCAATGCCACCCCAAGAAGTGTGTGAGGCTGCGACAACTTCGGCGCCAACTGTCGTGGTCTTGGACCTCGACTCATCCCCAAAAGCTCCCGCGGTAGCGCCGGACCATGGGAATGAAGATGTACCAGCGGCACCTACCTCGGAGGTTGAAGCTCTGGGTTTGGATGGTAAAATGGTGGATGCTCCATCCTCGGAGCCGAAGGTAGCTGCGATTCCGGCCTTAGAGCCAGATGTTGTTGAAGCCCCAGCGGCAGAGCCGGTGGTTGATGAGGCCCCAGCAGTAGAGCCGGTCGCTGATGAAGTTCTGGCGGTAGAGCCGAAGTTTTGGCGCTTGAGCCGGTTACTGCAGAAGTGCCGGTGCCCGAACCCATGATGGTTGAAGCACCGGCGCCTGAACCGGCGGTGGAGGAGGCGCCATCGTCAGAGCCGGAAGTGGCTTCAGCTCCGATTGAATCTTCAACACCTGCCCCGGAGGTGGTGGTCCAGGAGGTGCCCGCACCTGAGCCAAGGTGCCAAGATAAAGTTGCTGGCCCCACGCTTGAGGGACCAGTTGTTGATGAACTCGCGGCGGGACCTTTGGAGCCAACTCTGGAGGTCGAAACTTCTGTAGCGGGACCTTCCTCTACGGCGACTGAGGCTATCCTGGAGGGCGGCCCTAGTGCTGTGGAAGCTCAGGGGACCGCTCTTGTGGAGTGGGACCCGATTTTTGTCACGGAGAACCCGCTGGAACCAAAGGAGATGACCCCGGCAGGTCCAGAGCCGATCCCTCTGTCGTTTTCTATCGACAACGCCTGCTCTAGCCTTCGTCAGGTCCAACTGGCTTTTTACCACGACAGCAAGGCCCTTGAGGAGGAGCGCCAAACTCTTAGGAGGTGGCGCAACCGGCTCCAATTCGAGACCAAGCTAGCGCAGTCAAGGCTGGCTGACGACAAAGAGTGGGTGAAGAAGGAGAAGGTCCGGTTGGATTGCTGGGGTAAACTGCTGGACGAGAGGTGAAGCATGGTGCGATCCCTCGACAACCAATCCCGAGCCATCCACGAACAGGCCATAGCTGCTAATAATGCAGCGAATGATCGCGGGGAGAAGCTCAGCGCCATCCACGACAGCCTCGTCAAGCGCCGGGAGGCCCTTGAGGAGCGGGAGAAAAAGCTCGAACATGAAGAGCAAAAACTCTTGGAGCTGCGAGATGACCTCGTGAAGAGGGAGGAAGAGCTTACTTAGAGGCGAACTCTGGGTGACAAGAGTCTCGCGGAGCGCACCAAGAAGTTGGATGAGCGCTATGAGAAAGAGGAGAAGAAGGCCTGGCAGCGAGGACAGGACCTCTACAAGAGGGAGGATGAAATTGCTTCCAGGGAGAAGAAGGTGCGGTGCCGAGAGAAGGACCTGGTCGACCGCTGGAACAAGATCCACCCCCAGGAGGAAGAGCTCAGCAAACTCGAAAGGCAGGTTACTGAAAAGATTCAACAGAACGCCAAAGAGGTTGAGCGCCTTGCCTGTGAGAATTCAAAGCTTGCAGCGACCAGAAGATCCTTGGAGGAGATGCGAGGCTCGAGGGCTGTGGAGTCCCAACAAGTTTGGGACTTCCTGGGCAATGCCAACTACGCGCTGACGCTAATGGGTTTTAGTCCCGTGCGTCCGGATGATCCGGAGCTGGAGCTGGACCAGACGTTGCAGGCATTGAGTTCAGCAGGCAACAAGCTCACCAAGATGGGCGATGTCATCGCGGACCAGCTGGAAACCAAGGGACAATCCCTGGCAAAGAACGTCGCAGAATTCGTGCTGACGTGCTACACAAACCGAGACCCTCAATTCCCCCTAGACCCGGTGCTTGAAGGCCCCATCGACGGAGAGGGAGAAGTTGCCCAAGCCAGCGTATCAGAGGTTGCCCAGAAGGTTGCCTCGTTCTTCCATAAGGTCTTGGACCATCTCTTTGTAGCTCCCACTTGTATCCTCTCTTCTTTTTCTCCAATTTTGTAATCTCTTGTCTCCAGATGAACGAAATCCAAGTTTTTTGTGAATTTCATTTTTTTTCTTCGACACCTTTGTCCCACTTGGCCACCTGGTAGATGTACACAATTTGATTGTGAACACGTACCAAGAGGATGTAACAGTTGTTGAAGACTTGTGTGCTTTGAACTTGTAGAGCGTAGGTCTGAAGTCTTCGATAGCGAAGGCCCCCTGAGGTTGTCGGAGCTTAGTGGCTCCGGCATTGACCATCGTCGGAGCTTAGTAGCTCCGGCAGCAGTCTCCATCAACGCGTAGAGCATCGACGGTTAGTCCTCTGGGGCGTCGGAGCTTGGTAGCTCTGGCAGTGACCTCTGTCAACACACGGTGTGTTGACAGCAGACTCCACTGTAGAGTATTCCCACCATCTTTTCTTCATGTTGACGGATGGCCCCCTGGTTTTACCGAAGCTGAGTAGCTCCAGCGACGCTTGCTGTCAATGTTTGAAACATCAACTACATGCCACCTAGGGGATGTCGGAGCTTTGGTAGCTCCGGCTTAATTCACCATCATCATGAGATCATTATTTTTCCTGCACACTGAGGTCAAGAAAAACAGTAAAATCCATTTCCTATATATAACTCAATTGTGACTTACTATTCTCATAAGAAATTTTTAGGTCGAGCATAATTCTTCATACAATCAAGTGCACTGAGTTGTTTTCTCCAGGTCCAATTGTTTTCAGGACCCGGCTTACTTCGGCCTGCCGGGGTGTACGTAGAGTGGCGTACTTAGGGTGTAGGACCAGGCTAAGTCGATAGCACACTCCGTACCTAGATTGGCTGGTGGCATTCAGGCGAGTGAGCCATTCAACAACGTGAAAACCCGAAGGAATTAACAATGCGACTCGAGTTGTACATGAATTAGTCGAGCTAAAAAGTTCTTGAGAATCGCACAACCTTGTTATAGACAAGAAAGAGAAAAATAAAAAATATTGAGCCTGTACAAAGTAAATGCACGTGGAGTCTGTTTTCACACAATGATGTCTTTCATTATAGGTCCGGAGTACGAGGGAAACAAGTACACCCTTAGGGTAAGGAACCAGGCTAAGTGTGTTTCATTTCTTGTGTCACCCAAGGTAGCTAGCTACACTTTTAGTTCTAAGACTGTGACAAGTGTTGCCTGAACGTTGCGGACCTTCCGGAGAAGGTCTGACTGTTCTCCCAGAGGAGCTACCCGACATTGTACAATGACTCTATAACATACATCACATGTAACTACAGACTCACCTCCGTGATATTAAGTGTAGAACATACGGAGGTGCTTAATGTTCCAAAGATTAGGGAGATGTGTCCCGTCCTCGGTTGCTAAGCGAACGCATCCGGGACGGGATACTTTGATCACTCAGAAGGGTCCTTCCCAACTGGGGGAGAGTTTGTTTAACCCTTCTCTGGATTGTATTCTCAATAGCACCAGATCGCCTTCCTCGAGCTATCGGCTGTGAACATGCCTTTGGTGATAGCGCCGAAGAGCTTGGCAGTATCGGGCATTTCGAATAGCTGCTCGGCACCTTCCCTCTTCAAGGAGGTCAAGGTCTTCACGCCTGAGCTGGTCCTGCGCGGCATCGTCGAAGGTCCGGGCCCGGAGCGACCCCAAGGTGATTTCTGGAGAAAGGACTGTTTCACCTTCGTACACCGGGAAGAAGGGTGTCTCTCCAGTTGACCGGTTTGGAGTTGTCCTGTTGGCCCATAGAGTGGGTGGAAGCTCTTTGATCCAGTCGGCTCCATGTTTTTTCAGGCGCTTATATGTGCGCGTCTTGAGTCCTTTTAGGATTTCTGCATCTGCTCTCTCGGCTTGGCCATTGCTTGCCGGGTGAGCTATGGAAGCGTAGCTGACTTGGATGCTGAGGTCTTTGCAATATCCTTGGAATGCAGAGCTTGTGAACTGGGTCCCATTATCAATTATGATTTTGTTTGGGACTCCAAATCTGCATACGATGGATTGCAAAAATTTGATAGCTGATTGCTTGTTTATTGTCAAAATTGGAGTTGCTTCCGGCCATTTTGTGAATTTGTCAATGGCAACGTACAGGAACTTGTAACCTCCGATGGCTCTTGGGAAAGGTCCCAAGATATCCATCCCCCACAAAGCGAAAGGCCATGTAGGAGGTATCATTTATAGAGGCTGAGCCGGTGTGTGAATTTTTTTCGCATGGAACTGGCATGCTTCACATTTCTTCACCAGCTCAGTTGCATCCCTGAGCACCGTAGCCCAGTAAAAGCCATGCCAGAAGGCTTTACCGACCAGCGTGTGGGAAGATGAGTGGTTCCCACACTCGCCTCCATGGATTTCTGCGAGGAGCTCGCGACCTTCTTCCCTTTTATTGCAATGCATTAGGACACCGTTGACACCGCGCCGGTAGAAATCACCTTCTATCAGCGTGTATCTTTTAGCCAATCTGACTATCCGGTCAGCGGATACATTATCTTCAGGAAGGAAGTTGTCTTTCAAGTAGCTCCGGATCTCTGAGATCCATGCATCGGAGCTAGCTTGAGCATTTGAGTCTTGCGTCCTGGGTTGCTCGGAGCTTCCTGCAGCACCTACGACCCTTGATGGACGCCATGGTAACAGGGCCATCGGGACCGCCAGCTTTGAGGTGCTGGTCTCGCCCCCTTCGCTCAGTTCGGCAGGCTGAGCTGTAGGTTTAGACAACCTCTGGACAAAGGTTCCATCGGGAGCCGGAGCCCCGGTTGAAGCTTTCGTCAAGAGTTCGTCAGCTTCAGTGTTGTTGAGACGCTAGACATGGCAAAGATCCAGGACGTCGAAGTCCTTCTGAGGCTTCTGGACCTCAAGTAGGTATGCAGCTAGTTGAGGGTTGTTGCAGCAACATTCACCATTGTCTTGTTTTACAACAAGTTGTGAATCACCCTTTACCAACAGCTGCTTGACACCATACGATTGTGCCACCTTAAGTCCATAAATTAGTGCTTCATACTCCGCCATGTTATTGGTCGCCTTAAAGTCAAGGTGCACTATGTATTTAACCTTCTCCCCGGTCGGAGCGAGGAGAAGGACTCCAGCTCCGTCCCCTTGCTTCTGCACGGAGTCGTCGAAGTATAGAGTCCAGTGAGGCTCAATGAAGACCGGAACCTTGGGTTCTGACTTCTGCTCACTGGGGTCCCCAGGATTTGACGGAGAGGGGGTCCATTCCGCCACGAAGTCCACCAATGCTTGACTCTTGATCGCTTGTCATGGGACGAATTCAAGGTCGAACTCGGCTAATTCTGCTGCCAACTTTGCAATGTTCCCAGTGGAATTGGGGTTATGCAAGACTGCACGTAGTGGATAAGAGGTTTGTGACGCCCAGTTCTAAAAAATGAACCAAGCTAATGCATATGTGTGCCCAGGATGTTGAACACACATACACGAGTGCAGTCACAAAAAGAGTATACAAAAAATCACCACAGAACAAGATTAATTAACCAAATTTTATTAAACAAACCATATTATCCTCGAATACAAGCTCTAATGAATATTAATGACAAGTTCAACAAATGCAGCAAAAATAAACTAATTAAGCAAACTAAACAAAAGGAATAGCGCAGCTCTAAAACAACACCACAGGCAAGCTAACGGTAGACACGGCCTAGAACTCCGCATTATCACCATTAAACTCCCAATCCTGACCTACAACTGTTGGGAGGGATTGCAAGAGTGAGTACATGTCATACTCAGCAAATGTGGAAAGTATGACATGTGGCTGATTCAAATGACAACAATAATAATGGTTAAGTGCTGAAAAGTACATTAAAACATTTGAAAAGCAATATATTATATGTATGTGAAGTAAACCCATCATAATCATAAGTAATATCATAATACCAGTCCACAATTTACCATCCCCATCAATAGTTCCAGATTTTACCATTTGCCAATAACCATATTCAATATTAAAAATTAATCCATAACCAGCCATAACCATTACCAAATCATAACCATCCCAAATCCCAATTTCCCTCTAATCATAGAAGTTGTCCAGGTGCTCATAACCGGGAGCACGGCTATCATGATAGTTTTATTTGACTCTGCAGAGTTTGTACCACTTTACCCACGTTGTAGGATCGAAGAGCACGTGAAAATCTACCAGAGGGGGGTGAATGGTAGATTTAAAAATCTTACGCAGCAAAAACATTAAACCCCAAACCCTTTTGGCAGAAAAACGATCTGTTAAAGAAATCGTGTGTGAGACTAATCTAAACATGTTTCACCGTGAAGAAAGTAATAGATATCAGAGAGAATCAAGTCACGAAGACAACACAAAAAGAATCACTCAAATCCGTCGAGAAAAACTCAAGTTATGATCGAAAGATCAAACAATGGTCAATCTGCCCTACCCGAGAAAAAACAGTTCTGGAGCGCTGCAAAGAAACTCATGTAGATCATAGAACACAAATCCAGTGACCGTGAAATTTGGACATATGATAGACAATCAAGTTGTGAAGACAACCCAAAAAGAATCAGGTCAATTGGATCTGTAAAACTCGAGTTATGATAAAACCACCAACGAAAGGTAGGGCTGTCCAGAAACTCGACGAGTAAAACTTGTCTGGAACAAGTCTGACGAACAAGGCACAAAAATTCCTTCAAACTACGAATTTTATTAAATAGAACACAAGAGGAACAGCCCCAAAGTCTTGCACCACGAGCTCTGGGCTCCCTTGCTTATATAACCAGCTCGAAAGCCAACTCAACTCAGATCAGGAACCTAATCCTACTCTGTTCACGAATCATAACTTTCAATAACTGCTTAGGATTCTTCTATACGCAGATAGAAGCAATCTTAAGACTTCCAAACACCTTAGGAACGTATCCCACATTCCTAAATAACTCAAATTCGTGACCCACACGAAATACTATCATAACCAACTCAAATCTTTCCATATATAGTCAAACCCGACTCAGCCGCAGCCTGAGTCCATAACCTAGTCGGTTGGACCTTTCTGACCAACTCTTTACGTCCACATCTGTTCATCACGTCTCGGAACCATGTAGCCACGTCCATGCACTCCTTGCACACTTGCAAACATCTTCCAATGACATCCACGATACATTCACATGCATTGTTCTTGATTCCATCATGCTGCGCAACCTCCTGATCAACTCAACCACAATTCCTCCCGAACTTGGTTGTTGAACCTCATCTTCTCCCTAAGACTATTTCAATGGATCCTGTCACCAGCCATGTCTTGAACTCAAGCAACACCTGCACATGAATAAACAACCAATCCATACGAGCCCAAGTCCTCGACTTGACTCAAGTTAGTTTCGAACACAACACCTTACGTGAGAACCTCACATAAGCATGTTGCAAAACCACAGTAACATGATATCATCCATATCAACCAAGACACGCCAAAAACTTAGCAAATGAATACTAAGCAATCTTTCCAACAATGTAAAGCAAGTATGAAACATTGCAAATGAAAAGCAGAAGCACTGCGATCATGTTCCGGACATTGCTAGAGCAAACCAGACCTTGAGCCGGAGCTTACCAGAGCTAGTAAAATCAAGCACCCGCCAGAGCTTACCAAAACTAGCAGGACCTAGCGCCGGAGCTTACCAAAACTAGCAGGACCTAGCGCCGGAGCTTACCAAAACTAGTCCAAACTAGTCAACCCAAAAACCGGAGCTAGACAATGTAAGTCGGAGCTTAGTAAAAACATGCCGGAGATATCAAAAACATGACGGAGCTAAAGACAAAACTCACCGGAGCTTAACCAAAATTAGTCGGACCTTAATAAAAAGGTGTTTTGGAGATATTCAAAACTTTTATCATTAAAGCAAGTGTATTCACTACAAACCAATGTATTCAGCACACATAGGTCTTACAATCTCCCCCTTGATGAATGCATTGGCAACACCATTTAAAATCCGAACAATGGCTTATTCACATAAAAGTTTTGAAGGCAATTTCCCCCCCTTTGTAAATCAATAGTAAAATGAGAAGAAAAATTATCCCATATTATCTCTCCCCCTTTATTATCTCTCCTTATGCACATATTCTCTTTCTCTTCATGCTTATCTCTCCCCCTTTGACAATGTATTCAGCAAGTCATGAGCATATAAACAAACTACCTCTCCAACTTTAGTTGTTATGAGCATATTATAACATATACATATAAACAAAGCTCATCCAAGTCATACTATCAAGTACCTTACATTATCACATCAATGAAATACATAAAGTAGTGTAAGCCATGCTAGAGATCAAATGTAATTTTCAATTTAAGCAAGTCATGATCTCACAAACTTAAATATTTCAAAACCTGAAAGCATGACACTAGTTTCTGCATTTTATTATTTTTCAAAACATAAATTTAGATCATATGATATTTGCAAGAGATTATATGCGCATCTGCCTTATTCTAACCAACCAAGCCAAGCCTATGTCATTTGACAATCAGAAGCTTAAGGACATGGTTTTAGTCATACACAACTTCTTCCAAGTTCATATCTAAGTGCAATGACAAGCCATCTCAAAAGAAGAAGTGCGATGCATGCATATTCTCTTGATCTTTTCTCAATTTATATTTGTTCATAAAAACTCAAACATGTGAGTTGATTACTTGATTAATTCTTTATGATTAAAAGCACTTGTGAACATGTAACAAGTTCAAAACAGCAAGAAAGTTCGACCATGACCAGTTTTAGTGTAAGTAATTATTCCAATTACTAGACATGGCAAAAACTACAAAATGTATAACACGAGTAATGTAGTAAGAACTTTCAGCATGTAAAAGGAATCACAATGTCATATATGTATGAAATACTATGCTCATATTATTTTAATTTCAGATTCACACATAGACTTCCCAAGTTTCAAAACTCCCCCTCAATTTAAGTCATGAGGATGCATAACCCCTATTTCACTATGAATGTAACAAAAACGAGTGAAATCCAAAGGTTTTGTAAAAATGTCAGCCAATTGTTGTTTGGTATCTACATGTTGAAGCACAATGTTTCCTTTTTCAACATTATCTCGGAGAAAGTGATACCTAATGTCAATGTGCTTAGTTCTAGAATGTTGCACAGGGTTTCTAGCAATGCAAATGGCACTAGTGTTATCACAGAATAGTGGAACACTATCTAGATCAACCCCATAGTCCTTAAGTGTTTGAACAATCCAATGAATTTGAGAGCAAGCACTAGCAGCAGCTACATATTCAGATTCGGCTGTGGATTGTGCAACTGAATTTTGTTTTCTAGAGGATCAAGCAACAAGAGAATTACCAAGAAAACGACAAGCACCGGAAGTACTTTTCCTATCAATCCTACAACCCCCAAAATCAGCATCCGAAAAAACTTTCAAAGTAACGGTTGAGGAAGAAGGAAGAAAAATGCCAAATTCTTGAGTTCCATGTAAGTACCTGAGAATCTTTTTGACGGCTTGACGATGTGAAGCACGTGGGGAAGCTTGAAACCGTGCACAAAGACATACGCTGAATTGTATGTCTGGTCTTGATGTCGTGAGGTACAAAAGTGATCCGATCATGCTTCTATATTGTTTTTGATTCACAGATTCACCATCTTCATCAAGTTCAAGTGTTGTTGCTATTCCCATTCGTGTCCAAAGAGTCTTGCTTTTGTCCATGTTGAAGCGCCTTTGGAGGTCTTTGGTATACTTCGTTTGATGCACAAAGGTAACCTCCTTGGTTTGCTTGATTTGCAGCCCCAAAAAGTAAGTGAGTTCACCCATCATACTCATTTCAAATTCTGAACTCATCATTGTTGAAAAGTTGGACACAAGATCATGAGAAGCACAACCAAAGATAATATCATCCACATACACTTGAACGAATAATGAGTCATTGCCATGCTTAAGCACAAAAAGTGTTTTATCAACCTTGCCCATGGTAAACCCCTTTTCAAGTAAGAATGTTTTTAACCTATCATACCATGCTGTAGGGGCTTGTTTGAGACCGTATAAGGCTTTGGACAGTTTGTAAACATGATTAGGAAAATCTGGATTTTCAAAACCCGGTGGTTGTTTGACATAAACCTCCTCATCTATGTAGCCATTAAGAAAAGCACTTTTAACATCCATTTGATATAGCTTAAAACTTTTAGATGCTGCAAAAGCTAACAAAATTCTTATGGCTTCTAATCTAGCGACAGGAGCAAAAGTTACATCAAAATCTGGACCTTCAACTTGAGTGAAACCTTGAGCAACCAACCTATCCTTATTCCTAACCACAACCCCATCCTCACTTTGTTTATTTTTAAATACCCATTTAGTTCCAATTAAAGTGTGACCTTGAGGTGGAGGTACAAGTTTCCAAACATTATTTCTTTCAAAATTTTCTAACTCTTCTTGCATGGCAATAATCCAAGATTCATTAGTGAGTGCATGTGATATATCTTTGGGTTCAAAAGAAGCAACAAAAGCAGAATGAGCATGAGAGTTTGGATCGCAAAACTTGGACCGTGTGACTCGTTCGTGCAAGCTTCCAATCATCTGTTGTGGGGGATGATCTTTGTAAAACCGTAGGGGAACAGATGTCTCACAAGCTTCTTCTTCTTCATGTTCATCACGAATCGATGAGCTTGTGGCTTGAGGATAATTTGAATCAGCATTGATGGTTGTCGGTGCTGGTTGAGAATTAACATCCGGAGCTAAACCAAAGTCTATAGCTGCTGAATTTTCAGGCAGCAACTCCAATTCTTCCTCATCTTCAATGAAAATGCTCTCCCCCTGCGGATATGGATCTGGACCTGCAATGTTTGAGCTATTACCTGGGCTAGATTCATCAAAAGACACTTCACAAGTCTCCACAATTTTGTTAGTGTCAAGTAAAAGCACACGGTAGCCTCTAGTATGAGATGGATAACCAAGAAACATGCCATCAATGGATCTAGGTTCAAATTTATCAAGATTACCATGTTTCTTAACAAAGCATTTGCAACCAAAGACCCAAAAGTGTGTAACACTAGGCCTATGTCCAAACCGGAGCTCATATGGTGTTTTACCTAGCTTAGCACGCAAGAAAACCCGATTTGAGACATAACAAGCGGTTGCTAACGCATCAACCCAAAATTTCCTAGGAGTTTGATATTCATCAAGCATAGTCCTAGCCATCTCAACTAAGGTTCTGTTCTTTCTTTCTACAACACCGTTTTATTGAGGTACATATGGTGAAGAGAATTGATGATCTATTCTATTTTCAGCACAAAAGTTATCAAAAGATTGATTTTTAAATTCAGTTCCATTATCACTTCTAATTGCTTTTAATGATCCTGGGTGATCAATTGATAATCTAAGAAATAAAGTTCTAAAGTGACTAAAAACTTCATTCTTAGACGCCATAAAGTAAACCCAAGAGTATCTAGAATAATCATCAACGATAACAAGAACATACCATTTACCTCAGAAGGATTGAACACGTGAAGGTCCTACGGTGTCAAGATGCAAAAGTTGGCATGGTTCAGTTGTCATGATCATTGTGAGAGGAGTATGTGAACCTGCAACCATCTTAGCATGTCTACAAGAAGAGCACACAATTTCTTTGTCCCCTTTAAGCTTAGGCAGCCCACGTATGCGATCAAGAGCACTAACACGCGTTAGGTGATCAAAGCCTACGTGACCAAGTCTACGATGCCAAAAATATAAGTCATTTGAATCATTAGCAACTAGACACCTATGCTTAGAGGAAGACATATCAAAATCAGCTTTAAAAACTTTTCCAAACCGAGACATGTTAAAAATAAGCTCACTATTTGAACCTACAACTTTGCAGCAGTTTTTATTGAAAATAATTTCTAGATTTTCATCTAGCAATTGTACAACAGAAAGCAAGTTGTATTTCAAATTTTTGACAAGTGCCACATCCTTCAAAGTGTAGTGATCATTTACTCTAACCGAACCCTTAACAATTATAGGAGTTGAAGAATTATCGGCAAAAGTAACATTCTCTACACGTGACACAAAAGAGAGGGAGGAGAACCAATTTTTGTTACCGGTCATGTGGCGTGAGCAACCTGAATCCACGATCCAAATGTTCTCCTTCCTCAAACGTGAAACCTACATAGAAGCACAATACGTCGATGACTCAATACTGGGGTTAGTCAATAGGCATTTAGGAATCCAGTACTGAGTCACGCGACGTGTAGCAGGAAAAACATGCGAAAGCTGAGACAAAACAGCAGGTTTATGAGTCAAAGTTTGAGATTTTTTATTCTTGACTACAGACCTATAAGGTGTTACTTGTGTAGCACAAAAATCAGTAGCCCTGGAGGCAAAAACAGAAGGTCCGGAGGTAAACTTTGAATGTTTTTGACTCAAAACAGCAGGTTGTACATTCGGTTCAATGTGTGCAGCAAATTTTGCATGAAAGTTATGAGATCTAGCAACTATTCTTTCCCTTTTCTGTTGTTTAGCTAGTCTATAACAAAAATCTATGACATGACCATCTATACCACAGAAGGTACAATGAAATTTAACTTTGTGTTCATGTCTAGATGAGCAAGCAATATTTTTATTTGAAACCGAATGAGGCAACACTCCTGCAGATTTGAAAACCACTCCTTTTTGTTTAGGAACTATTTGAATCAAACCACTTCCTAATGACTCTACAATTTTAGGTGGATGTGCCTTAGCATGAGCATGAGAATCAAAACCTAAACCAGTTTTATCATTGCAAGACTTGGAAGAATTTAGCAGTAAGTTTAGGTTCTTATTCCCATTACAAAACCGATCTAATGTCCTATGCATGTCATCAAGTTTATTGGACAGATCAAGGCAATTTTCACATGAAGTTTTTCCTTTTAGTTTGCAATTGGAACAAAATTTAACTTCATGAGATCGTAAATCATTGTTCAATATAGAAATTTCATTCATATCATCCTGTAGTTTCTTATCAAGATCATCACAAGTAGAACAATGCAAATCAATTGTAGAACAGCTCACATCTTTCAATTTTTTATCATTAAGTGCAACAAGCTCTCTGTTCTTTTCAATTTCTAACTCAAGTTTATCAAGTGTGGAGGTGTGCGCACTTCTTAATGAGGACAGTTGTTCATATATTAAATCACATGAGGAACATGCATCATCACTAGGAATCAAAGTTTTTAAACGGTTGATTTCAGATTCTAGTGATTCAATTTTAGCAGCACTATCTCTAAGCTTTCCGTCCTTTTTCTTAACAATAATAGTGGCACGGGAAATGGCATCACACATTTCTTCGCAAGTAGGACATACCTCTTCATTAGCGCTGTTGTGTTCTGCCTCCTCCATACTTGATCTTGACTTTCCCGCCATAAAGCACAAGTTTGCCAAATCATCTTCATCTTCATCACTTCCAATGTCCACGTCACTTGAACTGAACTCTTGATGCGCGGTGATGAAACTGTTGATCATCTTGCGTCCTATGGTACCATTCTTCTTGTTGTTGGAATTTCCAGAGGAGGTCCAGACCTTTCTTTGTTTTTCTTCCCTGGTGATTGGACCTGAAGGGTTAGGGCATTCTGTACGAAAGTGTCCTGTTTTACCACATTCAAAACAGTGTTGAGGTCCAGAGCTTCCTCTCCTTCTAGTTCTCACATTTTGCAATGCTTTTGAGAATCTAGTAGAGATGAGTGCCAACTCCTCTTCTGGGAATTCTTCGATCTGCTCCAGGGTTAGTGAGGACAACAAAGCAAGAGTATTGCAAGATGATGATTGGCCGGAGCTAGACATATCACATTGTGAAACAAATGCAATAGACTTATTTGGGTTCTTACGTGCTAGGATGTCAATTTCATGAGTTTTTAGTTTCAAACATAACACATCTAAAGTAAGTTAACTCATGACAGTAGATTCACGAATAGATGTGACTTTCATCTCCCAAATTGACATATCTAATGCACTTAGCAATTGCCTAGCATTTTCAGCATCTGAAAAATTAACATTCACACTACGCAAGTTGCTGAGAATCTTATTAAAGCGAGCAAAAATGTCATCAATAGACTCACTGGGTTGCATCTCGAAGCGCATGTATTCTTTCTTGAACATGTCTTGCCTTACCTCTTTGATTGTGTTGGATCCTTCGTGGTTGTCACAAAGTGCTTTCCACACATCGTATGCAGATCGGAGGTGTGCAACACGGTCGGAGTCGCTTTGTGTTAATCCTTGTATGATCAAGTTCCGAGCCTTGTTGTTGTTGTCGACATCTCTTAGATTTGTAGCTGTAACATGATCGTTTGATGGAACTTCGTAAGGCTTGTATACCTTCTCCCATATTGCAAAGCCTTGTGCCTGGATGAAAGCCTCCATGCGTGCCTTCCAAACCTGAAAATCAATACCAACAAACACACAAGGTTTGGCAGAGTACTTCTCCATGATGATTAGTCAAAAACATGCGCAAATCATAAAGATTAGAGCACCGTGGCTCTGATACCAATTGTAGGATCGAAGAGCACGTGAAAAGCTACCAGAGGGGGGTGAATGGTAGATTTAAAAATCTTACGCAGCGGAAACAATTAAACCCCAAACCCTTTCGACAGAAAAACGATCTGTTAAAGAAATTGTCTGTGAGACTAATCTAAACGTGTTTCACCGTGACAAAAGTAATAGATATCAGAGAGAATCAAGTCACGAAGACAACAAAAAGAATCACTCCAATCCGTAGAGAAAAACTCAAGTTATGATCGAAAGATCAAACAATGGTCAATCTGCCCTACCCGAGAAAAAACAGTTTTGGAATGCTGCAAAGAAACTCGTGTAGATCATAGACCACAAATCCAGTGACTGTGAAATTTTTACATATGATAGAAAATCAAGTTGTGAAGACAAACCAAAAAGAATCACGTCAATTGGATCTGTAAAACTCGAGTTATGATAAAACCACCGACGAAAGGTAGTGCTGTCCAGAAACTCGACGAGTAAAACTTGTCTGGAACAAGTCTGACGAACAAGGCACAAAAATTTCTTCAAACTACGAATTTTATTCAATATAACACAAGAGGAACTGCCCCAAAGTCGTGCACCAGGAGCTCTTGGCTCCCTTGCTTATATAACCAGCTCGAAAGCCAACTCAACTCAGATCAGGAACCTAATCCTACTCTGTTCACGAATCGTAACTTTCCATAACTGCTTAGGATTCTTCTATACGCAGATAGAAGCAATCTTAAGACCTCCAAACACC
Organism: Tuctoria greenei; assembly: GCA_036927565.1. NCBI lineage: Eukaryota > Viridiplantae > Streptophyta > Magnoliopsida > Poales > Poaceae > Tuctoria > Tuctoria greenei. Next base: position 35,906,595 of record JAYESD010000004.1, read on the forward strand.
TTAGGAACGTATCCCACATTACTAAACAACTCAAATTCGTGACCCACACGAAATCCTATCATAACCAACTCAAATCTTTCCATATTTGAGTCAAACCCGACTCAGGCGCAGCCTGAGTCCATAACCTAGTCGGTTGGACCTTTCCGACCAACTCTTTACGTCCACATCTCTTCATCACGTCTCGAAACCATGTAGCCACGTCCATGCACTCCTTGCACACGTGCAAACATCTTCCGATGACGTCCACGATACCTTCACATGCATTGTTCTTGATTCAATCATGTTGCACAACCTCCTAATCAACTCAACCACAATTCCTCCCGAACTAGTTTGTTGAACCTCATCTTCTCCCTAAGACTAGTTCAATGGATTCTGTCACCAGCCATGTCTTGAACTCAAGCAACACCTGTACATGAATAAACAACCAATCCATACGAGCCCAAGTCCTTGACTTGACTCAAGTTAGTTCCGAACACAACACCTTACGTGAGAACCTCACATAAGCATGTTGCAAAACCACAATAACACGATATCATCCATATCAACCAAAACGCACCAAGAACTTAGCAAATGAATACTAAGCAATTTTTCCAACAATGTAAAGAAAGTACGAAACATTGCAAATGAAAAGCAGAAGCACTGCGGTCAAGTTCCGGACATTGCTAGAGCAAACCGGACCTTGAGCTGGAGCTTACTAGAGCTAGTAAAATCAAGCACCCGCCGGAGCTTACCAAAACTAGCAGAACCTAGCGCCGGAGCTTACCAAAACTAGCAGGACCTAGCGCCGGAGCTTACCAAAACTAGTCCAAACTAGTCAACCCAAAAACCGGAGCTAGACAATGTAAGTCGGAGTTTAGTAAAAACATGCCGGAGCTATCAAAGACATGTCGGAGCTAAAGACAAAACTCACCGGAGCTTAACCAAAATTAGTCGGACCTTAATAAAAAGGTGTTTTGGAGATATTCAAAACTTTTATCGTTAAAGCAAGTGTATTCACTACAAACCAATGTATTCAGCACACATAGGTCTTACACACGTGTTTGCTATTTCATCACCTTTCGATGACTATAGAATCTCAATTATGCCGTCTCAAACTTCCTTAGGTGTGTGGCCAAGAGATCATAAAATAGCCTTTACAAAGAGATTACTAGCCTATTTAGACCCCACTAAGGTTTCACCGGTGACGATGTCTCCAACGGAGCACATCTTCAACCAAGGGCCCCCTCTTGAGCCATTCGGATCCCAGGGTAGTCCCACCAATCATCAACAAACCCAATCCGACTACCCCTTCCACGAGCATCCATCATGGTCCAAATAGCACTGGCAAAGACCTAATTAATCAGCTACGCCGCACCCATACTTGGCCTCGTGGTGGCACTATAGTCCTAGCTTATTATCGCATGAACCGGTCCTTAGATCTAAAGCAAGCAAAACCACCATAACATCCATCCCATCCACATACCAGGCTTGCTTAGATCACCCATTACCATATCATATTGACCAGTTCACATTAACCAAAATATCATTAATGCATAATTAAATGTGTAGTGTTGTTCTCTCATCCCAGTTAATTAAGCGAAGCAAAAAGGTAAGAAGCACATCCCGACTCTCTACCATAAATTCCAAGCGACAAGGGTGGTCAAACAACGCCAGTAAACTTCGTACCATAGGATTCCCATCAAATTGACACAAGCATGTAGTTTGCAAACAAAACATTTATTTTAAAAACATGATCAATATGCTTCAAGGACACTTGCCTTGCTCTTGCGGTTGATTAGGATCTAAGCCTTCAAACCTTGGTGCTGTAGATCCTCCGCGACACTCTCTAGCGCAAATCTGTCTAATCCACACAATAAACATACAAGACAAGAAACACAATCAAAGGGTGCACAAATATTACTCAATATGACATGAAATGCATGATTAATGCAAATGCAAGGTAGAACTTGTTAATTGATTGCTTTTAATGATCAATAACTAGTTCTAATAGCTTTTAACAGGTTAATACAGGTTTGGAGTTCATTAGGTAAGTCTTTGGAATTAATTCAACACAATTTATCCAGGGAAATCGGACTAGTCCGCTAGGGACCGGACAAGTCCACACTTTGTGAGATCAGCAGATTAGGGTTTTCTAGATCGACGTAATTTTGGAGATTAGGTGTTGAACTCACGTAAGGAAAAGATAATAGAAGGTATACCAGGTGTTTAGAACTCCAATGAATCAAGAAACATGGAGGTAACACTTGGATCTTGGTGATCTAGGGTTGGTGATGAACTTGGAGATGAATTCGTGATGAAGAACGACAGCTTGGTGGAGATCTGGATCCTCCTTCGTTTCCTCCTCTTATTATTCTTGCTTGAGATCTTCTCCTCCATCTTTGGTGGTGGATCTCCACGAACTAGGGTTTGGGTGGGGTGGAAAAGTGGCAAATAGATGTCAAGCAAAGGGGTGGGGTTGTTTATATAGAGGTGGAGGCTAGGGTTAGATGGATTTCGAGTTTGGGATGAGTAGAGGCCGGTTTAGAGTCCCACATGGGGTCTAGAAGAGTTAGGCACAACGTCCCTAGGCCCACTTAACGTGAAATCCAAGAAACAAGTCGTAAAAAAAAGATCAACTCGGAGTCACGAAATATCGGACAAGTTCGAAAAGGACTGGACTAGTCCGAAGTTGTCCAGAGAGAAAATCGGACAAGTCTGGCCTAAAATCGGACAAGTACGACTTTAGTCAGAGAGGAAATCGGACAAGTCTGGCCTAAAATCGGACAAGTCTGACTTTAGTCACAGAGGAAGTCGGACAAGTCCACTGGAACACCGGACTAGTCCGGAAAAGTCCAGGGACTTAGCAACTTTTCAAGGATTCATGGAATATCGGACTAGTCCGCACAAAATTGGACAAGTCCGAAGTTTTCCAGAGGCAAAATCGGACTAGTCCGCAGCAAAAACGGACAAGTCCGTTTTTAGACAGAGAGAAATCAGACTATTCCTCAGCAAAATCGGACTAGTCCGCACTTTCCTGCATTTTAAGTGCGGTTTTGTTCCAAATCAATTTTAAATGCTCCAAATCAATTTTAAACTCGTTCCTCTTTATGTGGGTTAATGTTAAACATGTATATGAGTGCATGCAAGGCATGATGCATCAAAATGAGGGTGTTACAAACCTACCCCCATTAAAATGAATCTCGCCCTCGAGATTCGACTCGGAAGAGAAGAGATAGGGAAATTCCTTCTTGAGATCATCCTCCAATTCCCACGTCACTTCTTTTTTTGTGTGGTGCTTCCATTGAACTTTACACAATCTAATAACTTTGTTCCTTGTGACTTTCTCCTTGGTTTCCAAGATTTTGACCGGTTGCTCGGCATAAGTCAAATCTTCCTCTAGTTCCAATTCTTCCATTAGCACTTGTTCTTTCGGTACTCTCAAGCACTTCTTGAGCTGGGAGACATGAAAGACATCATGGACATCTGAAAGATGGGCTGGCATCTCCAACTTATACACTACTTCTCCTCTTTTGTCCAAAATCTTGAAGGGTCCAATATAACGAGGTGCGAGCTTTCCCCTTATGTTAAACATCTTATGTCCTCTCATTGGTGACACCTTGAGGTAAGCAAAATCTCCTATTTCAAAGGCTAATTTCCTTCTCCTATTGTCCGCATAGCCTTTTTGTCTTGATTGGGCAGCCCTCAAGTTCTCACGAATTATTTGGACTAGCTTTTCGGCTTCTTGCAACACATCCGAACCAATTACTTGAGTTTATCCTGCCTCATTCCAGAACAAAGGTGTCCTACACTTCCTCCCATAAAGCGCTTCATATGGCGACATCTTTAAACTTGCTTGGTAGCTATTGTTGTATGAAAATTCCGCGCATGGCAAGCTTTTGTCCCAACTTTTCCCATGCTTCAAAGAACAAGCTCTTAGCATGTCCTCCAAATCTGATTGGTCCTCTCAGTTTGTCCATCCGTTTGAGGGTGATACGCTGAACTAAAATTCAATCTCGTTCCCAAAGCTTCATGCAACTTTTGCCTAAATCTAGAGGTAAATTCAGAACCTCTATCCGAGACTATCTTCTTCGGTACTCCGTGTCGACACACAATATGCTCCATGTATATTTCGTCCAATCGTGCAGCTGTATATTTGGTCTTCACAGGGACAAAATGAGCTGACTTGGTTAAGCGATCCACAATTACCCAAATTGAGTCATACCCGAACTGAGTACGTGGTAACCCAACTATAAAGTCCATTCCAATTTCTTCCCACTTCCATTCCGGGATCTTCAATGGTTGCAATAATCCAGCTAGCCTTTGATGTTCCGCCTTGACTCGTTGACACTCATCATACAATGCCACATATTCAGCTATGTCCTTTTTCATGCTATCCCACCAATAGCAAGCCTTCAAGTCTTTGTACATCTTCGTACAACCAGGGTGAATCGAGTACGGTGAGTCATGTGCCTCCTTTAATATTGTCTCCCGTATGTGCTTTACATTAGGCACAACGATTCTCTTTCCAAGCCATAAGGTACCATGTTCGTCTTCATAAAATCTGAATTCTCTCCCTTTTTCGGTCCTTTCCTTGATTTCCTTGATCTCTTCTTCCGCGGCATGTGCTTCTCGAATTTCTTGCTCCAGGGTTGGGTTTAACTCCATCAACTCCATCTCATTTACAAACCCGAGGTTCAACTGTTCAAACTCCTTACATAACTCGGATGGTAACTCTCGAACTGTGAGTTGATGACTTACTCCTTTTCTACTCAAAGCATCGGCCACTACATTGGCTTTTCCCGGATGATAGTTGATTCCCAAATCATAATCTTTGATGAGCTCCAACCATCTCCGTTGCCTCAAGTTCAAATCCGTTTGTGTGAAAATATACATCAAACTCTTATGATCCGTATAAATTTCACAACTATGTCCAAGGATATAGTGTCTCCAAATCTTCAATGCGTGAACCACTGCTGCAAGTTCCAAATCATGCGTGGGGTAATTCTGCTCATGTTTCTTCAATTGTCTTGATGCATAGGCGACCACTTGACCTTCTTGAATCAATACACATCCAAGTCCTTTTCTCAATGCATCACAATAAATATCAAAACTCTTGCTCACATCCGGCAACACGAAAACTGGGGCTGTTGTCAACCTCTTCTTCAACACCTCAAAACTGTTTTGACAAGCTTGAGTCCATTGGAAAGCCTTTCCCTTCATTAGCAACTCCGTCATTGGCTTGGATATCTTGGAAAAGTCCTTGATGAACCGACGGTAATATCCAGCCATCCCAAGAAAACTCCTTATTTCCTTTACGTTTTGCAGCGTTTCCCATTTCAACACGTCTCTCACTTTTCAGGGGTCAACCGATACTCCTTCTCCTGAAATTATATGACCCAAAAATGACACCTCTTTCAACCAAAACTGACACTTGTTAAACTTGGCATACAATTGATGCTCCCTCAATTTCTGCAATGTGAGCCTCAAGTGTTCCTCATGTTCCTTCTCATCCTTCGAGTAGATCATAATGTCCTCAATAAACACCACAATGAATCTATCCATGTACTCCATGAAGACCTTATTCATGAGGTACATAAAGTAGGCAGGCGCATTTGTCAATCCAAAAGACATCACGGTGTACTCATAAGATCCATACCGTGTCCTAAAAGCTGTCTTGGGTAGTCCAATGGTCTAATCTTGATTTGAAAATATCCCGACCTCAAATCAATCTTAGAGAAGACACAAGCACCCTTCATCTGATCAAACAAGTATTCTATGCATGGCATGGTGTAGTTGTTCTTGATTGTTACCTCGTTGAGAGCTCGGTAATCTACACACATCCTTTGAGATCCATCCTTCTTGTCCACAAATAGAACGGGCGCTCCCCAAGGTGAAGAACTAGGGCGAATAAAACCTTTCTCTAGTTGCTCTTGAATTTGTTTCTTGAGCTCTGCTAATTCCATAGGAGGCTTCCTATACGGCCTCTTAGATATAGGTGCAGTTCCAGGTATTAAATCAATAACAAACTCAAAGTCTCGATCAGGTGGCATACCTGGCAACCCTTCAGGAAAACATCCAAATATTCAAACACCACCGGAATCTCCTCAATTGCGGCACCGTCCATATGATTCAGCTCCAATTGCTTCGGTGTGGTTTGAGATGCTTCAAATTCTACGGTGATCCCTTCCTCATTGGTCAACTTCACCATATTTGTGGCACACTCAATAACTCCATTGTACTTCCTCAACCAGTCCATACCAAATATAATGTGCAATCCTTGAGAATCCAAAACAATGAGGTTGGCGGAGAAGTCTACCCCCCCCCCCCCCCTTATTCTAAGGCTTACTTTTGGACATACTATATTTATCCTCATCTCTCCTCCAGGAGACTTAAACAATAGAGTAAACTTCATATGACAGATAGGAAAACTATACTTGGCAACATACTTCGATGCAATGAATGAATGCAATGCTCCAGAATCAAATAACATAGTCGCGGTGTTGGAGTTTGCGAGAAACATACTAATGACCACATCATCCGCTTATTGAGCATCCTCCGTAGTGACATGGTTCACATTGCCACGAGCAAAATTCTGCTGTCCACGGTTCCCTTGTTGCTGTCCTCCATTGGGTCTTGGGTTTTGCCTCGGCGCATTGCTTCCTTGACCAAGGCCTGACTTAGGACATTGATACGCAAAGTGTCCATCTTCTCCACAAGTATAGCACTTCTTAACTCCACCAGAATTATTGGGACGAGCTTGGTTTTGAACATTGGCACCAGGAAAATTAGCACGAGGCGCATAAGGAATTAGAGGCCTAGGTGCTTGCATAACAGGGCGCTGCTGCACAAACTAAGTTGGGCGTGGTGCATAACCAGGGCGCTGAGCAGGCGCATAAGGGCTGAAGTAAAACGCATTGGGCAGCGCAAAGCGAGGGCCCACATTACTTCCTTGTTGCTGTACTTGATATGGCGCCTTTCTCTTATTGTCTTGATCCATCTCACGAATCTTGTTCTCAACCACAATTGCTTTGTCCACAAGCTTCTGAAAATTCGCATAATCACAATTGAGTAGTTGCACTTGGATTTCATTGTTCAAGCCCCTCATGAACAAGTATTGTTTCCGGCTGTCCTGACTAACATCCTCAAGCCCATATCTTGAGAGTTGAGTGAACTTGTTGAGATATTCACACACGCTTGATCTTCCTTGCCTTAAATTCTCAAATTCTTGCCTCTTCAACATCATAACACCCTCGGGCACATAATGAGAACAAAACCTTTCCTTGAATTCGGCCCAAGTAATCCTCTCTTGATTCTCGTGAGCATTGCAATAAGCATACCACTAATCCTCAGTTGATCCAACGAGTTGATGAGAAGCAAATAGCACCTTCTCCCGGTCATTGCATTGGACAATAGCTAACTTCTTCTCCACGGACTTGAGCCAATCATCCGCATCTATAGGGTCAGCAGCTTGAGCAAAGGTTGGCGGCCTAGTCCTCATAAACTCTCCCAACCGGTTACGTGGAGGCAGGGGTGGCGGTGGAGGCATGTGGGGCTGATTGTTGATATTGCCAGCCTACAGCTGTCCCATAGTCTATATCATGGTCTGCATGAGCTGGTTTTGCATAGCCAAAAGCTGCTCAATGTTGATAGCTCCCTGAGTAGATCCTTGTCCAATGTTGTTCTGAGGCACTCCATTGTTCTCCTCCTCATCATTGCCATCCCTCTGGTTGCGAGTCCTCACCATCTGAAGAAAAGCAATAGGTAAGAATTAGAAAACGTCCCCAACTATATGCATCAAGGGATATGAAACTAAACAGCTAGCTACACTAGCCTAGGTAGACATGGCAATGCTAAGGCATCCCAAAATCCTCTATTAAGCACACAAGCAACAATATATAGCAAACAACACACTGAATAAAAACACATCGATTCCTGAGTGCTCCTATGTGCTCTAAAGTGTCCATTCTACCTAGGTTGCATCCTACGGTCAACCTGTGGCTCTGATACCAACATGTGACGCCCGGTTCTGGAAAATGAACCAAGCTGACGCATATGTGTGCCCAGGATGTTCAACACACATACACGAGTGCATTCACAAAAGAGTATACAGAAAATTACCACAGAACAAGATTAATTAACCAAATTTTATTAAGCAAACCATATTATCCTCGAATACAAGCTCTAATGAATATTAATGACAAGTTCAACTAATGCAGCGGAAATAAACTAATTAAGCAAACTAAACAAAAGGAATAGTGCAGCTCCAAAACAACAGCACAGGCAAGCTGACGGTAGACACGAACCAGAACTCCGCATTATCACCATTAAACTCCCAATCCTGACCTGCAATTGTTGCAGGGGATTGCAAGAGTGAGTACATGTCGTACTCAACAAGTGTGGAAAGTATGACATGCGGCTGATTCAAATGACGACAATAATAATGGTTAAGTGCTGAAAAGTACATTAAAACATTTGAAAAGCAATATATTATATGTATGTGAAGTAAACCCATCATAATCATAAGTAATATCATAATACCAGTCCACAATTCACCATCCCCATCAATAGTTCTAGGTTTCACCATTTGCCAATAACCAAATTCAATACTAGAAATTAATCCATAACCAGCCATAACCATTACCAAACCATAACCATCCCAAATCCCAATTTCCCTCTAATCATGGAAGTTGTCCAGGTGCTCATAACCGAGAGCACGGCTATCATGATAGTTTTATTTGACTCTGCAGAGTTTGTACCACTTTACCCACGTGTTTGTGATTTCATCACCTTTCGATGACTATCGAATCTCAATTGTGCCATCTCACACTTCCTTAGGTGTGTGGCCAAGAGATCACAAAATAGCCTTTACAAAGGGATTACTAGCCTATTTAGACCCCACTGAGGTTTCACCGGTGGCGATGTCTCCAACTGAGCACATCTTCAACCAAGGGCCCCCTCTTGAGTCATTCGGATCCCAGGGTAGTGCCACCAATCATCAACAAACCCAATCCGACTACCCCTTCCCCGAGCATCCATCATGGTCCAAATAGCACTGGCAAAGCCCTAATTAATCAGCTACGTCGCACCCATACTTGGCCTCGCGGTGGCACTGTAGTCCTGGCTTATTCTCGCATGAACCGGTCCTTAGATCTAAAGCAAGCAAAACCACCATAACATCCAACCCATCCACATACCAGGCTTGCTTAGATCACCCATTACCATATCATATTGACCAGTTCACATTAACCAAAATATCATTAATGCATAATTAAATGTGTAGTGTTGTTCTCCCATCCCAGTTAATTAAGCGAAGCAAAAAGGTAAGAAGCCCATCCCGACTCTCTACCATAAATTCCAGGCGACAAGGTTGGTCAAACAACGCTAGTAAACTTCCTACCATAGGATTCCCATCAATTGACACAAGCATGCAGTTTGCAAACAAAACATTTATTTTAAAAATAGGATCAATATGCATCAAGGACACTTGCCTTGCTCTTGCGGTTGATTAGGATCAAAGCCTTCACACTCTTGGTGTTGTAGATCCTCTGCGGCACTCTCTAGCGCAAATCCGTCTAATCCACATGAAAGTGCATCTAGGACTCCCTTGTGGGTTTTGGATGATTTATGACAAGCAATTGGGATCCTAACCTCTTTGTTGAGATGAGTGCAGGATTTTAATAGGAAAATGAGCAAAGTGCCAAAAAGAAGGAAGAATGAGGAGCAAAGTGGAAATGAGCTCAAGGAAGAAGAATAGTAGATCATTGTGTATGGAGTGTGTTAAGAAAACACATCTCAAGAGCTCAATCGCAACTTAACACACACATTGCACAAAGTTACACAGGACCGGACTAGTCTGACTAACACCGGACTAGTCCGATATCCTTTCTACACGAAATCGGACAAGTCCGATATCTATCGGAATAGTTCGATATCCTTTCTGACTAGAATCAGACTAGTCTTCCCCAGTGCGTACTAGTCCTCAAAACACTTCACAAGTCACACAAAATCAGACAAGTCCGATCACAACCAGACTAGTTCGATATTCTTTCTGATCCAAATCGGACAAGTCCGATGTTTGCACGGACTAGTCCGAAATACCCTCTGATCTGCATGTGGTTTAATTCGATGCAAAGCGAAGGACCTTACCAGGGCTTGACATGCCGCGAATCCTCTTGAAAGAGAGGGGTGCCCTCGGGAACGCGGACACAGGTGGTGCATGGCTGTCGTCAGCTCGTGCCGTAATAAGGACTTAGGGTTTCTCATGTCCGGACAAGTCCGATGACTATCGGACTAGTCCGAAGATTTCCAGTAGTGAAATCGGACAAGTCCACTCCTAGACAGACTAGTCCGATATTTCGGGACACTTAGGATTTGCTACACACAGCACACTGGACTAGTCCGGTGACCACCATGGACTAGTCAGATCTTTCTAAACCCTAACGGTCACTTTTAGAAACCCATATAAATAGAGTTGTACGGCCATATTTTACATTCTCTTGAACATTAGTGCCGTCACACCTCCCAAGAGACTCAAAAACCACATCTCTCAACAAAATTAAGTGCAACAAAGATCAATCCTTTGAGGATTCACTCTAGTTCATTGGAGAGACACATTCAACACCACATTGACCTCTTGGTTTGATTCTCTAACACACTCATGCAATTTATTTGTAATTTTTGAGTGTGTTCTTGGTGTTATTTTGTGTTGTAATCTAAGGGAGCTCTCAACGTGTGAGAAAACCCCTTTTTATTCACCCCTTTGAGATAAGTGGAAGAGGATTGGCCTTCGTGGCGATCCGACGAGGGTAGGATTGGAGAAGACCTGATCCTTTTGTGTGCTTCTCAACGTGGATGTAGGTCGCCTCTGTGGGAACCGAACCACGGTATAAATCTCTCGTGTTCTCTTTTGTGTTCATTGTCCTTACTTCATATCAATCTAGGGTTACAAACTGATCTTGATTACTTTACGTTGAAATATCAAGTATAAGTTTGAATTGTGATACAACCTGATTCATAACCTTGTGACACTTTGTTTAATCGTATACATCAGCTGCATATATTGAAGAACAAAGTTAATCGATCAAACCTAATCAATCTAGTCTGTATACACCGGACTAGTCCGCACTTTACCGGACTAGTCTGATTTCTTTGGATTCGAACTGGTTGTTAAGTGTTGCAGGATCCGACAATTAATAAAAAGGCCTATTCACCCCCACTCTAGGCCACATTCAATTGGTATCAGAGCGGGTTCTTCAAGAAAGATATTAATCGCTCGAAGGAGATCATGTCGGACATGAAGGACACCCACAAGAGCGACAACAACTATTGTTTAAAACTTTTGATGCCTCCTATGTGTTAATGAGAAATAACTTTGGCAAGGTTTATGCTCATTATGTTGGGCCACGCCATGGGAACACCATGTCTCATGTGTGGGTGCCCAAATGCATTGTAACTAACCTCCAAGGACCCAAGCAAGCTTGGGTACCTAAAACCAAGGCATGATTTGTTTTTGCAGGCCTATTCCTCCGGTGGATCTAAATGGGTGCTAGACAGTGGATGCACCAATCATATGAACGGGGAAAGAAGAATGTTCGTGGAATATGAAGAGAATGAGGAAACAAACGAGGGCATCTACTTTGGAGATAATAGTCAAGGAAGGGTGCTCGGTACCAGTAAAATTGCAATATCCTCCAAACACACACTTTCTCATGTTTTACATGTTGAATCTCTAGATTATAACCTGCTGCCCATATCTCAATTATGCGACAGAGGTTATAATTGCTTGTTCACTAACGAGGGTGTGACCGTTTCTAGGAGGAATGATGCTTCCGTTGCATTCAAGGGTATGTTAAAGGGAAAGCTCTATTTGTTGACTTTAACAAGGATAAAGCTGAACTTGACACATGCTTGATTGCAAAGACCAACAAGGGTTGGCTGTGGCATAGACGGCTAGCACATGTTGGTATGAGGAACCATCAAAAACTCCTCAAAGGCGATCACATCCGAGGTTTGAAGGATGTTGTATTTGAGAAAGACAGGCCCTGTAGCACGTGCCAAGCCGGGAAGCAAGTTGGACCACCTCACCCCTCCAAAAATGTCATGACTACAACAAGACCACTCGAGCTTCTACACATGGACTTGTTTGGTCCAATAGCCTACATAAGCATCGGCGGTAACAAATATGGTTTAGTTGTCGTTGATGATTTTTCTCGCTTCACATGGGTTTTCTTTCAGCATGATAAGTAAGAGACACAAGGACCACTCAAGAAGTTCTTCAAGCGAGCACAAAACGAATTCTTATTGACAATCAAGAATATTCGAAGCGACAACATCACAGAGTTCAAGAACACGCAAGTGGAGGAGTACCTTGATGAAGAAGGCATAAAGCACGAATTTTCAGCGCCATACTCCCCACAACAAAACGGAGTTGCCGAAAGAAAGAATCGAACACTCATAGAGATGGCAAGAACAATGCTCGATGAGTACAAAACAACGGATCGATTTTGGGCGGAAGCGATTAACACCGCTTGCCACACCGTAAATCGACTCTATCTTCATCGACTACTCAAGAAGACATCATATGAGCTACTCACTGGTAACAAACAAAATATTTCATATTTTCGTGTTTTCGGTTCTCCATGTTATATCTTAAACAAGAAGCCTAGGACTTCAAAGTTCGCTTCGAAGTCCGATGAAGGTTTCTTGCTTGGTTATGATTAGAACACTTACGCCTATCGTGTTTTCAACAAGACTTCCGAACTTGTTGAAGTAACACGTGACGTAGTGTTCGATGAGAATAATGGCTCCCAAAAGGAGCAAGTTGATCCGTGTGAACTAGGTAAAGAAGAATCTCCTTGTCAAGCATTGAAAAGAATGGCTCTAGGTGAGGTTCGACCACAAGAGCCACCTCCACACATACATGAGGAAGATGAACCACAAGAGGAGATCAACGATCAAGGGGGAGCTTCAACACAAGATCAACCACAAGGATACGAAGGTAATCAACAAGTCGACGAAGACAATCACTTAGGGGGAGAATAAGATGATCATGAAGATACAACTCCTCAAGTGCCACACCAAGAGTACACCAATGCGTCCAAAGGGATCACCCAATCGACAACATCATTGGTGACATCCAAAAGGGAGTAACCACTAGATCTCCCATAGCAAACTTTTGTGAACACTATTCGTTTGTATCCTTTTTGGAACCACGCAGGGTTGAAGATGCATTGAAAGATCCGGACTGGGTGGTGGCAATGCAATAAGAATTGAACAACTTCAAGCGAAACATGGTGTGGGAACTTGTGGCAAGACCCAATGCAAACATCGTCGGCACCAAGTGGGTCTTCTGCAACAAACAAGATGAACACGGGGTGGTGACAAGGAACAAGGCACGACTTGTGGCCAAAGGGTATTCACAATTCAAAGGTTTGGATTTTGATGAGACTTTTGCTCTAGTAGCTAGGATTGAATCTATTAGAATATTACTTGCATATGCTACTCACCATGATTTCAAGCTGTATCAAATGGATGTGAAAAGCGCCTTCCTCAATGGACCAATCAAGGAAGAGGTGTACGTAGAGCTTGGAATGAGTGTCTTAGAGATTTCTTAATTGAAAATGGCTTTAAGATTGGCAAAGTAGATTATACACTGTTTACAAAGAATTTTGATGATGATCTTTTTATTTGTCAAATTTATGTTGACGATATAATCTTTGGGTCAACTAACCAATCTTTTTGTGAAGAATTTAGTAAAATCATGACAAACAGGTTTGAAATGTCAATGATGGGAGAGTTAAAGTACTTCTTTGGATTCCTAAGACAAACCAAGTACACGCAGGACATACTCAAGAAGTTTGGCATTGACAAGGCGAAGCCCATAAAAACCCCCATGGCAACGAATGGCCACCTAGACCTCAAGGAAGATGGACCTAGCGTCGACCAAAAGATATATTGCTCCATGATTGGATCTCTACTCTATTTATGTGCATCTAGGCCAGATATTATGTTGAGTGTATGCGTGTGTGCAAGATTTCAAGCCAATCCTAAGGAATGTCACTTGACAGCCGTAAAAAGGATCTTGAGATACTTAGTTCATAGACCCAACCTTGGTCATTGGTACCCAAAAGGCTCAAAATTCAATCTCATTGGTTACTCCGATGCAGATTATGCCGGGTGCAAAGTAGATAGAAAAATCACCTCCGGTACATGCCAATTCCTAGGGATATCCTTAGTTTCTTGGTGCTCCAAGAAACAAAATTCCATTGCCTTATCCACAGCCGAAGCGGAGTATGTTGCAGCCGGGAGTTGTTGTGCACAACTCCTTTGGATGCGACAAACTCTAAGGGACTATGGTTACAATATGAACCATATTCCACTCCTTTGTGACAATGAGAGTGCCATTAAAATTGACCACAACCCAGTTGAGCACTACAGAACTAAACACATAGACATAAGACACCACTTTTTGAGAGATCATGCCATGAAAGGAGACATAGCCATTTCACATGTCAACACTCAAAAGCAATTGGCCAACATATTCACCAAGCCACTTGATGAAAAGCATTTTTGTGAACTCCGAAATGAACTAAATATACTTGATGCTCGGAGTGTGGCTTGAAATGTTGCATACCTGTATGAATTCTTCAAATATGTTGATTGGATTGTGAAAATCATCTTTCTCAATTTTCTCCGAAAAGCTATGTCAATTACTAGATCTTGGTGAATTATGATCATTGCTTGATTGTTGTATGCTTACTAATCATAGTCATCAAGATTATTTGATGTGTTTTGCCTCTCTATTCTCTACATATGTACCTTCAAATATATATGAATGGGCTAAGCAATTCTTGCCTGGTGACCACGGACTTGTCCGTGGTTGCCCGGACTAGTCCGGTAGACAACGGACTAGTCCGATATAGCCCCTGGAAAAGTTCGGACTAGTCCGGTCATCTCCATACTTGTCCGATTTTTCGTGTCCATAACCCTAGCCGCCGACAAACCCTAATTTCTTCACCTCCACTCTTGCCTCACGCGCTCTCTCTCTTCGTGCTCGAGCTCCCAAGGCGATTTCTTGCTCCCTCCACCAAAAACCTTCGCATTTGGGCGGAAATCAAGCTTGTCCACTTGAGGATTGAAGCTAGCGGACTTGTCCGGCCTTCAACACCCTCATCTCCAAGTGTCAAGCAATTTTTCCGGTAATGCACATAAAGAATGCACATATGGACTATGCTTTCACTACTTGATGTATTTTGGACTCATATGTGCACACTTTATGAATATCTCAATTTTTATCATATTTTGTGAAATCTCAATTGGTTGTCATCAATCACCAAAAAGGGGGATATTGAAAGTGCATCTAGGACTCCCTTTTGGGTTTTGGATGATTTATGACAAGCAATTGGGATCCTAACCTCTTTGTTGAGATGAGTGTAGGATTTTAATAGGAAAATGAGCAAAATGCCAAAAAGAAGGAAGAATGAGGAGCAAAGTGGAAATGAGCTCAAGGAAGAAGAATAGTAGATCATTGTGTATGGAGTGTGTTAAGAAAACACATCCCAAGAGCTCAATCACAACTTAACACATACATTGCACAAAGTTACACAGGATCAGACTAGTCCGACTAACACTGCACTAGTCCGATATCCTTTCTGCACGAAATCGGACAAGTCTGATATCTATTGGACTAGTCTGATATCCTTTCTGACTAGAATCGGACTAGTCCTCCCCAATGCGGACTAGTCCTCAAAACACTTCACAAGTCACACAAAATCGGACAAGTCCGATCACAACCAGACTAGTCCGATATTCTTTCTGATCCAAATCGGACAAGTCCGATGTTTGCATGGACTAGTCCGAAATACCCTCTGATCTAAATCGGACAAGTCCTCCATGTGCGGACTTGTCATCCTATACACTTAGGTTTTCTCATGTCCAAACAAGTCCGATGACTATCGGACTAGTCCGAAGATTTCCAGTAGCGCAATCGGACAAGTCCGCTCCTAGCCGGACTAGTCCGATATTTTGGTACACTTAGGGTTTGCTACACACAGCACACTGGACTAGTCCGGTGACCACCACAGACTAGTCTGATCTTTCTGAACCCTAACGGTCACTTTTAGAAACCCATATAAATAAAGTTGTACGGCCATATTTTACATTCTTTTGAACCCTAGCGCTGTCACACCTCCCAAGAGACTCAAAAACCACATCTCTCCACGAAATTAAGTGCAACAAAGATCAATCCTTTGAGGATTCACTTTAGTTCATTGGAGAGACACATTCAACACCACATTGAGCTCTTGGTTTGATTCTCTAACACACTCCTCTGATTTATTTGTAATTTTTGAGTGTGTTCTTGGTGGTATTTTGTGTTGTAATCCAAGGGAGCTCTCAACGTGTGAGAAAGCCCCTTGAATTCGGTTATTCACCCATTTGAGATAAGTGGAAGAGGATTGGCCTTCGTGGCGATCCGATGAGGGTAGGGATGGAGAAGGCACGGTCCTTTTGTGGGCTCCTCAACGTGGATGTAGGTTGCCTCTGTGGGAACCGAACCATGGGATAAATATCGTGTGTTCTCTTTTGTGTTCATTGTCCTTACTTCATATCAATCTAGGGTTACAAACTGATCTTGATTACTTTACGTTGAAATATCAAGTATAAGTTTGAATTGTGATACAACCTGATTCATAACCTTGTGACACTTTGTTTAATCGTATACTTCCGCTGCATATATTGAAGAACAAAGTTAATTGATCAAACCTAATCAATCTAGTCTGTATACACCAGTCTAGTCCACACTTTATCGAACTAGTCCAATTTCTCTGGTTTTGAACTGGTTGTTAAGTGTTGTAGGATCCGACAATTATCAAAAAGGCATATTCACCCCCCTCTAGGCCACATTCACCACACAATAAAATACAAGAAAATAAACACAATCAAAGGGTGCACAAATATTACTCAAATGACATGACATGCATGATTAATGCAAATGCAAGGTAGAACTTGATAATTGATTGCTTTTAATGATCAATAACTAGTTATAATAGCTTTTAACAAGTTTATACAGGTTTGGAGTTGATTAGGTCAATTTTTGGAATTAATTCAACACAGTTTATCCAAGGAAATCAGACAAGTCCGCTAGGGACCAGACAAGTACGCACTTTGCGAGATCAGCGGATTAGGGTTTTGTAGATCGACATAATTTTGGAGATTAGGTGTTGAATTCACGTAAGGAAAAGATAATAGAAGGTATACCAGGTGTTTAGAACTCCAATGAATCAAGAAACATGGAGGTAACACTTGGATCTTGGTGATCTAGGGTTGGTGATGAACTTGGAGATGAATTGGTGATGAAGAACGAAAGCTTGGTGGAGATCTTGATCCTCCTTCGTTTCCTCCTCTTCTTCTTCTTGCTTGAGATCTTCTCCTCCCTCCTTGGTGGTGGCTCTCCACGAACTAGGGTTTGGGTGGGGTGGAAAAGTGGCAAATAGATGTCAAGCAAAGGGGTGGGGTTGATTAGATAGAGGTGGAGGCTAGGGTTAGATGGATTTCGAGTTTGGGATGAGTAGAGGCCGGTTTAGAGTCCCACATGGGCTCTAGAAGAGTTAGGCATGACGTCCCTAGGCCCACTTAACGTGAAATCCAAGAAACAAGTCGTAAAACAAAAGATCAACTTGGAGTCATGAAATATCGGACAAGTCCGAAAAGGACCGGACTAGTCCAAAGTTGTCCAGAGAGAAAACCGGACAAGTCTGGCCTAAAATCGGACAAGTCCGACTTTAGTCAGAGTGGAAATCGGACAAGTCCGCTGGAACAATGGACTAGTCCGGAAAAGTCTAGGGACTTAGCAAATTTTCAAGGATTCATGGAATATCGGACTAGTCTGCACAAAATCGGACAAGTACGAAAGTTTCCATAGGCAAAATCGGACTAGTACGAAGCAAAAACGGACAAGTCCCTTTTTAGACAGAGAGAAATCAGACTAGTCCTCAGCAAAATCGGACTAGTCCGCACTTTCCTGCATTTTAAATGTGGTTTTGTTCCAAATCAATTTTAAATGATCCAAATCAATTTTAAACTCGTTCCTCTTTATGTGGTTTAATGTTAAACATGTATATGAGTGCATGCAAGGCATGATGCATGAAAATGAGGGTGTTACAAGGTTACCACTGAAATCTTGTGAGCTTGGAAGTAGTGTCAGAGCTTCCTAGAGGCAAGAAGAACTGCGTAGAGCAACTTATGCACCTCAAGGTACCAAGTCTTGGCGTCATGGAGTACTTCATTGATGAAGGACACTGGGCGCTGGACCATCTGGACCCACCCGAAGGTGCTCGAAGCTTCCTCCTCATCTACCCAGACCCTCCCGGAGGAGTGCTGACCTTGTTCGGGGACCTCTGGGTTCCGGTTGGAGGAACCCGGAGCTTCTTTTGAAGTGACCCGGACCTTCCCAGAGGTGTCCAAATCTTGTTGTTTAGTAATAGTGACTCCTTCATTTGAAGGAGATGGATACTTCGGCATCTTGCCTTGAGGATCAGGGCCTGGGAGCTGGGACCCAAACTCGACTTCAGGTAGCTCCAAACCCTCTCGAAGGGTTCTGGATTCCTGAACTGTAGATGGTTCTGGTCTTTCCGCAACCCATACCACGCTGACAACTTCATTAGTTGCCGAAATGTAATGAAGTAGTGGCTCACCATCTCTGAATCTCGGGCGCCCCTACCTGGCGCGCCAACTGTCAAAATGTTTTTCCGGCAATTCTCCCGATACTATCGTTGATAGCCCGCGGAGTTTGTAGTACGGTATTGGGCGCACAGAGGTTCAAAAGATGATGGCAAATAGACACAAGGATTTATGTGGTTCGGGCCGCCTGAGCGTAATACCCTACTCCACAAGGTGTGTAGTTGTTGTATTGAGCGTCTAAGGGTCCTGGGCTTGTACCTTCAGGCCATAGAGAATCCAAGAGGAGTGAGCCTCCGAGTCCCCCATGTATCATCGACTAGTCCTTTTATAGTACAAGGACTGGTCGTTACACCGTTAGCCTGGCCCGACATGTGGCCCTGGCAGTTACTGATGCTTAATACACAATTAATAAGTTTAATTACCCTTAATAGCGTGGTAACGGGCCTTGACAGTGCCGTTACGGGTATTAAGATCCTTCCTATAGTATGTCATTAATATGGTAGTAATGACACTTAATCGAGTCTTGAAGTCTTTGATTGCCCCTTGAAGGTCTGAGTCGTTGGGGGTCCACCAGTTTGATTGTTGAGGCTGAAGGTCCGACGGTTGGACACGTGGCAGCATCGGAGCTTTCTGTCTCAGACGGGTAGGTCTGGTGTAGATGTACACGTGTCGGTACCGGAGCTTCCCTCTATTGGGGGTTAGGTCCGGGGGTGCCGCACAAGTGTTTAGACCGGAGCTATCCCATGTGTGGGATGCTGGTCCGGTTGCTGTATACACGTGGCAGCACCGGGACTAACCATAGATGGGAGGCAGGTCCGGTCCCGTATGACACGTGGGGCCTTTGCAGGTCTTAAACTCAGACAGGTGAAGTTCCTTTGGTCTTTTTGTAGTCCCAAGGGATATACGGTACGCAAGGTATGGATAGTAGCCCCGGATCCTGGTGAGCCTCTTCTGCTTTATGTTTCGATAACTACAGAGGTTGTCAGTATGGTCCTGGTCACAGAGAGATCGGAGCCATCTTCAGCTATTGAGCCTAGACCCCTCTGAAAGGGTCTGTAGCTACCTGAAGGTGAGTTTGGGTCCCAACCCACAGGCATGGATCCTAAAGCCTAGAGGCCTGAGGATCAGCCTCTCTCAATCGAGGGTGTTCCCAAAGTACAAGAAGAAGGTCCGGACATCCAGACTGATGAACAACAAAATTCGGACCCCTTCGGGAGGGTCCGGGTTGCTCAGGAAGAAGATCTGGTCCCCTCCGGGAGGATCCATGTTGATAGAGAAGAAGCTCCAGGCCCCTCCGAGAGGGTCCAGACCGTCCAACAGCTAGTGTACTTCATCAGTGATGTGCTCCACAACGCCAAGACTCGTTAAATTGAAATGCATAAACTTCTAAGTCCTTGTAGCCTCAAAAAAGTTACGTCATTACTTCCAGTCCCATAAGATATCAGTGGTAACTTCCTTTCCACTGCGTACTATGTTACATAATCCAAATTGTACTAGAAATATCACCAAGTGGGCTGCGGAGCTGGCAGAATTTGATCTCCAATTCCTTCCTCGACATGGTATCTAGAGTTAGGCGCTGCCTGACTTCGTGGCAGAGTGGACTCCTTCTTCATCAACTCCAGGGGGCCTCAGTGAGCAGAGACCAGAACCTAAGGTCCGGCCTTCACTAAGCCTCACTGGACACTCCACTTCGACAGCTCCATGCAGAAGTAGGGGGCCGGAGCTGGAATCCTTCTCCTCGCTCCGACTGCGGAAAAGGTAAAGTACATGGTCCACCTTGACTTCAAGGCAACCAATAACATGGCGGAGTACGAAGCTCTCATCCACGAACTCAAGGTGTCACTATCATATGGCGTCAAGTAGCTACTCACTATCATATGGCATCAAGTAGCTACTGGTGAAGGGTGACTCGCAATTCTTCCTCAAGCAAGTCAAACATGAATGCAGTTGCAACAATCCCCAACTCGTTGATAATTTACTTGAGGTCCAGAAGCTGCAGAAGAACTTCGACGTCCTGGATCTCTGTCATGTCCAGCGTCTCAACAATGCTGAAGCTGCCAATCTCTGGACGAAGGCTTCAACAGGAGCTCAAGCTTCAGATGGAGTTTTTGTCAGAAGATTGTTAGGACTTGCCGCTCAGCCCACCGAACTGAGTGATTGGGGCGAGATCAGCACCTCGAAGCTGGCAGTCCCGGTAGCCCTATTACCATGGTGCCCACCAAGGATTGTAGGCGCCGTAGGAAGCTCCGAGCAACCCAACGCGCAAGATCCAGAAACTCAAGTTAGCTCCGATGCATGGATCTCGGAGATCCAGAGCTACTTGAAGGACAATATCCTTCCTGAAGATGGTGATTCCACTGATCGAATTGCCAGATTGGCTAAAAGATACACGTTTGTAGAAGGGGATCTCTATCGATGTGGTGCCAACGGCGTTCTAATGTGGTGCATTTTCTGGGAAGAAGGTCGCGAACTACTCACGGAAATCCATGGAGGCATGTGCGGGAACCACGCATCTTCCCACATGTTGGTCACTAAAGCCTTTCGGCATGGCTTTTAATAGCCTAGAGCACTCAAGGATGCAGTTGAGTTGGTAAAGAAGTGCGAAGTGTGCCAGTTCCACGCGAAGCAGATTCACACACTGGCTCAGTCACTACAAACGATACCTCCCACATGGCCATTCGTTGTGTGGGTGTTGGACATTTTGGGACCTTTCCCAAAAGCAGTCGAAGGTTACAAGTTCCTATATGTCGCCATCGACAAGTTCACCAAGTGGTCGGAAGCTACCCCAGTTGTGACAATCAATAAGCAATCAGCTATCAAGTTCTTGAAGTTTATAGTCTGCAGATTTGGAGTTCCCAACAGAGTCATCACCGACAATGAAACCCAATTCACAAGTGCAGCACTTTAAAAGTACTATGAAGACCCCAGCATACAAGTCATCTACACACCAGTAGCTCACCCGGCAAGTAATGGCCAAGCCGAGAGAGCTAATGCAGAAATACTTAAGGGACTCAAGACGCGCACATATAAGTGCCTGAAGAAACATGGTTCCAACTGGATAGAGGAGCTTCCGTCCGCATTGTGGGAAATCAAGACAACACCTAGCCCGACAACCGAAGAGACACCTTTCTTCATGGTGTACGGAGCTGAAGCAATCCTTCCTACGGAGATCACCATGGGTTCTCTTCGAGTCCGAACCTTCGGCGAAGCCACGCAAGACAAGCTCCGGCGTGGAGACCTGGACCTCATAGACGAGGCAAGGTGCCAAGCGAGTGTTCGAAATGCATGATACCGCCAGGCACTCCGGTGCTATCATCAATGTTTTATGCGTAACTAATAGCTAGAGAATACTGACTCGAGAAGGGATGAACAAACTCTCCCCAAGCTGGGAAGGTCCCTTTCGGGTTATCAAAGTTTCTCACCCAGGATGCGTTCGCTTGGTGACAAAAGATGGGACTCCGCTTCCCAATCCATGGAACATCGAGCACCTCCGTAAGTTTTACGCTTAGCTACACGGAGGTGAGTCTGTTTGTATAAATTGTGTCTCTTGTAGTCCATGGAAAGAGTTGGGAAGGGTCTTAGCGCACTTAACTTGGTCCTGTACTTTATGTGTGTCTTTACCCTCCCTAGGATAGATCAAGATGAATAGCGCACTTAACTTGGTCCTTGTACTTTAAATGTGTCCTTGTCTTTGCCTGTAACTCAGACCTTATTGAGAAACATTTTGTATGGACAGACTCTACATGCATTTCATTTGTACATGCTCATATCTTTTTTACCTTCTTGTTTATAACAATGTTGTGCAATCCCTTTGAAATTTAGTCCATGTTATTTATGTGATATATAAGTCGTATTGGTAATCTTCTTTTGGGTTTTAGCATTGCCGTATGGTCTACTTGCCCGAAAACCAAAGCCAATGACAGGTCTGGAATGTGTTATCGACTTACACTAGTCAGGCACCCTAAGTACACCACTCTACCTATATCCTGGCAGGTCCCAGTAGGGCAAGTCCGGAAGGCGTTCGAACCTAAAGAGATTTCCTCAATACACTTATTATGTCATGTTAAATTCCTTATGATCTAAAATTAAAAGAAGGATGATAAGCCGCAAATAAGTTATAGACACGAGGATGAATTTTACTGTTTTTCTTGTTTTTTATGCGCAGGAAAAACGAACATTCAATGGAAATTGGCTCGGTAATGGTGGATGCTGCCGGAGCTACCGTGCTCCAACAACCCCTAGGGGGCGCACCGTCGACGTTCTATGAGTTGACAGTGGGCGCCGTCGAAGCTACAAATCTCCGACAGCCCCAGGGGGCCCGCCATCGATGTTGTATGCATTGACAGTGGGCGCCGTCGAAGCTACCAAGCTCCAACAACCCCCAGGGGGCCCGCTGTCGACGTTCTATGCATTGAAAGTGGGCGCCGTCGAAGCTTCCAAGCTCCAAAAACCCCCACGGGGGCCACCGTGGATGTTTTACACATTGACAGTGGGCGTCGTCAAAGCTACCAAGCTCTAATAACTCTCATGGGGCCCGCCATCGATGTTCTACGTGTTGACAGTTGGTGCTGTCGAAGCTACAAAGCTTTGACAACCCCCATGGGGCCCGTCATCGTGTTCTACGCGTTGATAGTGGACACCGTCGAAGACACTAAGCTCCCACAACTCCTAGGGGGCCCTCCGTCGAAGTAATAAAGGGTCCCTAGAGATATCAAAGGCAATTCTCATAATTCAGAGCTATCATACTAGTTATGAATTCGGAGCTATCGAGTTTTCAAGACATTTTCAAAATCCTCATGGTAGATGCATCCAACTCATTGAACACATGTACCAAGGGGCCAACAATATAAAAGGCAATGCATTGAAGACACAAAAAATGGAATTCGGAAGGATTTCAGATTTCATTCATTTAAAAAAAGAGGATTACAAGTCGAAGGAAAAAAAGGAAAAGTCCTAACTACTGGATTTCCTATTGAAGAATGAGGCTACTATTTGTGCAGCTTCTTGAACATTGGCCCCAACGACTTCTCCCTCCTCGACAACGGGTCCTTTTAACACCAGAGCTAAGGACATTTGGGGGTCCTGGCTCTTGAAACATGCCAAGACATATTCGACAACGTTCTTGGCCAGGGTCCTTCCTTTCGTCTCCAGTTCATTGACGACCACGTCACCCACGCCTTCAAGCTTCTTGTCGGCGGAGGTCAATGCCACCAGTGCCTTATCCATCTATGGCTCCAGGTCAGTCGGACATACCGGGCTGAAACCAAATGGCACCAGAGCCTCATTAGCTTGTCCCCAGAAATCCCAGACTTGCTAGGACTCAGTTGCTCTCAAACTCCTAAGCTCCTCCAGTGACTTTCTAGCAACCGAAAGTTCCACAGAACTTTCCTTAGAAAAGTGCTCGACCTCCTTAGCATGTTGCTGGATACTTTTAGCCATTCGCTTCTCTTGGTCGCTGAGCTCTTTCTCTCAAAGGTCGATATGGTTCCTCCACTCTACCAAGTCCTTCTCCTTGGCCTTCACCTTATCCTCCCTGGTGGAGATATCGGTCTCTCTTTTTGAGACGTTTACCCCCACCTGCCATATTGTGAGACCTATGTGTGCTGAATACATTGGCTTGTAGTGAATACATTGGCTTTGATGATAATAGTTTTGAAATTCCGCTAAAACACTTTTTTAGCAAGGTCCGACTCTAGCTCCGAGCTTCTGCAAGGTCCGACTTGCTTTGTCAAGGTTCGACATGTTTTTGGGTAGCTCCGGTGAGCTTTGTCTTTAGCTCTGGCATGCCTTTGATAGCTTTGGAATGTCTTCGTTTTTCTCCGATATGTTTTGTTAAGTCCGACATATGTTGGTTAGCTCTGACATGTTTTTCTAGCTCTAACTTTTGGGTTGACTTGTTCTAATTAGTTTTGGTTAGCTCCGATGCTAGGTACGACTAGCATTGGTAAGCTCCGGTACTAGGTCCTGCTAGCTTTGGTAAGCTCCGGTGCTAGGTTGTACTAGCTTTGGTAAGCTTTGGTGCTAGGTTGTACTAGCTTTCGTAAGCTCCAGCTCAAGCTCCGGTTAGCTTTGGCAAGGTTCGGAGCTTGATCGCAATGATCCTGCTTTTACTGTAAAATGTTTCGAACTTGCTTTACATTGTTGAAAAGATTGCTTATAATTCATTTGCTAAGTTTTTGGTGCATTTTGGTTGATATGACTGATATCGTTTTACTGTGTTTTTGCAACATGCTTATGTGAGGTGCTCACGTAAGGTGTTGTGTTTGGGACTAACTTGAGTCAAGTCGCGGACTTGGGCTCATACGGATTGATTGTTTATTAATGTGCAGGTGTTGCTTGAGTTCAAGACATGGCTGGTGAAGGGATCCATTGAACTAGTCTTAGGGAGAAGATGAGGTTCAACAACCAAGTTCGGGAGGAATTGTGGTTGAGTTGATCGGGAGGTCGCGCAACATGTATGAATCAAGAACAGTGCATATGAAGGTATCGTGGACGTCACTGGAAGATGTTTGCATGTATGCAAGGAGTGCATGGACGTAGCTACATGGTTCCGGGGCATGATTAAGAGATGTAGACGTAAAGAATTGGTCGGAAAGGTCCAACCGACTAGGTTATGAACTCAGGCTGCGGCTGAGTCGGGTTTGACTCAAATATGGAAAGATTTGAGTTGGTTATGATAGGATTTCGTGTGGGTCACAAATTTGAGTTGTTTTAGGAATTTGGGATACGTTCCTAAGGTGTTTGGAAGTCTTAAGATTGCTTCTATCTGCGTATAGAAGAGTCCTAAGCAGTTATGGAAAGTTTCAATTCGTGAATGGAGTAGGATTAGAGTCCTGATTTGAGTTGAGTTGGCTTTCGAGCTGGTTATATAAGCAAGGGAGGCCAGAGCTCGTGGTGCATGACTTTGGGGGCTGTTCCTCTTGTGTTCTATTAAATAAATTTTATAGTTGAACTGAACTTTTGTGTCATGTTCGTCCAACTTGTTCCAGACAAGTTTTTCTCGTCAAGTTTTCTGCACAGCAATATCTTTCTTTGGTGGTTTTATCATAACTCGAGTTTTACATATCCAATTGACTTGATTCTTTTTGTGTTGTCTTCAAAACTTGATTATACCCTAAACCCTAAAACCCTAAACCCTAAACCCTAAATCTGTCAAAATTTCACGGTCATTGGATTTGTGGTTTTTGATCTACACGAGTTTCTTTGCAGTATTACATATCTGTTTTTTACTCGGTAGAACAGATTGACTTTTGTTCGATCTTTCGATCGTAACTTGAGTTTCTCTCGACGGATTTGAGTGATTCTTGTTGTGCTGTCTTCATGACTTGATTATCGCTGAAATATATCACTTTTGTCACAGTGAAATACGTTTATATTAGTCTCACACACAATTTCTTCAATGGATCGTTTTTCTGCCAAAGGGGTTGCGATTTAATTGTTTCCGCTGCGTAAGATTTTTTAATCTACCATTCACCCCCCTCTGGTAGATTTTCACGTGCTCTTCGATGCTACAAATGGTATTAGAGCAACGGTGCTCTAATCGTTATGATTTGCACGTATTTTGACTAATCATCATGGAGAAATACTCCACCAAATCTTGTGTGTTTAGTGGTATTGATTTTCAGGTTTGGAAGGCACGTATGGAAGCCTTCATACAGGCTCAAGGCTTCGCAATATGGGAGAAGGTATACAAGCCTTATGAAGTGTTGTTAAACGATCAAGTTACAGCTACAAATCTGAGAGGTGTCAACAACAAAACAAGGCTCGGAACTTGATCATACAAGGATTAACTCAAAGTGACTTCGACCGTGTTGCACACCTCCGATCTGCATACAATGTGTGGAAAGCACATTGTGACTACCACGAAGGATCCAACATGATCAAGGAGGTAAGGCAAGACATGTTCAATAAAGAATATATGCGCTTCGAGATGCAACCTGGTGAGCCTATTGATGACCTTTTTGCTCGCTTTAATACAATTCTCAGCAACTTGCGTAGTGTCAATGTTAATTTTTTCAGATGCTGAAAATGCTAGGCAATTGTTAAGTGCATTAGACATGTCAATTTGGGAGATAAAAGTATGTTGCTTTTGTTTCACAACGTGACATGCCTAGCTCCGATCAATCATCATCTTGTGGTACACTTGCTCTGTTGTCCTCTCTAACCCTTGAATAGATTGAGGAGTTTCCAAAGGAGGAGCTAGCACTTCTCTCTACTAGGTTCTCAAAAGCATTGAAAGGTGTGAGAACTAGAAGAAGAGGAAGCTCCAGACCTCAACGATGCTTCGAATGTGCTAAGACAGGACACTTTCGTACATATTGTCCTAACCTTTGAGGTTCTACTTCATGAGAAGAAAAACAATCAAGGACAAAGGACTCCTCAATAAATGATAAGAAGAAGAAGAAGGGATTTACAGAACGCCAACTGGTGAACAGTTTTATCTCCGCACTACAGGAACTTGGCTCAAGCGAAGTGGACATTGGAAGTGACGAAGATGAAGAAGATTTGGCAAACTTGTGCTTCATGGCGGGCAAGTCAAGATCAAGTGTGGAGGAGGCTAAACACAACAACGATAATGAAGAGGTATGTCCTACTTGCGAAGAAATGTGTGATGCTATTTCTTGTGCCACTATTATAGTTAAGAAAAAGGACAAAAAACTTAGGGATGGTGCCTCTAAAATTGAATCACCAGAATGTGAAATCAACCGTTTAAAAACTTTGATTCCTAGTGATGATGCATGTCCCTCATGTGATTTAATATATGAACAATTGTCCTTATTAAGAAGTGTGCACACCTCCACACTTGATAAACTTGAGTTAGAAATTGAAAGAATAGAGAACTTGCTGCACTTAATGATAAAAACTTGAAAGATGCTAGCTGTTCTACATTTGATTTGCATTGTTCTACTTGTGATGATCTTGATGAGAAACTACAACATGCTATGAATGAAATTTCTATATTGAACAATGCTTTACATTCTCATGAAGTTAAATTTTGCTCCAATTGCAAATTAAAAGGAAAAACTTCATGTGAAAATTGCCTTGATCTGTCCAATAAACTTGATAACATGCATAGGACATTAGAACGGTTTTGTAATGGGAATAAGGACCTAAACTTGCTGCTGAATTCTTCCAAGTCTGCAGGAGTGTTGTCTCATTCAGTTTCAAATAAAAATGTTGCTTGCTCATCTAGACATGAACACAAAGTTAAATTTCATTGTACCTACTGTGGTAGAGATGGTCATGTCATAGATTTTTGTTATAGACTATCTAAACAACAGAAAAAGGAAAGAATGATTGCTAGATCTCATAACTTTCGTGCAAAATTTGCTGCACTTGTGTAAGACCTATGTGTGCTGAATACATTGGCTTGTAGTGAATACACTTGGCTTTGATGATAAAAGTGTTGAATATCACCAAAACACCTTTTTATCAAGGTCCGACTCTAGCTCCGAGCTACAGCAAGGTCCGACGGTAGGTCCGGCTTGGTTTGGGTAGCTCCGATTACGTCCGATGCTAGGTCCGACTTCTTGATAAGGTCCGACCAGCTTTGGTTAGCTCCGGTGAGCTTTATCTTTATCTCCGGCATGTCTTTGTTAGCTCCGGCATATAGTTGATAGCTCCAGCATGCTTTTGCTAAGCTCCGACGTACTTTGTCTAGCTCCGGTTTTTGGGTTGACTAGTTTTGTCTAGTTTTTGGTAAGCTCCGGTGCTAGGATCTACTAGTTTTGGTAAGCTCCGGTAGGTGCTTCATTGTACTAGTTTTGGTAAGCTCCGGTGCTAGGTTCTACTAGCTTTTGTTAGCTCCGGCTCAAGGTCCGGGTTGCTCTGGCAAGGTCCGGAACTTGACCGTAGTGCTTCTGCTTTTCATTTGCAATGTTTCGTACTTGCTTTACATTGTTGGAAAGATTTCTTAGTATTCATTTGCTAAGTTTTTGGTGCATTTTGGTTGATATCGTTTCTACTGTGGTTTTGCAACATGCTTATGTGAGGTGCTCACATAAGGTGTTGTGTTCGGAACTAACTTGAGTCAAGTCGAGGACTTGGGCTCGTATGGATTGTTTGTTTGTTCATGTGCAGGTGTTGTTTGAGTTCAAGTCATGGCTGGTGACAGGATCCATTGGATTAGTCTCAGTAGGAGATGAGGTTCCAACAACCAAGTTCGGGAGGAACTGTGGTTGAGCGGGTCAGGAGGTCGCGCAGGATGATTGAATCAAGGACAGTGCATATGAAGGTCAAAGGAAGGTGTTCGCACGTATGCATGAGGTGCATGATGTGGCAATATGCTTCTAGAGACGGATTATGGAAGGAAGATCTGATCGGTAGGATCGGATCGTATCGGTTGAAGACTTAGGCTGCTAGTTGAGTCGGTTATGGCTCGGTATGGAAATATCGAGTTGGTTATGTTAGGATTTCGTGTGGGTCACGAATTTGAGTTGTTTAGGAATGTGGGATACGTTCCTAAGGTGTTTGGAAGTCTTAAGATTGCTTCTATCTGCGTATAGAAGAGTCCTAAGCAGTTATGGAAAGTTCCGATTGTGATCGGATTAGGATTGGAGTCCTAGTTGAGATTGGGATGGCCTAAGGGCTGGTTATATAAGCAAGGGAAGGCCAAAGCTCGAGAGAGATGACTTTGAGGTTGTTCCTCTTGTGTTCTATTGAATAAAATTCATAGTTTGAAGAAACTTTTGTGCCTTGTTCGTCCGACTTGTTCCAGATAAGTTTTACTCGTCGAGTTTCTGGACAGCACTACCTTTCGTCGGTGGTTTTATCATAACTCGAGTTTTACAAATCCAATTGATGCGATTCTTTTTGGGTTGTCTTCACAACTTGATTATCTATCATCTGTCAAAATTTCACAGTCATTGGATTTGTGGTTTACGAGCTACACGAGTTTCTTTGCAGCATTCCAGAAACTGTTTTTCTCAGGTAGGTCAGATTGACCTTTGTTTGATCGTTAGATCATAACTTGAGTTTCTATCGACGGATTTGAGTGATTCTTCTTGTGTTGTCTTCGTGACTTGATTCTCTCTGATATATATCACTTTTGTCACAGTGAAACACGTTTAGATTAGCCTCGGACACGATTTCTTTAACAGATCGTTTTCCTGCCTAAGGGATTGGGGTTTAATTGTTTCCGCTGCATAAGATTTTTAAATCTACCATTCACCCCCCCTATGGTAGCTTTTCACGTGCTCTTCGATCCTACAATTGATATCAGAGCCACGGTGCTCTAATATTTGAGATTTGCACGTGTTTTTGACTAATCATCATAGAGAAGTACTCCGCCAAACCTTGTGTGTTTGCTTGTATTGATTTCTAGGTTTGGAAGGCATGCATGGAGGCTTTCATCCAGGCACAAGGCTTTGCAATATGGGAGAAGGTGTATAAGCCTTATGAAGTGCCACCCAATGATCAAGTCATGGCCACAAACCTACGGGACGTCAACAACAACAACGAAGCCCGAAACTTGATCATCCAAGGACTCACTCAAAGCGACATTGATCGTGTCGCGCACCTCCGATCAGCATACGATGTTTGCAGAGCTCTCTGTGATTACCATGAAGGCTCCAACACAATACAAGGAGGTAAAAAAAGATATGTTCAAAAAGGAATATATGCGTTTTGAGATGCAACCAGGTGAGTCTATCGATGACCTTTTTGCTCGTTTCAATAAAATTCTCAGCAACTTACGTAGTGTCAATGTAAATTTTTCTGATGCTGAGAATGCTAGGTAACTTCTTAGTACGTTAGACATGTCAATTTGGGAGATGAAAGTAACATCTATTCGTGAATCAACTGTCATGAGTTCTCTTACATTAGATGTACTTTATTCTAAACTAAAAACTCATGAAATTGACATCCTAGCACGTAAGAACCCAAATAAGTCTATTGCATTTGTTTCACGACGTGATATGTCTAGCTTCGGCCAATCATCATCTGGCAATACTCTTTCTTTATTGTCCTCACTAACCCTGGAGCAGATCGAAGAATTTCCAGAAGAGGAGTTGGCACTCATCTCTACTAGATTCTCAAAAGCATTGCAAAATGTGAGAACTAGAAGGAGAGGAAGCTCCGGACCGCAACGCTGTTTTGAATGTGGTAAAACAGGACACTTTCGTACAGAATGCCCTAACCTTTCAGGTCCGACCACCCGGGAAGAAAAACAAAGCAAGGTACGGACCCCCTCTGGAAATTCCAACAAGAAGAAGAAAGGTACCATAGGACGCAAAATGATCAACAGCTTCATCACCGCACTTCAAGAGCTCAGTTCAAGTGACATTGACTTTGAAAGTGATGAAGAGAATGATGACCTGGCCAACATATGCTTCATGGCGGGCAAAGCAAGATCAAGATCAAGTCAGGAGGAAGCAGAACACAACAGTGACGATGATGAGGTATGTTCAACCTATAATGAAATGTGTGATGCTATTTCTCGTGCCACTGTTATTGTCAAGAAAAAGGACAAAAAGCTTAGGGACAATGCTGCTAAAATTGAGACACTAGAATCTGAAATTAATCGTTTGAAATCCTTAATTGCTAGTGATGATTCTTGTTCCTCATGTGACTTAATATATGAACAATTGTCTTCCCTAAGAAGTGCACATTCCTCCACTCTAGACAGACTTGATGAAGAAATTGAAAAGAACAAAAAGCTTGCTGCACTTAGTGATAAAAACTTAAAAGATGCTTCTTGTTCTATAGACGATTTGCATTGTTCTACATGTGAAAATCTTGATAAGAAACTAAAAGATGCAATGGATGAAATTTCCATTCTGAACAATGCTTTACAATCTCATGAAGTTAAAAATTGTTCCAATTGCAAACTAAAAGGAAAAACTTCATGTGCAAACTGCCTAGACTTGTCTAAGAAACTTGATGACATGAATAGGACACTAGGTCGGTTTTGTAATGGGAATAAGAATCTAAACTTGCTGCTGAATTCTTCCAAGTCTTGCAAAGATAAAACTGATTTAGGTTTTGATTCTCATTCTCATGCTAAGGCACATCCACCTAAAATTGTAAAGTCATTAGGAAGTGGTTTGATTCAAACAGTTCCTAAACAAAAAGGAGTGGTTTTCAAATCTGAAGGAGTGTAGCCTCATTTGGTTTCAAATAAAAATATTGCTTGTTCATCTAGACATGAACACAAAGTTAAATTTCATTGTACCTTCTGTGGTAAAGATGGTCATGTCATAGATTTTTGTTATAGACTAGCTAAACAACAAAAAAGGGAAACAAAAATTGCTAGATCTTATAACTTTCATGCAATTAGAAAAACACAACCTGCTTTAGTGAGTCAGAAATTTGAAAAGGTAGCTTCTGGAGCTTTTGGCAAGAAATCTACAAAGGCAGCTCTGCTAGTTCTGATAGCTCCGAGAGCTCTCGGATCTTCTGTTGTTCCCTCCGGAGCTTCAGTTTTTGCCTCCGGACCTTCTGCTTTTACCTCCGGAGCTACTGGTTTTCACTCTAAACAAGTAATAACTTCTAAATCAACTGTTAAGAACAGAAAACCTCAATCTTTGACTCATAAACCTGCTGTTTTATCTCAGCTTTCGCGTGTTTTTCCTGCTGCACGTTGTGTGACTCAGTACTGGATACCTAAATGCCTTTTGACTAACCCCAGTATTGAGTCATCGACGTATTGTGCTTCTATGTAGGTTACATGTTTGAGGAAGGAGAACATTTGGATTGTGGATTCAGGTTGCCCACGCCACATGACCGGTAACAAAGATTGGTTCTCCTCCCTCTCTTTTGTGTCACGTGTAGAGAATGTTACTTTTACCGATAATTCTTTAACTCCTATAATTGCTAAGGGTTCGGTTAGAGTAAATGATCACTACACTTTGAAGGATGTGGCACTTGTCAAAAATTTGAAATACAACTTGCTTTCTGTTGCACAATTGCTAGATGAAAATCTAGAAATTATTTTTAATAAAAATTGCTGCAAAGTTGTAGGTTCAAATAGTGAGCTTATTTTTAACATGTCTCGGTTTGGAAGAGTTTTTAAAGCTGATTTTGATATGTCTTCCTCTAAGCATAGGTGTCTAGTTGCTAATGATTCAAAGGACTTATATTTTTGGCATCGTAGACTTGGTCACGTAGGATTTGATCACCTAACGCGTGTTAGTGCTCTTGATTGCATACGTGGGCTGCCTAAGCTTAAAGGGGACAAAGAAATTGTGTGCTCTTCTTGTAGACATGCTAAGATGGTTGCAGGTTCTCATACTCCTCTCACAATGATCATGACAACTGAACCATGTCAACTTTTGCATCTTGACACCGTAGGACCTTCACGCGTTCAATCCTTCGGAGGTAAATGGTATGTTCTTGTTATTGTTGATGATTATTCTAGATACTCTTGGGTTTACTTTATGGCGTCTAAGAATGAAGCTTTTAGTCACATTAGGACTTTATTTCTTAGATTATCAGTTGATCACTCAGGATCTTTAAAGGCAATTAGAAGTGATAACAGAACTGAATTTAAAAATCAATCTTTTGATCACTTTTGTGCTGAAAATAGAATAGATCATCAATTCTCTTCACCATATGTACCTCAACAAAACGGTGTTGTAGAAAGAAATAATAGAACCTTAGTTGAGATGGCTCGGACTATGCTTGATGAATATCAAACTCCTAGGAAATTTTGGGCTGATGCGTTAGCAACCGCTTGTTATGTCTCAAATCGTGTTTTCTTGCGTGCTAAGCTAGGTAAAACACCATATGAGCTCCGGTTTGGACATAGGCCCAGTGTTACACACTTTCGGGTCTTTGGTTGCAAATGCTTTGTTAAGAAACATGGTAATCTTGATAAATTTGAACCTAGATCCATTGATGGCATGTTTCTTGGTTATCCATCTCATACTAGAGGCTACCGTGTGCTTTTACTTGACACTAACAAAATTGGGGAGACTTGTGAAGTGTCTGATGAAGCTAGCCCAGGTACTAGCTCCGGTGTTGCAGGACCAGATCCGTATCCTCAGGGGGAGGGTATTTTCGAAGATGAAGAAGAGCCGGTGATACTATCTGGTAGTTCCGAAGTTGACACGTGTCCAGCTCCGGACATTGAACAAGCTCCGTCTATCACCTATGCTGGTCCTGATCATCCTCAAGTCACAAGCTCATCAATCTACGATGAACCTAATGAAGAAGAAGCTTGTGAGACATCTGTTCCCCTATGGTTTTACAAAGATCATCCCCCACAACAGGTGATTGGAAGCTTGCATGAACGAGTCACATGGTCCAGGTTTTGCGATCCAAACTCTCATGCTCATTCTGCTTTTGTTGCTTCTTTTGAACCCAAATATATATCACACGCACTCACTAATGAATCTTGGATTATTGCCATGCAAGAAGAGTTAGAAAATTTTGAAAGAAAAAATGTTTGGAAACTTGTACCTCCACCTCAAGGTCACACTTTAATTGGAACTAAATGGGTATTTAAAAATAAACAAAGTGAGGATGGGGTTGTGGTTAGGAATAAGGCTAGGTTGGTTGCTCAAGGTTTCACTCAAGTTGAAGGTCTAGATTTTGATGAAACTTTTGCTCCCGTTGCTAGAATAGAAGCCATAAGAATTTTGTTAGCTTTTGCAGCATCTAAAGGTTTTAAGCTATATCAAATGGATGTTAAAAGTGACTTTCTTAATGGCTACATAGATGAGGAGGTTTATGTCAAACAACCACCGGGTTTTGAAAATCCAGATTTTCCTAATCATGTTTACAAACTGTCCAAAGCCTTATACGGTCTCAAACAAGCCCCTAGAGCATGGTATGATAGGCTAAAACATTCTTACTTGAAAAGGGGTTTACCATGGGCAAGGTTGATAAAACTCTTTTTTTGCTTAAGCATGGCAATGACTCATTATTTGTTCAAGTGTATGTGGATGATATTATCTTTGGTTGTGCTTCTCATGATCTTGTGTCCAAGTTTTCAGAAATGATGAGTTCCGAATTTGAAATGAGTATGATGGGTGAACTCACTTACTTTTTGGGGCTGCAAATCAAGCAAACCAAGGAGGGTACCTTTGTGCATCAAACGAAGTATACCAAAGACCTCCTAAGGCGCTTCAACATGGACAAAAGTAAGCCTCTTCGAACACCAATGGGAACAGCAACAACACTTGAACTTGATGAAGACGGTGAACCCGTGGATCAAAAAGAATATAGAAGCATGATCGGATCACTTTTGTACCTCACGGCATCAAGACCGGACATACAATTCAGCGTATGTCTTTGTGCACGGTTTCAAGCTTCCCCACGTGTTTCACGTCGTCAAGCCGTCAAAAGGATTCTCAGGTACTTACATGGAACTCAAGAATTTGGCATTTTTCTTCCTTCTTCCTCAACCGTTACTTTGAAAGCTTTTTCGTATGCTGATTTTGGGGGTTGTAGGATTGATAGGAAAAGTACTTCTGGTGCTTGTCATTTTCTTGGTAATTCTCTTGTTTCTTGGTCCTCTAGAAAACAAAATTCAGTTGCACAATCCACAGCCGAATCTAAATATGTAGCTGCTGCTAGTGCTTGTTCACAAATTCTTTGGATTGTTCAAACACTTAAGGACTATGGGGTTGATCTAGATAGTGTTCCACTATTTTGTGATAACACTAGTGCCATTTGCATTGCTAAAAAACCCCGTGCAACATTCTAGAACTAAGCACATTGACATTAGGTATCACTTTCTCCGTGATAATGTTGAAAAAGGAAACATTGTGCTTCACCATGTAGATACCGAACAACAATTGGCTGACATTTTTACAAAACCTTTGGATTTCACTCGTTTTTGTTATATTCGTAGTGAAATAAGGGTTATGCATCCTCATGGCTTAAATTGAGGGGGAGTTTTTGAAACCTGGGAAGTCTATGTGTGAATCTGAAATTAAAATAATATGAGCATAATATTTCATACATATATGACTTTTTGATTCCTTTTACACGCTGAAAGTTCTAACTACATTACTCGTGTTATACATTTTGTAGTTTTTGCCATGATTAGTAATTGGAATAATTACTTACACTAAAACTGGTCATGATCGAACTTTCTTGCTGTTTTGAACTTGTTACATGTTCACAAGTGCTTTTAATCATAAAGAATTAATCAAGTAATCAACTCACATGTTGAGTTTTTATGAACAAATATAATTTGAGAAAAGATCAAGAGAATATGCATGCATCACACTTCTTCTTTTGAGATGGCTTATCATTGCACTTAGATTTGAACTTGGAAGAAGTTGTGTATGACTAAAACCATGTCCTTAAGCTTCTGATTGTCAAATGACATAGGCTTGGCTTGGTTGGTTAGAATAAGGCAGATGCACATATAATCTCTTGCAAATATCATATGATCTAAATTTATGCTTTGAAAAATAATAAAATGCAGCAACTAGTGTCATGCTTTCAGGTTTTGAAATAGTTAAGTTTGTGAGATCATGACTTGCTTAAATTGAAAATTACATTTGATCTCTAGCATGGCTTACACTACTTTATGTATTTCATTGATGTGATAATGTAAGGTACTTGATAGTATGACTTGGATGAGCTTTGGTTATATGTATATGTTATAATATGCTCATAACAACTAAAGGGGGAGAGATAATTTCTTTATATGCTCATGACTTGCTGAATACATTGTCAAAGGGGGAGAGATAAGCATGAAAAGAAAGAGAATATGTGCATAAGGAGAGATAATAAATGTGGAGAGATAATATGGGATAATTTTTCTTCTCATTTACTTTTGATTTACAAAGGGGGAGAAATTGTCTTCAAAACTTTTATGTGAATAAGCCAATGTTCGAATTTTAAATGGTGTTGCCAATGCATTCATCAAGGGGGAGATTGTAAGACCTATGTGTGCTGAATACATTGGCTTGTAGTGAATACACTTGGCTTTGATGATAAAAGTGTTGAATATCACCAAAACACCTTTTTATCAAGGTCCGACTCTAGTTCCGAGCTACAGCAAGGTTCGACGGTAGGTCCAGCTTGGTTTGGGTAGCTCCGATTACGTCTGATGCTAGGTCCGACTTCTTGATAAGGTCCGACCAGCTTTGGTTAGCTCCGGTGAGCTTTATCTTTAGCTCCGGCATGTCTTTGTTAGCTCTGGCATATAGTTGATAGCGCCGGCATGCTTTTGCGAAGCTCCGATGTACTTTGTCTAGCTCCGGTTTTTGGGTTGACTAGTTTTGTCTAGTTTTTGGTAAGCTCCGGTGCTAGGATCTACTAGTTTTGGTAAGCTCCGGCAGGTGCTTCATTGTACTAGTTTTGGTAAGCTCGGGTGCTAGGTTCTACTAGCTTTTGTTAGCTCCGGCTCAAGGTCCGGGTTGCTCTGGCAAGGTCCGGAACTTGACCGTAGTGCTTCTGCTTTTCTTTTGCAATGTTTCGTACTTGCTTTACATTGTTGGAAAGATTGCTTTGCTAAGTTTTTGGTGCGTTTTGGTTGATATCGTTTCTACTGTGGTTTTGCAACATGCTTATGTGAGGTGCTCACATAAGGTGTTGTGTTTGGAACTAACTTGAGTCAAGTCGAGGACATGGCCTCGTATGGATTGTTTGTTTGTTCATGTGCAGGTGTTGCTTGAGTTCAAGTCATGGCTGGTGACAGGATCCATTGGACTAGTCTTAGGAGGAGATGAGGTTCCAACAATCAAGTTCGGGAGGAACTGTGGTTGAGCGGGTCAGGAGGTTGCGCAGGATGATTGAATCAAGGGCAATGCATATGAAGGTTAAAGGAAGGTGTTCGCATGTATGCATGAGGTGCATGATGTGGCAATATGCTTCTAGAGACGGATTATGGCAGGAAGATCTGATCGGAAGGATCGGATCGTATCGGTTGAAGACTTAGGCTGCTAGCTGAGTCGGTTATGGCTCGGTATGGAAATATCGAGTTGGTTATGTTAGGATTTCGTGTGGGTCACGGATTTGAGTTGTTTAGGAATGTGGGATACGTTCCTAAGGTGTTTGGAAGTCTTAAGATTGCTTCTATCTGCGTATAGAAGAGTCCTAAGCAGTTATGGAAAGTTCCGATTGTGATCGGATTAGGATTGGAGTCCTAGTTGAGATTGGGATGGCCTAAGGGCTGGTTATATAAGAAAGGGAAGGCCAAAGCTCAATAGAGATGACTTTGGGGCTGTTCATTTTGTGTTCTATTGAATAAAATTCATAGTTTTAAGGAACTTTTGTGCCTTGTTCGTCCGACTTGTTCCAGACAAGTTTTACTCGTCGAGTTTCTAGACAGCACTACTTTTTGTCGGTGGTTTTATCATAACTCGAGTTTTACAGATCCAATTGATGCGATTCTTTTTGGGTTGTCTTCACAACTTAATTATCTATCAT
This sequence comes from Tuctoria greenei, assembly GCA_036927565.1. Classification (NCBI taxonomy): domain Eukaryota; kingdom Viridiplantae; phylum Streptophyta; class Magnoliopsida; order Poales; family Poaceae; genus Tuctoria; species Tuctoria greenei. The sequence goes on from JAYESD010000004.1 coordinate 35,944,581, forward strand.
CTGTACAAATTTCACAGTCATTGGATTTGTGGTTTACGAGCTACACGAGTTTCTTTGCAGCATTCCAGAAACTGTTTTTCTCGGGTAGGTCAGATTGACCTTTGTTTGATCGTTAGATCATAACTTGAGTTTCTCACGATGGATTTGAGTGATTCTTCTTGTGTTGTCTTCGTGACTTGATTCTCTCTGATATCTATCACTTTTGTCATAGTGAAACACGTTTAGATTAGTCTCGGACACGATTTCTTTAACACATTGTTTTTCTGCCTAAGGGATTGGGGTTTAATTGTTTCCGCTGCATAAGATTTTTAAATCTACCATTCACCCCCCCTCTGGTAGCTTTTCACGTGCTCTTCGATCCTACAACTTGCCAAAACGAATGATAGGAACATGCAATCTGCTGTAATGAGTCAAAAACATGCAAAGTTTGCTCCCAAACCTACTGTTTTTCGTGCTACACATGTAACACCTCATAGGTCAGTAGTTGGATAAAAAAATTCTCAAGTTTTGGCTCATAAACCTGCTGTTTTATCTCAGCATTCGCGTGTTTTTCCTGCTGCACATCGTGTGACTCAGTACTGGATTCCTAAATGCCTTTTGACTAACCCCAGTATTGAGTCATCGACGTATTGTGCTTCTATGTAGGTTACACGTTTGAGGAAGGAGAACATTTGGATTGTGGATTTAGGTTGCTCACGCCACATGACCGGTAACAAAGATTGGTTCTCCTCCCTCTCTTTTGTGTCACGTGTAGAGAATGTTACTTTTGCCGATAAATCTTCAACTCCTATAATTGCTAAGGGTTCGATTAGAGTAAATGATCACTACACTTTGAAGGACGTGGCACTTGTCAAAACTTTGAAATACAACTTGCTTTCTGTTTTACAATTGCTAGATGAAAATCTGGAAATTATTTTCACTAAAAATTGCTGCAAAGTTGTAACTTCAAATAGTGGGTTTATTTTTAACATGTCTCAGTTTGGAAGAGTTTTTAAAGCTGATTTTGATATGTCTCCCTCTAAGCATAGGTGTCTAGTTGCTAATGATTCAAAGGACTTATATTTTTGGCATCGTAAACTTGGTCACGTAGGCTTTGATCATCTAATGCTGTTAGTGCTCTTGATCGCATACGTGGGCTGCCTAAGCTCAAAGGGGAAAAAGAATTTGTGTGCTCTTCTTGTAGACATGCTAAGATGGTTGCAGGTTCACATACTTCTCTCACAATGATCATGACTACTGAACTGGGTCAACTTTTGCACCTTGACACCGTAGGACCTTCATGCGTTCAATCCTTCGGAGGTAAATGGTATGTTCTTGTGATTGTTGATGATTATTCTAGATACTCTTGGGTTTACTTTATGGCATCTAAGAATGAAGCTTTTAGTCACTTTAGAACTTTATTTCTTAGATTATCAATTGATCACCCAGGATCTTTATAAGAAATTAGATGTGATAACGGAACCGAATTTAAAAATCAATCTTTTGATCACTTTTGTGTTGAAAATGGAATAGATCATCAATTTTCTTCACCATATGTACCTCAATAAAACGGTATTGTAGAAAGAAAGAACAGAACCTTAGTTGAGATGGCTAGGACTATGCTTGATGAATATCAAACTCCGAGGAATTTTTGGGCTGATGCGATTGCAACTGCTTGTTATGTCTCAAATCGTGTTTTCTTGCGTGCTAAGCTAGGTAAAACACCATATGAGCTCCGGTTTGGACATAGGCCTAGTGTTACACACTTTTGGGTCTTTGGATGCAAATGCATTGTTAAGAAACATGGTAATCTTGATAAATTTGAGCCTAGATCTGTTGATGGCATGTTTTTTGGTTATCCATCTCATACTAGAGGCTACCGTGTGCTTTTACTTGACACTAACAAAATTGTGGAGACTTGTGAAGTGTCTTTTGATGAAGCTAGCACAGGTACTATCTCAAACATTGCAGGTCCGGATCCATATCCGCAGGGGGAGAGCATTTTCGTTGAAGATGAGGAAGAAGTGGTGCTGCTGCCCGAAAATTCAGCAGCTAATGACATTGTTCCAGCTCCTGATTTTGATTCACAGCCAGCACCGACGACAACCATTGCTGTTCCAGATCCTGCTCAAGTCACAAGCTCATCGATTTGTGATGAACATGAAGAAGAAGAAGCTTGTGAAGTGTCCACTCCCCCCCCCCCCCCCCCCCGGGTTTTCAAAAGTCATCCTCCACAACAAATTATTGGAAGCTTGCACGAACGAGTCACACGGTCAAGGTTTTGCAATCCAAACTCTCATGCTCATTCTGCTTTTGTTGCTTCTTTTGAACCAAAAGATATATCACATGCACTCACTAATGAATCTTGGATTATTGCCATTCAAGAAGAGTTATAAAATTTTGAAAGAAATAATTTTTGGAAACTTGTACCTCCACCTCAAGGTCACACTTTAATTGGAACTAAATGGGTGTTTAAAAAAAAAAGTGAGGATGGGGTTGTGGTTAGGAATAAGGCTATTGGTTGCTCAAGGTTTCACTCAAGTTGAAGGTCTAGATTTTGATGAAACTTTTGCTCCTGTTGCTAGATTAGAAGCCATAAGAATTTTGTTAGCTGTTGCTACATCTAAAGTTTTAAGATTTATCAAATGGATGTCAAAAGTGCTTTTCTTAATTGCTACATAGATGAGGAGGTTTATGTTAAGCAACCACCTGGTTTTGAAAATTCAGATTTCCCTAATCATGTTTACAAACTGTCCAAAGCCTTGTATGGTCTCAAACTAGCCCCTAGAGCATGGTATGATAGGTTAAAAACATTCTTACTTGAAAAAGGGGTTTACCATGGGCAAGGTTGATAAAACTCTTTTTGTGCTTAAGCATGGCAACGACTCACTATTCGTTCAAGTGTATGTGGATGATATTATCATTGGTTGTGCTTCTCATGATCTTGTGTCCAAGTTTTCAGCTATGATGAGTTCAGAATTTGAGATGAGTATGATGGGAGAACTCAAGTACCTTTTGGGGCTGCAAATCAAGCAAACCAAGGAGGGTACCTTTGTGCATCAAATGAAGTATACAAAAGACATCCTAAGGCGATTCAACTTGGACAAAATCAAGCCTCTTCGGACACCATTGGGAACAACAACAACACTTGAACTTGATGAAGATGGTGAACCCGTGGATCAAAAAGAATATAGGAGCATGATCAGATCACTTTTGTACCTTACAATATTAAGACCGGACATACAATTCAGCGTATCTATTTGTGCACGGTTTCAAGCCTCCCCACGTGCTTCACATTGTCAAGCCGTCAAAAAGATTCTCAGGTACTTACATGGAACTCAAGAATTTGGCATTTTTCTTCCTTCTTCCTCAACCGTTACTTTGAAAGCTTTTTCCGATGCTGATTTTGGAGGTTGTAGGATTGATACAAAATGTACTTGCGGTGCTTGTCATTTTTTTGGTAATTCACTAGTTGTTGGTCCTCTAGAAAACAAAACTCTGTTGCACAATCCACAGTGGAATCTGAATATGTAGCTGCTGCTAGTGCTTGCTCACAAATTATTTGGATTGTTCAAACACTTAAGGACTATGGGGTTGATCTACATAGTGTTCCACTGTTTTGTGATAACACTAGTTCCATTTGCATTGCTAAAAACCCCATGCAACATTCTAGAACTAAGCACATTGACATTAGGTATCACTTTCTCCGTGATAATGTTGAAAAAGGAAACATTGTGCTTCATCATGTAGATACCGAACAACAATTGGCTGATATTTTTACAAAACCTTTGGATTTAACTCGTTTTTATTACATTCATAGTGAAATAGGGGTTATACATCCTCATGGCTTAAATTGATGGAGAGTTTTCAAACTTGAGAAGTCTATGTGTGAATCTGAAATTAAAATAATATGAGCATAGTATTTCATACATATATGACTTTGTGATTCCTTTTACATGCTGAAAGTTCTTACTACATCACTCATGTTATACATTTTGTAGTTTTGCCATGTCTAGTAATTGGAATAATTACTTACACTAAATCTGGTCATGGTTGAACTTTCTTGCTGTTTTGAACTTGTTGCATGCTCACAAGTGCTTTTAGTCATAAAGAATTAATCAAGTAATCAACTCACATGTTGAGTTTTTATGAACAAATATAAATTGAGAAAAGATCAAGAGAATAAGCATGCATCACACTTCTTCTTTTGAGATGGCTTATCATCGCACTTATATATGAACTTGGAAGAAGTTGTGTATGACGAAAACCATGTCCTTAAGCTTCTGATTGTCAAATGACATAGGCTTAGCTTGGTTGGTTAGAATAAGGAAGATGCACATATAATCTCTTGCAAATATCATATGATCTAATTTTGTGCTTTGAAAAATAATAAAATGCAGCAACAGGTGTCATGCTTTCAAGTATTGAAATAGTTAAGTTTGTGAGATCATGACTTGCTTAAATTGAAAAGTACATTTGATCTCCAGCATGGCTTACACTACTTTATGTATTTCATTTATGTGAGAGTGTATGTTACTTGATAGTATGACTTGGATGAGCTTTGTTTATATGTATATGTTATAATATGCTCATAACATTTGAAATTTCTCTTTTGAACCTTGCTGAATACATTACCAAAGGGGAAGAGATAATATGTGAATTTTTAAAGATAAGTATGCAAGTGGGAGAATTTGATTACACATTGCACATATTCACAATTGTTTTGGCACAATTCTTATCAGAGGATGATTTTTTTTTCTTCTCATTTTATTTATGTTTTACAAAAGGGGAGAAATTATTTTCAAAACTTTTAATGTGAATAAGCCAATGTTCGGATTTTAAGTGGTGTTGCAATGCATTCATCAAGGGGGAGATTGTGAGACCTATGTGTGCTGAATACATTGGCTTTGATGATAAAAGTTCTGAAATTATGCTAAAACACTTTTTAGCAAGGTCCGACTCTAGCTCCGAGCTTCTGCAAGGTCCGACAATAGGTCCAACTTGCTTTGTCAAGGTTCAACAAGTTTTGGGTAGCTCCGGTGAGCTTTGTCTTTAGCTCCAGTATGTCTTTGATAGCTCTGGCATGTCTTTGTTAAGCTCCGATATATTTTGCTAAGTCCGACTTATGTTGGTTAGCTCCGACATGTTTTTCTAGCTTCAACTTTTTGGTTGACTAGTTCTGACTAGTTTTGGTTAGCTCCGGTGCTAGGTACTACTAGCTTTGGTAAGCTCCAGTACTAGGTCCTGCTAGCTTTGGTAAGCTCCGGTGCTAGGTTGTACTAGCTTTGGTAAGTTCCGGTGCTAGGTTGTACTAGCTTTGGTAAGCTCCAGCTCAATCTCCGGTTAGCTTTGGCAAGGTTCAGAGCTTGATTGCAATGATCCTGCTTTTACTCTAAAATGTTTCGAACTTGCTTTACATTGTTAGAAAGATTGCTTAGTATTCATTTGCTAAGTTTTTAGTGTGTTTTGGTTGATATGACTGATATCGTTTTACTGTGGTTTTGCAACATGCTTATATGAGGTGCTCACGTAAGGTGTTGTGTTCGGGACTAACTTGAGTCCAGTAGCGGACTTGGGCTCGTACGGATTGGTTGTTTATTCATGTGCAGGTGTTGCTTGAGTTAAAGACATGGCTGGTGACAGGATCCATTCAACTAGTCTTAGGGAGAAGATGAGGTTCAACAACCATGTTCAGGAGGAATTGTGGTTGAGTTGATCGGGAGGCCGCACAGCATGTATGAATCAAGAACAGTGCATATGAAGGTATCGTGGACGTCGTTGGAAGATGTTTGCATGTATGCAAGGAGTGCATGGATGTGGCTACATGGTTCTGAGGCATGATGAAGAGATGTGGACGTAAAGAATTGGTCAGAAAGGTCCAACTGACTAGGTTATGGACTCAGGCTACGGTTGAGTCGGGTTTGACTCGAATATGGAAAGATTTGAGTTGGTTACTGTCGGTGGTTTTGATCCGGTAGATCTCCTGACACTACTAAAGTGTTAGAGGAGTTTGAGGTTCGGTATGGGCGCGCGGAGATTCAACAAGGTGAGATGTTGAGTGACACAAGGGACACCAAGATTTACGTGGTTCGGGCCGCCTGAGCGTAATACCCTACTCCACGGGGTGTGTTGATGTTGTATTGGATGTATGTCTAGAGCGTCTATCTGGTGTGTGTGTCCAGTGTGTGTTCAAGCGTGTAGAGAGTCTCCTATGTATCGTCGGCCTGTCCTTTTATAGTACAAGGGCAGGCCGTTACAAGTTAGCCTGGCCCGACATGTTGCCCCGACGGTTACTGATATTGATACACATTCAACACGTTTAATTGCCCTTAAAAATTGAGTTATGGTCTTTGACAGCATCGTTACTGGTAATTAAGGTCGTCCGATCGTGTGTCATTAATATAGTATTATTGACACTTGATCGGGTCTTGAAGTCCTTGATTCCCCTTTGAAGATCCGAAGCTGTTGTGGAGTCTTCCGGAGGTTAGAGGCTGAAGATCCGACGGTTGGACACGTGGCAGCACCGGAGCACACTGTGGGGAACAGATAGGTCCGGTGCTACCCGACACGTGTTAGTTCCGGAGCTTCCCTCGGTCTGGGGTTAGGTCCGGGGATGCCATTTCGGTACATAGCCCGGAGCTTCCCCCTTGCGGGCGGTAGCTCCGGTTTGACAGTACACGTGGCGACCCTGGGACTAACCATGTTGGAGAAGCGGGTCCGGTTATGTCTGACATGTGGTCCTACGAAGGTCTTCAAATCAAGTAGATGACTTTCCCTTGAGATCTTTGCAATCCCAAGGAGTATATGGTATCCAGGGTACCGACAATTATGATAGGATTTCGTGTGGGTCACCAATTTGAGTTGTTTTAGGAATTTGGGATACGTTCCTAAGATTTTTGGAAGTCTTAAGATTGCTTCTATCTGTGTATAGAAGAGTCCTAAGCAGTTATGGAAAGTTTTGATTCGTGAAGGGAGTAGGATTAGAGTCCTGATTTGAGTTGAGTTGGCTTTCGAGCTGGTTATATAAGCAAGGGAGGCCAGAGCTCGTGGTGCACAACATTGGGGGCTGTTCCTCTTGTGTTCTATTGAATAAATTTTGTAGTTGAAAGGAACTTTTGTGCCTTGTTCGTCCGACTTGTTCCAGACAAGTTTTTCTCGTCGAGTTTTCTGCACAGCACTACCTTTCTTTGGTGGTTTTATCATAACTCGAGTTTTACATATACAATTGACTTGATTCTTTTTGGGTTGTCTTCAAAATATGATTATTGAATTTGTGGTTTTTGATCTACACGAGTTTCTTTGCAATATTACAGATCTGTTTTTTACTCGGTAGAACAGATTGACCATTGTTTGATCTTTTGATCGTAACTTGAATTTCTCTCGACGGATTTGAGTGATTCTTGTTGTGTTGTCTTCATGACTGGATTCTCTCTGATATCTATCACTTTTGTCACGGTGAAACACGTTTATATTAGTCTCACACACGATTTCTTCACTAGATCATTTTTTCTAACAAAGGGGTTGGGATTTAATTGTTTCCGCTGCGTAAGATTTTTTAATCTACCATCCCCCCTGGTAGCTTTTCATGTGCTCTTCAATCCTACACATATCCAATCCTTCTCTTGATCGCACCACAGATCAAACTGTGCAACTGTTGACGGCTCCTCAGATATACTAACAAATCATCCTCGACAACGATGCCAGAAATGCTTGTTGGTATTTCTTAACACCACAGATCATCTCCGGTAAAGAGATGAGATCCGCAAGCGCACGGAAGATACCGTTGTAGAATTTCACCCATGAATATTCCCAAGGGTATCGTATTTATCCAAAAGGAAGGCAATGGACTAAAGTATATACTACTCTTATGGTCAAGCTATGGGATACTAATCCATTATCCGGACAGGGGTAAGTTGATAATAGGGGTAGTGTGACACACAACTAGGCAATCTATTCTAAAGGGTAAAATGGGTCCTAGAGGGAGATTGGTTTGAGAGTTAGAGAGTTGCTCCTACAATGCTCCTAATACATATACATAGCCTAAGGTAGATACTAATGGTCATGTCAATGATGAATTCCTATGCAATGCTATTCAACACATCGGGCATGGGCTTAGCCCTAGCAATACTAGGGCGACTCCCACCAAGAGCCTGTGGCATAGCCGAACATAGAGGATTACAAAGGACAGATAGGGCTGCCACCACCTACTGCCTACCTCTTCAATCCGTGGGTCTACGAGACATCCAACGGTACTTAAATACCCTAGCACTATGCTAGCATACTAAGAAAATACCTTAGGAGCCATGGCACAAGCCAACCTAAGGCAATGACTATCCTAAACATGAGATCGTCGGCGTGTAGATCTCACGCAATTGAAGGTCGCTGGTTCCCGATACGAAAACCGTATCGGTTTTGCGCACCTTGTCAGGTTGCCGCCTTCGGGCTTCCCGCCTCATGATGACAACCGTTCGCCTGGGTAAGAACCTCGACTTGATCGTCAGGGTGGTCCCGGGCCCTCTTGTCATCGGCTGGGTGGAATTTTTGAGTAGTATCTTCGGCTTCCTTGCGGTTTCCATCCAAGCGTTGCGAGGGCTTACTTAAGAAGGAAAGCACGCACCGTCTGGAGTTCTTTACGCCTCTCATCTGATCTGGCGCTCAAACTCCCAACTTGTGCTTGCTTTTCCTCTCTTGCCTTGCTTGCTGCGATGGAGTTGGGTCTCCACGAGAGCCGTTTGAAGACTGAAGGTGACCTGAAGAAGGTCCGGGCCCTCATGGGATGGTCCCCGGACTTCTTCAACCACCTGGTCCGCACTGGGGGAGAGCTCCCGTTTGAGAAGGAGCACGCCGGCGAAATGGTGTACTTCTCTTCGTACGCCATGGTGGGATTGATCCCACCTTTTTCCTCCTTTTTCTTGATGCTGCTAGACTTTTATGGTCTACAGCTATACCACCTTGGCCTCCACTCCATTCTTCTTGTGTCTATCTTCGTCCACTTCTGTGATATGTGGGTGGGCATCCCCCCCTGCATTGAACTCTTCCGGACCTTCTTCACCGTTCATACCACCAGTAGGAGCAATGAGTACCTTGGCTTCTACTACTTCTTGAAGCGCAAGAAGTTCCCATTCAAGTAGCTCCGGTCGTTTCCCTCTGGAAAGTGGGATGACTGGAAGAAGGACTGGATAGTCATCCGGGTGGAGGAGCACGAGAAGCTGGAGCTGCCCGAAGGCCTCCCCAACATTGACACTACAGTCTGGAGTGAAGTTCCAGTGCTAGCAGAAGCCTTCAACCCTGCTCTGACCAGGATCCTCAAGTGCGTGGAGGGAGGATTAACTCCTTAGGCGGTGTTTTGCAACTTCCTGGTCAATAGGTGGGCACCGCTGAAGAGTAGAGAAAAACTCGCTTGGGCCCTCAACAGCGTGATGGACAACGATCGGGTCGAGACCGGGCTGAAGTCCAACATGTCGGAGACAACCTTGGAGTTCCATCTCAAGAAGTTCCAGCACGGCATCGACGTCGCGGGTGACGACTTGACCCCGCCATCAGCTTTTCTCCCTCTGAACATGGAAGTAGAGTTCAGCAGGGAGCTCCAGTGGAAGATGCCTGTGCTTGACGACCTTGGTGTCGTCGAGAGAAGATTGACCTCCAGGGTGGTGATCCCTGAGGCCTCCGAAGGTGGCTCCGACCCTGCCCCGAAGCCAAGGATCGAAGTCGTCGGCAAGGGCAAGGAGCCTGCAGATGAACCCTTGAGCCGGAAGAGGAAGCTGCAGCATGCCGACGGAAGGTCCGTGAGGCCTACCACCTCTGCATCAGCTCCTTCTCCCCGGAGGGGGAGGTCTTCTACAACTGCGACGGTTGTTCCCGCAACGGCGTCCTCCCGGGGTGCTAGCTCCGGGCATGCGACTTCAACACCAGGGCCTGTTGAGGCCTCTAGGTCCGGAGGTCCTTCCCGGTCGAGGGGGGCCTCGACTAAGGAAATGCCCGTGGCTGCGACGAGTTCCGGGGGGCCTTCCGGGGCTTCCACGCCGGCGACGGCTATGGTCAGCCCAGAACGCCCGGGAAAGAGGTTCCGCGCAAGCTGGTGCGGAAGTCTCCCGAGGTAATTTTTAATCTTTACCTCAGATAGTTGTTTTGTTGCAGTAATTGTTTTTTAAGTTTCTTCATCCATCATCCGCAGCGTTCCCAAGAAGAGGAGTGAGGCTCCACCCTCAGCCACAGTAGTTGAAGCTACGAGGGCGGAAGCTTCTGCTCCTGTCCCGGTGCTGCCCCAAGTGGTGGCTGAAGCTGCGATAGCTCCAGCACCAGCTGTCGTGGTCATGGACCTTGACTCATCCCCAGAGACTCCCGTGGTAGCGCTGGACCGCGGGAGAGAAGATGCGCCAGCGGCACCTACTCCGGAGGTTGAAGCTCCGGGTCCTGGTGCAGAGATGATGGAAGCTCCGGCCGTTGAGCCAGAGGAAGCAGTAATTCTGGCCCAGAGCCGGAAATTGTCGAAGCCCCGACGGTTGAGCCGGATGTAGTTGAAGTCTCGGCGTGCGCGCCGGATGTTGAGGAAGTCCCAGCGGATGGGCCGGCTACCTCTGAAGCACCGGCCGCAGAGCCGGTTGTTGTTGAAGCTCCGGCCGCAGGGCCGGTTGATGTTGAAGACCTTTCGGCTCCCGATTTGGTTGTTGCAGAGGCATCGGCGCTCGAGCCCCCAGTAGAGGAGGTGCCCAGGCTGGAGCCAGAAGCAACCCCTGCTCCGGGAATGACGACGCCGGAGGTTCCCGCAGCTGAGCCGGAGTGCCCAGAAGAGTTTGCTCGCCCCCTGCTTGAGGGGGCAAATGAAGACCTGGCGGCGGGGCCTTCGGAACCACTTCTGGAGGTCAAAACTTCATCAGCGGGACCCTCCTTGATGGAAACTGAGGCCATCCCGGAGGATGGCCCTAGTGGCATGGAGACCAAGGGGACCACTCTAGTGGAGTGGGACCCAATTTTTGTATCTGAAAACCCGCTGGAACCAGCGGAGGAGATCCCAGCAGGTCTGGAACCTATCCCATTGTCATTGTCTATTGACAACGCCTGTTCCAGTCTGCGTCAAGTTCAACTGGCCTTCTTCCACGACAGCAAGGCTCTTGAAGAGGAGTGCCAAACCCTTAGGCGGTGGCGTAACCGGCTCTACTTCAAGACCAAGCTGGCACAGTCGAAGCTAGCAAATGACAAAGAGTGGATCAAGCGGGAGAAGGTCCACCTGGAATACTGGGGCAAATTATTGGATGACAGGGAGAGTATGACTCGCGCCCTCGACGCTCAATCCCGGGCCATTTACGAGCAGACCAAAGCAGCTAACAGTGCGGCCGATGAACGCCAAGAGAGGCTTGAGGCCATTAACACTACTCTCATCAAGCGCCGGGAGGCACTTGAGGAGAGGGAGAAAAGGCTCGAAGATGAAGAGCAGAAACTCCTAGAGCTGCGGGGTGACGTCCTGAGGAGGGAGGAGGAGCTTACCGAAAAGGTGGCTCTGGCCGACAAGGGCCTCGAAGAGCGCGCCAAGAAATTGGAAGAGCGCTGCACTGAGGAGGAGGAGAAGGTCTGGGTGCGAGGGCAGGAACTCTACGAGCAAGAGTGTGCCCTTGCTGCCAGGGAGAAGAAAGTGAGGGGAAGGGAGAAGGACCTGGTTGACCGCCGAAACAAGATCCACCTCCGGGAGGAGGAGCTCGGAAAACTCGAGAAGCGAGTTGCTGAAAAGATTCAGCAAAATGCCAAAGAAGTTGAGCGCCTCGCTCGCGAGAATTCTGAACTGGTGGCAGCCAGAAGATCCTTGGAAGAATTGAAAGGCTTGAGGACTGCGGACTCCCTACAGATTTGGGAGTTCCTGGGCAAGGCCAACGATGCCCTGACACCGATGGGCTTCAGTCCCGTGCGTCCGGATGATCCGGAGCCAGAGCCGGACCTAGCGTTGCAGGCGTTGAGCTTGGCAGGTAGCAAACTCTCCAAGGTGGGCGACGTCATCGCGGACCAATTGGAGGTTGAGGGGCAATCCCTGGCGAAGAACATCGTAGAGTATGTGCTGACGTGCTATACCAGCCGGAATCCCCAATTCCCTTTGAACCCGGTGCTTGAAGGTCCCGTCGAAGGAGAAGGTGAAGCTGCCCGAGCCAACGTGTCGGAGGTTGCCCAGAAGGTCGCCCAGTTCTTCCATAGGGTCTAGGACCATCTCCGTAGCTCCAACTTGAATTCTCTCTTTTTCTTTCTCAATTTTGTAATCCCTTGTCTCCAGATGAATGAAATCACCAAATTTTTGTGAATTTCACTTTTCGTCTTCAACATTTTTGTCTTCACTTGGCCCCCTGGTAGATGTACACAATTTGATTGTGAACATGTACCAAGAGGATATTGTGTTTTGTTGAAGACTCGTTTGCTTCGAAGTTGTAGAGTGTAGGTCCGAAGTCTTCGATAGTGAAGGCCCCCTGAGGTTGTCGGAGCTTAGAAGCTCCGGCATTATCTATCGTCGGAGCTTAGTAGCTCCGGCAATAGTCCCTATCAACGCATAGAGCATCGATAGTTATTCCTCTGGGGTGTCGGTGCTAGTAGCTCCGGCAGTGACCTTTACCAACATGTAGTTTGTCGGCAGCAGACTCCGTTTGTGGGGTCTTCTCACCATCTTTTATTTAGCGTCGACGGCTAGCCCCCCTAGCTTTACCGGAGCTTGGTTGCTCCGGTGATGCTCGTTTTCAATGCTTAACATCAATTACAAGCCATCAAGGGGAGTCGGAGCTTTGTTAGCTCCGGCTTTTCTCCATCAACGTGGACTTTTTATTTTTCCTGCACATCGAAGCAAATAAAAATAGTAAAACTCGTTTCTTGTCTATAACATCGCCGCGGCATACGATTCTCAAGAAAATTTTAGGTCAAACGCGATTCTGAATACAACCGATTGTTTTGTCTTTTCTTCCAGATCCAATTGTACTTGGACCTGCCTTACTTCGGCTTGCCGGGTTGTAGGTAGAGTGGCGTACTCACGGTGCTTGACCAGGCTAAGTCGATAGCACACTCCGGCCCTAGGTTGGCTTGGCGGCATTCAAGCGAGTGGGCCACGAACAATATTTGAATCCAAAATAATCAAAAATACAACTCGAATTGTATATGAACCGGTCGATCTAAAATTTCTTAAGAATTGCATGTCCTTGTTATAGACAAGAAAGAGAAAAATAAAAAAGAATTTTGAGCCTGTACAAAATAAATGCACGTGGAGTCTGTTTCACATGAAGACGGCTTTCATTATAGGTCCGGGGTACAGGGGAAACGAGTACACTCTTAGGGTACGGAACCAGGCTAAGCGTGTTTAATTTCTCGTTTGACCCAGGGTAGCTAGCCACACTTTTAGTCTTGAGATTGTGACAAGTGTTGCATGAACTTTGCGGACCTTCTGGGAAAGGTCTGGCTGTTCTCCCGGAGGAAATACTCGACTCTGTACAATGACTCTATAACATACACCTCAAGTTACTACAGACTCACCTCCGTGACATTAAGTGTAGAACTTACAGAGGTGCTCAATGTTCCAAGGATTTGGGAGAGGTGTCCCATCCTCGGTAGCCAAGCGAACGCTTCCGGGACGGGATACTTTAATCGCTCGGAAGGGTCCCTCCCAGTTGGGGGAGAGTTTGTTTAACCCTTCTCTGGATTGTATTCTCCGTAGCACCAGATCGCCTTCCTCGAGCTGTCGGTTGTGTACATGCCGCTGATGATAGCGCCGAAGGGCTTGGCGGTATCGGGCATTGCGAATAGCTGCTTGGCCCCCTACCTGGCACGCCAACTGTCGGTGGTTTTGATCGGGCAGATCTTCCGACACTACTAAAGTGTTAGAGGAGTTTGAGGTTCGGTATGGGCGCGCGAAGATTCAAGAAGGTGAGATGTCGAGTGACATAAGGGACACAAAGATTTACGTGGTTTGGGCTGCCTGAGCGTAATACCCTACTCCACGGGGTGTGTTGATGTTGTATTGGATGTATGTCTAGAGCGTCTGTCTGGTGTGTGTGTCCAGTGTGTGTTCGAGCGTGTACAGAGTCTCCTATGTATCATCGGCCTGTCCTTTTATAGTACAATGGCAGGCCGTTACAAGTTAGCCTGGCCCGACATGTGGCCCCGGCGGTTACTGATATTGATACACATTCAACACGTTTAGTTGCCCTTAATGCCCGAGTTATGGGCTTTGACAGCACTGTTACTGGTAATTAAGGTCGTCCAATCGTGTGTCATTAATATAGTATTAATGACACTTGATCGGGTCTTGAAGTCCTTGTTTCCCTTTTGAAGATCCGGAGCCGTTGTGGAGTCTTCCGGAGGTTAGAGGCTGAAGATCCGACGGTTGGACACATGGCAGCACCGGAGCACACTGTGGGGAACAAATAGATCCGGTGCTACCCGACACGTGTCAGTTCCGGAGCTTCCCTCGGTCTGGGGTTAGGTCCGGGGATGCCATTTCGGTACATAGCCCGGAGCTTCCCCCTTGCGGGCGGTAGCTCCAGTTTGACAGCACACGTGGCGACCCCGAGACTAACCATGTTGGAGAAGTGGGTCCGGTTATGTCTGACATGTGGGCCTATGAAGGTCTTCAAATCAAGTAGATGACTTTCCCTTGAGATCTTTGCAATCCCAAGGAGTATATGGTATCCAGGGTACCGACAGTTATGATAGGATTTCATGTGGGTCACCAATTTGAGTTGTTTTAGGAATTTGGGATACGTTCCTAAGGTTTTTGGAAGTCTTAAGATTGCTTATATCTGTGTATAGAAGAGTCCTAAGCAGTTATGGAAAGTTTTGATTCGTGAACAGAGTAGGATTAGAGTCCTGATTTGAGTGGAGTTGGCTTTCGAGCTGGTTATATAAGCAAGGGAGGCCAAAGCTCGTGGTGCACAACATTGGGGGCTGTTCCTCTTGTGTTCTATTGAATAAATTTTGTAGTTGAAAGGAACTTTTGTGCCTTGTTCCTCCCACTTGTTCCAGACAAGTTTTTCTCGTCAAGTTTTCTACACAGCACTACCTTTCTTTGGTGGTTTTATCATAACTCGAGTTTTACATATACAATTGACTTGATTATTTTTGGGTTGTCTTCAAAATATGATTATTGGATTTGTGGTTTTTTATCTACACGAGTTTCTTTGCAATATTACAGATCTGTTTTTTACTCGGTAGAACAGATTGACCATTGTTTGATATTTTGATCGTAACTTGAATTTCTCTCGACGGATTTGAGTGATTCTTGTTGTGTTGTCTTCGTGACTGGATTCTCTCTGATATCTATCACTTTTGTCACGGTGAAACACGTTTATATTAGTCTCACACACGATTTCTTCACTGGACCGTTTTTGTACCAAAGGGGTTGGGATTTAATTGTTTCCGCAGCGTAAGATTTTTTAATCTACCATCCCCCGTGGTAGCTTTTCATGTGCTCTTCGATCCTAAACATATCCAATCCTTCCCTTGATCGCACCACAGATCAAACTGTGCAACTGTTGACGGCTCCTAAGATATACTAACAAATCATCCCCGACAACGATGCCAGAAATGCTTGTTGGTATTTCTTAACACCACAGATCATCTCCGCTAAAGAGATGAGATCCGCAAGCGCACGGAAGATACCGTTGTAGCATTTCACACATGAGTATTCTCAAGGGTGTCGTTGATAGGAAAATTCGTCCCGATCTTCCGAAAGGTAATGGATAGGTCGATTGATGTGGAGATCTCGACGTTGATGATCCGAGGCTCTCGAGTAGAACACGAACAGCCCCTGCAATCACTACACCACCGCTCCGTTGGTTATCAACCGTGCTTCACACGATTGACCTCGCCAAGAAGGCTAATCCCTGCAAGTGCAACCGAGAATACAAGCAAGAACGTAGAAGACACGATCTGAAATCGCGAAGTTGGGGTCTCACAAACCGAAGAACGGCGATATTATTGATCTAAGTAAAACCCAATTGTTCATGGCGGCTAACATGGAGTATATATAGGTGGGAGGACGTCCAAGGGGGTTTAGGGTCGTGACCTAACCCTAAGACACGAAAATAACGGACTTAGACTTGATACAAGGCCCAATGGCCCAATATGGTGGCGCAGCACCCTGACAGATTCTGTACTTGATTTTGTTTCGACGATTCCCGTTGACTCCGAAGGAATTTTACATGGGACCGGTGCCATTGGAAAGGTTATCCTCTCCCCTTTCCGTGCATATGTAGAACATCCAAAACGGAGTTCGTATGCGTCCTGGGCGTCCGTTTTAGTGCGTACTGCTCCTGGACTCCGAGTTGGATACGATTTGGAGTTTGGATCGGTTTCCATCTTCTTTGAACGAATTCTCTGGTCTTCCACGTCCCTAAAACTCCCTCCATGTACTCCTTGAACCTCTCCATGTATGCTAATCACAAATAAATCATTAAGTAGCAATCTATGCTCAAAAACATATAAGGAAATATATAAGAACGAGTTCACCTCTGAAATTAATTGTTGTGTATGAACTCTATTGATTGCATCTTGTATGTTCAATGGAGTGTTGTTTGTATCCATAGAAGTGATGTCCTCATCATTCTCCCCTTCTTGAATTGGAGTCGTCCTCGACTCAAGTTCATCTCCTCTCATGTGTTGGTCGAAATGTTCAACACCATCAAATCTTCTTGTATGCAAGAATGGAGGAGGCCAAGGTGGTGGACGACATAGTGCGCCATCTTGATCTTGTCCATCAAATAAGAGTGCACATTCACTTGAGCCAGGATTCCAAACAAATAAATATTGTGTCATGTTTGTAGGTGCAATAATAATGTGCATGATCTCATCATTCTCCCCTTCTTTATGACAAGCCGTCCTCGGCTTGCTCGTATGTCCAGCAAAGAGGCTTGCATTGGAGGTAGAGTAAGTGCTGTCCATAATGCACAACCACAGTGAATAATACTTTTGTTGTCCCTGCTGCAAGGAAAACATACTAGAAAAACTTGACAAGACATTATTAGCGTTAGTACATTCATTTACTTGACCATGTTGTTGCAGCACAAAAGGAGCTTCCTCATTTGAACATATGTAAACTTTATGCACCACAAACATACCACTATGTTCATATTTGCCTATAGCAAGAAAAATATTTCTACTTAAGAAAGGCAATTCAGATTGAGAAAATATTATCTTCTCTACGATATCTAGATCACAAAGAGTGTCAAATTCAATATAGCCCAAAGTATTTAGAGAAGATAACAATTTCAGCTCATCCCTTTCACATGTAGTTGGGATCAAATGCTTAATTTCAGCACAAGTGAGTGATAAAGTATCAAATTCATTTGGTTGTTCTAGCATAGGTATAATATAATTATCAGCATACAACTCATTTTTGTTATAAGAATCAGTAGGAAAATCAACTGATTGTAAAGGTGTATTATGAAAAGGTTCATCTTGTTGCTGCTCATCGATAGTATGATTGGTAGCAAAATTCAGCACATCTGAAAATGTCATACCTTGGTGAACTGTATAGCATTGTCCATTAACACTACTCTCATTTTCAGCAAGAAATTCAAATGCATTATGAGTTGATTCATCAAAAAAATTCAGAAGTGTTGTCAAAAGCCTCGTTCTCTTTTGCATCATCTATATTATTTTCTATATTGTCCTGCAAAATGTTAGACACAAAAGGAGGTACAACAAGAAATTTCTCCTCAAATTGCTGAATTTCTTCTTTGCACATAGATACATTAGCAAAAGTTTCTCGCATAAGAATTTTCGTTTCTTTCCATGTTCGAGGTTTTTCTAATTTATTTAAATTGTTCCACCAAGTTAATGCACAATCTACTAATGCACTTGCAACATTTCTAATCTTTCTCCTCTCACACATATGACATTGTCCAAAAATTTTATCTACCTCTATTTCCCAAGTAATATATTCATCATAACCAAAACCATCATAAGAAGGAAGAGATGGGAGAATGTAATTACTTCTTATGGAAGGTGTTATAAAGGTGGTCTGAATGTCATGTGAAACCATGGTTGATGTTTGATTTTTAGTGAGCAACTCCATCGCCGTCTTCATCATATCCATCATCTCAGTATATAATGCATGATTCTTGCTTTTACCTGACATTGTTAGTAGCAAACAGAAGGCAACAAAAAAAATATGTTATCCCTATCAACTACAAAGGATAATGTCAAAGTGGAAGTGGAATCACACACTCTCAAGCATCTTACCATGCTCTTACAAGTGTTCTTACCGACACTGCAGGTGGCAAACGGTGGACGGTATGAAGAAACCAATGAAGCGTGAGATGATTGCAAAGGTGTATCGATTCTGCTCAAGAGTAAGGTGTAGCTTGGATGGCACTTTCTATGTAGCAAGGATTAGCAACAATGAAATCAGATAGTAAAGTTGAATAAGTGTCTAAAGTATTTGTCAAAGTTGTTGTCCTAAATGTGTTCCTAGTAGTTCAAGCTAGCAAGACATGAGACAAAACTAGATGACACAAAGAATGCAAGCACTTCTGTTTTTTTTCCTCTTTTTTTGTGCGGCTTTTCTTTCTTGTTTTGCACTTGCCTTTTTCTTTTTTCTTCCTTTTTTCAGAATGTGCTGCAAGGGAAGAACACAATGAAAATCAATCCAAGATATCTCGTGTGTCTGTTGCAGATTTTCTGCTCAATCTTCCAAGGACAAATAGGCACAATTATAGGCTATAAATTGGAAAACTTAGAACAGCAAGATTGTAGATATATCTCTCCTCTTTAATTTCAATATATGGAAGACCTATTTTGGAAAAGGACAATAGGAGATACTGCTCCCGAAATACAGACTCTTCAGAATTTTTAGGTCAATAACAGATTCGGATCTAATGCAATTTTGACATCGATAACTACATTTACTGGGAAAATGATGAATAGGAAAGTTATAGAAAACTTCTTAAGATTTTCAGAAAGTATAAGAACACGAAAATCTGAGTTTGTATGAGCTAGATATGATGAAAATACTGAACTGGACAGAGATGAATCTAATCTGGACGTGATGACGTGATTCAAAAGGATGAATCAACACAATGCAAAACTCAAACTAAGACTAAAAACACTTCTAAACCAGCAATATGACTCAACCACGGACACAAACTCAACAAAACCAAACTGAATAACAAAGTTGCAAAGGCTCAATGTGGTTTGGACAAAGTAATGAACAGATCTACTAAACTGCAAGTTTTTTTGTGGATTTTTTTGTGGACTCTAGGTATGAAAAACAAAACTAATATAATGGATAGATGAATTTCCTAAAGGACAACCTGGAAATCTGATACCAATTGATAGGAAAATTCGTCCCGATCTTCCAAAAGGTAATGGATAGGTCGATTGATGTGGAGATCTCGATGTTGATGATCCGAGGCTCTCGAGTAGAACACGAACAGCCCCTGCAATCACTACACCACTGCTCCGTTGGTTATCAACCGTGCTTCACATGATTGACCTCGCCAAGAAGGCTAATCCCTACAAGTGCAACCGAGAACACAAGCAAGAACGTAGAAGACACGATCTGAAATCGCGAAGTTGGGGTCTCACAAACCGAAGAACGGCGATATTATTGATCAAAGTAAAACCCAATTGTTCATGGCGGCTACCATGGAGTATATATATGTGGGAGGACGTCCAAGGGGGTTTTAGGGTCGTGACCTAACCCTAAGACACGAAAATAATGGACTTAGACTTGATACAAGGCCCAATGGCCCAATACGGTGGCGCAGCACCCTGACAGATTCTGTACTTGATTTTGTTTCGACGATTCCCATCGACTACGAAGGAATTTTACATGGGACCGGCGCCATTGGAAAGGTTATACTCTCCCCTTTCCGTGCATATGTAGAACGTCCAAAACGGAGTTCGTATGCATACTGGGCGTCCGTTTTAGTGCGTACTGCTCCTGGACTCCGAGTTGGATACAATTTGGAGTTTGGTTCGGTTTCCATCTTCTTTGAACGAATTCTCTGGTCTTCCACGTCCCTAATACTCCCTCCATGTACTCCTTGAACCTCTCCATGTATCCTAATCACAAATAAATCATTAAGTAGCAATCTATGCTCAAAAACATATAAGGAAATATATAAGAACGAGTTCACCTCTGAAATTAATTGTTGTGTATGAACTCTGTTGATTGCATCTTGTATGTTCAATGGAGTGTTGTTTGTATCCATAGAAGTGATGTCCTCATCAATCGTATTTATCCCAAAGGAAGGCAATGAAGTAAAGTATATACTACTCTTATGGTCAAGCTATGGGATACTAATCCATTATCCGGACAGGGGTAAGTTGATAATAGGGGTAGTGTGACACACAACTAGGCAATCTATTCTATAGGGTAAAATGGGTCCTAGAGGGAGATTGGTTTGAGAGTTAGAGAGTTGCTCCTACAATGCTCCTAATACATATACATAGCCTAAGGTAGATACTAAAGGTCATGTCAATGATGAATTCCAATGCAATGCTATTCAACACATCGGGCATGGGCTTAGCCCTAGCAATACAAGGGCGACTCCCACCAAGAGCCTGTGGCATAGCCGAACATAGAGGATTACAAAGGACAGATAGGGCTGTCACCACCTACTGCCTACCTCTTCAATCTGTGGGTCTACGAGACATCCAACGCTACTTAAATACCCTAGCACCATGCTAGCATACTAAGCAAATACCTTAGGAGCCATGGCACTAGCCAACCTAAGGCAATGACTAACCTAAACATTATTGAACCAATGTTGAAGCATAACATAAGTCATTCATATTAACATGATCATATCATAACTACATAGACTATAGTGGGGGTCTATAGTGTTTATGACCATAAGATGTGATCACGAGAGTGAAATCATAAAGACTGTACCTTTCACATACATGGACTCCACAATCAAACAAGAAACGCTTTGTCCAAGTATACGTATAAAAGAAGACTAAAGATAATATCTTTATTGAGCACAAAGTTACAAATACAAGAAGGAATACATAAGCCATACCTTTACCAATGTGGAATTGGGAAGAGAGACTCCTTCTACTCCTTTCCCAATTTGGACTTGGGACTAGAGGCTTTCCTCTCTACATCCTAACTCCTCTAAGGACTATGGAAGATATTGTATACAATAGAATGATGCCCAAGTGGTGTGTGTTGAAGTAAGGGGTAGAGGGTCCTATTTATACTAGTGTTGAGGTCGGTTCCCGCCACCAAAAGCGTGCGAATCAGTCACCATTGACTCCAGAGAGCCGGGAGGAGCCAACGCATGGAGGCTAACCGAGTTTGGTGCAAAGACCAGGTCGGTCGACCCCCTGGTTCGGCCGACCTAGTAATTGCACCGTTTCTCGTGTGCTTTCTCCAGGTGGCTGCCAGGTGGGTCCCATTGATGTATATGGGTGATACACCATTGGATCTCCTGGGTTACTTCTGTTTGTGGGCCATTTGATCCATGGGATGCCACGTGTCATCGCCTGATTGGTTGGGATGATATTTTATAGGATTGGTCCCTCTACATTTCCTCATTTCCTGCATAAAATGTTGCATACACATATTTCTCCAAGTCCAAGTGGAATGGGTTAGATAGAAAGGTGATGTGTGCAAGAAATGACAAATCCTTCACATAATTGAGTTAAATTGACGGATGAAGTTGGTATATAATAGCCGTCAACAAACTACCCCATGCTTATCCTTTGCTCGTCCCGAGCAAAGTCAAGACTTTAGGTTGATGATCCGAAGTTGCTACAATGTCTTATTTTCAAAAGTATCCAATGCACAACAAGATACTCTACCTAGTATTGCAGAAATTGGCTATGATACCCTACCTTTCTTAAGTTATCATGGGGCTTATGCTTTTTTATATTCATGAGTAGTTGAAAGGTAGAATAGCAAATGGAGCAAACATAGCCTAGAAATCATGTTCCACTTAAATCCCGGAGAATTCAATTTAGATATTAAGTACCTCAATTTGATTCTCTCAGTTACTCCTTTTTGGATAGTGGAAAAATTTCCTCATCAAAGCATTGTGCCTCTACTATTCCTACTCATTGAATATGGCTTGTATGTGGAGCTTGGTAAGGAAAGTAAGTAGGCATATTTGCATCACATATATTGCTAAGTCAAAAGAGTAAGCCTTAGGAGAATTGAAATCAAAACTTTTTGATTCAAGACTAGTGCATGTGTGATGGAGTGGAAGTGGATGTGGATACTTGAGATAACTCCTTTTTTGTATAATCTCTCTTTCTTTTTGCAGGGATGAAACATGGCTACTTTTCTTTTGTCTTTCTTTTTTTTTCTCATGCTTATGATGTAAGCATGCCTTTTTTTCATTTTCTTTTTGTAGCCATGTCTTCTACTCCCTTTCTTTGCAATGAATTTTGAAGAGAGTGCTAAACATGAATAACATGGAGTTTCTCTTTTTGTTGTGGTATGGTGGATATGATGGATGTTTTGCTTACTTCTAGTGTGGAAGTATAGCATGTGCAAGTGAAGTCTTGAATTGAAAAAGAGTTGAATGATTTCTCACATAGGTCTATACTAGTTTGACTAGACTTAATGTGAAAGCAAATAGCATATGCATAAGATTTTTTTATGTATGAACATCATATGGCTTTGGTAGGTATTTCCAATCAATTGAGGGAAACTTAAATCTTTTTAGAATTTCTATAGAAATCTAAGTTTTACTTTCAAACTAGGACTAGCAGCCCTATTACCAATTCTAGTCTTGCAACAACCTAGAATTAGATTAAGCTTTTGCTACCCACAACTTCCAAATTAAGGTAAAAGTATCTCAAACCAATGAAAGCAATATTCGGAGAGTAGCAAGTTGTAAACTAGAGACTTAGGAAAATAAAACATAGCAACTATTCATCATTTCATCTATGTTAATTTTAAATCATTCTTACCGCACATATTTATTTGATGAAAGCAAATCTAATCTATTTTAATATTTTTTTAAAATTGAAAGTGGATGATGGAAAATAAGTGTGCAATGGATGATTTGAAATAAAAATGTAGTGGGTGTGATACAAGTTACCACAAGTGGGGGTCCTCCCCCAAGCTTATCCTTGATCAAGGTCCGTGGTAGGGGTTGAAACCCTAACGACGGAGGTAGGCCATGAGTTGGCCTATCCTTGTTGCAGCGTGGCTTTGACAATGGAGGGTTGAGTGTTG
Organism: Tuctoria greenei; assembly: GCA_036927565.1. Lineage (NCBI taxonomy): Eukaryota > Viridiplantae > Streptophyta > Magnoliopsida > Poales > Poaceae > Tuctoria > Tuctoria greenei. The sequence continues at coordinate 35,967,712 of JAYESD010000004.1, forward strand.
ATTGTTGTGTTGCCTCCCATGGACGCCATGAGTGTGGTTGAATAGAGTGTTTTCGATGTTGATCATCCGCACATCAGGGTCTCCATGTGTTGGGTGTGATTTGTCATTCCTTGGCTTCTAGCCACATAGGAACATCTTGCACCCAATGATGGTGGCAAATCCCTTGAGCTTGAATGAGTGCTTAGAATAGTTGAGAGCATAATGCTCTCACCCATTCGTGGCAGCCCATTGGTTGCTCATGGAGGGTTCCCATTTCAAATCTCTAGCCTCGTATAGTTATGATTGACCTTCGGGCATAATTTCCGATAGGTAGCAACCATCCTCATTTACTTCTTGGCCAAGAGATGTTGAAATGGGATCCTCTAGGGATCCCAACAATCAGCTTCTTGAATGCCTGCATAGTAATATTACTCCTGCAAACTTCCTCTCTTGAGTAGAGAGGGATGGTTAGTTCCCGATACTTGTACAAATGAACGTTTGGGTTAGCTAACCAAACTTTCATTTGTACATACGGGGAAGAACAAAATTAAATATGCATTGGATCCAATGTCAAGTGTATCTATGATCAATGTGTTATTCATTGATAAGAGTGGAGTTTTATTGATAATTCATGTTGCATATTTTCTAAAGCTCCTAATCGTAGCAATGCATGTGATAGAAATACACTATATGGATACCTACACCTTTTAAAGTTTCTAACCATCTTAGCTTTCAAGAGCAAATTTTATCATTTAGACCATGACAAACAAGATTATCAATTTTATCCTCCTGAACTTCACTAGGAATTTAAAATTTAGTGACTCCTCAAAAAATGCAATTCAATTTTAGAGCAAGGATATCACTTATTCCTAGGAGTTTGAAATCTAGTGACACCGTCTATGCATGAAGCTCAATTAAAATTATGGATGTCACTATGCCCAAGATTCTATATGCCAATTCACCAATTAAGTCATGCCCAAAAGTTTTGTTTTCTAAACCTCGACGAAAATGACTAAGTTTACAAAACAATTCTTAAAGGATTCTAGGTACTTGTTTGAGATTTTTCCAAGTAAGGTGGGATTTCGTTTTGGAGATCCAAAAGTCAATAACCACACTTACTCTTGTGAGGATGCTTGAGACTTGAATGATGAGGAAGTGTCAACCTTCCTCGCAAATGCAAGCAAATATATTAGATTCTATGGCAAACCAAACAATGGAAAATTCTAAACTCATACCTCATTTGAGGATTAGTTGGTGACGAAGATCTTTGTGTGAGGAACTCACAACCTTGATTTTTGGCGTAGGCTTGATGGTTGATGTCAAATGCCAAGTTGAGGTTGGATTTGGCGATGGATTTGGTTCTAGCTTCTCCATTGGGTCATCCTCTTGAAAATTTATCTTCCTCAAACTCAAAATGAGTTTGAAGGAGGGAAGTGTTCTCAAATCCTCCCAATGGTGACTTGAGCTTGATGAAACCTTCCACATTCTTGCCAAACCACCTCTTCACAATTTTGACCTAGCTGCACTCCGTTCTGTTCTGCGCGATGATTTGTTGTCCAATCCCGAAGTTGAAGATGTGGACTATTTCTTCTGCTTTGACATGCCAAACTCATTTAGCTGTCATTTGGACATGTGGGCCACATGGTGGCCCTAGCCTCTCCCCGTTGTATTGATATAGACATGCTGTTGTAGCGACGGGTTCTCCCTCTTAAATGTTTTCCTTCATGAGCATGGTGAGGCTTTGTCCTTCTTAGGGGTGCCACTCTGACCATATTGATATTCCATTGAATCGACCCATACCTTGATCATTGATCAAAGGCTTCCTTGGGCATGATGACATGTGGACTCCACAATCAAACAAGAAATGCTTCATCCACAATGTTACTTGCCCTAGGTTGAATGGGTTTGGTCGAAGTGTGGGAATCCCAACAAGTGATGTGGGATATCTTGGACTTTGAATGCTCCTTAAGTTCTTGTCCTTGGCCAAGATCTTCATGTGAATGTTGTCTTGATTTCTGCTTGGCCAAGATACTTCAAGGTAGGCTAGTTGAACTTAAATCCCATGGAAAGCCATAGCCTCCTTGAATACAAGGGTGATGTTAATTCCACCCTTGACATCCTTGTGAATGGTAGCCATTGGATTTGTTGTTTGAAAAAGGTCCTCATGGGTCTTAGGGAAATAATTCCCACGCGTCCCATGATGACATGGATTTTCACAAATCATGTGAATATCCACGACTTGGACTATCCAAACAAATCTCCAACGACTTGGTATTCATGATACTTCAATGGGAGGTGTAGTTCCATAACTAGCATGTCCACCTTGTGAAGTGGTGTGTAGGACAAGCTATGGGAACTCGAGCATTCTTCAATTCACCCCTTGAGTGGAGACCTTCTTCTCATCCATGATGGATGAGAATAGGGCTCCTTCAGCTCCAGCACGAATGTGGTCATGGATTGGTGGAGCCGACCCATGACATGAGTGTTGGATGAAGAGCCAACTATCCACCCCATGGTGGAGGCAAATCAAGAAAAACTCTTGGAGCTTCCCCCAAACTTTGGTATGGATGACTTTGGCTCCTACTGAAAGCTGAAATTCTTCCGCAATAGGCAATGGTGTTGCCTAGTGGACATTTGTTGAGGTACGCCTTGAATCATCTTGCAGTTGATCACTTGCGTCCTCGTGGGAAATCCCATACAATGGGTTTGCCAACACTACCCTATTTTCACACAAAGGAGAAAACAAACAAGGGTAATCCTGCCTAATAACTATTAGTACCTATAGCTTAATAACAAGTGATAGCTATCCTTCATTTCCTTTGCCTTCCCCGGCAACAGCGCCAGAAATGCTTGTTGACGGCTCCTAAGATATACTAACAAATCATCCCCGACAACAGTGCCAGAAATGCTTGTTGGTATTTCTTAACACCACAGATCATCTCCATTAAAGAGATGAGATCCGCAAGCGCACGGAAGATATCGTTTTAGCATTTCACACATGAGTATTCCTAAGGGTATCGTATTTATTCCAAAGGAAGGCAATGGAGTAAAGTATATACTACTCTTATGGTCAAGCTATGGGATACTAATCCATTATCCAGACAGGGGTAAGTTGATAATAGGGGTAGTGTGACACACACCTAGGCAATCTATTTTAAAGGGTAAAATGGGTCCTAGAGGGAGATTTGATTGAGAGTTAGAGAGTTGCTCCTGCAATTCTCCTAATACATATACATAGCCTAAGGTAAATACTAATGGTCATGTCAATGATGAATTCCTATGCAATGCTATTCAACACATCGGGCACGGGCTTACCCCTAGCAATACTAGGGCGACTCCCGCCAAGATCCTGTGGCATAGCTGAACGTGGAGGATTACAAAGGACGGATAGGGCTGTCACCACCTACTGCCTACCTCTTCAATCTGTGGGTCTACGAGACATCCAACGCTACTTAAATACCCTAGCACCATGCTAGCATACTAAGAAAATACCTTAGGAGCCATGGCACAAGCCATCCTAAGGCAATGACTAACCTAAACATCGTTGAACCAATGTTGAAGCATAGAATAAGTCATTCATATTAACATGATCATATCATAACTACATAGACTATAGTGGGGGTCTATAGTGTTTATGACCATAAGATGTCATCATGAGAGTGAAATCATAAAGACTATACCTTCCACATGCATGGACTCCACATTCAAACAAGAAACACTTTGTCCATGTATACATATAAAAGAAGACTAAAGATAATATCTTTATTGAGCACAAAGTCACAAATACAAGAAGGAATACATAAGCCATACCTTTCCCAATGTGGAATTGGGAAGAGAGACTCCTTCTACTCCTTTCCCAATTTGGACTTGGAACTAGAGGCTTTCCTCTCTACATCGTAAATCCTCTAAGGACTATGGAAGATAGTGTATACAATAGAATGATGCCCAAGTGGTGTGTGTTGAAGTGAGGGGTAGGGGGTCCTATTTATACTAGTGTTGAGGTCGGTTCCCGCCACCAAAAGCGTGCGAATCAGTCACCATTGAATCCAGGGAGCCGGGAGGAGCCAACACATGGAGGCTGACCGAGTTTGGTGCAAAGACCAGGTCAGGCGACCCCCTGGTTCGGCCGACCTGGTCATTGCACCGTTTCTCGTGTGCTTTCTCCAGGTGGATCCCATTGATGTAAATGGGTGATACACCGTTGGATCTCCTCGGATACTTCTGTTTGTGGGCCATTTGATCCATGGGATGCCACGTGTCGTCGCCTGATTGGCTGGGATGATATTTTATAGGATTGGTCCCTCTACATTTCCTCATTTTCTGCATAAAATGCTGCATACGCATATTTCTCCAAGTCCAAGTGGAATTGGGTTAGATAGAAAGGTGATGTGTGCAAGAAATGACAAATCCTTCACATAATTCAGTTAAATTGATGGATGAAATTGGTATATAACAGCCATCAACAACAGCACAATCAGCCAAGCTCCGCTCTCCCAGCGACAATATCTAGGCGAGCTCCTCCTCTCTCTTCACGAGGTCTTGCTCTTTCTCCAAGAGCTTATCCTCCTTTTGATTGAGGGATTCCCGGCAGTTGAGTAAATGCTCATTCAGCTCATTGAGGCTGCCCGAATGGTTGTCGGCCGCTTCACTGACCTCTTTAGCATGCTCAAATATTTCCTCGGTTTATCATCAAGAGCCTTAATCATGGCCTCTCTTTCATTGAGCGTGCGGTCCAACCGCACCAGCCGGGCCTTCTCCTTGGCCACTGGATGTAGCCTAGAGGGGGGGTGAATAGGCTTTTTGAATTTTGTCAGATCCTGAAACACTTAACAAACTTGATCAATTACAGAGAAATCAGAATAGTCCGGTATGGTGCGTACAAGTCCGGTGTGTGCGGACTAGAATGATCAAGTTTGATCGAAGAACTCACGTCAAGTAATCTATGCAATGGAAAGTAAGTTTTAAATTGGATGTATCACGACAATGAAACTATTTATGGCACAAATTAACTTTGATTTCAATGATTTAACGTAAGTTATCCATGATTGAGTAAAACCCTAGATTGAGATGAAAAATAAGAACAAAAGTGCACGAGACGCGGTTTTATCTCGTGCTTCGATTTCAACGAAGGAAACCTACATCCACGTTGAGGAGTCCATGGAGGACCGAGTCTTCACCAATACTACCCTCGTCAAATCGCCACGAAGGCCAATTCTCTTACACTAATCACAAAGGGGAAAATAACCGAATTCAAGGGGCCTTCTCACAAGTTGAGGGCTCCCCAAGGTTTACAAATATGAACACCACCAAACACACTCGAAATATATGCAGTAAACAACAATAGTGTGCGAGAGAATCAAACCCAAGAGCTCAAGACATGTGAAACAAGTCTCTCCATTTGATCAATGCTAATCCTCAAGGATTTGAGCTTCTTTTGGGTTAGAATGTGTGGAGAGATGTGTTCTTAGGGCTCTTGGGAGGTGTGACGGGGCAGGGGGTCGAGAGAGTTGGTTGTAGGGCCGTACACCTCTATTTATACTAGGGTTTCCAAAAGTTACCGTTAGGGTTTGCGATGTATGTACTAGTCTGTGGTGGACTTCGGACTAGTCCAGTGTGCGGTGTGTGGCAAACCCTAAGTGTTCTGATATATCGGACTTGTCCGGTAAAGGGCGGACTAGTCTGATTTGGGCTCTGGAAGTGTTCGGACTAGTCCGATGTGGTGAAGCTCATGTAGAATTGATGACAAGTCTACACTTGGAGGAGTTCTCTAACTTCAATTAGAGAGTTTTCGGACTAGTTTGTTGTGATATCAGACTTGTCCGGTTCTGTGTAAAGTGTGAGGTCTTGAGGACAAGTATGCACTGGGGCGGACTTGTTCGGTTTTAGTCAGAAAGATATCAGACTAGTCCGTGGTGATATTGGACTTGTCCGTTTTTGTACAGTTGTGAAGTGCTCAGGACTTTTCCGCACTAGGTTGGACTAGTCCGATCTTAGTCATAGAGATATGAGGCTAGTCTGGTGAATATCGGACAAGTTCAGACTTGTGAAATTTTGTGCAGTGAGGGTGATTTCTTTTGCTTGAGCTCTTGGGATCTGATTCTCCAACTGAAAGTGCATCTAGAAATCCCTTCTGGGTTTTGGATGATTTATGACAAGCAAACAAGATCCTAACCACTTTGTTGAGATGAGCACAGGTTCTAATGAGAAAATGAGCAAAGTGCCAAAAAGAAAGGAGAAGGAGAAACAATGCGGAAAAGAGCTCATGAAACAACTATAGTAGACCATTGTGTATCGAGTGTGTTAAGGAAACACACCCCAAGAGCTCTAGCACAAATAATCACACACATTGCACAAGTTTATACAGGACCGGACTAGTCCGACTGACACCGGGCTAGTCCGATATCTTTCTGCACAAGATCAGACTAGTTTGATATCAGCACGGACTAGTCCAATATCTCTCTGACTAGAATCGGACTTGTACTCCCCAGTGCGGACTAGTCCTCCAAACACTTCACAAGCTGGACAAAATCGGACATGTCCGATATTAGCACGGACTAGTCCAAAAAACCATCCGACCTAAATCGGACAAGTCTTCCAAGTCTGGACTTGTCCCCAATTCACTTAGGGTTTCACTTTTCCAGACAAGTCAGATATCCATCTGACTACTCCAAAGATTTCCAGAACAAAAATCGGACAAGTCCGATATTTTAGGACACCTAGGGTTTGCTACACACAGCGCACCGGACTAGTCCGGTGTCCACCACGGACTAGTCCGATATTCCAAAACTCTAACAGTTACTTTTGGGAACCCCATATAAATAGGTGTACACGACCCATCTTTCATAACTCTTGACCCCCTGCGCCGTCACACCTCCCAAGAGCCTCAAAAACACATCTCTCCACGAAATCAAATGCAACAAAGATCAATCCTTTGAGGATACTGTGGGGACCAGAGTCCACACCTCCGAGGATCTCATTGGGTGGTGCCGTGCGATGCGGCACCTAACAACACACACGAAAAGAATACCAAAATATACAGAGTTTTCATTTCATAAATATATTCAGAGTTTACAAAATAGTGCACATTAGAAGTACACACGCAGCGGAACTACATACTCATATTCTCACCCATCTAAGCATGAGAGAAGATATCCATGCCCTAGGACGCTTCTCACTAGCAACATGACGAACATACAGCAGCGGCGTGGTTTACATGAGATTCTTCTCGACACCTCGAGGTCTCATGTACAACCTGAACAACATAAATAAACTAATACCTGCAAAAATCGTTAAAGCGCAAACGTGAGCATAAGGCTCAACAAGACTAACCCGTCTCACTAGACATATGCAAGGGAAAGTCTAAACATAGGTAGGGAATAGCATAAGTAGACTCGCCTATAAGTGGATCCTTAGAGTCAAGTTTTAAGTAGCAAGTGACGTTCCTTAGGCACGGCACATCATAGACTCCACAATCAAAGAATAAACGCTTCGCCGATGATATGACATGCCCAAAGCACAAATGCTATTCAGGTTAAGTGTTTGGAAATTGTAAACTGTAATTATGCTATCTCTAAGCCATACATGGTTGCAAAACAGTATTGTAATCATTGCAGCAAATTTATAATATGATAACTACTGTGGATTACTACGTCACGGCGCACCGAACAAGTGGTACTCTATTATCGCGAGGGACGGTGATTGGAATCAGGGCACATCCGGACTGCACGACACATACGCACTTTCGGAAGCGCCAGCGAGTACTTACATCAGTACCTACCTAACACTTCAGTACTATTCGTATATGGCCACCTTTCACAAGAGGCCCCAATATGGAAACAAGCCTCCATCCCGAGCAAAATGGCCTTCTACACGGACACATCGAAGTTGCCCGCTAGAAGAGACTCCACATTTTGCCTTCTCAACTCCATTCAAGGATGGCAAACAAGCTTCGACACCAGAGTCATCAAGTTACATCAGTTTATTGGACCACATTAATCCATTATGCAACCGGCACAATTCAAACTTGTCCAATGGGACCGCACACGAAACGGGCCTTAATCGACACGGGCAGGGCTACCCAACCGAGACTACATCTCGTTGCTTCCTATCCAACCCCTGCCCGGTCTCAAATTCAGGTTCATATATAAAGTGATTGCTATGTTTTACCCATGTGAAAGGTCCTACATTACTCACGAGTAGATTCCAACTACTCGACTTCTACCGGATTCCCTATACATTAGCATGGCAATCACTACAGGTCAACTATCAACTGTTCCAACGAACCCTTGGGATTTGTGGTCATGGAAGAGGAGTATCAATCACCCTATACGTAATGCACATATCAAACTTAAGACGTAAGGTGATAAAGACTGCAAAACTCTGTAAAGCTTTTAAATGCAAACCGGGGCTTGCCTTAGTTTGCGCTAAGTCAATGTCAGTCGTTAAGTCTTGTGCTTTCCTCCAAAGAGTCTGCCACAGAACTTCAAGTGGAAACACAATGGCCTTCTCCTCCAAGCGAAGTTTCTTGTCGATCACCTATCAGCACGTTCCTATCGACATGATATGCATATAAGTAATTAAGTAATTAAGTAATTTAATAATAGACTCCACGGGGTTGTGTAAACTTTAAGAATGAGGAGTTTTACTAGGAAGGACAGATATGCCTCTGTTGTGTGGGTAACCAGAGGATGAGTCAAGGTAGACATAGTAGTGTCGGTATGAACTCAAAGGTACAACATAAAGCTACATTGAAACTTAGCATACCACACTTCAAGCTATGCCATGCGAGATTGATAATTCTGGATGGTGAAGAAGTGTTGGGTAGAGATGTGTATGGACGACCCAAAAATCAAGGTGGGACATCGAAAGCTTGAGTATGAGTGGAGTGTACGAGACGAAGGTCGCGATTTAGCAGTCGACTAATGAACTTGACTTAACTCATAAAGGAGTAAACCTAGTTAAGTGAGCAGTGCTGTCGTAGGGTCTCGACTTAGGATGAACCATGATGGAACCTAACGACACTTGGGACTGAATTGAGATCAACATGGCTTGGACTTAAGAAGTCATTACAAGCACTGTTAACCTAGCATGAGTACCAAGACAACGTTCAAATCGCTTTTAGGTAAACCAGTTGCTACGACTAACGGCGCAAGCATCATTCAGGTGCTTACACGACAACACTAATGTAGTGTATACCGCAAGCTTGTCCAGATGAGCTCGGTAAGCTCTTGAGACTTAAACATGATGCGATACCTTGCTGTGAAGGCATGCTTTGCCATCTCGAGAAGATAGTCTTAGCGACGTCCACATCAACCCGGACTCGTCAATGGGGTGAGCGGAATCCCGAACACCACCTTGTGAGTCTTAAGGCTAGTGATGTCGACTCAGTTGTTGATAAGCGACTCGATGAACCTGCCGTCGATGAAGTGGTACACCAAGTTAACCAATCCTGTGATCGGTTAGGGAACATCCTTGACACAACCAAGGAACTCTTATCCAAGGCTCCCCCTAGTCTAGTTCACCTTGTTGGTCGCAACGTTCTTGCATAACTCTACCCCAGGTCATCGGTGATCACCGACACACCTGCTTTGATCTAGAAGGCATGTCATTGAGCACCTTGGGTACACCCAGGCCTCGACGAGTCTCGCCTCAACTAAACCCTAATTTTGCTAAACGACCGTCGACCTTTTTGTCGGTATTTCGTCGAACAGGTGGTGAGCGTGACAATGAATGGAGGGCAGAGCCAAAGAAGATGGCTGATTCACGGAGCAGATGCAGCCATGGCAAACGAGACAACTAGAGAATGGTCCGGGCGCGATAGAGACTATTGACAACGGGCTGTCAGCCACAGACGACCATGGCACGAACAGAGGCGTGATCACCGCAGACAGTATGGGCGAGGTACGGAACAGAGGAAGTCGGCAAGGGTCCGTGCGTAGCACGATGCTCCAACGGCAGTGGCTAGGTACTTTAGGCGGGGAAATGAAGTGGCGAAGGATCTGGCGACTGAATGGGGCTTGGGCGCGCGTGACAAGAACGACGACAACGTTGTGCTCGCCTGAGCAAAGGAGCACCACCACGAGCTGGAGCTGGAAAGCAAAGGCTATCGCCGGCGACAACTCGCCCGGAGCAGAGGAGGCAGAGGGAGAAGCGGGGAGGCGAAGTTAAGCACCTGGAACGACAGGCGGCCGCCGAGCTCACTGGGAAGGTGGAGCCACGGCCGGTGCGGTTGGCGGCCCAAGACAGAACAAGCAGGCAGAGGAGCAGCACGGGTGTTCTGCACCGGGAGCGCACAGCGCGTGACGCGCGGCCAGGCAGACGAGCGAGCTGGCGGGGGCGGGCGCGGTCGCCGTGGGGAGCAGCGTCGGGCAGTCGGGTCGCTGCAGGGAGGAGGCGGAGGCGAGCGGTGTTGTGGCCAGATGGGGTCGGGCGTGCTAGGAGGAGAAAGGACGTTTCTCCTTTGCTAGAAAGAAAACAGAGGAGTGAGAGGATAAGACTGCCACATGGGTCCCACAATTTCTTTCTCCTTATCCTCATTCAGACTTTCAAATGTATTACTAAATTATTTCAAAATGGTATGTTGGTTATTTGACAATTAAATAACCCAAAGATAATTTACAATCTTTCATTTGATTGATTTAAATTGGAGTTTTTTATTTCAATTGATAAAGTATGATTTCTTCATATAGCTTGATAAAATATAAAATGGGTAAATAATGTTCATTAGAAAGACTGCAAATTGAATTTTGAAATTGGTAGTTGAAACTGATATTTTAATTAAAGTGGGAATTTACATTCCCCCCACCCCCCCTTAAAAGAATCTCATCCTGAGATTAAGAAAAGGAAGGATAAAAGAAAAGTATATAATGAACATATGCCGCTAACAAGTATGGATAGTTCGAATTAAGGTATTTCTCGCTTTCCCACGTTGCTTCTTCAACAGAGTGGTTGCTCCACAAGACCTTGTAAAAGTGCAAGGTGCGGCTTCTTGTGGTGCGAGTCTTCTCATCCATAATCCGGGTTGGATGTTCAGAATATGTGAGATCTGGTTGGAGAGCTTCCAAATCATCCATATGGACATCCGTGGGAGCCTTGAGGCACTTCCGCAATTGAGAAATGTGAAACACATTGTGGACCTCTGAAAGCGACGCCGGTAACTCCAACCGATAGGCCACAGGTCCGCATTGTTCAATGTTTGCGAATGGCCCAATGAAATGTGGAGCTAACTTTCCTTTTACTTTGAATCGCTGAACACCTTTCATCAGAGATACACGGAGATATACGTGATCCCCAACCTCGAATTTAAGAGGTCATCGTCGTTTGTCCGCATGTCTTTTCTGACGAGACTGAGCAGCTTTGAGGTTGGTTTGAATAATGTGTACTCGTTCTTCAGCTTCATTTACTAAGTCGATGCCATAGACCACTCATTCACCAGACTCATACCAGTTCAAAGGTGTGCGGCACTTTTGGCCATAAAGAGATTCATATGGCGCCATCTGGATGCTAGCCTGATAACCATCGTTGTATGAAAACTCTGCCAATGGTAGATGGTCATCCCAGTTCTTCCCATGGTGGATAGCACAGGAGCGAAGAATATCTTCTACCACTTGGTTCACTCGTTCAGTTTGACCATCAGTCTGAGGATGGTATGCCGAGCTCCGAATCAACTTGGTACCCAATGCTGCGTGGAGATGCTCCCAAAATCGAGCAACGAATACAGCTCCACGATCTGAGATGATAGTGCGAGGTACACCATGTAGGCACAATATTCTGGAGATATACCGTTCTGCATACTGCTTAGCGTCATGCCTCGTATGAACAGGAATGAAATGTGCTGATTTGGTGAGTCTATCAATGATCACCCATATTGAATCATGCTTGCGGGCAGTGAGAGGCAATCCAACAATGAAATCCATGCTGATATCCTCCCATTTCTAGGCCAGTATGCTTAAGGGTTGAAGCTGTCCGGCTGCCTTCAAATGGTCGGCTTTCACTCGCCGACACGTATCACACTCGGATACGTACTTCGCTATCTCTCTTTTCATCCGAGACCACCAGAATTTCTTTTTCAAGTCCTGGTACATTTTGTTACTTACCAGATGAATAGAATACTTGGACAAATGAGCTTCATCCAATATCTTCTTCCGAAGCTCCATATTGTGGGGCACCACTATGCGTTCATCGAACCAAATAGTACTATGATCATCACATCGAAAGCATTTCATCTCGCCATTCTTCATTCTTCTTAGAATGTGTGACATGCCTTTGTCCTTCTTCTGAGCCTATACAATTTCTTCCCTCATGGTGGGAATGAGAGCAAGATTATAGAGTGCTCCATATGGAATCAAGTATAAACTCAGCTCTTCCTCTTTCATCAAAGTGATGGAAAGATTATTTACATGAGACTTGCGGCTCAGCGCATCTGCAACTACATTTGCTTTGCCTGGATGGTAGTGGATCTCAGTCTCATAGTACTTGATCAACTCCAACCATCTTCGTTGTCGCATATTCAAATCTTTCTGGGTGAAGATGTAATTCAAACTCTTGTGATCGGTGTAGAGATGTACTAGGTTGCTAGTAGATAGTGTCTCCACATCTTCAATGCAAGCACCACAACAGCGAGCTCAAGATCATGAGTCGGATAATGCTGCTCATGGTTTCGAAGCTGTCGTGATCCATAAGCGATCACCCTTCTGTCTTGCATCAATACACAACCCAAACAAATCCCAGATGCATCACAATAAACAATAAATGGTTTGGTTGTGTCCGGTTGAGCTAATATCGGTGCTGTTGTGAGGTGTTTCACCAATGCTTGAAAAGCTCCCTCACATTCTCCAGTCCACACATATTTTGTTCCCTTCTTCGGCAGCTCTGTCATTGGTTTGGCTATCTTCGAGAAGCCCGGAATGAACCTCCGATAATAACCTGCCAAACCTAGGAAGCTACGAACTTCATCTACGAACTTTGGAGATTTCCACTTAAGCACTTGTTCAATTTTGCCTTGATCAACTGCAATTCCCTCAGCTGAGATGATGTGCCCTAGAAATGGCACTTGGCTAATCCAAAACTCGCATTTGCTGAACTTTGCATATAGCTTGTGGTCTCGCAATCGTCGAAGCACGATGTGCAAGTGTTGAGCATGTTCTTCCTTCGATTTAGAAAACACAAGGATGTCGTCGATGAAGAACACGACAAACTTGTCTAACTCCGGCATGAACACCGAATTCATGAGATACATGAAGTGAGCCGGTGCGTTGGTCAATCCGAAGGACATGACGAGATACTCATACAACCCATACCTCGTCGAGAATGCTGTCTTGTGTATATCTTCTGGTCAAATCTTAATCTGATGATACCCAAAACGAAGGTCCATCTTCGAGAATACCTTAGCACCCACTAATTGGTCAAATAAGATATCAATGCGTGGTAGTAGATACTTGTTCTTTATGGTGACAACATTGAGTGGATGATAGTCCACACACAACCTCAAGGTCTCATCCTTCTTCTTGACGAATAGAGCGGAAAACCCCCAAGGTGATGAGCTGGGACGTACGAAACCCTTGTCTATAAGTTCATTCAGTTGCTCCTTGAGTTCTGCAAGCTCCTTCGGTGCCATCTTATACGGCTTCCTTGAGATTGGTACGGTTCCAGGCATAAGTTCAATTTTGAACTCGACATCCCTCTCCGGTGGCATGCCCAGAAGGTCATTAGGAAATACGTCCGGGTATTCACACACCACTTGAATATCTTCAATCTTCATGGCTTCAGTATTATGTACCGCTGCAGGTAATGGTGTGATATTTTCCAAAACCAATGTACACTGACCATGATCCCTGGAATTCAATTGCACAGTACGAGAGGCAATATCAAAGAAAGCTCCATGATGTGTCAACCATGACATTCCTAAAATGAGGTCAATCCTTTGACCTTCCAAAATGATAAGGGTTACAGGATAGATACTTCCACCCATGCACAGAGGTGCTCGAGTAACGACCTCATTGGCTGAAATCTTGCCTCCTGGTGAACTGATATGGAAATAATGTGAGATAGTCACGGTCGGCACTTGATGTTTTAGCACAAAAGACTTCCTCACAAAATTATGAGTAGCTCCAGAATCAAATAGCACAACCACTGGTTGTCCATGTAAAGTGAACATGCCTGCTAGCACATGTTCTCCTTCTGGAATATCCTCAATTGCAGTATAATTAACACTGCCAAACTTTAATAACGATTTCTTCTTAAGTTCATGGTGCTGACCTGAACCTTTGGAAGAGGACAAATGAATGCGGTCACGCTCAGTCTTACGACAATTCTGTGCTAACTGCACCCTTTGCTTCCCACTGAATTGGGGTGAACTGAAACCCTGAACACCTTGCAGAGGTGGAGCCGCAAGAGCAGGGTCACAATGCTGTAATGAAGAGCTAGGATACTCTTGCACAGTTGGCTGAGGTGAAGGAGAAGTCTCCACTAGATAAGAGTAATATTGACTCTATGGTCGTTGCTCATTCAGCCAAAACTCTTGACCGGACACTAAGTAGTACACCACCCGATCCTCCTAAGGAACATCACCAATAACTACTTGTGAGGTGCTCCTCTTTCTCTTCTCCGCCTTATAGCGAGGAGTTGCATCTTCTTGAACAATAGCAGCATCGACCAATTCATTATAATTACCGTTATTGAATAATGCTAGTCGAGATCGAAGCTTATTGTTTAATCCTCGCAAGAAACATCCACACTTCAATGCCTCCGTATTCACATACTCAGGCGTATACTGAGCCAAATGATTGAATTCCTTGGAGTATTGATAAGCACTCATCGCTCCTTGCTTTAACTCCACAAATTTCTCCAACTTCGTTTTAATCATCCCTGTAGAAATGTGGCGTGCACGGAAGGCATCACAGAACTCTGACCAAGTCACACGATGACCATCTGGGAGCGTGGAAAGATATTCAGACCACCAAGCTCCCGCAGATCCGTGAAGTTGTTGAGCAGAAAATAAAGTCTTCTGATATTCATCGCACTGGAGTAACTCAAACTTGGCTTCAATTACATGGAGCCAATGACCCGACTCCAGTGGTTCAATTGCTTCCGTGAACACTGGTGGTTGTGTTGCTAATAAATCAAGATATGTGACTTGAGGTCGATCAAATGATCGAGCTTCGGTTGGTACACTCCGCTGTACCAACGTATGTAGAGACTCAGCCATCTTCGATAAGAATTCCTCTAATCCGTTTGATGATGGCACTTGTGGTGGAATTGAGTCATTTTCACCACGAACGGAAGCACCCAATTCACCCTCAGATTGAGTGGGATCCATGCTGCAAGAGTGAGCAATACGGTTAAATCCAAAGTCTCAATGTCCACTGGAATAATACTAAAGACCGTAATATGCTCCACTTAGCAATGCAATAAGCATGGTATAAATACGGATTAGAACTTCAAAACCAGACTCAAATAAAAGATAATACCCAGTGAACACTTCACTTGGGGCTTCACACCTTATGTTATCTAACATGTCGAGCAATCACCTCTGGTCATGATGAATAACACAAAGTATAAAACTAAAACGACTTGAGTTGATAACGTCGCACACTGGTTCAGATGACTAATCCGTAAAAATTAAATATTTCTCAAAGCTTTCCAGAATGTATTCATATGCCTTCATATCATTTCTGGAACAAAAGTTATGGAATTTTGATTACAGGTCACAAGCTGGTTCAAAACTGGAGTATGAACTTCAGTTCTGTTTCAACCGACCTTCCTGTATAAACTTCAAATTTTTATACAGGAAAGGTCGGAACCAGAAGTTCAGTTGAATACAAAAGTTGTTGTACACTTTATAAGCTTTCTAGAATGTATTTATTTACTGCTATACCATCCATAGGTTGCAAGTTATGCTATTTCAAATTTGACAGATTTTTCTGGCACTTTCAGCATACTTGCATAGAGAGTGGCAGTATTTATCCAAAGATTCCAGGATGTTCGTTCTCAAATCTGGAAATATTCTTATTTACAAAGTTATAGACGATGTAATAATCTTTCCAGAAAGTACTTATCTGTCTTCATATCAGTTCTGGTTTGAAAGATATGAGTTTTTAAAGTTTGCAAAAATTTCAGCATTCAGAATTTGAATTCAGTTCAGATTGACCATTCTGCATTCAAACTTGATTTAGGATAGGTAAATGACCGATTCAGGTCTGGAGCCAAGTACAAAAATTGTATCTGACTCTCTAATATTTCCCACGGTTACTCGCGCAACACCATTGGGTCAAGGATCTGGAAGTTATGAGTCATATTGAGACAACTACAGCTTATTGTCCAGTTTCGGTGTGCCTGGACAGTTTCTGCGATTATCCAAATTTCACCCACTTAGAAAAGGATTTTGGTCTTGAGCTGAATAGATAACTTGTAGAGTACTTTCAAATCTTTCTAAACATTATTTACTTGCCCTCATAGCACTTCCGGTTGAGAAGATATGGGATTTTGCAGGTTGAATGCTTTTCTGAAAAGTTGGACAGCACCTCCTTTGTTTAAAGCTGATTTTGTCCACAATTTTCAGATATACAAACATCAACATTTGCAAAATAATACATAGAAAACTTGTTGCATACATTCTCAAGATTCCATAAAGGTAAAACCCGAAGCCAATCGATGATCCTACTCAAAGCTAGGGTCTAAACAACAACTAAATCCAAATCTGCCAGATTCGGAAATGTCACGACACCTTAAACGATACTTCGATTTAGACCATGTTATTGCGAGTTTTAGACTTTGTATTGAATAGGAAGTTGATAGAGGACTATTTAATATTTCCATACATATATAAACATGGATAGGTTGATTTCATAAATTAGGAGATAAGGCTGTTCAAATTTCAGAAATTTTCTGGCTGTTTCAGATAGCATTGTACACAGCTACTAACTTCAACTCCAGTTTTCTAATTAGTTATAAACTGAATTTGAGCTATCACTGAATAACAAAGTTGTAGAATAGCTCTTCTACTTTCCAGAAATGTATCATAATGGAATAGAAGAGCTTTCTACAAGGAAATATGGCAAAAATTCATATGCTGGTCCATGTAGTTTCAGAACAGCAGCTGCTGTGATAACGGTGCATTTTCATCACTATAAAAGCGTCTTTTGGCATGGAGGTCAATAGAAAACTTATAGAAGACTTCAAAAGCTTTCCAAAAAGTATTCACTTGCCTCCCTAGACCTCCAGGTTGAAGAGATACGGATTTTTGAAGTGGAACAATTGGTTCAGGTTTCAGAATTTAGTTTGATAGATCATGGTTGTTTAAAGCTAATTTGACCACTGATTTTCAGATGGATAACCTCAAAATTTGACAGCATGTCCCATTACAAAATTGTTGTACAAGTCGAAAGGTTTCCGGAAATGTATTACACGAAGGTATTCGATGATTCTACAAAGAGTTATAGTTGAAATGCCGAGGCTAGTTCATTATATCAAAGAGGTGAAGAAATGCTGGTTTCTAATGATTTGGACGAGTTTCTCAGTGTTGTTCTGTCCAACTCGTCCATAGAGAAGTCATCGAGGACCTGAAGATCTCCCCCATCCCTATAGCATACTACGATGTCCTATGAAGTTTAACTAGAAGCACATCTTGACATAATCGAGCTAGATTCCGTCAAGAGTACACAAAAACCTTAATCTTCATCCTTCTTTGCATTGCACAATCCATGTCAAAACTTTGACCCAAAAATTACCAGCAACGTAGTTGGATCTTACAAGATGATGATGAAGCCATTCTTTCGTGGAGGATGGTCAAAGTATCAAATGTGATACTGACGGTACTACGTTCCTTACCAAAGAAAAATCTAACCCGGTATATCCGGATACGTCTATAGGTGGTCCTAATATCGATCACTCACAAGCATTTGCTACACGGGTCGCTACCGGAGTTAGTGTACCTGCAGAAGACAAACAATCCCCTTTCACACCTTCACACCTCAAGGGCGGCACAGGGAAACACGACAGGCAGTCACAATAAGATATAATCAAAAGTAAATGCATACAACTCTAGTGTGAGTCGCCCTCGAGCGAAATCATTCTCGAGGTAAATGGCTGTACTACGTCTATACAGCAAAGACTCCCGCACGAACCGGCTTATACACGCTCGGGCATACATGTTTCGCATGATCCCATAGAACATGAATAGTTCTAGAGATGCATAATATCGGGTTATATGTTCTCAGAAACATGGGAAAGTTTCAGAGACTCATATTGACTTTCCGTGCAAAGCCACGAATATATCACATACCACATCTCGTATGCAGAGCTTACCGAGATTGATCCGCTCTCGGTGGCGTACCTTACCTCTTACCTTGAAGGCGGAGCGTCGTTACAAAATAATATAACAAGTAAGTTATTTCACCACCTTAACTTATACTAGTAATAGTCCTTAATGGGCACATAGCTAATCCTCACTCGACTACTTCGGAGTTTTTGAAAATAGGCTCTTTTTGAGCGTGCTATTCCCAATGAAGCTCTGATACCATGTCTGTGGGGACCAGAGTCCACACCTCCGAGGATGTCATTGGGTGGTGCCGTGCGATGCGGCACCTAACAACACACACGAAAAGAATACCAAAATATACGAAGTTTTCATTTCATAAATATATTCAGAGTTTAAACAACAGTGTACATCAGAAGTACAAACACAGCGGAGCTACATACTCATATTCTCACCTATCTAAGCATGAGAGCGGATGTCCATGCCCTAGGACGCTTCTCACTAGCAACATGACGAACATACAGCAGCGGCGTGGTTTACATGAGATTCTTCTCGACACCTCGCGGTCTCATGTACATCCTGAACAACAGAAATAAACTAATACCAGCAAAAATAGTTAAAGCGCAAACGTGAGCATAAGGCTCAGCAAGACTGACCCGTCTCACTAGACATATGCAAGGGAAAGTATAAACATAGGTAGGGAATAGCATAAGTAGACTCGCCTATAAGTGTATCCTTAGAGTCAAGTTTTAAGTAGCAACTGACGTTCCTTGGGCACGGCACATCATAGACTCCACAATCAAATAAGAAACGCTTCACCGATGATATGACATGCCCAAAGCACAAATGCTATTCAGGTTAAGTGTTTGGAAATTGTAAACTGTAATTATGCTATCTCTAAGCCATACATGGTTGCAAAATAGTATTGTAATCATTGCAACAAATTTATAATATGATAACTACTATGGATTACTACATCATGGCACACCGAACAAGTGGTACTCTATTACCGTGAGGGATGGTGATTGCAATCAGGACACACCCGGACTGCACGACACATACGCACTTTTGGAAGTGCCAGCGAGTACTTACATCAGTACCTACCTAACACTTCAGTACTAGTCGTATATGGACACCTTTCACAAGAGGCCCCAATATCGAAACAGGCCTCCATCCTGAGCAAAATGGCCTTCTACACGGACACGTCGAAGTTGCCCGCTAGAAGAGACTCCACATTTTGCCTTCTCAACTCCATTCAAGGATGGCAAACAAGCTTCGACACCACGGTCATCAAGTTACATCAGTTTATTGGACCCCATTAATCCATTATGCAACTGGTACAATTCAAACTTGTCCAATGGGACCACACACAAAACGGGCCTTAATCGACACGGGCAGGGCTACCCAACTGAGACTACATCTCGTTGCTTCCTATCCAACCCCTGCCCGGTCCCAATTCAGGTTCATATCTAATGTGTTTGCTATGTTTTACCCATGTGAAAGGTCCTACATTACGACTTCTATCGGATTCCCTATACATTAGCATGGCAATCACTACAGGTCAACTATCAACCGTTCCAATGAACCCTTGAGATTTGTGTTCATGCAAGAGGAGTATCAATCACCCTATACGTAATGCACATATCAAACTTAAGACGTAAGGTGATAAAGACTGCAAAACTCTGGAAAGCTTTTAAATGCAAACTGGGGCTTGCCTTAGTATGTGCTATGTCAATGTCAGTCGTTAAGTCTTGTGCTTTCCTCCAAAGAGTCTGCCATGGAACTTCAAGTGGAAACACCTTGGCCTTCTCCTCCAAGAGAAGTTTCTTGTCGATCACCTATCAGCACGTTCCTATCGACATGATATGCATATAAGTAATGAAGTAATTAAGTAATTTAATAATAGACTCCACGGGGTTGTGTAAACTTTAAGAACGAGGAGTTTGACTAGGAAGGACAGATATGCCTCTGTTGTGTGGGTAACCAGAGGATGAGTCAAGGTAGACATAGTAGTGTCGGTATGAACTGAAAGGTACAACATAAAGCTACATTGCAACTTAGCATACCACACTTCAAGCAATGCCATGCGAGATTGACAATTCTGAATGGTGAAGAAGTTTTGGGCGGAGAAGTGTAAGGAAGACCGAAAAATCAAGGTGGGACATCGAAAGCTTCAATATGAGTGGAGTGTACGAGACGAAGGTCGCGATTTAGCAGTCGACCAATGAACTTGACTTAACTCATAAAGGAGTCAACCTAGTTAAGTGAGCAGTGCTGTCGTAGGGTCCCGACTTAGGATGAACCATGATGGAACCTAACGACACTTGGGACTGAATTGAGATCAACATGGCTTGGACTTAAGAAGTCATTACAATCACTATTAACCTAGCATGAGTACCAAGACAACGTTCAAACCGCTTTTAGGTAAACCAGTTGCTACGGCTAACATCGCAAGCATGGTTCAAGTGCTTACACGACGACACTAATGTAGTGTCTCCTGCAAGCTTGTCCAGGTGAGCTCGGTAAGCTCTTGGGACTTAAACATGATGCGAGACCTTGCCGTGAAGGCATGCCTTGCCATCTCGAGAAGATCGTTTTAGCGACGTCCACATCAACCCGGACTCGTCAATGGGTTGAGCGGAATCTCGAACACCACCTTGTGAGTCTTAAGGCTAGTGATGTCGATTCGGTTGTTGATAAGCGACTCGACGAACCTGCCGTCAATGAAGTGGTACACCAAGTTAACCAATCCTGTGATCGGTTAGGGAACATCCTTGACACAACCAAGGAACTCTTATCCAAGGTTCCCATTGGTCTAGTTCTCCTTGTTGGTTGCAACGTTCTTGCTTACCTCTACCCCAGGTCATCGGTGATCACCGATACACCTGCTTTGACCTAGAAGGCATTTGATCGAGCACCTTGGCTATACTCAGGACTCGACGAGTCTCGCCTCGACTAAGCCCTAATTTGGCTAAACGACCGTCGACCGTTGTGTCGGTATTTTGTCGAACAGGTGATGCGCGACAATGAATAGAGGGCAGAGCCAAAGAAGATGGCTGATTCACGGAGCAGGTGCAACCATGACAAATGAGAAAACTAAAGAAGGGTCTAGGCACAGTAGAGACTGTTGACAATGGGCTGTCGGCCACAGACGACCATGGCACGAACAGAGGCGCGATCATCGCGGACAGTACGGGCAAGGTACGGAAGAGAGGCAGTCAGCAAGGGTGCGCGCGCAGCACGATGCTCCAATGGCAGTGGCTAGGTACTTCAGGCATGGAAATGAAGCGGCGGAGGATCTGTCGACCGAATGGGGCTTGGGCGCGCGTGACAGAAACGGTGGCAATGTTGTGCTCGCCTGGGCGAAGGAGCACCACCACAGGTAGGAGCTAGAAAGCAAAGGCTATCGCCGGCGACAACTCACCCGGAGCAGAGGAGGCAGAGGGAGAAGCGGGGAGGCGAAGTTATGCACCTGGAACAACAGGCGGCCGGCAAGCTCGCCGGGAAGGTGGAGCCACGGCCAGTGCGGTTGGCGGCCCGAGACAGAACAACGGGCAGAGGAGTGGCACAGGTGTTCTGCGCCGTGAGCGCGCAGCGCGTGACGTGCAGCCTAGCGGACAAGCGAGCTGGCAGGGGCGGGCGCAGTCGCCGTGGGGAGCAGCGTCGGGCAGTCGGGTCACCGCAGGGAGGAGACGGAGGCGAGCGGTGCTGTGGCCGGACGGGGTCGGACGCGCTAGGAGGAGAAAGGACATTTCCCCTTTGCTGGAAAGAAAATAGGGGAGTGGAGGACAAGACTGCCACGTGGGTCCCACAATTTCTTTCTCCTTATCCTCATTTAGACTTTCAAATGTATTACTAAATTAGTTCAAAATGGTATGCTGGTTATTTGACAATTAAATAACCCAAAGATAATTTACAATCTTTTATTTGATTGATTTATATTGGAATTTTTGATTTCAATTGATAAAGTATGATTTCTTCATATAGCTTGATAAAATATAAAATGGGTAAATAATGTTCATTAGAAAGACTGCAATTTTAATTTTTAAATTGGTAGCTAAAACTGATATTTGCATTAAAGTGGGATTTTACAGATACACTTTGGATCATTGGAGAGACACGGTTCATCACTCAATGAGCTCTTGGTTTTGTTTCCCTAACACACTCCTGTGGTTTTCATTGTGATCTTTTGAGTGTGTTCTTGGTGGTGTTCTTGTGGTAATCTTTGGAAGCCCTCATCTTGTGAGAAGGCCCCTTGAATTTGTTATTTCCCCTTTGTGATTAGTGAAGAGGATTGACCTCCGTGGCGATCCGACGAGGGTAGGGTTGGAGAAGACCCGGTTCTTTTGTGGACTCCTCAACGTGGACGTAGGTTGCCTCTATGGGAACCGAACCACAGGATAAAATCATTGTGTTCTTTCTTTGCGCCCATTATTCTTACATATATATATATATATATATATATATAGGGTTTCGATCAATCGTGCTACTTTACATTGAAACATTGAGTTTAAGATTAAATTGTGATACACCCTAGTTCATAGTTGTGTAACACTTAAATTACAAGTATAATTCCTATGCTTACATCCTAGGATCAAGTTAATCAATCAAATTTGATTAACCTAGTCGATAAACATCGTACTAGTCCGCACTTGACCGGACTAGTCCGATATCTTGAGATTTGATATGGTTGTTAAGTGTTGCAGGTTTCGACAAAGTTCAAAAAGGCCTATTCACCCCCCCCTCTAGTTTGTGGCACATAGTATGCACAAAAATAGATATCCCTGATGATGAGGAGGAGCTCACACCTAGCCAAGAGCAAGAGATCCATCAAAATGCACAAGTTGCTATAGTCATTACTTCATCACTCAGTCGGGATGAGTTTACAAAGGTAGATGGACTCGAGATCACAAAGGAGATTTGGCATACATTGCAAACGACACATGAAGGCGATCGTCATGTGCGAGAAGCGAAGATCGAGATGATTGAAGGCGAGCTGGGAAGGTTTGCAATCGAAGAAGATGAGTCACCACAAGACATGTACGACCGATTAAAGACCCTCATCAACAAGGTGCAAGCATATGGAAGCAAGAAATGGAAGGACCACGAGGTAGTGAAGCTCATCCTTAGAGCCTTCATGCCTCGCAATGTTACCTTGTGCTCAATGATACGAGAAAGCCCCGGATACAAGAAGATGACCCCGGATGAGCTACTTGGGAAAATCATCAACTTTGAGATGATGGAAAAACAAGCTAAACATGTTAAGGAGATTGCCGATCTCACCTCGGCAAAGAAGAAAGGGGTCGCTCTAAAGTCTACCCTCAAGCCCTTATATAAAAAAGCGCGAGAAGCTCAATTAGAAGAAGACAGTGACGATGAGAGCAGTGACTTGGATGAAGATGACATGATACTATTCATGAAGAAATTCAAGAGAATGATGAAGAAGAGACAAGGGGCTAAATCGAGTGAAGGGAAGTACAAGGAAAAGTCAAAACCAAAGTTGAGGCGGGCATGCTATAATTGTGGTGAGTATAGCAACTTGATAGTTGACTGCCCGTATGAGGAGAATAAGAAGAAGACCAAAGAAGCAAAGCCTCAACCCAAGAAGTTTTTCAAGAAGAAGAATCAAGCTGAACAAGCACATCTTGGGAAAGAATGGGACTCAAATGATGAGTCCTCATCCGAAAAAGAAGAGGAGATGGCTAGAATAGCCATCGAAAATACATCCATGAAGTCCACTCCCTTCCCCACTCTTAGTGCACGAAAGGGGAATGGCACTTGCCTCATGGCAAAGGAAGGTAAACGCAAGGTAACTACAAAATCCTCTTCCGTGCATTCCTATTCTAGTGACAGTGAAATTAATAGTGATAATGAAGATATGCTCATTGGATTAGATAAGAAAACAGCCACAAAAATGAAATTTTTACTTGATCAACTTGTTGAAAAGGAGAAGTTGATACATCGTCAAGAAGACATGATTATCTTGCAAAAGGAGGAATATGTCAAACTTGACAAGCTTCTAGAACTTAAAGAGGAGTGAAGCAAGTCACTAGAGCTTGAGTTAACTTCAAGCGAGAAAGCTTGCTTGGAGTTAAGCGACTCAAATGCTACAATCAAGGACGAACTTGCTAACCTAACCAAGGTTAACAAGATCCTTGAAGTGCAAGTTGAGTCACTCAAGCAAGGTGACCCTTCATTCTCTTCAAGCTCACCTTCTCAACCCCTTAAAATTGAAACTGCTTCTACTTGTACATGTGGTAAAGTTGACCCCAGCTTGGAAGACAAGTCAACCTCTACCAAGGACAAGCATCCTTCACAAAATGGCATATTCGACAAGGAGAAGATCAAATATGCACGTAGTGCATACTTGGTCACAATACCTCCAAATGTCAAATATGGCATTGGTTACTCTTATGGTGAAAAGCAACATGCTAGAAGCCATAAGAACAACAAGGAGAGCATTACCTTTTGTAAAGGGAAGACCCTTTCAAACTGGAAAACTCAAAGTTAACACACCCAACACGCATGATCACCGGACTAGTCCGGTCGGGATCTTGACAAGTCCGGTACTACGGAGAAGTCCGATCTCCCAGACAGTTCTGTTTATAAACAACAGCAGTTGCTATTTAAAACTTTTGATGCAACTTATGTGTTAATGAGAAGTAATATTGGTAATATTTATTCTCATTATGTTGGGCCATGCCATGGGAACACCAAGTCTCATGTGTGAGTGCCCAAATCCCTTGTGACTAACCTAAAAGGACCCAAGCAAGCTTGGGTACCTAAAACAAAGGCTTGATTTGTTTTTGTAGGCCTATTCCCCCGATGGATCTAAATCGGTGCTAGACAGTGGCTGCACCAACCATATGACCGGATAAAGAAGGATGTTCGTTGAGTGTGAAGAAAATGAGGATCCAAGCGAGGGCATCTATTTTGGAGACAGTAGTCAAGGAAAGGTGATCGGTACCGATAAAATTGTCATATCATCTAAACACACTCTTTCTCATGTATTACATGTTGATTCCTTAGATTATAACTTGTTGTCCATATCTCAATTATGTGACAAAGGTTATAATTTCTTGTTCACTAACGAGGGTGTGATTGTCTCTAGGAGGAGTGATGTTTCCATTGCATTCAAGGGTATTTAAAGGGAAAGCTTTACCTTGTTGACTTCAACCAAGATAAAGCCAAACTTGACACATGCTTGATTGCAAAGACCAACATGGGTTGGCTGTGGAATAGACGGCTAGCACATGTTGGTATGAGGAATCTTCAAAAACTCCTCAAGGGCGATCACATCCGATGTTTGAAGGATGTTGTTTTTGGGAAAGACAGGCCTTGTAGCTGTTGACGGCTGTTATATACCAATTTCATCCGTCAATTTAACTCAATTATGTGAAGGATTTGTCATTTCTTGAACACGTCACCTTTCTATCTAACCCAATTCCACTTGGAGCTGGAGAAATATGTGTATGCAACATTTTATGCAGGAAATGTAGAGGGACCAATCCTATAAAATATCATCCCAGACAATCAGGCGACGCCACGTGGCATCCCATGGATCAAATGGCCCACAAACAAAAGTATCCAAGGAGATCCAATGGTGTATCACCCATATACATCAATGGGACCCACCTGGCAGCCACCTGGAGAAAGCACACGAGAAACGATGCAATGACCAGGTCGGATGAACCAGGGGGTCGAACGACATGGTCTTTGCACCAAACTCGGTCAGCCTCCACATGTTGGCTCCTCCCAGCTCCCTGGAGTCAATAGTGACTGATTCACGTGCTTTTGATGGCGGGAACTGACCTCAACACTAGTATAAATAGGACCCCCTACCCATCTCTTCAACACACACCACTTGAGCATCATTCTATTGTATACACTATCTTCAACAGTCCTTAGAGGAGTTAGGATGTAGAGAGGAGAGCCTCTAGTCCCAAGTACAAATTGGGAAAGGAGTAGAACAAGTCTATCTTCCCAATTCAACATTGAGAAAGGTATGGCTTATGTATTCCTTCTTGTATTTGTGACTTTGTGCTCAATAAGGATATTATCTTTAGTCTTCTTTTATACGTATACTTGGATAAAGCGTTTCCTATTTGATTGTGGAGTCCATTTATGTGGAAGGTATAGTCTTTATGATTTCACTCTCATGATCACATCTTATTGTCATAAACACTATAGAACCCACTATAGTCTATGTAGTTATGATATGATTATGTTAATATGAATGACTCATGCTATACTTAACATTGGTTCAACAATGTTTAGGTTAGTCATTGCCTTAGGACGGCTTGTGCCATGGCTCCTAAGGTATTTGCTTAGTATGCTAGCATGGTGCTAGGGTATTTAAGTAGCATTGGATGTCCTGCAGACCCATAGATTGAAGAGATAGGCAGTAGGTGGTGACAACCCTATTAGTCATTTGTAATCCTCCACGTTTGGCTATGCCACAGGCTCTTGGCAGGAGTCGCCCTAGTATTGCTAGTGGTAAGCTCGTGCCCGATGTGTTGAATAGCATTGCATAGGAATTCATCATTGACATGACCATTAGTATCTACCTTAGGCTATGCATATGTATTAGGAGCATTGTAGGAGCAACTCTCTATCTCTCAATCCAATCTCCCTCTAGGAACCATTTTACCCTTTAGAATAAATTGCCTAGGTGTGTGTCACACTACCCCTATTATCAACTTACCCCTGTCCGAATAATGGATTAGTATCCCATAGCTTGACCATAAGAGTAGTATATACTTTACTCCATTGCCTTCCTTTGGGATAAATACGATGCCCTTGGGAATACTCATGGGTGAAATGCTACAACGGTATCTTCTGTGTGCTTGCGGATCTCATCTCATTACTGGAGATGATCTATGGTGTTAAGAAATACCAACAAGCATTACTGGCATCGTTGTCGGGGATTATTTGTTAGTATATCTTAGGAGCCATCAACAAGCATTTATGGCACCGTTGCCGGGGAAGGCAAAGGAAGTGAAGGATAGCTATCACTTGTGATTAAGCTATAGGTACTAATAGTTATTAGGTAGGATTACCCTTGTTTGTTTTCTCCTTTGTGTGGAAACAGGGTAGTGTTGGCCAACCCATTGTATGGGATTGCCAACGAGGACGCAAGTGCTAAACTAAAACATGATTTCAGGGGTACTTCAACAAATGTCCGCTAGGCAACACCATTGCCTTTTTGCGAGATAATTTCAGCTTTCAGTAGGAGCCAAAGTCATCCATACCCAAGCTTGGGGAAGGCTCCAAGAAGTTCTTCTTGGTTTGCCTCCACCATGGGGTGGATAGTTGGCTCTTCATCCAACACTCATGTCATGGGTTGGCTCCACCAATCAATGACCACATACGTGCTGGAGCTGAAGGAGCTCTATTCTCATCCATCATGGATGAGAAGAAGGTCTCCACTCAAGGGGTGAATTGAAGAATGCTCGAGCTCCCATAGCTTGTCATGCACACCACTTCACAAGGTGGATATGCTAGTTATGGAACTACACCTCACATTGAAGTGTCATGAATATCCAATCGTTAGAGATTTGTTTGGATAATTCAAGTCGTGGATATTCACATGATTGTGAAAATCCATGTCATCATGGGACGCGTGGGAATTATTTCCCTAAGACCCATGAGGACCTTTTTCAAACAACAACTCCAATGGCTACCATTCACAAGGAGGTCAAGGGTGGAATTAACATCATCCTTCTATTCAAGGAGGCAATGGCTTTCCATGGGATTTAAGTTCAACTAGCCTACCTTGAAGTATCTTGGCCAAGTAGAAATCAAGACAACAATCACATGAAGATCTTGGCGAAGGACAAGAACTTAAGCAGCATTCAAAGTCCAAGATTTCCCACATCACTTGTTGGAATTCCCACACTTCGACCAAACCCATTCAACCTTGGGCAAGTGACATTGTGGATGAAGCGTTTCTTGTTTGATTGTGGAGTCCACATGTCATCATGCCAAAAGAAGCCATTGACCCATGATCAAGGTATGGGTTGATTCAATGGAATATCAATATGGTCAGAGTGGCACCCCTAAGAAGGACAAAGCCTCACCATGCTCATGAAGGAATACATTCAAGAGGTAGAACCCGTCGCTACAACAACATGTCTATATAAATACAACGGGGAGAGGCTAGGGCCACCATGTGGCCCACATGTCCAAATGACAGCCAAATGAGTTTGGCATGTCAAAACAGAAGAAATCGTCCACATCTTCAACTCCGGGATTGGACAACAAATCATCGCGCTAAACAAAACGGAGGTAAGTCCTACTCATCGGACTTCAAAAATTTGGTGAGTCCTCGCCAATAGGTTCATTGGTAGTTATCACTCACCGAACTTCAAAAATTTGGTGAGTCCTTGCCAATAGGTTAATTGGTAGTTATCTCATATTTGTTTTCCAAATTGCATCAACCCTTGCACTTGCATGTTTGAAATTCCACACTTGCATGTTGGAAAGTAAAATTTCCAACCATCATAAAACTAAAAATATTGAATTAGGGGAGAAATTTAATTGGATATGAACTATGTGCATGACCACTTGAATTTATCTTCCTAGTTCAAACCAAAAAGATTTGCTTTGACCCTAATTGCATTTACAAGTTATTTCAAGCTGGGCAAGACAATTTGAAAATTGGGTTCAATTTGCTTTTGGCTAACGTAACCCGTTTTTGAGTTGTTTTGTGTGTTCCCGATTAAAGTGCAGCTAGGTCAAAATTTTTGAAGAGGTGGTTTGGCAAGAAAGTGGAAGGTTTCATCAAGCTCAAGTCCACATTGGGAGGATTTGAGAACACTTCTCTCCTTCAAACTCATTTTGAGTTGGAGGAAGAGAAATGTTCAAGAGGATGACCCAATGGAGGAGCCAGAACCAAATCCATCGCCAAATCCAACCTCAACTTGGCAGTTGACATCAACCATCAAGCCTACGCAAAAAATCAAGATTGTGAGTTTCTCACACAAAGACCTTCGTCACCAACTAATCCCCAAATGAGGTATGAGTTTAGAATTTTCCATTGTTTGGTTTGCCATAGAATTGAATGTATTTGCTTGCATTTGTGAGGAAGGTTGACACTTCCTCATCATTCAATTCTCAAGCATCCTCACAAGAGTAAGCGTGGGTATTGACTTTTGAATCTCCAAAAGGACATCCCACCTTAGTTGGAAAAATCTCAAACAAGTACCTAGAATCCTTTAAGAATTGTTTTGTAAACTTAGTCATTTTTGTCGAGGTTTAGAAAACAAAACTTTTGGGCATGATTTAATTGGTGAATTGGCATATAGGAACTTGGGCATAGTGACAACCATAATTTTTAATTGAGCTTAATGCATAGATGGTGTCACTAGATTTCAAAATCCTAGGAATAAGTGATATCCTTGCTCTGAAATTGAATTGCATTTTTAGGGGGAGTCACTAGATTTTAAATTCCTAGTGAAGTTCAGGAGGATAAAATTGAGAATCTTTTTTGTCATGGTCAAAATGATAAAAATTTGCTCTTGAAAGCTAAGATGGTTAGAAACTTTAAAAGGTGTAGGGATCCATATAGTGTATCTCTATCACATGCATTGCTATGAGTAGGAGCTTTAAAAAATATGCAACATGAATTATCCATAAAGCTCCACTCTTATCAATGAATAACATATTGATCATAGATACACTTGACATTGGATCCAATGCATATTTGATTTCGTTCTTCCCCGTATGTACAAATGAAAGTTCGGTTACCTAACTCAAACGTTCATTTGTACAAGTATAGGGAGCTAACCATCCCTCTCTATTCAAGAGAGGAAGTTTGCAGGAGTAATATTACTATGCAGACATTCATGAAGCTGATTGTTGGGATCCTTAGAGGATTCCATTTCAACATCTTTTGGCCAAGGAGTAAATTAGGATGGTTGTTATCTATCGGAAATTATGGCCGAAGGCCAATCATAACTATACGAGGCTAGATATTTGAAATGGGAACCCTCCATGTGCAACCAATGATCTGCCACGAATGGGTGAGAGCATTATGCTCTCAACTATTTTAAGCACTCATTCAAGCTCAAGGGATTTGCCACCATCATTGGGTACGAGTTATTCCTATGTGGCTAAGAGTTATGATGTACCATGACCAAGGAATGACAAGATCTCACCCAATTTATATTGGGTGCAAGTAGTTCCTATGTGGCTAGAAGGTATGTCATGCCTTAGCCAAGGAACAACAGATCACACTCAACCCATGTTGAGTGCATGTCATTCCTTTGTGGTTCTAGGTATGTTGTACCTTACCCAAGGAACAACTGATCATACCCAATGCATGTTGGGCACTCCCTTATGGCAAAAAGATATGATACACCTTAGCCAACGAATGACGAAACATACTCAATGTATGTTGAGTGCACGTCATTCCTTTGGATCTAAAAGGTTATCATTATCTTAGCCAAGGAATGGCAAATCACACCCAACACATGGAGACCCTTATGTGCGGACGGTCAACATCGAAAACACTCTATTCAACCACACTCATGGTGTCCATGGGAGGCAACACAACAATCAACACTCAACCCTCCATTGTCAAAGCCATGCTGCAACAAGGATAGGCCAACTCGTGGCCTACCTCCGTCGTTAGGGTTTCAACACCTATCACAGGCCTTGATCAAGAATAAGCTTGGGAGAGGACCCCCACATGAGGTAACTTGTATCACACCCACTACATTTTTATTTCAAATCATCCATTGTGTATTTATTTTCCATTCATCCATCATCCACCTTGCATTAATATATATATATATATATATATGTATATATATATATATATATAGGTTAGATTTGCTTTCATCAAATAAAGATGTGCGGTAAGGATGATTTAAAATTCACATAGATGAAATAATGAATTGTTGCCCTGCTTTATTCTCCTAAGTCTCTAGTTTACAACTTGCTACTCTCCGAATATTGCTTTCACTGGTTTGAAATACTTCTGCCTTAATTTGGAAGTTGTGGGTAGCAAAAGCTTAATCCAATTATAGGTTGTTGCAAGACTAGAATTGGTAATAGGGCTGCTAGTCCTAGTTTGAAAGTAAAACTTAGATTTCCGAAGAAATTCTAAAAAGATTTAAGTTTTCCTCAATTGATTGGAAATACCTACCAAAGCCATATGATGTCCATACATAGACAAAACCTTATGCATATGCTATTTGCTTTCACATTGAGCCGAGTCAAACTAGTATAGACCTATGTGAGAAATCATTCAACTCTTTTTGAATTCAAGACTTCACTTGCACATGCTATACTTCTACACTAGAAGTACGCAAAACGTCCATCATATCCACCATACCACAACAAAAAGAGAAACTCCATGTTATTCATGTTTAGCCTCTCTTCAAAATTCATTGCAAAGAAAGGGAGTAGAAGACATGGCTACAAAAAAAAAAGAAAAAAAAAGGCTTGCTTACATCATAAGCATGAGAAGAAAAAAAGGGAAAAGAAAAGTAGCCATGTTTAATCCCTGCAAAAGAAAGAGAGATTATACCAAAAGGAGTTATCTCAAGTATCCACTTCCACTCCATCACACATGCACTAGTCTTGAATCAAAAAGTTTTTCTTTTTTACTTGGGTAACAAATATGGTTTAGTAATTGTCGATAATTTTTCTCACTTCACTTGGGTTTCCTTTTTACATGATAAGTTAAAAAAAGAAGGAACACTCAAGAAGT
Organism: Tuctoria greenei; assembly: GCA_036927565.1. Taxonomy (NCBI): domain Eukaryota; kingdom Viridiplantae; phylum Streptophyta; class Magnoliopsida; order Poales; family Poaceae; genus Tuctoria; species Tuctoria greenei. The sequence continues at coordinate 35,999,661 of JAYESD010000004.1, forward strand.
TCTTCAAGCAAGCTCAAAATGAGTTTTTGTTGACAATCAAGAACATTCAAAGCGATAACGGCACAAAGTTCAAGAACACACAAGTTGAGGAGTACCTAGACGAAGAAGGCATAAAGCACGAGTTTTCAGCACCTTACTCCCCTCAACAAAACGGAGTTGCCGAAAGGAAGAACCGAACCCTCATAGAGATTGCGAGAACAATGCTCGATGAGTACAAAACCTCGGATCAATTTTGGGCGGAAGTGGTCAACACCGCTTGCCACGCCATAAATCGACTTTATCTTCATCGACTACTCAAGAAGACATCCTATGAGCTACTCACCGGTAACAAGCCTAATATTTCATATTTTCGAGTTTTTTGTTCCAAATGCTATATTTTAAACAAGAAGCCCTAGACTTCAAAGTTTGCTTCGAAGTCCGATGAAGGTTTCTTGCCTGGTTATATTTCAAACACTTACGCCTATCGTGTCTTCAACAAGACGTTCGGACTTGTTGAAGTAGCATGTGACGTAGTGTTCGATGAAACTAATGGCTCCCAAAAGGAGCAAGTTGATCCATGTGTGCTAGATAGAGAAGAAGCTCCTTGTCAAGCATTTAGAAGAATGGCGTTAGGCAAAGTTCGACCATAAGAGCCACCTCTACATATGCATTAGGAAAATGAACCATAAGAGGAGGCCAATGATCAAGGGGGAGCTTCCATACAAGATCAACCTCAAGAAGACAAAAATGACCTACAGGTCAATGAGGGCACCAATACGTCCAAAGGGATCACCCAATCGACAACATCATTGGTGACATCCAAAAGGGAGTAACTACTAGATCTCGCATAGCTAATTTCTGTGAGCATTACTCATTTGTGTACTTTTTGGAACCGCGCAAGGTTGATGATGCATTGAAGGATTCGGATTGGATAGTGTCCATGCAAGAAGAACTCAACAATTTCAAAAGGAACGAGGTGTGGGAACTAGTCGAAAGACCCAAATCTAACGTCGTCGGCACCAAATGGGTTTTACGCAACAAACAAAACGAACACAGGGTGGCGACAAGGAACAAGGCACGACATGTGGCCAAAGGGTATTCACGAGTTGAAGGTTTGGATTTTTATCAGACCTTTGCTCCCATGGCTAGACTTGAGTCTATTAGAATATTACTTGCATATGCTACTCACCATGATTTCAAGCTCTATCAAATGTATGTCAAAAGCGCCTTCCTCAATGGACCAATCAAGGAGGAGGTGTATGTGGAGAAACCCCCGGGTTTTAAGACGAAGAGTTCCCCGGCCACGTATTTAAATTGCGTAAGGCTCTCTACAGCCTCAAACAAGCTCCTAGAACTTGGTATGAGTGTCTTAGAGATTTCTTAATTGAAAATGGTTTTAAGAATGGTAAAGTAGATTACACATTGTTTACAAAGAACCTTGACAATGATCTCTTTGTTTGTCAAATTTATGTTGATGATATAATCTTTAGTTCAACTAACAAATCTTTTTGTTAGGAATTTAGTAAAATTATGACAGATAGGTTTGAGATGTCTATGATGGGAGAGCTAAAGTACTTCTTGGGATTCCAAGTGAGGCAACAAAAGGAAGGGACATTCATAAGACAAACTAAGTACACTCAAGACATACTCAAGAAGTTTGTAATGGACAAGGCGAAGCCCATAAAGACTCCCATCGCAACGAATGGCCACCTGGATCTCAATGAAGATGGACCAAATGTCGATCAAAAGGTATATCGCTCTATGATTGGATCTCTACTCTACTTATGTGCATCTAGGCCAGATATTATGTTGAGTGTATGCTTATGTGCAAGGTTTCAAGCCAACCCAAAAGAGTGTCATTTGATAGACATTAAGAGAATCTTGCGGTATTTAGTTCATACACCCAACCTAGGCCTTTGGTACCCAAAGGTTCCAAATTCAATCTCATTGGCTACTCTGATGCAGATTATGCCGGATGCAAGGTAGATAGAAAAAGTACCTCCGGTACATGTCAATTCCTAGGGAGATCCCTAGTTTCTTGGTCCTCCAAGAAACAAAACTCCATTGCCCTATCCATGGCCGAAGCGGAGTATGTTGCAGCCAGGAGTTGTTGTGCACAACTTCTTTGGATGCGACAAACTCTAAGGGATTACAGTTACAATATGAACCGTATTCCGCTCCTTTGTGACAATGAGAGTTCCATTAAAATTCCCACAATCCCGTTAGCACTCTAGGACCAAACATCGACATCCGGCATCACTTTTTGAGAGATTATTCAATGAAGGGAGAATTAGCCATTTCACATGTCAATACTGAAAAGCAACTAGCCGATATATTCACCAAGCCACTTGATGAAAAACGCTTTTGCGAGCTCCAAAATGAACTTAATATCCTCGATGCTCGGAGTGTGGCTTGAAACCTTGTATACCTGAATGCTATCTTCAAAATTCATTGATTGTGTTGTGAAAATCATCTCTCTCAATTTTTCCAAAAAACTATGTCAATTACTAAGTCTTGATGAACTATGATCATTGCTTGATTGTTGTATGAATACTAATCATATTCATCAAGATTATTTGATTTGGTTTGCCTCCCTATTTTCTAAATAAGTACCTTTGAATATATACGAATGGGCTAAGCAATTCTTCCCTGGTGACCACGCACTAGTCTGTGGTTGCTCGGACTAGTCCGCCCGTGCAGACTAGTCCGCAGAGTGCCGATTAGGCCGGACTAGTCCGGCAGACCACAGACTAGTCCGATATAGCCTCTGAAAATGTTCGGACTAGTTTGATCATTTTTGGACTTGTCCGATTTTTTGTGTCCATAACCCTAGCCACCGCCAAACCCTAATCTTCCTCACCCCCACACTTGCCTTAAGCTCTCTCTCTCCATGCTCGAGCTCTCCAAGGCGATTCGACGGTTTCTCCATAAAAAATCTCCAAGATTCGGTGGAAATCAACCTCCTTCTCTTAGGGATTGAAGACCACGAACTTTTCGGCCCTTCAACCCCCTCTTCTCTGAGATTCAAGTGATTTTTCGGTAAATTTCCCCAAACCCTAGAAATCTCCATTTTCTTCATTGTTGGTCGAATAGCCTAGCTTCTGTCACCTAATACAAGTGTCCTTGATGTATTAAATTGTTGTTAGGCTAGTTTTGCACTGAGCAACTCCATTTGTCTCATAGTTAAGGTTCTTGAGGATGAATACCAGACTAGTCCGATCCATGCACGGACAAGTCCGGTCACCCGGACTAGTCCGTGCCTGTACATCGGGCTAGTCCGATTTTTCTGAACTCAACCCTAACTTCTTAATTCCTCAATGCAATTACTTGTCATCTATTCTCATCAATACCTTGTGCAATCCATTCTTAGGGCATGTCAAACTCACACGACGAAGTTTCCGATTTCGAAGCCGAGATGGACCATGAAGCCGTGCTTCGGTCCTCGACAAGCCTCGACAAGAAGCGCCAAGGGCGACCTTCCGAGCTGGCTTCCTCTCCTTCCAAGGTTCGAAGGAAAGTGCTCGCGAAGAAGCCAGCCTCCAAGGCTTCTGTTGGAGGTGGCCCTCGCCAAGCCAAGGGCAAGGGCAAGGGAATTGCAACGGGCCCGATTGGCCCTCTAAAGCTATCAGCTCCAAGGGAAGGGGCCAGGGATCCCGCAGAGGAGAGATTCAACGGAAAGGGTGGTGACACGACAGTCAAGTTCAGAAATGTTGATTGCTACGACCGTCCAAAGCAAGCTGCTGATGGGAGGTTTTGGAGCAAATTCCTTGCAGACTTCTACAAGTCTGTATATCTCCCAGTGAACACGGTAGTGGTGCGCAGCCAATGGATCGATTGGGCGCATTTTGAGAATAAGGGCTGCTCATCGTTTGTTGAGGTGGTTGAGGCTATTGAGAGGCATGGATTGAAGGATCTATTCGCCTTTTGGACCAATTGGAATGATGAGGTGATTGCCCAGTTTTATGCTACTTGCCACTTCTCAAGTGATGAGGAAGAAAGTGTGACTTGGATGACTCGTGGATCCAAGTACAACATAACTTATGAGGAATTTGCAAGACTGCTACACCTTGACACCTCATGCATTGACAATTTGATCATCCACAACATTGGTGTCATTGAGAAGGACAAAAATGAATTTTCTCTATGAACCCAACTCCAAGTTCAGCCTTCCTTCCACGAAGAACATGAAGCCTTTCTTTGTGGTGTTGAACAGGGTTCTAAGGTAGACAATTGCCCCCAAGGATGGAGATGCAGGAAGTGTGCAGGGGTATCTCAGGACCTTGATGAAGGTCATTAGCAAACACAGAAGATTTGATGTCTTTGACTATATTTGGAACGACATGGTGAACATCTCCTGCACACCGAACAGGTCCTGTGGCTATGCTCCTTATCTGATGTTTATGATTGAAAAGGTCACACGCATAGAGTTTGTCAAGGATGTGGAGCACCTACCCTTGAGGCCCCAAATGCCTCAGAAGCCAAGTGTTCAAGCTGCTCCGTCTCCAGCCTCCAGCCCTGAGGCTCCTGCGAGAGCCAGTGTCGATGCTAGGGCTGCTCCCGCCACTAGGGCCCCTCCTCAAAATGGGTCCCCATGTGGCATCTTGATGTACCTGTCTGCTATTTTTGCCTCCTGCAAAAAGGTCGTGGTGAAGGCCCACAAGCCCAACAAGAGAAGAAAGGCTGAGATGAGATATGTCAACGAAAATGTGAAGCAGATTTGCCAAAAGCTATAGATCGAGCCCATTGGATATCCAGTAATTACTGATGACTCCGACTCTGATTACACCGAGCTCGGGCCCTTGAATCCCTCCGAGCTTGCCAATTTTGGCATTGGGGAAACGAGTGGCTTCATTCCTCCTCCTCCTCCTCATCAGCCAGAAGATGAAGATGAAGACGATGAGAGGACCGACAGCAAGGCTTGAAGACTTTAGGTCCCTCCTCTCCTTCTTTTTGGTGTCTTGATGCCAAAGGGGGAGAGATTGAGGGGGAGTCTTAGGTTTTAGCTATAGGATGCGAGGAGAGCTTCTTTTTATGTCTTTTGTCTATTTTGTGGGTTGTAAAACTTTTAATATGCTCCGATGATACTTATGGTCCTGTCATGCATTGTTTTGAACTACTTATGAAGTAATTGATGAAATCTATGATTTTGCTCTAGGAATGACATATATGCTTGTTGTTGATGTGTTGATGTCAATTATGTCATTCTCATCATGATTATTGCTTCTTTACACTTAGTTTTGCATCCCACCATAAAGAGTACACATATGGATCATGTTTTCATTGCTTAATGTATTTTAAACTCATATGTGCACACTTTATGAAGATCTCAACTTTTTATTATATTTTGTGAAATCTCAATTGGTTGTCATCAATCACCAAAAAGGGGGAGATTGAAAGTGCATCTAGGAATCCCTTGTAGGTTTTGGATGATTTATGACTAGCAAATGAGATCCTAACCACTTTGTTGAGATGAGCACAGGTTCTAATGAGAAAATGAGCAAAGTGCCAAAAAGAAAGGAGAATGAGGAACAATGTGGAAAAGAGCTCAAGAAACAAGTGTAGTAGATCATTGTGTATGGAGTGTGTTAAAGAAACACACCCTAAGAGCTCAAGCACAAATAATCACACACATTGCACATGTTTATACAGGATGGGACTAGTCCGACTAACACCAGACTAGTCCGATATCTTTTTGCACAAGATCGGACAAGTCTGATATAACCACATACTAGTCCGATATCTCTGTGACCAGAATCGGACTAGTCATCCCTAGTGCGGACTAGTCCTCCAAATACTTCAGAAGTTGCACAAAATCGGACAAGTCTGATATTAGCACGGACTAGTCCGAAAAACCCTCTGACCTAAATCGAACAAGTCCTCCAAGTGCGGACTTGTCCCCAATTCACTTAGGGTTTCACTTTTCCGGGCAAGTCTGATATCCATCGGACTAGTCCGAAGATTTCCAGAACCAAAATAGTACAAGTCCGCTCTCAGCCGGACAAGTCCGATATTTTGGGACACCTAGGGTTTGCTACACACAGCGCACCGGACTAGTCCGGTGTCCACCACGGACTAGTCCGATACTCCTAAACCCTAACGGTTACTTTTGGGAACCCCATATAAATAGGTGTACATGGCCCATCTTTCATAACTCTCGACCCCCTGCGCCGTCACACCTCCCACGAGCCTCAAAAACACATCTCTCCACGAAATCAAACGCAACAAACATCAATGCTTTGATGATACACTTTGGATCATTGGAGAGACAGTTCATCACTCATTGACCTCTTGGTTTGTTTCCCTAACACACTCCTGTGGTTTTCATTGTTATATTTTGAGTGTGTTCTTGGTGGTGTTCTTGTTGTAATCTTGGGGAGCCCTCAACTTGTGTGAAGGCCCCTTGAATTTGGTTATTTCCCCTTTGTGATTAGTGAAGAGGATTGGCCTCCGTGGCGATCTGACGAGGGTAGGGTTGGAGAAGACCCGATCCTTTTGTGGACTCCTCAACGTCGACGTAGGTTGCCTCCGTGGGAACCGAACCACGGGATAAAATCATTGTGTTATTTCTTTGCGCCCATTATTCTTACATTTCATATATATATCTAGGGTTTCGATCAATCATGCTCACTTTATGTTGAAACATTGAGTTTAAGATTAAATTGTGATACACCCTAGTTCATATTTGTGCAACACTTAAATTACAAGTATAATTCCGCTGCTTACATCCTAGGATCAAGTTAATCAATCAAATTTGATTAACCTAGTCGGTACACACCGTACTAGTCCGCACTTGACCGGACTAGTTCGATATCTCGAGATTTGATCTGGTTGTTAAGTGTTGCAGGTTCCGACAAAGTTCAAAAAGACCTATTCACCCCCCCTCTAGGCCACATTCACAAACACACTCCATACACAACAAAGTATTCTATTCAGCTCTTGAGCTCTTTTCCATATAGATTCCTCATTCTCCTTTATTTTTGCGATTTCTTCATAATTTCATTAAAACCTGCACTCATCTTAACAATTTTGTGAGGATCTCATTTGTTTGTCATAAATCAACCAAAAACCACAAGGGATGCCTATATGCACTTTCAATCTCCACCTTTTTGGTGATTGATGACAACCAGTTGAGATTTCACAAATATGATAAAAATCCAGATTTTCATAAAGTGTGCACATATGAGCTTGGAACAAATTAAGCAATGAAGACATAAGACATATGTGCACTCTTTATGGTGGGGTGCAAAACTATATGTGTGTGATCAATAATTGTGATGAGAATGAGGTAAATGACATAATCATATCAACATTAAGCATGTACGCCAATTTCATAGCATAAACATAGATCATATCAACGCATCATCACAAACTTCATAAACATGAATAGAAACATAATAAGAGTCTTATAACATCAAAATAAGTCTTACACCAAAAGCATAACAAAGAGCAAAAATACAAATGGAGCTCTCATCTCTCATCTACTGCTACAACCTAATGATTCCCCCTCAATCTCTCCCCCTTTGGCATCAAGGCACCATAAAGAAGGAGATGAGGGATCTACTAGGCGTCGCCGACTCACTCCTTGCTGTCTGTCCTTTCATCGTCTTCATCATTGTCAGCCTGAGGAGGATGAAGATGAGAAGCACTCGTCGAGCCCCCAATGCCAAAATAGGCAAGTTTAGAAGGAGAAAGAGGTGGAATTTCCAAAGAGTCAGAAGCAGAGCCCTCGAAGTTAACTGGAGATCCAACAGGCTCAATCTCCAGCTTCTGGCATATGGCTTTGACATTTTGCTTTATGTACCTCATGTCCTCTTTGCTTGCCTTGTTCAACTTGTGGATCTTCACTTCAGCTTTCCGACAAGAGCCAAAAATAGCAGCCAAGTACTTCATAATGCCACTAGGAGACCCTTTCTGAGGAGGGGCCCCAGTTTTAGAGGCAGGCCTTGCATCTCCTTGAGCTCTCTCCAGGTGTTCTTCAGTTGAGGCGGGAGAGGGCGCAACTGGGATAGTGGCTTGGGGAGGCTTCTGGAGCCTCAAGGCTGTGTGCTCAACATCTTTCACAAACTCAATCCTAGTGACCTTCTCTATCATAAACATGATATAAGGCGCATAGCAAGAGGAGCGGTTTGGTGTGCAAGAGATATTCACCATGTCATTCCAGATGTAGTCAAAGATGTCAAACTTCTTGCTCTTGCTAATCACCTTCATCAATGTCCTTAGGTAGCCTTGGACACTCTCTGCATCTCCATCCTTCGGAGCAATTATCTTCCTAAGCACCCTGTTCAGAACCATGAAGAACGGCTTCATGTTCTTGGTTGAGGGAGGATTGTACTTGAGACGGGTATCATAGAGAAATTCCATCTTGTCCTTCTCTAAAATCCCAATGTTGTGAATAATAACTTCATTGTTGCTGGTCTCGCCAAGGTGCAACAGCCTAGCAAACTCATCATATGTCACAGTGTACTTGGATCCATGAGTCATCCAGGTCACTCTCTCTTCTTCATCACTGGCAAAGTAGAAGGTCGCAAAGAATTGAGCGATGACCTCATCATTCTAGTTATATCTGAAAGCAAACAACTCCTTGAGGCCATGCCTCTCTGCATCCTGTACCACTTCATCAAAAGCACCACAACTTTTTCTTTCAAAGTGGCTCCAGTCAATCCATTGGCTGCGGACTACTGGAGTCTTCATCTACAGGTACACGAAACTATAGTAGTCCGCGTGGAAGTTGCTCCAAATTCTTGGATCAACTGCCTTCTTAGCACTGCCATAAGCATAAACTTTCCTTAGCTTCCAAGCCACATCACTCCCCTTGCCATTGAATTTCTCTTCCGAGGGGTCTCTATTCCCTTGTCTTGTAGCTGTCATTTTGAGAGGGCCAATCGAGCCAGAGGCAATCCCTTTGCCTTTCCCTTTGGTTTGGCGATGAGCTGCTAAGATAGAGCCAACCATATCTTGAGCTTTTGAAGCTGGCTTCTTGGCCGCAATCTTCCGCCGCATCCTAGGTGGAGTTGGCGAAGGCTCGGCAGCACGCTCTTGCCTTTTGTTAGCGCGAGACTCCGAGACTTGCGGCAACACATCTTGATCCATCTCGTCTTCAAATACTGAGATGTTTTCATTCGACATTGTCCTGACAAGGAGGTTATACATGACATAGATATGGATTGATGGAAAGGGAATGCATTGAGTAGAAGGAAATTAGGGTTGTGTCCAGTCAAAAATTGGACTTGTCCGGTGCTCAAGTGCAGACTAGACCGGAGTACCGGACTTGTCCGCACTAAGAACGGACTAGTCTGATATTCAGCCATTTGAACCCTAACTAGCAGAGCAATGGTGTTTCTCAATGCAAAAGTGGCTCAATGCAGTTGCAATACAACAAGGAATCATGTATTAATAGGAGGAACTAAGCTATTTGAGCAAAAACAAGAGAAATCGAAGGTTCTAGGGTTTGGAGAGAAACTTTGCCAAGTCCTTCGATTTGCGGAGTTGGAGGAGTTTTTGATGCGGACAAGTCCGGGGTCCTCGATCCCCTTGCGATGAAGATTGTTTCCCACTGAGATTTGAGGAGATATGGTGGAGAACTCACTAAATCACCTTGGGGGCACTTCAGTGAGGAGAGAGAACGTGAGGTATGTTGTGAGGATGAAGAAGATAAGGTTTTGGCGGCCCTAGGGTTATGGAGTCGAAAAATCGGACTAGTCCGTAGTTGGACCGGACTAGTCCGGACTACCGGAACTATGCAGACTAGTCTGCATTGTGCGAACTAGTCCGGGTAACCATAGACTAGTCCGTGGTCACCAGAACAGAACCAATTAGACTATTCGTATATATTCGAAGGTGCTTACTAAGAAAATAGGGGGCAAAACACACAAGTAATCTCGATGGATATGATCAGTAAACATACAACAATCAAGCTATGACCATAATTCACCAAGATCAAGTAATTAACATAGTTTTTAGAGAAAATAGAAAGAGATGATTTTCATAACACAATCAATAGATTTTGGAGATGGCATATAGGTATGCAAGCTTTCAAGCTACGTTCTGAGCATGAAGGATATTTAGTTTTTTCGGAGCTCACAAAAACATTTTTCTTCAAGTGGCTTGGTAAAGATATTGGCCAGTTGTTTTTCAGTGTTGAAATGGGAAATGGCTATGTCTCCTTTCATTGAGTGATCTCTCAAAAAGTGATGTCGAATGTCTATGTGTTTAGTTCTAGAGTGCTCAATGGGATTATGGGCAATTTTAATGGCACTCTCATTGTCACAAAGGAGTGGAATACAACTCATATTGTAACCGTAATCCCTTAGAGTTTGTTGCATCCAATGGAGTTGTGCACAAAAACTCCCAGCTGCAACATGCTCTGCTTTGGCCATGGATAATGCAATGGAGTTTTGTTTCTTGGAGGACCAAGAAACTAGGGATCTACCTTGGAATTGACAAGTACCAGAGGTACTTATTCCATCTATTTTGCATCCGGCATAATCTGCATCAGAGTATCCAATGAGATTGAACTTTGAACCTTTAGGATACCAAAGGCCTAGGTTAGGTGTATAAACTAAGTATCGCAAGATCCTCTTTACGGTGGTCAAATGACATTCCTTAGGATTGGCTTGAAATCTTGCACACAAACATACACTCAACATAATATCAGGCCTAGATGCACATAAATAAAGTAGGGAGCCAATCATGGAGCGATATACCTTTTGATCCACGTTTGGTCCATCTTCATTGAGATCCAAGTGTCCATTTGTCGCCGTGGGAGTCTTTTTAGGCTTTGCTTTGTCCATTCCAAACTTCTTAAGTATGTATTGAGTGTACTTTGTTTGGATTATGAACGTCCCTTCCTTTTGTTGCCTCACATGGAATCCCAAGAAATATCTCAATTCTCCCATCATGGACATCTCAAATCTATCTGTCATGATCTTACTAAATTCTTGACAAAAAGTTTGTTTAGTTGAACCAAATATAATATCATCAACATAGATTTGATAGATAAATAGATCATTATCAACATGCTTAGTAAACAAAGTGTAATCAGCTTTACCAATCATAAATCCATTTTCAATCAAAAAATCTTTAAGGCACTCATACCAAGCTCTAGGAACTTGTTTGAGGCCATAGAGAGCCTTATGGAGTTTGAATACATGGTCAGAGAACTCTTGATCTTCAAACCCGGGGGTTGCTCCACGTACACCTCCTCCTTGATCCGTCCATTGAGGAAGGCGCTTTTCACATCCATTTTATAAAGCTTGAAATCATGGTAAGTAGCATATGCAAGTAATATTCGAATCGATTCAAGCCTATCTACGGGAGCAAAAGTCTCGTCCAAATCCAAACCTTCAACTTGTGAATACCCTTTGGCCACAAGTCGCGCCTTGTTCCTTGTCACCACCCCGTGTTCATCTTGCTTGTTGTGGAAGACCCATTTAGCGCCGACGACGTTGAACTTGGGTCTTTCAACAAGTTCCCACAGCTCGTTCCTTTTGAAGTTGTTCAATTCTTCTTGCATCGCCACCACCCAATTCGGATCCTTTAATGCATCTTCAAACCTATGTGGTTCCAAAGAGGATACAAATGAGTAATGTTCACAAAAATTAGCTATACAAGATCGAGTTGTTACTCGCTTTTGGATGTCATCGATTATATTGTCGATAGGGTGATCTCTATGGATGCATTGATGTACTCATGGGTGTGGCACTTGTGGTCTTAAGTTTTCATTGTCATCATTTTCTTCTCCCCCTGGATGGTTGCCCTCGTTGATGTGTTGATCACCTTGATCTTCATGAGTTTGATCTTGTGTAGAAGCTCCCCCTTGATCATTTTCCTCCACTTGTGGTTCATCTTCCTCATTCGCATTTGGAGGTGGCGCTTGTGGTCGAACATCGCCCAACGCCATTGTTCTCAACACTTGACATGGAGCTTCTTCTCTATCTAGCACACATTGATCAACTTGCTCTCCTCGAGAGCCGTTTGATTCATCGAACACTACATCACGTGCTACTTCAACAAGTCCGGAGACCTTGTTGAAGACACGATAGGGGTAAGAGTTCGAATCGTAGCCAAGCAAGAAACCTTCATCAGACATTGAAACGAACTATGAAGTCCTAGGCTTCTTGTTCAAGATATAACATTTAGAACCAAAGACTCGAAAATAGGAAATATTTGGTTTGTTATCGGTTAGTAGTTCACACAATGTTTTCTTGAGTAGGCGATGAAGATAGAGTCAGTTTATGGCGTGACACGCAATGTTGACCTCTTCAACCCAAAACTGATCCAAAGTCTTGTATTCATTGATCATTGTCCTCGCCATCTCAATGAAGGTTCGGTTCTTCCTTTCGGCTACTTCGTTTTGTTGAGGAGAATAAGTTGCTGAAAACTCGTGCTTTATCCCTTTTTCGTTTAGATACTCCTCAACCTGGGTATTCTTGATCTTTGTTCTGTTGTCACTTCGTATGTTCTTGATCGTCAACAAAAATTTATTTTTGCTCGCTTGAGAAACTTCTTGAGGGTTCCTTGAGTTTTTGTCTTATCATGCAAAAATAAAATCTATGTGAAGCACAAAAATCATTAACAATTACTAAACCGTATTTGTTACCGCCGATGCTTATGTAAGCAATTGGACCAAATAGGTCCATGTGAAGGAGCTCGAGCGGTCTTGTTGTAGTCATGACGTTCTTCGCGGGATGGGGTGCTCCTACTTGCTTCCCGGCTTGGCACGTGCTACAAGGCCTGTTTTTCTCAAAAATAACATCCTTCAAACGTCGGGTGTGATCGCCCTTAAGGAGTTTTTGAAGATTCCTCGTACCAACATGTGCTAGCCGTCTATGCCACAGCCAACGCATGTTGGTCTTTGCAATTAAGCATGTTTCAAGTTGAGCTTTATCTTAGTTGAAGTCAACTAGATATAGCTTTCCCTTTAACACACCCTGGAATGCAACCGAGTTATCACTCCTTCTAGAGACGGTCACACCCTCATTAGTGAACAAGCAATTATAACCCTTGTCACATAATTGAGGTATGGACAAAAGGTTATAATCTAAGGAGTCAACATGTAAGACATGAGAATGAGTATGTTTTGATGAAATTGCAATTTCATCAGTATCAAGCACCCTTCCTTGACTGTTATCGCCAAAATAAATGCCTTCGCTTGGATCTTCATTTTCTTCATATTCAACGAACATCCTTCTTTCTATGGTCATGTGATTGGGGCATCCACTATCTAGCACCCATTTTGCTCCACCAGAGGAATAAGCCTGCGAAAATAAATTACGCCTTGGTCTTAGATACCCAAGCTTGCTTGGGTACTTTGAGGTTAGTCACAAGTGATTTGGGCACCCACAGAGGAGACTTGGTGTTCCCATGGCATGGCCCAACATGTTTATCATAATCTATACCAAAATTACTTTTCATAAGAACATATGACGCATCAAAAGTTCTAAACAAGAGTTGTTGCTCATATATGTTAACAATGTTACTTTTATCAACAATATTAAGTTGTCTAACTTGAGAGGTGTTTCCCTTGACAAAAGCAATGCGTTCCTTGTTATTCTTGTGGCTTCTAGCATTTTGCTTTTCACCATAAGAATATCGAATGCCATATTTGACATTTGGAGGTCTTGATACCAACTATGCACCACGTGCATACTTGACCTTCTCCTTGTCAAATATGCCACTATGGGAAGGTTGCTTGTCCTTTGTCAAGTTTGACTTTTCTTTCAAGTTCAATTTTAGCAAATGTACAAGCAATAGCAGTTTCAGATTTTAGATGTCGAGAAGGTGAGCTTGAAGAGGATGAAGGGCCACTTTGCTTGAGTGACTCGACTTGTACCTGAAGGATCTTGTTAACTTTGTTATGTTAGCAAGTTCATCCTTGATGATTACATTTGAGTCGCTTAACTTCAAGCAAGCTTCCTTGCTTGAAGATAACTCAAGTTCTAGTGACTTGCTTCGCTCCATTTCAAGTTCGAGGAGCTTTTTGATCTGAAGATATTCTTCCTTTTGAAGGATGATGATATCTTCTTGATGATCAACTAGATCCTCTTTATCAACAAGCTTATCCATTAAAAATTTCATCTTAGCCACAGTTTCCTTATCTAAACCAACAAGCATATCTTCATCATCACTAGAGTTATCACTATCACTACTAAAAGAATGCGAGGAGGAAGATTTGGTTGTTACCTTCCATTTACCTTCTTTGGCCATTAGACACGTATGATCGGTGTCTTTCCTTGCGCCGATGGTTGGGAAGAGGGTGGATTTCTTGGTAGTCTTCATGACGGCTATGGTAGCCATCTCCTCTTCTTCTTCTAATGAGGACTCATCATAGAGTCCCACTCCTTCCCCAAGTGTGCTTGACCACATTGTTTATTTTTCTTGAACATTTTCTTTGGCTGAGGCTTGTTGTCCTTGGTCTACCTCTTACTTTCTTCACGTGGACAATTGTAGCACCCTCATTTTCATCCATCATGCATTGCATACATTCCAATACATGTTTAATATTGAGCAACATAAAAATGAACAAGTTTAAAATGAATTGGAAACAAAACCGCACTTAAGAATTATGGGAAGTGCGGACTAGTCTGATTTCTCTCTAACATCAAACGGACTTGTCCATTTTGCTGCGGATTAGTCTGTTTTTCCCTCTGGGCACTTTTGGACTTGTCCGGTCCTGTGCGGACTAGTCCGGTGTTTCAATTCCTTGAAAAATTTGCTAAGTCCCTGGACTTGTCTGGACTAGTCCGGTTTTCCAGCGGACTTAACCGTTTTCCTCTCTGACTAAAGTCGGACTTGTCCGATTTTGTCCACACTTGTCTGTTTTTTCCCTCTGGATAAGTTTGGATTTGTCCGATGCCAGTCCGAACTTGTCCAATTTCTCTCTGTCCAACTTTGGAGGTAGTGCGACCCTTTTTGGACTTGTCCAACTAGGGACGTTGTACCTAACTCTTTTAGAGCCCATGTGGGACTCTAAACCGGCCTCTACTTACCTCAAACTCAAAATCCACCCAACCTAGCCCTCCACCTCTATATAAACAACCCCACCCCTTGACTTGACATCTAGTTGCCACTTTTCCAACCTCACCCAAACCCTAACTCATGATTAGCCGCCACTAGGGAGGGAGAAGGAGATTTAGAGCAAGAAGAAGAAGAGGAGGAAACAAAATAGGATCAAGATCTCCATCAACTTCACGTTCTCCATCACCAATTCACCATCAAGTTGTTCAGCAACCCTATATCATCAAGATCCAAGTGTTTCCTCCAAGATCCTCTATTCATTGGAGTTCTAAACACCTGGTATACCTTCTACTTCTTTTTCCTTATGTGAATTCAACCCCAAATCTCCAATTTCACGTCGATCTAGAAAACCCTAATCTGTTGTTCCTGCGTAGTGCAGACTAGTCCGGCCTGCTGCAGACTTGTCTTATTTTTGCAATCTATTTCATGTTGAATTAAGTCTAAATTGTTTCGAAACAAATCCAAACCTGTATAAACTTGTTAAAATCTATTAGAACTAGTTAGTGATCATTAAAAGCAACTCATTAACAAGTTCCACCTTGCATTTGCATTAATCATGCATGTCATGCCATATTGAGTAATATATGTGCATCTATTGATTGTGTTTCTTGTTTGTATGTTATTGTGTGGATTAGACGGCTTTGCACTAGAGAGCGTTGTGGAGGATCTCCAGCACCAAGAGTCCGAAGCCTTTGACCCGAACCAATCCCAAGAGCAAGGCAAGTGTTCTTGAAGCATATTGATTCTGTTTTTTTAAGTAAATGTTTTTGTTTACAAAACTGCATGCTTGTGTCAATTTGATAGGAATCCAATGATAGGAAGTTTACTAGAATTGTTTGACCACCCTTGTCACCTGGACATTTATGGTAGAGAGTCGGGATGGGATCTTTACCTTTTTGCTTCGCTTCATTAACTGGTATGGGAACACAATTATACCACTTAACTTACTTATGAATTTATGAGATTATGATTAACATGAACTAGTTAATATGATATGGTAATGAGTGATCTAAGCAAGCATGGTATGTGGATGGGTTGGATGTTATGGTGGTTTCGCTTGCTTTAGATCTAAGGACCGGTTCGTGGAGCGATCATCCAGGATTTATAGTGCCCCTACGAGGCCAAGTATGGGTGTGGCGTAGCTGATTAATTAAGCTTTGCCAGTGCTATTTGGACTATTACGGGTGCTGGGGGAAGGGGTAGTCGGTTTGGGTTTGTTGATGATTGGTGGGACTACCTTGGGATCCGAATGGCTCAAGAGGGGTCCCTTGGTTGAAGATGTGCTCTGTAGGAGACATCGCCACCGATGAAACCTCGGTGG
Source organism: Tuctoria greenei (assembly GCA_036927565.1). Taxonomy (NCBI): domain Eukaryota; kingdom Viridiplantae; phylum Streptophyta; class Magnoliopsida; order Poales; family Poaceae; genus Tuctoria; species Tuctoria greenei. Next base: position 36,015,976 of record JAYESD010000004.1, read on the forward strand.
GGTCTAAATAGGCTAGTAATCCCTTTGTAAAGGCTATTTTGTGATCTCTTGGCCACACACCAACGGAAGTGTGAGACGGCATAATAGAGGTTCTTGTCACTGCAAGGTCATGAAATCACAAACACGTGGGTAAAGTGGTACAACCTGTGTAGAGCGTATCTAAAATCTATCATGATAGCCGTGCTCCCGGTTATTAGCAACCTGGACCCTCACATGATTAGGGGGAACTTGATATTGGGATGGTTTGGTACTGGTTATGGTTAATAATATGGTTATGGCAGGTTATGGATTAAGATCTGGTATATGGATGATGGATATTGAAATATGGACCGGTATTATGATAACTATATGGTTTATGATGTGTTTATTTCACATACATATAATATATTGCTTTTCAAATGTTTTAATGTACTTTTTAGCACTTAGCCATTATTATTGTCATCATTTGAATCAGCTACATGTCATACTTTCCACACTTGCTGAGTACGACATGTACTCACTCTTGCAATTCCCCCCACCAACAGTTGCAAGTCACGCTTGGGAGTATAATGATGATAATGCGGAGTTCTAGTCCGTGTCTGCCGTCAGCTTTGCCAGTGGAGTGTTGGAGCTGTGCTATACCCTATTTGCTTAGTTGCATAGTTAGTTTATTTCTGCTGCATTAGTTGAAACTTGTCATTAATATTTATTAGTGCATGTACTCGAGGATATCATGGATTGTGTAAAAAATTGGTTAATTAATCTTGTTATGTGGTAATTTTTTGTATACTCATTTGTGATTGCACTCGTGTATGTGTGTTGAACGACCTGGGCACACATATGCGTTCACTTGGTACATTTTCAGAACTGGGTGTCACAAATTTGTATCAGAGCCACAGGTTGACCGTAGGACGCAGCCTAGATAAAATTGACACTTTAGATCACATAGGAGAACTCAGGAATCAATGTGTTTTTGCTTGGTGTGTTGTTTGCTATATATTGTTTGCTTGTGTGCTTAATAGAGGATTTCGGGATGCTTTAACTTTGCCATGTCCATGCAGACTAGTATAGCTAGTTGCTTAGTTTCATATCCCTTGATGCATATAGTTGGGAACGTTTCCTAAATTCTTATCTCTTGCTTTGCTTCAAATGGTGAGGACTCGCAACCATAGGGATGACAATGATGAGGAGGAGAATAATGAAGCACCTCAGAACAACAATGGACAAGGACCTGCTCAGGGAGCTATCAACATTGAGAAACTTTTGGCTATGCAAAACCAGCTCATGCAGACCATGATACAAACTATAGGACAGCTGCAGGCTGGTAACATCAACAATCAGCCTCACATGCCTCCACCGTCACCCCCACCTCCTCATAACCGGTTGGGAGAGTTTATGAGGACTAGGCCACCAACATTTGCTCAAGCTGCTCACCCTAGGGATGCGAATGATTGGTTGAAGTCTGTAGAGAAGAATCTTGCTATTATCTAATGCAGTGACCGGGAGAAGGTGCTCTTTGCATCTCATCATCTTGTTGGAGCAGCTGCGGATTGGTAGGATTCGCTACGCAATGCCCATGAGAATCAGGAGACGATTACTTGGGCCGAATTCAAGGAGAGCTTCCGTTCTTTCTATGTGCCAGAAGGTGTTATGATTTTGAAGAGGCAAGAATTTGAGAACTTGAGGCAAGGAAGATCGAGTGTGGGTGAATATCTCAATAAATAGACTCAACTCTCAAGGTATGTGCCCGAGGATGTGAGTCGGGACAGCCGGAAGCAATACTTGTTCATGAGGGGCTTGAACAATGAAATCCAAGTACAATTGCTCAACTGCGATTATGCAAACTTACAGAAGCTTGTGGACAAAGAAATTGTTGTGGAAAATAAGGTCTGTGAGATGGAGCAAGACAACAAGTTGAATGCTCCATATCAAGGACAACAACAAGGAAGTAATGTGTGCCCTCGCTTTGCGCCACCAAACGCTCCTTACTTCAGCTCTTCTGTGCCTGCTCATTGCCCTTGGTTTGCACCGCACCCAACTCAGTTTGCAGCAGGGCCCTGTCATGCAAGCACCTAGGCCTCCAATGCCTTATGCACCTCGTGCCAACTTTCCTTGTGCCAATGCGTAGAACCAAGCTCGTCCCAATAATTCTGGTGCAGCAAAGAAGTGCTATACTTTTGGAGAAGCTGTACACTTTGCACATCAATGTCCTAAGTGAGGCCTTGGTCAAGGAAGCAATGCGCCGAGGCAAAACCCAAGACCCAATGGAGGACATCCACAAGGGAACCGTGGACAGCAGAATTTTGCTTGTGGCAATGTGAACCATGTCTCTACGGAGGATGCGCAACAAGCGGATGACATGGTGATTGGTATGTTCCTCGCAAACTCCAACCCAACGACTATGTTATTTAACTCTGGAGCATCACATTCATTCATTGCATCAAAATATGTTGCCAAGTATAGTTTGCCTATCTCTCATATGAAGTTTACTCTATTTGTTAAGTCTCCTGGAGGAGAGATGAGGACAAATATAGTATGTCCAAAAGTAAGCCTTAGAATAAGGGGGGTAGACTTCTCCGCCAACCTCATTGTTTTGGATTCTCAAGGATTGGACATTATACTTGGTATGGACTGGTTGAGGAAGCACAACGGAGTTATCGAGTGTGCCACAAAGATGGTGAAGTTTACCAATGAGGAAGGGATCACCGTAGAATTTGAAGCATCTCATCATGCAGCGAAGCGATTGGAGCTGAATCACATGGACGGTGCCGCAATTGAGGAGATTCCGGTGGCGTGTGGATTTTTGGATGTCTGTCTGGATGAGTTGCCAGGTATGCCACCTGACCGAGACATTGAGTTTGTTGTTGATTTAATACCTGGAACTACACCTATAGCTAAGAGGCCCTATAGGATGCCTCCTACGGAATTAGCGGAGCTCAAGAAGCATATTCAAGAGAAACTATAGAAGGGTTTTATTCGTCCAAGCTCTTCACCTTGGGGGGCGCCTGTTCTTTTCGTGGATAAGAAGGATGGAACGCAAAGGATGTGTGTGGATTACCGAACTCTCAACGAGGTAACCATTAAGAACAAGTACACTTTGCCCCGCATAGAAGACTTGTTTGATCAGATGAAGGGTGCTTGTGTCTTCTCTAAGATTTATTTGACGTCGGGGTACTTCCAAATGAAGATTAGACCATCGGACATACCCAAGACAGCTTTTCGGACACGATATGGATCTTATGATTATACCATGATATCCTTTGGATTAACCAATGCACCTGCCTGCTTTATGTACATCATGAATAAGGTCTTCATGGAGTACTTGGATAAGTTCGTTGTGGTGTTCATTGACGACATTATGATCTACTAGAAGGATGAGAAGGAACATGAGAAACACATGAGGCTCACATTGCAGAAATTGAGGGAACATCAGTTGTATGCAAAATTCAGCAAGTGTCAGTTTTTGGTTAAAAGAGGTGTCATTTCTGGGTCATATCATCTCTAGAGGAGGAGTATCGGTCGACCCCGGAAAAGTGAGGGACGTGTTGAAATGGGAACTGCCGCAAAATGTAAAGGAAATAAGGAGTTTTCTTGGAATGGCTGGATATTACCGTTGATTCATCAAGGACTTTTCCAAGATAGTTAAGCCAATGACGGAGTTGCTAATGAATGGGAAAGCATTTCAATCGACACAAGCTTGTCAAGAAAGTTTTGAGAAGTTAAAGAAAATGTTAACAACAGCCCCAGTTTTGATATTGCCAGAGGTGAGCAAGAGTTTTAATATCTATTGTGATGCATCGAGACAAGGACTTGGATGCGTGCTTATGCAGGAAGGTCAAGTGGTCTCCTACACATCGAGACAATTGAAGAAACATGAGCAGAATTACCCAACACATGATTTGGAACTTGCAGTCGTGGTACACGCATTGAAATTTTGGAGACATTATATCCTTGGACTGGTGTGAAATTTATATGGATCACAAGAGTCTTAAGTATATTTTCACACAAATGGATCTGAATTTGAGGCAACGAAGATGGTTGGAGCTCATTAAAGATTATGATGTGGGAATCAATTATCATCCTCGGAAGGCTAATATAGTGGTCGATGCTTTGAGTTGGAAAGGAGTAAGTCACCAACTCACGGTTCGAGAGCTACCATCTGATTTATGCAAGGAGTTTAAACGGTTGAACCTTGGATTTGTGAATGAGATGGGAATAATGGAGTTAAATCAGACCCTAGAGCAAGAAATTCGGGATGCTCAAACAAAGGATGAGGAGATTCAGGAAATCAAGGAAAGGACCCAAGAGGGAAGAGAATTCAGATTTGATGAAGATGAACATGATACTCTATGGCTTGGTAAGAGGATTGTCGTTCCTAATGTGAAGCATGTTTGGGAGAAAATATTAAAAGAGGAACATGACTCGCCATACTTGATTCACCCCGGTTGTACCAAGATGTACAAAAGACTTGAAGACTTGTTATTGATGGGCTAGCACGAAAAAAGGACATAGCTGAATATGTAGCTTTGTTTGATGTGTGCCAACGAGTCAAGGCGGAACATCAAAGGCCAGCTGGATTATTGCAACCATTGAAGATTCTGAAATGGAAGTGGGAAGAAATCAGCATGGACTTTATAGTTGGTTTACCGCGTACTCAGTCCGGTTATGACTCAATTTGGGTAATTGTTGATCGATTGACCAAGTAAGCTCACTTTATTCCCATCAAGACCACTTTTATTCCCATCAAGAACTGTATATGGGAAGAATAGTATGTTTGCATGGAGTTCCAAAGAGGATAGTTTTGGATAGAGGTTCTCAATTTACTTCCATATTTTGGCAGAAATTGCATGAAGCGTTGGGAACAAGGTTGAATTTCAGCTAAGCATATCATCCTCAAACGGATGGACAAACGGAGAGGACCAATCAGATTTTGGAGGACATGTTAATAGTTTGTTCCCTGAAGCATGGGAAGAGTTGGGACAAGAGCTTGCCATATGCGGAATTCTCATACAATAATAGTTACCAAGCAAGTTTGAAGATGTCACCATACAAAGCACTATATGGAAGGAAGTGTAGGACACCTTTGTTATAGAATGAGACAGGAGAAACTCAAGTATTTTGACCCAATGTGTTGCAAGAAGCTGAAAAACAAGTTCAGGTTATTCACGAGAACTCGAGGGCTGCTAATCAAGGAAAAAAGGTTATGCAGACAATAGGAGAAGGAAATTAGCCTTTGAAATAGGAGATTTCGTTTACCTTAAGCTGTCACCCATGAGAAGTCATAAGAGGTTTAACATAAGAGGCAAGCTAGCACCTAGATATATTGGGCCATTCAAGATTTTTGACAAAAGAGGAGAAGTAGTGTATAAGCTGGAGATGCCAACTTATCTTTCTGATGTTCATGATGTCTTTCATGTTTCCTATCTCAAAAAGTTCTTGATAGTATTGGAAGAACAAGTGCCAATGGAAGAATTGGAACTAGAGGAAGATTTGACTTATGCTGAGCAACCAGTCAAAATCTTGGAAACCAAGGAGAGGGTCACAAGGAACAAGACTATTAGATGGTGTAAAGTTAAATGGAAGCATCAAGCAAAATTGGAAGAAACTTGGAAGTTGGAAGATGATCTCGAGAAGGAATTTCCCTATCTCATTCTCTTTCGCATCGAATCTCAAGGGCGAGATTCATTTTAAGGGGGATAGGTTTGTAACACCATCATTTTCATCCATCATGTATTGCATACATTCCAATACATGTTTAATATTGAGCAACATCAAAAGGAACAAGTTTAAAATGAATTAGAAACAAAACCACACTTAAGAATTCTCGGGAGTGTGGACTATTCCGATTTCGGTGCGGACTAGTCCGATTTCTCTCTGACTTCAAACAGACTTGTTCGTTTTGCTGCGAACTAGTGTGTTTTTCCCTTTGGGCACTTTCGGACACGTCCGGTCCTATGCGGACTAGTCTAGTGTTCCAATTCCTTAAAAAAATTGCTAAGTCCCTAGACTTGTCCGGACTAGTCCGGTTTTCCAGTGGACTTGTCCGTTTTCCTCTCTAACTAAAGTCGAAATTGTCCGATTTTGGCCAGACTTGTCTGTTTTTACCCTCTAGATAAGTTCGGCTTGTCCAATGCCACTCCTGACTTGTCCGATTTCTCTCTGTCCAACTTTGGACTAGTTCGGCCCTTTTCGGACTTGTCCGATAAATCGTGACTCCGAATAGATATTTTGTTTCACGATTTGTTTTTGGATTTTATGTTAAGTGGGCCTAGGGATGTCGTTCCTAACTCTTTTAGAGCCCATGAGGGACTCTAAACCGTCCTCTACTTATCTCAAACTCAAAATCCACCCAACTCTAGCCCTCCACCTCTATATAAACAACCCCACCCCTTGACTTGACATCTATTTGCCACTTTTCCAACCTCACCCAAATCCTAACTCGTGTTTAGCCACCATCGGGGAGGGAGAAGGAGATCTAGAGCAAGAAGAAGAAGAGGAGGAAACGAAAGAGGATCAAGATCTCCATCAACTTCACGTTCTCCATCGCCAATTCACCATCAAGTTGTTCATCAACCCAAGATCGCCAAGATCCAAGTGTTGCCTCAAAGATCCTTGACTCATTGGAGTTCTAAACACCTGGTATACATTCTACTTCCTTTTCCTTACATGAATTCTACCCCAAATCTCCAAATTCACGTCGATCTAGAAAACCCTAATATGTTGTTCCTGCGTAGTGCGGACTAGTCCGGCCTCCTACGGACTTGTCCTATTTTTGCAATCTATTTCCTGTTGAATTAAATCTAAATTGTTCTGAAACAAACCCAAACATGTAGAAACTTATTAAAATCTATTAAAACTAGTTAGTGATGATTAAAAGGAACTCATTAACAAGTTTCACCTCGCATTTGCATTAATCATACATGTTATGCCATATTGAGTAATATATGTGCATCTATTGATTGTGTTTCTTGTTTGTATGTTATTGTGCGGATTAGACGGCTTATTGCTAGAGAGCGTTGCGGAGGATCTCCAGCACCAAGAGTTTGAAGGCTTTGACCCGAACCAATCCCAAGAGCAAGGCAAGTGTCCTTGAAGCATATTGATCCTATTTTTTTAAAGTAAATGTGTTTGTTTACAAAACTGCATGATTGTGTCAATTTGATGGGAATCCTATGATAGGAAGTTTACTAGAATTGTTTCACCACCCTTATCACCTAGAAATTTATGGTAGAGAGTCGAGATGGGATCTTTACCTTTTTGCTTCGCTTCATTAATTGGGTTGGGAACACAATTATACCACTTAACATACTTATGCATTTATAAAATTATGATTAACATGAACTGGTTAATATGATATGGTAATGGGTCATCTAAGCAAGCATGGTATGTGGATGGGTTGGATGTTATTGTGGTTTCGCTTGCTTTAGATCTAAGGATCGGTTCGTGGAGCGATCATCCCGGATTTACAGTGCCAGCACGAGGCCAAGTATGGGTGCGGCATAGCTTATTAATTATGGCTTTGCCAGTGCTATTTGGACCATTACGGATGCTCAGGGAAGGGGTAGTCGGTTTGGGTTTGTTGATGATTGGTGGGACTACCCTGGGATACGAATGGCTCAAGAGGGGGCCCTTGTTTGAAGATGTGCTCTGTAAGAGACATCGCCATCGGTGAAACCTCAGTGGGGTCTAAATAGGCTTGTAATCCCTTTGTAAAGGCTATTTTGTGATATCTTGGCCACACAGCGACGGAAGTGTGAGACGGCATAATAGAGGTTCTAGTCACTACAAGGTGATGAAATCACAAACATGTGGGTAAAGCGGTACAACCTTTGCAGAGTGTGTCTAAAAACTATTATGATAGTCGTGCTCCCGATTATGAGCAACCTGGACCCTCACATGATTAGGGGAAACTTGCTATTGGGATGGTTTGGTACTGGTTATGGTTAATAATATTGTTATGGCTGGTTATGGATTGAAATCTGGTATATGGATGATGGATATTGAAATATGGACTGTATTATGATAACTATATGGTTTATGATGGGTTTATTTCACATACATATAATATATTGCTTTTCAAATGTTTTAATGTATTTTTCAGCACTTATCTATTATTATTGTCATCATTTGAATCAGCTACATGTCATACTTTCCACACTTGCTGAGTACGACATGTACTCACTCTTGCAATTCCCCCACCAATAGTTGCGAGTCAGGATTGGAATTATAATGATGACAATGCAGAGTTCTAGGCCGTTTCTGCTGTGAGCTTTGCCTGTGGAGCGTTGGAGCTGCGCTATACCCTATTTGCTTAGTCGCTTAGTTAGTTTATTTCCACTGCATTAGTTGAATCTTGTCATTAATTTTCATTAGTGCATGTACTCGAGAATATTAGGAATTGCATAAAAAATGGTTAATTAATCTTGTTCAGGGGTAAGTTTTTGTATACTCGTTTGTGATTGCACTCGTGTATGTGTGTTGAACGTCTTGGGCACACATATGCGTTCACTTGGTTCATTTTTGGAACCGGGTGTCACAACAGTCCACTATTAAATGATCACACTCTCCACAGTTATATGAAGCACACCTCATTTTTGGTCTTGGTTTGTCCCTATTTCTTCCTTCATTTGAGTGACCACCTTGTCTTATTCTCATCATTTTCTTGAATTTCTTCATGAATAAGATCATATCCTCTTCATCAATATCACTGCTTTCATCATCGTTGTCGTCTTCTCCATGAGTGACCACCTTGTCTTATTCTCATCATTTTCTTGAATTTCTTCATGAATAAGATCATATCCTCTTTATCAATATCACTGCTATCATCGTTGTTGTTGTCTTCTCCATGAGCTTCTCGAGCTTCTTTTGATATAGGTTTACAAGTGGACTTCAATGCAACTCCTTTCTTTTTCGCCAAGGTAAGGTCGGCGATCTCCTTGATGTGCTTGGCTTGCTTCTCCATCATCTCAAAGTTGATAATCTTCCCAATAAGTTCGTCCGGGGTCATTTTCTGATACCCGTGGCTTTCCCTAATCATGGAGCAAAGAGTTAGTTGCGAGGCATGAAAGCTCTAAGAATCGGCTTTACGACCTCATGATCATTCCACTTCTTGCTGCCATATGCTCGAACATTGTTGATAAGATTCTTCAATTGATTGTACATGTCTTGTGGTGACTCATCTTCTTCTATAGTGAATCTTCCCAATTTGCCTTCTATCATCTCAATCTGGGCCTCGCGTACATGAGGATCACCTTCATGTGCGGTTTGTAGAGTATCACATACCTCCTTGGCAATCTCAAGTTCATCCACCTCAGTGAACTCGTCTCAGCTCAATGACGATGTGATAACAGCTCCAGCTTGAGCGTTCTGATGAATAGCTTGTTCTTGGCTTGGAGAGCTCTTCATCATCACCCGAGATATCTATCCCTGTACACACTATATGCCATAAACTGGGGTTAAGAGATATGAGATGCATTCTAATGTTTTGTCTCCACATAGAATAATCATTGCCATCGAAGAAAGGTGCTTTCCTTAGAGGAATTGACAAGTAATGATTATTGTTGGAATTTAACCGATAATAATTAAAAGGATATCAGGAGTAGTTGGTGTGACAACTCCCCTTCTTCTTTTCTTCCTCGATCTTATTCTTCCCCTTTGGGGAGAGTGCCTTCTTCTTTAGGAGAGCCTTGAGTTCAAGAATTTCCTCGTCATCGTCCTCACAATCTTGGATGGCGTCGAGGAGCTTCTCTAGCTTTTAAGTTCTTTCTTCATCACTCTTCTCGTTGTTGAAGTTCTTGTGTACATCCTTGATTTCTGACATCTTCTCTTTGAGCTATGAGTCTCTTTTGAATAGTCATGCTCTGATACCAATTGAATGTTGCCTAGAGGGGGGTGAATAGGCTTTTTGACCTTTAGTCGGATCTTGAACCACTTAATAAATCAATCAAATACAGAGAGATCGGACTAGTCCGATATTGTGCGGATTAATATGGCGTGTGCAAACTAAACAATTAAGATAAATTGATAATTCTATGTCTAGCACACTATGTAGCGGAAATTAGATTACAAGTAAAGTGTATTGAACCAATGAATCAGTATATTGCAATGATCAAGAATGATACAATGTTTCAAGGTGAATTTCAGAACAATAGACAAAACCTAAATTATGATCAAAAGTAAACAAAGATGCACAAGACACAATTTTATGTAGGATCGAAGAGCACGTGAAAAGCTACCAGAGGGGGGGGGGGTGAATGGTAGATTTGAAAATCTTACGCAGCGGAAACCATTAAACCCCAAACCCTTCGACAGAAAAACGATTTGTTGAAGAAATCGTGTGTGAGACTAATATAAACTTGTTTCACCGTGACAAAAGTGATAGATATCAGAGACAATTAAGTCACGAAGGCAACACAAAAAGAATCACGCAAATCCGTCGAGAAAAACTCAGGTTATGATCGAAAGATCAAACAATGGTCAATCTGCCTACCCGAGAAAAAACAGTTCTGGAACGCTGCAAAGAAACTCGTGTAGATCATAGAAAACAAATCCAATGACCGTGAAATTTTGACAGGTGATATACAATCAAGTTGTGAAGACAGCCCAAAAAGAATAACGTCAATTGGATCTGTAAAACTCGAGTTATGATAAAACCACCGACGAAAGGTAGTGCTGTCCAGAAACTCGCTGAGTAAAACTTGTCTAGAACAAGTCGGACGAACAAGGCACAAAAGTTCCTTCAAACTATGAATTTTATTCAATAGAACACAAGAGGAACAGCCCTAAAGTCGTGCACCACGAGCTCTGAGCTCCCTTGCTTATATAACCAGCTCAAAAGCCAACTCAACTCAATACAGGAACCTAATCCTACTCTGTTCACGAATTGTAACTTTCCATAACTGCTTAGGATTCTTCTATACGCAGATAGAAGCAATCTTAAGACTTCCAAACACCTTAGGAACGTATCCCATATTCCTAAAGAACTCAAATTCGTGACCCACAAGAAATTCTATCATAACCAACTCAAATCTTTCCATATTTGAGTGAAACCCGACTCAGCCGCAGCCTGAGTCCATAACCTAGTCGGTTGGACCTTTCCGACCAATTCTTTACGTCCACATCCCTTCATCACGTCTCGGAACCATGTAGCCACGTCCATGCACTCCTTGCATACGTGCAAACATCTTCCAATGACGTCCACGATACCTTCATATGCATTGTTCTCGATTCATACATGCTGCGCAACTTCCCGATCAGCTCAACCACAATTCCTCCTGAATTTGGTTGTTGGAACCTCATCTCCTCCCTGAGACTAGTCCAATGGATCCCGTCACCAGCCATGTCTTGAACTCAAGCAACACCTGCACATGAATAAACAACCAATCCATACGAGCCCAAGTCCTTGACCTCACTCAAGTTAGTTCCGAACACAACACCTTACGTGAGCACCTCACATAAGCATGTTGCAAAGCATATCAAAACAAAATCATCCATATCAACCAAAACACACCAAAAACATAGCAAATAAATACTAAGCAATCTTTCCAACAATATAAAACAAGTACAAAACATTGCAAATGAAAAGCAGAAGCACTACGGTCAAGTTCCGGACCTTGCCAGAGCAACCCGGACCTTGAGCCGGAGCTAACAAAAGCTAGTAGAACCTAGCACCGGAGCTTACCAAAACTAGTACAACCAAGCTCCCGCCGGAGCTTACAAAACTAGCAGAACCTAGCGCCGGAGCTAACCAGAACTAGTCGGAACTAGTAAACCAAAAAGCCGGAGCTAGAAAAATCAACTCGGAGCTTAGCAAAAACAAGTCGGAGCTATCAAAGACATGCCGGAGCTAAAGAAAAAACTCACCGGAGCTGACCAAAGCTAGTCGGACCTAGCATTGAACGTAACCGGAGCTACCCAAACCAAGCCGGACCTACCGTCGGACCTTGCTGTAGCTCAGAGCTAGAGTCGGACTTTGATAAAAAGGTGTTTTGTAGATATTCGAAACTTTTATCATCAAGGCCAAGTGTATTCACTACAAGCCAATGTATTCAGCACATATAGGTCTCACAATCTCCCCCTTGATGAATTCATTGGCAACACCATTTAAAATCCGAACATTGGCTTATTCACATTAAAGTTTTGAAGACAATTTCTCCCCCTTTGTAAATCAAAAGTAAATGAGAAGAAAAATTATCCCATATTATCTCTCCCTTTATTTATCTCTCCCCCTTTATTATCTCTCCTTATGCACATATTCTCTCTCTCTTCATGCTTATCTCTCCCCCTTTGACAATGTATTCAGCAAGTCATGAGATATAAACAAATTATCTCTCCCCCTTTAGTTGTTATGAGCATATTATAACATATACATATAAACAAAGCTCATCCAAGTCATACTATCAAGTACCTTACATTATCACATCAATGAAATACATAAAGTAGTGTAAGCCATGCTAGAGATCAAATGTAATTTTCAATTTAATCAAGTCATGATCTCACAAACTTAACTATTTCAAAACCTGAAAACATGACACTAGTTGTTGCATTTTATTATTTTTCAAAGCATAAATTTGGATCATATGATATTTGCAAGAGATTATATGCGCATTTGCCTTATTCTAACCAACCAAGCCAAGCCTATGTAATTTGACAATCGGAAGCTTAAGGACATGGTTTTAGTCATACACAACTTCTTCCAAGTTCATATCTAAGTGCAATGATAAGCCATCTCAGAAGAAGAAGTGCGATGCATGCATATTCTCTTGATCTTTTCTCAATTTATATTTGTTCACAAAACTCAACATGTGAGTTGATTACATGATTATTTCTTAATGATTAAAAGCACTTGTGAACATGTAACAAGTTCAAAACAGCAAGAAAGTTCGACCATGACCAGTTTTAGTGTAAGTAATTATTCCAATTACTAGACATGGCAAAAACTACAAAATGTATAACACGAGTAATGTAGTAAGAACTTTCAGCATGTAAAAGGAATCACAAAGTCATATATGTATGAAATACTATGCTCATATTATTTTTATTTCAGATTCACAAATAGACTTCTGAGTTTCAAAAAAAAACTCCCCCACAATTTAAGCCATGAGGATGCATAACCCCTATTTCACTACGAATGTAACAAAAACGAGTGGAATCCAAAGGTTTTGTAAAAATGTCGACCAATTGTTGTTCGGTATCTACATGGTGAAGCACAATGTTTCCTTTTTCAACATTATCTCGGAGAAAGTGATACCTAATGTCAATGTGCTTAGTTCTAGAATGTTGCACAGGGTTTTTGGCAATGCAAATAGCACTAGTGTTATCACAAAACAGTGGAACACTATCTAGATCAACCACATAGTCCTTAAATGTTTGAACAATCCAAAGAATTTGTGAGCAAGCACTAGCAGCTACTACATATTCAGAATCGGCTCTGGATTGTGCAACTGAATTTTGTTTTCTAGAGGACCAAGCAACAAGAGAATTACCAAGAAAATGATCCTATCAATCCTACAACCCCCAAAATCAGCATCCGAAAAAGCTTTCAAAGCAGCAGTTGAGGAAGAAGGAAGAAAAATGCCGAATTCTTGAGTTCCATGTAAGTACCTGAGAATCCTTTTGACGGCTTGATGATGTGAAACACGTGGGGAAGCTTTAAACCATGCACAAAGACATACGCTGAATTGTATGCCCAGTCTTGATGTCGTGAGGTACAAAAGTGATCCAATCATGCTTCTATATTATTTTTGATTCACAGATTCACCATCTTCATCAAGTTCAAGTGTTGTTGCTGTTCCCATTGGTGTCCGAAGAGGCTTGCTTTTTTCCATGTTGAAGCGCCTTAGAAGGTCTTTGGTATACTTTGTTTGATGCACAAAGGTACCCTCCTTGGTTTGCTTGATTGCAGCCCCAAAAAGTAAGTGAGTTCACCCATCATACTCATTTCAAATTCGGAACTCATCATTGCTGAAAACTTGGACACAAGACCATGAGAAGCACAACCAAAGATAATATCATCCACATACACTTGAACGAATAATGAGTCATTGCCATGTTTAATCACAAAAAGAGTTTTATCAACATTGCCCATGGTAAACCCCTTTTCAAGTAAGAATGTTTTTAACCTATCATACCATGCTCTAGGGGCTTGTATGAGACCGTGTAAGGCTTTGGACAGTTTGTAACCATGATTAGGAAAATCTGGATTTTCAAAACCCGGTGCTTGTTTGACATAAACCTCCTCATCTATGTAGCAATTAAGAAAAGCACTTTTAACATCCATTTGATATAGCTTAAAACCTTTAGATGCTGCAAAAGCTAACAAAATTCTTATGGCTTCTAATCTAGCGACAGGAGCAAAAGTTTCACCAAAATCTAGACGTTCAACTTGAGTGAAACCTTGAGCAACCAACCTAGCCTTATTCCTAACCACAACCCCATCCTCACTTTGTTTATTTTTATATACCCATTTAGTTCCAATTAAAGTGTGACCTTGAGGTGGAGGTACAAGTTTCCAAACATTATTTCTTTCAAAATTTTCTAACTCTTCTTGCATGGCAATAATCCAAGATTCATTAGTGAGTGCGTGTGATATATCTTTGGGTTCAAAAGAAGCAACAAAAGCAGAATGAGCATGAGAGTTTGGATCGCAAAACCTGGACCGTGTGACTCGTTCGTGCAAGCTTCCAATCATCTGTTGTGGGGGATGATCTTTGTAAAAACGTAGGGGAACAGATGTCTCACAAGCTTCTTCTTCATCAGGTTCATCATAGATTGATGAGCTTGTGACTTGTGGACGATTAGGACCAGCATAGGTGATAGCCGGAGCTTGTTCAATGTCCGGAGCTGGACACGTGTCAACTTCGGAACTACCAGGCAGTATCACCGGCTCTTCTTCATCTTCAAAAATACCCTCCCCCTGAGGACACGGATCTGGTCCTACAACACCGGAGCTAGTACCTGGGCTAGCTTCATCAAAAGACACTTCACAAGTCTCCTCAATTTTGTTAGTGTCAAGTAAAAGCACACGGTAGCCTCTAGTATGAGATGGATAACCAAGAAACATGCCATCAAAGGATCTAGGTTCAAATTTATCAAGATTACCATGTTTCTTAACAAAGCATTTGCAACCAAAGACCCGAAAGTGTGTAACACTAGGCCTATGTTCAAACCGGAGCTCATATGGTGTTTTACCTAGCTTAGCACACAAGAAAACACGATTTGAGACATAACAAGCGGTTGCTAATGCATCAGCCCAAAATTTCCTAGGAGTTTGATATCCATCAAGCATAGTCCTAGCCATCTCAACTAAGGTTCTATTCTTTATTTCTACAGCACCGTTTTGTTGAGGTACATATGGTGAAGAGAATTGATGATCTATTCTATTTTCAGCACAAAAGTGATCAAAAAATTGATTTTTAAATTCAGTTCCATTATCACTTCTAATTGTTTTTAATGATCCTGGGTGATCAATTGATAATCTAAGAAATAAAGTTCTAAAGTGACTAAAAACTTCATTCTTAGACGCGATAAAGTAAACCCAAGAGTATCTAGAATAATCATCAACAATAACAAGAAATACCATTTACCTCGAAGGATTGAACACATGAAGGTCCTACGGTGTCAAGATGCAAAAGTTGATATGGTTCAGTTGTCATGATCATTGTGAGAGGAGTATGTGAACCTGCAACCATCTTAGCATGTCTACAAGAAGAGCACACAATTTCTTTGTCCCCTTTAAGCTTAGGCAGCCCACGTATGCGATCAAGAGCACTAACACGCGTTAGGTGATCAAAGCCTACGTGACCAAGTCTACGATGCCAAAAATATAAGTCCTTTGAATCATTAGCAACTAGACACCTATGATTAGAGGAAGACATATCAAAATCAGCTTTAAAAACTCTTCCAAACCGAGGCATGTTAAAAATAAGCTCACTATTTGATCCTACAACTTTGCAGTAGTTTTTATTAAAAATAATTTCTAGATTTTCATCTAGCAATTGTGCAACAGAAAGCAAGTTGTATTTCAAATTTTTGACAAGTGCAACATACTTCAAAGTGTAGTGATCATTTACTCTAACCGAACCCTTAGCAATTATAGGAGTTGAAGAATTATCGGCAAAAGTAACATTCTCTAAACGTGACACAAAAGAGAGGGAGGAGAACCAATCTTTGTTACCGGTCATGTGGCATGAGCAACCTGAATTCACAATCCAAATGTTCTCCTTCCTCAAACGTGTAACCTACATAAAAGCACAATACGTCGATAAATCAATACTGGGGTTAGTCAAAAGGCATTTAGTAATCCAGTACTGAGTCACGCGATGTGCAGCAGGAAAAACACGCGAAAGCTGAGACAAAACAGCAGGTTTATGAGTCAAAGTTTGAGATTTTTTATTCTTGACTACTGACCAATAAGGTGTTGCTTGTGTAGCACAAAAATCAGTAGCTATGGAGGCAAAAACAGAAGGTCCAGAGGTAAACTTTGAATGTTTTTGACTCAAAACAACAGGTTGTACATTCGATTTAATATGTGCAACAAATTTTGCATGAAAGTTATGAGATCTAGCAACCATTCTTTCCCTTTTATGTTGTTTAGCTAGTCTGTAACAAAACTCTATGACATGACCATCTCTACCACAGAAGGTACAATGAAATTTAACTTTGTGTTCATGTCTAGATGAGCAAACAATATTTTTATTTGAGACCAAATGAGACAACACTCCTGCAGATTTGAAAACCACTCCTTTTTGTTTAGGAACTGTTTGAATCAAACCACTTCCTAATGACTTTACAACTTTAGGTGGATGTGCCTTAGCATGAGCATGAGAATCAAAACCTAAACCAGTTTTATCATTGCAAGACTTGGAAGAATTCAGCAGCAAGATTAGGTTCTTATTCCCATTACAAAACCGATCTAATGTCCTATGCATGTCATCAAGTTTATTGGACATATCAAGGCAATTTTCACATGAAGTTTTTCCTTTTAGTTTGCAATTTGAACAAAATTTAACTTCATGAGAACGTAAAGCATTGTTCAATATAGAAATTTCATTCATAGCATCCTGTAGTTTCTTATCAAGATCATCACAAGTAGAACAATGCAAATCAATTATAGAACAGCTAGCATCTTTCAAGTTTTTATCATTAAGTGCAGCAAGCTCTTTGTTCTTTTCAATTTCTAACTCAAGTTTATCAAGTGTGGAGGTGTGCACACTTCTTAATGAGGACAATTGTTCATATATTAAATTACATGAGGAACATGCATCATCACTAGGAATCAAAGTTTTTAAACGGTTGATTTCAGATTCTAGTGATTCAATTTTAGCAGCACTATACCTAAGCTTTTTGTCCTTTTTCTTAACAATAATAGTGACATGAGAAATAGCATCACACATTTCTTCGCATGTAGGACATACCTCTTCATTGTCGCTATTGTGTTCTGCCTCCTCCATACTTGATCTTGACTTGCCCGCCATAAAACACAAGTTTTCCAAATCATCTTCATCTTCATCACTTCCAATGTCCACGTCACTTGAACTGAACTCTTGAAGCGCGGTGATGAAACTGTTGATCATCTTGTGTCCTATGGTATCTTTCTTCTTCTTGTTGGAATTTCCAGAGGAGGTCCGGACCTTGCTTTGTTTTTCTTCCCGGGTGGTCGGACCTGAAAGGTTAGGACATTATGTACGAAAGTGTCCTGTTTTACCACATTCAAAACAGCGTTAAGGTCCGGAGCTTCCTCTCCTTCTAGTTCTCACATTTTGCAATGCTTTTGAGAATCTAGTAGAGATGAGTTCCAACTCCTCTTCTGGAAATTCTTCGATCTGCTCCAGGGTTAGTGAGGACAACAAAGCAAGAGTATTGCAAGATGATGATTGGCCGGAGCTAGACATATCACGTTGTGAAACAAATGCATTAGACTTACTGGGGTTCTTACGTGAGATTATGTCAATTTCATGAGTTTTTAGTTTAGAATAGAGTACATCTAATGTAAGAGAACTCATGACAGTAGATTCACGAATAGATGTGACTTTCATCTCCCAAATTGACATATCAAATGCACATAGCAATTGCCTAGCATTTTCAGCATCTGAAAAGTTAACATTGACACTACGCAAGTTGCTGAGAATTTTATTAAAGCAAGCAAAAAGGTCTTCAATAGACTCACCGGTTGCATCTCGAAGCGCATGTATTCTTTCTTGAACATGTCTTGCCTTACCTCTTTGATCGTGTTGGATCCTTTGTGGTAGTCACAAAGTGCTTTCCACACATCGTATGCAGATCGGAGGTGTGCAACACGGTCAAAGTCGCTTTGTGTTAATCCTTGTATGATCAAGTTCCAAGCCTTGTTGTTGTTGTTGACATATCTTAGATTTGTAGCTGTAACTTGATCGTTTGATGGCACTTCGTAAGTCTTGTATACCTTATCCCATATTGCAAAGCCTTGTGCCTGGATGAAAGCCTCCATGCGTGCCTTCCAAACCTGAAAATCAATACCAGCGAACACACAAGGTTTGGCAGAGTACTTCTCTATGATGATTACTCAAAAACACACGCAAACCACAAATATTAGAGCACCATGGCTCTGATACAAATTTTAGGATCGAAGAGCACGTGAAAAGCTACCAGAGGGGGGTGAATGGTAGATTTAAAAATCTTACGCAGCAGAAACCATTAAACCCCATACCCTTCGGCAGAAAAACGATCTGTTGAAGAAATCGTGTGTGAGACTAATCTAAACGTGTTTCACTGTGACAAAAGCGATAGATATCAGAGAGAATCATGTCACGAAGACAACACAAAAAGAATCACACAAATCCGTCGAGAAAAACTCAAGTTATGATCGAAAGATCAAACAATGATCAATCTGCCCTACCCGAGAAAAAACAGTTCTGGAACGCTGCAAAGAAACTCGTGTAGATCATAGAAAACAAATCCAATGACCGTGAAATTTTTAAGGATGATAGAAAATCAAGTTGTGAAGACAACCCAAAATAAATCACGTAAATTGGATCTGTAAAACTCGAGTTATGATAAAACCACCGACGAAAGGTAGTGCTGTCCAGAAACTCGACGAGTAAAACTTGTCTGGAACAAGTCGGACGAACAAGGCACAAAAGTTCCTTCAAACTACGAATTTTATTCAATAGAACACAAGAGGAACAGCCCCAAAGTCATGCACCACGAGCTCTGGGCTCCCTTGCTTATATAACCAGATCAAAAGCCAACTCAACTCAAATCATGAACCAAATCCTACTCTGTTCACGAATCGTAACTTTCCATAACTGCTTAGGATTCTTCTATACGCAGATAGAAGCAATCTTAAGACTTCCAAACACCTTAGGAACGTATCCCATATTCCTAAACAACTCAAATTCGTGACCCACACGAAATCCTATCATAACCAACTCAAATCTTTCCATATTTGAGTCAAACCCGACTCAGCCGCAGCCTGAGTCCATAACCTAGTCGGTTGGACCTTTCCAACCAATTCTTTACGTCCACATCTCTTCATCATGTCTCGGAACCATGTAGCCACGTCCATGCACTCCTTGCATACGTGCAAACATCTTCCAATGACGTCCACGATACCTTCATATGCATTGTTCTCGATTCATACATGCTGCGCAACTTCCCGATCAGCTCAACCACAATTCCTTCTGAATTTGGTTGTTGGAACCTCATCTCCTCCCTGAGACTAGTCCAATGGATCCCGTCACCAGCCATGTCTTGAACTCAAGCAACACCTGCACATGAATAAACAACCAATCCATACGAGCCCAAGTCCTCGACTTGACTCAAGTTAGTTCCGAACACAACACCTTACGTGAGCACCTCACATAAGCATGTTGCAAAGCATATCAAAACAAAATCATCCATATCAACCAAAACACACCAAAAACTTAGCAAATGAATACTAAGCAATTTTTCCAACAATGTAAAGCAAGTACGAAACATTGCAAATGAAAAGCAGAAGCACTACGGTCAAGTTCTGGACCTTGCCAGAGCAACCCGTACCTTGAGCTGGAGCTAACAAAAGCTAGTAAAACCTAGCACCAGAGCTTACCAAAACTAGTACAACCAAGCTCCCGCCGGAGCTTACAAAACTAGCTGGACCTAGCGCCGGAGCTAACCAGAACTAGTCAGAACTAGTAAACCCAAAAGCCGGAGCTAGAAAAATCAACTCGGAGCTTAGAAAAAACACGTCGGAGCTATCAAAGAAATGTCGGAGCTAAAGACAAAACTCACAGGAGCTGACCAAAGCTAGTCGTACCTAGCATCGAACGTAACCGGAGCTACCCAAACCAAGCTGGACCTACCGTCGGACCTTGCTGTAGCTCAGAGCTAGAGTCAGACCTTGATAAAAAGGTGTTTTGGAGATATTCGAAACTTTTATCATCAAAACCAAGTGTATTCACTACAAGCCAATGTATACAGCACATATAGGTCTCACATTTTATCCCATGGTTCAATTCCCAGGAAGGAAACCTACATCCAAGTTGAGGAGTCCACAGAGGACCGGGTCTTCACCAACCCTGCCCTCGTCGAATCGCCACAGGGGCCGATTCTCTTCCACTAACCACGAAGGGGGAAATAACCTTATTTAACGGGCCTTCTCACAAGTTGAGGGCTCCCCGAGATTTACAAGGATGAATACCACCAAACACACTCGAAAGATATGCAATAAACAACAAGAGTGTGCGAGAGAATCAAACCCAAGAGCTCAAGATCGTGTGGAACAAGTCTCTCCTTTTGATCAATGATAATCCTCAAAAAATTTATTTTTCTAGGGTTAGAATGTGTGGAGAGATGTGTATTTTGGGCTCCTGGAAGGTTGGACAGTGCAGGGGATCTAGAGATGTGGTTGTAGGGCCGTACACTTCTATTTATCCTAGGGTTTCTAAAATTTATTGTTAGGGTTTGCGATGTCCGGATTAGTCCGTGGTGGACTCCGGACTAGTCCGGTGTGCGGGGTGTGAAAAACCCTAAGTATATAGATATATAGGACTTGTCCGAGAATTGGCAGACTAGTCCGATTTGGTCTCTAGAATTGTTCGGTCTAGTCCGGTGTGGTGAACCTCATATAGAATTGAGGACAAGTCCGCACTTGGAGGACTTGTCCGATTTTAGTCGGAGAGTTTTTGGACTAGTCTGTGGTTATATTGGACTAGTCCAGTGCTTTGTAAACTAGAGTACTTGCAGACAAGTCCGTGCTGGGAAGACTTGTCCGTTTCTAGTCAGAGACATATCGGACTAGTCCGTGGAGATATCGGACTAGTCCGGTTTTACTGAGAATTGTGCAGTGACTGAGATCTCTTTTTATTTAGCTCTTGGGGTGTGTTTCTCCAACACACTCCATAGAAAATAAACTATTCTTTTCAGCTCTTGAGCTCTTATCCTTTTGATTCCTCATTCTCCTTTCTTTTTGAGCATTCCTCCAAATTTTCTTTAAATCCTGTGCTCATATCAACAATATTGTTAGAATCTCTTTTGTTTGTCATAAATCAACCAAAACCCACAAGGGATGCCTAGATGCACTTTCAGTTATGGTGGTTTGCTTTCTTTAGATCTAAGGACTGGTTCATGCGAGAATAAGCCAAGACAACAGTGCCACCACAAGGCCAAGTGTGGGTGCAGCGTAGCTGAATAATTAGGTGTGCTGCTGGTATTGTATGGACCATTTGATGGTGTGGGGAATGGGAGTCGAGGAGGGCTACCCTAGGAACCGCATGGCACATGAGGGGGCCTGTGGGTGGGAGAATGGAGATTCAAGCCTGCTAGTGAAACCTTAGTGGGTCCTACATGCTAGTAGTCCCTTTGTAAAGGTTGTTTTGTGATCTCTTGGCCACACACCAAAGGAAGTGTCAGATGGCATAAGGGAGGTTCTTAGTCACCAAAAGATGATGAAATCACGAACATGTGAGTAAAATGATACAACCTCTGCGGAGTATTAAAAACTATCATGATAGCCGTGCTCCCAGTTACGAGCACCTGGATGACCAACATGATTAGAGGGAACTTGCAAATTGGGATGGATGGTTATGGATATGGTTTGAGTTGTGATAATTGAAATCGGTTAATGATGATTGTAAGATATTGGCATTTGGATGGGAAATTATTGATGAATGTGATATAATAGTAATTGATGGTATTGGACCCATTATTGGTAATTATTGGGGTATGATGGGATTATTTCACTTAGACATAGTAGGATGCTTTTTATACGTTTTAAATGAACTTTTCAACAATTAGCCATTATTTATTATCAATTCCTTGTTTAAGCTACATGTCATCATTTTCCGACACTTCCTGAGTACGACATGTGCTCACCCTTGTAATCCCCCCCACCAATAGTTTCAGGTGATGTATAGGTGTATCCTGAGGATAATACGGAGTATTAAGTTGTGTGCTGCCATCGACTTGCCCGTGGTGTTGCTTGGAGCCGCGCTACCCTGTTCGCTTAGTTTGCTTGCCTTAATATTTAGATTATTTCCGCGACATTAGTTTTCAGAACTATCAATAATGATGATTAGAGTTTGTAATTTGATGATTATTTAAATATTGTAATAAAAGTACTTATTTAATATGTGATGTGGTAATTTTTATATATTGTTTGTGATGCACTCGTGTATGTGTGTTGAACATCCTGGGAACACATGTGTGTCGCACTTGGTTTCTCTTTGGAACGGAGTGTCACAAATTGGTATCAGAGCTACAGGTTGACCCTAGTGTGCAACCTAGATAGAATGGACACTTTAGAGCACATAGGAACACTAAGGAAACATTGTGGGTTGTTTGGTTTGCTAATTGCTATGTCATGTTCTCTTGTGTGCTTAGTAGAGAATTGTGGGATGTTTTAGCGTTTGCCACATCCATATAGGCTAGTATAGATAGTTGCTTAATTTCATATCCCTTGATGCATATAGTTGGGGACGTTTTCTAAATTCTTCTATCTCTTGCTCTATCTTCATATGCCAAGGACCCGCAACTAAAGGGATGCCAATGAGAATGATGAGGACAATGGGGCACCTCAGAACAACAACAATGGACCTGGACCTGAGGCTATCAAACTTGATCAGTTTTTGGCTATGCAAAATCAGCTTATACAGACAGTGATGCAGACTCTGTGACAGTTGTAGGCCAATAACTAGAATCAGCCCCATATGCCTCCACCACTACCAACCCCCACCACCTCATAACAGATTGGGAGAGTTTATGAGTACTAGGCCACATACCTTTGCTCAAGCCAATGATCCTATGGAAGCCGATGATTGGCTAAAATCTATGGAGAAGAAGCTCGCTATTGTCCAGTGCAATGATAGGGAGAAGTTTTGCTTTGCTTCCCATCAACTAGTTGGAGTAGCTATAGATTGGTGGGACTCGCTATGCAATGCCCGTGAAAATCAAGAGAGGATCACTTGGGATGAATTCAGGGAGAGTTTCTATTCTCACTATGTTCCTCAAGGTGATATGATCTTGAAGAGGTAGGAATTTGAGAACATAAGTCAAGGAAAGTCAGATGTGAGTTCTTAATATTTCACTCAACTCTCAAGGTATGCTCTAGAGGATGTCAATCGGGACAGCCGCAACAAATATTTTTTCATGAGAGGCCTAAATAATGAGATTCAAGTCCAATTGCACAATTGTGACTATGTCAGTTTCCAAAAGCTTTTGGACAAGGCCATTGTAGTTGAAAACAAGATTCGCAAGATGGAACAAGACAACGAAGATGCCATACCAAGGGCAGCCGCAGGGGAGCAATGTCTGTCCTCGCCTGGCGCTGCCAAATTCACCACTTTACAACCCCTTCGCACTTGCTTATCGAGCTGCTTACCCTCCATGCCCAAACCAGCAGCAGCAGCGCCCTGTTATGCAAGCGCCTCACCAGCCTGCACCGTATGCACTGCGCCCTAATATGGTGGCTAAGTCCCAGAATCAGCAGTGCTCGAGTTTCCCTGGTGCTTCAGGCAACAAGACATGCTATATTTATGGAGAGGCTAGACACTTTGCATGTCAGTGCCCCAAGAGGAGCTATGGACCAATGAACAATGCATAATGGCATAACCCCTGACCGAATGGAGGAGCGCCATAAGGCAACCGTGGATAGCAGAATGTCACTCATGGCAATGTGAATCATATCTCTACAAAGAAGTCCCAAAAAACGAATGACATCGTGATTGGTATGTTCCTCGCCAAAGCCAATCCAGTGACCATTCTATTTGATTATGGAGCATCTCATTCATTCATATCATCGAAGTATGTTTCCAAGTATTATATGCCTATACCTCATTTGAAACACACTATGTTGGTAAAATCTCCTGGAGGAGAGATGAGGACAAATATAGTATGTCCGAGAGTAAGCATCAAAATAAGGGGGGTAGACTTTCTTGCGAATCTCGTCATCCTGGATTCCCAAGGGATAGACATAATTCTTGGTATGGATTGGTTGATCAAGTATAATTGAGTGATTTAGTGTGCCGAGAGTATTGTGCAATTGATAAGTGAGCATGGCACCCACATTGAAGTTGAGACAGCCCAACCCCCAACGTATAAAGCGACATTGAGTCATGTGGAAGGTTTGACATTGGAGAGTATTCCAGTTGTTTGCGAGTACCCGAATGTGTTTCTAGATGAGTTGCCAAGTATGCTGCCCGATCGTCATATTGAGTTTGTTATTGATTTTATACCTGGAACTGCACCTATAGCTAAGAGGCCATATAGGATGCCTCCTATGGAGTCAGCGGATCTTAAGAAGAAAATTCAAGAGCAGCTAGAGAAGGGCTTCATTCGCTCAAGCTCTTCACCTTGGGGAGCGCCAATGCTTTTTGTGACAAGAAGGATGGATCCCAAAGGATGTGCATGGATTATCGAGCTCTTAACGATGTGATGATCAAGAACAACTATACATCACCATATATAGAGGATTTGTTCGATCAAATGAAGGGTGCTTTTGTTTTCTCCAAGATTGACTTGAGGTCAGGTTACTTCCAAATGAAGAATAGACCGTCGGACATATCCAAAATAGCTTTCCAGACACGATATGGGTCTTACAAGTACACTGTGATGTCTTTTGGATTGACGAAAGCACTTGCATACTTCATGTACCTCATGAATAAGGTCTTCATGGAATACTTGGAGAAATTTTTTGTGGTGTTCATTGAATTATATGCCAAATTTAGCAAGTGCCAGTTTTGGTTAAGGGAGGTGTCATTTTTTGGCCATATCATCTCTGGAAGAGGAGTATCGGTTGACCTAGGAAAAGTGAGGAATGTTCTAAAATGGGAACCGCCTTAAAATGTGAAGGAAATTGGGAGCTTTCTTGGAATGGCTGGATATTACCGTTGGTTCATCAAGGATTTTTCAAAAATAGCTAAGCCCATGAAAAAATTGTTAATGAAGGGGAAAAAATTCTATTGGACTCAAGCTTGTGAAGACAATTTAGAGGAGCTAAAGAAGAGGTTAACCACCGCAGCTGTGTTGGTATTGCCAGACGTGAGCAAAAGCTTTGATATTTATTGTGATGCATCAAGACAAGGACTTGAATGTATGCTAATGCAAGAAGGACAAGTGGTAGCCTATGCATTGAGACAATTGAAGAAACATGAGCAGAATTATCCTACGCATGATCTCGAACTTGCAGCCGTAGTGCATGCTTTAAAGATATGGAGACACTACATTCTTGGTCATAGGTGTGAGATTTATACGGATCATAAAAGCCTCAAATACATATTCACACAAACGGATCTGAATTTGAGGTAGAGAAGATGGTTGGAGCTCATCAAGGATTATGATGTGGTAATCAATTACCACCCGGGGATGGCTAATGTGGTGGCCAATGTTTTTAGTCATAAAGGAGTAAGCCACCAACTCACGGTTCAAGAATTGCCATCCGACCTTGGAGCAAGAACTATTCAAGGAGTTTGAACGGTTGAATCTTGGATTTGTGAATGAGATGGGAATAATGGAGTTAAATCCGACCTTGGAGCAAGAAATTTGAGAAGGTGAGACCAAGGATGAGAAAATTCAAGAGATTAAGGAAAGGACCGAGGAAGGGAGAGAATTCAGATTCGATGAGTATGAACATGGTACTCTATGGCTTGGGAAAAGAATTGTTGTGCCTAATGTAAAACATATTTGGGAAACGATATTAAAGGAGGCACATGACTCACCTTACTCGATCCATCACAAGCGTACAAAGATGTACAAGGACTTGAAGACATGTTATTGGTGGGCCAACATGAAAAAGGACATAACTGAGTATGTAGTTTGTATGACGTGTGCCAAACGAGTCAAAGCTGAACATCAAAGGTCAGCTGGATTATTGCAGCCATTGAAGATTCTGGAATGGAAGTGGGAAGAAGTTGGTATGGACTTCATAGTTGTATTACCTTGAACCTAGTCCGGCTATGACTCAATGCGGGTTATTGTAGATCGGTTGACCAAATCAGATCATTTCATTCTTATCAAGAGCACATATACCACCGCAAAGCTAGCAGAATTATATATGGAGCATATTGTGTGCTGACATGGAGTTCTGAAGAAAATAGTCTCGGACTGAGGTTCTCGATTCACCTCTAGGTTCTGGCAAAAACTACATGAATATATGGGTACAATGTTAAATTTCAGCTCAGCATATCATCCACAAACCGATGGACGAACCGAGAGGACCAACCAAATATTAGAAGACATGTTGCGAGCTTGTGCCTTGAAGCATGGACGCAGCTGGGATAAGAGCTTGCCTTATGCTGAATTCTCCTACAATAACAGATACCAAGCTAGTTTGAAGATGTCGCCGTATGAAGCACTATATAGAAGGAAGTGTAGGACACCCTTGTTTTGAGACAGGAGAGAACCAAGTATTTGGACTTGATGGGTTGCAAGAAGCTGAAAAAAGGTTCGAACAATCCGCGAGAATTTGAGGGCTACTCAACCGAGACAAAGGGGCTATGAGGATAATAGGCGAAGAAACTTAGCCTCTGAAGTGGGAGACTTCGTATACCTCAAAGTATCGCCTATGCGAGGTCATAAGCGGGTTAATGTCAGAGGCAAGTTGGCACCTCGCTATATTGGGCCATTCATGATTTTGGGCAAACATGGAGAAGTGGCATATAAGTTGGAGATGCCAACACAATCTTTCAGATGTTCATGATGTGTTTCACGTTTCTCAGCTGAAAAAGTGCTTAAGGGTACCGGAAGAACGAGTACAAATGGAAGAACTGGAATTAGAGGCAGATTTGACTTATGCTGAGCAACCTGTAAAAATCTTGGAAACAAAGGAGAGAGTCACAAGAAACAAGGTGATTTGATGTTGCAAAGTACAATGGAAGCATCATGCAGAATCAGAAGCAACTTGGGAGCTGGAAGAAGACCTCAAGAGAGAATTTCCCTATCTTTTCCTTCCACGTCGAATCTCAAGGGTGAGATTCATTTTATGGGGGGTAGATTTGTAACACCCTAATTTTCATCCATCATGCATTCCATACACTCTTATACATGCTTAATATTAAGCAACACAAAAAGGAACAAGTTAAAATGAATTAGAACTAAAACTATAGATAAAAGTCAATGTTAGTGCAGACGTGTTCGGTCTGGACCCCGAACTAGTCCATTTTGCTCTTTGTTGTCCTCCAAACTCTTCCGCTCTTGCTGCGGACTAGTGTAAATTTGCTTTTGTTGAAGTTCAGACTTGTCCGTTTTTGAGTGCGGACTAGTCCGTTCTCCAGCGATTCATCGCTTTGGTCCAGTTTTCGTAAAATTGAGAAGACCTTTGGACTTGTCCGGCACCGACCGGACTTGTCCATTTTCCTCTCTCAACAAGATCAGACTTTTTCGAACTTCCCCCAGACTTGCCCGTTCAAGTCTCTGTTTCCGATCGGACTTGTCTGGTTTGCCCGACTCAGATTCAATCTTTTCCTCCACAACATGTTATTGGGTATTTTCCTTAAGCGGGCCCAAGAACGTCGTGCCCAACCCCTGTGGAGCACATGTGGGACCCCTACACAACCTCCACCGCTTGAAACAAGAAATACATCAAACTCTACAACCTCCACCTCTATATAAACACCTCACCACCCCAACTTTTCATCTCTTGCCACTTTTGAAGAAACCCCGAACCCTAGTTCGTGGGAGCCGCCATCAAGAGGAGTTCACTGTAGCAAAGAGAAGAGAAGGGGGAGGAGAAGGATCAAGCAAGATTGATCATCATCAACCCATCGACATCATCGTCAATTCTCCTCCAATTCTCTATCTTCCTTGAATATAGGCGTCAAAATCTCGAGTTTTGTCGAATTCACGACCCTTGAGTTGTTGAATTTATGGTAATTACCTTAGATCAACATTTTCTACATAAAATATGATCCTATATTATCTTTAACCATGCTCTAGATGGAAAATCGCCAAAAACCCTAGCCAAGCAAACTTGTCCGGCCCAGTGCAGACTAGTCCGATTGACTTTCTGGTCCAGGGCGAACTTGTCCAGTCCCAGTGCGGACTAGTCTGGCCTCCCAAATCTGGAAATTCCTGAAACTTCTTTAATATTACCCAAAATGACATGAAACTTTTTCTAAAATGTAAAATTTAATTGTAACTAGTTAGTAAGCAATGATATCAACCTAATAACATGCATACCGTATAATAACATTATTTATGCATGTAATGGCATATTTAGTAATATATGAGCATTTATTATTGTAATGTTTGTTTTGTATGTCTATTGCGTGGAATAGAATATGTTGCTCTAGAAGGTGCTATCGAGGACCTCCAGCACCAGAACTTCGAAGCTTTTGACCCTAACCAATCTCAAGAGCAAGAGTGTCCTTGAACATTTTGATCATGCTTTTAAATGTTTTCTTTGAAAAACTGCATGCTTGTGTCAAATTGATGGGAAACCCATGATAGGAGTTTACTAGTCTTGTTTGACCATCCTTGTCGCTTGGAATGTAGTGTAGAGAGTCGGAAAGTGCTTTTTACCTTTTTGCTTTGCTCTAATTAATTGGGATGGGAAAATAACCAAATGGCTTAATTATGAATAAATGAACTTATGGATGATGAGAATTGATGAACATGATTAATTGGTAATATATAACTTGGGAGATCTAAGAAAGCATGGTTTGTGGACTGGGTTGGATGTTATGGTGGTTTGCTTGATTTAGATCTAAGGACCGGTTCATGCGAGAATAAGCCAGGACAGAAGTGCAACCACAAGGCCAAGTATGGGTGCGGCGTAGCTGAATAATTAGGTGTGCTGCTGGTAATGTATAGACCATTGGATGGAGCGGCAAATGGGAGTCGAGAAGGGCTACCCTGGGAACCGCATGGCACATGATGGGACCCATGGGTGGGAGAATGGAGATTCAAGCCTGATGTGAAACCTTAGTGGTTCCTTACATGCTAGTAGTCCCATTGTAAAGGCTATTTTGTGATCTCTTGGCCACACACCAAAGGAAGCGTGAGACGGCATAATGGAGGTTCTTAGTCACCAAAAGATTATGAAATCACGAACATTTGGGTAAAGTGGTACAACCTCTGCAGAGTGTTAAAAATTATCATAAGAGCTGTGCTCCCGATTACGAGCACCTGGATGACCTACATGATTAGAGGGAACTTGGGAATTGGGATGGTTTGGTTATTGATATGGTTTGAGTTATGACAATCGAAATTGGTTAATGATGATGGTAAGAACATGGCATTTGGATGGGACATTATTGATGGATGTGATATAATGGTAATTGATGGTATTGGACTCATTATTGGTAATTATTTGGGTATGATGGGATTATTTTACTTAGACAAAGTAGGATGCTTTTTATACATGTTAAATATATTTTTTAGCAATTTGCCATTATTCATTATTAATTCCTTGTTTAAGCTACATGTCATTATTTTCTTAGACTTGCTATGTACTACAAGTGCCCACCCTTGGAATTCCCCCACCAATAGTTTAAGGTGATGTTTGGAAGTATCCTGAGGATAATGCGGAGTACTAGGTTTTGTGCTGCCGCCGACTTGCCTGTGGTGTTGCTTGGAGCCATGCTACCCTATTCGCTTAGTTTGCTTGGCTTAATTTTTAGATTATTTCCGCTGCATTAGTTTTCAGAACTATCAATAATGATCATTAGAGTTTGTAATTTTAGGATTATTTGAATATTGTAATAAAAGTACTTATTGTGAGACCTATGTGTGCTAAATACATTGGCTTTGACGATAAAAGTTTTGAATACTACCAAAACACCTTTTTAACAAGGTCCGACGCTAGGTCCGACTAGCTTTGGTTAGCTCTAGCACTAGGTCCGACTAGCTTTGGTTAGCTCCAGCACTAGGTCCGACTAGCTTTGATAAGCTCCGACGCTAGGTCTTGCTAGCTTTGTTAAGCTCCGGTTCAAGGTCCGGTTAGCTTTGGCAAGGTTCAGAGCTTGATCGCAGTGGTTCTGCTTTTAACTTGAAATTTTTTAAACTTGCTTTTTGGATTATAGAATGTTTGCTTAGTATTCTATTACTAATTTTCTGGTGTGTTTTGGTGGTTATGACTGATATCATTTTGCTAAGGTTTGCAACATACTTACGTGAGGTGCTCACGTAAGGTGATGTGGTTATTAGAACTAACGAGAGTCAAGTTGAGGACTTGTGTTCAAAAGTTTTGGTTGTTTATTCATGTGCAGGTGTTGCTTGACTTCAATACATGGCTGGTGACGGGATGTATTGAACTAGTCTTAGGGAGAAGATGATGTTCAACAACCATGTTCAGGAGGAATTGTGGTTGAATTGATCGGGAGGTTGCGCAACATATTTGAATCAAGAACAATGCATATGAAGGTATCATGGACGACGTTGGAAGATGTTTGCACATGTGCAAGGAGTGCATGGACGTGGCTACATGGCTCCAAGGCGTGATGAAGAGATGTGGATGTAAAGAATTGGTCGGAAGTGTCCAACCGACTAGGTTATGGACTCAGGCTGCAGTTGAGTCGTGTTTGACTCAAATCTAAAAAGTTTTGAGTTGGTTATGATAGGATTTTGTGTGAGTCGCAAATTTGAGTTGTTTTATGAATGTGGGATATGTTCCTAAGGTGTTTGGAAGTCTTAATATTGCTTCTATTTGAATATAGAAGAGTCTTGAGTAGTTATGGAAAGTTTCAATTCGTGAATTGAGTAGGATTAGAGTCCTAGTTAGGTTTGGGTTGGCCTAAGGGTTGGTTATATAAGCAAGGGAGGCCAGAGCTTGTAGAAGACGACTTTTGGGGTGTTCCTCTTGTGTTCTATTGAATAAAATTCAGAGTTGAAAGGAACTTTTGTGCCTTGTTCGTCCGACTTGTTTTCTTCAAGTCTTTCTCATCGAGTTTCTGCACAGCACTACCATGTTTTGGTGGTTTTATCATAACTCGAATTTTATAGATCCGATTTACGTGATTCTTCATGGGTTGTTTTTACAACTTAATTTTCTATTATTTGTGGAAATTCACGGTTATTGGATTTGTGGTTTCTGATCTACATGAGTTTCTTTGCAATGTTCCATAACTGTTTTTCTCGAGTAGGACAAATTGACCTTTGTTTGATCTTTTGATCGTAACTTGAGTTTCTCTCGATAGATTTTCATGATTCTTGTTGTGATGTCTTTGTGACTTGATTCTCTACAATCCATAATAGTTTTATCACAGTTCAACACATTAAGATTTTTCGGACACACGGTTTCTTTAACAGATCGGTTTTTTGCCGAGGGGTGTTTTTATTGCTTTCGCTGAAAAGTTTTAATCTACCATTCACCCCCCCTCTGGTTGCTTTACACGTGCTCTTCGATCCTACAATTGGTATCAAAGCCACGATTCTATAATCTATGTGATTCGCACGCGTTTTTGACTAATCCTCATGGAGAAATACTCGGTAAAACCTTGTGTGTTTGTTGGTATTGATTTTCAGGTTTGGAAGGCACGCATGGAAGCTTTTATCCAGGCGCAAGGCTTCATGATATAGGAAAAAGTGTTCAAGCCTTACAACATGCCGTCGAACGATCAAGTCATGGCAAAAAACATAAGAGATGTCGACAAACAAAGCCCGTAACTTGATAATTCAAGGACTAATTCAGAGCGACTTCAACTGAGTTACACACCTCCGATCGGCATACGATGTGTGGAGACACTTTGTGACTACTGAAAGTGCATCTAGGCATCCCGTGTAGGTTATTGTTGATTTATGACAAACAAATGAGATCCTGACTAAATTGTTGAGATGAGCACAGGTTTCAATGAAATTATGAAGAAAGCACAAAAAGAAAGGAGAGTGAGGAATCAAGTTGAAAAGAGCTCAAGTGATGAATAGAATACTCTTTGTATATGGAGTGTGTTGGAGAAACATACCCCAAGAGCTCAAGCAATAGAAAACACTCTCACTGCACAAATTTACATAGGGCTAGACTAGTCCGATATACCCCGTGTCAGATAATCTCTCTGTCCAGGAACGGACAAGTCCTCCCAATGCGGACTTGTCCGCAATGGACTAGTCCGATAAAGTCTGGGCTAGTCCGATAATACCTCTGATCAACATCAGACAAGTCCGATATTCCACGGACAAGTCCGAAATCCTCACTGACCAACTTCGGACAAGTTCCCCAATATCGGACTTGTCCTTAGCCCCTCAAAATTTCAATGACACTGGACTAGTCCGATATTATCCGTTCTAGTCCAATAACCTCTGTGACTAAAATCGGACATGTCCTCCAAGTGCGGACGTGTCCTCAATTCACTAAGGGATTCACCACACCTGACTAGTCCGATATGTCCCGGACTAGTCCGAATATCTCCAGTGCTCAGATCGGACTAGTTTGCATGTTTTCGGACAAGTCAGATATTCCTGAACACTTAGGGTTTTCAACACGCCGCACACCGGACTAGTCCGGAGTCCACCACGGACTAGTACGGACTTTGCAACCCCTAACGGTAACTTTTAGAAACCTTAGTATAAATAGAGATGTATGGCCCTACAACCATCTCTCTCGACCCCCTGCGCCGTCTTCTGAGAGCAAAGAAAACACGTCTCTCCACACAATCCAATGCAAGAAAGATCAAATCATTGAGGATTAACCATAGATCAAAGGAGAGACACGTTCTTCACGTCTTGAGCTCTTGGGTTTGAATCTCTCACACACTCTTGATGTTTTATTGCATATCTTTCGAGTGTGTTTGGTGGTGTTTCGAAATGTAAATCTTGGGGAGCCCTCAACATGTGAGAAGGCCCCTTGAACATAGTTATTTACCCCCTTTGTGATTAGTGGAAGAGAATCGGCCTCCGTGGCAATTCGACGAGGGTGGGGTTGGTGAAGACCCGGTCCTCTGTGGACTCGTCAACATGGATGTAGATTTCATCTATGGAATCGAACCACAGTATAAAATAATTGTGTCTTTACTTTTGTTCTTAATATTCATTGCAATATAGGGTTTGCTCGATCTTGTTCAACTTACGTTAAAACTTTGAAACTAAAGTTAACTTGTGCCATTTCTAGTTTCATTTAAGCAATACACTCAAGTTACAACTCAATTTCCGCTGCATAGAGTACTTGGACCAAAATCATGTATCAAACTTGATCGATCTAGTCCGCACGCACCAAACTAGTCTACACCCTACCGGACTAGTCCGATTTATCTGTGTTTGATCAGGTTGCTAAGTGTTTCAGGTTCCGACAAAAGTTCAAAAAGCCTATTCACCCCCCTTCGAAAGAGACTAATCGCTCAAAGAGAAGATGTCGGACATGAAGGATGTGAACAATAATTTCAACCAAGAGAAGGTTGATGATGAAAAGGCTCAAAAGATGGAGAACCTCCTCGACGCAATCCAAGACTGCGAGGATGATGATGAGGAGATGCTTGAACTCAAGGCACTCCTAAGGAAGAAGGCACTCTCCAAATGGAAGATAAAGATCGAGGATGAAAAGATCAAGTAGGGGGATTAGTCATGCCGACTACTCCCGATATCCTTTTAATTATGATCGGTTAAATTCGAATAATAATCATTACTTGTTGATTCCTTTAGGGAAAGCACCTTTCTTGACGGCAATGATTAGTCTATGTGGAGACAGAATATGAAGATGCATATAATATCACTTAACCCCATCTTGTGCCATATAGTTTGTACAGGGATAGATATCCCAGATGACAATGAAGAGCTCACACCAAGTCAAGAGCAAGCTATTCATCGAAACGTTCAAGCTGCAGCTGTCATAACATAATCATTGAGCCGAGATGAGTTCACCAAGGTGGATGGACTCAAAATTGCTAAAGAAATATGGGATACGCTACAAACCGCACAAGAAGGCGGTTCTCATGTGCGAGAGGATAAAATTGAAATGATCGAAAGTGAATTGGGAATATTCGCCACAGAAGAACATGAGTCACCGCAATACATGTACAATCGGTTGAAGAATCTTATCAATAAAGTTCAAGCATATAGAAGCAAGAAGTGGAATGATCACGAGGTGGTGAAGCTAATTCTTAGAGCCTTCATGCCTCGCAACGTAACTCTATGCTCGATGGTTTGAGAAAGATGATGAAGAAATTCAAGAAGATGATTAAAAGAAGACAATGTGGTAGATCAAATGAAGGAAGACACAAAGACAAATCACTACCAAAGTTGGGGCGCGCTTGCTATAACTGTGGTGAATACGATCACTTTATAGTTGATTTTCCTTATAAAGAAAACAGGAAGAAGACCAAGGATACAAAGCCTCAACCCACGAAGATGTTCAAGAAGAAAGGGCAAATTGGACAGGCGCTCCTAGAAAAGGATTGGGACTCCAATGATGAGTCCTCATCCGAAGAGGAAGAGGAGATGGCTAGCATAGCCATCAAGAAGACAACCAAGAAATCCACCCTCTTCCCAACTATTGGTGCATGGAAGGACAACGATACATGTCTAATGGTGAAGGTAAGGTAAGAGAAAGGTAACAAATAAATCTTCCTCCTCATATTACTTTGCCAGTGATAGTGAATTGATTCTAGTGAATACAATAGTTGTGACGAAAATGAATACTTGCTCAGTGGTTTAGACGAGAAAACTGCTTCTAAGATGAAATTTTTAATGGATAATCTTGTTGATAAAGAGGAGCTTGTTGATCACCAAGAAGATATGATCATCCTTCAAAAGGAGGAATATCTTAAGATCAAAAAGCTCCTTGAACATGAAAAGGAGCGAAGCAAGTCACTAGAACTTGAGTTAGCTTCAAGCAAGGAAGTTTGCTTGAAGTTAAGCGACTCAAATGTAATCATCAAGGATGAACTT
This sequence comes from Tuctoria greenei, assembly GCA_036927565.1. Taxonomy (NCBI): domain Eukaryota; kingdom Viridiplantae; phylum Streptophyta; class Magnoliopsida; order Poales; family Poaceae; genus Tuctoria; species Tuctoria greenei. The sequence goes on from JAYESD010000004.1 coordinate 36,051,217, forward strand.
CCTCACTTCCAAAGTTAACAGGATCCTTGAGGTACAAGTTGAGTCACTGAAGCAAGGTGACCCTTCATCCTATTCAAGATCACCTTATCAACAATTAAAATCTGAAACTACTATTACTTGTGCATGTGCTAAAATTGACACTAGCTTGAAAGAGAAGTCAACCTCAACCAAGGACAGGCTACCTTCCCATTGTGGCATATTTGACAAGTAGAAGGGCAAGTATGCACGTAGTGCATACTTGGTCTCACGACCTCCAAATGCCAAGTATGGACTCGGGTATTCTTATGGTGAAAAGCAAAATGCTAGAAACCATAAGAATAATGTTGACGGTCCTTATGTGCCACATTTTGACCGTCAATTCACCTCATAATGTGCATAAAAGAAACACAAAACATAGTGGTAGGGTTATACACTAACCCAATTCCACAAGTGTTGGTGTTTATTTGTATGCAGATGAATTATTACCCAAAATATAAAAACATGCAGGGATGAATCCATGAAAATGGATTTCAGCAAATCAGGCAATGACACATCGCAACACATGGATCAAATGGCCCACAAACAGAAGAATACGAGGAGATCCAACGGTGTTGCACCCATATACATCAAGGGGGCCCACCTGAAAGCCACCTAGAGGAAGCACTCCCCGAGGGGAGCCTTGACTAGGTCGGCCGAACCAGGGGTTCGCCCGACCTCTTCCTGGCGCCAAACTTGGTCAAATGACATGTGTTGGCTCCTCCCGACTCCCTGGAGTCAATGGTCACTGATTCGCGTATTAATTGTGGCGGGAAGCGACCCTTCTCAACCTATAAATAGACCCCCCACCTCACTTTTCACACACACCAAAAGTTGAGAATAGTGCTACACTCCAAAGGTTTAGAGTAGTCTTAGAGGCTACCAAAGTAGAAGGAGAGTGTGGTGAAGAGTCTAGGAGAAGGAGGCTTGGGCTTGTCAAGTCCCTCTTCTACACTTGTACCCCTATAAAAGTTTTACTCAATCAAGTAAGGCTTTGTGAATTCAATACAAGTTTGATCTTTTATTTTTAGTAGTTTGCACAAGTAGTTACTTGTGGGTTCACTGCTTTAATTTATTAGGGGCTCTAGTTGTAGCTTTGTGTTCGAAACAACTAGAGTAGTGATTTAGAACATAAGCGTGGTGCTTAGGTTATAAATCATCAGTGGATATCTCGTAGACCCACAGATTGAAGAGGTAGGCACTAGGTAGTGACAGCCATATCTGTCCTTTGTAATCCTCCACGTTCGGCTATGCCATAGGCTCTTGGCGGGAGTCGTCCTGGTATTGCTAGGAGTAAGCCCGTGCTCGAAGCAAGAATCTACTGCAAACTACCTTGAATTAGGATCAATACTTTGAATTCCTCTTTGTTCCTTGCCTACCAAACAACTTTGTGTCCATGGGTGAGCTAGTTGAAAAGATTAGCACACACGTTCTTTGGATTTGATACCCTTGTGAATACTCCTTAAGGGGAAGTGCTACAACGGTATTTCCGTGCGCTTGCGGATAACTCTGTGGTGTTAAGAAATACAACCAAGCGTTTCAGGCATGTCTCCTTTCCAACTTGTCTATGGGAAGACTTGTCATCTTCCCGTAGAATTGGAACATAGAGCGTATTGGGCCATCAAGTGGAACATGAATCTTAACGAAGCTAGAAATCACCGATTGAAGAAAATCTCTAAGTTGGAGGAATGGACAGATAAGGTGTACCACAGTGCCAGAATTTACAAAGAGAAAATCAAAAGATGGCACAATAAGAGGATTACGCCGAAAAAGTTCAAACCTGTAGATAAAGTTTTACTCTTTAACTCTAGGGTTAAACTCTTTGGACATGGGAAGCTTAGAAGTAAATGGGAAGGACCCTTCATTGTAGTAGAGACTTCATCCCATGGAGCAATCACACTCCGAGGTGATGAGGGTCAACTATTCAAAGTTAATGGGCACCGACTCAAATTATTTGGCGATTCCCAAAAGGATACAGAAAAAGAATTTGACGTGGTAAATCTAATCGATTTCCATGCCATTTCTTTCAATTCTGTTTAAATTATCCATGTCCAACTAATGGGCCCATCCAATTCTTCTTCTAGAAGGCCCATTTAATCGACCCGAGAAAATGTGGCCCGAACAGAGCCAGAAGGGGTTCGACCGAACCCTAGGGTCGGCCGACTCTCCCTTCGTGCCATTCGCATTTTGTCTTCTCGTGTTGATCTTCCTCGATATCCTCCACGAAATCCTCGGTGAAACGCGTTGTTCCCCGCCTATTTAAAGGACAGAAACAGAGAGGAAAGTTGCACCTCACTGAATCATCATCTTCCTCCCGTCCTCGTCATGGTCGGCAAGAATATTGTGCCTCATGCCTCTAGCTCAACCTTCAACCTGAGCGTTGATGTTACACCAGCCAACAATAAAACTTCCCTCGCCTTGGAGTCCGTCATGGCAATCGATTCCAAGCCCCTTGCCATGATCCCGCCTGCGATGACTCCACACGGGAGCAGCCCTACACCTTGTAGCGCTATCCGGTTGCTCTCCCCTTGGAGAACGCCAATTAAGGCGACGACGCCAGACCGTTCGACTTTGGCTGGGCTGAGCCCAGTCAAGACACGTCTTTTCCATGGAAAAGATGAGTCTCTCCCATCGTTGCATCCTGACGAGGAGTTCATGTATACATTGAAGACTAAGACGGGCGATGTAGTGAGCCACCAATACAAGGCGCCCACCTGTACCTCGCCGGAACGCATGGGAGATCGCTTTCTTATCCACGGGGTGCACAAACCCGAAGGAGGCTACGCTAAGGACCTATTCAAGCGCGTGGATAATCTGGCGATGGAGGAGTCGACGAGCTCGTCGCCCTCCAAGATTAGGCGACACATCCCACCACCTGCCATCAATGGGCCACCCGATCAGTTCGAGGGCAGTGATGAGGACTCTCCTCGTGCCCCTAAAGTGGCACAGCTGACCAAGGAACTCGCTTCTCGCCGCTTGGAGAACAAGAAGCTGACGGACTTGGTGGCTGAAGGGCGCATCGAGAGGGCGGAAATGAAGGGTGACATCATGGCCCTCAAGGAGGAGATTGACGGTGTTCGCTGTGGCATGAGCGCCAAACTGCGGCGCTTGTGCCGTGCCATCGGGGAGCCCGACATCTACAACGCACCATAGTTTAGATGTCCTGACAGCATAGGATGCTTACTACTTAGGATTTTATTCTTTTTGAAATATTTGTTTTCTAAAGCTAGGCTATATAATGTAAGCATCCCCATATTTTGATTTCAATAAAGTGAACTTACCGGTTCATCTAACACTGGTAAAGTTCCCCCTTTAGTTTATTTTGTTGAATAAAGAATTCAGGAAAAAAGCGTGGGGGAAACATGTCCCCAAGTCACGAAATCCTGACGTGAAAAATTAACGTTGCATATCAAAACACGTCGCTATCGAATGAGCAAAACGACCCGATGAAACAGAGCCACAGAAGAGCCAACAGGAGGTCGGCCGAACCCCCTGTTCGGCTGACCTGTTTTCTGCTCCATACGACTCCGTTTCGCTCTAGAAAATCGGCTTGGATTTCCTATCCCCACTTTTATGCGCCACCTTGCTGTTTGAGTTGATTTCATATTTTTCATTGCATATCTAGAATGAATCAACTCAACAATTTGAAACAAAATTTGGTAGTCAAGGATTTGCTTAAGCTGAAAATTTGAATACTTTATATTTCAATTCATTACCTTGTTTATGATTCCCATAATGCAATAGGAAAACACATAATCTTGGTATTTGACTAGTGTGATATGGTAAATGAGTTCTTTAGAAATCATCCTTTTGCTTGAAATTGATTTTGACATTTGTAACTATTTGAAGTCTTGAACTTTTCCTAAATATCTCATTGGAAATTTATATACCTACCAAGGGCATATGATACATTCATTGAAAACCACAAGCATATGCCACTTTGCTTTTCATTGAACTTTGTCGAACCTGTGACCCAATTGAGTGACATGCATTAACTTTTTGAATTGAAAACTCTTGTGCACTCCATTCATGCAAAATTTCTCACATTGAGAGTTTGCATCCATCGATCACCCATCCGCCAAAAAGAAACTCCATACAATACAAATGAAAGCCTCTCTAAAAAAATAAAAATGGGTAGAAGACATGGCTACAAGAAAAAGAAAAAAGCATCCACTCTTGAAAAAGAGTAAGAGTGCTAAAAAAAAGTAGCCGTGTTTCATCCTTAAGAGAGAGCAAATTCATGGTTGTTATCACCTCACCCCTCCATTTCATTCATGTGAACAAGAATTTTCCCTTCACTTTGTTCATTGCATAAGTGTCTCAAAGGATCAAGTTTTTGACTTAGTAACATATGAATTGCAATTGTGTGCCACATTCATCCCTACCAAGCTCCAGATATAGCCACTTTTAGTATAGGGACAAGAATTGGAAAAACATGCCATGGTGAGGACTCAAACACTTTGAGAGATTTGAGAGTTTCCGATCAAGAAGGCAAGGGCAAATGTTCCTATGACTTTCAAATATAGCAATTGCCAAATCATTTCAGCAGAGAATGATCCAAGGGAACTTCATTCTAACCGTTCCACTTTTCAAACACCCAAGATTGATGTGGTAGCCACATACACAAAGGGGATCCATGAATTCAGGTATAAGTTGAAATATATAGTATCCTTATTTTCTACCTTATAGAAAATTTATGATAACACTCTAGTTCTTCTTGCCTTCACTCGAGCACGAGCAAAGGACTAAGTGTGGGGGAGTTTGTTGATGGTCCTTAAGTGCCACATTTTGACCATCAATTCACCTCATAATGTGCAAAGGAAACACAATACATAGTGGTATGGTTATACACTAACGCAATTCCACAAGTGCTGTTGTTTATTTGTATGCAGGTGAATTATTACCCAAAATACGAAAATATGCAGGGATGAATCCATGAAAATGGATTTCAACGAATCAGAGAATGACACGTGGCAACACATGGATCAAATGGCCAACAAACAGAAGAATACGTGGAGATCCAACGGTGTTGCACCCATATACATCAAGGGGGCCCACCTGGAAGCCACCTGGAGTAAGCACTCCCTGAGGGGAGCCTTGACCAGGTCGGCCGAAATAGGGGTTCGGCCGACCTCTTCCTGGCGCCAAACTCGGTCAAATGACACGTGTTGGCTCCTCCCGACTCCCTGGAGTCAATGGTGACTGATTTGCGCATTAATTATGGCGGGAACCGACCCTTCTCTACCTATAAATAGACCCCCTCACCTCACTTCTCGCACACACCAAAAGTTGAGAATAGTGCTACACTCCAAGGGTTTAGAGTAGTCTTAGAGGCTACCAAAGTAGAAGGAGAGTGTGGTGAAGAGTCTAGGAGAAGGAGGCTTGAGCTTGTCAAGTTCCTCTTCTATACTTGTACCCCTACAAAAGTTTTACTCAACCAAGTAATGATTTGTGAATTCAATACAAGTTTGATCTTCTATTCTCAGTAGTTTGCACAAGTAGTTACTTGTGGGTTCACTGCTTTAATTCATTAGAGGCTCTAGTTGTAGCTTTGTGTTCGAAACAACTAGAGTAGTGATTTAGAACGTAAGTGTGGTGCTTAGGTTATAAATCATCATTGGATATCTCGTAGACCCACAGATTGAAGAGGTAGGCAGTAGGTGGTGTCAGCCCCATCCGTCCTTCGTAATCCTCCACGTTTGGCTATGCCATAGGCTCTTGGTGGGAGTCGTCCTAGTATTGCTAGGAGTAAGCCCATGTCCGAAGCAAGCATCTACTGCAAAGTACATTGAATTAGGATCAATACTTTGAATTCCTCTCTGTTCCTTGCCTACCAAATAACTTTGTGTCCTTGGGTGAGCTAGTTCAAAAGATTAGCACACACGTTCTTTGGATTCGATACCCTTGGGAATACTCCTTAAGGGGAAGTGCTACAACGGTATTTCCGTGCGCTTGTGGATAACTCTGTGGTGTTAAGAAATACCAACAAGCATTTCTTTTGATTCAATACCCTTTGGAATACTCCTTAAGGGGAGGTGCTACAACGGTATTTCCGTGTGCTTGCGGATAGTTCTGTGGTGTTAAGAAATACCAACAAATAACAAGGAACACATTGTCTTTGTCAAGGGAAACTCCTCTCAAGCTAGAAAGCCTAATAATGTTGATAAGTCTAAAATTGTTAACACATATGAACAACAACTCCTGTTTAGAACTTTTGATGCACATTATGTTCTTATGAAAAGTAATCTTGGTAGAGTTTATGCTAAACATATTGGGTCACGCCATGGGGACACCAAGTCTCATGTGTGGGTGCCCAAATCACTTGTAACTAACCTCAAAGGATCCAAGCAAGCCTTGGTACCTAAAACCAAGGTGTAACTTGTTTTTGCGGGCCTACTCCTCCGGTGGAGCAAAATGAGTGCTACATAGTGGATGCACCAACCACATGACTGGAGAAATAAGGATGTTCGTTGAATATGAAGAAATGAAGCTCCAAGCGAAGGAATCTATTTTGGTGATAACATTCAAGGAAGGGTGCTCGGTACTGGTAAAATTGCGATTTTGCCTCAACACACTCTTTCTCATATTTTACATGTTGATTCCTCGGATTATAACCTTCTGCTCATATCTCAATTATGTGACAAGGGTTATAATTTCTTGTTCACTAATGAGGGTGTGACCGTCTCAAGAAGGAGTGATAACTCGGTTGCATTCAAGGGTAGGTTAAAGGGAAAGCTTTATCTAGTGGACTTCAACAAAGATAAAGCCGAACTTGACACATGCTTGATTGCAAAGACCAACATGGGTTGGCTGTGGCATAGACGGTTAGCACATGTTTGTATGAGGAATGTTCAAAAACTCCTTAAGGGCTATTACATCTGAGGTTTGAAGGATGTTGTTTTTGAGAAAGACGGGCCTTATAGCGCGTGCCAAGCCGGGAAGCAAGTAGTAGCACCCCATCCCGTGAAGAATGTCATGACAACAATGAGACCGCTCGAGCTACTTCATATGGACCTATTTGGTCCAGTTGCTTACATAAGCATCGGTGGTAACAAATACGGTTTAGTAATTGTTGATGATTTTTAGCGCTTCGCGTGGATTTTCTTTTTGCATGATAAGACAGAAACTCAAGGAACCCTTAAGAAGTTCTTCAAGGGTGTCCAAAATGAATTCTCATTGGAGATCGAGAACATACGAAGCGATAATGGCATGGAGTTCAAGAACACCCAAGTTGAGGAGTACCTAAACGAAGAAGGGATAAAACATGAATTTTCAGCACCGTATTCCCCTCAACAAAATGGAGTAGCCATAAGAAAGAACCGAACCCTCATAGATATGGCGAGGACAATGCTCGATGAATACACAGCTTCAAATCGGTTTTGGGCTGAAGCAGTTAACACCGCTTGTCACGCCATAAACCGACTTTGTCCTCATCGCCTACTCAAGAAAACGTCATATGAACTACTCACCGGTAACAAGCAGAATATTTCCTATTTTTGAGTTTTCGGTTCTAAATGTTATATTTTGAACAAGAATCCTAGGACTTCAAAGTTCGCTACGAAGTACGATGAAGGTTTCTTGCTTGGCTATGATTCGAACTCTTACGCCTATCGTGTCTTCAACAAGGTCTTCAGACTCGTTGAAGTAGCACGTGACGTAGTATTCGATGAAACTAACGACTCTCAAGAAGATCAAGTTGATCAATGTGTGCTAGATAGAGAAGAAGCTCCATGTCAAGCATTGAGAAGAATGGCATTGGGCGATGTTCGACCACAAGCGCCACCTCCAAATGCGAATGAAGAAGATGAAACACAAGAAGAAAATGATTAAGGGGGAGCTTCTACATGGGATCAACCTCATGAAGATCAAGTTGACAAACAAATCAACGAGCGCAACCATCTTGGTGGAGAAGAAGATGACCATGAAGATTCAAGATCACAAGTGCCACATCCAAGAGTACACCAATGCATCCAAAGAGATCACTTTGTCGACAACATAATCAGTGACATCCAAAAGGGAATAACAACTAGATCTCGAATAGCTAATTTTTGTGAACATTACTTGTTTGTACCCTCTTTGGAACCACACAGGGTTGAAGATGCATTGAATGATCCATATTAGGTGGTGGCAATGCAAGAAGAATTGAACAACTTCAAATGGAACGAGGTGTGGGAACTTATTGAAAGGCCCAAGTTCAACGTCGTCGGCACTAAATAGGTCTTCCGCAACAAGCAGGATGAACACGGGGTGATGACAAGAAACAAGGCGTGACTTGAGGCCAAAGGGTATTCACAAGTCGAAGGTTTGGATTTCGACAAAACTTTTGGTCCCGTAGCTAGGCTTGAATCATTCGAATATTACTTGCATATGCTACTCACCATGATTTCAAGCTCTATCAAAATGGATGTGAAAAGTGCCTTCCTCAACGGACCAATCAAAGAGGAGGTGTACGTAGAGCAACCCCCCAGATTCGAAGATAAAGAGTTCCCCGACCATGTGTTCAAACTGCGTAAGGCTCCCTACGGCCTCAACCAAGCTCCTAGAGCTTGGTATGAGTGTCTGAGATTTTTTAATTGAAAATGGATTTAAGATTGGTAAAGCTGATTACACATTTTTTACTAAGCATTTTGACAATGATCTATTTGTTTGTCAAATTTATGTTGATGATATTATATTTGGCTCAACTAACAAATCCTTTTGTCAAGAACTTAGTAATTATGACAGATAGATTTGAGATGTCTATGATGGAAGAATTAAATATTTCTTGGGATTCTAAGTGAAGCAACAAAAGGAAGGGACATTCATAAGTCAAGCCAAGTATACAAAGGCGAAGCCTATAAAGACTCGCATGGCAAAAAATGGACACTTGGATCTCAATGAAGATGGACCAAACGTGGATCAAAAGGTATATCGCTCCATGATTGGATCCTTACTTTACTTATGTGCATCTAGGCCTGATATTATGTTGAGTGTATGTTTGTGTGCAAGATTTCAAGCCAATCCAAAGGAGTGTCATTTGACAGCCGTAAAAAGAATCTTGCAATATTTAGTTTGTACACCCAACCTAGGCCTTTGGTATCCTAAAGGTTCCAAGTTCAATCTCATTAGATGCTTCTATGCAAATTATGTCCGATGCAAAGTAGATAGAAAAAGTACCTCCGGTACATGCCAATTCCTAGATAGATCCCTAGTTTCTTGGTCCTCCAAGAAACAAAACTCCATTACCTTATCCACGGCCGAAGCGGAGTATGTTGTAGCCGGGAGTTGTTGTGCAAAACTCCTTTGGATGCGACAAACTCTAAGGGATTATGGTTACAATATGAGCCATATTACACTCCTTTGTGATAATGAGAGTGCTATTAAAACTGCCCATAACCCCGTTGAGCATTCTAGGACCAAACACATAGACATCCGGCATCACTTTTTGAGAGACGACTCAATGAAAGGAGACATATCCATTTCCCATGTCAACACCGAAAAACAACTAGCTGATATATTTACCAATCCACTTGATGAAAAACATTTTTGCGAGCTCTGAAATGAACTAAATATCCTTGATTCTCGGAACGTGGCTTAAAAACTTGCATACCTGTGTAGCTTCTTCAAAATCCATTGATTATGTTGTGAAAATCATCTCTCTCTATTTTCTCCAAAAAACTATGTTAATTACTTGATCTTGGTGAATTATGGTCATAGCTTGATTGTTGGATGTTTACTGATCAAATTCATCATGATTATTTGTGTGTTTTGCCCCCTATTTTCTTTGTAAGCACCTTCGAATATATACGAATGGGCTAAATGCTTCTGTTCTGGTGACCACGGACTAGTCCGTCATTGGTTACCCGGACTAGTCCGCACACTGCAGACTAGTCCGCAGAGATCTGGTAGTCCGGACTAGTCCAGTTGACCACGGACTAGACCAATTTTTTGGCTCCATAACCCTAGGCCCGCCAAACCCTAATCTCCTTCATCCTCACAACGTTCCTCACATTCTCTCTTCTCACTCGAGTGCCCCCAAGGTGATTTAGCGATTTCTTCGCCAAATCTCTTCAACCCTCCATAGAAAATGATCTTCATCGCAAGGGGATCGAGGTCTACGGACTAGTCCGCAACAACAACTCCTTCAACTTCAAGAATCGAAGGATTTTGGTAAACTTTCTCTAAAACCCTAGAACCTTCAATTTCTTTTGATATGGACAAAATAGCTTAGCTCCACTAGTTAATACATGACTCCTTGTTGTATTACATCTACCTTGAGCTATTTTTGCATTGCGAAACACCATTGATTTGCTAGTTAGGGTTTGAGCAGTTGAACATCGGACTAGTCCGGTCTCAGTACAGACAAGTCCAGTACTCCGGACTAGTACGCACTTGAGCACCGGACAAGTCTAATTTTTGACTGAACTAAACCCTAAATTCCAACTACTTAATGCACTTTCTTTCCATCAATACTCATCCATGTATTGTATAATCCTCTTGTCAGGACCATGTTGAGCTCCAAGGATGAGATCTCCGACTATGAGACCGAGATGGACCAAGAGTCATTGCTTCGGTCCTCAATGGGCCAAAGCAAGAAGCGGTAAGAAAGTGCCGCTGACCCGTCGCCCACTCCAGCTATGGTGCGGCGAAAGGTCCCGGTAAAGAGGCCTGCATCCAAAGGAAAGGATGTAGCTGGCCCTAGCTCGGCGGCTCATCGCCAAGCTAACGGCAAAGGGAAAGGGCTCGACTCTGGTCCGATTGGCCCTCTCCGGATGTGTGCACCAAAACAGGGGAGCATAGACCCCGCTGAAGAAAGATTCAATGGGAAAGGAAGCAACGTGGCTTCAAAACTTAGGACAACTGACTATTACAGCAGTTCCAGAAAGGCAGTTGATCCCAGATTTTGGAGCAACTTCCATGCATACTACTACAGTTCCATGTACATGCAGCCAATGGATTGAATGGAGCCATTTTGAGAGAAAGAGCTATCAAGCCTTTGATGAGGTGATAGAGGCCGTGGAGAGACATGGTCATAAGGACTTGTTTGCTTTCAAATACAACTGGAACGACGAAGTCATCACTCATTTCTTTGCGACCTGCCACTTCGCCAGTGATGAAGAGGAAAGGGTGATTTGGATGACTTAGGGATCCAAGTACACAATGTCTTATGATGAGTTTGCAAGGCTGCTGCACCTTGAGGATTCTAGCAACAATGAGCTCATCATTCAAAATATCGGTGTCTTGGAGAAGGACAAGATGAAGTTCCTCTATGACACTCGCCTGAAATTCAATCCCCCTTCCACCAAGAACATGAAGCCATTCTTCATGGTTCTAAATGGAGTGCTCCAAAAGACTATTGCTCTGAAAGACGGAGATGCAGGGAGTGTCCAAGGCTATCTGAGGACATTGATGAAGGTGATCAGTAAGGACAGGAAGTTTGATGTTTTTGACTATATATGGAATGACATGGTGAACTTCTCCTGCACACCGAACCGCTCCTGTGGCTATGCACCATACTTGATGTTTGTGATTGAGAAAGTCACAGGAATTGAGTTCGTGAAGGATGTAGAGCATACTCCTCTAAGGCCTCAGAGGCCTCCCCATGCTGACGACAATAAAGACGATGAGATGACCGACGGCGAGGAATGAGCCTGCGGTGACTTCTAGATCCCTCATCTCCTTCTTTTTGGTGCCTTGATGCCAAAGGGGGAGAGATGGAGGGGAAGTAATTAGGTTGTAGCTGTAGATGAGAGGTGAGAGCTCCTTTTGTATCTTTTGATCTCTGTTATGCTTTTGGTGGTGTAAGACTGTTTTAGTGCTGTAAGACTCTTATTATGCTTCTAAGTTATGTTTTATGAAGTCTGTGATGATAATTTGATAAAATATATGCTTATGCTTTGAAATTGACATATATGCTTGATGTTGATATGATTATGTCACTTATCTCATTCTCATCATGATTATTGCTTACACACACTTAGTTTTTCACCCCACCATAAAGAGTGCACATATGTCTTATATTTTGATTGCTTAATTTGTTACAAACTCATATGTGCACACTTTATGAAAATCTGGACTTCTAATCATATTTGTGAAATCTCAATTGGTTGTCATCAATCACCAAAAAGGGGGAGATTGAAAGTGCATCTAGGCATCCCTTGCAGGTTTTGGTTGATTTACGACAAACAAATGAGATTCTAACTAAATTGTTGAGATGAGCGCAGGTTTCAATGGAATTACGAAGAAAGCGCAAAAAGAAAGGAGAGTGAGGAATCAAGTTGAAAAGAGCTCAAGAGATGAATAGAATACTCTTTTTGTATGGAGTGTGTTGGAGAAACACACTCCAAGAGCTTAAGTAAAACAAAACACTCTCACTGCACAAATTTACACAGGGCCGGACTATTAAGATATAACCTGGACTAGTCCAATAATCTCTCTGTCCAGGAACGGACAAGTCCTCCCAGTGCGGACTTGTCCGCAACAGACTAGTCCGATAAAGTTCGGACTAGTCCGATAATACCTCTGATCAACATCGAACAAGTCCGATATTCCACGGACTACTCCGAAATCTTCACTGGCAAACTTCGGACAAGTTCCCTAATTTCGGACTTGTCCTTAGCCCCTCAAAATTTCAACGACAGTGGACTAGTTCGATAACCTCTCTGACTAAAGTCGGACAAGTCCTCCAAGTGCGGACTTGTCCTCAATTCACTAAGAGATTCGCAACACCGGACTAGTCCGATATGTGCTAGACTAGTCCGAATATCTCCAGTGCCCAGATCGGACTAGTCCGCGTGTTTTTGGACAAGTCCGATATTCCTGAACACTTAGGGTTTTCCGCAGGCCGTACATCGGACTAGTCTGAAGTCCACCACAGACTCGTCCGAACTTTGCAAACCCTAACGGTAACTTTTAGAAACCCTTGTATAAATAGAGATGTACGGCCTACAACCATCTCTCTCGACCCCCTGCGCCATCACAGCTTCCAAGAGTCCAGAAAACACGTCTCTACACACAATCCAATGCAAGAAAGATCAAATCCTTGTGGATTAACCATAGATCAAAGGAGAGACACGTTCTTCACATCTTGAGCTCTTGGGTTTGAATCTCTCACACACTCTCGCTGTTTCATTGCATATCTTTCGAGTGTGTTTGGTGGTGTTTCGAATTGTAAATCTTGGGCAGCCCCCAACTTGTGAGAAGGCCCCTTGAACATGGTTATTTACCCCCGCGGCGATTCGACGAGGGTAGGGTTGGTGAAGACCCGGTCCTCCGTGGACTCCTCAACGTGGATGTAAATTTCCTCTGTGGAATCGAACAACTGGATAAAATCATTGTGTCTTTAATTTTGTTCTTACTATTCACTGCAATCTAGGGTTTGCTCGATCTTGTTCAACTTACGTTAAAACTTTGAAACTAAAGTTAACTTGTGTCATATCTAGTTTCATTGAAGCAATACCCTCGAGTTACAACTCAATTTGCGCTGCATAGAGTACTTGGATCGAAATCATCGGTCAAACTTAATTGATCTAGTCCGCACACACCGGACTAGTCTGCACCCTACTGGACTAGTCCGATTTCTTTGCGTTTGATCAGGTTGCTAAGTGTTTCAGGTTCTGACAAAAGTTCAAAAAGCCTATTCACCCCCCTCTAGGCAACATTCAACTACCACGAAGGATCCAACATGATCAAGGAGGTAAAGCAGGATATGTTCAAAAAGGAATACATGTGCTTCGAGATGCAACCCGGTGAGTCCATTGATGAAATTTTTGCTCACTTTAATAAAATTCTCAGTAACTTGTGTAGTGTCAATGTTAATTTTTCAGATGCTGAAAATGCTAGGCAATTGTTATGTGCATTAAATATGTCAATTTGGGAGATGAAAGTCACATATTTTCATGAATCTACTGTCATGATTACACTTACATTAGATGTGCTATATTCTAAATTGAAAACTCATGAAATTGACATAATCTCATGTAAGAACCCCAACAAGTCTCTTGCATTTGTTTCTCAATGTGATATGCCTAGCCCCGACCAATCTTCATCTAGCAATACACTTGCTTTGCTGTCTTCACTAACCTTGAAACAGATTAAAGAATTTTCAGAAGAATAGCTAGCGCTCATCTCTACTCTGTTCTCAGAAGCATTGAAAAATGTGATAACTAGAAGGAGAGGAAGCTCTGAACCTCCAATGATGCTTTGAATGTGGTAAGACAGGACACTTTTGTACAGATTGCCCTAACCTTTCAGGTCCTTCTACCCATGATGAAAAGCGAAATAAAGTCAAGTCCTCTTCTGGGGACATCAACAAGAAAAAAAGGGTTTTATTGGACATAAACTGATAAACAGTTTCATCACCGCATTTCAAGAACTTGGCTCAAGTGATGTGGACATTGGAAGTAACGAAGATGAATATGTTCTGGAAAACTAGTGTTTCATGGCATGCAAATCAAGATCAAGTATGGAGGATGCAGAACACAACAGTGACAACGAAGAGGTATGTCCTAGCTGTGATGAAATGTGTGATGCTGTTTCCCATGCAATTGTTCTTGTTAATAAAAAGGACAAAAAGCATAGGGACAATGCTACTAAAATTGAATCACTAGAATATGAAATCAACCATTTAAAAACTTTGTTTCCTAGTGATGATGCATGTCCATCATGTGACTTAATCTATGAACAATTGTCCACATTAAGAAGTGCACACTCCCCCACTCTAAATAGACTTGATGAAGAAATTGAAGAGAACAAAAAGTTGTCTGATTTTAATGTTAAAAACATAAAAGATGCTTCTTGTTCTACAGGTGATCTACATTGTTCTGCATGTGACAATCTTGACAAGAAACTAAAAGATGCAATGAATGAAATCTCCATTTTGAACAATCCTTTACATTCTCATGAAGTTAAATATTGTTACAATTGCAAACAAAAAGGAAAAACTTCATGTCAAAACTGCATAGTTTTATCTAAAGAACGTGACAATAAAAATAAGATACTAGAGCAGTTTTACAATGGGAACAAGAATCTAAACTTGCTGTTCAATTCTTCTAAACCATGCAATGATAAAACTGGTTTAGGTTTTGATTCCCATTCTTACTCTAAAACACATCCACCTCACGTAGTAAGATCATTTGGAAGAGGTTTAATCCAAACTGTCCCTAAACAAAAGGATGTGATCTTTAAATCTGCAGGAGTGCTTTCGAATATGTTTCTAATACTGGATGCTCATCTAGACATGATTACAAAATGAAATTTCATTGTACCTACTGTGATAAAGATGGTCATGTCGTAGATTTTTGTTATAGATTAGCTAAACAAATTAAAATGGATAAAGTGTCTGCTAGATCTCGTAACTTTCATGCTAAATCTTCTATGCATGCTAAACCTAAAATTAGAAACATGCAACCTGCTTTAGTGAGTCAAAAATTTGAAAAAGTAGCTTCTAGACCTTCTGGTAAGAAATTTGCAAAGGCAGCTCCCGTAGTTGCGATAGCTCTGAGAGCTCCCGAACCTTCTGTTGTTCCCTTCGGAACTTTAGTCTTTGCATCCAGAGCTTCAGCTTTCTCCTTTGGAACTATTGCTCATAACTCCGGAGCTACTAGTTTTCGTGCTAAACTAGTAATAACTTTTAAATCAGTAGTTAAGGACATAAAACCTCAACCCTTGACTCATAAACCTATTGTTTTATCCAGCTTTCGCGTGTTGTTCCTGTTGCACGTCGTGTGACTTAGTACTGGATTCCTAAATGCCTTTTGACTAACCCCAATATTGAGTCATCGACGTATTGTTCTTCTATGTAGGGTACATGCTTGAGGAAGGATAACATTTGGATTGTCCATTCAGGTTGCTCACACAACATGACCGGTAACAAAGATTGGTTCTCCTCCCTCTCTTTTGTTTCACGTGTAGAGAATGTTACTTTTGCTGACAATTCTTCAACTCGTATAATTGCTAATGGTTCGGTTAGAGTAAATAATCCCTACACTTTGAAGGATGTGGGACTTAAATTTGAAATACAACTTGCTTTCTGTTTCACAACTGCTAGATGAAAATCTAGAAATTATTTTCACTAAAAATGCTGCAAAGTTGTAAATTCAAATAGTGAGCTTATTTTAAACATGTCTCTCTTTGGAAGAGTTTTAAAGCTGATTTTGATATGTCTTCCTCTAAGCATAGGTGTCTAGTTGCTAATGATTCAAAGGACTTATATTTTTGGCATCGTAGACTTGGTCACATAGGCTTTGATCATCTAACGTGTGTTAGTACTCTTGATTGCATATATGGGCTGCCTAAGCTTAAAGGGGACAAAGAAATTGTGTGCTCTTCTTGTAGACATGCTAAGATGGTTGCGGGTTCACATACTCCTCTTACAATGATCATGACAACTGAATTGGGTCAACTTTTGCACCTTGACACCGTAGGACCTTCACGTATTCAATCCTTTGGAGGTAAATGGTATGTTCTTGTGATTGTTGATGATTATTCTAGATACTCTTGGGTTTACTTTATGACATCTAAGAATGGAGCTTTTAGTCACTTTAGAACTTTATTTCTTAGATTATCAATTGATCACTCAGGATCTATAAAAGCAATTAGAAGTGATAATGGAACCGAATTTAAAAGTCAATCTTTTGATCTCTTTTGTGCTGAAAATGGAATAGATCATCAATTTTTTTCACCATATGTACCTCAACAAAACAGTGTTGTAGAAAGAAAGAACAGAACCTTAGTGAAGATGGCTAGGACTATGCTTGATGAATATCAAACTCCTAGGAAATTTTTTGTTGAGGCAATAGCAACCGCTTGTTATGTCTCAAATCGTGTTTTCTTGTGTGCTAAGCTAGGTAAAACACGATATGAGCTTCGGTTTGGACATAGGCCTAGTGTTACGCACTTTCAGGTCTTTGGTTGCAAATTCTTTGTTAAGAAACGTGGTAATCTTGATAAATTTGAACCTAGATCCATTGATGTCATGTTTCTTGGTTATCCATCTCATACTAGAGGTTACCGTGTGCTTTTACATGACACCAACAAAATTGTGGAGACTTGTGAGGTGTCTTTTGATGAAGCTAGCCCAGGTACTAGATCAAATATTGCAGGTCCGGATCCATATCCTCAGGGGGGGATTTTTGAAGAGGAAGAAGAGTCAGTGATATTGCCTGATAGTTCTGAAGCTGACACGTGTCCAGCTCCAAACGTTGAACAAGCTCTGACTACCATCTCTGCTGGTCCTGATTGTCCACAAGCCACAAGCTCATCAATATGTGATGAACTCGTTGATCAAAAAGAATATAGAAGCATGATCGGATCACTTTTGTACCTCAGGACATCAAGACCGGACATACAATTCAGCGTATGTCTTTGTGCAAGGTTTCAAGCTTCCCCACTTGCTTCACATCGTCAAGCCGTCAAAAGGATTCTCAGGTACTTACATGGAACTCAAGAATTTGGTATTTTTCTTCCTTCTTCCTCAACCATTACTTTGAAACCTTTTTTGGATGCTGATTTTTGGGGGTTGTAGGATTGATAGGAAAAGTACTTCTTGTTCTTGTCATTTCCTTGGTAATTCACTTTTTGATTGGTCCTCTAGAAAACAAAACTTAGTTGCACAATCCACAGCCGAATCTGAATATATAGCTGCTGCTAGTGCTTGCTAACAAATTCTTTGGATTGTTCAAACACTTAAGAACTATGGGGTTGATCTAGATAGTGTTCCACTATTTTGTGATAATACTAGTGCCATTTGCATTGCTAAAAACATCGTGCAACATTCTAGAACTAAGCACATTGATATTAGGTATCACTTTCTCCATGATAATGTTGAAAAAGGAAACATTGTGCTTCACCATGTAGATACGGAACAACAATTGGCTGACATTTTCACAAAAACTTTGGATTTCACTCATTTTTGTTACATTCGTAGTGAAATAGTGGTTATGCATCCTCATGGCTTAAATTGAGGGGGGAGTTTTGAAACTTGGGAAGTCTATGTGTGAATCGGAACATAAAATAATGTGAGCATAGTATTTCATGCATATATGACTTTGTGATTCCTTTTACATGATAAAAGTTCTTACTGCATTACTCATGTTATACATTTTGTAGTTTTTGCCATGACTAGTAATTGGAATAATTACTTACACTACATCTGGTCATGATCAAACTTTCTTGCTGTTTTGAATCTATTGCAAGATCACAAGTGATTTTAATCATAATGAATTAATCAAGTAATCAACTCACATGTTGAGTTTGGTGAACAAATATAAATTGAGAAAAGATCAAGAGAATATGCATGCATCGCACTTCTTTTGTGATGGCTTTTCATTGCACTTAGATATGAACTTGGAAGAAGTTGTGTATGACTAAAACCATGTCCTTAAGCTTTTTATTGTAAAATGACATAGGCTTGGCTTGGTTTGTTAGAATAAGGCAGATGCACATATAATCTATTGCAAATATAATATGATCTAAATTTGTGCTTTGAAAAATAATAAAATGCAGCAACAAGTGTCATGCTTACAGGTTTTGAAATAGTTTAGTTTGTGACATCATGACTTGCTAAAATGGAAAAAGTACATTTGATCTCTAGCATGACTTACACTACTTTATGTATCTCATTGTTGTGATAGTGTAAGTTACTTGATAGTATGACTTGGATGAGCTTTGTTTTATATGTATAAGTTATAATGTGCACATAACAAATTAAAACTTCTCTTTTGTACCTTGTTGAATACATTGTCATAGGGGAAGAAGTATGCAAGGGGGAGAAATTTATTTCTATCTCATTTGATTTTTAAAAAGGGGGGAGAAATTGTTTTCAAAACCTTTCATGCCAATGTTCGGATTTTAGGTGGTGTTGCCAATGCATTCATCAAGGGGGAGATTGTGAGACCTATTTGTGCTGAACACATTGGCTTTGACGATAAAAGTTTTGAATACTACCAAAACACCTTTTTAACAAGGTCTGACGCTAGGTCCAACTAGCTTTGGTTAGCTCCAGCGCTAGGTCTGACTAGCTTTGATAAGCTCCAAGCTAGGTCCTACTAGCCTTGGTAAGCTCCGGTTCAAGGTTCGGTTAGCTTTGGCAAGATTCGGAGCTTGATCGCAGTGGTTCTGCTTTTAACTTGTAATGTTTCAAACTTGCTTTTTGGATTATGGAAAGTTTGCTTAGTATTATTTTACTAAGTTCTTGGTGTCTTTTGGTGGTTATGACTGATACCATTTTGCTGAGGTTTGCAACATACTTATGTGAGGTGCTCACGTAAGGTGTTGTGGTTATCGGAACTAACGAGAGTCAAGTCGAGGACTTGTGCTCGAAAGTATTAGTTGTTTATTCATGTGCAGGTGTTGCTTGAGTTCAAGACATGGCTGGTGACGGAATACATTGAACTATTCTTAGGGAGAAGATGAGGTTCATCAACCAAGGTCGGGAGGAATTGTGCTTGAGTTGATAGGGAGGTTGTGCAACATGTTTGAATCAAGAACAATGCATATGAAGGTATCGTGGACGTCATTGGAAGATGTTTGCATGTGTGAAAGGAGTGCATGGACGTGGCTACATGGCTCCAAGGCATGATGAAGATATGTGGACGTAAAGAATTGGTCGGCAAGGTCCAACTGACTAGGTTATGGACTCAGGCTGCGGCTGAGTCGTGTTTCACTCAAATATGGAATGTTTTGAGTTGGTTATGATAGGATTTATTCTGGGTCACGAATTTGAGTTGTTTTAGTAATGTGGAATACGTTCCAAGGTGTTTGTAAGTCTTAAGATTGCTTCTATCTGCGTATAGAAGACTTTTGAGCGGTTATGGAAAGTTTCGATTCGTGAATCGAGTAGGATTAGAGTCCTAGTTAGGTTTGGGTTGGCCTAAGGGCTGGTTATATAAGCAAGGGAGGTCAGAGCTCGTAGGAGACGACTTTTGGATTGTATCTTCTATTGAATCAAATTCATAGCTGAAAGGAACTTTTATGCCTTGTTTGTCGGACTTGTTTTCTTCAAGTCTTTCTCATCGAGTTTCTGCACAACACTACCTTGCTTCTGTGGTTTTATCATAACTCGAGTTTTACAGATCTGATTTACGTGATTCTTCTTGGGTTGTCTTCTCAATTCAATTTTCTATTATCTGTGAAAAATTTACGATCATTAGATTTGTGGTTTTTGATCTACACGAGTTTCTTTGCAGTGTTCCAGAACTTTTTTTCTCGGGTAGGACATATTCACCTTTGTTCGATCTTTCGATCGTAACATGAGTTTCTCTCGACGGATTTTCATAATTCTTGTTGTGAAGTCTTCGTGACTTGATTCACTACAATCTACACTAGTTTTGTCATAGTTGAACATGTTTATATTAGTCGCACACACAATTTCTTTAATAGATCAGTTTTGCCGGCGAGGGATGTTTTCATTGCTTCTGCTGAAAAGTTTTAATCTACCATTCACCCCCCTGGTAGCTTTACACATGCTCTTCGGTCCTACACTTATTTAATCTGTGCTGTGGTAATTTTCTGTATATCATTTGTGATGCACTCATGTATGTGTGTTGAAAATCCTCGGCAAAAATATGCATCGCACTTGGTTCTTTTTCAGAACCGGGTGTCACATGGAGGAATCCCACCCACGGATCCTAATATCCCTTGGCTACTACTGTAGTTATGGTTGTGATTTTTTACAACATGCACCCGAACTGACGTGTTACAAGTGTAGACATATGTTATATTTTTTCCTCGCCAGTGTTTGTCAGGTATCTGGAATGGTACAAAAATAAGATTTGGTCCATGCAAAATATAGCCTATAATGGCCCAAAAGCCACAACCCACGTTACATCTACTCAACTCAGTGCTATGTCTCATCCTTGTGGCCCAGTGTGATGCGTCCAACAATATACCTCTCGCGCTTAAGGCATCTAAATCTCAACACTATAACTCTAGCCGCCGCTGCCGTCCTCGACAATCCGCCATCGCCCGACTATCTGCTGCTGCCTCAACCGCGCGTCTTCGCCACTCCTGGTCATGTGCCTCCGCCGTCAGCTGCTAGAGCCAGATCCTACTTCATTCTACCACTGTAGATGAGGTATCACCGCCACCAACTGCTCCTTTGTCCTCTCCATCGTCGTGTCACATCCATGAGATTGCACTATTCTATGTAGTACTCCATACCAAAAAGTTTGTCGCTTTATAGTTGAAAAATGCATTACAAAGCGACACACTTTTTGGGACGGGGGGAGTATTTCGGTTCTAGCATTATCCTTCCTCATGGTAGATTTGTAGTCCTCCTCATAACTGTTATTTCAGTGATTCAATTAGCAAGTAGATTTACTTTCAGTAATTTGTAACATTATCAAAAAGAAAAACATATCACAATAATTGATAATTCCCTAATTCTTTCCACTTATAAAAAACTTGATTATTTCAAGAGACATTTAGATTTATGTAGGGTATTAGACTTCTACTTTGCTATTTATTATTGTGAGAATTGAACAATCGATTATCTTATACCTGTATGGTTGTATAGGGTTTCATGGATCACCTGTTAGGCTAATATTTGTGATGAATATGTGATCATTATGCATGTTGTGTTACATTTTTAAGGTTTTGTACTTATGTTGATTTTGATGATTGTGAAAACCTATTATTTATGGTATTTAGTATGTTATTGAAATAAATCCCCAATTTTGAAAGTTTAGTTATTGCAAATAAGCTTTGTGCTGTTCAAATATTTAGTTGTTATCAAATTTAGGTTACATTTGGTCAATTCTCGACGGGCACCCGAAACCCAGCGGGTCCAGTGCCAAGTTTCACCCGTAGTTGCGGGATTTAAATTTCGCCAGCAATCTTATTTATTTTAGGTGTATTTTTGCTATGCCAGATCAAAATATGATCCACGCCATCCATAAGACTACGTGCTTTGGGTGGATTGACAAGCAACAACGGGTGCATCCTATAGTAGACAATATATCCGGTCTAATAATTTTTGCAATGCTAATATGCTAATTAGAGAATGTTTGGCATGGCTCCAAAGCCAAACTCTGGGAAAGAGCTGAAAAAACCTAGCCAAACACTCTAACTCCAAAACTCCATGGGGGGGGGGGGGGTCCAACTCTACGGAGTTTTAAGAGTCCTAGTTCATTTTTTTGGAGTACCCCTTTCCCTACTCCAGAATCGGCCCATACGTATGTAGACTGGAGTTGTTGGGTAATTACCCGCAATGCCACACGTTACACAAACCTCGAATCATTTTTTTTCCTTTTCCGTTCTATCCGGCATACAAGTGGGCACGGGGGAGGCGAGCAGCACCGAAGCCGTTGGGCGACGGTGCGGCTCCAAACGGCCAGATCATGAGGTCGCAGGTCTGAGTGCTGGAGGAGATGAGGAGTCCTCCGCCCCAACCCTATCTCAGCGCCGCCAACGGTAAGGAGCGTCGATCTCTATACTGCCGCGGATGAGGCAGTGATTCTGTCACGCGGAATCGTTGATCTTTGTTGCTATTACCGGTTAGTCACCATCATTCTATCGGTTTGCCTGGCTCCTTCGTTCTGGATCTGTGCCAGTAGTGTTGCTGTTCTTATTTGGTAATTGTGATCGAGAGCATTCAAGTGGTGATGTAGACTTTGATAATTACGATCGAGATCCGGACTTTATGCCTACAATTCCCCATAGGTATGACAAATATGTTGTGCCAGCACGTGCCTCCGATGATTCTACCTCGGCCTCAAGTTTTGTTACAATGGATGCATTTCGTGATAGCATGTCGACTTCTCTTTCCCTTGTCTGGAATTAGTTTTAGTTTGTATCATGTAATAATTTCAAATTCTTCTTTTTTGTTTCAAATAATTACTTTGACATAGATATCTATCAATGTTATTTGCACTGCTCTCTTATAAAAAATCCGTTACAGGAACTCTTACGTTTCACTGACGTTGAAACGAAAAAAGACTCGTGCTCTACCGAATAAAAAAAGATGAGCACAAGCTGATGTACAAGCACAAGCATCACTTTTTTTTAAAGTTCCAGTCACCAGTACATACATAAAAAAACTAAACAAGCAGATGTACATGAACCTCGTGCTGTACCATACAAAAAAAGACGAGCACAAGGTGATGTACAAGCACAAGCAGCACTTTTCATGTACATGCACCTCGTGCTGTACGGAATAAAAAGAAAAAAAGTTGAACGTAACTGCCACCAAATAGTTTGACGTAGCAGCAAACAAAAGTTATTGATGGTACAATCGGTCAACAATTTCTTGTCAGGCCCAACAAAATGTTGAGGCCAAAATTGACGTTGTGTCCAAAACTCTCTTGTTTTCAGAGCTGAGAACCATTTCGCAGCCAAACACCTCAACTTGCAGCTCCACCACAACACTAGAGTTGCTCCACCCCAGCATTTTAGAGCAGATTTGCTCCACTAGAGAGTGGAGCCATGACAAACACACCCTTAACATTTGTGATCATCTGATTATGAGTATGAAATACTCACCATTCACTTAGATGGATTTCATCTATCACAAATAAATATTTAAGTGGTATATATTCTTCCACGATCTTGATTGTGGAATTTCAAAGTAGATTAGATGGTCACGAATGTTTATTACTGTGTTAACACCAGAAATATCATTTACGCCATATATATTGTCTTCATATAGACACATTGTCATTGTGTGCATAATGAGTGTCTTTCACTGAGTGTGTGCTTGCATTTGCTCTTAAAATTTTGTCTTGTAGTACTTTAGTAAAGCCATCCATTTTAATAAGATAAAGTTTTTAGATATTTAGATATGAGAAACATGAAAATATAATAAATTAACTACCTTTATTATTCTGATACATACAATTGATTGGATTAGTTCATATGGATGGTTGAGTTCTAGCTTCCAAATACTAACTCCATTTAGATATGGAGATGGTATTAAGTGACTAAAGAATGATCTGGCAATGTTAAATAGAATTAATCTTTTTTGTTTGAGATGATGGACTTTGGTACATAAAAGTACATGACTTCAATGCATAAGAGTCATGAGATGTTGAGTGGTGATTAAAATAAATTATGGAATCAAGATAAAATAGATCGAAATAAGTAGAAGAGATGAAAGTTTAAAAGTTTGAAAAAGGATCAATATTTGGATATTGCTCTCATCCTTTATTTTATAAATCATATATATCATTCATTAAAAAATTAGAAGAAGTTCGAGCCAGTAGTGTTATATCGTATTCGAGCTAGCAGTAATAATTATGTTGACTTAAAGTCCAGAATAGAAATGACATATTCTCTTTGTTTCTTTTTGTTTGACACTTCTTGATTCATTTTTATTTGACACTGTCTAATTCATTTTTGAAGTAATCAATAATAAAATATACTCCTTTCACTCCTAAAAGTTTGTTGTTTCGTACTACAAAGCGGCAAACTTTTAAATACGAATGGAGTACAAAATAAAGAAACTATATTTTATTAAAATTGATTGTAAAGCATCGCAGTATGGTTGCATGTTTTTCTTTTAAAAAAACTGCCCCATATTTATGGCATCGGCATGGGCCCTACCGCCATCACAAGAGACAAAACGTGGCTCAGGATTTTCGCGCATGGATGTGAGGTGTCGGTTTAGCGGAGCAGCTCCCCTTTCCATACCTCCTCCCTTCCCCCTTCCCCCTTTTCCAAAGCTGTGGCTTGCCCACTTGCAGCAGCAGCAGCAGCGGCGGCGCTCACAGCTCTCCTTACTTGTTTGTGTTTCAGCCATAGAGATGAAGAGTGTACTTGTATTTCAGCCATAAAGATGAAGTGTGTGAGGTTTAAGTAGCTCGTCCTGTATTGCTTGTGGGTTTCGACATTGAGGAGGCTGGAGAAGGTTCTGCAAGTACGACACAATGGTATGGATCCTCTGCTCCACTCCTCGCCCCCCCCCCCCCCCATTGTTTCTTCGTGTTTCCTACTATTTGGTTGGTTTCCCGGGAAGAGCTTCTGATCGTGGATTAGCAAATGTTCTCCTGCTATTTTCCTTCAACATTTTGTGAATTTTATTTGTACCGCATAGAAATGTGTGTTCACAGTGCCTCAATTTCTTATCTGATTTTCATCAGGGGTTGATTTCTTATTTGATAATAATCAAGTCTTGCCAACTAAGATATGAATCTGTTATTTGCCTAGAACAATTAATTTTATTCTGGTAAGAAGATAATGATCAAAATATGTTGGGTTGCCTAAATAGACTTTTGATGTCTTTATACTGCCCTAAAGTTGGTTATAGCCTGCATTTTCCATCTTTTAACCTATGTCTAACAATGCAATTCATTTTGAAGAGGAAAAATAAATGGAGAAGATAAATATTTGAAATATATAACAGAATATGATGTTGAGTTAATCTTTTTTTCCTATAATATTGAGAAATTCCAAATAGAGTCTATGTCATCTAGAGTTAGAAATAGAATTTAAGGATAATGATAGAGTTTGTGGTAGAGTTCAGGAGGTCAAATAATAGTACTAAATAGATTTGGTTCAGTTTTTATCTTTAATGGGAAATAGAAACAAATAAATCAATCAATTCGGTATTGAAATTTCGAGTTGATTTTTCATCCCAGGACAACATACTCTCGGAGGTGGCCACGAATCAACCTAGGCATGTTTGAGGCTCACGGTCGGGCATGTTTCGCGCAAATCCGACAGGGAATATGTTGAATCGAGGTGGGGCGGAGCTCGACAAGAGCAGCCCTGTCAAGAAGAAGTGACTCAATTTGATTTAGGCGAGGAACCTTAGCACGTCGGCAGACCGCAGCGAGCTAAGGCCTTGGAGAGACTGCGCCTTTCTGGACCTGTTCAAAACCTGTGCAGCTTCACGAGCTGTGCAATCATCATTTATGGTTCTGGGATATTGCGAGTGTGCCAATGGCAGTGGCCCGTACTCGTCCAACCATGTTTCTCCTCATGACGGCCACAACCGGAGAAGCACAACCTAGAGGAGTGGAATTCTCTATTGGATCTACTGTGGCGTGAATTCTAGACGATGGCTACTAACTGATCGTCGCTGACTTTTTATTTCAACCGAATGGCAAGCCCCGATTTTCATTTAAGTGTCTTTTAAAGTTTTGCTTTATACACACTATACTGAATAGACTTGATATGTGCATTAGGTCTATGTTGATTGAATACTCCACATGCATGACCAAACAATCCTTGGAGTGGATGTGTAGTGTAACACTCCATCGTATTATTATTGCTATGCTTAATGTTAAGTTAGAAGATCGGTAGAAGTCGAGTATGTTGGATACTACTTGCAAGATTGGTCACATTTTATTGATCAAAAGTCAAGTAGTTGAATTCTACTTGCAAGAGAAGTCGAGTGAGTGAAACCTACTCGCGAGTTGTTACATAACATTCACTATTTAATATGAGTCGTGGACGGGGATTTGTGTAGGTCGGTTTTCCCACATCATGCCTGGGTCGGTAATGGCGAGGCAACTGTTGGGGAGATGGATTGGTAGCCCTGTCTATGTCAGTTAAGGCCCGTCTCGTGCTTGGCCCTATTGGACAAGTTTGAACTGTACCGGGCGCATACTGGCTATATGGAACCTAGGAAACCGATGTACCTTGAGGATCCTATATTGGAACCTTTTCAATTGGCTTAAGCTGTTGGCTGTTAGTACAGTGGGAGGTAACTCGCTCATGAACATCTCATAGCAGAGGTGTACCTTGAGGGAGCTCGCTGTTTGAGTCGATCGAACTGTTTTGATATTGGTTAGTCTTGGGAAAGGTGGCTGTGTACGACATCAGTGGAGTGTGCTGTTGCAACTCCGAGTATGGGCGTACGTGTCGTGCAGTCTGGGTGTCTACTGGATGCAATCACCGTCGCTCGCTATTATTTGAGCATACTTGGACACTGAGTCTTGACATAGTAAGAAAGAGAAATGTAAGATTATGAATATGCTGCTTTGAATAATTCCTTGTATTGAAATCTTGGCTGCTATAGAGATAGCATAATCAAATTTACAATTTCCAATCATTTAACTTGGATAAGGCCTATGTAACCTTGAGCAAGTATCATCGTGGATTAAGTGTTTCTTGTTTTATTATGGAATTCACAATGATGCTATGCCTATGGATCGCGTATACTACTTTAAAACTGACCACTAAGGATTTACTTTCAGCGAGTCCATTCCTGCAAATTAAGCTTCCTAGTCTTTAAAGTTTCCAGCATGTAGAGTTTTATGTTTAGGTAAGACAATTAAGTCTTGCTGAGCCTTGTGCTCACGGTTGCTATATTGTGGTTTTTGCACGTATTATTAGCTTACGCTTATGTTGTGGTTGTCCGTGAGACCTCAAGCATGTCAAGATGTATCTCTCACGGAAACCTTGCCGCTGCTCTCTGTTTCCTGTTGCTAGTGAGAAGCGTCCGTGGGCATGGACAGTTTCTCTTGTGCATATTTAGTTGAGAGTATGCGTATGTATTTTCTGTTGCGTTGTATATTGTGTTGTAAAAGAGGATTATCTTGTGAAATAAAATATTTGTGTTGGTTATTATGTATGGCTTTTCTTGTGTGCTGTTGGGTGCCACATCGCACGGCACCACCCAATGCGATTCCTAGAATGTATGGACTTCGGTCCCAACATTCGTGCAAGCTCCCAATGATTTGTTGTGGAGGATGACTTTTGAGGATTCAGAGGGGAGTAGACACTTCACAAGCTTATTCTTCTTCATGTTCATCACAAATCAATGAGCTTGTGACTTGAGGACGATTTGGACCAGCAATGGTGGTCGTCGGTGCTGGTTGTGAAACAAAATCAGGAGCTGGATTTTTGGGCAGCAGCATCACTTCTTCCTCATCTTCAACGAAAATACTCCCCCCTACGGATATGGATCCAGAACTGCAATATTTGAGCTAGTACCTGGGCTATCTTCATCAAAAGAAACCTCACAAGTCTCCACAATTTTGTTAGTGTCAAATAAAAGTACACGGTAGCCTCTAGTATGAGATGGATAACCAAGAAACATGCCATGAACAGATCTAGCTTCAAATTTATCAAGATTACCAAGTTTCTTAACAAAGCATTTGCAACCAAAAACCCTAAAGTGTGTGACACTAGGCCTATGTCCGAACCAAAGCTCATATGGTGTTTTTCCTAGCTTAGCACACAAGAAAACACGATTTGAAACATAACAAGCAGTTGCAATTGCATTAGCCCAAAATTTCCTAGGAATTTGATATTCATCAAGTACAGTCCTAGCCATCTCAACAAATGTTATTTTCTTTCTTTCTACAACACAATTTTGTTGAGGTACATATGGTGAGGAAAATTGATGATCTATTCCTATTTCAGCACAAAAATGATCAAAGGATTGATTTTTAAATTCAGTTCCATTATCACTTCTAATTGCTCTTAAAGATCCTGGGTGATCAATTGATAATCTAAGAAATAAAGTTCTAATGTGACTAAAAGCTTTATTCTTAGATGCCGTAAAATAAGCCCAAGAGTATCTAGAATGGTCATCAACAATCACAAGAACATACCATTTACCACCGAAGGATTGAACACGTGAAGGTCCTACAGTGTCTAGATGTAAAAGTTCACCTGGTTCAGTTGTCATGGTCCTTTTGAGAGGAGCATGTGAACATGCAACCATCTTAGCATGTCTACAAGAGGAACACACAATTTCTTTGTCCATTTTAAGCTTAGGCAGCCCATGTATGCGATCAAGAGCACTAACAAGCGTGAGATGATCAAAGCCTACATGACCAAGTACGCGATGCCAAAAATATAAGTCTTTCGAATCATTAGTAACTAGACACCTATGCTTAGAAGAAGACATATGAAAATCAGCTTTAAAAACTCTTCCAAAACGAGACATGTTAAAAATAAGCTCACTATTTGGACCTACAACTTTGCAGCAATTTTTATTGAAAATAATTTCTAGATTTTCATCTAGCAATTGTGAAAAAAAGCAAGTTGAATTTCAAATTTTTGACAAGTGCCACATCCTTCAAAGTGTAGTGATCATTTATTTTAACCGAACCCTTAGCAATTATAGGAGTTGCAGAATTATCGGCAAAAGTAACATTCTCTACACGTGACACAAAAGAGAGGTATGAGAACCATTCTTTGTTACCGGTCATGTAGCGTGAGCAACCTGAACCCACAATCCAAATGCTCTCCTTCCTCAAGCGTGTAACCTACATAGAAGCACAATACGTCGATGACTCAATACCGGGGTTAGTCAAAAGGCATTTAGGAATCCAGTACTGCGTCATACGACGTCCAACAGGAATAACACGCGAAAGCTGAGATAAAATAGCAGGTTTACTAGCCAAAGCTTGAGGATTTTTGTACCCAACTACTAACCTACGAGGTGTTACATGTGTAGCACAAAAAACGGTAGGTTTGGGAGCAAACTTTGCATGTTTTTGACTCATTACAGCAGGTTGCATGTTCCTATCATTGAGTTTAGCATGTGCAACAACTTTTGCATGAAAGTTATGATATCTAGCAATCACTCTATCCCTTTTCTGTTCTTAATCTAGTCTATAACAAAAATCTATGACATGACCATCTCTACCACAGTAGGTACAATGAAATTAACTTGTGTCCATGTCTAGATGAGCAAGCGATATTTTTATTTGAAACCAAATGAGACAACACTTCTGCAGGTTTGAAAACCACTTCTTCTTGTTTAGGAACTGTTTGAATCAAACCACTTCCTAATGACTTTACAAGTTCAGGTGGATGTGCCTTAGCATGAGCATGAGAATCAAAACCTAAACCAGATTTATCATTGCAAGATTTTGAGGAATTCAGTAGCAAGTTTAGGTTCTGATTTGCATTACAAATCCGATCTAATGTCCTATGCATGTCATCAAGTTTATTTGAAAGATCAAGGCAACTTTCTCATGAAGTTGTTCCTTTTAATTTGCAATTGGAACAATATTTAACTTCGTGAGAATGTAAAGCATTGTTCAATATAGAAATTTCATTCATAGCATCTTGCAGTTTCTTATCAAGATCATCACAAGTAGAACAATGCAAATCAATTGTAGAACAGCAAGCATCTTTCAAGTTTTTATTATTAAGTGCAGCAAGCTTTTTGTTCTTTTTAATTTCAAGTTGAAGTTTATCAATTGTGGAGGTGTGTGCACTTCTTAGAGAG
Source organism: Tuctoria greenei (assembly GCA_036927565.1). Taxonomy (NCBI): domain Eukaryota; kingdom Viridiplantae; phylum Streptophyta; class Magnoliopsida; order Poales; family Poaceae; genus Tuctoria; species Tuctoria greenei. Next base: position 36,081,338 of record JAYESD010000004.1, read on the forward strand.
GACAATTATTCATATATTAAATCACATGAGGAACAAGAATCATCAGTAGGAATCAAAGGTTTCAAATGATTAATTTCAGATTTTGGTTACTTAATTTTAACAACATTGTCCCTAAGCTTTTTGTCGCTTTTTCTTAACTATAACATTGGCACGAGAAATAGCATCACACATTTATTCACAAGTAAAACATACCTCTTCATTGTTGCTGTTGTGTTCTGCCTCCTCCATACTTGATCTTGACTTGCCCACCATGAAACACAAGTTTGCAAATCATCTTCATCTTCATCACTTCCGATCTCTACATCGCTCGAGCCAAGTTTTTGAATTGCGGAGATAAAACTATTCACCAGCTGGTGTCTTGTAAAACTCTTCTTTTTCTTGTTATTGTTTGCAAAGGAGTGCTTCATCCTTGGTTGCTTTTCATCATGGGAAGTAGCACCAGAAAGGTTGGGGCAATCTGTGCGAAAATGTCATGTCTTACCATATTTGAAGCATCGTTGAGGTCTGACACTCCCGCTCCTTTTAATTCTCACATTTTGCAATGCTTTTGAGAACCGAATAGAGATGAGTGCAAGTTCTTGCTCTGGAAACTCTTCAATCTGTTCAAGGGTTAGAGAGGACAACAGAGCAAGTGTTGCACAAGATGAATATTGCCCAGAGCTAGACATGTCACATTGAGAAACAAATGCAAGAGACTTGTTGGGGTTCTTACGTGAGATTATGTCCATTTCATGAGTTTTCAATTTAGAATATAGAACATCAAATGTAAGAGTACTCATGACAGTAGATTCACGAATAGATGTGACTTTCATCTCCCAAATTCACATATCTAATGCACTTAACAATTGCCTAGCATTTTCAGCATCTGAAAAATTAACATTGATACTACGCAAGTTGCTGACAATTTTATTAAAGGGAGCAAATAAATCATCGATGGACTCACCTGGTTGCATCTCAAAACGCATGTATTCTTTCTAAACATATCTTGCCTTACCTCCTTGATCGTGGTGGATCCTTCGTTGTAGTCACAAAGTGCATTTCACACATCGTATGCAGATCGGAGGTGTGCAACAAGATCGAAGTCACTTTGAGTTAATCCTTGTATGATCAAGTTATGAGCCTTGTTGTTGTTGTCGACATCACCTATGTTTGTAGCCCTGACTTGATCATTTGATGGCACATCGTAAGGATTGTGCACCTTTTCCCATATCGTGAAGCCCTGCGCCTGGATGAAGGCTTCCATGAAAGCCTTCCAAACCTCAAAATTAATACCACTAAACACACAAGGTTTACTGGAGTATTTCTCCATGATGATTAGTCAAAAACATGTGAAAATCTCAAGGATTAGAGCACTGTGGCTCTGATACCAATTGTAGGATCGAATAGCCCGTGAAAAGCTACCAGAGGGGGCGTGAATGGTAGCTTCAAACTTTTCAGTAGAAGCAACAAAAACCCCTTGGCAGAAAAACGATCTGTTAAAGAAACCATGTGTCCAACTAATCTAGATGTGTTCACCGTACAAAAGTGATAGATATTGTGGAAAATCAAGTCATGAAAACAAAACAAGAAAAATCACACAAATCCGTCGAGAGAAACTCAAGTAATGATTTAAAGATTGAACGAAGGTCAATCTGTTCTACCCGAGAAAACCAGATCTGCAACACTGCAATGAAACTCGTGTAGATCCAAAACCACAAATCTAATGACCGTGAAATTTTTACAGATGATAGATAATCAAGTTGTGAAGCAACCTGAAATGAATCACGTCAATTGGATTTCTAAAACTCGAGTTATGATAAAACCACCGAAGCAAGATAGTGTTATGCAGAAACTCAACGAGAAAAACTTGTCTGAAACAATTCGGACAAACAAGACACAAAAGCTCCTTTAGACCATAAATTTTATTGATGAAAACACAAAAGGAACAGCCCCAAAGTCGTGCACCATGAGCTCTAGCCTCCCTTGCTTTCATAACCAGCCCTTAGGCCGACCCAATCCTAACTAGGACTCAAATCCTACTCAGATTCAACCGAAACTTTCCATAACTGCTCAAGACTCTTCTATACGAAGATAGAAGCAATCTTAAGACTTCCAAAGACCATAGGAACGTATCTCATATTCCTAAAATAACTTAACCTTGTGATCCACACGAAATCCTATCATAACCAACTCAAATCTTTCCATTTTTGAGTCAAACCCGACTCATTTGCAGCCTGAGTCTATAACCTAGTCGGTTGGACCTATCCGACCAATTCTTTATGTCCACGTCTCTTCATCATGCCTCGGAACCATATTTCCACGTCCATGCACTCCTTTTCCACGTGCAAACACCTTCCAATGACGTCCATGATACCTTTATATGCATTGTTATTGATTCAAACATGCAGCGCAACCTCCCGATCAACTCAACCACAATTCCTCTCGAACTTGGTTGTTAAACCTCATCTTCTCCCTAAGACTAGTTCAATGGATCCCTTTACCAGCCATGTCTTCAACTCAAGCAACACCTACACATGAATAAACAACCAATACTCACTCACATAAGCATGTTGCAAACCATAACAAAACATTAACCACCGTGATCAGCCAAAACGCATTAAAAACAAAGTAAAAGAATACTAAGAAAACTTTCCATAAGTGTAAAGCAAGTCTAAAATATTGCAAGGTAAAACCAGAACAATTGCAATCTAGACCCAGACCTTGCCAAAGCTAACCAAACCTTGAGTCAAAGCATACCAAAGCTAGCAGGACCTAGCACAGGAGCTTACCAAAGCTAGTCAGACCTAGCGTTGGAGCAATCTAAAGCTTCGTCGGACCTAGCAAAAATGAGTCAGACCTAGACAAAGAAGTCGAACCAGGCCGAAGCAAGTCAGACCTGGATAAAGCAAGTCGAATCTTACGTCGCACCTTGCCGGAGCTACACAAAACAAGTCGGACCTATTGTCAGTCCTTGCAGAAGCTCGGACCTAGAGTCGGACCTTGATGAAAAAAGGGTGTTTTGGCAGTATTAAAATTTTTTTATCGACATAGCCAATGTATTCAGCACACATAGATCTCACAGGCTTACCTGCTCGATTGCAGGTCCTAGTGATGTAAGCAGGTGTCGTACCCATACCCCTCCATAGCAGCAGCAAAGATCCAGCATTAAGCAAGCAAGTACAAGCAGCAGACCACTAGCACCAGGCCAATACAAAGGAACAAGCAGGAGGCTCCTCAACAGCAGAAGCAGAGGAGATCGGGGAAGGAGAATTCCTCTTAAAGGAGGCAGCGCTGTGAGTAGAAAGGAAAAGAAAGCTACCAAGGTTTTTTATTTATAGTTGACCTAATACTTCATCAAATGGTTCAAATTAAATCAACTAACAATCATCTCATCTGATCTCTGAATCAAGCATATGAGTAGTGAAATGGAATCTTCTCGACAAGCTCCATGCATCTACGGTCTATGATCGCTCATCAGATCAAAGATTCAGGGAGTCAAACTACGGTCAAACCTCTAGTGTTTCTCAGCACAAAGTTAATTTTTCTAAAATCATTTTGACGAACTCAATACATCTATGGTCATCGACCACCCATCGGATCAATGGCTCATTTAGTCAAAGTCTGTTCAACCCTTTCTATTCCTTACCGCAAAATTATTATTTTATTCTAAAATGTACATGATATTACATTCTACCCTTTTCAACAGAATTCACCCTCGAATTCTTTATTATCACTATATCAGAAACATGATACCAAACTGATATCCTAAAGAATACTATAAAGTTGACCGAATACGAATAGTTCATGGTATTACTCTCGCATCTCCAACTCAAGCTCCCAGTTTGTTTCACGTGCTGTTTGGTTCGTCCACAAAACATTCACAAACTTGAATGACATGCGTCTAAGCACCCTCTTAGACACCACCAAAATCCTCACAGGACGAGACTCAACTGATTGATCTTGTTCAATAGTCGATGGCTCTATGACTATTTGATGCTCTGGATCCCTTAGATACTTTCTCAACATGGATACATGGAATACATTGTGAGCTCCTCCCATCAACTCTGGCAACTCTAATCGAGATGTCAATTTGCCCGCTCATTGCTTGATAACAAAGGGTCCAATATATCTTGGACTATGCTTTCCTTTAGTACCAAATCTCACAGCACACTTGGCAGGCGATACCCTAGGAAGAACCCCATCACCTTCTTAAAACATCAAGTCTCGCCATCTAATGTCAGCTTAGCTCTTCTGCCTACTTTGTGTCGCCAGACAGTGTACTCGAATTTTAGCAACTCGTTGAGTCAATTGTCGGACAAAATCTGGACCCAAAATAGTTTCTCACCAACTACATCCCAACAAAGTGACGACCTACACTTCCTTTCATAAAGACCCTCATATGGCGCACATTGAATGCTATAGTTGTAGATGTTATTATAAGAGAACTCCACAAGTGGTAGATGGTTTACCCAACTCCCGTTCCAGGATAGAACACATGATCGGAGCATATCTTCCAAGATCTAAATCGTACGCTTAGACTGTCCATCTGTTTAAGGGTGAAAAGTGGTGCTCATCCTTGGTGTTCTACCCAATGCTAATCTTAAGCTCTCCCACAACTTGGAGACAAACTTAGCATATCTATCTGAAACAATAGTGCGAGGTACACCATGAAGTGACACTACTTCTCTTGTTTAAATAGGCACCAAATTGCTCGTTGAACTAGTGGACCTAATAGGAATAAAGTGAGCCACCTGGCTAAAATGATCCACTACCATCCAAATAGTATCTCGCATTATTGGATAACGAGGTAAGTGATGAGTAGGTTTAGGCCCGATCTTCCGAAAGGTATGTCGATTGGGGTGGAGAACTCGACGTTGATGCTCTGTGGCACTCGAGCGGTTCGAGTACCCCTGCAATCACTACACCACGACTCCGTTTGTTATCAACCATGCTGCACACGCTTGACCTCACCAAGAAGGCTAATCCCTGCAAGTGCAACCGAGAATACGAGCAAGAACGTCGAAGACACAATCAGAAAATCGCGAAGTTGGGATCTCACAAACCGTAGAACGGAGATATTATTGATCAAAGCAAAACCCCATTGTTTATGGCGGCTAATATGGAGTATATATAGGTGGGAGGACGTCCAAGGGGGTGTTGGAGTCGTGACCTAACCCTAAGACACGAAAATAAGATATGTAGACTGGATACAAGGCCCAATGGCCCAATATGGTGGCGCAGCTCCCTGACAGATTGTGTACTTGATTTTGTTTCGACGATTCCCGTCGACTCCGAAGGAATTTTGACATGGAACAGGCACAATTGGAAAGGTTATCCTCTCCCCTTTCTGTGCATATGTAGAACGTCCAAAACAGAGTTCCTATGCATCCCGGGCGTCCGTTTTAGTGCGTACTGCTCCTGGACTCCGATTGGATACGATTTTGAGTTTGGTTCGGTTTGCATCTTCTTTGAACGAATTCTCTGGTCTTCCACGTCCTTACTACTTCCTCCAAGTACTCCTTGAACCTCTCCATGGATCCTAATCATAAATAAATCTTTAAGTAGCAATCTATGCTCAAAAACATATAAGGAAATCTATAAGAATGAGCTCACCTCTGAAATTAATTGTTGTGTATGAACTCTATTGATTGCATCTTGTATGTTCAATGGAGTGTTGTTTGTATCCATAGAAGTGATGTCCTCATCAGTAAGATAACAACAAAATCCATAGCGATATCATCCCAAGACCACACAGGAACCTTAAGTGGATGTAGTTTCCCAGCAATACTCTTATAGTAAGCCTTCACTCGCTCCCAAACTCCACATGAAGCCATGTACTTTGCTACATCCACCTTCACCCTCTTTCACCAATAGATTTTATTCAAATCACGATATATCTTACTCTTCCAAGGATGCACGGTATATTGGGTATGATGTGCCTCTTTAATAATATTTTCCCTAACTTGAGACGTTTGGCACACATAAGCGACCACAAAACCGAATGGTCCCAACAACGTCCAAAGTGAAATCTTCAACTTTTCCATCTTGAATTTCGTTTCTTGGAGTCTAGCAACAAACAATTTCATTGTTGTGCCTCTAAGACTCGTTTTGGGATATCTGACGATAAGATTAGTTGAGTCTCTACCTCCGCAACTCCAACGTAGCAATAAGAAATATCCATCCGCGCAAAATCAGCTATTAAGGTATTCATAGTAGGAGGGGTACCTCTACGGCTTAATGCATCAGCCACCACATTTGCATTACCAAGTGTGTCGAAGTGTGTGAACGACACTTCCCCCTGTACTACTAGATCGTAGCCTGCAGAGGTTCATGATTGGTTGGGGCGCACGTGAGATTATGTACAAGACAGTGACACCGAAATTTTTACGCGGTTCGGGCCGCCTGAGCATAATACCCTACTCCACATTTGTTGTTGTATGTATGAGTATATGGTGGCTTGCGTGCGTATGAGCTTGGTTGTCCCTGTACCATGCGATGCAACCCTTTTATAGTCCAAGGACTGGCCATTACATTGTCAGCCTAGCCCGACATGTGGCCCTGGCGATAGTTAAATGCGTAGTACACGATCTTTGAGTATTAAGCGTAATTAATAGTGTGATACTAGTGTGTCATTAATATGGATTAATGACACGTAATCAGGTCTTATAACTGTAGATTTAATTGTCCCTTGAATTCCGCGTTGTTGGAAATCCGCTAGTCTCCTCGTTGCTGTCTCAGGTCCGGAGGCTCGACATGTGGTGGCTCTAGATCTTCCCATCGTGGAGAGGTAGATCCGGAGCCACTATACACGTGGCGGCACTAGAGCTTCCCTATTCCAGGGGTTAGATCCTGGGTCACTAGACACATGGCAAGACCAGAGCATCCCTATGAGGGGAGTTAGGTTCGGCCTTTTGTTACACGTGGCGGTGCCGGAGCTACCGAAACGAGGGAGGCGGGTCTAGTGTTGTGTAGCACGTGTAGCCTTCAGAGGACTTCAACTTGGATGGGTGGAACTCCTCGACATTTCTTGCGGTATCATGGGTTAACCGGTATGCAGGACAGTGGTCCCCAGGCCCACCTCTGGGAGAAATCCTTTGGGTCAAGTTATTCTACCAGAGGTGGGGCCATCTTCGATTCCAGCATTGCGGCTTCAAAGGTCTTTTGATGTGCCGTTAGGGTGATGGTTCCCTGTCAAACCATCACTGCATGGCTTCTTTTGAATGCAACAGGTGAGATCCCCGCGTGCGGATATCATGCAATTGAAGGTCGCCGGTTTCAAATGTGAAAACTGTATCGGTTCCGCGCGCCTTGTCAGGCCGCCGCCCTCGGGCTTCTAACTTCCCATCATGACAACAGTTCACTTGGGGTAATAACTTCGGCCTTTCTGCCGGAGTGGACTCAGGCCCATTCATCATTGGCAGGGTAGATTTTTGAAAACGTGATCTTGATCCTATTGCGGTTTCCATCCAAGTGTTGCGGAGGCTTACTTTAGGAAGTGAAAGTGCATCTAGGCATCCCTTGTGGGTTTTGGTTGATTTTTTACAAACAAATGAGATCCTAACCAAATTGTTGAGAAGAGCGCAGGTTTCAATGAAACTATGAAGAAAGCGCAAAAAGAAAGGAGAGTGAAGAATCAAGTTGAAAAGAGCTCAAGAAGATGAATAGAATATTTTTTGTGTAGGAGAAACACACCCCAAGAGCTCAAGCAAAAGAAATCACTCTCACTGCACAAGTCTACACAGGTCTAGACTAGTCCGACGTTCACCGGACTAGTCCGATAACCTATCTGTCTAGGATCGAACAAGTCCTCCTAGTTCGGACTTGTCTGCACCGGACTAGTCCAATAACAGACGGGCTAGTCCGATAACCCTTCTGATCAATATCAGACAAGTCCGATATTCCACAGACAAGTCCGTAATATCCTCTGACCTACTTCAGACATGTCCTTAACCCCTTAAAATTCCACAACACCGGACTAGTCCGATCTTATCCGTACTAGTCTGATAACCTCTCTGACTAAAAGCGGACAAGTCCTCCAAGTGCGGACTTGTACTCAATTCACTAAGGGATTCACCACGACCGGACTAGTCCGATATGCGCCAGACTAGTACGAACATCTCCAGAGACGAAATTGGACTAGTCCGTCCAGGGCCGGACAAGTCAGATAATTCAGGACACTTAGGGTTTCCCACACGCAGCATACCAGACTAGTCCGGAGTCCACCATGGACTAGTCCGGACTTTGTAAACCCTAACGGTAACCTTTGGAAACCCTAGTATAAATAGAGGTGCACGACCCAACTATGAACTATCTCGACCCCCTGTGCCATCACACCTTCCAAGAGCCTCGAAAACACGTCTCTCCACACAATTCAACTCAAGAAAGATCAAATCCTTGAGGATTAACCATAGATCAAAGGAGAGACATGTTCTTCACTACTTGAGCTCTTGGGTTTGATTCTCTCACACACTCTCTCTATTTCATTGCATACTTTTCGAGTGTGTTTGGTGGTGTGTTTCATTTGTAAATCTTGGGGAGCCCTAAACTTGTGAGAAGGCCCCTTGAACACGGTTATTTTACCCCCTTTGTGATTAGTGTAAGAGAATTGGCCTCCATGGCAATTCAACGAGGGTAGGGTCGGTGAAGACCCGATCCTTTTGTGGGATCCTTAACGTGGATGTAGATTTCCTTTGTGGAATCGAACCACGGGATAAAAATCATTGTGTCTTTTTTTTGTTCTTTTGTTCTATCTATTCTGTGATCTAGGGTTTGCTTAATCTAGTTCAATTTGTGTTAAAACTCTAAATCTAAAGTTAACTTGTGACACATCTAGTTTCATTGAAGCAATACATTCAACTTACAATTCAATTTCGACTGCATAAAGTACCTGGTTCGAAATCATTGATCAATCTTGATCAATCTAGTCTGCACACACCGGACTCGTCCGCACCCTACCGGACTAGTACGATTTCTCTGTATTTGATCAGGTTGCCAAGTGTTTCAGATTCTGACGAAAAATTCAAAAAGCCTATTCACCCCCCTCTAGGCTACATTCAATTGGTATCAGAGCCAGGTTCTTCAAAAGAGACTAATCACTCAAAGAGAAAATGTCAGACATCAAGGACATGCACAAGAACTTCAACCAAGAGAAAGTTGAAGATGAAAAGGCCCATAAGTTGGAGAAGCTCCTTGACGCCATCCAAGACTTCAAGGATGATGATGAGAAGACGCTTGAACTCAAGGCGCTCCTAAGGAAGAAGGCACTCTCCAAAGGGAAGATAAATATCGATGATGAGAAGAAGAAGAAGGGGAGTAGTCACATCGACTACTTCCGATATCCTTTTAACTATGGTCGTTTGAATTCCAACAACAATCATTACTTTTATATTCCTCTAGGAAAAGCCCCACACTTTGATGGCAATGATTACTCAATGTGGAGGCAAAATATGAAGATGCATTTAATATTTCTTAACCCCAGCTTGTGGCATATAGTGTGTACAGGGATAGATATCTCGGATGACGATGAAGAGCTCACACCAAGTCAAGAGCAAGCTACTCATCAAAACGCTCAAGCTACGGTTGTCATGAATGTGTCCTAGAGGGGGGTGAATAGGCCTTTTTGAATTTTGGTCAGAACCTGCAACACTTAGCAACTTTATCAAATACAAAGAAATTGGACTAGTCCGGTAGAGTGCGGACTAATCCGGTGCATGCGGACTAGATCAATCAAGTTTGACCGATTATCTCGATCCTAGACTCTATGCAGCGGAAATATACTTGTAATTAGAGTGTAATACTTCTATGAAACTGGATGTTGTACAAGTTAACCTTATATTCAATATTTTAACGTAATGTGAACAAGATCAAGTAAAACCCTAGATAGCAATGAGAAGTAAGAACAATATGCAAAAAGTGAAGACACAAGATTTTTATCCCGTGGTTCGGTTCCCACAAAGGAAACCTACATCCACGTTGAGGAGCCCATGAATGGACCGGGTCTTCACCAACCCTAACCTCGTCGAATCGCCACGAAGGCCAATTCTCTTCCACTATCACAAAGGGTAAATCACCAAGTTCAAGGGGTCTTCTCACAAGTTGATGGCTCCCCAAGATTACAAATCAAACACTACCAAGAACACACTCTTAAGATCAACAATGAAACAACAGGAGTGTGTTAGAGAATCAAACCCAAGAGCTCAAACGTGTCGAATCGTGTCTCTCATTTGATCCAAAGTGAATCCTCAAGGATTCAATATTTATTTTGTTGGATTGCGTGGACATATGTGTTTTTTAAGCTTTTGGAGGTTGTGACAGCACAGGGAGTCGAGCGAGTTGAAAGTAGGGTCGTGAACTTCTATTTATAGGGTGTTTCCAAAAGTTACCGTTAGGTTTTTGAGTGTCCGGACTAGTCCGTGGTGGAGTTCGGACTAGTCCAGTGTGTTGCGTGTAGGAAACCCTAAGTTCTCAGGAATATCGGACTTGTCCGGCCTTTGATGGACTAGTCCGATTTAGGCTCCTGAGATTTTCGGACTTGTCCGGCACATATCGGACAAGTCTGGCTATGTGACTACCTCAGTGAATTCAGGACAAGTTTGCACTTGGAGGACTTGTCCAATTTTAGAAAGAAAGCTTATCGGACTAGTCCGGATATTATCGTACTTGTCCGATGTCATGCAAAGTTATGAAGTGTTGAGGACTAGTCCGCACTGGGGAGGACTAGTCCGATCTTAGGCAGAAAGGTACTAGTCCATGGTGATATCGGACCAGTCCAGTCTGTGTAAACCTGGACTGTGCAGACAAGTCCGCAATGGGAGGACTTGTCCGATTTTGAATAGAGGGATTATCGGACTAGTCCGGGGTATATCAGACTAGCCCGGACTGTATAAATTTGTGCAGTGAGAGTGATTAAAAGTGCTTGAGCTCTTGGGAGTGTTTCTCTAAAACACTCAACTCACACAAATATTATCCTTTTCATATCTTGAGCTCTATCCAGCTTGATTCCTAACTCTCCTTTTTTTGTGCTTACTCCACGTTTTTATTAAAACCTGCGCTCATCTCAACATTTTGGTTAGGATCTCATTTGTTTGACATAAATCAACCAAAACCCACAGGGGTGCCTAGATGCACTTTCAATCTCCCCCTTTTTGGTGATTGATGACAACCAATTGAGATTTCACAAAATATGATAAAAATATAGAATTTTCATAAAGTGTGCACATATGAGATTGGTACAAGTTAAAAAATGAAAACATAGGGCATATGTGCACTCCTTATGGTGGGGTGTAAAACTACGTGAGTGTCAGAAATAATTGTGATGAGTGTTAAAAGATTGACATGGAAATACTAATATCAAGCATATATGACAATTCCAAAGCCAAATCACATATTATCGCAAATTATCATCACAAACTTCATAACATAAGCATAAGCATAGTCATTCCATCACACCACAATACTAAAGATGGAGATAACAGAATTAAAGTTTCACAACCAAAAAGAGACATAAAGAGATACACAAATGAAGCTCTCATCTCTCAACCTACAGCTAGGATCTAGTGACTCCCCCTCAATCTCTCCCCTTTGGCATCAAGGCACCAAAAAGAATGAGAGGAGGGATCTAGTGGCTCAATCCTCGCTATTGGTCCTTTCCTTGTCTTCATCTTCATCTTCATGTTGGGTAGGAGGAGGAGGAGCAGATCCACTCGAAGTGCCCCCAATGCCAAAGTAAGCAACCTCGAAAGGAGTTAAAGGTTTGAGCTCAGTGAAATCAGAGGCTGAATCTTCAGAGATGACTGGGGATCTAATAGGATCGATCTCAAGCTTCTGGCAAATATGCTTGACGTTGTTCTTTATGTATCTCATGTCATCCTTCCTTGCCTTGTTCAACTTATGAATTTTCACTTCGGCCTTCTTGCATGAGCCAAAGATGGCTGCCAAGTACTTCATGATTCCACTAGGAGACCCTTTTTGGGGAGGGGTCCTAGTGGTGGGAGCAGTATTCTCATCTCCTCGAGCTCACCTCAAAGCCTCTTCACTGGACACCGAAGATGGAGCAGCTTGGACAGTGGCTTGTGGAGGCTTCTGGGGCCTCAAGGGAGTGTGCTCCACATCCTTCACGAACTCGATCCCTGTGACCTTCTCAATAATGAATATCATGTAAGGGGTATAGCCACATGATCTATTCGGTGTGCAGGAGATGTTGACCATAACATTCTGGATATAGTCAAAGATATCAAACTTTCTGTTCTTGCTTATTACTTTCATCAAGGTCCTCAAGTATCCTTGGACACTTCCTGCATCCCCATCTTTTGGTGCTATGGTCCTCCTCAGCACCCTGTTAAGAACCATGAAGAAGGGCTTCATGTTCTTGGTCGAGGGGGGGTGTATTTCAGGCTAGTATCATAGAGGAAGTCCATATTATCTTTTCCCAAGACACCAATGTTATGGATAGTCAGCTCATTATTTCTGATGTCTTCTAGGTGAACCAGTCTTGCAAACTCATCATAGGTAATGGTGTACTTGGATCCATGTGTCATCCAAGTCACCCTTTCCTCCTGATCACTAGCAAAGAAACAGGTGGCATATAACTGAGCAATAATCTCATAATTCTAGTTATATCTGAAGGCAAACAGGTCCTTAAGTCCATGCCTAGCTGCAGCTTCCACCACTTGATCAAAGGCACCACAACTCTTCCTTTTCAATGTGATTCCAGTCAATCCACTGGCTGCAGACAACTACGGAGCTATAGAAGTCTGCATGAAAGTTGCTCCAAAATCTGGCATCGGATGCTTTCTTGGGTCGGCCGTTGCAATCCACAAATCTGAGCTTGGAAGCCGTATCGCTTCCCTTGCCGTTGAACTTCTCCTCAGAGGGATACCTGGTCCCTTGCCTTGGAGCTGCCATCTTGAGGGGGCCGATTGGGCCCGAGGCAATACCCTTTCCCTTGCCCTTAGCTTGGCGAGAGGGCATAGAGCTAGGGGCAGCTGCATCCTTGCCCTTGGACGCTGGCTTCATGGCTAGCACTTTGCGTCGCACTTGAGGTGGTGAAGGTGCAGGCTGGGATGGATGCTCTTGCCTCTTCACCCCTTACCTCGTCGAGGACTAAAGCAAGGAGTCTTGGTCCAACTCGGCCTCATAATCGTAGATTTCATCATTGTAGCTCGACATTGTCCTGAGAATGTATTACACAATGTATGGTTGAGAATTGATGGCAAGGAAGTGCATTGAGGAATGAGAAATTAGGGTTGAGTTCAGTTAAAAATCGGACTTGTCCGGTGTACAGGTACAGACTAGTCTGGCGGACAGGACTTGTCCGTACATTGACCAGACTAGTCAGGTGTTCATCACCTCAAACCCAACTAGACGACCAAAGTTGATTCCCAATGCAAAACTAGTCCAAGGTAAATGTAACACGGCAAGGAGGCATGTATTGACTGCAAGGAACTAAGCTATTTGGCCAACAACGAAGGAAATCACAATTTCTAGGGTTTGGGAGGAAATTTTACTAAAATTCCTCGATTCTTGGAGATGGAGGAGTTGAAGTTGTGAACAAGTCCGTGGTCTTCAATCGCTATGCAATGGAGGTCGATTTCCACCCAAACTCGGAGGGATTTGATGGAGAACGAAGGAAATCGCCTTGGGAGCACTTGAGCGAGGAGAGAGAGTGTGAGATGAGTTGTGAGGATGAAGAAGATTAGGTTTTGGCAGTGGTAGGGTTATGGAGTCAAAAATCGGACTAGTCCATGGTCCACCGGACTAGTCTGGACTATCGGACACTCTGCAGACTAGTCTCCATTGTGCAGACTAGTCCGGATAACCACAAACTAGTCCGTGGTCACCAGAACAGATATGATTAGCCCATTCGTATATATTCGAAGGTTCTTTTAAAGAAAAATAGGGGTCAAAACAATCAAGTAATCTTGATGAATATGATCAGTAAGCATACAACACTCAAGCAATGACTATAATTCATCAAGATCAAGTAATTGAAATAGCTTTTTGGAGAAAATTGAGAGAGATGCTTTTCGCAACACAATCAATATTTTTTAAGAAGCCATACAGTATGCAAGTTTTGAAGCCACATTCCGAGCACTTAGTTCATTTTGGAGCTTGCAAAAGTGTTTCTCATCAAGTGGTTTGGTGAATATGTCGGCTAGTTGTTTTCTGGTGTTGACATGGGAAATAGCTATGTCTCCTTTCATTGAGTGGTCTCTCAAAAAGTGGTGTCGGATGTCTATATGTTTGGTCCTAGAGTGCTCAACGGGGTTATGGGCAATCTTCATGGCACTCTCATTATCACAAAGGAGTGGAATATGGCTCATATTGTAACCGTAATCCCTTCGAGTTTGTCGCATCCAAAGGAGTTGTGCACAACAACTCCCGACTGCAACATACTCCGCTTCAGCCGTGGACAACACAATGGAGTTTTGTTTCTTGGAGGACTAAGAAACTAGGGTCTACCTAGAAATTGGCATGTCCCGGAGGTACTTTTTCTATCTACTTCGCATCTGACATAATCTGCATCGGAGTATCCAATGAGATTGAACTTGGAACCATTAGGATACCAAAGGCCTAGGTTGGGTGTATGGAATAAATACCACAAGATTCTCTTTACGGCTTTCAAATGACACTCTTTTGGGATGGCTTGAAACCTTGCACACAAACATACACTCAACATAATGTCTGGCCTAGATGCACATAAGTAAAGTAGGGATCCAATCATGGAGCGATATACCTTTTGACCGATGTTTGGTCCATCTTCATTGAGATCCAAGTGACCATTCATCACCATTGGAGTCTTAATAGGCTTCTCCTTGTCCATTCCAAACTTCTTGAGTATGTCTTGAGTATACTTGTTTTGCCTTATGAACGTTCCCTCCTTTTGTTGCCTCACATGGAATCCCAATTAGTATTTCAGCTCTCCCATCATAGATAATTCAAACATATCTGTCATAATCTTACTAAATTCATCACAAAAGGATTTGTTAGTTGAACCAAAGATAATGTCATCAAGATAAATTTTACAAATAAAAAGATCATTGTCAAAGTGCTTTGTGAATAACATATAATCTGCTTTACCAATCTTAAAATCATTTTCAATTCAGAAATCTCTATGATACTCATACCAAGCTCTAGGAGCTTGTTTGAGGCCGTAGAGAGCCTTATGCAATTTAAAGACGTGGTCGGGGAACTCTTCATCTTCAAATCCGGGGGATTGCTCCACGTACACCTCCTCCTTGATTGGTCCGTTGAGGAAGGCACTTTTCACATCCATTTATTAGAGCTTGAAATCATGTTCAGTAGCATATGCAAGTAATATTCTAATAGATTCAAGCCTAGCTATGGGAGCAAAGGTTTCATCGAAATCCAAACCTTCGACTTGTGAATACCCTTTGGCCACAAGTCGCGCCTTGTTCCTTGTCTCCACCCCGTGTTCGTCTTGTTTGTTGCGGAAGACCCATTTGGTGCCAACGACGTTGAACTTGGGTCTTTTGACGAGTTCCCACATTTCGTTCTGTTTGAAGTTGTTAAGTTCTTCTTGCATCGCCACCACCCAATCCGGATCCTTCAATGCATCCTCAATCATGCGCGGTTCCAAAAAGGATACAAAGGAGTAATGTTCACAAAAATTAGCTATGCGAGATTGTTGACGACTGTTATATACCAATTTCATCCTTCAATTTAACTCAATTATGTGAAGGATTTGTTATTTCTTGAACACATCACCTTTCTACCTAACACAATTCCACTTGGACTTGGAGAAATATGTGTATGCAACATTTTATGCAGGAAATAAGGATATGTACAGGGACCAATCCCATAAAATATCATCCCAGCCAATCAGGTTACGACACATGTCATCCCATGGATCAAATGGCCCACAAACAGAAGTATCCGAGGAGATCCAATGGTGTATCACCCATATACATCAAGGGGGCCCACCTGGCAGCCACCTGGAGGAAGCACTATACGTTTGGAGTGCTGACCAGGTCGGCCGACCCAGGGGTTTGGCCGTCCTCTTCCTGGCGCCAAACGCGGTCAAACGACGCGTGTTGGCTCCTCCTCGCTTGAAGGAGTCAATGGTGACTGATTCGCGCGCTTTTGGTGGCGGGAACCGACCTCAACACTAGTATAAATAGGACCCCCTACCCCTCACTTCAACACACACCACTTGAGCTTCATCTCTATTGTATACACTATCATCCATAGTCTTAGAGGAGTTAGGTTGTAGAGAGGAGAGTCTCTAGTCCCAAGTCAAAACTGGGAAAGGAGTAAGGAGTCTCTCTCTTCCCAATCCTACATTGGGAAAGGTATGGCTCATGTATTCTTTCTTGTATTTGTGACTTTATGTATAATAATGATAGTATCTTTAGTCTCTACTTATACATATACTTCGGCAAAGCATTTCTTGTTTGATTGTGGAGTCCATGTATGTGCAAGGTATAGTTTCTATGACTATTTCATCATGAACATATCTCATTATCATAGAACCTATGGACCCCCACTATAGTCTAGTTAATTATAACATAACTAGGTTAGTATGGATAATTATGTTGTGTATCAACATTGGTTCAATGATGATTCAATTCATTGCCTTAGGATGGATTGTGCCTAGGCTCTTAAGGTAATTACTTAATATGCTAGTATGGTGCTAGGATAACTATGTAGCATTGGATGCTCGTAGACCTACGGATTGAAGAGGTAGGCAGTAGGTGGTGACAACCCTATCTGTCCTTTGTAATCCTCCATGTTCAGCTATGCCACGGGCTCTTGGCGGGAGTCGCCCTAGTATTGCTAGGGGTAAGCCCGTGCCCGATGTGTTGAACCACATAACATAAGGATTCACTATTGATCTAGCTTATGAATACTTAGTTTAGACTATGTATATGTACAATAGAGCATAGTAGGAGTACCTCCATAACTCTCAACCTTAACTAACCTCTAGGACCCTCTTACCCCCCTTAGTCTTGAAAGCTTTTGTGTGTGTCACACTACCTCCACTATTATTTTATCCATCCTTACTAGATTCTTACCTAGACCTTTCTACCCTTTCCACTTTATGATTGTTATATCTCTTCCCTGCCTTCCTTTGGGATCAAATAAATGACACTCTTGGGAATACTATTAAGGGGAAATGCTACAATGATATCTTCATGCGCTTGCGGAACTCACTCTGTGATCCAATAGAACTATTAACAAGCATTTCTGACACATCAGTTGGAGATGTTTAGTTAATGGTGCATAAGAAATACCAACAAGTATTTCTGGCACTATTGTCAGAGATAATTTGTTAGTATATCTTAGGAGCCGTTAACAAGAATTTCTGGCGCCGTTGCCGGGGAAGGCAAATAGATATATAACATGATTGAGTGAATAGGATAGAACCCTGGGTTGGATTTTAGTAGGATAACCATTCTTTGTTTTCGCATTTTTAATGTGAAAACAAGGTAGTGTTTGTCTGATTTTCACTTGCCAAAAAACGTTGTTGAAGATCCCAAATCTCTTCTGAGAGACCGACCCCGTGTTGTTACTCCTCAGAAGATTCGAGCGGTAAGGCAAGCCAGCATTTTTGCACCAACAATCCAAACGCCAGTGGCTCAAAAGACCCTTCATGAGTTCTTAGCTCCCTCTGCTAACAATGTGCCTATTGGGCCCACTGTTAACACAGGAGATGTGAACTTCGAGATCAAAACTGGCCTTATCACTATGGTGCAAGACAACCCATTCCGTGGGAAGGCTAACGAGGATGCAAGTGCTCACCTGCAACAATTCCTCGAGATCTGCATCACTTTTAAGATCAAGGACGTATCTCTGGATGCGGTCTGTCTGAGACTGTTCCTGTTCTCCCTCCTTGGGAGAGCGAAACAGTGGTTATACGCGAACCTAAGTGTTGTAGACACTTGGGAGAAATGTTCTATGGCATTCCTCGCCAAATTCTTCCCATTGGGCAAAACCAATGCCCTATGTGGAAGGATTTCCAGCTTTTAGCAAGAGCCCAAGGAATCTATTCCCGAGGCATGGGAAAGGCTTCAAGAGTACATCCTAGCATGTCCCCAACATTGGATGGATGACTAGCTCCTTATTCAAAATTTCTATAACGGTTGATCCCATCAGCTCGTGACCATTTCGATGTTGCTGCTGGAGGAGCCTTCTTGTCATTAACGGTTCCAAAAGCTAAAGATCTTATTGAGAAGATGGTGTCCAACATGGGATGGAACGATGAGCGTCTCCATACCCGACAGCGAGGCATGCACACCTTGAAGGAGGTGGAAATGATCGCTGCAAAATTGGACCTCCTAATGAAGAAAATTGGTGGACAAGCCAGTGGTGAAGTGTCTGGCAATGCCTATGCCCTAGACTCTCACATCATGTGTGAAGTCTGTGGCAACACGGGTCACATGAGCAATGATTTCCACAAAACTCGTGAGGATGCCCTATACCTCACCAACAACGGAAATTTCAACAACAACAATGGCTATCGTCCAGGAGGTCAAGGGTGGGGTTAACAACGCACATTCTTTCAAGGAGGGTACAACAACAATGGCAACCCTAGAAATCAGACCAACTTGAGAGAACTTGCCATTAGCCAGCTCAAGATCAACGATGCCCTATCCAAGAAGCTGTCAGCTAATGATATGACCCTAGAGAATATCAATCCAAAGATGGAAGGACTATACTCAGCCTTCAAGAATCAACTGAGCTTCAACAAGATGCTCGAGACTCAGTTGGCTTAGCTGGCAGCTGCTATTCCTCCGATGGAGAATGGCAAGATGCCAAGCTAGCCAGAACCTCCGACGGAAAATGCCAACATGATTTTCGTACGAGAGAGCAACTGGAAGAAGGACCCCAGATGTCCTACCATTTCATGCTCAATTGGGTCTCACCACTTTGAAAAGGCACTTTGTGATCTGAGAGCAATTGTTAGTGTGATGCCCAAGGTTGTGTTCGACCTGCTGAACTTCACAGAACTGACTCCAACACCAATGCAGCTACAACTGCCTGACTCTTCAGTCCGTTATCCAGCGGGTATTGCTGAAAACATCCCGGTTAAGATCCGAAACTGCTTCATAACCGTGGATTTTGTGGTGCTAGACATGGACACTGAGAAAGGTACACCACTCATTCTTGGGCGTCCATTTCTAAGCACTGCAAAAGCTCGCATATATGTGGGAGCTGGAGAAATCCACATCCATATCAATGGCAAGAAGGAAAGGTTTAACTTTCGGCCAAGATCATAACAATGCTCCATGATTCGAATCAAGTATTGACTGAATGATAAACACACCAGAGAGGTCGAAGTCACACCTCCAAAGGTGGACTCACTCATTGCATTCATGAGAAGATTAATCTACGAGGAGAATCCGTCGTTTCGACCACGCCGATATCCAAAGGCGACGAAATCTTTTGGACCTTCCCGAAGGCCCAAATCCACCAAGCCGCCAAAGAAGGAATGGTGAGTAGCCATAAGAAAGAACCGAACCCTCATAGATATGGCGAGGACAATGCTCGATGAATACACAGCTTCAAATCGGTTTTGGGCTGAAGCAGTTAACACCGCTTGTCACGCCATAAACCGACTTTGTCCTCATCGCCTACTCAAGAAAACGTCATATGAACTACTCACCGGTAACAAGCAGAATATTTCCTATTTTTGAGTTTTCGGTTCTAAATGTTATATTTTGAACAAGAATCCTAGGACTTCAAAGTTCGCTACGAAGTACGATGAAGGTTTCTTGCTTGGCTATGATTCGAACTCTTACGCCTATCCTGTCTTCAACAAGGTCTTCAGACTCGTTGAAGTAGCACGTGACGTAGTATTCGATGAAACTAACGACTCTCAAGAAGAGCAAGTTGATCAATGTGTGCTAGATAGAGAAGAAGCTCCATGTCAAGCATTGAGAAGAATGGCATTGGGCGATGTTCGACCACAAGCGCCACCTCCAAATGCGAATGAAGAAGATGAAACACAAGAAGAAAATGATTAAGGGGGAGCTTCTACATGGGATCAACCTCATGAAGATCAAGTTGACAAACAAATCAACGAGCGCAACCATCTTGGGGGAGAAGAAGATGACCATGAAGATTCAAGATCACAAGTGCCACATCCAAGAGTACACCAATGCATCCAAAGAGATCACTTTGTCGACAACATAATCAGTGACATCCAAAAGGGAATAACAACTAGATCTCGAATAGCTAATTTTTGTGAACATTACTTGTTTGTACCCTCTTTGGAACCACACAGGGTTGAAGATGCATTGAATGATCCATATTAGGTGGTGGCAATGCAAGAAGAATTGAACAACTTCAAATGGAACGAGGTGTGGGAACTTATTGAAAGGCCCAAGTTCAACGTCGTCGGCACTAAATAGGTCTTCCGCAACAAGCAGGATGAACACGGGGTGATGACAAGAAACAAGGCGTGACTTGAGGCCAAAGGGTATTCACAAGTCGAAGGTTTGGATTTCGACAAAACTTTTGGTCCCGTAGCTAGGCTTGAATCGATTCGAATATTACTTGCATATGCTACTCACCATGATTTCAAGCTCTATCAAAATGGATGTGAAAAGTGCCTTCCTCAACGGACCAATCAAAGAGGAGGTGTACGTAGAGCAACCCCCCAGATTCGAAGATAAAGAGTTCCCCGACCATGTGTTCAAACTGCGTAAGGCTCCCTACGGCCTCAACCAAGCTCCTAGAGCTTGGTATGAGTGTCTGAGATTTTTTAATTGAAAATGGATTTAAGATTGGTAAAGCTGATTACACATTTTTTACTAAGCATTTTGACAATGATCTATTTGTTTGTCAAATTTATGTTGATGATATTATATTTGGCTCAACTAACAAATCCTTTTGTCAAGAACTTAGTAATTATGACAGATAGATTTGAGATGTCTATGATGGAAGAATTAAATATTTCTTGGGATTCTAAGTGAAGCAACAAAAGGAAGGGACATTCATAAGTCAAGCCAAGTATACAAAGGCGAAGCCTATAAAGACTCGCATGGCAAAAAATGGACACTTGGATCTCAATGAAGATGGACCAAACGTGGATCAAAAGGTATATCGCTCCATGATTGGATCCTTACTTTACTTATGTGCATCTAGGCCTGATATTATGTTGAGTGTATGTTTGTGTGCAATATTTCAAGCCAATCCAAAGGAGTGTCATTTGACAGCCGTAAAAAGAATCTTGCAATATTTAGTTTGTACACCCAACCTAGGCCTTTGGTATCCTAAAGGTTCCAAGTTCAATCTCATTAGATGCTTCTATGCAAATTATGTCCGATGCAAAGTAGATAGAAAAAGTACCTCCGGTACATGCCAATTCCTAGATAGATCCCTAGTTTCTTGGTCCTCCAAGAAACAAAACTCCATTACCTTATCCACGGCCGAAGCGGAGTATGTTGTAGCCGGGAGTTGTTGTGCAAAACTCCTTTGGATGCGACAAACTCTAAGGGATTATGGTTACAATATGAGCCATATTACACTCCTTTGTGATAATGAGAGTGCTATTAAAACTGCCCATAACCCCGTTGAGCATTCTAGGACCAAACACATAGACATCCGGCATCACTTTTTGAGAGACGACTCAATGAAAGGAGACATATCCATTTCCCATGTCAACACCGAAAAACAACTAGCTGATATATTTACCAATCCACTTGATGAAAAACATTTTTGCGAGCTCTGAAATGAACTAAATATCCTTGATTCTCGGAACGTGGCTTAAAAACTTGCATACCTGTGTAGCTTCTTCAAAATCCATTGATTATGTTGTGAAAATCATCTCTCTCTATTTTCTCCAAAAAACTATGTTAATTACTTGATCTTGGTGAATTATGGTCATAGCTTGATTGTTGGATGTTTACTGATCAAATTCATCATGATTATTTGTGTGTTTTGCCCCCTATTTTCTTTGTAAGCACCTTCGAATATATACGAATGGGCTAAATGCTTCTGTTCTGGTGACCACGGACTAGTCCGTCATTGGTTACCCGGACTAGTCCGCACACTGCAGACTAGTCCGCAGAGATCTGGTAGTCCGGACTAGTCCAGTTGACCACGGACTAGACCAATTTTTTGGCTCCATAACCCTAGGCCCGCCAAACCCTAATCTCCTTCATCCTCACAACGTTCCTCACATTCTCTCTTCTCACTCGAGTGCCCCCAAGGTGATTTAGCGATTTCTTCGCCAAATCTCTTCAACCCTCCATAGAAAATGATCTTCATCGCAAGGGGATCGAGGTCTACGGACTAGTCCGCAACAACAACTCCTTCAACTTCAAGAATCGAAGGATTTTGGTAAACTTTCTCTAAAACCCTAGAACCTTCAATTTCTTTTGATATGGACAAAATAGCTTAGCTCCACTAGTTAATACATGACTCCTTGTTGTATTACATCTACCTTGAGCTATTTTTGCATTGCGAAACACCATTGATTTGCTAGTTAGGGTTTGAGCAGTTGAACATCGGACTAGTCCGGTCTCAGTACAGACAAGTCCAGTACTCCGGACTAGTACGCACTTGAGCACCGGACAAGTCTAATTTTTGACTGAACTAAACCCTAAATTCCAACTACTTAATGCACTTTCTTTCCATCAATACTCATCCATGTATTGTATAATCCTCTTGTCAGGACCATGTTGAGCTCCAAGGATGAGATCTCCGACTATGAGACCGAGATGGACCAAGAGTCATTGCTTCGGTCCTCAATGGGCCAAAGCAAGAAGCGGTAAGAAAGTGCCGCTGACCCGTCGCCCACTCCAGCTATGGTGCGGCGAAAGGTCCCGGTAAAGAGGCCTGCATCCAAAGGAAAGGATGTAGCTGGCCCTAGCTCGGCGGCTCATCGCCAAGCTAACGGCAAAGGGAAAGGGCTCGACTCTGGTCCGATTGGCCCTCTCCGGATGTGTGCACCAAAACAGGGGAGCATAGACCCCGCTGAAGAAAGATTCAATGGGAAAGGAAGCAATGTGGCTTCAAAACTTAGGACAACTGACTATTACAGCAGTTCCAGAAAGGCAGTTGATCCCAGATTTTGGAGCAACTTCCATGCATACTACTACAGTTCCATGTACATGCAGCCAATGGATTGAATGGAGCCATTTTGAGAGAAAGAGCTATCAAGCCTTTGATGAGGTGATAGAGGCCGTGGAGAGACATGGTCATAAGGACTTGTTTGCTTTCAAATACAACTGGAACGACGAAGTCATCACTCATTTCTTTGCGACCTGCCACTTCGCCAGTGATGAAGAGGAAAGGGTGATTTGGATGACTTAGGGATCCAAGTACACAATGTCTTATGATGAGTTTGCAAGGCTGCTGCACCTTGAGGATTCTAGCAACAATGAGCTCATCATTCAAAATATCGGTGTCTTGGAGAAGGACAAGATGAAGTTCCTCTATGACACTCGCCTGAAATTCAATCCCCCTTCCACCAAGAACATGAAGCCATTCTTCATGGTTCTAAATGGAGTGCTCCAAAAGACTATTGCTCTGAAAGACGGAGATGCAGGGAGTGTCCAAGGCTATCTGAGGACATTGATGAAGGTGATCAGTAAGGACAGGAAGTTTGATGTTTTTGACTATATATGGAATGACATGGTGAACTTCTCCTGCACACCGAACCGCTCCTGTGGCTATGCACCATACTTGATGTTTGTGATTGAGAAAGTCACAGGAATTGAGTTCGTGAAGGATGTAGAGCATACTCCTCTAAGGCCTCAGAGGCCTCCCCATGCTGACGACAATAAAGACGATGAGATGACCGACGGCGAGGAATGAGCCTGCGGTGACTTCTAGATCCCTCATCTCCTTCTTTTTGGTGCCTTGATGCCAAAGGGGGAGAGATGGAGGGGAAGTAATTAGGTTGTAGCTGTAGATGAGAGGTGAGAGCTCCTTTTGTATCTTTTGATCTCTGTTATGCTTTTGGTGGTGTAAGACTGTTTTAGTGCTGTAAGACTCTTATTATGCTTCTAAGTTATGTTTTATGAAGTCTGTGATGATAATTTGATAAAATATATGCTTATGCTTTGAAATTGACATATATGCTTGATGTTGATATGATTATGTCACTTATCTCATTCTCATCATGATTATTGCTTACACACACTTAGTTTTTCACCCCACCATAAAGAGTGCACATATGTCTTATATTTTGATTGCTTAATTTGTTACAAACTCATATGTGCACACTTTATGAAAATCTGGACTTCTAATCATATTTGTGAAATCTCAATTGGTTGTCATCAATCACCAAAAAGGGGGAGATTGAAAGTGCATCTAGGCATCCCTTGCAGGTTTTGGTTGATTTACGACAAACAAATGAGATTCTAACTAAATTGTTGAGATGAGCGCAGGTTTCAATGGAATTACGAAGAAAGCGCAAAAAGAAAGGAGAGTGAGGAATCAAGTTGAAAAGAGCTCAAGAGATGAATAGAATACTCTTTTTGTATGGAGTGTGTTGGAGAAACACACTCCAAGAGCTTAAGTAAAACAAAACACTCTCACTGCACAAATTTACACAGGGCCGGACTATTAAGATATAACCTGGACTAGTCCAATAATCTCTCTGTCCAGGAACGGACAAGTCCTCCCAGTGCGGACTTGTCCGCAACAGACTAGTCCGATAAAGTTCGGACTAGTCCGATAATACCTCTGATCAACATCGAACAAGTCCGATATTCCACGGACTACTCCGAAATCTTCACTGGCAAACTTCGGACAAGTTCCCTAATTTCGGACTTGTCCTTAGCCCCTCAAAATTTCAACGACAGTGGACTAGTTCGATAACCTCTCTGACTAAAGTCGGACAAGTCCTCCAAGTGCGGACTTGTCCTCAATTCACTAAGAGATTCGCAACACCGGACTAGTCCGATATGTGCTAGACTAGTCCGAATATCTCCAGTGCCCAGATCGGACTAGTCCGCATGTTTTTGGACAAGTCCGATATTCCTGAACACTTAGGGTTTTCCGCAGGCCGTACATCGGACTAGTCTGAAGTCCACCACAGACTCGTCCGAACTTTGCAAACCCTAACGGTAACTTTTAGAAACCCTTGTATAAATAGAGATGTACGGCCTACAACCATCTCTCTCGACCCCCTGCGCCGTCACAGCTTCCAAGAGTCCAGAAAACACGTCTCTACACACAATCCAATGCAAGAAAGATCAAATCCTTGTGGATTAACCATAGATCAAAGGAGAGACACGTTCTTCACATCTTGAGCTCTTGGGTTTGAATCTCTCACACACTCTCGCTGTTTCATTGCATATCTTTCGAGTGTGTTTGGTGGTGTTTCGAATTGTAAATCTTGGGCAGCCCCCAACTTGTGAGAAGGCCCCTTGAACATGGTTATTTACCCCCGCGGCGATTCGACGAGGGTAGGGTTGGTGAAGACCCGGTCCTCCGTGGACTCCTCAACGTGGATGTAAATTTCCTCTGTGGAATCGAACAACTGGATAAAATCATTGTGTCTTTAATTTTGTTCTTACTATTCACTGCAATCTAGGGTTTGCTCGATCTTGTTCAACTTACGTTAAAACTTTGAAACTAAAGTTAACTTGTGTCATATCTAGTTTCATTGAAGCAATACCCTCGAGTTACAACTCAATTTGCGCTGCATAGAGTACTTGGATCGAAATCATCGGTCAAACTTAATTGATCTAGTCCGCACACACCGGACTAGTCTGCACCCTACTGGACTAGTCCGATTTCTTTGCGTTTGATCAGGTTGCTAAGTGTTTCAGGTTCTGACAAAAGTTCAAAAAGCCTATTCACCCCCCTCTAGGCAACATTCAACTACCACGAAGGATCCAACATGATCAAGGAGGTAAAGCAGGATATGTTCAAAAAGGAATACATGTGCTTCGAGATGCAACCCGGTGAGTCCATTGATGAAATTTTTGCTCACTTTAATAAAATTCTCAGTAACTTGTGTAGTGTCAATGTTAATTTTTCAGATGCTGAAAATGCTAGGCAATTGTTATGTGCATTAAATATGTCAATTTGGGAGATGAAAGTCACATATTTTCATGAATCTACTGTCATGATTACACTTACATTAGATGTGCTATATTCTAAATTGAAAACTCATGAAATTGACATAATCTCATGTAAGAACCCCAACAAGTCTCTTGCATTTGTTTCTCAATGTGATATGCCTAGCCCCGACCAATCTTCATCTAGCAATACACTTGCTTTGCTGTCTTCACTAACCTTGAAACAGATTAATGAATTTTCAGAAGAATAGCTAGCGCTCATCTCTACTCTGTTCTCAGAAGCATTGAAAAATGTGATAACTAGAAGGAGAGGAAGCTCTGAACCTCCAATGATGCTTTGAATGTGGTAAGACAGGACACTTTTGTACAGATTGCCCTAACCTTTCAGGTCCTTCTACCCATGATGAAAAGCGAAATAAAGTCAAGTCCTCTTCTGGGGACATCAACAAGAAAAAAAGGGTTTTATTGGACATAAACTGATAAACAGTTTCATCACCGCATTTCAAGAACTTGGCTCAAGTGATGTGGACATTGGAAGTAACGAAGATGAAGATGTTCTGGAAAACTAGTGTTTCATGGCATGCAAATCAAGATCAAGTATGGAGGATGCAGAACACAACAGTGACAACGAAGAGGTATGTCCTAGCTGTGATGAAATGTGTGATGCTGTTTCCCATGCAATTGTTCTTGTTAATAAAAAGGACAAAAAGCATAGGGACAATGCTACTAAAATTGAATCACTAGAATATGAAATCAACCATTTAAAAACTTTGATTCCTAGTGATGATGCATGTCCATCATGTGACTTAATCTATGAACAATTGTCCACATTAAGAAGTGCACACTCCCCCACTCTAAATAGACTTGATGAAGAAATTGAAGAGAACAAAAAGTTGTCTGATTTTAATGTTAAAAACATAAAATATGCTTCTTGTTCTACAGGTGATCTACATTGTTCTGCTTGTGACAATCTTGACAAGAAACTAAAAGATGCAATGAATGAAATCTCCATTTTGAACAATCCTTTACATTCTCATGAAGTTAAATATTGTTACAATTGGAAACAAAAAGGAAAAACTTCATGTCAAAACTGCATAGTTTTATCTAAAGAACGTGACAATAAAAATAAGATACTAGAGCAGTTTTACAATGGGAACAAGAATCTAAACTTGCTGTTCAATTCTTCTAAACCATGCAATGATAAAACTGGTTTAGGTTTTGATTCCCATTCTTACTCTAAAACACATCCACCTCACGTAGTAAGATCATTTGGAAGAGGTTTAATCCAAACTGTCCCTAAACAAAAGGATGTGATCTTTAAATCTGCAGGAGTGCTTTCGAATATGTTTCTAATACTGGATGCTCATCTAGACATGATTACAAAATGAAATTTCATTGTACCTACTGTGATAAAGATGGTCATGTCGTAGATTTTTGTTATAGATTAGCTAAACAAATTAAAATGGATAAAGTGTCTGCTAGATCTCGTAACTTTCATGCTAAATCTTCTATGCATGCTAAACCTAAAATTAGAAACATGCAACCTGCTTTAGTGAGTCAAAAATTTGAAAAAGTAGCTTCTAGACCTTCTGGTAAGAAATTTGCAAAGGCAGCTCCCGTAGTTGCGATAGCTCTGAGAGCTCCCGAACCTTCTGTTGTTCCCTTCGGAACTTTAGTCTTTGCATCCAGAGCTTCAGCTTTCTCCTTTGGAACTATTGCTCATAACTCCGGAGCTACTAGTTTTCGTGCTAAACTAGTAATAACTTTTAAATCAGTAGTTAAGGACATAAAACCTCAACCCTTGACTCATAAACCTATTGTTTTATCCAGCTTTCGCGTGTTGTTCCTGTTGCACGTCGTGTGACTTAGTACTGGATTCCTAAATGCCTTTTGACTAACCCCAATATTGAGTCATCGACGTATTGTTCTTCTATGTAGGGTACATGCTTGAGGAAGGATAACATTTGGATTGTCCATTCAGGTTGCTCACACAACATGACCGGTAACAAAGATTGGTTCTCCTCCCTCTCTTTTGTTTCACGTGTAGAGAATGTTACTTTTGCTGACAATTCTTCAACTCGTATAATTGCTAATGGTTCGGTTAGAGTAAATAATCCCTACACTTTGAAGGATGTGGGACTTAAATTTGAAATACAACTTGCTTTCTGTTTCACAACTGCTAGATGAAAATCTAGAAATTATTTTCACTAAAAATGCTGCAAAGTTGTAAATTCAAATAGTGAGCTTATTTTAAACATGTCTCTCTTTGGAAGAGTTTTAAAGCTGATTTTGATATGTCTTCCTCTAAGCATAGGTGTCTAGTTGCTAATGATTCAAAGGACTTATATTTTTGGCATCGTAGACTTGGTCACATAGGCTTTGATCATCTAACGTGTGTTAGTACTCTTGATTGCATATATGGGCTGCCTAAGCTTAAAGGGGACAAAGAAATTGTGTGCTCTTCTTGTAGACATGCTAAGATGGTTGCGGGTTCACATACTCCTCTTACAATGATCATGACAACTGAATTGGGTCAACTTTTGCACCTTGACACCATAGGACCTTCACGTATTCAATCCTTTGGAGGTAAATGGTATGTTCTTGTGATTGTTGATGATTATTCTAGATACTCTTGGGTTTACTTTATGACATCTAAGAATGGAGCTTTTAGTCACTTTAGAACTTTATTTCTTAGATTATCAATTGATCACTCAGGATCTATAAAAGCAATTAGAAGTGATAATGGAACCGAATTTAAAAGTCAATCTTTTGATCTCTTTTGTGCTGAAAATGGAATAGATCATCAATTTTTTTCACCATATGTACCTCAACAAAACAGTGTTGTAGAAAGAAAGAACAGAACCTTAGTGAAGATGGCTAGGACTATGCTTGATGAATATCAAACTCCTAGGAAATTTTTTGTTGAGGCAATAGCAACCGCTTGTTATGTCTCAAATCGTGTTTTCTTGTGTGCTAAGCTAGGTAAAACACGATATGAGCTTCGGTTTGGACATAGGCCTAGTGTTACGCACTTTCAGGTCTTTGGTTGCAAATTCTTTGTTAAGAAACGTGGTAATCTTGATAAATTTGAACCTAGATCCATTGATGTCATGTTTCTTGGTTATCCATCTCATACTAGAGGTTACCGTGTGCTTTTACATGACACCAACAAAATTGTGGAGACTTGTGAGGTGTCTTTTGATGAAGCTAGCCCAGGTACTAGATCAAATATTGCAGGTCCGGATCCATATCCTCAGGGGGGGATTTTTGAAGAGGAAGAAGAGTCAGTGATATTGCCTGATAGTTCTGAAGCTGACACGTGTCCAGCTCCAAACGTTGAACAAGCTCTGACTACCATCTCTGCTGGTCCTGATTGTCCACAAGCCACAGGCTCATCAATATGTGATGAACTCGTTGATCAAAAAGAATATAGAAGCATGATCGGATCACTTTTGTACCTCAGGACATCAAGACCGGACATACAATTCAGCGTATGTCTTTGTGCAAGGTTTCAAGCTTCCCCACTTGCTTCACATCGTCAAGCCGTCAAAAGGATTCTCAGGTACTTACATGGAACTCAAGAATTTGGTATTTTTCTTCCTTCTTCCTCAACCATTACTTTGAAACCTTTTTTGGATGCTGATTTTTGGGGGTTGTAGGATTGATAGGAAAAGTACTTCTTGTTCTTGTCATTTCCTTGGTAATTCACTTTTTGATTGGTCCTCTAGAAAACAAAACTTAGTTGCACAATCCACAGCCGAATCTGAATATATAGCTGCTGCTAGTGCTTGCTAACAAATTCTTTGGATTGTTCAAACACTTAAGAACTATGGGGTTGATCTAGATAGTGTTCCACTATTTTGTGATAATACTAGTGCCATTTGCATTGCTAAAAACATCGTGCAACATTCTAGAACTAAGCACATTGATATTAGGTATCACTTTCTCCATGATAATGTTGAAAAAGGAAACATTGTGCTTCACCATGTAGATACGGAAAAACAATTGGCTGACATTTTCACAAAAACTTTGGATTTCACTCATTTTTGTTACATTCGTAGTGAAATAGTGGTTATGCATCCTCATGGCTTAAATTGAGGGGGGAGTTTTGAAACTTGGGAAGTCTATGTGTGAATCGGAACATAAAATAATGTGAGCATAGTATTTCATGCATATATGACTTTGTGATTCCTTTTACATGATAAAAGTTCTTACTGCATTACTCATGTTATACATTTTGTAGTTTTTGCCATGACTAGTAATTGGAATAATTACTTACACTACATCTGGTCATGATCAAACTTTCTTGCTGTTTTGAATCTATTGCAAGATCACAAGTGATTTTAATCATAATGAATTAATCAAGTAATCAACTCACATGTTGAGTTTGGTGAACAAATATAAATTGAGAAAAGATCAAGAGAATATGCATGCATCGCACTTCTTTTGTGATGGCTTTTCATTGCACTTAGATATGAACTTGGAAGAAGTTGTGTATGACTAAAACCATGTCCTTAAGCTTTTTATTGTAAAATGACATAGGCTTGGCTTGGTTTGTTAGAATAAGGCAGATGCACATATAATCTATTGCAAATATAATATGATCTAAATTTGTGCTTTGAAAAATAATAAAATGCAGCAACAAGTGTCATGCTTACAGGTTTTGAAATAGTTTAGTTTGTGACATCATGACTTGCTAAAATGGAAAAATTACATTTGATCTCTAGCATGACTTACACTACTTTATGTATCTCATTGTTGTGATAGTGTAAGTTACTTGATAGTATGACTTGGATGAGCTTTGTTTTATATGTATAAGTTATAATGTGCACATAACAAATTAAAACTTCTCTTTTGTACCTTGTTGAATACATTGTCATAGGGGAAGAAGTATGCAAGGGGGAGAAATTTATTTCTATCTCATTTGATTTTTAAAAAGGGGGGAGAAATTGTTTTCAAAACCTTTCATGCCAATGTTCGGATTTTAGGTGGTGT
The DNA here is from genome assembly GCA_036927565.1 of Tuctoria greenei. Taxonomy (NCBI): domain Eukaryota; kingdom Viridiplantae; phylum Streptophyta; class Magnoliopsida; order Poales; family Poaceae; genus Tuctoria; species Tuctoria greenei. Next base: position 36,112,312 of record JAYESD010000004.1, read on the forward strand.
TGCCAATGCATTCATCAAGGGGGAGATTGTGAGACCTATTTGTGCTGAACACATTGGCTTTGACGATAAAAGTTTTGAATACTACCAAAACACCTTTTTAACAAGGTCTGACGCTAGGTCCAACTAGCTTTGGTTAGCTCCAGCGCTAGGTCTGACTAGCTTTGATAAGCTCCAAGCTAGGTCCTACTAGCCTTGGTAAGCTCCGGTTCAAGGTTCGGTTAGCTTTGGCAAGATTCGGAGCTTGATCGCAGTGGTTCTGCTTTTAACTTGTAATGTTTCAAACTTGCTTTTTGGATTATGGAAAGTTTGCTTAGTATTATTTTACTAAGTTTTTGGTGTCTTTTGGTGGTTATGACTGATACCATTTTGCTGAGGTTTGCAACATACTTATGTGAGGTGCTCACGTAAGGTGTTGTGGTTATCGGAACTAACGAGAGTCAAGTCGAGGACTTGTGCTCGAAAGTATTAGTTGTTTATTCATGTGCAGGTGTTGCTTGAGTTCAAGACATGGCTGGTGACGGAATACATTGAACTATTCTTAGGGAGAAGATGAGGTTCATCAACCAAGGTCGGGAGGAATTGTGCTTGAGTTGATAGGGAGGTTGTGCAACATGTTTGAATCAAGAACAATGCATATGAAGGTATCGTGGACGTCATTGGAAGATGTTTGCATGTGCGAAAGGAGTGCATGGACGTGGCTACATGGCTCCAAGGCATGATGAAGATATGTGGACGTAAAGAATTGGTCGGCAAGGTCCAACTGACTAGGTTATGGACTCAGGCTGCGGCTGAGTCGTGTTTCACTCAAATATGGAATGTTTTGAGTTGGTTATGATAGGATTTATTGTGGGTCACGAATTTGAGTTGTTTTAGTAATGTGGAATACGTTCCAAGGTGTTTGTAAGTCTTAAGATTGCTTCTATCTGCGTATAGAAGACTTTTGAGCGGTTATGGAAAGTTTCGATTCGTGAATCGAGTAGGATTAGAGTCCTAGTTAGGTTTGGGTTGGCCTAAGGGCTGGTTATATAAGCAAGGGAGGTCAGAGCTCGTAGGAGACGACTTTTGGATTGTATCTTCTATTGAATCAAATTCATAGCTGAAAGGAACTTTTATGCCTTGTTTGTCTGACTTGTTTTCTTCAAGTCTTTCTCATCGAGTTTCTGCACAACACTACCTTGCTTCTGTGGTTTTATCATAACTCGAGTTTTACAGATCTGATTTACGTGATTCTTCTTGGGTTGTCTTCTCAATTCAATTTTCTATTATCTGTGAAAAATTTACGATCATTAGATTTGTGGTTTTTGATCTACACGAGTTTCTTTGCAGTGTTCCAGAACTTTTTTTCTCGGGTAGGACATATTCACCTTTGTTCGATCTTTCGATCGTAACATGAGTTTCTCTCGACGGATTTTCATAATTCTTGTTGTGAAGTCTTCGTGACTTGATTCACTACAATCTACACTAGTTTTGTCATAGTTGAACATGTTTATATTAGTCGCACACACAATTTCTTTAATAGATCAGTTTTGCCGGCGAGGGATGTTTTCATTGCTTCTGCTGAAAAGTTTTAATCTACCATTCACCCCCCTGGTAGCTTTACACATGCTCTTCGGTCCTACACTTATTTAATCTGTGCTGTGGTAATTTTCTGTATATCATTTGTGATGCACTCATGTATGTGTGTTGAAAATCCTCGGCAAAAATATGCATCGCACTTGGTTCTTTTTCAGAACCGGGTGTCACATGGAGGAATCCCACCCACGGATCCTAATATCCCTTGGCTACTACTGTAGTTATGGTTGTGATTTTTTACAACATGCACCCAAACTGACGTGTTACAAGTGTAGACATATGTTATATTTTTTCCTCGCCAGTGTTTGTCAGGTATCTGGAATGGTACAAAAATAAGATTTGGTCCATGCAAAATATAGCCTATAATGGCCCAAAAGCCACAACCCACGTTACATCTACTCAACTCAGTGCTATGTCTCATCCTTGTGGCCCAGTGTGATGCGTCCAACAATATACCTCTCGCGCTTAAGGCATCTAAATCTCAACACTATAACTCTAGCCGCCGCTGCCGTCCTCGACAATCCGCCATCGCCCGACTATCTGCTGCTGCCTCAACCGCGCGTCTTCGCCACTCCTGGTCATGTGCCTCCGCCGTCAGCTGCTAGAGCCAGATCCTACTTCATTCTACCACTGTAGATGAGGTATCACCGCCACCAACTGCTCCTTTGTCCTCTCCATCGTCGTGTCACATCCATGAGATTGCACTATTCTATGTAGTACTCCATACCAAAAAGTTTGTCGCTTTATAGTTGAAAAATGCATTACAAAGCGACACACTTTTTGGGACGGGGGGAGTATTTCGGTTCTAGCATTATCCTTCCTCATGGTAGATTTGTAGTCCTCCTCATAACTGTTATTTCAGTGATTCAATTAGCAAGTAGATTTACTTTCAGTAATTTGTAACATTATCAAAAAGAAAAACATATCACAATAATTGATAATTCCCTAATTCTTTCCACTTATAAAAAACTAGATTATTTCAAGAGACATTTAGATTTATGCAGGGTATTAGACTTCTACTTTGCTATTTATTATTGTGAGAATTGAACAATCGATTATCTTATACCTGTATGGTTGTATAGGGTTTCATGGATCACCTGTTAGGCTAATATTTGTGATGAATATGTGATCATTATGCATGTTGTGTTACATTTTTAAGGTTTTGTACTTATGTTGATTTTGATGATTGTGAAAACCTATTATTTATGGTATTTAGTATGTTATTGAAATAAATCCCCAATTTTGAAAGTTTAGTTATTGCAAATAAGCTTTGTGCTGTTCAAATATTTAGTTGTTATCAAATTTAGGTTACATTTGGTCAATTCTCGACGGGCACCCGAAACCCAGCGGGTCCAGTGCCAAGTTTCACCCGTAGTTGCGGGATTTAAATTTCGCCAGCAATCTTATTTATTTTAGGTGTATTTTTGCTATGCCAGATCAAAATATGATCCACGCCATCCATAAGACTACGTGCTTTGGGTGGATTGACAAGCAACAACGGGTGCATCCTATAGTAGACAATATATCCGGTCTAATAATTTTTGCAATGCTAATATGCTAATTAGAGAATGTTTGGCATGGCTCCAAAGCCAAACTCTGGGAAAGAGCTGAAAAAACCTAGCCAAACACTCTAACTCCAAAACTCCATGGGGGGGGGGGGGGGTCCAACTCTACGGAGTTTTAAGAGTCCTAGTTCATTTTTTTGGAGTACCCCTTTCCCTACTCCAGAATCGGCCCATACGTATGTAGACTGGAGTTGTTGGGTAATTACCCGCAATGCCACACGTTACACAAACCTCGAATCATTTTTTTTCCTTTTCCGTTCTATCCGGCATACAAGCGGGCACGGGGGAGGCGAGCAGCACCGAAGCCGTTGGGCGACGGTGCGGCTCCAAACGGCCAGATCATGAGGTCGCAGGTCTGAGTGCTGGAGGAGATGAGGAGTCCTCCGCCCCAACCCTATCTCAGCGCCGCCAACGGTAAGGAGCGTCGATCTCTATACTGCCGCGGATGAGGCAGTGATTCTGTCACGCGGAATCGTTGATCTTTGTTGCTATTACCGGTTAGTCACCATCATTCTATCGGTTTGCCTGGCTCCTTCGTTCTGGATCTGTGCCAGTAGTGTTGCTGTTCTTATTTGGTAATTGTGATCGAGAGCATTCAAGTGGTGATGTAGACTTTGATAATTACGATCGAGATCCGGACTTTATGCCTACAATTCCCCATAGGTATGACAAATATGTTGTGCCAGCACGTGCCTCCGATGATTCTACCTCGGCCTCAAGTTTTGTTACAATGGATGCATTTCGTGATAGCATGTCGACTTCTCTTTCCCTTGTCTGGAATTAGTTTTAGTTTGTATCATGTAATAATTTAAAATTCTTCTTTTTTGTTTCAAATAATTACTTTGACATAGATATCTATCAATGTTATTTGCACTGCTCTCTTATAAAAAATCCGTTACAGGAACTCTTACGTTTCACTGACGTTGAAACGAAAAAAGACTCGTGCTCTACCGAATAAAAAAAGATGAGCACAAGCTGATGTACAAGCACAAGCATCACTTTTTTTTAAAGTTCCAGTCACCAGTACATACATAAAAAAACTAAACAAGCAGATGTACATGAACCTCGTGCTGTACCATACAAAAAAAGACGAGCACAAGGTGATGTACAAGCACAAGCAGCACTTTTCATGTACATGCACCTCGTGCTGTACGGAATAAAAAGAAAAAAAGTTGAACGTAACTGCCACCAAATAGTTTGACGTAGCAGCAAACAAAAGTTATTGATGGTACAATCGGTCAACAATTTCTTGTCAGGCCCAACAAAATGTTGAGGCCAAAATTGACGTTGTGTCCAAAACTCTCTTGTTTTCAGAGCTGAGAACCATTTCGCAGCCAAACACCTCAACTTGCAGCTCCACCACAACACTAGAGTTGCTCCACCCCAGCATTTTAGAGCAGATTTGCTCCACTAGAGAGTGGAGCCATGACAAACACACCCTTAACATTTGTGATCATCTGATTATGAGTATGAAATACTCACCATTCACTTAGATGGATTTCATCTATCACAAATAAATATTTAAGTGGTATATATTCTTCCACGATCTTGATTGTGGAATTTCAAAGTAGATTAGATGGTCACGAATGTTTATTACTGTGTTAACACCAGAAATATCATTTACGCCATATATATTGTCTTCATATAGACACATTGTCATTGTGTGCATAATGAGTGTCTTTCACTGAGTGTGTGCTTGCATTTGCTCTTAAAATTTTGTCTTGTAGTACTTTAGTAAAGCCATCCATTTTAATAAGATAAAGTTTTTAGATATTTAGATATGAGAAACATGAAAATATAATAAATTAACTACCTTTATTATTCTGATACATACAATTGATTGGATTAGTTCATATGGATGGTTGAGTTCTAGCTTCCAAATACTAACTCCATTTAGATATGGAGATGGTATTAAGTGACTAAAGAATGATCTGGCAATGTTAAATAGAATTAATCTTTTTTGTTTGAGATGATGGACTTTGGTACATAAAAGTACATGACTTCAATGCATAAGAGTCATGAGATGTTGAGTGGTGATTAAAATAAATTATGGAATCAAGATAAAATAGATCGAAATAAGTAGAAGAGATGAAAGTTTAAAAGTTTGAAAAAGGATCAATATTTGGATATTGCTCTCATCCTTTATTTTATAAATCATATATATCATTCATTAAAAAATTAGAAGAAGTTCGAGCCAGTAGTGTTATATCGTATTCGAGCTAGCAGTAATAATTATGTTGACTTAAAGTCCAAAATAGAAATGACATATTCTCTTTGTTTCTTTTTGTTTGACACTTCTTGATTCATTTTTATTTGACACTGTCTAATTCATTTTTGAAGTAATCAATAATAAAATATACTCCTTTCACTCCTAAAAGTTTGTTGTTTCGTACTACAAAGCGGCAAACTTTTAAATACGAATGGAGTACAAAATAAAGAAACTATATTTTATTAAAATTGATTGTAAAGCATCGCAGTATGGTTGCATGTTTTTCTTTTAAAAAAACTGCCCCATATTTATGGCATCGGCATGGGCCCCACCGCCATCACAAGAGACAAAACGTGGCTCAGGATTTTCGCGCATGGATGTGAGGTGTCGGTTTAGCGGAGCAGCTCCCCTTTCCATACCTCCTCCCTTCCCCCTTCCCCCTTTTCCAAAGCTGTGGCTTGCCCACTTGCAGCAGCAGCAGCAGCGGCGGCGCTCACAGCTCTCCTTACTTGTTTGTGTTTCAGCCATAGAGATGAAGAGTGTACTTGTATTTCAGCCATAAAGATGAAGTGTGTGAGGTTTAAGTAGCTCGTCCTGTATTGCTTGTGGGTTTCGACATTGAGGAGGCTGGAGAAGGTTCTGCAAGTACGACACAATGGTATGGATCCTCTGCTCCACTCCTCGCCCCCCCCCCCATTGTTTCTTCGTGTTTCCTACTATTTGGTTGGTTTCCCGGGAAGAGCTTCTGATCGTGGATTAGCAAATGTTCTCCTGCTATTTTCCTTCAACATTTTGTGAATTTTATTTGTACCGCATAGAAATGTGTGTTCACAGTGCCTCAATTTCTTATCTGATTTTCATCAGGGGTTGATTTCTTATTTGATAATAATCAAGTCTTGCCAACTAAGATATGAATCTGTTATTTGCCTAGAACAATTAATTTTATTCTGGTAAGAAGATAATGATCAAAATATGTTGGGTTGCCTAAATAGACTTTTGATGTCTTTATACTGCCCTAAAGTTGGTTATAGCCTGCATTTTCCATCTTTTAACCTATGTCTAACAATGCAATTCATTTTGAAGAGGAAAAATAAATGGAGAAGATAAATATTTGAAATATATAACAGAATATGATGTTGAGTTAATCTTTTTTTCCTATAATATTGATAAATTCCAAATAGAGTCTATGTCATCTAGAGTTAGAAATAGAATTTAAGGATAATGATAGAGTTTGTGGTAGAGTTCAGGAGGTTAAATAATAGTACTAAATAGATTTGGTTCAGTTTTTATCTTTAATGGGAAATAGAAACAAATAAATCAATCAATTCGGTATTGAAATTTCGAGTTGATTTTTCATCCCAGGACAACATACTCTCGGAGGTGGCCACGAATCAACCTAGGCATGTTTGAGGCTCACGGTCGGGCATGTTTCGCGCAAATCCGACAGGGAATATGTTGAATCGAGGTGGGGCGGAGCTCGACAAGAGCAGCCCTGTCAAGAAGAAGTGACTCAATTTGATTTAGGCGAGGAACCTTAGCACGTCGGCAGACCGCAGCGAGCTAAGGCCTTGGAGAGACTGCGCCTTTCTGGACCTGTTCAAAACCTGTGCAGCTTCACGAGCTGTGCAATCATCATTTATGGTTCTGGGATATTGCGAGTGTGCCAATGGCAGTGGCCCGTACTCGTCCAACCATGTTTCTCCTCATGACGGCCACAACCGGAGAAGCACAACCTAGAGGAGTGGAATTCTCTATTGGATCTACTGTGGCGTGAATTCTAGACGATGGCTACTAACTGATCGTCGCTGACTTTTTATTTCAACCGAATGGCAAGCCCCGATTTTCATTTAAGTGTCTTTTAAAGTTTTGCTTTATACACACTGTACTGAATAGACTTGATATGTGCATTAGGTCTATGTTGATTGAATACTCCACATGCATGACCAAACAATCCTTGGAGTGGATGTGTAGTGTAACACTCCATCGTATTATTATTGCTATGCTTAATGTTAAGTTAGAAGATCGGTAGAAGTCGAGTATGTTGGATACTACTTGCAAGATTGGTCACATTTTATTGATCAAAAGTCAAGTAGTTGAATTCTACTTGCAAGAGAAGTCGAGTGAGTGAAACCTACTCGCGAGTTGTTACATAACATTCACTATTTAATATGAGTCGTGGACGGGGATTTGTGTAGGTCGGTTTTCCCACATCATGCCTGGGTCGGTAATGGCGAGGCAACTGTTGGGGAGATGGATTGGTAGCCCTGTCTATGTCAGTTAAGGCCCGTCTCGTGCTTGGCCCTATTGGACAAGTTTGAACTGTACCGGGCGCATACTGGCTATATGGAACCTAGGAAACCGATGTACCTTGAGGATCCTATATTGGAACCTTTTCAATTGGCTTAAGCTGTTGGCTGTTAGTACAGTGGGAGGTAACTCGCTCATGAACATCTCATAGCAGAGGTGTACCTTGAGGGAGCTCGCTGTTTGAGTCGATCGAACTGTTTTGATATTGGTTAGTCTTGGGAAAGGTGGCTGTGTACGACATCAGTGGAGTGTGCTGTTGCAACTCCGAGTATGGGCGTACGTGTCGTGCAGTCTGGGTGTCTACTGGATGCAATCACCGTCGCTCGCTATTATTTGAGCATACTTGGACACTGAGTCTTGACATAGTAAGAAAGAGAAATGTAAGATTATGAATATGCTGCTTTGAATAATTCCTTGTATTGAAATCTTGGCTGCTATAGAGATAGCATAATCAAATTTACAATTTCCAATCATTTAACTTGGATAAGGCCTATGTAACCTTGAGCAAGTATCATCGTGGATTAAGTGTTTCTTGTTTTATTATGGAATTCACAATGATGCTATGCCTATGGATCGCGTATACTACTTTAAAACTGACCACTAAGGATTTACTTTCAGCGAGTCCATTCCTGCAAATTAAGCTTCCTAGTCTTTAAAGTTTCCAGCATGTAGAGTTTTATGTTTAGGTAAGACAATTAAGTCTTGCTGAGCCTTGTGCTCACGGTTGCTATATTGTGGTTTTTGCACGTATTATTAGCTTACGCTTATGTTGTGGTTGTCCGTGAGACCTCAAGCATGTCAAGATGTATCTCTCACGGAAACCTTGCCGCTGCTCTCTGTTTCCTGTTGCTAGTGAGAAGCGTCCGTGGGCATGGACAGTTTCTCTTGTGCATATTTAGTTGAGAGTATGCGTATGTATTTTCTGTTGCGTTGTATATTGTGTTGTAAAAGAGGATTATCTTGTGAAATAAAATATTTGTGTTGGTTATTATGTATGGCTTTTCTTGTGTGCTGTTGGGTGCCACATCGCACGGCACCACCCAATGCGATTCCTAGAATGTATGGACTTCGGTCCCAACATTCGTGCAAGCTCCCAATGATTTGTTGTGGAGGATGACTTTTGAGGATTCAGAGGGGAGTAGACACTTCACAAGCTTATTCTTCTTCATGTTCATCACAAATCAATGAGCTTGTGACTTGAGGACGATTTGGACCAGCAATGGTGGTCGTCGGTGCTGGTTGTGAAACAAAATCAGGAGCTGGATTTTTGGGCAGCAGCATCACTTCTTCCTCATCTTCAACGAAAATACTCCCCCCTACGGATATGGATCCAGAACTGCAATATTTGAGCTAGTACCTGGGCTATCTTCATCAAAAGAAACCTCACAAGTCTCCACAATTTTGTTAGTGTCAAATAAAAGTACACGGTAGCCTCTAGTATGAGATGGATAACCAAGAAACATGCCATGAACAGATCTAGCTTCAAATTTATCAAGATTACCAAGTTTCTTAACAAAGCATTTGCAACCAAAAACCCTAAAGTGTGTGACACTAGGCCTATGTCCGAACCAAAGCTCATATGGTGTTTTTCCTAGCTTAGCACACAAGAAAACACGATTTGAAACATAACAAGCAGTTGCAATTGCATTAGCCCAAAATTTCCTAGGAATTTGATATTCATCAAGTACAGTCCTAGCCATCTCAACAAATGTTATTTTCTTTCTTTCTACAACACAATTTTGTTGAGGTACATATGGTGAGGAAAATTGATGATCTATTCCTATTTCAGCACAAAAATGATCAAAGGATTGATTTTTAAATTCAGTTCCATTAACACTTCTAATTGCTCTTAAAGATCCTGGGTGATCAATTGATAATCTAAGAAATAAAGTTCTAATGTGACTAAAAGCTTTATTCTTAGATGCCGTAAAATAAGCCCAAGAGTATCTAGAATGGTCATCAACAATCACAAGAACATACCATTTACCACCGAAGGATTGAACACGTGAAGGTCCTACAGTGTCAAGATGTAAAAGTTCACCTGGTTCAGTTGTCATGGTCCTTTTGAGAGGAGCATGTGAACATGCAACCATCTTAGCATGTCTACAAGAGGAACACACAATTTCTTTGTCCATTTTAAGCTTAGGCAGCCCATGTATGCGATCAAGAGCACTAACAAGCGTGAGATGATCAAAGCCTACATGACCAAGTACGCGATGCCAAAAATATAAGTCTTTCGAATCATTAGTAACTAGACACCTATGCTTAGAAGAAGACATATGAAAATCAGCTTTAAAAACTCTTCCAAAACGAGACATGTTAAAAATAAGCTCACTATTTGGACCTACAACTTTGCAGCAATTTTTATTGAAAATAATTTCTAGATTTTCATCTAGCAATTGTGAAAAAAAGCAAGTTGAATTTCAAATTTTTGACAAGTGTCACATCCTTCAAAGTGTAGTGATCATTTATTTTAACCGAACCCTTAGCAATTATAGGAGTTGCAGAATTATCGGCAAAAGTAACATTCTCTACACGTGACACAAAAGAGAGGTATGAGAACCATTCTTTGTTACCGGTCATGTAGCGTGAGCAACCTGAACCCACAATCCAAATGCTCTCCTTCCTCAAGCGTGTAACCTACATAGAAGCACAATACGTCGATGACTCAATACCGGGGTTAGTCAAAAGGCATTTAGGAATCCAGTACTGCGTCATACGACGTCCAACAGGAATAACACGCGAAAGCTGAGATAAAATAGCAGGTTTACTAGCCAAAGCTTGAGGATTTTTGTACCCAACTACTAACCTACGAGGTGTTACATGTGTAGCACAAAAAACGGTAGGTTTGGGAGCAAACTTTGCATGTTTTTGACTCATTACAGCAGGTTGCATGTTCCTATCATTGAGTTTAGCATGTGCAACAACTTTTGCATGAAAGTTATGATATCTAGCAATCACTCTATCCCTTTTCTGTTCTTAATCTAGTCTATAACAAAAATCTATGACATGACCATCTCTACCACAGTAGGTACAATGAAATTAACTTGTGTCCATGTCTAGATGAGCAAGCGATATTTTTATTTGAAACCAAATGAGACAACACTTCTGCAGGTTTGAAAACCACTTCTTCTTGTTTAGGAACTGTTTGAATCAAACCACTTCCTAATGACTTTACAAGTTCAGGTGGATGTGCCTTAGCATGAGCATGAGAATCAAAACCTAAACCAGATTTATCATTGCAAGATTTTGAGGAATTCAGTAGCAAGTTTAGGTTCTGATTTGCATTACAAATCCGATCTAATGTCCTATGCATGTCATCAAGTTTATTTGAAAGATCAAGGCAACTTTCTCATGAAGTTGTTCCTTTTAATTTGCAATTGGAACAATATTTAACTTCGTGAGAATGTAAAGCATTGTTCAATATAGAAATTTCATTCATAGCATCTTGCAGTTTCTTATCAAGATCATCACAAGTAGAACAATGCAAATCAATTGTAGAACAGCAAGCATCTTTCATGTTTTTATTATTAAGTGCAGCAAGCTTTTTGTTCTTTTTAATTTCAAGTTGAAGTTTATCAATTGTGGAGGTGTGTGCACTTCTTAGAGAGGACAATTATTCATATATTAAATCACATGAGGAACAAGAATCATCAGTAGGAATCAAAGGTTTCAAATGATTAATTTCAGATTTTGGTTACTTAATTTTAACAACATTGTCCCTAAGCTTTTTGTCGCTTTTTCTTAACTATAACAGTGGCACGAGAAATAGCATCACACATTTATTCACAAGTAAAACATACCTCTTCATTGTTGCTGTTGTGTTCTGCCTCCTCCATACTTGATCTTGACTTGCCCACCATGAAACACAAGTTTGCAAATCATCTTCATCTTCATCACTTCCGATCTCTACATCGCTCGAGCCAAGTTTTTGAATTGCGGAGATAAAACTATTCACCAGCTGGTGTCTTGTAAAACTCTTCTTTTTCTTGTTATTGTTTGCAAAGGAGTGCTTCATCCTTGGTTGCTTTTCATCATGGGAAGTAGCACCAGAAAGGTTGGGGCAATCTGTGCGAAAATGTCATGTCTTACCATATTTGAAGCATTGTTGAGGTCTGACACTCCCGCTCCTTTTAATTCTCACATTTTGCAATGCTTTTGAGAACCGAATAGAGATGAGTGCAAGTTCTTGCTCTGGAAACTCTTCAATCTGTTCAAGGGTTAGAGAGGACAATAGAGCAAGTGTTGCACAAGATGAATATTGCCCAGAGCTAGACATGTCACATTGAGAAACAAATGCAAGTGACTTGTTGGGGTTCTTACGTGAGATTATGTCCATTTCATGAGTTTTCAATTTAGAATATAGAACATCAAATGTAAGAGTACTCATGACAGTAGATTCACGAATAGATGTGACTTTCATCTCCCAAATTCACATATCTAATGCACTTAACAATTGCCTAGCATTTTCAGCATCTGAAAAATTAACATTGATACTACGCAAGTTGCTGACAATTTTATTAAAGGGAGCAAATAAATCATCGATGGACTCACCTGGTTGCATCTCAAAACGCATGTATTCTTTCTAAACATATCTTGCCTTACCTCCTTGATCGTGGTGGATCCTTCGTTGTAGTCACAAAGTGCATTTCACACATCGTATGCAGATCGGAGGTGTGCAACAAGATCGAAGTCACTTTGAGTTAATCCTTGTATGATCAAGTTATGAGCCTTGTTGTTGTTGTCGACATCACCTATGTTTGTAGCCCTGACTTGATCATTTGATGGCACATCGTAAGGATTGTGCACCTTTTCCCATATCGTGAAGCCCTGCGCCTGGATGAAGGCTTCCATGAAAGCCTTCCAAACCTCAAAATTAATACCACTAAACACACAAGGTTTACTGGAGTATTTCTCCATGCTGATTAGTCAAAAACATGTGAAAATCTCAAGGATTAGAGCACTGTGGCTCTGATACCAATTGTAGGATCGAATAGCCCGTGAAAAGCTACCAGAGGGGGCGTGAATGGTAGCTTCAAACTTTTCAGTAGAAGCAACAAAAACCCCTTGGCAAAAAAACGATCTGTTAAAGAAACCATGTGTCCAACTAATCTAGATGTGTTCACCGTACAAAAGTGATAGATATTGTGGAAAATCAAGTCATGAAAACAAAACAAGAAAAATCACACAAATCCGTCGAGAGAAACTCAAGTAATGATTTAAAGATTGAACGAAGGTCAATCTGTTCTACCCGAGAAAACCAGATCTGCAACACTGCAATGAAACTCGTGTAGATCCAAAACCACAAATCTAATGACCGTGAAATTTTTACAGATGATAGATAATCAAGTTGTGAAGCAACCTGAAATGAATCACGTCAATTGGATTTCTAAAACTCGAGTTATGATAAAACCACCGAAGCAAGATAGTGTTATGCAGAAACTCAACGAGAAAAACTTGTCTGAAACAATTCGGACAAACAAGACACAAAAGCTCCTTTAGACCATAAATTTTATTGATGAAAACACAAAAGGAACAGCCCCAAAGTCGTGCACCATGAGCTCTGGCCTCCCTTGCTTTCATAACCAGCCCTTAGGCCGACCCAATCCTAACTAGGACTCAAATCCTACTCAGATTCAACCGAAACTTTCCATAACTGCTCAAGACTCTTCTATACGAAGATAGAAGCAATCTTAAGACTTCCAAAGACCATAGGAACGTATCTCATATTCCTAAAATAACTTAACCTTGTGATCCACACGAAATCCTATCATAACCAACTCAAATCTTTCCATTTTTGAGTCAAACCCGACTCATTTGCAGCCTGAGTCTATAACCTAGTCGGTTGGACCTATCCGACCAATTCTTTATGTCCACGTCTCTTCATCATGCCTCGGAACCATATTTCCACGTCCATGCACTCCTTTTCCACGTGCAAACACCTTCCAATGACGTCCATGATACCTTTATATGCATTGTTATTGATTCAAACATGCAGCGCAACCTCCCGATCAACTCAACCACAATTCCTCTCGAACTTGGTTGTTAAACCTCATCTTCTCCCTAAGACTAGTTCAATGGATCCCTTTACCAGCCATGTCTTCAACTCAAGCAACACCTACACATGAATAAACAACCAATACTCACTCACATAAGCATGTTGCAAACCATAACAAAACATTAACCACCGTGATCAGCCAAAACGCATTAAAAACAAAGTAAAAGAATACTAAGAAAACTTTCCATAAGTGTAAAGCAAGTCTAAAATATTGCAAGGTAAAACCAGAACAATTGCAATCTAGACCCAGACCTTGCCAAAGCTAACCAAACCTTGAGTCAAAGCATACCAAAGCTAGCAGGACCTAGCACAGGAGCTTACCAAAGCTAGTCAGACCTAGCGTTGGAGCAATCTAAAGCTTCGTCGGACCTAGCAAAAATGAGTCAGACCTAGACAAAGAAGTCGAACCAGGCCGAAGCAAGTCAGACCTGGATAAAGCAAGTCGAATCTTACGTCGCACCTTGCCGGAGCTACACAAAACAAGTCGTACCTATTGTCAGTCCTTGCAGAAGCTCGGACCTAGAGTCGGACCTTGATGAAAAAAGGGTGTTTTGGCAGTATTAAAATTTTTTTATCGACATAGCCAATGTATTCAGCACACATAGATCTCACAGGCTTACCTGCTCGATTACAGGTCCTAGTGATGTAAGCAGGTGTCGTACCCATACCCCTCCATAGCAGCAGCAAAGATCCAGCATTAAGCAAGCAAGTACAAGCAGCAGACCACTAGCACCAGGCCAATACAAAGGAACAAGCAGGAGGCTCCTCAACAGCAGAAGCAGAGGAGATCGGGGAAGGAGAATTCCTCTTAAAGGAGGCAGCGCTGTGAGTAGAAAGGAAAAGAAAGCTACCAAGGTTTTTTATTTATAGTTGACCTAATACTTCATCAAATGGTTCAAATTAAATCAACTAACAATCATCTCATCTGATCTCTGAATCAAGCATATGAGTAGTGAAATGGAATCTTCTCGACAAGCTCCATGCATCTACGGTCTATGATCGCTCATCAGATCAAAGATTCAGGGAGTCAAACTACGGTCAAACCTCTAGTGTTTCTCAGCACAAAGTTAATTTTTCTAAAATCATTTTGACGAACTCAATACATCTATGGTCATCGACCACCCATCGGATCAATGGCTCATTTAGTCAAAGTCTGTTCAACCCTTTCTATTCCTTACCGCAAAATTATTATTTTATTCTAAAATGTACATGATATTACATTCTACCCTTTTCAACAGAATTCACCCTCGAATTCTTTATTATCACTATATCAGAAACATGATACCAAACTGATATCCTAAAGAATACTATAAAGTTGACCGAATACGAATAGTTCATGGTATTACTCTCGCATCTCCAACTCAAGCTCCCAGTTTGTTTCACGTGCTGTTTGGTTCGTCCACAAAACATTCACAAACTTGAATGACATGCGTCTAAGCACCCTCTTAGACACCACCAAAATCCTCACAGGACGAGACTCAACTGATTGATCTTGTTCAATAGTCGATGGCTCTATGACTATTTGATGCTCTGGATCCCTTAGATACTTTCTCAACATGGATACATGGAATACATTGTGAGCTCCTCCCATCAACTCTGGCAACTCTAATCGAGATGTTAATTTGCCCGCTCATTGCTTGATAACAAAGGGTCCAATATATCTTGGACTATGCTTTCCTTTAGTACCAAATCTCACAGCACACTTGGCAGGCGATACCCTAGGAAGAACCCCATCACCTTCTTAAAACATCAAGTCTCGCCATCTAATGTTAGCTTAGCTCTTCTGCCTACTTTGTGTCGCCAGACAGTGTACTCGAATTTTAGCAACTCGTTGAGTCAATTGTCGGACAAAATCTGGACCCAAAATAGTTTCTCACCAACTACATCCCAACAAAGTGACGACCTACACTTCCTTTCATAAAGACCCTCATATGGCGCACATTGAATGCTATAGTTGTAGATGTTATTATAAGAGAACTCCACAAGTGGTAGATGGTTTACCCAACTCCCTTTCCAGGATAGAACACATGATCGGAGCATATCTTCCAAGATCTAAATCGTACGCTTAGACTGTCCATCTGTTTAAGGGTGAAAAGTGGTGCTCATCCTTGGTGTTCTACCCAATGCTAATCTTAAGCTCTCCCACAACTTGGAGACAAACTTAGCATATCTATCTGAAACAATAGTGTGAGGTACACCATGAAGTGACACTACTTCTCTTGTTTAAATAGGCACCAAATTGCTCGTTGAACTAGTGGACCTAATAGGAATAAAGTGAGCCACCTGGCTAAAATGATCCACTACCATCCAAATAGTATCTCGCATTATTGGATAACGAGGTAAGTGATGAGTAGGTTTAGGCCCGATCTTCCGAAAGGTATGTCGATTGGGGTGGAGAACTCGACGTTGATGCTCCGTGGCACTCGAGCGGTTCGAGTACCCCTGCAATCACTACACCACGACTCCGTTTGTTATCAACCATGCTGCACACGCTTGACCTCACCAAGAAGGCTAATCCCTGCAAGTGCAACCGAGAATACGAGCAAGAACGTCGAAGACACAATCAGAAAATCGCGAAGTTGGGATCTCACAAACCGTAGAACGGAGATATTATTGATCAAAGCAAAACTCCATTGTTTATGGCGGCTAATATGGAGTATATATAGGTGGGAGGACGTCCAAGGGGGTGTTGGAGTCGTGACCTAACCCTAAGACACGAAAATAAGATATGTAGACTGGATACAAGGCCCAATGGCCCAATATGGTGGCGCAGCTCCCTGACAGATTGTGTACTTGATTTTGTTTCGACGATTCCCGTCGACTCCGAAGGAATTTTGACATGGAACAGGCACAATTGGAAAGGTTATCCTCTCCCCTTTCTGTGCATATGTAGAACGTCCAAAACAGAGTTCCTATGCATCCCGGGCGTCCGTTTTAGTGCGTACTGCTCCTGGACTCCGATTGGATACGATTTTGAGTTTGGTTCGGTTTGCATCTTCTTTGAACGAATTCTCTGGTCTTCCACGTCCTTACTACTTCCTCCAAGTACTCCTTGAACCTCTCCATGGATCCTAATCATAAATAAATCTTTAAGTAGCAATCTATGCTCAAAAACATATAAGGAAATCTATAAGAATGAGCTCACCTCTGAAATTAATTGTTGTGTATGAACTCTATTGATTGCATCTTGTATGTTCAATGGAGTGTTGTTTGTATCCATAGAAGTGATGTCCTCATCAGTAAGATAACAACAAAATCCATAGCGATATCATCCCAAGACCACACAGGAACCTTAAGTGGATGTAGTTTCCCAGCAATACTCTTATAGTAAGCCTTCACTCGCTCCCAAACTCCACATGAAGCCATGTACTTTGCTACATCCACCTTCACCCTCTTTCACCAATAGATTTTATTCAAATCACGATATATCTTACTCTTCCAAGGATGCACGGTATATTGGGTATGATGTGCCTCTTTAATAATATTTTCCCTAACTTGAGACGTTTGGCACATATAAGCGACCACAAAACCGAATGGTCCCAACAACGTCCAAAGTGAAATCTTCAACTTTTCCATCTTGAATTTCGTTTCTTGGAGTCTAGCAACAAACAATTTCATTGTTGTGCCTCTAAGACTCGTTTTGGGATATCTGACGATAAGATTAGTTGAGTCTCTACCTCCGCAACTCCAACGTAGCAATAAGAAATATCCATCCGCGCAAAATCAGCTATTAAGGTATTCATAGTAGGAGGGGTACCTCTACGGCTTAATGCATCAGCCACCACATTTGCATTACCAAGTGTGTCGAAGTGTGTGAACGACACTTCCCCCTGTACTACTAGATCGTAGCCTGCAGAGGTTCATGATTGGTTGGGGCGCACGTGAGATTATGTACAAGACAGTGACACCGAAATTTTTACGCGGTTCGGGCCGCCTGAGCATAATACCCTACTCCACATTTGTTGTTGTATGTATGAGTATATGGTGGCTTGCGTGCGTATGAGCTTGGTTGTCCCTGTACCATGCGATGCTACCCTTTTATAGTCCAAGGACTGGCCATTACATTGTCAGCCTAGCCCGACATGTGGCCCTGGCGATAGTTAAATGCGTAGTACACGATCTTTGAGTATTAAGCGTAATTAATAGTGTGATACTAGTGTGTCATTAATATGGATTAATGACACGTAATCAGGTCTTATAACTGTAGATTTAATTGTCCCTTGAATTCCGCGTTGTTGGAAATCCGCTAGTCTCCTCGTTGCTGTCTCAGGTCCGGAGGCTCGACATGTGGTGGCTCTAGATCTTCCCATCGTGGAGAGGTAGATCCGGAGCCACTATACACGTGGCGGCACTAGAGCTTCCCTATTCCAGGGGTTAGATCCTGGGTCACTAGACACATGGCAAGACCAGAGCATCCCTATGAGGGGAGTTAGGTTCGGCCTTTTGTTACACGTGGCGGTGCCGGAGCTACCGAAACGAGGGAGGCGGGTCTAGTGTTGTGTAGCACGTGTAGCCTTCAGAGGACTTCAACTTGGATGGGTGGAACTCCTCGACATTTCTTGCGGTATCATGGGTTAACCGGTATGCAGGACAGTGGTCCCCAGGCCCACCTCTGGGAGAAATCCTTTGGTTCAAGTTATTCTACCAGAGGTGGGGCCATCTTCGATTCCAGCATTGCGGCTTCAAAGGTCTTTTGATGTGCCGTTAGGGTGATGGTTCCCTGTCAAACCATCACTGCATGGCTTCTTTTGAATGCGACAGGTGAGATCCCCGCGTGTGGATATCATGCAATTGAAGGTCGCCGGTTTCAAATGTGAAAACTGTATCGGTTCCGCGCGCCTTGTCAGGCCGCCGCCCTCGGGCTTCTAACTTCCCATCATGACAACAGTTCACTTGGGGTAATAACTTCGGCCTTTCTGCCGGAGTGGACTCAGGCCCATTCATCATTGGCAGGGTAGATTTTTGAAAACGTGATCTTGATCCTATTGCGGTTTCCATCCAAGTGTTGCGGAGGCTTACTTTAGGAAGTGAAAGTGCATCTAGGCATCCCTTGTGGGTTTTGGTTGATTTTTTACAAACAAATGAGATCCTAACCAAATTGTTGAGAAGAGCGCAGGTTTCAATGAAACTATGAAGAAAGCGCAAAAAGAAAGGAGAGTGAAGAATCAAGTTGAAAAGAGCTCAAGAAGATGAATAGAATATTTTTTGTGTAGGAGAAACACACCCCAAGAGCTCAAGCAAAAGAAATCACTCTCACTGCACAAGTCTACACAGGTCTAGACTAGTCCGACGTTCACCGGACTAGTCCGATAACCTATCTGTCTAGGATCGAACAAGTCCTCCTAGTTCGGACTTGTCTGCACCGGACTAGTCCAATAACAGACGGGCTAGTCCGATAACCCTTCTGATCAATATCAGACAAGTCCGATATTCCACAGACAAGTCCGTAATATCCTCTGACCTACTTCAGACATGTCCTTAACCCCTTAAAATTCCACAACACCGGACTAGTCCGATCTTATCCGTACTAGTCTGATAACCTCTCTGACTAAAAGCGGACAAGTCCTCCAAGTGCGGACTTGTACTCAATTCACTAAGGGATTCACCACGACCGGACTAGTCCGATATGCGCCAGACTAGTACGAACATCTCCAGAGACAAAATTGGACTAGTCCGTCCAGGGCCGGACAAGTCAGATAATTCAGGACACTTAGGGTTTCCCACACGCAGCATACCAGACTAGTCCGGAGTCCACCATGGACTAGTCCGGACTTTGTAAACCCTAACGGTAACCTTTGGAAACCCTAGTATAAATAGAGGTGCACGACCCAACTATGAACTATCTCGACCCCCTGTGCCATCACACCTTCCAAGAGCCTCGAAAACACGTCTCTCCACACAATTCAACTCAAGAAAGATCAAATCCTTGAGGATTAACCATAGATCAAAGGAGAGACATGTTCTTCACTACTTGAGCTCTTGGGTTTGATTCTCTCACACACTCTCTCTATTTCATTGCATACTTTTCGAGTGTGTTTGGTGGTGTGTTTCATTTGTAAATCTTGGGGAGCCCTAAACTTGTGAGAAGGCCCCTTGAACACGGTTATTTTACCCCCTTTGTGATTAGTGTAAGAGAATTGGCCTCCATGGCAATTCAACGAGGGTAGGGTCGGTGAAGACCCGATCCTTTTGTGGGATCCTTAACGTGGATGTAGATTTCCTTTGTGGAATCGAACCACGGGATAAAAATCATTGTGTCTTTTTTTGTTCTTTTGTTCTATCTATTCTGTGATCTAGGGTTTGCTTAATCTAGTTCAATTTGTGTTAAAACTCTAAATCTAAAGTTAACTTGTGACACATCTAGTTTCATTGAAGCAATACATTCAACTTACAATTCAATTTCGACTGCATAAAGTACCTGTTTCGAAATCATTGATCAATCTTGATCAATCTAGTCTGCACACACCGGACTCGTCCGCACCCTACCGGACTAGTACGATTTCTCTGTATTTGATCAGGTTGCCAAGTGTTTCAGATTCTGACGAAAAATTCAAAAAGCCTATTCACCCCCCTCTAGGCTACATTCAATTGGTATCAGAGCCAGGTTCTTCAAAAGAGACTAATCACTCAAAGAGAAAATGTCAGACATCAAGGACATGCACAAGAACTTCAACCAAGAGAAAGTTGAAGATGAAAAGGCCCATAAGTTGGAGAAGCTCCTTGACGCCATCCAAGACTTCAAGGATGATGATGAGAAGACGCTTGAACTCAAGGCGCTCCTAAGGAAGAAGGCACTCTCCAAAGGGAAGATAAATATCGATGATGAGAAGAAGAAGAAGGGGAGTAGTCACATCGACTACTTCCGATATCCTTTTAACTATGGTCGTTTGAATTCCAACAACAATCATTACTTTTATATTCCTCTAGGAAAAGCCCCACACTTTGATGGCAATGATTACTCAATGTGGAGGCAAAATATGAAGATGCATTTAATATTTCTTAACCCCAGCTTGTGGCATATAGTGTGTACAGGGATAGATATCTCGGATGACGATGAAGAGCTCACACCAAGTCAAGAGCAAGCTACTCATCAAAACGCTCAAGCTACGGTTGTCATGAATGTGTCCTAGAGGGGGGTGAATAGGCCTTTTTGAATTTTGGTCAGAACCTGCAACACTTAGCAACTTTATCAAATACAAAGAAATTGGACTAGTCCGGTAGAGTGCGGACTAATCCGGTGCATGCGGACTAGATCAATCAAGTTTGACCGATTATCTCGATCCTAGACTCTATGCAGCGGAAATATACTTGTAATTAGAGTGTAATACTTCTATGAAACTGGATGTTGTACAAGTTAACCTTATATTCAATATTTTAACGTAATATGAACAAGATCAAGTAAAACCCTAGATAGCAATGAGAAGTAAGAACAATATGCAAAAAGTGAAGACACAAGATTTTTATCCCGTGGTTCGGTTCCCACAAAGGAAACCTACATCCACGTTGAGGAGCCCATGAATGGACCGGGTCTTCACCAACCCTAACCTCGTCGAATCGCCACGAAGGCCAATTCTCTTCCACTATCACAAAGGGTAAATCACCAAGTTCAAGGGGTCTTCTCACAAGTTGATGGCTGCCCAAGATTACAAATCAAACACTACCAAGAACACACTCTTAAGATCAACAATGAAACAACAGGAGTGTGTTAGAGAATCAAACCCAAGAGCTCAAACGTGTCGAATCGTGTCTCTCATTTGATCCAAAGTGAATCCTCAAGGATTCAATATTTATTTTGTTGGATTGCGTGGACATATGTGTTTTTTAAGCTTTTGGAGGTTGTGACAGCACAGGGAGTCGAGCGAGTTGAAAGTAGGGTCGTGAACTTCTATTTATAGGGTGTTTCCAAAAGTTACCGTTAGGTTTTTGAGTGTCCGGACTAGTCCGTGGTGGAGTCCGGACTAGTCCAGTGTGTTGCGTGTAGGAAACCCTAAGTTCTCAGGAATATCGGACTTGTCCGGCCTTTGATGGACTAGTCCGATTTAGGCTCCTGAGATTTTCGGACTTGTCCGGCACATATCGGACAAGTCTGGCTATGTGACTACCTCAGTGAATTCAGGACAAGTTTGCACTTGGAGGACTTGTCCAATTTTAGAAAGAAAGCTTATCGGACTAGTCCGGATATTATCGTACTTGTCCGATGTCATGCAAAGTTATGAAGTGTTGAGGACTAGTCCGCACTGGGGAGGACTAGTCTGATCTTAGGCAGAAAGGTACTAGTCCATGGTGATATCGGACCAGTCCAGTCTGTGTAAACCTGGACTGTGCAGACAAGTCCGCAATGGGAGGACTTGTCCGATTTTGAATAGAGGGATTATCGGACTAGTCCGGGGTATATCAGACTAGCCCGGACTGTATAAATTTGTGCAGTGAGAGTGATTAAAAGTGCTTGAGCTCTTGGGAGTGTTTCTCTAAAACACTCAACTCACACAAATATTATCCTTTTCATATCTTGAGCTCTATCCAGCTTGATTCCTAACTCTCCTTTTTTTGTGCTTACTCCACGTTTTTATTAAAACCTGCGCTCATCTCAACATTTTGGTTAGGATCTCATTTGTTTGACATAAATCAACCAAAACCCACAGGGGTGCCTAGATGCACTTTCAATCTCCCCCTTTTTGGTGATTGATGACAACCAATTGAGATTTCACAAAATATGATAAAAATATAGAATTTTCATAAAGTGTGCACATATGAGATTGGTACAAGTTAAAAAATGAAAACATAGGGCATATGTGCACTCCTTATGGTGGGGTGTAAAACTACGTGAGTGTCAGAAATAATTGTGATGAGTGTTAAAAGATTGACATGGAAATACTAATATCAAGCATATATGACAATTCCAAAGCCAAATCACATATTATCGCAAATTATCATCACAAACTTCATAACATAAGCATAAGCATAGTCATTCCATCACACCACAATACTAAAGATGGAGATAACAGAATTAAAGTTTTACAACCAAAAAGAGACATAAAGAGATACACAAATGAAGCTCTCATCTCTCAACCTACAGCTAGGATCTAGTGACTCTCCCTCAATCTCTCCCCTTTGGCATCAAGGCACCAAAAAGAATGAGAGGAGGGATCTAGTGGCTCAATCCTCGCTATTGGTCCTTTCCTTGTCTTCATCTTCATCTTCATGTTGGGTAGGAGGAGGAGGAGCAGATCCACTCGAAGTGCCCCCAATGCCAAAGTAAGCAACCTCGAAAGGAGTTAAAGGTTTGAGCTCAGTGAAATCAGAGGCTGAATCTTCAGAGATGACTGGGGATCTAATAGGATCGATCTCAAGCTTCTGGCAAATATGCTTGACGTTGTTCTTTATGTATCTCATGTCATCCTTCCTTGCCTTGTTCAACTTATGAATTTTCACTTCGGCCTTCTTGCATGAGCCAAAGATGGCTGCCAAGTACTTCATGATTCCACTAGGAGACCCTTTTGGGGAGGGGTCCTAGTGGTGGGAGCAGTATTCTCATCTCCTCGAGCTCACCTCAAAGCCTCTTCACTGGACACCGAAGATGGAGCAGCTTGGACAGTGGCTTGTGGAGGCTTCTGGGGCCTCAAGGGAGTGTGCTCCACATCCTTCACGAACTCGATCCCTGTGACCTTCTCAATAATGAATATCATGTAAGGGGTATAGCCACATGATCTATTCGGTGTGCAGGAGATGTTGACCATAACATTCTGGATATAGTCAAAGATATCAAACTTTCTGTTCTTGCTTATTACTTTCATCAAGGTCCTCAAGTATCCTTGGACACTTCCTGCATCCCCATCTTTTGGTGCTATGGTCCTCCTCAGCACCCTGTTAAGAACCATGAAGAAGGGCTTCATGTTCTTGGTCGAGGGGGGGTGTATTTCAGGCTAGTATCATAGAGGAAGTCCATATTATCTTTTCCCAAGACACCAATGTTATGGATAGTCAGCTCATTATTTCTGATGTCTTCTAGGTGAACCAGTCTTGCAAACTCATCATAGGTAATGGTGTACTTGGATCCATGTGTCATCCAAGTCACCCTTTCCTCCTGATCACTAGCAAAGAAACAGGTGGCATATAACTGAGCAATAATCTCATAATTCTAGTTATATCTGAAGGCAAACAGGTCCTTAAGTCCATGCCTAGCTGCAGCTTCCACCACTTGATCAAAGGCACCACAACTCTTCATTTTCAATGTGATTCCAGTCAATCCACTGGCTGCAGACAACTACGGAGCTATAGAAGTCTGCATGAAAGTTGCTCCAAAATCTGGCATCGGATGCTTTCTTGGGTCGGCCGTTGCAATCCACAAATCTGAGCTTGGAAGCCGTATCGCTTCCCTTGCCGTTGAACTTCTCCTCAGAGGGATACCTGGTCCCTTGCCTTGGAGCTGCCATCTTGAGGGGGCCGATTGGGCCCGAGGCAATACCCTTTCCCTTGCCCTTAGCTTGGCGAGAGGGCATAGAGCTAGGGGCAGCTGCATCCTTGCCCTTGGACGCTGGCTTCATGGCTAGCACTTTGCGTCGCACTTGAGGTGGTGAAGGTGCAGGCTGGGATGGATGCTCTTGCCTCTTCACCCCTTACCTCGTCGAGGACTAATGCAAGGAGTCTTGGTCCAACTCGGCCTCATAATCATAGATTTCATCATTGTAGCTCGACATTGTCCTGAGAATGTATTACACAATGTATGGTTGAGAATTGATGGCAAGGAAGTGCATTGAGGAATGAGAAATTAGGGTTGAGTTCAGTTAAAAATCGGACTTGTCCGGTGTACAGGTACAGACTAGTCTGGCGGACAGGACTTGTCCGTACATTGACCAGACTAGTCAGGTGTTCATCACCTCAAACCCAACTAGACGACCAAAGTTGATTCCCAATGCAAAACTAGTCCAAGGTAAATGTAACACGGCAAGGAGGCATGTATTGACTGCAAGGAACTAAGCTATTTGGCCAACAACGAAGGAAATCACAATTTCTAGGGTTTGGGAGGAAATTTTACTAAAATTCCTCGATTCTTGGAGATGGAGGGGTTGAAGTTGTGAACAAGTCCGTGGTCTTCAATCGCTATGCAATGGAGGTCGATTTCCACCCAAACTCGGAGGGATTTGATGGAGAACGAAGGAAATCGCCTTGGGAGCACTTGAGCGAGGAGAGAGAGTGTGAGATGAGTTGTGAGGATGAAGAAGATTAGGTTTTGGCAGTGGTAGGGTTATGGAGTCAAAAATCGGACTAGTCCATGGTCCACCGGACTAGTCTGGACTATCGGACACTCTGCAGACTAGTCTCCATTGTGCAGACTAGTCCGGATAACCACAAACTAGTCCGTGGTCACCAGAACAGATATGATTAGCCCATTCGTATATATTCGAAGGTTCTTTTAAAGAAAAATAGGGGTCAAAACAATCAAGTAATCTTGATGAATATGATCAGTAAGCATACAACACTCAAGCAATGACTATAATTCATCAAGATCAAGTAATTGAAATAGCTTTTTGGAGAAAATTGAGAGAGATGCTTTTCGCAACACAATCAATATTTTTTAAGAAGCCATACAGTATGCAAGTTTTGAAGCCACATTCCGAGCACTTAGTTCATTTTGGAGCTTGCAAAAGTGTTTCTCATCAAGTGGTTTGGTGAATATGTCGGCTAGTTGTTTTCTGGTGTTGACATGGGAAATAGCTATGTCTCCTTTCATTGAGTGGTCTCTCAAAAAGTGGTGTCGGATGTCTATATGTTTGGTCCTAGAGTGCTCAACGGGGTTATGGGCAATCTTCATGGCACTCTCATTATCACAAAGGAGTGGAATATGGCTCATATTGTAACCGTAATCCCTTCGAGTTTGTCGCATCCAAAGGAGTTGTGCACAACAACTCCCGACTGCAACATACTCCGCTTCAGCCGTGGACAACACAATGGAGTTTTGTTTCTTGGAGGACTAAGAAACTAGGGTCTACCTAGAAATTGGCATGTCCCGGAGGTACTTTTTCTATCTACTTTGCATCTGACATAATCTGCATCGGAGTATCCAATGAGATTGAACTTGGAACCATTAGGATACCAAAGGCCTAGGTTGGGTGTATGGAATAAATACCACAAGATTCTCTTTACGGCTTTCAAATGACACTCTTTTGGGATGGCTTGAAACCTTGCACACAAACATACACTCAACATAATGTCTGGCCTAGATGCACATAAGTAAAGTAGGGATCCAATCATGGAGCGATATACCTTTTGACCGATGTTTGGTCCATCTTCATTGAGATCCAAGTGACCATTCATCACCATTGGAGTCTTAATAGGCTTCTCCTTGTCCATTCCAAACTTCTTGAGTATGTCTTGAGTATACTTGTTTTGCCTTATGAACGTTCCCTCCTTTTGTTGCCTCACATGGAATCCCAATTAGTATTTCAGCTCTCCCATCATAGATAATTCAAACATATCTGTCATAATCTTACTAAATTCATCACAAAAGGATTTGTTAGTTGAACCAAAGATAATGTCATCAAGATAAATTTTACAAATAAAAAGATCATTGTCAAAGTGCTTTGTGAATAACATATAATCTGCTTTACCAATCTTAAAATCATTTTCAATTCAGAAATCTCTATGATACTCATACCAAGCTCTAGGAGCTTGTTTGAGGCCGTAGAGAGCCTTATGCAATTTAAAGACGTGGTCGGGGAACTCTTCATCTTCAAATCCGGGGGATTGCTCCACGTACACCTCCTCCTTGATTGGTCCGTTGAGGAAGGCACTTTTCACATCCATTTATTAGAGCTTGAAATCATGTTCAGTAGCATATGCAAGTAATATTCTAATAGATTCAAGCCTAGCTATGGGAGCAAAGGTTTCATCGAAATCCAAACCTTCGACTTGTGAATACCCTTTGGCCACAAGTCGCGCCTTGTTCCTTGTCTCCACCCCGTGTTCGTCTTGTTTGTTGCGGAAGACCCATTTGGTGCCAACGACGTTGAACTTGGGTCTTTTGACGAGTTCCCACATTTCGTTCTGTTTGAAGTTGTTAAGTTCTTCTTGCATCGCCACCACCCAATCCGGATCCTTCAATGCATCCTCAATCATGCGCGGTTCCAAAAAGGATACAAAGGAGTAATGTTCACAAAAATTAGCTATGCGAGATTGTTGACGACTGTTATATACCAATTTCATCCTTCAATTTAACTCAATTATGTGAAGGATTTGTTATTTCTTGAACACATCACCTTTCTACCTAACACAATTCCACTTGGACTTGGAGAAATATGTGTATGCAACATTTTATGCAGGAAATAAGGATATGTACAGGGACCAATCCCATAAAATATCATCCCAGCCAATCAGGTTACGACACATGTCATCCCATGGATCAAATGGCCCACAAACAGAAGTATCCGAGGAGATCCAATGGTGTATCACCCATATACATCAAGGGGGCCCACCTGGCAGCCACCTGGAGGAAGCACTATACGTTTGGAGTGCTGACCAGGTCGGCCGACCCAGGGGTTTGGCCGTCCTCTTCCTGGCGCCAAACGCGGTCAAACGACGCGTGTTGGCTCCTCCTCGCTTGAAGGAGTCAATGGTGACTGATTCGCGCGCTTTTGGTGGCGGGAACCGACCTCAACACTAGTATAAATAGGACCCCTACCCCTCACTTCAACACACACCACTTGAGCTTCATCTCTATTGTATACACTATCATCCATAGTCTTAGAGGAGTTAGGTTGTAGAGAGGAGAGTCTCTAGTCCCAAGTCAAAACTGGGAAAGGAGTAAGGAGTCTCTCTCTTCCCAATCCTACATTGGGAAAGGTATGGCTCATGTATTCTTTCTTGTATTTGTGACTTTATGTATAATAATGATAGTATCTTTAGTCTCTACTTATACATATACTTCGGCAAAGCATTTCTTGTTTGATTGTGGAGTCCATGTATGTGCAAGGTATAGTTTCTATGACTATTTCATCATGAACATATCTCATTATCATAGAACCTATGGACCCCCACTATAGTCTAGTTAATTATAACATAACTAGGTTAGTATGGATAATTATGTTGTGTATCAACATTGGTTCAATGATGATTCAATTCATTGCCTTAGGATGGATTGTGCCTAGGCTCTTAAGGTAATTACTTAATATGCTAGTATGGTGCTAGGATAACTATGTAGCATTGGATGCTCGTAGACCTACGGATTGAAGAGGTAGGCAGTAGGTGGTGACAACCCTATCTGTCCTTTGTAATCCTCCATGTTCAGCTATGCCACGGGCTCTTGGCGGGAGTCGCCCTAGTATTGCTAGGGGTAAGCCCGTGCCCGATGTGTTGAACCACATAACATAAGGATTCACTATTGATCTAGCTTATGAATACTTAGTTTAGACTATGTATATGTACAATAGAGCATAGTAGGAGTACCTCCATAACTCTCAACCTTAACTAACCTCTAGGACCCTCTTACCCCCCTTAGTCTTGAAAGCTTTTGTGTGTGTCACACTACCTCCACTATTATTTTATCCATCCTTACTAGATTCTTACCTAGACCTTTCTACCCTTTCCACTTTATGATTGTTATATCTCTTCCCTGCCTTCCTTTGGGATCAAATAAATGACACTCTTGGGAATACTATTAAGGGGAAATGCTACAATGATATCTTCATGCGCTTGCGGAACTCACTCTGTGATCCAATAGAACTATTAACAAGCATTTCTGACACATCAGTTGGAGATGTTTAGTTAATGGTGCATAAGAAATACCAACAAGTATTTCTGGCACTATTGTCAGAGATAATTTGTTAGTATATCTTAGGAGCCGTTAACAAGCATTTCTGGCGCCGTTGCCGGGGAAGGCAAATAGATATATAACATGATTGAGTGAATAGGATAGAACCCTGGGTTGGATTTTAGTAGGATAACCATTCTTTGTTTTCGCATTTTTAATGTGAAAACAAGGTAGTGTTTGTCTGATTTTCACTTGCCAAAAAACGTTGTTGAAGATCCCAAATCTCTTCTGAGAGACCGACCCCGTGTTGTTACTCCTCAGAAGATTCGAGCGGTAAGGCAAGCCAGCATTTTTGCACCAACAATCCAAACGCCAGTGGCTCAAAAGACCCTTCATGAGTTCTTAGCTCCCTCTGCTAACAATGTGCCTATTGGGCCCACTGTTAACACAGGAGATGTGAACTTCGAGATCAAAACTGGCCTTATCACTATGGTGCAAGACAACCCATTCCGTGGGAAGGCTAACGAGGATGCAAGTGCTCACCTGCAACAATTCCTCGAGATCTGCATCACTTTTAAGATCAAGGACGTATCTCTGGATGCGGTCTGTCTGAGACTGTTCCTGTTCTCCCTCCTTGGGAGAGCGAAACAGTGGTTATACGCGAACCTAAGTGTTGTAGACACTTGGGAGAAATGTTCTATGGCATTCCTCGCCAAATTCTTCCCATTGGGCAAAACCAATGCCCTGTGTGGAAGGATTTCCAGCTTTCAGCAAGAGCCCAAGGAATCTATTCCCGAGGCATGGGAAAGGCTTCAAGAGTACATCCTAGCATGTCCCCAACATCGGATGGATGAGTAGCTCCTTATTCAAAATTTCTATAACGGTTGATCCCATCAGCTCGTGACCATTTCGATGTTGCTGCTGGAGGAGCCTTCTTGTCATTAACGGTTCCAAAAGCTAAAGATCTTATTGAGAAGATGGTGTCCAACATGGGATGGAACGATGAGCGTCTCCATACCCGACAGCGAGGCATGCACACCTTGAAGGAGGTGGAAATGATCGCTGCAAAATTGGACCTCCTAATGAAGAAAATTGGTGGACAAGCCAGTGGTGAAGTGTCTGGCAATGCCTATGCCCTAGACTCTCACATCATGTGTGAAGTCTGTGGCAACACGGGTCACATGAGCAATGATTTCCACAAAACTCGTGAGGATGCCCTATACCTCACCAACAACGGAAATTTCAACAACAACAATGGCTATCGTCCAGGAGGTCAAGGGTGGGGTTAACAACGCCCATTCTTTCAAGGAGGGTACAACAACAATGGCAACCCTAGAAATCAGACCAACTTGAGAGAACTTGCCATTAGCCAGCTCAAGATCAACGATGCCCTATCCAAGAAGCTGTCAGCTAATGATATGACCCTAGAGAATATCAATCCAAAGATGGAAGGACTATACTCAGCCTTCAAGAATCAACTGAGCTTCAACAAGATGCTCGAGACTCAGTTGGCTTAGCTGGTAGCTGCTATTCCTCTGATGGAGAATGGCAAGATGCCAAGCTAGCCAGAACCTCCGACGGAAAATGCCAACATGATTTTCGTACGAGAGAGCAACTGGAAGAAGGACCCCAGATGTCCTACCATTTCATGCTCAATTGGGTCTCACCACTTTGAAAAGGCACTTTGTGATCTGAGAGCAATTGTTAGTGTGATGCCCAAGGTTGTGTTCGACCTGCTGAACTTCACAGAACTGACTCCAACACCAATGCAGCTACAACTGCCTGACTCTTCAGTCCGTTATCCAGCGGGTATTGCTGAAAACATCCCGGTTAAGATCCGAAACTGCTTCATAACCGTGGATTTTGTGGTGCTAGACATGGACACTGAGAAAGATACACCACTCATTCTTGGGCGTCCATTTCTAAGCACTGCAAAAGCTCGCATATATGTGGGAGCTGGAGAAATCCACATCCATATCAATGGCAAGAAGGAAAGGTTTAACTTTCGGCCAAGATCATAACAATGCTCCATGATTCGAATCAAGTATTGACTGAATGATAAACACACCAGAGAGGTCGAAGTCACACCTCCAAAGGTGGACTCACTCATTGCATTCATGAGAAGATTAATCTACGAGGAGAATCCGTCGTTTCGACCACGCCGATATCCAAAGGCGACGAAATCTTTTGGACCTTCCCGAAGGCCCAAATCCACCAAGCCGCCAAAGAAGGAATGGTGGAGGAAGCAAGACAAGCCATCCAAGCCCATCCCTCCGAGCCCGTATGTGAAATGAAGACGGAGGAATGTCCATCTCATCGGACGGTGGTGAGACCTACGCCAATAGGTCAAATTGGTAGTTATCCCACTTTATTTTTCTTTCTTTATTTTTCTACCCCATTTGGATTTTCCCCATTGCATATTTGATTTTCCCTAGCATGTTGAGAATCTTATATTCTCAACTATCATTTTTCTTTCTTTCTTTTCAAAAGAAAATTTTTATTGGATTTGAGAAAAGGGTTTTTATTTGATAAAAACATTTTTTTCTAAGCTGCACATGTGGAATTTCACCAACGTGCTAACTTTATAGCCGTTGGGGAGCAACTTGCCAAAAGGGGAACCAGGGGGGCCACCTGTCAGGTCAGCTGAACCCTCTGGTCGGCCGAACAGGGAGTGGAGCCAAATTGGCTCCCCTTCCTTGAATAGCTACATTTTGAACCCTAAGTGATCATTGGAAGGTGCACCCTACAAATTGTGGCCATGAGGAGCACTTCTCTTCACACACCACATCATTTTACACCTCCCCAAGTCACTCTCTAGCTCACCTTGCTTTTCTTGCTATTCATTGCAACACTCTTGCTCCAATCCATCCACAAA
Source organism: Tuctoria greenei (assembly GCA_036927565.1). NCBI lineage: Eukaryota > Viridiplantae > Streptophyta > Magnoliopsida > Poales > Poaceae > Tuctoria > Tuctoria greenei. Next base: position 36,143,644 of record JAYESD010000004.1, read on the forward strand.
AAGATTTTCTTTTGTGTGCATTTGCATTTTACACTCAAGCTTTCAAGAGGAGAAAATTCGTTGAGAGTTTTGTTTTCCAAACATCGCCTCATTTCAGATTTTTCTTGCCTTGTTTTGTTCTTGCTTGTGGAACTCAAAAAGACATGAAGAGGTTGTTTGGAAAGAGGAAGGAGGCTGCAAGCTCAAGCCATGGTGAAGGTTCTAGTGCACGCCTCTCTTCCATGGGTACAAGTCCAAGGAGGAGAAGTGTGTGTGAGGGCACTCCCATGGAAGAGAGAAGCAACCCACACCAACTTCTTCATCACAACGCCCTCGACATACAAAGCGAAGTTGAAGATCAAGCATGCAGACTTCTCCAAGATCATTAGTTCCGCCACACCAAGGCTTATGATCCACATTTGATCTCCAAAATAGGTATGGACTCTGAATTTCTTTCCATTTGGCATGCAATTGGATTTGATGACTTTGCTCACATAGAGGAGAAAGGTTCATGCCTTCTCACTATCCAATTCCTTTGCACACTAAGAATAGGATTTGATGGTATTTCTTTTAGATTATTTCAAAAAGAATACAACATCCTATGGAAATAATTAGGTAGCATCCTAGGCTTCCATAAACGGTGTTTGCTAGATTTAGAAAATTTGTCTAAGTTTAACAAACAAAGTTTTTGGCATGAGCTAACTAGTGAGGTCACATGTAGGGCTCCTAGGAATAGCCACATCCAAAACCCTACCTTACGCTTCATGCGTAGATGGGTGACTATGACTATGTTCCCTAGGGGAGATGTTAGGGTTGTGCGAAATGATGAATTGAAAATTTTATTTGCCATGACTAAAAAGATAAAAGTTGCTCCAGCCAATGCCATGATGACACAATGGTTAGATTATATTTCAAAACCAGGGCCAATTGAATTCACTTCATTGATTACTCATATTGCTGATAGGGTAGGAGCACTTAAATACTCTTCATTTGAATACATTGAAACTGAAAGAGAATTAATTGATGAAGACTATTTAGTGCAGGGACATACCCTTAAGCATGATCAAGATGGGTCCTTGATATTTTTCTATCCCGGCTTTGTCAATGAAATTTGGTTACGTAACCTAGATTTTCATTTGTACAAATGCCGAAGGCTAACCATTAATATTCTTCCCCTTGAGGAAGCGAGAAGAAGTAATGTCTTTGGTAGGGTAATAAGGAATCGTGTGAGGGCTGCAGCCACAGGCATGCCACCAATAATCTCTCTGGTCCATGAATACCAAGAGGAAGAGAACCCAATGGGTTATGCGCCCGGATGGACTCAACCTCCAACATATGAGACTGGGGAATCATCTTGGCAAGAATGGCAAAGGGATCCACCCTTATCCACTTCAAGCTCTAGCAGCTTGTGACGCCCGGTTCCGAAAATTGAACCAAGCTAACGCATATGTGTGCCCAGGATGTTCAACACACATACACGAGTGATTCACAAATGATAAACAGATAATTACCACAACTCAAATTATTAAATAAGTACTCTTATTACACAATTCATTAAATCCTCGAATACAAGCTCTAATGAATATTAATGACTGGTTCAACTAATGCAGCGGAAATAAACTAATTAAGCAACTAAGCAACTAAGCAAAAGGGATAGCGCAGCTCCATGCAACAGCACAGGCAAAGCTGACGGTAGACACGGCCTAGATCTCCGCATTATCGCCATTAAACTCACAATTCTGACCTGCAACTGTTGGGGTGGGGGATTGCAAGAGTGAGTACATGTCGTACTCAGCAAGTGTGGAAAGTATGACATGTGGCTTATTCAAATGACGAATGTAATAATGGCTAAGTGCTGAAAAGTACAGTAAAACATTTGAAAAGCAACATCTGTATTATGTGTATGTAAACCCATCATGAACCATGTGACCATCATAATACCAGTCCATAAATCACCATTATCAATAACCATAATGAATGTCATAAACCATAATTCCATCCATAACCATAACCATAATCATATCCATAACCATAATCATCCCAAATCCCAATTTCCCTCTAATCATGTAGGTCATCCAGGCGCTCATAACCGGGAGCACGGCTATCATGATAGTTTTAGTTAACTCTGCAAAGTTTGTACCACTTTACCCACGTGTTTGTGATTTCATCACCCGTCGGCGACTAAAGAACCTCCCTTATGCCAGTTACACTTCCTTTGGTGTATGGCCAAGAGATCACAAAATAGCCTTTACAAAGGGATTACTAGCCTATTCAGACCCCACGGAGGTTTCACCGGTGGCGATGCCTCCAACTGAGCACATCTTCAACCAAGGGCCCCCTCTTGAGCCATTCGGATCCCAGGGTAGTCCCACCAATCATCAACAAACCCAATCCGACTACCCCTTCCCCGAGCATCCACAATGGTCCAAACAGCACTAGCAAAGCCCTAATTAATCAGCTACGCCGCACCCATACTTGGCCTCGTGGTGGCACTGTAGTCCTGGCTTATTCTCGCATGAACCGGTCCTTAGATCTAAAGCAAGCAAACCACCATAACATCCAACCCATCCACATACCAGGCTTGCTTAGATCACCCATTACCATACCAGATTTAACCAGTCCACATTAACCAGAATATCATTAATACATAATTAAATGTGTAGTGTTGGTTTTTCCATCCCAATTAATTAAGCGAAGCAAAAAGGTAAAACCCTTCTCGACTCTCTACCATAAATTCCAGGTGACAAGGGTGGTCAAACAAATCTAGTAAACTTCCCATCATAGGATTCCCATCAAATTGACACAGCATGCAAGTTCGCAAACAAAACATTTAATTTAAAATAGGATCAATATGCTTCAAGGACACTTGCCTTGCTCCGGCGGATGGGGTTGTTCAAGCGCTTCGAAATCTTGGTTTTGGAAATCCTCGTATGCAGCCTCTTGAGCACGTTCCTCTACGCGTGATCATACATACAAGAATATACACACAATTCAATATGATGCACACACATTAATCCACATGCGATGATATGCATGCATGCAAGGTACAATAATTAATTAACTACGGTTGTTTATTAATTAGATGCAACTAGTTCATACACGTTCATATGAGTTTACGGGGATTTTAACGTGGATTAATGCTGCTGAAAATAAAATTATAGTGCAACTAAAATCAATTTATGTCTATTAGATCTAATGTGTCGCCAAAATTCGCATCGGGAACAAATCCTACCGTAGATCTGACGGCTTGACGGTCGCGGAACAAATGCGACACGTAGACGAAGTGGATGGTACAGCAGTCCCCCGGCGGCACGACGACGGCGACGATCTCCGACGGACGGTGGCACCCTCCTCTTTTTCTTCCTCTTCTTCCCCTCTTTTTTTCTTCTTTTTCTTCCCCTGGCGGCGCAGCCTCTGGTGCCTTTTTTTTTCTACCGGCGGCTGGCTCTCTGGGCGGTGGCTGATTTTCTGGGATCGAGAAAACCTACAGAGGCTACGGTGTTTTATAGCGGCGGGACGCGCGGTAGTCTAGTCGGTTACGATGCGAGCGGGCGAGACCGGCGCTTGGGATTCGGTGCGGGAGTCGCGGAAGGGCGGGGCGAGCGTGCGGCGCGAGCTGCGGGAATCGCGCGAGTGGGTCCCAGGGCGGGAATCGCGCGGTGGGAGAGGGAGGGCGGCGGCGCGGGAGTCGGTGCGGGGTGGGGTCGGCCGGGATGCGCTCGGGCGGGAGTCTGCGTGGGCGTGGGCGGGAGCCGGGAGGGCGCGCGGAATCAGGCGGCAGGCGGCGCGGGTTGGGGACCGGGAGGCGGCGTCGCGCGGGAAAGGCGGGAGTGAGGCACGGGAATCGAGGGAGGGCGGCGGGCGGGTCGCTGCGGAATAGGCAGCGCGGGTTGGGGACCGGGAGGCGGCGTCGCGCGGGAAGGGCGGGAGTGAGGCACGGGAATCGAGGGAGGGCGGCGGGCGGGTCGCTGCGGGATAGGCAGCGCGGGGCCTAGCGCGCAGCAGGCGGCGGGCGGGCGGGCGCGCTCGACGCGCGGGTGAGCGGGTCGCCGCGTGGGAGGGCGCGCGCGCGGGGCCATGGCGGCGGGGTCAGCGCCTCGGGGCGCGCGGCGGGAGGCGACGTGGGAGCGGGGCCCGGCGCCTCGCGTGCGGGCGTGGCCGGCTGGCGCTCGGCCGCTGGCCGGCGGGGGTTTTCTTTTTTTTTTTCTTTTTTTTAACATATTACTGTTTTTTCTTTATTTATTTATTATTATTATTTTTACATTATTTATTTATCTTATTTATTTTATTCATTTACTTTTTTATATATTATTATTTTATATTTATTATTTATATTTTTTTATTTTACTTTTCTTTTTATACTTCCTTTTATTATATAATTTATTATATATATATATTTATATATATATATATTATTATTCATATTATATATTTATTGTTTATTTATTTATTATTTTTTTTATATACTTATTCCTCATTACAAGTTTTATGCAATAATTATTATTTTCTCTTTCCTCTTTTGCTACAAACATTTGTATATTTTATCATTTTTCTTTTATCCTACTAATGTTTAATACATGATCATGTATGCAATGCAGGATGCGAAAATTTAGGGTGTTACAATTCTACCCCCCTTAAAGTGAATCTCGCCCTCGAGATTCGATAGCGTGGAGAAAAGGTGAGGGAATTCTGCCTTCAGGTCTTCTCCACGTTCCCATGTAGCTTCGGTTTCCGTATGGCGGTTCCATTGCACTTTGCACCAACGGATCCTCTTATTCCTTGTGAATCCAAAACGATGAGGTTGGCGGAGAAGTCTACCCCCCCTTATTTTAAGGCTTACTTTTGGACATACTATATTTGTTCTCATCTCTCCTCCAGGAGACTTAACCAATAGAGTAGACTTCATACGAGAGATAATCAAACTATACTTGGCAACATACTTTGATGCAATGAATGAATGCGATGCTTCAGAATCAAATAACATAGTCGCGGGGTTTGAGTTAGCAAGAAACATACCAATGACCACATCATCCGCTTGTTTAGCATCCCCCGTAGAGACATGATTCACGTTGCCACGAGCAAAATTCTGCTGTCCACGGTTTCCTTGTGGTTGTCCTCCATTAGGTCTTGGGTTTTGCCTCGGTGCGTTGCTTCTTTGACCAAGGCCTGACTTAGGACACTGATTCGCAAAGTGTCTAGCTTCTCCACAAGTATAGCACCTCTTGACTCCACCAGAATTATTGGAACGAGCTTGGTTTTGAGCATTGGTTCCAGGAAAATCAGCACGAGGCGCATAAGGCATTGCTTGCATATCAGGGTGCTGCTGTACAAACTGAGTTGGGTGTGGTGCATAACCAGGGCACTGAGCAGGAATAGAAGAGCTGTAATAGGGTGTATTGGGTGGTGCAAGGCGAGGGCGCACATTACTTCCTTGTTGTTGTCCTTGATACGGCGGCTTCCTCTTGATTTCATGCTCCATCTCGCGAATCTTGTTCTCAACCACAATTGCTTTGTCCACCAGCTTCTGGAAATTGGCATAATCGCAGTTGAGTAGTTGCACTTGGATCTCATTGTTCAAGCCTCTCATGAACAAATATTGCTTCCGGCTGTCCCGACTAACATCCTCAGGCGCATACCTTGAGAGTTGAGTGAATTTATTGAGATATTCACTCACGCTTGATCTTCCTTGTCTTAAATTCTCAAATTCTTGCCTCTTCAAGAGCATAACACCTTCCGGCACGTAATGAGAACGGAAACTCTCTTTGAATTCCGCCCAGGTGATCCTCTCTTGATTATCATGAGCATTGCATAGTGAATCCCACCAATCGGCGGCTGCTCCAACGAGTTGATGAGAAGCAAATAGGACCTTCTCCCGGTCACTACATTGGACAATAGCAAGTTTCTTCTCCACGGACTTGAGCCAATCATCAGCGTCCATAGGGTCAGCAGCTTGAGCAAAGGTTGGCGGCCTAGTCCTCATAAACTCTCCCAAACGGTTATGAGGAGATGGGGGTGGCGGTGGAGGCATGTGGGGCTGATTGTTGATATTGCTAGCCTGCAGCTGTCCCATGGTCTGTATCATGGTCTGCATGAGCTGGTTTTGCATAGCCAAGAGTTGCTCAATGTTGATAGCTCCAAGAGAAGGTCCTTGTCCATTGTTGTTCTGAGGTTCTCCATTGTTCTCCTCCTCGTCATTGGCATCTCTCTGGTTGCGAGTCCGCACCATCTAGAGAAAAGCAATAGGTAAGAATTTAGAAATGTCCCCAACTATATGCATCAAGGGATATGAAGCTAACCAACTAGCTACACTAGCCTAGGTGGACATTGCAATGCTAAGGCATCCCAAAATCCTCTATTAAGCACACAAGCAAACAATATATATATAGCAAACAGCACACCAACAAAAACACATCGATTCCTTAGTGCTCCTATGTGCTCTAAAGTGTCCATTCTATCTAGGCTGCGTCCTACGGTCAACCTGTGGCTCTGATACCAATCTGTGACGCCCGGTTCCGAAAATTGAACCAAGCTAACGCATATGTGTGCCCCGGATGTTCAACACACATACACGAGTGATTCACAAATGATAAATAGATAATTACCACAACTCAAATTATTAAATAAGTACTCTTATTACACAATTCATTAAATCCTCGAATACAAGCTCTAATGAATATTAATGACTGGTTCAACTAATGCAGCGAAAATAAACTAATTAAGCAACTAAGCAAAAGGGATAGCGCAGCTCCATGCAACACCACAGGCAAAGCTGGGGGTATACACGGCCTAGATCTCCGCATTATCGCCATTAAACTCACAATTCTGACCTGCAACTGTTGGGGTGGGGGATTGCAAGAGTGAGTACATGTCGTACTCAGCAAGTGTGGAAAGTATGACATGTGGCTTATTCAAATGACGAATGTAATAATGGCTAAGTGCTGAAAAGTACAGTAAAACATTTGAAAAGCAACATCTGTATTATGTGTATGTAAACCCATCATGAACCATGTGACCATCATAATACCAGTCCATAAATCACCATTATCAATAACCATAATCAATGTCATAAACCATAATTCCATCCATAACCATAACCATAATCATATCCATAACCATAATCATCCCAAATCTCAATTTCCCTCTAATCACATCCAGGCGCTCATAACCGGGAGCACGGCTATCATGATAGTTTTAGTTAACTCTGCAGAGTTTGTACCACTTTACCCACGTGTTTGTGATTTCATCACCCGTCGGCGACTAAAGAACCTCCCTTATGCCAGTTACACTTCCTTTGGTGTATGGCCAAGAGATCACAAAATAGCCTTTACAAAGGGATTACTAGCCTATTCAGACCCCACTGAGGTTTCACCGGTGGCGATGCCTCCAACTGAGCACATCTTCAACCAAGGGCCCCCTCTTGAGCCATTCGGATCCCAGGGTAGTCCCACCAATCATCAACAAACCCAATCCGACTACCCCTTCCCCGAGCATCCACAATGGTCCAAACAGCACTAGCAAAGCCCTAATTAATCAGCTACGCCGCACCCATACTTGGCCTTGTGGTGGCACTGTAGTCCTGGCTTATTCTCGCATGAACCGGTCCTTAGATCTAAAGCAAGCAAACCACCATAACATCCAACCCATCCACATACCAGGCTTGCTTAGATCACCCATTACCATACCAGATTTAACCAGTCCACATTAACCAGAATATCATTAATACATAATTAAATGTGTAGTGTTGGTTTTTCCATCCCAATTAATTAAGCGAAGCAAAAAGGTAAAACCCTTCCCGACTCTCTACCATAAATTCCAGGTGACAAGGGTGGTCAAACAAATCTAGTAAACTTCCTATCATAGGATTCCCATCAAATTGACACAACATGCAAGTTCGCAAACAAAACATTTAATTTAAAATAGGATCAATATGCTTCAAGGACACTTGCCTTGCTCCGGCGGATGGGGTTGTTCAAGCGCTTCGAAATCTTGGTTTTGGAAATCCTCGTATGCAGCCTCTTGAGCACGTTCCTCTACGCGTGATCATACATCCAAGAATATACACACAATTCAATATGATGCACACACATTAATCCACATGCGATGATATGCATGCATGCAAGGTACAATAATTAATTAACTACGGTTGTTTATTAATTAGATGCAACTAGTTCATACGCGTTCATATGAGTTTACGGGGATTTTAACGTGGATTAATGCTGCTGAAAATAAAATTATAGTGCAACTAAAATCAATTTATGTCTATTAGATCTAATGCGTCGCCAAAATTCGCATCGGGAACAAGTCCTACCGTAGATCTGACGGCTTGACGGTCGCGGAACAAATGCGACACGTAGACGAAGTGGATGGTACAGCAGTCCCCCGGCGGCACGACGACGGCGACGATCTCCGACGGACGGTGGCGCCCTCCTCTTTTTCTTCCTCTTCTTCCCCTCTTTTTTTCTTCTTTTTCTTCCCCTGGCGGCGCAGCCTCTGGTGCCTTTTTTTTTCTACCGGCGGCTGGCTCTCTGGGCGGCGGCTGATTTTCTGGGATCGAGAAAACCTACAGAGGCTACGGTGTTTTATAGCGGCGGGACACGCGGTAGTCTAGTCGGTTACGATGCGAGCGGGCGAGACCGGCGCGTGGGATTCGGTGCGGGAGTCGCGGAAGGGCGGGGCGAGCGTGCGGCGCGGGCTGCGGGAATCGCGCGAGTGGGTCCCAGGGCAGGAATCGCGCGGTGGGAGAGGGAGGGCGGCGACGCGGGAGTCGGTGCGGGGTGGGGTCGTCCGGGATGCGCTCGGGCGGGAGTCTGCGTGGGCGTGGGCGGGAGCCGGGAGGGCGCGCGGAATCAGGCGGCAGGCGGCGCGGGTCGGGGACCGGGAGGCGGCGTCGCGCGGGAAGGGCGGGAGTGAGGCACGGGAATCGTGGGAGGGCGGCGGGCGGGTCGCTGCGGGATAGGCAGCGCGGGTTGGGGACCGGGAGGCGGCGTCGCGCGGGAAGGGCGGGAGTGAGGCACGGGAATCGAGGGAGGGCGGCGGGCGGGTCGCTGCGGGATAGGCAGCGCGGGGCCCAGCGCGCAGCAGGCGGCGGGCGGGCGGGCGCGCTCGACGCGCGGGTGAGCGGGTCGCCGCGTGGGAGGGCGCGCGCGCGGGGCCAAGGCAGCGGGGTCAGCGCCTCGGGGCGCGCGGCGGGAGGCGACGTGGGAGCGGGGCCCGGCGCCTCGCGTGCGGGCGTGGCCGGCTGGCGCTCGGTCGCTGGCCGGCGGGGGTTTTCTTTTTTTTTCTTTTTTTTAACATATTACTGTTTTTTTTCTTTATTTATTTATTATTATTATTTTTACATTATTTATTTATCTTATTTATTTTATTCATTTACTTTTTTATATATTATTATTATTATTTTATATTTATTATTTATATTTTTTTATTTTACTTTTCTTTTTATACTTCCTTTTATTATATAATTTATTATATATATATATTTTTTTATATTTATATATATTATTCATATTATATATTTATTATTTATTTATTTATTATTTTTTTTATATACTTATTCCTCATTACAAGTTTTATGCAATAATTATTATTTTTTATTTCCTCTTTTGCTACATACATTTGTATATTTTATCATTTTTCTTTTATCCTACTAATGTTTAATACATGATCATGTATGCAATGCAGGATGCGAAAATTTAGGGTGTTACACAGCTTGCCCCAACATCCATGAGAGGACATCGTTCCTTTTCGGCTAGAAGTCATCATGACTATAGCCAAGGAATGACAGACCTCACTAGACGTATGGGAGAACATGAAGTGAGAACGGGTGACATCTACAGCACACTCCAGGAGCATGTTCAAGGTACCCAGGATTGGTAACAACACATGGATGCTCAATTCACCAACTTCAACACAGCGCTACAACAACAACAAGCCGATCTTGCAGCGTACTTCCGTCATCAAGGGTTCAACCCTTATCATGGAGGTAGTTGAAGAACAAGCTTGGGGGAGGACCCCCACTTAAGGTAACATGTATCACATTCCTTGCATATTTATTTTCCATCCATCCATCATCCACCATGCATTTAAAAAAATATAAATAGGTTAGATTTGTTTTCATCAAATAAAGATGTGCGGTAAGAATGATTTAGAATTCACATAGATGAAATGATGAATAGTTGCTCTGTTTTATTCTCCTAAGTCTCTAGTTTACACCTTTCTACTCTCCGAATATTTCTTTCATTGGTTTGAAATACTTTACCAAGTTGTGGGTAGAAAAAGCTTGATCTAATTCTAGGTTGTTGCAAGACTAGAATCGGTAATAGGGCTGCTAGTCCTAGTTTGAAAGTAAAACTTAGATTTCTAGAGAAATTCTAAAAAGATTTAAGTTTCCCTCAATTGATTGGAAATACCTACCAAATCCATATGATATTCATACATAGACAAAACCTTATGCATATGCGATTTGCTTTCACATTGAGCCTAGTCAAACTAGTATAGACCTATGTGAGAAATCATTCAACTCTTTTTGAATTCAAGACTTCACTTGCACATGCTATACTTCTACACTAGAAGTAAGCAAAATGTCCATCATATCCACCATACCACAACAAAAAGAGAAACTCCATGTTATTCATGTTTAGAACTCTCTTCAAAATTCATTGCAAAGAAAGGGAGTAGAAGACATGGCTAAAAAAAAAGAGCTTGCTTACATCATAAGCATGAGAAAAAAAAAGAAAAGTAACCATGTTTCATCCCTGTAAAAGAAAGAGAGATTATACCATAAAGGAGTTATCTCAAGTATCCACATCCACTTACACTCCATCACACGTGCACTAGTCTTGAATCAAAAAGTTTTGATTTGTATTCTCCTAAGGCTTACTCTTTTGACTCAACAATATATGTGATGCAAATATGCCTACTTACTTTCCTTACCAAGCTCCACATACAAGCCATATTCAATGAGTAGGAATAGTAGAGGCACAATACTTTGGTGAGGAAATATTTCCACTTTCCACAAAGAAGTGATTGAGAGAATCAAATTACGGTACTTAATATATAAATTGAATTCTCCGGAATTTAGGTGGAACTTAATTTCTAGGCTATGTTTGCTCCATTTGCTATTCTACCTTTCAACTACTCATGAATATGAGAAAGCATAAGCCCCATGATAACTTAAGAAAGGTAGAGTATCATAGCCAATTTCTGCGATACTAGGTAGAGTATCTTGTTGTGCATTAGATACTTTTGAAAATAAGATATTGCAGCAAATCCCGATCATCAACCTAAATTATTGACTTTGCTTGGGACGAGCAAAGGATAAGCTTGGAGAGTTTGTTGACGGCTGTTATATACCAATTTCATCTGACAATTTAACTCAATTATGTGAAGGATTTGTTATTTCTTGCACACATTACCTTTCTACCTAACCCAATTCCCCTTGGAATTGGAGAAATATGTGTATGCAGCATTTATGCAGGAAATGAGGAAATGTAGAGGGACCAATCCTATAAAATATCATCCCGGCCAATCATGCGACAACATGTGGCATCCCATGGATCAAATGGCCCACAAACAGAAGTATCCGAGGAGATCCAACGTTGTATCACCCATGTACATCAAGGTGGCCCCCCTGGCAGCCACCTGGAGGAAGCACTCCACGTTTGGAGTGCTGACTAGGTCGGCCGAACCAGGGGTTCAGCCGACCTCTTTCTGGTGCCAAACACGGTCAAATGATGCATGTTGGCTCCTCCTGGCTTGAAGGAGTCAATGGTGACTAATTCACGCACTTTTGGTGGCGGGAACCGACCTCAACACTAGTATAAATAGGACCCCCTACCGCTCACTTCAACACAGACCACTTGAGCTTCATCTCTATTGTATACAGTATCATCCATAGTCTTAGAGGAGTTAGGTTGTAGAGAGGAGAGTCTCTAGTCCCAAGTCCAAACTGGGAAAGGAGTAAGGAGTCCCTCTCTTCCCATTCCTACATTGGGAAAGGTATGGTTCACGTATTCTTTCTTGTATTTGTGACTTTATGCATAACAAAGATAGTATCTTTAGTCTCTACTTATACATATACTTGGGCAAAGCATTTCTTGTTTGATTGTGGAGTCCATGTATGTGGAAGGTATAGCTTCTATGACTATTTCATCATGAACATATCTCATTATCATGAACATATCTAATTATAACATAACTAGGTTAGTATGGATAATTATGTTGTGTATCAACATTGGTTAAATGATGATTCCATTCATTGCCTTAGGATGGATTGTCCCTAGGCTCTTAAGGTAATTACTTAATATGCTAGCATGATGCTAGGATAGATAAGTAGCATTGGATGTCTCATAGACCCACGAATTGAAGAGGTAGGCAGTAGGTGGTGACAGCCCTATCTGTCCTTTGTAATCCTCCACGTTCGGCTATGCCATAGGCTCTTGGAGGGAGTCGCCCTAGTATTGCTAGGGGTAAGCCTGTGCCTGATATGTTGAACCACATAATATAAGTATTCACTATTGATATAGCTTATGAATAATTAGTTTAGATATGTATATGTACAATATAGCATAGTAGGAGTACCTCCATAACTCACAACCTTATCTAACCTCTTGGACCCTCTTACCCCCCTTAGTCTTGAAAGCTTTTGTGTGTGTCACACTACCTCCACTATTATTTTATCCATCCTTACTAGATTCTTATCTAGACCTTTCTACCCTTTCCACTTGATGATTGTTATATCTCTTCCCTGCCTTCCTTTGGGATCAAATAAATGACACCCTTGGGAATACTCTTAAGGGGAAATGCTACAATGATATCTCCATACACTTGCAGAACTCACTCTATGATCCAATAGAACCGTTAACAAACATTTCTGACACATCAGTTGGACATGTTTAGTTAATGGTGCATAAGAAATACCAACAAGTATTTCTGGCACTATTGCCAAGGATAATTTGTTAGTATATCTTAGGAGCCGTCAATAGAGAACTAGTCGTTAGTCCCTTTTGGATGTCACCGATTATGTTGTCGATTGGGTGATCTCTCTAGATGCATTGGTGTACTCTTGGATGTGGCACTTGAGGTGTTGAATCTCCATGGTCATCTTCTTCTCCCCCTAGATGGTTTCCCTCATTGACATATTGATCATCTTCGTATTCTTGATGTTGATCTTGTGTGGAAGCTCCCCCTTGATCGTTTACCTCCACTTGTGGTTCATCTTCTTCATTTGCATTTGGAGGTGGTGCTTGTGGTCGAACATCTCCCAACGCCATTATTCGCAATGCTTGACATGGAGCTTCTTCTCTATCTAGCACACATGGATCAACTTGCTCTTCTTGAGAGCTGTTAGTTTCATCGAACACTACGTCATGTGCTACTTCAACGAGTCCGGAGGTCTTGTATTCATCGAGCATTGTTCTCGCCATCTCTATGAGGGTTCAGTTCTTCCTTTCGGCAACTTTGTTTTGTTCAGGGGAATAAGGTGCTGAAAACTCATGCTTTATCCCTTCTTCGTCTAGGTACTCCTCAACTTGAGTGTTCTTGAACTTCGTGCCATTATTGCTTCGTATGTTCTTGATCTTCAATGAGAAATCATTTTGGGCACGCTTGAAGAAATTCTTGAGGGTTCCTTGAGTTTTTGTCTTATCATGCAAAAAGAAAACCCAAGTGAAGCGTGGAAATTCATCAATAATTACTAAGACATATTTGTTACCGCCGATGCTTATGTAAGCGATTGGACCGAATAGTTCCATGTGAAGTAGCTCAAGCTGTCTTGTCGTTGTCATGACGTTATTCGCCGGATGGGGTTCTCCTACTTGCTTCTCGGCTTGGCACGCGTCACAAGGCCTGTCTTTCTCAAAAACGACATCCTTCAAACCTCGGATGTGATCGCCCTTAAGGAGTTTTTGAAGATTCCTCATACCAACATGTGCTAGCCGTCTATGCCACATCCAACCCATGTAGGTCTTTGCAATCAAGCATGTGTCAAGTTCGGCTTTATCTTTGTTGAAGTCAACAGGTAAAGCTTTCCTTTCAACACACCCTTGAATGCAACCAAGTCATCACTCCTTCTAGAGACGGTCACACCCTCATTAGTAAACAAACAATTATAACCTTTGTCACATAATTGAAATATGTACAGCAGGTTATAATCTAAGGAATCAACATGTAAAACGCGAGAAAGAGTATGCTGAGATGATATTGTAATTTTACCGGTACCGAGAACCCTTCCTTGACTATTGTGTCCAAAATAGATGCCTTTGCTTGGATCCTCATTTTCTTCATACTCAACGAACAACCTTCTTTCTCTGGTCATGTGGTTGGTGCATCCACTGTCTAGCACCCATTTTGATTCACCGTAGGAATAGGCCTGCAAAATTGAATCATGCCTTGGTTTTAGGTACCCAAGCTTGCTTGGGTCCTTTGAGGTTAGTTACAAGAGATTTGGGCACCCACACATGAGACTTGGTGTTCCCATGGTGTGGCCCAACATACTGAGCATAAACTTTACCAAAACTTTTCATAAGAACATATGATGCATCGAAAGTTCTAAATAATAGTTGTTGTTGTTCATGAACAAAACTAGTTCGGGAAACCGGACTTGTCAGGAGGACCGGACTAGTATGTACAGGGATCGGACTAGTCCGGTGTTCATATGTGTTAACTATCTTGGACTTATTAACATCATTAGTCTTTCTAGCTTGAGAGGAGTTTCTCTTCACAAAGGCAATGCGCTCCTTGTTATTCTTATGGTTTCTAGCATTTTGCTTATCACCATAGGAATACCCAATGCCATATTTGACATTTGGAGGTCTTGTGGCCAAGTATGCACTATGTGCATATTTGACCATCTCCTTGTCAAATATGCCACTTTGGGAAGGATGCTTGTCCTTGGTAGAGGTTGACTTGTCTTTCAAGCTAGTGTCAGTTTTACCACATGCACAAGTAGAAGTAGTTTCAGTTTTAAGGGGTTGATAAGGCGATCTTGAAGAGGGTGAAGGGTCACCTTGTTTGAGTGACTCAACTTGAACTTCAAGGATCTTGTTAACTTTGGTTAAGTTAACAAGTTCTTCCTTCATGATTGCATTTGAGTCGCTTAACTTCAAACAAGCTTCCTTCCTTGAAGCTAACTCAAGTTCAAGTGATTTGCTTCACTCCTTTTCAAGTTCAAGGAGCTCATTGATCTTGAGATACTCCTCCTTTTGGAGGATGATCATATCTTCTTGATGATCAATCAGCCCATCCCTATCAACAAGCTTATCCATCAAGAATTTCATTTTGGCAGTAGTTTTCTTGTCTAAGCCAACTAGCATATTCTCATTATCACTATAGTTTTCACTATCACTATCAAAAGAACGCGAAGAGGTAGATTTTGTTGTTACCTTTCGTTTACCTTCCTTCGCCATGAGACAAGTGTCGTTTCCCTTCCATGCGCCGAGAGTTGGGAAGAGGGTGGACTTCTTAGTTGTCTTCTCGATAGCTATGCTAGCCATATCCTCTTCCTCTTCGGATGAGGACTCATCATTTCAGTCCCACTCCTTTACTAGGTGTGCTTGTCCAGCTTGCTTCTTCTTCTTGAAGAATTTCTTGGGTTGAGGCTTTGTTTCCTTGATCTTCTTTTTGTTTTCTTCATACGGGCAATTAACTATAAAGTGGTCATAGTCACCACAGTTATAGCACGCCCGCCTCAGCTTCGGTCTTGATTTTTCTTTGTGTTTTGCTTCACTTGATTTGCCCCCTTGTCTTCTATTCATCATTCTCTTTAATCTCTTCATAAAGAGGATCATTTCCTCTTCATCAATACTGCTCTTCTTGTGATTGCTGTCCTCTTCTTGTTAAGCTTCTCGAGCTTCTTTTGACAAGGGATTGCAAGTGGACTTCAAGGCGAGCCCTTTCTTCTTTGCCGAGGTGAGGTTGGCAATTTCCTTGACATGTTTAGCTTGCTTTTCCATCATCTCAAAATTGATGATCTTCCCAAGCAATTCATTCGGGGTCATTTTCTTGTACCCGGGACTCTCTCTAATCATTGAGCATAGGGTAACATTGCGAGGCATGAAAGCTCTAAGGATGAGCTTCACTACCTCGTGATCATGCCACCTCTTACTTCCGTATGCTCGAACCTTGTTTATGAGAGTCTTTAACCGGTTGTACATGTCCTATGGTGACTCATCTTCTTCTATGGCAAATCTTCCCAATTTGCCTTCGATCATTTCGATCTTTGCCTCTCGCACATGACGATCTCCTTCATGTGTAGTTTGCAATGTGTCCCAGATTTCCGTCGCAATCTCGAGTCCATCCACATTGGTGAACTCGTCCCGACCTAGTGAAGATATGATGAATGCTGCAGCTTGAGCATTCTGATGAATTGCTTGCTCTTGGCTTGGTGTAAGCTCTTCATCATCGTTCGGGATATCTATTCTTGTACAAACAATATGCCACAAGCTAGGATTGAGGTAGATTAAGTTCATTTTCATGTTTTGCCTCCACATTGAGTAATCATTGCCGTCAAAGTGTGGGAATTTTCCTAAAGGAGTAGACAAATAATGGCTATTGTTAGAATTTAGACCATCGTAGTTGAAAGGATATCGGGAGTAGTCGGTGTGACTACTCCCCTTCTTCTTGTCCTCGATCTTCACTTTCCCTTTGGAGAGGGCTTTCTTCCTTAGGAGTGCCTTGAGTTCAAGCGTCTCCTCGTCATCAACCTCCAAGTCCTGAATGGCGTCGAGGAGCTTCTCTAATTCTTGAGCTTTTTCATCTTCAACCTTCTCTTGGTTGAGACTCTTGTGCACATCCTTCATGTCCGACTCTTGTTAAGAGTCCCGCTCTGATACCAAATAAATGTGGCCTAGAGGGGGGTGAATAGGCCTTTTTGAATTTTGGTCGGAACCTGCAACACTTTGAGACTTGATCAAATACGGATAAATCGGACTAGTCCAGTAGAGTGCGGACTAGTCCGGTGCATGCAGACTAGATCGATCAAGTTTGATCGATTATCTCGATCCTAGACTCTATTCAGTGGAAATATACTTGTAATTAGAGTTTAATACTTCTATGAAACTGGATGTTGTACAAGTTAACCTTATATTTATTATTTTAACATAATGTGAACAAGATCAAGTGAAACCAAAGATAGCAATGAAAAGTAAGAACAATATCCACAAAGTGAAGACACAAGATTTTTATCACGTGGTTCGATTCCCACAAATGCAACCTACGTCATGGTTGAGGAGCCCACAAAAGGATCGGGTCTTCACCAAACCTATCCTCGTCGAATCACCACGAAGGCCAATTCTCTTCCACTATCACAAAGGGTAAATCACCAAGTTCAAGGGGCCTTCTCACAAATTGAGGGCTCCCCAAGATTACAAATCAAACACCACCAAGAACACACTCTTAAGATCAACAATGAAACAACAGGAGTGTGATGGAGAATCAAACCCAAGAGCTCAAACATGTGGAATCGTGTCTCTCCTTTGATCCAAAGTGAATCCTCAATGATTTGATCTTTATTGCGTTGCATTGCGTGGAGAGATGTGTTTTCTAAGCTCTTGGAGGGTGTGACGGTGCAGGGAGACGAGCGAGTTGAAAGTAGGGCCGTGCACATCTATTTATTGGGTGTTTCCAAAAGTTACCGTTAGGGTTTTGAGAGTCCGAACTAGTCTGTGGTGGAGTCCGGACTAGTCCGATGTGCGGCGTGTAGGAAACCCTAAGTTCTCAGCAATATCGGACTTGTCCGACCTTGGGCGGACTAGTCCCATTTAGGCTTTGGAGATCTTCGGACTAGCCCGGTACATATCGGACAAGTCCAGCTAGGTGACTACCTCAGTGAATTGAGGACAAGTCCGCACTTGGAGGACTTGTCCGATTTTAGACAGAAAGGTTATCGGACTAGTCTGGATATTATCGGACTTGTCCGATGTTGTGCAAAGTTATGAAATGTTCAGGACTAGTCTGCACTGGGGAGGACTAATCCGATCTTAGTCAGAAAGATATTGGACTAGTCCGTGGTGATATCGGACTAGTCCGGTCTGTGTAAACCTGGACTGTGCAGACAAGTCCGCACTAGGAGGACTTGTCCGATTTTGAACAGAGGGATTATCGGACTAGTTCGGGGTACATCGTACTAGTCCGGACCTGTATAAATTTGTGCAGTGAGAGTGATTAAATGTGCTTGAGATCTTGGAGTGTTTCTCCAACAAACTCCACTCACACAAATATTATCCTTTTTATCTCTTGAGCTCTATCCAGCTTGATTCCTCACTCTCCTTTCTTTTTGCGCTTACTCCATGTTTTCATTAAAACCTGCACTCATCTCAACATTTTTGTTAGGATCTCATTTGTTTGTCATAAATCAATCGAAACCCACTGGGGATGCCTAGATGCACTTTCATGTCATAACTTCATCATTGAGACGAGACGAGTTCACCAAGGTGGATGGACTCGAAATTGCCAAGGAAATATGGGACACACTACAAACTGCACATGAAGGCGATCGTCATGTGCGAGAAGCCAAAATTGAAATGATCGAAGGCAAATTGGGGAGATTCGCCATAGAAGAAGATGAGTCACCGCATGACATGTACAATCGGTTGAAGACTCTCATTAATGAAGTTCGAGCATATGGAAGCGAAAAGTGGAATGATCACGAGGTGGTGAAGCTAATCCTTAGAGCCTTCATGCCTCGCGACGTGACTATATGTTCGATGATAAGAGAAAGCCCCGGGTACGGGAAAATGACCTCACACGAATTGCTTGGAAAAATCATCAACTTTGAGATGATGGAAAAGAAAGCAAAACATGTTAAAGAGATTCCCGACCTCACCTCGGCAAAGAAGAAAGGAGTCGCGTTGAAGTCCACTTGCAATCCCATGTCAAAAGAAGATCGATAAGCTCAACAAGAAGAGGACAGCAACGACAAAAGCAGCGATATAGATGAAGAGGATATGATCCTCTTTATGAAGAAATTCAAAAAGAAGATGAAAAGAAGACAAGGTGGTAAATCAAATGAAGGAAGACACAAAGACAAATCAAGATCGAAGTTGAGGAACGCTTGTTACAACTATGGTGAATACGACCACTTTATAGTTTATTGTCCTTATGAAGAAAACTAGAAGAAGTCTAAGGATACAAAGCCTCGACCCAAGAAGATGTTCAAGAAGAAAAAGCAAAGTGGACAGGCGCATCTAGGAAAAGAGTGGGACTCAAATGATGAGTCCTCATCCGAGGAGGAAGAGGAGATGGCTAGCGTAGCCATCAAGAAGACAACCAAGAAATCCACCCTCTTCCCAACCATTGGCACAAGGAAGGACGACGACACATATCTAATGGCGAAGGAAGGTAAAGGAAAGGTAACAACTAAATCTTCCTCCTCGCATTCTTACTCTAGCGATAGTGATGCTTATAGTGATAATGAAGACATGTTTGTTGGCTTAGATAAGAAAACTGATGCAAAAATGAAATTCTTGATGTATAAACTTATTGATAAGGAGGAGCTTGCTGATCGCCAAGAAGATATGATCATCCTTCAAAAGGAGGAGTATCTTAATGATGAGATCATGCATATTATTATTGCACCTACAAACATGACACGATGTTTATTTGTTTGGGATCCTGGCTCAAGTGAATGTGCACTCTTATTTGATGGACAAGATCAAGATGGCACACTATGTCGTCTAGCACCTTGGCCTCCTCCACTCATGCATACAAACAGATTTGATGGCGTTGCACATTTGGACCAACACATGAGAGGAGATGAACTTGAGTCGAGGACGACTCCAATTCAAGAAGGGGAGGATGATGTGGACATCACTTATATGGATACAAACAACACTCCATTAAATATACAAGATGCAATCAATAGAGTTCATACACAACAATTAATTTCAGAGGTGAGCTCGTTCTTATATGTTTCCTTATGTGTTTTTGAGCATAGATTGCTACCTAATGATTTAATTGTGATTAGGATCCATGGAGAGGTTAAAAGAGTACTTGGAGGAAGTATTAGGGACGTGGAAGACCAGATAATTCGTTCAAAGAAGATGGAAACCGACCCCAACTCAAAATTGTGTCCAACTCGGAGTCCAGGAGCAGTACGCACTAAAACAGACGCCCAGGACGCATACAAACTTTGTTTTGGACGTTCTACATATGCACGGAAAAAGGAGAGGATAAACTTTCCAACGGAACCGGTCCCATGTCAAAAATCCTTCGGAGTCGACGGGAATAGTCGAAACAAATCGATTCAGAATCTGTCAGGTTGCTACGCCACCGTATTGGGCCATTGGGCCTTGTATCAAGTCTAAGTCCATTATTTTCTTGTGTTAGGGTTATTTCACGACCCCAACACCCCCTTGGACGTCCTCCCATCTATATATACTCCATAGTAGCCGCCATGAACAATTGGGTTTTGCTTAGATCAACAATATCGCCTTTCTTCGGTTTGTGAGACCCCAACTTTGCGATTTCAGATCGTGTCTACCTTGTTCTTGCTTGTGTTCTCGGTTGCACTTGTAGGGATTAGCCTTCTTGGCGAGGTCAATCATGTGCAGCACGGTTGATAACCAACGGAGCAGTGGTGTAGTGATTGCAGGGGTTTTTCGTGTTCTAATCGAGAGCCTCGGATCATCAACGTCGACATCTCCATCAATCGACTTATCCATTACCTTTCGGAAGATCGGGACTCATCTTCACTCATCAATTGGTATCAGATTTCCAGGTTGCCCGTTACGTAATTCATCTATCCATTACATAAGTTTTGTTATTCATACCTAGAGTCCACAAAAAAGCCACAAAAAAATTTGAAGTTTAGTAGATCTCTTCATCACTTTGTCCGAACCACCATTGAGCCATTTGCAACTTTGTTATTCAGTTTGGTTTTGGTGAGTTTTTGTCCATTGTTGAGTCATATTTCTGTTTTAGAAAGTGTTTTTGGTTTTAGTTTGAGTTTTGCATTGTGTGATTCATCCTTTTGAATCACGTCATCACGCCCAGATTAGATTCATCTATGTCCAGTTCAGTGTTTTCATCATATATCGCTCATACGAACTCAGATTTTAGTTTTCTTGTACTTTCTGGAAAGCTTAAGAAGTTCTCTATAACTTTTGTATTCATATAATTCCCAGAAAATGGAGTTATCAAGGTCAAAATTGCATTAGATCTGAATCTGTTATTGATTTAGAAATTCTGAACAGTCTGTATTTCGGGGGCAATATCTCTCATTGTTCTTATCCAAAATAGATCTTCCATATACTGAAATTAAAGAGGAGAGATAAATCTATAATATTTCTGTTCAAAGTTTTTAGATTTGGGGCCTATAAAGGTGCTTAATTGTCCTTAGAACATTGAGCAAAAAATTTGTAACAGACCTACGAGATATCTTTGAGAGTTTGCATTGTATTCTTCTTTTGCAGCACATTCTGAAAAAAAAGAAAAAAAATGCAAGTGCAAAGCAAGATACAAAAGCCGCACAAAAAAGGAGAAAAACAATAACAAAAAAAAAATAGAAGTGCTTACATCCTATGTGTCATCTAGTTTTATCTCATGTCTTGCTTGCTTGAACTACTAGGAACACATTTAGGCCAGCAACATTGACAAGTACTGTGTACACTTATTCAACTTTACTATCTGATTTCACTGTTTCTAATCCTTGCTACATATAAATTGCCATCCAAGCTACACCTTACTATTGAGCAGAATCGTTACACCTTTGCAATCATCCCACGCTTCATTGATTTCTTCATACCGGCCACCGTTTGCCACCTGCAGTGTCGGTCGGAACACTAATAAGAGCGTGGTAAGACGCTTGAGAGTGTGTGATTCTACTTCCACTTTGCCATTATCCTTTGTAGTTGATAGGGATAACATATGTTTTTTGTTGTCTTCTGTTTGCTACTAACAATGTCAGATAAAAGCAAGAATCATGCATTATATGCTGAGATGATGGACATGATGAAGACGGTGATAGAGTTGCTCACTAAAAATCAAACATCAACCAAGGTTTCACATGACATTCAGACCACCTTTACAACACCTTCCATAAGAAGTAATTACATTCTCCCATCTCTTCCTTCTTATGATGGTTTTTGTTATGATGAATATATTACTTGGGAAATAGAGGTGGATAAATTTTTTGGACAATGTCATATGTGTGAGAGGAGAAAGATTAGAAATATTGCGAGTGCGTTAGTAGATTGTGCATTAACTTGGTGGAACAATTTAAATGAATTAGAAAAACCTCGAACATGGAAAGAAACGAAAATTCTTATGCGAGAAACTTTTGCTAATGTATCTATGTGCAAAGAAGAAATTCAGCAATTTGAGAAGAAATTTCTTGTTGTACCTTCTTTTGTGTCTAACGTTTTGCAGGACAATATAGAAAATAATATAGATGACGCAAAAGAGAATGAGGCTTTCAACAACACTTGTGAAATTTTAGATGGATCAACTCATAATGCACTCGAAATCACTGCTGAAAATGGTAAGACAAAACATTCTACAAATATAGAAGGTGAGAAGTTTTTGGATGTTCTGAATTTTTCCACCAATCATGCTTTTTTCGAGGAGCAACTATTAGAATTGTTTATTTATACACCATTGTCACATGTTGATTTTCCTGTTGATCGTTGTGCTAAGAAAGAGTTGTGTGCTGATAACTCTATTATACCTATGCAAAAACAAGTTAATGTACAAGATGATTGTGTTTTGGAATCCCTTACTTGTGCTGAAATTCATAATTTGATCACCGCTACTGCTGAAAATGATGAGCTGAAATTTTTGTCTTCTCTAAATACTTTGGGTTATATTGAATTTGACACTCTTTGTGATCTAAATATTGTAGAGAGAAGAATATTTTCACAATCTGAATTGCCTTTGTTAAGTAGAAATATTTTTTATGCTATAGGAAACCATGAAGATAGTGGTGAATTTATGGTGCATAAAGTTTACATATGTTCAAATGTGCAAGCTCCTTTTGTGCTGCAACAACATGGTGAAATGAATAGATGCACTAACACTAATAATGTATTGTCAAGTTTTTCTAGCATTTTTTAATTGCAGCAAGGACAACAAATAAAAAAGAAGCATTGTTCACTGTGGTTGTGCAATATGGACATTGTTCATTCTACCCCCAAAGCAATCCTTTTTCCTAGACATACGAGCAAGCCGAGGACGGCTTGTCATAAAGAAGGGGAGAATGATGAGATCATGCATATTATTATTGCACCTACAAACATGACACAATGTTTATTTGTTTGGGATCCTGGCTCAAGTGAATGTGCACTCTTATTTGATGGACAAGATCAAGATGGCACACTATGTCGTCCACCACCATGGCCTCCTCCATTCATGCATACATGAAGATTTGATGGCGGTGCACATTTGGACCAACACATGAGAGGAGATGAACTTGAGTCGAGGATGACTCCAATTCAAGAAGGGGAGGATGATGTGGACATCACTTATATGGATACAAACAACACTCCATTAAATATACAAGATGCAATCAATAAAGTTCATACACAACAATTAATTTCAGAGGTGAGCTCGTTCTTATATGTTTCCTTACATGTTTTTTAGCATAGATTGCTACCTAATGATTTAATTGTGATTAGGATCCATGGAGAGGTTCAAAGCACTATAGGAAACGCGATCATTTGCGACGGCCGTATTTATTTGCGACGGCCAGCCGTCGCAAACAGCTTAAATTGCGACGGCCCGCCTCTGGCCGTCGCAAATAACAGGGCTGTTGCGAATAAGGACTTATTTGTGACGGCTGTAGGTCTGGCCGTCGCAAATAAGACCTTATTTGCGACGGCCAACCCAAGAGCCGTCGCAATTAAAGGAGCCGTCGTAAATAACGCCTTATTTGCGACGGCCAGTACAAGGCCGTCACAAATAGGCTTTAATTGCGACAGCCCTAAGGTAAGGCCGTCGCAATTAAGGCAGCCGTCGCAAACTAGGTCTAATATCGGGACCCTCCGGCCCCGACTCTTCATTCACAATTCCCTGCACCGCCGCCCCCGACCCCGCCGCGCCCCGACCCCGCCGCCCCCGCCGCGCCCCCCGCCGCCCCCGACCCCGCCGCCGACCCGCCTCCGCGCGGCTCCGCCCCTGCGCCGCCGCCCCCGACCCCGCCGCGCCCCGACCCCGCCGCCCCCGACCCCGCCGCCCCTGCGGTGTGGGGACCGGAGTCCACACATCCGAGGATCTCATTGGGTGGTGTCGTGCGATGCGACACCCAACAGTTATACAAGAATAGAACCTGAATAAGTACAAGACAGAGTCTTTTATTTTTCATACAGCGGAAGTTTTCACAATACTAACGGATGTAAAGAAATATATACATATCATAGCTACGCTCTCAGCACTAGCTATGCAAAAAGCAAAGTTATCCATGCTGGGGATACTTTGCACTAGCAACACTCATTTAGGGCGGCGTGCAGGGTTCCCACTTGGCTGTACACCCTGGAGGGGGTGCAGCCTCATCGTCAAACCCTTCATCAACAGAAAAACCTTCCAAAACTCGTTAACTGCAAACATGAGCATAAGGCTCAGCAAGTCTTAACCGTCTCACTAGACATATGCAAGGGGACACTAAACATAGGTAAGGAATAGTATAAATGGACTCGCCTACAAGTGGGTCCTTATAATCAGGTTTTATGTAGCAAATGACATTCTCCAAGCACGACACATCATGGGTTCCACAATCAAACAAGAAACGCTTTACCGATGATATGACATGCTGAGAGCACATAATGCTATTACAGCTAAAGTATGGGGAAATTGTAAACTTTTAATTATACTATCTCTAAATCATACAAGGTTGCAAAATACTTATAAATCAATACAATATGAATTTCTGACTTCTTTAGTATTTACTACGTCACCGCTCAGTGAACAAGTGGTACTCTATTACTGCGAGGGACAGTGATTGCAATCAGGACACACCTGGACAACACGACACATACGTCGCTCGGATGTGTCAGCGAGCACACCTGTACCTACATAACACTTCAGTACTAGGCGTATATGGCAACCTTTCGCAAGACACTCAAATGCCGAACCGGTCGATCCATCACGGGCAGGAGGTCCCTGCGTGGGGCATACTCTGACGTGCCCACCAGCGGATTTACACCTTGCTACCCTCAGCCCACACCTATAAAACGGAACGGTATGCCTCGACACCCAAGTGACCAAGCTACGTCAGTTTATTGGATTCCATATGTCCATTATGTTGCCGGTACAATTCAAGCTTGTCCGAAGGGGCCGCATACAGACGGGCCTTAATCGACACAGGCAGGGCTATGCGACCGAGACTCAGTTCTCGCCGCTTCCTATCCATTCCCTGCCCGGTCTCAGTTTCATTACATTATGTCATTTTCTATCTAACCAATCCTGTGAGATATGTCCTACATCTCTCGCGAGTAGATTCCAACTACTCGACTTCTACCGGATTTCCTATGCATTAGCAAAGCAGTTACTACAGGTCAAACTGTAACTCGTGCCAAATAAACCCTGGGATTTTTGGTCATGCAAGTGGAGTATCATTCACCCTAAACGTAATGCACAATTCATATACTACTCATCATAGTGATAAAGCAAAAGTTTATAAACGACTTAAATGCAAACCGGGGCTTGCCTTGTTGCAGGTCAGGTTCTGAGTTAAAAATTGGAAGGTTCTCTTCCAAGGCTTCTGGCTCCTCCTCGACTTCGGTCACTATACGATATGCAGATAACATGGATATATAAATGACTTTGAAATTTATTTATTTTACGACCATAAATTAATTCATGGTGATCACTATATGACAGAGACCTTAATTGGCTTTGGAACTTCGATGGTAGATGCTAGGGAATATGATCAAGGCTCTTGCAAAGAACAGGAGATGATCATAGCAGATTGTGGTCTCCGAAAGTGTGGCAAGCAATCAACTTCCAAAAATTTCCGAGAGGAAACTGTAGCTTGAACCTAGCTAACAGTTGATAATCAAGATAGAGGGAGTGGTGCTGGTCTTAGCAAAATTTGTTTCATAATTTTCTAAGCTTGCGGGGAAGGGGTTATTGTATTTCTAATTCGGCAAGAATTTCTGGATTTACTTTATAATTGAGTTTCTAGACATTAAATCAATATTTAGTTTGTAGCTGATTTAGGACTAGTATAGTAGGTTAATTAAATACAAGATTTTAACAGGAGTTAGGGTATGACTAAAGGAAGACTCAGTAAAATTTTGGGACCTAATAAAGCAACCTAATAGCTGTGAAAATTCAATAACTGAAAAAGGAAATTGAATTATACAGAGAGTTAAACAGGTGCTATGGCTCCCAAACTTTGCCTGATAATCAAGAATCGGACAATAAATTTTATGTGAATTTTGGGGAATTTTCCCGTGGATATCTTGTCTGGAAAAATTGCATTTGCATTAGGAAAGATTATTTTCTACAGAATTTAACTCTGAGTTTCACAGAACCTATTTGGTATTGACAGAAACTAGAGCTCAAGAGCTTTCGAATAAAATTTGTTTGAAGATTTTTGGAGTATTCTACAGAAAGATATTCAATATAGAAGTTTGGATAAATTTCTGGAATTAAATATATCCCAAAGACCACGTGGCACATTCTGGTTGAGGCAGCACCGGGGTCCACAGAATTAAAGCGCGCAGCCACACTAGATCTCAGCCGCACCATGATCCCGCAGTGAATGGCAGGTGGGACCCGATGGGGTCATCGTCTACCTCGGGCCGGTGCTCGCGCGGAGCGGCACCCGCGACGGTGGCTCGCCGGCGAGCTCGCCGCCAGCCAATCCAACGCACCAGATTCGTGGAAACTTGCCGCCTGGGGGTTTTTGGGGTCGCTGAGCACGATGGTGAGGTCAGTGGGTCTTGAAGCTCGCCGGAAAAGGTCGTGCGACGGCGGTGGCGGCGATGAGCGCTCGGGCAACATAGAACTCTCTATAGAGTAGCTCAAATCACTTGGGAATTGCTCCAAAACCTTTCTGGGATGATGGAGTTCAAGGATATGGGCGCAGAAGGGGAGTGAGTTGCCGGGAATCATGAGTTCGATGGTGAACCGAGGTTTTCTCACCTGCGGCGAGCAAAACTCGAAATTCAGAGCCGTTGCTTGATGATTCTTAAAGGTTTTTGCTCAGACAGGAGCGCTAGGGCCTATAGAAACTGTCTCTAAGTAATTGCAAAGGATGATTGCTTGCCGAAAAGGAATTGACATGAAATCATAGCTAGTTATCTACTCTCGGCCGTAGGGGAAACGAACAATAACTCGCTCAAGCTTCAACGATAAGGGAAACGGTTTGTACCATGAGCTAGAGTTTGATCAGGCGCACCTTTTTGCTCTTTGGAGCTTGGCTTGAAACGGCGCGGAACGGCGGCACGCCGCGGAGCAGTGGCGAGCGGCGGCGATGGCGCGCGGCGGAAGAATAGTTGCGAGGCAGTGGAGTTGTGATCGGGGATGAGGAGTAAAGGGAGCTTCGGCCGGCCTTTTATAGGGCCGCGGCGAGCAGGCAGGCAGCTCGCTGGAGCTGCATGCGCACGCGCGGTGTCGAGCGGGGGCGCGGCGGTGCAGAGGTGGCGGGGTTGAGCTGATCCGTTTAAAAAGGGGAGCTGACATGTGGGGCCCACTGTCCAGTGATTCTCCCCACAGTTCAGTTACTAATTCATTTAAAAATAGAAGATCAACTCCAAAAATTATGAAATTTTGGGGAGATGGCAAATGAATTATTCTGAACACAATGGTGAACTCAATTCTTATGTTTAAAGAAGTTGGAGAAGAATTAAAAATTCAGATTTGAATTTGATTCAAATTTGCCAAGCACCTCAATAAAAATAGTAGATGAGTTTCTAAAATCTTGAAACTTTGTAAGCATGCTATTGAGGAATTTAGGAGCTCATGGAAAAATTTAGAGCCCTTAATTTGAATATTTGGTTTAGAGCTTATTAGGGCTTCATTGTGCATTGCTTACTAATCCTTATCCAAAAATTCTTATTCTTAAAAAGGTGAATAGAATATAATTTGGATTCATGGTGAAGTCTAATACCCACGATAAAAGAATCTAACAAAGAGTGCAAGAAAAGTTTTGGATGGCATAGTTCATGTGTACCATTATATTGGATATCCAAAATAGTTGATCACAAAACCCATATGAACTTAACATGCCATAAAAGTGGGGTTTTACATTTCCCCCCCCCCCCCCCTTAAAAGAATCTCGCCCCGAGATTACAAAAGAAGGTAAAGGAAAAAGGATCTATCGAACATATGCCACTAACAAGTCCGGATAGTTCGTTCTAAGATACTCCTCGCTTTCCCATGTGGCCTCTTCGGCACTGTGGTTGCTCCACAAGACCTTGTAGAAACGCAAGGTGCGGCTTCTTGTGGTGCGAGTCTTCTCATCGACGATCTGAGTTGGACGCTCGGAATAAGTGAGATCTGGTTGGAGAGCTTCCAAATCCTCCATGCGGATATCAGCTGGAGCCTTAAGACATTTCCGCAATTGGGAAATGTGGAATACATTGTGGACTCCTGAAAGCGACGTTGGTAACTCCAATTGATATGCCACAGGTCCGCATCTTTCGATTATTGCGAATGGCCCAATAAAGCGGGGAGCTAGCTTCCCTTTTACCCCGAAGCGATGGATACCCTTCATCGGGGATACCCGGAGATAAACTTGATCTCCCACTTCGAAGTGAAGAGGTCGACGTCGTTTGTCTGCGTAGCTCTTCTGACGAGACTGGGCAGCTTTGAGATTCGCCTGAATAGTGTGAACTCGATCTTCGGCTTCATTTACTAGGTCGATGCCGTACACTGCCCGTTTACCTGATTCGCACCAGTTCAAGGGTGTGCGACACTTGCGGCCATAAAGAGCTTCATATGGCGCCATCTGGATGCTAGCCTGGTAACTGTTGTTGTACGAAAATCCCGCCAATGGTAGATGGTCATCCCAATTCTTACCATGGTGGATGGCACAGGCACGAAGCATGTCCTCAAGCACTTGATTCACCCGTTCGGTTTGTCCATCAGTCTGAGGATGATAGGCCGAGCTCCGAATTAACTTGGTTCCCAGTGCAGCGTGGAGATGCTCCCAGAATCGCGAAACAAATACAGCTCCACGATCTGAGATGATGGTACAGGGTACACCATGTAGACATATTATTCTGGAGATATAAATTTCCGCGTACCGCCTCGCATCGTATGCCACGCGGACTGGTATGAAATGAGCCGATTTGGTCAATCGGTCAACGATCACCCAAATGGAGTCGTGTTTATGGAGAGTGGGGGGCAACCCAACAATGAAATCCATACTGATATCCTCCCATTTCCAAGCTGGTACGCTTAAAGGTTGAAGTTGTCCTGCTGCTTTCATATGGTCGGCCTTCACTCGCCGGCACGTATCACACTCGGATACATATTTAGCTACTTCCCGCTTCATCCGAGTCCACCAGAACTTCTTTCTTAAATCTTGGTACATTTTGTTACTCCCCGGATGAATGGAATACTTGGATAAATGAGCTTCATCCAGTATCTTCCTCCGAAGTTCCATGTTTTGGGGTACCACTATACGGTCGTTAAACCAGATGGTACCTTCATCGTCACTTCGGAAGCATTTCATCTCCCCCTTCTTTATTCTTTGCTGAATATGCGACATCCCCTTGTCCGCCTTCTGAGCTGCCATAATATCCTCCCTGATGGTAGGAATGAGAGCGAGATTGTAGAGCGCTCCATATGGAACCAAGTAGAGACTCAGTTCTTCTTTTCCCTCCATCGAGGTAATGGAAAGATTGTTGATATGGGACTTGCGGCTCAGAGCGTCTGCGACTACGTTCGCCTTGCCTGGATGGTAGTGGATCTCAATCTCATAATCCTTGATCAATTCTAACCATCGCCTTTGTCGCATATTCAAATCCTTCTGGGTGAAGATGTATTTCAAGCTTTTGTGATCAGTGTAGAGGTGTACTAAATTACCCAGTAGATAATGCCTCCACATCTTCAATACTAGCACCACAGCAGCCAGTTCAAGATCATGAGTCGGGTAGTGCTGCTCGTGGTTCCGAAGCTGTCGCGATCCATACGCGATCACTCTTCGCTCTTGCATTAACACACAACCTAAACCAATCCCAGATGCATCACAATAGACATCAAATGCTTTGGTAGTGTCTGGTTGGGCTAAAACTGGTGCCATTGTAAGGTGTTTCACCAATGCTTTGAAACCTGCCTCACATGCCTCAGTCCATACATACTTTTGTCCTTTCTTCAGAAGTTCTGTCATTGGTTTAGCTATTTTGGAGAAACTGGGTATAAACCTCCGGTAATATCCTGCTAAACCCAGGAAACTTCGGACTTCATGTACAGACTTTGGAGACTCCCATTTGAGGACTTGCTTGATCTTGCTTGGATCAACTGCAATACCTTCTGCTGAAATGATGTGCCCTAAAAATGGCACCTGGTTGATCCAGAATTCACACTTGCTGAACTTAGCATACAACTGATGGTCCCGTAATCGCTGAAGCACAATATGCAAGTGTTGAGCATGTTCTTCTTTGGATTTTGAATACACAAGTATGTCGTCAATGAAGACCACAACGAACTTGTCCAATTCCGGCATGAACACTGAGTTCATGAGATACATGAAATGAGCCGGGGCGTTGGTTAATCCGAAGGACATAACCAGATACTCATACAGTCCATACCTTGTTGAGAATGCTGTCTTGGATATATCTTCTAGTCGGATTCTAATTTGATGATAACCAGAACGAAGATCCATCTTCGAAAACACTTTAGCACCCACTAATTGATCGAAAAGAATATCAATGTGCGGTAGTGGATACTTGTTCTTGATGGTGACAGCATTAAGTGGACGATAGTCTACACACAGCCTCAAGGTCTTATCTTTCTTTTCTACAAACAGTGCAGAACAACCCCATGGTGATGAACTTGGACGAATAAAACCTTTGTTCTCGAGTTCAGTTAATTGTTCCTTCAGTTCTGCAAGTTCCTTAGGTGCCATCTTGTAGGGTGGTCTTGAAATTGGCACTGTTCCTGGTGCAAGTTCAATCTTGAACTCTATATCTCTCTCTGGGGGCATACCAGGAAGATCTTCAGGAAATACGTCGGGGTATTCACATACTACCGGAATATCCTCTAGTTCCATAACCTCGGTATTGAGAATAGATGGTTCCAATGGAATGGTGTTCTTAAGATTGAGAACTTGGGGTCGATGGAGTGGAGAGTTTAGATAAATCTTTCTAGGAATGATATCAAGAATAGCACCATGGTACTGCAACCATGCCATACCTAAGATGATATCAAGCTTTTGATGTTCTAATATCAGAAATGAAGTAAGATATATGGTCCCATCTAGGTTAAGTGGGATTCCAGGAACCAATTTATTTGTTACCGTTTTCCCGGCTGGAGTGCTAATCACAAATGGAGTTTGTGTGGAGATAACAGGCAATTGACTTTTAACGACAAAAGATTTACTAATGACATTGTGTGAAGCTCCGGAGTCAAAGAGTATGACTACGGGTTGATCGAAGATAGAGAACGTACCCGTGAGCACGGGTGCGCCTTCTGGAACGTCCTCGATGGCGAGGTGGTGGATGTTGCCGGGTCTGGTGGCTAGCTTCTTGGGCTGGTTGCGGGGTTGGTTGGCCCCCTGGTAAGATGATTGCCCTCTGCCTTGTCGATCTTGAGGGCAGTCCTTGGCGAAGTGCCCCGTGCGCCCACACGTGAAACACGTGTACGGGGTTTGGCCAATACGAAGGGGAGGACGAATTCCCGGTGCACGTGGTGGAGGTGGAAGTGCACGTGGAACCATCCCCTGTTGTTGCTGCGGCCGGAATCCGGAGTTGCTGAACTGGCGACCACTGGATATTGGTGGCCGTGATGGCGGTTGCCACATCTGGCCGGATGGTGATCGATACACCATACGGTACTTCTGAGGAGCACCACCTCCGCTGCCCTGCGGAACACTCCTCTTCTTCTTATCTGAGGACAGCTCGCGCGTAGCGTCCTCCTGCATGATAGCGGCATTGACTATGTCGTTGAAGCTGCCGCGGTTGAACAGGACAAGCTTGTACTTCAACTTGGGGTTCAAACCCCGGTAGAAACATTCCCGCTTCCGATCTTCGGTATTCACTTGGTCCTGAGCATATTGGGCCAAGTGGTTGAATAATTTGGAGTACTCGTATGCACTCCCACTACAGGAAAGCCGCTGGGATACGACGGCCGCGGCCGTCGTATATAGATCATATGCCGTCGTATATAACCTATATACGACGGCTAAGGTCTATATACGACGGTCTTTGGCCGTCGTAAGTACCGAGTCGTAAATACGTTACTTACGACGGCCCCGTCGTAAGTATGGCGCAACTTACGACGGCTAATTAGGTTACGACGGCCCGTTTCTGTTGATGGGCCGCGTGGGCCGAGGCCCTTACTTACGACGGCCCCAAACTAGCCGTCGTAAGTAAGGTTGGTAACATACGACGGCTGCATACAGGAGCCGTCGTATATAACAATGGCTTATATACGACGGCACCTGTATAAAGCCGTCGTATATAATTTATACAGGCCGTCGTAAATAAGGCTTTTCAGTTTTTTTTAAAAAACAGAAAAATCTCACCCGACTCGATGGTCAGGAACACAGAAACAGTGCAGAATCACAATATACAATCCACAATCACAATATGTACACAATCAAAACGATATTACAACATCACAGCAAGTCGAAGTCTCACAACAAGGACAAACATGAAAACAATACAAACGTACGACGACGCTCTAGCTACAACTCCCTCCCTGTACGTCGTCGTCGTCCCGCTCCAATCCCGGTGCTCGTAGATGCGGTGACGGAGTCTGAGCCTCCGTCCCTGAACCCTGCAATACACGATGACATGAACAAGTTAATAAGTTTACAAGGAATGAATTGAATTTAACTTTGGTTCGTACCTGTACTCCAGGAGACGGAGCCTGAGGTGGTACCGTGGACGACGGTGGCTGCCACTCCGGTAACTGGATTTGCTGCCCTTGCTGTCGAGCTAGCGCCTGTCATTTGAAACATTAGAATTGAGATTTTATTGAAATGCAATGCAATTAAAGTACAAGTGTGTAGTTCTTACCTCCACTGCCGCTCTCATCTGCGTCATAAAATCTATGGCGGCCCTAGTCGTCTCGCGCTCCCTCGCGATGGTCTCTTCCTGCCGGGCAACGCTCTCCCGAAGCGCCAACACCTCGAGATCTCTCTCGGTGGGACGGCGGCTGGAGGAGGCCGCGCCAGCACTCGAACACTGCGAGGTGCCGCCTCGCGCTGGCCGTCCCTCCAAGGAGTCGATGACTCCCTGGAATACGGCAACCCTACAAAAAAAAGTGAATCAATTCAAAGTAAACTCAAATTTGATTGGATTGGATTGAAAACAATAAAACTAAATGAACTCACCTTCCGTGTGCTTTTCCACCTCCGCTTGCATATGCGGCTTGATGGTCGATGTCGGGGGCGTTTTCCCAATCAACCCCTTCACCGCGTATCCTCACAACCTCTCGCCCGTAGTTACTCTGAAAAACATGCAGTTTCTGTAAGATGAATAACATATATATTGATTTCAAAGGTAATGAAACTTACCAGCCGCTCCTCGGCGTACTGACTGCACTGGCCCGGCTGAGAAGGGTCCTCGTGACCTTTCCTGTACACCTCAGCAGCGCTCGGTCGCACGCCGCTCTCCTTTTCCTATAAACATCTGTTAGTAAGAACAAGACTACATTATGAGCATAAGAAAAGCACCAAGAAACTTACCATCCGCTTTGCCAAACGGACGAAGCCCTGCACGCCCATCTTGTGCTTCCCCGAGGTCCCTCTAGCATCTCGGGCCTTCTTCGACTTAGCGATGAACGCATCGCTAGCCCAATAGCTCGAGAGGGCTCGGTAAGCCTCAGACCGTCCCTGTAACCAAGGGATACTAACCTGCACACATTTGTAGTTCATTAAATTTAACTTAACAATTGTAATGAGAAGAATTTAAAGAATACGCAACTTACCTCTGCGTACTGCTCCTCCGTCAAGTACGTGTCGGAGGCCTCTCTGAACCTACCAACCTCTTGTTGGTGGCTCTTCAAGTAGTCATTAACTACTTGATTCCGTGCGTTCGAAAGCATTTGGGCCACAAGCTTTCGAGCGTTCACCTCGAACACGCGCCTTGCATGATCCAGCTGCGTGGCCGGATCCTGAAGGGCGTACCTGAGCTGTATAGGAAGGCAACATAGTTAGAATGCTTAAATGGACATGAAGAATTGAAACTTAAAATATTTTTGAAAGTTACTTACCCAAAAATCTGACCACACGACTCCCTGTAAGTTGTCGTGCTCCTGGTGAGGAACGCGCGCGTAGTCGTCCCACGACGTAGCTGCACGTCCATCAATCACACCGGGGTAGTGCATACGCACTAAGCTCCCGATGCAACCGTTCACCGTCCTGTGGTGTTTCTGCCCGTCGTAGGACAGGTCCTCCCACGAACTAAAAAGACATTTGTGAAGTCATGAAGTAATAGAATAGTCATTCAGAAAAAATTTAAAGAAATACTTTATTAATGTGTTACCTGTCTCCAACCGGACGTATAATCCTCCGCTCACTAGGAATCGGAGGAGGACCGACGAAGTTACTCTTTCTCGTACGCCTCCTCGGCTGCGGCGCCACGTCAGCCGACCCAGAAGGCTGGTCAGTAGACGTGCCCTGCGGCTGGGTGCCCTCCGGCTCGGTGCCCTCCGGCTCGCTGCTCGAGGGCTGGCTGGCCTCAGGCTCGCTGCTCGAGGGCTGGCTACCGTGAGGTACCGCTCGTGCCTCGGAGTCAGTGTCCGTGTCAGACTACAACGGTAAGTATGTTAGTTACATGAGAAAAAAATGAATTTATGAATTTTGTTAATTGTGTAATAATTTACCTCTGTGCGCTGAAGAGCCACAGCTCTGCCCCGCAACTCTGGACAGGCACGCAACAGCTGAGAGCGCCTACTCCCGGTGAAAGCGGAACCGTGGAAGTAGGTGTCCGTGTCCGTGTCCTGCGGGGAAAGAAAACCCCTAGTGGCCGGCCTCGAACTCCGGCTCGAGCTCCCCTTCTTCCCCCTCGAACTCTTGCTCGACGACATCCTTTAAGTTTAAAGAAAAACAATAATTAGAGAGATAGTTTAATGTAAACGATAATAAATGACTTAGTTTCAAATAACATTACTCGTAATGAGTGTCAAAATTCATCGACATCATGATCATCTACAGACTGACGATTTGTCCTCGTGACATATTTACGTTTCCTCTTTCGCTTTGCATTCGTCTCTACATTTTCAACGCCGCGAGGATCTCCAACTAAGTTATCAAGTCCTGCACCAGGCTCGACGATAAAGTCCTCTGGCAACTCTTCTTCTTGATAAACTTCTTCAATGTCTCCGGTTTCATGATAACCATCATCTCCAGGAGTATACAAACGCTCACGAGGATTCACCTTAAACACCACCCACCAAGCACTAAGTGTCTTGCATGGATAAGGTAGATAATACACTTGCTCTACTTGGTGTGCAAGAACGAATGTATCGCAACCTCGTAAGCGTTCGTTGTGCTTCACTTCCACCATGCCAAATTGATTTTCTCGGGTTCCATGATTGTTATCAAACCAATCACAATCAAAGAACACCACTCGAAGATCCTTGTTTCCAGTGAAAGTGAACTCCAGAATTTTGTTTATGATTCCATAGTAATTGGTTTCTTTCCCTTCTGAATCGATTGCCTTCGTCACAACTCCGCAATTTGATGTTGCTGCGAGAGGACGAAGAGCTTCGAATTGAGATGTACGGAATCGAAAGCCATTTACGTCATATCGACCATAGCTTCTAACTTTCACTAATCCGTAAGATAATTGTCGTAAATCTTGATGGATGTCAGTATGCACTCAGTGTCAGATGCACAGATGGGACACGACAAACGACCGTGCGTGCTCCATCCAGAGAACATGCCGTATGCCGGGAAATCATGTACAGACCACAAATAAGCTGCTCGAAGATTGAATTTTTGCTTCTTATGACAGTCATACGCTTCAACTCCTGTCCATAACAACTTCAATTCTTCGATCAATGGTTGTAACATCACATTGAGACGTGATCCCGGATGATCTGGTCCTGGTATAATGAGGCTAAGAAACATGAACTCATACTTCATACAAAGAGAAGGTGGTAGGTTGTATGGAATAACAAAGACGGGCCAGCAGGAGTATGGTGTTGCATTTGTACTGAAAGGTGAGAATCCATCCGTCGCTAAGCCGATTCGAACATTTCTCGCATCACTAGCAAACGAAGGATCGAAAGAATCTAAAGCCTTCCATGCATCACCGTCCGACGGATGGGTCATGACATCTGTGTTCTCACGCACACCTTCTTTATGCCATCGCATGTGTCTGGCAGATCTTTTCGAAAGAAACAGACGCTTCAATCGAGGTGTCACAGGCAAGTAACGCAATTGCTTCTGTGCGACTTCTGTCACTACTTTATCTCCATCGTCATTGACAACTTCGACAAATCTCGATTTTCCACACTTCAAGCAATTCTTCTCTTTGTTGTGCTCTTTCCAGAATAACATGCAGTTATCAGGACACGCGTCAATTTTCTCATACTTCATACCGAGACCAGATAATAATTTTTTTGAGTGGTACATATCTTTCGGCAGTATATGAGGATGTGGAAAGGCATCGTTGATAAGTTCTAGCATCTCATTGAAGCAATTATTAGAGAAGAAATACTTAGATTTAATTGCCATAAATCTAGTCATGAAAGTAAGAAGGCTCATTGTGGTACGATCATGCAACGGCTCTTCTGAAGCTTTCAAGAGATTGAAGAATGCCTCCGCATCCATTGTAGGCGGATCTTCTGTTTGAATATCTTCTAACATCTCATCCATTCTATCAACACCAGGACAATCATCGTCATCATCATCTTCTTCTTCCACTACACGTGCGGAGCGAGAAGCATACTCGCCGTGAAAAGTCCACACCTCATAATAAGGCATGTAACCGTTTCTGCACAAGTGTAATGTTAATGTCGTTTTGTCCAGAAACTTTGTATTCCGACATTTTGCACATGGGCAGCGCACTGTATCGGTCGTAGACAAGTTGAACGCTCGATCCACAAAGTCCTCTGTCCCGACATACCACTCATTTGAGTGACCAGTTTGCTTGTTCCAACCCGTATACATCCAACTACGGTCTTCACCCATGTTTAACTCTGCAGTTTAAAGTCAAAGTCATTAAAACCAGCCATATGGAGTGTCATGTCGTTATTATTTTAATTTCATGTTGTATGACGGCTCCTAGAACTAGGCAGATAGGTCCTAAACCCACCCAAGAGTGACCGAGTGGAGCGTGCTCATGACGAGACGCATGGTCTGGATCCGAACGTGTCGATCCGAAACGGGTAATCAATTTCTATAGGTAACGTTGCACATGTTCATTTATGAATCATTTTCGAAAGAGGAAAGAGAACGAGAGTGAGGAGAAAAGTGGGTCAGAGTTGAAAGTTTCATAATCAGGGTCGTCCACTTGCTACGACTTATGGCGCACGAGAGGGAGACGGCGGCTCGGGGAGCAGTGAGGGTGAATGAAAGCTAGGGTTGGGCCCGATGGGCCGTATATAAGCCCAATATACGACGGACCTACATATACGATAGCTACATAACGTACGACGGCTCTTTTCTTCAGCCATTTCTATATATAACACACAAGCATCAAATTTTTTAAATAAAACATAACAATTAATAAGAAATAACAACTAATTAACAAGAACCTAACTATTAAAATTTAAACATAACTAAAAACTACTAACAATTAATGAAAATTAACAAAACCTAACAATTAATTCGCATAACAACTAATCATCACAACAATTAACAACTAATAAATAGCATAACAACTAATCATCAAGTAACACTTAAAAAGAAAATTAAGCATCAAATCACTAAGCATCACAAAAAAAAGTAAGCATAACAACAATTAATTAAGCATCACAACAATTAACTAAGCATCTCAACAATTAACTAAGCATCAATTATCAACTATCAATTAAACATCGAATAACAACTAAGAATTAAACATTAATTCAAATTACTTGCAAACGGGGAGGCGGCGCGGGGGGCGGTCGGGGTGGCGGCGCGGGGGCTGCCGGGAGGCGCCGCGGGGCGGCCGGGAGGCGCCGCTGGAGTGGCCGGGAGGCGGCGCAGGGGCGGCCGGGGTGGCGGCACAGGGCCGGCCGGGAGGCGCCGCGACCGGGGAGGCGGCGCGGGGCGGCCGGGGAGGAGGCGCAGGGGCGGCCGGGGGTGGCGGCACGGGGCCGGCCGGGAGGCGCCGCGGGCGCGACCGGGGAGGCGGCCGGGGAGGAGGCGTGGGGCGCGGCGGCGGGGTGGGAGGCGGCGACGCGGGCGCGAGGGAGGACGGCGGCGGCGTGAGGGAGGACGGCGGCGGCGCGGGCGCGAGAGAGAGAGAGGAGGCGGCGGGCGCGAGAGACAGGCGGCGTGGAGTGGAGGAGAAACTTAGGGTTGGGCCGGTCGGGCCCGTATAAAGGAACTACATACGACGGCCCAATTAGTTACGACGGCAACCATATAGGGCCGTCGTATATAAACACATATACGACGGCCCATTTATATACGACAGCTGGGCCGTCGTATGCTGCCTTATGTACGCCGGCCCAATTTTCATACGACGGCCAGCCGTCGTATGTAAGGTAACTTACGACGGCCAGGCGCAGCCGTCGTATGTTACGTTATATACGACGGCTCGCCGTCGTACGTTAATTTCGCTGTCGTATGTCGTCGAGATTCCTGTAGTGTCCTTCCTCCTTGCCTTAGCTCCAAGAACTCTTGAAGCTTCCTCCTCATAATCCCGGGAGGGATGTGGTAGGCGCGAAACGCCTCCCGGAATTCGGTCCAGCTTACGACATGGTCTGCGGGGCGTGCGGCAAGGTAATTGGCCCACCACGCACCAGCAGACCCCTGCAGTTGTTGCGCTGCAAACAACGTCTTCTGCTGTTCGGTTACCTCGAGTAAACCGAACTTTCCTTCAATGGTGCGGAGCCAATTATCCGCATCCAACGGTTCATTGGCCTCTCTGAATACCGGTGGATGTGTCGATGAGAAATCAGAGTAGGAACTCTGAAATTGCTGACGCGGTCCATCATCCTGCCGTCCCCCTCGACGGGACGAGTGCTGCACCAACGTCCGCAGTAACTCGGTTTGCTCGTCGCGCGAGCCGAGCACTGCAGCGAGAACCTCCGCGAGACTCCTGGGGAGTGTGGTTGGAGGTGGTGGAGGTGGTTGCGTCTGAGGTGTATTCTGCCCCGGGGGTGGTGTGTCATCCCCCTGTCCTCCACTAGATCCTCCCACCTCTGAGGCTGTACGAGTACGCACCATACTGCAATACAATGATTAGCACGGTAAGTCCCATTGCCCCAAGTTCATCCTCCCTTAGAAATGCGGTAGATAATAATAGACGATGCATAACATTTACATATATTGATAAAGCACAAACTTTATACAAAACATATCCTCTCAAGACCAAGTTTACAGTAGTAAACCCAAAATGATGGACTCCCTTTATGGAAATACATCTCTACCATACTTGGTCTTCCTGATATGTCATACTCATCTAATTATCTAGACCTCACTACCATTATTCTTAATATGACACAAACATGGTCACAAAAGAGAGACACTAGCAACCATTTAACTATATGTTGCCCTATGTTGGCGGAAGTGCTACCACATCTAACTTCAACACGCTCTACTCGACGTATTCAAGTTCCTCTGGGTCTTCTTCTTCTTCTTCATCTTCAGGGCTAGGCACCTCTGATACGGGTGCTGGAGTAGAAGTTGATACATCGTTCAACATCAACGCCTTCTTGGCAGCCATAGCTTGCCAATCTGCCTGTATCATAAACATCCCCCAGGCCTCATTCTCTTGCTGAGCCTGTTCACAGCTGGTCTTCCAGCTCTGAGCCTCTACTCTGGACTGATCCCTGTCTGCAGTCACCATGTTCAACTGGGTGTCCCGTTGATGCCCATAGAGTAGGCTTGCCTCCAGATCAATATCTCTCTCTAGAGTCTCCTGGCGAGACGCGGCCAAATCCATAACAGCGTCATGCCACTGATTCTCCCTAAGGTTCAAACGATGATTGAGAGGAGCCATCATATCCCTAAGTCCGTCATTTGCCCACTCAAGGTGATTTGCTCACATCATGGCTTGCTTCAGATTGTTTGT
The DNA here is from genome assembly GCA_036927565.1 of Tuctoria greenei. Taxonomy (NCBI): domain Eukaryota; kingdom Viridiplantae; phylum Streptophyta; class Magnoliopsida; order Poales; family Poaceae; genus Tuctoria; species Tuctoria greenei. The sequence continues at coordinate 36,183,900 of JAYESD010000004.1, forward strand.
CAATTCTTTTATGCATGTCCTTTGATTACCCTTCTCGCGATGTGATGCTGCTGCATACATCGCTAAGGCTATTGCGGATGTTTCACCATGCTCTCCCACCTCCGCAAGCAAGCGGGTTGCCCAGGCTTCAGAAGCCCTGCCGTTAACTGGAAAGAACTCATACGGAGTACCCACCAGATGACGGTAATGGAGTTTGCAAAACCTCCCTATGGAAACACTTGCGGCGTAGCTCCATGTTTCTTCTAATATCAATCCTTTGATCTTGATGGAGTATGGAGCCCATCCGAGGTGCGGTGGACCGGCAGGCACATCGACGTAGATGGTGCAACTCCACATACTGCCCTCCTGGAACTTCTTGCCCCAATAGCTAGGTAACACCAAATAGCCAAACTGGCCGAGCAACCGTGCAAACACGTCCGGGAAACCGGCGTGCCCGGTGCATGTTGAGAACACCCATCCATTAGGCAACTGAATTCTTGGTGCTGCCATCTGTGGACAAATATACCCGAATGTCAATACACCGTTTAAGTATTCAACCCAATCACTGAGGATGTGGGACAAAAAGAAATATCCATAATCAATTGGTTCAGTCAAAGCCGCAATCTGGAAATGAGCATAGTTTTAGTTTATCTGACCTGTCTGCATTAACCCGTAAGTTTCATACAGAAGAAATCAGAACTAAACTTTATGTTGAATACAAAAATTGTAGTACACTTCAAAACCTTTCCAGATTGTACTCATACAGCCACTGTTGAACTAGTATGAACAATCTATACCGGTTTTGAGTTGACTCATGGGTTCTGGAAATTTCGACAGAACCTCCCCTGTATATGGGCTTATCTTCACATTCAATACAGGTTTATCATGATAAGTTACTGAGGTAATGTCAAAATAAACACTGATTAACATCGTGTTAACAATCCAGAACTAAAGGAGTCCCATCACGAAAACCTTGTCATGAAGGTATTATGCATCAATTCACAAATTGGTGCAAACTGTTCCAAGTTCTGGTCTGCAGGAACCAAATTTGCGACAAATGGAATTAGGCATAGCTATACCCAGATCTAGGTCAGGAGCGGTAAATAAGGTTGATAGGTGATTTCCTAATCTTTCCAGAAAGGTATACGTGCAACCATATCACTGTTCTGGATTAGGAGTTATAACTATCAAAACTTAACAGTAAAACTGACTGGTTTGCATCAGCAGTCATGCAGTTCACTGTGCTGACTTCCCAATTTGGTTAAACTCTAATTAAAATCAGGAAAGACTCCCCATAACAAACTCGTAAATCTCCACCTACCCTTCTCAAACATATATCCCAATAAGGTAGTGGATTTTTCTACAGTGAGTTATGGCAAGAATACAGAAACGGTACAAAGGTGGGTTCATATGGAGTAATTACAGTAACCCCCAGTTTTCAACAGATTAACAAGCTTTTCTGTCTTTATGGTCAACGGAAAAGTTGGAGAGACCTTCACGAGCTTTCCATCCATGTAGGATACTCTTATGTTATCTAATTGCTAACCAAGATTACAACCTGGCGAAGTTGAGCCACTTCTACCAGAAAGCAAGAATCTTGGTTCGATCTACCTTATCAAGTTGAGCCCGAAATTATCAGTATTTGATAGTCGGACTTTCTCAAAACACAATGCAACCATTCTGTCGGTGGGGAGGGTCTAGTATCATGTTTGATACTGACGGTACTACGTGCCTCACGAAAGGAAATTCTATCCGGTATATCCGGTTACGTCTATAGGTGGTTCCTATATCGTTCTCTCGCAAACGGTTTCTACACGGTCCTCTACCGAAATTAGTATCCCTGCAGAAAGAAAAAAATCCCCTGGCATAGGCACGCCGTACGGCGGCGGGGAAACAGAACAGGTAACCACAATATACAATTATATTTGAAAGTAAAAGCATACGACTCTGGAGTGAGTCGCCCTCGAGCGAAGTCATGCCTCGAGGTACATGGCTGTAAATACGTCTGTACAGCAAAGACTCCCGTACGATCTGGCTTATACACGCTCGGGCATACATGTTCGCATGTTCTCATAGATATGAGAACACACTATCGGGTTACACACCACCCGACGGGGTTTCCCTCTAACTTCGTGTCACGCTGGGGTACCGCGTGTCATATGTTCTCAGAAACATGGAAAGTTCCAAAGACTCATATTGACTTTCCGTGCCAAGCCACGGAAATTTCACATACCACCTCTCGTATGCTGAGCTTACCGAGATTGATCCGCTCTCGGTGGCGTACCTTACCTCTTACCTGATGTCGGGGCGTCGTTACAAAATATAATAACACATAGTTAGTTTTCCACCTTTATATCTTATACTAATAATACTCCTTATAAAGGCATATAACTAATTTCCTCACTCAAGTTCCTAATTTTTGAAAATATGTTCTTTTCCGGTACACTGTTCCCAACGAAGCTCTGATACCATGTCTGTGGGGACCGGAGTCCACACATCCGAGGATCTCATTGGGTGGTGTCGTGCGATGCGACACCCAACAGTTATACAAGAATAGAACCTGAATAAGTACAAGACAGAGTCTTTTATTTTTCATACAGCGGAAGTTTTCACAATACTAACGGATGTAAAGAAATATATACATATCATAGCTACGCTCTCAGCACTAGCTATGCAAAAAGCAAAGTTATCCATGCCGGGGATACTTTGCACTAGCAACACTCATTTAGGGCGGCGTGCAGGGTTCCCACTTGGCTGTACACCCTGGAGGGGGTGCAGCCTCATCGTCAAACCCTTCATCAACAGAAAAACCTGCAAAAACTCGTTAACTGCAAACATGAGCATAAGGCTCAGCAAGTCTTAACCGTCTCACTAGACATATGCAAGGGGACACTAAACATAGGTAAGGAATAGTATAAATGGACTCGCCTACAAGTGGGTCCTTATAATCAGGTTTTATGTAGCAAATGACATTCTCCAAGCACGGCACATCATGGGTTCCACAATCAAACAAGAAACGCTTTACCGATGATATGACATGCTCAGAGCACATAATGCTATTACAGCTAAAGTATGGGGAAATTGTAAACTTTTAATTATACTATCTCTAAATCATACAAGGTTGCAAAATACTTATAAATCAATACAATATGAATTTCTGACTTCTTTAGTATTTACTACGTCACCGCTCAGTGAACAAGTGGTACTCTATTACTGCGAGGGACAGTGATTGCAATCAGGACACACCCGGACAACACGACACATACGTCGCTCGGAAGTGTCAGCGAGCACACCTGTACCTACATAACACTTCAGTACTAGGCGTATATGGCAACCTTTCGCAAGACACTCAAATGCCGAACCGGTCGATCCGTCACGGGCAGGAGGTCCCTGCGTGGGGCGTACTCTGACGTGCCCACCAGCGGATTTACACCTTGCTACCCTCAGCCCACACCTATAAAACGGAATGCTATGCCTCGACACCCAAGTGACCAAGCTACGTCAGTTTATTGGATTCCATATGTCCATTATGTTGCCGGTACAATTCAAGCTTGTCCGAAGGGGCCGCATACGGACGGGCCTTAATTGACACAGGCAGGGCTATGCGACCGAGACTCAGTTCTCGCCGCTTCCTATCCATTCCCTGCCCGGTCTCAGTTTCATTACATTATGTCATTTTCTATCTAACCAATCCTGTGAGATATGTCCTACATCTCTCGCGAGTAGATTCCAACTACTCGACTTCTACCGGATTTCCTATGCATTAGCAAAGCAGTTACTACAGGTCAAACTGTAACTCGTGCCAAATAAACCCTGGGATTTTTGGTCATGCAAGTGGAGTATCATTCACCCTAAACGTAATGCACAATTCATATACTACTCATCATAGTGATAAAGCAAAAGTTTATAAACGACTTAAATGCAAACCGAGGCTTGCCTTGTTGCAGGTCAGGTTCTGAGTTAAAAATTGGAAGGTTCTCTTCCAAGGCTTCTGGCTCCTCCTCGACTTCGGTCACTATACGATATGCAGATAACATGGATATATAAATGACTTTGAAATTTATTTATTTTACGACCATAAATTAATTCATGGTGATCACTATATGACAGAGACCTTAATTGGCTTTGGAACTTCGATGGTAGATGCTAGGGAATATGATCAAGGCTCTTGCAAAGAACAGGAGATGATCATAGCAGATTGTGGTCTCCGAAAGTGTGGCAAGCAATCAACTTCCAAAAATTTCCGAGAGGAAACTGTAGCTTGAACCTAGCTAACAGTTGATAATCAAGATAGAGGGAGTGGTGCTGGTCTTAGCAAAATTTGTTTCATAATTTTCTAAGCTTGCGGGGAAGGGGTTATTGTATTTCTAATTCGGCAAGAATTTCTGGATTTACTTTATAATCGAGTTTCTAGACATTAAATCAATATTTAGTTTGTAGCTGATTTAGGACTAGTATAGTAGGTTAATTAAATACAAGATTTTAACAGTAGTTAGGGTATGACTAAAGGAACACTCAGTAAAATTTTGGGACCTAATAAAGCAATCTAATAGCTGTGAAAATTCAATAACTGAAAAAGGAAATTGAATTATACAGAGAGTTAAACAGGTGCTATGTCTCCCAAACTTTGCCTGATAATCAAGAATAGGACAATAAATTTTATGTGAATTTTGGGGAATTTTCCCGTGGATATCTTGTCTGGAAAAATTGCATTTGCATTAGGAAAGATTATTTTCTACAGAATTCAACTCTGAGTTTCACAGGACCTATTTAGTATTGACAGAAACTAGAGCTCAAGTGCTTTCGAATAAAATTTGTTTGAAGATTTTTGGAGTATTCTACAGAAAGATATTCAATTTAGAAGTTTGGATAAATTTCTGGAATTAAATATATCCCAAAGACCACGTGGCACATTCTGGTTGAGGCAGCACCGGGGTCCACAGAATTAAAGCGCGCAGCCACACTAGATCTCAGCCGCACCGTGATCCCGCAGTGAATGGCAGGTGGGACCCGATGGGGTCATCGTCTACCTCGGGCCGGTGCTCGCGCGGAGCGGCACCCGCGACGGTGGCTCGCCGGCGAGCTCGCCGCCGGCCAATCCAACGCACCAGATTCGCGGAAACTTGCCGCCTGGGGGTTTTTGGGGTCGCTGAGCACGATGGTGAGGTCAGTGGGTCTTGAAGCTCGCCGGAAAAGGTCGTGCGACGGCGGTGGCGGCGATGAGCGCTCGGGCAACATAGAACTCTCTATAGAGTAGCTCAAATCACTTGGGAATTGCTCCAAAACCTTTCTGGGATGATGGAGTTCAAGGATATGGGCGCAGAAGGGGAGTGAGTTGCTGGGAATCATGAGTTCGACGGTGAACCGAGGTTTTCTCACCGGCGGCGAGCAAAACTCGAAATTCAGAGCCGTTGCTTGATGATTCTTAAAGGTTTTTGCTCAGACAGGAGCGCTAGGGCCTATAGAAACTGTCTCTAAGTAATTGCAAAGGATGATTGCTTGCCGAAAAGGAATTGACATGAAATCATAGCTAGTTATCTACTCTCGGCCGTAGGGGAAACGAACAATAACTCGCTCAAGCTTCAACGATAAGGGAAACGGTTTGTACCATGAGCTAGAGTTTGATCAGGCGCACCTTTTTGCTCTTTGGAGCTTGGCTTGAAACGGCGCGGAACGGCGGCACGCCGCGGAGCAGTGGCGAGCGGCGGCGATGGCGCGCGGCGGAAGAATAGTTGCGAGGCAGTGGAGTTGTGATCGGGGATGAGGAGTAAAGGGAGCTTCGGCCGGCCTTTTATAGGGCCGCGGCGAGCAGGCAGGCAGCTCGCTGGAGCTGCATGCGCGCGCGCGGTGTCGAGCGGGGGCGCGGCGGTGCAGAGGTGGCGGGGTTGAGCTGATCCGTTTAAAAAGGGGAGCTGACATGTGGGGCCCACTGTCCAGTGATTCTCCCCACAGTTCAGTTACTAATTCATTTAAAAATAGAAGATCAACTCCAAAAATTATGAAATTTTGGGGAGATGGCAAATGAATTATTCTGAACACAATGGTGAACTCAATTCTTATGTTTAAAGAAGTTGGAGAAGAATTAAAAATTCAGATTTGAATTTGATTCAAATTTGCCAAGCACCTCAATAAAAATAGTAGATGAGTTTCTAAAATCTTGAAACTTTGTAAGCATGCTATTGAGGAATTTAGAAGCTCATGGAAAAATTTAGAGCCCTTAATTTGAATATTTGGTTTAGAGCTTATTAGGGCTTCATTGTGCATTGCTTACTAATCCTTATCTAAAAATTCTTATTCTTAAAAAGGTGAATAGAATATAATTTGGATTCATGGTGAAGTCTAATACCCATGATAAAAGAATCTAACAAAGAGTGCAAGAAAAGTTTTGGATGGCATAGTTCATGTGTACCATTATATTGGATATCCAAAATAGTTGATCACAAAACCCATATGAACTTAACATGCCATAAAAGTGGGGTTTTACATGCGGCCCCGCCGCCGGCCCGCCTCCGCGCGGCTCCGCCCCTGTGCCGCCGCCCCCGACCCCGCCGCGCCCCGACCCCGCCGCCCCCGACCCTGCCGCCCCCGCCCCCGCCGCACCCCCGCCGCCCCCGACCCCGCCGCCCCTGCGGCCCTGCCGCTGGCCCGCCTTCGCGTGCCTCTGCCCCTGCGCCGCCGCCCCCGACCCCGCCGCCCCTGCGCCGCCCCGGACCCCGCCGCCTCTGCGCCGCCGCTGCCGGCCCGCCCCCGGCCCCTGCACCACCGCCGACCCCGCCGCCTCGGCGCCGCCGCTGCCGGCCCGCGCCCGGCCCCTGCGCCCCCGCCGCCGGCTCGCCCCCGGCCCGCCGCCCCTGCGCCACCGCCACCAGCAGGTAAGTCCCGGCCCCGCCCCTGTATTTTTGTAGAAATTCAGTCAAGTGATGTGTCATTTTTGAACATGGTGACCTCATGGAAGAAATCATAGTGGTTATGTTTAGTTTTATTGAAGTAAATTGCTCTCATTTGAATTATGGTTATGTTTAGGTTTATTGAATTGCTCTCACCTGAATTATGGTTATGTTTAGGTTTATTGAAGTAAATTGCTCTCATTTGAATTATGGTTATGTTTAGGTTTATTGAATTGCTCTCATTTGAATTATGGTTATGTTTAGGTTTATTGAATTGCTCTCATTTGAATTGAATTGCTCTCATTTGAATTGAATTGCTCTCATTTGAATTGAATTGCTTATGTTAGAATTGATTTGATAAATTAATGAATTACAATGGATAATTGTTATGTTTTGGTTTATTTGAATTGCTTAGTTTTTTGAATTATGCTTAGGTTTATTTGAAGGGTCGTTGAATTGCTTAATTTTGATTGCTTGAGTGTTCAAGTACTATATATACATAAATGGGCTTCGGACCAGCTTGACAAGGCCCGACAAGGCCCATTTAGTGGTAAGGTAAAGTATGCGTGTAGACGGGCACGAAGGCGAATGACGACGGTGAGGATGGCAAGCACGTGCGCGTGGATGGCGTACTCCGACGAAGTGGTTTCATCTCTGATCTACGGCAACTAACCCTAAAGCCGTCGTGGAATTGTCATCTGAGACCAACTTTCCTCTCACTCTTTCTCTAGTTCTTTCCTCTCTCTTAAATGACCTGAAAATGAAAATGAGCAACGTAACATATAGCAATGTATTACCCGTTTCGGATCGGCACGTCTCACATGCCATTGGCATGTGAGACGTGCAGGTTCGGAATTGTCCCTTTTTTGGACAGCCTCGGAGTGATCGAGGGGGCGTGGCTTGTGATGAGATGCGGGTCCGGATTTGGACGAGATTTCGGTGGCGTAACCCTGTTGTTCTCTGCTGCACCATTTTCGGGCGTGCAGTGGAGAACAGCGGGGTTATGCTGCCGAAATTTCGTTCGAGTCTAAGTCCATTATTTTCGTGTGTTAGGGTTAGGTCACGACCCCAACACCCCCTTGGACGTCCTCCCACCTGATGAGTAGGTTTAGGCCCGATCTTCCGAAAGGTATGTCGATTGGGATGGAGAACTCGACGTTGATGATCCGCGGCACTCGAGCGGTTCGAGTACCCCTGCAATCACTACACCACGGCTCCGTTGGTTATCAACCGTGCTGAACACGCTTGACCTCGCCAAGAAGGCTAATCCCTGCAAGTGCAATCGAGAACACGAGCAAGAACGTAGAAGACACGATCGGAAATCGCGAAATTGGGGTCTCACAAACCGTAGAACGGCGATTTTATTGATCTAAGCAAAACCCACCGAATATGACCGGCGGCTGCAGTATTTATAGGCTAGGGTTTGACCAAAACATGATTAGACGCGTCCCTAATGGACTCTTACAGGATACAAGGCCCAAAGGCCCGATTCGGTGGCGCAGCACCGGACAGAAATCTGGACTCGACTTGTTTCGACGATTCCCAATGACTCCGGAGGAATTTTGAGGTGGGACCAGAACCATTGGAAAGTTTATCTTCTCCTCTTTCCGTGCATATGTAGAACGTCGAAAACGGAGTCCGTATGCCTCCTTGGCGTCTGTTTTAAGGTGGACTGCTCCTGGACTCTGAGTTGAACTCGAGTCCGAGTTGTAAACTGTTTCCATCTACTTGTGGACGTCCCAGGTGGTTCTCCACGCTCCCAAGGCCTCCTTCCTTCACTTGTTGATCTTTTCCATTATTCCTAATAACAATTAAATCATCACATAGCAATCTATTCTCAAACTCACATGCAAAAGAAGTTAAGAATGAATTCACCTGCTGATTTAATAATCGTGCCCGTGCTCTTGTGATTGGTCCTTGCAGTTCAATGCGCGTCTTTGCTGTTGTGATGTCCTCATCATCCTCCCCCTCTTGAATTGGAGTCGTCCTCGACTCAAGTTCATCTTCTTCTCCCATGTACGGTCGCAAATCTGAAATGTTAATTGTAGGACTAACCCCAAAATCGGGAGGCAATTCAAGCTTATATGCATTATCATTAATCTTTTCAACGATCTTAAAAGGACCAGCAGCTCGTCGCATAAGTTTAGATTTTCTCAAGTCGGGAAATCGCTCTTTTCTCAAATGTAACCACACCAAATCGCCCGGTTCAAGTTTTACTTCTTTTCTACCTTTACTACCTGCAATCCTATACTTCTCATTCATCATTTCAATATTTTTATTTGTAGTTTCATGCATCTTAAGAATGAATTCAGATCGTTGTGTAGCATCCAAATTTATAGTTTCAGAAGGAGGCAAAGGTAGTAAATCAATAGGAGCACGGGGATTGAAACCATACACTACCTGGAATGGACTTACCTTTGTCGTGGAGTGAACGGATCTGTTGTAAGCAAATTCTATATGTGGTAAACACTCCTCCCACAACTTCAAATTTGTTTTCAAGACAGCCCGTAACATAGTGGATAAAGTACGATTAACTACCTCGGTCTGTCCATCCGTTTGTGGGTGACATGTAGTTGAAAACAGCAACTTGGTTCCCAATTTATACCACAAAGTTCTCCAAAAATGACTTAAAAATTTTGCATCACGATCAGAAACAATGGTATTTGGCACACCATGTAAACGAACAATTTCCGTCATAAATAAATCAGCAATGTGTGAGGCATTATCATTCTTATGACAAGGTATAAAGTGTGCCATTTTGGAAAAACGATCAACAACTACAAAAATACTATCACTCCCCCTCTTAGTCCTAGGCAATCCCAAAACAAAGTCCATAGAAATATCCTCCCAAGGTACACTAGGAACAGGAAGAGGCATATAAAGACCATGTGGGTTAAGGCGAGACTTAGCTTTGTTGCAAGTAGTGCATCGTGACACGTAGCGCTCGACATCACGCCTCATCTTTGGCCAAAAGAAGTGTGTGGACAGCACGTCTTCAGTTTTCTTCACTCCAAAATGTCCCATCAAACCTCCTCCATGTGCTTCCTGCAAAAGCAATAGACGAACGGAGCTAGCTGGAACGCATAGCTTGTTAGCACGATAGAGGAGACCCTCTCGCAGCACATATTTATTCCAAGTTCTTCCTTCTCTACAATTTTCAAAAGCATCTTTGAAGTCCAAATCAGTAGGATATAATGCTTTAATTGTTTCCAAACCAAAGATTTTATGATCAAGTTGAGACAGCATGGTATAACGCCTGGATAATGCATCGGCAATGATATTTTCCTTCCCTTTCTTATGCTTAATGATGTATGGAAACGACTCTATGAACTCAATCCATTTAGCATGTCGTTTATTCAGATTGGTTTGACACTTAAGATACTTCAATGATTCATGATCGGAATGTATGACAAACTCCTTAGACCAAAGATAATGTTGCCAAGTTTGTAATACACGGACTAAGGCATACAATTCCTTATCATAAGTGGAATAATTCAGAGAAGGACCATGAAGTTTTTCACTAAAGAAAGCAACGGGTTTACCTCCTTGTATGAGAACGCCTCCAATACCAATGCCGCTTGCATCGCATTCTAGCTCAAAGGTCTTGTCAAAATCAGGAAGTTGTAGTAATGGTGCTTGTGTAAGCTTCGATTTGAGAGCATCAAAAGCTTGTTGCTGCTGTTCGCCCCATTGAAATGGAACTCCCTTCTTCGTTAGCTCATGTAGAGGTGCTGCAATGGTGCTGAAATCCCGCACAAAGCGCCGATAAAATCCTGCAAGACCAAGAAAACTACGAACCTGTGTGACGGTAGTTGGGGCTGGCCAGCTGGTGATTGCTTCAATTTTTGCCTCATCCATCTCAATTCCCTGCGAGGAAACGACATAGCCAAGAAACGAGACTCGATTGGTGCAAAAAACGCACTTTTCGAGGTTACCAAACAAACGTGCATCTCTCAAAACAGTAAAAACAGCACGTAAATGATCAAGATGTTCATCATATGACTTGCTGTAAATGAGGATATCATCGAAGTAAACCACCACAAATTGTCCAATGAAAGCACGTAAAACCTCGTTCATTAATCGCATAAAGGTGCTGGGTGCATTAGTTAAACCAAAAGGCATGACTAACCACTCATAAAGTCCAAACTTGGTTTTAAACGCAGTTTTCCATTCATCTCCTAGTGCCATTCTAATTTGGTGGTAACCACTACGCAAGTCAATTTTTGTGAAGATGATAGCACCACTCAATTCATCAAGCATGTCATCTAATCGAGGAATAGGATAACGATATCGAATGGTGATGTTATTAATCGCTCGACAATCAACACACATGCGCCAACTACCATCTTTCTTAGGAACCAAAAGAACAGGAACAAAACAAGGGCTAAGGCTTTCACGAATGTACCCGCGGTCCAAAAGATCTTGGACTTGTCGCTGAATTTCCTTAGTTTCTTGTGGATTCGCCCTGTATGCTGCACGATTTGGCAAACTTGCTCCTGGAATCAAATCGATCTTGTGTTCAATGCCTCTCATCGGTGGTAAACCAGGGGGTATCTCGGAGGGAAACACATCCTCAAACTCCTGCAAAAGGTTAGCAACAGCAGGGGGGCAATGCAATAGACAATTCATGAAGTGAAAACATGGCTTCTTTGCAAACTAAAGCATAGCACATCCCCTTAGCATCGAATAAATCAGCAAGTTCAGATTTAGTTGCGAGCAATGATGGTGATTTTAACTTAATAACTTGCCGTTTTTCAGATTCTAATTTAGTTGCTTTGCCCTCACGAATTTTACTCTTCTCAAAAAGCACAATTTCAGCAGGAGTCATGGGGAGCAAAGTGATTTTCTTTCCCTTATGCATGAGAGTATATTTATTGGTTCTACCATGATGAATAGCATCTGTATCAAATTCCCAAGGACGACCCAATAAAAGAGAACAAGCATCCATAGGAACAACATCAAAATCAGCAAAATCATGGTATGAACCAATTGAAAAATGGATTCTCGCTGTTTGTGTTACCCGAACCTTACCGCTGTTGTTGAACCATTGAATGTGGTACGGATGAGGGTGTGCTCTTGTTGTCAAACCGAGTTTCTTGACAACGTCCGTGTTTACCAAGTTATTGCAGCTACCTCCATCAATTATAGTGTGTACACGGCAGTCCTTGATGACGAGAAACATGTGGAAGAGGTTGTGTCGTTGTAGCTTGTCGTCGGTCTCCACTTTGGAGCTCAAGGCACGCTGCACAATGATGCTCCTATAGTTCTCCGTCGCCGCTGTACCAAGTACCTCTTCTTCGGTGTGTTCGTCATTTGGATCTGTAAAGTCAGTAGCAAGAGAATATTCATCTTCAACATCCGAAGTACTATCATACCCGCCATCGTCGCGTGCTATGTATGCTCGTTTGCTCGGGCAATCTCTCATCATATGACCAAGTCCCTGGCAGCGGTGACACTTAATATCGGAAGTACGACCCGTAGAAGGAGTGGATGACGAAGGCTTGAATGATGTCGCCTTGCTGCCTTCCGACACGCGAGAAGGTGGAGCAGCAGGTATAGTTCGTTGGCCGCCATTGGGTGGTGTAGTCGCTGCACGGGGGGCCGAAGATGGTGCTGTTTTGGATGGTGTAGTTGCTGCACGCGGCGTGAAGTTGCTCCTCATGCGTTGTTGCTGTTGTTGTCGGCCCTGCAATTCTTTTTCTGCCAACATAGCAAGCTGAAACAATCTGTTAACAGTATCATATTCTTTGTAATCAACAATGTCCTGAATTTCACGCCTCAACCCCCCATAAAAACGAGCTATTTTATCATCCATGTCCTCTACTACCCCACAACGCAGCATACCCTTTTGTAACTCTTGATAATACTCCTCTACGGACATGTTACCTTGGTCTAAACGCTACAATTTTTTGCGAAGGTCCCGCTGAAAAGATGGAGGAACAAATCGAACACGCATAGCTTCCTTTAATCTATCCCATGTTGGAGGATCAGTTCTAGTTTTAACAAGTTCATTCCACCATATGATAGCAAAGTCCTTAAACTCACTAGTGGCTTGACGAACTCTATGTTGTTCAGGAACAAGATGGGAATTAAATTTTTGCTCTACTGTCATCTCCCAATCAAGATAAGCCTCAGCATCATAAGCACCAGAAAAAGAGGGTATAGTAAATTTCACTTTAGCAAAAGGATCATCAGGAGGGCGGTTATAATTGTTATGATTATTACCTCCTATACCTCGACGATAAAGTGGCAGTCTTGGCTGATTACTGTGATCTTCCAGTTCATCATAAGCATTGTCTTCTTGTCTTCCAGCGAGAGGCAACCGAGCCACAAAAGTATTCATCCGAAGAGCAAGGTCATCCAGTTTGCGAGTCAAGTTCGCCAATGACTCCTCCGTTGATGCATTGAATTTGGCGAACATATCACGTAACTCAACATGTTGAACACATTCGTCATTATTTTCTTCTCCTGCCATTGTTAGTAGGAAACAAAATACAACAAAAAAAATGTTATCCCTATCAACTACAGTGACAATATGGAAGGTGGAAGAAAACAATCTCTCTCGCTCAAGCGTCTTACCACGCTCTTACAAGTGTTCTTACCGACACAGCAGGTGGTGTGGACGGTGAGATGAACCAATGAAGCGTGGGGTGATTGCAAAGGTACCTGTTATGCTCAAGAGAAAGGTGGAGCTTGGATGGCACAATATGGTGGCTAATAAGCAGAAAATCGTTAACAGCTAAACAAAGTTGAATAAATATTCAATGTAGGAAACTGTTGCTGGTCAACTGAGTGCCCTAGAGCCGAGCACAACACAAGGAAGTATCAAGGCAAAAGAAAGACAAAATGATATAACCAAACAAACAGCACCAAGTGGTATAGGCCAATTGCTTTAATATGCATGCTCTTCACTTTTTTTTTTCTTTTTGTAATATTTTTTTAAAATTTTTTCTTTACTCAGTAGCACAAATATAGGAAGCACACAAATTTGCAGCTCAATTGGATGTAATATGCGGCCTATAGAAAATCAAGAAGGTTCTTTAAAATTCGTGATGAAACTTCGGAGGCCGGATAGCCTATCTTCCGAGGGGAATTTGGGCAATCTAATTTCGCCGAACGCGGCTACGCGGCGGAAAATCAGATGCGAAATTTCGCGTAGATGAATTTGAAAAAAAAATTCGCCCGATTTCGAGTTCGTATGCGAAAGTTATGGCCGTTTTAAGGTAGGCTGTCCGAGTTACGTTTTTTTGGATGTTGATTCCAACTCGGTTTGAGAACAGAACTCGCAAACGGATACGAAAACGATCGGGAATTTGCACAGCAACTAATGGGGTGGTGTGTGATGATTCAAGGATGAATGGCACAAAGATTTGTCACCTAATCTAGGGCTGGCGATGCGGGAGTTCACGCAAGGCGGCTAGCTAGGGCAAACCGATGAACGTGGCGGATCGGTTTGTTATTTAGGGATTGTGGAATAGGTGTCGAATAGCAAGAAAACAAGGACGAAACACGATAACTAGGATCAAAAAACACAAAGCTAAACCAGCAACAAAACTCAACCACACGAATGCAAACTCAACAATGCAAACTGAAAAACGAAACTGCAGGCACTATAGTCTGGGAAGCGGTAAAAACGATCTAATATTTTTTTTTGTGGCTTTTTTGTGGACTCTAGGTACGAAACAAAATCGATCTAATGGAAGGAAGAAAAACAAAGATACCTCACGGGCAACCTGGAAATCTGATACCAATTGATAGTAGGTTTAGGCCCGATCTTCCGAAAGGTATGTCGATTGGGATGGAGAACTCGACGTTGATGATCCGCGGCACTCGAGCGGTTCGAGTACCCCTGCAATCACTACACCACGGCTCCGTTGGTTATCAACCGTGCTGCACACGCTTGACCTCGCCAAGAAGGCTAATCCCTGCAAGTGCAATCGAGAACACGAGCAAGAACGTAGAAGACACGATCGGAAATCGCGAAATTGGGGTCTCACAAACCGTAGAACGGCGATTTTATTGATCTAAGCAAAACCCACCGAATATGACCGGCGGCTGCAGTATTTATAGGCTAGGGTTCGACCAAAACATGATTAGACGCGTCCCTAATGGACTCTTACAGGATACAAGGCCCAAAGGCCCGATTCGGTGGCGCAGCACCGGACAGAAATCTGGACTCGACTTGTTTCGACGATTCCCAATGACTCCGGAGGAATTTTGAGGTGGGACCAGAACCATTGGAAAGTTTATCTTCTCCTCTTTCCGTGCATATGTAGAACGTCGAAAACGGAGTCCGTATGCCTCCTGGGCGTCTGTTTTAAGGTGGACTGCTCCTGGACTCTGAGTTGAACTCGAGTCCGAGTTGTAAACTGTTTCCATCTACTTGTGGACGTCCCAGGTGGTTCTCCACGCTCCCAAGGCCTCCTTCCTTCACTTGTTGATCTTTTCCATTATTCCTAATAACAATTAAATCATCACATAGCAATCTATTCTCAAACTCACATGCAAAAGAAGTTAAGAACGAATTCACCTGCTGATTTAATAATCGTGCCCGTGCTCTTGTGATTGGTCCTTGCAGTTCAATGCGCGTCTTTGCTGTTGTGATGTCCTCATCACCACCTATATATACTCCGTAGTAGCCGACATGAACAATTGGGTTTTGCTTAGATCAATAATATCGCCGTTCTTCGTTTTGTGAGACCCCAACTTCATGATTTCAGATCGTGTCTACCTTGTTCTTGCTTGTGTTCTCGGTTGCACTTGCAGGGATTAGCCTTCTTCGCGAGGTCAATCGTGTGCAGCACGGTTGATAACCAACGGAGCGGTGGTGTAGTGATTGCAGGGGTTTTTCGTGTTCTAATCGAGAGCCTCAGATCATCAACATCGAGATCTCCATCAATCGACTCATCCATTACCTTTCCGAAGATCGGGACAATTTTTCCTATCACTTAAGATCAAAAAGCTCCTTGAACTTGAAAAGTAGCAAAGCAAGTCACTAGAGCTTGAGTTAGCTTCAAGCAAGGAAGCTTGCTTGAAGTTAAGCGACTCAAATGTAATCATCAAGGATGAACTTGCTAAGTTAACCAAAGTTAACAAGATCATTGAGGTACAAGTTGAGTCACTCAAGAAAAGTGAACCTTCATCCCCTTCAAGCTCACCTTACCAACACTGAAAATCTGAAACCACTGTTACTTGTGCATGTGCTAACATTGACACTAACTTGAAGGATAAGTCGAACTTGACAAAGGTCAAGCATCCTTCACGTAGTGGCATATTTGACAATGAGAAGATCAAGTATGCATGAAGTGCATACTTGGCCACAAGACCTCCTAATGTCAAATGTGGCATTGGGTACTCTTATGGTGAAAGGCGAAATGCTAGAAGACACAAGAATAACAAGGAACACATTTCTTTTGTCAAGGGAAACTTCTCTAAAGCTACAAAGACTAATAATGTTAACAAGACCAAACATGTTAACACATATGAGCAACAACTATTGTTTAGAACCTTTGACGCATCATATGTTCTCATGAAAAGTAATTTCGGTAAAGTTTATGCTAAACTTGTTGGGCCACGCCACGGGAACACCAAGCCTCATGTGTGGGTGCCCAAATCAATTGTAACTAACCTCAAAGGACCCAAGCAAGCTTGGGTACCTAAAACCAAGGCGTAATTTCTTTTTACAGGCCTATTCCTCCAGTGGATCGAAATGGATGCTAGATAGTGGGTGCGCCAACAACATGACCAGAGAAAGAAGGACACTCGTTGAATATGAAGTAAATGAAGATCTTGAATGTGTCCTAGAGGGGGGTGAATAGGCCTTTTGAATTTCCTGCACACTTAATAGAGTTGTCAAAAACTTGATTGACCGGACTAGTCCGGTGTGTTGAAATATGTGAATTGATCAAGTGTTGTTTGGAAAACTAGGTTTTTCTAGCAGCGGAAATGTGAACAACAGATTCTTTGATTTAAGATTAGTGTATGAATGCACGTGAAGACTTATGAGCAACTTAAATTGTTGTTTAGAAATCAAGTGATCTAGTGAACAAAAAGTAAATTAAATGAGGCACAAGAGACAAGCGAATTTTTACTGAGGTTCGATCTCACCACGAGATCTACGTACTCGTTGAGGAAGCTCACACAGAGCCGGGTCTCCAACCCTTTCCCTCTTCAAGTAACCACGAAGACCGACTTGATTCCACTATCACGGGTAATCACCGAGTTTGTGGGGCAACCTCACACGTTGAGGGCTCCCACGAGAATTACAACGAAAGAGGCGATCAAATACACTTGAAAGTATTACAATGTAGAGTATGAGTGTAGAAAGATCAAACCCCAAGAGCTCGCAACGAGGGAACAACGATCTCCAATTCCGAATCCAAGTGTTCTAATGATTTGACACTTTTTGCACCTTAGATGTGTAGGGAGATGTGTTTTGGGCTCTTGTGACAAAGTGGCGGCACTAGGTTTTGTGTTTTCAGCAGTATTCGACGTGTGTGTGTTTTGGAAGGCCGTGGATTCTCTAGTTATATGGTTTCCAAAAAATTACCGTTGAAAAACACAAATACCGGACTAGTCCGGGTCCGGTGCAAGTCCGGACTTGTTCGGTCACAGTGTAACTCGAAGTCCAGAAAGTTTGGCGGACTAGTCCAGTCCAAGCTCGGACTAGTCCTGTGCTTTGTGGAGGTGGACATCAGAAAGTTCAACAGACTAGTCCGGTCTCCACACATGGGAGACTCCAGAAAGTTCAACGGACTAGTCCGGTGGAGACACGGACTAGTCCGGTCTCCCGATATGAGAGACTCCAGAAAGTTAAACGGACTAGTCCGGTGGGCACACGGACTAGTCCGGTCTCCCGATATGAGAGACTCCAGAAAGTTAAACGGACTAGTCCGGTGGGCACACGGACTAGTCCGGTCTCCTGAGAGGGGAGACTCCAGAAAGTGTAACAGACTAGTCCCATCTCCTGAGAGGGAAGACTCCAGAAAGCATTGTGAAAGTTAGGTTAATTTTAAAGCCCTTACCCCTGCCAAAGTTGTGAGCTCTTGGAGTGTGTCTTTCATAGACTCCCTACACATTTAAAATCTAATTTGATCTTCCAAGCTCCATCAAAGTATCCCTCTTTGGACACCAATCCATTTTTCACCTTTTTGTGTGCACCGAGCTATTTCATTTTGTTTGTCGTGCAATCATCTCAATAGTTTCATTAGGATCTCATATGTTTGTCATCAATTAGCAAAAACCCACAAGGGATATCCTAGATGCACTTACAATCTCCCCCTTTTTGGTGATTGATGACAACCATTTGAGATACTACAAATGAGAGTAAAATTTTGATTTTCATAAGGTGTGCACATATGAGAATAACGATAAATCCACAAAAAGCTTCTCACATATGCACACACCTTATGGTGGGTGCCTAACAGGTGTGTGACAAGGTGTGATGAAATAAAGATAATCAATAATGAGCATAGATATAATCATTCAAGCAACAATAAGCATCACACATAAGAAAAGAAATAGTGCATTACAAGGTTTTAAAAATAAGTACATGTCCTCGATCACAAAATCATAAGAAGGACTACTACTAGAGATAGTCTCAAACTAGTCTCAATCTCTCCTCCTTTGGCATCATGGCACCAAAAAGGGAAAAATTGAGGGGAATCACTCATCGCC
Organism: Tuctoria greenei; assembly: GCA_036927565.1. Lineage (NCBI taxonomy): Eukaryota > Viridiplantae > Streptophyta > Magnoliopsida > Poales > Poaceae > Tuctoria > Tuctoria greenei. Next base: position 36,202,442 of record JAYESD010000004.1, read on the forward strand.
GCTCCCTTCTTCAGTTTCGGTCCGATCTTCATCTTCATCACCATCATCATTCACTGGAGCAGGATCTTCCTCGGAGTCCTCAAAGGCGGGCGGTGATCCAACCGGCTCAATCTCAAGCTTGTCACATATAGCTTTGATGTTGGCATTTACATATTGCTGATGTTTCTTCTGCCTGACTTCAATCTTGCGACAGCAGGCAAAGATAGAGGTGAGCATTTTGAGTACGCCATCGGAGGATTCATAGACAGGCGCAGAGCCAGCAGGAGCAGTTGCAGATCTTGTGGCATTCACATCCTGAGTTTGTTTAGTCCTCCTCTCGGCTCTGGGGGAGGAAGGGGCAGGTGGTGCTGAGGGAATAGTGTACTTGGTGGGCTTTTGTGGCTTCAACCCCGTATGAAAGACATCCTTGACAAACTCAAGTCCTGTCACTTTCTCAATCATGAACATGATGTACGGGGCATACCCGCAAGACCTATTTGGAGTGATTGAGATGTTCACAATGTCGTTGTAGATATACTCAAAGACATTGAATGGTATCCTTCCACTAATGACCTTCATTAGGGTCCTCAAGGTTCCTTGGATAGTCCCCGCATCTCCATCTTTCGGGGCTATTGTCTTCCTCAAGATTCTGTTGAGGACCACAAAGAAGGGCTTCAAATATTTGATGTTGGTAGGAATATAGGGCATCCTTGTGTCATAGAGGAACTTGAGCTCATCCTTCTCCAAGGGTTGCAAATTGTGGATGACAAGATCATGATCCAGAGTATGTTCACGGTGAAGAATCCTTGCAAACTCATCATAAGTAACACTATACTTGGAACCATGAGTCATCCAAGTAAGACTGTCTCCATCACCCCGAGCAAAGTAGAGCGTAGAGTAGAATTGGGTGATGATCTCATTGTTCCAGTCATTCTCAAAGGAAAACAGGGCCTCAACCACCTCATAAAAGGAAGGATACTTCTTGGACTGCATGTATCCAATGTTCACCCATTGACTCTTCACAACAGGATTCTTCATCTTCATGTACACATGCTCGTAGTAGTCGGCATGGAAGTTGCTCCAGAATCTTGGGTCTGAGCATTGCCGAGGTTGATTATACACATTAATCTTCCTAAAGCTCTCGGCAAGCTCACCCCCTTTTCTGGTGAAAAATCCTCACTGGAACGCTGCCTGTTGCGGTGACTTGGGTTTTTCATCTTCAGGGGTCCAATGGGACTGCTAGCAAGCCCCTTCCCTTTATTTAGAGCCCTCTTTGGCCCTGAGGAGCTCTCGGCAGCTTTTCCTTGGGCCTTCTTGACAACCACCTTCCTCTTCTTAGGCAAATTTTCGTCGGAGGGTGGAGAGTGGACATTGACATCATGTCTTTTCTTCATGTACCTCTACTTGGCTCTCCTCGCTTTTTCACATTCAACTTCTTCATCAACGTGGAAAGAGCTGTCATCTGAGCTTGAAGACATCGTGCCTAATAAGGAGTTCATGGATTAGATAAGAATGAACCAAGGATCGAGGTCAAATTAGGGATTCAGATGTCATAGACCGGACTTGTCCAGTTTCATAGTGCGGACTTGTCCGGCGTACCGGACTTGTCCGTATGTGAGCGCCGGACTAGTCTGGCCTGGCAAGAACCCTAATGATTTCCTTGAATTCCAAAACTTCTATCTACGGATACAAAATGACATGAAGGTGGTAGGAATACATCTATGAAGCCAATGTACAACCTTGGAATCAAAGGAAACGAGCTAGAATGAGAAAAGTTGAGATTTTGGTTTTAGTGTGAATTTTACTGAGATTTGAAGATTTGCGTTGAGGAGGCTTGAATCTGTCCGGAGGGGAGGATCAACTCGTCGAGGAGAGGATTCCCCATGGAGGAAATTTGATTTTTGAGGGCTCATCTCGAAGGTCTCTTCAGGGGCTAGGGTTTAGGAGAGAAGAGGAGAGGTGAGGGAGAGCAAGTCCAGTCAAGTGGAGGGAGGTTTGAAATTTTGATTTGGGTCGGCTAGCTGCTTATATACGAGGCCGACCGGACTAGTCCGGTGCCCCTGGAAAACCTAGGAGTGTGAGACTGTCCGGACTAGTCCGGTGGCAAACCTGACTAGTTCGGTGCCCTTGGAAAACCTAAGTATTTTGAGATAATTAAAAGTGATCCGAGGACAAGTTTTGCAAATAATCTTGGTAATTATGACCAGAAGGCAATCAACATGAAAAGTGGTCATAAACTGCAAGATTTCTTCATTAAAATAGTTTTCTTAGAAGAAAAAGAGGTGAGGAGAAGTTTTCAACAATAAAATGCGATGTTTGAAGTTTCAACCAGGTATGCAACGTTTCAAGCCACATTTTGAGAGTCAAGAATATTAAGTTCATTTCTAAGCTCAAAAAACCTTTTCTCATCTAATGGTTTGGTGAAAATATTTGCAAGTTGTTTTTCAGTCCTAACATGTGAAATGGCAATGTCACCTTTTAACGAATGATGTCTAAGAAAATGATGATGGCTATCTATGTGCTTAGTTCCTGAGTGCTCTACAGGGTTGTGTGCAATTTTTATAGCACTTTCATTATCACATAGAAGCGGGATATGGCTAATATTGTAGCCGTAGTCCCTAAGAGTCTGTCGCATCCAAAGTAGTTGTGCGCAACAACTACCGGCTGCAACATACTCTGCTTCCGCTGTGGAAAGAGCAATGGAATTTTGCTTTTTAGATGACCAAGAAACTAGGGACCTACCAAGAAATTGACAAGTCCCCGACGTGCTCTTTCTATCAACTTTGCCTCCTGCATAGTCGGCATCGGAATACCCTATCAAGTTAAACTTGGATCCTTTGGGATACCAAAGGCCCAAGTTGGGTGTGTGCACAAGATACCTTAGGATTCTTTTTACAGCAATTAAGTGACACTCTTTAGGTGCGGCTTGAAACCTTGCACATAAGTAAAAACTAAGCATAATGTATGGCCTAGATGCACATAAATAAAGTAAGGAGCCGATCATGGACCGATATACCTTCTGGTCCACTTTTGGACCGTCTTCATTGAGGTCGAGATGTCCGTTAATGGCCATGGGTGTCTTGATAGGCTTGGCTTTGTCCATGTTGAATTTCTTGAGAATGTCCTGTGTATATTTGGTTTAGCTTATAAATGTACCTTCTCTTAGTTGCTTAACTTGGAATCCCAAGAAGAACTTCAATTCGCCCATCATTGACATCTCGAACCTATATGTCATAATTTTGCTAAATTTTTCACAGGAAGATTTGTTAGTGGATCCAAAGATAATGTCATCAACATAAATTTGACATACCAATAGATGATCATCAAGATTTTCAGTGAAAAGTGTATAGTCAGCTTTACCAATTTTGAACCCGTTTGAGTCAGAAAATCTCTAAGGCACTCATACCAAGCTCGAGGAGCTTGTTTGAGGCCATAGAGAGCCTTACACAGTTTGTAGACATGATCGGGATACTCTTGGTCTTCGAATCCTGGTGGCTGCTCCACATAAACTTCCTCCTTGATTGGACCATTCAAGAAAGCGATTTTGACGTCCATTTGATACAGCTTAAAATTATGGTGAGTAGCATATGCCAATAAAATACGAATTGACTCAAGTCCAGCCACAGGAGCGAAAGTTTCATCGAAGCCCAAACCTTCGACCTGAGAATAACCTTTGGCCACCAATCTCGCTTTATTTCTCGTTACTACTCCATGTTCATCTTGCTTGTTCCGAAAGACAAATTTGGTTCCAACGATGTTCGCCTTTGCTCTCTCCACTAGCTCCCACACTTCATTTCTTTTGAAGTTGTTCAACTCCTCTTGCATTGCCATCACCCAGTCTGGATCCCTTAAGGCTTCTTCTACCCTGTATGGTTCTAGAAAAGACACAAAAGAGTAGTATTCACAGAAATTTGCAACTCAAGATCTAGTAGTTACTCCCTTAGCAATATCTTTAATGATATTATTGACAGTATGGTCTCTTTGCACGCTCTGAAGTACTCTTGGGTGCGGAACTTGTGTAGTTGCTTGTTCTTCATTATCTTCATGTTCATTGTCTCCCCCTAGATCATTGCTCCCATGATTATCTTGATAATCTTGATTTTCCTCATCTTGATCTTGTGAAAAGCTCCCCCTTGATCATTGCCTCCGTATTGAAGTTCATCTTGTGCAATTGAGTCGAATGTTCGCTCTTGTGGTGAGATATCACCAAGTCCCATTTTCTTCAGTTCTTCATATGGAGCTTCCTCTTTATCTAGCACACACTTATCAACTTGCTCCACTTGTGAGCCGTTAGATTCATCAAACACTATGTCACATGCTACTTCAACAAGGCCGGACACCTTGTTGAAGACAAGATAGGCATAGGCATTCAATTCATAACCGAGCAAGAACTCTTTATCGGACTTTGAAGCGAACTTCGAGGCCCTCGGTTTCTTGTTCAGAATAAAAAATTTACAACCAAAGACTTTGAAATAAGAAACATTAGGCTTTTTACCGCTAAGGAGCTCAAATGGAGTTTTCTTTAGTAGTCGGTGGAGGTACAGTCGATTCGTGGCATGACAAGCGGTGTTCACCGCTTCTGCCCAATATCGATCTGAAGTCTTGTATTCATGCAACATAGTTCAGGCCATTTCGATCAATGTTCTGTTCTTTCTTTCGGCCACATTTTGTTGAGGGGAGTAGGGTGCCGAGAACTCATGCTTTATCCCTTCTTCATCGCGAAACTCTTCAACTTGGAAGTTCTTGAATTCTATCCCGTTGTCACTTCTGATGTTCTTTATGGTTGATGAGAATTCATTCTGAGCTCTTTTCAAGAACTTCTTGAGGATCCCTTGAGTTTCTGATTTATCATACAAGAAAAATACCCAGGTAAATCTTGAAAAACCATCAACAATTACTAAACCGTATTTGTTACCGCCGATGCTGATGTATGAAATTGGACCAAAGAGATCCATGTGGAGGAGTTCCAGTGGTCTTTCGGTAGTCATCACATTCTTGGCGGGGTGTGGTGCTCCGACTTGTTTTCCTTCTTGACAAGCGTCGCACGGCCTGTCTTTTTCAAAAACCACATCCTTAAGACCACGGATGTGACCACCTTTTAGAAGTTTCTGCAGATTTCTCATCCCAACATGGGCTAGCCGTCTATGCCACAGCCATCCCATGTTGGTCTTAGCAACGAAGCAAGTGTTGAGTTCGGCTTTATCTTTGTTGAAGTCAACAAGATAAAGCTTGCCCTTCAACATTCCCTTGAATGCAATCGAGCCATCTCTTATTCTAAAACAGTCACACCCTCATTAGTGAATAAACAGTTGTAACCTTTGTCGCATAGTTGAGATATTGACAAAAGGTTATAATCTAGAGAATCTACATGTAAAACATTTGATAAGGTGTGTTGAGATGATATTTCAATGTTACCGCTACCAAGGACCTTTCCTTGGCTGTTGTCTCTAAAGTATATGCCTTCACTTGGATCCTTGTTATACTCGTACTCCACAAACATACCTCTCTCTCCGGTCATGTGATTTGTGCATCCGCTATCTAGCACCCATTTAGATCCGCCAAAGGAGTAAGCCTGCAAAAAAGAATTATTCTTTGGTTTTAGGTACCCAAGCTTGCTTAGGTCCTCTCAGGTTAGTCACAAGAGTCTTGGGCACCCACACACAAGTTTTCAAGTTCTTGTGGCGTGACCCTGTATATTTAGCAATGACTTTTCCATGTTTGGCTTTCATAAGAACATAGGAAGCATCAAATGTACGAAACAATATTTGTAAATCAGATTCATGGGATTTTTCTTTAACAAAGATAATTATATTCTTAGCATGATTAGGAGTAGACATGTGTTTGTGCCTGTCAAAACCAAGGCCATTTTTGACATTAGGAGGTCTAGTGACCATATATGCACTGCGTGCATATTTGATCTTCTCCTTATCAAAGATGCCGCTTGGAGAGGCATGCGTATTATGAGAAGTTGGAGTGTTAGAAATAACATTCTTCTTACTAGAGCAAGTTCAAGTTCCGACTGTTGTCGAACTCATTTCTTTGGAGGAGGAGCACTTGGAGGAAGAGGAGTCACTTTGCTTGAGTGACTCAACTTGCACCTCAAGGATCTTTTTATTCCTTGATTGCAATATGTGAGTCCTCTAGCTTTGAGTAAGTTTCCTTACTCAAGGCTAGCTCAACTTCAAGCGACTCGTTCTTCTCTCTTTCAAGCTCGAGAAGCTTTTCAACTTCTTGATATCTCTTTCTTTCACGGATGAGCATATCTTCTTGTCGGTTAAGAAGTTCCTCCTTTTCAAAGATTTCGTTCGACAACATTTCCATTTTTTAAGGCATTTTTACTTAGTCCTCTAAACATTTCTTCATTATCACTAGAGCTATCAAAGTCATCAATAGAGGAATTTAGCGTAGGAGGAGTGAGTCGTACCTTTTTCGTGCCTTCCTTAGCCATAAGGCAAGTGTGGTTGTTCATATCTCGTCCTCCCATGTTTGTGAAGACTGTGGCTTTCATAGTAGGTTTCTTGACTGCGATAGTGGCTATCTCTTCTTCTTCATCAGAGGAGGACTCGTCGTTTGAGTCCCACTCCTTGCCAATATGAGCTTGATGGGCTTGTCTTCTTTTTCTGAAATTTTTCTTTTCTTGAGGTCTTATTTCCTTCTTCTTTTTATTTTCTTCATAGGTTCACTCTACCATGAAGTGACCATACTCTCCGCAGTTGTAGCAAGTGCGTCGATCCTTGGATTTTCCTTTATCCTTGCTTTTGCCTTCATTTGAATTGTTGTCGTGTCTTCTTTTCTTCATGCATTTGAACTTCTTAATAAATAGTACCATTTCTTCATCATCAAGATCAGTGCTCTCGTCGCTTGTATGCCCATCGTCTTGGTCTTCACGAGTTTCTTTGAGTTTGGGTCTGCACGTTGCTTTGAGAGCAACTTCCTTATTTTTGGAAGAGGTGAGTTTGGCTAAGTCTTTGACCTATTGAGCCTCTCTCTCCATCATTTCATGATTTATGATCTTCCCCAATAACTCATCCGGAGTCATTTTGTGAAATCCGGGGCTTTCTCTAATCATTGAGCAGAGTGTGACATTTCTTGGCATGAAGGCTCTAATCATTCTTTTGACCACCTCGTGATCCGTCCATTTCTTACTTCCATAGGCAGGAATTTTTTTGATGAGTGCCTTCATCCGGTTGTACATGTCTTGAGGTGATTCGCCTTCTTCAATAGCAAATCTCCCCAACTCTCCTTCAAGCATCTCAATTTTAGCTTCACGAACCGACCTATTTACTTCGTGAGCTGTCTTAAGTGTATCCAAGATTTATTTTGCACTTTCTAAACCATCGATCTTGGTTAATTCCTCTCTGCTTAGTGATGATGTGATCACAGTGATGGCTTGTGCATTTCTATGAATCTCTTGTTCTTCTTCTGGGGTGAGTTCCTCATCCGTGTCCGAGATATCTATGCCAGTGCAAACAATGTGCCACAGACTAGGATTTAGGGATATTAGATGCATCTTCATGTTGTACTTCCACATGGTGTAGTCACTTCTGTCAAACTGTGGAGGCTTTCCCATAGGAATGGAGAGATAGTGATTGTTTGAATTGAGACGGTTGTAGTTGTAAGGATGTCGGGAGTAGTTGTGATGACCACTCCCCGTCGTCTTCTCTTCTTCTTTTTCTTTTTGTCCTAGTAGTTTCTTTCTCAGGAGTGCCTTTAGTTGTCGCACTTCTTCATCATCATGTGGGCTTTCTCTCAGCACATCGAAGTCTTTAGCTTCTTGTTCCTCCTCATTGATGTTCATCTTCAAGATATCGTTGTTCTTATCAGAGGCCATTTATATCTCCGAGATGTGAGTCTCGTTGGCGGAGAACCTTGCTCTGATACCAATTGAATGTGGCCTAGAGGGGGGTGAATAGGCCTTTTGAATTTCTTGCACACTTAATAGAGTTGTCAAAAACTTGATTGACCGGACTAGTCCGGTTATGTGGGCGGCCTAGTCCGGTGTGCTGAAATATGTGAATTGATTAAGTGTTGTTTGGAAAACTAGGTTCTTCTAGCAGCGGAAATGTGAACAACAAATTCTTTGATTTGAGATTAGTGTATTAATGCACGTGAAGACTTATGAGCAACTTAAATTGTTGTTTAGAAATCAAGTGATCTAGTGAACAAAAAGTAATTTAAATGAGGCAAAGAGACAAGCAAATTTTTACCGAGGTTCGATCTCACCACGAGATCTACGTCCTCGTTGAGGAAGCTCACACAGAGCCGGATCTCCAACCCTTTCCCTCTTCAAGTCACCACGAGGACCGACTTGATTCCACTATCATGGGTAATCATCGAGTTTGTGGGGCAACCTCACACGTTGAGGGCTCCCACGAGAATTACAACGAAAGAGGCGATCAAATACACTTGAAAGTATTACAATGCAGAGTATGAGTGTAGAAAGATCAAACCCCAAGAGCTCACAATGAAGGAACGACGATCTCCCAATCTCGAATCCAAGTGTTCTAATGATTTGACTCTTTTTGCACCTTAGATGCATGGGGAGATGTGTTTTGGGCTCTTGGGACAAAGTGGCAGCACTAGGGTTTGTATTTTAAGCAATATTCGACGTGTGTGTGTTTTGGAAGGCCGTGGATTCTCTATTTATATGGTTTCCAAAATATTACCGTTGAAAAACCCTAATACCAGACTAGTCCGATGCAAGTCCGGACTTGTCTGGTCACAGTGTAACTCGAATTCCAGAAAGTGTGGCGGACTAGTCTAGTCCAAGCTCGGACTAGTCCGGTGCTGTGTGGAGGTGGACTTCAGAAAGTTCAACGGACTAGTCCGTGGACTAGTCTGGTCTCCACAGATGGGAGACTCCAGAAAGTTCAACGGACTAGTCGGGTGGACACACAGACTAGTCTGGTCTACTGATATGAAAGACTCTAGAAAGTTAAACGGACTAGTCTGGTGGGCACACGGACTAGTCCGGTCTCTTGAGAGGGGAGACTCCAGAAAGTGTAACGGACTAGTCCGGTCCATGATCGGACTAGTCCAGTGCATTGTGAAAGTTAGGTTAATTTTAAAGCCCTTACCCCTACGCAAAGTTGTGAGCTCTTGGAGTGTGTCTTTCATACACCCCCTATACATTTAGAATCTCATTTGATCCTCCAAGCTCCATCAAAGTATCCCTCTTTGGACACCACGCCATTTTTCATCTTTTTGTGTGCACCGAGCTGTTTCACTTTGTTTGTCCTGCAATCATCACAATAGTTTCATTAGGATCTCATATGTTTGTCATCAATTAGCCAAAACCCACAAGGGATATCCTAGATGCACTTATAGATCCAAGCGAAGGCATCTATTTTGGAGACAACAGTCAAGGAAGGGTGCTGGGTACTGGTAAAATTGCAATATCATCCCAGCACACCCTTTCTCTCGTTTTACATATCGAGTCCTTAGATTATAACCTATTGTCCATATCTCAATTATGTGACAAGGGTTATAATTGCTTGTTCACTAATGAGGGTGTGACCGTTTCTAGGAGTGATGACTCGGTTGCATTCAAGGGTGTGTTTAAGAGAAAGCTTTATCTTGTTGACTTAAACAAAGATAAACCCAAACTTGACACATGCTTGATTGCAAAGACCAACATGGGTTGGCTGTGGCATAGACGGCTAGCAAATGTTGGTATGAGGAATCTTCAAAAACTTCTTAAAGGCAATCACATTCGAGGTTTAAAGAATGTTGTTTTTCAGAAAGACAGGCCTTGTAGTGCGTGCCAAGTCGGGAAGCAAGTAGGAGCACCTCATCCCGCGAAGAACATCATGACAACGACAAGACCGCTCGAGCTACTTCACATGGATCTATTTGGTCCAATTGCTTACATAAGCATCGGCGGTAACAAATACGGCTTAGTAATTGTTGATGATTTTTCACGCTTCACGTGGGTTTTCTTTTTGCATGATAAGACAAAAACTCAAGGAACCCTCAAGAAGTTTCTCAAGCTTGCCCAAAATCAGTTTTCATTGAAGATCAAGAACATACAAAGTGACAATGGCACGAAGTTCAAGAACACCCAAGTTGAGGATTACCTAGACGAAGAAGGCATAAAACATGAATGTTCAGCACCATACTTCCCTCAACAAAATTGAGTAGCCGAAAGGAAGAATCAAACCCTCATAGAGATGGCAAGGACAATGCTTGATGAGTACAATTCGGACTGATTTTGGGCTTAAGTGATCAACACCACTTGTCATGCCATAAATCAACTCTATCTTCATCGTCTACTCAAGAAAACATCATATGAACTACTCACCGGTAACAAGTCTAATATTTCCTATTTTTGAGTTTTCGGTTCTAAATGTTATATCGTGAACAAGAAGACTAGGACTTCAAAGTTCGCTTCGAAGTCCGTTGAAGGTTTCTTGCTTGGCATGATTCGAACTCTTACGCCTATCGTGTCTTCAACAAGGTCTCAGAACTTGTTGAAGTAGCACGAGACGTAGTGTTTGATGAAACTAATGGCTCTCAAGAAGAGCAAGTTGATCAATGTGTGCTAGATAGAGAAGAAGCTCCATGTAAAGTGTTGAGAAGAATGGCGTTGGGCGCTGTTCGACCACAAGCGCCACCTCCAAATGAAAATGAAGAAGATGAACCACAAGTGGAGGTAATGGATGAAGGGGGAGCTTCTACACAAGATCAACCTCATGAAGATCAAGGTGACCAACAAATCAATGAGGTAAACCATCTAGGGGGAGAATAAGATGACCATGAAGATTCAAGACCACAAGTGCCACATCCAAGAGTACACCAATGCATCAAAAGAGATCACCCCATCGACAACGTAATCGGTGACATCCAAAAGGGAGTAACAACTAGATCTCGAATTGCTAATTTTTGTGAACATTACTCGTTTGTATCCTCTTTGGAACCTCACAAGTTTGAAGATGCATTGAAAGATCTGGATTGGGTGGTGGCAATGCAAACAACTTCAAACGGAACGAGGTGTGGGAACTTGTCGAAAGGCCCAAGTTCATCGTCGTTGGAACTAAATAGGTCTTCTGCAACAAGCAAGACGAACACGGGGTGGTGACAAGAAACAAGGTGCAACTTGTGGCCAAAGGGTATTCACAAGTCGAAGGTTTGGATTTCGACGAAACCTTTTCTCCCATAGCTAGGCTTGAATCGATTGGAATATTACTTGCATATGCTACTCACCATGATTTCAAGCTCTATCAAATGGATGTGAAAAGCGCCTTCCTCAACGGACCAATCAAGGAGGAAGTGAACGTGGAGGAACCCCACGGATTCAAAGATCAAGAGTTCCCAAACCACATGTTCAAACCGCATAAGGCTATGTGGCCTCAAACAAGCTCCTAGAGCTTGGTATGAGTGCCTTAGAGATTTTTAATTGAAAATGGTTTTAAGATTGGCAAAGCTGATTACACATTGTTCACTAAGTATTTTGAATCTGAGTTATTTGTTTGTCTAATTTATGTTGATGATATCATATTTCGTTCAACAAACAAATCCTTTTGTATAGAATTTCATAAGATTATGACAGATAGATTTGAGATGTCCATGATGGGAAAATTAAGGTACTTATTGGGATTCCAAGTGATACAACAAAAGGAAGGGACAAGTACACTCAAGTACACTCAAGACATACTCAAAAAAAGGAAGTTCATAAGCCAAACCAAGTACACTCAAGACATACTCAAGAAATTTGGAATACACAAGGCGAAGCCTATAAGGACTCCTATGGCAACAAATGGACACTTGGATCTCAATGAAGACAGACCAAGCATGGATCATAAGGAATATCGCTCCATGATTGAGTCCTTACTTCACTTATGTGCATCTAGGCCTGATATTATGTTGAGTGTATGATTGTGTGCAAGATTTCAAGCCAATCATAAGGAGTGTCATTTGACAACCGTAAAAAGAATCTTGCGATATTTAGTTCATACACCCAACCTAGGCCTTTGGTATCCTAAAGGTTCCAAATTCAACCTCATTGGATACTCTGATGCAGATTATGCTAGATGCAATGTAGATAGAAAAAGTACCACTGGTACATGCCAATTCCTAGGTATATCCCTAGTTTCTTGGTCCTCCAAGAAACTAATCCCCACTGCCTTATCCACGGCTGAAGCGGAGTATGTTGCAGCTGGGATTTGTTGTGCACAACTCCTTTGGATGCGACAAACTCTAAGGGATTAAAGTTACAATATGAGTCATATTCAACTCCTTTATGACAATGAGAGTGCTATTAAAATCGCCCATAACCCCGTTGAGCACTCAAGGACCAAACACATAGACATCCGACATCACTTTTTGAGAGACCACTCAATGAAAGGCGACATAACTATTTCCCATGTCAACACCAAAAAATAACTAGCTGACATATTTACCAAGCCACTTGATGAAAAATATTTTTGCGAGCTCCAAAATGAACTAAATATCCTTGATGCTTGGAACGTGGCTTGAAAACATGCATACTTGTACGGCTTATTCAAAATCCTTTGATTGTGTTATGAAAATCATCTCTCTCTATTTTCTCCGAAAAACTTTTTCAATTACTTGATCTTGGTGAATTATTGTCATAGCTTGATTGTTGTATGTTTACTGATCATATTCGTCAAGATTATTTGTGTGTTTTCCCCCTATTTTCTTTGTAAGCACCTTCGAATATATATGAATGGGCTAATTGCTTTTATTCTGGAGACCACAGACTAGTCAGTGGTTGCTCGGACTAGTCCGCACACTGCAGACTAGTCCACAGAGGTCCGGTAGTTCGAACTAGTTCGGTTGACCACGGACTAGTTCGATTTTTTTGACTCCAAAACCCTAGGGCCGCCAAACCCTAATCCCCTTCATCCTCACAACTTCCCTCATACTCTCTCTCTTCATTCGAGCGCCCCCAAGGTCATTTGGAAATTTCTCCACCAAATCTCTTCATCTCTCCGTGGAAAACGATCTTTATCACAAGGGGATCGAGGACCGCGGACTTGTCCGCACCAACAACACCTCCAACCTCAAGAATCGAAGGATTTTGGTAAACTTTCTCCAAAACCCTAGAAGATTCGATTTCTTACGTTATGGACCAAATAGCTTAGCTCTACTTGATGATACATGAATCCTTATTGTATTACATCTACATCGAGCTATTTTTGCATTGAGAAACACCATTGATCTGATAGTTAGGGTTTGAGTTGTTGAACACTGGACTAGTCCGGTCTCGGTACGAACAAGTCTGGTTCTTCGGACTAGTCCGCACTTGAGCACCGGACAAGTCCGATTTTTAACTGAAATCAACCCTAAATTCCTACTACTTAATGCATTTCCTTGCCATCAATTCTCATCCATGAATTATATAATCCTCTTGTTAGGACAATGTCGAGCTCCAATGATGGGATCTCTGATTTTGAGGCTGAGTTGGACCAAGAGTCTTTGCTTCGGTCCTCGATGGGCCAAAGAAAGAAGAGGCAACACCGTTCCGCTGACCCGTCGCCCACTCACCCTCAAGTGCGATGAAAGTTCTTTGGCCAAGAAGCCCGCATACAAAGGAAAGGATGCAGATGGCCCCAGCTTGACAGATCCTCGCCAAGCTAAGGGCAAAGCGAAAGGGATCGCCACCAGTCCTATTGGTCCTCTCCAGATGAGTGCTATAAGGCAGGGAAACAAAGACCCCAATGAAGAAAGGTTCAATGGCAAAGGAAGCTATGTCACTTCAAAGCTCAGGCAAATTGATTGTTACAGCAGATCAAAAAGGTAGCTAATGCAAGGTTCTGGAGCAACTTCCACACAGACTATTATAGTTTCGTGTATCTTACGACGAAGACTCCGATGGTCCAAAGCCAATGGATCAACTGGACCCACTTTGAGAGGAAGAGTTACGCAACCTTTGATAAAGTGATACAGGCTGTGGAGAGGCATGGGCTCAAAGACTTGTTTACTTTATGGTGCAACTGGAATGATGAAGTCATAGCCCAATTCTATGCAACCTGCTATTTTGCTAGTGATGAAGAGGAAAGGGTGACTTGGATGACTCACGGATCCAAGTACACTATTACTTATGATGAGTTGGCAACACTGTTGCATCTTGAGGACACTAGAAGCAATGAGCTCATCATTTACAACATTGGAGTCTTAGAGAAGGATAAAATGGACTTCCTCTATGACACTCGCTTGAAGTACAACCCTCCATCAACCAAGAACATGAAGCCTTTCTTCATGGTTCTCAATAGGGTGATAAGAAAGACCATAGCTCCAAAAGATGGAGATGCAGGAAGTGTCCAAGGCTACCTAAGGACACTGATGAAGGTGATAAGCAAAAACAGGAAGTTTGATGTCTTTGACTATATCTGGAATGACATGGTGAACATCTCTTGCACCACTAATCGTTCTTGTGGCTATGCGCCCTATATCATGTTCATGAGAGAAAAGGTCACAAGAATCGAATCTGTAAAGGATGTTGAGCACACTCCTCTGAGGCCCCATAAGCCTTCCCAAGCCACTCTCCCAGCCGCTCCATCTCTCGCATCTAGTGTGGAGGCTCCCAAGAGAGCCCAAGCTGAAGCAAGACCCTCATCAAGTACAGGAGCTACTACTTCCAAGAAGGGGTCCCCCAGTGGCATCTTGAAGTACTTGGCCGCCATCTTCGGCTCCTGCAAGAAGGCTGAGGTGAAAGTCCACAAGTTGAACATGGCAAGGAAAGAAGATATGAGATACATAAAGCAAAATGTCAAGCAAATCTGCCAGAAGCTGGAGATTGAGCCCATTGGATCTCCTATCATCTCCGAGGAGTCTCCCTCTGACTTCTCGGAGCTTCCAACCCTTTCACCTTTTGAACATGCCTATTTTGGCATTGGGGGCACTTCAAGTGGATCCTCTCCTCCTCCTCCTCCTCCGCAGCCTGAAGATGAAGACGATGGGAGGACCGATGGCGAGAAATGAGTTGACGGCGACCTCTAGATCCCTCCTCTCCTTCTTTTTGGTTCCTTGATTCCAAAGGGGGAGAGATTGAGGGGGAGTCACTAGGACTAGTTGTAGTTTGAGAGACGAGAGCTTCATTTGCATCTTTTTGTTTCTGTCATGCTTTTGGGTTGTAAAACTGATCTCTTTTATGCTTTTGGGTTGTAAAACTACCATTACGATCATATTATGGTTCTAAGTCATGTTTATGAAGTCTGTGATGATTATGTGGTGCAATCTATGTTTATGCTTTGAGATTGACATATATGCTTGTTGTTGTTACGATTATGCTTTTACCTTATCATCATCACGCTTTTTGCTCACACACACGTAGTTTTTCACCCCACCATAAAGAGTGCACATATGTCTCATGTTTTCACTGCTTAACTTGTTCCAAGCTCATATGTGCACACGTTATGAAAATCTGGAGTTTTAATCATATTTTTGAAATCTCAATTGGTTGTCATGAATCACCAAAAAGGGTGGGATTGAAAGTGCATCTAGGCATCCCATGTGGGTTTTGGTTGATTTATGACAAACAAATGAAATCCTAACCAAATTGTTGAGATGAGCGCAGGTTTCAATGAAATTATGAAGAAAGCACAAAACGAAAGGAGAGTGAAGAATCAAGTTGAAATAATCTCATGATGATGAATAGAATATTTTTTTGTGTATGGAGTGTGTTGGAGAAACACACCCCAAGAGCTCAAGCAAAATAAATCACTTTCACTGCACAAGTATACACAGGTCCGGACTAGTTCGACGTTCACCGGACTATTCCGATAACCTCTGTGTCCAAGATCGGGCAAGTCCTCCCAATGCAGACTTGTCCGCAACGGACTAGTCTGATAACAGCCGGACTAGTCTGATAACCCTTTTGACCAATATCGGACAAGTCTAGTATTCCACAGACAAGTCTGGAATCTTCACTGACCTACTTTAGACAAGTCCTTAGCCCCTCATAATTCCACGACACCGGACTAGTCCGATCTTATCTGGACTAGTCCAATAACCTCTCTGACTAAAATCGGACAAGTCCTCCAAGTGCGGACTTGTCCTCAATTCACTAAGGGATTACCCACGACCACACTAGTCCGATATGTGTCACACTAGTCCGAACATCTCTAGAGACAAAATTGGACTAGTCCGCCCAGGGCCAGACAAGTCCGACAATTCAGGACACTTAGGGTTTCCCACACGACGCATACCGGACTAGTCCGGAGTCCACCACGGACTAGTACAAACTTTGTAAACCCTAAAGGTAACCTTTGGAAACTCAAATATAAATAGAGTTGCACGGCCCAACTATGGACTATCTCGGCCCCCTGCGCCATCACATCTTCCAAGAGCCTAGAAAACACATCCCTCCACACAACTCAACGCAAGAAAGATCAAACCCTTGAGGATTAACCATAGATCAAATCCTTGAGCTCTTGGGTTTGATTCTCTCACACACTCTCGCTATTTTATTGCATACTTTTTTATTTTGTTTAGTGGTGTTTTTCAGTTGTAAATCTTGGGGAGCCCTCAACTTGTGAGAAGGCCCCTTGAACATGGTTATTTTACCCCCTTTGTGATTAGTGGAAGAGAATCGGCCTCCGTGGCAATTCGACGAGGGTAGGGTTCGTGAAGTCCCAATCCTTTCATGGACTCCTCGTCGTGGATGTAGATTTCCTCTGTGGAATCGAACTACGGGATAAAAATCATTGTGTCCTTTCTTTTGTTCTTTTGTTTTATCTATTCATTGTGATCTAGGGTTTGCTTAATCTAGTTCAATTTGTGTTAAAACTTTGAATCTAAAGTTAACTTGTGCCACATCTAGTTTCATTGAGTCAATACATTCAATTTACAACTCAATTTCTACTGCATAAAGTACCTGATTCAAAAACATTGATCAAACTTGATCAATCTAGTCCGCACACACCGGACTAGTCCGCACCCTACCGGACTAGTCCAATTTCTCTGTATTTGATCAGGTTCTAAGTGTTTCAGGTTCCAACGAAAAATTCAAAAAGCCTATTCACCCCCTAGGCTACATTCAAGAAGGAAAGCCCACATGGTTTGAGGACTCTTTACGTTTTCAATCGAACTTGCACTCAGGGCCTCCCAACCTTCGCGTAGCCTTTCAAACTTTTGCTCCACTTTGCCGCGATGGAGTTGGGTCTTCCCCGCAGCAAGATCAAGATCAACGAAGATATGTCGACGGTCCGGAACTACATGGGGTGGTCCAACGACTCCTGCAACCACAAAATCCTCTTCGGCAAAATCCCCTTCAAGAAGAAGCGCACCAGAGAGATGATGTACTTCTCAGGGTACACCATGGTGGGTCTAATTCCACCTTTTTCAACCTTTCTCTTGATGCTGCTGGATATCTACGCCCTCTAGCTTCATCAGCTCAACCCCCACTCCCTCATGCTAGTGGCAACATTCGTCCACTTTTGCGAGATGTGGATGGCCGTGCCTCTGTGCATTGAGCTGTTTTGGATCTTCTTCAAGGTCCACACCACCAGGAAGGGGATGGAGTTGGTTGGCTTCTACTACTTCGTGAAGCGCAAGAACTGCCCCTTCAAGTATTTGAAGGCCTTCGCCTCCGGCAAGTGGTACGACTGGAAGAAAGACTTGGTCATCATCGCAGTGGAGGAGCACGAGAGGTTAGAGCTGCCCAAAAGCCTCCCCAATGTCGACACCGACGCAAGGAACGTAGTTTCGGAGCTATCAGAAGCGTACAAGCCCATCCTGGCAAGGATCCGAGAATGCGTAGAAGGTGGAGTGACCCACAGATTGTCTTTGGCAATTTCTTGGTGAACAGGTGGGCTCCGATGAAGACTAGGGAATAGCCCACATGGGCTTTCAATAGTGAGATAGATCATAACCGAATTGAAATCGGTTTGAACACCAACTTGGATGATGAAGCTTTGAAGCTCCATATCAAGAAATTTCAGAATGGGGTTATCTCCCGCGATGCCTTGGCTCCGCCGGCTGCCTTCCTGCCTCTGAACATGGTTCCAGAGGTCACTAGGGAGCTCCGGGGGTGAATGCCAGTGCTAGACGACCTCAGTGTGCTAGAGTGGCGTACTACCTCCGGGGTTGCCATCCTCAGAGATTCAGAGAGGGTGGCTCCCACTGCTCCAAGCCAGAAGGTTGATGATGCTGGCAAGGGCAATGAGTCGGCCTAATCTTCCAGCCGGAAGAGGAAGTTGAGGCATGCTCATGGGAGCTCCCTCAGGTCAACTCCGACTTCAACATCCCCTTTCCCAGGTGAAGTAGGTCTTCGGTAGTCACGCCTCCTTGTGTGCTGGCGTCCTTGAGGGGCACTAGCTCCGGTAGATCAACTCCAGTCCCAGCGTCGGCCATGGGCTCCAGGTACGGAGGTCCTTCCCAGCCAAGGGAGGTCCCGACTGAGGCGATGCCGACATCGGCGATAGATCCCGAGCTGCCGTCTAGAGCTTCTGCCACACCAACTATGGTGGGCTCTGGCTCTGATCAGCCAATCAACAAATTCCACACCAGCTGGAGCGGTAGCATCCCTAGGTAAGCCTTGTGCCCTTAGCTTGAGTTGCTATTTTTGCTTTTATCATGTCTTGAATCTTTTGATCCTTCGTTTGCAGAGCGTCGAAGAAGGGAACAGAAGCTCTAGCACCTGCTACAGCGACTGAGGCTGTGCAGGCCGAGGCTTCCAGGTCCAACCCCTGTGCCTCCTCAAGTGGCATACTAGGGGACGGCCCTAGTGCTGCAGGACCACAAGGACCTTGTTTGATGTGTGGGATCCAATTTTTGAACTTGAAAACCCCTTGGAGCCGACGGAGAAGACTCCAGCAGGTCCGGAGCCTATTCCCTTGGCGTTGTCTATCAAAAATGCCTGCCCCAGTCTCTGTCAAGTCCAGCTTTCCTCTGACCACAATAGCAAGATCCTCGAAGAAGAGCGCCACACCTAAAGGCGTTGGCGCAACATACTTCATTTTGAAACCGAGGTTGCACAAACAAGGCTTGCTCACAAACGGTAGTGGGTTGAGAGGGAAAAGGCCTGGATTGAATATTGGGGCCAGTTGCTGGAGGAGAGGGAGGCCTCCATCAGGGCTCTCGATGCAAAGAGTCGAGAGATTCTCAAGTACGCCAGGAAAAGCAACGAGCCTGCCGACGATCGTCAAGATAGCCTCAACACACTAAATAAAATTCTCCTGAAGCGCTAAGGGGACCTCAATGAGAGGGAAGAGAAGCTCCTGGAGAAGCAGGAGGACATTATGAAGAGGGAGGAGGAGCTCTCCTATAGACTTTCTCTGGGAGGTCAGAGCTTGGTCGACGGCACAAAGAAGCTTGATCTGCAGTGCAAGCAGGAGGAGGGGAAGCATTGGAAGCTGGGGTAAGAGGTCTCCAAAAGAGAAGCTAATGTTGCCACCAGAGAGGAGAAAGTACGAGGCAAGGAGAAGGACCTGGCCGAATTGCAAAACCACATCCACCTACGGGATATGAAGCTCTCTAACCGCGAAAGGCAAGTGGCTGAAAGCATTCAACAACATGCCAGAGAGGTCGAGCATCTCGCCTGAGACGGTTCGGAGCTTGCGGCGGCCAGAAGGACACTGAGGAGCTGCGGAGCTCGAGGGCAACTGAGTCTCAGCGGGTCTGGGACTTCTTGGGGCATGTCGAAAAAGCTTTGGTACCACTTGGCTTCAGTTGATACGTCTGGAGAATCCAGCACCGGAGCTGGACCAGACACTGGTGGCAACAAACTAGCCGCAATTGGTGATGTCATCATTGACCGACTAGAAATAGAAGGTAAATCCCTGGCCAAGAACATTGCCAAGACCCCCAACTTTCTCTAGATCCGGTCTTCTAAGGACCCATTGTCGAAGAGGAGGATGTTGCCAGGGCCACCGTCGTAGAAGCTACCAAGAAGGTTGCCTCATTTTTCCACAGGACTTAGAGCCTCCAGTAGCTAGGACCTTTTTTCTTTTGCCCTTTATTGTAATCCTCATTTTGTAATCCAATCACCCGATGAATGAAATCCTCTCTTCTCGAATGAATGATTTCCATTTTGTGTTTGTGTTTGATGCATTGTCCTTTATCTTATTGGCCCCCTGGTAGATGTACACAATTGGATTGTGAACATGTACCAAAAGGATCTGACAATGTCATGTTGACTTGCACACTTCGAACTTGTAGCTAGAACACTTAGCTCTTAGGTTCGAATTTTACTCCTGACATCTCCAGGGACCCTTTGTGACGTCGACGGTGGGCCTCCTGGGAGGTGTCGGAACTTGATAGATCCCACGACGCCCACTATCAACGCATAGAACATCGACGGCGGGCCCCCTAGGAGGTGTTGGAGCTTGGTAGATCCAACGACACCCACTGTCAATGCGTAGAACGTCGATGGCGGGCCCCCTGGGATGTGTCGGAGCTTGGTAGATCCGACGGCACCCATTGTCAACGCGTAGAAAGTCGACGGCGGGCCCCCTGGGAGGTGTCGAAGATTTGAAGATCCGAGGGCACTAACTATCAATGCGTAGAACGTCGACAGCAGACCCCCTGGGATCGTCGGAGCTTCCCGACTTCAACGATATCCATCATCAATGCACAATACACCGATAGCATAATCTCTTTAGGGGTATTTCTTCGCCATCTTCGCTTGGATTGCCGTTAATTCTTCACGTGGACGGCTGGCCCCCATGGGAATTGTCGGAGCATTGTCATCTCCGATGACGCCCACTTTCAACGTACAAAATGTCAACGGCAGGTCCCCTTGGGGGATGTCGGAGATACTAGCTCCGACGTTATCCACCATCGCCATGCGTTTTCCATTTTTTCCTGCATATCAAAGACAAGAAAAACAGTAAAATTTGTCCTCTCGTCTATAACTCTTTTGTGACTTACTGTTCTTATTTGAATTTTAGATCCAAAGGAACTCAATATGATAACATGTATGTTGATGCAATCTCTCCAGATCCAAATGACTTCTGGACCCGCCCTACTAAGGCCTACCAGAATGTAGGTAGATTGGCGTACTTAGGGCGCTTGACCAGGCTACGTCGATAGCGCACTCCGGACCTGACATTAGCTTTGGTGTTCAGGTGAGTAGACCACCTAGTAATGCTAAGATCCAAAAAAACCAACAATATAACTTGTACAACATATGAGTGACTTGGACTAAAACTCAAAAAGAATTGCACAACTTTGCTGCAGACAAGAAGGAAAATGATGTTAAAAGAAGACAAGCTTGTACAAAAATTGATGCACGTGGAGACTGCTTTCACACAACAATGTCTTTCATTATAGGTCTAAGTTACAGGGGAGACAAGGACACACTTAGGGTACGGAACCAGGCCAATTGTGCTATTCATCTTGTTCTAACCCAGGGCAGGTAAGCCACACTTTCAGTACAGGGACCGAGGTAAATGTTGCTTGAACTGCCCGGACCCTCCTAGAGGGGTCCGGATGTTCTCCCGTAGGACCTACCCGACTCTGTGTGTAGGCTCTATAACTTACGTTGTGTGTAATTACAGACTCACCTCCGTGAAATTAAGCATAAAACTTACGGTGGTGCTCGATGTTCCAAGGATTGGGAAGCGGGGTCCCATCCTCAGTTTCCAAGCGAACGCATCCGGGACGATATAATTTGATTACTCGAAAGGGACCTTCCCAGCTGGGGGAAAGTTTGTTCATCCCATCACGAGTTAGTATTCTCCGCAGCACCAAATCACCTTCCTCGAGCTATCGGTTGCGCACATGCCTTTGATGATAGCGTCGGAGCGCTTGGCGATAACGTGCATTCCGAATAGCTGCTTGTCACCTTCCCTCGTTAACGAGATTAAGGTTTTTATGCCAGAGCTGGTCCTACGTGGCTTTGTCGAAGGTCTGTTCCCGGAGTGACCCCATGGTGATCTCCGGAGGAAGGACTACTTCAGCTTCGTACACCAAGAAGAAGGGAGTCTCTCAAGTTGACCGGTTAGGTGTTGTCCTACTCGTCCATAGTGCGGACAGAATCTCCTCAATGCAGTTGGCTCCATGGTTCTTCAAGCGCTCATATGTGCTCGTCTTGAGTTCTTTCAATATTTCTGCATTTGCTCTCTTAGCTTGTCCATTACTTGTTGGGTGAGCTACTGAAGCATAGCTAACTCGAATGCCGAGGTCTTCGCAATATTCTTGGAATACTGCACTTGTGAACTGGGTTTTGTTGTCAGTGATGAATCTATTTGGATCTCCAAATCTGCAGACTATGGACTTCAAGAACTTGATAGTTGACTGCTTGTTGATTTTCACAACTGGAGTAGCTTTCGGCCACTTGGTGAACTTGTTGATGGCGACATACAGGAACCTGTATCCTTTGACGGCTTTTGGAAAAGGTCCCAAAATGTCCATCCCCCACACAACGAATGGCCATGTAGGAGGTATCATTTGTAGTGACTGAGCCGGTGTGTGAATTTGTTTCACGTGGAACAGGCACGCTTCACACTTTTTTACCAACTCGACTTCATTCTTGAGTGTTGTAGGCCAGTAGAAGCCATGCCAGAAGGCTTTACCGACCACCATGTGAGAAGATGCGTGGTTACCACACTCGCTTCCATGGATTTCCGTGAGGAGCTCGCGGCCTTCTTCCGTTGCAATGCACCTCATTAGGACGCCGTCAGCACTGCACTGGTGGAGATCCCCTTCTACTAGCGTGTATCATTTAGCCAATCTGACGATCCGGTCAGCTGATGCACCATCTTCAGGAAAGATGTTGTCTTTCAAGTAGCTCCGGATCTCCGAGATCCATGCATTGGAGCTAACTTGAGCCTCCGGATCTTGCGCGCTGGGTGGCTCGGAGCTTCCCCCAGCGCCTACGACCCTTGGTGGACGCCATGGTAACAGGGCCACCGGCACTGCCAGCTTTGAGGTGCTGATGTCGCCCCATGCCCTTAGTTTGGCGGGCTGAGCGGTTGGTCTTGACAACCTCTTGAAAAAAAACTCCGTCAGGAGCTTAAGCTCTGTTTGAAGCCTTCATCGAAAGTTCATCAGATTCAGCATTGTTGAGACGTTGGACATGGCAGAGATCCAGGACATCAAAGTCCTTCTAGAGCTTCTTGACTTCAGGAGGTAAGCAACAAGTTGTGGGTTCTTACAGCTGCATTCACCTTTGACTTGCTTGATGATGAGTTGTGAATAACCCTTAACCAACATCTGCTTGACGCCATATGATAGTGCCACTTTGATCCCATAAATGAGAGCTTCATACTCCGCCATGTTGTTGGTTGCCTTGAAGTATAGGTGTACTGTCAGTGCCCTGCGTACCGGGTACCCCATGATACCGCAAGAAACGCCAAGGAGTTCCGCCCGTCTGAGTTGAAGACCTCCGAAAGGTACACGTGCTACACACCACTGGACCCACCTCCCTCATTTGTGTAGATCCAGCACTGCCACGTGTAACACAAGGTCTGACCTAACTCCCCTCATAGGGAAGCTCCGGTCTTGCCATGTGTCTTTTGACCCTTGATCTAACACCCATTAGAGGGAAGCTCCGGTGATGCCACGTGTATAGTGGCTACAGCCCTACCTCCCCACTACGGGAAGCTCCGAAGCCGCCACGTGTCGAGCCTCTGGACCAGCCAGCAATGAAGAGATTGGCGCATCTCCAACAGTGCAGACATTCAAGGGACAGTTAAAGCTACCGTTACAAGACCTTATTACGTGTCATTAATGCCATATTAATGACACACGATCAGAGGACCCTTAACACTGGTAATGCCGTTGTTGAGGCGCATTATCACACTATTAATTAGGCTTAATATTCACAAATCGTGTATTAGGAAATTAATTACCGCCGGGGCCACATGTCGGGCCAGGATAACAATGTAACTGTGACATTCTGGCTCAAGGCTTAATAGGATTGATAGAATACTCATACCACCAAGGTATACCTTCTTTTCTGTAAGCCCACTTGCAAAGAACTATGAGGTTAAGTGTGCTTGGCCTGGAGCAATTTGTAGATGGGTGACCGGCCAGGAAGTCTTCCCGGGTGCGCACGAGTAAGGAAAAAATTGTGCAGAAAAGACAAGTGTTGGTCTATGGGGCTAGTGTGTGATCCGATAGAGCTGCCAGGAGTAACGACTGCCAGACCCATAGTGGCTGGGGTGTTACACTAACGACTAGTACTTTGACTATAAATGGATGCGCCGCACGATAGAGGGACAACCAAGATCAAACGCACCCAAGACACCATATACTCATACATACAACAACACCTGTGGAGTAGGGTATTACGCTCAGGCGGCCCGAACCACGTAAAAATTCTTGTGTAACTTTCTTGTGCATAATCTGACACGCGCCCATCCAATCACGAACCTCTGCGGGCTATGATCTAGTAGTACCAAGGGAAGGGTCGATCACACACTTCGACATTTGGCGCGCCAGGTAGGGGTACCTTGAGGTTTCAAGATGGTGAACTGTGCCACAGGATCGTCCAACAACAACGCTGAGCAACCTGCTGGTGGGAATCCCTCCAACGTGCAACAGCCAGCGGGTGTTGTCGTCCCGGCGAGCATTGTACCACCACCACCACCTGCTTTGGCGAACAATGTTGGACAACAGGATGGGGTCCTCGCATCGGTCATTGCATTAATGCACAACAACCCTGAAAATGTGCTAATTGTTGCGCGTACTCTTATCCAGCGTCCACCGCCTCCAGGAGCACCTCAAGGTGCGATGGAGCAGTGGTGTGCTGATGTGGAACATCTGGTTGTAGCCGCAGCCGATGGCCTCAAAAACCATGGTCCTCCCCCTTCGGGGCAGGCACCTTCTCAGTGCCGGATCTTGTCTGGAAGACTTGGTCCGCAAGTTTCACAGCACCGGAGATGTGTTGTGTCTCAGCAGGTGACATCGCTACCCTCCGAGGCACGTCACACTCACATTGCGTCGAGACTCTCAACGCATGATCTGCGGTCAAAGCTTGACCACCGCTGCAGACAGCAAGATGACCGCGTCCATATCGAGCGTGCTCGCGAGAGGCGAGAGGCTAAGGAAAACCCTTCTCCTTTGAGTGTAGGGGGCGGCTGTTCAGCCCAGGCCATGCACCTACGCATGGTCCGATAGCCACAGAAGTTCCAGTCTCATGTGCCGGAGAAATACGACGGGACTGTCAAGCCCGTTGAATTCCTCCAAATCTACTCCACCACCATTCTCGCGGCGGGTGGCAATGAGGCTATGATGGCCAACTACTTTCCTATGGCTCTTATTGGGACAACTAGGTCCTGGCTCATGATTCTTCTGCCTAACTCCATCAACAATTGGGCGGAGCTATGCAACTAGTCCACTGTCAACTTCGGGAGTTCCTACACCCGACCAGACACCAAACTTGACCTGTTCGCCATACAATAGAAATCGGGAGAGTCGCTACAATCCTTCATCCAGCGGTTTTCCCAAGTGCGGAATACAAACCCTTCCATTTCCAATGCTTCTGTCATCGTGGCATTCGGACAGGGTGTCAAAGACAAGAAGATGTTGGAGAAGCCAGCGACGAAAGAAGTCACCAACCTCATGGAACTCTTCAGCTTGGCAGACAAGTGCGCCTGGGCTGCTGAAGGCCGTGAAATGCACACCAAGCCAGCTCCAGAGACTACCAAAAAGTCCTCCAAGGCTTAAGCCACTACCTCCGCTAGTGGAAATAAGAAGAAAAAGTCTAACAGCAAGAAGAAGCTGTCGGCCGGCATGCCTACTGCTGCAGTAGCTGCAGCTCTGGGTGGCCAGGGACCACGCTCCGAAAAACGACCTCGACCTTCATCTGAGGATGGCGGCGGTCAAAAGATGTGGTTTCCGATACACAAAACAGACAAACACAAACTTGAAGATTCTCGGGAGGTCCAAAACCTTATCGGGCGCTACAATAAGCGTTGAGAAGAAGCTCATTTCCACTAGCAGGAAGGAAGGCAAAAAGTCAACAAAGCTCCAACTTATATGGAGCTAGGCTTCTAGGACCACAAGAAGGTCCTGAAGGCTGTGTACAATACAGTCAATAATGATGCTGACGTGTCCGACAACGAGCGTCGGAAGACCCTCAACACCATATATGGGCAGTCCTAGGATATCACCTCCCGCTGTGTCCTCAAGACTATGGAACGGGAAATGGCTGCCACAGCTCCTACCACCAAGGCAGAACCCCATCGTAAGTGGATGGACACTCCTATCACTTTTGGTGCCACGGATTGTCCAAGAAACATGATCGGAGCTGGGCAACTACTGTTGATGGTGTCTCGTACAATCAACAATGTCCAGCTCTTCCATGTCTTGGTGGATGGAGGGTCGACACTCAACCTCCTCAGCTATGAAGATTTCTTCAAGATACAGCTCCGACTCTCAAACTTTCACCCCTCACGTCCCTTCTCTGTGTAGGTCCAGGGCCATCGGTACTCTCGGCTCGATTACTCTCTCGGTAACCTTCGAGACTCGGGAGAATTACAGAACTAAGAAGCTGGTCTTTGATGTGGCTCACATCAGCTTCCCTTCAACGCTATCTTAGGCAGGCCTACCCTATATAGGTTCATGGCAACTGCCCATTATGGCTACCTGGTGTTGAAGATGCCAACACCTTCAGGCGTTCTCCGGATCCGCGGAGATCGCACAGCGGGAATTACTGTGCTAGGAGAACTCCATGCGATTACAACTACGCAAGAGGAAGCATACGCTAGGGAGTTAGTTGCTCAACCTCCGAGCACTCCTCACCGAGGCTCAACCTCTGCACCACGCGTGCAGCCAAGCGGCGACACCAACGTTCCCGTCAAAGTCGTCCAATTTGGTTCCGATGCTGTCCAGACTACACGTATATTGGGAGGTTTGGACAACAAATAGGAACTCATGCTCATCACTTTCCTCTGGGCGATTTTTGACGTGTTTGCCTGGCAACCGTCACAAATTCCTGGGATCCCTAGTGAGGTGATTGAGCGCAGCATGAAGATTTATCCTGACGCATGACCAGTACACCAGAAGCCCCAGAAGCAATCAGTTAAGCGGCAAAACTTCATCTGACAAGAAATCAAGAAGGCTCAAAGATGGATTCATTCGGGAGGTGCATCATCCACGATGGCTGGCAAACCCAGTCGTTGTGCCCATGGCCGGCGGGAAGCTTCAGATGTGTATCGACTACACCACCTTTATTAAGGCATGTCCAAGAGATCCATTCCCACTACCTAGGATAGACTAGATAGTGGACTCCACCTCCAGGCATGAGCTATAGTGTTTCCTAGATGCATATTCAGGTTACCATTAGATCCAAATGTCTAGGGTAGATGAAGAGCATACTGCCCTCATAACAGTAGATGGATTGTATTGTTATACTGCCATGCCATTCGGTCTCAAAAACGCTACTTTAAATTTTGTGCGAACCATGCACAAAACCTTTGGAGAGATCATTAGGGACCTGGTGGAGGTCTACGTCGATGACATCGTCGTGAATGTCAGGAACAAGGAGTCACTCCTTGACAATCTGCAAGCTGTCTTTGACAAGCTACGCATCACGCGCACCAAGCTGAACCTAGATAATTGTGTCTTCGGAGTTAGCTCCGGGAAGCTCCTCGGATTCTTGGTGACCCACCGAGGAGCTGAGGCAAACCCAGTGGAGATCAAGGCCATTGAAGACATGCGGCCCCCAGATCGAATCAAGGATGTCCAGAAGCTAACTAGATGTCTAGCTGCGCTCAGCCGGTTCATCTTGAGACTGGCAGATTGGGCACTACCCTTCTTCGAACTCTTGAGGAAGTCTAGGCC
Organism: Tuctoria greenei; assembly: GCA_036927565.1. Classification (NCBI taxonomy): domain Eukaryota; kingdom Viridiplantae; phylum Streptophyta; class Magnoliopsida; order Poales; family Poaceae; genus Tuctoria; species Tuctoria greenei. The sequence goes on from JAYESD010000004.1 coordinate 36,230,114, forward strand.
ATTCCATTTGTCCGAAGAAACAGAAATGGCGTTCCAAGAGCTCAAGCAACTCCTCACCACACTACCAATCTTAGTAGCTCCGAACCCTGGTGAGCCTTTTTTTCTTTACATTTCGGCAACTACAGAGGTTGTTAGCATGGTCCTGGTCGCGGAAAGACCGAAGCCATCTCCAGTTCAGGAGCCCCGACCCCTCTGAGAGGGTCTGGAGCTACCTGAAGACGAGTTTGGGTCCCAGCCCCCAGGCACGGATCTTCAAGTAGAAATGCTAGAGGATCAACCTCTCTCATCTGAGGGAGTTCATATGGCTAAATAAGAAGATCCGAACCCTTCCAGGAGGGTCCGAGAAGTTGAACAAGAAGATTCGGACCCCTGCGCGGGGGGGGGGGGGGGGGGGGAGCTCAACAAGAAGATCCGAACCCCTCCGCGAGGGTCTAGGAAGCCCAAATAGAAGGTCCGGACCCTTCCGGAAGGGTCCGGGATGATGAAGAAGAAGCTTTGGGCCCATCTGGGAAGGTTCGAACTGTCCAGCGGCCAGTGTACTTCATCAGTGAAGTACTCCATGATGCCAAGAATCGATACATTGAAGTGCATAAGATGCACTACGCAGTGCTTATTGCCTCAAGGAAGTTACGTCACTACTTCCAAGCCCACATGATATCGGTGTTAACATCCTATCCACTGCGCTATACTGCATAAACCCAATTCTACTCGGAACATTGCAAGGTGGACAGCGGAGCTAGCAGAATTCGATCTCAAATTCTTGCCTCGACAAGCTATCAAGAGTCAAGCATTGGCCGACTTTGTGGCGGAGTGGACACCTTCTTCATGAAATCCTAGGGCTCCTAGTGAGCAGAAGCCAGAACCCAATGTCTCGGTCTTCACCGAACCTCACTGGACTCTCTACTTCGATGGCTTCATGCAGAAGCAGGGGGCCGGAGCTAGAATCCTTCTCCTCGCTCTGACCGGGGAGAAGGTCAAGTACATGGTACACCTTGACTTCAAGGCAACCAACAACATGGTGGAGTATGAAGCTCTCATTTATGGGCTCAAAGTGGTGCTATCATATGGCGTCAAGCAGATGTTGGTTAAGGGTGATTCACAGCTCATCATCAAGCAAGTCAAAGGCGAACGCAGGTGTAACAATCCACAACTCGCTGCTTACTTCCTTGAAGCCCAAAAGCTCCAGAAGGACTTTTACATCTTAGATCTTTGCCTTGTCTAGCGTCTCAACAACGCTGAAGCTGACAAACATTCAACGAAGACTTCAACCGGATCTGAAGCTCCTGACTTAGTTTTTGTCAGGAAGTTGTCAAGGCCAACCGCTCAGCCTGTCAAACTGAGCAAAGGGGGAGACATCAACACCTCAAACCTGGCAGTCCTGATGGCCCTGTTATCATGGCATCCACCAAGGGTCGTAGGCGCTAGAGGAAGCTCCAAGCCACCCAGCACGCAAGATCTGAAGGCTCAAGTTAGCTCCGATGCATGGATCTCGGAGATTCGGAGCTACTTGAAAGACAACATCCTTCCTGAAGACGGTGCATTCGCTGATCGGATCGTCAGATTGGGTAAAAGATATACGCTAGTAGAAGGGGATCTCTACCGGCGCGGTGCCAACAGCGTTGTAATGTGGTGCGTTGTAGGAAAGAAGGCCGCGAGCTCCTCACGGAAATACATGGAGGTGAGTGTGGGAACCATGCATCTTCCCATACGCTGGTCGGTAAAGCCTTCCGGCATGGCTTCGTACTGGCCTAGAGCACTCCAGGATGCAGTCGAGTTGATAGAAAAGTGTGAAGTGTGCTAGTTCCATGTGAAACAAATTCACAAACTGGCTCAGTCACTGCAAATGATACCTCCTACATGGCCATTCATTGTGTGGGGGATGGACATTTTGGGACTTTTCTCAAAAGCTGTTGGAGGTTACATGTTCTTTTATGTCGCCATCGACAAGTTCACCAAGTGGCTGGAAGCTACTCCAGTTGTGACAATCAACAAGTAGTCAACTATCAAGTTCTTGAGGTCCATAGTCTACAGATTTGGAGTTCCAAACAGAGTCATCACTGACAATGGAACCCAATTCACAGGTGCAACATTCCAAGAATATTGTGAAGACCTTGACATTCGAGTTAGCTACACATTAGTAGCTCACCCTGTAAGTAATTGCCAAGCCGAGAGAGCAAATGCAGAAATATTGAAAGGACTCAAGACACGCACATATGAGCACTTGAAGAAACATGGAGCCAACTGGATTGAGGAGCTTCTATCCACACTATGGGCGAGCAGGACAACACCTAATTGGTCAACTAGAGAGACTCCCTTCTTCTTGTTGTACGGAGCTGAAGCAGTCCTTCCTCCGAAGATCACCATGGGGTCACTCCGGGTCTGGACCATCGATGAAGCCACGCATGACCAGCTTCAGTGTGAAGACCTTGACCTCGTCGACGAGGGAAGGTGCCAAGCAGCTGTTCAGAATGCACATTATCGCCAGGCGCTCTGGCACTATCATCAAAGGCATGTGCGCAACCGACAGCTCGAGGAAGGCGATCTGGTGCTGTGGAGAATACTAATTCGTGAAGGGATGCACAAACTTTCCCCAAGCAAGGAAGGTCCCTTCCAAGTAATCAAAGTATCATGTCACCCATATGTTGTACAAGTTATATTGTTGGTTTTTTCGGATAATAGCATTGCTAGATGGTGTACTCGCTAGAATGCCAAAGCTAATGTCAGGTTCCGCAGTGGGCTATCGACTTAGCCTGGTCAAGCACCCTAAGTACGCCACTCTACGTACACTCTTGCAGGCCTCAGTAGGGCGGGTCCAGAAGGCATTCAGATCTAGAGAGATTACATCAATGTACTTGTTAACATATTGAGTTGTAACACCCTCATTTTCATGCATCATGTCCTGCATCCATCATTAAACATGTCTAACATTAATCCACATAAAAAGGAATAATTTTAAAATGAATTTAGAGTTTAACCGCACTTAAGTATTCTGGAAAGTGCGGACTAGTCCGATTTTGGTGCGGACTAGTGTGATTCCTCTCTGATTTCCAACGGACTTGTCTATTTTGCTGCGGACTAGTCTGTTTTTCCCTCTAGACACTTTCGGACTTGTCTGGTCCTGTGCAGACTAGTCTGGTCTTCCAAATTCTTGAAAATTTTGCTAAGTCCCTAGACTTGTCTGGACTAGTCCGGTATTCCAGCGAACTTGTCGATTTTTCCCTCTGACTAAAGTCAGACTTGTCTGACTTTTTGCCAGACTTGTCTGTTTTTTCCTTCTGGATAAGTTCAAACTTGTCCGATATCCAGTCCAGACTTATCTGATGTACCTCTGCGCAACTTCAGACTAGTCCGACCCTTTTCAGACTTGTCCGATAAATCGCGACCCCGAGTTGATCTTTTGTTTCACGACTTTTTTCTTGGGTTTTATGTTAAGTGGGCCTAGGGACGTCGTGCCTAACTCTTTTAGAGCCCATGTGGGACTCTAAACCAACCACTACTCATCTCAAACTCGAAATTCATCCAACCCTAGCCTCCATCTCTATATAAACAACCCCACCCCTTGGCTTGACATCTATTTGCCACTTTTCCACCTCACCCAAACCCTAGCCTGTGAATAGCTGCCGCCAAGGAGAAAAGGCAATCTAGAGCAAGAAGAAGAAGAAGAGGAAATGAAAGAAGATCAAGATCTTTATCAACTTCGCATTCTTCATCAACAATTCACCATCAAGTTCTTCATCAACCCTAGATCGTCAAGATCCAAGTGTTGCCTCCAAGATCCTTGATTCATTGGAGTTCTAACCACCTGGTATACCTTCTATTCTCTTTTCCATACATGAATTCAATCCCAAATCTCCAAATTCACGTCGATCTAGAAAACCCTAATATGTTGTTCCTGCGCAGTGCGGACTAGTCCGGCCTCCTGCGGACTTGTCTGATTTTTGCCATCTATTTCCTATTGAATTAATATCTAAATTGTTTCGAATCAAATCCAAACCTGTATAAACTTGTTAAAATCTATTAGAATTACTTAGTGATCATTAAAAGCAAGTCATTAACAGGTTCCACCTTGCATTTGCATCAATCATGCATGTCATGTCATATTGAGTAATATTTGTGCACTCTTTGATTGTGTTTCTTGTCTTGTATGTTTATTGTGCAGATTAGATGGATTTGCGCTAGAGAGTGCCACAGAGGATCTCCAACACCAATAGTTTGAAGGCTTTGACCCGAACTAATCCCAAGAGCAAGGCAAGTGTCCTTGAAGCATATTGATCCTATTTTTAAAGTAAATGTTTTGTTTGCAAAACTGCATGCTTGTGTCAATTTTATGGGAATCCTACGATAGGTAGTTTACTAGCGTTGTATAACCACCCTTGTCACCTGGAATTTATGGTAGAGTCGGGATGGGCTTTTTACCTTTTTGCTTTGGTTAATTAATTGGGATGGGAAAATGTGACATCCGGTTCTGAAAAACGAACCAAGTGCAGTGTATGTGTGCCCTGGATATTCATCACACATACACAAATGCGTCATAAATGGAAATCAGAAATAACCATGTCACAAAAAGTAAATATACCTTGATTCTAGTGCAGCGGAAAATAATCTAGCGTAGGCGACTCCAACTTTACATGCAATCGATAGTAGTACACATGCCTAGCACTCCATAATATCCTCAGGATACTCCCAAACATCTCCTAAAACATTTGGTGGAGGAATTGCAAGGGTGAGTATGTGTCGTACTCAGCAAGTGTGGGAATAGATGACATGTAGCTTAAACAAGGATGATAATAAATAATGGCTATTTGCTGAAAAGTGCATTTAAAACTTGTAAAAAGCAGCCTACAATGTCTATGTGAATTAATCACATCATATCCCAAATAATTACCAATTATGAGTCCATTACCATCATTTACCATCATATCACACCCATCAATATTTATCCATCCATAAACCAGATTCTTACCATTATCATCAACCATGTCCATTTATCTCAACCCAAACCATAACCATAACCAAACTATCCCAAATCCAAAGTCCAACTCTAATCATGGAAGTTGTCCAAGTACTCGTGACCTGGACCATGGCTATCATGATTGTTTTACACTTTGCAGAGGTTGTGCCACTTTACTCACATTTTTGTAATTTCAATACCTTTCCGTGACTAAGAAACCTTCATTATGCCGTCTCACACTTCCATAGGTGTGTGTCCAAGAGATCACAAAATAAACTTTCAAAAGGGACTACTAGTATGTACGGACCCACTAAGGTTTCACCGGCAGGCTTGAATCTCATTTCTCCCATCCACGGGCCCCCTCGTGTGCCATGCGGATCCCAGGGTAGCCCTCCTCAACATCCATTCCCCGCGCCATCCAATGGTCCATACAATACTAGTAGCGTTCCTAATTATTCAGCTACGCCGCACCCATACTTGGCCTTGTGGTGGCACTGTTGTCCTGGCATATATTTGCATGAACTGGTCCTTAGATCTAAGGCAAGCAAACCACCATCTCATCCAACCCATCCACAAAACCATGATTGCTTAGATCACACAAGTCCCATATCACAAACGATTTATCATTATTCCATCTTCATTAATCCACATGATTTAAGTGTTCAATAGTTCATAATTAAGCCAATAGTTTATTCCCAATCCGAATTTAGTAAGCGCAGCAAAAGTGTAAGATACCCTTCCCGACTCTCTACACCATAACTCGAGCGACAAGGAGTGGCAGGCAACACTAATAAACTCCTACGAATAGGTTTCCCATCAAGTTAACACAAGCATGCAATTTTGCAAACAAAACATTTGAAAACAGGATCAAAATGGTCAAGGACACTTGCCTTAATATTCCGCAATTTGATGGTCAATCAACTCAAAGTCTTGCACACGAAGATCCATGTATAATCGCTTCTTGATTGTAACTTCTTGATAGTACCAGTGTACTCGCAATCAACCAAATACAAAAGCAAACATACGTAATAAATGCATTGCAACCACTAATCAATAAGCAAAATATGGATACATGCAGAAAATACGTTCATATTCATGTTATATAAATTTCTGTGGCTTTCTTTAATAATTTTTTATATTGATTTCCTATTTATTTGAGCATGTTTGAAATTAATTATAATTTACTCAGAGTAAAATAATTATTTCAGAACATTAAATATGCTTAAAATATTATTAATAACTTACTAGAATTTATTCTAAATTTTCTGGAATTTTTCTAGATTTATTCTGATACTTTATGAATTAACTAGGCTTTAATCTCATTTATTAAATCCAAAAAACAGATTAAATAATACAGAAAATAACCTATTAGTTGTTGCATAATTTAATCTAACTTGTGAGTTCAAAGTTATTTAATGATTTAACGATGATTAAAGGTCGCTCAAATAAAACACATCCTACACGTGATTTAAATCAAGTAGTAGAACCAAAATAATAGTCTAGATCTAGATTGTAATACCTACTGTGCGTGCATCTAGTCTGAATAGTCGTGGAGGGGCGGCGCGACGTGTGTCTCCAAGATCTAGAGTTTCGTGGATAAAGATGACGACAGGCTGGTGTAGATGAAGAGGACGAAGGCGTGACGTAGATGAAGGAAGAGGGCGATGCGCTCCTCCGGCGGCACGACGACGGTGACTCGATGATGTCCGGCGGACGGTGGTTCCTTCCTTGTCTTCCTCTTTTCTCCTCCTATTTTTCCTGGCGGCTAGGGCTTGCTCTCCCATTTTTTGTCTGGCCGCTAGGGTTTCTGGACCCTGGAAATCTCTTATGTCGATAAAAAACGTCGGAGCCTTAGCACTGCTTTTATAGGCGGGGAGGTGCACGTGGGCTACGGAGCCTGGCCCCGGCATGGCAGGCCGACTCAGCCATGGCGCGAGGCACGCGGGAGTTGCGGCTGTATGCCGCGTTGACGCGGGGGCGGGGGCGCGCGGGAGCGGGCTGACCGCGGGTGAGCTTGCGCCAGTGGATTGGCCCCGGTTGCTTTGCCTCTTTTTTTTGTTTTTTTTCTTTTTGCATGGGTCAGGCTGTGCGGCCATGGCTGTTGTGTTGACTCTTTTTTCTTCTTCTTTTTTTTTTCCTTTTATTTATTCTTTATTTATTTATATTTTATATTTTTTTATTTTATTTTTTTTTCTTTTATTCTTATTCATTTTATTTATTTATTTATTTTGTATTGTATATTTATATTTATGTATTTCTTTGTATTATTATTAGTATTTATTTTTACTTATTATTTACTAATTCCTTATTGTTTCTTTTTTCTATAATTTACTTATTGTTATTCTTTTCAGGAGTTATTATTTCTTTCCTTGTTTATTATTTTTATTTTGTTTCTAGTTTTCTATATTTCTTTTCATTCATATTCGTTATGGTAATTTAATTGCTTTCAATGTATTCATTCTGGTAAATAAATTTTAATACATAATGATGAATGCAAAATGCAATATGACATGCAAATATTCAATATATTTCTTTATAAAAAAAACAATTTCTTCCTATTATTAACTCTAAATTTCCATTTAAGTTTTTAATTTGCCAAAACTCAAAAATCAGGTTGTTACAATTCTACCCCCCTTAACATGAATCTCGCCCTCGAGATTCGAGCGGATTAGAGAAGAGATTCTGAAATAAACCGTAGATTCTTATTTAGATTAGATTTAGCCAAATTTTGGAAATTGGGGATGTTACATTCTACCGCCCTTAACAGAAATCTTGCCCTCGAGATTCGGACGGATTAGAGAAATGATAAGGAAAAACTATATCTTGATATCATCTTCATACTACCATGTAGCTGCCTCCGGAGTAGTGATCCTTCTAGTTGTGTCCATCTTTCATTGAAGTAGAGATCGAACAAGATAGATAAGAGAGATAGAAGGAATCCCAACCTATATACATGCATCAAGGTATATGATCCTAAAGAAATGCATTATTGCATAAGGACGTGGATATATATAAGTATTCCACAATGCACATCCAAACATACAAGAAAGCAATCATACAGTCATCACACGAACCCTAAACATGTGCACTAACGGTCTAAGCATTTATTACTCACTTATTCAAGGGAGTCTTAAATCTTAATTACGAGACACAATATTATCATTGCTACGCGATAGAGAAACTGTCCTTTTACGCACGAATGATTGCTCTAACATACAAAGCTCCTCCACATGAAGTGTGTTTTGAATGTCCTCTCCTTGAGATTCTTCTTCTTCCGGTCCTTAAAAATACGAGTGTGGTTGTCTAATTTTTTCGCAAAATAAGTGTGTCAGATATGAATGGAGGAAAGAAATAAGTCGAAATAAGTAAGAGAATAGAAAATTTTGAAAAAATGGTTATTAAAAACAAATCATGCATTGTTAACAAAGAATAAACAGAGATGAGAGGTAATATTGTTCGAAGATTGTTGCAGCAACAAAAAGTAGGAGAAAAGATAGTGTGCAGCATCAAAAAGGGAGAGAAAAAGAGAAAATTTGCAGCAGCAATCAAGATGCAGTTAATCAACAAGCTGTAGCAGCAAAATACATGCATTTTTAAAAGAAAATAATAGTAGAGAAGATGTAATAAACGCAACAGCAACATGTTAAAACGTGGCTGAACCGGTAAGAAAATTGCAGCAGCAAGCAATGATTCAAAGTGGCTAAATAAGCAAAAGAAAAAGCAGCATCAAATTATATATTTTTTTACAAGAAATTTTTGTAGAGAAAGTGTATAACCATAGCAGCAAGCTTACTGAGATGCAGCTGAAATTGCATAAGGAAAATGCAGCAGCGATGCAATTTGGAAAATAGCTTTTAGAAAATAGTTCCTATATGTTTTGTAGTGTCCATTCTACCTAGACTTGCATCCTACATTCGACACAGCTCTGATACCAATTTGTGACTCCCGGTTCTGAAAAACGAACCAAGTGCAGTGTATGTGTGCCCAGGATGTTCATCACACATACACAAATACATCACAAGCGAAAATCAGAAATAACCATGTCACAAAAAACTAAATATACCTTGATTCTAGTGCAGCGGAAAATAATCTAGCGTAGGCGACTCCAACTCCACAAGCAATCGACGGTAGTATGCATGCCTAGTACTGCATATTATCCTCAGGATACTCCCCAAACATCTCCTGAAACTATTGGTGCGGAAATTGCAAAGGTGAGTACATGTCGTACTCAGCAAGTGTGGTAATAGATGACATGTAGCTTAAACAAGGATGATAATAAATAATGGCTATTTGCTGAAAAGTGCATTTAAAACATGTAAAAAGCAGCCTACAATGTCTATATGAATTAATCTCATCATATCCAAAATAATTACCAATTATGAGTCCATCACCATCATTTACCATCATATCACACCTAGCAATATTTATCCATCCATAAACTATATTCTTACCATTATCATGAACCATGTCCATTTACCTCAACCCAAACCGTAACCATAACCAAACTATCACAAATCCTAAGTCCAACTCTAATCATGGAAGTTATCCAGGTGCTCGTGACTGGGAGCACAACTATAATAATAGTTTTACACTCTGCAGAGGTTGAACCACTTTACCCACATGTTCGTGATTTCATCACCTTTCTGTGACTAAGGAACCTCCATTATGCTGTCTCACACTTCCATAGGTGTGTGCCCAAGAGATCACAAAATAGTCTTTCAAATGGGACTACTAGTATGTACGAACCCACTAAGGTTTCACCGGCAGACTTGAATCTCCATTCTCCCACCCACGGGCCCCCTCGTGTGCCATGCAGATCCCAGGGTAGCCATCCTCTGCTCCCATTCCCTGCGCCATCCAATGGTCCATACAATACTAGCAATGCTCCTAATTATTCAGCTACGCCGCACCCATACATGGCCTTGTGGTGGCACTGTTGTCCTGACATATATTTGCAAGAACCGTTCCTGAGATCTAAGGCAAGCAAACCACCATCTCATCCAACCCATGCACAAAACCATGCTTGCTTAGATCACCCAAGTCCCATATCATAAATGATTTATCATTATTCCAGCTTCACTAATCCACATGATTCAAGTGTTCAATAGTTCATAATTAAGCCGTTAGGTTATTGCCAATCCCAATTTAGTAAGCGAAGCAAAAGTATAAGATACTCTCCCGACTCTCTACACCATAACCCGAGTGACAAGGAGTAGCAAGCAATACTAGTAAACTCCTACGAATAGGTTTCCCATCAAGTTGACACATGCATGCAATTTTGCAAAAAAAAAAACATTTGAAAACAGGATCAAAATGGTCAAGGACACTTGTCATAATATTCCACAATTTGATGGTCAATCAACTCAATGTCTTGCTCACGAAGATCCACGTATAATCGCTTCTCGATCGTAACTTCTTGATCGTACTTGTCTACTCGCAATCAACAAAATACACAAGCAAACATACATAATAAATGCATTACAACCGCTAATCAATATGCAAAATATGGATACATGCAGAAAATATGCTCATATTAATGTTATATAAATTTATGTGGTTTTTAATAATTTTCGATACTGATTTCATGTTTATTTGAGCAAGTTTGAAATTAATTAGAATTTATTCTGAGGCTAATAATTATTTCGGGACATTAAATATGCTGAAAATATTATTAATAACTTACTAGAATTTATTCTAAATTTTCTGGAATTTTTCTAGATTTATTTTGATACTTTATGAATTAACTAGGCTTTAATCTCATATATTAAATCTGAAAAACAGATTAAATAATACTGAAAATCTAATATTTAGTAAATATAGAATAACCTATTAGGTGTTGCATGATTTAATCTAACTTGTGAGTTTGAAGTGATTTAATGATTTAACGATGATTAAAGGCCGCTCAAATAAAACACATCCTACATGTGATTTAATTCAAGTACTACAACCAAAACAATAGTCTAGATCTAGATTGTAATACCCACCGTGCGTGCATCTATTCTGAACGATCGTGGAGGGGCGGCGCGATGTGTGTCTCTGGGATCTAGAGTTTCGTGTATGAAGATGACGGCAGGCTGACATAGACGAACAGGACGAAGGCGTGACATAGATGAAGGAGAGGGCGATGCGCTCCTCCGACGGCATGATGACGGTGACGCATCGATCTTCGGCGGACGGTGGTTCCTTCCTCCTCTTCCTCTTTTATCCTCCTATTTTTCCTGGTGGCTAGGGCTTGCTCTCCTTTTTTTGTCTTGCGGCTAGGGTTTCTGGACCCTGAAAATCTCTTTTGTCGACGAAAAGCGTCAGAGCCTTACGGCTGCTTTTATAGGCGGGGAGGCGCACGTGGGCTACGGAACCTGGCTGCGGCACGGCAGGCCGACTCAGCCACAACGCGAGGCGCGTGAGAGTGGCGGCTTGGTGCCGCGTTGACGCGGTGGCGGGGGCGCGCGGGAGCGGGCCGACCGCGGGTGAGCTGCTCCCGCTCGGTTGTGCCAGTGGCCTGGCCCCGGTTGCTTTGCCTCTTTTTTTCTCTCTCTTTTTTTCTTTTTGCATGGCAATGCTGTGCGGCCATGGCCATTGTGTTGACTCTTGTGTTTTTTCTTCTTATTTCATTTTTTCCATTTATTTGTTCTTTATTTATTTATATTTTCTATTTTTTATTTTATTTTTTATTTTATTCTTATTCATTTATTTATTTTTACTGTATCATATATCTATATTTATATATTTCTTTGTATTATTATTAGTATTTATTTTTACTTAATATTTACTAATTTCTTATTCTTTCTTTTTTTTCTTTAATTTACTTATTGTTATACTTTTCAGGAGTTATTATTTCTTTCCTTGTTCATTATTTTTATTTTCATTTCTATTTTTCTATATTTCTTTTCTTTCATATTCGTTATGGCAATTTAATTGCTTTTAATGTATTTATTCTGGTAAATAAATTTTAATACTTAAGGATGAATGCAAAATGCAATATGAGATGCATATATTCAATATCTTTCTTTATAAAAAAAATTTCTTTTTATTATTAACTCTAAATTTCCATTTAAGTTTTTAATTTGCCAAAACTCGAAAATCAGGGTGTTACAGAAAACAACTACACCATTTAATTATGCATTTATGAGATCATAGTAATATGAACTAGTTAATATGATATTTTAATGGGTGATCTAAGCAAGCCTCATATGTGGATGGGTTGGATGTTATGGTGATTTGCTTGCTTTAGATCTAAGGACCGGTTCATGCGAGAATAAGCCCGGACTACAGTGCCACCACAAGGCCAAGTATAGGTGCGGCGTAGCTGATTAATTAGGGCTTTGCTAGTGCTATTTGGACCATCAAGGATGCTCGGGGAAGGGGTAGTCGGATTGGGTTTGTTGATGATAGGTGGGACTACCCTGGGATCCGAATGGCTCAAGAGGGGGCCCTTGGTTAGATGTGCTCTGTAGGAGACATCGCCACCGGTTAAACCTCAGTGGGGTCTAAATAGGCTAGTAATCCCTTTGTAAATGATATTTTGTGATCTCTTGGCAATACACCAAAGGAAGTATAATTGGCGTAAGGGAGGTCTTCAGTCGCTGACGGGTGATAAAATCACAAACAAGTGGGTAAAGTGGTACAAACTGTACAGAGTCTAATGAAACTATCATGATAGCCGTGCTACCGGTTATGAGCACCTGGACAACTTCCATGATTAGAGGGGTTCTGGATTGGGATGGTATGGTACTGGTTATGAGATAGTTTGTTACTGGTTATGGGATGGTATCTTGTTTTATGGTAGTGGATATGGTTAATGGTAATGAGAAAGTAGGTTTATGGATGACGGTGATGAGATATGGACTAGTATTATGATAACTACATGGTTTATGATGGGTCTTCATCACATCTATGTAATATATTGCTTTTCAAATGTCTTAATGTACTTTTAAGAACTTAGCCTTTATTACGTTCGTCATTTGAGTCATCTACATGTCATACTTTCCACACTTGCTGAGTACAATATGTACTCACCCTTGCAATTCCCCCACCAACAGATGCAGGTGAGGTTTGGGAGTATAATGATGATAATGCAGAGTTCTAGGCCGTGTCTGCCGTCAGCTTTGCTTGTGGAGTGTTGGAGCTGCGCTATCCCTATTGCTTAATTGCTTAATAGTTTCTTTCCGCTGCATTAGTTCAAACTTGTCATTAATATTCATTAGAGCTTTTATTCGAAGATATTATGAATTGTGTAATAAAAGTGCTTAATTAATCTTGGTATGTGGTATTTTTTTGTATATCCTTTTGTGAATGCACTCGTGTATGTGTTTTGAATGTTCTGGACACACATATACATTGACTTGGATCTTTTTCAGAGCCGGGTCTCACAAATTGGTATCAGAGCCACAGGTTGACCATAGGACGCAACCTAGATAGAATTGACACATTAGAGTTCCTAGGAGCACTCAGGAATCGATGTGTTTTTGCTTGGTGTGATGTTTGCTATATATTGTTTGCTTGTGTGCTTAATAGAGGATTTTGGGATGCTTTACCATTGCCATATCCACATAGGATAGAGTAGTTAGTTTCTTAGTTCCATATCCCTTGATGCATATAGTTGGGGACATCTTCTAAATTATTATATCTTGCTTTTCTTCAAATGGTGAGGACTCGCAACTAGAGGGATGACCAATATGAGGAGGAGAATAATGGAGCACCTCAGAACAACAATGGACTAGGACTTGCTCAGGGAGCTATCAACATTGAGCAGCGTTTGGCTATGCAAAACAAGCTCATGCAGACCATGATATAAACTATGGGACAGCTGCAGGCTGGTAACGTCAACAATCAGCTCCACATGCCTCCACCGCCACCCCCACCTCCTCATAACCGGTTGGGAGAGTTTATGAGGACTAGGCCACCGACCTTTGCTCAAGTCGCTGACCCTATGGATGCTGATGATTGGCTCAAGTTCGTTGAGAAGAAACTTGCTAATGTCCAATGCAGTGACCGGGAGAAGGTGCTCTTTACATCTCATCAACTAGTTGGAGCAGCCGTAGATTGGTGGGATTCCTTATGCAATGCTCACGAAAACCAAGAGAGGATTACTTGGGACCAATTCATAGAGTGTTTCTGTTCATATTATGTGCCGGAAGGTGTTATGATCTTGAAGAGGCATGAATTTGAGAACTTAAGGCAAGGAAGGTCAAGCGTTAGTGAATATCTAAATAAATTCACTCAACTTTCAAGGTATGCGCCTGAGGATGTGAGCCGAGATAGTTGGAAGCAATACTTGTTCATGAGAGGCTTGAACAATGAGATCCAAGTGCAATTGCTCAATTGTGATTATGCCAACTTCTAGAAGCTTGTGGACAAAGCTATTGTTGTGGAGAACCAGGTCCGTGAGATGGAGCAAGACAACAAGAGGAAGGTGCCATATCAAGGACAACAACAAAGAAGTAATGTGCGCCCTCGCTGTGCCTCCTAATGCACCATATTACAGCTCCTTTGTTCCTGTACAGCGCCCTGGATATGCACCGTGCCCAACTTAGTTTGCGCAGCAACGCCGTGTCATGCAAGCACCTAGGCCTCCAATGCCTTATGCACCTCGTGCCAACTTCCATAGTGCCAATGCGCAGAATCATGTCCGTCCAAATTCTGGGGCAGCAAAGAAGTGCTATACTTGTGGAGAAGCTGGACATTTTGCACATTAATGTCCTAAGTCAGGCCTTGGTCAAGGAAGCAATGCGCCGAGGCAAAAGCCAAGACCCAATGGAGGACACCCGCAAGGAAGCTGTGGACAGCAGAATTTTGCTCGTGGCAACATGAACCATGTCTCTACGGAGGATGCTCAACAAGCGGATGATGTAGTGATTGGTATGTTTCTTGCAAACTCCAACCCGGCAACTATGTTATTTGATTTTGGATCATAGCATTCATTCATTGCGTCGAAATATGTTGCCAAGTATAGTTTGCCTATCTCTCATATGAAGTTTACTCTATTGGTTAAGTCTCCTGGAGGAGAGATGAGGACAAATATAGTATGTCCAAAAGTAGGACTTAGAATAAGGGGGTAGACTTCTCCGCCAACCTCATTGTTTTGGATTCTCAAGGATTTGATATTTTACTTGGTATGGACTGGTTGAGGAAGCACAATGGAGTCATTGAATGTGCCATGAAGACGGTTAAGTTGACCAATGAGAAAGGGATCACTGTAGAGTTTGTAGCATCTCAACACGCACCAAAGCAATTGGAGCTGAATCACATGGATGATGTCGCAATTGAGGAGATTGCAATGGTGTGTGAATTTTGGATGTGTTTCCGAATGAGTTACCAGGTATGCCACCTGACCGAGACATTGAGTCGTTATTGACTTAATACCTGGAACTGCACCTATAGCTAAGAGGCCGTATAGGATGCCTCCTAACGAATTAGCGGAGCTCAAGAAGCAGATTCAAGATCAACTAGAGAAAGGTTTTATTCGCCCTAGTTTTTCACCTTGGGGATCTCCCATACTATTCGTGGACAAGAAGGATGGATTGTAAAGGATGTGTGTCGATTACCGAGCTCTCAATGAGGTGACCATCAAGAACAAGTTCACCTTGCCATGCATAGAAGATTTTTTTGATCAGATGAAGGGTGCTTGTGTCTTCTCTAAGATCAATTTGAGTTCAAGTTACATTCAAATGAAGATTAGACCGTCGTACATACCTAAGATAGCTTTCAGGACACGGTATGGATCTTATGAGTACACCGTGATGTCTTTTGGATTGACAAACGCACCTGCTTACTTTATGTACCTCATGAATAAGGTCTTCATGGAGTACTTGGATAAGTTTGCTGTGGTGTTTATTGATAACATTATGATCTACTCGAAGGATGAGAAGGAACATGAGGAACACTTGAGGCTTACGTTGCAGACTGAGGGAGCATCAATTGTACGCCAAATTCAGCACGTGCCAGTTTTGGTTGAAAGAAGTGCCGTTTTTTGGGTCATATCATCTTGGGAGGAGGAGTATCGATTGACCTAGGAAAAGTGAGGGATGTGCTAAAGTGGGAGCCACCGCAAAACGTAAATGAAATAAGGAGTTTTCTTGGGATGGCTGGATATTACCGTCAATTCATCAAGGACTTTTCTAAGATAGCCAAGCCAATGACAGAATTGCTAATGAAGTGAAAGGATTTCCGATGGACCGAAGCTTGTCAAAACAGTTTTGAGGAGTGAAGAAAAGGTTAACAACAGCCCCAGTTTTGGTATTGCCAGATGTAAGCAAGGGTTTTGACATATATTGTGATGCATCGAGACAAGGACTTGGATGTGTGCTCATGCAAGAAGGTCAAGTGGTTACATAGGCATCAAGACAGTTGAAGAAACATGAGCAGAATTACCCAAAACATGATTTAGAACTCACAGCCGTAGTACATGCATTGAAGATTTGGAGACATTACATCCTTGGACATAGGTGTGAAATTTATACAGATCATAAGAGTCTTAAGTATATTTTCACAAAAACGGATCTGAATTTGAGGCAACAAGGATGGTTGGAACTCATCAAGGATTATGATTTGGGGATCAACTATCATCCGAGAAAAGCCAATTTAGTGGCCGGTGCCTTGAGTAGAAAAAGAGTAAGTCACCAGCTCACGATTCGAGAGCTGCCATCTGAGTTATGTAAGGAGTTTGAACGGTTGAATCTCAAATTTGTGAATGAGATGGGAATGATGGAGTTAAAAAAAAAGGATGAGGAAATTCAGGAGGTCAAGGAAAGAACACAAGAGGGAAGAGAATTCAGATTTGATGAGGATGATCATGGTACTTTATGGCTTGGGAAAAGGATTGTCGTGTCCAATGTAAAGCATATTCGGGAGACAATACTAAAGGAGGCACATGACTCGCCATACTCAATTCACCCCTGTTGTACCAAGATGTACAAAAACTTGAAGACTTGTTATTGGTGGACTAGAATGAAAAAGGACATAGCTGAATACGTAGCGTCGTGTGATGTGTGCCAATGAGTCAAGGCAGAACACCAAAGGCCAGCTAGATTATTGCAGCCATTAAAAAATTCCGGAGTGGAAGTGGGAAGAGATCAGTATGGACTTTATAGTTGGATTTCCATGTACCCAGTCCGGTTATGACTCAATTTGGGTAATTGTGGATCGGTTGACCAAATCAGCTCATTTCATCCCATTCAAACCAAGTATACAACTGCACAATTGGCCGAAATATACATGGAGCATATTGTGTACCGACATGGGGTACCAAAGAAGATAGTATCGGATAGGGGTTCTCAATTTACCTCCAGGTTTTAGCAAAAGTTGCATGAAGCATTGGGAACAAGGTTAAATTTCATCTCAGCATATCACCCTCAAACGGATGGACAAACTGATGGACCAATCAGATTTTGAAGGATATGTTACGAGCTTGTGCTTTGAAGCATGGGAAGAGTTGGGACAAGAGCTTGCCATATGCAGAAACTTCATATAATAATAGTTACCAAGCAAGCTCGAAAATGTCACCCTCTGAAGCACTATATGGAAGGAGGTGTAGGACGCCCTTCTTCTGGAGTGAGACAGAGGAGAATCAAGTATTTGGACCCAATGTGTTGCAAGAGGCTGAAAAACAAGTTCAGGTTATTCGCGAGAACTTGAGGGTTGCTCAATCAAGGCAAAAAGGCCATGCAGGCAATATGACAAGGAAATTAGCCTTTGAAATAGGAGACTTTGTTTACCTCAAGGTGTCACCAATGGGAGGTCATAAGAGGTTTAACATAAGAGGCAAGCTACCACGTTGATACATAGGACCATTCAAGATTTTGGACAAAAGAGCAGAAGTATCCTATAAGTTGGAGATGCCAACTTACTTATCGGATGTTCATGATGTCTTTCATGTTTCCTAGCTCAAGAAGTGTTTAAGGGTACCAAAAGAACTAGTGACGATGGAAAAATTTGAACTAGAGGAAGATTTGACTTATGCCGAGCCACAGGTCAAAATCTTGGAAACTAAGGAGAGAGTCACAAGAAACAAGGTCATCAGATGGTGTAAAGTGCAATGAAAGCACCACACGGAATCAGAGGCGACATGGGAGCTAGAAGATGATCTCAAGACGGAATTTCCCTATCTTTTCTCTTCCGCGTCGAATCTCGAGGGCGAGATTCATTTTAAGGGGGGTAGGTTTGTAACACCCTCATTTTCATGCATCATGCCATGCATCCATCATTAAACATGTCTAACATTAATCCACATAGAAAGGAATAAGTCTAAAATGAATTTAGAGTTTAACCACACTTAAGAATTTTTGAAAGTGTGGACTAATCCGATTTTGGTGCGGACTAGTCTGATTCCTCTCTGACTTGGAACGGACTTGTCCACTTTGCTGTGGACTACTCTATTTTTTCCTCTGGACACTTTCGGACTTGCCCGGTCCTGTGCGGACTAGTCCAGTGTTCCAATTCTTTGAAAATTTTGCTAAGTCCCTGGACTTGTCCGGACTAGTCCGGTATTCCAGTGGACTTGTCCATTTTTCCCTCTGATTAAAGTTGAACTTGTCTGACTTTTTGCCAAACTTGTCTATTTTTCCCCTCTGGATAAGTTTGGACTTGTCCGATATCCAGTTTGGACTTGTCTGATTTCCCTTTGTCCAACTTCGGACTAGTCCGGCCATTTTTGGACTTGTCCGATAAATCGCGACTCCGAGTTGATCTTTTGTTTCACGACTTGTTTCTTGGGTTTTACGTTAAGTGGGCCTAGGGACGTCTTCCCTAACTATTTTAGAGTCCATGTGGGACTCGAAACCGACCTCTACTCATCTCAAACTCAAAATCCATCCAACCCTAGCCTCCACATCTATAAAAACAACCCACCCCTTGGCTTGACATCTATTTGCCACTTTTCCACCTCACCCAAACCCTAGCTTGTGAATAGCCGCCACCAAGGAGGGAGAAGGAGATCTAGATCAAGAAGAAGAAGAGGAGGAAACAAAAGAGGATCAAGATCTCCATCAACTTCGCATTCTTCATCAACAATTCACCATCAAGTTCTTTATCACCCTAGATCGTCAAGATCCAAGTATTGCCTCCAAGATCCTTGATTCATTGGAGTTTTAAACACATGGTATACCTTTTATTCTCTTTTCCTTACGTGAATTCAACCTTAAAATTCCAAATTCACGTCGATCTAGAAAACCCTAACATGTTGTTCCTCCGCAGTGCGGGCTAGTCCGGCCTCCTGCGGACTTGTCTGATTTTTGCCACCTATTTCCTATTGAATTAAAATATAAATTATTTAGAATCAAATCCAGACCTGTAAACTTGTTAAAATCTATTAGAACTAGTCAGTGATCATTAAAAGCAACTCATTAACAGGTTCCACCTTGCATTTGCATCAATCATGCATGTCATGTCATATTGAGTAATATTTGTGCACTCTTTGATTGTGTTTCTTGTCTTGTATGTTTATTGTACGGATTAGACAGATTCTCTAGAGAGTGCCGCGGAGGATCTCCAGCACCAAGAGTTTGAAGGCTTTGACTCGAACCAATGCCAAGAGCAAGACAAGTGTCCTTGAAGCATTGATCCTGTTTTTAAAGTAAATGTTTTGTTTGCAAAATTGCATGGTTGTGTCAATTTGATGGGAATTCTATGATAGGAAGTTTACTAGCATTGTGTAACCACCCTTGTCACCTGGAATTTATTGTAGAGAGTCGAGATGGGATTTTTACCTTTTTGCTTCGCTTAACTAATTGGGATGGGAAAACAACTACACCATTTAATTATGCATTAATGAAATCATGGTAATATGAACTGGTTAATATGATATGGTAATGGGTGATCTAAGCAAGCCTGGTATGTGGATGGGTTGGATGTTATGGTGGTTTTCTTGCTTTAGACCTAAAGACTGGCTCATGCGACAATAGGCCAGTACTACAGTGCCACACGAGGCCAAGTATGGTTGTGGCGTAGCTGATTAATTAGAGCTTTGCGAGTGCTATTTGGACCATTAAGGATGCTTGGGGAAGGGGTAGTCGGATTAGGTTTGTTGATGATTGGTGGGACTACCCTGAGATCCGAAGGGCTTAAGAGGGGGCCCTTGGTTGAAGATGTGATCTATAGGAGACATCACCACCGGTGAAACCTCAATGGTG
This sequence comes from Tuctoria greenei, assembly GCA_036927565.1. NCBI lineage: Eukaryota > Viridiplantae > Streptophyta > Magnoliopsida > Poales > Poaceae > Tuctoria > Tuctoria greenei. Next base: position 36,250,190 of record JAYESD010000004.1, read on the forward strand.
TCTAAATAGGCTAGTAATCCCATTGTAAAGGCTATTTTGTGATCTCTTGGCCATACACCAAAGGGAGTGTAATTGGCGTAAGGGAGGTTCTTGAGTCGCCGATGGGTGATGAAATCACAAACACGTGGGTAAAGTGGTACAAACTTTGCATAGTCTAATAAAACTATCATGATAGCCGTGCTACCAGTTATGAGCACCTAGACAACTTCCATGATTAGAGGGTTTTTGGATTGGGATGGTATGGTACTGGTTATGAGATGATTTGGTACTGGTTATGGGATGGTATTATGTTCTATGGCAATGGATATGGTTAATGGTAATGAGAAATCTGGTTTATGGATGACGGTGATGACATATGGACATGTATTATGATAACTACATGGTTTATGATGGCTCTACTTCATATCAATGTAATATATTGCTTTTCAAATGTTTTAATGTACTTTTCAACATTTAGCCTTTATTACATTCGTCATTTGAATCAGCTACATGTCATACTTTCCACACTTGCTGAGTACGACATGTACTCACCCTTGCAATTCCCCCACCAGCAGTTGCGGGTAAGGATTGGGAGTATAATGATGATAATGCGGAGTTCTAGGCCGTGTCTGTCGTCAGCTTTGCCTGTGGAGTGTTGGAGCTGCGCTATCCCTTTTGCTTAGTTGCTTAATAGTCTATTTCCGCTGCATTATTTCAAACATGTCATTAATATTCGTTAGATCTTGTATTCAAGGATATTATGAATTGTGTAATAGAAGCGCTTAGTTAATCTTGTTTGGTAATTTTCGATATATCCTTTTGTGAATGCACTTTTGTATGTGTGTTGAACGTCCTGGGCACACATATGTGTTCACTTGGTTCTTTTTGGTAGTGGGGTGTCACATGAGTTCCTTTGGATCTCAATTTCAAATAAGAGTAATAAGTCACATAAGAGTTATAGACGAGAGGATGAATTTTACTGTTTTTCTTGTCTTCGATATGTAGGAAAAATGGAAAACTCATGGCAATGGTGGATAACGCCGGAGTTACTAAGCTCCGACATCCCCAAAGGGAACCTTCCATCAAAGTTTGTACGTTGAAAGTGGGCGTCATCGAAGGTGACAAAGCTCCGACAACTCCCATCGGGGCCAGCCATCAACGTGAATATTTAATGGCAATCCATGCGAAGATGGCAAAGAAATCATCATCAAGAGATTATGCCGTCGACGTATTATACGTTGATGATGGATATAATCGAAGCGGGGAAGCTCCCACGATCCCAGGGGGCCCGCCGTCAACGTTCTACAAGTTGATAGTGGGTGTCGTCGGATCTACAAAGCTCCAAAACCTTTCAGGGGGCCCGCCGTTGATGTTCTACGCATTGACAGTTGGTGCCGTTGGATCTACCAAGCTTCGACACCTCCCATGGATCCGTCGTCGACGTTCTACGTGTTGACAATGGGTGCCGTCGGATCTACCAATCACTAACACCTCCCAGGGGGCCCTCCATCGACGTTCTACGCGTTGACAGTGGGCATTGTCAGATTTATCAAGTTCTGACACCTTCTAGGGGGCCCACCATCGACGTCACAAAGGGTCCCTCGAGATGTCGGAAGTAAACTTCGGACCTAAGCTACAAGTTCGAAGTGTGCATGTGATCAAGACATTGTCAGATCCTTTTGGTACATGTTCGCAATCCAACTGTGTACATCTACCAATGGGCCAACAAGATAAAGGACAATGCATTGAAGACAAACACAAAATGGAATTCATTCATTCAAGAAGAGTGGATTTCATTCATCGGAAGGATTGGATTACAAAATAAGGATTATAGTAAAAGGCAAAAGAAAAAGGTCCTAGCTACTAGAGGCTCTAAGTCCAGTGGAAAAATGAGGCAACCTTCTAGGTAGCTTCTTGGACGTTGGCCCTAGCGGCATCCTCCTCTTCGATAATGGGTCCTTCGAAGAAAGGATCTAGAGAAAGTTGGGAGTCTCGGTTCTTGTAACACGCCAGAACATATTCGGCGACGTTCTTGGACAGAGATTTACCTTTTGTCTCCAAATGGTCAATGATGATGTCACCCATCACGTCGAGTTTGCTGCCAGCAGAGCTAAGCGCCACCAGGGTCTGGTCCACCTCTGGTGTTGGGTTCTCCGGGCATACCGGATTGAATCTATGTGGTGCCAAAGCTTTGTCGGCGTGCCCAAAGAAGTCCCAGACCCGCTGAGACTCAGTTTCCCTCGAGCTCCGTAGCTCCTCCAGTGACCTTTTGGCCACCGCAAGCTCTAAACCATCTCGGGCGAGACGCTCGACCTCTTCGGTATGCTGCTGAATGCTTTCACCCACTTGCGTTTTGCAGTTAGCGAACTCCGTCTCCCTAAGGTGGATGTGGTTCCTCCATTCAGCCAGGTTCTTCTCTCTGCCTCGTACTTTCTCCTCTCTTGTGGCAACATCAATTTATCTTTTGGAGAGCTCTTGCCCCAGCTTCCAACGCCTCTCCTCCTCCTGCTTGCACCATAGATCAAGCTTCTTTGTGCGGTCTGCCAAGCTCTGCTCTCTTAGAGACAGTCTCTGGGAGAGCTCCTCCTCCCTCTTCATAATGTCCTCCTGCTTCTTCAGAAACTTGTTTTCCCTCACATCGAGGTCCTCTCGGCGCTTCAATAGAATTTCATTCAGCATGTTGAGGGTGTCTTCACGATCATCAACAGCCTCATTGCTTTTCCTGGCGCTCGGCTCTTTACTTCGAGAGGCCTTATGGAGGCCTCCATCTTCTCCAGCAACTGGCCCAAATATTCCATCCGAGCCTTTTCCTTATCGACCCACTCCCATTGGTCAGCAAGCCTTGTCCGTGCCAGCTTGGTTTCGAAATAAAATCTGTTGCGCCAATGCCTTAAGGTGTGGCACTCTTCTTCGAGGATCTTGCTGTCATGGTCTAAGGTGAGCTGGACTTGATGGGGACTGGAGCAGGCGCTGTCGATAGATAACGCCAAGGGAAAAGGCTCCGGATCTGCCGGGGTCTTCTCCGCTGGCTCCAAGGTGTCTTCAAGTACAAAAGTTGGGTTCCACAGCACAAGCTTGGTCCCCTACAGTCCTACAGCACTAGGGCCGCCCCAGGAAGCTCTTCTGCTTCTACCGACGCCGATGAGGATCCCACCAAGGGAGCTTCAACCTCCGGGGCTGACGCCGAAGGTCCCTCCACCGGATCTTCAGCCGTCGGCTCTGTAGGTAGAGGGCCCGCCGACGACTCCTCTGGATGCTCCAACTTGGACATGGGCAGCTCCGGAGTAATCACCTCCGGGATAGACGTTGGAGGTTCGTCTGAAGCCCCCACCCCACACTGCTAGCTCAGGCGTCGGTACTTCCACTACATCCGGCTCAGGTGTTGGAGCTTCAATAATCTCCAGCACAGAGGCCAGAACTTTGGGTACCTCCGGCTCAACCGCCGGATCTTAGACAACTTCTGGCACAGGCACCGGAGCTTTAGTTACCTTTGACTCAAACGCTGGAGCTTCTGCCATCTCCATCTCCTACAACAGAGCTTCAATCGCCAGCGCTGCAACCGCTGGCCATCTTCACAAACTTCTCCCCCGTGGTCCGGCGCTACCACAGGAGCCTCCGGCGACGTTTCTAGATCTAGATCCACGACAATCGGTGTCGGAGCTGTTGTTACCTCAATCGCCACTTGAGGAGGCACATGGGTTGGAGCTGGAACCTCTGCCTACACATCCTTAGTCGCTAAAGCAGGTGCCGGAGCTTTAGTTCCCTTCTTTGACACTCTGTGAACGAAGGATCGAAAGATTCAAGTCATGAAAAAAATAGCAACTCAAGGTGGGGGCACAAGGCTTACCTAGGGATGCTACCCCACCAGCTGGCGCGTAATTTCTTCATTGGGCGATCAGAGCCAGAGCCCACCATAGTTGGTGTGGCAGAAGCTCTAGATTTCAGCCCGGATCTGTCGCCGACATCGGCGTTGCCTTAGACGGGACCTCCCTTTGCTGTGAAGGACCTCCGAACCTAGAGCCCATGGCCTGTGCTGGGACTAGAGTTGATCTACTGGAGCTAACACCTCTCAAGGACACCGGCACCAAAGGTGGTGTGGCCATCGAAGATCTGCTTCGTCGGGGAAAAGGGGCTCTTGAAGTCGGAGTTGACCTGAGGGAGCTCCCATCAGCATGCCCCAACTTCCTCTTCTGGCTGGAAGATTCGGCCGGCCCCTTGCCCTTGCGACCGTCATCAACCTTCTAGCTTGGAGCAGTGGGGGCCTCCCTCTCTACAGCTCCGGGGATGGCAACCCCAGAGGTACTACGCCTCTCCACCACGCCGAGGTTGTCCAACACTTGCATTCTCCTCTGGAGCTCCCTACTGACCTTCGGAACCATGTTCATAGGCAGGAAGGCAGCCAGCGGAGCCAAGACATCGTGGGAGATAACCCCATTCTAAAATTTCTTGAGATGGACCTTCAAAGCTTCATCATCCAAGTTGGTGTTCAAACCAATTTCAATTCGGTTATGATCCATCTCACTATTGAAAGCCCATGCGGGCCACTCTCTAGTCTTCAGCAGAACCCACCTGTTCACCAAGAAATTGTCGGAGACCATCTGGGGGGTCACTCCACCCTCAACGTATTCTTGGATCCTTGCCGGGATGGGCTTGTACGCTTGCGACAGCTCCAGAACTACGTTCCAGGGGTCGGTGTCAACATTGGGGAGGCCTTTGGGCAGCTCCAACCTCTTGTGCTCCTCCACTGTGATGATCACTCAGTCTTTCTTCCAGTCGTCCCACTTGCCATAGGGGATGGCCTTCAAATACTTGAAGGGGCAGTGCTTGCGCTTCACGGAGTAGTAGAAGCCAATCAACTCCTCCCTGTTTTGGTGGTGTGGACTTTGAAGAAGGTCCAAAACAGCTTAATTCACGGAGGCACACCCACCCATATCTCGCACAAGTGGACAGAGGTTGCCACTAGCAAGAGGGAGTGGGGGCCTAGGTGATGAAGTTGGAGGACGTAGAAATCCAGCAGCATCAAGAGAAAGGTAGAATAATGTGGAGTCACACCCACCATGGTGTACGCTGAGATGTACACCATCTCTCCCGTGCGCTCCTTCTTGAAGGGAAGTTTACCAAAGCAGATGTCGCGGTTGCAGGAATCGCTGGACCACCCCATGTAGGTCCAGACCCTCGACAGACCTTTGTTGGTCTTGATCTTTCGGGGGGGAAGACCCAACTCCATCACGACAAAGTGGAGCGAAAATTGGAAAGGCTACATGAAGGTTGGGAGGCTCTTAGCGCAAGTTTGATTGAAAGGGTAAAGAGTCCTCAAACCGTGCGAGCTTTCCTTCTTAAGTAAGCATCCGCAATGCTTGGATGGAAACCACAACGGGATTAAGATCACATTTTCAAAAATCTACCCTGCCAATGACGAATGGGCTCGGGTCCACTTCGGTGGAAAGACCGAAGTTATTACCCCAGGTGAACCGTTGTCATGATGGGAAGTTGGAAGCCGGAGAGTGGCGGCCTAAAAAGGCGTACGAAGACGATCTGGTGTTTGCATTGGGAACCATATCAAGACCAACGAAGATTTGTCGAGGGTCCGGATCTACATGGGGTGGTCCAGCGACTCTTGCAACCGGGACATCTGTTTTAGCAAACTCCCCTTCATGACGGAGCGCATCGGAGAGATGGTGTACTTCTCTCAACGTATGCCATGGTGGGTCTGATTCCACCTTTTTCAACCTTTCTCTTGATGTTACTGTATTCTATGGCCTCTAGCTTCATCACATCGGCCCACACTCCCTCTTGCTAGTGGCGACCTTCGTCCACTTCGGCGAGATGTGGGTGGGCGTGCCTCTGTGCATTGAGCTGTTCTGGTCCTTCATCACGGTCCACACCACCGGGAAGGGGACAAAGTTGATTGGCTTCTACTACTTCGTGAAGAGCAAGAACTGCCCCTTCAAGTATTTGAAGGCATTCCCCTCCGACAAGTGGGATGACTGGAAGAAAGACTAGGTGATCATCGCAGTGGAGTAGCACGAGAGGTTGGAGCTACCCAAAAGTCTTGGCAATATCGACACTAACGCTTGGAACGTAGTTCCGAAGCTGTCAGAAGTGTACAAGCCCCTCTTGGCAAGGATCCAAGAATGCGTAGAGGGTGGAGTGACCCTCCAGATTGTCTTCGACAATTTCTTGGTAAACAGGTGGGCTCTGCTGAAGACTAGGGAGTGGCCCGCATGGGATTTCAATAGTGAGATGGATCATAACCGAATTAAAATCGATTTGAACACCAACATGGATGATGAAGCTTTGAAGCTCTATCTCAAGAAATTTCCAAATGGGGTTATCTCCCACAACGCCTTTGCTCCGCCGGCTGCCTTCCTGACCTTGAACATGGTTCCAGAGGTCATTAGGGAGCTCTGGAGGAGAATGCCAGTGTTGGACGACCTCGGTGTGGTGGAGAGGCGTAGTACCTCCTGGGTTGCCATCCCCGGAGCTTCAGAAAGGGTGGCCCCCACTACTCCAAGCCAGAAGGTTGATGACACTGGAAAGGGCAAGGCAAGGGCAAGGAGTCGGCCAAATCTTCCAGTCGGAAGAAGAAGTTGAGGCATGCTAATGGGAGCTCCCTCAGGTCAACTTTGACTTTAACAACCCCTTCTGCCTGGCGAAGCAGATCTTCAGTGGTCGCGCCTCCTAGGGTGCGGGCGTCCTCGAGGGGCACTAGCTCTGATAGATCAACTCCAGTCCTAGCGTCGGCCACGGGCTCTAGGTCTAGAGGTCCTTCCCAGCCAAGGGAGGTCCCGACCGAGGCGACGCCAACGTCGGCGACAGATCCCGGGCTGCAGTCTAGAGCTTCTGCCACACCAACTACGGTGGGCTCTGGCTTTGATTGCCCAGTGAAGAAATTCCTCGCCAGCTGGAGCGGTAGCATCCCTAGGTAAGCCTTGTGCCCTCACCTTGAGTTGTTATTTTTGCTTTTATCATGTCTTGAATCTTTTGATCCTTTGTTTGCAGAGCGCCGAAGAAGAGAACCGAAGCTCCAGCACCTTCTACAGCGTCTGAGGTTGTGCAGGCGGAGTCTCCCGCTCCAACCCCTGCACCTCCTCAAGTGGCGGCCGAGGTAACGACAACTCCTGTGACACCCGGTTCCGAAAGTAAACCAAGTGCAGTATATATGTGCCCAGGACGTTTAACACACATAAACAAGTGATTCACAAATGATAAATAGATAATTACCACGTCTCAAATTATTAAATAAGTATTTTTATTACAATATCCAAATAATCTTCATATTCCAACTCTAACTATCATTATTGAACTATAACTACAGCGGAAATAATATAATTATGAAACTAAGCAAATGGGATTGCGCAAATCCAACACTCCACAGGCAATGCTGATGGTAGACACGGCCTAGAACTCCGCATTATCATCGTCATACTCCCAATCCTGACCTGCAACTGTTGATGGGGGAATTGCAAGGGTGAGATGTCGTACTCAGTAGGTGTGGAAAGTATGACATGTAGCTGATTCAAATGACGAATATAATAATGGCTAAGTGTTGTAAAGTACATTAAAACATTTTAAAAGCAATATGTATTATGTATGTGAAGTAAACCCATCATATCCCACCATGATTATTATAGTATAAGTTCATAATACATATCCTTCAACATTATACATGATTTAACCATTACCAATATCCATATTCAATACCAGAATTAATCCATAACAAGCCATAACCAGTACCAAACCATAACCATCCCAAATCCCAATTTCCCTCTAATCATGGTAGTTGTCCAGGTGCTCATAACCGGGGGCACGGCTATCATGATAGTTTTATTAGACTCTATAGAGTTTGTACCACTTTACACACGTGTTTGTGATTTCATCACCCGTTGGCGACTGAAGAACCTCCCTCATGCCAATTACACTTCCTTTGGTGTATGGACAAGAGATCAGAAAATAGCCTTTACAAAGGGATTACTATCCTATTTAGACCCCACTGAGGTTTCACAGGTGGTGATGCCTCCAAGTGAGCACATCTTCAACCAAGGGCCCCATCTTGTGCCATTAGGATCCCAGGGTAGTCCCACCAATCATCAACAAATCCAATCTGACTACCCCTTCCCCGAGCATCCTTAATGGTCCAAGTAGCACAGCAAAGCCCTTATTAATCAGCTACACCACACCCATACTTAGCGTTGTGGTGGCACTGTAGTCCAGGCTTATTCTCGTATGATCCGGTCCTTAGATATAAGGCAAGCAAACAACCATAACATCCAACCCATCCACATACCAGGCTTGCTCAGATCACCCATTACCATATCATATTAACCAGTTCATATTAACCATAATCTCATTAATGCATAATTAAATAGTATAGTTGTTTTCCCATCCCAAGTAGTTAAGCGAAGCAAAGGTAAAAAGCCCATCCCGACTCTCTACAATATATTCCAGGTGACAAGGATGGTTGAACAAATCTAGTAAGCTTCCTATCATAGGATTTTCCATCAAAATTGACACAAGCATGCATTTTTTCGAACAAAACATTTATTTTAAAATAGGATCGACATGCTTCAATAACACTCACCTTGCTCTTGGGATTGGTTCAAGTCAAAGCCTTCAAACTGTTGGTGTTGGAGATCATCCACGGCGCTCTCTAGTGCAAATCCATCTATTTCGCACAATAAATATACAAGACAAGAAACACAATCAAAAGAGTGCACAAATCTTACTCAATATGACATGACATGCATGATTGATGCAAATGCAAGGCGGGACCTGTTAATGAGTTGCTTTTAATGATGACTAAATAGTTCTAATAGATTTTAACAAGTTTATACAGTTTTCGATTTGATTCGAAACAATTTAGATTTTAGTTCAATAGGAAATAGATTGCAAAAATCGGACAAGTCCGTAGGAGGCCAGACTAGTCCGCACTGCGCAGGAACAACAAATTAGGGTTTTCTAGATTGACGTGAATTTGGAGATTTGGGGTTGAATTCACATAAGGAAAAGAGAATAGAAGGTATAACAGGTGTTTAGAACTCCAATGAATCAAGGATTTTGGAGGCAACACTTGGATCTTGACAATCTAGGGTTGATGAAGAACTTGATGGTGAATTGTTGACAAAGAATGCGAAGTTGATGGAGAGCTTGATTCTCTTTTGTTTCCTCCTCTTCTTCTACTTGCTCTAGATCTCCTTCTCCCTCCATGGTGGTGGCAATTCGCTAGCTATGGTTTGGGTGAGGTGTAAAAGTGGCAAATAGATGTCAAGCCAAGGGGTGGGTTGTTTATATAGAGGTGTATGCTAGGGTTAGATGGATTTCGAGTTTGAGATGAGTAGAGGTCGGTTTAGAGTCCCACATTGGCTCTAAAAGAGTTAGGCACGACATCCCTAGGCCCACTTAATATAAAACCCAAGAAACAAGTCGTGAAACCAAAGATCAACTCGGAGTCGCGATTTATCGGACAAGTCCGAACTTATAGAAAGGGGAAAAACAGACAAGTCTGGCCAAAAGTTGGACAAGCCTGACTTTAGTGAGAGGGAAAAACGGGCAAGTCCGCTGGAACACCAGACTAGCCTGGAAAAGTCTAGGGACTTAGCAAAATTTACAAGGAATTGGAACATCGGACTAGTCTGCAAAAGACCAGACAAGTCCGAAAGTGTCTAGAGGAAAAAACAGACTAGTCCGTGGCAAAACGGATAAGTCCGTTTGAAGTTAGAGATGAATTGGACTAGTCCGCACCAAAATCGGACTAGTCCGCACTTTCCAGAATTCTTAAGTGCCGTTAAACTCTAAATTCATTTAAAACTTATTCCTTTTTATGTGGATTAATATTAGACATGTTTAATAATGGATGAAGGGCATGATGCATTAAAATGAGGGTATTACAACTCCGGTGCTAGTTGTTGTGGATCTAGCTCCAGAAACGTCGCCAGGGGCACCTGTGGTAGCGTCGGACCACGAAGGAGAAGTATGTGAAGATGCACCAGTGGTTGTAGCACTGGCGATTGAAGCTCCGATGCATAAGACGTAGGTGGAGGAAGCTCCAGCTTTTGAGCTGGAGGTAACCAAAGCTCTGACGCATGTGCCGAAAGTGATGATGATCTGGCGATTAAGATGGAGGTACCCAAAGTTTTGGACTCTGTGCTAGAGATTATTGATGGTCCGGCACCTGAGCCAGATGTAGTAGAAGTACCATTGCCTGAGCCAGCAGTGGTAGGGGCTCGGGACGAAGCTCCAACGTCTGTCCCGGAGGCGATTACTCCGGAGGCGCCCATGTCCGAGTAGGAGAATCCAGAGGAGTCGGCAGCGGGCCCTCAACCTACAGAGCCTACGGTTCAAGATCTGGCAGATGGACCTTCGGCATCAGCCCCGGTGGTTGAAGGTCCCTTGGTGGAACCCTCGTCAGCGTTGGAAGAAGCAGAAGAGCTTCCGGGGGTGACCCTAGTGATGCAGGACCGCAGGAGACCACGCTTGTGACATGGGACCCAATTTTTGTACTTGAAGACCTCTTGGAGCTGGCAGAGTAGATCTCGATAGGCCCGAAGCCTATTCCCTTGGCGCTGTCTATCGACAACACCTGCTCCAGTCTCTGTCAAGTCCAGCTCGCCTTCGACCATGATATCAAGGTCCTCGAAGAAGAGTGCCACACCTTAAGGCGTTGGCGCAACATACTTTATTTTGAAACCAAGCTGGCACAGACAAGGCTTGCTAACAATCAGGAGTGGGTCGAGAAGGAAAAGGCCCAGATAGAATATTGTGGCCAGTTGCTAGAGGGGAGGGAGGCCTCCATCAAGGCTCTCGATGCAAGGAGTCGCGAGGTTCTCAAGTACGCCAGGAAAAGCAACGAGGCTACTGACGATCGTGAAGACAGCCTCAACACACAGCATGAAATTCTCCTAAAGCATCGAGAGGACCTCAATGAGAGGGAAGAGAAGCTCCTGGAGAAGCAGTAGGACATTATGAAGAGGGAGGAGGAGCCCTCCTAGAGATTGTCTCTGGGAGAGAAGAGCATGGCAGACCGTACAAAGAAACTTGATATGTGGTGCAGCGAGGAGGAGGAGAAGCATTGGAAGCTGGGGCAAGAGCTCTCCAAAAGAGAAGCTGATGTTGCCACCATAGAGGAGAAAGTACGAGGCAGGGAGAAGGACCTGTCTGAATGGTGGAACCGCATCCACCACCGGGAGATGGAGATCGCTGACCGCAAAAGGCAAGTGGATGAAAGCATTCAGCAGCATGCCAAAGAGGTAGATCATCTCGCTCGAGACGGTTCAGAGATTGCGACGGCTAGAAGGTCACTGGAAAAGCTGCGGAGCTCGAGGGAAACTGAGTCTGAGTGGGTCTGGGAATTCTTGGGGCATGCCGACAAAGCTTTGGTACCACTTGGCTTTAGGCCGGTACATCTGGAGAACCCAGCACCGAAGCTGGACCAGACAGTGGTGGCGCTAAGCTCTGCTGGCAGGAAACTCGACGCGATGGGTGATGTCATCATTGACCAACTAGAGAGAGAAGGTAAATCTCTAGCCAAGAATGTCGTCGAATATGTTCTCACGTGTTACAAGAGCCGAGACCCCCAACTTTCTCTACATCCGATCTTCGAAGGACCCATTGTTTAAGAGGAGGATGCCGCCTGGGCCAGCGTCCAAGAAGCTGCCGAGAAGGTTGCCTCGTTTTTCCACAGGACTTAGAGCCTCTAGTAGCTAGGACCTTTTTCTTTTGACTTTTATTGTAACCCTCATTTTGAAATCCAATCCTTCCGATGAATGAAATCCACTCTTCTTGAATGAATGAATTCCATTTTGTGTTTGTCTTCAATGCATTGTATTTTATCCTATTGGCCCCTATAGATGTGCACAATTGGTTTGTGAACATGTACCAAAAGGATCCGACAATGTCTTGGTGACTTGCACATTTCAAACTTGTAGTTAGAACGCTTAGCTCTTAGTTCTGAAGTTTAAATTCGACATCTATAGGGACCCTTTGTGACATCGATGGGAGGCCCCTGGGAGGTGTTGGAACTTGATAGATCCGATGTCATCCACTGTCAACGCGTAGAATGTTGACAACGGGTCACTTGGGAGGTGTCCGAGCTTGGTAGATCCGATAGCACCCACTGTCAACGCATAGAAGGTCGATGGCGGGCCCCTAGGAGGTGTCAGAGCTTGGTAGATCCTATGACACCCACTTTCAACAGGTAGAACATCAATGGTGGGCCCCTTGGGAGGCGTTGGAGATTTGTAGATCCAATAGCACCCACTTTCAACGCGTAGAACGTCGATGGCGGGCCCCCTGGGATCGTCGGAGCATCCCGACTTCAATGATATCCATCATCAGCATATAATACATCGACGGTATAATGTCACACCTGGTAATATGAAGACAACCAGATGCTTTCCACATGTATGCCAGGATCTGTTCAACTCATACATGTGTAGACGAAAGTGAAATACCATAAATATGCCATGTTCGAGTACATCACCTTATTACATAAATGACCTTCCAGGTCTAAAATAAAAGTACACAAGTAGTGGAAAAACATGACAAAGGGCTATAAACACAGGTGTTGCACGGGGGAGCGCCAGCCTAGAACATCTCTTCGGGATCTCTATAGAAGTCTTGGTTCTCCACCTCTGCGTCTTCGTAGACTGGGGGAGGAAAAGTATGCAACTAACAAGTTTGAGTACCAACGGTACTCGCAAGTTGGGAAACTATGACATGTGTGGTTCACAACAAGGAAGGCAAATAATAGGTAAAGAACTATAGTAGTTACAACCTACTTTTACATGTTCTTAAGCACCTACATCTAGGTGAAGTCCCAACCATTGTCCCAAAATCAATCCAGGTAAGATCTAACCCAAACCATAATTTATGTAACCATGTGCTAATTATGAATTTGGTTTCCATGCCGCTCATGTCCGTGAGCACGACTGTCTAGACAGTTTGACAAAACTCTGCAGAGTGTGTATCCTTTACCCACTGTTCGTGATTTCATCCCATGTTGCCAGGTGGCTAAGGTAAACCTCCTTGATGCCTGTGGTAGCTAACCACAATACACACTTCCGTAGGTGTGTGGCCAGGAGATCACTACGAGGTGTTTCTGATGGTTCTCCTGACTTGCAATGGGTACTCTAAGGTTTCACCGCTCCGGCACCTAGAGTATATTTTCCCTCCGCCAGGAGAAGCCCCCTCTTTAGCCATGCGGATCCCAAGGAAAAACCCATTCCCCACCCGTTCATTTACCTATGCTACATCGGGAGTGACCAAATTACTAAACCAAGTTGTCCCATATACAATTCTGTGGTGATACTAAATGGCTTAGCAACTTCTTCCATAAACCGGTCCTTAGAATCCGATTGGTGTCAAGCCCCAAACCAAGGTATTGTGCACGCATGCACCAATCCATACAAAACCCCCTATCCGATTCCTATCTACTAAATTCCATTATAGCCATCAATTCATGAATCATAAAACATCAAATGTAAACTTGTAGATAAATAGATCATATTTCGATTAAGCATGGCTAAGCGTAAACTAATTTAATAGTAAAACACCCAAACCATGTTGACAAGGAATATTGTGGAAATTCTAGGAAAACATAACATAGGATTCATATTTTAATTTAGCATGCAACTAACTAAAACTTAACAAGAAGGGTGCAAGATGGTCAAGGAACTTTTGCCTCCAAATTGTGCTTCGGGGTCGTTGGGAAATTGTTGCTCTTGTAGGTTAAAAATGGGTTTTGGTTCCGACTCTAATTTACGATGATGCACGAAAAATAACATACAATAAGAACACAATAAATGCAAACAACTCAAATAAACGCAAATTCCTACGCAAAAAGTGATTTTTAGGGTTGATTTAAATTATAGGCATAAATCAATTCATGAGAAATTAGAGTTAAATGAAATTTATTGAGTAAACATATTTTTAGAGATTTTTATACTTTTTATATATTTATTAGAAATATATTATTATTTTATAGAAATTTTTACCCTTCCAAATATGCTTAAAATAGATTTATAATCAATAATGTAAATTTTACAATTTTTACACTATTTTTATTCATTATTTCTATGTGCAAAACAATTTTTATGAACTAAATATACTTAAAAAGTATATTTATGACTATTTCAGCAATTTAAATGATTTAATAAAAATAATACAGAAATGTAAATAAACTAAACATATATAAATATGTTTTTTATAATTATTTTATACGAATTAAGGACTCTTATTTAATTTCTAGAACTAACAGGGGCTTTTCTGTAAAAACAGAATTGTTCTAGTGGCTAAAAATACTTTTCATTAAGTCCAGGGATTATTCTACAGTTTTTTAGAATTTATATGCTATTTTATAATTTTCCAGGGGCTTTAAAACACTTTTTATTAATTTAACCAGTATTTTACTAATTTCCAGAAAGTCTAGGGGCTATTTTGACATTTCTAGAGGTTAAATTTGAATTCTAGAGAAACCCAGGGGGTAGCCCGCAAGTTTCCAGGGGCTTCGGCGCATAACAGGGGGCGGGAAAACAAGTTTGAATGTGCGCCATTGGATTTAAAACGGACGGCCTCGATTTTATTAACCGAAGGGGTATCCGGGGTTTTAATCTCGGCCGCAGATTCAAAATGGACGGACGATAGGGGGCCACGTCACCCGAGTGTCGGGAGCAGAGGCGCAGGGGCGGCGCACGGCGGCGGCAACGCGCGCGCAGCGGCGATCTCGCCGGTAACGACCAAAATTGCCAAAAGAAGGCTACGGGGTACAACCAGAAGGCTTAAACGGAAGGTGGATGCGAGGGGAACTCACCAGTGGTGGTCGCGGGGTCAGAAATTGGACGGAGGCTAGCCGGCGATGATGGGGAGCGGTGGAGCTCGTCGGCGCCCGATGAAATCAGTGACGCATAACCTTTCTCCACTGACGAGGATGTCTGGCAGGCTCCTGAGGACACGGCAAAGGTGTTAGGCTAGTTACCGAGGTACGGAATTGAACGGTGCGGCGGGAAAATGGCCGGCATTGCCGAGCTCGGCGGCGCTAGGGTTTGGGGTGTCGGGCGGTGAAATCTGAGGGGGGGTGGCCGGAATTTTATAGGGGATCGGTGTGGAAACGGCCGGCGGTCATGATGGGAACGATGCGCCTCTTGATTGAGGTGAAACGATCGACATTAATAGGGGGGGGGGAGTGGACGGCGCGGTGATGGCGCGCGAGCGTTACGCGCAGGCGCAGCGGGAGGTGGACGGAGCTTCCGACAGGCAGGGTCGGCTTGCAGCGGGAGGAGAGAGGGGTGCGAGCGGCTATCGCGCGGGGCCCATGCAGCAGAGAGAGAGGGAGGGGGAAAAGGGCGCGGGCCGGCGCGGGAGTGAGGAGGGAGTTGGGCTGACTGGGGAATTTCGGCCCAGGGAGGGGTTTTCCTTTTTCTTTTCTTTTTCTATTTCTTTTCTGTTTTCTTTTTCTTCTCATTCAAGATATGAATTTGTAATCTGAATTTCTAGCGGATTTGAACTTTCAAAATTCAAAAAATCAACCAAACATGATGCAATTGCCTTATATGAATTTTATTTCCAAAGAAAATATTTGTGTAGCTCTCCAAAAATTATTTTACACATTTTTTTCTTTTCAAAAATTTTGGGTGTTACTATTCTACCCCCCTCAAAAGAAATCTCGCCCTCGAGATTTGGATGTCCTAAGAGAATAGACTGGGAAACTCTGCCTTGAGGTCTTCTTCTCTTTCCCATGTTGCCTCTTCTTCTGAGTGATGTTTCCATTGAACTTTGCACATACGAGTAACTTTATTCCTTGTAACTCGTTCTGACGTCTCGAGAATCTTAACACGTTGTTTTGCATAGGTCAGTCCTCTTGTACGTCTACAACTTCCAATGGCAATTGTTCTTCAGAGACTCTTAAGCATTTCTTCAATTGTGACACATGGAATACATCATGTACATCTGATAAGTGAGATGGTAGCTCGAGCCGATAGGCTACTTCTTCTCTTTTCTCCAATACCTTGAAAGGACCAATATATCGGGCTGATAATTTACCCTTCACCTTGAATCGTCTCAACCCTCTCACGGGTGACACCTTCAGATACACATAATCACCAATCTCAAATGACAAATCACGACGTCGAGTATCAGCATAACCCTTCTGCCTTGGTTGAGCCGTCTTTAAATTCTTCCGAATTTCTTGTACTTGTCTCTCAACTTCTCTTAACACTTCAGGCCCAAATACTTGGCTTTCCCCAGTTTGATTCCAAAACAATGGTGTTCTGCACTTCCGTCCACACAAAGCTTCAAATGGAGACATCTTCAAACTGTCTTGATAACTGTTGTTATAAGAAAATTCGGCATACGGTAGGTTCTTATCCCAACTCCTACTATTTTTCAAAGCATACGCTCTCAACATATCTTCAAGAATTTGATTAGTGCGCTCTGTTTGACCGTCAGTTTGCGGATGATATGCCGAGTTGAAATTCAGTCGGGTATCCATAGACTCATGCAACTTTTGCCAAAATCTGGAAGTGAACTGAGTACCCCTATCCGATATTATTTTCTTCGGCACTCCATGCAGGAAGACAATTCTTGCCATATATAGTTCTACCAATCTTGAACCAGAATTGCTTTCTTTTAGCTGGGATAAAGTGGGCCACTTTGGTCAAACGGTCCACTATGACCCATATAGAGTCGTATCCAGACTGAGTTCTCGACAATCCCACAATAAAGTCCATACTTATTTCTTCCCATTTCCATTCAGGAATTTTAATTGGTTGAAGTAACCCTGCGGGTCTTTGATGTTCTGCTTTGACCTTCTATCATGTGTCGCACAGAGCCTACATACTCTGCCACATCACGTTTCATTCCATGCCACCAATATCGATCCTTTAGATCCTGATACATCTTTGTTGCTGCCTGAATGAATAGAATATGACGAATCATGGGCTTCTCTCGGTATCAGCTCTCGAATCTCCTTGATATCAGGTACATATATTATTCTACCCTAGCCATAAAGTTCCTGGTTCATCTTCTTTAAAGTCTGGTGCTTTTCCTTCTTTCATTAGTTGCTTAATCTTCTGAATCCACTTATCATTCTTTGCCCTTCACGAATATATTTCTGCCGAAGTAGAATCTACTTCCATAGATACTACCTCAGTATTAGTCACGATACTAAGGTTTAGCCTTGCGAATTCCTCACATAACTGCGGTTGTTGACCTTGCAGTGCCAAGCTATTGCATTGAGAAGATCTGCTTAGCGCATCTGCGACCACATTAGCTTTTCCAGGATGATAGTTGATTCCGACATCAAAGTCATTGATAAGTTCCAACCATCGACATTGTCTGAGATTTAGATCTGGTTGAGTCAAGATATACTTCAAGCTCTTGTGGTCCGTATAAATTTCAGTTCTTTTTCCTATCAGATAATGCCTCCATAATTTCAATGCATGCACTACAACTGCTAACTCCAAGTCATGAGTAGGGTAGTTTCTTTCATTCTTTCCGAGTTGACGTGAAGCATAAGCTACTACATGTCCCTCTTGCATTAATACACATCCCAGTCCTTGGCCGGATGCATCACAGTAGACTGCAAATTCTTTCTGCATATCAGGCATAATCAACACTGAAGCAGTGGTCAACCTTTTCTTTAGCTCTGTAAAACTGGCTTCACATTCTGGTGTCCACTTGTATATAGCTCCCTTCTCAAGTAACTTTGTTAACAGACAAGATATTTTTGTGAATCCTTCGATGAACTGGCGATAATAGCCAGCCATACCCAAGAAACTCCTGATTTCCCCAACATTTTCTGGTGTTTTCCAATTCAGAACATTTTTCACTTTACTAGGGTCTACTGCTATTCCTCCTTGTGATATAACATGTCCCAGAAATGACACTTCCTTCAACCAGAACTCACATTTACTTAGCTTTGCATACAACTGATGTTCACGAAGTTTTTGTAAGGCCAATCTTAGGTGCTCCTCATGTTCCTCATCACTTTTGGAGAATATCAAAATGTCATCAATAAATACCACGACAAACTTATCCAGATATTCCATAAACACCTTATTCATAAGGTACATGAAGTAAGCTGGGGCGTTAGTCAAGCCAAAAGACATGACTGTTATACTTATATAATCCATATCTCAAAACAAATGCTATCTTGGGTATGTCCGAGGGTCGTATCTTTAATTGGTGATACCCTGAACGCAGGTTAATCTTCGAGAACACACAAGCACCTATCAATTGATCAAACAAATCCTCAATCCTTGGTAAAGGATCCTTTTTCTTGATAGTTACTACGTTGAGTGCGCGATAATCCACACACAACCTCTTTGTGCCATCTTTCTTGGGCACAAATATCATTGGAGCACCCCAGGGTGAGGAACTAGGACGAATGTATCATTTTGCTAACAACTAATTGATATGATCCTTCAATTCTGCCAATTGTTTAGCATGCATCCTGTATGGTCGCTTGTAAGATGGTGTTGTGCCAGGCACTAATTCAATGATAAATTCAATTTCTCTATCAGGGGGCATACCCGTTAGTTCCTCAGGAAACACATCCAAAAAGTCACAAACAACTTTTATCTCTTTTACTCCTTCAACTTGATTGAGTCGTATTTTCTGAACTGGTGCTTGATCAGAACGAAACTCCACGTTTGTGCCATCTGTATGAGTTAAGCATACTGTTCTGGTGGCACAGTGGATCACTCCTTTGTACTTGGTTAACCAATTGATTCCGAGAATAATGTATATTCCTTGTGACTCCAGCACTATAAGGTTTGCTAAGAATGCTACCCCCCTAATTCTTAGCTTACATTAGGGCATACTTGCCTTGTCAGTATCTCTCCTTCAGGAGAGTTGACTACTAGTACTTGAGTCATTAATGTAACAGTCATTCCATGTCTTCTTATGAATTCTTTTGCTATTAATGAATGTGTTGCACCAGAGTCAAACAATACCGTAGAAGGATGAGAATTAGCAGGGAACGTACCGATCACCACATCTGATGCGTCTTAGGCTTCCTCCAAAACAACATGATTGACCCTTCCTCTGGACTGGTTCTGCTGCGAAGGCTTCTTCGGTCAGTTGTTGGAGTAGTGTCCCTTGTCACCACATATGTAGCAAGCTCCCCGAGCACTGGTGTCTTGAGCCTTGTTTCTTTGTTGATTCTGCTGTGGTTGCCCAGTTGGTCGAGGATTTGAAGTCATAGGACACTACTAATAAATTTGAGGGCTTTGGGGTTGCATCTGCTAATACTTTTGGCGAGCATATTGAGCTTGAGGTCTGAATGAAGAGTTGTTGATGTACCGCTGACCTTGACTATTGCCCATGGGATGATTCATGTGTCCCGACTGCTGTGGGTTGAAGCAAGGACGATTGTTGCTTGAAGATTGTCCCATCATCATCTTACGTTTGCGGTCTTCTCGCTCGCACCCTTTCTTCTTTCTTTCCACCGTAAAAGCTTTGTCCACCAGATGTTGAAAACTAGCATAGTCACTAGAAGACATCATGAACTGTATCTCTTTGTCCAATCCTTCCTTGAAACATAATTGCTTTTTAGCATCTGTATCAACATCTCCAGGGGGTACCGAGATAGTTGTGTAAACTTGTTCAAATACCCCTGTATGTTCATGTTCCCTTGCTTCAGTGCTAGGAACTCCAAACGTTTGTCTTGAATCTCTCCTTCAGACACGTGATGATTGCGGAAGTTTTCTCTGAACTCCTCCCATGTTATGTTGTCTGGGTTGTTATGGGCTGCAGCGAAAGCGGTCCACCAATCAGCTGCAGGTCCATGAAGTTGGTGTGATGCCAACAGTACCCTTTCCCTTCCTTCACATTGGACAATCCTTAGTTTACTTTCAATTGTATTAATCCAGTCGTCTGCATCCATAGGTTCCACGGCGTTGGAAAAGCGTGGAGGTTGAGTGTTCATGAAGTCTCTTAAGCAAAATCTTGGAGGTGGGGGTGGTGGTGGTGGAGGAGGGGGTGATGGTGCTTGCTGAGCCTGTTGCATGTTGCTCACAATTTGTGTCAAGTTTTGCATCATTTGAAGCTGCATAGCCATCATATGCTGCATTTGATTTGCAGCTGGTGCTCCACAGGAACCTCGTCCATTCCATTGAGGTAACGGGACTTCATTGTCTTGATTGCATGGCACACCACGTCCATGACTTCTTCCACTTCCTGCCGTCTGAGGTTGGGGTGTTGATTTAGAATAAGAAGTTAAGAGGGAAACTATTCTACACGACTTTCCCACTATATGCATCAATAAGGAAATAGAGAAATAAAAGGTCATTTCATTAAGCAAACTTAAACATGGATAATCAAGTTCTCAAAGCAAAATCATACAACTCAAGATTACACGGGTTGTTACTACATCGCTCTTATTACAACTCATGGGTAAGTGTCTTAATCTTGAGTCGTAGGGCGGGTCGGAGTCTACTCTCGCTCCTCGGGATCCTCCTCCTCGTTCGGGTCTTCATCATCGTCTCCATCATATCCTGTGTTGCTCCCATGAGACTCATTGCCATTCGAAAGAGAGTTGGCAGGCTGCTGCGGCACAGAAGGCTCCTCAGAATCTGGCTCCTCGTCTGAAGACTGGTCCAGTGCGTTAGTGACGCCACGACCGACACGGCGATCAGGAGAGTCCGGAATCCAAGTGGAGGTGTCAGAGGCATACCCATCTGGGTCCTCGTCGGTGATCCGACAGTACCTCCTCACTTGCCTTCCACAGTGTGCTACAAGGTCACGAACATCCTGGATTTCTTGCTGAGCCTTGTGGAGGCGAATGCTGAGGTGCTCACATCGTCAACTGCCTGGTGAGTCTGTGGAAGGTACAGGGGTCCCTCCACGAACCTGGTGACAAAGTTGCCAGTGCCGCTTGGACGCTCGGGAGTGTAGGCGTGCACCGAGTTCCGCAGCAGGTACCGGTAAGTGTGACTCCAAAAGATGATGGCCTCCCAAATGACATCTTGTTGAGCATGACGACGGTAGGTCCTAGAGGCAGGCCTACGGTGAACCTTGAGCAGCTCATCTCCATAGTAGACAAACAGCTTGCATGACCACTCTAGCCTGTAGGGGCGCTGCATCCCAATTGAGTGGTAGGTGAGTGACAGTCTCTCATGCCTGTAGCCCGCATCACGAAGGATCATTTGAAGTCGACATCGAAATTGTTCTGCAGCTCTCCCATCAGTACGAATCACCACCGCACGACGAGGATCATTGAGCGGGGTACGGTGGGTAGCAATCCTTCGGTTAGGAACATAGCCTCCAATGGAAATGCGAGCGGTTCTCCTGAAGTTGACCATCTGAAATTTTGAAACAGAAGAGTGTCAGTAATAAAACAAATTAAGAAGAAAGTGAAACAAGTACAAGGTAAAGAATACAAAGATATTTTTCACAAATAATATTTGAAAATAGTAAAGTCCTTAAATCGTCCTTTTCTATCTAGGCTTGCGTCCTACGGGCAACACGGCTCTGATACCACTTTGTCACACCTGGTAATATGAAGACAACCAGATTCTTTCCACATGTATGCCAGGATCTGTTCAACTCATACATGTGTAGACGAAAGTGAAATACCATAAATATGCCATGTTCGAGTACATCACCTTATTACATAAATGACCTTCCAGGTCTAAAATAAAAGTACACAAGCAGCGCAAAAAACATAACAAAGGGCTCCAAACACAGGTGTTGCACAGGGGAGCGCCAGCCTAGAACATCTCTTCGGGATGTCCGTAGAAGTTCTGGTTCTCCACCTCTGCGTCTTCGTAGACTGGGGGAGGAAAAGTATGCAACTAACAAGTTTGAGTACCAAAGGTATTTGCAAGTTGGGAAATTATGACATGTGTGGTTCACAACAAGGAAGGCAAATAATAGGTAAAGCACTATAGCAGTTACAACCTACTCTTACATGTTATTAAGCACCTACATCTAGGTGAAGTCCCAACCATTGTCCCAAAATCTATCCAGGTAAGATTCAACCCAAACCATAATTTATGTAACCATGTGCTAATTATGAATTTGGTTTCCAAGACGCTCGTGTCCGTGAGCACGGCTGTCTAGACAGTTTGACAAAACTCTGCAGAGTGTGTATCCTTTACCCACAGTTTGTGATTTCATCCCCTGTTACCAGGTGGACTAAGGTAAACCTCCCTGATGCCCGTGTTAGCTAACCACAATACACACTTTCGTAGGTGTGTGGCCAGGAGATCACTACGAGGTGTTTTCGATGGTTCTCCTGACTTGCAATGGGTACTCTATGGTTTCACCGCTCTGGCACCTAGAGTCTATTTTCCCTCCGCCAGGAGAAGCCCCCTCTTGATCCATGCGGATCCCAAGGCAAAACCCATTCCTCGCCTGTTCATTTACCTATGCTACATCGGGAGAAACCAAATTACTAAACCAAGTTGTCCCATATACAATTCTGTGGTGATACTAAATGGCTTAGCAACTTCTTCCATAAACCGGTCCTTAGAATCCGATAGGTGTCAAGCCCCAAACCAAGGTATTGTGCACGCATGCACCAATCCATACAAAACCCCCTATCAGATTCCTATCTACTAAATTCCATTATAGCCATCAATTCATGAATCATAAAACATCAAATGTAAACTTGTAGATAAATAGATCATATTTCGATTAAGCATGGCTAAGCGTAAACTAATTTAATAGTAAAACACACAAACCATGTTGAAATATTACGGAAAATCTAGGAAAACATAACATAGGATTCATATTTTAATTTAGCATGCAACTAACAAAAACATAACAAGAAGGGTGCAAGATGGTCAAGGAACTTGTCTCCAAATTGTGCTTCAGGGTCGTAGGGAAATTGTTGCTCTTGTAGGTTAATAATGGGTTCTGGTCCCGACTCTAATTTACGATGATACATAAAAAATAACATACAACAAGAACACAATAAAATGCAAACAACTCAAATAAACGCAAATTCCTACGCAAAAGTGATTTTTAGGGTTGATTTGAATTATAGGCATAAATCAATTGATGAAAAATTAGAGTTAAATGAAATTTATTGAGTAAACATATTTTTAGAGATTTTTATACTTTTTTTATATTTATTAGAAATCTATTATTATTTTCTAGAAATTTTTATCCTTCAAAATATGCTTAAAATAGATTTATAATCAATAATGTAAATTTTACAAATTTTACACCATTTTATTAATTATTTCTATGTGCAAAACTATTTTTATGAACTAAATATACTTAAATGATTTAAATATATTTATGACTATTTCAGCAATTTAAATGATTTAATAAAAATAATACAGAAATGTAAATAAACTAAACATATATAAATCTGTTTTTTATTATTATTTTATACAAATTAAGGACTCTTATTTAATTTCTGGAACTAACGGGGGCTTTTCTGTAAAAAAGAACTGTTCTAGTGGCTAAAAATAATTTTTATTAAGTCCAGGGATTATTCTACAATTATTCAAAATTTATTTGCTATTTTATAATTTTCCAGGGGCTTTAAAACACTTTTTATTAAGTTAACCAGTATTTTACTAATTTCCAGAGAGTCCAGGGGCTAGTTTGACATTTCTAGGGGCTAGATTTGAATTCTAGAGAAACCCAGGGGGTAGCCCGCAAGTTTCTAGGGGCTTCGGCGCAAAACAGGGTGCGAGAAAACAAGTTTGAATGTGGGCCATTGTATTTAAAATGGACGGCCCATATTTTTTTAACCGAAGGGTTATCCGGGGTTTTAATCTCGACCGCAGATTCAAAATGGACGGACGATAGGGGGCCACGTCACCCGAGTTTCGGGAGCGGCGGCACAGGGGCGGCACTCGCGGCGGCAACGCACGTGCGGCGGCGATCTCGCCGGTGACAATCAAAATTGCCAAAAGAAGGCTACGGGGTACAACCAAAAGGCTTTAACGGAAGGTGGAAGCGAGGGGAACTCACCAGTGGTGGTCGTAGGGTCGGAAATTGGACGGAGGCTAGCCAGCGACGATGATGAGTGGCGGAGCTCGTCGGCGCCTGATGAAATCGGTGACGCAGAACCTTTCTCCACCGACGAGGATGTCCGGCAGGCTCTTGAGGACACGGCGAAGGTGTTAGGCTAGTTACCAAGGTACGGAATTGAACGGTGCGGCGAGAACGTGGCCGGCATTACCAAGCTCGACGGTGCTAGGGTTTGGGGTATTGGGCGGTGAAATCCGAGGGGGGATGGCTGGGCTTTTATAGGGGATCGATGTGGAAACGGCCGGTGGTCATGATGGGCACGACGCGCCTCTTGATTGAGATGAAACGGTCGACATTGATAGGGGGGAAAGTGGACGACGCGATGATGGCACGCGAGCATTACGCGCGGGCACGACGGGAGGTTGAAAGTTGCCTAGAGGGGGGGTGAATAGGCTAATCAACCTGAAATGACTTAATAAAACGAGATTAATACACAGGGGGCGGACTAGTCCGGTCCAGGGGCGGACTAGTCTGGTCCACCTACACGGAAAAACCTAAAAAGGGTTTCTAACAGGTTTTAGTCCAATTCTTGTGTTGCAAAGTTTGTTAGAATAACTTAGTGAGCCTTAACAGGTTATGTGGCAAGTATGAAGCTAAAGATCACAATGAAGCAAAGGTGATGAGCAAAACTGGTAAAGCTAACCCTAGAAGCAATATGTGATGAATGAAAGCTAAGAACACAAGTGACACGAGGATTTTATCCCGTGGTTCGATCCTACACAGGGAATCTACGTCCCCGTTGAGGAGTCCACAAAGGACTGGGTTCAACAACCCTTCCCTCACCAAGTTTACCGCACGGGCCTAACTTGGTTGTCCACTATCACAAAAGAATGAATACAAGATTCGTTGGGGCTTCTCACAATCTGAGGCTCCCACTACAATTACAATTGCAAATCACAAAGATTGACTCAAGCCACAGATCACAAAGATTCACAAAGTGCAAGAGATCAAACCGAGAGCCAAAGAGCGGTGTTCTTCCTCTTCTTCACCTCACTAAACCCTAATCCACACAAGAATTAGTTTTAGAGGGAATGTAGGCAAGAAGGAGGCTTTAGGAGGCTCAAGGTTGCTGTGGCGGCGCTAGGGTTTCAACTTGCTCAAAAGATGGTTCAAATGAACCCAGGGGTCCTCTATTTATAGAGGTCCCAAGACCATACTGCTGACTTCAGCAAATGGGCAGACTGGTCCGGCCTACAGCCCGGACTAGTCCGGCCTAGGGGACCACTGACGCCCCTGACAACTGTCGCACTGCGCGGCAATCGTCACACTACCCGCCAAACTTCAAATTCAAATGGTCACTTCAACAACGGACTAGTCTGGCCCTTACCGGACTAGTTCGATCTCACACAGAACCTTTTGTTTCGTATGAATATAGACTAGTCTGAAGACCACGGACTAGTCCGGCCCCATGGGCGGACTAGTCCGGCCTTCCCAGACTTTGTCTCTGAAACACCGTCTCCTCTCAATCCCGGACTAGTACGGCCCCCAGGGCGGACTAGTCCGATCTCAATCAGGACCTCTTGGTCCGGACTAAAACGGACAAGTCCGTGGTTTTGGGACTTAGTCCCCAAAACCCACTTCAAGGCTACCCAGACTAGTCCGTCCCAATACGAACTAGTCCGATCTCAGTCAGACCCTTCTGGTCCGGCCCAGAACGGACTTGGCCGGCCAGGGGCGGACTAGTTCGGCCACCTGCACGGACTAGTCCGGCCCTACTGCCGGACTACTTCCAACTCTTTTCTCTCAATAGTTTTGACCTCTAAACCGCTTTGAGCTCCCAACTTGATCTCAATGCACTTTACACACACATCCTCACACAAATTTGGCTAGTCTAAACTCGACAAAATAGAAACCCTACTTTCTCCTTTTCAAGTTGACATCGCCATTTCCATCTTTTTCCTTTTTGAGGGATTGTGCTTCCACTTAGTCCACACCTGTGCTAAAGATCACTGAGCTCATTAGCCACTTAATTGTTGTCATCAATCATCCAAAACCCACGGGGATCCTAGATGCACTCTCAATCTCCCCCTTTTTGGTGATTGATTACAACACATTAAGTCTTCATACAAGAGAGTATAAATTTGTGGTTTTCATAACGTGCGGGTGTATGAGTGACTCCCCCTCAATGAATGCATCATAAAAGAGAGATTGAGGAAGTCCTTCATACATGCACACATTACGGTGGGGTGCCTACGTGTTGTGCTCAACATTTTGTGACAAGACATAATAAGCATTAATATGATCAAAAGATAGACATTCAAAGCATCATATTGATATTGAACATTCAAAACATAGTCTTGCACAAATTTAAATATTCGACATAACATAGATATTACAAAAAGAAAAGGAGTGCAACATGTCCACAGATCCAAAATAAGAACTATTCGACTCTCCACACCTAGATACCCTTGCCCAACCTTTCTAACACTCCCTCCATATTGACTATCTCTCCCGACTGACTCCCAACTATCTCTCCCCCTTTGGCATCAAGACACCAAAAAGGGAAAAGAAGAAGGCAAACACGACCTCTAAAGCCTAGTCGTCGTCTTCCTCGTCATCGTCGTCGCCGCGGGAGTCGCTCTCCGTGGACTCGGGGTCCTCATGATCCTCATCGTCATCGCCGGAGGCACGAGCCGAAGGAGCTGCCCGGGAAGAGCTTCTGTCCTCTTGGAGCTGGGCGAGCTCGTCAGCGGTGAAGTTGGGGAAATGAGTGATCTCCCCGTCACTCACTTCTGGAGAGGACATAGGGACCTCCAGCTTGTCGCACACCGCCTTAAGATACTTTTCTTGGCGCTTGTGTGCCCTCTGAGCCCGGATCTCTTGCTTTCGGCAGGAAGTGAAGATCGCCTTGAAGCACTTGAAGAAAGCGCTCATCAACTGAGGTGGAGGCGGGGATGGAGGCGCCACAGGGCGAGATGGAGGGTCTGCGTTCTTCCGGCAAGGGGCAGCCGGTACATTCGGAGGCTGCTGAGGACGAAGCGGGCGATGCGACACGTCCTTGACAAAGGACAAGCCCGACACCTTCTCTATGAGGCACATAATGTAGGGGGCATACCCGCAATCACAGTTGGGGGTATGCGAGATGTTGAAGATATCGTCGAAGATGTAATCTACGAGGTTGAATTTCTCCTCCTCATCAACAAGAAGTAGCAAGTGCCTCAAGTTTCCTTGAATCACTCCAGCATCACCATCCTTTGGTGCTATTGTCCTTCTGAGGATCTTGCTCATGATGCTGTGGAAGGGCTTGATGTTGCGAGCATGTCCGACACTATATTGGACATGACTGGGGTACATGTATGCCAGCTCATCACGGTCCACGGCCTTGAGGTTAGAGATGATGATCTCATGATCCAGATGTGCCTCAAGCCCTAGAATCTTGGCAAACTCTACAAAAGTGACTGAGTATTGCTCGCCCTGTGTCATCCATATGATCCTCCTGTCACCTGAGGTGGTGAAGTAGATAGTGGAGTCAAACTGTAGGATCACTTCGACGTTCCAGTCATATTTGAACCCCATGATTTCCTTGAGTTCATGACGTTCAGTAGCTTCAATGACGACGTCAAATGCAGAGTGTTGCTTCATGGCCATGTACACCCAGTCTACCCACTGTGCTTCAATCACAGGCCTCTTCATGCCTTGGTAGACTGGACGGTAGTAATCACAAAGAAAGTCGCACGAAAACTGAGGGTCGGCGGTGCTCCTTTCATACTTGTACACCTTGTCCGTCCGGAGCCTTCTTGCTTTCTCAGCTCCCTTTCCATGAAAGATATTTGCAGCTATGTCACACTGCCTGTTGGGATTCCTCTCGGGAGTGTGCACTTCCAGGGGACCAATCGGTTTGGCTTTCCCTTTCTCCTTGATAGCAATGCCCTTGGCCTTCGCAGCCGAGGCCTTCACCGAGGGCTTCTTTTTCTTTGGCTCAGCAGGAGCCAGGGCCTTGCCCTTCTTTGGATCTCGTTCGATTCGGCGATCAACAATCTCGTCTTGGGCTGGCTGCTTGCCTTTGTCTTTCTCTCCAATCGATACAAGTCTCTTCATCTTGGAGACTTGAGCAGCAGCGGCCTGAGAGTTGTGAGCTTCACGCTCCTCTCGCTTCATCTTCCGGAGATCCTTCCGTGACTCCTCAATGGCCCGAGCCATTGCTTCATCCTCGTCATAGGCCAATGCGGAAGACTGAGCAGCTTGTTGCTTCTTGGCTGCTTTTGCTTTCTCATGCTACTCGAGATATTTCTCGGTAGCCTCAACTTCAGCTCTTGCTCATTCTTCGACTAGACGAAGTTGCTCCGCCTCCCACTCGGGGTCAGTGGGGGGAGAAGCGGAACGGCGAGGAGCGACCATTTTAGCTGAAAGGAATAGAGTCCATAAGAGAGAAGGTCAAGGAGTTGGAATTATGCAAAAGAATTCACGAAAAACAGCCAAAGTGTGAGTTTGACCTGTGCAGACCGGACTTGTCTGCTCCAGGGGCGGACTAGTCCGGGTTGCATAGGCTAAACCCTAACTCTAACGGTTTTTCGAGAGATTTGGAATCAAGTCGCAATACTCCTAGGCTATGATCACAAGGTCACTAGAAACAACTTTAATGAAGAGGCATCTACCAAAAACTTAATGAATTAACAATGAGGCTAGTTTTTGAAAAAGGATAAATACCTCTTCAAATCTTGAAAAATTGACAAGATCGGGAAGGGATTGCGTCGAGGATGTTTGGGAAAGGTCTCCCTTTCCTCCAATGAGTCCAATGCACGGATTGGGATCAGTTTTTGGTGGTTGGAATTGAAAATCGTCGAAAAGGGACGGTTTCGCGCGTGTGGGAGAGAGAGAAGGCTAGATGAGTAAGTGGAGGGTTCGGCCGCTTCCTGGGGGGTTTAAGTCCCCAGGGGTTGGACTAGTCCGATAGAGGAGCCAGACTAGTCCGGTCAGCGGACCAGACCCAGACAAGTCCAGATCCGGACTTGTTCGGATCCGGACTTGTCCGGCCAAAGGGCGGACTAGTCCGGTCCTAGGAGGTTGAAAACGTATATATTTGAGTTTTAGCCACTAGAAAAAGATCCTTTTGGACATATTGCACAACAAAACCTTGTGAGTATGGTCAGTAAGCAATCAACACTCAAACTATGACCATAACTCACAAAGTCACTAGTTTTACAAATATTTTGGAGAAAATTGAGATAGAGATGAATTTTTCAACCACATGCATTCTTTTGAATAAGGCCAAAAGTAAACTTTCAGATGTGCATGTTTCAAGCCACATTTCGAGAATCTAAGATATTGAGCTCACTCCTAAGCTCACAAAATCGCTTCTCATCTAGGGGCTTGGTGAATATATCGGCTAGTTTGTTTTCGGTTCTCACATGTGAAATCACTATATCCCCCTTTAAGGAATGATCTCTCAAGAAGTGGTGTCTAATGTCTATATTTTTGGTCCTTGAATGCTCAACTGGATTATGGGCTATTTTTATGGCACTCTCATTGTCACATAGGAGAGGAATATGGCGCAAGTTTATACCATAATCCCTTAGAGTTTTTCTCATCCAAAGAAGTTGTGCACAACAACTTCTGGCTGCGACGTACTACGCTTCGACTGTGGAAAGATCAATGGAATTTTGTTTCTTAGAGGACCAAGACACTAATGATCTATCCAAGAAGTGACATGTCCCGGATGTGCTCTTTATATCAACTTTGCACCCCGCATAATCCGCATCGGAATAACCAATGAGGTTTAACTTGGATCCTTTGGGGTACCAAAGTCCTAGGCTAGGTGTGTGAACTAGATATCTACGAATTCTCTTCACGGCGGTCAAATGACACACCTTTGGTGCAGCTTGAAAACGTGCACACATACATACACTAAGAATGATATCCGGTCTAGATGCACAAAGATATAACAAGGAGCCAATCATGGAACGATATACCTTTTGGTCCACACTTGGACCATCTTCGTTGAGGTCTAGGTGTCCATTTGTTGCCATAGGAGTCTTAATGGGTTTGGCCTTGTCCATGTCAAACTTCTTCAATATGTCTTGAGTGTACTTTTGTTTGACTTATGAACGTGCCTTCTTTGAGTTGTTTGACTTGGAAACCTAAAAAGAACTTCAACTCCCCCATCATGGACATCTCAAATCTTTCCGTCATAATCTTAGAAAACTCATCACAAAACACTTTGTTAGTAGAACCAAATATAATGTCATCGACATATATTTGGCACACAAAAAGATCATCGTTAAAGTGCTTTGTAAATAGAGTGTAATCAGCTTTCCCTATCTTAAAACCATTTTCAATTAGAAAGTCTCTAAGACACTGATACCAAGCTCTAGGAGCTTGTTTGAGGCCATAGAGAGCCTTACGCAATTTGAAGACATGGTTTGGGAATTCTTGGTCTTCGAAGCCCGGTAGTTGCTCTACATATACTTCCTCCTTGATTGGGCCATTTAGGAACGCACTCTTGACGTCCATTTGATAGAGCTTAAAATCATGGTGAGTGGCAAAAGCAAGTAATATTCGAATTGACTCTAACCTAGATACGAGAGCAAATGTTTCATCAAAATCCAAACCTTCGACTTGTGAGTACCCCTTGGCAACAAGTCATGCCTTTTTCCTTGTCACAACACCATGTTCATCTTGCTTGTTGTGGAACACCCACTTGGTGCCCACAACATTTGCTTGTGGACGCTTGACAAGCTCCTAAACTTTGTTCCTCTCGAAGTTATTAAGCTCCTCTTGCATGGCCACCACCCAATCCGGGTCTCTCAAGGCATCTTCAACCCTATGGGGCTCCAAAGAAGAGACAAAAGAGTAATGTTCACAAAAGTTTGTAACACGAGAACGAGTGATTACCCCTTTAGTAATGTCTCCTAGTATGTTGTCAACAGGGTGATCCCGTTGAACACTTTGATGTACATGAGGATGTGGAGGTTGAGCTCTTGACTCATCATCATCTTCTTCTTCTTCCTGATCTCCCCCTTGATGAATGCCTCCCCCTTGACTTTCGTCTTCTTGGTCGTTTTGAGGTCCTACTTGATCGCGTGGGGGATTACTAGCATCATCTTGTTGTTGGTCACTTGAGCATTGAGGTTGTTCTTGAGGTCGAACATCTCCAAGTGCCATTCTTCTAAGTGCTTCTTGTGGAGAGTCTTCTAGATCTAGCACACTTTGATCAACTTGCTCCAGTTGGAAGCCATTAGTTTCATCAAACACCACGTCGCGTGCTATTTCAACAATTCCAGAGGTCTTGTTGAAGACACGGTAGGCGTGGGTGTTTGAGTCATAGCCAAGCAAGAAACCCTCATCGGACTTTGAAGCAAACTTCGAAGTCCTAGGATTCTTGTTGATAATATAGCACTTGCTCCCAAAGACATGAAAATAAGTGATATTGGGTTTCTTACCAACTAGAAGCTCATAGGGAGTCTTCTTGAGGAGGCGGTGGAGGTATAGTCGGTTGACGGCGTGGCAAGCGGTGTTAACCACCTGTTCCCAAAACCGATCCGATGTCTTGTACTCATCAAGCATTGTCCTTGACATCTCGATGAGTGTTCTATTCTTCCGTTCCGCCACCCCATTTTTTTTGAGGGGAGTATGGAGCTGAAAATTCATGCTTGATGCCCTCCTCATCCAAGAATCCTTCTGTCGGTACCCTGGATACCATATACTTTTTGGGATTGCAAAGATCTCAAGGGAAAGTCATCTACTTGATTTGAAGACCTTCGTAGGCCCACATGTTAGACATAACCGGACCCGCTTCTCCAACATGGTTAGTCCCAGGATCGCCACGTGTACTGTCAAACCGGAGCTACCGCCCGCAAGGGGGAAGCTCCGGGCTATGTACCGAAATAACATCCCCGGACCTAACCCCAGACCGAGGGAAGCTCCGGAACTGACACGTGTCGGGTAGCACCGGACCTATCTGTTCCCCACAGTGTGCTCCGGCGCTGCCACGTGTCCAACCGTCGGATCTTCAGCCTCTAACCTCTAGAAGACTCCACAACGGCTCCGGATCTTCAAAGGGGAATCAAGGACTTCAAGACCCGATCAAGTGTCATTAATAATATAATAATGACACACGATCGGACGACCTTAATTACCAGTAACGGTGCTGTCAAAGCCCATAACTCGGTCATTAAGGGCAATTGAACGTGTTGAATGTGTATCAATATCAATAACCGCTGGGGCCACATGTCGGGCCAGGCTAACTTTTAACGGCCTGCCCTTGTACTATAAAAGGACAGACCGATGATACATAGGAGACTCTCTACACGCTCGAACACACACTGGAAACACACACCAGACAGACGCTCTAGACATACATCCAATACAACACCAACACACCCCGTGGAGTAGGGTATTACGCTCAGGCAGCCCGAACCATGTAAATCTTGGTGTCCCTTGTGTCACTCGACATCTCACCTTCTTGAATCTTCGCGCGCCCATACCGAACCTCAAACTCCTCTAACACTTTAGTAGTGTCGGGAGATCTGCCGGATCAAAACCACCGACAGTTGGCGCGCCAGGAATGACGACGCCGGAGGTTCCCGCGGCTGAGCCGGAGTGCCCAGAAGAGGTTGCTGGCCCCTTGCCTGAGTCCATATTGAGCGTGCTCGTGAAAGATGAGAAGCTCAAGACATTCCTGCTCCTGAAGGAGTAGGAGGAGGCTGTTCAGCCCTGGCCATGCATCTGCTTATGGTCAGGTGGCCACAGAAGTTCCGGCCTCACCTGCCGAAGAAGTTCGACGGGACCGTTAATCCTGTCGAGTTTCTTCAGATTTACTCCACTGCTATTTTGGCAGCTGGAGGAAATGAGACCGTAATGGCCAATTATTTCCCAGTGGCTTTAACTGGGACCGCCAGGTCCTGGTTTATGAGCCTTCCACCAAACTCCATCAGCAGTTGGGAGGAGCTGTGCCGGTAATTCACCGCCAACTTCGGGAGTTCTTACACCCGACCAGGCACTGAACTGGACCTTTTTGCAGTCGTGCAAAAAGGGGGAGAATCCCTGCGATCATTCATCCAGAGGTTCTCTCACGTACGAAACACAAGCCCTTCTATCTCTAGCGCCTCTGTCATCGTGGCATTTAGACAGGGAGTGCGGGATAAGAAGATGTTGGAGAAACTGGCGATCAAGGAGATTACCAGTGTCACGGAACTCTTCAGCTCGGCTGACAAATGTGCCAGAGCTGCGGAGGGCCGTGAAATGCACTCCAAACCAACTCCGGAGGATCACAAGAAATCCTCCAAAGGAGAAGCCGCTACCTCTGGGAGTGGCAAGAAGAAGAAAAAGACTAACGGCAAGAAGAAGCCGTCGGCTGGTGCATCCAATGATGCAGCTGCTGCAGCTCCGGTTGGCCAGGGGCCACGCCTCGAGAAACGACCTCGACCGTCTTCTGATGACGGTGGCAAACCCAAGGTGTGGTGTCCAATTCACAAAACGGACAGCCACAGTTTGGAAGACTGCCGGGAGGTCCAAAATCTTGCCGAGCACTACAACAAGCGCCGAGAAGAAGCTCCTTTCCGACAGAGGGAAGGAAAACAAAAAGTTGACGAAGCTCCGGCTGAAGAGGAGTTAGGTTTTCAGGATCCCAAAAAGGTCCTGAAGGCCATCTACACCTCCGTCGACGACGATTCCGACGTCTCTGACAACGAGCGTCGGAAGAACATGAACACCATTTTTGGTGGATCATGGGACATTACCTCCCGCCGCGTCATCAAGACTATGCGTCGGGACTTGGCTGCTGTAGCTCCTACAGCCAGGGCGGAGCCTCATCGGAAGTGGATGGACACAGCCATCACTTTTGATGTTTCGGTTTGCCCTCGAAGCATGGTTGGAGCAGGTCAGTTACCTTTGATGGTATCTCCTACCATCAATAACATCCAGCTCCACCATGTCATGATAGACGAAGGTTCGAGACTCAACCTCATAAGCTTGAAGCTTTTACCAAGCTTCAGCTCCGACCTTCGGATCTCCACCCCTCCCGACCTTTCTCTAGAGTAGGTCCGGGAGCCATTACCCCACTCGGAGCTATTACCCTCCCCGTTACCTTCTGGACCCGGGAGAAGTATCACACCGAGAAGTTGGTCTTTGACATTGCTCAGATCAACTTACCCTTCAATGCCATCTTGGGTAGGCCTGCCTTGTACAAATTCATGGCAGCTACTCATTATGGTTACCTGGTGTTAAAGATGCCAACACCAGTAGGCGTTCTCCGGATCTGCGGAGATCGTACTGCCGGAGTAACTGCTCTGGAAGAACTCCATGCACATACCACGGCGCAAGAGGAGGACTCCAGGCAGGAGCAAGCTCCAAAACCCCCGAGCATTCGTCAGCGAGGCTCGACTTCTGCACCTTGTGTGCAGCCAAGCGGCAACACCGACATTTTCGTCAAAGTCGTCCAAATTGGTTCCGATGCCACTCAGACCACCTGTATATCGGGGGGATTAAACGACAAATAGGAACTCGCGCTCATCACTTTCCTCCGGGCTAATGTCGACGTGTTTGCCTGGCAACTGTCACAAATGCCTGGGATCCCCAGGGAAGTGATTGAGAACAATCTAAAGATCTACCCCAACGCCCGGCATGTGCATCAGAAGCCTCGGTAGCAATCCGTAGAGTGACAGAACTTCATCCGATAAGAAGTGAAGAAGTTGCTCGAAGCTGGATTCATCCGAGAAGTCTTCCATCCAAAATGGCTGGCAAAACAAGTCGTTGTGCCCAAGGCCGGTGGGAAGCTTCAGATGTGTATCGATTACACAACACTAAATAAGGCATGTCCAAAAGATCCATTCCCATTACCTAGAATAGATCAGATAGTGGATTCCACCTCCAGGTGTGAATTACTGTGTTTCCTAGACGCATATTCTGGGTATCATCAAATCAGAATGTCTAGGGAAGATGAAGAGCATACCTCTTCCATCATAGTAGATGGATTGTACTGTTATACAACCATGCCATTTGGTCTCAAAAATGCAGCTTCAACCTTTGTACGAGCTATGTACAAAACCTTTTAAGAACTCATCAGAGACATAGCGGAAGTGTACGTCGATGACATCGTGGTCAAGGTCAAGAACAAGGAGTCACTCCTTGACACCTTGCAGGCTGTCTTCGATAAGCTGCGGGTCACCCGCACAAAGCTAAACCTAGACAAGTGTGTCTTCGGGGTTAGCTCTGGAAAACTTCTTGGTTTCCTGGTAAGTCACCGGGGTATAGAAGCTAATCCGGCGAAGATCAAAGCCATTGAAGACATGCGGCCACCAGCCCGCATCAAAGATGTCCAAAAGCTAACTGGATGTCTAGCATCCCTCAGCCGGTTCATTTCAAGATTGGCGGAATGGGCACTCCCCTTCTTCAAGTTATTGAGGAAGTCCGGACCATTCCAATGGTCTGAAGAAGCAGAAAAAGCATTCCAGGAGCTAAAACAGTTCCTCACCACCCTACCAATTCTGTTAGCTCCGAACCCTGGTGAGCCTTTGCTGCTTTACATTTCAGCCACTGACGAAGTCGTCAGTATGGTCCTGGTCGCGGAGAGACCAGAACTACTCCAAACTCAGGAACCCAGACCCCTTCGGGAGGGTCCAGAGGATCCCAAAAGCGAGTTTGGGTCCCAGACTTGAATCCACAAGAAGTCACTTCGAAAGACCCGGACCCCTCCGGGTGGGTCCAGGTCGCTTCTGAAGAAGCTCCGGGTTCCTCCATCCAGGACCCGGAGGTCCCCGAAGAAAATCCGGATCCCTCTGGGAGGATCCGAGTCAGTGAAGAGGAAGCTCCGGGCCCCTCCAGGAGGGTCCGGACCATTCAGCACCTAGTGTACTTCATCAGCGAAGTACTACATGATGCCAAGACTCGATACCTAGAGGTGCATAAGCTGCTCTATGTAGTTCTTATTGCCTCCAGGAAGCTTCGCCATTACTTCCAAGCTCACAAAATCTCAGTGGTAACCTCTTACCCACTTCGAGCAATCTTGCATAATCCCAACTCAACTGGGAATATTGCAAAGTGGGCAGCGGAATTGGCCGAATTCAATCTCGAATTCATTTCAAGGCAAGCAATCAAGAGTCAAGCATTGGTAGACTTCGTGGCAGAATGGACTCCCTCTCCATCAAACCCTGGGGGCCCCAGCGAGCAGAAACCGGAACACAAGGCTCCGGTCTTCACCGAGCCTCACTGGACCCTCTACTTTGACGGCTCCATGCAAAAGCAGGGGGCCGAAGCTGGAATCCTTCTCCTCGCACCAACCGGGGAGAAGGTAAAATACATGGTCCACCTTGACTTCAAGGCGACCAACAACATGGCGGAATATGAAGCACTCATTTATGGACTAAAGGTGGCACTGTCATATGGTGTCAAGCAACTGCTGGTTAAGGGAGATTCGCAGCTCATCATTAAGCAAGTGAAGGGTGAATGCTCCTGCAACAATCTCCAGCTAGTTGCTTACCTCCTTGAAGTCCAGAGGCTTCAGAAGGACTTCGAAGTCCTAGATCTCCACCATGTCCAGCGTGCCCATAACGCTGAAGCCGACGAACTCTCGACGAAAGTGTCAACCGGAGCTCCGGCTCCTGACGGAACATTTGTCCGGAGGTTGTCAAAACCCACAGCTCAGCCTGCCGAACTGAGCGAAGGGGGCGAGATCAGCATCCCGAAGCTGACGGTCCCGATGGCCCTGTTACCATGGCAGCCATCAAGGGTCGTAGGTGTTGCCGGAAGCTCTGAGCAACCCAGCACGCAAGACTCAAATGCTCAAGTTAGTTCCGATGCATGGATCTTGGAGATCCGGAGCTACTTGAAAGACCACATCGTTCCTGACGATGATGTATCCGCTGACCGGGTAGTCAGATTGGCTAAAAGATACACGTTGGTAGAAGGGGATCTCTACCGACGCGGTGCCAATGGCATCCTAATGCGGTGCATCACAAGGGAAGAAGG
This sequence comes from Tuctoria greenei, assembly GCA_036927565.1. Lineage (NCBI taxonomy): Eukaryota > Viridiplantae > Streptophyta > Magnoliopsida > Poales > Poaceae > Tuctoria > Tuctoria greenei. Next base: position 36,287,057 of record JAYESD010000004.1, read on the forward strand.
CTGCGAGCTCCTCGCAGAAATCCATGGAGGCGAGTGTGGGAACCACGCGTCTTCCTACACGCTGGTTGGTAAAGCCTTTCGGCATGGCTTCTACTGGCCTACAGCACTCCAGGATGCAACTGAGCTGGTGAAGAAATGCGAAGCATGTCAATTTCATGCAAAGCAAATTCACACACCGGCTCAGCCCCTACAAATGAAACCTCCTACATGGCCCTTCGCTGTGTGGGGGATGGACATCTTGGGACCTTTCCCAAGAGCCGTCGGAGGTTACAAGTTCCTGTACGTTGCCATTGACAAGTTCACCAAGTGGCCAGAAGCAACTCCAGTTGTGACAATCAACAAGCAATCTGCTATCAACTTTTTGCAGTCCATTGTATGCAGATTTGGAGTCCCAAACAAAATCATCACTGATAATGGGACCTAATTCACAAGCTCTGCATTTCAAGGATATTGCGAAGACCTCGGCATTCAAGTTTGCTATGCCTCCGTAGCTCACCCAGCAAGCAATGGCCAAGCCAAGAGAGCAAATGCTGAAATCCTTAAAGGACTCAAAACGCGCACCTATGAGCGCCTGAAAAAACATGGAGCCCACTGGATTGAAGAGCTTCTACCCACTTTATGGGCCAACAGGACAACTCCAAACCGGTCAACTGGAGAGACACCCTTCTTCCTGGTGTATGGAGCTGAAGCAATCCTTCCTCCGGAAATCACCTTGGGGTCACTCTGGGTACGGACCTTCGACGAAGCCACGAAGGACCAGCTCCGACGTGAAGACCTAGACCTCCTTGAGGAGGGAAGGTGCCAAGCAGCTGTTTGGAATGCCCGATACCGCCAAGCCCTTCGGCGCTATCATCAGCGGCATGTACACAATCGATAGCTCGAGGAAGGCAATCTGGTGCTACGGAGAATACAATCCAGAGAAGGGTTAAACAAACTCTCCCCCAGCTGGGAGGGACCCTTCCGAGTGATTAAAGTATCCCGCCCCAGAAGCGTTCGCTTGGCTACCGAGGATGGGACATCTCTCCCAAATCCTTGGAACATTAAGCACCTCTGTAAGTTCTACACTTAATGTCACGGAGGTGAGTCTGTAGTAACTTGAGGTGTATGTTATATAGTCATTGTACAGAGTCGAGTAGTTCCTCCGGGAGAACAGTCGAACCTTTCCCAGAAGGTCTGCAAAGTTCATGCAACACTTGTCACAGTCTCAGGACTAAAAGTGTGGCTAGCTACCCTGGGTCAAACGAGAAATTAAACACGCTTAGCCTGGTTCCGTACCCTAAGAGTGTACTCGTTTCCCCTGTACCCCGGACCTATAATGAAAGACGTCTTCATGTGAAACAGACTCCACGTGCATTCATTTTGTACAGGCTCAACATTCTTTTTTATTTTTCTCTTTCTTGTCTATAACAAGAACGTGCAATTCTTAAGAAATTTTAGTTCGACCGGTTCATATACAATTCGAGTTGTATTGTTGATTATTTTGGATTCAAATATTGTTCGTGGCCCACTCGCCTGAATGCCGTCAAGCCAACCTAGGGCCGGAGTGTGCTATCGACTTAGCCTGGTCAAGCACCCTGAGTACGCCACTCTACCTACAACCCGGCAGGCCGAAGTAAGGCGGGTCCAAGTACAATTGGATCTGGAAGAAAAGACAATGCATTCGGTTGTATTCAGAATCGCATTTGACCTAAAATTTTCTTGAGAATCGTAAGCCGCGGCGAAGTTATAGACAAGAAACGAATTTTACTATTTTTCTTGGCTTCGGTGTGTAGGAAAAATAAAAAATCCACATTGATGGAGAAAAGCAGGAGCTAATAAAGCTCCGACTCCCCTAGATGGCTTGCAATCGATGTTAAGCATTGAAACGAGCATCACCAGAGCAACCAAGCTCCGGTAAAGCTAGGGGGGCCAGCCGTCGACGCTAAATAAAAGATGGTGAGAAGACCCCACAAACGGAGTCTGCTGCTGACAAACTACATGTTGGTAAAGGTCACTGTCGGAGCTACTAGCACCGACACCCCAGAGGAATAACTATCGATGCTCTATGCGTTGATAGGGACTATTGCCAGAGCTACTAAGCTCCGACGATAGATAATGCCGGAGCTTCTAAGCTCTGACAACCTCAGGGGGCCTTCACTATCGAAGACTTCAGACCTACACTCTAAACTTCGAAGCAAATGAGTCTTCAACAAAACACAATATACTCTTGGTACATGTTCACAATCAAATTTTGTATATCTTCCAGGGGGCCAAGTGAAGACAAAAATGTTGAAGACAAAAAGTGAAATTCAAAAAAATTTGGGGATTTCATTCATCTGGAGACAAGGGATTAAAAAATTGAGGAAGAAAAAGAGAGAATACAAGTGGGAGCTACGGAGATGGTCCTAGACCCTATGGAAGAACTGGGTGACCTTCTGGGCAACCTCCGACACGTTGGCTCGGGCAGCTTCACCTGCTCCTTCGACGGGACCTTCAAGCAACGGGTCCAGAGGGAATTGGGGATTCTGGCTGGTGTAGCACGTCAGCACATACTCTGCGACGTTCTTCCCCAGGGATTGCCCCTCAACCTCCAATTGGTCCGCGACGACGTCGCCCACCTTGGAGAGTTTGCTACCTGCCGAGCTCAACGCCTGCAACGCCAGGTCCGGCTCCCGCTCTGGATCATCCAGACGCACGGGACTGAAGCCCATCAGTGTCAGCGCGTCGTTGGCCTTGCCCAGGAACTCCCAAATCTGTAGGGAGTCCACAATCCTCAAGCCTTTCAATTCTTCCAAGGATCTTCTTGCTGCCACCAGTTCAGAATTCTCGCGAGCGAGGCGCTCAACTTCTTTGGCGTTTTGCTGAATCTTTTCAGCAACTCGCTTCTCGAGTTTTCCGAGCTCCTCCTCCCGGACGTGGATCTTGTTCCGGGGGTCAACCAGATCCTTCTCCCTGCCCCTCACTTTCTTCTCCCTGGCAGCAAGGGCATACTCTTGCTCGTAGAGTTCCTGCCCTTGCACCCAGACCTTCTCCTCCTCCTTAGTGCAGCGCTCTTCCAATTTCTTGGCATGCTCTTCGAGGCCCTTGTCAGCTAGAGCCACCTTTTCGATGAGCTCCTCCTCCCTCCTCAGGACGTCATCCTGCAGCTCTAGGAGTTTTGGCTCTTCATCTTCGAGCCTTTCCTCCCTCTCCTCAAGTGCCTCCCGGCGCTTCATGAGAGTAGTGTTAATGGCCTCAAGCCTCTCTTAGCGTTCATCGGCCGCACTGTTAGCTGCTTTGGTCTGCTCGTAAATGGCCCGAGATTGAGTGTCGAGGGTGCGAGTCATACTATCCCTGTCATCCAATAATTTGCCCCAGTATTCCAGGCGGACCTTCTCCCGCTTGATCCACACTTTGTCATCTGCTATCCTCGACTATGCCAGCTTGGTCTCGAAGTAGAGCCGGTTACACCACCGCCTAAGGGTTTGGCGCTCCTCTTCAAGAGCCTTGCTGTCGTGGAAGAAGGCCAGTTGAACTTGACGCAGACTGGAACAGGCGTTGTCAATAGACAATGACAACGGGATAGGTTCTGGACCTGCTAGGGTCTCCTCCGCTGGTTCCAGCAGGTTTTCAGATACAAAAATTGGGTCCCACTCCACAAGTGTGGTCCCCTGGGTCTCTATGGCACTACGGCCGTCCTCCGGGATGAAGTTCCACTGATGAAGTTCCGACCTCCGGAAGTGGTTCCGAAGGCCCCACCGCCAGGTCTTCATTTGCCCCCTTAGGCAGGGGGCCAGCAACCTCTTCTGGGCACTCCGGCTCAGCCGCGGGAACCTCTGGCGTCATCATTCCCGGAGCAGGGGTTGCTTCTGGCTCCGGCCTGGGCACCTCCTCTACTAGGGGCTCGAGCACCAACGCCTCTGCAACAACCGGCTCGGGAGCCGGAAGGTCTTCAACATCAACCGGCCCTATGGCCGGAGCTTCAACAACAACCGGCTCTGCGGCCGGTGCTTCAGAGGTAGCCGGCCCAACCGCTGGGACTTCCTCAACCTCCGACGCGCACACCGAGACTTCAACTACCTCTGGCTCAACCGCCAAGGCTTCGACATCTCTGGCTCCGGGGCCGGAATTACTGCTTCCTCCGGCTCAACGACCGGAGCTTCCATCATCTCTGCACCAGGACCCGGAGCTTCAACCTCCGGAGTAGGTGCCGCTGGCGCATCTTCTCTCCCGCGGTCCGGCGCTACCACGGGAGTCTCTGGGGATGAGTCGAGGTCCATGACCACGACAGCTGGCCCCGGAGCTGTCGCAGCTTCAGCCACCACTTGGGGCGGCACCGGGACAGGAGCAGAAGCTTCCGCCCTCGCAACTTCAGCTGCTGTGGCTGAGGGTGGAGCCTCACTCCTCTTCTTGGGAACGCTGTAGATGATGGATGAAGAAACTTAAAAAACAATTACTGCAACAAAACAACTGTTTGAGGTAAAGATTAAAAATTACCTCGGGAGACTTCCGCACCAGCTTGCGCGGAACCTCTTTCCCGGGCGTTCTTGGCTGACCATAGCCGTCGCCGGCGTGGAAGCCCCGGAAGGCCCCCCGAAACTCGTCGCAGCCATGGGCATTTCCTTAGTCGAGGCCCCCCTCGACGGGGAAGGACCTCCGGACCTAGAGGCCTCAACCGGCTCTGGTGCTGAAGTCGCATGCCCGGAGCTAGCACCCCGGGAGGACGCCGCTGCGGGAACAACCGTCGCAGTTGTAGAAGACCTCTCCCTCCGGGGAGAAGGAGCTGATGCAGAGGTGGTAGGCCTGACGGACTTTCCGTCGGCATGCTGCAGCTTCCTCTTCCGGCTCAAGGGTTCGTCTGCCGGTTCCTTGCCCTTGCCGACGACTTCGGTCCTTGGCTTCGGGGCAAGGTCGGAGCCACCTTCGGAGGCCCCAGGGATCACCACCCTAGAGGTCGATCTTCTCTCGACGACACCAAGGTCGTCAAGCACAGGCATCTTCCGCCGGAGCTCCCTGCTGAACTCTACTTCCATGTTCAGAGGGAGAAAAGCTGATGGCGGAGTCAAGTCGTCACCCGCGATGTCGATGTCGTGCTGGAACTTCTTGACATGGAACTCCAAGGTCGTCCCCGACATGTTGGACTTCAGCCCGATCTCGACCTGGTCGTTGTCCTTCACGCTGTTAAGGGCCCAAGCGAGTTTTTCTCTCCTCTTCAGCTGTGCCCACCTGTTGACCAGGAAGTTGCAAAACACCGCCTGAGGAGTTAATCCTCCCTCCACGCACTGGTGGATCCTGGTCAGAGCAGGGTTGAAGGCTTCCGCCAGCACCGGAGCTTCACTCCAGACTATAGTGTCAATGTTGGGGAGGCCTTCTGGCAGCTCCAGCTTCTCATGCTCCTCCACCCACATGACTATCCAGTCCTTCTTCCAGTCATCCCACTTTGCAGAGGGAAACGACCGGAGGTACTTGAATGGGCACTTCTTGCGCTTCACGAAGTAGTTGAAGCCAAGGTACTCATTGCTCCTACCGGTGGTATGAACGGTGAAGAAGGTCCGGAAGAGTTCAATGCAGGGGGGATGCCCACCCACATCTCACAGAAGTGGACGAAGATAGACACAAGAAGAATGGAGTGGGGGCCAAGGTGGTATAGCTGCAGACCATAAAAGTCTAGCAGCATCAAGAAAAAGGAGGAAAAAGGTGGGATCAATCCCACCATGGCGTACGAAGAGAAGTACACCATTTCGCCGGCGTGCTCCTTCTCAAACGGGAGCTCTCCCCGGGTGTGGACCAGGTGGTTGAAGAAGTCCAAGGACCATCCCTTGAGGGCCTGGACCTTCTTCAGGTCACCTTCAGTCTTCAAACGGCTCTCGCGGAGACCCAACTCCATCGCAGCACAGCAAGGCAAGAGAGGAAAAGCGAGCACAAGTTGGGAGTTTGAGTGCAAGATCAGATGAGAGGCGTAAAGAACTCCAGACGGTGCGCGCTTTCCTTCTTAAGTAAGCACTCGCAACGCTTGGAAGGAAACCGCAAGGAAGCCGAAGATACTACTCAAAAATTCCACCCAGCCGATGACAAGAGGGCCCGGGACCACCCTGACGATCAAGTCGAGGTTCTTACCCAGGCGAACGGCTGTCATCATGAGGCGGGAAGCCCGAAGGCGGCAACCTGACAAGGCGCGCGGAACCAATACGATTTTTGTATCGGGAACCAGTGACCTTCAATTGCTTGAGATCCGCACGCCGAAGATCTCATCTGCCACACACAGGATATGCCACGTGGCGAGGATTTAACTCCAAACTATCGCCAACGGCACATCCGAAGACCTTTGAAGACTCAGTTCAAAAGTCGAAGGATGGACCCACCTCCGGCGGAATGACTTCACCCAAGGGGTCTTCCCCAGAGGTGGGCCCAGGGGGCCACTATCGGTACCCTGGATACCATATACTCCTTGGGATTGCAAAGATCTCAAGGGAAAGTCATCTACTTGATTTGAAGACCTTCGTAGGCCCACATGTCAGACATAATCGGACCCGCTTCTCCAACATGGTTAGTCCCAGGGTCGCCACGTGTACTATCAAACCGGAGCTACTGCCCGCAAGGGGGAAGCTCCGGGCTATGTACCGAAATGGCATCCCCGTACCTAACCCCAGATCGAGGGAAGCTCCAGAACTGACACATGTCGGGTAGCACCGGACCTATCTGTTCCCCACAGTGCGCTCCAGCGCTGCCACGTGTCCAAACGTCGGATCTTTAGCCTCTAACCTTGAGAAGACTCCACAACGGCTCCGGATCTTCAAAGGGGAATCAAGGACTTCAAGACCCGATCAAGTGTCATTAATACTATATTAATGACACACGATCAGACGACCTTAATTACCAGTAACGATGCCGACAAAGCCCATAACTCGATCATTAAGGGCAATTAAACGTGTTGAATGTGTATCAATATCAGTAACCGCCGGGGCCACATGTCGGGCCAGGCTAACTTGTAACGGCCTGCCCTTGTACTATAAAAGGACAGGCCGACGATACATAGGAGACTCTCTACACGCTCGAACACACACTGGACACACACACCAGACAGACGCTCTAGACATACATCCAATACAACATCAACACACCCCGTGGAGTAGGGTATTACGCTCAGGCGGCCCGAACCACGTAAATCTTGGTGTCCCTTGTGTCACTTGACATCTCACCTTCTTGAATCTCCGCGCGCCCATACCGAACCTCAAACTCCTCTAACACTTTAGTAGTGTCAGGAGATCTGCCGGATCAAAACCACCGACACCTTCCACTTGAGTGTTTTTGAACTCGGTGTCGTTGTCACTTCTTATAGCTTTGATTCTTGAGGCGAACTCATTTTGATCTCTCCTCAATAACCTCTTGAGGACACCATGGGTTTCACCCTTATCATGCAAGAAAAACACCCAAGTGAAACGGGAAAAGTCATCAACAATAGCAAGACCATATTTGTTATCACCGATGCTTATGTAGGTTATTGGCCCAAAAAGGTCCATGTGTAGCAGCTCCAGCGGTCTTGTTGTCGTCATGATGTTCCTTGAGGGGTGTTGAGCTCCCACTTGCTTCCCCGCTTGGCAAGCACTACATGGCCTATCTTTTTGAAAGACAACATTCTTCAAGCCATGGATGTGCTCGCCCATAAGAAGCTTTTGTATGTTCCTCATGCCAAAATGGGCTAGCCGTCTATGCCAAAGCCATCCCATGTTGGTTTTTACCATTAAGCACGTGTCAAGTTGAGCTTTATCTGAGGCAAAGTCCACAAGATAAAGCTTTCCCTTGAGCACACACTTAAAGGCGATTGAGCTGTCACTTCTTCTAAGGACGCTCACACCCTCATTAGTGAAAACACAATTAAAACCCTTGTCACATAGTTGTGATATGGACAAGAGGTTATAGTCTAAAGAATCAATGTGTAGAATGCTAGAAAGAGTGTGTTGAGGGGAGATGACAATTTTACCGGAGCCAAGGATTTTTCCTCGGCTATTGTTTCCAAAGAGGATTCCTTCATTTGGATCATCATGTTCTTCATATTCCTCGAACATCGTCCTCTCTCCGGTCATGTGCTTTGTGCACCCACTGTCGAGCACCCATTTGGATCCACCAGAGGAGTATGCCTACAAAACAAGATTATGCCTTCCTTTTATGTACCCAAGCGGAGTTGAGTCCTTTGATGTTAGTGGTAAGGCATTTGGGCACCTACACGCGAGGCATGGGGCTCTTGCGGAGTGGCCCAACATATCTAGCATATACTTTGCCATATTTGTTCCTCATCAAAACATATGATGCATCAAAATCATGAAACAGAGGATGCAGTTCAGCTTTAGGCGTGTAAGTGCTAGTTGAGGTGTTCTTCACAATTTTAGTTGGAGATGAGCTTCCTTTGGCAAACACAATCAAGTCTTTGCCATACTTGAAGGTTTTGGCATTTTGCCTTCCACCTTTAGTATAACCAAGACCATCCTTGACATTGGGAGGTCTTGTGTTGGTGTATGCACTTCGTGCATACGCCACCTTCTCTTTGTCAAAGATGCCACACTTAAGTCAACTTAAGCTCATCCTTTAATTTAAGAATCAAGTTAGAACATTTGCAAGTTGATATTGCTTTGGATGCAACTTTTGAGGAGGATGAGCTTGTGGAGGAAGAGGCTACATTAGTCTTAAGGGACTCAACTTGAGTCTCAAGGATCTTGTTAACTTTTGTCAAGTTGCCAAGTTCGTCCTTGAGCTCAATAGTTGTCTCCTCAAGACTTGAGCATGTTTTCTTGCTTAGAGCAAGTTCATGCTCTAATGCCTTGCTCTTCTCTCTCTCAAAGCTCAAGGAGCTCAATGAGCTCTTTACATCTTTCCTTTTCTTGGATAAGCAAGTCCTCTTGCCTATCTAAGAGCTCCTCCTTCTCAAAAATCTCATCCGAAAGCAATTTCATTCTTCGCAATGTGCTCTTGCTTATATCCTTAAACATGTGTTCATTTTTGCTAGCACTATGAAAATCATCATGGGAGGATATGGAAGAGGATGAGTTAGAATTTACCTTTCTTCTTCCCTGTTTTGCCATGTGGCAAGTTGGCTTATAGTCATGGAGATTTGGGAAGAGCTTGCTTCCCTTGCAGCTCCTCTCGATGGCTATGGTTGCCATCTTCTCCTCATCTTCGGACGAGGAGGACTCATCGTTAGAGTCCCACTCCTTGCCTAAGTGAGCATGACCAGAGGGCCTCTTCTTCTTGTAGAACTTCTTCTCTTATGGCTTGCCCTCCTTCTTCTTCTTGCCATCTTCATGTGGACAATCTACCATGAAGTGCCCGTACTCGCCACAATTGTAGCAAGCCCTCTTGTTTTTGGTCCTTGCCTTTTCTTTGCCTTTGCCCTCATGCTTGTATCCTCCTTTTCTTCTCCTCATAATCCTCTTGAAGTTATTGATGAAGAAGGCCTCTTCCTCATCGGTGTCAAGGCTTTCCTCATCATGTTCTGTTTGCTCTTTTGAGGGGCATGTTTCTTTGAGTGCAACATTCTTCATCTTCGAGGCGGTGAACCTTTGAAGGTCATTGTAGAAGAGCGCCTCCTTTTCCATGATCTCGTGATTGATGATCCTTCCAAGGACCTCCTCCGGGGTCATTTTGGCAAACCCCAGACTTTCTCGGATCATGGAGCAAAGAGAGACGTTCCTAGGCATGAATGCCCGAATCATTCTCTTCACCACCTCGTTGTACGTCCACTTGGTACAGCCGTAAGATCTACTCTTGTTGATGAGTATCTTTAGGCGGTTGTACATCTCTTGGGGAGATTCACCATCCATAATGGCAAATCTCCCGAGCTCTCCTTCAATGAGCTCAATCTTTTCTTCCTTGATGAATTGGTTGCCTTCATGAGCCGTCTTGAGAGTGTCCCAAATGTCTTTGGCCACCTCAAGTCCATCCACTCGGTTGAACTCATCTCTTGAGAGAGATGAGATGATCACTCCGGCTGCTTGGGCATTGCGGTGAAGGAGCACGGCTTGCTCCGGAGTGATATCCTCTTCATTCTTAGGGATGTGCACCCCGTTCAACACAATTTGCCATAGTGAGGGATTGAGTGACACAAGGTGGATCTTCATGTTGTGGTTCCACACCCCGTAGTCGGTTCCATCGAATTGGGGAGGCTTCACCAATGGGATGGAAAGGTAGTGGTTGTTGGAAACAAGGCGCTCATAGTTGTAGCCTTGTTGGTTGTAGTTGATAGTACCACTTGATGTGGAGGTTGAGGTGTCAACTTTGGGAATCTTCAAATTCTCTCGAAGTTTCGCCTTGAGCTGGTGAACTTCTTTGTCATCCATTGATTTGTATTGATAGAAGAGAATCTCTTCTGGAGTTGCTTGGATCTCGCTGGTAGACACTTCTTCGTACCCCACTCCGGCCATCTTCTCTCCGAGTTGTTAGACTCTTTTGGGAGAGTCCTGCTCTGATACCAATTGAAAGTTGCCTAGAGGGGGGGGTGAATAGGCTAATCAACCTGAAATGACTTAATAAAACGAGATTAATACACAGGGGGCGGACTAGTCCGGTCCAGGGGCGGACTAGTCCGGTCCACCTACAGGGAAAAACCTAAAAGGGTTTCTAACATGTTTTAGTCCAATTCTTGTGATGCAAAGTTTGTCAGAATAACTTAGTGAGCCTTAAAAGGTTATATGGCAAGTATGAAGCTAAAGATCACAATGAAGCAAAGGTGATGAGCAAAACCAGTAAAGCTAACCCTAGAAGGAATATGTGATGAATGAAAGCTAAGAACACAAGTGACATGAGGATTTTATCCCGAGGTTCGATCCCACACAAGGAATCTACGTCCCCGTTGAGGAGTCCACAAAGGACCGAGTTCAACAACCCTTTCCCCACCAAGTTTACCGCACGGTCCTAACTTGGTTCTCCACTATCACAAAGAATGAATACAAGATTCGTTGGGGCTTCTCACAATCTGAGGCTCCCACTACAATTACAATTGAAAATCACAAAGATTGACTCAAGCCACAGATCACAAAGATTCACAAAGTGCAAGAGATCAAACCGAGAGCCAAAGAGCGGTGTTCTTCCTCTTCTTCACCTCACTAAACCCTAATCCACACAAGAATTAGTTAGAGGGAATGTAGGCAAGAAGGAGGCTTTTGGAAGCTCAAGGTTGCTGTGGCAGCGCTAGGGTTTCAACTTGCTCAAAAGATGGTTCAAATGAACCCAGGGGTCCTCTATTTATAGAGGTCCCAAGCCCATACTGCTGACTTCAGCAGATGGGCGGACTAGTCTGGCCTACAGCCCGGACTAGTCCGGCCTAGGGGACCACTGACACCCCTGACAACTGTCATACTGCACGGCAATCGTCACACTACCCGCAAAACTTCAAATTCAAACGTTCACTTCAACAACGGACTAGTCCGGCCCTTACCGGACTAGTCCGATCTCACACATAACCTTTTTTTCCATATGAAAACAGACTAGTCTGTAGACCATGGACTAGTCCGGCCCCATGGGCAGACTAGTCCGGCCTTCCCAGACTTAGTCTCTGAAACACCGTCTCCTCTCAATCCCGGACTAGTCTGGCCCCCAGGGCGGACTAGTCCGATCTCAGTCAGGACCTCTTGGTCCGGACTAAAATGGACAAGTCCGTGGTTTTTGGACTTAGTCCCCAAAACCTACTTCAAGGCTACCCGGACTAGTCCGTCCCAATACGGACTAGTCCGATCTCAGTCAGACCCTTCTGGTCCAGCCCAGAACGGACTTGGCCAGCCAGGGGCGGACTAGTCCGGCCACCTGCACGGACTAGACTGGCCCTACTGCCAGACTACTTCCAACTCATTTCTCTCAATAGGTTTGACCTCTAAACCTCTTTGAGCTCCCAACTTGATCTCAATGCACTTTACACACACATCCTCACACAAATTTGGCTAGTATAAACTCAACACACTAGAAACACTAGTTTCTCCTTTTCGAGTTGACATCGCCGTTTCCATCTTTTTCCTTTTTGAGGGATTGTGCTACCACTTAGTCCACACCTGTGCTTAAGATCACTGAGCTCATTAGCCACTAAATTGTTGTCATCAATCATCCAAAACCCACGGGGATCCTAGATGCACTTTCAGAGGTGGACGGAGCTCCCGACATGTGGGGTCGGCTTGCAGCGGGAGGAGAGAGGGGTGCGAGCGGCTGTCGCGCGGGGCCCGGGCGGCAGAGAGAGGGAGGGGGGAAAGGGCATGGGCTAGCACGGGAGTGAGGAGGGAGTTGGGCCGGCTGGGGAATTTCGGCCCAGGGAGGGGTTTTCCTTTTTCTTTTCTTTTTCTATTTCTTTTCTGTTTTCTTTTTCTTCTCTTTCAAGATATGAATTTGTAATCTGAATTTCTAGCGGATTTGAACTTTCAAAATTCACAAAATCAACCAAACATGATGCAATTGCCTTATATGAATTTTATTTCAAAAGAAAATATTTGTGTAGCTCTCCAAAAATTTATTTTACACACATTTTTTTTTCTTTTCAAAAATTTTGGGTGTTACATATAATCTCTTTAGGGTGATTTCTTCGTTATCTTCGCTTGGATTGTAAAAGCCCGCTTTTCAGAAGAACAAAAATGCAAAAATGCGAACTTAGAAATTTTGAAAGTAGACATGGAAATTCAAACTCACATGAACCATATGAGTTAACCAATGTTCACTAAAAATAGGAACTTGTTGATATTTTAAATATAGAACATGGTTGCCAATGTATATTAGAACTTAAGGTGTAAAATCCTTAATTTCTGTGAGACCTATGTGTGTTGAATACATTGGCTTTGACAATAAAAGTTTTGAATGCTGCCATAACATCTTTTTAGCAAGGTCCGACTCTAGCTCCGAGTTTCTGCAAGGTCCGACGTAAGGTCTGACTTGCTTTGTCTAGGTCTAACATGTTTTTGGGTAGCTCCAGTGAGCTTTGTCTTTAGCTCCGGCATGTCTTTGATAGCTCCGGCATGTCTTTGTTAAGCTCCGATATGTTTTGCTAGGTCCGACTTATGTTGGTTAGCTCCGACATATTTTTCTAGCTCCGACTTTTGGGATGACTAGTTCCAACTAGTTTTGGTTAGTTCCAGCCCTAGGTCCAACTAGAATTGGTAGGCTCCGGTGCTAGGTTATACTAGCTTTGGTAAGCTCCAGCGCTAGGTTGTACTAGCTTTGGTAAGCTCCAGCTCAAGCTCCGGTTAGCTTTGGCAAGGTTTGGAGCTTGATCGTAATGTTCCAAATTTTCACGTGAAATGTTTCGAACTTGTTTTACACTTAGGGAATGGTTTCTTAGTATTCTTTTACTAAGTTTTTGGTGTGTTTTGGTTGATATGGCTGATATTGTTTTGATATGCTTTGCAACATGCTTATGTTAGGTGTTCACGTAAGTTGTTGTGTTCGGAACTGACTTGAGTCAAGTTGCGGACATAGGCTCGTACGGATTGGTTGTTTATTCATGTGCAGGTGTTGCTTGAGTTCAAGTCATGGCTGGTGATAGGATCCATTGGACTAGTCTCAGGGAGGAGATGAGGTTCCAACAACCAAATTCAGGAGGAATTGTGGTTGAGTGGGTCAGGAGGTCGCGCAGGATGATTGAATGGAGGGCAGTGCATATGAAGGTTACTGGATGTCAAATGAAGGTGTTCGCATGTATGAATGTGGTGCATGATGTGGTAACATGGTTCCGAAGAGGGGATAAGGAAGGAAAGATCTGGTTGGAAGGATCGGATCGTATCGGTTGATGACTTTGGCTGCGGCGGAGTCGGTTATGGTTCGGTATGGAAAGTATCGAGTTGGTTATGATAGGATTTCGTGTGGTTCACGAATTTGAGTTGTTTTAGGAATGTGAGATATGTTCCTAAGGTGTTTGGAAGTCTTAAGATTGCTTCTATCTGTGTATAGAAGAGTCCTAAGCAAGTATGGAAAGTTTTGATTCGTGAACGGAGTAGGATTAGGGTCCTGATTTGAGTTGAGTTGGCTTTCGAGCTGGCTATATAAGCAAGGGAGACCAGAGCTCGTGATAGACTACTTCGGGGCTGTTCCTATTATGTTCTATTGAATAAAATTCGTAGTTTGAAGGAACTTTTGTGCCTTGTTCGTCCAACTTGTTCCAGACAAGTTTTACTCGTCGAGTTTCTGGACAGCACTACCTTTCGTCGGTGGTTTTATCATAACTAGAGTTTTACAGATCCAATTGATGTGATTCTTTTTGGGTTGTCTTCAAAACTTGATTATCTATCATATATAAAAATTTAACAGTCATTGGATTTGTGGTTTCTGATCTACATGAGTTTCTTTGCAGCGTTCCAGAACTGTTTTTCTCGGGTAGGACAGATTGACCTTTGTTCGATCTTTCGATCATAACTTGAGTTTCTCTCAACGGATTTGAGTGATTCTTCTTGTGTTTTCTTTGTTACTTGATTCTATATGATATATATCACTTTTGTCCCAGTGAAACACGTTTAAATTAGTCTCACACGTGATTTCTTTAACAGATCATTTTTCTGCCGAAGGAGTTGGGATTTAATGTTTCTGCTGCGTAAGACTTTTTAAATCTACCATTCACCCAACCTCTGGTAGCTTTTCACGTGCTATTTGATCCTACAATTGGTATCCGAGCCATGGCGCTCTAATAATTGAGATTTGCATGTATTTTTTACTAATCATCATGGAGAAATACTCCGCCAAACCTTGTGTGTTTGCTGGTATTGATTTTCAGGTTTGGAAGGCACGCATGGAGGCTTTCATCCAGGCGCAAGGCTTCGCAACATGAGATAAGGTGTACAAGCCTTACGAAGTGCCACCTAACGATCAAGTTACGGCTACAAACCTACAGGACGTCGACAATAACAACAAAGCCCAAAATTTGACCATCCAAGGACTCACTTAGAGCGACTTCGACCGCGTTGCACATCTCCGATCGAAATACGATGTATGGAGAGCACTTTTTTGACTATCATGAAGGATCCTACACGATCAAGGAGGTAAGGTAAGACATGTTCATGAAAGAATATATGGCTTCGAGATGCAACCCGGTGAGTCCATCGATGATCTCTTTGCTCGCTTTAACAAAATTCTTAGTAACTTGCGTTGTGTCAACGATAATTTTTCAGATGTTGAAAATGCTAGGCAATTACTAAGTGCATTAGACAAGACAATTTGGGAGATGAAAGTTACATCTATCCGTGAATCTACTATCATGAGTACACTTACTTTAGATGTGCTTTACTCTAAACTCAAAACTCATGAAATTGACAACTTATCATGTAAGAACCCAAATAAGTCTATTGTATTTGTCTCACAACGTGATATTCCTAGCTCAGGCCAATAATCATCTTGCAATACTCTTGCTTTGTTATCGTCACTAACCCTGGAGCAGATCGAGGAATTTCCATAGGAGAAGCTTGCACTTCTCTCTCCTAGATTCTCAAAAGCATTGCAAAATGTGAGAACTAGAAGGAGAGGAAGCTCCGGACCTCAATGATGCTTCGAATGTGGTAAGACAGCACATATTTGTACATAATGTCCTAACCTTTCAGGTTCTACTTCCTGAGAAGAAAAAAAAATCAAGGACGAATCACTCCTCAACAAATGATAAGAAGAAGAAGAAGAAGGGCTTTACAGGTCGTGAACTGGTGAACAGTTTCATCTCTGCACTCCAGGAACTTGGCTCAAGCGATGTGGACATTGGAAGTGACGAAGATGAAGATGATTTGGCCAACTTATGCTTCATGATAGGCAAAACAAGATCAAGATCAAGTCAGGAGGATGCAAAACACAACACTATTAAGAAAAATGACAATTAGCTTAGGGATAATGCTGCTAAAATTGAATCACTAGAATCTGAAATCAACCATTTGAAAACCTTGATTTATAGTGATGATTCTTGGCCCTCGTGTGATTTAATCTATGAACAATTGTCCACATTAATAACTGCACATTCCTCTACTCTAGATAGACTTGAACTTGAAATTGAAAATAACAAAAAGCTTGCTGCAGTTGACATTGGAAACTTAAAAGATGCTTATTGTTGTACAATTGATTTGCATTGTTCTAGCTGTGATGATCTTGAAAAGAAACATAAAGATGTTGTGAATGAAATTTCAATATTGAATAATTCTTTACGTTCTCATGAAGTTGAATATTGTTCCAGTTGCAAATTAAAAGGAAAAACTTCATGTGAAAATTGCCTTGATCTGTCCAATAAACTTGATAACATGCATAGGACATTAGATCGGTTTTGTAATGGGAATAAGAACCTAAACTTGCTGCTGAATTCTTCCAAGTCTTGCAATGATAAAACTGGTTTAGGTTTTGATTCTCATGCTCATTCTAAGGCACATCCACCTAAAATTGTAAAGTCATTAGGAAGTGGTTTGATTCAAACAGTTCCTAATAAAAAAGAAGTGGTTTTCAAATCTGCAGGAGTGTTGTCTCATTCGGTTTCAAATAAAAATATTGCTTGCTCATCTAGACATGAACACAAAGTTAAATTTCATTGTACCTACTATTGTAGAGATGGTCATGTCATAGATTTTTGTTACAGACTAGCTAAACAACAGAAAAGGGAAAGAATGATTGCTAGATCTCATAACTTTAATGCAAAATTTGCTGCACATATTAAACTTAATGCCAGGAACATGCAACCTGCTGTTATAAATTAAAAACATTCAAAGTTTACCTCCGGACCTTCTGTTTTTGCCTCCGGAGCTACTAATTTTTGTGCTACTCAAGTAACATCTCATAGGTCAGTAGTTAAGAGTAAAAAACCTCAAACTTTGACTCATAAACCTGTTGTTTTATCTCATCTTTCGCGTATTTTTCCTGCTGCACGTCGTGTGACTTAGTACTGGATTCCTAAATGCCTTTTGACTAATCCCAGTATTGAGTCATCAACGTATTGTGCTTCTATGTAGGTTACAAGTTTGAGGAAGGAGAACATTTGGATTGTGGATGCAGGTTGCTCACGCAACATGACCGGTAACAAAGATTGGTTCTCCTCCCTCTCTTTTGTGTCACGTGTAGAGAATGTTACTTTTGCCGATAATTCATCAACTCCTATAATTGCTAAGCGCTCGGTTAGAGTAAATGATCACTACATTTTGAAGGATGTGGCACTTGTCAAAAATTTGAAATACAACTTGCTTTCTGTTTCACAATTGCTAGATAAAAATCTGGAAATTATTTTCAATAAAAACTACTGCAAAGATGTAGGTTCAAATATTGAGCTCATTTTTAACATGTCTCGGTTTGGAAGAGTTTTTAAAGCTGATTTTAATATGTCTTCCTCTAAGCATAGGTGTCTAGTTGCTAATGATTCAAAGGACTTATATTTTTGGCATCGTAGACTTGGTCACATAGGCTTTGATCATCTCACGCGTGTTAGTGCTCTTGATCGCATACGTGGGCTGCCTAAGCTTAAAGGGGACAAAGAAATTGTGTGCTCTTCTTGTAGACATGCTAAGATGGTTGCAGGTTCACATACTCCTCTCGCAATGATCATGACAACTGAACTGGGTCAATTATATTAGAGGTAAATGGTATGTTCTTGTTATTGTTGATGATTATACTAGATACTCTTGGGTTTACTTTATGGCGTCTAAGAATGAAGCTTTTAGTCACTTTAGAACTTTATTTTTTAGATTATCAATTGATCACCCAGGATCTTTAAATGCAATTAGAAGTGATAACGGAACTGATTTTAAAAATCAATCTTTTGATCACTTTTGTGCTGAAAATGGAATAGAACATCAATTTTCTTCACCATATGTACCTCAACAAAATGGTGTTGTAGAAAGAAAGAATAGAACCTTAATTGTGATGGCTAGGACTATGCTTGATGAATATCAAACTCCTAGGAAATTTTGGGCTGATGCGATTGCAACCGCTTGTTATGTCTCAAATCGTGTTTTCTTGCGTGCTAAGCTAGGAACCCCATATGAGCTCCGGTTTGGACATAGGCCTACTGTTATGCACTTTCGGGTCTTTGGATGCAAATGCTTTGTTAAAAAACATGGTAATCTTGATAAATTTGAACCTAAATATATTGATGGCATGTTTCTTGGTTATCCATCTCATACTAGAGGCTACCTTGTGTTTTTGCTTGACACTAACAAATTTGTGGAGACTTGTGAAGTTTTTTTTTGATGAAGCTAGCCCAGGTACTAGCTCCGGTATTGCAGGATCAGATCCATATCCTCAGGGGGAGGTTATTTTCGAAGATGAAGAAGAGCCGGTGATACTGCCTGATAGTTCCGAAGCTGACACGTGTCCAACTCCGAACTTTGAACAAGCTCTGACTACTTCCTCTGCTTGTTCTGATCATACACAAGCCACAAACTCATCAATTTGTGATGAACATGAAGAAGAAGAAGCTTGTGAAGTGTCCACTCCCCTCCGGTTCTCAAAATTCATCCTCCACAAGAGATTATTGGAAGCTTGCATGAACGAGTTACACGGTCCATGTTTTGGAACCCAAACTCTCATGATCATTCTTCTTTTGTTGCTTCTTTTGAACCCAAAGATATATCACATGCACTCACTAATGAATCTTAGATTATTGCCATGCAAGAAGAGTTAGAAAATTTTGAAAGAAATAATGTTTGGAAACTTGTACCTCCACCTCAAGGTCACACTTTAATTGGAACTAAATGGGTGTTTAAAAATAAACAAAGTGAGGATGGGGTTGTGGTTAGGAATAAGGCTAGGTTGGTTGTTCAAGGTTTCACTCAAGTTGAAGGTGTAGATTTTGATGAAACTTTTGCTCCTGTTGCTAGATTAGAAGCAATAAGAATTTTGTTAGCTTTTATTGCATCTAAAGGTTTTAAGATATATCAAATGGATGTTAAAAGTGCTTTTCTCAATGGCTACATAGATGAGGAGGTTTATGTCAAACAACCACCGGGTTTTGAAAATTCAGATTTTCCTAATCATGTTCACAAACTGTCCAAAGCCTTGTACGGTCTCAAACAAGCCCCTAGAGCTTGGTATGATAGGTTAAAAACATTATTACTTGAAAAGGGGTTTACCATGGGCAAGGTTGATAAAACTCTTTTTGTGCTTAAGCATGGAAATGACTCATTATTCGTTCAAGTGTATGTGGATGATATTATCTTTGGTTGTGCTTTTCATGATCTTGTGTCCAAGTTTTCAGCTATGATGAGTTCAGGATTTGAGATGAGTATGATGGGAGAATTCACGTACTTTTTGGGGCTGCAAATCAAGCAAACCAAGGAGGGTACCTTTGTGCATCAAACGAATTATACAAAAGACATTCTAAGGCGCTTCAACATGGAAAAAAGCAAGCCTCTTCGGACACCAATGGGAACAACAACAACACTTGAACTTGATGAAGATGGTAAATCCGTGGATCAAAAAGAATATAGAAGCATGATCAGATCACTTTTGTACCTCACGGTATCAAGACCGGACATACAATTCAGTGTATGTCATTGTGCACGGTTTCAAGCTTCCCCACGTGCTTCACATCGTCAAGCCGTCAAAAGGATTCTTAGGTACTTACATGGAACTCAAGAATTTGGAATTTTTCTTCCTTCTTCCTCAACCGTTACTTTGAATGCTTTTTCTGATTCTGATTTTGGAGGTTGTAGGATTGATAGGAAAAGTACTTCTGGTGCTTGTCATATTCTTGGTAATTCACTTGTTGCTTGGTCCTCTAGAAAACAAAATTCAGTTGCCCAGTCCACAGTCGAATCTGAATATGTAGCTGCTGATAGTGCTTGCTCACAAATTCTTTGGATCGTTCAAACATTTGAGGACCATGGGTTTGATCTAGATAGTGTTCCACTGTTTTGTGATAACACTAGTGCCATTTGCATTGCTAAAAACCCTGTGCAACATTCTATAACTAAGCACATTGATATTAGGTATCACATTCTTCGTGATAGTGTTGAAAAAGGAAACATTGTGCTTCACCATGTAGATACCAAACAACAATTTGCTGACATTTTTACAAAACCTTTGGATTTCACTCGTTTTTGTTACATTCGTAGTGAAATAGGGGTTATGCATCCTCATGGCTTAAATTGAGGGGGAGTTTTCAAACTTGAGAAGTCTATGTGTGAATTTGAAATTAAAATAATATGAGCATAGTATTTCATACATATATGACTTTGTGATTCCTTTTAAATGCTAAAAGTTCTTACTACATTACTCGTGTTATATATTTTGTAGCTTTTGCCATGTCTAGTAATTGGAATAATTACTTACACTAAATCTGGTCATGATTGAACTTTTTTGCTGTTTTGAACTTGTTGCATGTTCACAAGTGCTTTTAATCGTAGAGAATTAATCAAGTAATCAACTCATATGTTGAGTTTTTATGAACAAATATAAATTGAGAAAAAATCAAGAGAATATGCATGCATCGCACTTCTTCTTTTGAGATGGCTTATCATTGCACTTGGATATGAACTTGGAAGAAGTAGTGTATGACTAAAACCATGTCCTTAAGCTTCTGATTGTCAAATGACATAGGCTTGGCTTGGTTAGTTAAAATAAGGCAGATGCACATATAATCTCTTGCAAATATCGTATGATCTAAATTTGCGCTTTGAAAAATAATAAAATGCGGCAACAAGTGGCATGCTTTCAGGTTTTGAAATACTTAAGTTTGTGAGATCATGGCTTGCTTAACTTGGAAATTACATTTGATCTCTAGTATGGATTACACTACTTTATGTATCTCATTGATGTGATAGTGTAAGTTACTTGATAGTATGACTTGGATGTGCTTTGTCTATATGTATATTTTATAATATGCTCATAACAATTAAAATTTCTCTTTTAAACCTTGTTAAATACATTGTCAAAGGGGGAGAGATAATATGTGAATTTTTAAAAAGAAATATGCAAGGGGGAGACATTGATTACACATTGTACATATTCACAATTGTTTTTGGCACGATTCTTCCGAGGGGGAGAATTTCTTTTTCTCATTTTTTCCTGTTTTACAAAGGGGGAGAAATTGTTTTCAAAACTTTTAATGTGCATAAGCCAATGTTCGGATCTTAAGTGGTGTTGCCAATGCATTCATCAAGGGGGAGATTGTGAGATCTATGTGTGTTGAATACATTGGCTTTGACAATAAAAGTTTTGAATGCTGCCATAACATCTTTTTAGAAAGGTCTGACTCTAGCTTCGAGTTTCCGCAAGGTCCAACGTAAGGTCTTACTTGCTTTGTCTAGGTCTGACATGTTTTTGGGTAGCTCCGATGAGCTTTGTCTTTAGCTCCGACATGTCTTTGATAGCTCCGGCATGTCTTTGTTATGCCCCGATATGTTTTGCTAGGTCCGACTTATGTTAGTTAGCTCCGACATGTTTTTCTAGCTCCGACTTTTGGGATGACTAGTTCCGACTAGTTTTGGTTAGCTCCGGCGCTAGGTCCGACTAGCTTTGGTAAGCTACGGCGCTAGGTTATACTGGCTTTGGTAAGCTCCGGTGCTAGGTTGTACTAGCTTTGGTAAGCTCCGGCTCAAGCTCCGGTTAGCTTTGGCAAGGTTCGAAGCTTGATCGTAATGTTCCAAATTTTCTTGTGAAATGTTTCCAACTTGTTTTACACTTATGGAAAGGTTGCTTAATATTCTTTTACTAAGTTTTTGGTGTGTTTTGGTTGATATGGCTGATATCGTTTTGATATGCTTTGCAACATGCTTATGTGAGGTGTTCACGTAAGGTGTTGTGTTCAGAACTAACTTGAGTCAAGTCGCGAACTTGGGCTCGTACGGATTGGTTGTTTATTCATGTGCAGGTGTTGCTCGAGTTCATGTCATGGCTGGTGACAGGATCCTTTGGACTAGTCTCAGGGAGGAGATGAGGTTCCAACAACCAAATTCAGGAGGAATTGTGGTTGAGCGGGTTAGGAGGTCGCGCAGGATGATTGAATCAAGGGCAGTGCATATGAAGGTTACTGGACGTCGAAGGAAGGTGTTCGCACGTATGCATGCGGTGCATGACATGGCAACATGGTTCTGAAGATGGGATAAGGAAGGAAAGATCTGGTTGGAAGGATCGAATGGTATCGGTTGATGACTTTGGCTGCGGCGGAGTCAGTTATTGCTCGGTATGGAAAGTATCGAGTTGATTATGATAGGATTTCGTGTGGGTCACGAACTTGAGTTATTTTAGGAATGTGGGATATGTTCCTAAGGTGTTTGGAAAACTTAAGATTGCTTCTATCTTCGTATAGAATAGTCCTAAGCAGTTATGGAAAGTTTCGATTCGTGAACGGAGTAGGATTAGGGTCCTGATTTGAGTTGAGTTGGCTTTCGAGCTGGCTATATAAGCAAGGGAGGCCAGATATCATGTTAGACGACTTTGGGGCTGTTCCTCTTGTGTTCTATTGAATAAAATTCATAGTTTGAAAGAACTTTTGTGCCATGTTCATCCAACTTGTTCTAGACAAGTTTTACTCGTCAAGTTTCTGGACAACACTACCTTTCGTCGGTGGTTTTATCATAACTCAAGTTTTACAGATCCAATTGACGTGATTATTTTTGGGTTGTCTTCACAACTTGATTATCTATAATTTGTGAAATTTCACGGTCATTGGATTTGTGGTTTCTAATCTACACGAGTTTCTTTGCAGCGTTCCAGAACTGTTTTTCTCGGGTAGGACGGATTGACCTTTGTTCGATCATTCGATCATAAATTGAGTTTCTCTCAACGGATTTGAATGATTCTTATTGTGTTTTCTTTGTGACTTGATTCTATCTAATATATATCACTTTTGTCCCGGTGAAACATGTTTAGATTAGTCTCACACACGATTTCTTTAAGAGATCATTTTTCTGCTGAAGGGGTTGGGATTCAATTGTTTCCGCTGCGTAAGATTTTTTAAATCTACTATTCACCCCCCTCTGGTAGCTTTTCACGTGCTCTTCGATCCTACAATTTCCAAGTATTCACATTTTTAATGAAAATTAAAGGAGAAAAGAAAACAAAATGGAGAGAAAGAAAAAGGAATTATTCCAACCCTAAAATGGGACATTCAAAAATTCAAATCAAGCTACTCTTCAAACAAGGTTCACATGAAGATTTGAGCTGCCCAATAGATGCCCCATATATCAAATAGCCCCCCTGCAAAATTTAAGAATTTTGGAAGCATGATTACTATTTAATACACTGTGTAGATTGAAATGCCTGGTTATTCAAATTCAAAAATTGAATTTCAAATGAAACTTGATCAAAACAAGAATTTGACCATAGAATCAAATCCTACACGTTTGTTTTAGGCTAGCTGCCAACTTTTATTAAATTTGGAGCTTGTTTGGTAATGATTTAAATCAGTAGAATACGGATAAGGAGGGGGAAAGAATGGGTCCCACATGTCATGTTTATCTTCATTGCCACAAAAACCGAGTTCGCTTCTTCCTCTCCCGGTTCTGATCCACAGCGCCCGGCTCCCTCCTGCGCCCCGGTGCTCCACTGCCCCCACGGCACCCTGCCTCCCTCACTGGCGCACCCTGTCGCCCCCACGGCTCATCTCCCCGCTCCGCCGGTGCGCCCCCGCCTGTGACCGCGTCGCGCCCTGCTGGACCGCATCACGCCTGCCCGACTGCAGCGCTGAGCACTCCTGCGCCCCACCTCCCGGCCGCTGCGACGTCGCCCCACGCTGGCGCCGGCTCGCCCCCCCCTCCCTAGCCGCTTGTGCTCCACCTCCCGGTCGCGCTCCACCGCGTCTGCTCACCGCCGGCTGTGCGCTGCTCCCTCCGGCCGCCACAGCGCGCCGCTCGCCCTACACCGACCGCTGCGCGCCTGCTCCTGCTCGCGACAGCAAGCGCTGTGCCTAGCTCTGCAACACGCCGGCTGTTGTCGGTGCCTTGGCCTCGCTTTACCATGCACCATGGCCGCCCTATTCTTCCTCCCTTCCAACTCGCGCCTAGCCCGCCGGCCTAAGCTCACTCCGCCCTTCCATGTCTGTTTGCGTCGCGACATGCACACCTTGGTCTTGCTTTCCCTTGGCATCGGTCTGGCTGCGCCTCCCCATGCTCCATGCCTCCCATAGCCGCGCGCCCTAGCCTCCGTCTGGCTGCTCTGGCGTCCGACTTCTCTCTCTCTCTCTCGCAGCCACATCGACGTCCTTGTCGTGCTCCTCAGCCATGGCAGGGCGCACCATGCTGACGCGCGTCTTGCTCCATTGCTACTCACCACGTCCTGCTCCCTGCACCAGTCGCGTGCCATGCGTGGGCCATGGACATGCTCGTCTGCTCCTACTCAGGCTTCAACCATGACCATGTCCTGTCATTGCTGCTCGCCCGTGGCCGCTGCAACTTTGTGTTCCTTACCGATGCGCCTTCCGCACCGTGGTGACTGCCATCCACTGACCGTTCACGTCTTCCGGATGCATCTCAGCCGCACTGCCTCTACTGCAACTCATCCCTAGGCCACTTCCTCCATCTCTAAGTGCCACAGGCAAGGCATCACAAGCATTTGAAGTCATTCTGCAATGGAACTGCATCGACGTCGTCGCCTTCTTCAACGTCGTTGCAGTGTTCTAAGCCACGGTCATGTCCTAGAAGCAAAGCAAGTTATTAATGAGATGCACAGGATTTGGGAACACGCCTTTGAAACAACAACATCGACAATTGGTTCAGGGTTAGCTTTGATTTGTGCAAAGTGTGGTCAAGACAGTGCTGCAACCAAGATGTTCGATGAAGTGGTTACAAGGCGAAACTAAGTGTGTTGTCCTTCAATGCTGGTCTATGGATGCAGGTCTATTGTGGGGTGGCAATCGATCAAGATATGTGCCAAGATGCTCTTTGAATGGTGATGAAGTGACTGAATCAAGAACGCACCCAAGATATTCGGTGAAATGCCTACAAGGTGAGCCTTGCCCTGAAATGCCTTGATTGACACCGCCGAAGTCCGTTCGTGGTGACCGCTAATGGTACTCATGTGTTGTCAAGTTGTGCGTCCATGTTCTGCATTAATATCATTCCTATAAAAATCCCCAAGTTGACCTTCTTTGTCTTTTGTATCGCGTTGGCTTGTCCGTGCGTGCTCGTGATGCTCCACCATGAGCCGCGTCGACGTTGTTGACCACATGACGTTGTCGTGACGTTCCGAGCCGTCATCGTTCCCTGCCATCGAGATTAAGTATGCATGTGATGTGTGTGGTGATGAAACAAAAGCACGACTCATCGGGCAATAGAGGTCAAGACAAATTGGGTTTTAGTCGCTATGAGAGTGATCGAGTCCTAGGTGTAGCTAAGGTGCTCGATAAAATGCCTTCCAGGTCAAACCAAGGTTTTTGTTGTTATGTGGTTGGTAATGCGAGAACATTGTGATCGACAAGGAAAACGAGACCAAGAAGAACCTTGGATAAGAGTTTCTTGATCGTGTCAACGATGTTTCCTAACCGTCCGCGGAATTGCTTAACTAGGTGTGCCATTTCATCGACGATAGGTTTGTCGAGTCGCTTGTCAACGATTGAGTTGACAACACTAACCTTGAGACTCATAAGGTGGTGTTCGGGATTCCGCTCACAACCATGGACGAGTCATGAGATGACCTTCACGAGATGGCAAAGCATGTTGTCACGGCATAGTAATGCATTATGTTCAAGTTCTAGGAGTTCACCGACCTCATCTGGACAATCTTGCAAAGGACACTTCAATAGTGTCATGTAAGACCTTGGACGATGCTTGCGAAGATATTCGTAGCGACTGATTTACATAAAGGTCATTTGAACGTTGTCTTGGTACTCATGTTAGGTTAGCAGTGCTTATGATGACTATTTGAGTCCGAGCAATGCCGATCTCATTTCTTTTCCAAGTGTCACTAGGGTTTCGCGTCGATTCAGCCTAATTCAGAACCCTACGACCACACTTGTCACTTAATTAGGTTCACTTCTTAATGAGTTTGTGTAACTTCATTGGTCAACTTCTGAGTCACGACCTCTTGTTGCACAGTTCACTCATGCCTTAAGCTTTCAATGCTCCACCTTGATCGCTTAGTCCTCCTTACATCACTCAGTCCGGTACTTCTTCATCCTTCAATTTTATACCTCATAAGTGGCATAGCTTCAAGTGTTGTCTACTAAGTTGCAATGTAGCCTTGCATTGTACCTTCCTGTTCATACTGACACTACTATGTCCACCTTGACTCATCCTCTGATTACCCACACAACAGAGGCATACCTGTCCTTCCTAGTCAAACTCCTTGTTCTTAATGTTTACCCCACCTCTTAGAGTCTATTATTAAGTTACCTTAATTACTTATATGCATTTCATGTTGATAGGAACGTGATAATAGGTGATCGACGAGGAGCTTCGCTTGGAGGAGAAGGCCAGGGTGCCCGTCGTGAAGTTACATGGTGGAGTCCCAAAAGAAGACCAGTGCCCCTTGACATTTAATCGAGTCGCAAAGTAAGGCAAGCCCCGGTTTGCATTTAAGAGCTTTTCATAGTTTTCCAGTTTTATTCAGTTACATCTTCAGTTGATATTGTGCATTACGTATAAGGTGTTTCATACTCTACTTGCATATCCACAAATCCTATGAGAGGGTTGGAAAGGTTTACAACTTGACGTGTAGGACTGCCAATGCTAATGATATAGATATACCGGTAGAAGTCGAGTAGTTGGAATCTACTCGCGAGATAGGAATGACAGTTCATATGGGGGTGAAAGCTAAAAGTATGGCTTATGAGATGAATACGAGACCGGGCAGGGGTTGGATAGGGAGCGACGAGACGTGGTCTCGGGTGCATAGCCCTGCCTCGCTTGAGGACCGAACCGTGTGCGGCCCCGCTAGGCAAGTTTGACTGGTTGCATAATGGGTTAATGGGGCCCAATAAACTGATGTAACTCCAAACTGTAGTGTGGAGACTCCTCGGTTGTCCCCGAATGGAGATGTGAAGTCATAAAGGTGTAAATCTTCTAGCGGGCAACTTCAACGTGTCCGTGTAGGGGACCTTTTGCTCGGGATGAAGAGGTTTGTCGGCATTGGGGTATTGGGTGAAAGGTGGCCACATATGAAGCGGGGAGGAGAGCACGTAGATGTCTCCCACGCGGGTGTGCGTGTCGTGAAGCCGGATGTGTCCTGATTGCAATCACCGACCCTCGCGGTAATAGAGTACCATTTGTTCACTGTGTCGTGACGTAGTAAATACTGAATAAGTCGGGAGAATACAATGTATTGAATTATAATTGTTTTGCAACCTTTTAAGGCTTGGAGATAGCACAATTAAAACTTTACAGTTTCCCCATACTTTACCTGTAATAGCATTATGTGCTTTGTGCATGTGATATCATCGGCAAAGTGTTTCTTGTTTGATTGTGCTGTCTATGATGTGTCGTGCCTGAAGAATGTCATGTACTACTTAAAACATGACTATAAGGATCCACTTGTAGGTGAGTCCTTTATGCTATTCCTTACCTATGCTTAGTATTCACCCCTGCATATGTCTAGTGAGATGGGTTAGTCTTGGTGAGCCTTATGCTCACGTTTGCGCTTTAACGATTTTTGCAGGTATTAGGTTTATTTCTGCTGTTCAGGTTGTACATGAGACCTCAAGGTGTCGAAATGAATCTCATGTGAACCATGCCGCTGCTGAATGTTCTTCATGTTGCTAGTGAGAAGCGTCCTAGGGCATGGACGTCTTCTCTCCTGCTTGGTTAAGTGAGATTATGAGTATGTATTTTCCGCTGCGTGTGTACCTCTATTGTACACTATTTTGTAAACTCTTCTATATCCATGAAGTGAAAACTTTGCATATTTTGGCAATTCTTTTCGTGTGTGCTATTAGGTGCCACATCGCACAGCACCACCCAATGAGATCCTTGGACGTGGGGACCTCGGTCCCCACAGACATGGTATCAGAGCTTCATTGGGAATAGCACGATAAAAAATAGCCTATTTTCGAACACTCCAAAGTAGTCGAGTGAGGATTATCTATATGCCCATTAAGGACTATTACTAGTATAAGTTATAAAGGTGGTGAACTAACCTACTTGTTATCATATTCTGTAACGACGTTCCGTCTTCAAGGTAAGAGGTAAGGTCCGCCACCGAGAGCGGATCAATCACGGTAAGCTCTCAATAGGAGGTGTGGTATGTGATATTTCCGTGGCTTTGCACGGAAAGTCAATATGAGTCTTTGAAACTATTCATGTTTCTAGGAACATATGACACGCGGTACCCCAGCGTGACACATTATCTGTGGGAAACCCCGTCCGGTGGTAGATAACCCGATAGTATGCTTCTCTAGAACTATTCATGTTCTATGGGGACATGCAAAACACGTATGCACGAGCGTGTATAAGCCGGTTCGTACGGGCATCTTTGCTGTATAGACGTAGTACAACCATGTACCTCGAGACATGACTTCGCTCGAGAGCAACTCACACCAAAGTCGTATGCATTTACTTTTGATTATATATTATTGTGACTGCCTATTGTGTTTCCCCGTGCCGCCCTTGAGGTGTGAAGGTGTGAAAGGGGATTGTTTGTCTTCTGCGGGTACACTAACTACAGTAGCGACCCGTGTAGCAAACATTTATGAGTGATCGATATTAGAACCACCTATAGACGTATCCAGATATACCGGGTTAGACTTTTCTTTTGGTAAGGAACGTAGTACCATCAATATCACATTTGATACTTTGACCATCCCCCACTGAAGAATGGCTTCATATTCATATTAAGTCCAAGTATCAGTTGCCGGTATCTTATAGACAATAGAAAATGTATCTCTTCAAGATTTGGCAAACCAAAGTTCTTTGTTTCTGGCGAGAGTTTAGCTCGACTTCGCCGGGTTGAGACTAGTAGGTCGTTTAGTTTTTTTCCCAAAGTTCCAATTCGGCTTCTAGGAAAGAATCAGGGTGTTAAGCAAGTTCTAGTGATCAAGCTCTGGTTTTGGAACTCAATTTCAAAGTTTGAGTTTGTTTCCAATTCATGGGTTTCGAAGCCGGTAAGTTCAGTTTTCTAACGTGATTTGACCTGAGGAAAATCCATATCTCTTCAACCTGAAGGGCCATGATTGCAAATAAATACTTTTTGGAAAGCACTTGAAGTATTCTATAAGTTTTCTATTTACCTCCAAGCCAATAGACCTTTGTAAGGTGATGAAAATCTTCCCTAACTAAATCAGTTGCTGTTCTGAAACTGTATGAACAAGCATCTGAATTTTTTATCTTAATTATCTGTAGAAAGCTCTTCTAGTCTGTTGGAATACATTTTTGGAAAGGGGAATAGCTATTCTACATCTTTTCTATTCGTTGTTACCTCAAATTCGGTTTAGAACTAATTAGAAACTGGAGGTGAAGTTAGTACCTGTGTACAGTGCTATCTGAAACAGCCAAAAAAATTTCTGAACTTTGAACATCCATAACTCTTAAATTATAAAAGCAACCTATGCATATCTATACATTTCTGGAAATCTTAATAAGTACTCTATCAACTTCCTATTCAACGATTAGGCTAAAACACGCAATAACAAGATCCAAATCGAAGTATCGTTTAGGGTGTCGTAACAGTCTAGAATCTGGACAGTTATATAATCAGTTGCTGTTTGGATTGTAATTTCTTTTAGGATCGTCAAAAGACTTCAAAATTTACATTTATGCAATCCTGAGGATGTGTGTAACAAGTTTTAAATATTTTGTTTATGAAAATTTCAATGTTTCTCTATTGAAAATTGTGGACAAAATCAGCAACATACAAGTAAGCTCTGTCGAATTTCAGGTAAAAATTTGGGAACTTGGTCCAATTTTAAAATTCCATATCCCCTCAACCAAAAGTGCTATGTGGGCAAGTAAATACGCTTTAGAATTATTTGGATGTCCTCTACAAGTTTTCTATGCAACTCAAGACCAGAATATTTTTGTAAGTGGGTGAAATGTTGAAATTCGCAGAAACTGTTCGGAATCAACCAAACTGGATAGCAATCTGTATATTTCTGAATTTGAACCATAAGTCGCACACCTTTCATCCAATAGGGTCACACAAGTAACCGTTGGAAATTCCAGTAAGTCAGCTACAATTTTTGTAATTGGCTCCAGACCTGAATTGGTCATCTACCTATCCCAAATCGAGTTTGAATGCAGGGTGGTCAGTCTGAACTGAACCCCCATTTCTTCTGAATGATGAATTTTTTTTAGCAAAATTCAAAAATTCATATCTTTTGAACCACGACTGGTATGTATACAAATAAATACATTATGGAAATCTTATTACGTTGGCTACAACTTTGTAAATAAGAATATTTCCAGATTTTGAACAGAATGGTCTGAAAACATTATATCGAAACTGATACTTTTTAAGCAGGTTCGGCTGAAAGTGCAGAAAACTCTGCTAACTTAAAAATAGCATAACATGCAAACCAGACATGATATAGAGGCAAACCAATACTTTTTGGAAATGTCTTGAGGTGTAATTTAACTTTGTTATTCACCTCAAGATCTGAATTTCCCATTAACTGGATCAAAAATCGAGTTTGCGTCCAGAGTGGTCATTTGTCACTATAGCCTGGCCAGTTTGAAACTTTTGGGTTTTGTTAGGAATTCGTTTCTCGATTTCAAGTCGAGGAGTGTCGTAACCAACCAAGAGTTAAGATTCAACTATTTACCAAGTTGAATGGAGTGTTAATCTCATTTGAAGCCCTTTTCCTTGGAAAGACATACTAGTGTTTGATTTATGTGGCTTGTCACACCACTTCTTGTGATTTCGAGCGCAAGTCACAATTACTCGAGTTGCATCTCGACTTCCCATGAGGATTGTTTGAGGTATGCTTCGAAATCCTCGTTTAAAACTTTAAGGGGGAAGGTGAGCACTCAAGTAACTATAGTGTTCAACTAGCACTCTTTGGCACACTGAGATGTGTCAACGACAAAGCAAACAAGTAAGTTTACAACTTCAAGAGGGTTCAACCTCCACCACCAGGTTGAGTTACTATGGAAGAGTGTGAGTTCAACTCTACTGTAGTAATCAAGAAGGATATCAGTTCCTTCTGACTGATCGAAGCGTAGGTTAAATGATGTATCACTAGAGAGGTGTCTAGTGATCTCGACCAGGTGTCTAGGGATAACCTTTGACACATAGTTAGTTGTTTTTCTTCTGTTGAAGATAATACTCAAGTCAACAGGTACCTCTAAGACTGAGTTGAAGATACAATCAAGTTGAATAGTACAAGAACAAGCTTTCGAAAGGTCGAGGTAACATGGTATATTTCTCGCATTCCTTGTCAATCGTTCTATTATGAATTCCTTAACTGTGGTCGAGTCATGAAAGTAATGCTACTCATTGAGTGTCTTTCACGACCACGGTATCCAAGCCTTGCAAAGCATGAGTTAGTTCTTGAGTTTTGTATGTGTGGTTCATTTAGTCTTGCTCGAACTATAAAAGCTACTACACCCTACATGTGCACCATTTGCAC
The DNA here is from genome assembly GCA_036927565.1 of Tuctoria greenei. Classification (NCBI taxonomy): domain Eukaryota; kingdom Viridiplantae; phylum Streptophyta; class Magnoliopsida; order Poales; family Poaceae; genus Tuctoria; species Tuctoria greenei. Next base: position 36,318,420 of record JAYESD010000004.1, read on the forward strand.
CATACATCTGCACCATTTGCGCCATACCATGTGCATATTCATTGCACCATACCCCATGCGATGCATCATGAAGCATCATTACCAATGAAACACCAATGATAGAATGCATGGTAATACTAAAATTTAGAGCAAGATTGTGTACCCCATTCAAACTATTCTAAGGTGTCTAATGACTATGGTCATTTTACCATCTTTATTTGACTTCTTACATTGTTGATGTCCTTTCCATTGAGTAATACTTGGGAAACCGATTACTCAATCTCACTTGCAACTAAGCACAAAATTGAACTTCCATCCTTGACTAGTTTAGGTTCAAGTACCTTGATTGTTGCAACTATACCATTCATCATCGAGTGGTCATCAGTTTGATGATCAACCTTGTAAAAATCTATAATTCTCATTACTCGCAAAGGTTCCATTTGATTATCAACCTCGCGAAACTCCTTGAAGTCCCTATAAGTTCTTACTTGGTATATGGTAACCTTGATACTCCAAGAACCTTGTAGTTGCCATATCTTCAGTGTTCTTCCTGTTTTAATCACATAAGAGCATTGCATTCTTTGCTACTCTTATCACATAGCTAAAGGACCCTATGGTTGACCAATCCTGAAACGAGGTGAATGAATTGTTGTTTAACCTCGTAAACCATCTTAACTCATGTCAGGGGAAATACCACATTGAGTTATAAGGACCTATGTAAAACCAAGCAAGCTACCAAGAATCAGTGCAAGGATAGTTTCAAACTATCGAGGTGACCTAGAGAAGCAAAGAACAAGTCCTGATTCTTAAAGTCAAGACTAGGACAGGACAAGATGTCATGTCAGTGTAAGAGGACAACAATAAAAGTTCAGTAACAGACGTGAAAGCTTTATGATGTGATATGGTCATGTCGAGCATCCTGTCAAGATTTTCAGCCTGAAGACTGGAATCACCAAAAACAAACTTTAGAATTTCATAAGATGACTTAAGATAATCACTACCTCGTAGTACCAATACAAACTGTTTAAGGGCATTGTCTTTGTCCTTAGTCAATGACCCTCTCTTACGGATCGTTCCCTACTCGTTTATGTTATTCTACTTGTTAGAATCCTGGGACGAGATTCCTTTAAGGGGGAAGGATTGTAAAGGCCCGCTTTTCGGAACAACAAAAATGCAAAAATGCGAACTTAAAAATTTTGAAAGTAGACTTGGAAATTCAAACTCACATGAACCATATGAGTTAACCAATGTTCACTAAAAATAGGAACTTGTTAAAATTTTACATACAGAACATGGTTGCTAATGTATATTAGAACTTAAGGTGTAAAATCCTTAATTTCCAAGTATTCACATCTTCAATGAAAATTAAAGGAGAAAAGAAAACAAAATAGAGAGAAAAAAAGGAATTATTCCAACCCTTATGATGTAAAATGTAAAATCGTCAGGACGCCGGAGGGGGTTGGAATCTTCAAGACGAGGTAGCCGTAGTGGGCTACATCCATGAACTGGTAGAGAGTAGGCCTACTGATGATGAGGTTGAAGGGGAGGCTGACATCAGCACGTCGAAGAGGATGCTCTCCGTCCTGTAGTTGTCAGGTGTCCCGAAGGTCATCTGTAGGTGGATGTTGCCGTATGGGATGATGCTCCTAGGTCCTACCCCTGAAAATGGGCTCGAGTTGGCAAGCTTGGACACCGGTATCTATAGCTGCTCGAATGCAGCCCGACTGAGGAGGTTGAGGCTGGCCCAGCCATCTATCAAGACATAGTGGAGCTTGACGTTTTCTATGGTGGGGCAACTAGGAGAGGTAGTACCAATGCCCCAGCCATGTTCTTGGGGCAGTTAGAGGCATCGTAGTTAATTGGCGTCTCCTTCCAGCGGTGGTGCTGTGCCAGAGTGGGTACGGGGGCTATTTAAGCCACCACACGACAAAGGGTCTTGACCGCGTTTTGGGACGCGGGATCCCAAGACCCTCTGAAGATGACATGGAGGGCCTTGCGATGCTCGTTGTCGCTGCTCGTGTTGGAGTCCTCATCTTGGTGGACAACTTTGATGGCCCGCTCTTTCTTCTGGTACTCCAGCTCTTCATCATTGTCAACCTTGGGTGCGACCTTCTGCTTGCCCTCCCGCTGGCGGGTGGGGGCTCCGTCCGGGCGTTGCTGAGCCCGCTCTTGACAGCGTTCGGCACACCTTTTTGTCTCTCGGCACTCGGTCGCAGTGTGTTCACGAGTATTGTGCACCGGGCAAGGCTCGACGTCTTCGTCAGCGGCTAGTGGCTGACGAGGACGCTTCTCCGGCTGTGGCAGCAGCTGACGTGACGTGGGATCCGTGCAATGGCTTGTTCTGGCCGCCACCCTAGATCTTGTTCTTCTTTTTGCCGCTACCAGGGGTAGTGGCTCCTTCTCCAGTCTGGCCAGCCCCTCCCGCTCTGGGGGCAGACTGGGTGTGCCAGTCGCGGCCTTCTGCCGCTCTTGCACCCCGATCGGCGATGGAGAAGAGCTCAGAGACGTCTTGCACGTTCTGCGTGGCTAGCTTCTCGAGCATCTTGCCGTCTCGCACTCCGTGGCGAAATGCCACTACAACAGAGGCATTTGGAATTTTGGGAATGGAGTTGCGTACATAGGAGAAACGTTGGATGAATGACTGCAGTGTCTCCTTGGGTTGCTGTCGCACGGCGTGGAGCTCAAGCTCGGTGTCGGGGCACGTGTAGGAGCTGCCGAAGTTCACCGTGAACTTCCAGCATAGCTCACCCCAAGAAGTTATAGACCCCTCGAGAAGGTTCATCAGCCTTGAGCGGGCTGACCCAGTCAGGGCGACTGGGAAGTAGTTCGCCAGGGTGGTCTCATCCGCTCCCGCGGCAAGGAGCGTCATGGTGTAGATTTGCAGGAACTCAGCCGAATTGATGCTTTTGTCGAACCTCTCCGGGATATGTGGCCGAAAATTGCGCGGCCACATCGCAGAGTGGAGGTGCGGGGCCAACGCCGTGTAGCCTCTGACGGGCCTCGTCAGAGAGGCATATGGGACATCATACCCCGCAGGGGTCTGCTGCCCGACGTGCGGTACTTGCTGGACCTGCTATTGTGGCACTGGTTGTGCCATGCTGTTGCAACGGTACTGGTTGTGCCAAGTACTGTTGTTGTACACCCTGTTGCACCGAGTACTGCAAGGGGCTGTCGAACCGTCGTGCTCCTAATCAGGTGGTGGAGGGTTGACTTGTGGCGCACCATGAACGGGAGATGCCTCAGGAACATGGCATTGAGTGCCATATTCAGCGTTGAGGTTGTGCTGCCTCTCCCGGTGCCGCTTGATGATGACGCGGCCATCCATGTGAGCTTGACGACGGTCAAGCTCGGTCCTGAGGTCATCTGTGGGGAGCCGGCCAACGCTCGTAGGCTTGGAGGAGCAGGAGTTGGCAGTGTGATGGTCGATGGACGGTGTGCGCGACAGCGACACGAGGCGCCTTCCCATGTTGGGGGAGTTGATGGCTATGATGACGAGGTGGTCGATGTCTTGGACCCACTACTGAGCTGCCCCCTGAGAGGCGTTCAGCTACAGTGGGTGTTGGACGAGAGCTCTGGCCACCGCCAAAGTGTTCTCCTGGCTCGCTGTTGGGGGGCCGACTGAGTTGGGGCGTGTCCCGGCGTGCTACCTTGGCCAGTCGTACCTACGCGGGGGCGAGACGGACCAGAGAGTGCCGCCCGAGCGACGGATCTGGTTACCGGGCGACGGCCTCGGAAACCTCCTTCCACGTGCCTGATGAACACCATGGTGGTGAAAGCGCTACCACTTTTTTTGAGGAAAAAAGCCCCTACCTCACGCGCCAAATCTCGAAGTGTCAATGCGACACTTCCCCCGGATCTGCAAAGGAGAAGCCCGCGAAGGTTCTTGTTCGGTGGGGCTTAGTCCTCAAACTAGTGTTCTAGTGGTAGAGTATGAGACAATTGTTTTTACCTTGTTCGGGCCGCAAGGAGCGTAACACCCTACTCCACGGTGGATTGTATTGCTTGGTGAGTGTGTATGTGTATGTGTGTGCATCAGGGATTCATAGTCTGGTCCTTGTATTGGTGGTCATCCATGCCTTTTATAGTCAAGGTCAGATGCCTTACAAGTGGGGTCCTGGGGCCCGACAAGTGGTCCCGGGGTGATCTTATCCTAAATATCTAAGGCTTCTTCTGTAACCTTCCTCTGACCGCAAACTTGAGGACTTGCCGTCTTGCCGCCCGAGTTGTCAGTAGGTCACGTGTTGTTGCTGACATTGGCAGGGAATGGCACATCCAACTTTCTCTGGCGCTGTAAGCTACCCACTTGGCGGAGTTGGATAGGCCTGTGGCGCCTTCATTGTGATGCGATTTTTCGTAGCGGTATCTGACATTAGGCGTGCGCCGCACCATGCGTCTCGGGAAGCCGCGTATCTTCGAGGCCTGATGGAGATAAGGCGTACCACCCTCTTAACTTCCTCACTATTCGCTCAAGGAAAGTGGACGGACCCTACGGCCGCTAGGGAGCTCTCCGCCATGGTGGAGGCCATGCCCGTCTCGCGGGCCACGTGGCAGCTCGAGAGCTCACCTCCGCGGGGGAAGCCAGATCTCCCCGCAGCTTGGGTGCTTGCCTCCGTTGGGGAGGTCGGGTCTTGAGTTCATGTGCCACATGGTAGCTTGGGAGCTCACCTCTGCGGAGGAGGTCACATCCCGTCGTGCTAGATACGTGGCTGCTTGGGAGCTTGTCATCAGAGTGGAGCCGAGTGCCACCTTGGGAATGTCTTGTGGGCACCCCGGACCTCCCATCCGAGGCTGGCGAGTCCGGGTCTCTTAGACACGTGGCCCCCTCGGACCCCGTCCCTACTGGGAGGCAAGGTACCTAGGCGGCTCTAGCCTGTGCGCGAGGGTACCCGGTATACCGGGTATCGGCAGTGACCGAATTGGAAGTTTTCCCCGGTGCGCACGAGTGAAGACCAAATGCGCAGAAAAAGCTAGTGTTGGTCTGTGGGGCTAGCTTGTAATCCTAGAGAGCTGCCATAAGTAACAACCACCAGGCCCGTAGCGGCTGGGGTGTTACAGTGTCGAGGTGCAAAAGTTGACCCGATTCAGTTGTCATGATCATTGTGAGAGGAGTATGTGAACCTGTAATCATCTTAGCATGTCTACAAGAAGAGCACACAATTTATTTGTCCCCTTTAAGCTTAGGCAACCCACGTATGCTATCAAGAGCATTAACACACGTTAGATGATCAAATCCTACATGACCAAGTCTACAATGCCAAAAATATATGTCCTTTAAATCATTAGCAACTAGACACCTATGCTTAAAGGAAGACAAATCAAAATCAACTTTAAAAACACATCCAAACCGAGACATGTTAAAAATAGGCTCACTATTTGAATTTACAACTTTGCAGCAATTTTTAGTGAAAATAATTTCCATATTTTAATCTAGCAATTGTGAAATATAAAGCAAGTTGTATTTCAAATTTTTGACAAGTGCCACATCTTTCGAAGTGTAGTGATCATTTACCATAAGCGAACCCTTACCAATTATAGGAGTTGAAGAGTTATCAGCAAAAGTAACATTCTCTACATGTGAAACAAAAGAGAGGGAGGAGAACCATTCTTTGTTACCGGTCATGTGGCGTGAGCAACCTGAATCCACAATCCAAATGTTCTCCTTCCTCAAGCGTGTAACCTACATAAAAGAACAATACGTCGATGACTCAATACTGGGGTTAGTCAAAAGGCACTTAGGAATCTAGTACTGAGCGACACAACATCAAGTAGGAACAACTCGCGACAGCTGAGTTGAAACAGCAGGTTTATTAGTCAAATTTTGAGATTTTTTGTTCTTAACTACTGACCTATAAGGTGTTACTTGTGTAGCATAAAAATCAGTAGCTCTGCAGGCAAAAACAGAAGGTCTGGAGATAAACTTTGAATGTATTTGACTCATAACTGCAGGTTGCATGTTCATGACATTCGGTTTAGTATGTGCAGCAAATTTTGCATGAGAGTTATAAGATCTAGATTGCATTCTTTCTTTTTTATGTTGTTTAGCTAGTCTATAACAAAAATATATGACATGACCATCTCTACCACAATAGGTACAATAAAATTTCAGTTTGTGTTCAGGTCTAGATGAGCGTGCAATTTGTTTATTTGAACACGAACGTGACAACACTCCTGCAGATTTAAAAACCACATATTTTGGTTTAGGAACTGTTTTAGTCAAACCAATTTTTAATGACTTTACAATTTTATGTGGATGTGCTTTAGCATGAGCATGAGAATCAAAACCTAAACCAGTTTTATCATTGCAAGATTTAAATGAATTTAGTAGTAAGTTTAGATTTTTGTTCCAATACAAAATTGCTCTAGTGTCCTATTCATGTCATCAAGTTTCTTAGACAATTCTATGTGGTTTTCACATGAAGTTTTTCCTTTTAATTTGCAATTAGAATAATTTTTAACTTCATGAGAACGTAAAGCATTGTTCAGTATTGAAATTTCATTCATAGCATCTTTTAGTTTCTTTTCAAGATCATTACAGGCAGAACAATGCAAATCAATTGTAGAACAAGAAGCAGCTTTTAAGTTTCTGGCATTAAGTGCAACAAGCTTTTTGTTCTTTTCAATTTCTAACTCAAGTTTATCAAGAGTGGAGGAGTGTGCACTTCTTAAGGAGGACAATTGTTCATATATTAAATTGCATGAGGAACAAGAATCATCACTAGGAATCAAGGTTTTCAAACAATTAATTGAGATTCTAGTTACTCAATTTTAATAGCATTGTCCCTAAGCTTTTTGTCCTTTTCTTAACAATACAGTTGCACGGGAAATAGCATCACACATTTCATCACAAGTAGGACATACCTCTTCGTTGTCACTTTTGTGTTTTGCATGCTGCATACTTGATCTTGATTTTCCCGCCATGAAACACAAGTTTGCCAGATCATCTTCATCTTCGTCACTTCCAATGTCTACATCACTCAAGCCAAGTTCTTGAAGTGCGGTGATGAAACTGTTTATCAGTTTGCGTCCTGTAAAACCCTTCTTTTTCTTGTTGATGTTGCCAGAAGAGGACTTAACTTTATTCTGCTTTTCATCACAGGTAGAAGGACCTGAAAGGTTAGGACAATCTGTACGAAAGTGTCCTGTCTTACCAGATTCAAATAATTTTTGAGGTCCGGAGCTTCCTCTCCTTCAAGTTCTCACATTTTGCGATGCTTTTGAGAACCGGGTAGAGATGAGTGCTAGCTCCTCTTCTGGAAATTCTTCAATCTGTTCTAGGGTTAGTGAATACAGCAAAACAAGTTTATTGCTAGATGAAGATTGGCCAGAGCTAGGCATATCACGTTGAGAAAAAAATGCAAGAGACTTGTTGGGGTTCTTATGTGAGATTATGTGAATTTTATGAATTTTCAATTTAGAATATAGCACATCTAATGTAATTGTACTCATGACAGTAGATTCACAAATAGATGTGACTTTCATCTCCCAAATTGACATGTCTAATGCACTTAGTAATTGCCTAGCATTCTCAGTGTCTGAAAAATTAACATTGATGCAACGTAAGTTGCTGAGAATTTTATTAAAGCGAGCAAAGAGGTCATCAATGGACGCACCAGGTTGCATCTCAAAGCGCATGTATTGTTTATTGAACATATCCTGCCTTACCTCCTTGATCGTGTTGGATCCTTCGTGGTAGTCACAAAGTTCTCTCCACACATTGTACGACAATCGGAGGTGTGCAACACGGTCGAAGTCGCTCTGAGTTAGTCCTTGGATTATCAAGTTGCGAGCTTTGTTGTTATTGTCGACACCTCTTAAGTTTGTACCCGTGACTTGATCGTTCAGTGGCATGTCGTAAGGCTTGTACACCTTTTCCCATATCGCGAAGCCTTGCGCCTGGATAAAAGCTTCCATGCGTGCCTTCCAAACCTTAAACTCAATGCCAACAAACACACAAGGTTTTGTCGAGTATTTCTCCATAAGGATTAGTCAAAAACACATGTAAATCGCAAAGATTAGAGGATTGTGGCTTTGATACCAATTGTAGGACCGAATAGCATGTGTAAAGCTACCAGAGGGGGTGAGCTGAATGGTAGATTAAAACATTTTAGCGGAAGCAACGAAAACACCCTTTGGCAGAAAACAGATCTGTTAAAGAAATCATGTGTGCGACTAATATAAACGTGATCAACAGTGACAAAACTTGTATAGTTTTTAGATAATAAAGTCACGAAGACTTCACAACAAGAATCACGAAAATCCGTCGAGAAAAACTCAAGTTATGATTGAAAGATTGAACGAAGGTCAATCTATTTTACCCAAGAAAAACAGTTCTGGAATACTGCAAAGGAACTCGTGTAGATCCAAAACTACAAATCCAATGACCGTGAAATTTTCACATATGATAGAAAATAAAGCTGTGAAGACAACTAAAAAAGAATCATGTCAATCGGATCTGTAAAACTCGAGTTATGATAAAACCACCGAAGCAAGGTAGTGCTTTGATGAAACTCGACAAGAAAAACTTGTCTGAAAACAAGTCGAGCGAACAAGGAACAAAAGTTCCTTCAAACTATGAATTTTATTGATCAAACCACAATAGAAACATCCCCAATGTCATGTACCACGAGCTCTGGCCTCTCTTGCTTATATAACCAGACCTTAGGCCAACCCAAACTTAATTAGGACTCCAATCATACTCAATTTACGAATTGAAACTTTCCATAACTGCTCAAGACTCTTCCATATGAAGATAGAAGCAATCTTAAGACTTCCAAACACCTTAGGAACGTATCCCACTTTCCTAATACAACTCAAACTTGTGACCCACCTGAAATCCTATCATAACCAACTCAAGACTTTCCATATTTGAATCTAACACGACTCAGCCGCAGCCTGAGTCCATAACCTAAACGTTTTGAGCTTTCTGATAAATTTTTTATGTCCACATATCTTCATCACGCCTCGAAACCATGTAGCCACATCCATGCACTCCTTGCACACGTGCAAACATATTCCAATGACGTCCATGATACCTTCATATGCAGTCTTCTTGATCCAAACATGCTACACGACCTCCCAATCAACTCAACCACAATTCCTCCCGAGCTTGGTTGTTGAACCTCATCTTCTCCATAAGACTAGTTCAATGGATCTCGTCACCAGCCATGTCTTGAACTCAAGCAACACCTGCACATGAATAAACAACCAACACTTCCGAGCACAAGTCCTCGACTTGACTCCAGTTAGTTCGGATAACCATAGCACCTTACGTGAGAACCTCACATAAGTATGTTGCAACCCTTAGCAAAAAGATATCAACCATAACCACCAAAACACACCAAAAACTTAGTAAAAGAAAACTAAGCAAACTTTCAATAATTCAAAAAGCAAGTTCCAAACATTGCAAATTAAATGCAGAACCACTGCGGTCAAGCTCCGAACCTTGCCAAAGCTAACTGGACCTTGAACCGGAGCTTACCAAAGCTAGCGGGACCTAGCGCCGGAACATACCAAAGCTAGTCGGACCTAGCGCCGGAGCTTGCCAATGCTAGTCGGACCTAGCGCTGGAGCTAACCAAAGCTAGTCGAACCTAGCGTTGGACCTTGAAGGAGCTCAGACCTAAAGATGGACCTTGATGATAAAGGTGTTTTGGTAGTAATCAAAACTTTTGCCGCCATAGACAATGTATTCAACACACATAGGTCTCACGGAACTAGAAGCAAAACCGCACTTAAGAATTTTGGGAAGTGCGGACTAGTCCATTTTTGGTGCGGACTAGTCCGATTTCTCTCTGACCCCCATTGGACGTGTCCGTTTTGCTGCGGACTATTCCAATTTCGCCTCTGAACAGTTTTGGACATGTCCGACCTACAGCAGACTAGTCCAGTCATCCCCTCCTTTGAAAATTTCAGCAAGTCCCTAGACTTGTCCAGACTTGTATGACATCTAGCGGACTTGTCTGTTTTCCCCTATGACTAAATCGAACTTGTTCGGTTTTGATACTACCGGATATGAGCAAGAGTTCGATATCTATTGCTCATGCACGAAGGTCAAGTGGTTGCTTATGCATCAAGGCAATTGAAGAAACATGAGCAGAATTATCCAACACATGATTTGGAACTTGCAGTCGTGGTACAGACATTGAAGATTTCGAGACACTATATCCTTGGACGTAGGTGTGAAATTTATACGGATCATAAGACTCTGAAGTACATATTCACACAAGCGGACCTGAATTTGAGGCAATGAAGATGGTTGGAGCTCATCAAGGACTACAATGTACGAATTTACTATCATCCAGGGAAGGCTAATGTAGTGTCTGATGCTTTGAGTTGGAAGGGAGTAAGTCACCAACTCACGGTTTGAGAACTGCCGTCCGAGTTATGTAAGGAGTTTTAACGGTTGAACCTTGGATTTGTGAATGAGATGGGGATAATGGAGTTAAATCCTACCTTGGAGCAAGAAATCCGAGAAGGTCAGACAAAGGATGAGGAGATCCTAGCGATCAAAGAAAGAACACAAGAAGGGAGACAATTCAGATTTGATGAGGATGATCATGGTACCTTATGGCTTGGAAAAGGATTGTCGTGCCTAATGTGAGGCATATTCGGGAGACAATATTAAAAGAGGCACATGACTCGCCATACTCAATTCATCCCGGTTGTACGAAGATGTACAAAGACTTGAAGATGTGTTATTAGTGGGCCAGCATGAAAAGGGACATAGCTCAATATGTAGCATTGTGTGATGTGTACCAACGAGTCAAAGCTGAACACCAAAGGCCAGCCGGACAATTGCAACCATTGAAGATTCCAAAATAGAAGTGGGAAGAAATTGGTATGGACTTTATAGTTTGATTACCGTGAACCCAGTCCGGTTATGATTCAATATGGGTTATTGTGGATCATTTGACCAAATCAGCTCATTTTATTCCTGTCAAGACTGATGAGTAGGTTTAGGCCCGATCATCGGAAAGGTAAGTCGATTGGGGTGGTGAACTCGACGTTGATGATCCGCGGCACTCAAGCAGTTCGAATACCCCTGCAATCACTACACCACTGCTCTGTTGGTTATCAACCATGCGGCACACACTTGACCTCACCAAGAAGGCTAATCCTTGCAAGTGAACCGAGAACACAAGCAAGAATGTAGAAGACACGAACTGGAATTGAGAAGTTGGGGTCTCACAAACCGTAGAACGGCGAAATTGTTATTCTAAGCAAAACCAACCAAATATGACCGGTGGCTTCAGTATTTAAAGGCTAGGGTTCGGCCAAAACACGATTACACGCGTCCCTAATGGACTCTTCTGGGATACAAGGCCCAAAGGCCCGATTCGCTGGAGCAGCACCAGACAGAAATCTGGACTCAACTTGTTTCGACGATTCCCAGTGACTCCGGGGGAATTTTGAAGTGGGACCAGAACCATTGGAAATTTTATCTTCTCCTCTTTCCTTGCATTTGTAGAACATCGAAAATGGAGTCCGTATGCCTCTTGGGCGTCCATTTTAAGGTGGACTACTCCTGGACTCCGAGTTGAACTCGTGTCCGAGTTGTAAACTACTTCCATCAACTTGTGGACGTCCCAGCTGGTTCTCCATGCTCCCAAGGCCTCTTTCCTTCACTTGTTGATCTTCTCCATTATTCCTAATAACAATTAAATCATCACATAGCAATCTATTCTCAAACTCACATGCAAAAGAAGTTAGAAGCGAATTCACCTGTTGTCTCCGATGTTGTGATGTCCTCATCACCCCCCCCCCCCCTCTTTAGTTGGAGTCGTCCTCGACTCAAGTTCATCTTCTTCTCCCAAGTACGGTCGCAAATCTGAAATGTTAAATGTAGGACTAACCCCAAAATTGGGAGGCAATTCAAGCTTATATGCATTATCATTAATCTTTTCAACAATCTTAAAAGGACTAGCAGCTCATGGCATAAGTTTAGATTTTCTCAAGTCGGGAAATCTCTCTTTTCTCAAATGTAACCGTATCAAATCACCTGGTTCAAGTTTTACTTCTTTTCTACCTTTACTACCTGCAATCCTATACTTCTCATTCATCATTTCAATATTTTTGTTTATAGTTTCATGCATCTTAAGAATGAATTCAGATCGTTGTGTAGCATCCAAATTTATAGTTTTAGAAGGAGGCAAAGGTAGTAAATCAATGGGAGCACGGGGATTGAAGCCATACACTACCTGGAATGGACTTACCTTTGTCGTGGAGTGAACGGATCTGTTGTAAGCAAATTCTATATGTGGTAAACACTTCTCCCACAACTTCAAATTTGTTTTCAAAACAGCCCGCAACATAGTGGATAAAGTATGATTAACTACCTCGGTTTGTCCATCCGTTTGTGGGTGACATGTAGTTGAAAACAGCAACTTGGTTCCCAATTTATACCACAAAGTTCTCCAAAAATGACTTAAAAATTTTGCATTATGGTCAGAAACAATGGTATTTGGCACACCATGTAAACGAACAATTTCCGTCATAAATAAATCAGCAATGTGTGAGACATTATCATTCTTATGACAAGGAATAAAGTGCACCATTTTGGAGAAACAATCAACAACTACAAAAATACTATCCCTCCCCCTCTTAGTTCTAGGCAATCCCAAAACAAATCCATAGAAATATCCTCCCAAGGTACACTAGGAAAAGGAAGGGGCATATAAAGAACATCTGGGTTAAGGCGAGACTTAGCTTTACTGCAAGTAATGCATCATGACACGTAGCGCTCGACATCACGCCTCATATTTGGCCAAAAGAAGTGTGTGGACAGCACGTCTTCAGTTTTCTTCACTCTAAAATGTCCCATCAAACCTCCTCCATGTGCTTCCTGCAAAAGTAATAGACAAACGAAGCTAGCTGGAATGCATAGCTTGTTAGCAAGATAGAGGAGACCTTCTCGCAGCACATATTTATTCTAAGTTCTTCCTTCTCTACAATTTCCAAAAGCATCTTTTAAGTCCAAATCAGTATGATATAATGCTTTTATTGTTTCCAAACCAAAGATTTTATGATCAAGTTGGGACAGCATGGTATAACGCCTAGAAAATGCATCAGCAATGACATTTTCCTTCCCTTTCTTATGCTTAATCATGTATGGAAACGACTCTATGAACTCAATCTATTTACAATGTCGTTTATTCAGATTGGTGTGACACTTAAGATACTTCAATGATTCATGATCAGAATGTATGACAAACTCCTTAGACCAAAGATAATGTTGCCATGTTTGTAATACTCGCACTAAGGCATACCCTTATCATAAGTGGAATAATTCAGAGAAGGACCATGAAGTTTTTCACTAAAGAAAGCAATGGGTTTACCTCCTTGTATGAGAACGCCTCCAATACCAATGCTGCTTGCATCGCATTCTAGTTCAAATGTCTTGTCAAAATCAGGAAGTTGTAGCAATGGTGCTTGTGTAAGCTTCGATTTGAGAGCACCAAAAGCTTGTTGCTGCTGTTCGCCCCATCGAAACAGCACTCCCTTCTTCGTTAGCTCATGTAGAGGTGCTGCAATGGTGCTGAAATCCCACACAAAACGCCGATAAAAACGTGCAAGACCAAGAAAACTACGAACCTGCGTGACGGTTGTTGGGACTGGCCAGCTGGTAATTGCTTCAATTTTTTCCTCGTCCATCTCAATTCCCTGCGAGGAAACGACATAGCCGAGAAACGAGACCCGATTGGTGCAAAAGACGCAGTTTTTGAGGTTACCAAACAAACCTGCATATCTCAAAACACTAAAAACAGTACGTAAATGATCTAGATGTTCATCATATGACTTGCTGCAAATGAGGATATCATCGAAGTAAACCACCATAAATTGTCCAATGAAAGCACGTAAAACCTCGTTCATTAATCGCATAAAGGTGTTGGGTGCATTAGTTAAACCAAAAGGCATGACTAACCACTCATAAAGTCCAAACTTGGTTTAAATGCAGTTTTCCATTCATCTCCTAGTGCCATTATAATTTGGTGGTAACCACTACGAAAGTCAATTTTTGTGAAGATGATAGCACCACTCAATTCATCAAGCATGTCATCTAATCGAGGAATAGGAAAACGATATTGAATGGTGATGTTATTAATTGCTCGACAATCAACACACATGCGCCTACTACCATCTTTCGTAGGAACCAAAAGAACAGGAACAGAGCAACGGCTAAAACTTTCACGAATGTACCCGCGGTCCAAAAGGTCTTGGACTTGTCGCTGAATTTCCTTAGTTTCATGTGGGTTCGCCCTGTATGCTGCACGATTTGGCAAACTTGCTCCTGGAATCAAATCGAACTTGTGTTCAATGCTTCTCATCGGTGGTAAACCAGGGGGTATCTCGGAGGGAAACACATCCTCAAACTCTTGCAAAAGATTAGCAACAGCAGGGGGCAATGCAATAGACAATTCATGAACTGAAAACATGGCTTCTTTGCAAACTAAAGCATAGCACATCCCCTTAGATTCGAATAAATCAGCAAGGTCAGATTTAGTTGCGAGCAATGATGGTGATTTTAACTTAATGACTTGTTGTTTTTCAGATTCTAATTTTGTTGCTTTGCCATCACGAATTTTACTCTTCTCAAAATGCACAATTTCAGCAGGAGTCATGGGGAGAAAAGTGATTTTCTTTCCCTTATGCATGAGAGTATATTTATTAGTTCTACCATGTTGAATAGCATCTATATCAAATTCCCAAGGTCGACCCAATAAAAGAGAACAAGCATCCATAGGAACGGCATCAAAATCAGAAAAATCATGGTAAGAACCAATTGAAAAATGTATTCTCGCTGTTTGTGTTACCCGAACCTTACCGCTATTGTTGAACCATTGAATGTGGTATGGATGAGGGTGTGCTCTTGTTGTCAAACCAAGTTTCTTGACGACGTCTGTGTTCACCAAGTTATTGCAGCTACCTCCATCAATTATAGTGTGTACACAACAGTCCTTGAAGACGAGAAACATGTGGAAGAGGTTGTATCGTTGTAGCTTGTCCTCGGTCTCCACTTTGGAGCTCAAGGCACGCTGCACAATGATGCTCCTATAGTTCTCTGTCGCCACTGTACCAAGTACCTCTTCTTCAGTGTGTTCGTCATTTGGATCTGTAAAGTCAGTAGCAAGAGAATATTCATCATCAACATCCGAGTACTACCATACCCGCCATCATCACGTGCTATGTATGCTCGTTTGCTCGGGCAATCTCTCATTATATGACCAAGTCCCTGGCAGCAGTAACACTTAATGTCGGAAGTACGACTCATAGAAGGAGTTGATGACGAAGGCTTGAATGATGTCGCCTTGCTGCCCTCCGGCACGCGAGAAGGTGGAGCTGGCCGCCAATGGATGGTGTAGTCGCTGCACGTGGGGTCGAAGATGGTGCTGTTTTGGATGGTGTAGACGTCAAACGCGGCGTGAAGTTGCTCCTCGTGCGTTGTTGTTGTTGTTGTCGGTCCTGCAATTCTTTTTCTGCCAATATAGCAAGCTGAAACAATCTGTTAACAGTATCATATTCCTTGCAATCAACAATGTCCTGAATCTCACGCCTCAACCCCCCCCATAAAACGAGACATTTTTATCATCCATGTCCTCTACTACCCCACAACGTAGCATACCCTTTTGTAACTCTTGATAATACTCCTCTATGGACATGTTACCTTGGTCTAAACGCTGCAATTTTTTGTGAAGGTCCCACTGAAAAGATGGAGGAACAAATTGAACATGCATAGCTTCCTTTAATCTATCCCATGTTGGAGGATCAGTTCTAGTTTTAACAAGTACATTCCACCATATGATAGCAAAGTCCTTAAACTCACTAGTGGCTTGACGAACTCTATGTTATTCTGGAACAAGATGGGCATTAAATTTTTGCTCTACAGTCATCTCCCAATCAAGATAAGCCTCAACATCATAAGGACTAGAAAAAGAGGGTATAGTAAATTTCACGTAAGCAAAAAGATCATCAGGAGGATGATTATAATTGTTATGATGATTATTACCTCCCATACCTCAACGATAAAGTGGTAGTCTTGGCAGATTGTTGTGATCTTCCATATCATAATAAGCATTGTCTTCATGTCTTTCAGCGAGAGGCAACCGAGCCTCAAAAGTATTCATCCGAAGAGCAAGGTCATCAAGTTGGCGAGTCAAGTTCGCCAATGACTCCTCCGTTGCTGCATTGTATTTGGCGATCATATCTGTCATGGTCTTCATCATATCACGTAACTCAGCATATTGAACACATTCGTCATCATTGTCTTCTCCTGCCATTGTTAGTAGGAAACAAAAGACAACAAGAATATGTTATCCCTATCAACTACAATGACAATGTGAAAGGTGGAAGAAAACAATCTCTCTCGCTCAAGCGTCTTACCACACTCTTACAAGTGTTCTTTCCGACACAGCAGGTGGTGTGGACGGTGAGATGAACCAATGAAGTGCGGGGTGATTGCAAAGGTACCTGTTATGCTCAAGAGAAAGGTGGAGCTTGGATAACACAATATGGTGGCTAATAAGCAGAAAATCAAAAAAAGGTAAACAAAATTGAATAAGTATTCAATGTAGGAAAATTTTGCTGGTCAACCAAGTGCCCTAGGGCCTAGCACGACACAAGGAAGTATCAAGGCAAAAGAAGGACAGAGTGATATAGCCAACAAATTAACACCAAGTGGTATAAGCCAATTGCTTTAATATGTGTGCTCTTCACTATTTTTTTCTTTTTCGTAATATTTTTTGATATTTTTTCTTTACTCAAGAGCACGAAGATAGGAAGCACACAAATTTGCAGCTCAATTGGATGTAATATGCGGCCTATAGAAAATCAAGAAGATTCTTTAAAATTTATGCTGAAACTTCAGAGGTCGGATAGCCTATCTTCTGAGGGGAATTTGGGCAATCTAATTTCGCCGAATGCAGCTATGCTGTGAAAAACCAGATGCAAAATTTCGCGTAGATGAATTTGAAAAAAAAATCGCCCAATTTCAAGTTCGTATGCGAATGTTATGGTCGTCTTAAGGTAGGCTGTCCGAGTTACGATTTTTGGATGTTGATTCCAACTCGGTTTGAGAACAGATTTCGCAATTGGATATGAAAACGATTGGGAATTTTCACAACAACTAATGGGGTGGTGTGTGATGATTCAAGGATGAGTGGCACAAAGATTTGTCACCTAATCTAGGGCTGGCGATGTGGGAGTTCACGCAAGGCGGCTAGCTAGGGCAAATTGATGAATGTGGTGGATCGGTTTGTTATTTTGGAATTGTGGAATAGGCGTCGAACAGCAAGAAAACAAGGACGAAACACGATAACTAGGACCCAAAACACAAAGCTAAACTAGCAACAAGACTCGACCACACGAATGCAAAGTCAACAATGCAAAGTGAAAAACGAAACTGGATGCACTATAATCTAGGAAGCGATAAAAACGATCTAATTTTTTTGTGGCTTTTTTGTGGACTCTAGGTACGAAACATAATCGATCTAATGGAAGGAAAACAAAGATACCTCACGGGAAACCTGGAAATCTAATATCAATTGATCAGTAGGTTTAGGCCCGATCTTCCGAAAGGTAAGTCGATTGGGGTGGAGAACTCGACGATGATGATCTGCGACACTAGAGCAGTTCAAATACCCCTGCAATCACTACATCACTGCTCTGTTGGTTATCAACTGTGCGACACACGCTTGACCTCACCAAGAAGGTTAATCCTTGCAAGTGAACCGAGAACACAAGCAATGCAAGTGAACCGAGAACACAAGCAAGAACGTAGAAGACACGATCTGAAATTGTGAAGTTGGGATCTCACAAACCTTGAACGGCGAAATTGTCATTCTAAGAAAAACCACCGAATATGACCGGCGGCTGCATTATTTAAAGGCTAGGGTTCGGCCAAAACATGATTATACGCGTCCCTAATGGACTCTTACGGGATACAAGGCCCAAAGGCCCGATTCGATGGCGCAGCACCGGACAGAAATCTGGACTCAACTTGTTTCGACGATTCCCAATGACTCGGGAGGAATTTTAAATGGGACCAGGACCAATAGAAAGTTTATCTTCTCCTCTTTCTATGCATATGTAGAACATTGAAAATGGAGTCCGTATGCCTCCTGAGCGTTCGTTTTAAGGTGGACTGCTCCTGGACTCCGAGTTGAACTCGAGTCCGAGTTGTAAACTGCTTCCATCAACTTGTGGACGTCCCAGCTGGTTCTCCATGCTCCCAAGGCCTCTTTGCTTCACTTTTTGATCTTCTCCTTTATTCCTAATAACAATTAAATCATCACATAGAAGTCTATTCTCAAACTCACATGCAAAAGAAGTTAGGAGCGAATTCACCTGCTGATTTATTAACCGTGCTCATGCTCTTGTGATTAATCCTTGCATTTCAATGTGTGTCTTCGCTGTTGTGATGTCCTCATCAAAGACCACCTACACCAATGCGAAGCTGGCAGAGTTGTATAAGGAGCATATTTTGTGTCGACATGGAGTCCCGAAGAAAATAGTCTCAGATAGAGGTTCTCAATTTACCTCTAGGTTCTAGGAAAAACTACATAAAGCTTTGGGAACAAGGTTGAATTTCAGCTCATCGTATCACCCTCAAACGAATGGACAAACTAGAGGACCAATCAGATTTTAGAGGAGATATGTTGAGAGCTTTTGCTTTGAAGCATGGAAGGAGTTGGGACAAGAGCATGTTGTATGCGGAATTCTCATATAACAATAGTTATCAAGCAAGCTTGAAAATGTCACCCTATGAAGCACTGTATGGAAGGAAGTGTAGAACACCTTTGTTCTAGAATGAGACAGGAGAAAATCAAGTGTTTGGACCCGACATGCTGCAAGAAGCTGAGAAACAAGTCCAGGTTATTCGTGAAAATTTGAATGCTGCCAATCAAGGCTGTCGGAGTTTTGATTCGGCAATTCTCATGGTACTACTGTTGGTAGCCCGCAGAGTTTGTAGTTCAGTATTGGGCGCGCAGAGATTCAAAAGACGATGGCAAATAGACACAAGAATTTACGTGGTCTAGGCCGCCTGAGCGTAATACCCTAATCCACGGGGTGTGTAGTTGTTGTATTGGGTGTCAAAGCTGAGTATGGGAGAGGTCTTAGAGTTCCCCCGAGCCGTCCCTTGTGTATCATCGACCAGTCCTTCTATAGTACAAGGGCTGGTCATTACACCGTTAGCCTGGCCCGACATGTGGCCCTGGCGGTTACTGATGTTTAATACACAATTAATGAAGTTAATTACCCTTAATAGCATGGTAACAGACCTTGACAGTGTCGTTACTGGTATTAAGAGCCTTCCAATAGTGTGTCATTAATATGGTATTAATGACACATAATCGGGTCTTGAAGTCCTTGATTGCCCCTTGAAGGTCCGAGCCGTTGGGGGTCCACCAGTTTGATTGTTGAGACCGAAGGTCCGACGGTTGGACACGTGGCAGCATTAGAGCTTTGCGTCTGGGACGGGTAGGTCCGGTGTAAATGTACACGTGTCGGTACCGGAGCTTCCCTCTGTTGGGGGTCAGCTCCGGGGGTGCCACACAGGTGTTTAGCCTGGAGCTATCCCAGGTGTGGGATGTAGGTCCGGTTGTGGTATACACGTGGTAGCACCGGGACTAACCATAGATGGGAGGCAGGTCCGGTCCCGTATGACAGGTGGAACCTTTGCTGGTCTTCAACTCAGACAGGTGAAGTTCTTTGGTCTTTTTGTAGTCCCAAGGGGTATACAGTACACAGGGTACCGACAGTGGCCCTCTGGGCCCACTTCTGGGAGAGAACTTTTGGATGAAGTCGTTCTGTCGGAGGTGGGTCAATCCTTCGGTTTTTGAGCCGCGTCTTCAAGGGTCTTCGGATGTGCCATTGGCGGTAGTTCGCAGTTAAACCAATGCCACGTGGCACATCCAGGATGCGGCAGGTGAGATTTGAGCATGCGGATCTCACGCAATTGAATGTCGCCAGTTCTCGATACAAAAATCGTATCAGTTCCGCGCGCACTGTCAGGCCTCCGCCCTCGGGCTTCCCGCCTTTCATGATGACAACCGTTCGCCTGGGGTAAGGACCTCGACTTGATCATCAAGGTGGCCCCGGGCCCCCTTGTCATTGGCAGGGTGAAGTTTTTGAATTGTATCGTCGGCTCCTCTGCGGTTTCCATCCAAGCGTTGTTGGGGCTTACTTAAGAAGGAAAGCGCACACTGTTTGGGGATTTTTTACGCCTTTATTCGAACTTGCACTCGAATCCTCCAAACTTTTTCTTGCTTTTCCTCTCTCGCCACACTGTGCCGTGATGAAGTTGGGACTCCCCACTAGTCGCATTGGGAGCAAGAAGGAGTTGTCCAGGGTCCGGACCTACATGGGATGGTCCAGTGACTCCTTTGACAACGACATTCGCTGCGACGAGCTCCTCTTCGAGAAGAAGCGAGTCAGAGATATGGTGTACTTCCTTGGGTACGCCATGGCGGGTTTGATCCCGCCTTTCTCCTCCTTCTTCCTGATGCTGCTAGATTTCTATGGTCTGCAGCTCCACCATCTGGGCCCCACTCAATCTTGCTGGTGGCGACTTTTGTCCACTTTTGCGAGATGTGGGTGGGCGTGCCCCCTTGCGTGGAGTTGTTCCGAACCTTCTTCACTGTCCACCTGCCCGGGAAGAGTGATGAGTTCATTGTCTTCTACTACTTCGTGAAGCAGAAAAACTCTCCCCTCAAGTACTTGAGGTCTTTCCCTTATGGCTAGTGGGACAACTGGAAGAAAGACTGGGTGGTCATCACCGTCGAGGGACACGAGATGCTGGAGCTGCCTGAAGGCCTTCCTCGCGTCGACATCGAGACTTGGAGTGACTTGTCAGCGCTGTCGAGGGAGTACAGGCCCATCCTAGACAGAATCCAGGAATGTGTCAAAGGTGGGGTGACCCCGCAGATGGTCTTCAGCAACTTCTTGACGAACAGGTGGGCCTTGCTGAGGGCTAGGAGTCAGCCTGCCTAGGCCTTCAACAGTGAGATGGATACCAACCGCATTGAAGTCGGCTTGGACACCAACTTGGCTGGTGAAGCCTTGAAGACCAATCTCAAGAAGTTCCACCCTGGGAACATCAGTCCTGGCGACGTGTCTCCACTGGCGACCTTCCTGTCTCTGAATATGATTCCAGAGGAGTGTAGAGAGCTCCGGAGGAAGATGCCGCTGTTGGACGACTTGGGCCTGGTGGAGAGGCGATCAACCTCCAGGGTGGCAATCTCCGGAGCTTCTGAAGGCGGCTCCACTCCCACCCCAAAGCCAAGAACCGAAGTCGTAGGCAAAGGCAAGGAGTTGGTCGAGCCCTCGATACGCAAGAGGAAGCTGAAGCATGCTGACGGGAGGTCTGTCAGACCTGCTCCTTCCACGACGGCTCCTTCTCCCCGGCGGAGGAGGTATTTGGTGGCGGCAACTACTCCAGCATCGGCATATCCCCAGGGTGCTGGTTCCAGCCATGTGACTCCAGTACCAGGGCCAGCTGAAGGCTCTGGGTCCGGAGGTCCTTCCCGATCGAGGGGGGCATCAGCCAAAACGACGCCGACAGGAGCAGCAAGCTCCAGGGAACCTTCCGGAGCAGACACACCAATGGCGACAGGGTCCAACTCCGAGCGTCTGGGGAAGAGGTTCTGCGCTATATGGAGTGGTAGCCTTCCGAGGTAAATTTGGTTTTTTACCTCAGTTGGTTGTTTTTTGTTGTAACTGCGTTTTAAGCTTCTTTGTCCTTCATCTGCAGTGTCCCCAAGGGAAGGACTGAAGCTCCGGCTCCCGCGACAGCAACTGATGCTCCAATTTCAGCGCTGCCCCATGAGGTGGCTGAGGTTGCGGCAGCTCCGGCACCAGCTGTCGTGGTCCTAGAACTCGACTCATCCCCAGAGGTTCCCGTGGTAGCGCCGGACCACGGGAATGAAGATGCACCAGCAGCACTAGCCCCGGAGGTTGAAGCTCTGGGTTTGGATGCTGAAATGATGGACACTCTAGCCTTAGAGCCGGAGGTAGCTGCAATTCTGGCCCTAGAGCGAGATGTTGTTGAAGCCCCGACAGTCGAGCCGGTGGTTGAAGGGGTCCCGGCGGTAGAGCTGGTGGCTGATGATGTTCCGGCGCCCCAGCCGGTCGTCGAAGAAGTTCTGGCGCTTGAACCGACGATGGAGGAGGCGCCAACGTCGGAGCCGGAAGTGGCTTCAGCTCCGGCAGAATCTTCAACGCCTGCCCCGGAGGCAGTGGTCCTGGAGGTGCCCACGCCTAAGCCAGGGTGCCAAGATGAAGTTGTCGGCCCCCCGCCTGAGGGGCCAGTTGTTGATGACCTGGCGGCGGGACCTTCGGAGCCAACTCCAGAGGTCGAGACTTCTATTGTAGGACCTTCCTCACCAGCGGCCGAAGCTATCCCGGAAGATGGCCCTAGTTTCGTGGAAGCTCAGGGGACTGCTCTTGTAGAGTGGGACCCTATTTTTGTTTTAGAAAACCCGCTGGAGCCAGCGGAGAGGACCCCGGCAGGTCCTGAGCCGATCCCTCTATCGTTGTCTATCGACAACGCCTGCTCCAGCCTTCGTCAAGTCCAGCTAGCTTTTTACCAAGACAGCAAGTCCCTTGAGGAGGAGCACCAAACTCTTAGGAGGTGGCGGAACCGGCTCCAATTCGAGACCAAGCTGGTGCAGTCGAGGCTGGCTGACGACAAGGAGTGGGTTAAGAGGGAGAAGGTCCGGTTGGAGTACTGGGGTAAGCTGCTGGACGAGAGGGAAAGCATAATGCGATCCCTCGACAACCAGTCCCGGGCCATCCACGAACAGGCCATAGCTGCTAATAACGCAGCCAATGATCGCGGGGAGAAGCTCAGTGCTATCCACGACAGCCTCATCAAGTGTCGGTAGGCCCTTGAGGAGCGGGAGAAAAAGCTCGAAGATGAAGAGCAAAAACTCCTAGAGTTGCGGGATAACCTTGTGAAGAGGAAGGAAGAGCTTACTCAGAGGTTAACTCTGGGTGACAAGAGTCTCGCGGAGCGCACCAAGAAGTTGGACAAGCGCTACGAGAAAGAGGAGAAGAATGCCTGGCAGCGAGGACAGGACATCCACAAGAGGGAGGATGAAATTGCTGCTAGGGAGAAGAAGGTGCGGGGCCGAGAGAAGGACCTGGTCGACCACCAGAACAAGATCCAGCTCCGGGAGGAAGAGCTCGGCAAACTCAAAAGGCAGGTTGCTGAAAAGATTCAGCAGAATGCCAAAGAGGTAGAGCGTCTTACCCGAGAGAATTCGGAGCTTGCGGCGACCAGAAGATCCTTGGAAGAGATGCAAGGTTCCAGGGCTGCGGAGTCCCAACGCTAATGGTTTTTAGTCCCGTGCGTCCGGATGATCCGGAGCCGAAGCTGGACCAGGCATTGCAGGCGTTGAGTTCGGCAGGCAACAAGCTCACCAAGATGGGCGATGTCATCGCGGACCAACTAGAAACAGAGGGAAAATCCCTAGCGAAGAACATCGCAGAATACGTGCTGACATGCTACACAAGTCGGGACCCTCAGTTCTCACTAGACCCGGTGCTTGAAGGCCCCATCGACGGAGACGGAGAAGCTGCCCAAGCCAGCGTATCGGAGGTTGCCCAGAAGGTCGCCTTGTTCTTCCATAGGGTCTAGGACCATCTCTTTGTAGCTCCAGCTTGTATTGTAAGACCCTAAATTTTCGCATCTTGCATTGCATACATGATCATGCATTAAACATTAGTAGGATAAAAGAAAAATAATAAAACATAAAAGATGGAGTATTTATATACAAATATGGGTAGCAAAAGAAGAAAAAGAAAATAGCCTAAAACTTGTAATAGGGAATAAGTATAAAAATAATAATAATCAAATATATATAAATGTATATAAATAATATATATAACAATATATGAAAATAAATAAAATATTAATATTAATAATATACATTATAATAATAATAAATAATAAATATATAACATGAATAATATATATATAATATATATATAATAAATTATATAATAAAAAAAGAGTATAAAAAAAGGTAAAATAAATAAATATAAATTATAAAATAATAATAATACTAACTAAAAAAAGAAAAAAAAAAGAGAGAGCCGCCCGGCGGCCAGGCCAGCGGCCCAGCCGACCGAGCGTCAGCACGCGCCGACCGGCGCCCACGCCACCCAGCCGCCCGAGGCGCCGGGCCCCCCTCCCACGCCGCCTCGATCGCCACCCCCCAGCCGCCTGGCGCGCGCCCACCCCGCCGCCTTGGCCCCCGCGCCGCACGGCTCCCGCCCACGCCCGCCCGGGCCCGGCCGCCTGACGCCTGCGCCCGGCCCCACGCCACCCCGCCTGCCGCACCGCTCCCACCGCCGCCTGGATTCCCGCGCTGCCCCACGAATCCCGCGCCCGGGCCCCGCCGGCCGAGCCGCCAGCCCCATCCCCGCACGCGCCAGCCCCCCCGATTCCCGCGCCCTCGAATCCCACCCCGCCGTACCGCGCTGGCCCCGCCGCCCAGGCAACCGCGCCAGCGCGCACGCCCACCGCGCTGCCTGCTCCTGGGCCCCGCCTGTCGCGTGCCCCGCGCGCCGCGCCTCCCCGCTCCCGCTTCTCGCGTTCCCGCGCAGCGACCGGCCCCAACCTGCCAGCGCCAAAAACCCACACCATCGCGATTCACGCGCGACGCCCCGTGACCGAGCCGGTCGCATGCCTCGACCCCCGCGCCTATAAAAAGCCTCCCTAGGGTTTTTCCGATCCCAGAAATCAGCCGTCGCCCAGAGAGCCACGCCGCCGGCACAGAAGAAAAAGGGACCGAGGCCCTCGTTTTCCCCGATCCCAGAAAGCGCCGCCGGTACAGAGGGAAAAGAAAAGCACCAGAGCCGCCGCCGCCAGGGGAAGAAAAAGAAGAAAAAAAGAGGGGAAAAAGAGGAAGAAAAAGAGGAGGGTGCCACCGTTCGCCGGAGACCGTCGTCGCCATCGCGTCGCCGTCGTCGTGCCGCCGGAGGACCTTGCGCCGTCCGCTTCGTCTACGCGTTGCCTTCGTTCCGCGACCGTCAAGCCGTCACATCTACGGTAGGATTCGTTCCCGATGCGAATTTTAGCGATGTATTAAATCTAGTAGACGTAATTTAATTATAGTTGCACCACAAATTTATTTTCAGCAGCATTAATTCTTGTTAAAACTCCCGTAAACTCATATGAACACGTATGAACTAGTCGCATCTAATTAATAAACAACCGTCGTTAATTAATAGTTGAATTATGCATGCATGCATGTCATTGCATGTTGATTATTATGTGTGCATCATATTGAATTGTGCGTATCTCCTTGTATGTGTGATCACGAGTAGAGGGAAGTGCTCAAGAGATCGTGTACGAGGATTTTCAGAATCAAGATTTCGAAGCGATTGAGCAACCCTATTCGCCGGAGCAAGGCAAGTGTCCTTGAAGCATATTGATCCTGTTTTAAATTAAATGTTTTGTTTGCAAAACTGCATGCTTGTGTCAAATTGACGGGAATCCTATGATAGGAAGTTTACTAGATTTGTTTGACCACCCTTATCACCTGGAATTTATGGTAGAGAGTCGGGATGGGATTTTTTTTACCTTTTTGCTTCGCTTAATTAATTGGGATGGAAAAACCAACACTACGCAATTAATTATGCATCAATGATATTCTAGTTAATGTGAACTGGTCTATACAATGGGTGATTTAAGCAAGCCTGGTATGCGGATGGGTTGGATGTTATGGTGGTTTGTTTGCTTTAGATCTAAGGACCGGTTCATGCGAGAATATGCCAGGACTACAGTGCCACCACGAGGCCAAGTATGGGTGCGGCGTAGCTGATTAATTAGGGCTTTGCTAGTGCTGTTTGGACCATTGTGGATGCTCGGGGAAGGGGTAGTCGGATTGGGTTTGTTAATGATTGGTGGGACTACCCTGGGATCCGAATGGCTCAAGAGGGGGCCCTTGGTTGAAGATGTGCTTAGTTGGAGACATCGCCATCGGTGAAACCTCAGTGGGGTCTGAATAGACTAGTAATCCCTTTGTAAAGGCTATTTTGTGATCTCTTGGCCATACACCAAAGGAAGTGTAATTGGCATAAGGGAGGTTCTTTAGTCGCCGACGGGTGATGAAATTCACAAACACGTGGGTAAAGTGGTACAAACTCTGCAGAGTAATAAAACTATCATGATAGCCGTGCTCCCGGTTAAGAGCGCCTGGATGACCTACATGATTAGAGGGAAATTGGGATTTGGGATGATTATGGTTATGGATATGATTATGGTTATGGTTATGGATGGAATTATGGTTCATGACATTGATTATGGTTATTGGTAATGGTGAGTTATGAACTGGTATTATTATGATTATATGGTTTATGATGGGATTACTTCACACGCATATAATATATTGCTTTTCAAATGTTTTACTGTACTTTTCAGCACTCAGCCATTATTATTGTCGTCATTTGAATCAGCCACATGTCATACTTTCCACACTTGCTGAGTACGACATGTACTCACTCTTGCAATCCCCCACCCAACAGTTGCAGGTCAGAATTGTGAGTTTAATGGCGATAATGTGGAGATCTAGGCCGTGTCTACCGTCAGCTTTGCCTGTGGTGTTGCATGGAGCTGCGCTATTCCCTTTTGCTTAGTTTGCTTAGTTGCTTAATTAGTTTATTTCCGCTGCTTTAGTTGAACCTGTCATTAATATTTCATTAGAGCTTGTATTCGAGGATATAATGAATTATGTAATAAGAGTACTTATTTAATAATTTGAGCTGTGGTAATTATCTGTTTATCATTTGTGAATCACTCGTGTATGTGTGTTGAACATCCTGGGCACACATATGCGTTAGCTTGGTTCATTTTCAGAACCGGGCGTCACAGATTGGTATCAGAGCCACAGGTTGACCGTAGGATGCAGTCTAGATAGAATGGACACTTTAGAGCACATAGGAGCACTCAGGAATCGATGTGTTTTTGCTTGGAGTGCTGTTTGCTATATATATTGATTGCTTGTGTGTTTAATAGAGGATTTTGGGATGCTTTAGCATTGCCATGTCCACCTAGGCTAGTATAGCTAGTTGTTTAGTTACATATCCCTTG
The DNA here is from genome assembly GCA_036927565.1 of Tuctoria greenei. Lineage (NCBI taxonomy): Eukaryota > Viridiplantae > Streptophyta > Magnoliopsida > Poales > Poaceae > Tuctoria > Tuctoria greenei. Next base: position 36,345,489 of record JAYESD010000004.1, read on the forward strand.
ATGCATATAGTTGGGGACGTTTCTAAATTCTTACCTATTGCTTTTCTCTAGATGGTGAAGACTCGCAACCAGAGGGATGCCAATGATGAGGAGGAGAAGAATGGAGTACCTCAGAACAACAACGGACAAGGACCTGCTCATGGAGCTATCAACATTGAGAAACTATTGGCTATGCAAAACCAGCTCATGCAGACCATGATACAGACCATGGGACAGCTGCAGGATGGAAGTATCAACAATCAGCCCCACATGCCTCCACCGCCACCCCCGCCTCCTCATAACCGATTGGGAGAGTTTATGAGGACTAGGCCGCCAACCTTTGCTCAAGCCGCCGACCCTATGGATGCTGATGATTGGCTCAAGTCCGTGGAGAAGAAGCTAGCCATTGTCCAATGCAGTGACCGAGAGAAGGTCCTATTTGCTTCTCATCAACTCGTTGGAGCAGCTGCCGATTGGTGGGATTCACTATGCAATGCTCATGAGGATCAAGAGAGGATCACTTGGGCCGAATTCAAGGAGAATTTTCGTTCTCATTATGTGCCGGAAGGTGTTATGATCTTGAAGAGATAAGAATTTGAGAACTTAAGGCAAGGAAGATCAAGCGTGAGTGAATATCTCAATAAGTTCACTCAACTCTCAAGATATGCGCCCGAGGATGTTAGTCGGGACAGCCGGAAACAATATTTGTTCATGAGGGGATTGAACAATGAGATCCAAGTGCAATTGCTCAATTGTGACTATGCCAACTACCAGAAACTTGTGGACAAAGCAATTGTGGTTGAGAACAAGATCCGTGAGATGGAGCAAGAAATAAAGAGAAAGGCGCCATATCAAGGACAACAACAAGGAAGTAATGTGCGCCCTCGCTTTGCGCCACCCAATGCGCCTCATTACAGCTTCACTATTCCTGCTCAGCGCCCTGGTTTTGCACCACGCCAAACTCAGTTTGTGCAGCAGCGCCTTGTTATGCAAGCAATGCCTTAAGCGTCTCGTGCTGATTTTCCTGGAACCAATGCTCAAAACCAAGCTCGTCCCAATAATTCCGGTGGAGTTAAGAGGTGCTATACTTGTGGAGAAGCTGGACACTTTGCGAATCAATGTTCTAAGTCAGGCCTTGGTCAAAGAAGCAATGCGCCGAGGCAAAACCCAAGACCTAATGGAAGACAGCGACAAGGAAGCCGTGGACAACAGAATTTTGCTCCTGGCAACGTGAACCATGTCTCTACGGAGGATGCTCAACAAGCGGATGACGTGGTCATTGGTATGTTTCTTGCTAACTCAAACCCCGCGACTATGTTATTTGATTCTGGAGCATCGTATTCATTCATTGCATCGAAGTATGTTGCCAAGTATAGTTTGCCTATCTCTCATATGAAGCTTACTCTATTGGTTAAGTCTCCTGGAGGAGAGATGAGAACAAATATAGTATGTCCAAAAATAAGCCTTAGAATAAGGGGGGTAGACTTCTCCGCCAACCTCATTGTTTTGGATTCACAAGGAATAAGAGGATCCATTGGTGCAAAGTGCAATGGAAACACTATACGGAAACCGAAGCCACATGGGAACGTGAAGAAGACTTGAAGGCAGAATTCCCTCACCTTTTCTCCACGTTACCGAATCTCGAGGGCGAGATTCACTTTAAGGGGGTAGAATTGTAACACCCTAAATTTTCGCATCTTGCATTGCATACATGATCATGCATTAAACATTAGTAGGATAAAAGAAAAATAATAAAACATAAAAGATGGAGTATATATATACAAATATGGGTAGCAAAAGAAGAAAAAGAAAATAGCCTAAAACTTGTAATAGGGAATAAGTATAAAAATAATAATAATAAAAAATATATAAATGTATATAAATAATATATATAACAATATATGAAAATAAATAAAATATTAATATTAATAATATACATTATAATAATAATAAATAATAAATATATAACATGAATAATATATATATATAATAAATTATATAATAAAAAAAAGAGTATAAAAAAAGGTAAAATAAATAAATATAAATTATAAAATAATAATAATACTAACTAAAAAAAGAAAAAAAAGAGAGAGCCGCCCGGCGGCCAGGCCAGCGGCCCAGCCGACCGAGCGTCAGCACGCGCCGACCGGCGCCCACGCCACCCCGCCGCCCGAGGCGCCGGGCCCCGCTCCCACGCCGCCTCGATCGCCCCCCCCCCCCCCCCCCCCCAGCCGCCTGGCGCGCGCCCACCCCGCCGCCTTGGCCCCCGCGCCGCACGGCTCCCGCCCACGCCCGCCCAGGCCCGGCCGCCTGACGCCCACGCCCGGCCCCACGCCACCCCGCCTGCCGCACCGCTCCCACCGCCGCCTGGATTCCCGCGCTGCCCCACGAATCCCGCGCCCGGGCCCTGCCGGCCGAGCCGCCAGCCCCATCCCCGCACGCGCCAGACCCCCGATTCCCGCGCCCTCGAATCTCGCCCCGCCGTACCGCGCTGGCCCCGCCGCCCACGCAACCGCGCCAGCGCGCACGCCCACCCCGCCGCCTGCTCCTGGGCCCCGCCTACCGCATGCCCCGCGCGCCGCGCCTCCCCGCTCCCGCCTCCCGCGTTCCCGTGCAGCGACCGACCCCATCCCGCCAGCGCCGAAAACCCACACCACCGCGATTCACGCGCGATGCCCCGTGACCGAGCCGGTCGCATGCCTCGACCCCCGCGCCTATAAAAAGCCTCCCTAGGGTTTTTCCGATCCCAGAAATCAGCCGTCGCCCAGAGAGCCACGCCGCCGGCACAGAAGAAAAAGGGACCGAGGCCCTCATTTTCCCCGATCCCAGAAAGCGCCGCCGGTACAGAGGGAAAAGAAAAGCACCAGAGCCGCTGCCGCCAGGGGAAGAAAAAGAAGAAAAAAAGAGGGGAAAAAGAGGAAGAAAAAGAGGAGGGTGCCACCGTTCGCCGGAGACCGTCGTCGCCATCGCGTCGCCGTCGTCGTGCCGCCGGAGGACCTTGCGCCGTCCGCTTCGTCTACGCGTTGCCTTCGTTCCGCGACCGTCAAGCCGTCACATCTACGGTAGGATTCGTTCCCGATGCGAATTTTAGCGATGTATTAAATCTAGTAGACATAATTTAATTATAGTTGCACCACAAATTTATTTTCAGCAGCATTAATTCTTGTTAAAACTCCCGTAAACTCATATGAACACGTATGAACTAGTCGCATCTAATTAATAAACAACCGTCGTTAATTAATTGTTGAATTATGCATGCATGCATGTCATTGCATGTTGATTATTATGTGTGCATCATATTGAATTGTGCGTATCTCCTTGTATGTGTGATCACGAGTAGAGGGAAGTGCTCAAGAGATCGTGTACGAGGATTTTCAGAATCAAGATTTCGAAGCGGTTGAGGAACCCAATTCGCCGGAGCAAGGCAAGTGTCCTTGAAGCATATTGATCCTGTTTTAAATTAAATGTTTTGTTTGCAAAACTACATGCTTGTGTCAAATTGATGGGAATCCTATGATAGGAAGTTTACTAGATTTGTTTGACCACCCTTGTCACCTCGAATTTATGGTAGAGAGTCGGGATGGGATTTTTTTACCTTTTTGATTCGCTTAATTAATTGGGATGGAAAAACCAACACTACGCATTTAATTATGCATCAATGATATTCTAGTTAATGTGAACTGGTCAATACGATGGGTGATCTAAGCAAGCCTGGTATGCGGATGGGTTGGATGTTATGGTGGTTTGTTTGCTTTAGATCTAAGGACCGGTTCATGTGAGAATATGCCAGGACTACAGTGCCACCACGAGGCCAAGTATGGGTGCGGCGTAGCTGATTAATTAGGGCTTTGCTAGTGCTGTTTGGACCATTGTGGATGCTCGGGGAAGGGGTAGTCGGATTGGGTTTGTTAATGATTGGTGGGACTACCCTGGGATCCGAATGGCTCAAGACGGGGCCCTTGGTTGAAGATGTGCTCAGTTGGAGACATCACCACCGGTGAAACCTCAGTGGGGTCTGAATAGACTAGTAATCCCTTTGTAAAGGCTATTTTGTGATCTCTTGGCCATACACCAAAGGAAGTGTAATTGGCATAAGGGAGGTTCTTTAGTCGCCGACGGGTGATGAAATTCACAAACACGTGGGTAAAGTGGTACAAACTCTGCAGAGTAATAAAACTATCATGATAGCCGTGCTCCCGGTTAAGAGCGCCTGGATGACCTACATGATTAGAGGGAAATTGGGATTTGGGATGATTATGGTTATGGATATGATTATGGTTATGGTTATGGATGGAATTATGGTTCATGACATTGATTATGGTTATTTGTAATGGTGAGTTATGAACTGGTATTATTATGATTATATGGTTTATGATGGGATTACTTCACACGCATATAATATATTGCTTTTCAAATGTTTTACTGTACTTTTCAGCACTCAGCCATTATTATTGTCGTGATTTGAATCAGCCCCATGTCATACTTTCCACACTTGCTGAGTACGACATGTACTCACTCTTGCAATCCCCCACCCAACAGTTGCAGGTCAGAATTGTGAGTTTAATGGCGATAATGTGGAGATCTAGGCCGTGTCTACCGTCAGCTTTGCCTGTGGTGTTGCATGGAGCTGCGTTATTCCCTTTTGCTTAGTTTGCTTAGTTGCTTAATTAGTTTATTTCCGCTGCTTTAGTTGAACCTGTCATTAATATTTCATTAGAGCTTGTATTTGAGGATATAATGAATTATGTAATAAGAGTACTTATTTAATAATTTGAGCTGTGGTAATTATCTGTTTATCATTTGTGAATCACTCGTGTATGTGTGTTGAACATCCTGGGCACACATATGCGTTAGCTTGGTTCATTTTCAGAAACGGGCGTCACATGTATCCTCTCTTCTTTTTCTCCAATTTTGTAACCTCTTGTCTCCAGACGAATGTGGAAGCATCTAGGCCCCCATGAGGTATGGTTTCGGTGATTAATGACAACCATTGGATTTTACTAATGAATTTGTGGATGCAAGGTCTCCCATATCACTCATCACAATCAAATGAAATCTATATGAATATCATCTACTACTCATTGGATATAATTGGAGACCCCTAAAAAATCATTCTATGAGATCAATTAATGTCTATGAAGATTAGAAGTAAAAGCTCTCATATGTCAAAGTTATTCAACCATAATTGACAACACTCAATGCTTGATAATCATCAGAAGAATATTTCCATCAAGTGTCTAAGAGGTCAATCGAGTAAAATACAAAAGAATCACTTAGAACAACTCGAAGAAAACAAAATTAACTCACCGGATCAACCGATGTTTCCAGAAAACAACACATCGGTCGAGTTGGTTTAGCAGAAGAAGAAGACCTCAGAACTAAGTACTCACAGGATCATCGGATGATGAAGGGCATGTTACATCGGTGCATCAGTACAGTAACCAATCTCTTTGGACCAAGTGTACGACCGAATCATCCGATGTACAACTATAAACACATCGATCAATCACTCCAGTAAGCATCAAGTCTGAACCAATTCTGGAGGAAGTGCCACCGGATCATCCAATGAGAAGACAAGTGTAACATCGGTCTAACAACGGTCATATCTGACATAGTGACATCAGCTAATTTGGATTTGACCGATGACAACTGAAGGGGGAGCATCGGATCATCCAGTGTTCGCAGAACAGTGATGTCAGTCTACTTTTCCAACGGCTATTTCGTGGAGGCTGGCTATTTATACCCGTTCAACCAGTCTATCCGACAAGTCTTGACTACCAGACCTACTCTACACATTCTCAAGCATTCAGGACATTGAGCTACCACTTCTACATCATCTACACCACTTACACACCAAGAGATAGGCTAGAACTAGCTAGAGATAGTGCTTGTGTGCTTCCATTCTTGGTGATTGGAATCTCTAGTGTAGTGAGAGCTGTAAGGGGGTGTCCCTTGGTGATTGTAATTGAGAGAGACTTCCGGAGCTTGCCAAGACGGTTATGGAAGCCCGGAGGATCCAAGTTGTACATGGCTTGAGCTCCACCTTGCTGAGGTTGGCAAACGGAGAAGAATAGTGAAGATCCCTAGTCTCGGTGACTTGGGTGTGGCTATACCCTTCGGTGGGTTCCACAACGTGGATGTAGGAAGATCTTGACGATCTTGCCGAACCACGAGATAAATCTTCGTGTCTCCTCGGGAGTTTGCGTTCTCTTACTGTCACATTACACTTATGCATTTCATATACCGCAAAGTTACTAGTCACTTGAATGCATAGGTTGTTTGCGTAGGGAATTGGGCTTTTAGTAATTAAGTTTTATAGCTTTAATTTTTGAAAAGAAGCCCAATTCACCTCCCCTCTTGGGCATTCGATCCTTAAAATTGGTATCAGAGCAAGGTTGCTCATTGGATCATTCTAGCTTCACCGCTAGAGAGCTAAAATGGCCAAGATTGGGGGTTCGATTCCTATCTTCGAGGGCAAGAACTTTGCCTATTGGAAAGCACACATGCGCGCTTATCTAGATGCTATTGCTCCAGAAGTATGGGAAGCGACCCACGCGGGATTTGGTGAGCACAATTATGTTGGTGATCAAATCAAGTGGGATGCTAAAGCTAGGAATGCAATTTATGAATGCATTAGTCAAGATGTGTTTGCTAGGATTGCTAGCAAAGAAAAGGCTTGTGAAATTTGGGCTTGCTTGATAGAAATTCATGAGGGTTCTTCTCCTGTCAAAGAACTAAAAAAATCATATGCTTAAAGCCAAATATGATGAGTTTAAAATGCTAACATGAAAATGTCAATGAAATGTTCTCTTGCTTGAATGTGCTTATTGAAGAAATTAATGCTCTTGACACTGCTTCTCTTGGCAAAGGACTCATCAACCGCAAGATTCTTATGCTTCTTCCCAAGCCAAAGTACAACATCATCAACTCCATGCTTCAAAAAGAATCTCTTGACCACATTGAAGTTTTGGAACTTATTGGAGAGATTCACGCTCATGAGATGAGGGTACTTGGGATGATGGAGCAATCATCTTCAAAGACAATTGCTCTAAAGGCCTCCACCAAGAAAACAAGTCTCAAGAAAAAGAAGGTGGTTGAGCCTAGCTCAAGTGAAGAAGAGCAAGAATCAAGTGAAGATGATGATGATGAGCTTGCATTGATGATGAGAAAGTTCTCTCGCTTGAACTCCAAGATTGCCAAGAAGGGATAAACCTTTGATCCCAAGAAGAAAGCGTTCCTACCAAGGAGAGATGACCAGAAGACTTGCTATAAGTGTGGTGATAAAGGCCACATCTCCTATGATTGTCTAAAACCGGACAAAAGAAGAGTGAACCACAAGAGCAAGCACCACAAGCTTGAAGATAGTGAAGATGATGAAGAAGAGGTTAAACCCAAACCAAGATCCTTTGGGAAGAAGAAACATGACAAGGGCAAGAAGGCAAAACTCTTGCCAAAGAAGGGAAATGGTCCACAAAAGGTGTTCATGTGTGAGGCAAATGAATGGATCACCGACGAAGAATCAAGTGATGAGGAGAGTGAAGCGGAAGAAGAAAGCTTGGCCGGCCTTGCCATTGCCAACAATGATGACTCATCTCCTCATCCACCACCCATGTGCCTCATGGCTAAAGGTAATACCAAGGTATGTGATGACTCTAGCGATGATGAGCTTTCCCCCGAGGATTTAACTTCACTAATAAATGAATATCACACTATCATTAAGAGGGAAAAGAGTAAGGTTAAGGCTCTTGAAGAAACTCGTGCTAAGCTTGAGAGCGCTAACCTCGATTTGCTTGACAAGTATGAAAGCATACTTAAAGAGCATGACACGCTCAAATCCCATGTCAAACAAGTTGAGGAGGAAAAGGCTCAAATTAAGCAAGATCATCATGAGCTTGACTTAGCCCACCAAGCACTCTTGGGAAAGCACAATGAGTTAATCTAAGAGCATCAAATCCATAACCTTGCTTATGAAGCGCTTGATCAAGAAGTGAAAAATGTAAAGAAACAAACTCTTAATGATAAGGTATCCATTACTTCTCATGCCACTAATGTCTTGCACAAGTCTTTGCCTTTGAAAGAGAACACTAGGGAGAAGGACTTGTTGGAAGAAATTGAGAGTCTCCGCACTAGTGTGGCAAGACTATCAAAAGGAGAAGTCAAGCACAAGGAAATTCTCTTCCAACAAGAAAAGGCCTTCAACAAGAGAGGACTTGGATCCTTCCCGGTGCCTAACAAAGGAAAGGTGCCCTCATCGGAGCTTATAACAAGCTTCATCAAGGAAGTTGGTTCCTATTGCCAACATTTTGAGATCACCGGTCACCATACAAGGGAGTGTCCTCTTCCCTACCGACCTTCTCCAAAATTGCCTACTAACTACAAGTCTGCTTTCAATGATCATTATTATCTCTTGAGTAAAGTAGATGGCAAAGTAAAGGCAAGGTTCATTGGCAAAGACATAAAGGGCATGAAGGGGAAGCTCCCCAAGCAACTTTGGGTCCCAAAAACACTTGTATCACACATACAAGGACCTAAGTTGGCTTGGGTGCCTAAAGTCAAAAATTGAATTCATATGTGTAGGTGAACTACAAAGCTGGAGGAAAGCATTGGGTACTCGATAGCCAGTGCACTCAACATATGACCGGCAATGATGGTATGTTCACCACCATAGAAAACCCCGACAATCATGAACAAGACACCTTTGGTGATAACTCTAAGGGCAAGGTAATTGGGTTAGGTAAGATTGCTATTTCAAATTTCTTATCTATTTCTAATGTATTGTATGTTAAGTCAGTTAGTTTTAATTTACTTTCTATTGCACAATTATGTGATCTTGGACTAACGTGCATGTTTAGAAAAAATGATGTTGTTGTGAGTAGTGAAACAAGCCAAGAACTAATCTTCAAAGGATTTCGGCATGGACACCTCTACCTAGTAGACTTCTCCAACAAGGATGCTAGCTTCACCACTTGTCTTTTCACTAAGACAAGTTTGGGTTGGCTATGGCATCGACGCATAGCGCACATAGGGATGAGCAAGCTCAAGAAGACATTCAAGCTTGGGATGGTGACTGGCGTGAAGGATGTCACATTTGAGAAGAACAAGCTTTGTAGCGCTTGTCAGGCCGGGAAGCAAGTTGCTTCACACCACCCAATGAAGACAATGGTGTCAACCTCCAAGCCACTTGAGCTACTTCACATGGACCTCTTCGGACCGTCCACATATCAAAGTCTTGGCGGTAACCTCTATTGTCTTGTTATAGTTGATAACTACTCTCGCTATGCTTGGACATTGTTTCTAGGAGACAAGAGTGAAACTCCGGAAGTGTTCAAGACCTTCGCCAAACGTGCTCAATGGGAATTTCAACTTCCCATCATCAAGGTCCGGAGTGACAACCGCACCGAATTCAATAACTACAACATTGGGGAGTGGTGTGACCGTGAAGGCGTGAAGCATGAGTTTTCGGCTACATACACTCCTCAACAAAATGGTGTTGTTGAAAGGGAGAACAAGACTCTCATCACTCTTGTGCGAGCAATGCTTGATGACTATGGCACGTCTAAGAAGTTTTGGACCGAAGCAATCAACACGGCATGCCATGCCGCAAATCGGGTATACCTACATCGACTACTTCAAAAGACCCCATACGAACTTCTCATTGGGAGAAATCCCAACATCTCCTATTTCCGAGTCTTTGGGTGCAAGTGCTACATCTACCGCAAGAAAAGGCTCGGTAAGTTTGAAAGAAGATGTGATGTTGGTATATTTCTTGGTTATGCATCAAACTCAAAAGCATATCGAGTATTCAACCAAACCTCCGATTTAGTTGAGGAAAGTTGTGATGTTGAGTTTGATGAAACTAATGGCTCCCAAGAGGAGAGTTTTGGTCATGATGAAATAGACGATGAGCCTCTACGAGAAGCTATGAAGAACATGACCATTGGAGACATCAAGCCTAAAGTTGAGGAAAGCCATGATCAAGGGGGAGCTTCAAGTTCCAACATCAACACATCTATGGGGCCTCAAGTTGACGAAGAAGAGAAGGATGATCCATTGCCGACTCAAGACTCACAAGCCACACAACATCAAGAAGAAGAAGAAGTCCATGATCAAGTCCAACCACAAGAAGAGCAACACGCATCACCATCGCCAAGTGTTTCACAACAACTTATGAGGCATGGACGCATCTCCAAGGCGCATCCAATGGACAAAATTATCGGAAGTCCGTCAAGGGGAGTAAGTACACGTTCTTGCCATTTCGCTTTGTTTTGTGAGCACTACTCATTTGTTTCATGTGTAGAACCCACTCACATTGAGGAAGCACTCCAAGATCCAAATTGGGTGATGGACATGCAAGAAGAACTTAACAGCTTCATCCGCAATGAAGTTTGGGTGTTGGAGGAGCAACCCAAGGACAAGAACGTCATCGGAACAAAGTGGGTGTAACGCAACAAACAAGACGAGAATGGCGTGGTGGTCCGCAACAAGGCAAGACTTGTGGCCAAGGGGTTCTCGCAAGTTGAAGGACTAGACTTTGGGGAGACATTTGCTCCGGTCGCCCGGCTAGAAGCCATCCGTATACTCCTTGCTTTTGCATCACATCATAACATAAAGCTTTATCAAATGGATGTGAAAAGTGCCTTTCTTAATGGTTATATTAACGAGCTAGTCTATGTTGAACAACCTCCCGGGTTTGAAGATCCGAGGAATCCTAATCATGTGTTTAGGTTGCACAAGGCGCTCTACGGGCTCAAGCAAGCACCTAGGGCGTGGTATGAATGACTACGGGATTTCTTGATCATGCAACGATTCATGATCGGGAGGGTGGACACTACACTCTTAACCAAAGGCGTCAACGGAGAATTGTTTATTTGTCAAATTTATGTTGATGACATTATTTTTGGTTCAACTAACGAAGCTCTTAGCCATGAGTTTGGAAAAATAATGTCTAGGGAATTCGAGATGTCAATGATTGGAGAGCTCAACTTCTTCCTTGGATTTCAAATCAAGCAACTTCAAGAGGGGACCTTCGTCTATCAAGAAAAGTATACCAAGGACCTCTTGAAGGAATTTGAGATGGGAGATTGTAGCTCAAGAAGCACTCCAATGGCAACAAATTGTCATCTCGATGCAGATAAGGACGGTAAACCTATTGATCAATCTAACTACCGTTCTATGATTGGTTCATTGCTTTATCTTACCGCATCTAGGCCCGATATCATGTTTAGTGTATGCTTGTGTGCTCGCTTTCAAGCGGCACCTAAAGAATCGCATCGAAAGGTGGTCTTTAGGATACTTCGGTATCTTAAGCATACCCCTAGTGTGGGCTTGTGGTACCTAAAGGTGCAAAATTCCATCTCTTGGGTTACTCGGATTCGGACTTTTTCGGATGCCGTGTGGATCGCAAGAGTACCTCCGGTGGGTGCCACATGCTTGGGCGTTCCCTAGTATCTTGGTCTAGCTAGAAGCAAAATTCCTTCGCTTTGTCCACGGCGGAAGCGGAATATATCGCGACCGGTGCATGTTGTGCCCAAATTCTTTATATGAAGCAAACCCTTTTGGACTTTGGTATCAAACTTGGTTGTGTGCCTCTCCTTTGTGACAATGAAAGTGCAGTTAAGATAGCTAAAAACCCCGTTCAACACTCCCGCACTAAGCACATTGATATTCACCATCATTTCTTGAGGGACCATGAAGCTAAGGGAGACATCTCACTGCGAGGTGTTAGGTCCGAAGAACAATTGGCGGATATCTTCAATAAACCACTTGATGAAAAAACTTTTTCTAGGCTAAGGAGTGAGTTAAATGTGCTAGATGCATCGAACGTCATGTAAGTTGCCATAATCATGTAAGAATGCATCTCATTATGTCTTGTCTAACTTTCAAAGGATAGGGGCGAGCAAGGTTTAGCTTGGGATGGAGGTTCTTTTGGGTTTCCCCAAGGCTTGGAGAGTGGCTCTCCCTGAAGAAGCCTTTGAAAGGTTCAAACTTGGCAAGATGGATTTACCTTATATCTTGCATGATGCCTGCCATATAGACTTGCACTCATATTTAAATTTCTTGCATTAAATTGTTTGGCATTGCATACGGTAGATTGTCACAAAGGGGAACCCACCTCATGAGAAAGAGACTTGTTTGAAATGCAATATCTCAACTCATATGATGTGGAAAGAAAAAAATGTTAGGTGCGTTAATGCCTAAAGGAACATGCTTTAAAGAGATAGAAGTCTTCATCCTCAAGCTCACAAAGCATGGGCCTTACATTTTATTTGGATAATTTCCTCCCTATTTTCTTGGTGTTCTATTTGCTTTAAGGCTTAGCCAAGTTATTGGCAATTAGCATTTTTGAGGGGTAAGGGGTTGCCCAAAAAGTCCTAAGACATGTGTTTCTTCGTGGTTGTTTGTTTGAGTCAAAGGACATATATGGGATGTTGCTGTTTTATAGTCATCGGATTATCCGATGATATGGCCAGACCATCATCGGATCAGTTTGTGTTCAAATGCCAAGAGTCAGTTCAGTCAGTAAGACAAATCAACCGACGAGTTCATTCTGAGAAACATCGGTGCACCCGATGTTCACTTTTCTGAAAGTGTGCAAAATTCCACCGATGCAAATCCCTTCAATGTCAGACCATCCGATGCCAACAGTACCTTTTGGAAAACCCTTACTGTGCCATTCGACCGATGATCATATCATTTCATGTCGGTTCATCCGGTGTTAAATTTTAAGCTAGGGTTTGGGCCCCACCTTTTAAGTGCGCCTCTTCCCACCTCCTCCCCCACCCAGGCAGCACGACGCGGAGGCTGGAGGCTCGACTGTGCCACCTCCTACTCCACCTCCGGTGTCAGAGCCAAAGGTCTCTCAACCATCTGAGCTTACCTCCCTACTTCAGCAGATGGTTGAGCAGCAGTGCCTGGACCGCCTTGTAGCTGAGCAGGCCCGAGCTGAGCAGGTTGCACGTCTCTTAGAGCTCCAGCAGCAGCAGCAGGAGATGCAGCGACAGATCGCCCGCGAGAGGCGAGAGGACACTGACAGGCTGACTGGGCTAATTGATCAGATGCACCAGCGCTCACTTGACCAGCAGCAGCAGACGCAGCAGGCGATGATGGGCATCCTTGGGTTGATCACCAACCTCTACACACAGACCGGGATTGCCCTGCCGTCGCAGCTTCCAGGACTTGCTCCAGGCCCCCCTGTTCTGGCTCCAGCTGCAGCACCAGTGCCGACCACGCCAATCCCGATGATCAGCATGTCTCCCCTGCTTGCTCCAGGTGCCCCCATCCACTCTCCGCCGCCGGCCACGACGCTTTTCCAGCAGACACCGGCATCCGTGGTCAGTGTACCTCTTCCTGTAGTCCAGTCCCAGCAGGCACTGACAGCGGCTCCTACAGCTCCCTCCACCTCTACTCCAGCCTCGGCCGCAGCAGCAGACAGCAGCTCCGACGACAGCACCCCCGACGGTGACCAGTTCATCATCGCTCCGAGCACTCAGGATTCTTAGGCACTCGGATTCCTTTTTGGTGTCTTGATGCCAAAGGGGTAGAAGAGTTAGAGAAGAGTCAGGGGGAGGATAGCTTAGTCTCAAGGGGAGTCCTAGCTGTAGGGGGAGTCTATCTATTTCTATCTTTTGTAATTTTGTGTTTTGCTACTCCTTTGCTATTCATTGAGTATTCTTGTGACTCTTAATTCTCTCATATGCTATTGATCGCTAAGCCTTCACGTTATTAATTTCTTTTGAGTCTTCAAGTTTAATGTGTCATATCATATACTCATTGCATATCTTCTTGAGTATCGTACTATCAAATTCATTACTATAATGCTTCACTTGTTGTGTTGTCATCAATCACCAAAAAGGGGGAGATTGAAAGCATCTAGGCCCCCATGAGGTATGGTTTCAGTGATTAATGACAACCATTGGATTTTACTAATGAATTTGTGGATGCAAGGTCTCCCATATCACACATCACAATCAAATGAAATCTATATGAATATCATCTACTGCTCATTGGATATAATTGGAGACCCCTAAACAATCATTCTATGAGATCAATCAATGTCTATGAAGATTAGAAGTAAAAGCTCTCATATGTCAAAGTTATTCAACCATAATTGACAACACTCAATGCTTGATAATCGTCATAAGAATATTTCCATCAAGTGTATAAGAGGTCAATCGAGTAAAATACAAAAGAATCACTTAGAACAACTCGAAGCAAACAAAATTAACTCACCGAATCAACCGATGTTTCCAGAAAACAACACATTGGTCGAGTTGGTTTAGCAGAAGAAGAAGACCTCAAAACTAAATACTCACTGGATCATCCGATGATGAAGGGTATGTTACATCGGTGCATCAGTACAGTAAGCAATCTCTTTGGACCAAGTGTACCACCGGATCATCCGATGCACAACTATAAACACATCGGTCAATCACTCCAGTAAGCATCAAGTCTGAACCAATTCTGGAGGAAGTGCCACCGGATCATCCGATGAGAAGACAAGTGTAACATCGGTCTAACAACGGTCATATCTGACACAGTGACATCAGATAATTTGGATTTGACCGATGATAACTGAAGGGGGAGCATCAGATCATCCGGTGTTCGCAGAACAGTGATGTCAGCCTACTTTTCCAACGGCTATTTCGTGGAGGCTGGCTATTTATACCCCTTCAACCAGTCTATCCGACAAGTCTTGACTACCAGACCTACTCTACACATTCTCAAGCATTCAATACATTGAGCTACCACTTCTACATCATCTACACCACTTACACACCAAGAGATAGGTTAGAACTAGCTAGAGATAGTGCTTGTGTGCTTCCATTCTTGGTGATTGGAATCTCTAGTGTAGTGAGAGCTGTAAGGGAGTGTCCCTTGGTGATTGTAATTGAGAGAGACTTCTGCAGCTTGCCAAGACGGTTGTGGAAGCCCGAAGGATCCAAGTTGTACAAGGCTTGAGCTCCGCCTTGCCAAGGTTGGCAAACGGAGAAGAATAGTGAAGATCCCTAGTCTCGGTGACTTGGGTGTGGCTATACCCTTCAGTGGGTGCCACAACGTGGATGTAGGAAGATCTTGACGATCTTGCCGAACCACAGGAGAAATCTTCGTGTCTCCTCGGGAGTGTGCGTTCTCTTACTCTCACTTTACACTTATGCATTTCATATACCGCAAAGTTACTAGTCACTTGAATGCATAGGTTGTTTGCGTAAGGAATTGGGATTTTAGTAATTAAGTTTATTGCTTTAATTTTTGAAAAGAAGCCCAATTCAACCCCCCCCCCTTGGGCATTCGATCCTTACATAATGAAATCCAATTTTTTTGTGAATTTCATTTTTTGTCTTCAACACCTTTGTCCCACTTGGCCCCCTGGTAGATGTACATAATTTGATTGTGAACATGTACTAAGAGAATGTAACAATTGTTGAAGACTTGTGTGCTTTGAACTTGTAGAACATAGGTCCGAAGTCTTCGATAGTAGAGGCCCCCTGAGGTTGTCGGAGTTTAGTAGCTCCGGCAGAAGTCTCCATCAACATGTAGAGCATCGACGGTTAGTCCTCTGGGGTGTCGAAGCTTGGTAGCTCCGACAGTGACCTCTGTCAAAACACGGTGTGTCGACAGTAGACCCTACTGTAGAGTCTTCCCACGATCTTTTGTTCACGTTGACGGCTGGCCCCCTGGATGTGTCAGCTCCGGTGATGTCTACTATCAATGTTTGGAACATCGACAGCAGACCATCTGGAGGGGTGTTGGAGCTTTGGTAGCTCCGGCTTTATCCACCATCATCATGGAACCTTTATTTTTCCTGCACACTGAAGCCAAGAAAAATAGTAAAATCCATTTCCTATCTATAACTCAACTGCGACTTATGATTCTCGAGAAAGTTTTAGGTCGAACACAGTTCTAAATACAATCAAGTGCACTGCCTTGTTTCCTTCAGTTCTGATCGTTTCTAGACTCGTCTTACTTCGGCCTGCCGGGGTGTAGGTAGAGTGGCGTACTTAGGGTGCATGACCAGGCTAAGTTGATAGCACACTCCGGCCCTAGATTGGCTTGGCGGCATTCAGACGAGTAGACCATTGACAATGTTTGGACCCGAAAGAATAGACGATGCAACTCGAATTGTACATGAATTGGTCAAGCTAAAGTTTCTTAAGAATTGCACAACTTTGTTATATACAAGAAAGAGAAAAATAAAAAATGTTGAGCCTGTACAAAATAAATGCACGTGGAGTCTGTTTTCACATAATGATGTCTTTCATTATAGGTCTGGGGTACAGGGAAACAAGTACACCCTTAGGGTACGGAACCAGGCTAAGTGTGTTTCATTTCTCGTTTGACCCAGGGTAGCTAGCTACACTTTTAGTTCTGAGACTGTGACAAGTGTTGCCTGAACTTTGCGAGCCTTCCGGGGAAGGTCCGGCTGTTCTCCCGGAGGAGCTTCCCGACTTTGTACAATGACTTTATAACATACACCACATGTAATTACAGACTCACCTCCGTGATATTAAGCGTAGAACTTACGGAGGTGCTCAATGTTCCAAGGATTTGGGAGAGGTGTCCCATCCTCGGTTGCCAAGCGAACGCATCCAGCACGGGATACTTTGATCACTCGGAAGGGTCCTTCCCAACTGGGGGAAATTTTGTTTAACCCTTCTCTGGATTGTATTCTCCGTAGCACCAGATCGCCTTCCTCGAGATGTCGGCTGTGAACATGCCGTTGGTGATAGCGCCGAAGAGCTTAGCGGTATCGGGCATTCCGAACAGCTGCTCGGCACCTTCCCTCTTCAAGGAGGTCAAGGTCTTCACGCCAGAGCTGGTCCTACATGGCATCTTCGAAGGTCCGGACCCGGAGCGACCCCAAGGTGATTTCTGGAGGAAGGACTGCTTTAGCTCCGTACACCAGGAAGAAGGGTGTCTCTCCAGTTGACTGGTTTGGAGTTATCCTGTTGGCCCACAGTGTGGGCAAAAGCTCTTCAATCCAGTTGGCTCCATGTTTTTTCAGGCGCTCGTATGTGCGTGTCCTGAGTCCTTTTAGGATTTCTGCATTTGCTCTATCGGTTTAGCCATTGCTTGTCGGGTGAGCTACAGAGGCGTAGCTGACCTGAATGCCGAGGTCTTCGCAATATCCTTGGAATGTAGAGCTTGTAAATTGGGTCCCATTATCAGTTATGATCTTGTTTGGGACTCCAAATCTTCATACGACCGACTGCAAGAAGTTGATAGCTGATTGCTTGTTTATTGTCACAACTAGAGTTGCTTCCAGCCATTTGGTGAATTTGTCAATGGCAATGTACAGGAACTTGTAACCTTCGACGGCTCTTGGAAAAGGTCCCAAGATATCCATCCCCCACACAACGAATGGCCATGTAGAATGTATCATTTGTAGAGGCTGATCCGGTGTGTGAATCTGTTTTGCATTGAACTGGCATGCTTCGCATTTCTTCACTAGCTCAGTTGCATCCTGGAGCGTTGTAGGCTAGTAGAAGCCATGTCGGAAGGCTTTACCAACCAGTGTGCGGGAAGACGCATGGTTCCCACACTCATCTCCATGGATTTCCAGGAGGAGCTCGCATCCTTCTTCCCTTGTAATGCACCACATTAGGACGCCGTTGGCACCACGCCGGTAGAGATCCCCTTCTACCAGTATGTATCTTTTAGCCAGTCTGACTATCCGGTCAGCGGATACATTATCTTCAAGAAGGAAATTGTCTTTCAAGTAGCTCCGGATCTCGGAGATCCATGCATTGTAACTAGATTGAGGATTTGCGTCTTGCGTGTTTGGTTGCTCGGAGCTTCCTACAGTACATACGACCCTTGATGGACGCCATGGTAATAGGCCCATCAGGACCGCCAGCATCAAGGTGCTGGTCTCGCCCCCTTTGCTTAGTTTGGCAGGCTGAGCTGTAGGTTTAGAAAACCTCCGGACAAAGGTTCTGTCGGGAGCTGGAGCCCCGGTTGAAGCTTTCGTCGAGAGTTCATCAGCTTCAGCATTGTTGAGACGCTGGACTTGGCAAAGATCCAGGACGTCGAAGTCCTTCTGAAGCTTCTGGACCTCAAGTAGGTATGCAGCTAGTTGAGGGTTGTTGCAACAACATTCACCTTTGACTTGTTTTACAACAAGTTGTGAATCACCCTTTACCAACAGCTGCTTGACACCATAAGATAGTGCCACCTTGAGTCCATAAATTAGTGCTTCATACTCTGCCATGTTGTTGGTCGCCTTGAAGTCAAGGTGCACCATGTATTTAACCTTCTCCCCGGTCGAAGCGGGGAGAAGGACTCCAGATCCGGCCCCCTGCTTCTACACAGAGCCATCGAAGTAGAGAGTCCAGTGAGGCTCAGTGAAGACCGGATTGGGTTCTGACTTCTGCTCACTGGGGCCCCCAGGATTTGATGGAGAGGGGGTCGATTCTGCCACGAAGTCCGCCAGAGCTTGACTCTTGATCGCTTGTCTTGGGATGAATTCAAGATCGAACTTGGCCAGTTCTGCCGCCCACTTTGCAATATTCTCTGTAGAGTTGGGATTATGCAAGATTGCACGCAGTGGATAAGAAGTTACCACTGAGATCTTGTGAGCTTGGAAGTAGTGTCAAAGCTTCCTGGAGGCAATAAGAACTGCGTAGAGAAGCTTATGCACCTCTAGATACCGAGTCCTGGCGTCATGGAGTACTTCGCTGATGAAGTACATTGGCCACTGGACCGTCCGTACCCTCCCGAAGGGGCCCAAAGCTTCCTCCTCATCTACCCGGACCCTCCTGGAGGGGTCTGGACCTTATTATCAGCAGCAGTGACTCCTTCGTTTGAAGGAGAGGGATCCTTCGGAGTCTCTCCTTGAGGATCTGGGTCTGGGAGTTGGGACCCAGACTCGACTTCAGGTAGCTGTGGACCCTCCCGAAGGGGTCTGGATTCCTGAACTGGAGATGGTTCTGGCCTTTCCGCAACCAGGACCATGCTGACAACTTCATCAGTTGTCGAAATGTAAAGCAGGAGTGGCTCACCAGGTTTTGGAGCTACCAAGGTTGGTAGGGTGGTGAGGACTGCTTCAGCTTCTGGAATGCCTTCTCTGCTTTTTCAGACCATTGGAATGGTCCGAACTTCCTCAACAGCTTGAAGAAGGGTAGTGCCCGTTCCGCCAGTCTTGATATGTACCGACTGAGGGCAGCTAGACATCTAGTCAGCTTCTGGACATCCTTGATGTGGGCTGGTGGCCGCATATCTTCAATAGCTTTAATCTTCGCCGGATTCGCTTCTATTCCTCGGTGATTCACCAAGAAACCAAGAAGTTTTCCAGAGCTAACCCCGAAGACACACTTGTCCGGGTTCAGCTTTGTGCGAGTGACTCGCAACTTGTCGAAGACGGCTTGCAAGGTGTCAAGGAACGACTCCTTGTTCTTAATCTTGACGACGATGTCATCGACATACACTTCCACTACATCTTTGATGAGCTCTCCAAAAGTCTTGTACATAGCTCGTACAAATGTTGAAGCAGCATTCTTGAGTCCAAATGGCATGGCGGTATAACAATATAATCCATCTACTGTTATGAATGAGGTATGCTCTTCATCTTCCCTAAACATTCTAATCTGATGGTACCCAGAATATGCGTCTAGGAAACACAGCAATTCACACCCAGAGGTGGAATCCACTATCTGATCTATTCTAGGTAGCGGGAATGGATCTTATGGACATGCCTTATTCAGTGTAGTGTAGTCGATACACATCCGAAGCTTCCCGCCGGCCTTGGGTACGACTGGGTTTGCCAGCCATTTTGGGTGAAAGACTTCTCGAATGAATCCAGCTTTGAGCAACTTCTTCACTTCTTGTCTTATGAAGTTTTGTCGCTCTACTGATTGCCTCCTGGGCTTCTGATGTACATGCCAAGCGTCAGGATAGATCTTCAGATTATGGTTGATCACTTCCCTAGGGATCCCAGGCATTTGTGACGGTTGCCAGGCAAAAACGTCAATGTTAGCCCGAAGGAAAGTGATGAGCGTGAGTTCCTATTTGTCATTCAGACCCCCCGATATACGGGTGGTCTGAGCGGCATTGGAACAGATTTGGACGACTTTGACGGGAATGTCGGTGTCGCCGCTTGGTTGCACGCGAGGTGCAGAGGTTGAGCCTCGATGACGAATGCTCGGGGGTTTCGGAGCTTGCTCCTTTCCGGATTCGTCCTCCTGCACTGTAGCAAGCGCGTGGAGTTCTTCCAGAGCTGTCAATCCGGTGGTGCGATCTCCACGGATCTAGAGAACACTGGCTGGTGTTGGCATCTTCAACGCCAAGTAGCCATAATGAGCAGTAGCCATGAACTTGTATAAGGCTGGCCTACCCAAAATTGCGTTGAAGGGTAAGTTGATCTGCGCCACGTCGAAGACCAACTTCTCAGTGCGGTAATTCTCCCGGGTCCCAAAGGTCACCGGAAGAGTAATTGCACCGAGTGGGGTTATGGCCCCTGGACCTACTCTGGAGAATGGTCGGGAGGGACAAAGGTCCGAAGGTCAGAGCTGAAGCTTGACGAAATCTTCAATGCTTATGAGGTTCAGCCTCGAACCTCCGTCCACTATTACATGGTGGAGTTGGATGTTGTTGATGGTCGAAGATACCATCAATGGGAGTTGGCCAACTCCGATCATATTCCGAGGGCAGTCCAAAGCATCGAATGTGATGGCAGTATCCGTCCACTTCCGATGCAGCTCCACCTTGGCGGTAGGAGCTACTGAGGCCATATCCCGCCGCATGGTCTTGAGGACAAGGCGGGAGGTGATGTACCACGAACCGCCAATTATGGTGTTCATGGTTTTCTGACGTTCATTGTCGGAGACGTCAGAGTCATCATCAACGGAGGTGTAAACAGCCTTCAAGACCTTTTTAGGGTCCTGAAAGCCTAACTCCTCTTCAGCCAGAGCTTCGTCGACTTTCTATTTCCCTTCCCTTTGATGGAAAGGAACTTCTTCCCAGCGCTTGTTGTAGCGCTCGACAAGGTTCTGGACCTCACGGCAGTCTTCCAAGTTGTGGTTGTTTGTCTTGTGTATGGGACACCACGTCTTGGAGCTACCACCGTCTTCAGACGACGGCCGAGGTTGTTTCTCGAGGCGTGGCCCCCGGCCACCCGGAGCTGCGACAGCTGTAGCAGTAGGTGATGAGTAGGTTTAGGCCCGATCTTCCGAAAGGTATGTCGATTGGGGTGGAGAACTCGACGTTGATGATCCGCGGCACTCGAGCGGTTCGAGTACCCCTGCAATCACTACACCACGGCTCCGTTGGTTATCAACCGTGCTGCACACGCTTGACCTCGCCAAGAAGGCTAATCCCTGCAAGTGCAATCGAGAACACGAGCAAGAACGTAGAAGACACGATCAGAAATCGCGAAATTGGGGTCTCACAAACCGTAGAACGGCGATATTATTGATCTAAGCAAAACCCACCGAATATGACCGGCGGCTGCAGTATTTATAGGCTAGGGTTCGACCAAAACATGATTAGACGCGTCCCTAATGGACTCTTACGGGATACAAGGCCCAAAGGCCCGATTCGGTGGCGCAGCACCGGACAGAAATCTGGACTCGACTTGTTTCGACGATTCCCAATGACTCCGGAGGAATTTTGAGGTGGGACCAGAACCATTGGAAAGTTTATCTTCTTCTCTTTCCGTGCATATGTAGAACGTCGAAAACGGAGTCCGTATGCCTCCTGGGCGTCTGTTTTAAGGTGGACTGCTCCTGGACTCCGAGTTGAACTCGAGTCCGAGTTGTAAACTGTTTCCATCTACTTGTGGACGTCCCAGGTGGTTCTCCACGCTCCCAAGGCCTCCTTCCTTCACTTGTTGATCTTTTCCATTATTCCTAATAACAATTAAATCATCACATAGCAATCTATTCTCAAACTCACATGCAAAAGAAGTTAAGAACGAATTCACCTGCTGATTTAATAACCGTGCCCGTGCTCTTGTGATTGGTCCTTGCAGTTCAATGTGCGTCTCTGCTGTTGTGATGTCCTCATCATCCTCCCCCTCTTGAATTGGAGTCGTCCTCGACTCAAGTTCATCTTCTTCTCCCAAGTACGGTCGCAAATCTGAAATGTTAAATGTAGGACTAACCCCAAAATCGGGAGGCAATTCAAGCTTATATGTATTATCATTAATCTTTTCAACGATCTTAAAAGGACCAGCAGCTCGTGGCATAAGTTTAGATTTTCTCAAGTCGGGAAATCGCTCTTTTCTCAAATGTAACCACACCAAATCGCCCGATTCAAGTTTTACTTCTTTTCTACCTTTACTACCTGCAATCCTATACTTCTCATTCATCATTTCAATATTTTTCTTTGTAGTTTCATGCATCTTAAGAATGAATTCAGATCGTTGTGTGGCATCCAAATTTATAGTTTCAGAAGGAGGCAAAGGTAGTAAATCAATAGGAGCACGGGGATTGAAACCATACACTACCTGGAATGGACTTACCTTTGTCGTGGAGTGAACGGATCTGTTGTAAGCAAATTCTATATGTGGTAAACACTCCTCCCACAACTTCAAATTTGTTTTCAAGACAGCCCGTAACATAGTGGATAAAGTACGATTAACTACCTCGGTCTGTCCATCCGTTTGTGGGTGACATGTAGTTGAAAACAGCAACTTGGTTCCCAATTTATACCACAAAGTTCTCCAAAAATGACTTCAAAATTTTGCATCACGATCAGAAACAATGGTATTTGGCACACCATGTAAACGAACAATTTCCGTCATAAATAAATCAGCAATGTGTGAGGCATTATCATTCTTATGACAAGGTATAAAGTGTGCCATTTTGGAAAAACGATCAACAACTACAAAAATACTATCCCTCCCCCTCTTAGTCCTAGGCAATCCCAAAACAAAGTCCATAGAAATATCCTCCCAAGGTACACTAGAAACAGGAAGAGGCATATAAAGACCATGTGGGTTAAGACGAGACTTAGCTTTGTTGCAAGTAGTGCATCGTGACACGTAGCGCTCGACATCACGCCTCATCTTTGGCCAAAAGAAGTGTGTGGACAGCACGTCTTCAGTTTTCTTCACTCCAAAATGTCCCATCAAACCTCCTCCATGTGCTTCCTGCAAAAGCAATAGACGAACGGAGCTAGCTGGAACGCATAGCTTGTTAGCACGATAGAGGAGACCCTCTCGCAGCACATATTTATTCCAAGTTCTTCCTTCTCTACAATTTTCAAAAGCAACTTTGAAGTCCAAATCAGTAGGATATAATGCTTTAATTGTTTCCAAACCAAAGATTTTATGATCAAGTTGGGACAGCATGGTATAATGCCTAGATAATGCATCGGCAATGATATTTTCCTTCCCTTTCTTATGCTTAATGATGTATGGAAACGACTCTATGAACTCAATCCATTTAGCATGTCGTTTATTCAGATTGGTTTGACACTTAAGATACTTCAATGATTCATGATCGGAATGTATGACAAACTCCTTAGACCAAAGATAATGTTGCCATGTTTGTAATACACGGACTAAGGCATACAATTCCTTATCATAAGTGGAGTAATTCAGAGAAGGACCATGAAGTTTTTCACTAAAGAAAGCAACGGGTTTACCTCCTTGTATGAGAACGCCTCCAATACCAATGCCACTTGCATCGCATTCTAGCTCAAAGGTCTTGTCAAAATCAGGAAGTTGTAGTAATGGTGCTTGTGTAAGCTTCGATTTGAGAGCATCAAAAGCTTGTTGCTGCTGTTCACCCCATCGAAATGGAACTCCCTTCTTCGTTAGCTCATGTAGAGGTGCTGCAATGGTGCTGAAATCCCGCACAAAGCGCCGATAAAATCCTGCAAGACCAAGAAAACTACGAACCTGTGTGACGGTAATTGGGGCTGGCCAACTGGTGATTGCTTCAATTTTTGCCTCATCCATCTCAATTCCCTGCGAGGAAATGACATAGCCAAGAAACGAGACTCGATTGGTGCAAAAAACGCACTTTTCGAGGTTACCAAACAAATGTGCATCTCTCAAAACAGTAAAAACAGCACGTAAATGATCAAGATGTTCATCATATGACTTGCTGTAAATGAGGATATCATCAAAGTAAACCACCACAAATTGTCCAATGAAAGCACGTAAAACCTCGTTCATTAATCGCATAAAGGTGTTGGGTGCATTAGTTAAACCAAAAGGCATGACTAACCACTCATAAAGTCCAAACTTGGTTTTAAATGCAGTTTTCCATTCATCTCCTAGTGCCATTCTAATTTGGTGGTAACCACTACGCAAGTCAATTTTTGTGAAGATGATAGCACCACTCAATTCATCAAGCATGTCATCTAATCGAGGAATAGGATAACGATATCGAATGGTGATGTTATTAATCGCTCGACAATCAACACACATGCGCCAACTACCATCTTTCTTAGGAACCAAAAGAACAGGAACGGAACAAGGGCTAAGGCTTTCACGAATGTACCCGCGGTCCAAAAGATCTTGGACTTGTCGCTGAATTTCCTTAGTTTCTTGTGGATTCGACCTGTATGCTGCACGATTTGGCAAACTTGCTCCTGGAATCAAATCGATCTTGTGTTCAATGCCTCTCATCGGTGGTAAACCAGGGGGTATCTCGGAGGGAAACACATCCTCAAACTCCTGCAAAAGGTTAGCAACAGCAGGGGGCAATGCAATAGACAATTCATGAAGTGAAAACATGGCTTCTTTGCAAACTAAAGCATAGCACATCCCCTTAGCATCGAATAAATCAGCAAGTTCAGATTTAGTTGCGAGCAATGATGGTGATTTTAACTTAATAACTTGCTGTTTTTCAGATTCTAATTTAGTTGCTTTGCCCTCACGAATTTTACTCTTCTCAAAATGCACAATTTCAGCAGGAGTCATGGGGAGCAAAGTGATTTTCTTTCCCTTATGCATGAGAGTATATTTATTGGTTCTACCATGATGAATAGCATCTGTATCAAATTCCCAAGGACGACCCAATAAAAGAGAACAAGCATCCATAGGAACAACATCAAAATTAGCAAAATCATGGTATGAACCAATTGAAAAATGGATTCTCGCTGTTTGTGTTACCCGAGCCTTACCGCTGTTGTTGAACCATTGAATGTGGTACGGATGAGGGTGTGCTCTTGTTGTCAAACCGAGTTTCTTGACGACGTCCGTGTTTACCAAGTTATTGCAGCTACCTCCATCAATTATAGTGTGTACACGGCAGTCCTTGACGACGAGAAACATGTGGAAGAGGTTGTGTCGTTGTAGCTTGTCGTCGGTCTCCACTTTGGAGCTCAAGGCACGCTGCACAATGATGCTCCTATAGTTCTCCGTCGCCGCTGCACCAAGTACCTCTTCTTCGGTGTGTTCGTCATTTGGATCTGTAAAGTCAGTAGCAAGAGAATATTCATCTTCAACGTCCGAAGTACTATCATACCCGCCATCGTCGCGTGCTATGTATGCTCGTTTGCTCGGGCAATCTCTCATCATATGACCAAGTCCCTGGCAGCGGTGACACTTAATGTCGGAAGTACGACCCGTAGAAGGAGTGGACGACGAAGGCTTGAATGATGTCGCCTTGCTGCCTTCCGGCACGCGAGAAGGTGGAGCAGCAGGTATAGTTCGTTGGCCGCCATTGGGTGGTGTAGTCGCTGCACGGGGGGCCAAAGATGGTGCTGCTTTGGATGGTGTAGTTGCTGCACGCGGTGTGAAGTTGCTCCTCGTGCGTTGTTGCTGTTGTTGTCGGCCCTGCAATTCTTTTTCTGCCAACATAGCAAGCTGAAACAATCTGTTAACAGTATCATATTCTTTGTAATCAACAATGTCCTGAATTTCACGCCTCAACCCCCCATAAAAACGAGCTATTTTATCATCCATGTCCTCCACTACCCCACAACGCAGCATACCCTTTTGTAACTCTTGATAATACTCCTCTACGGACATGTTACCTTGGTCTAAACGCTGCAATTTTTTGCGAAGGTCCCGCTAAAAAGATGGAGGAACAAATCGAACACGCATAGCTTCCTTTAATCTATCCCATGTTGGAGGATCAGTTCTAGTTTTAACAAGTTCATTCCACCATATGATAGCAAAGTCCTTAAACTCACTAGTGGCTTGACGAACTCTATGTTGTTCAGGAACAAGATGGGAATTAAATTTTTGCTCTACTGTCATCTCCCAATCAAGATAAGCCTCAGCATCATAAGCACCAGAAAAAGAGGGTATAGTAAATTTCACTTTAGCAAAAGGATCATCAGGAGGGCGGTTATAATTGTTATGATTATTAACTCCCATACCTCGACGATAAAGTGGCAGTCTTGGCTGATTACTGTGATCTTCCAGTTCATCATAAGCATTGTCTTCTTGTCTTCCAGCGAGAGGCAACCGAGCCTCAAAAGTATTCATCCGAAGAGCAAGGTCATCCAGTTTGCGAGTCAAGTTCGCCAATGACTCCTCCGTTGATGCGTTGTATTTGGTGAACATATCATGTAACTCAACATGTTGAACACATTCGTCATTATTTTCTTCTCCTGCCATTGTTAGTAGGAAACAAAAGACAACAAAAAAATGTTATCCCTATCAACTACAGTGACAATGTGGAAGGTGGAAGAAAAGAATCTCTCTCGCTCAAGCGTCTTACCACGCTCTTACAAGTGTTCTTACCGACACAGCAGGTGGTGTGGACGGTGAGATGAACCAATGAAGCGTGGGGTGATTGCAAAGGTACCTGTTATTCTCAAGAGAAAGGTGGAGCTTGGATGGTATAATATGGTGGCTAATAAGCAGAAAAATCGTTAACAGCTAAACAAAGTTGAATAAGTATTCAATGTAGGAAACTGTTGCTGGTCAACTGAGTGCCCTAGAGCCTAGCACAACACAAGGAAGTATCAAGGCAAAAGAAAGACAGAATGATATAACCAAACAAACAGCACCAAGTGGTATAGGCCAATTGCTTTAATATGCGTGCTCTTCACTATTTTTTTTCTTTTTTGTAATATTTTATTTGATATTTTTTCTTTACTCAGTAGCAAAAATATAGGAAGCACACAAATTTGCAGCTCAATTGGATGTAATATGCGGCCTATAGAAAATCAAGAAGGTTCTTTAAAATTCGTGCTGAAACTTCGGAGGCCGGATAGCCTATCTTCCGAGGGGAATTTGGGCAATATAATTTCGCCGAACGCGGCTACGCGGCGGAAAATCAGATGCGAAATTTCGCGTAGATGAATTTGAAAAAAAAAATTCGCCCGATTTCGAGTTCGTATGCGAAAGTTATGGCCGTTTTAAGGTAGGCTGTCCGAGTTACGTTTTTTGGATGTTGATTCCAACTCGGTTTGAGAACAGAACTCGCAAACGGATACGAAAACGATCGGGAATTTGCACAGCAACTAATGGGGTGGTGTGTGATGATTCAAGGATGAATGGAACAAAGATTTGTCACCTAATCTAGGGCTGGCGATGCGGGAGTTCACGCAAGGCGGCTAGCTAGGGCAAACCGATGAACGTGGCAGATCGGTTTGTTATTTAGGGATTGTGGAATAGGTGTCGAATAGCAAGAAAACAAGGACGAAACACGATAACTAGGACCAAAAAACACAAAGCTAAACCAGCAACAAGACTCAACCACACGAATGCAAACTCAACAATGCAAACTGAAAAACGAAACTGCAGGCACTATAGTCTGGGAAGCGGTAAAAACGATCTATTTTTTTTTGTGGCTTTTTTGTGGACTCTAGGTACGAAACAAAATCGATCTAATGGAAGGAAGGAAAACAAAGATACCTCACGAGCAACCTGGAAATCTGATACCAATTGATGAGTAGGTTTAGGCCCGATCTTCCGAAAGGTATGTCGATTGGGGTGGAGAACTCGACGTTGATGATCCGCGGCACTCGAGCGGTTCGAGTACCCCTGCAATCACTACACCACGGCTCCGTTGGTTATCAACCGTGCTGCACACGCTTGACCTCGCCAAGAAGGCTAATCCCTGCAAGTGCAATCGAGAACACGAGCAAGAACGTAGAAGACACGATCAGAAATCGCGAAATTGGGGTCTCACAAACCGTAGAACGGCGATATTATTGATCTAAGCAAAACCCACCGAATATGACCGGCGGCTGCAGTATTTATAGGCTAGGGTTCGACCAAAACATGATTAGACGCGTCCCTAATGGACTCTTACGGGATACAAGGCCCAAAGGCCCGATTCGGTGGCGCAGCACCGACAGAAATCTGGACTCGACTTGTTTCGACGATTCCCAATGACTCCGGAGGAATTTTGAGGTGGGACCAGAACCATTGGAAAGTTTATCTTCTTCTCTTTCCGTGCATATGTAGAACGTCGAAAACGGAGTCCGTATGCCTCCTGGGCGTCTGTTTTAAGGTGGACTGCTCCTGGACTCCGAGTTGAACTCGAGTCCGAGTTGTAAACTGTTTCCATCTACTTGTGGACGTCCCAGGTGGTTCTCCACGCTCCCAAGGCCTCCTTCCTTCACTTGTTGATCTTTTCCATTATTCCTAATAACAATTAAATCATCACATAGCAATCTATTCTCAAACTCACATGCAAAAGAAGTTAAGAACGAATTCACCTGCTGATTTAATAACCGTGCCCGTGCTCTTGTGATTGGTCCTTGCAGTTCAATGTGCGTCTCTGCTGTTGTGATGTCCTCATCAGTAGGTGTGCCGGCCGACGGCTTCTTCTTGCCGTTGGACTTTTTCTTCTTCTTACCACTCCCGGAGGTAGGGGCTTCACCCTTGGAGGATTTTTTGTTGTCCTCCGGAGGTGGTTGGGAGTGCATTTCACGGCCCTCTGCAGCTTTGGCGCATTTGTCTGCCAAGCTGAAGAGCTCCGTAACGCTAGTGATCTCCTTGGTCGCCAGCTCCTCTAGCATCTTCTTATCTCGTAGGCCCTGTATAAATGCCACAATAACAGAGGCGCTAGAGATAGAAGGAATAGTGTTTCGTACATGGGAAAACCTCTGTATGAAGGATCGCAGGGATTCTCCCTGCTTCTGCTTGAAAACAAAAAGGTCCAGTTCGGTGCCTGGTCGGATGTATGAACTCCCAAAATTGGCGGTGAACTGTTGGCACAATTCTGCCCAACTATTGATGGAATCGGGTGGAAGACTCATGAACCAGGACCTAGCGGTCCTAGTCAAATTCACGGGGAAGTAGTTGGCCATTATGGCCTCGTTGCCTCCAGCGGAAAGGATTGCGGTGGAGTAAATCTGGAGAAACTCGGCGGGATTGACAGTCCCATCAAATTTCTCCGGCAGGTGAGACCGTAACTTTTGTGACCATCTGACCATGCGTAGGTGCATGGCCAGAGCATAACAGCCTCCTCCTACTCTCTCGGGAGCAGGACTATCTTGAGCCTCTCGCCTTTCACGAGCATGCTCGATATGAACGTGGCCATCCTGTTGACATTAACGGCGATCAAGCTCCGCCCGGAGGTCGTGAGTTGAAAGCCTGGTTATCGTATGGGTGCGCCGCGCCTCGGAAGGTAGCGAGGTCACTTGTTGAGACGCAGCACGCCTCCTATGTTGGGAACCGTGCGGACCAAGTCTACCCGACACAGTCCGATGCTGCGATGGGGCCCGCCCCAAGGGGGGAGGACCTTGGTTGCTGATGCGATCAGCTGCTGCTGCAACCAAATGTTCCACATCAGCCCTCCACTACTCCATTGCACCCTGGGATGCACCTGGAGGTGGTGGGTGTTGGAGAAGAGCACACGCTGCATGGAGCACGTGTTCAGGGTTGTTGTTAGCCGATGCTGTGACCGACGCGGATGCCCCGACCCACTGTCTAGCTTGATTTGCCAGTGCAGACGATGGCGGTGGAGGCAGGACTCCTGCTGGAACCGTGGCACCTGCTGGTTGCTGCATATTGGAGGGATTGCCTCCAGCAGGTTGCACTGTGTAGGATCGAAGAGCACGTGAAAAGCTACCAGAGGGGGGGGGGGTGAATGGTAGATTTAAAAATCTTATGCAGCGGAAACAATTAAACCCCAATCCCTTAGGCAGAAAAACGATCTGTTAAAGAAATCATGTCCGAGACTAATCTAAACGTGTTTCACCGTGAAAAAAGTGATAGATATCAGAGAGAATCAAGTCACGAAGACAACACAAGAAGAATGACTCAAATCCGTCGAGAGAAACTCAAGTTATGATCTAACGATCAAACAAAGGTCAATCTGACCTACCCGAGAAAAGCAGTTTCTGGAATGCTGCAAAGAAACTCGTGTAGCTTGTAAACCACAAATCCAATGACTGTGAAATTTTGACAGATGATAGATAATCAAGTTGTGAAGACAAACCAAAAAGAATCGCATCATTTGGATCTGTAAAACTCGAGTTATGATAAAACCACCGACGAAAGGTAGTGCTGTCCAGAAACTCGATGAGTAAAACTTGTCTGGAACAAGTCGGACGAATAAGGCACAAAAGTTCCTTCAAACTATGAATTTTATTCAATAGAACACAAGAGGAACAGCCCCAAAGTCGTCTCTCTCGAGCTTTGGCCTTCCCTTGCTTATATAACCAGCCCTTAGGCCATCCCAATCTCAACTAGGACTCCAATCCTAATCCGATCACAATCGGAACTTTCCATAACTGCTTAGGACTCTTCTATACGCAGATAGAAGCAATCTTAAGACTTCCAAACACCTTAGGAACATATCCCACATTCCTAAACAACTCAAATTCGTGACCCACACGAAATCCTAACATAACCAACTCGATATTTCCATACCGAGCCATAACCGACTCAGCTAGCAGCCTAAGTCTTCAACCGATACGATCCGATCCTTCCGATCAGATCTTCCTTCCATAATCCGTCTCTAGAAGCATATTGCCACGTCATGCACCTCATGCATACGTGCGAACACCTTCCTTTGACCTTCATATGCACTGCCCTTGATTCAATCATCTTGCGTGACCTCCTGACCCGCTCAACCACAGTTCCTCCCGAACTTGGCTGTTGGAACCTCATCTCCTCCTAAGACTAGTCCAATGGATCCTGTCACCAGCCATGACTTGAACTCAAGCAACACCTGCACATGAACAAACAAACAATCCATACGAGCCCAAGTCCTCGACTTGACTCAAGTTAGTTCCGAACACAACACCTTATGTGAGCACCTCACATAAGCATGTTGCAAAACCACAGTAGAAACAATATCAACCAAAATGCACCAAAAACTTAGCAAATGAATACTAAGAAATCCTTCCAACAATGTAAAGCAAGTACAAAACATTGCAAATGAAAAGCAGAAGCACTACGGTCAAGTTTCGGACCTTGCCAGAGCAACCCGGACCTTGAGCCCGAGCTAACAAAAGCTAGTAGAACCTAGCACCGGAGCTTACCAAAACTAGTACAATGAAGCACCTGCCGGAGCTTACCAAAACTAGTAGATCCTAGCACCGGAGCTTACCAAAAACTAGACAACACTAGTCAACCCAAAAACCGGAGCTAGACAAAGTACGTCGGAGCTTAGCAAAAGCATGCCGGAGCTATCAACTATATGCCGGAGCTAAAGATAAAGCTCACCGGAGCTAACCAAAGCTGGTCGGACCTTATCAAGAAGTCGGACCTAGTATCGGACGTAATCGGAGCTACCCAAACCAAGCAGGACCTACCGTCGGACCTTGTTGTAGCTCGGAGCCAGAGTAGGACCTTGATAATAAGGTGTTTTGGTGATATTCAACACTTTTATCATCAAAGCCGAGTGTATTCACTACAAGCCAATGTATTCAGCACACATAGGTCTTACAATCTCCCCCTTGATGAATGCATTGACAACACCATTTAAAATCCGAACATTGGCTTATTCACATAAAAGTTTTGAAGATAATTTCTCCCCATTTGTAAATCAAAAGTAAATGAGAAGAAAAATTATCCCATATTATATATCCACATTTATTATCTCTCCTTATGCACATATTCTCTTTCTTTTCATGCTTATCTCTCCCCCTTTGACAATGTATTCAGCAAGTCATGAGCATATAAACAAATTATCTCTCCAACTTTAGTTGTTATGAGCATATTATAACATATACATATAAACAAAGCTCATCCAAGTCATACTATCAAGTAACTTACACTATCACATCAATGAGATACATAAAGTAGTGTAAGCCATGCTAGAGATCAAATGTAATTTTCAATTTAATGAAGCCATGATCTCACAAACTTAACTATTTCAAAACCTGAAGACATGACACTAGTTGCTGTATTTTATTATTTTTCAAAGCATAAATTTATATTATATGATATTTGCAAGAGATTATATGCGCATCTGCCTTATTCTAACCAACCAAGCCAAGCCTATGTCATTTGACAATCAGAAGCTTAAGGACATGGTTTTAGTCATACACAACTTCTTCCAAGTTCAAATCTAAGTGCAATGATAAGCCATCTCAAAAGAAGAAGTGTGATGCATGCATATTCTCTTGATCTTTTCTCAATTTATATTTGTTCATAAAAACTCAACATGTGAGTTGATTACTTGATTAATTCTTTATGATTAAAAGCACTTGTGAACATGTAACAAGTTCAAAACAGCAAGAAAGTTCGATCATGACTAGTTTTAGTGTAAGTAATTATTCCAATTACTAGTCATGGCAAAAACTACAAAATGTATAACATGAGTAATGTAGTAAGAACTTTCAGCATGTAAAAGGAATCACAAAGTCATATATGTATGAAATAATATGCTCATATTATTTTAATTTCAGATTCACACATAGACTTCCCAAGTTTCAAAAACTCCCCCACAATTTAAGCCATGAGGATGCATAACCCCTATTTCACTACGAATATAACAAAAACGAGTGAAATCCAAAGGTTTTGTAAAAATGTCAGCCAATTGCTGTTCGGTATCTACATGGTGAAGCACAATGTTTCCTTTTTCAACATTATCACGGAGAAAGTGATACCTAATGTCAATGTGCGTAGTTCTAGAATGTTGCACGGGGTTTTTAGCAATGCAAATGGCACTAGTGTTATCACAAAACAATGGAACACTATCTAGATCAACCCCATAGTCCTTATGTGTTTGAACAATCCAAAGAATTTGTGAACAAGCACTATCAGCAGCTACGTATTCAGATTCGGCTGTGGATTGTGCAACTGAATTTTGTTTTCTAGAGGACCAAGCAACAAGAGAATTACCAAGAAAATGACAAGCACCGGAAGTACTTTTCCTATCAATCCTACAACCCCCAAAATCAGCATCCGAAAAAGCTTTCAAAGTAACGGTTGAGGAAGAAGGAAGAAAAATACCAAATTCTTGAGTTCCATGTAAGTACCTGAGAATCCTTTTGACAACTTGACAATGTGAAACACGTGGGGAAGCTTGAAACCGTGCACAAAGACATACGCTGAATTGTATGTCCGGTCTTGATGTCGTGAGGTACAAAAGTGATCCGATCATGCTTCTATATTCTTTTTGATCCACGGGTTCACCGTCTTCATCAAGTTCAAGTGTTGTTGCTGTTCCCATTGGTGTCCGAAGAGGCTTACTTTTGTCCATGTTCAAGCGCCTTAGGAGGTCTTTGGTATACTTCGTTTGATGCACAAAGGTACCCTCCTTGGTTTGCTTGATTTGCAGCCCCAAAAAGTAAGTGAGTTAACCCATCATACACATTTCAAATTCGGAACTCATCATTTCTGAAAACTTGGACACAAGATCATGAGAAGCACAACCAAAGATAATATCATCCACATACACTTGAACAAATAATGAGTCATTGCCATGCTTAAGCACAAAAAGAGTTTTATCAACCTTGCCCATGGTAAACCCCTTTTCAAGTAAGAATGTTTTTAGCCTATCATACCATGCTCTAGGGGCTTGTTTGAGACCGTATAAGGCTTTGGACAGTTTGTAAACATGATTAGGAAAATCTGGATTTTCAAAACCCGGTGCTTGTTTGACATAAACCTCCTCATCTATGTAGCCATTAAGAAAGGCACTTTTAACATCCATTTGATATAGCTTAAAACCTTTAGATGCTGCAAAAGCTAACAAAATTCTTATGGCTTCTATTCTAGCAACGGGAGCAAAAGTTTCATCAAAATCTAGACCTTCAACTTGAGTGAAACCTTGAGCAACCAACCTAGCCTTATTCCTAACCACAACCCCATCCTCACTTTGTTTATTTTTAAATACCCATTTAGTTCCAATTAAAGTGTGACCTTCAGGTGGAGGTACAAGTTTCCAACCATTATTTCTTTCAAAATTTTCTAACTCTTCTTGCATGGCAATAATCCAAGATTCATTAGTGAGTGCGTGTGATATATCTATGGGTTCAAAAGAAGCAACAAAAGCAGAATGAGCATGAGAGTTTGGATCGCAAAACCTGGACCGTGTGACTCGTTCATGCAAGCTTCCAATCATCTGTTGTGGGGGATGATCTTTGTAAAACCGTAGGGGAACAGATGTCTCACAAGCTTCTTCTTCATTAGGTTCATCGTAGATTGATGAGCTTGTGACTTGAGGATGATCAGGACCAGCATAGGTGATAGACGGAGCTTGTTCAATGTCCGGAGCTGGACACGTGTCAACTTCGGAACTACCAGGCAGTATCACCGGCTCTTCTTTATCTTCGAAAATACCCTCCCCCTGAGGATACGGATCTGGTCCTGCAACACCGGAGCTAGTACCTGGGCTAGCTTCATCAAAAGACACTTCACAAGTCTCCACAATTTTGTTAGTGTCAAGTAAAAGCACACGGTAGCCTCTAGTATGAGATGGATAACCAAGAAACTTACCATCAATGGATTTGGGTTCAAATTTATCAAGATTACCATGTTTCTTAACAAAGCATTTGCATCCAAAGACCCGAAAGTGTGTAACACTAGGCCTATGTCCAAAACGGAGCTCATATGGTGTTTTACCTAGCTTAGCACGCAAGAAAACACGATTTGAGACATAACAAGCGGTTGCTAACGCATCAGCCCAAAATTTCCTAGGAGTTTGATATTCATCAAGCATAGTCCTAGCCATCTCAACTAAGGTTCTGTTCTTTCTTTCTACAACACCGTTTTGTTGAGGTACATATGGTGAAGAGAATTGATGATCTATTCTATTTTCAGCACAAAAGTGATCAAAAGATTGATTTTTAAATTCAGTTCCGTTATCACTTCTAATTGCCTTTAAAGATCCTGGGTGATCAATTGATAATCTAAGAAATAAAGTCCTAAAGTGACTAAAATCTTCATTCTTAGACGCCATAAAGTAAACCCAAGAGTATCTAGAATAATCATCAACAATAACAAGAACATACCATTTACCTCCGAAGGATTGAACACGTGAAGGTCCTACGGTGTCAAGATGCAAAAGTTGACATGGTTCAGTTGTCATGATCATTGTGAGAGGAGTATGAGAACCTGCAACCATCTTAGCATGTCTACAAGAAGAGCACACAATTTCTTTGTCCCCTTTAAGTTTAGGCAGCCCACGTATGCAATCAAGAGCACTAACACGCGTTAGGTGATCAAAGCCTACGTGACCAAGTCTACGATGCCAAAAATATAAGTCCTTTGAATCATTAGCAACTAGACACCTATGCTTAGAGGAAGAGATATCAAAATCAGCTTTAAAAACTCTTCCAAACCGAGACATGTTAAAAATAAGCTCACTATTTGAACCTACAACTTTGCAGCAGTTTTTATTAAAAATAATTTCTAGATTTTCATCTAGCAATTGTGCAACAGAAAGCAAGTTGTATTTCAAATTTTTGACAAGTGCCACATCCTTCAAAGTGTAGTGATCATTTACTCTAACCGAACCCTTAGCAATTATAGGAGTTAAAGAATCATCGGCAAAAGTAACATTCTCTACACGTGACACAAAAGAGAGGGAGGAGAACCAATCTTTGTTACCAGTCATGTGGCGTGAGCAACCTGAATCCACAATCCAAATGATCTCCTTCCTCAAACGTGTAACTTACATAGAAGCACAATACGTCGATGACTCAATACTGGGGTTAGTCAAAAGGCATTTAGGTATCCAGTACTGTGTCACACGACGTGGAGCAGGAAAAACACGCGAAAGCTGAGATAAAACAACAGGTTTATGAGTCAAAGATTGAGGTTTTCTGTTCTTAACAGTTGATTTAGAAGTTGTTACTTGTTTAGAGTGAAAACCAGTAGCTCCGGAAATAAAAGCAGAAGGTCCGGAGGCAAAAACTGAAGCTCTGGAGGGAACAACAGAAGATCCGAGAGCTCTCGGAGCTATCAGAACTACCGGAGCTGCCTTTGTAGATTTCTTGCCAAAAGTTCTAGAAGCTACCTTTTCAAATTTCTGACTCATTAAAGCAGGTTGCATGTTTCTAATTTTCGGTTTAGCATGAAAGTTATGAGATCTAGCAGACATTCTTTCCCTTTTCAGTTGTTTAGCTAGTCTATAACAGAAATCTATGACATGACCATCTCTACCACAGTAGGTACAATGAAACTTAATTTTGTAATCATGTCTCGATGAGCCCCCAACATTAGAAACAGAATTAGAAAGCACTCCTGCAGATTTGAAAACCACTTTTTTTGTTTAGGAACTGTTTGAATCAAACCACTTCCTAATGACTTTACAATTTTAGGTGGATATGCCTTAGCATGAACATGAGAATCAAAACCTAAACCAGTTTTATCATTGCATGACTTGGAAGAATTCAGCAGCAAGTTTAGGTTCTTATTCCCATTACAAAACCGACCTAGTGTCCTATTCATGTCATCAAGTTTCTTAGACAAGTCTAGGCAGTTTGCACATGAAGTTTTTCCTTTTAGTTTGCAATTGGAACAATTTTTAACTTCATGATATCGTAAAACATTGTTCAGAATGGAAATTTCATTCATTGCATCTTTTAGTTTCTTATCAAGATTTTCACATGTAGAACAATGCAAATCGTCTGTAGAACAAGAAGCATCTTTTAAGTTTTTATCACTAAGTGCAGCAAGCTTTTTGTTCTTTTCAATTTCTTCATCAAGTTTATCTAGAGTGGAGGAGTGTGCACTTCTTAATGTGGACAATTGTTCATAGATTAAGTCACATGAGGGACATGCATCATCACTAGGAATCAAAGTTTTTAAACGGTTAATTTCAGATTCTAGTGATTCAATTTTAGCAGCATTATCCCTAAGCTTTTTGTCCTTTTTCTTGACAATAACAGTGGCACGAGAAATAGCATCACACATTTCATTACAGGTTGAACATACCTCATCATCGTCACTGTTGTGTTCTGCTTCCTCCTGACTTGATCTTGATCTTGCTTTGCCCGCCATGAAGCATATGTTGGCCAGGTCATCATTCTCTTCATCACTTTCAAAGTCAATGTCACTTGAACTGAGCTCTTGAAGCACGGTGATGAAGCTGTTGATCATCTTGCGTCCTATGGTACCTTTCTTCTCCTTGTTGGAATTTTCTGTGGGGGTCCGGCCCTTGCTTTGTTTTTCTTCCCGGGTGGTCGGACCTGAAAGGTTAGGGCATTCTGTACGAAAGTGTCCTGTTTTACCACATTCAAAACAGCGTTGCAGTCCGGAGCTTCCTCTCCTTCTAGTTCTCACATTTTGCAATGCTTTTGAGAATCTAGTAGAGATGAGTGCCAACTCCTCTTCTGGAAATTCTTCGATCTGCTCCAGGGTTAGTGAGAACAATAAAGCAAGAGTATTGCAAAATGATGATTGGTCGGAGCTAGACATATCACGTCGTGAAACAAATGCAATAGAATTATTTGGGTTCTTACGTGCTAGGATGTCAATTTCATGGGTTTTTAGTTTAGAATAAAGTACATCTAATGTAAGAGAACTCATGACAGTTGATTCACGAATAGATTTTACTTTCATCTCCCAAATTGACATGTCTAACGCACTAAGAAGTTGCCTAGCATTCTCAGCATCAGAAAAATTTACATTGACACTACGTAAGTTGTTGAGAATTTTATTGAAACGAGCAAAAGGGTCATCGATAGACTCACCTGGTTGCATCTCAAAATGCATATATTCCTTTTTGAACATATCTTGTTTTACCTCCTTGATTGTGTTGGAGCCTTCATGGTAATCACAGAGAGCTCCCCAAACATCATATGCGGATCGGAGGTGCGCGACACGATCAAAGTTGCTTTGAGTGAGTCCTTGGATGATCAAGTTTCGGGCTTTGTTGTTGTTGTCGACGTCCCGTAGGTTTGTGGCCGTGACTTGATCATTGGGTGGCACTTCATAAGTCTTATACACATTCTCCCATATTGCAAAGCCTTGTGCCTGGATGAAAGCCTCCATGCGTGCCTTCCAAACCTGGAAATCAATACCAGCAAACACACACGGTTTGGCGGAGTACTTCTCCATGATGATTACTCAAAAACACATGCAAATCTCAAAGATTAGAGCACCGTGGCTCTGATACCAATTGTAGGATCGAAGAGCACATGAAAAGCTACCAGAGGGGGGGTGAATGGTAGATTTAAAAATCTTATGCAGCGGAAACAATTAAACCCCAATCCCTTAGGCAGAAAAATGATCTGTTAAAGAAATTGTGTCCGAGACTAATCTAAACGTGTTTCACCATGACAAAAGTGATAGATATCAGAGAGAATCAATTCACGAAGACAACACAAGAAGAATCACTCAAATCCGTCGAGAGAAACTCAAGTTATGATCTAACGATCAAACAAAGGTCAATCTGACCTACCCGAGAAAAACAGTTTCTGGAATGCTGCAAAGAAACTCGTGTAGCTCGTAAACCACAAATCCAATGACTGTGAAATTTTGACAGATGATAGATAATCAAGTTGTGAAGACAACCCAAAAAGAATCGCATCAATTGGATCTGTAAAACTCGAGTTATGATAAAACCACCGACGAAAGATAGTGCTGTCCAGAAACTCGATGAGTAAAACTTGTCTGGAACAAGTCGGACGAACAAGGCACACAAGTTCCTTCAAACTATGAATTTTATTCAATAGAACACAAGAGGAACAGCCCCAAAGTCGTCTCTCTCGAGCTTTGGTCTTCCCTTGCTTATATAACCAGCCCTTAGGCCATCCCAATCTCAACTAGGACTCCAATCCTAATCCGATCACAATCGGAACTTTCCATAACTCCTTAGGACTCTTCTATACGCAGATAGAAGCAATCTTAAGACTTCCAAACACCTTAGGAACGTATCCCACATTCCTAAACAACTCAAATTCGTGACCCACACGAAATCCTAACATAACCAACTCGATATTTCCATACCGAGCATAACGACTCAGCTAGCAGCCTAAGTCTTCAACCGATACGATCCGATCCTTCCGATCAGATCTTCTTTCCATAATCCGTCTCTAGAAGCATATTGCCACGTCATGCACCTCATGCATACATGCGAACACCTTCCTTTGACCTTCATATGCACTGCCCTTGATTCAATCATCATGCGCGACCTCCTGACCCGCTCAACCACAGTTCCTCCCGAACTTGGTTGTTGGAACCTCATCTCCTCCTGAGACTAGTCCAATGGATCCTGTCACCAGCCATGACTTGAACTCAAGCAACACCTGCACATGAACAAACAAACAATCCATACAAGCCCAAGTCCTCGACTTGACTCAAGTTAGTTCCGAACACAACACCTTATGTGAGCACCTCACATAAGCATGTTGCAAAACCACAGTAGAAACGTATCAACCAAAACGCATTAAAAACTTAGCAAATGAATACTAAGCAATCTTTCCAACAATGTAAAGCAAGTATGAAACATTGCAAATGAAAAGCAGAAGCACTATGGTCAAGTTCCGGACCTTGCCAGAGCAACCCGGACCTTGAGCCGGAGCTAACAAAAGCTAGTAGAACCTAGCACCGGAGCTTACCAAAACTAGTACAATGAAGCACCTACCGGAGCTTACCAAAACTACTAGATCCTAGCACCGGAGCTTACCAAAAACTAGACAAAACTAGTCAACCCAAAAACCGGAGCTAGACAAAGTACGTCGGAGCTTAGCAAAAGCATGTCGGAGCTATCAACTATATGCCGGAGCTAAAGATAAAGCTCATCGGAGCTAACCAAAGCTGGTCGGACCTTATCAAGAAGTCGGACCTAGCATCAGACGTAATCGGAGCTACCCAAACCAAGCCAGACCTATCGTCAGACCTTGCTGTAGCTCGGAGCTAGAGTCGGACCTTGATAATAAGGTGTTTTGGTGATATTCAACACTTTTATCATCAAAGCCAAGTGTATTCACTACAAGCCAATGTATTCAGCACACATAGGTCTTACACATTGCAGGGTTACCGTTGGACGATCCAGCAGCAGAGTTCACCATCTTTGAATCTCGGGCGCCCCTACCTGGCGCGCCAGCTGTCGGGGTTTTGATCCAGCAATTCTCCCGGTACTACCGTTGGTAGCCTGCGGAGTTTGTAGTTTGGTATTGGGAATGCAGAGATTCAAAAGACGATGGCAAATAGACACAAGAATTTACGTGGTTCGGGCCGCCTGAGCATAATACCCTACTCCACGGGGTGTGTAGTTGATGTATTGGGTGTCAAAGCTGAGTATGGGAGAGGTCTCAGAGTTCCCCCGAGCCGTCCCTTATGTATCGTCGACCAGTCCTTTTATAGTACAAGGGTTGGTCGTTACACCGTTAGCCTGGCCCGACATGTGGCCCTGGCGGTTACTGATGTTTAATACACAATTAATGAAGTTAATTACCCTTAATAGCGTGGTAATGGATCTTGACAGTGTCCTTACTGGTATTAAGAGCCTTCCGATAGTGTGTCATTAATATGGTATTAATGACACTTAATCGGGTCTTGAAGTACTTGATTGCCCCGTGAAGGTTCGAGCCGTTGGGGGTCCACCAGTTTGATTGCTGAGACTGAAGGTCCGGTGGTTAGACACATGGCAGCATCAGAGCATTCCGTCTGGGATGGGTAGGTCCAGTGTAAATGTACATGTGTCGGTACTGGAGCTTCCCTCTATCGGGGGTCAGGTCCGGGGGTGTCGCACATGTGTTTAGCCCAAAGCTATCCCAGGTGTGGGATGTACGTCTGGTTGTGGTATACACGTGGCAGCACCGGGATTAACCATAGATGGGAGGCAGGTCCGGTCCCGTATGACACGTGGGGCCTTCGCTAGTCTTCAACTCAGACATGTGAAGTTCCTTCGGTCTTTTTGTAGTCCCAAGGGGTATACAGCACGCAGGGTAGCGACAAAGGCAAAAGGGCTATGCGGATGGTAGGAGAAGGAAACTAGCCTTTGAAGTAGGGGATTTCGTCTACGTTGAGGTGTCACCAATGATAGGTCATAAGAGGTTTAATATCAAAGGCAAGCTAGCACCTCGATACATTGGGCCATTCAAGATTTTGGACAAAAGAGGAGAAGTAGCATATAAGTTGGAGATGCCAGCTCACTTATCATATGTTCATGTTGTGTTTCATGTTTCCCATCTCAAGATGTGCTTGAGGGTACCGGAAGAACAAGTGCCAATTGAAGAGTTGGACCTAGAGGCAGATTTGACTTATGCCAAGCAACCGATCAAAATCTTGGAAACCAAGGAGAGAGTCAAAAGAAACAAGGTTATTAGATTGTGTAAAGTTCAATGGAAGCATCATACAGAATCAAAGGCAACATGGGACCTAGAAGATAATCTCAAGAA
This sequence comes from Tuctoria greenei, assembly GCA_036927565.1. Classification (NCBI taxonomy): domain Eukaryota; kingdom Viridiplantae; phylum Streptophyta; class Magnoliopsida; order Poales; family Poaceae; genus Tuctoria; species Tuctoria greenei. The sequence continues at coordinate 36,387,072 of JAYESD010000004.1, forward strand.
GGATTTTCCCTACCTCTTCTCTTCCGTGCCGAATCTCGAGGGCGAGATTCATTTTAAGGGGGTAGGTTTGTAACACCCTCATTTGCATGCATCATGCATTGCATAAGTTCATTATACATGTTTAACATCAATCCACACAAAAAGAAATGAGTTTAAAATGAATTTAAAGCAAAACCGCACTTAAAAATTATGAGAAGTGCGGACTAGTCCATTTTTGGTGCAGACTAGTCCGATTTCTCTCTGACCTCCATCGGACATGTCTGTTTTGCTGCAGACTATTCCAGTTTTGCCTTTGTACAGTTTCAGACTTGTCCGGCCCACAGTGGACTAGTCCGGTCATCCCCTCCATGGAAAATTCAGCCAAGTCCCTAGACTTGTCCGACATCTAGCGTACTTGTCTATTTTCCCCTCTGACTAAAATTAGACTTGTCCGGTTTGGGCCAGACTTGTCTGTTTCTCCTCTAATTAAGTTCGGACTTGTCCGATTTAGTGCGGGCTTGTCCGATATCTCTCTGACAAACTTCGGACTAGTCCGACCTCTTGCGTACTTGTCCGGTAACCGCGATTCCGAGTTGATCTTTTGTTCCATGACATGTTTTGGGTTTTACCTTAAGTGGGCTTAAGGACGTCATGTCTAACTCTTTTGGAGCCCATGTGGGACCCCAAACCGGCCTCCACCCACCCCAAACTTGAATCCATTTAAACCCTAGCCCTCCACCTCTATACAAATGACCCCACCCCTTGACTTCACATCCTTTTGCACGAATTGAAAGTGCACAAACCCTAGTTCGTTGATAGCCGCCATCAAGGAGGAGAAGGAGATCCAGAGCAAGAAGAAGAAGAGGAGGAATTGAAAGAGGATCAAGTGATCAAGATATCCATCAATTTTGTGTTCTTCCTCAACAATTCATCTTCAAGTTCTTCATCAATCCTAGATCATCAAGATCCAAGTGTTGCCTCAAAAACCCTTGATTCATTGGAGTTCTAAACACCTGGTATACCTTATGCTCCCTATTTCTCATGTGAATTCAACCCCGTTTCTCCAAATTCACATCAATCTAGAAAACCCTAATTCGCTGGTTCTGCGAAGGGTGGACTAGTTCGGCCTTATAGCAGACTAGTCCGGTTGGGCTGTCTGATTTATGCTGAATTAATTCTAAATTGATTCAAATCAATTTAAAACCTGTCCAAACTTGTTAAAAACTATTAGAACTAGTTAGTACACATTATTAACAACTTATTAACTAGTTTTTCTTTGCATTTGCATTAATCATGCATGTCATGACATATTCAGTAATATATGTGCCCTTATTGATTGTAATTCTTGACTTGTTTGTCCGTTGCGCAGATTAGACGGATTTGCGGTAGAGAGTGCTGCAGAGGACTTCCATCACCAGGAGTTTGAAGACTTTGACCCGAACCAAGCCCAAGAGCAAGGAAAGTGTCCTTGATGAACATATTGATCCTATTTTTAGGATAAATGTTTTTGTTTGCAAAACTGCATGCTTGTGTCAATTTGATGGGAATTCGTATGATAGGAAGTTTACTAGCTTTGTTTAACCACCCTTGTCACCTGGAATACATTGTTGAGGGTTGGGAAGGGCTTTTTACCTTTTTGCTTCGCTTAATTATCTGGAATGGGAAAACAACTATACCCTTTAATTATGCATTAATGAAACTATGATTAATATGAACTAGTTAATATGATATTGTAATGGGTGATCTGAGCAAGTCTGGTATGTGGATGGGTTGGTAGACATGGTGGTTGCTTGCTTTAGATCTAAGGACTGCTTCATGCGAGAATAGGCCAAGACAACAGTGCCATCACGAGGCCAAGTATGGGTGCGGCTGTCGAAGTGTTAGAGCGACACTTCCGCCAGATCTGCTAAGGAGTAGCTTGTGGAGGTTCTTTGTTCGGCAGGTCATAGGCCTCAATCAAGTGTTCTAGCGGGTGAGAATATGGGACAGTGGTTTTTACGTGGTTCGGGCCGCATGGAGCGTAACACCCTACTACACAGTGGATGGTATTGCTAGTATGTGTGCATGCTTGTGTGATGTTTGATGTGTGGATCCCTTGTAATGGTGGCAGTCTTGGCCTTTTATAGTCAAGGTCGGACGCCTTACAAGTGGGATCTCAGGGCCCATCAGGTGGTACCGGAACGATCTTATACAAAAGATCTATGGCATCTTCCGTATGCTTCCTCTGACCGTGGACTTGAAGACTCGCCATCTTGCCTCCTCTCTTGTAAGTAGCCCACGCGAGTTGCTGACGGTGGCAGAAGGTGTCCCGTCAGCCTATGTTGTTCTCATAAGCTACCCACTTGGCTAAGTGGGATAGACCTGCGGCACCTTCACTGTGACGCGATTGGTCATAGCGGTCTATTACTGTTGACGTGCTCCGTGTTGGGCGCCGGAGGTGGGTGCGTGTCTTCAATGCTTGACTTGAGTAGTGCGCACTGCCCCATGACACCCGCATCTCACCGCTCGGGGTAAGTTGCAAGACATGTGGCAGCGTCGGGGCTGACCCTCACTGGGGAGGCCAGCTCCGGCCTATCGTGACGTGTGGCAGCTCCGGGGCTCCCCATGGGACGTGGCAGCTCTGTGCACTTCCCCTTCGGGGGTTCCTGGCCTGATGCTCCAAAGCACGTGGCATCACCCGAACATTCCCCTAAGGTTGGGCAAGTTCCCGCCCCAACACGTGGTGTTTCGGGAGCCTACCTCCCTAGAGGGACCAAGTCCCATCCTCGAAGCTCATGTGGCAGTGCCGAGGCTTGATCTTGAGGCTGGTGAAGGTCTTTGGAACCTTTGGGACACGTGGCATCACCGGTTGTGCCTTGGTGTCTTCATCCTGTGTGCGAGGGTACCCCGTCGGTAGGGTAATCATAGTGGTCCTTTGTCCACCTTGGAGCAGGTGAAGATCCCAAAGGTGGAGCCCTTTTAATATTTTCCCGCACTATGGTTTGAATTCTGTCTTGGGAGTTGAAGCGGTGGGCGCTTCTGCCAATGTTGCCACGCGTCTGTATCAGGTTGAGAGGTTATGGCAAGGAGATCTTCGCTTGCTGTCATATATTTGCCTTCTGCGGTGCATTTGGCCACGACGGTTCCTGATGCGGCTATAGCACTTTCATTTGCTCCACCTTTATGGGAGCCGGTACAGTTATTTTTTTTGGGTTGCTGACCGCCTGGCCTAGTGCTTCTATCAAGGGGCATAGGACCCATTGTCATGGGTGCCATGTGTTTAAGTGGTGGGGGCCAATCCTCTGCTCGAGGTACTCAGGCGTCATGGGGGTGATAAAAAAGGAAACCTTTAGAGGGATCCGTTCCTTCCTTACTTACACCCTGTAGCTTAAGTTTCCGTCTTCTTCATCGAATGCCCAAGCCTTCATACATTAGGCAAAAGCTCTCTCCTTCATTTGCTCCAATGGCCTCCTCACAGCCTCCGTCCCACCTTCAGTTGGTCGATGACCTATTTTCGATGTGACGACTGCTTGGCTGGTCGGTGGCGGAGTGTGTGTGGATGATCCACTGCGGATCTCCCGCTCTAGGATACTTGCATGAAGACGAGACTATTCTCTTCATGACCTACATGTCTGCGAGGCTTGGGCTTCTGCTATCAAGGTTCTTCCTCGTGGTGCTGGAGGAGTATGGGTTGCAGCTTCACCACCTATCGCTGAACTTCATCGTCGTGATCGCGGTGTTCGTCCACTTCTGTGAGGCATTCGTGGTCTACAAGCCAACGGTGGAGGTGTTCCAGTTCTTCTTCATGATGAATACCACCGTGAAGAGCAAGACGACCTAGGTGTGTGCCTACTACTTTCGGCACTGGGACAAGACCTCCTGACTCTATATCCCTTTGCTCAAAGGGGACAAGTGGAAGACCTGGATGGAAGATTGGGCGATCATGCGGGTCGAGGCCCATCCTGCACTGAAGATGCCTTCTGCAAGTCCAACTTCTAATCGCACAACTTGGGAAGCATACCATGGATTGCCGAAGGAGTATACACCGATATTGAGGAGGATCCAACCGCTGGCAAGCAAAGGCTTGACCTCCCTGATGGTGCTGGCCGACATCTTGCGCTGTCGTACTGCCCCTCTACAGAATTTACGGTATGAGGCCTAACACTACACATGTACCGATGACTGGTGCCGACTGGCTCTGGATGACCTTACCCCAGAGATATTGGAGGGCTTGCTAAAGGAGGTGACTTGTGACACGGTTGACGACGAGCACGTCTCCATCCCGGTGGATTGCCAACCGCTCTTCATGACCCCCGATGTGAGGGACGAACTGCTGAGCTCGATGCCGGCAGTCAACATCTTTGGCGTTACCCGCCTGCACCCTGAGGGGTCGTCTGGGGTTTCAGCGGTTCTGGCGCGATGCCGCACCATGTTGCAACAAAGGTCGGAGTCTTCCTCCCGCTCGTTGAAAAGGGCGGAGGCAGGGCTCTCCCAACATTCTCTGTCGGGCTGCGGGGGGGGGGGGGGGGGGGGGGGGGGGGGGGGGCAGCCAGCTAGCGCCAATTCCTTCGCCAGGAAGATGTTCCCAGTGTTTGGGCATGGATTCAGGCTATTCATGTATCGAAGAAACAAATCTAACACAGGGGGGACGATACCCCAATTTATTATTGTGATGGGGTCGGGTCGGCCGAAGCTCTAGTCGTAGACATGGTTTCTGATTCCAACGGTGGCTCTGGTTCCGTAGGAGGCGCAGAGGGGTCTGCGCAGGGGGACTGTGCTAGCGCAGGTCCATCAAGAGCCGGAGCCAGAGACCGGTGGCGCTGGCGTTGTCGATAGCCCCCGGCAACCTCGATCTATTGTTCGGGGGTGGATGGCCAGAGTAACTGGAGTGGTCCAACCCGCTGGTAAGGCGCAACTTCTTCCTCTCCTTTTTCCCTTCTTTCCATTTTTCATTCTGACGAAGTTTTATCTTGGCTTTTCAGGGCGTCGTCAGCAGACTTGGTGCCCTTGGTCCTTCCAGCGGTGGGCTTGTTAGCCCCTGCCCTTCCCGTAGCTGGAATGGTATCTACCGCCGCCGCATCCTTTGCCCGAGGGTGCTTCGGCCTTAGGTGCCGTCGAAGACTCTGCACCATCGATCGTTGAGGCAGGTGGGGTTGGAGTGTCGTTCAAGTGTAGAAGTGTCAGGCGAGGAGGTGCCTGGTGTGGAGGTTCTAGGCGAGGAGGTGCCTGGCAAGGTGGTGCTATGCGAGCAGATGCCCGATGTGGAGGTGCCCAACGAGTGTGGTGCCAGACAAGGAGGTGCCTGACGTGGAGGTGCCCGATGAGGAGGGGGCTACATTTGGTTACGGCTGCTTCCCTTGTTGAGGATGACCCGCCTGTCACTGAAGCAGCGCTGGCGCATGATGATATTGGTTCACAAGTCGAAGACTCACCACCAGCGACTGGCGATGCCCCTGCAGCAGAGGAGGGGACTTCAGCGCCGGGCAGCGGCGTGACAGTTCCCAGAGCTGCAAACGAGGCACCAACTGGTCTCCAGGCGCTGGTGTCTGCCGTAGCATCGGCGGAAGAGGCGGAGGGGCAATCGTCTATGGTGACGGTCACACAGATTCCTCTTGCCGATGCTGTTGCCGTGGCCCAGTCCATCTTGCACCAAACATAGGCTACTTTCGTCTAGGGTGGGATCAACTTGCGGAGGAGCGTCGATTGGTGAAGCTGGTCGACACCAAGAATAAGTAGATCGAGGTAGAGGCCTTGAAGGCCCATGCGGACAGCTGATGCCGGCCTGAGGCTGTGTGAGGGATCAACGGCTGGAGTTGGTCCAAAGTTACCATTGTTGACGCTGAACGGAACTTGGTGGCTACGGAGGAGGAGGTCTCCCGGGGTCTGGAGGAGAGGCACCGGGCTTTGCAGGACTTGGAACTCGCCATTAACCATTGGAAGAATGATCTGGAGAGTCGTGCTCGGGAGCTCGCCGACCAGAAGGAGGTTGCGCGAAGAGAGGTGGAGAGCCTCCAGGCCCCACGTACGGCCGAGACCGAAAGGGTCTGAGACTTCCAAGCCCGTGTTGGGGCAGTGCTGGAATCCCTCGGCCTTGGTCCCGTGCCACGTGGGGAGCCATCTCAGGGGGTGCCCAAGTGCTTCCTGCCTTGGACTCCCTGTGTTCGTCGTTGGGGTCGGTGAACACTATCCTTACAAGGCGGCTGGAGGTCGAACACTACGTAAGAAACCCAAATAGGAGACAAAGATGGGCGACGAGCTAAAAGGAGAACGTCTCTGATAAGCTTAAGCGAGACGAGCTCGCTCCAGCGAGGATCTGACATGGCTCGGTTGAATGTACAATGAGACGTGTTACAATACATCCCGTCTCATTTAAGTAGATATTCGTGATGCGCCCTCCTCTCTGACAAACGGGGGACGCGCTTTAACTACGCGCGACTCATATTTTAGGTAACCAAGATGGACTTTGGTTTCAGACCATCTCCTTTCATTGTGGAATAAGGTGCGTCTCCCATAACCACCGGTCTGGCTCGTCTCCTTTAGTTGTGGAAGCTGGCCCGTCTCCCATTCCCTCTACAGAGAGACGTGCTTTATATCGGTCCGTCTCGATTTTCTGTTGCCCTTCTATGACCTCCGTGCTGTGTCAAAACAAGTGCCTACCAGATCTGCCCTGTTCTTGCCCTATTCTTTCCCTCTTCCATTCTAAAAGTCTTGTGGTGATTATCAGTGGATCTTAAAACAAAAGGGTTAGTCCTCTCCTCCTCTTCTGTTCCTTACTATTTTTCACTTTAGATCTTAGTTGGCTCGCGGTGATTATCAGTGGCTCCGAATTTCATTGATTTAGCTCTTCTTTTCTTTACGTAGATGTCATCGGATCGAAGTTGGATGTATGGGTCGCGCCTTTGCAATGAGTATATCCAAGGGGTAGATGCATTTTTTGCTTTCGCGAAGAAAGACATGTTGGACAACATTAGAGGGACTATTAGTTGTACTTGCAAACACCGCGAGAATGAGAAAAGATATCACGCAGATGAATTGTTGAGGTCACATTTGATCACCCATGGATTCATGGTGGATTATCGATGTTGGAACAAACATGGGGAAGAAGGGCTTAATGAAGCAGAGATGATAGATTCGAATATGGAGAGGGAGGTCCCTACTAGTATCCAAGAAGATCACGACGAGGATGTGAATGAGCCAGATATATCAGGGTTCACCGATGATGACATTGAGTTTCAGGTGCATACATAGAGGAGATGGTACGCAATGCCGAGAGACATGGCGACGATGATCGGTACAGTAATGGTGAACTTGCAAATTACAAGAAGATGATCGAGGACTAAGTATCATGGTTGTGCGGCTAAGTACACAAGACTGTTTGCGATGGTAAAACTTCTCTAATTGAAGGCGAGCAATGGATAAAGTAATTGTAGTTTTAAGGAATTGTTGACGCTCCTTAAGGACATGTTACCCCAAGGAAACACAGTTCCTACGACAGTTTATGAGGCAAAACACTTAACCTGTCCACTGGGTTTGGATGTGGAGATAATCCACGCGTGCAAGAATGATTGTATTTTATATTGTGGACCTGAGTACGAAAACCTCGAGAAATGCCCTATTTGTTGAGTGGACAGATTCAATAATAGGAAAGACGACGGTGATGACAAGAACTACAATAGATGAAAAAGAGGGCCTAAAAAGGTGTTTTGGTATGTTCCTATCATTACTCGTTTAAAGCGTTGGTTTGCAAACAAGAAGGAGTCAGAATTGTTGCGATGGCACAAAGAGAAGCATAAGCAGGATGCTGGAATGATAAGACATCCTGCTGATGCCACACAGTGGTGAAACATTGATTCACGAAATCCTAAAGTTGCCATTGATCCAAGGAATATTAGGATCGCAATGAGCACTGATGGCATGAATCCCTTTTTGAACAGTAGCACACATAGCACATGGCCAATTGTGCTTACAATTTTGAACCTTCCTCCTTGGTTGTGCGACAAACAAAAATATGTTATGATGTCAGGACTGATACTGGGGCCACAACAACCTGGGAATGACATCGACACTTATTTCAGGCCTCTGGTTGAAGATCTGAAGTAGTTGTGGTACAACGACGGAGTGCAGGCCTAGGATGACCACAAGCGTGAGTACTTTCGCCTCAAAGCCATTTTATTTGTGACTGTTAGTAATTCTACAGCGGCACGTAACTTGTCTAGACAGAGTAAGAAAGTAGGTTGCGGATGTCCACATTGTTTGAGAGAAACATACTTACAGTACTTGAGCGAGTCACAAAAAACACTGTGCATGGGACATCGACGCTACATTCCAATGAAGCACCCGTTTCGAAGTATGAAGGATAATTTCAATGGTGACACTGAGACAAAGCATCCTCCACATAAAGGTTCATGAAGTCTATGAAATGGTCAAGGATATCCATGTCATCCTTGGTAAGCGCAAAAGGACTGGCAAAAATACTGGCGAAGATGACATGTGGAAAAAGCAATGGATTTTTTGGGAGCTACTGTATTGGAAAGACTTAGATGTCCGTCATTCGATTGATGTGATGCATGTTGAGAAGAATGTGTGCGAGAGCCTAATCGGAACATTGCTTAACACGAATGGGAAAACTTGGGACCATGGACATGCACGAGCAGATCTAAAGAAAATGGGAATTAGGCCTGAGTTGTGGATCGATGACTCGGTAAAAGGAATGAACTACCCACATCATGCATCACCCTTTCAAAAAATGAAAAAAAAAAAGAGTTTTGTGGGTTCTTGAAAATGTGAAAGTACCATCAGGCTACTCGACAAACGTCTAAAGGCTTATCGCATTTCCAGATCTAAAAGTACCTCCCGGTGTAATGTCTCATGATTACCATGTATTGCTTACGCAGATGATTGCTGTTGGAATTTGGAATATCCTACCAGTCAATGTTCGAGAGGCTATAATGAACTTTTGCTTTTTATTCAATGCAATTGGTCAAAAAGTACTATGTCAAGAAGATCTCGAGTCATTGGAAAAAAGGCACTACGAAACTTTATGCTTCCTTGAGATGTATTTTCCACCTGCCTTTTTTGACATAAGCGTCCGTTTCACAACTCATCTTATTAAGGAGATAAAGCTACTTGGCCCTGTGTTCCTTCACCAGATGTATGCTTACGAGAGATTCAACGGCATACTGAAGTCCGTCGTTAGAAATCGAGCTTACCCTGAGGGCAGCATGGTACAGGGATACTCTACAGAGGAAGCTTTGGAGTGGGCTCTAAACTACACTGACCCGAGTAACTCAATTGGTGTTCCCAAGTCTCGTCATGAGTGTAAAATCCCACATTTTCCTTCATATGAGGTTCAGTTGTAAGTTGGTTGTTAACCCTAATGGAGACCAATTATAGCCATGCTTATAAACTTGATCTCATCAAATCTCTTCTTCTACTCATGCTTAAATTTATTAACATGAGGAATGAACTTCACCAATAAACTTAGATTTATTCTTTTGACCTCTCTTCAAAGTTTCGAATTAATTGAATAAAGATTGCTAGGTCAAATTAATATGCAGTACCAAATATATATTCAAATTAATATAAATTGAATATATACTACTGTATATTTGGCCCTGTAAAAATTATTCAATTCAGAGTCCATAAATTTTTCTATGGTTTTCTAATATTCCAAATAGACTTCCTGCAAAGTTTCATAAATTTTGAACTCCATTTACTATTTTAATTGAGACGCTTAGCAAATTCAAACCATGTTTGGAATTCAAATTTTGAATTCTGTTCAACTAAATTGAACATTAGGATTTGAACACACTCTTACGTTCAGCATAACTTGCTTGACTTATCCTCCTAGTTTTACAATTTTTGGAACTCAATTGCTATTTAAATCAGTGGCGTCAATGAATTTCATCAAAATTCAAATTTGAATTTGAAATTCAATTGAAACTTGCTCCAATTCAAAATCCAATTGCAGAATCAAATTCTAAATATTTATTTGAGCCTCCCCACAAAAATCTATAATTTTTGGATCAAGTTTGGTAGGAGAATTGAAGTTACAGAGAAGGGAAGTGGACAAGAGGAGGTGGGGCCCAATGTCAGCCTAAGCACTCGAGTGAAACCCACGGGGGGGGGGGGGGGGGGGTGCTCTGTATCCAGCTCACCCCGCTGATCGACGCCTGCAGCACGCGACACCGAGGTGCGGCATGCATCCACGGAGCTGCCTGCTTGCTTGCACTGTGGCGCGCTCCCCTCACCCCTCGGCCCCTATAAATACCCCCTTGGCCGTCGCCGTTGAGCTCCATCTTGATTCACGCCATTTTCACCGCCTCTGTTCAATCGAGCTTTCATTGATGATTGACACAGTTTCTCCCCAATATATAAGTATATAAAAGCCTTGTCACAAACTCCTCTACGTATTCTCTTTGGTCGTTGATCGTGACATAGCTTCTGCTTGGCATATTTTGAAGTTTCCCAGTCGCCGTCGAGGAAGCCACCGAGAACCTTCACTGTCTCGCCGTCGAACTCTAGTTCTAGGCCATCTCTAGCCTCGATCCTTTAATCAAAAAGGTTCGCAATCCTCTCTAGTTCATGCTCACAGAATCTAAGCTTATGATCTGAAGTGTAACTTGAGTTCTTGTTCGAGAACCGAACGATTTCTCAATAGAACAGCAAAGCTTCGCGCTTAAATTCCTTTCATTCTTGCAATCATCCTTTAATCTGGTTAGCAGATAGCTTCTATGTGTCCTAAGGAAGCTCCATGCCCAAAAACCCTGAAAGTTATCAACCGAGCATCTTAGATTTCAAGTTTTCGCGGCCGCCGGTTGAAAAACCGCACTTCGCTGTCGAACTCAGTCTTGCTGGCGATTTCACCCTAATCTGACCCCCAAATCACACTCCTGGTACTCCTAGGAACCTTCCCGACCTTTTCCCGAGCCTATTGAGCTAGTTCCGAGCATTTCTGACGAAGGCCGAAACCCTAGCTCCGCCGTCACCGTCGCGCCGCCGTCTCCGGCCATCGCTGACGTGATTGGACACCACCATCGGCTTGCGCGGTCGATTTTAGGGTTGAACGGTTACGGCGAGGCCGAAAGGAGATCGATGCACCTAAGTCCGGTGAAGCACCGCCGCGGTTCCGGCGAGAAGCGCCGCCGCGATGAGAGGTAGACGAAGGTGCGGGTCCCACCTGTCATCGACACCCTCTCATGTGGGATCAGTTGTGGACAAGGATCCGGTGTGACAGCGCGGGTTAACCCCGTGTCTCCCGGTGTGGCTCCATTCTGATTGGCCCGATTCAAATGAAGTGGGACCGGCCCCTTTATTTGGATTTTCCAATAGAAAAATAAATCCAGATTCAATCCAGACTTAGAAAATCCCTAACATCCAGTAGAATTATCCAAAAATTCCCAAATAAATTTTGTTACAACCAGCATGAAGAATACTGTCCAGTGGTTCACTTGTATTTGTATGAAAAGCCATAAAAATTTCTCCATAATTCAGATAAGCAAAATGCTTAAAGAATTTATTCCTACAGTTCTGTTAATTGGGAAATTTCCAATTTTGGTCAGAACGCTATTGTTAATACCTTTGATCTCCAGTAAAAGTTTCAAGCTCTTTAGACTTAAAATACAAAGTTGATCCAAATTCCAAATCTCTATGTAGTTATAAATTGAGAGAAATCGAAAATCAATTTCCAGAAATTATCCAAATTTGAAAAATAATTTTCTTCCTGTAGGAAGCTCAGAAAATTGTGAAACAAATTTTCCTAGAACCAGTGAGACTCCCTCAACATGATACAGCCCCTGGTAGCCATGATACATCTCCAGAATTTCAACCAAAATTCAGAGAAAATTATTGTTTCCCATAATTTTTAGGAACAACAAACTTCCTTGATCATCTCCTGTTCTTTGCAAGAGTCTTCTCTATAGTTTCTAGTATCCACCATAAAAATCCCAAAGCCAATTAAGATAATTATCTTATTTTATCCTAATATACTCACACCACCTTAAGCATATTAATTATTCACAGAATCATTTATACCTAGTATATACTTATCGTCTAGTAGCTGAAGTTGAGGAGCAGCCGGAAGCCTTGGAGGTCCAGCTGCCAGAAACTAACATAGGCTCAGACTCGTATTCAGGCAAGCTCCGATTTGTATTTAAGTTCCTTACAATATTTTGCAGTTTTATTTCACCTTACGTCTTCAGATGATTGTGCATTACATCTACGGTGTTTGACATCCACATGCATGGCCCACAGATCCTATGGAGCCTTGGGTACGTCTACGGCCCATTGAGTAGACACTGCTATGCTTATGCTCATAGGAATTCGGTAGAAGTCAAGTAGTTGGAATCTACTCGCGAGATAGGAATTTTGTCACACGGCAGATTCTGGAATAAGAAATTTGTTTATGAATATGAAATTGAGACCGAGAAGTGGATAGGATGCAGTGAGACGTGGTCTCATGTGCGTAGCCCTGCTTGTGTCGATTGAGGACCATTTCGTGTGCGGTCCTGCTGGACAAGCTTGATGTGTACCGGCGACATACTGGAGGAATTGGCCCCAGTAAACTGATGTAGTTCGATATTGGTTTGTCGAGGCATTCCATTCCATTTTATAGGCATGGGTTGAGGGCAGCAAGGTGTAAATCAGCTGGTGGGTACGTCAGTGTACGCCCCACACAGTGACCTCCTACTCATGACGGATCGACCGGTTCGACATTTGAGTGTTTAGTGAAAGGTGGCCATATACGACTAGTACTGAATTGTTACGTAGGTACTGCTATAAGTACTTGCTGGCATTTCCGAAGGTGCGTATGTGTCGTGTTGTTCCGGGTATGTCCTGATTGCAATCACCGTCCCTCGCGGTAATAGAGTACCACTTGTTCACTGCGCCGTGATATAGTAAATACTAAAGAAGTCAGGAGAATATGATATATTGGTTTATAAATTGCTTGGACAACCTTGTTTGGCTTACAGATAGTACAATTAAAAGTTTACAGTTTCCTAACACTTTACCTGTAATAGTGTTATGTGCTTTGTGCACGTCATATCATCGGCAAAGCGTTTCTTGTTTGATTGTGGTGTCTATGATGTCCCGTGCATGAGGAATGGCATGTGCTAATTAAAACATGACTATAAGGATCCACTTGTAGGCGAGTCCTTATGCTTTACTCGACCTATGTTTAGCATTCACTTTTGCATATGTCTAGTGAGACGGGTTAGTCTTGCTGAGCCTTATGCTCACGTTTGCAGTTAACGAGTTTTTGTAGATTATACGACTGATGACAGGTTTGATGACGAGGTTGCACCCCCTACAAGGTTTACAGCCGAGTGGGAACCCTGCACGCCACCGTGAATTGTGTGTTGCTAGTGCAAAGCATCCAGGACATGGATGACTTTGCTTTTGCATATCTAGTGCTGAGAGCGTAGCTATGATGTATAATTCTCTTTCCTTCCGTTAGTACTTTTAAACTTCCGCTGTGCTTTTCAATAAAGACTTGGTATTGTAAACTGTTCTCGTCCTTTTCTTGTATACTGTTGGGTGTCACATCGCACGACACCACCCAATGAGATCCTTGGAGGTCGGGATTCCGGTCCCCACATACATGGTATCAGAGCATCATTGGGAATAGTGTACATGAAAAGAGCATATTTTCAAAAAAAAAATTAGGATTTGAGTGAGGAATTAGTTATATGCCCTTATAAGGAGTATTATTAGTATAAGATTTAGAGGTGGTAAACTAACTTATATGTTATTAATTCTGTAACGATGCTCCGACGTCAGGTAAGAGGTAAGGTACGCCATCATAAGCGGATCAATTGCGGTAAGCTCACCATGCTAGAGGTAGCATGGAAGTCTTTCCGTGGCTTGGCACTGAAATGTTAATAGGAGTCTCTGAAGCTTTCTATGTTTCTGAGAACCTATGACACGCGGTACTTCAACGTGCTTCAAAGTTAGTGGGAGCCCTCGTCGGGTGGTGTATAACCCGATAGTATGCCTCTCTAGAATCATTCATATTCTATGGGAGCATGTGAAACACGTATGCCTGAGCATGTATAAGCCGGTTCGTACGGGAGTCTTTGCTGTACAGACGTATTACAGCCATGTACCTCGAGACATGACATCTCTCGAGGGCAACTCACACCAGAGTCGTATGCAATTACTTTTGTATATATTATTGTACTGCTTGTCATGTTTCCCCGTGCCACCCTTGAGGTGTGAAGGTGTGAAAGGGGATTGTTTGTCTTTTGCAGCATTGACTACGGTAGCGACCCGTGTAGCACACGTTTGCGAGTGAACGATACTAGGACCACCTATAAACGTATCCGGAAATACCGGTTAGAATTTTCTTTGGTGAGGCACGTAGTACCGTCGGTATCAACTTTGATACTTGACCACCCCCAACAATGACAAAAATGGATGCATTATATTTTGGAAAGTCTGACTATCAGGTGCTGGTAGGTTTGGACTCTGCAAAATAAGTTTTGATTCGACGGGTTAGCACCAAGATTCATTATTTCCGGCTAAAGTTTGCTCAACTTCACCAGGTTGTAATCTTGGTTAGTTCGGAAAAAACATAGGAGTAGGCTATATGGATGAAAAGTTCTCGAAGACTTCTACAACTTTTCTGTTGACCGTCAAGGCAAAAAAGCTTGATAATCTGTTGAAATTTGGGGTATGCTTAAACTTATCCAGATAACCCTACCGTTGTACCAGTCTCAGTAATTTTTCTATAACTCACTGTAGAAAAATCTTCTGCCTTATTTCTATATATATCTGAAAAGGGGAGAAGCATATCTACAGTTTTGTTATTTAAAGTTCCTCTTGATTCAAATTGGAGGCAATTCAAATTTCGAGCTCGCAACAGTGAACTGCAGGGCTGCTGTTGAACGACAGTCAGTTCATCTGTCAAGTTTAGGTAGCTTTAGCTATTGATACAGAATAGTGACATGGTCATATATATACATTTCTGGAAAGCTTAGCAAGTCCTCTATCAACTCCGTGTTGTACTCGTGTCCTAAATCTTGGTATAGCTGTGTTAAATTACTATGGTTGAAAACTTGGTTCTGGCAGATCAGAACTTGAACAGTTGGCAGAAAGTTTAGAATTAGCACACTATACCTATGTAACAAATGTTTCATGGTGGAAATATTTTACCAATGGATTGTTAACTTAATTTTATACAATGTTTATTTTGTCATTACCTCAAAATATTTTCATGATATACCAGTATAAATTGTGGAAATCACCACATATACAGGGGAGGTTCTGTCAAAATTTCCAGAAAATTTGGGTCATCTTTAAACCTGTATAGATTTTATTCCCAAGCTCACCTGGAGCCGTATGAGTATAATCTGGAAATTTTGGAAAGTGTACTACAACTTTTGTATTCAACTCAACATCTGTTTCGGACGTTTCCTGTATGAAAATTTTCAATTTATACGAGAAGGTCAGCTGGAACAGACTGTGATTGCACTCCAGTTTAAGAATTTTTGGGAGTTGGAAACCTTCTCACTATTCCAGTATTCCTTTCTATAGATGTCGGATGTGAGGATGCTACTACCGGGCGGATGGATACTTTCCACTTGCACTAGCCATCCAGGTTTCCCAAGTATGCTGCGGGAAGTGCTCCAACAGTTTGGCTTCATCGAGATGCCCTGCTATTGGGGCAGAGAAACGATCGACAGAGGCGTTCGGTCATGCACCATCTTGGTAGAAATCCCAGCTAGTCCACGTCGTTATGGATGGGCTCCTTTCTCGGTTACTATTAAGGGGGCTCATTTGGAGGACACTTGGGCAATCGCAGCGGGCGAGGCGCTTATGAAGCTTTGTGAGCTTCATCAAGATGCCATGGATGGGACTCAATTTGCCCTTATTCCGGTCCGTGATGTGGCTGGTTTTGAGTGGCAGCATCGTATGGTTGCTGCCTATACACCGTATGGCGACACAACCTCGACGACACTTGGGACATATGCGGCTGCGTCCAATACGGTGGTTTCTACACAAAGCGCAGTTATTCTGGAACAAGTCGAAGCCTTGCGGGAAGCGACTGATCGTGGAGATACTCTTGATTATATCAACGAGAATCTACGTTCGCTCCTAGCCCCAACAAATCAACGGCTAAATAAGTGCGAGAGTCGGCTGCATTATGCTCGCATTAGGCTACGGAAAGCTCGTGCCGAACAATGGCAAGCTCGCGCTAAACTGCAGCAAGCTCGTGGTGAGTTGCAAGCAAGTCAGTTAGAGGTGGAACAACAGCAGGAGCAGCTGTTAGTAGTCACTGAAGAGCGGGACACCGCCATTGAGACAGCTCAGAATTGGGAGTATGAGGCAGAGCAACTTCGGGATAATGTGATTGAGGCCGAAGCACAATTGCAACCAGTGGTGTATCCACCAGCCCATAATATACCACTAATTATGGGTGAACAATTGCCTTCGAATGACGAAGAAGAAGAAGAAGATCCCAAGGAACTCAAGTACGTCGAGTAGGACGTATTGGAGTGGGATGTTGCAGCACTTCTGATGTCACGGGGCAACTTATAGTTTCATAGTTGCTCGTGTTCATTTTGTGGCCCTGTTTGTATCATATTAATAATAGCAGTGGTTATGTCTAAGATGAGAAGATGTGTATGACATCTCATGGGGACCAAGTATGGTAGAGATGCACTTCTGTAGGGGGAGTCCATTGTTTTGGAGTACACTACTGTAAACTTGGTCATGAGATAATATATCTTGTATAAAGTTTGTACTTTATCAATATTTGCGAATGTTATGACTTATGTCCTTGCCAATGAGTCGTGCTATGGAATGATAAAATGGGTAAAGGAAAATAAAACATGTGCTGATTTTAAGTCATTTGGGTGCGGAATGGTGCGTACTCGCTCGACGCCTAAAATGGGAGGATCCAGTCGTGGTCGTGAGGATGAATCTCCGACCCAGGAGACAGCTGCTACACCGCAGCAACGAGTTCCTCCACCATCACCTCCGGAACTTCCAAGGAGTCTAGTGGAGGTTCTCGCGGCAGTGCTTGGCTCGCGCGACGAGCAAACGGAGTTACTACGAACTCTGGTCCAACATTCATCCAGTCAAGGAGGGTGACCAGATGCAGGTCCATGACAGCCTTCTCCGAGTTCATACTCGGACTTTATGTCAATGCACCCGCCGGTCTTCGTGGAGTCCGATGAACCGTTGGAGGTGGACAACTGGCTCCACTCCATCGAAGTGAAGTTCGGTTTGCTACGAGTAACCGAACATCAGAAGACCCTGTTCGTGGCCCAACAACTACAAGGGTCCACTGGTGCGTGGTGGGCAAATTACCTTGCCGCACGACCAGTCGGCTATGTCGCGAGCTGGGAGGAATTCCGGGAGGCGTTCCACGCCTATCACATACCTCCTGGTGTCATGGGGAGGAAGCTTCAAGAGTTCTTGGAGCTGAAACAAGGAGGAAGGAGTGCTTACGAGTACTCCAAGATATTCAACCACTTGGCCCAATATGCTCAGGACCAAGTGAATACAGAAGATCAGAAGCGGGAATGCTTCTACCGGGGTTTGAACCCCAAGATGAAGGACAAGCTTGCCTTGTTCAACAGCGACAGCTTCAACAACATGGTCAATGCCGCTATCGTACAGGAGGACACTACTAGGGAGCTGTCCTCCGACAAGAAGAAAAGGAGTGCTCCGCAGGGCAGCGGAGGAGGTACTCCTCAGAAATACCGCATGGTGTATTGATCACCATCCGGCTAGAGGTGGCAGCCGCCATCGCGACCACCGATGTTTCGTGTTTGTCAATTCGACAACGCCGGCTTCCACCCACCACAGCAACAACAGATGATTCCGCGTGCACCTCTACTTCCACCACGTGCACCAGGATTCCGTCCACCATTTCGTGCCGGTCAGAACCCGTACACATGTTATACGTGTGGATGTACGGGACAATTCTCCTAGGACTGCCCCAGAGCGGAGGACGGCCATTGTACCAGGGGGCAAACCAGCCTCGCAACCAGCCCAAGAAGCCAGCCACCACAACCGGCAACATCCACCAGCTCGCTATTGAGGACGTTCCAGAAGGCGCACCCGTACTCACGGGTACGTTATCTCCTTGGTCATCCCATAGTCATCCTTTTTGACTTCGGTGCCTCCCACAATTTTATTAGCAAATCTTATGTTAATCAATACCAGTTGCCTATCTGTTCCACAAAAACACCTTATATGATTTGTTCTTCGGGAGGAAAAGTAGTTGCTGATAAGATGGTCCTTAGGGTACCTCTTAATCTGGGTGGGAACTTATACCCTATCTCTCTCATTATACTAGAGCATCAGAAGTTAGATGTCATCTTAGGGATGGCAAGGTTGCAATACAACGGTGCTATTATTGACATCATTTCTTGGAGGATATATCTAAATTCTCTGCTCCACTCTCCCCAAAAGCTCACTCTGGAGAGTAATATCCACGTGCCTCCAACTGCTGATAAAACCGAAGCCTGTAAACTCGAAGATATTCGAGTAGTATGTGAGTATCCGGACGTTTTTACCGAAGATCTTCCTGGTATGCCACCAGAAAGAGATGTCGAGTTTAAGATTAAACTTGTACCGGGAACAGTGCCAATCTCGAGAAAGCCGTATAAGATGGCACCTAAAGAACTTGCAGAACTGAAAGAGCAGATGAAGGAACTTTTGGACAAGGGTTTCATTCGTCCAAGTTCGTCACCTTGGGGTTGTTCTGCATTGTTATGGAAAAGAAGGATAAAACATTGAGACTATGTGTGGACTATCGTCCACTCAATGCTGTCACTATCAAGAACAAGTATCCACTACCCCGTATCAATATTCTGTTCGATTAGTTGGTGGGTGCTCGGGTATTTTCCAAGATGGATCTTCGCTCTGGTTATCATCAGATCAAAATTCGACTAGAGGATATACCTAATATAGCATTCTCGATGAGGTATGGATTATATGAGTACCTTGTCATGCCTTCAGATTGACCAACGCTCCGGCCCATTTCATGTATCTCATGAATTCAGTGTTCATGCCGGATTTGGACAAGTTTGTCGTGGTCTTCATCGACGACATCCTTTAATACTCAAAATCTGAAGAAGAACATGCACAACATTTGCACATAGTGCTTCAGCGATTGTAGGACCACAAGTTGTACGCTAAGTTCAGCAAATATGAGTTCTAGATCAAACAAGTGCCATTTCTAGGGCACATCATCTCTGCCGAAGGGATTGCAGTTGATCCAAGCAAGATTAAACAAGTACTCAAATGGGAGTCTCCTAAGTCTGTGCATGAAGTTTGAAGTTTCCTGGGTTTAGTAGGATATTACCGAAGGTTCATCCCAAGCTTTTCCAAGATAGCTAAACCAATGACGGAACTTCTGAAGAAATAGAAGAGATATACCTGGACAAAAGAATGTGAGGAGGGTTTTCAAGCATTAGTAAAACACCTCACAACAGCACCAGTATTAGCCCAACCAGACACAACAAGATCCTTTAATGTTTGTTGTGATGAATCTGGAATTGATCTGGGCTACGTATTAATGCAAGACAAAAGGGTCATCGCTTATGGGATCACAGCAGCTTCGCAACCATGAGCAACATTATCCGACTCATGATCTTGAACTCACTGCTGTGGTACTAGCATTAAAGATGTGGAGACACTATCTATGGGGCAACCTAGTACATCTCTACACCGATCACAGAAGCTTGAAGTACATCTTTACCAAGAAAGAATTGAATATGCGACAACGAAGATGGTTGGAGTTAATCAAAGACTACGAGATTGAGATCCACTACCATCCCGGTAAGGCAAATGTTGTCGCCGATGTGTTAAGTCGCAAGTCCCATATCAATAACCTTTTTATCACCTTGATAGAGGAAGATGAACTGAGTCTCTACTTGGTTCCGTATGGGGCGCTCTACAACCTAGCCCTCATTCCTACCATAAGGGAGGAGATTGTGGAGGCACAGAAGGAGGACAAGGGCATATCGCATATTCATCAACGAACAAAGAAGGGAGAAACAAAGTGTTTCCTAGGTAACGATGACGGTACCATCTAGTTTCAAGACCGCATCATGGTCCCCCGCAATGTGGAACTTCGAAAGAAATAATTTGGACGAGGCTCATTTGTCCAAATATTCTATTCATCTGGGGAGTAACAAATTGTACCAAGACTAGAAGAAGAAATTTTGGTGGACTCGGATGAAGAGGGAAATAGCGAAGTATGTATCCGAATGTGATACATGTCGACGAGTGAAAGCCGACCATCTGAAAGCAGCCGAATAATTACAACCGTTAAGCATACCTGCCAGGAAATGGAGGACATCAGCATGGAGTTCATTGTTAGATTACCTCTCACTTTTCGCAAACATGACTCGATTTGGGTTATAGCCGACCGACTCACCAAGTCGGCTCACTTTATTCCAGTCAATGTCAAGTACGTGGCACGACAATATGCAGAGCTGTATATTGCCAGGATCTTATGCTTACACGGAGTACCCTGCACTATCATATCAGATCGTGGAACCTTGTTTGTTGATTGATTTTGGGAGCAGCTCCACGCATCTCTAGGTACCAAATTGTTTTGAAGCTCAGTTACCATCCACAGACTGATGGTCAAACGGAACGAGTAAACCAAGTGCTAGAGGATATGCTCCGCGCCTGTGCCATCCACCATGGTAAGAATTGGGATGAGCGCCTACCATTGGCGGAGTTTTCATACAACAATGGTTATCATACTAGCATCCAAATGGCACCCTATGAAGCTCTTTATGGCCAGAAGTGCCGCACACCTTTGAATTGGTGTGAATCCGGTGAACGAGTAACATATGGTATAGACTTCGTAAAGGAAGCCGAAGATCGAGTACGAGTTATTCAAGCCAACCCCAAGGCTTCCCAGTCTTGCCAGAAAAGCTATGCGGACAAACGATGTCGACCACTTCATTTTGATATCGGGGATCATGTTTACCTTCGTGTATCACCAATGAAAGGGATTCATCGTTTCGGAGTAAAAGGGAAGCTAGATCCGCGTTTCATCGGACCATTCGCAATAAGTGAGCAATGCGGATCTGTAGCCTATCAGCTAGAGCTGCCAGCATCGCTGTTAGGGGTGCACAATGTGTTTCACATTTCACAATTGAGAAAATGTCTCAAGTCCCTAGCGGAAGTCCGTATGGAGGATTTGGAAGCTCTCCAACCAGATCTTACTTACTCCGAGCATCCAACCCAGATAGTCGATGAGAAGACTCGTACCACAAGAAATCGCACCTTACATTTCTACAAGGTCTTGTGGGGAAACCATAGCACTTATGAAGCAACGTGGGAGAGCGAAGAATATCTGAGAGCCAACTATTCAGACTTGTTAACGTCATATGTGCGTTAGATAGTTTCCTTTTATCCTTCCTTTTGTAATCTCGGGACGAGATTCTTTTAAGGGGGGAGGAATGTAAAATCCCACATTTTCCTTCATATGAGGTTCAGTTGTAAGTTGGTTGTTAACCCTAATGGAGACCAATTATAGCCACGATTATAAACTTGATCTCATCAAATCTCTTCTTCTACTCATGCTTAAATTTATTAACATGAGGAATGAACTTCACCAATAAACTTAGATTTATTCTTTTGACCTTTCTTCAAAGTTTGGAATTAATTGAATAAAGATTGCTAGGTCAAATTAATATGCAGTACCAAATAGATATTCAAATTAATATAAATTGAATATATACTACTGTATATTTGGCCCTGTCAAAATTATTCAATTCAGAGGCCATAAATTTGTCTATGATTTTCTAATATTCCAAATAGACTTCCTGCAAAGTTTCATAAATTTTGAACTCCATTTACTATTTTAATTGAGACGCTTAGCAAATTCTAACCATGTTTTGAATTCAAATTTTGAATTCTGTTCAACTAGATTGAACATCAGGATTTGAACACACTCTCATGGTCAGCATAACTTGCTTGACATATCCTCATAGTTTTACAATTTTTGGAACTCAATTGCTATTTAAATCAGTGACATCATTGAATTTCATCCAAATTCAAATTTGTATTTGAAGTTCAATTGAAACTTGCTCCAATTCAAAATCCAATTGCAGAATCAAATTCTAGATATTTATTTGAGCCTCCCCACAAAAATCTAGAATTTTTGGATCAAGTTTGGTAGGAGAATTGAAGTTACAGAAAAGGGAAGTGGATAAGAGGAGGTGGGGCCCACTGTCAGCCTAAGCACTCGAGTGAAACCCACGGGGGGTGCTTTGTATCCAGCTCGCCTCGCCGATCGACGCCGGCAGCGCGCGACACCGTGGCGTGGCATGCATCCACCGAGCTGCCTGCTTGCTTGCACCGTGGTGCGCTCCCCTCACCCCTCAGCCCCTATAAATACCCCCTTGGCCGTCGCCGTTGAGCTCCATCTCGGTTCACGCCATTTTCACCGCCTCTGGTAAATCGAGCTTTCGTCGACGATTGAGGCCGTTTCTCCCCAAGCTATAATTAGATAAAAGCCTTGTCACAAACTCCTCTACGTATTCTCTTTGGTCATTGATCGTGACATAGCTTCTGCTTGGCATATTTTGAAGTTTCCCAGTCGCCATCGAGGAAGCCACCGAGAAACTTCACTGTCTCGCCGTTGAACTCCACTTCTAGGCCATCTCCAGCCTCGTTCCTTTAAGCAAAAAGGTTCACAATCCTCTCTAGTTCATGCTCACAGAATCTAAGCTTATGACCTGAAGTGTAACTTGAGTTCTTGTTCGAGAACCGAACAATTTCTCAATAGAACAACAAAGCTTCACGCTTAAATTCCTTTCATTCTTGCAATCATCCTTTAATTTTTTTAGCAGATAGCTTCTATGTGTCCTAAGGAAGCTCCATGCCCAAAAACCCTGAAAGTTATCAACCGAGCATCTTAGATTTCAGGTTTTCGCGGCCGCCAGTTGAAAAACCGCACTTCGCCGTTGAACCCAGCCTTGCCAGTGATTTCACCCCAATCTGACCCCCAAATCATACTCCTAGTACTCCCAAGAAACTTCCCAACCTTTTCCCGAGCCTATTGAGCCAGTTCCGAGCATTTCCGACGAAGGCCAAAACCCTAGCTCCGCCGTCACCGTCGCGCCGCGGTCTCCGGCCATCGCCGACGTGATTGGACACCACCATCTGCTTGTGCGGTTGATTTTAGGGTTGAACGGTCACGGCGAGGCCGAAAGGAGGTCGACGCACCTATGTCCAGCGAACACCACCGCGGTTCCGATGAGAAGCGCCACCGCAACGAGAGGTAGACGAAGGTGCGGGTCCCACCTGTCATCGACACCCTCTCGCGTGGGATCAGTTGAGGACAAGGATCCGGTGTGACAGTGTGGGTTAACCCCGTGGATCCCGGTGTGGCTCCATTCTGATTGCCCCGATTCAAATGAAGTGGGATCGGCCCCTTTATTTGGATTTTCCAATAGAAAAATAAATCCAGATTCAATCCAAACTTAGAAAATCCATTACTTCCAATAGAATTATCAAAAGATCCCAAATAAATTTTTTTAGAACTAGCATGAAGGATACTATCCAGTGGTTCACTTGGATTTGTATGAAAAGTCATAGATATTTCTCCATAATTCAGATAAGCAAAATGCTTAAAGAATTTGTTCCCACAGTTATGTTAATTGGAAAATTTCCAATTTTGGTCAGAACACTATTGTTAATACCTTTGATGTCCAGTAAAAGTTTCAAGCTCTTTAGACTTAAAATACTAAGTTGATCCAAATTCCAAATCTCTATGTAGTTATAAATTGAGAGAAATGGAAAATCAATTTCCAGAAATTATCCAAACTTGAAAAATCAATTTCTCCCTGTAGGAAGCTCAGAAAATTGCGAAAAAAATCTTACTAGAACCAGTGAGACATTCTCTACATGATACAACCCCTGGTAGCCATGATACATCTGCTGAATTTCAACCAAAATTCAGAGAATATTATTACTTACCATAATTTTTAGGAATGACAAACTTCCTTGATCATCTCCTGTTCTTTGCAACAGTCTTCTCTATAGTTTCTAGTATCCACCACAAAAATCCCAAAGCCAATTAAGATAATTATCTTATTTTGTCCTAATATACTCACACCACCTTAAGCATATTAATTATTCACAAAATCATTTATACCTAGTATATACTTATCGTGTAGTAGCTGAAGTCGAGGAGCAGCCGGAAGCCTTGGAGGTCCGGCTGCCACAAACTGACATTGGCTCAGACTCACATTCAGGCAAGCCCTAGTTTGCATTTAAGTTCCTTACAATATTTTGCAGTTTTATTTCACCTTACGTCTTCAGATGATTGTGCATTACGTTTAAGGTGTTTGACATCCACTTGCATGGCCCACAAATCCTATGGAATCTTGGGTAGGTCTACGACCCGTTGAGTAGACACTGCTATGCTTATGCTCGTAGGAATTCGGTAGAAGTCCAGTAGTTGGGATCTACTCGCGAGATAGGAATTTTGTCACACGGGATATTCTGGAATAAGAAAATGGTTTATGAATACAAAATTGAGACCGAGCAGTGGATAGGATGCAGTGATATGTGGTATCACGTGTGTAGCCCTGCTTGTGTCGATTCAGGACCGTTTCGTGTGCGGTCATGCTGGACAAGCTTGAATTGTATCGGCGACATAATGGAAGAATGGGCTCTAGTAAACTGACGTAGCTTGATACTGGTTTCACTACCAGGATTCCGGGTTATTGCGACGAAAAAAATCGTTGCAATAGGTCAAAATTCGTCGCGATAGGTTGTTGTCGCAACGAAATAGAACGTCGCGATAGATTTTCCGACTCGTGGCGATAACAGCCGTGGCAATAGGTTATTGCGACGACTTGACATCTGTGGCAAATAGTATGGTATTGCGACGACTCCACGTTGGTGGCAAATAGTATGATATTGCAACGGTTTAACGTATTGCGACGATTTAACGTATTGTGACGAAAATATCGGTGTTGCAACGATGTCACATTTGTGGCAAAAAGTATGGTACTGCAACGACTCCACGTTCGTTGCAAATAGTATGGTATTGCAACAGTTTAACGTATTGCAACGAAAATAACGGTGTTGCAACGATGCCACATTCGTGGCAAATAGTATGGTATTGCAACGACTCCACATTCGTGGCAAATAGTATGGTATTGCAACATTTTAACGTATTACGATGATTTAATGTATTGAACGAAAATAACAGTGTTGCAACAATGTCACATTCGTGGCAAAAAGTATGATATTGCGACGACTCCACGTTCGTGGCAAATAGTATGGTATTGCAACGGTTTAACATATTGTGATAATTTAACGTATTGCAACGAAAATAATGGTGTTGCAACGATGCCACATTCGTGGCAAAAAGTATGGTATTGCAACGACTCCACGTTCGTGGCAAATAGTACGGTATTGCAACGGTTTAACGTATTGCGACGATTTAACGTATTGTAACGAATAGTACGTTATTTGCGACAATTTCACATCTGTGGTGATAAGTATGGTATCGCGACGATTTCATACTCGTGGCGAATAGTATGGTATCGTGATGTTTTCACATTTGCGGCGAATAGTACGGTGTTGCAACGATTTCACATCCGTAGCGAATAGTACTGTATGGCAACGTTTTTACATTCGTGGCGAATAGTATGGTGTTGCAAAGATTTCACATCCGTGGCGAATAGTACGGTATCGCGACGATTTCACACGCGTGGCGAATAATATGGTATCGTGACGTTTTCACATTCGCGGCGAATAGTACGGCATCGCGATGATTTCACACTCGTGGCGAATAATATCGTATCACGATGTTTTCACATTCGTGGCGAATACTACGGTGTTGCAATGATTTCACTTCCTTGGCGAATAGTACGGTATCACGATGATTTCACACTCGTGGCGAATAATATGGTATCACGATGATTTCACAGCCGTGGCCAATAATACAGTAATGCAACGATTTCACGTTCATGGCGAATAGTACGGTATTGCAACGATTTCAAAACCGTGACAATAGTATTGTATTGCAATGATTTCTAATGTGTGGCAATAGGTTCATAATGCAACATATTCAAATATGTTGCAACAGGGTCGTAATGCGACGTTCTCTGGGTGGTGGCAATAGCAGTCTAGTGCAACATTTTTTTGGTCGTAGCCAAATGTTTGTAGTGCAACATTTTATAATTTGTGGCAATATCTAGCTTCCTATTGCAACAGTTTATTTTCGTCGCAATAATATGTTAATGCCACTTTTTGTAATTAGCGGCACTAGAATCCTAATGCACCAGGATTGAAAATTAGTGGCAACAGAATCAATTTATTCGCACACGATACGTCTGTTGACTTAACAACAAACATCCAGCAATTGATGCAACGCTCAAGGACCCTTGCGTCATTGTGAGACGATGTTACTTACAGTTTTTTCAGGTTGCAACATTGTACCCAATAAAAGAGCACCGCGACGAGTTGTAGTATTAGGAATAGTTTCTCGAACATCCATATTCGACTTGGTGCGAGCAGAAGCCTTTTGTGGAGTTGCAGCTAGCCGTTGTTGATTTTGCAAGCTCTCCATCATTCTGCGCATGTCTGCTAGCTCCTTTTCTCGTCGTGCAGAATTGGCCGCCATCTGATCATGTAAATCCTGGACTTCCTGGTTGAGCCGTTCATTTGCCTGGACGAAGCCATCCATCTGGGAGGTCATATAATCATTTCTTCCTTCCAACTCTTGCACCTGAGAGCTGAGGTCTTCATTTCTATTTTGCAAAGATCGAACTTGCTGGCCGAGCTGGTCAGACATCTGGATACGCAGTCTTTCAGAAACATTAGGTTTAGCCATATAACCACGCCCCCGAAATTGTGATCCTCCCAGAACTGGTTGCGGATATATAAGTAAGCTGGAAGATGTTGTTTCTTTCCTCATCTGGGATTGGGACTCCCAACTCAGCTTCCTTGACGTTGATTTGGGCAAGTGCCTGGGTCTATATATAAAAAGAAAAGTCACATGTACATTGCAAATATTTATTTAAATGGGGACTGTTTGAAGTGTTTCTCATATGTACAGCTTCTGCCTGCTCGTTTGCCCATTGACCTCTCTTCACATGGCTTGCCTCCCACAGTTCTATGTCATCGGGTTCTTTTCCGGTCTCTGGGTCTCGCTACATCAAATACAAGTAAAATTTGATTGAATGATTGCAGTGCAAAGTAAAAGCATGATTTAGTTTTCATACCTTCTCGTAACTAAGTTGGGCTTAGGATTTCGAGCCAAGCAAGTGTTTTGTCTTTTGAGTACTTTGATTTCGTGAATTGGTTCTGCTTATTGAATGCAATTTTAAGAATTAATTTCATGAATGCGTGTTATCAAATAGTTTTTGTAGGATATGAAGGTATTAGAAAGCTAGCTGACCTTGAATCGCTCAGACCCAAAATAGTCCATAAGCACCAACCAATCGGAATCTACTACGTCAACAGGCTTGTTTTGTATACGTTCCTCATCGGTCGAATACTTCTTATAGGTGGCATGCAATGTTGATCGCCACCCCTTGTAGCGCTCACCAGCAATCTTCAATATTTTTCTTCTGGTATCATCTGTGTCCTCCAAGTCCCAGGCATTCTGTACATTGTATATCACACTGTTATAAACGTACAAGATGGAGGTCGCTAGAAAAAAATACTTATGTGGGGTGTCACAACACTAACCAAAATGTCTTTCACTATATCGCTCTTCAAAGTATCACCAACCTCTGCCCACTTCCTTACACCAGCGAGGGGTGCACTTTTTGTTGTAATAACCACATCATCGACAAAGTGCCGCTAATTAGGACCAACCGCAGCACCCAACCTATCAGACCACTGAATTTGTAGCTTCCAATTCTGATCATTCGTTCTATTTGCAGGTGCTAGATAGCGCAATTTAGCAACCTTAAGTCCTTTAGCAACCCCTCTTCCAAACTTATTTCCTTCTGTTAGTGTCATTTAAACGGTAAACGTTTAAAGCATATTAGCAACTGACCAGGCCTAGTATCATGTACAAATAGTGTGAAAGAAGAAGAAGTCTGATGTTTTACCATCTTCAGGACGAGTGCGGCAAATACGAGCGTGGGAACACCGCATCGCAACAACATTTTGCTCCATATTGGGCGATGCATCGACTTGTTGACTTCTTTGTTGCTGTTCATACCATACAATCAGGCAGTAGTGAGTGGCGCTACAGCACCCGTAGTACTGCAGGGGATTTTCGGTCCAGCTGCGAAGCAGGCAAGACAGTAGCTAGCGATACTAGAGAAAGAGAGGGTTCGCCAGGTGCTCATCCTCTGCAGTACTGCCGGTTCGGTCTGACCGACATCAGCAGGAGCGCGTTTCGAGGCGAATTGGTGGCAGGGCGAGTCATGGACGTCAGCGGTATTAGCAGGTAGAGGATGCAAGATAGATGAGGCGGGCAGCTTGCGACGTTTAACAAAGCTAGGGTTCGGTCTGGCAGTGCAGTGACCACATTTAAGTCAGAGGATTGACATCCAGATCACACCGGTGATCTCACGTGACTTACGTTTTTATTGTAGGTGATGCAGTAAAGATCCAACCGTGTGATTCCGTTGGATCTTTACTGCATCGTGTGCAGTAAAAACGTATAAGTCAGGTGATCTGCGTCCATTGATATCACCCCGGAGCAAGTCTCGAGGCTAGGAGGACAGTGTGGCGGATCTAGGAATTAATTTTAGGTGGATTGCATACTGATATTTTGCTCTGCATGTTAGCATCTCGCCCTAAAGTACTACTAGAATGAATACATGAATATAATCTTGCGTTAATTACCAGACATCAGCAATGCATTTGGCAGTGTAAAAAACGGAATTGAGATCATATAAGCAGCAATGAACCCTCATGTACATGCATCTCTAAACTATATGATGCTAACATTTCTTAGTGGACAGGGGTTAATGATATTGGACTATTTTTTCCAGGGTATGCCATGTCATATGGGGCATAGCATGTAGGTACGCCGTAATGGCCAGGGGTTTACGGGCGGCGGGGTCATCATGGCACGCGAACAATGGAATGTGGAGATGGAGGGAGACGCGTCGGGGAGGACACTGAAGTGACCACCAGCAGGGCATGGGCGCCGGTCGGTGCTGGAGTGACCGGCGGCGACATGGGTTTGCGGGCGGTGCGGTCATCATGACACGCGAAGGATGGGACGTGGCGATGGTCGAGGGAGACGCGTTTCTGAGGATACTGAAGTGAGCAGCAGCAGGGCGTGGTCGCCGGTGCCGGAGTGGCGACGGCAAGAGAGCCCAGCATGCGTGTGTAGGCATCAATAAATCATGCCATCACATATACTCACCAGCAGGGCGTGGGCACCAGCCGGTGCCGGAGTGACCGGCGGCGACAGGGGTTTGCGCGCGACGGGGTCATCATGACACGTGAAGGATGGGACGTGGCGATGGTGGAGGGAGACGTATCGGGGAGGACACTGAAGTGAGGAGAAACAGGGTGTGGTCGCCGGTGCTGGAGTGGCCGGTGGCGAGAGAGCCCATCGTACGTGTGTAGGCATCAATAAATCACGCCATCACATATACTGCTTAACTGTTAACTGGGACTAGGAAACTACAATCGCAATGCTAAAATATTTAGTAGAGCCCGGTACATATTTATACTCGTAGTACCAACATGGGATGACGAATCTCGGGGTTCCTGAGCATCAGGTGCTGCAATATTCTCTGCATACGATGCAAAGGAATTAACGTGTTATAAATATGTGTATTTTGATAGTAAACACTTTTATAGTTATACCAGGTGCTTGTTGCCCATCACGATTACTTGTAGACGACATGACGGTTTGGTGTCTTGTTCCTAAAGTAAAGAGTATATATAGTAAGTAACAGTGATAACGTCAGACTACGTGAGGATGTGTATTTTAGATCGGGCAGTGTGGTTGCTATGAACTGAAAATGTTTGTTTTGAATGGAGGAATTAGAAATGAAGGAGTAGGAAAAAAACCGTACAATCCGAGAAAGAAAAACAAGAAAAACGTGTAAAACCGTGGGAACTGAAAATCTTAGGAATACAAGTTTGGAACACAGGAATGAGAGTACAACATTGGGAGTGGTTGATAAGATAACCCTGACGTCATTTACTTCTAAATCAAGAAATTACATAGTACATGCGGTTTTTAATAGTTATCTTTCCTGACATGGAAATGTACTAGAAATACACTACCATAAACAGTCAGAGCGACATTTATTTTGGGGCAGAGGTGTAGTGTATTTTATATATGGAAAAAGTAGAATGCAATCAGATGCTAGAGTAAAATAAAAAGATGAATCGACTGTAGGATGCAGATCTAACGATTGAGGATAGTTGATTGCACGATTGCACCATTAATCAGATTTTATACTAGACATTCATGAAACATAAGAGCATATAAGGAGAAGGAGCTGGGACGACAACTAGGAATGAACTGGCTGCAGCTGTTGGGACGACAACTAAAGCGATAAGGAGGGAGTAGCTCTATAAAAAGACGGCATGGATCGTGTAGAACTTACGTAGCACAAAACTAGAGTCTGGGATGTCGCAGGGCGGGGTCGGCGACGAAGAGGTTCGGTAGAGCCCGTCAAACTTGGTGGCTCGACGTTGTACCCACAGTCACCACCACCACTCACACGGGAACTTCTTAGGAATGCAAGTTTGGAACACAGCACTAAGAGGAGAACATGTGTGCCGGGAACGGAAGCCACTGCGGGATTAGAGGGAGACGCACATTTATATTCGTCGTTGCTAGCTACAAATGGGCGGGACTAGAATTTTGGGAGCACAGAGTGAAGTTTCAATTGTGAAAATCTCAATTGTGCGCGCCAAGAAGAATGAAAATTTTTTCGAGGGACCGCTACCTGCCGTTCATCTTTGTTTTCATGGAGATGTAAAAGCAGTCATGTGGTAGTGGGACATTCCAAGAAAAATACGAACAAAAATATGAATCGCCAAATGTATCATTGTGCTAATGCAAATGACATGCAAATACAGAGAACACCCAAGTCCACGAAAGGAGGACGGCAAATACATGGTCTAGTAAAAGGTAAACAATCAGCATTTTATATATAACATTCGTCGCAATGAAATGATAACATATAAAGAGTATATACTACTACTACAAAAAGAATCATTTCCCCTGTGATGTCTAATCTTCAGGCCGTCGATCCAAAGCCGACTGTGATACGAGTATCACAGGTACATACGATATATATATCAACAATGTCATCGGATATTAGTTACAACGGATAAAGTACTTTTCATGCACCTGTTGCATCTGGCGATGGACTAGTTAGCAATTTAGATGATGTAATTTCCTAATCAAGTTAATTATGCATCATGTCTGTTGTTAGTTCTATTACTTGTAAGGATAATGTTTACCGGATTTCATTCATTCAGCCACAAGAAATATAGACAGTCCCAAGTTACAAACATATAGTAGATGTTTTCGATAAAAGAAGTTTTTCGATACTGCATATATAGAACACATTGTTCATGAACATAAAGAGATATTTCATTAACAAACAAGTAATAGGAAAACACGTAGTAGACAGCGAGAACAAGATAAACTACACCTAATACTACTCTACTCAGAGATCACGAAATAGATAAACTACTCCTAATACTACTCTACTGGGAGAAAACCACGTCCTCCTCCGCCGCCGCTGCCACCTCCTCCGCCTCCGCCGCCGGTGCCGCCTCCTCCTCCTCCTCCTTCTCCTCCTCCGCCACTGCTGCCACTGCTGCCGCCTCCGCCTCCGCCTCCGCTGCTGCTACCGCCTCCTCCTGCTCCTCCTCCGCCGCTGCCGCCGCCTCCATAGCCGCGTCCACCTCCGCCTCAAGAGACGCCTCCTACTCCGCCTCCTCCGCTGCCGCCGCTGCCCAAGCCGCCTCATACTCCTCAACCTCCGTCACAGTCTGAAGCTTCCTGGCGACGCGGCGCTTAATCTTCATGAGGCCCTCTACCCCAGCAACCTCCACGATCGTCTCGTGGAGGGCGTCGAGACGACCGGCCACAATCATCAACCCGTAGCAGTAGTGGCCCGCGGTGTCCATGCTCGTGTGGAAGGGAAGGGTCCCAAGACCAAGACGGCGACACGAGCGATCTGTGTCGGAAAAGACCTTCCGCGCCACCGCGTTGAGCGCTAGTGCGCTATGAGCGGCGGCGGACTTGGCGTCGGTGGCCACCTTAAGGCGCCGATCAACTTCGTTGATGCGGTCGGTGAGGAGTCTGAGAGTCTCCTCAACCCAACCGGGATGAGGAAGTGCAGGCCCCGCGGGCGGAGATGCGGGCGCCACCATCAGTTCCACCGGCATTGCCGGCGGCGATGGAAACGGAGAAGGAGGTTCGAAGGACGTCGATGGCCTAGAGCGCTTCAGCGCGGGGCTACCCATTTGTGTGGTGACGGAGGTGCAGAGAAAGAGCGAGAGGTGGTCGACAGTGGCGGGGGGAGAAGTTTAGAGGCTAGGATCTAAGGAGTGGTGCGGCGGAGAAGCAAGAGGACGGTGAGCCTTTATAGCGGGTCGTCGTCTAAGCGGGCGTGTCGAGATGATCGGACGCTTGAGGAAACCACACTTAATTATGAACTGGTCGGTGGCCCCGGTTTCCTCAAAACCAGCGGTTTGCATCCTCTCGGTCCCAACGGCTCGACGCGTACCATTAGGAGTAAATTTACACGCGGGGAAAAACAATTTTTTCGTTATATAAAAAAAATCCGTCCGTACATGCCTAAGCGAACTTCGTGACCACGCGTCCGTGCCAGGGGACGCCTTGCAGCGAACATGGGGCTAGTCCTGCACGCATTATCGAGGTTTGAGGTATATATATATGCATGCATGTTAGTGTTGTTAAACATGACCGAGGTGTTTTAATTCTATCTATGTCTAACATGCACGGACCGCAAACATGATCAACCAATTACACTATGTGGGAAACCCAAATAGGAGACAACGATGGGCGACAGATCGGATGTCCATCGATCACAAAGTGATGCGAGACGCGCTTAAAGTCATTGTTTGTCTCTTTTAGCTTTGCAATTACAAATCGAGATGAGCTTCAAACCCTAAGATCTTTTGTTTTTGTCCAATTTGCTCGGTTCACTTGTGACAGATTAACACATCACTAAACTTAGAGCACATTCACTTGATTGAAATCCAGAAATTCTAACACAGCAGTATTCATTGATACGAATGAACACATATATATTACAAAACACAATAAATATGTAAAAGAATAGAATTGAAGCTAAACATGTACAAGAACTCCTAAAACTACAAAAGAAATATGTACAAGAACTCCTAAAACTACTATGCCAGCCCCGCCTCCTTCGCCCTCTCCCCCAACTTCTCAAACCATGACAAGCGGTCCTCCTCATCCTCGTCGTCGTCGTGGTGGTGGTGGTCGCCGTCGTCGTCGTCGTCATCATCATCATCGTCGTCGTCGTCATCGTCGTCTTTGTTGTCGTCGTCGTCCTCCTCCTCCTCCTCCGCCTCCTCCTCCTCCTTCTCCTCCTCCTCCTTCAGCGACGATGCAGCAGGAGAGTGGGCCGGCTGCTCCGGCTGAGCCGATTGCTCCGGCTGCACAGGCGATGGAACCCCGCCGCGACGGAAGTTCCTCTCCGTCGCCGCCACCAGGGCACTACGGCCCTTAGTGCCGAGCTCCTAGGCCATCGTCCCGGACAAGATGTCCAGGCAATTGGCCACACCCGTGAGGGCGTAGAGGTAGCGGCAGGTGGTATCCATTCCCAGAAACTCAGGATAGGTACCAAGACCCAAGGCATCCAAGGTTCGAGACGTACTGTTGTACGCCTCTCGCGCCATAATGAGGCGCTGGTCGTCGTTCACCCTCTCGAGGGAGCAACAGCATATCCGCTTGCTGGATGGCTGCCTCGGCGGGCTAGGAGGCAGAAGGTTGGCCATGGCTGTGGTGGTTCGTCGGCGCCGGGCTAGGAGGTGGAACGATGGAAGAAGAAGAAAGGAGTGCAAAAGTTATGTGCTTGTACATAACCGACGACGCGCCTATATGGTCTGTGCGGAGTAGACGAGGGAGCGGTTCGTTTCCCGCGCATTGAACTCTTTGCGGACCTCGTGCGGCGCAATTAAACCACTGTGGAAGACGATTTTCAGATATCCTTCCGTCTCTCTTGTGGAACCGAATCCCCTGCAGTACTGCAGGTGCATTAGAGGTCACTGACATGTGGGCCCTGTGCTCTGTGGGACTGTAACACCCTAAATTTTTGCATCCTGCATACATGATCATGCATTCAACATTGGTAGGATAAAAGGAAAATAATAAAAGATAAAACATACATATATGGTGTAGCAAAAAGAAGAAAAAAAGAAAATAATAGCATAAAAGTTGTAATAGGGAATAAGTATAGCGAAATAATAATCAATAATAAAATAATAATATATAAAAAGAAATATATATAAATAAATTATATATAATAATATATATATATAATAAATAATAAATAAATAAAATGAATAAGATAAATAAAATAAATAAAATATAAATAATAAAATATAATAATAATAATATAAAGAAAAAAAAAAGAAAAAAAAGGGGCTGCTGGCCAGCGGCCGAGCCGCCAGCCCCGGCTCCCGCGCTCGGTCGCCCGGTCGACCCCGCCGCCCGAGGCGCCTGGCCCCGCCGAACCACGCGGCCGCCTGGGACTCTCGCGCCGACCCGCCGTACGCCCGGGCACCAGCGCCGTACGCGCTCGGGCCCCGCCACCTGATGCGCCTCCCGCACCGCCTCCCGCTCCCGCGCGAGCCGCCGGCCACGCGCCACCCCTGGGTCCCACACCACCCCGCGCGCGCCCTCCCACGCGGCGCCACAGCCCGCGCACCGCGGCCTCCCGCCAAACGCGCTGCGCCCTCCCACCGCGAATCCTGCCCCCGCCGCCTGGCCCACGCCTGCTGGCTCCCGCGCGGCGCACTCGCCTCCACGCACCCGGCCGCGTGCCCCGCCGCCTGCGCCCGGCCCCACCCCGCGATGCCCCCGAGCGCCTCCCGGCCGACCCCACGCCCGCATACGCGCCCCGCCCCGACGCCCCGACACGACCCCGCCCCGGCGCGCTCGCCCGCCCCCGCGTCCGACCCCGTTCGCGACTGCGCTCCCGTACCGAGTAGGTACCGAGCCGGACTCCATTGTAGCCGCCCGCGCCCGCCTATTTAAGCCCCAGAGGCTTCGTAGGTTTTCCCAGGAAATGCCGCCTCCACGGTAAAAGCCGCCGCCGCCGGTAAAAAAAAAACACCAGAGAACAGAGGCGCCCCTGGGGAAGAAAAGGAAGAAAAAAAGGAGGGGAAGAAGAGGAAGGAAAAGAGGAGGGCGCCACCGTTCGCCGGAGATCGTCATCGCCATCGCGTCGCCGTCATCGTGCCGCCGGAGGACGCATCTACTTCGTCTACGCATTGTCCCCATCCTGCGATCATCGAAGCCATCGCATCTACGGTAGGCCATGTTCCCAATGCGAATTTTAGCGACCATATTGAATCTAATAGACGTAAATTGATTTTAGTTGCACCATAATTTTATTTTCAGCAGCATTAATCCACTCTAAAACTCCTGTAAACTCGTATGAACTAGTTTCATCTAATTAATAAACAACCGTAGTTAATCAATTATTGTACTTTGCATGCATGCATGTCATCGCATGTTGATTAATACGTGTGCATCATGTTGATTTGTATGTATATTCTTGTATGTGTGATCACGAGTAGAGGGAAGTGCTCAAGAGGTCGTGTACGAGGATTTCGAGAACCAAGACTTCGAAGCATTTGAGCAACCCGAAACGCCGGAGCAAGGCAAGTGTCCTTGAAGCATATTGATCCTGTTTTTAAAATAAATGTTTTGTTGGCAAACTGCATGCTTGTGTCAATTTGATGGGAATCCTATGGTAGGAAGTTTACTAGATTTGCTAAACCACCCTTGTCACCTGAAATTTATGGTAGAGAGTCGGGAAGGGTTTTTACCATTTTGCTTCGCTTAACTAATTGGGATGGAAAAAAACACTACACATTTAATTATACATCAATGCTATTCTGGTTAACGTGAACTGGTCAATATGGTATGGTAATGGGTGATCTAAGCAAGCCTGGTATGTGGATGGGTTGGATGTTATGGTGGTTTGCTTGCTTTAGATCTAAGGACCGGTTCATGCGAGAATAAGCCAGGACTACAGTGCCACCACGAGGCCAAGTTATGGGTGCGGCGTAGCTGATTAATTAGGGCTTTGCTAGTGCTGTTTGGACCATTGTGGATGCTCGGGGAAGGGGTAGTCGGATTGGGTTTTTTGATGATTGGTGGGACTACCCTGGGATCCGAATGGCTCAAGAGGGGGCCCTTGGTTGAAGATGTGCTCAGTTGGAGGCATCGCCACCGGTGAAACCTCAGTGGGGTCTAAATAGGCTAGTAATCCCTTTGTAAAGGCTATTTTGTGATCTCTTGGCCATACACCAAAGGAAGTGTAATTGGCATAAGGGAGGTTCTTTAGTCGCCGACGGGTGATGAAATCACAAACACGTGGGTAAAGTGGTACAAACTCTGCAGAGTA
The DNA here is from genome assembly GCA_036927565.1 of Tuctoria greenei. Taxonomy (NCBI): domain Eukaryota; kingdom Viridiplantae; phylum Streptophyta; class Magnoliopsida; order Poales; family Poaceae; genus Tuctoria; species Tuctoria greenei. The sequence goes on from JAYESD010000004.1 coordinate 36,423,605, forward strand.
TGAAAACTATCATGATAGCCGTACTCCCGGTTATGAGCACCTGGACAACTTCCATGATTAGAGGGAAATTGGAAATTTGGGATGGTTATGGTTTGGTACTGGTTATGGTTGATATTATGGTTATGGTTATGATTATAGTTATGGTGATGGGATGGAATCATGGTTTATGACATTGATTATGATTATTGGTATGGTGAATTATGGACTGGTATTATTATGGTTACATGGTTTATGATGGGTTTACTTTACATAAATATGATACATTGCTTTTCAAAATGGTTTTACTGTACTTTTAAGCACTTTGCCATTATTATTGTCGTCATTTGAATCAGCCACATGTCATACTTTCCACACTTGCTGAGTACGACATGTACTCACTCTTGCAATCCCCCCCAACAGTTGCAGGTCAGAATTGTGAGTTTAATGGCGATAATGTGGAGATCTAGGCCGTGTCTACCGTCAGCTTTGCCTGTGGTGTTATTGGAGCTGCGTTATCCCTTTTGCTTAGTTTGCTTTGTTGCTTAATTAGTTTATTTCTGCTGCATTAGTTGAACATGTCATAAATATTCATTAGAGCTTGTATTTGAGGATAATATAGTTTGGGTAATAAAATTTTTTAATTAATCTTGTTTTGTGGTAATTTTCTGTATACTCTTTTGTGATTACACTCGTGTATGTGTGATGAACATCCTTGGCACACATATGCGATAGCTTGGTTCATTTTTGGGACCGAGCGTCATAGGGACCCAAATTTTAGTGACTTCTAATGCACCTGCAGTACCGCAGGGGATTTCATTATCCATGTGGAACGTCGCGCACGCGTCTCTGCACCACGGCTTCTTAACTGCTCTACAGACCTCATGCGGCGCGTCAGTTACTTAGCGCACTGGAAAGGCCTGCGGCGAGATCTCCAGGCCCGGCGAGCCCCGCCACGGCGACGCTGCGCGCGCCCTCGGCGCGAGGAAGAAAGGGTCTGTGATGTTGGTTTTCTTGTTTCGTGATGTTGTTTTTGTTGTTTTGTAGTAGTATTGTTTTACGTTAATGAACTCAATGTCATTGTTCCTCTGTGAAGACCTTTTACCGTAGCTGGTTTCTACCATAACAGTAACCGCTTGAGCTAATTAGGTTATCACAGATGGTTCTTTACTTGTATCTAGCCGTCTTTGATAATTGTTTTTCACAGACATGCCTAGTCGTTGGTTAATAACCGCCTATAATAAGGTATAACCAATGCAGTACTACTGCTGTTATTTCTAATTTCCAGGTCAATTCAATATAATCACAGAACAAAAATCAATAATATCATCACAGAACAAAAGTCAACAATATTATCATCATCGAAGTCAATTTCACTAAAACAATATACATATGTACAAGTTACAGATACAATTCAGCTCAAAGTTTACAAGTTTTCACCAAAAACTGTTTCTATTGGCATAGTCGCAAAGTTCTGGCACATCAGCTGCTGCACCATCCTCATCAAAGAAATCCCCTCTTTTGTGCAAAATTTCGTGATGAATGAATTGACAGAGTTCAGCAGCAATCATGTCGGCTCCTCCACTAGGAATAATTCTACAAACCGGCCATTCTTCATTCAGATTCTTCGTGTGCTGCAATATAACACATAACAAGGTTAAGAATGTATTGGTTTGAACAATCTCAAAGTATAGATCAAAGTGAGAGTATAAAGGAATTTATTTCGTATTTTTGGAGCAGTTATACTATGAGCAACTGAATTTTGAAGTTGGAATCAAAATATTAAAATAATGTTTCTGGTAATATTGAACAGTAGAGAATATAAGTATTAAACTATGCTAGTTACAATTAAAATGAAACACAAAAGTAAGAAAATAAGGTATCGACATTAAGGATAACTTACATCCTCACGATTCACTGTATATACGCCGGCGGTCCGAAGATGCTCGCATACATAATACCTGCATAAGACACTCCCAGCAGGCTGCTTCAGACAAGCTTAATACGTTTTAATGTCCAATGCATTCGTATTGAAAGGTCTCTCACCGCCAAGCCGTTCCGCGTAAAACCACCAAACGCTGTAATACAAGAAATATCATATAAAACTTGTCAACACATTCTAAATGTGCGTAAATTAAAATTATTGAATAAACGTACGATTTCAAAATGGAAAGGAAATATTTGTAACGATCTGGTGAGAAATCGACCGAGTCCAAGACTGTTGCCATTCCCTGCGTTGGCTTGATGAAGATCATTATGTAGTGATTACTGCAAACATACAAACACACGTGTTAACAATTACCAATAATTGCTATTTCAATGTCATGTGTCGAACTTACTCGAAGTGGTACGGAGCCTTTACGAGGTCCTTGCCGTCTCTGACAAAGTTAAACATCGCATGTCCTATGTAAGCTGCAACTTCTGTCCTTTTATCCTTCTTAAGTTTTGCGATTGCTTTTTTCAAAATCTTTTCTTTTCATGTGTTTGAACTGTGCTGAGTCTTGATCTGCCTGGACGTCCAATAGCACCTTTGCAATCCTAGCAGGGTCAAGGATACCTATCTTGCGCTCCAACTTTTCATTATCCATGTATTGCATCCTATTGAAGAAGTCCAGAATTGTTATAATCTCATGAAATGTGTATGTGTGTAGTAAGAAAAGAAAATACAAAATATTAGAGCACTTACAAGCACCAGACGAGCAGTAGGTTGATTTCGAGCATGCCCCGATGGAAAAGGGCATGCATCTCTTCAAATAAAATGACTCGTCTATCCACTCCAATGCTCCAGAATGCTTCTTTTGGAATACGAAATGTGACGCAATTAAGACCATATTTTGTGCTGGCAAGGATGTAACACTCATGCATTCTTCTGAGCTAGACGGGTTGTTTGCTAAGTTGTACGGATGTCATGAATGGCTTCCCATTCTTAAATTCAGGAGGAACATCCTCAAGCTTGTATATTTGAACTCCTGGTTTAACTAAAGTCGTCCGCCGATTATACATGACACCGTCTTCTTCCCACTCCTCGATATCTCCTAATGATGGCTCATGAGAAGAATGAGATGCACTCGATTTTATAATATTTTCCTTCATAGTTTTCAAATATTTTGACACTTCTGATGAAGGTTTCTTATTTCCGTGTGTCGAACTTTGATAGGAACTGATGATCGAGGAGTAGTCGTCGGAAGTTGGACACTGGCTTGTTGTTGAACCTGTTGTTCAACTGATTGCTCTTTACTCCCAGCAGTTGGCTCTAGTACTACTTTAAGTTGTTGCTCAACTGGTTGCTCTTTACTAGCAACAGCTTGCTCTGGTACTGCTTGAAGCTGTTGTCCAACTTGTTGCTCTTGGATGACATCCTTGCTGAGACATAGGGGGAGTGGATGTTCATGCACTTTCGCCTTATAGAATGGGGTTGCAGTATTTGGAGATGCGATGGGGCTAGAAATTGGCTCATTGTCCAACACGATATCGCGTCGGTGCCAAAGGATTAATTGGTTGACAGCCTGCCCCAGAGTCGCGATCCCCTCAGGTGTGACGTGGTCTATTTCATAATCTTCATAATCATTATCAATGATCTGAAGAACTTGCATCAATGCATAATACAACAGAAGTGGATTCCCGTTGAAGTCACGATCAGGCTTTGCCATAGCAGTGGCAACCTGTTTGGTTTTGTTCCCTGCTATGCCTATCAGGACAAGAAGACGACAATATTTGTCGTTAGCAACATCATCGACAGGGAACTTATGGGTTGACCCTGAGCCTGGCACGGAACCAACGCTGCTAGGATAGGCAGTTGGAGATACTAATTGCTCCTTTTGCACCGGAACCATCACTGTACTCGGTGCCACTAATTGTCCCGATTGTCTAAGGTGTTCCATTATTTCTTGCATATTTTCTTTGACCTTTTGAGCAATCGTTTCATCAAGTGTTTTCTTAAACTTCTCATGTCTTCTATATGTGTCTTTATCTTTAGGGAAACCATCTAGCTAATACATTTGAGAAGAGACCGCTCGAACCCGTCCGCTGTGTTCAGGGTTTCCTAAGATAGCGGTAAGTTGGTCATTCTCCCTCTTCGGCTTGAAGAGACCCTTCTGTTGCTTTTCAATTACTTCTTTCATTTTATCTTCTACTTCATTCAGAGAGTCGGGCTTTTCAAGTTTGCCCTCGCTGGTCAAACCTGACCGAGCAAAGATCCAGCGTTGAGTTCGCTCATCGCACCCTTCTAATGGGTGAGGATTGCCCTTACTGGTAATTTCGTCTAATATCTTATTCCATTTCTGGACTTTGGGGGCATATCTGGCAGACCCCAAGCGATGATGGTATTTGTTCTTTTTTGCAAGCTCTGACCTTGTTGCACTTAGAGCTTTAGCATCAGGTGTGCTCTTTTGACGAACAAACTCTTGCCACTGAGCTTGTGTGATTTTTCCCATCTTCCTCGGGCTAGGGACCTTATCGGTCTTAACATAAGCATTCATTTCACTCTTCCAGCATCAAAACTTCTTGCTGCAAGAGACCAATGTTGCTTTCTTTACAGCTTCTTCTGTGCCTTTCGGGAACTTGAATTGTTTCTTTATCCTTTCCCACAACTCATTCTTGGACTGCTAGGGTGATTTCCTCCAATTCTCGGTTGTGATCGGCACAACCTCCCTAACAAGAAAACCACATGCATTACGGTACTTGGTAATTGAATCCAGTGGTTCTTGGGGAAGCCCACCTGGACCGACCCTTGTTATGTACATGATGCGGTCCAATGGACCCTTATTGGGACCTCGTTGCCCTCGTTTCTGCTTGAGTGAAGTTGAGGATTCATCCATTGGAGAACCTTCTGCGGTTTTAGGAGCCGATGTCACCTCATTGTCTTCGCGATTAATCTAGGTAGAGAAAAATTATAAGACTTCGTATACTTGACAACCAACATTAACTTGAACTGCTGAAGTTAAGATTCGTGATCCATACCTCGTCGACAGGATCATATTCTGGGTCTAGATCCACTGAAGTCTTTTTAATTTTTATATTCGGAAAAGGATCTGATGGACTTTGATAAGAGTCTGAACTGCTGGAGTCAGTAAACTCTATATTGGCTTCTTTATTGTTACTACAAGGACCAGTCTTCTTAGGGCTTTCCATGCTAGAACTAATAAGACAAAAAATCTAATAAATGGCATATTAACTATACATGAAATGTTGCATGAAGAAAAAGATGGAAGCATTCTAGGATTTGATAAGGCATTCTAGGGTTTAAGGTGACTGACCAAAAGGTTCCTATACATTTCGAGGGTGACAAGCATGTTAAAGTTTCTCACCAGCAATGGCAATTTTATCTTCTTATTCTAAATAGGCTAGCTTCATTCAGAGTGGCGACCACGTTCATGAGGTTTACTAGGCGGCGCCTAGCTCCAGACTTATAACTGATCAAGCAAGGGACAAAAAGCAAATCCTCCAGCCTTTTTCTAGTATCAAGAATCGCGAAGTGTGGCACTTGGATATGGATGGTGAGGTGAGGCGAGGTAGCTGCAAGTGAGAAGAAACACTCTTTTTCAGCGATGAGGGCGTACCTGGAAGTGACTAGGGCGAAGCTCAACGGCGACGGCGAAGCTCGGCGGCCTACCTGAAAGTGACGAGGGCGAACACTTGGCTGCCGAGGGTATATATAAACTCCAATTTTCTCAGGCGGATTTTAAGTACCGACCGTCTGAGAAGATGGTTACCTCAGGCGGGTTTTACTTACCAACCGCCTGAGAAGATAAAATTATCTTAGGTGGTTGGTGAGTAACATCCGAGATAAACATCTTCTTAGGCGGTTATTAAGTACCAACCATCTATGAAGATATTTACTTCTTCTTAATTAATATTCTTGATTAAATGTGGGTCCTTTAAAAAGGTAAAATTTCACTTTCTTGTAATATTATTGATATGTAAAGGTTACCATTAAATTTCACTTCGTAAATCATTTGAAATTGGTCGGAACATAAAAAACATACAACAAATGCTATTTTTCATTTTTCTACCTTGATGAATATAATGCTTTTTTTTCATTTATTTTTTCAGTGGACATTTTTACTCATCATACCAACCTCTATTAATTTTTTCAGATTTTTGTAAATTTTTTTGAATCAATGTGTGTTCATAATTTGATGAACGCCTACATAAATACCCCTCACCAACCTCTTGTGAAGACGTGTCAACGACCGTGCACGACCTTTCTTTTCCCCGAGGCACGACCTTTCAGTGCGCGGTAAACCAACTGCTCCATCTTCCACTCCGCGCGGCCTTAAAGACGCGATATCAACCGTTAGTTCTCCACAAGCGCGTCGCTCACTTTGAATCCTCTTCTTGTCTTCGTCTTCCTCGCTTCGACGACCCAACACCACTATGGTCGACCTTCCGCCGCCAAGCTCTCTGAAGGAGCCACCTTGCAAGAAACTATGTTGTAGCTCCCCCGAGAGGTTCAACACCCAGCAGCGCCTCCTCATGGCGCGAGAGGTGTACAACAATACGTCTCGCACCATGAGTGCCTTGGGGCTGGGTACTCTTCCAGAGTATACTGGAATGGGTAACATTAGCCACTACCTCTACGCCCTCACGGGGGTGGCTGATCGTCTCGACATTCTATTCGCGACGATGGCCCAGGTTCTTGGCCCCGAGGGCCGCAGAACGCTGGTGGAGGCGACGGCTAGCAACCTCGGGGTTGCACCGCCGGTGCAGCCGGTGCAACTGGCCCCTATTGCATCGGTGCCGGAGGACGAGGAGGAGGAAGAGGAGTAGGAGTAGGAGTAGCATTTAATTAGTTTTTCTTTGTTGTTTTTAGTTGCTTCTGTTTTGTAAATATTGTTAATGAATGAAATCTATCTTTGTTCATCTATGTGACTGAATATTACTTGTGTATCTTGTGTTCTTTTGTGAGATGCGTGATTGAATATTGTTAAAAATGAGTATCTTGTGTGTTCTTCAACTGTGTGAATGAATGAATGTGTAGTGTGTTCATCGTGTTCCTCAAACTCGTGTATCATAAGGTAATTATCTTAGGCGGTTGGTAATTCAAACTCGTCTGAGAAGAAGATTATCTTAGGCGGTTGGTAAGTAATACCCAACAGAGATAAACATCTCAGAAGGTAATTAAGTACCAACCACCTGTGAACATATTTACTTCTTCTTAACTAATATTCTTGATTAAATGTGGGTCCTTTAAAAAGGAAAAATTCCACTTTCTTGTAATATTATAGATAAGTAAAGGTTACCATTAAATTTCACATCATAAATCTTTTGAAATCGGTGAGAACATAAAAAACATACAACAAATGATATTTTTCATTTTTCTATCTTGATGAATATAATGCCTTATTTATTTATTTTTCCAATGGACATTTTTACTCATCATACCAACCTCTATGAATTTTTTCAGATTTTTTAAATTTTTTTGAATCAATGTGTGTTCATAATTTGATTAATGCCTCATATGTATATGAGCATTTAGTTAGAATGATGGATAATTTGAAGTTTGACATGTTGGAATGCCTTTAAAAAAAATTAACAAAATTCATACATGTATAAATGATACAAATATGTTCATACAATCAAATTTGAGTGAAGGACCTTTTTTTTACGAGATACACAAATGTGAATAATATGTGAGTAGAAATTAATTAGATATTTACCAAAACATTAAAATGTCAGCTATACAAGATTTAAAATTTTTTGTTCAAGTGGTAGATGTTAATTTTATACAAATGTAGAAGAAAGAATCATATAATTTGGACACAATTTGCAGAATCTAAACATGTTTGAGTATTTATATTGGAATCTAAATAAAAAAGAAGCAAGGGATAAGGAAATTGAAGAATAGTATCGGGCATTATCTCAGACGGTTGGTAAGTAATACCCGACTGAGATAAAAATCTTCCTTGACGGTTATTAAGTACCAACCGCCTGTGAAGATATTTACTTTTTCTTAATTAATATTCTTGATAAAATGTGGGTCCTTTAAAAAGGCAAAATTCCACTTTCTTGTAATATTATTGATAAGTAAAGGTTACCATTAAATTTCACTTCATAAATCTTTTGAAACCGGTCAGAACATAAAAAACATACAACAAATGATATTTTTCATTTTTCTATCTTGATGAATATAATTCCTTTTTCATTTATTTTTTCAGTGGACATTTTTACTCATCATACCAACCTCTATGAATTTTTTTCAGATTTTTTAAAATTTTTTTGAATCAATGTGTGTTCATAATTTGATGAATGCCTCATATGTATATGAGCATTTAGTTAGAATGATGGATAATTTGAAGTTTGACATGTTGGAATGCTTTAAAAAAATTAACAAAATTCATACATGTATAAATGATACAAATATGTTCATACAAACAAATTTGAGTGAAATATCTTTTTTTTACGAGATACACAAATGTGAATAATATGTGAGTAGCAATTAATTTGATATTTACCAAAACATTACAATGTCATCTATACAAGTTTTAAAATTATTTGTTCATGCCATAGATATTGATTTTATACAAATGTAGAAGAAAGAATCATCGAATTTGGACACAATTTGCAGAATCTAAACATGTTTAAGTATTTATATTGGAATCTTAATAAAACAGAAGCAAGGGATAAGGAAACTGAAGAACTGTATCGGGCATTATCTCAGGCGGTTGGTATGTAATACACGTATGAGATAAAAATCTTCCTTGATGGTTATTAAGTATCAACCATCTTTGAAGATATTTACTTCTTCTTAATTAATATTCTTGATTAAATATCTTATCAGGCGGTTGGTAAGTAAAACCCGCCTGAGATAAACCTAAAAACCGCCTGTGAAAAACTGATGCCGAGACGGGGACCCCTCACCACACGCCCGCTATTAGACGACGACCTGCTATAAAGGCTCACCGTTGTCTTGCTTCTCCGCCACACCGCTCCTTAGATCCTGGCCTCCAATCTTCTCCCACCGCCACCGTCGACCACCTCTCGCTCTTTCTCTGCACCTCCGTCGCCACACAAATGGGTAGCCCCCCGCCGAAGTGCTCTAGGCCATCGACGTCATCCGAACCTCCTTCTTCGTTTCCATCGCCGCCGGCAATGCCGATGGAACTGATGGTGGCGCCCGCATCTCCTCAGCCCGACTGGTTACAGGAGACTGTCCGCCTCTTTAACGCCCGCATCGACGAATTAACGCACCGAATTAAAGATGTCAAAGACGATGTGTCCTCCGCCGTCGAACATGCAAGAGCGCTGGACACAATGACGCAGGATGTATTTAACAATACATCTCTCATTTGTCGCTGTCTGGGTCCTAGGAGGCTTCCCCAGCTCCCCAGCATGGACTCCGCCGGCTACTACTTGTTCAGGTTAAGCTTTGTGGCCGCTCGTCTCGACGCCCTCCACGAGACGATCGTGAAGGTTGCTGGGTACAGGGCCGCTGGAAGATTCTGCACAGTGTCGCCTGTAAGCTTGGTGTGGAGACGGAAGAGGAGTCGCCGCCGCCATCGGAGGGGGAGGCAGAGCCGGAGCCGCGGGAGGATGCGTTGGCCCCAGCGCGCGCGGTGGCGGAGGTGGACGAAGCCTCCGAGAAAAATCGGATTAGGAGTAGTTTTGTTCTTGTTTCTACGTGTTTTTCGTCCATGTTTTCTTTACTCTTGTTTGTAATATATGTGTTGGTAGTATGTTAATGTAATATGTCTTTTATGTTCATGAACAATGTGTCTGATGTCTTATCGAAAAATTCTCCTTTTATCGAAAAACATCTCCTTCAACGACGCCAAGTTTTAACCTTTAACCCACTTCGTGCGTGAATCGAAAAACATCTCCAGTCGTGATGTTGTGTTTCTCTTGTTTTTTTTGATATTTTTCTTTTCACGTTTTGTCATGTTGTTTTCTTTGATGCAAACAGGGCTAAACAAAAGACGAGCGCACATAGGGGAAACACAACAAGTGCAACATTCATCAGAGACGAGCATGCATATATAGGAGAAACACATCAACATGTCTTATACAAGTCTATTTTATATACAGTACTCCCTTTGTTCACTTTTCATTGGCGTTGGGAGAACTAGGGGTAGCGCATCCAAAAGTGAATGGAGTGAATATAACCCATAGAGTACAACACGTTATGGCGGAACAGGTCATACTCGCGCTCAATCCTACAGTTCCCAGTACAGAAGACGGTCCACTCGTACCACCCTCGCGGGCCGCAGCGGGCAGGCCCCTGGTTCCCCCCTGTTGGGCAGCGGCAAAAGTAATCGTCAATTTCGGGCAGCACCACCAGCGGTGGCCCCGGAGGCCTACGCAGAAACCTCCAGCTCACGAAAACGTCGAGCCTCTGCATGGCTTGATTCCGACACCGACAGCACTCTGTGTTGGTCCTCTTCATTGTGACGGACCCGGCCACGTTGTCGCCGACGTGGGCTTCGCCTTCGACCTGCCGGATATACTCGAGGGCGTCGCGGTCCCCGAGGTCGGTGTCCTAGCGGAGCATGGCGAGGACGTAGGCCGCCACCTTGTGGCCGTTCGCGGCCACCCGGGCAAGGAACCGCCTATGAAGATATTTACTTCTTCTTAATTAATATTCTTGATTAAATGTGGGTCCTTTAAAAAGGCAAAATTCCACTTTCTTGTAATATTATTGATAAGTAAAGGTTACCATTAAATTTCACTTCATAAATCTTTTGAAATCGGTCAGAACATAAAAAACATACAACAAATGATATTTTTCATTTTTCTATCTTGATGAATATAATTCCTTTTTCATTTCTTTTTTCAGTGGACATTTTTAATCAACATACCAACCTCTATGAATTTTTTCAGATTTTTAAAAAAATTTTGAATCAATGTGTGTTCATAATTTGATGAATGCCTCATATGTATATGAGCATTTAGTTAGAATGATGGATAATTTGAAGTTTGACATGTTGGGATGCTTTTTAAAAAAATTAACAAAATTCATACTTGTATAAAATGATACAAAAATGTTCATACAAACAAATTTGAGTGAAGGATCTTTTTTTACGAGATACACAAATGTGAATAATATGTGAGTAGAAATTAATTTGATATTTACCAAAACATTAAAATGTCACCTATACAAGTTTTAAAATTTTTTGTTTAGGTGATAGATGTTAATTTTATACAAATGTAGAAGAAAGAATCATATAATTTGGACACAATTTGCAGAATCTAAACATGTTTGAGTATTTATATTGGAATATAAATAAAAAAGAAGTAAGGGATAAGGAAACTGAAGAACAGTATCGGGTATTATCTCAAACGGTTGGTAAGTAATACCCGACTGAGATAAACATCTCCTCAGAAGATTATTAAGTACCAACCGCCTGTGAAGATATTTACTTCTTCTTAATTAATATTCTTGATTAAATGTGGGTCCTTTAAAAATGCAAAATTCCACTTTCTTGTAATATTATTGATAAGTAAAGGTTACCACTAAATTTCACTTCATAAATCTTTTGAAATCGGTCAAAACATAAAAAACATACAACAAATGATATTTTTCATTTTTCTATCTTGATGAATATAATGCCTTTTTCATTTATTTTTTCAGTAGACATTTTTACTCATCATACCAACCTCTATAAATTTTTTTCAGATTTTTTTAAATTTTTTTGAATCAATGTGTGTTCATAATTTGATGAATGCCTCATATGTATATGAACATTTAGTTAGAATGATGGATAATTTGAAGTTTGACATGTTGGAATGCTTTTAAAAAAAATTAACAAAATTCATACATGTATAAATGATACAAATATGTTCATACAAACAAATTTGAGTGAAGGATCTTTTTTTTACGAGATACACAATTGTGAATAATATGTGAGTAGAAATTAATTTGATATTTACCAAAACATTACAATGTCAGCTATACAAGTTTTAAAATTTTTTGTTCAGGTGGTAGATGTTAATTTTATACAAATGTAGAAGAAAAAATCATATAATTTGGACACAATTTGCAGAATCTAAACATGTTTGAGTATTTCTATTGGAATCTAAATAAAAAAGAAGCAAGAGATAAGGAAACTGAAGAACAGTATCGGGCATTATCTCAGACGGTTGGTAAGTAATAACCGACTGAGATAAAAATCTTCATTGATAGTTATTAAGTACAAACCGCCTGTGAAGATAGTTACTTCTTCTTAATTAATATTCTTGATTAAATGTGGGTCCTTTAAAAAGGCAAAATTCCTCCTTGTCCCCAAACCGGTGGTGTTGCCAGGAGATTGCCCGCAGCGGGGCCCGCAAAGCGGTCTGTAAAGTAGTAGTAACAGGAAAATGCAACAGGCCAGTAGCTAGGACTGGAAAGAAAAAAGTGAAGACAATACGAGAAAGAAAATGTTTGAAAAAAGGAAGGACAACCGAAATGTTAAACATGAAATCTTTTCACGGAAATTAATCCAGTCGTAATCCTCTCAAACATAGGCTCCCTTTGAAGGATAGGATTTGGAAAGGATTTTTAGTTTCCATAGGAAACGTAACACATGAGCTAGGACACTTTGGTAGCCATACTAAAAGAGCTGCTTATCCGCGTCATCCACTTCCCCACGCCGCCAGTAGAATCTCTTCGGCCGCGGGAAGGTGTCCCCCGAAGAGTTCGAGGACACCGAGGGGTGTCCGTCAGAAGAGTCGTCTGATGACGAGGAGGCCGGGGAGTTGGGGTGGACCACCGACGTATAGTCGAGGTAGTGATCCAGGTGGATGATGAGCTCCGTCGTGAGGCCGCCAGGCCGGACCACTGCGGCATGGTTGAAAGGTTCCGCCGGTGGCCCGCCATCACTCCCAGTCCGGCCATCACTTCCTGCAAAGAAGGTTTCCATTTTGGCCCGAGGCAGGAGGCTTGGGTCTTTCATCCACCAAAACGACCGTGCACAGGTCAGCATGCTCCCGGTGGTAAGTGGAAGCATCGAAGTGATCAAAGAGGAAGACATCACCCAGAACCTGTCTGATGCCCTCCGCAGACTAGACATGCAGACGGAGGTTCTCGATGACAACCTACACGTGGAAAAACCACCCGACGATCGGCACATCGACGCCAAAGATCCATGGCCGGAAGTATGGTTATCATCCGGCATGGATATGATTGCCGTCTCGATGGCGAGCTCCAGATAGTCATCATGGGTGAACCGCACCAGGAACTCACCATCCCCAAACGTGGACACGGTGAAAGCCCAATGCGGGATTTCAAGTTGGTGATGGATGGCCAGGGTGATCTCCATGGGCATCGCCTCGCTGCGACCTCCTCTGGGTCCCAGAACAGCTGCTTGGCAGCGCAAACGGATAAACTCCATCGTCATGAGGCGGTTGTTGACCACCGTGCATTGCCCCTCACGAGGGCGCAGGGACGGTGAGCCTACAGGTACCTGCTCGCGTCTAACATGGTTGCAAGGCATGGCGCTACAACAGAGGCAAAGGACTTCTCAGGCAACACACGGGAGCATGGATGGGAATCAATCGAGAACTTGAGCCTGGAAGCAATAGGTGGGGGGGGGGGGGGTTTAAGAAGGCGAGAATGAAGAGGCCAAACATCAGAAGCAGCGTCCCTTGAGGATATCACGAAAATACGGTGATAGGACCGGACCTTTCGAGGCCTTCGGCTCTGTGCAAGCGTCATGAATGCGCGAAGGCCCAGCTTGAATATAAAGTGAATCAGCGCAGTTTTAGCCCACAAATAACAAGCGGCCCAGCTTTTCGTCCTGCCTGCCTGCCTGCTCGCGGCGGTAAATTTTTTTCACGCCAAATGAAGAAGGAAATAAGAAACGAAAATAATATTTTATGATGGTACCCTTCGACCGCAACGCGGCCCCCTCTCCGCAACGCGCTTGTAGGAGCATCCGCCGACCGCCACGGTTGTAGGAGCATCCGCCGGCTGCCACGCTTGTAGGAGCATCCACGGGCCGCCACGCTTGGAGGAGCATTCGCCGGCCGCCACGCTTGGAGGAGCATCCGCCGGCCGCTACGCTTGGAGGAGCATCCGTCGGTCGCCACGCTTATAGGAGCATCCGCCGGCCGCCACTCTTGTAGGAGCATGCACCGGCCGCCAAGCTTGGAGGACCAACCGCCGGTCGCCACACTTGGAGGAGCATCCGCTGGCCGCCACGCTTGTAGGAGAATCCGCCGGCCGCAGCGTGTGGAGTAACAACAGCTAGGTACAATTGCTCACAAAATGTGTTCTTGTACATCTATCCTCTTACAGATAGGATGATGGCTGATTGAATTGTAAGAAGCGATGTCAAAAGATAAGACATGGATGGGAAAAGACAGGCATACGAGGGAGTGGCAGGATGGAATGAAGTCATTTTTAAATTTTGCATTTCAGGGCACTCGTGAAGGAGGAACTATGCCTTGTCCTTGCATGAGATGTCATAATATTTGCCACAAGACACGCAAGGGAGTTCATTTACACCTGTTCAGAAATGGGATGTTATTGGATTATACTTGTTGGATACACCATGGAGAAATACGAGTTCAGGAAAATATTGCTGAGGAATCAGCAAATAATGAGGAGATAATTTCTAATGATGGTGCTATGCAAAATATGTTGTCCAGTCTACTTAGAGGCACTAATCGTGGTGGTACTTCAGCAGATGTTGATGATCAAGAAAATGCTATAAACCAGCAGGAGCCAACTGGGGATCCAAAGAAATTCTATGACTTATTAACTGATGCCAAAAAGGTGTTGTATCCAGGTTGTTCGCAGCTGACCCAATTATCCTACATTGTCAGGTTCTACCAGATAAAGTGTTTAACTTGTATGAGCAAAGTAGCTTGTGAGGGTTTCTTGAACTATTCTCATTTGCACTTCCAAAGGGCCACTGCATTCCTAATACACTTGATAAACTTTAGAAGGTGGTTCGTGACCTCGGGCTGGACTACCAAAAGATCGATGCATGTGTCAATGACTGTGTGTTATTCTGGAAGGACTATTCTCTGCTGAATGGTTGCCCAAAATGTGGTGAATTAAGATGGAAAAATAGTATTTCTGGGGATGCAAGAGAGGCTTTACCTTGTGGAAAATTCAAGAAGCTTGTAGCACGCAAGGTTCTACATTACTTCCCTCTTATTCCCCGTCTACAAAGGTTTTATATGGGAGAATCAACGGCATCAAACATGCGCTGGCACAAAGAAGATCGTACTGATGATGGAATATTACGCCATCCTGCCGATTCGAAAGCATGGAAGCATTTTGATAGCATTCACCCAAATTTCTCATCTGATCCTCGCAACATAAGACTTGGGCTAGCATCTGATGGTTTCAATCCTTTTGGAGTAATGAATGTTTCTTATAGTACATGGCCTGTGATTCTAATCCCTTATAATCTACCACCTTGGTTGTGTATGAAGCAGTCTTATTGGGTGATGTCAATGATAATTTTTGGGCCAAAGTCACCTGGAAACAACATTGATGTGTATCTGTAGCCTTTGATTGATGAGCTACTGAAATTATGGTCTGATGGTGTTGAAACATATGACAGTTTAAAGAAAGAGACATTTGTCATGCGAGCTTCTTTATTATGGACAATAAATGATTTTCCAGCATATGCAATGCTATGTGGATGGAGCACAAAAGGGAAGCTAGCATGTCCATACTGCCATATAAACACTGACGCCTTCTGGTTGAAATATGGACGAAAGCATTGTTACATGGGTCATCGTCCTTTCCTACCTCAGGATCACAGATGGCGTCGAAACAAAGGTTCTTTCAACAACAAGGCAGAGAATAGAGAGGCTCTAACATCACTCTCTGGTGACGAAGTACTCCAACAATACGAGTGTTTTGATCAAGTGAGTTTTGGACCGACGAATAATAAGAGAAAGCACACCGAGGAAAATAGATGGCATAATTGGAAGAATAAAAGTATATTTTTCGACCTCCCTTATTGGAAGACATTGCTAATAAGGCATAACTTGGATGTCATGCACATTGAAAAAAACATTTGTGATAGCATATTGGGGACATTGCTTGCTATGGATGGTAAAACAAAAGATAGTCTACAAGATTGTCTTGATATGAAGGATATGGGTATACGGCCAGATCAACATCCGAAGTTCATAAAGAGCAAGTACACATTCCCACCAGCATTATATACTTTGGGCAAAGATGAGAAGACCACCTTGTGCAAGTTTTTGGGGAATGTGAAGGTGCCCGATGGTTATGCCTCAAACATCAAGAGATGTGTGGACATAAAAGCATGTAAGGTATCAGGTCTAAAAACTCATGACTGCCATATTATATTTCAGAAGCTCCTTCCTATTGCAATACGCAACATATTGCCTGAAAAGGTTGTTGCACCTTTAATTGAGTTTAGCACATTCTTTTCTAGAATTTGTTCTAAAGAATTAGCGGAACCAGATTTGGACGAGATGAGAAAACAAATTCCTGAAACAATTTGTAAGCTTGAGATGTTGTTTCCTCCCGCTTTCTTTGATATCATGGTACATCTTCCAAACCATCTTGCCGAAGAAGCACGGTTGGGTGGACCTGTTTCTTACAGATGGATGTATCCAATTGAGAGGTACCTTGGTACATTGAAGAGGTATGTACGTAACAAAGCTCACCTGGAGGGTTCTATAGCTGAGGGATATATTGCCGAAGAGTGTATGACTTTTTGTAGTCAGTTTTTGGATAACATCAGCACCAATCGTAATAGGCCAGAACGTCATGAAGCTGCAGCTACAAATGAACCTTCTGTTGACAATTCTAACATATTTACAGATGTTGATAATTCTAAAAAAGGGTATAAATGGGACAAACTTACTACGGTGGAACTACATAACAGCAGGTATTATCTTATTACTAACGTTGAAGAGGCCGCTCCATGGATCAAGTAATAACGTATAACTCAGATGTTGTATACTATATATATGGCTTATTGTAGATGGCTAATTTAATTTTGTACCCTTTTCAGTGAGCATATTGAAGAGCTGAAAAAGATTCATTCTCGTGATGTTGGTAAACGCCATAGAGATGAGTTTGTTGATTGGTTTCAGAAATGAGTAAGTACATGCAAGTTTGCACTTTGATGAAATATTGAAGAAATATGTGTTCTGAAATTGGTTTGTCGTCGATAACCCCTGTTATACTAATGTGTACAGATTACGACATTACACAAAGAAGGCAAAGCAACTGATTATCTGTATGCATTATCTAGAGGACCTGATCGTTGGGCACGTTTTTTTAGTCAGTTATTCATCAATGGCTTCTTCTTTCGAACTTCAGATATGGAAAAAGATTTACAGACCCAAAACAGTGGTATTGTTGTTCGGGGCACTGATCATGATTGTGTTTGGATTAATCAAGAAAATCATTGCTGATGATTTTAAAAAAAATAAAGAGGTTCCGTTATTTCAGTGTGAATGGTTTGATCGGCCTTTTGGAAGTAGTCAGAACCAAAGCAGAGGCTACAAAAAGGATCAATACGGAATGATAGATGTTGACACTACTCTGTTTTGATTCCAGTATGAGCCTTACATTCTAGCCACCCAAGCAGACCAAGTTTTTTATGTTCCAAGTGTGAAGCATCCTAAATGGGCTACAATTGTTAAAACGAAGCCACATAACCTTTTTTCCATGCTTCCTGGAGACAGTGAAAATAATGTGACTGAGATGATGGAGGCTGAGACATTTCATGATGATCTGCTTACTGATGATATCAATAATGAGGATACGACTGCATGGGCTAGGAATGACATTGAGGGAGCCAGCGGCGATGCTTTCACTCTTATAATGACAACGTCAGGTGATCGGTTTGAGGTAGATAGAGTTGCATCAGAAAATGAAGACGACGACGACGACGATACATATACCAATGATGGTCATGTAGCTCCATTGTGGGGGGACGACAGCGAAAATGATGATTTCTAGTATAATTAAGTATGTGACATGTAGCTCCACAATGAATTCATCCATCCGAACCTGACATTTATTTTTCAGTTATTTATATTTGCTACCCGAAAAGTACCCGATACCCGATATTTCGGTCTTTTCAGTTCCGGTCTCAGTTTTATCGGTTTCGGTTTTTCAGT
This sequence comes from Tuctoria greenei, assembly GCA_036927565.1. NCBI lineage: Eukaryota > Viridiplantae > Streptophyta > Magnoliopsida > Poales > Poaceae > Tuctoria > Tuctoria greenei. The sequence goes on from JAYESD010000004.1 coordinate 36,441,623, forward strand.
CTCGGTTTATTTGCCGACCCCTAATTTACGTAGTAGTAGTAGCATATATATGGGATATACAGTATAAAACTTTTTCAAAGGGAAGTCTTAGGTTTCGTCAAATCTATCTTTCAGATTTACGTAATTTTGATCTGTTTTAACAATACAAGAATTGTACTTTTAGATTCACCATGAAAAATATTTCCATAATATACAATCTAGTACTACATGTTATTGAAGTTAATAAATTCCATATAAATCATTTGTCAAAGGTAATTAGTTCGACCAAAACAGAAATAGAGTTGAGTTGGGGCGGAGGAAGTATTATACGTTGCTGTTTGCCGCATAAGGTTTCGTCCTTCGTTCAAGCCGTAGCCATTTGTATAGGCGGCTGATGCGACCAAGCGCACCGAGCTTACGTGCGAGCCAGTCACCGAGGCGCCTTAGACGCGCGCAGGGCATGCATTGAAATCACCTACGGTACTGCAGGTGCAGTAACAGTCACTGACATGTGGGTCCAGCTGACCGTGGGGCCCACATGTCAGTGACTTTTACTGCACCTGCAGTACTGCAGAGGTTATGCATCCTGTATGCGCATCTTTGAATTCAATTGGAACCGCTCCGCGTCCCATCACTGCTTTACCGTGAACCACTGCGGATGGTCTTAAAGGTAGGCCCGGCTCTGGGCCTAGGCGGGCGGAAATAAATTTTCTGCGATCCTTGAGAACAGATCGAGGGGAAGGCTCATCGCCCATAGCGGTCGTGTAGCTTCCGTCTCCTCGATCCGTTGGCGATGAGCCTTCTCCTCATCCGTTCTCGAGTTCGCGGCGGCCGCGGCGCCGCTTCTACCCTGCTTCTGGACTGAGGACGCTGATGATCCGCAATATACTTTTAAATGTGCGTGTTGGTATTCTCCCCCTTATATTTGTTGATGCGTTAATACCTGATGTTTTACATCGTTGAGTATGTTACGGATCATCAGTGTCATTGATCCAGCACTGAGTCGTCAGGAGGCAAAAAGTAATTAACATCATTGATCAACACTGCGCCGAGGAGAACGCGAAAATTGTTTGCTGATTCGTGGCAACAGATCCTAATGCAACGACTGTGTTCCGTGGCAATAAAGTTGTAATGCCATGAACCAGTATTTCGTGGCAACACATTCTAATGCAACGATTCTGTTTTGTGGCATTAAGGTCCAAATGCAACTGTTTGCTAATTCGTGGCAACAAATCCTAATGCAATGACTGTGTTCCGTGGCAATAAAGCTGGAATGCCACGAACTAGTAATTCGTAGCAACAGATCCTAATGCAACGACTGTGTTCCGTGGCAATAAAGCTGTAACGCCACGAACTAGTATTTTGTGGCAACAGATCCTAATGCAACGACTGTGTTTCATGGCAATAAAGCTGTAACGCCACGAACCAGTAATTCGTGGCAACAGATCCTAATGCAAAGATTGTGTTCTGTGGCAATAAAGCTATTACGCCACGAACCAGTAATTCGTGGCAACAGATCTTAATGCAACGATTGAGTTCCGTGGCAATAAAGCTGTAACACCACGAACCAGAGTATCGTGGCAACACATCCTAATGCAACGATTCTGTTTCGTTGCATTACGGTCCAAATGCAATTGTTTGTTGATTCGTGGCAACAGATCCTAATGCAACGACTATGTTTCGTGGCAATAAAGCTGTAACACCACTAACCAGTAATTCGTGGCAACAGATCCTAATACAACGACTGTGCTCCGTGGCAATAAAGTTGTAACGCCACGAACTAGTATTTTGTGGCAACACATCCTAATGCAATGATTCTGTTTCGTTGCATTACGGTCCAAATGCAATTGTTTGCTGATTCGTGGCAACAGATCCTAATGCAACGACTGTGTTTCGTGGCAATAAAGTTGTAACGCCACGAACCAGTATTTCATGGCAACAGATCCTAATGCAACGACTGTGTTCCGTGGCAATAAAGCTATAACGCCACGAACCAGTAATTCGTGACAACAGGTCCTAATGCAACGATTGTGTTCTGTGGCAATAAAGCTGTAACGCCACAAACCATTAGTTCGTGGCAACACATCCTATTGCAACGATTCTGTTTCGTTGCATTACGGTCCAAATGCAACTGTTTGCTGACTTGTGGCAACAGATCCTAATGCAACGACTGTGTTCCGTGGCAATAAAGCTGTAATGCCACGAACTAGTATTTCGTGGCAACAGAACCTAATGTAACGACTGTGTTCTGTGGCAATAAAGTTGTAACGCCACGAACCAGTAATTCGTGGCAACAGATCCTGATGCAATAATTGTGTTCCGTGGCAATAAAGCTGTAACGCCACGAACCAGAGTATCGTGGCAACACATCCTAATGCAACGATTCTGTTTCGTTGCATTACGGTCCAAATGCAATTGGTTGCTGATTCGTGGCAACAGATCCTAATGCAACGACTGAGTTCCATGGCAATAAAGCTATAACGCCACTAACCAGTAATTTGTGGCAACAGATCCCAATGCAACGACTGTGTTCCATGGCAATAAAGCTGTAACGCCATGAGCCAGCATTTCATGGCAACAGATCCTAATGCAACGACTGTGTTCCGTGGCAATAAAGTTGTAACGCCATGAACCAGCAATTCGTGGCAATAGATCCTAATGCAACGACTGTTTTCTGTGGCAATAAAGTTGTAATGCCACAAACCAGTATTTCGTGGCAACAGATCCTAATGCAACGATTGTGATCCGTTGCATTAGCATCCTGACGCTACGAACTAGTGAATCGTGTCAACAGATCCTAATGCAACGATTGTGTTCCGTGGCGATAGATTCTAGTGCCACGAACTAGTGAATCGTGGCAAAAAGCCGAGCTTACTGCAACGATTTAGTATTCATTGAAGTACAATCGTTGCAACAGGTCGGAATCCTTGTAGTGTTTGTTGAGGCATTCTGTTCCGTTTTATAGGCATGGGTTGAGGGTAGCAAGGTGTAAATCAGCTGGTGGGCACGTCAGTGTACGCCCCACGCAGTGACCTCCTGCTCGTGACGGATCGACCAGTTCGACATTCGAGTGTTCAGTGAAAGGTGGCCATATACGACTAGTACTGAATTGTTACGTAGGTACTGCTGTAAGTACTCACTGGCATTTCCAAAATTGCGTATGTGTCGTGTAGTTCCGGGTATGTCCTGATTGCAATCACCGTCCCTCGCGGTAATAGAGTACCACTTGTTCACTGCGCTGTGATGTAGTAAATACTAAAGAAGTCAAGAGAATATGATATATTGCTTTATAAATTGCTTGGACAACCTTGTTTGGTTTAGAGATAGTACAATTAAAAGTTTACAGTTTCCTCATACTTTACCTATAATAGCATTATGTGCTTTGTGCACATCATATCGTCGGCAAAGCGTTTCTTGTTTGATTGTGGAGTCTATGATGTGTCATGCCTGAGGAATGGCATGTGCTAATTAAAACATGACTATAAGGATCCACTTGTAGGCGAGTCCTTATGCTTTACTCTACCTATGTTTAGCATTCACCTTTGCATATGTCTAGTGAGACGGGTTAGTCTTGCTGAGCCTTATGCTCACGTTTGCAGTTAACGAGTTTTTGCAGATTATACGACTGATGACGTGTTTGATGACGAGGCTGCACCCCCTACAGGGTTTACAGCCGAGTGGGAACCCTGCATGTCGCCGTGAATTGTGTGTTGCTAGTGCAAAGCATCCAGGACATGGATGACTTTGCTTTTGCATAGCTAGTGCTGAGAGCGTAGCTATGATGTATAATTCTCTTTCCTTCCGTTAGTACTTTTAAACTTCCGATGTGCTTTTCAATAAAGACTTGGTATCTTAAACTATTCTCGTCCTTTTGTTGTATACTATTGGGTGTCACATCGCAGGACACCACCCAATGAGATCCTTGGAGGTCGGGATTCTGGTCCCCACAATGAGGGTAGACTCATAGGAAAAGGGACCATTGGGAAGAAGGTTATAACTCCATATTCACATTTATTTGTTTGCGCTTATTTCCACGTGTTGCAACACATGTCAATTGTGTCATAGTACCTCAATAAGCAAAAGGAGGTGGTTCTTAGAGACAATTCTGGCCGCAATGAATCATGGTTAGAAAATGAACACAGGAGAAAATTCATTGGCTGGCTCCGGGATCAAATTTCTCACTCATCGGATACTCAAACAAGTGAATACCTAAAAAAGTTGGCTCGTGGTCCTATATTCACAGTTATTACCTATCAAGGGTACGACATAAATGGATACACATTCTACACTGTAGAACAAGATAAAAAAAGCACGTATCAGAATAGTGGTGTCCGTGTTGATGCTTATAATGATGCGGGCCAAGACAAAGAAATGTACTATGGTCAAATACAAGAGATTTGGGAGCTTGACTTTCAAGGATTCAAGATTCCTCTTTTCCGTTGCAACTGGGTTGATAGAATCAAAGGTGTTGTACAAGACAAATACAGTTTCACTAGCGTTGATCTTAACCATTAAGGATATAAGTGGGAGCCTTTCGCGTTAGCAGAACACGTTGCTCAAGTGTTCTATGTTCCAGGCACAACAAATAAAAGACTTAAGGTGGTGATACATGGAAAATGACAAATCGTCGGAGTCAAGAATGCCATCGATGAGGAAGATTTTGACCAATTTGATGAGATTCCTCCTTTTGTCACCTCGATGATCAAGCTAAGAATACCATCGGACAACAAACTTCCAGAACGGTCACCATGAAAAAGTTAAGAATTTCAAAAAACCAAGACCGCAACGTAAAGTACCAAATTGATTGTGTGTAAATATGTGAAAATCTGGTCGATTGAGTGTAAAATGGACTTCCATTTTGGTATTTGTTTTATATATGCTCGAATGTGCGAAAATATGCCATGTGCTCTATTTCTTATGGAGAAGTACGAATGCCTTGTGTTCTGTTTCTTCATGAAGCAGTATCGAAATATAGCACTTGCTCTGCCCTGAAACATTGGGAAAGTTATGTGAGACATGCCTCAAAAGTTAATGTGCTCTGCCTACGAATGTGATGCGAGATGCGCCTCTTGAAGACGTGTCTGCCAGGAAAGATAATGTGAGACGCATTTGCAAAAAGCGCATCTCTGATTTAGACCATTGCCCTGCCTACAAAGGTGATGCGAGATGCGCCTCATGAAGACGCGTCTGCCAAGAAAGATAATGTGAGACGCATTCGCAAAAAGCTCGTCTCCAATTTAGTGATGCGAGACGCGCCTCATGAAGACGCATCTGCTAGGCAAGATAAGTGAGACGCATTTCCAAAAAGCTCGTCTCCGATTTAGACCCTTGCTTTTGACCCATCTCGGTTCTCCAAACGCGTTGCAATGAGCACATAAGGCGTGGCGTTGCAACGTTTGTGTGAAGTTATGTGTAGACGGTCCATGCCATGGGCGATCCACGCGGAACTTCTCTTTTGTTATTTAGTTTTGGCATGGTCCCACATGTCATCAACAATGAGGTCGGAGTGCTTCGAATTCTGTGTGAATGGCATTACGGCAACGGACGCACATTAATTCAAAAGAAAAGAGACGCACTTTCCGAAAGTGAGACGCCCTTAGCGGTGGCTCTTCTGAGGCGTGTCTGCAATAGTTGCCCTTAGGTACTTTTACCTCTCTCACACGCTCTCTCCGCAACAATTAGCACAACTTTTCACTTTTCATGCGCGCTAAGCACTTCTCGCCCTAGAAACCGCTGCGGCATCATCCCCTTCCCCGGAGCACGCCACCACGTCAGTCCGCTTCCTGGGAGCTCATCGCCGCCTTGACACTTCCCTAAGGTACTTTTAGCTCTTTCACACGCTCTCTTCACAACGCATAGCAGAAGTTTTCACTTTTCACACACGCTGATCACTTCTCGCCCTAGAAACCGCCGCCGCATCATCCCCTTCCACGGAGCACGCCGCCGCATCGGTCCGCTTCCCCGGAGCTTGTCGGTGCCTTGAAGATACTTTTAGCTCTTTCGTATGCTCTCTTCGAAACACTTAACACAACTTTTCACTTTTCTCGCACGCGATGATCACTTCTCGGCCTAGAAACCGCTATCGCGTCGTCCCCTTCCCCAGAGCACACCTCCGTGTCGTCCACTTCCACAGAGAACACCGCCACATCGGTCCACTTCCCCGGAGCTTGTTGCCGCCTTGACACTGCCTTCTTGATCATTGTCACCTTGCTGCCGTCGACCCTCGACTCCCCGTCGACCAGCTCGGCACTGCCCTAATAAGGTTTTTTCGCGCTTTGGTTCGATTCGAAATCTCGCTTTGGTACAAATGCCATGAGAGAATTTGCTCCCTTATGTGACTGTTTGTGCGAATGAGACCAAAATTTGATAATGTTTTACAAGATTTCAGTGTTTTTTGTGAATTTGATGATGTCTCAGTCAGAACATCAGTAGCATATTGAAGAGGAGGCCCATCAGCAGACACATGAAGAGGATGCATATGCCTCTGGTAGCACAAGAAAGAAAAGGTCGCAGACGACGTGGCCGACACGTTGTGACTGTTGATGAGTCCAATGATGAAGGCATACATCTGGACCATGATGTGAATACCAGACTCAGCAGCAGACACATGAAGACCACCACCAGCAGAAGCAGCTTCCACGTTGACCGCTTCAATGTCTCCTGAGGCACGTCTGCTTCTGCATCCAAATGTAGAACAGATGGAGCTGTCTCCAATTTCAGTTCTATTGTTGCCTCTAGTTATAGAGAAGCAGCAGCAGTCTCCAATTGGAGAGCAGTTGCCTCTAGTTACAGAGAACTCGCATCTGTCTTCAACTGTAGAGCTGCAGCAGAACTCTCCACTTGAACAGCAGCCACGTCAGTCTCCACCTCGCACTCGAAGTGCTCTGCACCCTACAACCAATCAGCCACCAGCAAAGCGTGTCCACCAAAAGGGTGTGCTGCAGCGGCGAGTATCGACGAAGGAAGGTTGGAAGAAACTAGTGAAACAGTCAGAACCTAACCCGAGGGTGCCAAAAGCTATGACGCATGCAAACCCGAAGTATGAAATGGGAAAGCCGATGTTAACTGCGACCGCACTTAAACAACTTCCTAAACCTCGTGTTCAACTTCATCAACACTACATGGAAAATTACAATAAGTGTGATACCATACTAGTGTCATTGAAGGATAAACACTTCCTCTCGGGTGATGGCACTTTTGTCATCGCATGGTCCGATCTCTACGACCTTTTCAACCTTGATGCGTTGGATATCTCCCTAATACACTGCTTCGCATTGTAAGTATCATAAAAAACTAGGTTCTTCAATACATACTCAATACAAGTGTTATACGTGACAAAATTGGCATTTTGCATGTTTGCACCAGCAACAACATGCTCGCCATAACACGTGAAACGTGTTTGCTGCATATCTTGACCCGCAAATACCAGCACTTCTACAAAGGTTGAGCGACAAAGAAGAGGTTATTCAATATTTGGTGAAGGCAGTGAAGCAGTACTGTGATAAGGACCCCCTAGTCCTACCATTCAATACGGGTAACCATTGGATTATCATAGCAATATCTACACGGTACGAACAGGTCTAGTACTGTGATTCCTCAAGGCCAACAGATGAAAAAACTGGCCAGCGAAAGACCCGGTCATGGAATGTTATCTCTTCTATTATTGACGAGTAAGTTCCTTCTTCACTTTAGTTTCCTTGCACGATAATTTTACATTAACTGTAAATGTTTTTGTTTAGGGCTTTTGTGCAAGTAAAAGGAAAACGCCGACATCTAACACATCATACTGCATTCGAGGTCCATCATCAAGCTCCGGGCAACACGTGCGACATCCATGTCTACTTACACATGGCTTTATTTGGAGAGAAACCTAATTTCAACGTATGTGTAAGTGCATTTATTTTACTTTATTACTAATCTTTTGCTAAATCTCATTTTATCGTCTGGCAGGACTATGGACCCGCCTTCAGGAATGTTGAAGGTCGTAGCATTGAGCATGTTAGAGACGTCCTATGCAAGTTCATCATTTTTGAAATCATTCATTCAAACGGAGAATTTCATTACCCACTGGATGATTAGGTAACAATTATTCTTTGTGTAAATTATTTACATGTAGCTGGATGAACAGGGGAATTCTGTGTAAATAGTTACTTGGTAACCACGATTTACACTTGTTAATATTTGATTGGTCAATGTGTGTACACTTTGTTAATATTTGATTAGTTACTTGTTAAGCTGGATGAACAGGAGATATTTGGCTACAAATGTTTCTATATGTGTATGTTGCTGACACAGACAATGCGGTTGCCAAATCTGGCTAGCTCCAGAATGCAATCGGGAACTAGTATAATCAGGGGCAGGGGCACCTAATAGGAGACATGCGTCTAGCAGGGAGCGTGTCCTGTGAGTGCCACACTAAAGTTGCCTGTATACAATCTGCGACGCGCTGTAATAGAGATTGTCTTGGACTACCTAATTAATGGAGACAAGCTTTTTAATAGTCTGTCTCAGATCAGTAAACGAATGTGCGATGGTCTGTAATAAAGAACTTCTCGGATCAATCAACATATCTGTGATGCTCTTCATAAGAGTGTGTCTCTCATTCAGAATGATGGGCGACGCGCGCCACGCGCGTCTCCAGTGACGTCGCAAAGCCCGTTTGTTATGACTCATCGAAGGGAGACACACTACTTTTGAGCGTGTCACGCACCTATTATGATCGGCGACGAGCCTTGCCGCCCATCTCTGATAACAACATAATGCGAGACTCGACAATGGAGACGCACAATTTGTTCGTCTCCCTTGCACGTCTTGCATTAGCCTTTCTTACGTAGTGGAAGGAAAGGAGCTGGCTGAGCTGGTGGCCTGCCACATCCTGGTATGCTTCTGAAGCTGGTACCCGAAGATCCCTCTGGAGCCAGTGGAGAAAGGTCCCCTTGATGAGCGGGAGGATGAGGCTAGGGCCAAAGTCCAAGACCTTTCCAAGGAGGTGGCTTCTTTGTTCCAACGGAGTTGAGGCTGGCGGCCCCTAGGCGCAATGCTTTTTTTTATCCGATGATGACCCCCTTGTGTAAATAACTATTTATTAATTTGGATTCATGTTTTTTTGCATGCTAGATTGTCATGTGCTTCAAAATTGTTGCCCCAATCCCTTCTCTATGTAAGGTCTTGAAGATCATTTTTTGATGCCATTAGCCTTTTAGGGATCAATGTTTGCATAGTTTATGATTGTGGCCTAGAGAGGGGGTGAATAGGCCTTTTTGAATTTTGTCGGAACCTGCAACACTTAACAACCAGATCAAATCTCGAGATATTAGACTAATCTAGTCGAGTGCGGACTAGTCCAGTGTATACCATCTAGGTTTATCAAATTTGATCGATTAATTTGATTCTAGGATGTATGCAGCGGAAATATACTTGTAATTGCAGTGTTACACGATCATGAACTAGGATATACCACAAGTCAATCTTATATTTAATGTTTCAACGTAAAGTAAGCAAGATTGATTGAAACCCTAGATTTATATGATGTATAAGAACGATGAGCGCAAAGTAAGAACACAAGCACTTTTTCCTGTGGTTCGGTTCCCACAGAGGTAACCTACATCCACGTTGAGGAGTCCACAAAAGGACCGGGTCTTCTCCAACCCTACCCTCATCGGATCGCCACGGAGGCTAATCCTCTTCACTTATCACAATGGGCAAATAACTGAATTCAAGGGGCCTTCTCACACATTGAGGGCTCCCAAGATTACAACAAGAACTCCACCAAGAACACACTCAAAAGGTTACAATGAAAACCACAAGAGTGTGTTAGGGAATAAAACCAAGAGCTCAATGAGTGATGAACCGTGTCTCTCCAATGATCCAAAGTGTATCCTCAAGGGATTGATCTTTGTTGCGTTTGATTTCGTGGAGAGATGTGTTTTTTTAGGCTCTTGGGAGGTGTGACGACGCAGGGGGTCGAGAGTTGTGAAAGATGGGCCATTTACACCTATTTATATGGGGTTCCCAATAGTTACCGTTAGGGTTTAGGAATATCGGACTAGTCCGTGGTGGACATCGGACTAGTACGGTGTGCTGTGTGTAGCAAACCCTAGGTGTCCCAAAATATCGGACTAGTCCGGCTAGAAGCGGACTTGTCCGATTTCACTTCTGGAAATCTTCGGACTAGTCCGATGGATATCGGACATGTCCGGAAAAGTGAAACCCTAAGTGAATTGGGGACAAGTCCGCACTTGGAGGACTTGTCCGATTTAGGTCAGAGGGTTTTTCGGACTAGTCCGTGCCAATATCGGACTTGTCCGATTTACATCAGAATGATATCGGACTAGTCCGTTGTGTTACCGGACTTGTCCGATTTTGTGCCGCTTGTGAAGTGTTTGGAGGACTAGTCTGCACTGGGGAGGACTAGTCCGATTCTGATCAGAGAGATATCGGACTAGTCCGTGGTGATATCGGACTTGTCCGATCTTGTGCAGAAGGATATCAGACTAGTCCGGTGTCAGTCGGACTAGTCCGGTCGTGTATAAACTTGTGCAATGTGTATGATTATTTGTGCTTGAGCTCTTGGGGTGTGTTTCCTTAACACACTCCATACACAATGATCTACTACACTTGTTCCTTGAGCTCTTTTCCACATTGCTCCTCATTCTCCCTTCTATTTGGCACCTTGCTTATTTTCTCATTAGAACCTGTGCTCATCTCAACAAAGTGGTTAGGATCTCATTTGCTTGTCATAAATCATCCAAAACCCACAAGGGATTCCTCGATGCACATTCAATCTCCCCCTTTTTGGTGATTGATGACAACCAATTGAGATTTCACAAAATATGATAAAAAGTTGAGATTTTCATAAAGTGTACACATATGAGTTTAAAACATATTAAGCAATGAAAGCATGATCCATATGTGCACTCTTTACGGTGGGATGCAGCACTAAGTGTATAGAAGCGATAATCAATATGGGAATGACATAATTGACATCAACACATCAACAATAAGCATATATGTCATTTTCATAGCAAAAACACAGATTTCATCAAACTCTTCATAAGCAGTTCAAAACATTGCATCACAGGACCATAAGTATCATAAGAGCAAATTAAACGTTTTACAAACCACAAAATAGACAAAAGACACAAAAAGAAGCTCTCCTCGCATCCTACAGCTAAAACCTAATACTCCCCCTCAATCTCTCCCCCTTTGGCATCAAGACACCAAAAAGAAGGAGAGGAGGGACCTAAAGTCTTCAAGCCTCGCTGTCGGTCCTCTCATCATCTTCGTCTTCATCTTCATTCTCGGGCTGATGAGGAGGAGGAGGAGCGGAGCCACTCGAGCCCCCAGTGCCAAAATAGGCAAGCTCGGAGGGAGTCAAGGGCCCGAGCTCAGTGTAATCAGAGTCGGAGTCATCAGAGATTACTGGAGATCCAATGGGCTCGATCTCCAGTTTTTGGCAAATCTGCTTCATGTTCACCTTGACATATCTCATGTCATCCTTTCTTCTTTTATTAAGCTTGTGGGCCCTCACCTCGGCCTTTCCACAGGAGGCAAAAATAGCTGCTAGGTATTTGAAGATGCCACTTGGGGACCCCTTTTCAGGAGGGGCCCTAGTGGCGGGAACAGCCCTAGCACTAGCACTGGCTCTCGCTGGAGCCTCAGGGCTGGAGGCCGGAGATGAAGCAGCTTGTACACTTGGCTTTTGAGGCATCTGGGGCCTCAAGGGAAGGTGCTCCACATCTTTGACAAACTGTATGTGACCTTCTCAATCATAAACATGAGATAAGGGGCATAGCCACATGACCTGTTTGGTGTGCAGGAGATGTTCACCGTGTCATTCCAAATATAGTCACAGATATCAAATCTTCTGTCTTTGCTAATGACCTTCATCAAGGTCCTGAAATACCCCTGCACACTCCCAGCATATCCATCCTTGGGAGCAATTGTCTTCCTCAGGACCCTGTTCAACACCACAAAGAAAGGCTTCATATTCTTTGTAGAAGGGGGGTTGAACTTGGTGTTGGGCTCATAGAGGAACTTCATCCTATCCTTCTCAATGACACCTATGTTGTGGATGATCAAGTTGTCATTGCTAGAGGTGTCAAGGTGTAGCAGTCTTGCAAATTCCTCATTAGTTATGCTGTACTTGGATCCATGAGTCATCCAAGTCACACTTTCTTCTTCGTCACTTGAGAAGTGGCAAGTAGCATAAAACTAAGTGATGACTTCATCATTCTAGTTGTTCCTGAAGGAGACGAGGTCCCTCAATCCATGCCTTTCGACTGCATCCACCACTTCAATAAACGGTGAGCAGCCCTTCTTCTCAAAATGCGCCCAATCGATCCATTGGTTGCGCACCATGGGTGTCTTCATTGGGAGGTATACAGACTTGTAGAAGTCTGCATGGAAGTTGCTCCAAAACCTCCCATCGGCAGCTTGCTTCGGACAGCTGTAACAATCAACGTTTCTGAATTTGGCAGTTGTGTCACTGCCGTTCCCGTTGAATCTCTCCTCTGTAGTGTCCTTGGCCCCTTCCCTTGGAGCTGACAGCTTTAGAGGGCCAATCGGGCCCGTTGCAATTCCCTTGCCCTTGCCCATGGCTTGGTGAGGGCCACCACCAGCTAAAGCCTTCGATGCTGGCTTCTTCGCAAGGACTTTCCTTTGATCCTAGGGAGGAGAGGTAGCTAGCTCGGAGGGGCGTCCTTGGCGCTTCTTGCCAAGGCTTGTCGAGGACCGAAGCACAGAGTTGGAAACTTCATCATGAGAGTTCAACATGCCCTAAGAATGGATTGCACAAGGTATTGATGAGAATAAATGACAAGGAATTGCATTGAGGGATTAATAAGTTAGGGTTGAGTCCATAAAATTGGACAAGTCCAGTGTACAGGCACGGACTAGTCCGGGTGACTGCACTTGTCCATGCATGGACAGACTAGTCCAGTATTCATCCTCAAGAACCTTAACTATGAGACAAATGGAGTTGCTCAATGCAAAACTAGCCTAACAGCAATGTAATACATCAAGGACACTTGCATTAGGTGACAAAAGCTAGGCTATTCGATCAACAACGAAGAAGATGGAGATTTCTAGGGTTTGGGGGAAAATTTACCGAAAAATCGCTTGAATCTCGGAGAAGAGGGGGTTGAAGGGCAGAAAAGTCCGTGGTCTTCAATCCCTAAGCGAAGGAGGTTGATTTCCACCCAAACATGGAGATTTTTTATGGAGAAATCATCGAATCGCCTTGGGGAGTTTGAGCGTGGAGAGAGAAAGCTTGAGGCAAGTGTGGGGTGAGGGAGATTAGGGTTTGGCAGCGGCTAGGGTTATGGACACAAAAAATCGGACTAGTCCGAACTTTTCCAGAGGCTATATCGGACTAGTACGTGGTCTGCCGGACTAGTCCGGCCTAACCAACGCTCTGCGGACTAGTCTGCATGGGCGGACTAGTCCAGGTAACCACGTACTAGTCCTTGGTCACCAGGGAAGAAATGCCTAGCCCATTCGTATATATTCGAAGGTACTTATTGAGAAAATAGGGAGACAAATCAAATCAAATAATCTTGATGAATATGATCAGTAAGCATACAACAATCAAGCAATGATCATAATTCACCAAGATCTAGTAGTTGACATAGTTTTTCGGAAAAAATTAGAGAGATGATTTTCACAACTGAATCAATGAATTTTGAAGATAGCATTCAGGTATACAAGATTTCAAGCCACACTCTGAGAATCAAGGATATTTAGTTCATTTCGGAGTTCGCAAAAGCGTTTTTCATCAAGTGGCTTGGTGAAAATATCGGCTAGTTGTTTTTCGGAGTTGACATGTGAAATGGCTATATCTCCCTTCATTGAATTGTCTCTCAAAAAGTGATGTCGGATGTCTATGTGTTTGGTCCTAGAGTGCTCAACGGGATTATGGGCAATTTTAATGGCACTCTCATTATCACAAAGGAGTGGAATGCGGTTCATATTGTAACCGTAATCCGTTAGAGTTTGACGCATCCAAAGGAGTTGAGCACAACAACTCCCGGTTGCAACATACTCCGCTTCGGCTGTGGACAGAGCAATGGAGTTTTGTTTCTTGGAGGACCAAGAAACTAGGCATCTACCTAGGAATTGGCATGTACTGGAGGTACTTTTTCTATCTACTTTGCATTCGGCATAATCTGCATCGGAGTAACCAATGAGGTTAAATTTGGAACCTTTGGGGTACCAAAGGCCTCAGTTGGGTGTATGAACTAAATACCGCAATATTCTCTTAACGACTGTCAAATGACACTCTTTTTGGTTGGCTTGAAACCTCGCACACAAGCATACACTCAATATAATGTCTGGCCTAGATGCACATAAGTAGAGTAGACATCCAATCATGGAACGATATACTTTTTGATCGACGTTTGGTCCATCTTCATTGAGATCCAAGTGGTCATTCGTTGCCATGGGAGTCTTTATGGGCTTCGCCTTGTCCATTCCAAACTTCTTGAGTATGTTTTGAGTGTACTTAGTTTGTCTTATGAACGTCCCTTCCTTTTGTTGCCTCACTTGGAATCCCAAGAAGTACTTTAGCTCTCCCATCATGGACATCTCAAACCTATCTGTCATAATTTTACTAAATTCCTCACAAAAAGATTTGTTAGTTGAACCAAAGATTATATCATAAACATAGATTTGACAAACAAAGAGATCATTGTCAAAGTTCTTTGTAAACAATGTATAATCTACTTTACCGATCTTAAAGCCATTTTCAATTAAGAAATCTCTAAGACACTCATACCAAGCTCTAGGAGCTTGTTTGAGGCCGTAGAGAGCCTCACGCAATTTTAATACGTGGTCGGGGAACTCTTCATCTTCAAACCCAATGGGTTGCTCCACATACACCTCCTCCTTGATTGGTCCGTTGAGGAAGGTGCTTTTCACATCCATTTGATAGAGCTTGAAATCATGGTGAGTAGCATATGGAAGTAATATTCTAATGGACTCAAGTCTAGCTACGGGAGCAAAGGTTTCATCAAAATCCAAACCTTCGACTTGAGAATAACCTTTGGCCATAAGTCGTGCCTTGTTTCTTGTCACCACCCCGTGTTCGTCTTGTTTATTGCGGAAGACCCATTTGGTGCCGACGATGTTGGATTTGAGTCTTTTGACTAGTTCCCAGACCTCATTTCTTTTGAAATTGTTGAGTTCTTCTTGCATGGCCACTGCCCAATCTGGATCCTTCAATGCATCCTCAACCCTGTGTGGTTCCAAAAAGGACACAAATGAGTAATGCTCACAAAAATTAGCTATGCGATATCTAGTAGTTACTCCCTTTTGGATGTCACCGATGATGTTGTCGATTGGGTGATCCCTTTGGACGCATTGGTGTACAAATGGGTGTGGTACTTGTTGTCTTGAATCTTCATGACCATCTTCTTCTCCCCCTAAATGGTTGCCCTCATTGAGTTGAAGGTCATTTTTATCGTCTTGAGGTTGATCTTGTATGGAAGCTGTGACGCCTGGTTCTGAAAAATGAACCAAGCTAACGCATATGTGTGCCCAGGATGTTCAATACACATACACGAGAGCAATCACAAAAGAGTATACAGAAAATTACCACAGAACAAGATCAATTATCAAATTTTATTACACAAACCATATTATCCTCGATTACAACCTCTAATGAATATTTATGACAAGTTCAACTAATGCAGCAGAAATAAACTAAATAAGCAACTAAGCAAACTAAGCATAAGACTAGTGCAGCTCCAATCAACACCACAGGCAAAGCTGACGGTAGTCACGGCCTAGAACTCCGCATTATCGCCATTAAACTCCCAATCCTGACCTGCAACTGTTGGGTGGGGGGTTGCAAGAGTGAGTACATGTCGTACTTAGCAAGTGTGGAAAGTATGACATGTGGCTGATTCGAATGACAACAATAATAATGGCAAAGTGCTGAAAAGTACATAAAAACATTTAAAAAGAAATATATATTACATGTATGTGAAGTAAACCCATCATAACCAGAAGTAATATTATGATACCAATCTGAATTCACTACCATCATCAATAATTCCAGATTTCACCATTGCCAATAACCATATTCATTACCAGAAATAAATTCATAACCAGCCATAACCATTATTAAACCATAACCATCCCAAATACCATCCCAATACTGAGTACCCTCTAATCATGGAAGTTGTCCAGGTGCTCATAACCGGGAGCACGACTATCATGATAGTTTTATTTAACTCTGCGGAGTTTGTACTTCTTTACCCACGTGTTCGTGATTTCATCACCTTTCGATGACTAGAACCCCTATTATGCCGTCTAACACTTCCATCGGTGTGTGGCCAAGAGATCACAAAATAGCCTTTACAAAGGGATTACTAGCCTATTTAGACCCCACTGAGGTTTCGCCGGTGGCGATGCCTCCAACTGAGCACATCTTCAACCAGGGGCCCCCTCTTGAGCCTTTCGGATCCCAGGGTAGTCCCACCAATCATCAACAAACCCAATCCGACTACCCCTTCCCCGAGCATCCACAACGGTCCAAACAGTACTAGCAAAGCCCTAATTAATCAGCTACGCCACACCCATACTTGGCCTCGTCGTGGCACTGTAGTCCTCGCTTATTCTCGCATGAACCGGTCCTTAGATCTAAAGCAAGCAAACCACCATAACATCCAACCCATCCACATACAAGACTTTCTTAGATCACCCATTACCATATCATGTTATCCAGTTCATGTTGATCATAATCTCATTCATGCATAATTAAATGGAGTGGTATAGTTGTTTCCCATCCCAGTTGATTAAGCGAAGCAAAAGGTAAAAACCCTTCCCGACTCTGTACCATGTATTCCAGGCGACAAGGGTGGTTTAGCAAATCTAGTAAACTTCCTACCATAGGATTCCCATCAATTTGACACAAGCATGCAGTTTTGCAAACAAAACATTTATTTTAAAACAGGATCAATATGCTTCAAGGACACTTGCTTTGCTCTTGCTGTTGATTAGAATCAAAGCCTTCAAACTCTTGGTGTTGTAGGTCCTCCGCGGCACTCTCTAGTGCAAATCCGTCTAATCTGCACAATAAACATACAAGACAAAAAACACAGTCAAAGAGTGCACAAATATTACTCAATATGACATGACATGCATGATTAATGCAAATGCAATGTAGACTTGTCAATTGATTGCTTTTAATGATCACTAACTAGTTCTAATAGCTTTTAACAAGTTTATACAGGTTTGGATTCGATTAGATCAAAATTTAGAATTAATTCAACACAATTTAACCAGAAAGATCGGACTAGTCTGCTACGGACCGGACAAGTCCGCACTCTGCGAGATCAGCAGATTAGGGTTTCCTAGATCGACGTAAATTTGGAGATTAGGGGTTGAATTCTTGTAAGGAAAAGATAATAGAAGGTATACCAGGTGTTTAGAACTCCAATGAATCAAGAAACTTGGAGGTAACACTTGGATCTTGATGATCTAGGGTTGGTGATGAACTTGGGGATGAATTGGTGATGAAGAACGAAACTTGGTGGAGATCTTGATCCTCTTTCGTTTCCTCCTCTTCTTCTTCTTGCTTGGGATCTTCTCCTCCCTCCTTGATGGTGGCTCCCCACGAACTAGGGTTTGGGTTGGTGGAAAAGTGGCAAATAGATGTCAATCCAAGGGGTGGGGCTGTTTATATAGAGGTGGAGGCTAGGGTTAGATGGATTTCAAGTTTTGGGATGAGTAGAGGCCGGTTTAGAGTCCCACATGGGCTCTAAAAGAGTTAGGCACAATGTCCCTAGGCCCACTTAACGTGAAACCCAAGAAACAAGTCGTAAAACAAAAGATCAAATCGGAGTTGCGAAATATTGGACAAGTCCGGAAAGGACTGGAATAGTCTGAAGTCATCCAGAGAGAAGATCGGACAAGTGTGGCAAAAAATCAGACAAGTCCGACTTTAAACAGAGAGGAAATCGGACAAGTCTGGTGGAACACCGAACTAGTCCGGAAAAGTCTAAGGACTTAGCAATATTTCAAGGATTCTTGGAATATCGGACTAGTCCGCAAAAAATTGGACAAGTCCAAAAGTTTCCAGTGCCAAAAATCGGACTAGTCCGCAGCAAAAGCGGACAAGTCCGTTTTTAGTCAGAGGGAAATCGGACTAGTCCTCAGTAAAATCGGACTAGTCCGCACTTTCCTGCATTTTAAGTGCGGTTTTGCTCCAAATCAATTTTAAATGCTCCGAACCAATTTTAAACTCGTTCCTCTTGTTGTGGGTTAATGTTAAACATGTATATGAGTGTATGTAGGGCATGATGCATGAAAATGAGGGCGTTACAAACCTACCCCACCTTAAAATGAATCTCGCCCTCGAGATTCGACGCAGAAGAGAAGAGATAGGGAAATTCCTTCTTGAGATCATCCTCCAATTCCCACGTTGCTTCTTTTTATGTGTGGTGCTTCCATTGAACTTTACACCATCTAATAACCTTGTTCCTTGTGACTCTCTCCTTGGTTTCCAAGATTTTGATTGGTTGCTCAGCATAAGTCAAATCTTCCTCTAGCTCCAATCCTTCCATTGACACTTGTTCTTCCGGTATTCTCAAACACTTCTTGAGCTGGGAAACATGAAAGACATCATGTACATATGAAGGATGAGCTGGCATGTCCAACTTATATGCTACTTCTCCTCTTTTGTCCAAAATCTTGAACGGTCCAATGTAGCGAGGTGCTAGCTTTCCTCTTATGTTAAACCTCTTATGACCTCTCATTGGTGACACCTTGAGGTAAACAAAATCTCCCACTTCAAAGGCTAGTTTCCTTCTTCTATTATCCGCATAGCCTTTTTGCCTTGATTGGGCATCCCTCAAGTTTTCACGAATTATTTGGACTTGCTTTTCGGCTTCTTGCAACACATCTAGACCAAATACTTGAGTTTCTCCTGCCTCATTCCAGAATAAAGGTGTCCTACACTTCATCCGATAAAGTGCTTCATACGGTGACATTTTCAAGCTTGCTTGGTAACTATTGTTGTATGAAAATTCCGCGTATGGCAAGCTTTTGTCCCAACTTTTCCCATGCTTCAAAGAACAAGCTCTTAACATGTCCTCCAAAATCTGATTGGTCCTCTCGGTTTGTCCATCCGTTTGAGGATGATATGCTGAACTAAAATTCAACCTCGTTCCCAAAGCTTCATGCAATTTTTGCCAAAATCTGGAGGTAATTGAGAACCTCTATCCGAGACTATCTTCTTCGGTACTCCGTGTCGACACACAATATGCTCCATGTATATTTCGGCCAATCGTGCGGCTGTATATTTGGTCTTCACAGGGACAAAATGAGCTGACTTGGTTAAGCGATCCACAATTACCCAGATTGAGTCATACCCGGACTGAGTATGTGGTAACCCAACTATGAAGTCCATACCGATTTCTTCCCACTTCCATTCCGGAATTATTCAATGGTTGCAATAATCCGGCTGGTCTTTGATGTTCCGCCTTGACTCGTTGGCACACGTCACACAATGCTACGTATTCAACTATGTCCTTTTTCATGCTACCCCACCAATAGCAAGTCTTCAAGTCTTTGTACATCTTCGTACAACCGGGGTGAATCGATTAAGGCGAGTCATGTGCCTCCTTTAATATTATCTCCGGAATATGCTTTACATCAGGCACAACGATCCTCTTTCCAAGCCATAAGGTACCATGTTCGTCTTCATCAAATCTGAATTCTCTCCTTTCTTCGGTCCTGTCCTTGATTTCCTTGATCTCTTCATCTTCGGTTTGGCCTCTCGAATTTCTTGCTCCAAGGTTGGGTTTAACTCCATCATCTCCGTCTCATTTACAAATTCGAGGTTCAACCTTTCAAACTCCTTACATAACTCGGATGGTAACTCTCGAACCGTGAGTTGATGACTTACTCCTTTTCTACTCAAAGCATCGGCCACTACATTAGCTTTTCCCGGATGATTGTTGATCCCCAAATCATAATCTTTGATGAGCTCCAACCGTCTCCGTTGCCTCAAGTTCAGATCCATTTGTGTAAAAATATACTTGGAACTCTTATGATCCGTATAAATTTCACACCTATGTCCAAGAATGTAGTGTCTCCAAATCTTCAATGCATGTACCACGGCTGCAAGTTCTAAATCATGAGTTGGGTAATTCTGCTCATGTTTCTTCAATTGTCTTGATGCATAGGCGACCACTTGACCTTCTTGCATCAATACACATCCAAGTCCTTGTCTTGATGCGTCGCAACAAATGTCAAAACTCTTGCTTACATCCGGCAATACCAAAATTGGGGCTGTTGTCACCCTCTTCTTCAACTCCTCAAAACTATTTTGACAAGCTTGGGTCCATTGGAAAGCCTTTCCCTTCATTAGCAACTCCGTCATAGGCTTGGCTATCTTGGAAAAGTCATTGATGAATCTACGATAATATCCAGCCATTCCAAGAAAACTCCTGATCTCCTTTACATTTTGCGGGGGCTCCCACTTCAACACGTCTCTCACTTTTTCCGGGGTCAACCGATACTCCTCCTCCTGAGATTATATGACCCAAAAACGACACCTCTCTCAACCAAAACTGGCACTTGTTGAACTTGGCATACAATCGATGCTCCCTCAATTTCTGCAACGTAAGCCTCAAGTGTTCCTCATGTTCTTTCTCATCCTTCGAGTAGACCAAAATATCATCAATAAACACCACGACGAACTTGTCCAAGTACTCCATGAAGACTTTATTCATAACGTACATAAAGTACGCAGGTGCATTTGTCAATCCAAAAGACATCACGGTGTACTCATAAGATCCATACCGTGTTCTAAAAGCTGTTTTGGGTATGTCTGATGGTCTAATCTTCATTTAAAATATCCCGACCTCAAATCAATCTTAGAGAAGACACAAGCACCCTTCATCTAATCAAACAAGTCTTCTATGCGTGGCAAGGTGTACTTGTTCTTGATTGTTACCTCATTGAGAGCTCGGTAATCTACACACATCCTTTGAGTCCTATCCTTCTTGTCCACAAATAGAACGGGTGCTCCCCAAGGCGAAGAGCTAGGGCGAATAAAACCTTTCTCTAGTTGCTCTTGAATTTGCTTCTTGAGCTCCGCTAATTCCATAGGAGGCATCCTATACGGCCTCTTAGCTATAGGTGCAGTTCCAGGTATTAATTCAATAACAAACTCAATGTCTCGATCAGATGACATACCTGGCAACTCGTCTAGAAAAACATCCAAAAATTCACACACCACCGGAATCTCCTCAATTGTGGCACTGTCCTATGATTCAGCTCCAATTGCTTCGGTGCGGTTTGAGATGCTTCAAATTGTACGGCGATCCCTTCCTCATTGGTCAACTTCACTGTTTTCGTGGCACACTCAATAATTCCATTGTGCTTCCTCAACCAGTCCATAACAAGTATAATGTCCAATCCTTAGGAATCCAAAACAATGAGGTTGGCGGAGAAGTCTACCCCCCTTATTCTAAGGCTTACTTTTGGACATACTATATTTGTCCTCATCTCTCCTCCAGGAGACTTAACCAAGAGAGTAAACTTCATATGAGAGATAGGCAAACTATACTTGGCAACATATTTCGATGCAATGAATGAATGCGATGCTCCAGAATCAAATAACATAGTCGCGGGGTTGGAGTTGGCGAGAAACATACCAATGACCACATCATCCGCTTGTTGAGCATCCTCCGTAGAGACATGGTTCACTTTACCACGAGCAAAATTCTGTTGTCCACAGTTCCCTTGTGGTTGTCCTCCATTGGGTCTTTGGTTTTGCCTCGGTGCATTGCTTCCTTGACCAAGGCCTGACTTAGGACATTGATGCGCAAAGTGTCCAACTTCTCCACAAGTATAGCACTTCTTAACTCCACCAGAATTGTTGGGACGAGCTTGGTTTTGAACATTAGCACCAGGAAAATTAGCACGAGGCGCATAAGGCATTGGAGGCCTAGGTGCCTGCATGACAGGGTGCTGCTGCACAAACTGAGTTGGGCGTGGTGCATAACCAGGGCGCTGAGCAGGAATAGAGGAGCTATAATAGGGTGCATTGGATGGTGCAAGGCGAGGACGCACATTACTTCCTTGTTGCTGTCCTTGATATGGCGCCTTCCTCTTGATTTCTTGCTCCATCTCACGGATCTTGTTCTCAACCACAATTGCTTTGTCCACAAGCTTCTGAAAATCGGCATAGTCGCAGTTGAGTGGTTGCACTTGGATCTAATTGTTCAAGCCCCTCATGAACAAGTATTGCTTCCGGCTGTCCCGACTAACATCCTCAGGCGCATATCTTGAGAGTTGACTGAACCTATTGATATATTCACTCACGCTTGATCTTCCTTGCCTTAAATTCTAAAATTCTTGTCTCTTCAAAATCATAACACCCTCCAGCACATAATGGGAACGGAAACTCTCCTTGAATTCCTCCGAGGTAATCCTCTCTTGATTCTCGTGAGCATTGCAATAAGCATCCCACCAATCCGCAGCTGCTCCAACTAGTTGATGAGAAGCAAACAAGACCTTCTCCCGGTCACTGCATTGGACAATAGCTAGCTTCTTCTCCACGGACTTGAGCCAATCATCCGCATCCATAGGATCGGCAACTTGAGCGAAGGTCGGCGGCCTAGTCCTCATAAACTCTCCCAATCGGTTATGAGGAGGCGAGGGTGGCGGTGGAGGCATGTGGGGCTGATTGTTGATGTTGCCAGCCTGCAGCTGCCCCATTGTTTGTATCATGGTCTGCATGAGCTGGTTTTGCATAGCCAATAGCTGCTCAATGTTGATAGCTCCCTGAGCAGGTCCTTGCCCATTGTTGTTCTGAGGTACTCCATGGTTTTGATCCTCATCATTGCCATCCCTCTGGTTGCGAGTCCTCACCATATGAAGAAAAGCAATAGGTAAGAATTAGAGAACGTCCCCAACTATATGCATCAAGGGATATAAACTAAACAGCTAGCTACACTAGCCTAGGTGGACATGGCAATGCTAAGGCATCCCAAAATCCTCTATTAAGCACACAAGCAAGCAATATATATAGCAAACAGTACTCCAAGAAAAAACACATCGATTCCTGAGTGCTCCTATGTGCTCTAAAGTGTCCATTATATCTAGGCTACATCCTACGGTCAACCTGTGGCTCTGATACCAATCTGTGACGTCCGGTTCCGAAAAATGAACCAAGCTGACGCATATGTGTGCCCAGGATGTTCAACACACATACACGAGTGCAATCACAAAAGAGTATACAGAAAATTATCACATAAAAAGATTAATTATCAAATTTTATTACACAAACCATATTATCCTCGATTACAACCTCTAACGAATATTTATGACAAGTTCAACTAATGCAGCGGAAATAAACTAAATAAGCAACTAAGCAAACTAAGCATAAGGGATAGCGCAGCTCCAATCAACACCACAGGCAAAGCTGACGGTAGTCACGGCCTAGAACTCCGCATTATCGCCATTAAACTCCCAATCCTGACCTGCAACTGTTGGGTGGGGGATTGCAATAGTGAGTACATGTTGTACTTAGCAAGTGTGGAAAGTATGACATGTGGCTGATTCAAATGACAACAATAATAATGGCAAAGTGCTGAAAAGTACATAAAAACATTTAAAAAGCAATATATTACATGTATGTGAAGTAAACCCATCATAACCAGAAGTAATATTATGATACCAATCTGAATTCACTACCATCATCAATAATTTTAGATTTCACCATTGCCAATAACCATATTCAGTACCAGAAATAAATTCATAACCAGCCATAACCATTACCAAACCATAACCATCCCAAATACCATCCCAATACTGAGTACCCTCTAATCATGGAAGTTGTCCAGGTGCTCATAACCGGGAGCACGGCTATCATGATAGTTTTATTTAACTCTGAAGAGTTTGTACCACTTTACCCACGTGTTCGTGATTTCATCACCTTTCGATGACTAGAACCTCTATTATGCCGTCTCACACTTCCATTGGTGTGTGGCCAAGAGATCACAAAATAGCCTTTACAAAGGGATTACTAGTCTATTTAGACCCCACTGAGGTTTCACCGGTGGCGATGCCTCCAACTGAGCACATCTTCAACCAAGGGCCCCCTCTTGAGCCTTTCGGATCCAAGAGTAGTCCCACCAATCATCAACAAACCCAATCCGACTACCCCTTCCCCGAGCATCCACAACGGTCCAAACAGTACTAGCAAAGCCCTAATTAATCAGATACGCCGCACCCATACTTGGCCTCGTGGTGGCACTGTAGTACTGGCTTATTCTCGCATGAACCGATCCTTAGATCTAAAGCAAGCAAACCACCATAACATCCAACCCATCCACATACCAGGCTTGCTTAGATCACCCATTACCATATCATGTTATCCAGTTCATGTTGATCATAATCTCTTCCATGCATAATTAAATGCAGTGGTATAGTTGTTTCCCATCCCAGTTGATTAAGCGAAGCAAAAGGTAAAAACCCTTCCCTACTCTCTACCATGTATTCCAGGCGACAATGGTGGTTTAGCAAATCTAGTAAACTTCCTACCATAGGATTCCCATCAATTTGACACAAGCATGCAGTTTTGCAAACAAAAAATTTATTTTAAAACAGGATCAATATGCTTCAAGGACACTTGCCTTGCTCTTGCTATTGATTAGAATCAAAGCCTTCAAACTCTGGGTGTTGTAGGTCCTCCGCGGCACTCTCTAGCACAAATCCGTCTAATCCGCACAATAAACATACAAGACAAGAAACACAATCAAAGAGTGCACAAATATTACTCAATATTACATGACATGCATGATTAATGCAAATGCAAGGTAGACTTGTCAATTGATTGCTTTTAATGATCACTAACTAGTTCTAATAGCTTTTAACAAGTTTATACAGGTTTGGATTCGATTAGATCAAATTTTAGAATTAATTCAACACAATTTAACCATAAAGATCGGACTAGTCCGCTAGGGACCGGACAAGTCCGCACTCTGTGAGATCAGCAGATTAGGGTTTCCTAGATCGACGTGAATTTGGAGATTAGGGGTTGAATTCTTGTAAGGAAAAGATAATAGAAGGTATACCAGGTGTTTAGAACTCCAATGAATCAAGAAACTTGGAGGTAACACTTGGATCCTGATGATCTAGTGTTGGTGATGAACTTGGGGATGAATTGGTGATGAAGAACGAAACTTGGTGGAGATCTTGATCCTCTTTCGTTTCCTCCTCTTCTTCTTCTTGCTTGGGATCTTCTCCTCCCTGCTTGATGTTGGCTCCCCACAAACTAGGGTTTGGGTGGGTGGAAAAGTGGCAAATAGATGTCAATCCAAGGGGTGGGGCTGTTTATATAGAGGTGGAGGCTAGGGTTAGATGGATTTCGAGTTTTGGGATGAGTAGAGGCCGGTTTAGAGTCCCACATGAGATCTAAAAGAGTTAGGCACAATGTCCCTAGGCCCACTTAACATGAAACCCAAGAAACAAGTCGTAAAACAAAAGATCAACTCGAAGTCACGAAATATCGGACAAGTCCGGAAAGGACCGGACTAGTCCGAAGTCGTCCAGAGAGAAGATCGGACAAGTCTGGCCAAAAATCGGACAAGTCCGACTTTAAACAGAGAGGAAATCGGACAAGTCCGCTGGAACACCGGACTAGTCCAGAAAAGTCCAAGGACTTAGCAATTTTTCAAGGATTCTTGGAATATCGGACTAGTCCGCACAAAATCGGACAAGTCCAAAAGTTTCTAGTGCCAAAAATCGGACTAGTCCGCAGCAAAAACGGA
Organism: Tuctoria greenei; assembly: GCA_036927565.1. Taxonomy (NCBI): domain Eukaryota; kingdom Viridiplantae; phylum Streptophyta; class Magnoliopsida; order Poales; family Poaceae; genus Tuctoria; species Tuctoria greenei. Next base: position 36,467,389 of record JAYESD010000004.1, read on the forward strand.
CAAGTCCGTTTTTAGACAGAGAGAAATCGTACTAGTCCTCAGTAAAATCAGACTAGTCCGCACTTTCCTGCGTTTTAAGTGCGGTTTTGCTCCAAATCAATTTTAAATGCTCCAAATCAATTTTAAACTCATTCCTCTTGTTGTGGGTTAATGTTAAACATGTATATGAGTGTATGTAGGGCATGATGCATGAAAATGAGGGTGTTACAGAAGCTCCCCCTTGATCATTGGCCTCCTCTTGTGGTTCATTTTCCTCATGCATATGTAGAGGTGGCTCTTTTGGTTGAACTTTGCCTAACGCCATTCTTCTCAATGCTTGACACGAAGCTTCTTCTCTATCAAGCACACATGGAGCAACTTGCTCCTTTTGAGAGCCATTAGTTTCATCGAATACTACGTCACGTGCTACTTCAACAAGTCCGGAGGTCTTGTTGAAGACACGATAGGCGTAAGTGTTCGAATCATAACCAAGCAAGAAACCTTCATCGAACTTCGAAGCAAACTTTGAGGTCCTAGGCTTCTTTTTCAAAATATAGCATTTGGAACCGAAAACTCGAAAATATGAAATATTAGGCTTGTTACCGGTGAGTAGCTCATAGGATGTCTTATTGAGTAGTCGATGAAGATAAAGTCGATTTATGGCGTGGCAAGCGATGTTGACCGCTTCTGCCCAAAATTGACCTGAGGTCTTATACTCATCAAGCATTGTTCTCGCCATCTCTATGATGGTTCGGTTCTTTCTTTCGGCAACTCCATTTTGTTGAGGGGGGTAAGGTGCTGAAAACTCGTGCTTTATGCCTTCTTCATCTAGGTACTCCTCCACTTGTGTGTTCTTCAACTATGTGCCATTGTCGCTTCGAATGTTATTGATTGTCAATGAGAATTCATTTTGAGCTTGCTTGAAGAACTTTTTGAGTGTTCCTTGTGTTTCTGACTTATCATGTAAAAAGAAAACTCAAGTGAAGCGAGAAAAATCATCAACAACTACTAAACCATATTTGTTACCGTCGATGCTTTTATAGGCAATTGGAACGAATAAGTCCATGTGAAGTAGCTCGAGCGGTCTTGTTGTATTCATGACGTTCTTAACGGGATGGGGTACTCCAACTTGCTTCCCGGCTTGACACGCGCTACAAGGTCAGTCTTTCTCAAAAACAATATCCTTTAAACCTCGGATGTGATCGCCCTTGAGGAGTTTTCGAATATTCCTCATACCAACCTGCACTAGCCGTCTATGCCACAACCAACCCATGCTGGTCTTTGCAATCAAGCATGTGTCAAGTTCAGCTTTATCTTTGTTGAAGTCAACAAGGTAAAGCTTTCGCTTTAACATACCCTTGAATACAATGGAATCATCACTCCTTCTAGAGACGGTCACACCCTTGTTAGTGAACAAGCAATTATAACCTTTGTCACATAATTGAGATATGAACATGTAAAAGCCCGCTTTTCGAAAAAACAAAAACGCAAAAATGCGAACTTAAAAATTTTGAAAATGGACTTGGAAATCCAAACTCACATGAACCATATGAGTTAACCAATGTTCACTAAAAATAAGGACTTATTAAAATTTTACATATAGAACATGTTTGCTACTGTATATTGGAACTTAAGGTGTAAAATATTTAGTTTCCAAGTATTCACATTTTCAATGTAAAATTAAAGGAGAAAAGAAAACAAAATAGAGAGAAAGAAAAGGAATTATTCCAACCCTAAAATGGGACATTCAAAAATATTTAAATCTAAGGCTGTAAATTTTTCCGTGACCTTCTAATATTCCAAATTGACTCTCGGTAAAGTTTCAAAAATTTTTGAAGCACATTTTCCATTTATTGGACACGTACTGAGAGTTTAATCAGAGTCGACTTCAAATTTAAACTTTGTACTTAACCTTGTCCAAATCAACTCCAAATTTTTCCTAAGGTCCCTTATGGTTCAAAAAGGGTAACTTCAAAGTTTCAGGATTTTTGAACCTAATTTACTATTTATTTCATTGAATCAAGTATCACCACTTGAATTCAAATTCAAACTTGAGTTAAAAATTCAACTTGCTTAGTTCTGAAATCTGATTGCACCATAAAATTCTTCATATTTTATTTAGTCATTGGGCCATAGTTGCATATTTTTGAAGCATGTTTGCTAGCTTTGTTTAAAATTGGAAAGGAGAATAAGGCAGGAGAGTGATGTGGGCCCACCTGTAAGCCTCTCCCAGGTTGAACCGCCTCTGCCTATCAGTTACAGGGCGACACCGCGATGCATGCATGTGCCAGCGATGGTTTTCAGCGGTAGAAAACTGATTTTGTTTCTTCTTCTTTACTTCCGTGGAACACACCGCTCCTCCCTGCCGCGCCAGCGCCCAGCTCGCTCACGACCGCAGCTGTGCCGTCCGCACGCTCTTCTCCGCGCCCTTTTCCCCCATGCGCCTGGCGCCATTCCTTGCCGCTGCTGAGCGCCATGCCTTGCTTCCCTGCTGCTCGCCAGTCGCGCCCCATGGCCGTACCGTCGCCCTGCTCGTTCCATGGCCACAGTACCGCCGGTCGAGTTCCAGCACGCGCCTAGACCCATCTCCAGTGCGCGCCCACGCCAGTAGCGGTGCTCCCGCTCGCACGCCAGCCGAGCGCCGTGCCTGCCCGGTGCTGCTCGCCAGTGTCCCTGCCGCGCTCGTGCTTGCGCAGCACGCCGCCTTCCGCCGGCTGCTCGCTGCGGCTGCACATCTCTAGCGCCGCTGGTGCGTCCTAGCCCACCGTCGCGTGCTGCGCCTCTCCACGCCCGGCCACCCTGCTCGTACAGCCCACCTCACCAGCACCCTACCGCCGCTCTGGCCACGCGGATGGTCGCCCGTGCCCGCTCCCTGCTCGCCGGCACACTATGGTCGCACCGCCTGCGCCGCCAATTGCCCTTCGTGCGCCCCATGGTCTCGCGTCCCTCCAGCCCTAGCGCAGCCGCCATGGAGCTCCCCACCATCCACCACGCTGGCCTTCCTAGCTCGTGTCCACGGCCACGCTCCACCAACCCCACCGCGCCCAGCTCCGCCACACCAGCTATGCTGCCCCTTGCTGCGCCCCTCTACGCCGCAGCTTCCGCTGGCTCTCTGCTCAAGGCTGAGCACCTCGCCAGCTCCACCGTTGCCCACTGTGTCCTCCCTACTTGCACTCGCCGCCCTCTGTACGTCGTCACGATGTTCCATGTCGTGGCTAGGTCCTAGAAGCAAAGCAAGTTATGAATGAGATGCACATGATTCGGGAACACGCTTTTGACACAATGGTATCGACCACTGGTCTAAGGTTAGCTCTGATTGTGCAAGATTGATTAGATTAGTGACTATAGCTAAGTTGTTCGATGAAATGTTGACGAGGAAAGAACCAACTTTTTTGATGTTTAGAATTGGTCTGTGATGCAGGGGTAGAATGATGTTGCAACCGACAAGCCTAAGTGCCAAGATACCCTTTGAATGGTGATGAAGCGACGGAATCAAGTACACACCCAAGATGGTTGGTGAAATGCCTAAAAGGTGAGCCTTGACCTAAAATGCCTTGCTTGACATCACCGAAGTCCGTTCGTCATGACCGCTAATGGTACTCATGTGTCATCAAGCCGTACGTCCATTTTCCGCATTGATATCATTCCTATATTAATCCCTAGTTGACCTCCTTTGTCGTTTGTATCACGTTGGCCTGTCCGTGCGTGCTCGTGATGCTCCACCATGAGCCGTGTCGATGTCGTTGACCACATAACGCTGTTGTGACGTTCCGAGCCGTCATCGTGCCCTGGCATCGAGATGGAGTATGCATGTGATGAGTGTGGTGCTGAAACACAAGCACGACTCGTCGGACAATAGTTGTCAAGCCAAATTAGGTTTTAGTCGATGTGAAGGTGATCGAGTCCTAGGTATAGCCAAGGAGATCGATAAAATGCGCTCTAGGTCAAACCAAGGTGGTTGGTGATCACCGATGACCTGTGGTTGAGTAATGCGAGAACGTTGCGACCGACAAGGAAAACTAGACCAAGGGGAACCTTGGATACGAGTTTCTTGTTCGTGTCGACAATGTTTCCTAACCGTCTACGGAATTACTTAACTAGGTGTGCCGTTTTATCGACGACAGGTTTGTCGAGTCGCTTGTCGGCGACCGAGTCGACATCACTAACCTTGAGACTCAAGAGGTGGTGTTTGGGAGTCTGTTCACCACCGTTTATGTGACCGGGTCGATGTGGACCTCGCTAATCCGATCTTCTTGAGATGGCAAAGCGTGCCGTCATAGCAAGGTCTCGCATCATGTTCAAGTTCAGTAGCTTACCGAGCTCACCTAGACGATCTTGTAGAAGACATTACATTAGTGTTGTCATGTAAGCACTTGAACGATGCTCAAGAAGCTTGCCGTAGAAACTACTTTACCTAAAATTCATTTGAATGTTGTCTTGATACATCAGATTACAGGGCTTGTTATGACTCTTTGAGTACAAGCAATGTCGATCTCACTTTAGTCCCAAGTATCGCTAGAGTTCCACATTGATTCATCCTAATTCGGAACCCTGCGACCACACTGGTCACTAAATTAGGTTTACTCAGTAATGAGTTTGTGTAACTTCACTGGTCGCTTTCTGAGTCATGACCTCTTGTTACACAGTTCACTCATGCCTTAAGCTTTCAATGCTCCACCTTGATTCCTTAGTCATTCTTACACTATTCAGTCCAACACTTCCACACCAGTTAGTCTCAGCTTTCTCGAGTGGCATAACTCTAAGTGTTAAGTGAATAATTGCATTGCGTGCTTGCATTGCACCTTTTGATTCACGTCTAGAAACTACTATGACCACTTGACTTATCCATAGTTTCTCCACCCATCCGAGACATATCTAATCTTCCTAGTCAAGCCTCTTCTTCTTAAGGTTTTTACAACTCATCGAGTCCATCATTAGATTACCTTAATTACTTATATGCATATCATGTCGATAGGAACGTGATGATAGGTGTTCAACGAGAAGTTTCTCTTGGAGGAGAATGCCGAGGAGTTCCAACTTCAAGATTCCATGACGTATTCTCCGGAGGAAGACCAAGCCATAACAACTAACATGATTATAGAGTCGCAAACAAGGTAAGCCCCGGTTTGCATTTAAGTGCTTTTATAATATTTTACCTTTTACATCACCTTATTGATTAGAAATGCTTGTGCATTAAGTTAAGTATTGATTGAAACCCACATGCATGACCAAATTATCCTTGAAGAGTATGGGTAGTTTGTAAGCTTATCGTGTAGCTTAATGCCATGCTAATGTTTTAGGATAAGATGAACCGGTAGAAGTCGAGTAGTTGGAATCTACTCGTGAGAGGGTCACATTTTATTGACCACAAGTCAAGTAGTTTATTCTACTTGCGAGAGGAGTTGAGTAGGGGAATCTACTCGCAAGATGTTACCAAAATGTTCACTCTTAATAATTGGAGATGTGGATGGGGATGTTCCTGTAGGGCGGGACGAGCAAGGTTGCCTGAGCCCAAATGAGGGGGAAAATGCTTGCGACCACATTTGGGTCTGGGCCGGTAAGGGTAAGGCAAATGTGGAGGTTGGTTTGTAGTGTCGTCTGTGTCAGTTAACGACGGTCTCATGTGCGGCCCTGTTGAGCAAGTTGGAACAGTACCGATTACATAATGGATTATGGGGTCCATTAAACTGATGTAGCTCGGGCACCCTCGTGTAGAAACTTATACCACTGTCCTTCAGGGGAAGATGATCGTAAGGTGGGAACCTCTAAGGAGCAACTTCGACGTGCTCAGTTAGGGACCTTACTTTTGGGACAGTAGAACTGGTTCAACATCGGGATGACGGGTGAAAGGTGGCCACATACAACGTCGGAGAGGAATACAGCGAAAGGTACTTTCGAGCAGGCGTATGTGTCGTGTATTCCGGGTGTGTCCTGATTGCAATCACCGTCCCTCGCGGTTTAGAGTACCACTTGTTCACTGAGTTGTGACGTAGTAAATACTAAAGAAGCCAGAAGAATATGTTGTATTGAATTATAATTGCTTTGCAACCTTGTGTGACTTAGAGATAGCAAAATTAAAGTTTACAGTTTCCCCATACTTTAGCTGTAATAGCATTATGTGCTTTGGGCATGTCATATCATCGGCAAAGCATTTCTTGTTTGATTGTGGAGTCTATGATGTGCCGTGCTTGAATAATGTCATTTGCTACTTAAAACATGATTATAAGGATCCACTTGTAGGCGAGTACTTTATGCTATTCCTTACCTATGATTAGACTTTACCCTGCATATGTCTAGTGAGACGGGTTAGTCTTGCTGAGCCTTATGCTCACGTTTGCGCTTTAACGATTTTTGTAGGTATTAGGTTTATTTCTGCTGTTCAGGTTGTACATGAGATCTCGAGGTGTCGAGATAAATCTCATGTGAACCACGCTGCTGCTGAATGTTCTTCTTGTTGCTAGTGAGAAGCGTCCTAGGGCATGGACGTCTTCTCTCCTGCTTAGTTAGGTGAGATTATGAGTATGTATTTTCCGCTGCGTGTGTATCCCGGTTGTACACTCTTTTGTAAACTCTTCTTATTATGAAATGAAAACTTTATATGTTTTGGTATCCTTTTCGTGTGTGCTCTTAGGTGCCGCATCGCACGGCACCACCCAATGAGATCCTCGGATGTGTGGACTCCGGTCCCCACAGAACAGCGGGTTATAATCTAAGGAATCAACATGTAATACATGAGAAAGAGTGTGTTTAGATGATATGGAAATTTTACCAGTACCGAGCACCATTCCTTGACTATTTTCTCCAAAATAGACACCGTTACTTGGATCCTCATTTGCTTCATACTCAAGGAACATTCTTCTTTCTCCGATCATATGGTTGGTGCATTCACTGTCTAGCACCCATTTAGATCCACCGGAGGAATAGGCCTGCTAAAACAAATTAGCCTTGGTTTTAGGTACCCAAGCTTGCTTGGGTCCTTTTAGGTTAGTCACAAGGGATTTGGGCACCCACACATGAGACTTGGTGTTCCCATGGCGTTGCCCAATTAAGTGAGCATAGGCTTTGCCAAAATTACTTCTCATTAAGACATAAGATGCATCGAAAGTTCTAAATAGCAACTGTTGTTGTTTATACACAAGACTAGTCTTGGAGATTGGACTTGTCCGGAGTGCCGGACTTGTCGGGATCCCGACCGGACTAGTCCGATGATCATGCGTGTTGGATTCATTAATTTTGTATTTTCCAGTTTGAGAGGGTCTTGCCTTTACAAAGGCATTGCTCTCCTTGTTATTCTTATGGCTTCTAGCATGTTGCTTTTCACCATAAGAGTAACCAATGCCATATTTGACATTTGGAGGTATTGTGACCAAGTATGCACTACCTGCATATTTGATCTTCTCCTTGTCAAATATGCCACTTTGGGCAGGATGCTTACCCTTGGTAGAGGTTGACTTTTCTTTCAAGTTGGTGTCAACTTTACCACATGTACAAGTAGAAGCACTTTCAGTTTTAATGGGTTGAGAAGGTGAACTTGAAGAGGATGAAGGGTCACCTTGCTTGAGTGACTCAACTTGCACTTCAAAGATCTTGTTAAACTTGATTAGGTTAGCAAGTTCGTCCTTTATTGTAGCATTTGAGTCGCTTAACTCCAAGCAAGCTTCCTTGCTTGAAGCTAATTCAAGCTCTAGTGACTTGCTTCGCTCCTTTTCAAGTTCTAGAAGCTTGTCAAGTTCAACATATTCCTCCTATTGGGAGATAATCATGTCTTCTTGACGATGTATCAACTTCTCCTTCTCAACAAGTTGATCAAGTAAAAATTTCATTTTTGTGGTTGTTTTCTTATCTAACCCAATGAGCATATCTTCATTATTACTATTAATTTCATTATCAATGGAATAGGAATACACGGAAGAGGCTTTTGTTGTTACCTTGCGTTTACCTTCCTTTGCCATGAGGCAAGTGTCGTTCCTCTTCCATGCGCCAAGAGTAGGGAAGAGAGTGGACTTATTAGATGCCTTCTCGATGGCTATGCTAGCCATCGCTTCTTTTTCTTCAGATGAGGAATCATCATTTGAGTCCCACTCTTTCCCATATGCGCTTGTTCGGCTTGTTTCTTTTTCTTGAAGAATTTCTTAGGTTGAGGCTTTGCTTCTTTGGTCTTCTTCTTGTTCTCTTCATATGGGCAATCAACAATAAAGTGGCTATACTAACCACAATTATAGCATGCCCGCCTAAACTTTGGCTTTGATCTTTCCTTGTACTTTCCTTCACTTGATTTAGCGCCTTGTCTCTTCTTCATCATCTTCTTGAATTTCTTCATGAACAGTATCATGTCACCTTCATCCAAGTCACTGCTTTCATCATCACCGTATTCTTCTAGTTGAGCTTCTCGAGCTTCTTTAGACAAGGGCTTAAGGGTGGACATTAGAGCGACCCCTTTCTTCTTTGCCGAGGTGAGGTCATCAATTTCTTTAACATCTTTGGCTTGTTTTTCCATCATCTCAAAGTTGATGATTTTCCCAAGTAGCTCATACGGGGTCATCTTCTTGTATTCAGGGCTTTCTCGTATCATTGAGCACATGGTGACATTGCGAGGCATGAAGGGTCTAAGTATGAGCTTCACTACCTCGTGGTCGTTCCACTTCTTGCTTCCGTATGCTCGCAACTTGTCAATGAGCGTCTTTAGTCGGTTGTACATGTCTTGTGGCGACTCATCTTCATCGATGGCAAATCTTCCTAGCTCGCTTTCAATCATCTCGATCTTCGCTTCTCGCACATGACGATCACCTTCATGTGAATTTTGCAATGTATCCCATATCTCCTTTGCAATCTCGAGTCCATCCACCTTTGTAAACTCATCCCGACTGAGCGATGAAGTAATGACTGCAATAGCTTGGGCGTTTTCATGGATCGCTTGCTCTTTGCTAGGTGTGAGCTCCTCATCATCATCAGGGATATCCATTCCTGTGCATACTATGTCCCACAAACTTGGATTTAGAGAAATCAAATGCATTTTCATGTTTTGCCTCCACGATGAGTAGTCATTGCCGTCAAAGTGTGGGACTTTTCCAAGTGGAATAGATAGATAATGATTATTGTTAGAATTTAGGCGATCATATTTAAAAGCATATCGGGAGTAGTCGGTGTGACTACTCCCCTTCTTTTTCTTCTCAGCTTCGATTTTCACCTTTCCATTGGAAAGGGTTTGAGTTCCAGCGTCTCCTCATCGTCATCCTTGAAGTCTTGAATGGCTTCGAGGAGCTTCTCCAATTTTTGGTTCTTGTCTTCATCAACCATCTCTTGGTTGTTGCTCTTGTGTACGTCCTTCATGTCCGACATGATCTCTTTGAGCGATTAGTCTCCTTCTAGAAGAGCCTTGCTCTGATACCAATTGAATGTGGCCTAGAGGGGGGGTGAATAGGCCTTTTTGAATTTTGTCGGAACCTGCAACACTTAACAACCATATCAAATCTCAAGATATTGGACTAATCCGGTCGAGTGCGGACTAGTCCGGTGTATACCATCTAGGTTTATCAAATTTGATCGATTAATTTGATTCTAGGATGTATGCAGCGGAAATAAACTTGTAATTGAAGTGTTACACGATTATGAAATAGGATATACCACAAGTCAATCTTATATTTAATGTTTCAAGTAAAGTAAGCAAGATTGATTGAAACCATAGATTGATATGATGTATAAGAACGATGAGCGCAAAGTAAGAACACAATCACTTTATCCCGTGGTTCGGTTCCCACAGAGGCAACCTACATCCACGTTGAGGAGTCCACAAAAGGACCGGGTCTTCTCCAACCCTACAGTCGTCGGATTGCCACAGAGGCCAATCCTCTTCACTTATCACAAAGGGCAAATAACTGAATTCAAGGGGCCTTCTCACACGTTGAGGGCTCCCCGGGATTACAACAAGAACTCCACCAAGAACACACTCAAAAGATTACAATGAAAACCATAGGAGTGTGTTAGGGAATCAAACCATGAGCTCAATGAGTGATGAACTGTGTCTCTCCAATGATCCAAAGTGTATCATCAAGGGATTAATATTTGTTGCGTTTGATTTCGTGGAGAGATGTGTTTTTTTAGGATTTTGGGAGGTGTGACGGCGCAGGGGGTCAAGAGTTGTGAAAGATGGGCCGTGTACACCTATTTATATGTGACGCCCGGTTCTGAAAAATGAACCAAGCTAATGCATATGTGTGCCCAGGATGTTCATCACACATACACGAGTGCAATCACAAAAGAGTATACAGAAAATTACCACAGAACAAGATTAATTATCAAATTTTATGACACAAACCAGATTATCCTCGAATACAACCTCTAATGAATATTTGTGACAAGTTCAACTAATGCGGCGGAAATAAACTAATTAAGCAAACTAAGCATAAGGGATAGCGCAGCTCCAATCAACACCACAGGCAAAGCTGACGGTAGACACGGCCTAGATCTCCGCATTATCGCCATTAAACTCACAATCCTGACCTGCAACTGTTGGGGGGGAGATTGCAAGAGTGAGTACATGTCGTACTCAACATGTGTGGAAAGTATGACATGTGGCTGATTCAAATGACGACAATAATAATGGTTAAGTGCTGAAAAGTACATAAAAACATTTGAAAAGCAATACATTACATGTATGTGAAATAAACCCATCATAAGCATAAGTAATATCATAATACCAGTCTGAATTCGCTACCATCATCAATAATTCCAGATTTCACCATTGCCAACAACCATATTCAATACCAGAAATTAATCCATAACCATAATACCAACCATGACCATCCCAATACTGAGTTCCCTCTAATCATGGAAGTTGTCCAAGTGCTCTTAACCGGGAGCACGGCTATCATGATAGTTTTATTAGACTCTGCAGAGTTTGTACCTCTTTACCCACGTGTTCGTGATTTCATCACCTTTCGATGACTAGAACCTCTATTATGTCGTCTCACACATCCATCGGTGTGTGGCCAAGAGATCACAAAATAGCCTTTACAAAGGGATTACTAGCCTATTTAGACCCCACTGAGGTTTCACCGGTGGCGATGTCTCCAACTGAGCACATCTTCAACCAAGGGCCCCCTCTTGAGCCATTCGGATCCCAGGGTAGTCGCACCAATCTTTAACAAACCCAATCCGACTACCCCTTCCCCGAGCATCCATAATGGTCCAAACAGTACTAGCAAAGCCCTAATTAATCAGCTACGCCGCACCCATACTTGGCCTCGTGGTGGCACTGTAGTCCTGGCTTATTCTCGCATGAATCGGTTCTTTAGATCTAAAGCAAGCAAAACCACCATAACATCCAACACATCCATATACCAGGCTTGCTTAGATCACCCATTACCATACCGTATCGACCAGTTCACATTAACCAGAATATCATTAATACATAATTAAATGTGTAGTGTTGTTTTCCCATCCTAATTAATCAAGCGAAGCAAAAAGGTAAAAGTCCTTCCCGACTCTCCACCATAAATTCCAGGTGAAAAGGGTGGTTAAACAAAGCTAGTCAACTTCCTATCGTAGGATTCCCATCAAATTGACACAAGCATGCATTTTTGCAAACACAACATTTAATTTAAAAATAGGAGCAATATGCTTCAAGGACACTTGCCTTGCTCTTGCTGTTGATTAGGATCAAAGCCTTCAAACTCTTGATGCTGTAGATCCTCCACGACACTCTCTAGCGCAAATCCGTCTAATCTGCACAATAAACATACAAGACAAGAAACACAATCAAAGAGTGCACAAATATTACTCAATATGACATGACATGCATGATTGATGCAAGTGCAAGGTAGAACTTGTTACTAGATTTCTTTTAATGATCACTAGCTAGTTCTAATAGCTTTTAACAAGTTTATATAGGTTTGGATTCGATTAAATCAAATTTTAGAATTAATTCAACCCAATTTAACCAGGAAGATCCGACTAGTCCGCTAGGGATCGAACAAGTCCGCACTTCACGAGATCAGCAGATTAGGGTTTTCTAGATCGATGTGAATTTGGAGATTAGGGGTCGAATTCACATAAGGAAAAGAGAATAGAAGGTATACCAGGTGTTTAGACTCCAATGAATCAAGAAACATAGAGGTAACACTTGGATCTTGGTGATCTAGGGTTGGTGATGAACTTGGAGATGAATTGGTGATGAAGGACGAAACTTGGTGGAGATCTTGATCCTCTTTCGTTTCCTCCTCTCCTTCTTCTTGCTTGGAATCTTCTCCTCCCTCCTTGATGGTGGCTCCCCACGAACTAGGGTTTGGGTGGGTGGAAAAGTGGCAAATAGATGTCAATCCAAGGGGTGGGGCTGTTTATATAGAGGTGGAGGCTAGGGTTAGATGGATTTCGAGTTTTGGGGTGAGTAGAGGCCGGTTTAGAGTCCCACATGGGCTCTAAAAGAGTTAGGCATGACGTCCCTAGGCCCACTTAACATGAAACCCAAGAAACAAGTCGTAAAACAAAAGATCAACTCAGAGTCACGAAATATCAGACAAGTCCGGAAAGGACCGGACTAGTCCGAAGTCGTCCAAAGAGAAAATCGAACAAGTATGGCCAAACATCGGACACGTCCGACTCTGAACAGAGAGGAAAACGGACAAGTCTGCTGGAACACCGGACTAGTCCGGAAAAGTCCATGGACTTAGCAAATTTTCAAGGATTCTTGGAATACCGGACTAGTCCGCACAAAATCAGATAAGTCCGAAAGTTTCCAGTGCCAAAAATCGGATTACTCCGCAGCAAAAATGGACAAGTCCGCTTTAGTCAGAGAGAAATCGGACTAGTCCTAAGCAAAATTGGACTAGTCCGCACTTTCCTGCATTTTAAGTGCAGTTTTGCTCCAAATCAATTTTAAACTTGTTCCTCTTGTTGTGGGTTAATGTTAAACATGTATATGAGTGTATGTAGGGCATGATGCATGAAAATGAGGGTGTTACAAACCTACCCCCCTTAAAATGAATCTCGCCCTCGAGATTCGACGCGGAAGAGAAGAGATAGGGAAAGTCCTTCTTGAGATCATCCTCCAATTCCCACGTCGCTTCTTTTTCTGTGTGGTGTTTCCATTGAACTTTACACCATATAATGACCTTGTTCCTTGTGACTCTCTCCGTGGTTTCCAAGATTTTGACCGGTTGCTCGGCATAAGTCAAATCTTCCTCTAATTCCAATCCTTCCATTGGCACCTGTTCTTCTGGTACTCTCTAACACTTCTTGAGCTGGGAGACATGAAAGACATCATGTACGTCTAAAAGATGAGCTGGCATCTCCAACTGATATGCTACTTCTCCTCTTTTGTCCAAAATCTTGAAGGGTCCAATATAGCGACGTGCAAGCTTGCCTCTTATGTTAAACCTCTTTTGACCTCTCATTGGTGACACCTCGAGGTAAACAAAATCTCCTATTTCAAAGGCTAGTTTCCTTCTCCTATTGTCTGCATAACCTTTGTGCCTTGATTGGGCAGCCCTCAAGTTTTCACGAATTATTTGGACTTGCTTTTCGGCTTCTTGCAACACATCCGGACCAAATACTTGAGTTTCCCCTGCCTCATTCAAGAAAAAAGATGTCCTAGACTTCCTCCCATAAAGCGCTTCATACGGTGACATTTTCAGGCTTGCTTGATAACTATTGTTGTATGAAAATTCTGCGTATGGCATGCTTTTGTCCCAACTCTTCCCATGCTTCAAAGCACAAGCTCTTAACATATCTTCCAAAATCTGATTGGTCCTCTCAGTTTGTCCATCCGTTTGAGGATGATATGTTGAACTAAAATTGAACCTCGTTCCCAATGCTTCATGCATTTTTTGCCAAAATATTGAGGTAAATTGAGAACCTCTATCCGAGACTATCTTCTTCGGGACTCCGTGTCGACACACAATATGCTCCATGTATATTTCGGCCAATTGTGCAGCTGTATATTTGGTCTTCACAGGGACAAAATGAGCTAACTTGGTTAAGCGATCCACAATTACCCAAATTGAGTCATACCCGGACTGAGTATGTGGTAACCCAACTATGAAGTCCATTTCAATTTCTTCCCACTTCCATTCTGGAATCTTCAACGGTTGCAATAATCCGGCTGGACTTTGATGTTCCGCCTTGACTCGTTGGCACACATCACACAATGCTACGTATTCAGCTATGTCCTTCTTCATGCTATCCTACCAATAGCAAGTCTTCAAATCTTTGTACATCTTTGTACAACCAGGGTGAATTGAGTAAGGCAAGTCATGTGCGTCCTTTAATATTGTCTCCCGAATATGCTTTACATTAGGAACAACGATTCTCTTTCCAAGCCATAAGGTACCATGTTCGTCTTCATCAAATCTGAATTCTCTCCCTTCCTCGATCCTTTCCTTGATTTCCTTGATCTCCTCATCTGCGGTTTGTGCCTCTCGAATTTCTTGCTCCAAGGTTGGCTTTAACTCCATCATCTCCGTCTCATTTACAAACCCGAGGTTCAACCTTTCAAACTCTTTACATAACTCGAATGGTAACTCTCGAACTGTGAGTTGATGACTTACTCCCTTTCTACTCAAAGCATCGGCCACTACATTGGCCTTTCCCGGATGATAGTTGATCCCCAAATCATAATCTTTGATGAGCTCCAACCATCTTCGTTGCCTCAAGTTCAGATCCGTTTGTGTGAAAATATACTTCAAACTCTTATGATCCGTATAAATTTCACATCTATGTCCAAGAATATAGTGCCTCCAAATCTTCAATGCGTGTACCACGGCCGCGAGTTCCAAATCGTGCGTGGGGTAATTCTGCTAATGTTTCTTCAATTGTATTGATGCATAGGCGACCACTTGACCTTCTTGCATCAATACACATCCAAGCCCTTGTCTCGATGCGTCGCAATAAATATCAAAACTCTTGCTTACATCCGGCATTACCAAAACTGGGGCTGTTGTCAACCTCTTCTTTAACTCCTCAAAACTATTCTGACAAGCTTCAGTCCATTGGAAATACTTTCCCTTCATTAGCAACTCCGTCATAGGCTTGGCTATCTTGGAAAAGTCCTTGATAAACCGACGGTAATATCCGGCCATCCCAAGAAAACTTCTTATTTCCTTGGCGTTTTGCGGCGGTTCCCAATCCAACACGTCTCTCACTTTTCCGGGTTCAACCGACACTCCTTCTCCTGAGATGATGTGACCCAAAAACGACACTTCTCTCAACCAAAACTGACACTTGTTGAACTTAGCATACAATTGATGCTCCCTCAATTTCTGCAATGTAAGCCTCAAGTGTTCCTCATTTTCCTTCTCATCCTTCGAGTAGATCATAATGTCATCAATAAACACCACAACGAACTTATCCAAGTACTCCATGAAGACCTTATTCATGAGGTACATAAAGTAGGCAGGCACATTTGTCAATCCAAATGACATCATGGTATACTCATAAGATCCATACCGTGTTCTAAAAGCTGTCTTGGGTATGTCCGATGGTCTAATCTTCATTTGAAAGTATCTCGACCTCAAATCAATCTTAGAGAAGACACAAGCACCCTTAATCTGATCAAATAAGTCTTCTATGCATAGCAAGGTGTACTTGTTCTTGATTGTTACCTCGTTGAGAGCTCGGTAATCCACGCACATCCTTTGGGATCCATCCTTCTTGTCCACAAATAGAACGGGTGCCCCCCAAGGCGAACAGCTAGGGCGAATGAAACCCTTCTCTAGTTGCTCTTGAATTTGCTTCTTGAGTTCCACTAATTCCAAAGGAGGCATCCTATACGGCCTCTTAGCTATAGGTGCAATTCCAGGTATTAAATCAATAACAAACTCAATGTCTCGATCGGGTGGCATACCTGGCAACTCGTCCGGAAAAACATCCAAAAATTCACACATCACCGGAATCTCCTCAATTGCGGCACCGTCCATATGATTCAGCTCCAATTTCTTCAGTGCGGTTTGAGATGCTTCAAATTCTACGGTGATCCCTTCTTCATTGGTCAACTTCACCGTCTTCGTGGCACACTCAATAACTCCATTGTGCTTCCTCAACCAGTCCATACCAAGTATAATGTCCAATCCTTGAGAATCCAAAACAATGAGGTTGGCAGAGAAGTCTACCCCCCTTATTCTAAGGCTTACTTTTGGACATACTATATTTGTCCTCATCTCTCCTCCAGGAGACATAACCAATAGAGTAAACTTCATATGAGAGATAGGCAAACTATACTTGGCAACATACTTCGATGGAATGAATGAATGCGATGCTCCAGAATCAAATAACATAGTCGCGAGGTTGGAGTTGGCTTGAAACATACCAATGACCACGTCATCCGCTTGTTGAGCATCCTCCGTAGAGACATGGTTCACGTTGCCACGAGCAAAATTCTGCTGTCCATGGCTTCCTTGTGGCTGTACTCCATTGGGTCTTGGGTTTTGCCTCGGTGCATTGCTTCCTTGACCAAGGCCTGATTTAGGACATTATTGCACAAAGTGTCCAGCTTCTCCACAAGTATAACACTTCTTAACTCCCCCAGAATTATTGGGACGAGCTTGGTTTTGAACATTAGCAGCAGGAAAATTAGCTCGAGGTGCATAAGGCATTGGAGGCCTAGGTGCTTGCATGACAGGGCGCTGCTGCACAAACTGAGTTGGGCGCGGTGCATAACCAGGGTGCTGAGCAGGAATAGAGGAGTTGTAATAGGGCGCATTGGGTGGTGCAAGGCTAGGGCGCACATTACTTCCTTGTTGTTGTCCTTGATATGGCGCCTTCCTCTTCATTTCTTGCTTCATCTCACGGATCTTGTTCTCAATCACAATTGCTTTGTCTACAAGCTTCTGAAAATTGGCATAATCGTAGTTGAGTAGTTGCACTTGGATTCCATTGTTCAAGCCCCTCATGAACAAATATTGCTTTCGGCTGTCCCGACTAACATCCTCAGGCACGTACCTTGAGAGTTGAGTGAATTTATTGAGATATTCACTAACGCTTGATCTTCCTAGCCTTAAATTCTCAAATTATTGCTCTTCAAAATCATAACATCTTCCGGCACATAATGAGAACGAAAATTCTCCTTGAATTCGGCCCAAGTAATTCTCTCTTGGTTCTCATGAGCATTGCAATAAGCATCCCACCAATCCGCAGCTGCTCCAACTAGTTGATGAGAAGCAAACAAGACCTTCTCCCGGTCACTGCATTGGACAATAGCTAGCTTCTTATCCACGGACCTGAGCCAATCATCCGCATCCATAGGGTCAGCAGCTTGAGCAAAGGTTGGTGGCCTAGTCCTCATAAAATCTCCCAATCGGTTATGAGGAGGCGGGGGTGGCGGTGGAGGCATGTGGGGCTGATTGTTGATGTTGCCAGCCTGCAGCTGTCCCATTGTTTGTATCATGGTCTGCATGAGTTGGTTTTGCATAGCCAAAAGCTGCTCAATGTTGATAGCTCCCTGAGTAGATCCTTGTCCGATGGGGTTCTGAGGCACTCCATTGTTCTCGTCCTCATCATTGACATCCCTCTTGTTGCGAGTCCTAACCATCTGAAGAAAAGCAACAGGTAAGAATTAGAAAACGTCCCCAACTATATGCATCAAGGGATATGAAACTAAACAACTAGCTATACTAGCCTAGGTGGACATGGCAATGCTAAAGCATCCCAAAATCCTCTATTAAGCACACAAGCAAACAATATATATAGCAAACAGCAGACCAACAAAATAACATCAATTCCTGAGTGCTCCTAGGTGCTCTAAAGTGTCCATTCTATCTAGGCTTCATCCTACGGTCAACCAGTGGCTGGTTCTGAAAAATGAACCAAGCTAACGCATATGTGTGCCCAGGATGTTCATCACACATACACGAGTGCAATCACAAAAGAGTATACAGAAAATTACCACAGAACAGGATTAATTATCAAATTTTATTACACAAACCAGATTATCCTCGAATACAACCTCTAATGAATATTTGTGACAAGTTCAACTAATGCAGCGGAAATAAACTAATTAAGCAAACTAAGCAAACTAAGCATAAGGGATAGCGCAGCTCCAATCAACACCACAGGCAAAGCTGACGGTAGACACGACCTAGATCTCTGCATTATCGCCATTAAACTCACAATCTTGACCTGCAACTGTTGGGAGGGGGGGGGGAGATTGCAAGAGTGAGTACATGTCGTACTCGGCAAGTGTGGGAAGTATGAAATGTGGCTGATTCAAATGACGATAATAATAATGGTTAAGTGCTGAAAAGTACATAAAAACATTTGAAAAGCAATACATTACATGTATGTGAAATAAACCCATCATAAGCATAAGTAATATCATAATACCAGTCTGAATTCGCTACCATCATCAATAATTCCAGATTTCACCATTGCCAATAACCATATTCAATACCATAAATCAATCCATAACCATAATACCAACCATAACCATCCCAAATACCATCCCAATACTGAGTTCCCTCTAATCATGGAAGTTGTCCAGGTGCTCTTAACCGGGAGCACGGCTATCATGATAGTTTTATTAGACTTTGCAGAGTTTGTACCTCTTTGCCCACGTGTTCGTGATTTCATCACCTTTCGATGACTAGAACCTCTATTACGCCGTTTCACACTTCCATCAGTGTGTGGCCAAGAGATCACAAAATAGCCTTTACAAAGGGATTCCTAGCCTATTTAGACCCACTGAGTTTTCACCGGTGGCGATGTCTCCAACTGAACACATCTTCAGCCAAGGGCCCCCTCTTGAGCCATTCGGATCCCAGGGTAGTCCCACCAATCATCAACAAACCCAATCTGACTACCCCTTCCCCGAGCATCCATAATGGTCCAAACAGTACTAGCAAAGCCCTAATTAATCAGCTATGCCGCACCCATACTTGGCCTCGTGGTGGCACTGTAGTCCTGGCTTATTCTCGCATGAGTCGATCCTTAGATCTAAAGCAAGCAAAACCACCATAACATCCAACCCATCCACATACCAGGCTTGCTTAGATTACCCATTACCATACCGTATCGACCAGTTCACATTAAACAGAATATCATTAATACATAATTAAATGTGTAGTGTTGTTTTCCCATCCTAATTAATCAAGCGAAGCAAAAAGGTAAAAGCCCTTCCCGACTCTCCACCATAAATTCCAGGTGACAAGGGTGGTTAAACAAAGCTAATCAACTTCCTATCGTAGGATTCCCATCAAATTGACACAAGCATGCAGTTTTGCAAACAAAACATTTAATTTAAAAACAGGAGCAATATGCTTCAAGGACACTTGCCTTGCTCTTGCTGTTGATTAGGATCAAAGCCTTCAAACTCTTGATGTTGTAGATCCTCTGCGGCACTCTCTAGCGCAAATCCGTCTAATCCGCACAATAAACATACAAGACAAGAAACACAATCAAAGAGTGCAAAAATATTACTTAATATGACATGACATGCATGATTGATGAAAATGCAAGGTAGAACTTGTTACTAGATTGCTTTTAATGATCACTAACTAGTTCTAATAGCTTTTAACAAGTTTATACAGGTTTGGATTCGATTAGATCAAATTTTAGAATTAATTCAACCCAATTTAACCAGGAAGATCGGACTAGTCTGCTAGGGAGCGGACAAGTCCGCACTTCACGAGATCAGCAGATTAGGGTTTTCTAGATCGACGTGAATTTGGATATTAGGGGTCGAATTCACATAAGGAAAAGAGAATAGAAGGTATATCAGGTGTTTAGAACTCCAATGAATCAAGAAACTTGGAGGTAACACTTGGATCTTGGTGATCTAGGGTTGGTGATGAACTTGGAGATGAATTGGTGATGAAGGACGAAACTTGGTGGAGATCTTGATCCTCTTTCGTTTCCTCCTCTCATTCTTCTTGCTTGGGATCTTCTCCTCCCTCCTTGATGGTGGCTCCCCACGAACTAGGGTTTGGGTGGGTGGAAAAGTGGCAAATAGATGTCAATCTAAGGGGTGGGGCTGTTTATATAGAGGTGGAGGCTAGGGTTAGATGGATTTCGAGTTTTGGGGTGAGCAGAGGCCGGTTTAGAGTCCCACATGGGCTCTAAAAGAGTTAGGCACGATGTCCCTAGGCCCACTTAACGTGAAACCCAAGAAACAAGTCGTAAAACAAAAGATCAACTCGGAGTCATGAAATATCGGACAAGTCCGGAAAGGACCGGACTAGTCCGAAGTCATCCAGAGAGAAAATCGAACAAGTCTGGCCAAACATTGGACAAGTCCGACATTGAACAGAGAGGAAAACGGACAAGTCTGCTGGAACACCGGACTAGTCCGGAAAAGTCCAGGGACTTAGCAAATTTTCAAGGATTCTTGGAATACCGGACCAGTCCGCACAAAATCGGATAAGTCCAAAAGTTTCCAGTGCCAAAAATCGGATTAGTCAGCAGCAAAAACGGACAAGTCCGTTTTTAATCAGAGATAAATTGGACTAGTCCTCAGCAAAATCAGACTAGTCTGCACTTTCCTGCGTTTTAAGTGCAGTTTTGCTCCAAATCAATTTTAAACTTGTTCCTCTTATTGTGGGTTAATGTTAAACATGTATATGAGTGTATGTAGGGCATGATGCATGAAAATGAGGGTCTTACATTATATGAGGTTCCCAAAAGTTACCGTTAGGGTTTAGGAATATCGGACTAGTCTGTGGTGGACAGCGGACTAGTCCGGTGTGCTATGTGTAGCAAACCCTAGGTGTCCCGAAATATCGGACTAGTTCGGCTAGAAGCGGACTTGTCCGATTTCGCTTCTGGAAATCTTCGGACTAGTCCGATGGATATCGTACTTGTCCGGAAAAGTGAAACCCTAAGTGAATTGGGGACAAATCCACACTTGGAGGACTTGTCCGATTTAGGTCACAAGGTTTTTTGGACTAGTCTGTTGTGTTACCGGACTTGTCCGATTTTGTGCAGCTTGTGAAGTGTTTGGAGAACTAGTCCGCACTGGGGAGGACTAGTCCGATTCTAGTCAGAGAGATATCGGACTAGTCTGTGGTGATATCTGACTTGTCCGATCTTGTGCAGAAGGATATCAGACTAGTCCGGTGTCAGTCGGACTAGTCCGGTCCTGTATAAACTTGTGCAATGTGTATGATTATTTGTGCTTGAGCTCTTGGGGTGTGTTTTCTTAACACACTCCATACACAATGATCTACTAATCTTGTTCCTTGAGCTCTTTTCCACATTGCTCCTCATTCTCCCTTCTTTTTGGCCCCTTGCTTATTTCCTCATTAGAACCTGTACTCATCTCAACAAAGTGGTTAGGATCTCATTTGCTTGTCATAAATGATCCGAAACCCACAAGGAATTCCTAGATGCACTTTAGTTGACACGACCGGTTTGTTGCTAGATGACGTCCTGCCTATGGAACCTACCTTAGAGGCCCCTTAGTAGGTGTGGCCATATTGTTGGGTACGCCTGCCACTTGACCGCAGGATGTAAAATCCCAGTTTTCCTTATTATCAAGTTCAGTACCAGTTGGTAGTCAGCCATAGTGATGATAAATTATGGTTGTACCCATAAACTTGATATCATCAATAATCTTTCTTTTACTCATACTGAAATTTTAGTAACAGAAGGAATGAAATTCATCAATGACCTTAGAATAATTTAAGTGACCTTTCTACAAATTTTGGAAGCTATTGAATAAAAATTTCTGGGGCAAATTACTATGCAGTACTAATATATTCAAATTAATTTGAATATAGCATTGTACATTTAGGCCCTGCCAAAATATTCAAATCTGAGGCCATAAATTTTTCCATGGCCTCATAATATTCCAAATAAACTTCCTTCCAATTTTCAAGATTTTTGAAGTCCATTTGCTATTTTATTTGAGATGCTTAGCAAATTCAAGCCATATTTAGAGTTCAAATTTTTAATTCTGCTCAACTTATTTGAACATCAAGATTTGAACAAACCATCATCGTCAGCATGACTTGCTTGACTTATTCCCAAAGTTTCACAATTTTTGAAACTCATTTGCTATTTAATTCAGTGACCCTATTGAATTTCATTCAATTTTGAATTCAAATTTGAAATTCAAATGAAACTTGTTCCAATTCAAAATCCAATTGCAGAATCAAGTTCCAGATATTTATTTGAGCCTCTACACAAAAACCTGAAAATTTTGGATCAAGTTTGGTAGGAGAATTGATGTTGCAGAGAAGTGCAGGGGATAAGAACAGTGGGACCCACTAGTCAGTGGCACATCTATGGTACTGCTCTGCATGCCGCAGTTTCGACGCCGCCCCACTCAACACCGCACGCATGCAAGCTTCAGCGAGCTGCCTGCTTGCCTGCTCGTCGCGCACCTTAAAGCCTCGGCCGTCGCCACTGCCTCACACCACTCCCCTCCCGTCTTCCTCTTTGCTCTGCTTCGTGCCGCCGTCGCACAACACCATCGCCTCCGTTATCCACCGGTGAGCGCCTCCTCTGTGATTTATTTCACTTTGATGCAAACGACAAACATGAAGCCCAGACTGTGCTCTACCATCCTCAACCTTTGGCTCATCGTTTTGTCCCTTGTTTGGCCCTTATTTTGATGTTTCGCCGTCGTCAACGTCGGGCCGCTGAGGACATCACTCTCTGTCCATCATGGTGCCAGCAGCCTAGGACGTCTCGCGCTTCGACATCAACAGATGAACTGAGTGCCAAGACACCACCTTGCTCATGGTACAAACCGTTCCCTAGCAAATATTTTATCGAGCACAAAATCATCTTTTCCTTTTCGGTATGATTTATATGCTTTTCCTAGGTTCACCTCGCAATTCGTTTTCTAGGTGTAACTATCATTTAATCCAGTTACATATTTGTCTGCTAGCCTCCTTACGGTTTAGTACGAACAAAAAGCAAAAAGAATCATCGAGGAATGGCTATGTTATACCAGTTCTCGTAGCCGCCATGTAAAAACCATCGGCACGCCGTCCAACTTAGCTTTGCCAGCGATGTCACCCCTTCCTAACCCCCAAATCATCCTGGTGCTCCCAGGAACATTCCCGACCTTTTCCTGATCTTATTGCGCCATTTCCGAGCATTTCTGATGATCGCCGAAACCCTAGCTCTGCCGCCGCCATTGCACCATCGTCTCCGGCCATCGCCGCCTCGATTGGACCCCACCATCGGCTTGCGCGGTCGATTTTATGGTTGAGCAGACAAGGCGAGAACGGAAGGAGGTCGACGCAACCTAGTCCGGTGAAGCGCCGCCGCGAGTCCGGCGTGGAACCCCGCCGCGTCATGAGTTAGACGAAGACCCCCTGGGTCCCGCCTGTCAGCAACTTCCCTCTCGCACGGGATCAGCTGTGAACATGGATCCGGTGTGGCTGTGTGGGTTAACCACGTGGCCCCCGGTGCGGCCCAGCAGCGATTGGTTGATTTTACAATAGTGGGCCCGGCTGTTTTATTTAAATGTTTCCCTTTGGAAAATAATTCTAGGATTTAACAAAACTTGTAAAATACATAACTCCTAGTAGAATTGTCAAAAAATTCCTAAATAAATTTTTTTAGAACCAGCATGAAGAATAATTTCCAGTGGCGCACTTGGATTTGTATGAAAGTCCATAGAAGTTTCTCCATAATTCAGATAAGAAAAATGCTTATAGAATTCATTCCTACAGTTCTGCTTTTTAGAAAATTCCCAAATTTGGGCAGTACACTCTCCAAAGTTCACTTGATGTCCAGCAGAAATTTCAAGTTTATTGGACATCATTTACTGGGTTGATCAGTGTTCCAAATCTCTATGTAGTTATAAATTGAGAAAAATACAAAATAAATTTCAGAAATTTCCCCAAAATTGTAAAATAAGTTTCTCCCTGTAGGAAGCGTAGAAAAATTGCGAAACTAATTTTCCTAGAACCAGTGAGACCCCCTCTACATGGTACATCCACTGGTAGCCATGATAGATCTCCAAGATTTCAACCTAAAATTAGAGAAGGTTATTGCTTACCATAATATTCAGGAACAACAAATTTCCTGTTCTTTGCAAGAGTCTTCACTATGGTCACTAGTATCTAGCATAAAAGTCCCAAGGCCAATTAAGATCATTATCTTATTTTGATCATAAGACATTAGCTTATGACCTTAAGCATATTGATTATTTTCAAAGTCATACATATATAGTATATGCATAACGTGTAGTGACTGAAGTCGAGGAGCAGCCGGAAGCTTTGAAAGTCCAGCTACCAGAAACTATCATAGACTCAGACTCGCATTAAGGTAAGCCCCAGTTTGCATTTAAGTTCCTTATAGTGTCTTTGCAGTTTTCATTCACCTTACATGTTCATATGTTTGTGCATTACGTTTAAGGTGTTTGACATCCACTTGCATGACCAAATCACCCAGGAGTGGTTAGAATAGCTCATAGACTCGTGTAGTAACTGCCATGCTTATATTCATAGGTACACAAATGGATTGGTTGAAGAAATGGCTTATGAATATGAAATTGAGACCGAGCAGCGGGTAGGATGCAACGAGACACGGTCTCACGTGCGTAGCCCTACTTGTCTTTGAGGACTGATTTGTGTGTGGCCCCGTTGGACAAGCTTGAATTGTACTGGTGACATACTGGAGAAATGGGCTCCAGCAAACTGACGTAGCTTGATACTGGGTTGTCGAGGCATACCGTTCCGTTTTATAGGCATAGGTTGAGGGCAGCAAGGTGTAAATCAGCTGGTGGGCACGTCAGAGTACGCCCCACGCAGTGACCTCCTGCTCGTGACGGATCGACCGGTTCGACATGCGAGTGTTTGGTGAAAGGTGGTCATATACGACTAGTACTGAAGTGCTATGTAAGTACTACTGTAAGTACTCGCTGGCGTTTCTGAAAGTGCGTATGTGTTGTGTTGACCGGGTGCATCCTGATTGCAATCACCGTCTCTCGCGGTAATAGAGTACTACTTGTTCACTATGTCGTGACGTAGTAACTACTGAAGAAGTCAGGAGAATACGATGTATTGAAATATAATTGTTTTGGCAACCTTGTATGGCTTAGAGATAGCACAATTAAAAGTTTACAGTTTCCCCATACTTTACCTGTAATAGCATTATGTGCTTTGGGCAGGTCATATCATCAGCAAAGCGTTTCTTGTTTGATTGTGGAGTTTATGATATGTCGTTCTTGAAGAATGTCATGTGCTACTTAAAACATGACTATAAGGATCCACTTGTAGGCGTGTCCTTTATGCATTCCTTACCTATGTTTAGTATTCACCCCTGCATATGTCTAGTGAGACAGGTTAGTCTTGCCGAGCCTTAATCTCACATTTGCAGTTAACAAGTTTTTCCAGATTATGCGACTGATGACGGGTTCGATGACGAGGTTGCACCCCCTCAAGGGTTTACAACCGAGTGGGAACCCTGCACGCTGCCGTAAGTTGGGTCTTGCTAGTGCGAAGTATCCAGGGCATGGATGACTTTGCTTTTGCATAGCTAGTGCCGAGAGCGTAGCTATGATGTATAGTTCTCTTTCTTTTTTGTTTAGTATTGTAAAACTTCCGCTGTGTTTATAAATAAAGATTGGGTATTGTAATTTGTTCTCGTTCTTTTCTTGTATACTGTTGGGTGTCGCATCGCACAACACCACCTAATGAGATCCTTGGAGGTCGAGATTCCGGTCCCCACAGACATGGTATGAGAGTAACATTGAGAACAGTGTACTTGAAAAGAGCATATTTTCAAAACTTAGGATTGTTGAGTGAGGAATTAGCTATATGCCCTTATAAGGAGTATTATTAGTGTAAGATATAAAGGTTGTAAGCTAACTTATGTGTTATTAATTCTGAAACGACGCTCTGACGTCAGGTAAGAGGTAAGGTACGCCACCGTAAGCGGATCAATTACGGTAAGCTCACCATGCAAGAGGTAGCATGGAAGTATTTTCGTGGATTGGCACAGAAATGTTAATAGGAGTCTCTGAAGCTTTCCATGTTTCTGAGAACCTATGACACACGGTACCCCATCGTGCTTCAAAGTTAGTGGGAGACCCCATCGGGTGGTGTATAACCCGATAGTACGCATCTCTAGAACTATTCATGTTCTATGGGAGCATGCGAAACACGTATGCCCGAGCGTGTATAAGCCAGTTCATGTGGGAGTCTTTGCTGTACAGACGTAGTATAGCCATGTACCTCGAGACATGACATCGCTCGAGGGCGACTCACACCAGAGTCGTATGCATTTACTTTTATATATTTCATTATTGCGACTGCCTGTCGAGTTTCCCCGTGCTGCCCTTGAGGTGTGAAGGTGTGAAAGGGGATTGTTTGTCTTCTGCAGCATTGACTACAGTAGCGACCCGTGTATAACACGTTTGCGAGTGCACTAGGGCCACCTATAAACGTATCCGGAAATACCGGTTAGAATTTTCATTGGTGAGGTATGTAGTACCGTCAGTATCGACTTTGATACTTTACCATCCCCAATGACAGAATGGTTGCATTACATTTTGGAAAGTCTGACTATCAGGTGCTGGTCGGTTTCGTCTCCGCAAAATGAGTTTGACTCGAGAAAGGGTTAGAACCAAGGTTCTTGATTTCTGGCTGAAGTCTACTCAACTTCGCCAGGTTGTAATCTTGGTTAGTTAGGAATAAACATAGGGGTATGCCATATGGGTGGAAAGCTCTCGAAGACCTTTACAACTTTTTTGTTTACCACCAAGACAGAAAATCTTGATAATCTGTTGAAATTTGGGGTATGCTTAAACTGCTCCAGATGACCCTACCATTGTACCAGTCTCTGTATTTTTGCAATAACTCACTGTAGAAAAATATTATGCCTTATTGTGATACATATCTGGAAATGGAAGAAGGAGATCTACAGTTTTATTATTTAAAGTTTTCCTGATTCGAATTTGAGGCAATTCAAATTTTGAGCTCAAAACAGTGAACTGCAGGGCTGCTGTTGAACAACAGTCAGTTCATCTGTTAAGTTTAGATAGCTCTAGCTTTTGATCCAGAATAGTGACATGATCATATATATATTTATGGAAAGCTTATGAAGTCCTCTATCAACTTTATGTTGCACTCCTATGGTCGTAAACTTGGTTCTGGCAGACAAGAACTTGAAACTCTTTGCACATAGTTTCGAATTAGCGCGCTATACCTATATAACAAATGTTTCATGGCCGAAATAGTTTACTTCTGGATTGTTAACTTG
The DNA here is from genome assembly GCA_036927565.1 of Tuctoria greenei. Taxonomy (NCBI): domain Eukaryota; kingdom Viridiplantae; phylum Streptophyta; class Magnoliopsida; order Poales; family Poaceae; genus Tuctoria; species Tuctoria greenei. The sequence goes on from JAYESD010000004.1 coordinate 36,494,512, forward strand.
ATGTTATACAATGTTTATTTTGTCATTACCTCAATATATTGTTATGATATACCTGTATAAATTGTGGAAATCACCACATATACAGGGGAGGTTCTGTCAAAATTTCCAGAAAACTTGGGTCAACTTTAAACCCGTATATATTTTTTTCCTAGCTCACCTGGAGCTGTATGGGTACAATCTGGAAAGGCTGTGAAGAGTACTCCAACTTTTGTATTCAACCCAACATCTGGTTCTGAAGTTTCCTGTATGAAATTTTTGAATTTATACAGGAAGGTCAGCTGGAACAGAACTGTGATGGGTTTCCAGGGTGTTGTTTCCTTTGGCAGTTGAATTTGAATTTGTTTTCATAATTCATTTATCACATCCATGATCTGATTTTCAACATATTTGTTCGATTTGAGTATTTGAACCATTCAAATATTTATTTATAGATGGCGGATGTGATGATGCTATTACCAGATGGATGGGTATTTTCCACTTGCACTAGCCGTCCGGGCTTCTCGAGTATGATGCGGGAGGTGCTCCAACAGTTTGGCTTCATCGAGATGCTATGCTATTGGGGTCAAGAAATGATTGACAGAGGTGTTCTGTCATGCCCCATCCTGGTCGACATACCTGCTAGTCCGCGTCGTTATGGATGGGCTCCTTTTTCGGTTAGTATCGAGGGAGCTCATTTGGAGGACACTTGGGCAATCGCAGCGGGCGAGGCGCTTATGAATCTTTACGAGCTTCATCAAGATGCCATGGCTGGGACTCAATTTGCTCTTTTTCCGGTCCGTGGTGTGGCTGGTTTTGAGTGGCAGCGTCGTATGGTTGCAGCCTATACATCGTATGGCGACACAACCTCGACGACACTTGGAACGTATGCGGCTGCATCCAATATGGTGGTCCTTACTCAAGGTGCAATTATTCAGATGCAAGTCGAAGCCTTGAGGCAAGCGACTGAACGGGGAGATACTCTTGATTATATCAATGAGAATCTACGTTTGTTCCTAGCTCCAACAAATCACCGGCTGAATAAGTGCGAGAGTCAACTGCATTACGCCCGCATTAGACTACCGAAAGCTCGTGCCGAACAACGGCAAACTCACAATGAACTGCAGAAAGCTCGTGGCGAGTTGCAAGCTAGTTAGTTAGAGGTGAAACAACAGCAGGAGCAGCTGTTGGTAGTCACTGAGGAACGAGACACAGCCATTGAGGCAGCTCAAAATTGCGAGTATGAGGCAGAACAACATTAGGATAATGTGATTGAGGCCGAAGCACAATTGCATCCAGTGATGTGTCCACCAGCCCATGATATACCACTGAATATGGGTGAACAAGTACCTTCGAATGATGAAGGGGAAGAAGAAGATCCCGAGTAACTCGAGTACGTCGAATAGGACGTATCGAAGGGGGAAGGGGTAGTACTTCTGCCTTCACGGGGCAACATATAGTTTAGTAGTTGCTCGTGTTTATTTTGTGGCCATGTTTGTGTCATATTAAGAATAGTAGTGGGTATGTATAAGATGACAAGGTGTGTATGACATCTCATGTGGACCAAGTATGGTAGAGATGCACTTCCATAGTGGGAGTCCGTCGTTTGGAGTTCACTACTGTAAACCTGGTCATGAGATAATATATCTTGTATAAAGTTTGTACTTTATCAATATATGTGAATGTTATGCACTTATTCTCTTGTCAATATTCGCACTACTGTAATATGAAATGAATGAAGGAAAGTAAACATGTGCTGATTTTAAGTCATATGGATGCAGAATGGTGCATACGCGCTCGACGCCTGAAATGGGAGGTTCAAGTCGTGGTCGTGAGGACGAATCTCTGACACAAGAGCCAGCTGCGACACCGCAGCAACAAGTTCCACCACCACCACCTCTTGAACTTCCGAGGGGTCTAGCAGAGGTTGTCACTGCAGTGCTCGGCTCGCGCGACAAGCAAATCGGGTTGCTGCGGACTTTGGTTTAGCATTCGTCCCGTCAAGGGGGGCGACCAGATGCGGGTCCATGACAGCCTTCTCCGAGTTCATACTTGGAGTTCATGTCAACGCACCAGGTTGGTCTGCATGGAGGCCGATGAACCATTCGAGGCGGACAACTGGCTCCGCTTCATCAAAGGAAAGTTCGGTTTGCTACGAATGACCGAACATCAGAAGACCATATTCGTGGCCCAACAGTTACAAGCGTCTGCTGGTGCGTGGTGGGCAAATTATCTTGCCGCACGACCAGCCAACTATTCCATGAGCTCGGAGGAGTTCCGGGAGGCGTTTCACGCCTATCACATACCTCCCGGTGTTATGAGGAGGAAGCTTCAAGAGTTCTTGGAGCTGAGGCAAGGAGGAAGGAGTGCTTATGAGTATTCCAGGGCATTCAACCACTTGGCCCAGTATGCTCAGGACCAAGTGAGTACCTGTAGGATCGAAGAGGACGTGAAAAGCTACCAGAGGGGGGTGAATGGTAGATTTAAAAATCTTACACTGCGGAAACAATTAAACCCTAACCCCTTTGGTAGAAAAACGATTTGTTAAAATAAATCGTGTGTGAGACTAATCTAAACGTGTTTCATCGTGACAAAAGTGATAGATATCAGAGAGAATCAAGTCACGAAGACAACACAAAAAGAATCACTCAAATACGTCGAGATAAATTCAAGTTATGATCGAAAGATCGAACAAAGGTCAATCTGTCTTACCCGAAAAAAAGTTTTGGAACGCTGCAAAGAAACTCGTATAGATCAGAAACCACAAATACAAATACCGTGAAATTTGGACAGATGATAGATAATCAAGTTGTAAAGACAACCCAAAAAGAATCACGTCAATTGGATCTGTAAAACTCGAGTTATGATAAAACCACCGACGAAAGGTAGTGCTGTTCTGAAACTCGATGAGTAAAACTTGTCTGGAACAAGTCGGACGAACAAGGCACAAAAGTTCCTTCAAACTACGAATTTTATTCAATAGAACACAAGATGAACGCCCCAAAGTCGTGCACCATGAGCTCTGGGCTCCCTTGCTTATATAACCAGCTCGAAAGCCAACTCAACTCAGATCAGGAACCAAATCCTACTCTGTTCATGAATCGTAACTTTCCATAACTGCTTAGGATTCTTCTATACGCAGATAGAAGCAATCTTAATACTTCCAAACACCTTAGGAACGTATCCCACATTCCTAAACAACTCGAATTTGTGACCCACACGAAATCCTATCATAACCAACTCAAATCTTCCCATATTTGAGTCAAACCCGACTCAGCCGCAGCCTGAGTCCATAACCTAGTCGATTGGACCTTTCCGTTTACGTCCACATCTCTTCATCATGTCTCAGAACCATGTAGCCACGTCCATGCGCTCCTTGCACACGTGCAAACATCTTCCAATGACGTCCACGATACTTTCACATGCATTGTTCTTGATTCAATCATGCTGCGCAACCTCCTGATCAGCTCAACCACAATTCCTCCTGAATTTGGTTGTTGGAACCTCATCTCCTCCCTGAGACTAGTCCAATGGATCCCATCACCAGCCATGTATTGAACTCAAGTAACACCTGCACATGAATAAACAACCACTCCATACGAGCCCAAGTCCTCGACATGACTCAAGTTAGTTCCGAACACAACACTTACGTGAGAACTTCACATAAGCATGTTGCAACACCACAGTAACACGATATCATCCATATCAACCAAAAACTCACCAAAGACTTAGCAAATGAATACTAAGAAATCTTTCCAGAGATGTAAAGATGTTACGAAACATTGCAAATGAAAAACAGAAGCATTGCGGTCAAGTTCCGGACCTTGCCAGAGCAACCCGGACCTTGAGCCGGAGCTAACAAAAGCTAGTAGAATCTAGCACCGGAACTAACCAGAACTAGTCGGAACTAGTAAACCCAAAAGCCGGAGCTAGAAAAATCAACTCGGAGCTTAGCAAAAACACGGCGGAGCTATCAAAGACATGTCAGAGCTAAAGACAAAACTCACCAGAGCTAACCAAAACTAGTCGGACCTTAATAAAAAGGTGTTTTGGTGATATTCAAAACTTTTATCGTCAAAGCAAGTGTATTCACTACATGCCAATGTATTCAGCACACATAGGTCTTACAATCTCCCCCTTGATGAATGCATTGGCAACACCATTTAAAATCCGAACATTGGCTTATTCACATAAATGTTTTGAAGGCAATTTCTCCCCCTTTGTAAATCAAAAGTAAAATGAGAAGAAAATCCAAAAATTATCCCATATTATCTCTCCCCCTTTATTATCTCTCCTTATGCACATATTCTCTTTCTCTTCATGCTTATCTCTCCCCCTTTGACAATGTATTCAGCAAGTCATGAGTATATAAACAAATTATCTCTCCCCCTTTAGTTGTTATGAGCATATTATAACATATACATATAAACAAAGCTCATCCAAGTCATACTATCAAGTAACTTACACTATCACATCAATGAAATACATAAAGTAGTGTAAGCCATGCTAGACATCAAATGTAATTTTCAATTTAAGCAAGTCATGATCTCACAAACCTAACTATTTCAAAACCTGAAAGCATGACACTAGTTGCTGCATTTTACTATTTTTCAAAGCATAAATTTAGATCATATGATATTTGCAAGAGATTATATGCGCATCTGCCTTATTCTAACCAATCAAGCCAAGCCTATGTCATTAGACAATCAGAAGCTTAAGGACATGGTTTTAGTCATACACAACTTCTTCCAAGTTCATATCTAAGTGCAATGATAAGCCATCTCAAAAGAAGAAGTGTGATGCATGCATATTCTCTTGATCTTTTCTCAATTTATATTTTTTCATAAAAACTCAACATGTGAGTTGATTACTTGATTTATTCTTAATGATTAAAAGCACTTGTGAACATGTAACAAGTTCAAAACAGCAAGAAAGTTTGACCATGACCAGTTTTAGTGTAAGTAATTATTCCAATTACTAGACATGGCAAAAACTACAAAATGTATAACACGAGTAATGTAGTAAGAACTTTCAGCATGTAAAAGGAATCACAAAGTCATATATGTATAAAATACTATGCTCATATTATTTTAATTTCAGATTCACACAAAGACTTCCCAAGTTTCAAAACTCCCCCTCAATTTAAGCCATGAGGATGCATAACCCCTATTTCACTACGAATGTAACAAAAACGAGTGAAATCCAAAGGTTTTGTCAAAATGTTAGCCAATTGTTGTTCGGTATCTACATGGTGAAGCACAATGTTTCCTTTTTCAACATTATCTCGGAGAAAGTGATACCTAATGTCAATGTGCTTAGTTCTAGAATGCTGCATGGGGTTTTTAGCAATGCAAATGGCACTAGTGTTATCACAGAACAGTGGAACACTATCTAGATCAACCCATAGTCCTTAAGTGTTTGAACAATCCAAAGAATTTGTGAGCAAGCACTAGTAGCAGCTACATATTCAGATTCAACTATGGATTGTGCAACTGAATTTTGTTTTCTAGAGGACCAAGCAACAAGAGAATTACCAAGAAAATGACAAGCACCGGAAGTTACTTTTCCTATCAATCCAACAACCCCCAAAATCAGCATCCGAAAAAGCTTTCAAAGTAAGGGTTGAGGAAGAAGGAAAAAAAATGCCAAATTCTTGGGTTCCATGTAAGTACCTGAGAATCCTTTTGACGGCTTGACGATGTGAAGCATGTGGGGAGGCTTGAAACCGTGCATAAAGACATACGCTGAATTGTATGTTTGGTCTTGATGTCGTGAGGTACAAAAGTAATCCGATCATGCTTCTATATTCTTTTTGATTCACGGGTTCACCATCTTCATCAAGTCCCAGTGTTGTTGCTGTTCCCATTGGTGTCCAAAGAGGCTTGCTTTTGTCCATGTTGAAGTGCCTTAGAAGATCTTTTGTATACTTCGTTTGATGCACAAAGGTACCCTCCTTTGTTTGCTTGATTTGCAGCCCCAAAAAGTAAGTGAGTTCACCCATCATACTCATCTCAAATTCTAAACTCATCATAGCTGAAAACTTGGACACATGATCATGAGAAACACAACCAAAGATAATATCATCCACATACACTTGAACGAATAATGAGTCATTGCCATGTTTAAGCACAAAAAGAGTTTATCAACCTTGCCCATGGTAAACCCTTTTGAAGTAAGAATGTTTTTAACCTATCATACCATGCTCTAGGGGCTTGTTTGAGACCGTATAAGGCTTTGGACAGTTTGTAAACATGATTAGGAAAATTTGGATTTTCAAAACCCGGTGGTTGTTTCAAAAAAACCTCCTCATCTATGTAGCCATTAGGAAAAGCACTTTTAACATCCATTTGGTATAGCTTAAAACCTTTAGATGCAGCAAAAGCTAACAAAATTCTTATGGCTTCTAATCTAGCAACGGGAGCAAAAGTTTCATCAAAATCTAGACCTTCAACTTGAGTGAAACCTTGAGCAACCAACCTATCCTTATTCCTAACCACAACTCCATCCTCACTTAGTTTATTTTTGAATACCCATTTAGTTCCAATTAAAGTGTGACCTTGAGGTGGAGGTACAAGTTTCCAAACATTATTTCTTTCAAAATTTTCTAACTCTTCTTGCATGGCAATAATCCAAGATTCATTAGTGAGTGCGTGTGATATATCTTTGGGTTCAAAAGAAGCAACAAAAGCAGAATGAGCATAAGAGTTTGGATCACAAAACCTGGACCGTGTGACTCGTTCGTGCAAGCTTCCAATCATCTGTTGTGGGGGATGATCTTTGTATAACCGTAGGGGAACAGATGTCTCACAAGCTTCTTCTTCTTCATGTTCATCACAAATCGATGAGCTTGTGACTTGAGGATGATTTGAATCAGCATTGATGGTTGTCGGTGCTAGATGAGAATTAACATCCGGGGCTGAACCAAAGTCTTTAGCTGCTGAATTTTTGGGCAGCAGCTCCAATTCTTCCTCATCTTCAACGAAAATGCTTCCCCCCTGCGGATATGGATCTGGACCTGCAATGTTTGAGCTAGTACCTGGGCTAGCTTCATCAAAAGACACTTCACAAGTCTCCACAATTTTGTTAGTGTCAAGTAAAAGCACACGGTAGCCTCTAGTATGAGATGGATAACCAAGAAAGATGCCATCAATGGATCTAGGTTCAAATTTATCAAGATTACCATGTTTCCTAACAAAGCATTTGCAACCAAAGACCCGAAAGTGTGTAACACTAGGCCTATGTCCAAACCGGAGCTCATATGGTGTTTTACCTAGCTTAGCACGCAAGAAAACATGATTTGAGACATAACAAGCGGTTGCAATCGCATCAGCCCAAAATTTCCTAGGAGTTTGATATTCATCAAGCATAGTCCTAGCCATCTCAACTAAGGTTCTATTCTTTCTTTCCACAACACCGTTTTGTTGAGGTACATATGGTGAAGAAAATTAATGATCGTTTCCATTTTCAGCACAAAGGTGATCAAAAGATTGATTTTTAAATTCAGTTCCATTATCACTTCTAATTGCTTTTAATGATTTTGGGTGATCAATTGATAATCTAAGAAATAAAGTTCTAAAGTGACTAAAAACTTCATTCTTAGACGCCATAAAGTAAACCCAAGAGTATCTAGAATAATCATCAACAATCACAAGTACATACCATTTACCTCCGAAGGATTGAACACGTGAAGGTCCTACAGTGTCAAGATGCAAAAGGTTACATGGTTCAGTTGTCATGATCATTGTGAGAGGAGTATGTGAACCTGCAACCATCTTAGCATGTCTACAAGAAGAGAACACAATTTCTTTGTCCCCTTTAAGCTTAGGCAGCCTACGTATGCGATCAAGAGCACAAACACGCGTTAGGTGATCAAAGCCTACGTGACCAAGTCTATGATGTCAAAAATATAGGTCCTTTGAATCATTAGCAACTAGACACCTATACTTAGAGGAAGACATATAAAAATCAGCTTTAGAAACTCTTCCAAACCGAGACATGTCAAAAATAAGCTCACTATTTGAACTTACAACTTTGCAGAAGTTTTTATTGAAGATAATTTCCAGATTTTCATCTAGCAATTGTGAAACAGAAAGCAAGTTGTATTTCAAATTTTTAAAAAGTGCCACATCCTTCCAAGTGTAGTGATCATTTACTCTAACCGAACCCTTAGCAATTATAGGAGTTGAGGAATTATCGGCAAAAGTAACATTCTCTACACGTGACACAAAAGAGAGGGAGGAGAATCAATCTTTGTTACCGGTCATGTGGCGCGAGCAACCTGAATCCACAATTCAAATGTTCTCCTTCCGCAAACATGTAACCTACATAGAAGCACAATACGTGATGACTCAATACTGGGGTTAGTCAAAAGGCATTTAGGAATCCAGTACTGAGTCACGCGACGTGCAGCAGGAAAAACGCGAAAGCTGAGACAAAACATCAGGTTTATGAGTCAAAGTTTGAGATTTTTTTATTCTAAACTACTGACCTATAAGGTGTAACTTGTGTAGCACAAAAATCAGTAGCTCCGGAGGAAAAAACAGAAGGTCCAGAGGTAAACTTTGAATGTTTTTGACTCAAAACAGCAGGTTGTACATTCGGTTCAATATGTGCAGCAAATTTGCATGAAAGTTATGAGATCTAGCAACCATTCTTTCCCTTTTCTGTTGTTTAGCTAGTCTATAACAAAAATCTATGACATGACCATCTCTACGCAGTAGGTACAATGAAATTTAACTTTGTGTTCATGTCTAGATGAGCAAACAACATTTTTATTTCAAACCAAATGAGACAATACTCCTGCAGATTTGAAAACCACTTCTTTTTGTTTAGGAACTGTTTGAATCAAACCACTTCCTAATGACTTTACAATTTTAGGTGGATGTGCCTTAGCATGAGCATGAGAATCAAAACCTAAACCAGTTTTATCTTTGTAAGACTTCGAAGAATTCAGTAGAAAGTTTATGTTCTTATTCCCATTACAAAACCGATCTAATGTCTTATGCATGTTATCAAGTTTATTAGACAGATCAAGGCAATTTTCACATGAACTTTTTCCTTCTAGTTTGCAATTGGAACAATATTTAACTTCATGACAACGTAAAGCATTGTTCAATATAGATATTTCATTCATAGCATCTTGTAGTTTCTTATCAAGATCATCACAACTAGAACAATGCAAATCAATTGTAGAACAAGAAGCATCTTTTAAGTTTCCAATATTAAGTGCAGCAAGCTTTTTGTTCTTTTCAATTTCAAGATCAAGTTTATCAAGTGTGGAGGTATGTGCACTTCTTAGGGAGGAAAATTGTTCATATATTAAGTCACATGAGGAACAAGAATCATCACTAGTAATCAAGGATTTCAAACGATTAATTTCAAATTCTAGTGACTCAATTTTAACAGCATTGTCCCTGAGCTTTTTGTCCTTTTTCTTAAAAATAATAGTGGCACGAGAAATAGCATCACACATTTCATCGCAAGTAGGACATACCTCTTCATTATCGCTGTTGTGTTCTGCCTCCTCCATACTTGATCTTGACTTGCCCGCCATGAAGCACAAGTTTGCCAAATCATCTTCATCTTCATCACTTCCAATGTCCACATCGCTTGAGCCAAGTTCCTGAATTGCTGAGATAAAACTGCTCACCAATTGACATCCTATAAAAACCTTATTTTTCTTCGTATCTTTTGAAGAGGAGTGCTTCGTTCTTGTTTTCTTTTCATCCCGGGAAGTAGGACCTGAAAGGTTAGGGCAATCTGAACGAAAATGTCCTGTCTTACCACATTCAAAGCATCGTTGAGGTCCGGAGCTTCCTCTCCTTCTAGTTCTCACATTTTGCAATGCTTTTGAGAACCGGGGTAGAGATGAGTGCTAGCTCCTCCTCTGGAAACTCCTCAATCTGTTCAAGGGTTAGAGAGGACAGCAAAGCAAGTGTACCACAAGATGATGTTTGACCGGAACTAGGCATGTCACGTTGAGAAACAAAAGCAATAGACTTGTTGGGGTTCTTACGTGAGATTATGTCAATTTCATGAGTTTTTAACTTGGAATATAGCACATCTAAAGTAAGTGAACTCATGACAGTAGATTCACGAATAGATGTGACTTTCATCTCCCATATTGACATATCTAATGCACTTATCAATTGCCTAGCATTTTCAGCATCTAAAAAATTAACATTGACACTATGCAAGTTGCTGAGAATCTTATTAAAGCGAGCAAAAAGGTCGTCAATAGACTCATCGGGTTGCATCTCGAAGTGCTTGTATTCTTTCTTGAACATGTCTTGCCTTACCTCTTTGATCATGTTGGATCCTTCGTGGTAGTCACAAAGTGCTTTCCACACATCATATGCAGATCGGAGGTGTGCAACACGGTCGAAGTCGCTTTGAGTTAATCCTTGTATAATCAAGTTCCGAGCCTTGTTGTTGTTGTCGACATCTCTCATATTTGTAGCTGTAACTCGAACATTTGATGGCACATTGTAAGGCTTGTAGCTTCTCCCATATTGCAAAGCCTTGTGCCTGGATGAAAGCCTCCATGCGTGCCTTCCAAACCTGAAAATCAATACCAGCGAACACACAAGGTTTGGCAGAGTACTTCTCCATGATGAGTAGTCAAAAACATGCGCAAATCATAAAGATTAGAGCAACCTCGCTCTGATACCAATTATAGGATCGAAGAGCATGTGAAAAGCTACCAGAGAGGGTGGTGAATGGTAGATTTAAAAATCTTACGCAGCAGAAACAATTAAACCCCAACCGCTTTGGTAGAAAAACGATTTGTTAAAAGAAATCGTGTGTGAGACTAATATAAACATGTTTCATCGTGAAAAAAGTGATATATATAAGAGATAATCAAGTCACGAAGACAACACAAAAAGATTCAATCAAATCCGTCGAGAGAAACTCAAGTTATGATCGAAAGATCGAACAAAGGTCAATCTGTCCTACCCGAGAAAAACAGTTCTGGAACGCTGCAAAGAAACTCGTGTAGATCAGAAACCACAAATCCAATTACAGTGAAATTTGTACAGATGATAGATAATCAAGTTTTAAAGACAACCCAAAAATAATCATGTCAATTGGATCTATAAAACTCGAGTTATGATAAAACCACCGACGAAAGATAGTGCTGTTCAGAAACTCGACGAGTAAAACTTGTCTGGAACAAGTCGGACGAACAAGGCACAAAAGTTCCATCAAACTACGAATTTTATTCAATATAACACAAGAGGAACAGCCCCAAAGTCGTGCACTACGAGCTCTGGGCTCCTTTTCTTATATAACAAGCTCGAAAGTCAACTCAACTCAGATCAGGAACCTAATCCTACTCTGTTCACGAATCGTAACTTTCCATAACTGCTTAGGATTCTTCTATACACAGATAGAAGCAATATTAAGACTTTCAAACACCTTAGGAACGTATCCCACATTCCTAAACAACTCAAATTCGTGACCCAGGCGAAATCCTATTATAACCAACTCAAATCTTTCCATATTTGAGTCAAACCCGACTCAGCCACAGCCTGAGTCCATAACCTAGTCGATTGGACCTTTCCGACCAACTCTTTATGTCCACATCTCTTCATCACGTATCGCAACCATGTACCCACGTCCATGCACTCCTTGCACACGTGTAAACATCTTCCAATGACATCCACGATACCTTCACATGCATTGTTCTTGATTCAATCATGCTGTGCAACCTCCTGATCAGCTCAACCACAATTCCTCCTGAATTTGGTTGTTGGAACCTCATCTCCTCCCTGAGACTAGTCTAATGGATCCCATCACCAGCCATGTCTTGAACTCAAGTAACACCTGCACATGAATAAACAACCAATCCATATGAGCCCAAGTCTTCGACTTGACTCAAGTTAGTTCCGAACACAACACCTTACATGAGAACCTCACATAAGCATGTTGCAAAACCAAAGTAACACGATATCATCCATATCAACCAAAAACGCACCAAAGACTTAGCAAATGAATACTAAGCAATCTTTCCAGAGATGTAAAGCAAGTACGAAACATTGCAAATGAAAAACAGAAGCATTGCGATCAAGTTCCGGACCTTGCCAGAGCAACCCGGACCTTGAGCCGGAGCTAACAAAAGCTAGTACAACCTAGCACCGGAACTAACTAGAACTAGTCAGAACTAGTAAACCCAAAAGTCGGAGCTAGAAAAATCAACTCGGAGCTTAGCAAAAACACGTCGGATCTATCAAAGACATGTCAGAGCTAAAGACAAAACTCACCGGAGCTAACCAAAACTAGGCGGACCTTAATAAAAAGTTGTTTTGGTGATATTCAAAACTTTTATCGTCAAAGCAAGTGTATTCACTACAAGCCAATGTATTCAGCACACATAGGTCTTATAGTACTGAAGACCGGAAGCGTGAGTGCTTCTACCGGGGTTTGAACCCAAAGATGAAGGATAAGCTTGCCTTGTTCAACAGTGGCAGCTTCAACAACATGGACAATGTCGAGACCGTGCAGGAGGACACTACTAGGGAGTTGTTCCCCGACAAGAAGAAAAGGAGTGCTCCGCAGGGTAGCGGAGGGGGTGCTCCTCAGAAGTACCGAATGGTGTATCTGAATGTGGCCTAGATGGGGGGGGTGAATAGGCCTTTTTGAATTTTAGTCAGAACCTGCAACACTTAACAAACTAATCAAATCCCGAGATATCGGACTAGTTCGGTAGAGTGCGGACTAGATTGATCAACTTCGATCAATGATTTCAATACGAGCACAGTACGCAGCGGAATATATTATGTAAATTGAAAGTATTGAGTCAATGAGATTAAGTGTAGTACAAATCAACTTTGATTTGAATGTTTTAACGTAAGATGGACAAGATCAATCAAACCCTAGAATATGATATGAGAAACTTAAGAACAAGTTTGACACATGATTTTAATCCTGTCGTTCGGTTCCCACAGAGGCAACCTAAGTCCACGTTGAGGAGCCCATGAAAGGACCGGGTCTTCACTGACCTTAACCTCATCAAATCGCCATGAAGGCCAATTCTTCTTCCACTATCACAAACGGGCAAATCACCAAGTTCAAGTGGCCTTCTCACAGGTTGAGGGCTCCCCTAGATTACAATTCAAACACAACCAAGAACACACTCTTATGATCAACAATGAAATAGCAGGAGTGTGTTAGAGATCAAACCCAAGAGCTCAAACGTGTGGAATCGTGTCTATCCTTTTATCCAAAGTGAATCCTCAAGGGATTGATCTTTCTTCCGTTGGATTGCGTGGAGAGATGTGTTTTCTAGGCTCTTGGATGGTGTGATGGCGCAGGGGGTCGAGAGTGTTTCTAGTTGCGCCGTGCACATCTATTTATATTAGAGTTTTCAAAAGTTACCATTAGGGTTTCGAGGGTCCAGACTAGTCCGTGGTGGAGTCCGGTCTAGTACGGTTTGCGGCGTGCAGGAAATCCTAAGTGTCCAGGAATATTGGACTTCTCCGGCTAGGAGCGGACTTGTCCGATTTTAGTCATAAAGGTCTTTGTACTTGTTTGTGGTGATATCGGACTAGTCCGGTGTGGTGATACCCTTAGTGAATATAGGACAAGTCCGCACTTGGAGGACTTGTTTGATTTTAGTCAGAGGTATTATCGGACTGGTCCGGACATTATCAGACTAGTCCGGTGCGAACAAGTCTGCACTGGTTGGACTTGTCTGAACCTATCTAGAGAGGATATCGGACTAGTCTGTTGTATATCAGACTAGTCCGATTTTTCTGTGAAATGTGAAGTGTGTGGAGATTTTTTGTGCTTGAGCTCTTGGGATGTGTTACACCAACACACTCCCTACACAATGATGTATTCTATTTAGCTCTTGAGCTCTTTTCCGAATAGATCCTCATTCTCCTTTCTTTTTGGAGCTTTCTTCATTCTTTCATTAAAACATGCGCTCATCTCAATAATTTGGTTAGGATCTCATTTGTTTGTCATAAATCAACAACAACCCACAAGGGATGCCTAGATGCACTTTCAATCTCCCCCTTTTTGGTGATTGATGACAACCAATTGAGATTTCACACAACATGATAAAAATGCAAAATTTTCATAAAGTGTGCACATATGAGCTTGAAACTCATTTAGCAATGACAACATAATACAAATGTGCACTCTTTATGGTGGGATGCAAAACTAAGTGAGTGAGAGCAGTAATCATGATGACAGTGAAATAACTGACATCAATATATCAACAACAAGCATATATGTCAATTTTAGAGCAAAATCACAGATTTCATAAATATGAGCAGAAATAGTCCATAGCATGCATCACAAGACTAAAAGTAACAAAAGAGCATAATATGAAGTCTTACAACACAAAAGAGATAAAAGATGTATAAATGAAGCTCTCATCTCTCAACCTATAGCTAAGACCTAGTAACTCTTCCTCAATCTCTCCCCCTTTGGCATCAAGACACCAAAAAGAAGGAGAGGAGGGATCTAAGATTTTCAGTCCTCGTTGTCGGTCCTCTCATCATCTTCGTCTTCATTCTCGGGTTGAGGAGGAGGAGGAGGAGTGGATCCACTCGAACCCCCAATGCCAAAGTAAGCGAGCTCGGAGGGAGTCAAAGGCCCGAGCTCGGTGAAATCCAAGGCTGAATCTTCAAAAATGACCGGAGATTCAATGGGCTCGATCTCCAGATTCTGGCAAATGTGTTTGACATTCTCTTTGACATACCGCATATCAGCCTTCCTCGCCTTGTTTAGCTTATGAGTGTTCACTTCTGCCTTCTTACAAGAGGCAAAAATAGCCGCCAAGTACTTCAAGATTCCACTAGGAGACCCTTTTTGGGGAGGGTCCCTAGTGGTGGGAGCAGTCCTCTCATCCTCTAGAGCTCTCCTTGGTGCCTCTTCGCTAGACACTGGAGAAGGAGCAGCTTGAACTGTGGCTTGAGGAGACTTTTGGGGCCTCAGAGGGGTGTGCTCCATGTCCTTCACAAACTCGATTCCTGTGACCTTCTCAATCATGAACATCAAGTAAGATGCATAGCCATAGGATCCATTCGGCGTGCAGTAGATGTTGACCATGTCATTCCAGATATAGTCAAAGATGTCAAACCTTCTATTCTTGCTCATCACTCTCATCAAGGTCCTCAAGTATCCTTGGACACTTCCTGGATACCCATCCTTTCGTGCTATTGTCTTCCTCAGCACCCTGTTGAGCACCATGAAGAAAGGCTTCATGTTCTCGGTTGAGGGGGGTTGAACTTTAGACTAGTATCATAGAGGAAGTCCATTTTATCCTTTCTCAAGACACTGATGTTTTGGATGGTCAACTCATTGTTTCCAGTGTCTTCCAGGTGAAGGAGTCTTGCAACCTCATCATAGGTGATAGTGTACTTGGATCCATGTGTCATCCAAGTCACTCTCTCTTCATCATCACTCGCAAAGAAGCAAGTGGCATAGAATTGGGCAATTATCTCGTCATTCCTGTTGTACCTGAAGGCAAATAGATCCTTCAAGCCATGCTTCTCAACTGCCTTGACCACCTCATCAAAAGTCGAGCAACTCTTCCTCTCAAAGTGCACCTAGTCAATCCATTGGTTGCGCACAACCGGGGTCTTCATAGTGAGGTAGACTGAACAGTAGAAATCTGCATGAATGTTGCTCCAAAACCTAGCATCGACAGCTTTCTTGGAATGGTTGTAGCAATTAATGAATCTGAGTTTAGAAGCAGTGTCACTTCCCTTGCCGTTGAACTTCTCCTCAGAGGGATCTCTGTTTCCCTGCCTCGGAGCATGCAACTTGAGTGGACCGATCAGTCCCGTGGCAATCCCTTTGCCCTTGCCCTTAGCTTGGCAAACAGCCACCGAGCTAGGGCCACCACCTGCTGAAGCCTTGGAGGCAGGCTTCTTGGCGAGCACCTTGCATCGAGCCTGAGGTGGAGAAGGTGTCGGCTCGGATGGGCGCTCTTGGCGCTTCTTGCCTTGGCCCGTCGAGGACCGAAGCAAAGCTTCTTGGTCCATCTCGGCCTTAAAATCGGAGATCTCGTCGTTGGTGCTCGACACTGTCCTTTTGATCCACGCTTGGTCCATATTCATTGAGATCCATGTGTCCATTAGTTACCATGGGTGTCTTGATAGGCTTCGCCTTGTCCATCCCAAACTTCTTGAGTATGTCCTGAGTGTACTTGGTTTGGCTTATGAATGTCCCCTTCCTTTTGTTGTCTCACTTGGAATCCCAGGAAGTACTTCAGCTCTCCCATCATAGACATCTCAAACCTATCTGTCATAATCTTACTAAATACTTCACAAAAGGATTTGTTAGTTGAACTAAAGATAATGTCATCAACATAGATTCGATAGATAAAAAGATCATTGTCGAAGTGTTTCGTAAATAATGTATAATATGCCTTTTCCTATCTTGAAACCATTTTCAATTAAGAAATATCTAAGACACTCATAGCAATCTCTAGGAGCTTTTTCGAGGCCGTAGAGAGCCTTATGCAGTTTAAAGACGTTATCGGAGAACTCTTTGTCTTCAAATCCGGGAGGTTTCTCCACGTACACCTTCTCCTTGATTGGACTGTTGAGGAAGGCGCTTTTCACATCCATTTGCTAGAGCTTGAAATCATGGTGAGTAGCATATGCAAGCAATATTCTAATTGATTCAAGTCTAGATACGGGAGCAAAGGTTTCATCGAAATTCAAACCTTCGACTTGTGAATACCCTTTGGCTACAAGTCATGCCTTGTTCCATGTCACCACCCTGTGTTTGTCCTGTTTGTTGCGTAAGACCCATTTGGTGCCGACGATGTTCGCTATAGGTCTTTCGACGAGTTCCCACACCTTGTTCCGTTTGAAGTTGTTCAGTTCCTCTTGCATCGCCACCACCCAGTCCGGATCTTTCAATGCATCCTCAATCCTGCGTGGTTCCAAAAAGGACACAAACGAGTAATGCTCACAAAAGTTAGCTATGTGAGATCTAGTTGTTACTCCCTTTTGGATGTCACCGATGATGTTGTTGATTGGGTGATCTATTTGGACGCATTGGTGTACTCTCGGGTGTGGCACTTGGGGTCTTGTGTCTTCATGATCTTCTTCTTCTCCCCCTAGATGGTTGCTCTCATTGACTTGTTGATCATCTTCATCTTCTTTAGGTTGATCTTGTGTGAAGGCTCCCCCTTCATCATTGGCCTCCACTTGCGGTTCATCTTCCTCATGCATATGTAGAGGCGACTCTTGTGGTCGAACTTCGCCCAACGCCATTCTTCTCAATGCTTGACAAGGAGCTTCTTCTCTATGTAGCACACATGGATCAACTTGCTTCTTTTGGGAGCCGTTAGTTTCATCGAACACTATGTCACGTGCTACTTCAACAAGTCTGAAGACTTTGTTGAAGACACGATAGACGTAAGTGTTCAAGTCATAGCCAAGCAATAAACCTTCATCTGACTTCGAAGCGAACTTTGAAGTCCTCAGCTTCTTGTTCAAGATATAGAATTTATAACCGAAGACTCAAAAATAAGAAATATTTGGCATGTTACCCGTGAGTAGCTCATATGATGTCTTCTTGAGTAGTCGATGAAGGTAGAGTCGGTTTATGGCGTGGCAAGCGGTGTTAATGGCTTCCACCCAAAACCGATCTGAGGTCTTGTATTAATTGAGCATTGTTCTTGCCATCTCTCTGAGTGTTCGGTTCTTCCTTTCGGCAACTCCATTTTGTTGAGGGGAATAAGGTGCTAAAAACTTATGCTTTATCCCTTCTTCGTCTAGGTACTCCTCAACTTGAGTGTTCTTGAACTCCGTGCCATTGTTGCTTTGTATGTTCTTAACCTTCCACGAAAACTCATTTTGGGCACGCTTGAGAAACCTCTTGAGGGTTTCTTGAGTTTCTGTCTTATCATGCAAAAAGAAAACCCAAGTGAAACGCGAAATGTCATCAACAATTACTAAGCCATACTTGTTACCGCCGATGCTTATGTAAAAAAATTGGACCGAATAAGTCCATGTGAAGTAGCTTGAGTGGTCTTGTCATAGTCACGATGTTCTTCAGATGATGAGGTGCTCCTACTTGCTTCCCGGCTTGGCACGCGCTACAAGGCCTGTCTTTCTCAAAAACAACATCCTTCAAACCTTGGATGTGTTTGCCCTTGAGGAGTTTTTGAAGATTCCTCATACCAACATGCGCTAGCCGTCTATGCTACAGCCAACCCATGTTGGTCTTTGCAATCAAGCATGTGTCAAGTTCGGCTTTGTCTTTGTTGAAGTCAACAAGGTAAAGCTTTCCCTTTAACAAACCCTTGAATGCAATGGAACCACCACCCCTTCTAGAGATGGTCACACCCTCATTAGTGAACAAGCAATTATAACCTTTTTCACATAATTGAGATATGGACAGCAGGTTATAATCTAAGGAATCGACATGTAACACATTAGAAAGAGTATGTTGAGATGATATAGCAATTTTACCGGTACCGAGCACCTTTCCTTGACTATTGTCACCAAAATAGATGCCCTCGCTTGGATCCTCATTTTCCTCATACTCAACGAACATCCTTCTTTCTCCGGTCATATGGTTGGTGCAACCACTGTCTAGCACCCATTTCTATCTACCGGGGGAATAGGCCTACAAAAACAAATCATGCCTTGGTTTTAGGTACCCAAGTTTGCTTGGGTCCTTTGAGGTTAGTTACAAGAGATTTGGGCACCCACACATGAGACTTGGTGCTCCCATGGTGTGGCCCAACATAATGAGCATAAATTTACCAAAATCCCTTCTCATTAGAACATAGGATGCATCAAAAGTCCTGAATAATATTATTTGTTGTTTATGAACTGAACTAGTTCGAGAAATCGGACTTGTCCGAAAGACCGGACTTGTCCAGATAAGGATCAGACTAGTCCGGTTATTGTATGTATTGACTATCTTGGACTTATTAGCATTATTGGTCTATCTAGCTTGAGAGAAGTTTCCCCACACAAAAGCAATGCTCTCCTTGTTTTTTTATGGCTTCTAGCATATTGCTTTTCACCATAAGAATACCCAATGCCATAATTGACATTAGGAGGTCTTGTGACCAAGTATGCACTATGTGCGTAGTTGATATTCTCCTTGTCAAATATGCCAGATGGGAAGGATGCTTGTCCCTGGTAGAGGTTGTCTTTTCCTTCAAGCTAGTGTCAATTTTAGCACATGAACAAGTAATAGCATCTTCAGATTTAAGTGGTTGAGAAGGTGAGCTTGAAAATGATGAGGGGTCACTTTGTTTGAGTGACTCAACTTGTACCTCAAGGATTTTGTTAACCTTGGATAGGTTAGCAAGTTCATCCTTGATGGTGGTGTTTGAGTCGCTTAACTTCAAGCAAGCTTCCTTGCTTGAGGCTAACTCAAGTTCTCGTGACTTGCCTCGCTCGTTTTCAAGTTCGGGATGTTTGTCAAGTTCAAGATATTCCTCCTTTTGGGAGATAATCATATCTTCTTGACGGTTGAAACTTCTCATTCTGAACAAGTTGATCAAGTAGAAATTTCATTTTCGCAGTTGTTTTCTTATCTAAGCCAACGAGCATGTCTTCATTATCACTAGCAACTTCACAATAACTAGAATAGGAATGCAAGGAAGAGGATTTGTTTGTTACCTTTCGTTTACCTTCCTTTGCCATGATGCAAGTGTCGTTGCCCTTCCATACGCTGAGATTTGGGAAGAGAGTTGACTTCTTAGTTGTATTCTCGATGGCTATGCTAGCCATCTCCTCTTCCTCTTCGGATGAGGACTCATCATTTGAGTTCCACTCCTTTCCTAGGTGCGCTCGTCCAGCTTGCTTCTTCTTCTTGACAAATTTATTGGGTTGAGGATTAGTTTCCTTGGTTTTCTTCTTGTTTTCTTCATACGGGCAATCTACTATAAAGTGGTCATATTCACCACAGTTATAGCATGCCCGCCTCAACTTTGGTCTTGACTTCTCTTTGTATTTTCCTTCACTTGATATTCCCCTTGTCTTTTCTTCATCATTTTCTTGAATCTCTTCATAGAGAGGATCATGTCCACTTCGTCAATGTCGCTGCTCTCGTCACCATTGTCCTCTTGTTGTTGAGCTTCTCGAGCTTCTTTAGACAAAGGCTTGCAAGTGTACTTCAAAGCGACCCCTTTCTTCTTTACCGAGGCGAGGTCGGCAATCTCCTTGACATGCTTTGCCTGCTTTTCCATCATCTCGAAATTGATGATTTTCCCAAGTAGCTCATCTGGGGTAATTTTCTTGTACTCGGGGCTTTCTCAAATCATCGAGCACAAGGCTACGTTGCGAGGCATGAAAGCTCTAAGGATGAGCTTCTCCACCTCTTGATCGTTCCACTTCTTGCTTCCGTTTGCTCGAACCTTGTTGATCAGCATCTTTAACCAGTTGTACATGTCTTGTGGTGACTCATCTTCTTCTATGGTGAACCGTCCCAATTCGCCTTCGATCATTTCAATCTTCGCTTCTCGCACATGATGATCGCCTTCTTGTGCAGTTTGCAATGTATCCCAGATTTCTTTCGCAATCTCGAGTCCATCCACCTTGGTGAAGTCGTCCCGACTTAGTGAAGATGTAATGACTGTCGCGGCTTGAGCATTCCGATGAATTGCTTGGTCTTGACTTGGGGTAAGCTCTTCATCGTCGTCCGAGATATCTATTCTTGTACACACAATGTGCCATAAACTGGGATTGAGTGATATTAAGTGCATTTTCATGTTTTGCCTCCACATTGAGTAGTCATTGCCGTCGAAGTGTGGGGCTTTTCCTAGAGGAATGGATAAGTAATGGTTATTGTTAGAATTAAGACAATCGTAGTTAAAAGGATATTGGGAGTGGTCGGTGTGACTACTCCCCTTCTTCTTCTTCTCGTCCTCGACCTTCACTTTCCCTTTCGAGAGAGCTTTCTTCCTTAGGACCACCTTGAGCTCAAGCGTCTCCTCATCTTCATCCTCGAAGTCCTGGATGGCATCAAGGAGCTTCTTCAACTTTTGAGCTTTTTCGTTTTTAACCTTCTCTTGGTTAAGACTCTTGTGCACATCCTTCATGTTCGACATGTTCTCTTTGAGCGATTAGTCTCTTGCGAAGAAACCTGCTCTGATACCAATTGAATGTGGCCTAGAGGGGGGGGGGTGAATAGGCCTTTTTGAATTTTAGTCAGAACCTGCAACACTTAACAAACTGATCAAATCCCGAGATATCAGACTAGTCCGGTAGAGTGCGGACTAGTCCGGTGCGTGCGGACTACATTGATCAAGTCTGATCAATGATTTCAATACGAGCACAGTACGCAGCGGAATATAGTATGTAAATTGAAAGCATTGAGTCAATGAGATTAAGTGTAGTACAAATTAACTTTGATTTGAATATTTTAACGTAAGTTAGACAAACTCAATCAAATCCTAGAATATGATATGAAAAACTTAAGAACAAGTTTGACGCACGATTTTTATCCCATGGTTCGGTTCCCACAGAGGCAACCTACATCCACGTTGAGGAGCCCACGAAAGGACCAGGTCTTCACTGACCCTAACCTCGTCGAATCGCCACGAAGGCCAATTCTTCTTCCACTATCAAAAGGGGCAAATCACCAAGTTCAAGGGGCCTTCTCACAAGTTGAGGGCTCCCCAAGATTACAATTTAAACACCACCAATAACACACTCGTAACATCAATAATGAAATAGCAAGAGTGTGTTAGAGATCAAACCTAAGAGCTCAAACGTGTGGAATTGTGTCTCTCCTTTAATACAAAATGAATCCTCAAGGGATTAATCTTTCTGCGTTGGATTGCGTGGAGAGATGTATTTTCTAGGCTCTTAGAGGGTGTGACAGCGTAGGGGGTCGAGAGTGTTTCTAGTTTGGCCGTGCACATCTATTTATATTAGGGTTTTCAAAAGTTATGGTTAGGGTTTCGAGGGTCCGGACTCGTCTGTGGTGTAGTTCGGAATAGTCCGGTGTGCGGCGTGCAGGAAATCCTAAGTGTCCATGAATATTAGACTTGTCCGGCTAGGAGCGGACTTGTTTGATTTTAGTCATAAAGGTTTTCAGACTTGTCCAAGATGATATCGGACTAGTCCGGTGTGGTGATACCTTTAGTGAATATAGGAAAAGTCCGCACTTGGAGGACTTGTCCGATTTTAGTCAGAGGCATTATCAGTCTAGTCCGGTGCAGACAAGTCTGCACTGGCTGGACTTGTCCGAGCCTATCCAGAGTGGATATCGGACTAGTCCGGTGTATATCGAACTAGTCCGTTTTTTCTGTGAAATGTAAAGAGTGTGGAGATTTTTGTGCTTTAGCTCTTGGGATGTGTTACACCACCACACTCCCTACACAATGACGTATTATATTCAGCTCTTCAGCTCTTTTCCGAATTGATTCTCATTCTCCTTTCTTTTTGGCGCTTTCTTCATTCTTTCATTAAAACCTGCACTCATCTTAATAATTTGGATAGGATCTCATTTGTTTGTAATAAATCAACCAAAACCCACAAGGGATGCCTAGATGAACTTTCAGTATCGATCACCATCCAGTCAGAGGTGGCAGCCGCCATCGTGACCACCGATGTTTCGTTGTTGCCCGTTCAACAACGCCGGCTTTCGCCCACAGCAGCAATAGGGGATGATTCCGCGTGCACTTCCACCTCCACCGTGCACCGGGATTCCGTCCTCCCTTCCATGCCAGTCAGGCCCCGTACACGTGTTTCACGTGTGGTGGTACGAGGCACTTCACCAAGGACTGCCGGTAGAGCGGAGGGCAGTCACCGTTCCAGGGGCAAACCAGCCCCGCAACCAGCCCAAGAAGCCAGCCATCAGAATCGGCAACATCCACCACCTCGCCATCGAGGACGTTCCGGAAGGCACACCCGTACTCACGGGTACGTTCTCTCTCATTGGTCATCCCATAGTCATCCTTTTTGACTTCTGTGCTTCCCACAACTTTATTAGCAAGTCTTATGTCATCCAAATATCAGTTTCCTATCATTTCCACAAAAACCCCATATATGATTTGTTCTCTGGGTGGGAGAGTAGTAGCAAATGAGATGGTTCATAGGGTACCTCTTAATCTGGGTGGGAACATATACCCTACCTCTCTTATATTACTTGAGCATCAGAAGCTAGAAGTCATCTTAGGGATGGCATGGTTGCAACACAATGGTGCTATTATAGACATCATTCCTCAGAGAATATATCTGAATTCTCCACTCCACCCTCCCCAAGCTCTAAGTCTTGAGAGTAATATCCAAGTGACTCCAACCACTTACAACGCCGAGGCATGTAAACTTGAGGACATTCCAGTGGTATGTGAGTATCCGGACGTATTTCTTGAAGATCTTCCTGGTATGCCACCAGAAAGAGATGTCGAGTTTAAGATTGAACTTGTACCGGGAACAGTGCCGATCTCGAGGAAGCCGTATAAGATGGCACCTAAGGAACTTGCAGAACTGAAAGAGCAACTGAAGGAACTTATGGACAAGGGTTTCATTCGTCCAAGTTCATCACCTTGGGGTTGTTCTGCATTGTTCGTGGAGAAGAAGGATAAAACGTTGAGACTATGTGTGGACTATCGTCCACTCAATGCCGTCATGATCAAGAATAAGTATCCACTACCTCGCATCGATATTCTGTTCAATCAATTGGTGGGTGTTAGGATATTTTCAAAGATGGATCTTCGCTTTGGATTTCATCAGATCAGGATTCGACAAGAGGGTACACCTAAGACGGCATTCTCGACGAGGTATGGATTGTATGAGTACCTTGTCATGTCCTTCGGATTGACCAATGCACCAGCCCATTTCATGTATCTCATGAATTCGGTGTTCATGCTGGAATTGGACAAGTTTGTCGTGGTCTTCATCGACGACATCCTTGTGTACTCGAAATCCGAAGAAAAACATGCACAACATTTGCACATAGTGCTTCAACAATTGCGAGACAACAAGCTGTACACCAAGTTCAACAAATGTGAGTTCTGGATCAGCCAAGTGCCACTTCTAGGGCACATCATCTCTGTCAAGGGGATTGCAGTTGATCCAAGCAAGATTAAGCAAATACTCAAAAGGGAGTCTTCGAAGTCTGTGCATGAACTTCGAAGCTTCCTGGGTTTAGCAGGATATTATCGGGGGTTCATTCCAAGTTTCTCCAAGATAGCTAAACCAATGACGAAACTTCTGAAGAAAGGGAAGAAGTATGTATGGACAAAGGAATGTGAGGAAGGTTTTAAAGCATTAGTGAAACACCTTACAACAGCGCCGGTATTAGCCCAACCAGACACAACCAAGTCATTTGATATTTATTGTGATGCATCTGGGGTTGGTTTTGGTTGTGTATTAATGCAAGACAGAAGGGTGATCGCTTATGGAACACGGCAACTTCGGAACCACGAGCAGCATTATCCGACTCATGATCTTGAGCTTGTTGTCGTGGTACTTGCATTGAACATGTGGATACACTATTTATTGGGCAACCTAGTGCATCTCTACACCGATCACAAAAGCTTGAATTACTTCTTCACCCAAAATGACTTGAATGTGCGACAGCGAAGGTGGTTGGAATTGATCAAAGACTACGAGGTTGAGATCCACTACCATCTTGGCAAGGCGAATGTAGTTGCAGATGCACTGAGTCGCAAGTCCCATGTCAATAATCTTTCTATCACTATGATAGAAGAAGAAGAACCGAGTCTCTACTTGGTTCCATATGGGGCGCTCTACAATCTAGCTCTCATTCCTACCATAAGGGAAGAAATTGTGGAGGCTCAGAAGAAAGACAAGGGCATATCGCATCTTCGCCGAAGAATGAAGAAGGGGGAGGTAAAGTTTTTCTGATGTGACGATGACGGTACCATCTGGTTCAAAAACCGCATCATGGTGCCCCACAATGTGGGACTTCGGAAGAAGATTCTGGACGAAGCTTATTTGTCCAAGTATTCTATTCATCTGGGGAGTAACAAATTGTACCAAGACTTAAAGAAGAAACTTTGGTGGACTCAGATGAAGAGGGAGATAGCAAAGTATGTATCCAAATGTGATACATGTCGGCGGGTGAAAGCCGACCATCTGAAGAGAGCCGGACATCTACAACCTTTAAGCATACCGGCCTGGAAATTGGAGGACATCAGCATGGATTCCATCGTGGGATTGCCTCTCACTTTCCATAAGCATGATTCCATTTGGGTGATAGTTGATTGATTGACCAAGTCGGCTCATTTTATACCCGTCAATGTCAACTACCGTGCCCCGAAGTACGAGAGTTGTATATTGCTAGAATCATGTTCTTATATAGAGTACCTCACACCATTATCTCAAATCATGGATCCGTATTCGTTGCTCGATTTTGGGAGCAGCTCCACCTATCGTTGGGTACCAAGTTGATTCGAAGCTCAGCTTACCATCCTCAAATGATGGTCAAACGGAGCGAGTAAACCAAGTGCTAAAGATATGCTACGCGCCTGTGCCATCCACCATGTTAAGAATTGGGTTGATCACCTACCGTTGGCGGATTCATACAATGACGATTATAAGGCTAGCATCCAGATGGCACCATATGAAGCCTTGTATGGCCGGAAGTGCCGCACACCCTTGAACTGGTGTGAATCCGCTGAACGAGTGATATATGGTATCGACATGGTGATGAAGCCGAAGAACGAGTACGAGTTATTCAAGCCAACCTCAAGGCTGCTCAGTCTTGTCAAAAAATCTATGCGGACAAACGGAGTTGACCCCTTCACTTTGATGTCAGGGATCACGTTTATCTTCGTGTATCCCCAATGAAAAGAATTCATCGCTTAGGAGTAAAAGGGAAGCTATCTCCTCGTTTCATTGGGCCGTTCGCAATAATTGAACAATGCGGACCTGTGCCCTATCGGCTAGAGCTGCCAGTGTCGCTTTCAGGGGTCCACAATGTGTTTCACATTTCACAGTTGCGGAAATGTCTCAAGGCCGCAGCTGACATCCGTATGAAGGATTTTGAAGCTCTCCAACTAGATCTTACTTACTTTGAGCATCCAACCAAGATAATAGATGAAAAGACTCACACCACAAGAAGCCGCAACTTGCATTTCTACAAGGTCTTGTGGGGCAACCACACCGCTGAAGAAGCAATGTGGGAAAGCGAGGAATATCCTAGAACAAACTTTCCGGACTTGTTAGCAGCATATGTTCATTAGGTCTTTTTCTTTTATCATTCCTTTTGTAATCTTGAGACGAGATTCTTTTAAGGGGGGGGATGTAAAATCTCAGTTTTCCTTATTATCAAGTTTAGTACCAGTTGGTAGTCAACCATAGTGAAGATCAATTATGGTTGTACCCATAAACTTGATATCATCAATAATCTTTCTTTTACTCATACTGAAATTTTAGTAACAGAAGGAATGAACTTCATCAATGACCTTAGAATAATTCAAGTGACCTTTCTACAAATTTTGGAAGCTATTGAATAAAAATTTCTGGGGCAAATTACTATGCAGTAATAATATATTCAAATTAATTTGAATATAGCACTGTACATTTAGGCCCTGCCAAAATATTCAAATCTGAGGCCATAAAATTTTCCATGGCCTCATAATATTTCAAATAAACTTCCTGCCAAGTTTCAAGATTTTTGAAGTCCATTTGCTATTTTATTTGAGACGCTTAGCAAATTCAAGCCATATTTAGAGTTCAAATTTTGAGTTCTGTTCAAATTATTTGAACATCAAGATTTGAACACACCATCATGGTCAGCATGACTTGCTTGACTTATTCCCAAAGTTTCACAATTTTTGAAACTCATTTGCTATTTAATTCAGTGACCCCATTGAATTTCATTCAATTTCAAATTCAAATTTGAAATTCAAATGAAAATTGTTCCAATTTGAAATCCAGCTTCGGAATCAAGTTCCAGGTATTTATTTGAGCCTCTCCGCAAAAATCTGGAATTTTTGGATCAAGTTTGGTAGGAGAATTGATGTTGCAGAAAAGTGTAGGGGATAAGAACAGTGGGACCCACCAGTCAGTGGCACATCTACGGTACTGCTCTGCGTGCTGCAGTTTCGACGCCGCCCCGCTTGACACCGCACGCATGCATGCTCCAGCGAGCTGCCTGCTTGCCTGCTCGTCGCGCGCCTTAAAGCCCCGGCCGTCGCCACCGCCTCACACCACTCCCCTCCCGTCTTCCTCTTTGCTCTGCTTCGCGCCACCGTCGCACAGCACCGTCGCCTCCGTTCTCCACCGGTGAGCGCCTCCTCTGTGCTTTATTTCACTTCGATGCAAACGGCAAACATGAAGCCCAGATTGTGCTCTACCATCCTCAACCTTTGGCTCATCGTGTTGTCCCTTGTTTGGCCCTTATTTTGATGTTCCGCCGTCGTCATCGTCGGGCCGCCGAGGACATCACTCTCTGTCCATCGTGGTGCCAGCAGCCTAGGCCGTCTTGCGCTTCAACATCAATAGACGAACTGAGCGCCAGACACCATCTTGCTCACGGTACAAACCGTTCCCAAGCTAATCTTTTATCGAGCACGAAATCATCTTTTCCTTTTCGGCATGCTTTATATGCTTTTCCTAGGTTCACCTCGCAATTCGTTTTCTAGGTGTAACTATCGTTTGATCCAGTTACATATTAGTTTGCTAGCCTCCTTACGGTTCAGTACGAACAAAAAGCAAAAAGAATCATTGAGGAATGGCTATGTTATACTAGTTTTCGTACCCGCCATGTAAAACCATCAACATGCCGTCGAACTCAGCTTTGCCGGTGATGTCACCCCTTCCTGACCCCCAAATCATCATCCTGGTGCTCCCAGGAACACTCCCGACCTTTTCTCAAGCTTATTACACCATTTCCGAGCATTTCCAATGATCGCCGAAGCCCTAGCTCCGCCGCGCCATTGCACCACCGTCTCTAGCCATCGCTACCTCAATTGGACCCCACCATCGGCTTGCACGGTCGATTTTATGGTTGAGCGGTCAAGGCAAGACCGGAAGGAGGTTGATGCAACCTAGTCCGGCGAAGCGCCGCCGCGAGTCCAGCGAGGAACGCCGCCGCGACGGGAGGTAGACGAAGACCCCCTAGGTCCCGCCTGTCAGCGACTTCCCTCTTGCGCGGGATCAGCTGTGGGCGCGGATCCGGTGCGGCTGCGTGGGTTAACCCTGTGGCCCCCCCGGTACGGCCCAGCTGCTATTGGTTGATTTTAAACCAGTGGGCCCGGCTGTTTTATTTAAATGTTTCCCTTTGGAAAATAATTCCAGGATTTAACCAAACTCGGAAAATTCATAACTCCTAGTATAATTTTCCAAAAATTCCCAAATAAATTTTGTTAGAACCAGCATGAAGAATAATTTCACGTGGTGCACATGGATTTGTATGAAAGTTCATAGAAATTCCTCCATAATTCAGATAATAAAAATACTTATAGAATTCATTCCTACAGTTTTGCTTTTTAGAAAATTCCCAAATTTGTGCAGGACAGTCTCCAAAGTTCACTTGATCTCCAGTAAGAATTTCAGGTTCATTGGACATAATTTACTGGGTTGATCAGTGTTCCAAATCTCTATGTAGTTATAAATTGAGAAAAATACAAAATAAATTTTAGAAATTTCCCCAAACTTGTAAAATCAGTTTATCCCTATAGGAAGCTTAGAAAATTGTGAAACAAATTTTCCTAGAACCAGTGAGACCCCGTCTACATGGTACAACCACTGGTAGCCATGATAGATCTCCAAGATTTCAACCAAAAATTAGAGAAGGTTATTGCTTACCATAATTTTTAGGAACAACAAATTTCCTTGATCATCTCCTGTTCTTTGCAAGAGTCTTCACTATGTTCACTAGTATCTACCATGAAAGTCCCAAGGCCAATTAAGATAATTATCTTATTTTGATCATAAGATATTAGCTTATGACCTTAAGCATATTGATTATTTTCAAAGTCATTCATATATAGTATATGCATAACGTGTAGTGACTGAAGTCAAGGAACAGTCGGAAGCGTTGGAAGTCCAGCTGCCAGAAACTAACATAGACTCAGACTCACATTCAGGCAAGCCCCTGTTTGCATTTAAGTTCCTTACAGTGTCTTTGCAGTTTTCATTCACCTTACGTCTTCAGATGTCTCTGCATTACATTTAAGGTGTTTGACATCCACTTGCATGACCAAATCACCCAGGGAGTGGTTAGAATAGCTCATAGACTCGTGTAGTAACTACCATGCTTATATTCATAGGGAGCCGGTATAAGTCGAATAGTGGGAATCTACTCGCGAGATAAATTTTGTCACATGAATGGATTGGATGAAGAAATGTCTTATGAATATGAAATTGAGACCGAGCAGCGGGTAGGATGCAGTGAGACGTGGTCTCACGTGCGTAGCTCTGCTTGTGACGATTGAGGACCGATTCGTGTGCAGCCCAGCTAGAAAAGCTTGAATTGTACCGGTGACATACTGGAGAACGGGCTTCAGCAAACTGACATAGCTTGATACTGGGTTTTCGAGGCATACCGTTCCGATTTATAGGC
Organism: Tuctoria greenei; assembly: GCA_036927565.1. Classification (NCBI taxonomy): domain Eukaryota; kingdom Viridiplantae; phylum Streptophyta; class Magnoliopsida; order Poales; family Poaceae; genus Tuctoria; species Tuctoria greenei. Next base: position 36,523,963 of record JAYESD010000004.1, read on the forward strand.
GTAGGTTGAGGGCAGCAAGGTGTAAATCAGCTAGTGGGCACATCAGAGTACGCCCCACCCAGTGACCTCCTGCTCGTGACGGATCGACCGGTTTGACATTTGAGTGTTTGGTGAAAGGTGGCCAGATACGACTAGTCCTAAAGTGCTATGTAGGTACTAGTGTAAGTACTCGCTGGCGTTTCCGAAAGTGTGTATGTGTCGTGTTGACCGGGTGTGTCCTGATTGCAATCACTGTCCCTGTAGGCCTACTTAAAACATGACTATAAGGATTCACTTGTAGGCATGTCCTTTATGCTATTCCTTACCTATGTTTAGTATTCACCCCTGCATATGTCTAGTGAGATGGGTTAGTCTTGCTGAGCCTTAAGCTCATGTTTGTAGTAAACAAGTTTTTGCAGATTATGCGACTGATGACAGGTTTGATGACGAGGTTGCACACCCTCCAGGGTTTACAGCCGAGTGGGAACCCTGCACGCCGCCGCAAGTTGGGTGTTGCTAGTGCGAAGTATCCAGGACATGGATGACTTTGCATAGCTAGTGTCGAGGTTGTAGCTATGATGTATAGTTCTCTTTCCTTTTCATTTAGTATTGTAAAACTTCCGCTATGTTTATAAATAAAGACTGGGTATTGTAATTTGTTCTCGTTTTTTACTTTTATACTGTTGGGTCTCGCATCGCACGACACCACCCAATGAGATCCTTGGAGGTCGGTATTCCGGTCCCCACACCGGATGTCTTTGAATGGCCTCCAACAGAGTGGGGGGCATGAGTGAGTGGTCTCGGCGTGCCCCTTTCGGGAGCGCCAGGCTTTTCCTGAGTGTTGTCGACGACGGTAGGCCCCCTGGGAGGTACCGGAGCTGGCTGCCCTGATGCTGCCCTCCGTCGTTGTGATGTCGTCGATGGCAGGCCCCCTGGGAGGTGCCAGAGGTGGATGCTTATAGTCGTCCACCATCGTTGTGAAGTCATCGACTGTGGGCCCCTAGGAGGTGCCGGAGCTGGGTGCTCCGGCATCATCCACCATCGTCATGAAGTCGTCGACGGTACGCCCCTGGGAGGTGCTGGAGCTTGGTGCTTCGGCGTCGTTCACCATCATCGTGAAGTCGTCGACGGCAGGCCCTTGGAGCACAGGATACCACAGGCGAACCTTGTTAGCAACAAGAGCAGGTCTAGAGAGTGTACTCACTTATTTGCGCCTGTTGCTGTCGTTGACTTGTTGGGACATTGAGGCCAGGTCCCCTGGGAGGTGCCGAAGCTGGATGCTCTGGCGTCGCCCACCATCGTCGTAAAGTCCTCGACGACAAGCCCCCTGGGAGATGTTGGAGCTGGCTGCTCCAGCGTCGTCCACCATCGTTTTGAAGTCGTCGACGGCAGGTCCCCTGGGAGGTGTTGGAGCTAGATGCTCCAGCATTGCCCAACATCTTTGTAGAAACGTCGACGGCAGGCCCCCTTGGAGGTGCTGGAGCTGTATGCTCCGGCTTCGCCCACTATCATCGATGGTACGTCAACGGCAGGCCCCCTGGGAGGTGCCGGAGTTGTATGCTCTGGCATTGCTCACCATCTTTGAAGGTATGTCGATGGTAGGCCCCTGGTGTACAGGCTGTTGCAAGAGAACCTTGTTAGCAGCAAGAGTAGGGCAGGAGAGTGTACTCACTTGTCTGCGCTTGTTGCTATTGTTGACGTGTTGGGACGTCAACGGCAGGCCCCCTGGGAGGTACCGGAGTTGGATGCTCCAGCGTCGCCCAACATCGTCGTAGAGTTGTCGACGGCAGGACCCCTGGGAGGTGCAGGAGTTGGATACTCCAACGTCGTACACCATCATCGTGAAGTCATCAATGGTAGCACCCCTGGGAGGTGCCCAAGCTAGATGCTCTGGTGTCGCCCACATTCTTTGTAGAAACGTCGACAGCAGGCCCCCTGGGAGGTGCCGAAGCTCTATGCTCCGACATTGCCCACCATCTTCGAAGGTACGTCAACGGCAGGCCCCCTGGGAGGTGCCGAAGCTGTATGCTCTGGTGTCGCTCACCATCTTCGAAGGTACGTCGACGGTAGGCCCCCTGAGAGGTGCCAGGGCTGTATGCTCTGGCGTCGGCCACCATCATCGTAGAGCCATCGATGGCAGGCCTTTGGTGTATAGGCTATCGCAAGAGAACCCTTTTAGCAACAAGAGCGGGGCAGGTGAGTTAACTCACTTATTCGCGCTTGGTGCTAATGTTGACGTGCTGGGACATCGACGACAGGTCCCTTGCGAGGTGCCAGAGCTGGATGCTTCAGCGTCGCCTACCGTTTTCATTGAGACATCGACGGTAGGCCCCTTGGGAGGTACTGGAGTTGGATGCTCCGACATAACCTGCTTTGTATGTCCTGCACACATAACAGGGATGCATATTGTTTTGCTCACTGGTGATCTTTTCCTATTCTCGAGCATTGTCATGGCTTACAATCCTGGGCTAGTACGCAGGGTTTGGGTAATTCAGTGCATTGGTGCTCGGGATACGGCTTCATTCTTATTCGGGGTGTGAGCGTCCTGGCCCTCGGTACTTAGCTGCAGTACTGAGAGGCAAAGTGCACATGCTTAGGGTACAGGACCAGGCTAGGCAGGTTGCGCGCTCTGGACCTCCAGCTCAGCGTTGGCCTTTCGCGGGGGACCATTTGGCACCACAAGACCCCAAGTAAGAGGGCAGTTGTGAGGTTGCAAGACACCTCGCAGGTACCTCAAACACGTCCGCATGCAGCAGGGTTGCATAAATCTACTAGGGGTGATATAGAAAAAATTTCACCAAGTATATAAAGACAATATACGAAAGACGAGACTAGCTTGATTGATCACAAATTTAATACGTAATTTTAAGTGAACATAAGAGAAAGCATATGGTAAGACAGTGAATTCTTCTCATTGGTGTTCACAGGAGTGGATTGGCTTGACAATAAGGCAACGACCCACTCCAGATTGCTAGGGAACCATAGTGTTCATGCTTAGGGTATGAGACCAAGCTAAACGGCTGAACACTCGACCTGTCCCTCCCAAAGCTTGGTTGTCCTAAGTGTCGTTCCTTGGCACCATGACACCCTACACTGTCCTACAATTTATGCTTAGGGATAGAACTTACGGAGGTGCTCTATGTTCCAAGGGTTGGGGAGGGGCTCTCCTTCTTCTGTGTCTAGGCGGACACACCCGGGGCGGGATACTTGCGTTACTCGGAAGGGTCTCTCTCAGCTGGGGAAGAGTTTGTGCGACCCTTCTCGAGAAAGTATGCGCCGCAGCACCAGGTCACATGTCTGGAGCTCTCTACTCCGCACGAATTGCTCCTGGTAGTGACTCAGCGCCTGTCGGTAGCGTGCGTTTCGGATGGTGTCGTGCCACCTTGCTTCGTTGACGAGGTCGACATCTTCTCGTCGGAGCTGGTCCTGTGAGGCTTCATCAAACGCTCGGACTCATAGTGAGCCTACTGGTGATCTCGAGGGGGGATGACCTCGGCCCCATACGCCAGGAAGAAAGGTGTTTCCCCAGTGGCATGGCTGGGTGATGTCTGGCTTGCCCAAAGTGCGGAGGGGAGTTCATCAACCCACTTGGCAACATGTTTGTCCAGGTTATTATACGTGCGCGTCTTGAGGCCCTTGGGGATCTCAACGTTGGTCCTTTCAACTTGGCCATTGCTCTTTAGATGATCCATGGATGCATAGCAAACTTGGACTCCGAGGTCTTCAAAATAGTCCTGGAAAGCTGCACTGGTGAACTGGGTCCTGTTGTCGGTGATGATCCTGTTCGGGACCCCAAACCTGCAGACGATTGACTTGATGAACTTGACTGCAGACTCCTTGTTGATGTTGATCACTGGGGCTGCCTGAGCACTTGGTGCACTTGTCTACAGTGACGTAGAGGAACCGGTACACTACAACTGCCCTGGGGAAGGTGTGACACCTGGTTCTGAAAAAATGAACCAAGTGAACGCATATGTGTGCCCAGGACGTTCAACACCCATATACAAGTGCATTCACAAAAGGATATACAGAAAATTACCACAAGACAAGATTAATTAACCACTTTTATTACACAACTCACATTATCCTTGAATACAAGCTCTAATGAATATCAATGACAAGTTCAACTAATGCAGCGGAAATAACTGAATAAGCAACTATGCAACTAAGCAAAGGGACATATATGCGTAGCTCCAACACTCCACAGGCAAAGCTGTCGGCAGACATGACCTAGAACTCCGCATTATCATCATTATACTGCCAATCCTGTCCTGCAACTGTTGGTGGGGGAATTGCAAGGGTGAGTACATGTCATACTCAACAAGTGTGGAAAGTATGACATGTAGCTGATTCAAATGACGAATGTAATAATGATTGAGTGCTAAAAAGTACATTAAAACATTTGAAAAGCAATATATTATATGTATGTGAAATAAACCCATCATAAACCATCTAAACATCATAATTCCAATCCATATTCATTACCATCATCCAAATTTCCAGATTTCACCATTACCAAAAACCATATTCAATACCAGAATTAATCCATAACCAGCCATAACCATATTACCAACAATAACCAGTTCCAATCCATAACCAAACCAAGTTCCCTCTAATCATCTGAGGGTCCAGGTTGCTCGTGACTGGGAGCACGGCTATCATGATAGTTTTATTAGACTCTGCAGAGTTTGTACCACTTTACCCACGTGTTTGTGATTTCATCACGCGTTGATGACTAAAGAACCTCCGTCATGCCATTTACACTTCCTTTGGTGTATGGCCAAGAGATCACAAAATAGCCTTTACAAAGGGATTACTAGCCTATTTAGACCCCCACTGAGGTTTCACCAATGGCGATGCCTCCAACTAAGCACATCTTCAACCAAGGGCCTCCTCTTGAGCCATTCGGATCTCAGGGTAGTCTCACCAATCATGAACAAACCCAATCCGACTACCCTCTTCCCCGAGCATCCTTAATGGTCCAAATAACACTAGCAAAGCCCTAATTAATCAGCTATGGCGCACCCATACTTGGTCTCGTGGTGGCACTGTAATTCCTAGATGGTCGCTCCACGAACCGGTCCTTAGATCTAAAGCAAGTGAAACCACCATAACATCCAACCCATCCACATACCATGCTTGCTTATCACCCGTTACCATATCATATTAACTAGTTCATGTTAATCAAATCTCATAAATGAATAATTAAGTTAAATGGTGTAGTTGTGTTCCATCCCAATTAATTAAGCGAAGCAAAAAAAAAAGTAAAAGGCCCATCCCGACTCTCTACCATAAATTCCAGGTGACGAGGATGGTTAAAAAAATCTAGTAAACTTCCTATCATAGGATTTCCAATCAAATTGACACAATCATGCAGTTTTGCAAATAAAACATTTATTCTATAAACAGGATCAATATGCTTCAAGTAAACTTGCCTTGCTCTTAGGATTGGTTCGGGTCAAAGACTTCAAACTCTTGATGATGTAGATCCTCGGCAACACTCTCTAACACAGATCCGTCTAATCCACATAATAAACATACAAGACAAGAAATACGATCAAAAAGTCCACATATATTACTCAATATGGCATGACATGCATGATTAATGCAAATGCAAGGTGGAATTTGTTAATGAGTTGCTTTTAATGATCACTAGCTAGTTCTAATGGCTTTTAACAAATTTATACAGGTTTGGAGTTGATTAGATCTTATTTTTGAATTAGTTCAACACAATTTAACCAGGAAAATAAGACTAGTCCCCTAGGGACCAGACAAATCCGCACTTCGCAGAACTGACGAACTAGGGTTTTCTAGATCGACGTGAATTTGGAGATTAGGGGTCGAATTCACGTAAGAAAAAGGAGAATAGAAGGTATACCAGGTGTTTAGGGCTCCAATGAATCAAGGATCTTGGAGGCAACACTTGGTTCTTGACAATCTAGGGTTGATGAAGAACTTGGAGACGATTTGGTGATGAAGAACTCAAAGTTGATGGAGATCTTGATCCTCTTTCATTTCCTCCTCTTCATCTTCTTGCTTGGGATCTCCTCCTCCCTCATTGATGGTGGCTCTCCACGAACTAGGGTTAGGGTGGGGTGAAAAAGTGGCAAATAGACGTCGAGCCAAGGGGTGGGGTTGTTTATATACAGGTGGAAGCTAGGGTTAGATGGATTTCGAGTTTGAGAAGAGTAGGGGTCGGTTTAGAGTCCCACATGGGTTCTAAAAGAGTGAGGCACGACGTCCCTAGGCCCACTTAACATAAAACCCAAGAAACAAGTCATATAACAAAAGATCAATTCGGGGCCATGATTTATCGGACAAGTTCAAAAAGGGTTGGACTAGTCCAAAGTTGTCCAGAGAGAAATCGGACAAGTCTGGACTATACATCGGACAAGTCCAAACCTATGCGGAGGGAAAAACAGACAAGTCTGGCCTAAAATCGGACAAGTCCGACATTAGTCAGAGAGGAAAACGGATAAGTCCGCTGGATACCGGACTAGTCCTGATAAGTCCAGGGACTTAGCAAATTTTCCAAGGTTTTGAAACACCAGACCAGTCCGCACAAGACCGGACAAGTCCGAAAGTGTCCAGAAAGAAAAACAGACTAGTCCACAGAAAAACGGACAAGTTAGAGCGAGGTCAGAAAGAAATCCGACTAGTGCGCACAAAAATTGGACTAGTCTGCACTTTCCAAGATTCCTACGTGCCGTTTTGTTCCAAATCAATTTTAAACTTATTCCTTTTTATGTGAATGAATGTTAGACATTTTTGATGAAGAATGCAGGGCATGATGCATGAAAATGAGGGTGTTACAAACCTACCCCCCTTAAAATGAATCTCGCCCTCGAGATTCAACGTGGAAGAGAAGAGATAGGGAAATTCCCCATTGAGATTATCTTCTAGCTCCCATGTTGCTTCTTTTTCTATGAGGTGCTTCCATTGCACTTTGCACCATCTGATGACCTTGTTCCTTGTGACCCTCTCCTTGGTTTCCAAGATTTTGACTGGTCGCTCGTCATAAGTAAAATCTTGCTCTATTTCCATCTCTTCCATTGGCACTTGTTCTTTCGGTACTCTCAAGCACTTCTTGAGCTGGGAAACATGAAAGACATCATGAAAATCTGAAAAGTGAATTGGCATCTCTAGTTTATATGCTACCTCTCCCCGTTTGTCCAAAATCTTGGATGGTCCAATATAGCGAGGTGCTAGCTTGCTGCTTATGTTAAACCTCTTATGACCTAGCATGGGTGACACCCTGAGATAAACGAAGTCTCCCACTTCAAAGGCTAGTTCCCTTCTCCTATTGTCTACATAGCCTTTTTGCCTTTGTTGAGCTGCCCTCAAGTTCTGACGAATGATTTGGACATGCTTCTCAGCTTCTTGCAACACATCCGGACCAAACAATTGAGTTTCTCCCGTCTTATTCCAAAATAATGGTGTCCTACACTTCCTCCCATATAGTGCTTCATAAGGTGACATTTTCAAACTTGTTTGGTAACTATGGTTGTATGAAAACTCTGCATATGGAAAGATCTTGTCCCAACTTTTCCCATGCTTCAAAGCACAAGCTCTTAACATGTCCTCCAAAATCTGATTGTTCCTCTCAGTTTGTCCATCCGTTTGAGGGTGATATGCTTAACTAAAATTTAATCATGTTCCCAAAGCTTCATGCAACTTCTGCCAAAACCCGAAGGTAAATTGAGAACCTCTATCCGAGACTATCTTCTTTGGAACTCCATGCAAACATACTATTGTTCCCATATACAAATACGCCAATTTCTCTCCATTAAAGGTGGTCTTGACGGGAATAAGGTGAACTGACTTGGTTAACCGATCCACAATTACCCAAATTGAGTCGTATCTGGACCGGGTACACAGTAAACCAACTATAAAGTACATGCTGATTTCTTCCCACTTCCATTCTGGGAGCTTCAATGGTTGCAATAATAGAGTCGGCCTTTGATGTTCTGCCTTGACTCGCTGGCACACATCACACAAAGCTACATATTCAGCTATGTCCTTCTCCATACTAGCCCATCAATAGCACGTCTTCCAGTCTTTGTACATCTTGGTACAAACTGGGTAAATCGAGTATGGCAAGTCATGTGCCTCCCTTAATATTGTCTCCTGAATATGCTTTACATTGGGCACGACAATTCTATTTCCAAGCTAGAACGTACGATGTTCATCTTCATCAAATCTGAATTATCTTCCCTCTTGGGTCCTTTTCTTGATTTCTTGGATTTCCTCATCCTTTGTTTGGCCCTCTCAAATTTCTCGCTCCAAAGTCGGATTTAACTCCATCATCCTCATCTCATTTACAAATCTGAGATTCAACCGTTCAAACTCCTTACATAACTCGAATGGTAATTCCCGAACCGTGAGTTGATGACTTACTCCTTTCTTACTTAAAGCATCAGCCACTACATTGGCCTTTCTTGGGTGATAATTGATTCCCAAATCATAATCCTTGATAAGCTCCAACCATCTACGTTGCCTCAAATTCAGATCCGTTTGTGTGAAAATATATTTAAGACTCTCGTGATCCGTGTAAATTTCACACCTATGTTCGAGAATATAATGTCTCCAAATCTTCAATGCATGTACCACGGCTGCAAGTTCCAAATCATGGGTCGGATAATTCTTCTCATGCTTCGTCAATTGCCTCGAGGCATAGGCTACGACTTGACATTCTTGCATCAATACACATCCAAGTCCTTGTCTCGATGCGTCGCAATAAATATCAAAACTCTTGCTCACGTGTGGCAATATCAAAATTGGGGCTGTTGTTAACCTCTTCTTCAACTCCTCAAAACTTTCTTGACAAGCTTGAGTCCATTGGAACGCCTTCCCCTTCGTTAGCAACTCTGTCATAGGCTTAGCTATCTTGGAAAAGTCCTTGATGAATGTAATGTAATATCTAGCCATCCCAAGAAAACTCTTTATTTCCTTTATGCTTTGCGGCAGTTCCCATTTCAACACGTCCCTCACTTTTCCAGGGTCAACCAATATGCCTCCTCCTAAGATGATATGACCCAAAAACAACACCTCTTTCAATCAAAACTGGTACTTGCTGAACTTGGCGTACAATTGATGCTCCCTCAATTTTTGCAATGTAAGCCTTAAGTGTTTCTCATGTTCCTTCTCATCCTTCGAGTAGATCATAATGTCATCAATGAATACCACAACAAACTTATCCAAGTACTCCATGAAGACCTTATTCATGAGGTACATAAAGTACGCAGGTGCATTGGTCAATCCAAAGGACAACACGGTGTACTCATAAGATCCATACCGTGTCCTAAAAGCTGTTTTAGGTATGTCTGACAATCTAATCTTCTTTTGAAAGTATCTGGACCTCAAATAATTCTTAGAAAAGACACAAGCACCCTTCATCTGATCAAACAAATCTTCTATCCGTGGCAGGTTGTACTTGTTCTTGATTGTCACCTCATTGAGAGCTCGGCAATCCACACACATCCTTTGTGTTCCATCCTTCTTGTCCACAAACAGCACGGGCGCTCCCCAAGGTGAAGAGCTTGCGTGAATAAAACCCTTCTCTAGTTGCTCTTGAATCTAATTCTTGAGCTCTGCTAACTCCTTAGGAGGCATCCCATACGGCCTCTTAGCTATAGGTGCAGTTCCAGGTATTAAATCAATAACAAATTCAATGTCTCGGTCAGGTGGCATACCTGGCAACTCATCCAGAAACACATCCAAAAATTCACACACCACTGGAATCTCCTCAATTGTGGCACCGTCCATGTGATTCAGCTCCAATTGCTTTGGTGCGTGTTGAGACGCTTCAAATTCTATGGTGATCCCTTACTCATTGGTCAACTTCATCGTCCTTGTGGCACACTCAATAACTCCATTGTGTTTCCTCGACAAGTCCATACCAAGTATAATATCCAATCCTTGAAAACCCAAGACAATGAGGTTGGCAAAAAAGTCTACCCCCCTTATTCTAAGGCTTACTTTTGGACATACTATATTTGTCCTCATCTCTCCTCCGGGAGACTTAACCAATAGAGTAAACTTCATATGAGAGGTAGGCAAACTATACTTGGCAACATATTTCGATGCAATGAATGAATGCGATGCTCCAGAATCAAATAACATAGTCACCAGGTTGGAGTTTGCGAGAAAGATACCAATCACCACGTCATCCGCTTGTTGAGCATCCTCCGTAGAGACATAGTTCACGTTGCCAAGAGCAAAATTTTGCTGTCCACGGTTCCCTTGCGGTTGTCCTCCATTGGGTTTTGGGTTTTGCCTCGGCACATTACTTCCTTGACCAAGGCCTGACTTAGGACATTGATGTGCAAAGTGTCCAGCTTCTCCACAAGTATATCACTTCTTAACTTCACTGGAATTATTGGGGCGATCTTGGTTCTGAACATATGCACCAGGGAAATTAGCACGAGGTGAAAAAGGCATTGGGGGCCTAGGTGCTTGCATGACAGAGTTCTGTTGTATGAACTGAACTAGGTGTGGTGCATCTTCAGGGCGATGAGCAGGCGTAGAAGAGCTGAAGTAAGGCGCATTGGGTGGTGCAAACCGAGGGTGCACATTACTTCCTTGTTATTGTACTTGATATGGCGCCTTCCTCTTGTTGTCTTGCTCCATCTCACGGACCTTGTTCACCACAACAATTGCTTTGTCCACAAGCTTCTGGAAATTGGCATAATCACAATTGAGCAATTGCACTTGGATCTCATTGTTAAGGCCCCTCATAAACATATATTGCTTCCGGCTGTCCCGGCTCACAACCTCAGGTGCATACCATGAGAGTTGAGTGAATTTATTGAGATATTCACCCACGCTTGATCTCCCTTGCCTCAAGTTCTCAAATTCTCGCCTCTTCAAGATCATGACACCTTCCGGCACATAATGAGAACGAAAACTCTCCTTGAATTCAGCCCAAGTAATTCTCTCTTGGTTCTCATGAGCATTGCATAAGGAATCCCACCAATCCACAGCTGCTCCAACTAGTTGATGAGAAGCAAAAAGCACTTTCTCCTGGTCACTGCATTGGACAATAGCAAGCTTCTTCTCCACTGACTTGAGCCAATCATCCGCATCCATAGGGTCAGCGGCTTGAGCGAAGGTTGGCGGCCTAGTCCTCGTGAACTCTCCCAACCGGTTATGAGGAGGTGGGGGTGGCGGTGGAGGCATGTGGGGCTGATTGTTGATGTTGCCAGCCTGTAGCTGTCCCATATTTGTATCATGGTCTGCATGAGTTGGTTTTGCATAGCCAAAAGCTTCTCAAGGTTCATAGCTCCATGAGTAGGTCCTTTTCCATTGTTGTATTGAGGTGCTCCATGGTTCTCCTCCCCATCATTGCCATCCCTCTGGTTGCGAGTCCTCACCATCTGAAGAAAAGCAATAGGTAAGAATTAGAAAACGTCCCCAACTATATGCACCAAGGGATATGAAACTAAACAATTAACTAGCCTAGGTGGACATGGTAATGCTAATGCATCCCAAAATCCTCTATTAAACACACAAGCAACAATATATAGCAAACAACATACCAAAAAAAACACATCGATTCCTAAGTGCTCCTATGTGCTCTAAAGTGTCCATTCTGTCTAGGCTGCGTCCTACAGTCAAACCTGTGGCTCTGATACCAATTTGCGACACCCGGTTCTGAAAAAATGAACCAAGTGAATGCATGTGTGCCCAGGACGTTCAACACACATACACAAGTGCATTCACAAAAGGATATACAGAAAATTACCGCAAGACAAGATTAATTAACCACTTTTATTACACAACTCACATTATCCTCGAATACAAGCTCTAACAAATATCAATGACAAGTTCAACTAATGCAGTGGAAATAACTAAAGAAGCAACTATGCAACTAAGCAAAGGGACATATATGCGCAGCACCAACACTCCACAGGCAAAGCTGTCGGCCGACACGTCCTAGAACTCCGCATTATCATCATTATACTCCCAATCCTGACCTACAACTGTTGGTGGGGGAATTGCAAGGGTGAGTACATGTCGTAATCTGCAAGTGTGGAAAGTATGACATGTAGCTGATTCAAATGACGGATATAATAATGGTTGAGTGCTAAAAATTACATTAAAACATTTGAAAAGCAATATATTATATGTATGTGAAATAAACCCATCATAAACCATGTAATCATCATAATTCCAATCCATATTTATTACCATCATCCAAATTTCCAGATTTCACCATTACCAATAACCATATTCAATACTAGAACTAATCCATAACCTTATTACCAATAGTAACGAGTTCCAATCCATAACCAAACCAATTTTCCTCTAATCATGTGAGGGTCCAGGTTGCTCGTGACCGGGAGCATGACTATCATGATAGTTTTATTAGACTCTGTAGAGTTTGTACCACTTTACCCACGTGTTTGTGATTTCATCACCCGTCGGCGACTACAGAACCCCCCTCATGCCATTTGCACTTCCTTTGGTGTATGGCTAAGAGATCACAAAATAGCCTTTACAAAGGTATTAATAGCCTATTTAGACCCCACTGAGGTTTCACCGGTGGTGATGCCTCCAACTGAGCACATCTTTAACCAAGGGCCCCCTCTTGAGCCATTCGGATCCAGGGTAGTCCCACCAATCATCTACAAACCCAATCCGACTACCCCTTCCCCAATCATCCTTAATGGTCCAAATATCACTGGCAAATCCCTAATTAATCAGCTACGCCGCACCCATACATGGCCTCGTGGTGGCACTGTAATTCCTGGATGGTCGCTCCACGAACCAGTCCTTAGATCTAAAGCAAGTGAAACCACCATAACATCCAACCCATACACATACCATGCTTGCTTAGATCACCCATTACCATATCATATTAACCAGTTCATGTTAATCAAATCTCATAAATGCATAATTAAGTTAAACAGTGTAGTTGTGTTCCATCCCAATTAATTAAGCGAAGCAAAAAAAAAGTAAAAAGCCCATGATGACTCTCTACCATAAATTCCAGGTGACAAGGGTGGTTAAACAAATCTAGTAAACTTCCTATTATAGGATTTCCCATCAAACTGACACAAGCATGCAGTTTTGCAAACAAAAAAATTATTTTAAAAACAGGATCGATATGCTTCAAGGACACTTGCCTTGCTCTTGAGATTGGTTTGGGTCAAAGACTTCAAACTCTTGATGTTGTAGATCCTCCACAACACTCTCTAACGCAGATCCGTCTAATCCACACAATAACATACAAGTCAATAAACGCGATCAAAGAATGCACAAATATTACTCAATATGGCATGACATGCATGATTAATGCAAATGCAAGGTGGAATTTGTTAATGAGCTTCTTTTAATGATCACTAGCTAGTTCTAATTGCTTTTAACAAGTTCATATAGGTTTGGAGTTGATTAGATCTAATTTTTGAATTAATTCAACATAATTTAACCAGGAAAATCGGACTAGCCCGCTAGGGACCGGACAAGTCCGCACTTCGCAGAACAGACGAACTAGGGTTTTCTAGATCGACATGAATTTCAAGATTAGGGGTCGAATTCACATAAGAAAAAGAGAATAGAAGGTATACCAGGTGTTTAGAACTCCAATGAATCATGGACCTTGGAGGCAATGCTTGGATCTTGACGATCTAGGGTTGATAAGAACATGGAGACGATTGGGTGATGAAGAACTCAAAGTTGATGGAGATCTTGATCCTCTTTCATTCCTCCTTTTCTTCTTCTTGCTTGGCATCTCCTCCTCCCTCCTTGATGGCGGCTCTCCACGAACTAGGGTTTGGGTGAGGTGAAAAAGTGGCAAATGGATGTCAAGCCAAGGGGTGGGGTTGTTTATATAGAGGTGGAGGCTTGGGTTAGATGGATTTCGAGTTTTAGATGAGTAGGGGTCGGTTTAGAGTCCCACATGGGCCCTAAAAGAGTTAGGCACGACGTCCCTAGGCCCACTTAACGTAAAACTCAAGAAACAAGTAGTATAACAAAAGATCAATTCAGAGTCAAGATTTATCGGACAAGTCCGAAAAGGGTCGGATTAGTCTGAAGTTGTCCAGAGAGAAATCGGACAAGTCCAAACTATACTTCAAACAAGTCTGAACTTATCCAGAGGGGAAAAACAAACAAATTTGGCCTAAAATCGGACAAGTCCAACTTTAGTCAGAGAGGAAAACGGACAAGTGTGCTGGATACCGGACTAGTCCGGACAAGTCCAGGGACTTAGCGAATTTTCCAAGGGTTTTGGAATACCGAACTAGTCCGCATAGGACTAGACAAGTCCGAAAGTCTCCAGAGGCAAAAACAGACTAGTCCGCAGAAAAACGGACAAGTCCGAGTGAGGTCAGAAAGAAATCAGACTAGTCTGCACAAAAATCAGACTAGTCCGCACTTTCCAGAATTCTTAAGTGCGGTTTTGTTCCAAATAAATTTTAAACTTGTTCCTTTTCATGTAGATTAATGTTAGACATGTTTAATGATGAATGCAGGGCATGCTGCATGAAAATGAGGGTGTTACAGAAGGGTCCCAGGATATCCAGTCCCCAGACTGCGAAAGGCCAGGAGGGCGGCATCATTTGTAGCGACTGCAATGGAGTGTGAATTTGCTTGGCATGGAACTGGCACGCCTTGCATTTCATGACCAGCTTGACAGAGTCTTGTAGTGCTATTGGCCTGTAGAAGCCATGTCGGAAGGCTTTGCCAACTAGCATGTGGGAGGCTGCATGATTCCCGCACTCTCCTTCGTGGATCTCTGCGAGCAAGTCGCAACCTTCCTCCCGTGTTATGCACCGTAGCAGCGCGCCGTTGGCGCCACACCTTCAGAGGTCTCCTTCTACTAGCGTGTAGAGCTTTGCCATCCTCATGATCCTCTCAGTGGATACTAGATCCCCTGGGAGGATGTTGTTCTTTAGATAGTCCTGGATCTTCGTGATCCATGCATCGAGACACTCCTGAGCTTCTGGATCTTGGGCGCCAGGTAATATGGGGTCTTGGTGACGCACAAGATCCTTGGGGGTCCCATGGTTGCAGGTCCGCCGTGGTCGCCATCTTTGCGGTGTTGGGCTCGCCTTCTTCATTAGGCCCCGCAGGCCTTGCAGTTGGCCGCACCAACCTCATGCGAAAGACCCCTTCAGAGATCGGGGCTCCCAAGGATGCCATGGTTGATAAGGCATTGGTGATGGAGTTGTCATTGTGTGGCACATGGCAGAGGTCCAAGGCATTGAAGCTAGCTTCCAAGTTATTGACATGTAGTAGGTATGCCGCGAGCTGTGGGTCAGTGCAGCAGCACTCTCCCTGGACATGCTTGATGATCAGCTGGGAGTCTCCCTTGACTAGCATTTGCTGGACATCAAGACTCTGTGCAGCTTTGAGTCCAAAGATGAAGGCCTCATACTCCGCAATGTTGTTTGTCGCCTTGAAGTTGAGGCACACCGCGTTCTTGGACTGCTCCCTTGTTGGATAGGTGAGCAGTACACCAGCTCTAGCCCCTTGCTTCTGCAAGGATCCGTCGAAGAAGAGTGTATAGTGAGACCTAGTAAGCATCGGTGCTTTGGGCTCCGGCTCGCTGATTTCCAAGCCCCCTGGATTGCTTGGTGAAGGAGTCCACTCAACAATGAAGTCTGCCAGAGCTTGGCTCTTGATTGCATGTCATGGTATGAAGTCAAGCTCCAAATCTGCCAGTTCGGTGGACCATTTGGTGATATTGCCGGTTGCGTTGGGGCTGCGCAGCACCACCCCCAGTGGGAACGAAGTCACCACTTAGAATCCGTGTGCCTGAAAGTAATGGCGGAGCTTCCTTGATGCAATTAGCATAGAGCAGCTTGTGCACCTCAAGGTAGCTTGTGTTTGCTTCATGTAGGACTTTGCAGATGAAGTAGACCAATCGTTGGATGGTCCGGGATCTCCTTGGAGAAAGCGGCACATCCTCTTCCATCTGCTCCGGGTCCGGTGAGTCCATGTCTCCAGGGCCCGGTGCATCCTTTGGAGGCTGGGACCCAAAGGCTCCTTGATCTCCGGGGCCCTTTAGGGGGACACAGTCATCCTCTGGGGGCTGGGACCCAGAGGCTTCTTGTTCTTCGGGGCCCCCTAGGGGGACCCAGACCTCCTCTGGGGGCCGGGACCCATAGGCTCCTTGCTCACTGGGCCCCCTACGAGGACCCAAACCTCCTCTAGGGGCTGGGACCCAGAGGCTCCTTGCTCTCTGGGGCCCTCTAGGGGGACCTGGGGCTGGGACCCAGAGGCTTCTTGCTCTCCGGGGCCCCCCAGGGGGACCCGAACCTCCTTTGGGGGTTGGGACTCATAGGCTTCTCTGTTGTCGAGGCCCCCTGCAAGCTCCAAGCCCTGCGGCTCAGAATCAGCGGTAGGGGCCCCTTCTTTCCATCGTGGCTATTGGGGACCGGCCCGCTCTGCATCCAAAACCATTCTTACCACCTTTGTTGTGGCGGCGATGTAGAGTTACAGTGGCTCCTTGGGCTCTGGTGCCATCAATATTGGCAGCATCGTCAGCTATTGATTCAGCTCGCAGATTGCCTTCTCTGCTTCCTAGGTCTAGAAGAATGATCCGGACTGGCGCGGGATCTTGAAGAATAGGAGGGCCCAATTAGCCAGCCTAGAGATAAACCGGCTGAGCGCTGCCAAGCACCATGCAAGCTTCTGCACGTCCTTGATGCGGGTTGGAGGTCACATTAGTTCCACCTCTTTGATCTTCTTTGGTTTAGCCTCAATCCATCGGTGTGTCCGAGAAACCAAGGAGCTTCCCAGCTTTGACTCCGAACACGCACTTGTCGGGATTGAGCTTCGTGCGTGTGGTCCGCATGCTATCAAAGACTAGGACGAGGTTTTCTATCAATGATGCATGTGTCTAGATCTTAACTACTATGTCATCGACATATACCTCTACCAGGTCCTGAATGAGGTCCCCAAATGTTTTATGCATGGCGCGAAAAAAGGTGGGGAGGGCATTCTTAAGATCGTAAGGCCTGGAGACATAGCAGTAAAGGCCATCTACACTTATAAATGTGGTATGTTCTTCGTCCTCTCTAGACGTTAGGATTTGGTGAAACCCTGAGTAGGCATCTAGAAAGCACAACATATCGCATCCCATGGTTGAATCTATGATTTGATCTATTCTAGGGAGAGGGAAAGGATATTTAGGACATGCCTTGTTGAGGTTGGTTTAGTCGATGCACATCCGGAGCTTACTGCTGACCTTGGGGACAAAAACAGGATTGGCCAGCCACCTGGGATGGTGGTCCTCCCGTATGAAGCCAGCATCGTGTAGCTTCTTGATCTCTTCACGGATGAAGTTCTGTTGCTCGATGGACTGCTTACGGGGCCTCTGTTGTTGTGGACAGGCGTCGGGGTAGATCTTCATACGGTGCTCGATCACTTCTATGGGGATGTCTGGCATCTGCGATGGTTGCCAGGCAAAAATGTCGACGTTAGCTCGCAGGAAAGCAGCGAGTGATGATTCCTTCTCATTGTCTAGACTCCCCACGATACGGGTGGTCTGAGCAGCATCAGAGCCAATCTGGATTGTCTTGATGGACACGTCGTCATCGTTGGAGGGAGACACTCGTGGCGCAGCGGCGTGACTGCGCGTGCGTGGGTCTGGCAAGGGCTGACTCGACCCAGCATTGCTCAGAACAGGTGATGGGGTCGTTGCCAATGTTGGGAGCTTCTCCAAAGCCGTCACCGCAGCAGCACGATCTCCGTAGATCTTGAGGACGCCGGAGGGCATCGACATCTTGAGGACCAGGTATAGCCATAAACCGGTATAGGATTGGCCTGCCAATAATGTTGTGGTAGGGGAGGCTAACCTCCACGACGTTGAATAGGATATTCTCCTTTCTAAAGTTTTCACTTGTCCCGCGGGTCACCTGGTGGTGGATGCAGCCGTATGGGATAACACTCTCCGGTCCTACCCCCGAGAATGGTCTCGACGGGGCAGCTTGGACACGGGGATCTTTAGCTTGTCGAAGGCCGCACGGCTGATGAGGTTGAGGCTAGCTTCACCATCTACCAGGATGTGGTAGAACTTTACGTTGGCGATAGTGGGAGCGACGAGGAGCGGCAGCTGCCTGTCTCCCACCATGTTCTCAGGGCAGTCGGAGGCGTCAAAGCTGATCGGCCTCTCCATCCATCTGTGATGAGGCGTCGGGGCTTGTGTAGAGGTTGTCGAATCCATTGCCCAACACAGGGTCTTGACCGCATTCCTGGATGCGGGTTCCCATGATCCTCCATAGATCACGGAGTGCTTTGCGACGCCCGTGGTCGCCTTTGAGGTCGAAGTTCACAACCTGGTGGATTGTTTCCACAACGCATTCCGACCTTTGGAACTCCATCTTGGCGTATTTTTTGACACTCTGGTCGACTTCTTGCGGCTCAATCTTGCCGCTATTGGAAGGCTTGATGAACACCATGATAGTGAAAGTGCTACCACTTGTTTGAGGGAAAAAGCCCCTACTTGGTGTGCCAAATGTCGAAGTGTTAGAGCGACACTTCCCCTGAATCTGCTAAGGAGCAGCCCGCGGAGGTTCTGTGTTTGACAGGCCTTAGGCCTCAATCAAGTGTTCCGGCGGGTGAGAATATGAGACAGTGGTTTTTATGTGGTTCGGGCCGCAAGGAGCATAACACCCTACTCCATGGTGGATGGTATTGCTACTATGTGTGCATGCGTGTGTGATGTTCGATGTGTGGATCCCTTGCTTATTTAGTTTATATTCTGCTGCATTAGTTCAAACTTGCAATTAATATTCATTAGAGCTTGTATTTGAGGATATTCTGAATTCTGTAATAAAAATGCTTAATTAATCTTGTTTTGTGGTAATTTTCTGTATATCCTTTTGTGAATGCACTCATCTATGTGTGTTGAACGTCCAAAGAACACATATGCAGTCACTTGGTTCATTTTTGGAACCGGGTGTCACATGGATTGAGGAGCTTCCATCTGCACTGTGGGAGAGCAGGACAACACCTAACCGTTCAACTGGAGAGACTCCCTTCTTCTTGGTGTACGGAGCTGAAGTAGTCCTTCCTACGGAGATCACCATGGGGTCACTCCGGGTCCAGATCTTTGACGAAGCCAGGCAAAACCAGCTCTGGCGTGAAGACCTTGACCTCGTCGATGAGGGAAGGTGCTAAACAGCTGTTCGGAATGCATGTTATCGCTAGGCGCTCCGGCGCCATCATCAAATCATATGCACAACTGACAGCTCGAGGAAGGTGATCTGGTGCTGCGGAGAATACTAACTTGTGAAGGGATGAACAAACTTTCCCCCAACTGGGAAGGTCCCTTCTGAGTAATCAAAGTATCCCATCCCAGATGCGTTCGCTTGACAACTGAGGATGGGACCCGAGTTCCAATTCCTTGGAACATCGAGCACCTCTGTAAGTTTTATGCTTAGTTTCACGGAGGTGAGTCTGTAATTACACACAATGTAAGTTATAAAGTCTATACACATAGTCGGGTAGGTCCTCTGGGAGAACATCCGGACCCCTCCGAGAGGGTCTCGGCAGTTCAAACAACATTTGACTCGGTCCCTGTCCTTAAAGCGTGGGTTACCTACCCTGGCTTAAAACAAGATGAATAGCACAATTGGCTTGGTTCCGTACTCTAAGTGTGTCCTTGTCTCCCCTGTAACTTGTACCTATAATAAAAGACATTGTTGTGTGAAAGCAGTGTCCACGTGCATCAAATTTGGTACAGGCTCGTCTTCTTTTATCATCCTTTTCCTTCTTGTCTATAGCAAAGTTGTGCAATTCGGTTTGAGTTTTAGTCCAAGTAACTCATATGTTGTACAATTTATATTGTTGGTTTTTTATCTTAGCATTGCTAGACGGTATACTGCCTGAACGCCAAAGCTAATGTTAGGTCCGGAGTGCGCTATCAACTTAGCCTGGTCATGCACCCTAAGTATGCCACACTACATGTAATGCAGCAGGCCTCAGTAGGGCGGGTCCAGAAGGCATTCGGATCTGGGGAGATTACATCAATGTACTTGTTATCATATTGAGTTTTTTTGGATCTAAAATTCAAATAAGAATGGTAAGCTACAAAAGATTTATAGACGAGAGGATGAATTTTACTGACTTTCTTGTCTTCGATATGGAGGAAAAATGGAAAACTCATGGCAATGGTGGATAACGCCAAAGCTACTAAGCTCCAACATCCCCCAAGGGGACCTGTCATCGACGTTTTGTACGTTGAAAGTGGGCGTCATCAGAGCTGACAAAGCTCTGACAACTCCCATGGGGGCCTGCCGTCGATGTGAATAATTAACAACAATCCAAGCGAAGATGGCAAAGAAATCACCATGAAGAGATTATGTTATCGACATATTATATGTTGACGATGGATACCATCGAAGCCAGGAAGCTCCGACGATCCTAGGGGGCCCGCCGTTGACGTTCTATGCGTTGATAGTGGGTGCCGTCGGATCTACAAAGCTCCGACACCTCCCAGGGGGCCCCCCGTTGACGTTCTACGCATTAACAGTGGGTGCTGTCGGATCTACCAAGCTCTGACACCTCCCAGGGGGGCCGCCATCGAAGTTCTACGTGTTGACAGTCGGTGCTGTTGGATCTACCAAGCTCTGACACCTCCTAGGAGGCCCATTGTTGACGTTCTACGCATTTGCAGTGGGCGCCATTGAATCTGTCAAGTTCTGACACCTCCTATGGGGCCCACCGTCGACGTCACAAACGGTCCCTGGAGATGTCAGAAGTAAACTTTGGACTTAAGAGCTAAGCGTTCTAGCTACAAGTTCGAAGTGTGCAAGTCATCAAGACATTGCAAAATCCTTTTGGTACATTTTCGC
The DNA here is from genome assembly GCA_036927565.1 of Tuctoria greenei. Taxonomy (NCBI): domain Eukaryota; kingdom Viridiplantae; phylum Streptophyta; class Magnoliopsida; order Poales; family Poaceae; genus Tuctoria; species Tuctoria greenei. Next base: position 36,544,746 of record JAYESD010000004.1, read on the forward strand.
AATCCAATTTTGTACATCTACCTGGGGGGCAATAAGATAAAGGACAATGCATTGAAGACAAACACAAAATGGAATTCATTCATTCAAGAAGAGTGTATTTCATTCATCATAAGGATTGAATTACAAAATGAGGATTACAGTAAAAGGCAAATGAAAAAGGTCCTAGCTACTAGAGGCTCTAAGTCCTGTGGAAAAACAAGGCAACCTTCTCGGCAGATTCTTGGACGCTAGCCCGGGTGGCATCCTCCTCTTCGACAATGGGTCCTTCGAAGACCGGATCTAGAGAAAGTTGGGGGTCTCAGCTCCTGTAACACGCCAAAACATATTCGACAATGTTCTTTGCAATAGATTTACCTTCTGTCTCCAGTTGGTGAATGATGACGTCACCGATCGCGTCGAGTTTGCTGCCAGCAGAGCTAAGCGCCACCAGTGTTTGGTCTAGCTCCGATGTTGGGTTCTCCGGACATACCAGACTGAGGCCAAGTGGTACCAAAGCTTTGTCGTCATGCCCCAAGAAGTCCCAGGCCTGCAGAGACTCAGTTGCCCTCGACATCCGCAGCTCCTCCAATGACCTTCTGGCCGCTGCAAGCTCTGAATCGTCTCGGGCGAGACGCTCGACCTCTTTGGCATGCTGCTGAATGCTTTCAGCCACTTGCCTTTTGTAGTCAGCGAGCTCCGTATCCCGGAGGTGGATGCGGTTCAGCCGTTCGACCAGGTCTTTCTCCCTGCCTCGTACATTCTCCTCTCTTGTGGCAATATCAGCTTCTTCTTTGGAGAGCTCTTGCCCCAGCTTCCAATGCTTCTCCTTCTCCTGCTTGCATCGCATATCAAGCTTTTTTGTGCGGTCTGCCAAGCTCTGCTCTCCAAGAGACAATCTCAGAGAGAGCTCCTTCTCCCTCTTCATAATGTCCCCTTGATTCTCCAGGAGCTTCAATTCCCTCTCATCGAGGTCCTCTCGGCGCTTTAGGAGGATTTCATTCAGCGTGTTGAGATTGTCTTGACGATCGTCAGCAGCCTCGTTGCTTTTACTGGCATAATCAAGAATCTCTCGACTCTTTGCATCGAGAGCCCTCATGAAGGCCTCCCTCTCCTCCAGCAACTAGCCCCAATACTCCATCTGGTCCTTTTCCTTCTCGACCCACTCCCGTTGAACAGCAAGCCTTGTCTGCACCAGCTTGGTTTCGAAATGAAGTCTATTGCACCAACGCCTTAAGGTGTGGTGCTCTTCTTTGAGGACCTTGCTATCATGGTCGAAGGCGAGCTGGACTTGATGAAGATTGGACCAGGCGTTGTTGATAGACAATGCCAAGGGAATAGGCTCTGTACCTGCCGGTGTCTTCTCCGCCGGCTCCAAGGGGTCTTGAAGTACAAAAATTGGGTCCCACGCCACAAGCGTGGTCGCCCGCGGTCCTGTACCACTAGGGCCGCCCCCCGGAAGGTTTTCTGCTTCTACCAATGCTGATGAGGGTCCCACCCAGAGAGCTTCAACCTCTGGGTCTGACGCCGAAGGTCCCTCTGTCGAATCTTCAACCGTCGGCTCTGTAGGTGGAGGGCCGGCTGCCAACTACCCTGGATGCTCCGACTCGGACATGGGCACCTCCAGTGTAGTTGCCTTCGGGACAGACGTTGGAGCTTCGTCTGGAGCCCCCACCACTGCTGGCTCATGCGTCGGTACTTCCACTGCATCCATCTAAGGTGTCGGAGCTTCAATTATCTTCGGCATAGAGGCTGGAACTTTGGGAACTTCCGGCTCAACTACCAGATCTTCAACAACTTCCGGCACAGGCGTCGGAGCTTCGGTTACCTCCGGCTCAAACGTCGGAGCTTCCGCCATCTCCGTCTCCTGCACCGGAGCTTGAGTCGCCGGCGCTGCAACCGCTGGCGCATCTTCACAAACTTCTCCCATGTGGTATGGCGCTACCACAGGAGCCTCTGGCAGTGTTTCTGGATCTAGATCCATGACAACCAGCGCTAGAGCTATCGTTATCTCAGCCGCCACTTGAGGAGGCGCAGGGGTTGGAGCTGGAGCCTCCACCTGCACAACCTTAGTCGTTGTAGCAGGTGTCAGAGCTTCAGTTCCCTTCTTCGACGCTCTAAAATGAAGGATCGAATGATTCAAGACATGATAAAAGAAAAAATATCAACTCAACGTGAGGGCACAAGGCTTACCTAGGGATGCTACTGCTCCAGCTGGCGCGAAATTTTTTCATTGGGCGATCAGAGCCAGAGCCCACCGTAGTTGGCGTGGCATAAGCTCTGGACTGCAGCCTGGGATCTGTCGCCGACGTCAACGTCGCCTTAGCCGAGACCTCCCTTGCGTAGGAAGGACCTCTTGACCTGGAGCCCATGGCCGACGCTGGGACTAGAGTTGATCTACCGGAGCTAATGCCCCTGGAGGACGTCGGCACCGAAAGAGGTGTGGCCGCCGAAGATCTGCTTTGCTTGGGAGAAGGGGTTGTTGAAGTCGGAGTTGACCTGAGGGAGCTCCCATCAGCATGCCTCAACTTCCTCTTCCGGCTAGAAGATTCGGCCGACTCCATGCCCTTGCCCATGCCAGCTTCATCAACCTTCTGGCTTGGAGCAACGGGGGCCACCCTCTCTGAAGCTCCGGGGATGGCAACCATGGAGGTACCACGACGAGGTCGTCCAACACTGGCATTCTCCTCCGGAGCTCCCTACTAACATCGGGAACCATGTTCAGAGGCAGGAAGGCAGCCGACGGAGCCAAGGCGTCGCGGGAGATAACCCCATTCTGAAATTTCTTGAGATGGAGCTTCAAAGCTTCATCATCCAAGTTGGTGTTCAAACTGATTTCAATTCGGTTATGATCCATCTCACTATTGAAAGCCCATGCGGGCCACTCCTTAGTCTCCAGTAGATCCCACCTGTTCACCAAGAAATTGCCAAAGACCAGCTAGGGGGTCACTCTACCCTCTATGCATTCTTGGATCCTTGCCATGATGGGCTTGTATGCTTCTAAGAGCTCTGAAACTACGTTCCAGGCGTCAATGTCGACATTGGGGAGGCCTTTGGGCAGCTCCAACCTCTCGTGCTCCTCCATTGCGATGGTCACCCAGTCTTTCTTCCAGTCATCCCACTTGTTTGAGGGGAAGGCCTTCAAATACTTGAAGGGGCAATTCTTGCGCTTCACGAAGTACTAGAAGCCAATTAACTCTGTCCCCTTCCTAGTGGTGTTGACCATGAAGATGGTCCAGAACAGCTCAATGCACGGAGGCACGCCCACCCACATCTCGCATAAGTGGACGAAGGTCGCCACTAGCAAGAGGAAGTGCGGGCCGAGGTGATGAAGTTGGAGGCCGTAGAAATCCAGCAGCATCAAGAGAGAGGTTGAAAAAGGTGGAATCAGACCCACCATGGTGTACGTTGTGCAGTACACCATCTCTCCGGTGCTCTCCTTCTTGAAGGGGAGTTTGCCGAAGTGGATGTCGCGGTTGCAGGAGTCGCTAGACCACCCCATGTAGGTCCAAACCCACGACGGATCTTCGTTGGTCTTGATCTTACTGTGGGGAAGACCCAACTCCATCGCGGAAAAGTCGAGCAAAAGTTGGAAAGGCTTTGTGAAGGTTGGGAGGCTCTAAGGGCAAGTTCGATTGAAAGCGTAAAGAGTCCTCAAACCGTGCGGGCTTTCCTTCTTAAGTAAGAATATGCAATGCTTGGATGGAAATCGCAATGGGATCAAGATCACGTTTTCAAAAATCTACCCTGCCAATGACGAATGGGCCCGAGTCCACTCCGGGGGAAAGGCCGAAGTTATTACCCCAAGTGAACCGTTGTCATGATGGGAAGTTGGAAGCCCGAGGGCGGTGGCCTGACAAGGCGCGCGGAACCGATACGGTTTTCGCATTGGGAACCGGCGACCTTCAATTGCGTGAGATCCGCACGGAAGGATCTCACCTGCTGCATTCAAATTAAGCCACGTGGCGATTGTTTAACAGCGAACCATCACCCCAACGGCACATCAGAAGACCTTTGAATCCGTAGCACGGGAATTCAAGATGGCCCCCACCTCTGGTAGAATAACTTAACCCGAAGGTTTTCTCCCAGAGGTGGGCCCGGGGGCCACTATCGGTACCCGACGTACCGAGTACCCCATGATACCGCAAGAAACAACGAGGAGTTCCCCCGTCTAAGTTGAAGACCTCAGAAGGCTACACGTGCTACACAACACTAGACCCGCCTCCCTCACTTGGGTAACTCCAGCCAGCCATGTGTAACACAAGGACGGACCTAACTCCCCTCATAGGTAAGCTCCGATCTTGCCACATGTATAGTGACCCTGGATCTAACCCCCAGTAGAGGGAAGCTTTGGTGCTGCCACGTGTATAGTGGCTCCGGACCGACCTCCCCACAACAGGAAGCTCCGAAGCCGCCACTTGTCGAGCCTCTAGACTTGAGACAGCAATGAGGAGACTGGCAGATCTCCAATGATGCGAACATTCAAGGGACAGTTAAAGTTACAGTTACAAGAACTGATTATGTGTCATTAATGCCATATTAATGACACACGGTCAGAGAACCCTTAACACAGGTAACGCCACCATTAAGGCACGTTATCACACTATTAATTGAGCTTAATATTCAAAGATTGTGTATTAGGCAATTAACTACCACTAGAGCCACATGTCGGTCCAGGCTGACAATGTAACGGCCAGTCCTTGGACTATAAAAGGGTTGCACCGCACGGTACAGGGACAACCAAACTCATATGCACGCAAGCCACTGTATACTCATACATATAACAACACTCGTGGAGTACGGTATTACGCTCAGGCGGCCCGAACCACGTAAAAATTCCCGTGTCACTATCTTGTGCATAATCTCACATGCGCCCCAACCAATCATGAACCTCCGCGGGCTACAATCTAGTAGTACCAGGGGAAGTGTTGACCACACAAATTTACATTTCATGTACTTGAACTTCTCCCTGGTCGGAGCAAGGAGAAGGATTCAAGCTCGGGCCCCCTGCTTCTGCACGGAGCTATCGAAGTAGATAGTCCAGTGAGGTTCGGTGAAGACCGGGACCTTGGGTTCAGGCTTCTACTCATTGGGACCCCTAGGACTTGATGGAGAAGGTGTCCACTCCGCCACGAAGTTATCCAATGCTTGAATCTTGATAGCTTGTCGAGGCAAGAATTCAAGATTGAATTCTGCCAGTTGCTGCCCACTTTGCAATGTTCCCAGTAGATTTGAGTTTCTGAAGTATAGCATGCAGTGGATAGAATGTTACCACTGATATCTTGCGGGCTTCCAAGTAGTGATGTAGCTTCCTTGAGGCAATAAGCACTGCGTAAAGTAGCCTATGCACTTCAATGTATCGAGTCTTGGTGTCATGGAGTACTTCACTGATAAAGTAAACTGGCCGCAGGACAGTCTAGACCTTTCCGAATGGGCCTAGAGCAGCTTCTTCATCAACCTGGACCCTTTCGGAGGTGTCCGGACCTTCTTGTTGAGCTTCCCGGACCCTCCAGGAGGGGTTTAGATCTTCTTGTTGAGCTTCCCAGACCCTACCAGAGGGGTCCAAATCTTCTTGTTCAGCTTCTCGGACCCTCCTGGAAGGGTTTGGATCTTCTTGTTCAGCCATATGAACTCCCTCAGATGAGAGAGGTTGATCCTCCTGCATTTTGCCTTGAAGATCCGTGTTTGGGGGCTTGGACCCAGACTCGCCTTCACGTAGCTCTGGACCCTCCCGGAGGGGTCGGGGCTCCTGAAATGGAGACGGCTCTGGTGTTTCCACGACCAGGACCATGCTAACAACCTCTGTGTAGGATCGAAGAACACTTGTAAAGCTACTAGAGGGGGGTGAATGGTAGATTAAAACTTTTCAGCAAAAGCAACAAAACACCCCTCGGTAGAAAACTGATTTGTTAAAGAAACCGTGTGTGGGACCAATATAAATGTGTTCAACTGTGACAAAACTAGTATGGATGGTAAAAAATAAAGTCACAAAGACATCACAACAAGAATCACGAAAATCCGTCGAGAGAAACTCAAGTTACGATTGAAAGATCGAACAAAGGTCAATCTGTCCTACCAAAGAAAAACAGTTCTGGAATACTGCAAAGAAACTCGTGTAGATCCAAAACCACAAATCCAATAATTGTGAAATATTCACCGATGATATAAAATCAAGTTGTGGAGAAAACCGAAAAAGAATAACGTCAATCGGATATGTAAAACTTGAGTTATGATAAAAATGCCGAATCAAGGTAGTGCTACGCAGAAACTCAATGAGAAAGACTTCAAGAAAACAAGTCGGATGAACAAGGCACAAAAGCTCCTTTAGACTATGAATTGTATTGATAAAAAATTACAAGGAATAGCCCCAAAGTCGTGCACCACGAGATCTGGCCTCCCTTGCTTATATAGCCAGCCCTTAAGCCAACCCAAACCTAACTAGGACTCTAATCCTACTCAATTCACGAATCAAAACTTTCCATGACTGCTCAAGACTCTTCTATACGCAGATAGAAGCAATATTAAGACTTCCAAACACCTTAGGAACGTATCCCACATTCCTAAAGCAACTCAAATTCGTGACCCACACAAAATCCTATCATAACCAACTCAAAACTTTCCATATTTGAGTTAAACACGACTCATCCGCAGCCTGAGTCCATAACCTAGTCGGTTGGACCTTTCTGACCAATCCTTTACATCAACATATCTTCATCACGCCTCGGAACCATGTAGCCACGTGCATGAACTTCTTGCACATGTGCGAACATCTTCTAACAATGTCCATGACACCTTCATATGCATTGTTCTTGATTCAAACATGTTGCACAACCTCCCGATCAACTCAACCATAATTCCTCCCGAACTTGGTTGTCGAACCTCATCTTCTGCATAAGACTAGTTCAATGGATCTCGTCACGAGCCATGTCTTGAACTCAAGCAACACCTGCACATGAATAAACAACTGATACTTCCGAGCACAAGTCCTCGACTTGACTCTCGTTAGTTATGAAACCACAACACCTTACGTGAGCACCTCACGTACGAATGTTGCAAACCACAGCAAAATGATATCAGTCATAACCACCAAAACACACCAAAAACTTAGTAAAAGAATACTGAGAAAATATTCCATAATCCAATAAGCAAGTTTGAAACATTGCAAGTTAAAAGCAGAACCACTATGATCAAGCTCCGAACCATGCTAATGCTAACTGAACCTAGCGCCAGAACATACCAAAGCTAGTCGGATCTAGTGTCGGAGCTTACCAAAGCTAGTCGGACCTAGCGCCGGAGCTAACCAAAGCTAGTCAGACCTAGCGTCGGGCCTTGCCGCAGCTCGGACCTAAAGTCAGACCTTGTTAAAAAGGTGTTTTGGTAGTATTCAAAACTCTTATCGTCAAAGCCAATGTATTCAGCACACATAGGTCTCACAATCTCCCTCTTGATGAATGCATTGGCAACAGCACTTAAATCCGAACATTGGCTTATTCACATGAAAAATTTTGAAAAAAATTTCCCCCCTTTTTGAAAATCAAATGAGATAGAAATAAATTTCTCCCCCTTGCATACTTCTCTCCCTTTGACAATGTATTCAGCAAGGTACAAAAGAGAAATTTTAATTTTTTATGAGCACATTATAACATATACATATAGAATAAAGCTCATCCAAGTCATACTATCAAGTAACTTACACTATCACAACAATGAGATACATAAAGTAGTGTAAGCCATGCTAGAGATCAAATGTAATTTTCAATTTTAGCAAGTCATGATCCCACAAACTTAACTATTTCAAAACCAGAAAGCATGACACTTTTTGCTGCATTTTATTATTTTTAAAAGCACACATTTAGATCATATGATATTTGCAAGAAATTATATGCACATCTGCCTTATTCTAACCAACCAAGCCAAGCATATGTCATTTGACAATCAGAAGCTTAAGGACATGGTTCTAGTCATACACAACTTCTTCCAAGTTCATATCTAAGTGCAATGATAAGCCATCTCAAAAGAAGTGCGATGCATGCATATTTTCTTGACCTTTTCTCAATTTATATTTGTTCATAAAACTCAACATGTGAGTTGATTACTTGATTAATTCATTATGATTAAAAGCACTTGTGATCATGCAACAAGTTCAAAATAGCAAGAAAGTTCAATCATGACCAGATTTAGTGTAAGTAATTATTCCAATTACTAGTCATGGCAAAAGCTACAAAATGTATAACATGAGTAATGTAGTAAGAACTTTCAGCATGTAAAAGGAATCATAAAGTCATATATTTATAAAATACTATGCTCATATTATATTAAGTTCAGATTCACACATAGACTTCCCAAGTTTCAAAACTCCCCCTCAATTTAAGCTGTGAGGATGCATAACCCCTATTTCACTACGAATGTAACAAAAATGAGTGAAATCCAAAGGGTTTGTAAAAAAGTCAGCCAATTGATGTTCGGTATCTACATGGTGAAGCACAATGTTTTTTTTAAACATTATTACTGAGAAAGTGATACCTAATGTCAATGTGCTTAGTTCTAGAATGTTGCACGGGGTTTTTAGCAATGCAAATTGCATGAGTATTATAACAAAATAATGGAACACTATCTAGATCAACCCCATAGTCCTTAAGTGTTTGAACAATCCAAAGAATTTGTGAGCAAGCACTAGCAGCAGCTACATATTCAGATTTAGTTGTGGATTGTGCAACTGAACTTTGTTTTCTAGAGGACCAAGCAACAAGTGAATTACCAAGAAAATGGCAAGCACCGGAAGTACTTATCCTATCAATCCTACAACCCCCAAAATCAGCATCTGAAAAAGCTTTCAAAGTAACATTTGAGGAAGAAGGAAGAAAAATGCCAAATTCTTCAGTTCCATGTAAGTACCTGAGAATCCTTTTGACGGCTTGACGATGTAAAGCACGTGGGGAAGCTTGAAACCGTGCACAAAGACATACGCTAAGTTGTATGTCCGGTCTTGATGCCGTGAGGTACAAAAGTTATCTGACAATGCTTCTATATTATTTTTGATCCACGGGTTCACCATCTTCATCAAATTCAAGTGTTGATGTTGTTCCCATTGGTGTCCGAAGAGGCTTACTTTTGTCCATGTTAAAGCTCTTGAGAAGGTCCCTTGTATACTTCGTTTGATGCACAAAGGTACCTTCCTTGGTTTGCTTGATTTGCAGCACCAAAAAGTAAGTGAGTTCACCCATCATACCAATTTCAAATTATGAACTCATCATTGCTGAAAACTTGGACACAAGATAATGAGAAGCACAACTAAAGATAATATCATCCACATACACTTGAACGAATAATGAGTCAGTTCCATGCTTAAGCACAAAAAGAGTTTTATCAACCCTGCCCATGATAAACCCCTTTTCAAGTAAGAATCTTTTTACCCTATCATACCATGCTCTAGGGGCTTGTTTGAGACCATACAGAGCTTTAGTCTGTTTGAAAACATGATTAGGAAAATCTTGATTTTCAAAACAAGGTGGTTGCTTAATATAAACCTCCTCATCTATGTAGCCATTAAGAAAAGCACTTTTTACATCTATTTGATATAACTTGAAACTTTTAGATGCATAAAAAGCTAACAAAATTCTTATGGCTTCTAATCTAGCAATGGGAGTAAAAGTTTCATCAAAATCTAGACCTTCAATTTATGTGAAACCTTGAGCAACCAATCTAGCCTTATTCTTAATCACAACCCCATCCTAACTTTGTTTATTTTTAAACACCCATTTAGTGCCAATTAAAGTGTGATCTTGAGGTGGAGGTACATGTTTCCAAAAATTATTTCTTTCAAAATTTTCTAACTCTTCTTGCATGGAAATAATCCAAGATTCATTAGTGAGTGCGTGTGATATATCTTTGGGTTCAAAAGGAGCAACAAAAGCAGAATGAGTGGGAGAGTTTGGATCGCAAAACCTGGACCATGTGACTCGTTCGTGCAAGCCTCCAATCGTTTGTTGTGGAGGATGACTTTTGAGAATCCGAAGGGAAGTAGACACTTCACAATCTTCTTCTACTTCATGTTCATCACAAAACGATGAGCTTGTGACTTGAGGATCATTTGGATCAGCAATGATGGTTGTTGGTGCTGGTTGAGAATCAACATCCAGAGCTGAACCAAAGACATTAACCGCTGAATTTTCAGGCAGCAGCTCCACATCTTCCTCATCTTCAACAAAAATTCTCTCCCCTTGCGGATATGGATACGTACCTGTAATGTTTGAGCTAGTACCTGGGCTAGCTTCATCAAAAGACACCTCACAAGTCTCTGCAATTTTGTTAGTGTCAAATGAAAGCACACGGTAGCCTCTAGTATGAGATGGATAACCAAGAAACATGCCATCAATGGATCCAGGTTCAAATTTATCAAGATTACCATGTTTCTTAACAAAGCATTTGCAACCAAAGACCCGAAAGTGTATAATACTAGGCCTATGTCCAAACCGAAGCTCATATGGTGTTTTACTTAGCTTAGCACGCAAGAAAACATGATTTGAGACATAACAAGCGGTTGCAATTGCCTCGGCCCAAAATTTTCTAGGAGTTTGATATTCATCAAGCATAGTCCTGGCCGTCTCAACTAAGGTTCTTATCTTTCTTTCTACAAGACCGTTTTGTTGAGGTACATATGGTGAAGAAAATTGATTATCTGTTCTATTTTCAGCACAAAAGTGATCAAAAGATTGATTTTTAAATTCAGTTCCGTTATTACTTCTAATTGTTTTTAAAGATCCTGGGTGATCAATTGATAATCTAAGAAATAAAGTTCTAAAGTGACTAAAAGCTTCATTCGTAGATGCCATAAAGTAAACCCAAGAGTATCTAGAATAATCATCGACAATCACAACAACATACCATTTACCTCCAAAGGATTGAACACGTGAAGGTCCTATGGTGTCAAGGTGCAAAAGTTGACCCGGTTCTGTTGTCATGATCATTGTGAGAGGAGTATGTGAACCCGCAACCATCTTAGCATGTCTAAAAGAAGAGCACACAATTTCTTTGTCCCCTTTAAGCTTAGGCTGCCCACATATGCGATCAAGAGCACTAACACGCGTTAGATGATCAAAGCCTACATGACCAAGTCTATGATGCCAAAAATATAAGTCCTCTGAATCATTAGCAACTAGACACCTATGCTTAGAGGAAGACATATCAAAATCAGCTTTAAAACTCTTCCAAACCGAGACATGTTAAAAATAAGCTCACTATTTGAATTTACAACTTTGCAGCAATTTCTAGTGAAAATAATTTCCAGATTTTCATATAGTAGTTGTGAAACAGAAAGCAAGTTGTATTTCAATTTTTTAACAAGTGCCACATGCTTCAAAGTGTAGTGATCATTTACTCTAACCGAACCCTTTGCAATTATAGGAGTTGAAGAATTATCTGCAAAAGTAACATTCTCTACACGTGACACAAAAGAGAGGGAGGAGAACCATTATTTGTTACCGGTCATGTGGCGTGAGCAACCTAAATCCACAATCCAAATGTTCTCCTTCCTCAAGCATGTAACCTACATAGAAGAAAAATACGTCAATGACTCGATACTGGGGTTAGTCAAAAGGCGTTTAGGAATCCAGTACTGAGTCACACAACGTGCAGCAGGAAAACACGCGAAAGCTGAGATAAAACAGCAGGTTTATGAGTCAAAGTTTGAGATTTTTTGTTCTTAACTACTGACCAATAAGGTGTTACTTGTGTAGCACAAAAATCAGTAGCCCCGGAGGCAAAAATAGAAGGTTCGGAGGTAACAACAGAAGGTCTGGAGGCAAAAACTGAAGCTCTGGAGGTAAACTTTGAATGTTTTTGACTCATAACAGCATGTTGCATGTTCCTGACATTCGATTTAGTATGTGCAGCAAATTTTGCATGAGAGTTATAAGATCTAGCTTGCATTCTTTCCTTTTTATGTTGTTTAGCTACTCTATAACAAAAATATATGACATGACCATCTCTACCACAATAGGTACAATGAAATTTAACTTTGTATTCATGTCTAGGTAAGCATGCAGTATGTTTATTTGAGACCGAATGTGACAACACTCCTGTAGATTTAAAAACCACCTCTTTTGGTTTAGGAACTGTTTTAATCAAACCACTTCCTAATGACTTTACAATTTTAGGTGGATGTGCTTTAGCTTGAGCATGAGAATCAAAACCTAAACCAGTTTTATCATTGCAAGATTTGGATGAATTCAGTAGCAAGTTTAGTTTTTCTTCCCGATACAGAACTGCTCTAGTGTCCTATTCATGTCATCAAGTTTCTTAGACAATTCTAGGTAGTTTTCACATCAAGTTTTTCCTTTTAATTTGCAATTAGAACAATGTTTAACTTCATGAGCACGTAAAGCATTGTTCAGTATTAAAATTCCATTCATAGCATCTTTTAGTTTCTTTTCAATATCATTATAGGTAGAACAATGCAAATCAATTGTAGATCAAGAAGCATCTTTTAAATTTCTGTCATTAAGTGTAGCAAGCTTTTTGTTCTTTTCAGTCTCTAACTCAAGTTTATCAAGAGTGGAGGAGTGTGCACTTCTTAAGGAGGACAATTGTTCATATATTAAATCGCATGAGGAACAAGAATCATCACTAGGAATCAAGGTTTTCAAACGATTAATCTCAGATTCTAGTGACTCAATTTTAACAGCATTTTCCGTAAGCTTTACGTCCTTTTTTCTTAAAAATAACTGTTGCACGGGAAACAGCATCACATATTTCATCACAAGTAGGACATACCTCTTCGTTGTCACTATTTTGTTCTGCATCCTCCATACTTGATCTTGATTTTCCCGCCATGAAACACAAGTTTGCCTGATCATCTTCATCTTCATCACTTCCAATGTCTACATCACTTGAGCCAAGTTCTTGAAGTGCGGTGATGAAACTGTTTATCAGTTTGCGTCCTGTAAAACCCTTCCTTTTCTTGTTGATGTTGCCACAAAAGGACTTGTCTTTATTCTGCTTTTTATCATGGGTACAAGGAACTGAAAGGTTAGGGCAATCTGTATGAAAGTGTCCTGTCTTACCACATTCAAAGCATCGTTGAAATCCGGAGCTTCCTCTCCTTCTAGTTCTCACATTTTGCAATGCTTTTGAGAACCGAGTAGAGATGATTGTTAGCTCCTCTTCTGGAAATTTTTCAATCTGTTCCCGGGTTAGTGAAGGCAGAAAAGCAAATGTATTGCTAGATGAAGATTGGCCGGAGTTAGGCATATCACGTTGAGAAACAAATGCAAGAGACTTGTTGGGGTTCTTAGGTGAGATTATGTCAATTTCATGAGTTTTCAATTTAGAATATAGCACATCTAATGTAAGTGTACTCATGACAGTAGATTCACGAATAGATATTACTTTCATCTCCCAAAATGACATGTCTAATACACTTAGTAATTGCCTAGCATTTTCAGCATATGAAAAATTAACATTGACGCTACGCAAGTTGCTAAGAATTTTATTAAAGCGAGCAAAATGGTCATCAATGGAATCACTCGATTGCATCTCAAAGCGCATGCATTCCTTTTTGAACATATCCTGCTTTACCTCCTTGATCATGTTGGATCCTTTGTGGTAGTCACAAAGTTCTCTCCACACATCGTACGCCGATCGGAGGTGTGCAACACGGTCGAAGTCGCTCTGAGTTAGTCCTTGGATTATCATGTTGCGGGCTTTGTTGTTTTTGTCAACATCTCTTAAGTTTGTAGCCGTGACTTGATCATTCGGCAGCTTGTACACTTTTTCCCATATCGCGAAGCCTTGCACCGGGATAAAAGCTTTCATGCGTGCCTTCCAATCCTAAAAATCAATACCAACAAACACACAAGGTTTTGCTGAGTATTTCTCCATGAGGATTAGTCAAAAAAACATTCGAATCACAAATATTAGAGCACCATAGCTCTGATACCAATTGTAGGATCGGAGATCACGTGTAAAGATACCAGAGGGGGGTGAATGGTACATCAAAACTTTTCAGCGGAAGCAACAAAACACCCCTCAGCAGAAAACCGATCTGTTATAGAAACCGTGTGTGCAACTAATCTAAACATGTTCAACTGTGACAAAACTAGTATAGATGGTAGAGAATCAAGTCACGAAGACGTCAAAACAAGAATCACGAAAATCCGTCGAGAGAAACTCAAGTTACAATCGAAAGATCGAACAAAGGTCAATCTGCCCTATCCAAGAAAAACAGTTCTGGGATACCGCAAAGAAAATCGTGTAGATCCAAAACCACAAATCCAATGACCGTGAAATTTTCACAGATGATAGAAAATCAAGTTTTGAAGACAAACGGAACAGAATCACGTCAATTGGATGTGGGAAACTCGATTTATGATAAAATCACCGAAGAAAGGTAGTGCTATGCAGATTCTCGATGAGAAAGACTTGAAGAAAACAAGTCGGGCGAACAAGACACAAAAGCTCCTTTATAATATGAATTTTTTGATCAAAACTTACAAGGAACAGCCCCAAAGTCGTGCACCACAAGCTCTGGCCTCCCTTGCTTATATTGCCAGCCCTTAAGCCAACCCAAACCTAACTAGGACTCTAATCCTACTCAATTCATGAATTAAAACTTTCCATAACTGTTCAAGACTCTTCTATACACAGATAGAAGCAATTTTAAGACTTCCAAACACCTTAGGAACGTATCCCACATTCCTAAAACAACTCAAATTCGTGACCCACATGAAATCATATCATAACAAACTCAAAACTTTCCATATTTGAGTTAAACACGACTCAACCGCAGCCTGAGTCCATAACCTAGTCGGTTGGACCTTTCCGACCAATTCCTCACATCCACATCTCTTCATCTCGCCTCAGAACCATGTAGCCTTGGTCATGCATTCCTTGCACATGTGCAAACATCTTCTGACAACGTCCATGATACCTTCATATGCATTGTTCTTGATTCAAACATGTTGCACAACCTCGCGATAAACTCAACCACAATTCCTCCCGAACCTGGTTGTTGAACCTCATCTTCTCCCTAAGACTAGTTCAATGGATCTCGTCACCAGCCATGTCTTGAACTCAAGCAACACCTGCACATGAATAAATAACCAATAGTTCCGAGCACAAGTACTTGACTTGACTCTCGTTATTTCGGAAACCCAACACCTTACGTGAGCACCTCAAGTAAGCATGTTTCAAACAACAGCAAAATGATATCATTCATAACCACCAAAACACACCAAAAACATAGTAAAAGAATACTAAGCAAACTTTCCATAATCCAATAAGAAAGTTTGAAACATTGCAAGTTAAAAGCATAACCACTGCAATCAAGCTTCAAACCTTGCCAAAGCTAACCGGTCCTAGCGCCGGAACTTACCAAAGCTAGTCAGATCTAGCGCCAGAGCTTACCAAAGCTAGTCGGACCAAGCGCCGGAGCTAACCAAGGCTTGTCGGACCTAGCGTCGGACCTTGCAGGAGCTCGGACCTAAAGTCGGACCTTGTTAAAAGGTGCTTTAGTAGTATTCAAAACTTCTATCGTCAAAGCTGTATTTAGTGCACATAGGTATCACACTCTGTAGTTGCTGAAATGTAAATCCAAAGAGGCTCACCAGGGTTCGGAGCTACCAGGATTAGTAGTGTGGCGAGTGTGGGGACCAGAGTCCACACATCCGAGGATCTCATTGGGTGGTGCCGTGCGATGCGGCACCTAACAGCACACACGAAAAGGATACCAAAACATATAAAGTTTTCATTTCATAATAAGAAGAGTTTACAAAAGAGTGTACAACAAGGGTACACACGCAGCGGAAAATACATACTCAAAATCTCACCTAACTAAGCAGGAGAGAAGACGTCCATGCCCTAGGACGATTCTCACTAGCAACACGAAGAACATACAGCAGCGGCGTGGATCACATGAGATTTATCTCGACACCTCGAGTCTCATGTACAACCTGAACAGCAGAAATAAAACTAATACCTGCAAAAAATCGTTAAAGCGCAAACGTGAGCATAAGGCTCAGCAAGACTTAACTGTCTCACTAGACATATGCAAGGGGACACTAAACATAGGTAAGGAATAGCATAAATGGACTCGCCTACAAGTGGATCCTTATAATCAAGTTTT
The DNA here is from genome assembly GCA_036927565.1 of Tuctoria greenei. NCBI lineage: Eukaryota > Viridiplantae > Streptophyta > Magnoliopsida > Poales > Poaceae > Tuctoria > Tuctoria greenei. Next base: position 36,560,842 of record JAYESD010000004.1, read on the forward strand.
AAGTAGCAAATGACATTCTCCGAGCACGGCACATCATGGGCTCCACAATCAAACAAGAAACGCTTTACCGATGATATGACATGCCCAAAGCACATAATGCTATCACAGCTAAAGTATGGGGAAACTGTAAACTTTTAATTGTACTATCTCTAAATCATACAAGGTTGCAAAGTAATTATAATTCAATACAATATGATTTTCTGGCTTCTTTAGTATTTACTACGTCACGACTGCGACAGACAAGTGGTACTCTATTACTGCGAGGGACAGTGATTGCAATCAGGACACACCCGGACAACACGACACATACGTCGTTCGGAAGTGTCAGCGAGCACACCTGTACCTACATAACACTTTAGTACTAGGCGTATATGGCCACCTTTCACAAGAAACTCAAATGCTGAGCCCGTCTCACCTCCGCAAACAGAAGGTCTCCGCACGGAACACCTCATGTGTCCGCCGACCGATTTACACCTTACTGTCCTCAACCCACCCCTATCGATGGTGAGTTAATGGGTCTCAACATCCCAGTTATCAAGTTACATCAGTTTATTGGATTTCGTATGTCCATTATATTGCCGGTACAATTCAAGCTTGTCCGAAGGGGCTGCATACGGACGGGCCTTAATCGACACAGGCAGGGCTATGCGACCGAGACTCAATTCTCGCCGCTTCCTATCCATTCCCTGCCCGGTCTCAATTTCATTATATTAAGCCATTTTCTATTCAACCAATCCTGTGAGATACATCTCTCGCGAGTAGATTCCAACTACTCGACTTCTACCGGATTTCCTATGCATTAGCAAAGCAGTTACTACAGGTCAAGCTGTAACTCGTGCCAAATAAACCCCTGGGATTTTTGGTCATGCATGTGGAGTATCATTCACCCTAAACGTAATGCACAATTCATATACTACTCATCATAGTGATAAAGCAAAAGTTTATAAACGACTTAAATGCAAACCGGGGCTTGCCTTAGTTTGCGACTGAACAAATGTCAATTGTTAGGGCTTGATCTTCCTCCAGAGAACCTGCCATGGAACCTCAGTGGAAACACCTTGGCCTTCTCCTCTAAGCGAAGCTCCTCGTCGATCACCTACCATCACGTTTCCTATCGACATGATATGCATATAAGTAATTATGTAATTAAGTAATTTAAGAAAAGACTCCACGGGGTTGTGTAAACTCTAAGAATGAGGAGTTCGACTAGGAAGGACAGATATGCCTTTGTTGTGTGAATGAACAAAGGATGAAGTCAAGTGGTCATAGTAGTATCGAGATGTGAATTGAAAGGTGCAATGTAAGCACACATTGCAACTTGGCACTCAACACTCGACGCTATGCCACTCAAGGACGATACAGCTGAATGGTGTAAAAGTGTTGGACTGGTAGGGTAAGGATGACCTAAGAGTCAAGGTGGCATAGTAGTGTTGAGATAAGCACTGAAAGGTGCAATGTAATGACACATCGCAATTTAGCACTCGACACTTGGAGCTATGCCGCACAAAGAGTGATAAGGTAGAATGGTGAAGAAGTATTACTGGACTGTGTGATGTAAGGAAGACTAAGCGATCAAGATGGAGCATTGAAAGCTTAAGGCGTGAGTGAACTGTGCAACAAGAGTTTGTGACTTAGAAGTCGACCAATGAAGTTACACAAACTCATTAAGGAGTAAACCTAATTACGGGACAAGTGTGGTCGCAGGGTCCTAATAAGGATGAACCAGGGTGAAACCCTAGCGACACTTGGGAGTGAAGTGAGGTCAACATTGCTTGGACTCAAAGAGTCGTAACAAGACTTGTTAACCTGACGTGAGTATCGAGACAACTTTCAAAGGACCTTTAGGTAAATTAGTCGCTACGACTATCTTTACAAGCATCGTCCAAGTTCTTACATGACACTATTGCAGTGCCCTTTGCAAGATTGTCCAGATGAGCTCGGTGACTCTTGGAACTCGAATATGATGCGAGACCTTGTCGTGACGGTCAGGCTTTGTCATCACGAGAAGATCGGATTAGCGAGGTCCACATCGACCCGGACTCGTCAAAGGGGTGAGCGGAATCTCGAACACCACTTCATGAGTCGAAGAGTTAGGGACTCGACTTAGTTGTCGACAAAAGACTCGACGAACCTACCGTCGATGAAGAGGTACACCTAGGTAAGCAATTCTGCGAACGGAAAGGAAACGTCCTCGACACGACTAAGAAATTCTTATCCAAGGTTCCACTTGGACTAGTTCTCCTCGTCGGTCGCAACGTTCTCGCAGTATTCTACCCTAGGTCATCGGTGGTCACCAATACACTCGGTTTGACCTAGAAGGCATTTCATCTAGCATCCTAGCTACACCTAGGACTTGACGAGTCTCGCCTTGACCAAACCCTAATATGGCTAAACGACCATCGACTGATGTGTCGTGGTCGTGTTCCAGTACCACGTACATCACATGTATCCTTCACCTCGATGTCAGGAAACGGTAACGGCTCGGAGCATCACGACGACGTCATATGGTCAACGACGTCGACGCGGCTCATGGTGGAGCATCACGAGCACACACGGACAAGTTAACGCGATCCAAAGGACAATGAAGGTCAACTTGGGGACTCCTATAGGAATGATATCAATGCGGAAACTGGATGTACGACTTGACGACACATGAGTAACCTTAGCGATCACAACGAATGGACGTCGGTGACATCAAGCAAGGTATTTCAGGGTAAGGCTCACCTTGTATGCATTTCGCCGAACATCTTGGTGTGTACTAGAGTTCCATCGCGTCATCACCATTCAAAGGGTATCTTGGCACATGTACTTGTCAATTGCCACCCTAGAATAGACCTGCATCCATAGACCAGCATTGAACGGCAACACACTTAGTTTTGCCTTGTAACCATTTCATCGAACACCTTGGCTGCAGTCACTGATCCAAAGAATCTTGCAAAATCAGAGCCAACCTTGGACCAGTTGTCGATGCCGATGTGTCAACGACGTGTTCCTGCATATCCTCCATCACACCCATTACTCGCTTTGCTTCCAGGACATAGCCACGGCGCGGAACGCGGACATGGCGTCATGGTGAACGGCAGAGAGAGTCGGCGGACGGCGTTGACAAGAGGAACGTGGTTGCCGCGGCTTGGCGTGGCGAGGTGCTGCAGCGAGCTGCAAGGACCACGGCGAGCGGCGGCTTGGAGTGGCCATGGCCATGGCACACGGGCTGGAACGGCGCTGGTGAGGAGGCGACCGACGGGGAGGCGCACACAACCGAGGGGGAGTGCCTGGGCGGCGGTGTGGCGGCTGGGCGATGCGGGCCAGCGGGGGCGCGCAGCTCGGGGACAGCACCGGAGGCAAGCGCTGGCGGCGGGAGCCGGTGGCCGGGGGACGAGGCGGCGGTGAGCGCGCCGTCGGGAGCGTCGTGGGCGACGAGGAGGCAGCCGGCGTGGGGCGCGGAAGCGGAGCGACGCCACGGTGGCCAGGTGATGGAGCGCCGGCGTGAGCGGTCGGAGCGGCGCGGCGTGAGCGGTGCTTGGGGGCGGGCGGCGGTGCGGCCTGGGAGAGGAAGCGGAGCGGGAGTGAGAGGATAAGGAGCGATGTCGTGGATAGGACCGAGTCGGGAGATGGGATAAGGACCGACGTCGTCCATCGCGGTGGCGCTGCATGCGGTCGCGTGGAGGCAGGGGAGGAGAGAGGAAGTCGGTGCCGACCTGCCAGGTGGGGACCACCTGTGGGACCCACTTCCCTCTTCTTCTTTCCAAAATTCAAATAGGCTAGCAAACATGCTTCAAAAATAGTCAACTTTGGCCCAGTGACTAAATAAAATGTGGAGAATTTTATGGTGCAATCAGATTTCAAAACTGAGCAAGTTGAATTTGAACTCAGATTTGAATTTGAATTCAAGTGGTGATACTTGACTCAAGGAAATAAATAGTAGATTAGGTTCAAAAATCCTGAAACTTTGAAGTTAACCTTTTTGAACCATAAGGGACCTCAGGAAAAATTTGGAGTTGATTTGGACAAGGTTGAGCACAAAGTTTAGATTTGAAGTCGACGTTGATTAAACTCTTAGTACGTGTCCAATAAATGGGAAACGTGCTTCAAAAATTTTTGAAACTTTTCCGAGAGTCTATTTGGAATATTAGAAGGTCATGGAAAAATTTACGGCATGAGATTTGAATATTTTTGAATGTCCCATTTTAGGGTTGAAATAATTCCTATTAAGATTTTAAGTTTTAACAAGTCCATATTTGTAGTGAACATGGGTTAACGCACGTGATACATGTGAGTTTGGATTTCTAAGTTCATTTTCAAAAAATTTTAAGTTCACATTTTTACATTTTTGTTCTTCCGAAAAGCGGGCTTTTACAATCCTTCCCCCTTAAAGGAATCTCGTCCCGAGATTCTAAGGAAGAGAGAAAGTTAGGCCGAGTTGTTGATGAGACAACCATCTCCTGGCATGTGATTGGAGAAAGAGACTCTTCGTCTTCTTATTGCATCTATGGTTTGGATGCTCGGCGTGACTGGGATCACACCGTAAAGTTTGTAGCATGGAAAGCTATATTGATAATTTGGGGTCTTCTTCTTTTCGTCAAAAGGAAGTAAGCTTCTGCATTGGAGGACTTTAGAACTCTAAGATAGTTAGGTGTTCTTAACTCTGGGTGTTTCTCTTACGAAGACTTTGCTGCCCTGGTCTTGTGGCTAAAGCAATGTCACCATCCATTACGAGTCAAGGAGTTCCAAGACCTGATAATTAACTGATAACCTCGCGAAAAGAAAGATGCAGGGTTTTAGCGAGGTCGAGAAGTCCATAGGAAGCTCCTCGCAACTAGAAACAATCAGTTTCCAGGACTCAAGTTGATTTGAGTTTCAACGGGTCAAGGACAAAGGCTCAACTTTGTTTTGGTCACAAGGTGTTAAGTGGTTTCCCTTGTGCCACTCAAGATAATGAAACAAGTCGAAGGCGTTGCGAATGATAAAGTTGATCACAACTCAAAATTGTGAGACACAACGTAGGTATTTGAATGGGGTCATATATTCTTGCTCAAAACTCATTAGTAATTACGTTTCATGATGCATCACAAGTGGAATAATGTTATGCATTAATGATGCAACGCTGGCCAGCTAGAAATGTAGACGGTATGATGCATTCATTATTATGCTTTGAGCAAAAATAGGTAGGACAATCCAAACACAGTCAGAAGTATCCCAAATACAGGAGGATTGAATAAACTTGGTCATGAAAGGCGCTAGACAAGACTTGCTACTTTCATATCTCGACCAAGTTCGATGGTTTCAAGGTAAAAGTATTAGCAAGGAATGGTGAGGTTCATCTCATGGCAACGGAGTGTACAAAATGGAACAAGGTGATTGAACTTCTTGTTGATCGGAAGTTCCCTAAAGCTTGTTAATCATAACTTACAGGTAGTTGTGGTTCCATAACAAAGGGTCAGTTTTTTTTTCATCTCGTAATTTTCTTAAAGTACTATGTCTACCCCTTAAAAGGTGCGGTAGGGTTGCCTTCAGAAGTGGCAAAGAGAGTAACCTTTGAAGAGTAAGGTTCCCCTCACTTCCGTAGGTTGCACTAAGTGGTTGACAAGGTACTGTGCTAGGCACGACCTTGGTTAGTAATCCACGTTCTTGCTAAAGAATCTCCAGCTCATACTACTCACTTATGGCTTCTCGTCTCAAAGACTGAAGCAAAGGAGTGGTTTAGCGTGAAGAATCAACTGACTCCTTTAACTCGTTGATCGAATTCCACAAGAAACGGGGTTCAAGGTGATCCGTTACTTAAGCTTCACATTGACTTAATGAGTCAATGTTGTACTCGGTCCTACTTACTTGAGCATTGCTCCCAGCACGTTGGTTCGGTGTCGATGTACCTTGGTAGGACACCTAGGTGAACGTAACACTTCAATTACTAGATGAACTCCTTCCCCCTTAAGATTCAAGCTAGGTGAGCAAGAAACTTACTCCAAGCAATATTTATGGGGAGGGTCGTCCAACTAAGGGAAGTGTCATACATGCTCAATGCACAATTAAAGTGTGAGATGCAAGGTTGCATAGTCAAAACACTAGCATGTGCATCCGAGCAAAAAGGGATTTGCCTTAGTGTAATACTCAACTCTAAAGGCAAATATTGTTGGGTCGCAACACCTGGGATGTTATGAAACTCCTCGATTTGAACTCGAGAACCAAATCCATAAACACCCTGAAGGGTCATCACCCGGGGAAAATCCTGGTGGAGGATGAACAGCTTGGACGCAACTTCGATTTTGGCCAAGTAAATGGCAAAATCAGGTCTTGAGGTGAACAACAAAGTTAAAGTACACTTCAATACCTTTCCAAAAAGTAATGTTTTGCCTCTAGATCATCTCTGGTTTGCAAGTTATGAAATTTTGAAGTTAGCAGATTTCTCTGCACTTTCAGCAGAATCTGCTTAAACAGTAGCAGTTTTGATCTAACGTTTTCAGGCTGTTCTGATGGAAATCTGGAAATATTATGATTTACAAATTTGTATCCAATGTAATAAGCTTTCCAGAATGTACTTACTTGTCTTCATATCAGTTCTGGTTCAAAAGATATGAATTTTTGAAGTTGGGTAAAATTTCAGCATTCAGAATTGAATTCAGTTCAGATTGACCACTCTGTATTCAAACTCGATTTGGAATAGGTAGATGACCGATTCAGGTCTGGAGCCAATTGCAAAAATTGTAGCTGACTCTCTAACCTCTCCAACGGTTACTCGCGCGACACCATTGGATCAAGGGTCTGCGAGTTATGGACTAAATTCAGAGGTGTACAGATTGCTGTCCAGTTTGGGTATGCCTGGACAGTCTCTGCAATTATCCAAATTTCACCAATTTAGAAAAGGATTCTGGTCTGGTGTTGAACAGAAAACATGTAGAGGACTTCCAAATCTTTCTAAAGAGTATTTACTTGCCCTCGTAGCATTTCTGGTTGAGAAGATACGGCATTTGCAAGTTGACAGTTTTTTTTTTGAAAATTTGGACAGCGCCTCCTTTGTTTAAGGCTGATTTTGTCCACAAATTTCAGATATACAAACATCAACATTTGCAAAAGTAACACATAGAAAACTTGTTGCATACATTCTCAAGATTCCAGAAATGAAACTTATGAAGCCTTTCGACAATTATACAGCGAGTTATGCGAGAAACAGTAACTGTATACAGGACGGTCCACTCGCTGTCCAGATTTGATCAAGTTTAGAAATCTGAAATTTTTTGTATGTTAAAGATGGATTCTGCTCTGAAGTTTTATAGAAATGTTGTAGAGGACTCTCTACACTTTCCAACCACATAAAGTAGGCCTGCAGCAGTGAAGTATGCAGAAGGTTACGATTCAATTGGTGAAGAGTTCAGATTCTGTCCCCTCTTCCGGGCTGTCAGAACCTCTTAAACGACAACTCAATTTAGACCTGGTTATTGCGAGTTTTAGCCTTCGTGTTGAATAGGAAGCTGGTAGAGGACTATTTAAGCTTTCCAGGCATGTATAAACATGCATAGTTTGCATTTCTAGTTTAAGAGTTATGTCCGTTCAAAGTTCAGAATTTTTTTTTGACTGTTTCAGATAGCACCTATATACATGTATTATCTTCAACTCTGTTTTCTAATTAGTTATAAGCTGAATTTGAGGTATCACTGAATAACAAAGTTGTAGAATAGCTTTTCCATTTTCCAGAAATGTATCATAATGGAATAGAAGAGCTTTCTTCAAGGAAATATGACAAAAGTTCAGATGCTGGTCCGTGTAGTTTCAGAACAGCAGCTGCTGTGATAATGGTGCATTTTCATCACCATAAAAGCATCTTTTGGCTTGGAGGTCAATAGGAAAATATTATAAGACTCCAAAAGCTTTTCAAAAAGTATTCACTTGCCTCCAAAGCCCTCCAGGTTGAAGAGATATGGAATTTCAAAGTCAGGTCCATTCTGTTCGAAAACAGAACTCACCGGCTTCGAAACACAAGAATTTGGAAACAAACTCAAATTTTGAAACTTAGCTCAAAACTCAAGTCCGATGGCTAGAACTTGATTCACAACTAATCATTTCCTCTAGAACCAAATGGAATCTTAAAAGAGACTTGACGACCTTCTTATCCATAGCATATCACTATGGATCTTCAAACTTAACCAAAGTCTTACTCCGGCGAAGTCGAGCTAAACTCTCGCCAGGAGCAAAGGACTTTGGTTCACCTACTCTTGAAAAGAAACATTTTACTTTGTCCACAAGATATCAGCAACTGATACTTGGACTCAATATGAATATGAAGCCATTTCTCTCGTGGGGGATGGTCAAAGTATCAATTGTGATACTGACGGTACTACGTGCCTTACCAAAAGAAAAGTCTAACCCGGTATATCCGGATACGTCTATAGGTGGTCCTAATATCGATCACTCGCAAACGTATTCTACACGGGTCGCTACCGGAGTTAGTGTACCTGCAGAAGACAAACAATCCCCTTTCACACCTTCACACCTCAAGGGCGGCACGGGGAAACACGACAGGCAATCACAATAAGATATAATTAAAAGTAAATGCATACGACTCTGGCATGAGTCGTCCTCGAGTGAGGCCATGTCTCGAGGTACATGGCTGTAAATACGTCTGTACAGCAAAGACTCCCGTACGATCCGGCTTATACACGCTCGGGCATACGTGTTTCGCATGATCCCATAGAACATGAATAGTTCTAGAGATACATACTATCGGGTTATACACCACCCGACGGGGGCTCCCACTAATTTTGTGTCACGCTGGGGTACCGCGTGTCATATGTTCTCAGAAACATGGAAAGTTTCAGAGACTCATATTGACTTTCCGTGCTAAGCCACGGAAATTTCACATACCATATCTCGTATGCAGAGTTTACCGAGATTGATCCGCTCTCGGTGGCGTACCTTACCTCTTACCTTGAAGACGGAGCGTCGTTACAGAATAATATAACAAGTTAGTTCACCACCTTTATAACTTATACTAGTAATAGTCCTTAATGGGCATATAGCTAATCCTCACTCGACTACTTCGGAGTTTTTGAAAATAGGCTCTTTTCGAGCGTGCTATTCCCAATGAAGCTCTGATACCATGTCTGTGGGGACCAGAGTCCACACATCCGAGGATCTCATTGGGTGGTGCCGTGCGATGCGGCACCTAACAGCACACACGAAAAGGATACCAAAACATATAAAGTTTTTATTTCATAATAAGAAGAGTTTACAAAAGAGTGTACAACAAGGGTACACACGCAGCGGAAAATACATACTCAAAATCTCACCTAACTAAGCAGGAGAGAAGACGTCCATGCCCTAGGACGATTCTCACTAGCAACACGAAGAACATACAGCAGCGGCGTGGCTCACATGAGATTTATCTCGACACCTCGAGTCTCATGTACAACCTGAACAGCAGAAATAAAACTAATACCTGCAAAAAATCGTTAAAGCGCAAACGTGAGCATAAGGCTCAGCAAGACTTAACCGTCTCACTAGACATATGCAAGGGGACACTAAACATAGGTAAGGAATAGCATAAATGGACTCGCCTACAAGTGGATCCTTATAATCAAGTTTTAAGTAGCAAATGACATTCTCCGAGCACGACACATCATGGGCTCCACAATCAAACAAGAAACGTTTTACCGATGATATGACATGCCCAAAGCACATAATGCTATCACAGCTAAAGTATGGGGAAACTGTAAACTTTTAATTGTACTATCTCTAAATCATACAAGGTTGCAAAGTAATTATAATTCAATACAATATGATTTTCTGGCTTCTTTAGTATTTACTACGTCACGACTGCGACAGACAAGTGGTACTCTATTACTGCGAGGGACAGTGATTGCAATCAGGACACACCCGGACAACACGACACATACGTCGTTCGGAAGTGTCAGCGAGCACACCTGTACCTACATAACACTTCAGTACTAGGCGTATATGGCCACCTTTCACAAGAAACTCAAATGCTGAGCCCGTCTCACCTCCGCAAACAGAAGGTCTCCGCACGGAACACCTCATGTGTCCGCCGACCGATTTACACCTTACTGTCCTCAACCCACCCCTATCGATGGTGAGTTAATGGGTCTCAACATCCCAGTTATCAAGTTACATCAGTTTATTGGATTCCGTATGTCCATTATATTGCCGGTACAATTCAAGCTTGTCCGAAGGGGCTGCATACGGACGGGCCTTAATCGACACAGGCAGGGCTATGCGACCGAGACTCAATTCTCGCCGCTTCCTATCCATTCCCTGCCCGGTCTCAATTTCATTATATTAAGCCATTTTCTATTCAACCAATCCTGTGAGATACATCTCTCGCGAGTAGATTCCAACTACTCGACTTCTACCGGATTTCCTATGCATTAGCAAAGCAGTTACTACAGGTCAAGCTGTAACTCGTGCCAAATAAACCCCTGGGATTTTTGGTCATGCATGTGGAGTATCATTCACCCTAAACGTAATGCACAATTCATATACTACTCATCATAGTGATAAAGCAAAAGTTTATAAACGACTTAAATGCAAACCGGGGCTTGCCTTAGTTTGCGACTGAACAAATGTCAATTGTTAGGGCTTGATCTTCCTCCAGAGAACCTGCCATGGAACCTCAGTGGAAACACCTTGGCCTTCTCCTCCAAGCGAAGCTCCTCGTCGATCACCTACCATCACGTTTCCTATCGACATGATATGCATATAAGTAATTATGTAATTAAGTAATTTAAGAAAAGACTCCACGGGGTTGTGTAAACTCTAAGAATGAGGAGTTCGACTAGGAAGGACAGATATGCCTTTGTTGTGTGAATGAACAAAGGATGAAGTCAAGTGGTCATAGTAGTATCGAGATGTGAATTGAAAGGTGCAATGTAAGCACACATTGCAACTTGGCACTCAACACTCGACGCTATGCCACTCAAGGACGATACAGCTGAATGGTGTGAAAGTGTTGGACTGGTAGGGTAAGGATGACCTAAGAGTCAAGGTGGCATAGTAGTGTCGAGATAAGCACTGAAAGGTGCAATGTAATGACACATCGCAATTTAGCACTCGACACTTGGAGCTATGCCGCACAAAGAGTGATAAGGTAGAATGGTGAAGAAGTATTACTGGACTGTGTGATGTAAGGAAGACTAAGCGATCAAGATGGAGCATTGAAAGCTTAAGGCGTGAGTGAACTGTGCAACAAGAGTTTGTGACTTAGAAGTCGACCAATGAAGTTACACAAACTCATTAAGGAGTAAACCTAATTACGGGACAAGTGTGGTTGCAGGGTCCTAATAAGGATGAACCAGGGTGAAACCCTAGCGACACTTGGGAGTGAAGTGAGGTCAACATTGCTTGGACTCAAAGAGTCGTAACAAGACTTGTTAACCTGACGTGAGTATCGAGACAACTTTCAAAGGACCTTTAGGTAAATTAGTCGCTACGACTATCTTTACAAGCATCGTCCAAGTTCTTACATGACACTATTGCAGTGCCCTTTGCAAGATTGTCCAGATGAGCTCGGTGACTCTTGGAACTCGAATATGATGCGAGACCTTGTCGTGACGGTCAGGCTTTGTCATCACGAGAAGATCGGATTAGCGAGGTCCACATCGACCCGGACTCGTCAAAGGGGTGAGCGGAATCTCGAACACCACTTCATGAGTCGAAGAGTTAGGGACTCGACTTAGTTGTCGACAAAAGACTCGACGAACCTACCGTCGATGAAGAGGTACACCTAGGTAAGCAATTTTGCGAACGGAAAGGAAACGTCCTCGACACGACTAAGAAATTCTTATCCAAGGTTCCACTTGGACTAGTTCTCCTCGTCGGTCGCAACGTTCTCGCAGTATTCTACCCTAGGTCATCGGTGGTCACCAATACACTCGGTTTGACCTAGAAGGCATTTCATCTAGCATCCTAGCTACACCTAGGACTTGACGAGTCTCGCCTTGACCAAACCCTAATATGGCTAAACGACCATCGACTGATGTGTCGTGGTCTTGTTCCAGTACCACGTACATCACATGTATCCTTCACCTCGATGTCAGGAAACGGTAACGGCTCGGAGCGTCACGACGACGTCATATGGTCAACGACGTCGACGCGGCTCATGGTGGAGCATCACGAGCACACACGGACAAGTTAACGCGATCCAAAGGACAATGAAGGTCAACTTGGGGACTCCTATAGGAATGATATCAATGCGGAAACTGGATGTACGACTTGACGACACATGAGTAACCTTAGCGATCACAACGAATGGACGTCGGTGACATCAAGCAAGGTATTTCAGGGTAAGGCTCACCTTGTATGCATTTCGCCGAACATCTTGGTGTGTACTAGAGTTCCATCGCGTCATCACCATTCAAAGGGTATCTTGGCACATGTACTTGTCAATTGCCACCCTAGAATAGACCTGCATCCATAGACCAGCATTGAACGGCAACACACTTAGTTTTGCCTTGTAACCATTTCATCGAACACCTTGGCTGCAGTCACTGATCCAAAGAATCTTGCAAAATCAGAGCCAACCTTGGACCAGTTGTCGATGTCGATGTGTCAACGACGTGTTCCTGCATATCCTCCATCACACCCATTACTCGCTTTGCTTCCAGGACATAGCCACGGCGCGGAACGCGGACATGGCGTCATGGTGAACGGCAGAGAGAGTCGGCGGACGGCGTTGACAAGAGGAACGCGGTTGCCGCGGCTTGGCGTGGCGAGGTGCTGCAGCGAGCTGCAAGGACCACGGCGAGCGGCGGCTTGGAGTGGCCATGGCCATGGCACACGGGCTGGAACGGCGCTGGTGAGGAGGCGACCGACGGGGAGGCGCACACAGCCGAGGGGGAGTGCCTGGGCGGCGGTGTGGCGGCTGGGCAATGCGGGCCAGCGGGGGCGCGCGGCTCGGGGAAAGCACCGGAGGCAAGCGCTGGCGGCGGGAGCCGGTGGCCGGGGGACGAGGCGGCGGTGAGCGCGCCGTCGGGAGCGTCGTGGGCGACGAGGAGGCGGCCGGCGTGGGGCGCGGACGCGGAGCGACGCCACGGTGGCCAGGAGATGGAGCGCCGGCGTGAGCGGTCGGAGCGGCGCGGCGTGAGCGGTGCTTGGGGGCGGGCGGCGGTGCGGCCTGGGAGAGGAAGCGGAGCGGGAGTGAGAGGATAAGGAGCGATGCCGTGGATAGGACCGAGTCGGGAGATGGGATAAGGACCGACGTCGTCCATCGCGGTGGCGCTGCATGCGGTCGCGTGGAGGCAGGGGAGGAGAGAGGAAGCCGGTGCCGACCTGCCAGGTGGGGACCACCTGTGGGACCCACTTCCCTCTTCTTCTTTCCAAAATTCAAATAGGCTAGCAAACATGCTTCAAAAATAGTCAACTTTGGCCCAGTGACTAAATAAAATGTGGAGAATTTTATGGTGCAATCAGATTTCAAAACTGAGCAAGTTGAATTTGAACTCAGATTTGAATTTGAATTCAAGTGGTGATACTTGACTCAAGGAAATAAATAGTAGATTAGGTTCAAAAATCCTGAAACTTTGAAGTTAACCTTTTTGAACCATAAGGGACCTCAGGAAAAATTTGGAGTTGATTTGGACAAGGTTGAGCACAAAGTTTAGATTTGAAGTCGACGTTGATTAAACTCTCAGTACGTGTCCAATAAATGGGAAACGTGCTTCAAAAATTTTTGAAACTTTTCCGAGAGTCTATTTGGAATATTAGAAGGTCATGGAAAAATTTACGGCATGAGATTTGAATATTTTTGAATGTCCCATTTTAGGGTTGAAATAATTCCTATTAAGATTTTAAGTTTTAACAAGTCCATATTTGTAGTGAACATGGGTTACCGCACGTGATACATGTGAGTTTGGATTTCTAAGTTCATTTTCAAAAATTTTTAAGTTCACATTTTTACATTTTTGTTCTTCCGAAAAGCGGGCTTTTACAATCCTTCCCCCTTAAAGGAATCTCGTCCCGAGATTCTAAGGAAGAGAGAAAGTTAGGCCGAGTTGTTGATGAGACAACCATCTCCTGGCATGTGATTGGAGAAAGAGACTCTTCGTCTTCTTATTGCATCTATGGTTTGGATGCTCGGCGTGACTGGGATCACACCGTAAAGTTTGTAGCATGGAAAGCTATATTGATAATTTGGGGTCTTCTTCTTTTCGTCAAAAGGAAGTAAGCTTCTGCATTGGAGGACTTTAGAACTCTAAGATAGTTAGGTGTTCTTAACTCTGGGTGTTTCTCTTACGAAGACTTTGCTGCCCTGGTCTTGTGGCTAAAGCAATGTCACCATCCATTACGAGTCAAGGAGTTCCAAGACCTGATAATTAACTGATAACCTCGCGAAAAGAAAGATGCAGGGTTTTAGCGAGGTCGAGAAGTCCATAGGAAGCTCCTCGCAACTAGAAACAATCAGTTTCCAGGACTCAAGTTGATTTGAGTTTCAACGGGTCAAGGACAAAGGCTCAACTTTGTTTTGGTCACAAGGTTTCGAGATGAACCGACTGAGCGTAGCAAGACATCCAGCTAGATTTTGGACATCCTTGATGCGGGTTGGGGGCTGCATGTCTTCAATGACCTTGATCTTCATCGGGTTTGCCTCAATTTCTCGGTGGGTCACTAAGAATCCGAGGAGCTTCCCGGAGCTAACCCCGAAGACACATTTGTCAGAGTTCAGCTTGGTGTGTGTGATGCGCAGCTTGTCGAAGATGGCTTGCAGGTTGTCAAGGAGTGACTCCTTGTTCCTAACCTTCACGATGATGTCATCGACATAGACCTCCACCAAGTCTATAATGAGCTCTCCAAAGGTTTTGTGCATGGCTCACACAAAAGTTGAAGCAGCATTTTTGAGACCGAATGGCATGGAAGTATAACAATACAATCCATCTACTGTTATGAAGGCAGTATGCTCTTCATCTTCCCTAGACATTTGGGTCTGATGGTAACCAGAATATGCATCTAGGAAACACAATAGCTCACACCCAGAGGTGGAGTCCACTATCTGGTCTATCCAAGGTAGTGGGAATGGATCTTCTGGACATGCCTTATTCAAGGTGGTGTAGTCGATACACATATGAAGCTTCCCGCCGGCCTTGGCCACAACGACTTGGTTCGCCAGCCATCGTGGATGATGCACCTCTCGGATGAAACCAGCTTCAAGCAGCTTCTTGATTTCTTGTCGGGTGAAGTTCTACCGCTCAATTAATTGCTGTCGGGGCTTCTGGTGTACTGGCCATGCGTCGAGATAAATCTTCAGGTTGTGCTCAATCACCTCCCTAGGGATCCCATGCATTTGTGACGGGTGCCAGACAAACGCGTCAACATTTGCCCGGAGGAAAGTGATGAGCATGAGTTCCTATTTGTTCTCCAGACCTCCCGATATATGGGTAGTCTAGGTAGCATCAAAACCAATTTGGATGACTTTGACGGGAACGTCGGTGTCCCCGCTTGGCTGCACGCATGGTGCAGAGGTTGATCCTCATTGACGAGTGCTCGGAGGTTGAGCAGCTAACTCCTTGTCGGATGCTTCCTCCTGCGCCGTTGTAAGCGCGTGGAGTTCTTCCAGCAAAGTAACTCCCCCAGTGCGATCTCCACGGATCCATAGAACGCATGAAGGTGTTGTCATCTTCAACACAAGGTAGCCATAATGGGCCACAGCCATGAACATATATAGGGCAGGCCTGCCTAGGATGGCATTGAAGGGCAAGCTGATGTGAGCCACATCAAAGATCAGCTTCTCAGGTCTGTAATTCTCCCGAGTCTCGAAGGTCATCGGGAGAGTAATCGAGCTGAGAGGACTGATAGCCCCCGGACCTACCCCAGAGAAGGGACGTGAGGGGCGAAGGTCCGAGAGTCGGAGCTGTATCTTGACGAAAGCTTCATAGCTAAGTAGGTTGAGTGCCGACCCTCCATCCACCAAGACATGGTAGAGCTGGACATTGTTGATAGTAGGAGACACCATCAACGGCAGTTGCCCAGCTCCGATCATGTTTCTTGGACAATCTGTGGCATCAAAAGTGATGGGAGTGTCCATCCACATACGATTGGGGTTTGCCTTGGCGGTAGGAGCTGTGGCATCCATTTCCCGCCGCATAGTCTTGAGGACGCGGCGAGAGGAGATATCCCAAGACCCCCATAAATGGTGTCAAGGGTCTTCCGATGCTCGTTGTCGGAGATGTCGGAATAATCATCGACTGTATTGTACACAACCTTCATGACATTCTTGGGGTCCTGGAAGCCTTGCTCCGTATTAGCCGGAGCTTCATCCAAGTTTTGCTTTCCTTCCCGCTGGCGGAAAGGAGCTTCTCGGCAATATTCAAGATTGTCTTTGTCCATTTTGTGGATCAGACACCACATCTTTTGACTGCCACCATCCTCAGATGAAGGTCGAGGTCGTTTTTCGGGGCGTGCACCCGGCCACCCGGAGCTGCATCTGCTGCAGCAGTAGGCATGCTGGCCAACGAATTCTTCTTGCCATTGGACTTTTTCTTCCTCTCTCCACTACCGGAGATAGTGGCTTCAGCCTTGCAGGACTTTTTGGAAGTCTTCGAAGCTGGCTTGAAGTGTATTTCACGGCCCTAAGCAGGCCGGGCGCACTTGTCAGCCAAGCTGAAGAGTTTCGTGACACTGGTGACTTCTTTTGTCGCCAGCTTCTCCAACATCTTCTTGTCTCTAACACCTTGTCTGAATGCCACAATGACAGAAGCATTGGAAATGGAAGGGATTGTATTTTGTACTTGGGAAAACGACTGGATGAAGGATTGCATCGACTCTCCCGATTTCCGTTGTATGGCGAATAGGTCCAGTTCTGTGCTAGGTCGGGTGTAGGAACTCCCAAAGTTGGAGGTGAACTAGTTGCATAGCTCTGCCCAACTGTTGATGGAGTCAGGTAGAAGACTCATGAACTAGGACCTGTTTGTCCCAGTCAGAGCCATAAGAAAGTAGTTGGCCATCACAGCCTCATTGCCACCCGCCGTGAGAATGGCGGTGGAGTAGATTTGGAGGAATTCAATGGGGTTGACAGTCCCATCGTATTTCCCCGATAGATGAGGCTGGAACTTCTGCAACACTCAGACCATGCGTAGATGCATGGCCAGGGCTGAACAACCGCCCCCTACTCCAAAAGGAGAAGGGTTTTCCCGAGCCTCTCGCCTCTCGTCAGCGCGCTCGATATGGATGTGTGACACCAAGTTCCGAAAATGAACCAAGCGAACGCATATGTGTGCCCAGGATGTTCAACACACATACACGAGTGCAATCACAAAAGAGTATACAGAAAATTACCACAAAACAAGATTAATTAAGTACCTTTATTACACAAACCCTATTATCCTCAAATATAAGCTCTAATGAATATTAGTGACAAGTTTGAACTAATGCAGCAGAAATAAACTAATAAGCAACTAAGCAAAGGGATAGCATAGCTCCAACACTCCACAGTCAAAGCTGTCGGCAGACACGGCCTTGAACTCTGCATTATCATCGTTAAGCTCCCAATCCTGACCTGCAACTGTTGGTGGGGGAATTGCAAGAGTGAGTACATGTCGTACTCAGCAAGTGTAGAAAGTATGACATGTAGCTGATACAAATGATGAATATAATAATCGCTAAGTGCTAAAAAGTGCATTAAACCATTTGAAAAGCAATATTTTATAGATGTGTGATGTAAACCCATCACAAACCATGTAATCATCATAATACCAGTCCACATTTCAATACCATCATCCATGTTACAGATTATTACCATCAGTCATATCCAATACAAGAATTTAATCCATGACCTGCCACAATCATTACCAACCCTAACCTGTACCAAACCATCCCAATACCAAGTTCCCTCTAATCATGTAGGTCATCCAGGCGCTCATAACTGGGAGCACGGCTATCATGATAGTTTTATTAGACTCTGCAGAGTTTGTACCACTTTACCCACGTGTTTGTGATTTCATCACTCGTCGGCGACTGAAGAACCTCCATTACGCCAATTACACTTTCTTTGGTGTATGGCTAAGAGATCACAAAATAGTCTTTATAAAGGGATTACTAGCCTATTTAGACCCCACTGTGGTTTCACTTGTGGCGATGCCTCAACTGAGGACATCTTCAACCAAGGGCCCCCTCTTGAGCCATTCGGATCCCAGGGTAGTCCCACCAACCAACAACAAACCTAATCCGACTACCCCTTCCCCGAGCATCCTTAATGGTCCAAATAGCACTGGCAAAGCCCTAATTAATCAGTTACGCCACACCCATACTTGGCCTTGTGGTGGCACTATAGTTCTGGCTTATTCTCGCATGAACCGGTCCTTAGATCTAAAGCAAGCAAACCACTGTAACATCCAACCCATCCACAAACCAAGCTTGCTTAGATCACCCATTACCATATCATATTACCCAGTTCATATTAATCATAATTTAATTAATGCATAACTAAATAGTATAGTTGTTTTCCCATCCCATTTAATTAAGCGAAGCAAAAAGGTAGAAAATCCTTCCAAACTCTCTATCATATATCCCACGTGACAAGGGTGGTCAAACAATTCTAGTAAACTTCCTATCATAGGATTTCCCATGAAATTGACACAAGCATGCAGTTTGCAAACAAAACATTTATTTCAAAACAGGATCAATATGCTTCAATGACACTTGTCTTGCTCTTGAGCTTGGTTAGTATAAAAGACTTCAAACTCTTGGTGCTGGACATCCTCCGCGGCACTCTCTAGCGCAAATCCGTCTAATCCACACAATAAACATACAAGACAGGAAACTAAATCAAAGAGTACACAAATATTACACAATATGACATGATATGCATGATTGATGCAAATGCAAGGTGGAACTTGTTAATGAGTTGCTTTTAATGTTTACTAACTAGTCCTAATAGCTTTTAACAAGTTTATACAGGTTTGGAGTTGATTCAAATCAGATTTTAGATTTAATTTGGCACAATTTAACCAGGAAAATCGAACTAGTCCGCTAGGGACCGGACAAGTCTGCACTGCGCGAGATCTGCAAATTAGGATTTCCTATATCGACATGAATTTAGAGATTTGGGGTCAAACTCACATAAGGAAAAGAGAATAGAAGGTATACCAGGTGTTTAGAACTCCAATGATTCAAGAATCTTGGAGGTAACACTTGGATCTTGAAGATCTAGAGTTCATGAAGAGCTTGATGGTGGATTGTTGATGAAGAATGAGAAGTTGATGGAGATCTTGATCCTCTTTTGTTTCCTCCTCTTCTTCTTCCTTCTTGGGACCTTCTTCTCCCTCCTTGGCGATGGCTATTCATGAGCTAGGGTTTGGGTGGGGTGGAAAAGTGGCAAATAGATGTCAAGCCAAGGAGTGGGGTTGTTTATATAGAGGTGGAGGCTAGGGTTAGATGGATTTCGAGTTTGGGGTGAGTAGAGGTCGGTTTATATTCCCACATGGGCTATAAAAGAGTTAGGCACGATGTACCTAGGCCCACATAACGTAAAACCCAAAAAACAAATTGTGAAACAAAAGATCAACTCGGAGTCGCAATTTATCGGACAAGTTCGAAAAGGACCGGACTAGTCTGAAGATGGACAGAGGGAAAATCGGACAAGTCCGGACTAGATATCAGACAAGTCTGAACTTATCCAGAGGGGAAAAACAGACTAGTCTGGCCAAAAATTGAACAAGTCCGACTTTAGTCAGAAGGGAAAAACGGACAAGTCCGCTGGAATACCGAACTAGTCCGGACAAGTCCAGGGACTTAGCAAATTTTCAAGGATTCTTGGAACACCAGACTAGTCAGTATAGGACCGGACAAGTCCGAAAGTGTCCAAAGAGAAAAACAGACTAGTCCGCAGCAAAACGGACAAGTCCTTTTGAAGTTAGAGAGAAATTGGACTAGTCCGCACTTCCCAGAATTCTTAAGTGCGGTTAAACACTAAATTCATTTTAAACTTATTCCTTTTTATGTGGATTAATGTTAGACATGTTCAATGATAGATGCAGGGCATGATGCATGAAAATGAGGGTGTTACAAACCTACCCCCCCCCCCCCCCCCCTTAAAATGAATCTCGCCCTCGAGATTCGACGCGAAAGAGAAAAGATAGGGAAATTCCTTCTTGAGATCATCCTCCAACTCCCATGTTGCCTCTGATTCTGTGTGATGCTTCCAATTAACTTTGCACCATCTAATAATCTTGTTCCTTGTGACTCTCTCCTTGGTTTCCAAGATTTTGACCGGTTGTTCGGCATAAGTCAAATCTTCCTCTAGTTCCAATTCTTCCATTGGCACTTGTTCTTCTGGTACCCTTAAACACTTCTTGAGCTGAGAAACATCAAACACATCATGGAAATCAGAAAGATGAGTTGGCATCTCCAATTTATATGCTACTTCTCCTCTTTTGTCCAAAATCTTGAATGGTCCAATGTAGCGGGGTGCTAACTTGCCTCTTATGCTAAACCTCTTATGACCTCTCATTGTTGACACTTTGAGGTATACGAAGTCTCCCACTTCAAAGGCTAGTTTTCTCCACCTATTATCCACATAGCTCTTTTGTCTTGATTGAACAGCCCTCAAGTTTTCTCGAATAATCTGAACTTGTTTCTCAGCTTCTTGCAATACATCGGGTCCAAATACTTGATTCTCCCCCGTCTCACTCCAGAACAAGGGCGTCCTACACTTCCTTCCATATAGTGCTTCGTATGGTGACATCTTCAAACTTGCTTGGTAACTATTGTTGTACGAAAATTCCACATATGGCAAGTTCTTGCCCTAGCTTTTTCCCATGCTTTAAAGCACAAGCTCTTAACATGTCCTCTAAAATCTGGTTGGGCCTCTCAGTTTGTCCATCCGTTTGAGGGTGATATGTTGAACTGAAATTCAACCTTGTTCCCAATGCTTTATGCAATTTTTGCCAAAACCTGGAGGTAAATTGAGAACCTCTATCGGATACTATCTTCTTTGGTACTCCGTGTCGACACACAATGTGCTCATATGCAATTCTTCTAGCTTCACGGTGGCATAGGTGGTCTTGACAGGAACAAAATGAGCTGATTTGTCAACCGATCCATAATAACCCAAATTGAGTCATAACCGGACTGAGTACGTGGTAAACCATGAAGTCCGTTCCAATTTCTTCCCACTTCCATTCTGGAATCATTAATGGCTGCAATAATCCGGGTGGCCTTTGGTATCCTTCACTCCTGGGCACACGTCACACAAAATGCTACATATTCGGCTATGTCCTTCTTCATGCTAGCCCGCCAATAGCACGTCTTCAAGTCCTTGTACATCTTTGTACAACCGGGGTGAATTGAGTATGGTGAGTCATGTGCCTCTTTTAATATTGTCTCCCGAATATGCTTCACATTCGGCACGACAATCCTTTTTCCAAGTCATAAAGTACCATGATCATCCTCATCAAATCTGAATTCTCTCCCCTCCTAGGTCCTTTCTTTGATTTCCTAAATTTCCTCATCCTTCATTTGGCCCTCTGGAATTTCTTGCTGCAGAGTCGGATTTAACTCCATCATCCCCATATCATTCACAAATCCGAGATTCAACCGTTCAAACTCCTTACATAACTCGGATGGTAATCCTCGAACTGCGACTTGATGACTTACTCCTTTCCGGCTCAGGGCGTTGGCCACTGCATTGGCTTCTCCCAGGTGATAATTGATTCCCAAATCATAATCCTTGATGAGCTCCAACCATCTTTGTTGCCTCAAATTCAAATCCATTTGTGTGAAAATATACTTAAGACTCTCGTGATCTGTATAAATTTCAAACCTATGACCAAGAATATAATGTCTCTAAATCTTCAATGCATGTACCACGGTTGCAAGTTCCAAATCATGCGTTGGGTAATTCTGTTCATGTTTCTTCAATGTCTTGATGCATAGGCGACCACTTGACCTTCTTGCATGAGCACACATCCAAGTCCTTGTCTCGATGCATCACAATACATGTCGAAACTCTTGCTTACATCTGACAAAACCAAAACTGGGGCTGTAGTTAACATCTTCTTTAGCTCCTCAAAACTGTTTTGACACGCTTCAGTCCATCGGAAAGCCTTTCCCTTCATTAGCAATTCCGTCATTGGCTTGGCTATCTTGGAAATGTCCTTGATGAATCGACAGTAATACCCAGCCATCCCAAGAAAACTCCTTATTTCCATTACGCTTTGCGGGGGTTCCCATTTCAACACGTCCCTCACCTTTCCGGGATCAACAGAAACTCCTCCTCCTGAAATGATATGGCCCAAAAATGATACTTCTCTCAACCAAAACTGACACTTGTTGAACTTGGCATACAATTGATGCTCCCTCAATTTCTGCAATGTAAGCCTCAAATGTTCCTCATGTTCCTTCTCATCCTTCGAGTAGATCGTAATGTCGTCTATGAACACCACTGCAAACCTATCCAAGTACTCCATGATGACCTTAGTCATGAGGTACATAAAATATGCAGGAGCATTGGTCAATCCAAAGGACATCATGGTGTACTCATATGATCCATACCGTGTCCTAAAAGTTATCTTGGGTATGTGCAAGGGTTTAATCTTCATTTGAAAGTATTCCAACCTCAAACCAATCTTGGAGAAAACACATGCACCCTTCATCTAATTAAAAAGGTCTTCTATGCATGGCAAGGTGTACTTATTCTTGATGGTCACCTCGTTCAGAGCTCGAAAATCTACGCACATCCTTTGTGACCCATCCTTCTTGTCCACAAATAAAATAGGCGCTCCCCAAGGTGAAGAACTAGGGCGAATAAAACTTTCTCTAGTTGCTATTGAATCTGCATCTTGAGCTCTGCTAATTCCATAGGAGACATCCTATACGGCCTCTTAGCTATAGGTGCAGTTCAAGGTATTAAATCAATAACAAACTCAATGTCTCGATCAGGTGGCATACCTGGCAACTCATCCGGAAACACGGCCAAAAATTCGCACACCAATGGAATCTCCTCAATTGCGGCACCATCCAGGTGGTTCAGCTCCAATTGCTTCGGTACGTGTTGAGATGCTTCAAATTCTACGGCGATCCCTTCCTCATTGGTCAACTTCACCGTCTTTGTGGCACACTCAATGACTCCAATGTGCTTCCTCAACCAGCCCATACCAAGTATAATGTCAAATCCATGAGAATCCAAGACAATGAGGTTGGTAAAGAAGTCTACCCCCCTTATTCTAAGGCTTACTTTTGGACATACTATATTTGTCCTCATCTCTCCTCCAGGAGACTTAAGCAATAGAGTAAACATCATAGGAGAGACAGGAAAACTATACTTGGCAACATATTTTGATGCAATGAATGAATGTGATGCTCTAGAATCAAATAACATAGTCGCTGGGTTGGAGTTTGCGAGAAATAGACCAATCACCACTTCATCCGCTTGTTGAGCATCCTCCGTAGAGACATAGTTCATGTTGCCACGAGCAAAATTCTGTTGTTCATGGTTTCCTTGCAGCTGTCCTCCATTGGGTCTTGGATTTTGTCTCGGCGCATTGCTTCATTGACCAAGGCCTGACTTAGGACATTGATGTGCAAAGTGTCCAGCTTCTCCACAAGTATAGCACTTCTTAACTCCACCAGAATTACTGGGACGAGCTTGATTCTCCATATTTGCACCAGGAAAGTTGGCACGAGGTGCATAAGGTATTGGATGCCTAGGTGCTTGCATAACAAGGCGTTGTTGCACAAACTGAGTTGGGTGCGGTGCAAATCCAGGGCGATGAGCAGGCGCAGAGGAGCTGAAATAAGGTGCATTTGGTGGTGCAAAGCGAGGGTGCACATTACGGCCTTGTTGATGTCCTTGATATGGCGCCTTCCTCTTGTTGTCTTGATCCATCTCACGGACCTTGTTCTCCACAACAATTTCTTTGTCCACAAGCTTTTGGAAGTTGGCATAATCACAATTCAGAAATTGCATTTGGATTTCATTTTTAAGGCCCCTCATGAACAAGTATTGCTTCCGGCTGTCCCGGCTAACATCCTCGGGCGCATACCTTGAAAGTTGAGTGAATTTATTGAGATATTCACCCACACTCGATCTTCCTTGCCTCAGGTTCTCAAATTCTTGTCTCTTCAAAATCATAACACCTTCAAGCACATAATGAGAATGGAAACTCTCCTTGAATTCCTCCCAGGTGATCCTCTCCTGATTCCCATGAGCATTGCAATAAACATCCCACTAATCCGCAGCTGCTCCAACTAGTTGATGAGAAGCAAATAGAAACTTCTCTCGGTCACTGCATTGAACAATAGCTAGCTTCTTTTCCAGGGACTTCAACCAATCATCCGCATCCATAGCCTCAGCGGATTGAGCAATGGTTGGCGGCCTAGTCCTCATAAACTCTCCAAACCTGTTATGAGGTGGTGGGCGTGGCGGTGGAGGCATGTGGGGCTGATTGTTGTTGTTACCAGCCTATAGCTGTCCCATAATTTGTATCATGGTCTGCATGAGCTGGTTTTGCATAGCCAAAAGCTGCTCAATGTTGATAGATCCATGAGAAGGTCCTTGTCCATGGTTATTCTGAGGTGCTCCATTATTCTCCTCCTCATCATTGTCATCCCTCTGGTTGCGAGTCCTCACCATCTGAAGAAAAGCAAGAGATGAGAATTTAGAAGACGTTCCCAACTATATGCATTAAGGGATATGAAACTAAACAACTACCTACACTAGCCTATGTGGACATGGCAATGCTAAAGCATCCCAAAATCCTCTATTAAGCACACAAGCAAACAATATATAGCAAACAACACACCAAGCAAAAACACATTGCTTCCTGAGTGTTCCTATGCGCTCTGAAGTGTCTATTCTATCTAGGCCGCATCCTACAGTCAACCTATGGCTCTGATACCAATCTGTGACACCCGGTTCTGAAAATGAATCAAGCGAACGCATATGTGTGCCCAGGATGTTAAACACACATACACGAGTGCAATCACAAAAGAGTATACAGAAAAATTACCACAAAACAATATTAATTAAGTACTTTTATTAAAAAAACCCTATTATCCTAGAATATAAGCTCTAATGAATATTAATGACAAGTTTGAACTAATGCAGTGGAAATAAACAAATAAGCAACTAAGCAAAGAGATAGCGCAGCTCCAACACTCCACAGGCAAAGCTGACGGCAGACACGGCCTAGAACTTTGCATTATCATCGTTAAACTCCAAATCCTGACATGCAACTGTTGGTGGGGGAATTGCAAGAGTGAATACATGTCATACTCAGCAAGTATGGAAACTATGACATGTAGCTGACACAAATGACGAATATAATAATGGCTAAGTGCTGAAAAGTGCATTAAACCATTTGAAAATCAATATTTTATAGATGTGTGAAGTAAAACATCATAAACCATGTAATCATCATAATACCAGTCTATATTTCAATACCATCATCCATATTCTAGATTATTACCATCAATCATATCCAATACCAGAATTTAATCCATGACCGACCATAATAATTACCAAACCATAATTTGTACCAAACCATCCCAATACAAAGTTCCCTTTAATCATGTAGGTCATCCAGGCACTCATAACAGGGAGCACGGATATCATGATAGTTTGTTAGACTCTACAAAGTTTGTATCACTTTACCCACGTGTTTGTGATTTCATCACCCGTCGGCGACTGAATAACCTCCATTACGCCAATTACACTTCCTTTGGTGTATGGCTAAGAGATCACAAAATAGACTTTACAAAGGGATTACTAGCCTATTTAGACCCCATTGAGGTTTTACCAGTGGCGATGCCTCCAACTGAGCACATCTTCAACCAAGGGCCCCCTCTTGAGCCATTTGGATCCGAGAATAGTCCCACCAACCATCAACAAACCCAATCCAACTACCCCTTCCTCGAGCATCCATAATGGTCCAAATAGTACTGGCAAAGCCCTAATTAATCAGCTACGCGGCAACCATACTTGGCCTTGTGGTGGCACTGTAGTCCTGGCTTATTCTCGCATGAACCAGTCCTTAGATCTAAAGCAAGCAAACCACCGTAAAATCCAACCCATCCCATACCAGGCTTGCTTAGATCACCCATTACTATATCATATTAACCAGTTCATATTAACCATAATTTCATTAATGCATAACTAAAAAGTATAGTTGTTTTCCCATCCCATTTAATTAAGCGAAGCAAAAAGGTAAAAAGCCCTTCCCGACTCTCTATCATAGATCCCAGGTGACAACGGTGGTCAAACAATTCTACTAAACTTCCGATCGTAGGATTTCCCATCAAATTGACACAAGCATGCAGCTTGCAAACAAAACATGTATTTAAAAAAGGATCAATATCCTTCAAGGACACTCACCTTGCTCTTGAGCTTGGTTAGGATCAAAGACTTCAAACTCTTGGTGCTGGAGATCCTCCGAGGCACTCTCTAGCGCAAATCCGTCTAATCTGCACAATAAACATACAAGACAAGAAACAAAATCAAAGAGTGCACAAATATTACTCAATATGACATGACATGCATGATTCATGCAAATGCAAGGTGGAACTTGTTAATGAGTTGCTTTTAATGTTTACTAACTAGTCCTAATAGCTTTTAACAAGTTTATACAAATTTGGAGTTGATTTGAACAAGATTTTAGATTTAATTCAACACAATTTAACCAGGAAAATCAAACTAGTCCGCTAGGGACCGGACAAGTCCGCACCGCGCGAGATCAGCAGATTAGGGTTTTGTAGATGGACGTGAATTTGGAGATTTGGGGTCGAACTCATGTAAGGAAAACAGAATAGAAGGTATACCAGGTGTTAAGAATTCCAATGAATCAAGAATCTTGGAGGTAACACTTGGATCTTGAAGATCTAGAGTTGATGAAGAGCTTGATGGTGGATTGCTGATAAAGAACATGAAGTTGATGGAGATCTTGATCCTCTTTCATTTCCTCCTCTTTTTCTTCCTGCTTGGGACCTCCTTCTCCCTCCTTGGCGGCAGCTATTCACGAGCTAGGGTTTGGGTGGGGTGAAAAAGTGGCAAATAGATGTCAAGCCAAGGGGGGGGGGGGGGTTGTTTATATAGAGGTGGAGGCTAGGGTTAGATGGATTTCGAGTTTGGGGTGAGTAGAGGTCGGTTTAGAGTCCCACATGGGATCTAAAAGAGCTAGGCACGATGTCCCTAGGCCCACTTAACATAGAACCCAAGAAATAAGTCATGAAACAAAAAGATCAACTCAGAGTCGCGTTTTATCAGAAAAATTTGAAAAGGATCGGACTAGTCTGAAGTTAGACGGAGGGTAAATTAGACAAGTCCAGACTGGATATCGGACAAGTCCGAACTTATCCAGGGGGGAAAAACAGACAAGTCTGGCAAAAAATCGGACAAGTTCGATTTTAGTCAGAAGGGAAAAACGGACAAGTCCGCTGGAATATCGGACAAGTCCAGAGACTTAGCAATTTTTCAAGGATTCTTGGAACACTAGAATAGTCTGCGTGGACCAGGCAAGTCCGAAAGTGTCCAGAGAGAAAAACAGACTAGTCCACAGCAAAATGGACAAGTCCCTTAGAAGTCAGAGAGAAATCGGACTAGTCCGCACCGAAATCGGACTAGTCCGCACATCCCAGAATTCATAAGTGCGGTTAAACCCTAAATTCATTTTAAACTTATTCCTTTTTATGTGGATTAATGTTAGACATGTTCAATGATAGATGCAGGGCATGATGCATGAAAATGAGGGTGTTACAGGACGCGGCCGTCCTGCTGTCTAGAGCGGCGGTCAAGCTTTGACCGCAGATCATGCATCGAGAGTATCTACACGGTGCGAGTGTGACGCGCCCCGGAGGGTAGCATTGTCACCTGCTATGACACAACACATCTCTAGTGCTGTGAAACTTGCAGACCAAGTCTTGCAGACAAGATCCAACACAAAGAAGGTCCATGGCCCGAAGGGGGAGGACCTTGGTTGCTAAGGCCATCGGCTACGGCTACAACCAGATGTTCCACATTAGCACGCCACTGCTCCATTGCACCCTGAGGTGCTCCTTGCGGTGGTGGACGTTGGAGAAGAGTACGCGCAGCAATCGGCGCATTTTCAGGGTGGTTGTGTGTCGATGCAGTGACTGACACAAGTACCCCATCCTACTGTCCAGCATTGTTAGCCAGAGCAGGATGTGGTGGCAGTAAGATGCCGACCGGGAGAACAACACCCGTTGGTTGTTGCACGTTGGAGGAATTCCCTCCAGCAGGTTGCTCAGCATTGCCGTTGGACGATCCTGCGGCAGAGTTCACCATCTTGAAATCTTAAGGTACCGCTACCTAGTGCGCAAAATGTCGAAGTGTGTGATCAACACTTCCCCCGATACAACAAGAACATAGCCCGCGGAGGTTCCTGATTGGTTAGGGCGCGCGTGAGATTATGCACAAGACAGTGGCATGGGAATTTTTACGTGGTGCGGGCCGCCTGAGCGTAATACCCTACTCCACGAGTGTTGTTGTATGCATGAGAATACAGTGGCTTGCGTGCGTATGATCTGGGTTGTCCCTATACCATGCGGTTCAGACCTTTTATAGTCCAAGGACTGGCCGTTACATTGTCATCCTGGCCCGACATGTGGCCCTGGCGGTAGTTAATTGCCTAATACACGATCTGTGAATATTAAGCATAATTAACAGTGTGATAACGCGCCTTAATGGCCACATTACCAGTACTAAAGGTCCCCTAATTGTGTTTCATTAATATGTCATTAATGACATGTAATCAGGTTATAACACCCCAGCCACTATGGGCCTGGCGGTCGTTACTCCTGGCAGTTCTATAGGATCACAGACTAGCCTCACAGACCAACAGTAGTCTTTTCTGCGCACTTTGTCCTCACTCCTGCGCACCCGGGAAAACTTCCCGGTCGGTCACCCATCCACAAATTGCTCCGGGCCAAGCACGATTAACCTCGGAGTTCTTTGCAGGTGAGCTTCCAGAAAAGAAGGTATACCTTGGTGGTATGAGTATTCTATCAATTCTATTAAGCCTTGAGCCAGGATGTCACAATCCACCCCTCTTAGAAGACCGACGTCCTCGTCGGTCAACTCCCAAGCCAGGAACGTCCCCTCTTGGCCACGTCCATACGTTCAGTACTGGCATACGCACCATACCGTGTCCCTCCTAGAGGACCCACGCGTCATGCATACGTACCCACGTCCCTGACCCGTACGCACCCGTGAAACCGCGAGGGTCGGCTCTGATACCATTTTGTAACACCCCAGCCACTACGGGCCTGGCGGTCGTTACTCCTGGCAGTTCTATAGGATCACAGACTAGCCTCACAGACCAACACTAGTCTTTTCTGCGCACTTTGTCCTCACTCCTGCGCACCCGGGAAAACTTCCCGGTCGGTCAGCCATCCACAAATTGCTCTGGGCCAAGCACGCTTAACCTCGGAGTTCTTTGCAGGTGAGCTTCCAGAAAAGAAGGTATACCTTGGTGGTATGAGTATTCTATCAATTCTATTAAGCCTTGAGCCAGGATGTCACACAGGTCTTGTAACTAAATCTTTAACTGTCCCTTGAATGTCTGCACCGTTGGAGATCCGCCAGTCTCCTCGTTGTTGTCTCAGGTTTGGAGGCTCGACACGTGGCGGCTCCGGAGCTTTCCATCGTAGGGAGGTAGGTCCGGAGCCACTATACATGTGGCAGCACCGGAGCTTCCCTCTACTGGGGGTTAGATCTGGTGTCACTAGACATGTGGCAAGATCGGAGCTTCCCTACGAAGGGAGTTAGGTCCGGCCTCGTGTTACACGTGGCAGTGTTGGAGCTACCCAAACGACGGAGGCAGGTCCGGTGTTGTGTAGGACGTGTAACCTTTGGAGTTCTTCAACTCGGATGGGTGGAACTCCTCGGCGTTTCTTGCGGTATCATGGGGTACCCGGTACGCAGGATACCGACAAAGTGTGTATTGGATATTCAAGTCGTAGTCCTTGATCAACCCCAACCCTCTCCGTTGCCTTAAATTTAAGTCATTCCGAGTGAATCTATACTTCAAACTCTTATGATTGGTAAAGATATCACGTGACTCCTTATATAAATAATGTCCCCATATTTTCAACGCGAAACTACAGCAACAAGCTATAGATCGTGGTGGTATATTATGCTCATGCATTTTTAACTGTCTTGAGTCATAGGCAATCACCTTTCCTTCTTGCATAAGTTTATAACCAAGTACCACGTGTGATGCATCTGAAAAACAGTTAAACATCTACCCAGCTCAGGAAGGGAAAGGATAGCGGCAGTGACAAACTTCTCCTTCAATAACTGAAAGCAACGCTCACATTCCTGAGTCCATATGAACTTGACATTCTTCTGTGTAAGTCGTGTCATAGGTTTATCAATTCTATAGAAATCCTTTACAAAGCGGCGCTAATAACCAGCCATACCGAAGAAACTCCTAGCCCCCTTTGACATTGGTTAGTCTTTCCCATTAAACTATTGTAGAAACTTTGCTTGCATCAACCGAGATGCCATGTTTATTAATTATATGACCTATAAAGCCAACTTCTGAGATCCAAAACTCACACTTCTTCAATTTGGCATAGAATTTATGACTCCTGAGAGTCTCAAGAACTCTCATCAAATGTTTCTCATGTTTAGCTTCAGTCATGGAGAAGACGAGTATATCAACAATAAAGACCACTACAAATTCCTCGAATCCATGAAGCATAATATTCATTGTCTCCATAAAGTATGTGGGTGCATTAGTGAGTCCAAAAGATATAATTCTGAACTCATAATGTCATACATGGTGAAAAAATTGCCTTCTCAATATCCTCCTCTCAAACAGGAATTTGATTATAGCCAGACTCAAGGTCAACTTTGGAGAAGACTCTGGCTCCTATTAATCGATCAAATAACACACCGATGCAAGGCAATGGATACTTGTTCGTAATCGTCACGACATTTAAGCCACGATAATCCACACACATACGCCAACTTCCATCTTTATTCCTAGTGAACAATTCTAGACCATGCCAAGGTGAAACACTACGGCGTATCAACTTCTTAGCCAATATAGGTCATCCAACTGCTTTCTCAACTCCTCTTGGAAAGGACGAGATTATCGGTAAGGAGCAATAGAAATAGGATGGGTACCAGGTATAAGATCAATGCAAAACTCCACTTCTCGCATTGGTGGCCTTCCTGGTAGCTCATCGAGAAAGATATCAGAATAGTCTTGCACTATGGGAATGTCCTCAATCTCCAGTGACTTTGTCGACTTCTCAACTAGGATCCATAGAAGGTCTGTCTTTACATGATAAAAACCAGGAAAAAGATTTCCCATCACAGATAAAGAACAAGAGGTGCATCAGGTTGAAAAATTATAATATTCCCAAATGACGCCTCTAACATAATGATCTTCCAAAAACAAGATATAATAGATCAATAGCGGTACAGCCAATCCATGCCAAGGATAACATCAAAAACCGGTAGTGGAATCACCATCAGATAAGCTACGAATTCATCATCTCCTATAGAAATAACGCAACCAAGACACACCACAGAACCAGAAACCAAACCCCTGGAAGAACTAACTTGAACTGACTGGGATATCTCTTGACTAGAAATATTTGCTTTTCTTACGAAATCAAGTGAAATGAACGAAAAGCTGGCACCCGAATCAAATAAAACATGAGTGTCATAGGAGTCTACAAAGGGTACCTGAAACCACATATAGTGACTAAAAAATTGCGTAGTCATGGTATAGACCCTAGTGGAAGTAGAAGTATATCCATCCGCAAGGTGTTGAAGGAGTCTAGGTAGGAGAAGTAGATGAAGCTATAAGCTGTAGCAAAATATGTGAGGCAGAAAGCTAAAGTATGGATCAGTATTGGTGGATAAAAGTACTACTTGGGAAGCAGATAATGTGGATGTGAAGCACTAGTCATCATCTAAACAGAACCGCGAGGAGCACTGATTGTGAAAGCCTAACCCCTAGAACTGGTCACTGTGGTGGGTCCTAAGGAAGGAGAATTCAATGTTTGCCACTTGATAATAGAATTCGAATTTGTCTTGCAATTTATCCATTTATGTTTGTCTTCCATAGACATGACAGGTCCCAGAAAACGACAATCTAAAGTATGATGGAGCTTCACACACTTGAGGAAACTCTAAACTTGGTCTGGGACTGGAAGCATATACCAACACTTAAAGTTCTAAGGTCCTGATTTTTCCATGAACATATTAAAAGGTCTTGTTGTGCAATCTTTCCTCCTTCATAGTGAATCCTCTTATGATCAGTACCCGCAATACTCAGACTCTCTCTATCTCTATTATAGAACTATAAGTTGAAACTATATGTTCACACCACTATGATCCTCAACTACTATGATGTACGTGGTGCGAAGATTTCTTCCCATCACCTTCCTATATCACGGACTATGGCACATGAAAATGTACTAGACTTCTCATGCTCATCACATGATCTCCAAATATAAAATGAACAAGGTCTCCGAAATCTCTCACCATGATCTCTACGACACGTGGTTTGTGCACTCCTACTCGGAGGCAAGGTTATATTAATTTGAAATATGAGTAAGAGTATAATTAACAACGTATTATGATTGTAAAAATAAACACAAGACAAAATATGCAATAGAAACATGAATGCAGAATATGCCCATAAAACCCATCCTATTGTGCATAAGTGTGTCAATTTGAACTACAGGCCTATGTTATCTTTTTAATATTTTAGTTATTAAAATTTATAACTAGACAACACAACCTGGCTCTGATACCAACTGTAACACCCCAGATTTGAACTCCTTTGGGCACTACTACTAACATCTATCTTTTCTTCTAAGCATAAAAGTTATTGAAAATTTCGACAGAGTCTCCTCTGTAAACTCAACCAACAGCGGGCAACACAATAAAAATATAAACATAATAACATAGATAAGCTGAAACAAGCATCATTCAACCATCATAACTGAAGCAAATAACAGAATGACTAAACAACTCCACAATAGTTATCACTAACACAATAACCCAACAAATAATTAATAGTTCATAATCTAAGTTTATTAAATGGCTGTTGTCCTCAAGTGCAGATGCTACCCTCTTCCCAATGCATACTTGATCAACGGTACCTAAAAACCAAATAAACACAAGAGTGAGTAAAAACAATCAGCAAGTACACTTAGAGCTTGAAGAACACAAAAATCCAACCGAATGAAACATAGCGATACTTGAACTGAAAATGAGGAACAATGAAATAGTGGTTTTCGTTTGAAACGGACAACGGTTGAATTCTCTTTAGCATTTACCGGTAAAGCCGAGTAAGTAAAGTGTGATCAACACTTACCCATAGGAAATACTATATAAGAACAACTCCGGACTTAACCGATACTTGAATGATAATCAAATAAATAAATCTTATCTTGAACATGAATAAAATAGAATCATGAAGCCACTGAATCTTGAAACCTCAAATAACAAATCAACACGCGATAAAGATTAATCAATGGTGAATCACACTTATTAAAAACAACTCATCATGCACTTGACTTAGCCTCGACCGGAAGACTCTCTCTCGACACCAGAATCCTCCAAGCCTATGGAATTAAACTATGCTTAGAAAAGTACCTATAGCATAACTACATTTGTCTGATAAAGCTTTGCATCAATATTTAAATTAAAGGATAAATACTCATCTTGTCAAAATTAGATATCTAAGGGCGATGGCACTAATTCGATGCTTTCTCCTGGACGGTTATCAAAATTAAACGAGATCATGCCTATGACTTTTATTACTATGCTATAGTCTAATTTTCTCTCTAATTAGAACAGACTTGAAATAACTATGGAACTTTTTCTCCTCTTCCGTCTCTATGATAATACTGTGAGGACCGGTAGGAGTCCCGACATTCCAGGAATCGCAATTGGGTGGTACCTACACTGTTAAGACTGTCGGTCACACTGACGCTTTTAAGTCTGACACATCAAAAAAAAAATCCTGCTACGGTCCCCAATCCCCAGTTCCTGGAGAAGCTCACACAACTCAAATGAACAACAATTCCAAATCCATATGAACGATAATATTCTCATATGAACAGCATCATGAACAATTCATACACTCACAATTTCGATTTTAGATGAACATCAATTTGTTCCTTTGCAAAATGAAAACAAGCACGAATACAAACACGTCGATCTGCCAAACACAAAATGAACACAAGCACAAAAAAAACACACAAGCAGCGGCCATCTCCCCGGCCTCCTTTGCAGCCGACGGAGCCTCCTCCTCTTTGGCGTCCTTCGCAGTCGCTGAGGCCTCCTCCTCTTCACGCCCCCCCCTCACAGCCATTGGGACCTAGGCACTGATCGTCGTGGCGGCCGAATCTTGGATACTTGCTGCCAGATCTCGCGGTGACGTTCATGGGACGCATCGTGGACTCATCGGAACCCGCGTCCCGTTGTTGTGGCAGCCAAAAAGGAGCAGCGGACTCCAAGCGCAAGCCTCGACAGATCTGGTGCTCACCCCCTCCACCAAGTCGCCAGATCCGTCGCCGTAGGGGCAGCAGTCGCGGGAGGCGGCGGCGGCAAGCCCACGTCGAGTCCGTGGGGAGAATAGCTTGAGCTCGCGGGGAGGAGAGCTGGAGCCCGAGGGGACAGAGTGCCATGGGGTGCGGAGGCGGCGGCGCGCCGTGGGGTGCGGAGGCGGCGGCGCGCCGTGTGGATGGGGGCGACAGCGGTGGGGATTTTGGGAGAGCCAGTGGCGGCCTCAGACCATCCGCAGTGGTATGCTGTAAAGCATACTGGATACATTGTTTCACAGTGTAATCTAGAGTACGTACTATAAAAGCTGTAGGAGAATAGTGTATAGAGTATGCTTTAGAGTATGCTGGTGCGGATGGTCTCAGGACCTGGCGAGCGGATGAGCACAGGCGTGATTTTTGGGGCGGCGGCCTCGGGACCTGGCGAGCGGATGAGGACGAGGCCTTAAAAAAAATCCATGGACTCGGTCTTGCAGCGGTGGGAACTAGCAATAATTAAAAATTTCGTACTCGACGCCAGCGCGCGCGGAGTAATAAATTTCGTATAGAATTGTGCTACTTTACAGCCGTCAGTTGCTTAGGACCGCTGACGTTTTTAATAGTATGGCTGTCAGTTTGTGTTGCGGACCTGACACTTTTATTTAAAACGTCGGTTTTTATTCTGGCATCGACGTCTTTATTTATTACTGTCGGTTTTCCTTATCCCGACGTCTTTATATTATTTAAATGCGATGGCCCCGACATTTTTGAAGAACCGGACGGCCTATTGCTGTTCTATTGTAGTGTAATCCATGGAACTTTTTCTCCATGTCTATCTCTATGATAATACTGTGGGGACCGGAGTCCCGACATTCTAGGAATCGCAATTGGATGGTGTCGTGCAATGCGGCACCCAACAGCACACAGAAAAAGGTACATCATATTACATAAAATAACATAGTGTTATACAAACTTTATCTTTTACAAATAATATACATTAAATACACTACAGCGGAAGATAAGTTTATAGCTCTCAACACTCGAGCCTAAGCTATGCAAAAGTCTTTCCATTCAGTCTGCGAACGAAATCACACTAGCAGCACACGAATGAATCTCACAGCGGTGTGCAGGGTTCCCACTCGGCAGTGTACCCTGACGGGGGCAACGCCTCACCGCTATACCCTTCATCATAAACATCATCATCTGCAACAAAAACTTAAAATAGCAACCGTGAGCACAAAGGCTCAGCAAGACTTAACCGTCACCACTGAGCATGGAACTCTATATGCAGGATACACGTAATTTAGGACAACAGTTTGCAATAAAAGGCTCGCCTAAATGTTAGTACTTACTTTCATATTTCAGCAGGAAATTAAAGCTTCATGAATCTGAAATTTAGTGAGCAACATGTTCTAAACACACAAGTATCAATACATAATTATTCCATAAACCATAATTCAATAATATTCAGCTCCAAATAATTAACTACGTCACGACTCAATGAATAAGCGGTACTCAATAACCGCGAGGGACGGCTACTCGAATCGATATACACCTGCAAGGATACCCGAATAGCACGACACATACACCCACACTCGGAGCTGCGAAGGCACACTCCACTGATGTTGTATGTGACAACCTTTCACCCTCTACCTACACACCGAACCGGTCCCACCGCTACGAGTAGGAGGCCCCCACACGGAGTACGATGTACCAGCTGGCAGGTTTACACTTTGCTGCTCTCAACCCGCACCAGAAGGCAGTGGGGTATGCCTCGACGCTAAGTTGGACAAGTTACATCGGTTTACTGGGTCCCATATGTCCAGTATGCCTTTAGTATATTCAAACTTGCTCATCAGGGTCGCACACGGATCAGTCCTTGTCCGACACAAGCACAACTACAGCTCACAGGCCCCTATGTCCTGCTGGTCCTACTCCGTGCCCGGTCTCATATTTGACCAAATGGTGAATCTCTCACTCAACCAATCCCGTGTGAACCCAATTCCTAAACTCGCGAGTAGATTCCAACTACTCGACTTCTACCGAAGTAACTATAACATTAAGCATAGCATGACACATCGAGGACTTAACCAACTACCCTGCTCTCATGGGTGCTTTGGTCATGCAAGTAGAAAACTCCAAGAAAACCTATACCAAATGCACAATACATTCTAACCAGAGAGTGTGATACAAATAAAATTTCAAAACCCTGTGAAATGCAAACTGGGGCTTGCCTGGCTGTGAAACGGGGTCAAAGTTAATCTCCGGGGGAATGACTTCAAGTGGCTCTGTGGTCTCCTCAAGCTCGACAACTAATCGACATGCAAAGAAAATGCAAAGTGATTCAATAAAGATAATATAACATAGTTGAAGGGAAACATAGTTAAGTATATAAAATCATGGCCACTGGTTCTGGAAACTTTTACAGGGGACACGAGGTAGTACGAGTGAGGTTCTGACAAAATTTGGGATCAATATATGGAAGTCTCTGATGTCTAAAATTCAACAAAGCTAAACACTTCCTAGAATTCCCATGGGAAATCTGGAAGTTTAACCTAGCCAAGAGTGGGTGTCTTCTTTAGAGAAGGTCAATAGTGATTCAACAAAATTGGTTTCATAATTTTCTAAGCATTATACTGGGAGATATTAAATTTACAAATTTGGACAATTTGCTGAAAAGTTTCTGGACATTTTGGAATTGTTAGGTACATATAGATTGGAAACATAATTTGGCAATACAAATCAACTCAAATGGACCGGAAATTTTAACTGGAACATAAGGGAATTATGTGGAATGATCTGGTCAATTTTGGGAATTTTTGAATGAATTGAGAGTCAGCAATTAATCCCAATAGCATTTTTCTTCATGGAAATATTGAGGTCCAATTAGGGATTTTCATACAAATCCAAGTGCACCACTTGAAAGTATAGATCATCTTAGTTCCAACAAATTTTATTTGGGAATTTTTGGACAAGTATTCGAAGAGTTATAGATTTCTAAGTTCAGCACAGAACATGCACAGAGAAAATGGTCTAATGCATTTAACCGTGGGCCCCACTGGCAGGGTTGCCTTCAACCTCCAGCAGGGGAGCTCGACCAGCGGCTGAAGCACCTAGGGTGAGCTTGATTTCACTCATTTTTGCACCAAATCGAAGGGGATTGTCATCAAATTAACCTTGGAAACAAGGAGAACATGATTATGGATCAAAATTGTGGATAAATTGGCCGAAGGTTGGGTCTCATCGGAGAACATCGCCTTTTTAGAAGGCGGTGAGGAAACATCGTGGAACTCAGCAATTCCTTGACGGATGCTACTGAAATCTTACAGAGATGTGCGCCATGAGATTCTGAACAACATTCATGAACGAATTGGAAAATGGTTGCACCTAGAAACGAAATTAAATCGACGATCTAGTGACCTAGGTATGAACTAGCTTCGATAAAATTTGAAAGTAGCGAGCTAGGAGCCATGGCTTGACCTGAAACTTCATGAGTAGCCTCTATGTTGGTTGGCACACCTTTTTGCTTCAAGGACTCAAGTGAGAAAAAGCTCATATAGTCGGGATGACAGTGGAGTGGAGGGAGGCCTCCACAGTGGCCGGAAATCGTCATCACAAGACTTCAAAATAATGAGCGCATGAGTGAGGAACCAGTGAGCTGGACAGAGGAGAAAGAAGAGCAGAACGTTGTGCAATTTTTGCTTCTTACAAGGAGGTGAGACTCGACCAGGAACAACTGCTGCAAGGGAGCACAAGTGAGGTTGTTGCTGGGGAAAAAGAAAAACAGAGGAGGAGAAAGCTTGTTGTTGTGTTGCACGGTGAGCAAGTGAAAGGATAACCTCTCCCCTTATCTGCAACTCAGCTGGCTTAACAACCAAGGCATGAAGCAAGCACACAGGCAGCTGAGTGGATTTTGCATGCCGTGAGATGTTGCTCTGTGATGAAACAGATGGAGAACAGAGGAGAATTCCACGATAGGTGGGTCCCCCTACTTTCATCCTTATCTTCCCTAGACAGTCAATTTCCCCCACCTAGATTCATCCAAAAATTTCTAGATATTTGTGGGAAGTCCAAATTAAATATGGAGAATTTAATTCTGAGTTCAGATTATTAATTTGACCAAGTTTCATTCGAATTCAAACTTGAATTCGAATTCAAACTTGAATTCCAATTTGAGTGGAATTCAATGTAGCCATTGAATTAAATAGGAAACATGCTTCAAAAATTATGAAAATTTGCAGGGAGACTATTTGAAATATTAGGAATCCAATGGTCAACTTATATTTGTATTTTGTTCAAGTTTGAACAGTAGCTAAGTTTAAATTTTTGAATTCACTCCAATAGGTTTGAAACTGATTTTATTTTTGTCACTTACTATTGTGATTTCTTTTCTAAACTTGGGTCTCCTAGCTGAGATGCTTCTCTAAAATTTAGGACTTTTACAAATACCCAATAAGTAGCAACCAGAGTAACTATTTTTCTTGGCTTTACGTGACTGAAGCAGCAACCAGCAGCACCAATTATCGTAATAGAAGATGGCAGAAACAGGGTCAGCGAGAGTCACAATCAAAAATTAAGAAATTTAGCAGCAGGCAGCTAGCAAGAAAAACAGCGGCAGGTGGTTAAGCTAAACAGTTACCACATGTCAACAGTGGTGTTGCACACAACCTGGCTTACCTGCTCGATTGCAGGTCCTAGTGCTGCAGGCAGGTGTCGTACCCATACCCCTCCATAGCAGCAGCAGAGATCCAGGATTAAGAAAGCAAGTACAGGCAGCAGACCACTAGCACCAGGCCAATACGAAGGAACAAGTAGGAGGCTCCTCAACAACAGAAGAAGAGGAGATCGGGGAGGGAGAATTACTCTGGAAGGAGGCGGCATTGAGAGTAGAAAGGAAAAGAAGACTACCAAGGGTTTTTATTTACAGTTGACCTAATACTCCATCCAACGGTTCAAATTAAATCAACTAACAATCAGCTCATTTGATCTCTGAATCAAGCTTATAAGTAGTGAAACGGTATCGCCTCGACGAGCTCCACGCATCTACGGTCACCCATCATTCATCAGATCGAAGATTCAAGGAGTCAAACTTCAGTCAAACCTCTAGTGTTTCTCACCATAAAGTTATTTTTTCTAAAATCGTTTTGACAAACTCAACGCATTTATGGTCCTCGATCGCCCATCGGAGCAATGGCTCATTGAGTCAAAGTCTGTTCAACCCTTTTTATTCCTTACCGCAAAATTATTATTATTTTCTAAAATGTACATGATATTACATTGAGGTGCGAGATATAGATTACATCTGCGCAGAATATTGGAGAGTCAGACCCCATCATGTGGTTGAAGATCGAGAAAATTGGCATATGCCACCTCAGGTTCCCCCGCACATTGCATTGAGGGGCCTCTTCGAGAGGGCTAACCGCGATGAACTGCAAGTGCTGCATAGTCTGCTAGTGTTCACTAGCGGTCTGGATGATAGCACCAGGCTACCCAATTCCTTGACGAGGAGATTGCAAAGAAATGGTGCTGACAGGCTTAAATACTAGCTGTTATTCTAATCTCTAGATGGGATGGCATGAGTTTTTTTTGAGGTTGAATAATTTAAACTCTGAGACTTGCTTCTTCTGTTACCTTCGTGTCGCATTTGTTGGGTTCTTGTGTACATGTGCCATACTATTTGTCATCATTTGGCTACTCTTATGCTTCTTATGACAGGTAGTTCATCGACTGACCAGTGTACATACCATTTCAAATGTTAAGATAAAATGTCTCAAAAAAATTGATGTGGATTTCAATATAAGGATGATGTGTTCGTCCCAAAGGATGACGTGTTCATCCCATAATTGTTTGTGTTCAGGATGATGTGTTCATTCCAGGGACGATGTGTCCATCCCGTTAGTCGTGCATAATGATTTTTCTATCCTTGGGGTGTAGTGCTCATTCTAAGGGTTGTATTGTCCAACCAAGTTTGTGTTCGAGATATAGTTGTGTCCATCACGAGGGTGTAGGTGTGTCCATCTCAAAATTTGGCGTTTGTGATGATGTTGTGCCTATCGCAGGGGTGTTATTATATGTCCAACACAAAATTGTGTGTAAGGTGGTATAGGTATCTCCATCCTAAATTAGTAAAAGTGTGTCCTAGTAATGAATTTGTTGTGAAGATTTTAGAAATATGTATCCAGAGTAGAAAACACAAAAGCACATTACCATGCAAACGACAACCAGAAACATCTTGTTTAATCAAACTTTGCACAACAGCGGTGCCATTTCATTTATGGCAAACCTAAGTTAGTGGTGCAGTTAGATGGCAAACAGACACCGATATATATGGAGGTCGCATAAAGCATGATAACAGGTGTTTAGCTTCAACTGAAAACGTCATACAGGGTTAAAGATCAACTAACTCGGCCTTGAACATCAACAATGGGTATTGCAGTTAGTGCTGATCCTAGAGGATGCTAAAGATCGGGATCCTCTGACTTAAGTACCGTGACTTAATAACCTGCAGTACACTTGCATCCTTTAGCATGGGCAGCTAGTTTTATTCAATGGTTAATAAGCAAGGGAGTTTTGTCTCACAGCAGTACCAACTACGTACTGCACGGTATTAAGTCACGGGACTTAAGTCAGAGGATCCTCATCCGGATGCTAAAGCATGATAGGCAGCCGAGGCTATGCCTGGGTCATCCACATTAAATACCACTGCATCATCATTTATCAGCTCCTGAATAAGTTGTTGTGATCTTGGTGTCTGGGCATTGACAAGGCCAAAAAACATGTGTGCCAGAGCTTCTGAACTGGACTGGGCCTTCAGATCGTCACAAGGCTTAGTCAATGACATTGGAAGTGTCTGTGCAAATTTAATGTCATTGACAGTTTCTGGCGATGGTTGGTTGTCGTCTGGAGTGTTATGCTTGGAAACCGGTTTTTCTTGATGCAGTGTATCAACTTGTGCCATGTTAACTGCAAGCCTTTAGGTTTAGGAAGGAAGTTAAGTCCTCCATGTTCTGTTGACTAAACAGGCTTGAGTAGTCTTTGTGCTTCTCTTTGTACAGTTTCTTGTGTTTTTTTTAATATATCTCACAGTAGGGCCTTCCTGCAGTTTTCTTGCTCAAATAAAACTTGCGCTTTGTTTTTTCTTTTCTTCACAAACTGAGGTGTACAACCTCCCTAAGCTTGAATACTTCTCACAAAAAATGTTTTCCTTGGAACACTACAAGACAGTTGAATAAATGAATAGAGAATTGTTAAGTGTTTCTCTAGGAACACTACAAGACAACAAATAAACAACAACATAATAAGTGCACGTAAAATTGTTAGAGTTAATCTTCTTTTTGTAATAGTAGTTTAGAGTTTGAGGACTTGTCCACTAGGGTGCTGCTACCAGGGAGTGTGCATCCTTGCCATGTGGGAGTAGGTCTATAGTTTAGGAAAGAAATAAAGAGTATTAGGGATCAAATGAACAATTCCAGATCTCGGTCATGGTGCATCTTGGTCGCACATCTAGGTGTGCTCGGAGTGAATTCCTAGAGTTTGAGTGCAAGGTTGGAAAGTTGTGTCACTCTCATGGGATGAGATGTGCCCATCCCGAATTCTAGTGCACATGGAAAATTGTGTTGCCATCTGAAGGATAAAGATGTGTTCATCCCGAAATTTAGTGTAGGGTGGAAAAGTTATGTCGCCGTCCTGGGACGTAGATGTGTCCATCCCGAAACTAAGTGCAGGTTAGAATAGATGTATCATCTCCTAGAGTGGAATAGTTTTGTCACCATCATAAAATTAGTGCAAATGCGTGGGGGGCAATAGAGGGTTTACAGTCCTGATTAAAGTGTCAAGATTGAAAGAAAAACAGGATTAATAGGATGATTGTTAGAGTTAATTTTGTTTTTTAAATAGTTGATTTAGAGTTGGTCCTTGCCCAGTACAGTGCGGCTACCACGAGGTGTGCATCCTCGCCGTGTAAGAGTAGGTTTCTAGTTTGGGAAAAATAAACAGTATTATTGATTGAAACACTTACTGCAGTTTTAGAATAGGTTTAAAGAGTTCAAATATAATAGGAATAAAAAGTCCTAATCAGGCTATAGGTCACTATTAGACTACACATGTACTCCTATACTAAAAAAATAGAGGGGCTGCTGGACAAGCTATCAGTGCCAGTTTTCCAACAAAAAATTGTTATCATAGAGCAAGGCAGGCTAATCTACAAATGCATCCTCTGATTGTAAGGATGCAAAAAACTTTTCAAGCGGTCAGTGGAAGCAATCATGCAAACTGGCATGTAATACGATACTAAGGTCAATCAGTTTTACTTTTCATGATTAGAAATGCAAATAAAGTGGAGTGAAGTGGAGTGGTTACACTGGAATATCAAACGTGATACTTACTTTGAAATTTCTCTGGTAGAAAAACGGATGGGAAGATCAGCAGCTTAGTGAAGCCCACAACATATTTTAGAACTATGCTATGATCGTGACATGCTGTACCAGTTCATCCAGGTCTTTATTTGGCCTAGAGAGGAGTAATGAACGTTTAACCAAATATACATACACCTGAAAAAAAACAAGCATGTAGGTAATAGATCAATACACATCATATTATGCGGAAAGAAATACAAACCAATGCTTTCAGCAGTAGGTTCCGATTCCTTCCATCTGCTTGCACTACAGGAAACACGTCCATTTACTACGGCTAATATAATTTACGAGGGCCGGTCGTCGTAAATAGCTTAATCTTCGAAGGCCTGCGTGGACCGTCGTAAATAACGTAATTTATGACGGCTGCAGACCCATGGCCATTGTAAATAAGTGAACCGACGTGTATAAACACGTTAATTACGACGGCCAAATCCTAAACCGTCGTAATCTAGTGAGCCATCGTACTTAATAATTTATTTACGACGGCCAAACCCTAAGCCGTCATAAACAAGGAAGCCGTCGTAACAAACGGGAATAACTCTAAGCCATCATAAATTAGCTTATATATGATAATTTAATTATTTCAGCTAATTACCGTCGTAATCAAGCAAAAACCGTGGTAAATAATTTGATTACGATGGTTTTAGATTTAATTATGATAGCTTCGACCGTCTTAAGTTAGTCGTATTCCCAGGCTTTCAACTTTGTATGCTTTGTAACTTTTGTCACTGGTGGCAATGATCTTAATAACTCCTGCACATTCTTGCATGCTTTATTTAATAGGTGCGCGCAGCCAATGAGATATACTCCAGGTCAATCTTCATGATTCTACTATCAACATGAATTGTGAAAATATTAGCACTGCAGACAGAAAAGCATTTAAAGGGATTCTTCAGAAATAGATGAGGGGATTTAACTTAGGTCCAATATGGTTTATCAATGTGTTGCGTGTGAATATAGCATTGTTGGTCAGTAGCTGCTGAAATGACTGGCATCCTAGATACACTTGGTCTCCTGCTACTACATCTTGTGATGCTTAGTGTTTGGTTTAAGAGATGAGGTGGGATGGGATGGGTCGAACACACTTTGTCTGGTGTTTGTTTGGGAGACAGGTGAGATGAGATCATCCTTCCACTAAAATATTTGCTTGAGATGCGGGACGGATCCATTCAACCCAAGAGTGACGGACGAGTCCATCCCACCTCCACCCCGAACATGTGTGGCGCACGTGAAGCTATCGGGTTACCACTCCTCCCGAACGAAAACACCACCGCTGAAAAAAAAAAGCGAGTGGTGACTTCGAAGGGCGTGGCGGCGCCCACTCCTGACTCCGGCAGCGTCCGCTCCTGATCCGGCGGCGCCCCTGCACCAGATCTGCCGCTAGTCATTGACGACGCGCGCTCACCAGATCCGGTTCAACCTGCATCAGATCCGCCTCCATGCTCCACATCCGACGCTGGCGGTGCCACTCCCCAGCTTCCTGCACATACGACGGCGGCGGCACCCACTCTCCAGCCGACGATGACTCAGCCTCAGATCTGCACGACCTCCAGTTTCCGACATTTTACACATCTGCGGCGCCCACTCCTCAGGTTCATTATTACTCCTCTTCCCTCATCCCCCATTCACTACAAGGACTCCGCCCTGTTGCCACGATTCACTAGTTTGAGCATTAGGATCTATCGCACGGAACACAATCGTTGTATTAGGAATTTTTGCCACGATGTACTAGTTTGTGGCGTTGGGATCTATCACCATGAAAACAATCATTGCAATATGATCTTTTGCCACAATTCACTAGTTCGTGGTATTAGGATCTATCGCCACGGAACACAATCATTACATTAGGATCTTTTGCCACAATTGTACTAGTTCGTGGCATTAAGATCTATCGCCATGGAACACAATAGTTGCATTAAGAACTTTTGCCACGATTCACTGGTTCATGGCGTTAGGATCTATCGCCACGGAACACAATCATTGCATTAGGATCTGTTGCCACAATTTACTAGTTCATGGCCTTAGGATCAACCGTCACGGAAC
The DNA here is from genome assembly GCA_036927565.1 of Tuctoria greenei. Classification (NCBI taxonomy): domain Eukaryota; kingdom Viridiplantae; phylum Streptophyta; class Magnoliopsida; order Poales; family Poaceae; genus Tuctoria; species Tuctoria greenei. The sequence continues at coordinate 36,605,760 of JAYESD010000004.1, forward strand.
ACAATCGTTGCATTAGGATCTTTTGCCACGATTTACTAGTTTGTGGCCTTAAGATCTATCGCCACGGAACACAATCGTTGAATTGGGATATTTTGCCACGATTTACTAGTTCGTGGGCTTAGGATCTATCGCCACGGAACACAATCGTTGCATTACAAACTTTTTCCAAGATTCACTAGTTTGTGGCCTTAGGATCTATCGCCATGAAACACAATTGTTGCATTAGGAATTTTTGCCACGATTCACCAGTTCGTGGCGTTAGGATCTATCGTCATGGAACACATTGCATTAGTATCTTTTACTACAATTTACTAGTTCGTGGCCTTAGGATCTATCGCCACAGAATACAATCGTTGCATTAGGATCTTTTGCCATGATTTACTAGTTTGTAGCCTCAGAATCTATCACCACGGAACACAATTATTGTATTAGGAACTTTTGCCATGATTCACTAGTTTGTGGTGTTAGGATCTATCGCCACAAAACACAATCATTGCATTAGGATTTGTTACCACGATTGTACTAGTTCATGGCCTTAGGATATATTGTCACAGAACACAATCGTTGCACTAGGAACTTTTGCCACGTTTCACTAGTTCATAGCGTTAGGATCTATCACCACGGAACACAATCATTGCATTAGGATCCGTTGCCACAAATCACTAGTTCACTGCATTAGTATCTTTCGTCACGGAACAACACAATCGTTGCATAAGAATTTGTTGCCACGATTGTACTAGTTCCTGGCATTTTGATCTATTGCCAGGGAACACAATTGTTGCATTATTGGTTCTTTTTTCATGCCACCTATGGGGAAATGGTGGCCCAAACCGGTTACAGTATTATCAAAAAATGGAGCTAAGATAGCTGGACTTTGGTTACACGTCGATTTCATAATAGTCCTAACTCTAGACGGCGGGGATGGGTTCCCAAGGAACTGCCTCTCGTGCAAAAACCGCTTGTAGTAGAAGTTGAAGTGGAGAAGGAAGCTAAAGGGACGAGTACTGATGCTAACCCGCTGGCTTTAATCCCTCTTCCGGTAACTGCCTTGCTTCTAGGCTTGCTGCTAAAATAGAAGAGCGGATTCTATCTTTTCAAAAAAAAAAAAAACAAATAGTTCACAGCTCAAACAATACTTATATAAAAAAATAATCATCTTCACTGTTGTGCCCCCTCAATGGAGCTACATGACCATCATTGATTTATGTATCATCGTTGTCGTCATCATCATCTTCATTTTCTGATGGAACTCCATCTGCCTCAAACTCACCTGTTCTCATTTGAAGAGCGGAAGCATCACCGGTTGCTCCCTTAATGACATTCCTATCCCATGCAGTCGTATCCTCATTTATATGTGTCATATTGATATCAGTAAGTCGATCATCAAATGTCTCAGCCTCCATCGTATTAGTGACATTATTTTCACTGTCTCCAGGGGGCATGGCAAAAAGCTTCCGTTGCTTCGTTTTAACAATTGTAGCCCATTTAGGTTGTTTCACACTTTGAACGTAAAAAACTTGTTCTGCTTGGGTGGTTACAATGTAAGACTCATACTTAAATCGAGAAAGAGTAGTATCAACATCTATTATTCCGTATTGATCCTTTTTGTAGCTTCTGTTTTGGCTCTGATCGAAAAAAGGCCGATCAAACCAGTCACATTCAAATAACAGAACCTCTTGTTTTTTTCAAAATCAATAGAAATCATTTTCTTGATTACCCCAAACCAATCATGATCACCATCTCGAACAACAACACCACTATTTTGCGTCTATAAATCTTTTTCCACCTCTGCAGTTTGAAACAAGAAGCCATTGATGAATGATCGACTAAAAAAATGTGTATAACGATCAGGTCCTCTAGATAATGCATACAAATAATCGGTTACGTTACCTTCTTTGTGTAATGTCGTAATCTGTACACATTAGTATAAAAGGGGTCATCGATAAACCAACTTCAGAACACATATTTGTTCAATATTTCATCAAAGTAAAAACTTGCGTGTACTTGTTTCGGAAACTAAAAAAACTCATCTCTATGGCCTTTTTTCAACATCACGAGAATGAATCTTTTTCAGTTCTTCAATATACTCACTGAAAAGGGTACAACATTAAATTAGCCATCTACAATAAGGATGATGTAATATAGTATAGAACATCTCAGTTATACGTACTTGATCCATGGAGCAGCCTCTTCAGCATTATAAGTAATATAATGCCTGATGTTATGTAGTTCCATCATAGTAAGTTGACCCCATTTAAAACATTTTTTAGAATTATCAACTTATGTAAATATATTAGACCTGAGAGAAGGTTCATTCCTAGATGCATCTTCATGACGTTCTGGCCTATTAAGCTTGGTTCTGATGTTATCCAAAAACTAATTAAAAAATTTCATAGGCTCTTCCATAATATATCCCTCAGCTATAGAACCCTCCGAGTGAGCTCTATTACGTACATAACTCTTCATTGTACCAAGGTACCTCTCAATTGGATACATCCATCTGTAAGAAACAGGTCCACCCAAGCGAGCTTCTTCGACAAAATGGTTGGAAGATGTACCATGATATCAAAGAAAGTGAGAGGAAGCAACATCTCAAGCTTACAAATTGTTTCAGGAAATTGTTTGATCATCTTATCCAAATCTAGTTCCACCAATTCTTTTGAACAAATTCTAGAAAATAATCTGCTAAAATCAATTAAAGGTGCAACAACCTTTTAAGGCAATATGTCATGTATTGCAATAGGAAGGGGCTTGTGAAATATAATATGGCAATCATGAGTTTTTACACCCCATACCTTACGTGCTTTTATGTCCACACATCTCTTGATGTTTGAGACATAACCATCGGGCATCTTCACATCCCCCAAAAACTTGCACAAGTTGGTCTTCTCATCTTACGCAAAGTATATTATGTCGGTGGACAATCATACTTTCATTTATAGCCACAGGATGTTGATGTGCCCATATACCCATATCGTGCATATCAAGATGAGTTTGTGGACTATCTTTTGTTTTACCATCCATATTAAGCAATGTCTCCAATATGCTATCACAAATGTTTTTCTCATTGTGCATGACATCCAAGTTATGCCTTATTAGCAATGTCTTCCAATACGGGAGCTTGAAAAATATACTTTTCTTCTTATAACTGTGCCACCTATTTTCCTCAGTGTGGTTTCTTTTATTATTTGCCTGTCCAAAACTCACTTGATCAAAACTCTCATATTGTTTGAGTACTTCGTCACCACAGAGTGATGTTGGAGCCTCTCTATTCTCTATCTTGTTGTTGAAAGAAGCTTTGTTTCAACGCCACTTGTGATTCTGAGGTAGGAAACGACGATGACCCATGTAGTAATACTTTCGTCCATGTTTCAACCACAAGGCATCAGTGTTTATATGGCAGTATGGACATGCTAGCTTACCTTTTGTGCTCCATCCACATAGCATTGCATATGCTGTAAAATCATTTATTGTCCACAATATAGAAGCTCGCATGAGAAATGTCTCCTTCTTTGAACTATCGTATAAGGCTGCAGATACACATCAATGTTGTTTCCAGGTGACTTTGGCCCAGTAACTATCATTGACATCAACCAATAAGGCTGCTTCATATGAAATCAAGGTGGTAGATTATAAGGGATTAGAATCACATGCCATATACTGTAAGAAACATTCAGTATTCCAAAAGGATTGAAACCATCATATGCTAGACCAAGTCATCTGTTGCAAGGATCAGATGAGAAATTTGGGTGAATGCTATCAAAATGCTTCCATGCTTTCGAATCTGCAGGATGGCGTAATATTCCATCATTAATATGTTCTTCTTTGTGCTAGCACATGTTTAATGCCGTTGATTCTATCATATAAAGCATTTGAAGGCAGGGAATAAGAGGGAAGTATCATAGAATATTGCGTGCTACAAGCTTCTTGGCTTTTCCACAAGGTAAAGCCTCTCTTGCATCACGACCAGTACTATTTTTCCATCTTAATTCACCCCAGTCATTTTAGAATATCACACAGTCATTAACACATGCATCGATCTTTTGGTAGTCCTTCCCGAGGTCATGAACAACATTCTGAACTTTATCAAGTGTATTAGGAATGTAGTGGCCCTCTAGAAGCACATATGAGAATAGTTCAAGGATCAACTCACATGCTTTTTTGCTCAAACCAGTTAAACACTATATTTGGTACAACCTGACAATGAAGGATAATTGGGCCACCTTCTCACAACCTAGATACAACTCCTTTTTGGCATCATTTAATAAGTAATAGAATGCCATTGCACACCTAGTTGGCTCCTGCTGGTTTATAGCATTTTCTGGATCATCAACATCTGCTAAAGCACCACCATGATCAGTGCCTCTAAGTAGACTGGACAACATATTTTCCATAGTAGCATCATCAGAAATTATCTCCTCATTATTTGCTGATTGCTCAGCAATATTTTCTCACCTCGTTTTTCTCCATGGTGTACCCAACAAGTATAATCCAATGACATCCCACTATGAAGCATGTGAAGATGAACTTCCTTGCATGTCCCATGGCATATATTAGGACATCTCATGCAAGGACAAGGCATAGTTCCTCCTTCACGGGTGCCCTGGAATGCAAAATTTTAAAATGACTTTATTCCATCCTACCACTCCTTCGTACACCTGTCTTTTCCCATCCATGTCTTATCTTCTGACATCACTTCCTACAATTCAATCAGCCTATCCATAAAAGGATTGATATACAATAACATTATGTGAGAAATTGTACCTAGCGTTGTTGCTCCTCCACGTGCGGCGGCTGGCAGATGGTCCTCCACGCGCGGTTGCCGGTGGATGCTCTTCCAAGAGCGTGGCGGCCGACGGATGCTCCTCCTAGAGTGTGGCGGATGATGGATGTTCCTCTAAGAGCGTAGCGGCCGGAGGATGCTCCTCCAAACTCATTTTGTACAGTCGGGAGAGGGGTCATTATTGATCGAAGGGTAGCGTAATAAAAAATTCTTTTCGTTTATTATTTTTCTTATTTATCCGGCGTGAAGAAAAATTGACTGCCGCAGGTAGGCAGCCAGGACGGAGCGTACATGAAGCAATCAGAGTTGGCCCAACACTGCACTGGGCCGCTTGTTATTCGTGGGCTAAAACTACGTCGAGTCACTTTGTATTCGTGGGCCAAATACTGCGCTGGGACACTTGATGTTCCTCCCTATGATGCATGAGCCCATCTACAGGCGCACATTTGGCTCTGGCAATTTGTTATCTAAAGAAGTTAGTGTAGCAATGGAGATGGTATTCCGATCAAAATAAAGCATACGCTTAAAATATCTTGAACCGCAACATCACAGTGATATAAACAAGGATTAAGTACTAGATAAAATATCGGCAGAACCAAACAACAATGTTCAATGTACCGTTCCGGGCAACAAACTAATTAACTAGATAGAACTAGCTGTTACATAATCCCCAACTAACACAAAATAAACTAATCGACACATCTGGTCCGCAACACTTCCTTTCAAGCAGTGGTAATAACTTCCGGCCGTGTGTAGGAGTAGTGGTAATAATGACACCGCACATAGGGGCATAGGGCCAGTGGTACGTAGGAGTACTACCTATCTTTTTCTAACAATTTTCTCATCCTTTCTTTTCTTTTCTGGAGTTCATTGTCTCCACTTTTCTTTCCAGTCGTTGCTACCTATTGCATTTTCCTGTTACTATGTACTAGTACTATATACTACTTTACAGACCGCTTTGCAGGCCCCACTACGGGCAATCTCCTGGCACTTCCAGCAGCTAAAGTACCGTACAAGCAACTTTAGAGGCCACTGGTGGTGTGAAGGGTCGTTCATTAATGAAGAATATAAATAGAACAGATAGTTCACTAAACAACAGATAGAAAAAAATAACAGGTGGAACAGATAAACAAAATTGAGTTCATTAACATAATACATTACTACAAAGCAAGAAAAACAACATCATGAAACAAAAAAAACATCACAGCCTTATAAGTCTATTTTATATATAGCCCATACCGGATAACACCGCACGGCAGAATGCGACATGCTCGTGTCTAATCCTACAGTCTTCACTACAGAAGACCCTGCAGCAGCTCTACCCTTCCTTCCCACATCCGGCAGCCGTGCACGGGTCAACCTCCTTGTTGGGCAGTGACACCATCGGCAATCTCAGAGGCGGTCACAAATGAGCCCACGTCATATTACAGATTTCAGCCAGGGCTTGAATCCGACACTGCCTGCACTCATTGTGGGTCCTCATGATGGTGATGGATCCGACCGCTTTCTCACCGACGTCGACCTCGCCTCCGACCTGCTGTATATACTCCACATCAGCGCGGGCCCTGTGGTCAGCATCGTAGCGGAGGAGGCCAAGGACGTAGGCCGCATACATGTGGCCGCCCCGGTCGCCCAGGCGAGAAACTGGGCGCCCAGCTGCACGATCGTCCGTGAAGACGAGCTTGAGCCCGGTGACATAGCACGCACAAGGGTCGCTGACGATGGCCAGATTCTCCACGAGGTCTTTGTAGTGCCCCACGTCATGCCACATCCTCCGGGTCTCCCGCTCCAGCACCACGCGCCTACCCACAGCGCCATCCCGATATGACGCATACATGGCCTTGGAGGTGGCACGCAGACTGAAGATGTCGTCCAAGGGTTACAGGGAGCTTGTGGCGAGGCGCCCCATGATCTCGACCGCATTTTCGTGTGTGAACAGCAACTCCATAGGCTTTGGCATCACCGTACTATGAAGGGAACCAATGAACCAATGAGGGTGCCCGCGGCGGAGACAAAGAGGAAGCTAGAGTATGCGTGGAGAAAACGATGGTGTGTCTTTAAAGTACGCATGAAGAAGACGCTGGACACATTATATAAATACATTCGACATCGTCTTCTCCGCGCGTACTGATTGGGGGTCGCGCGTAGTGATGGTTAAACTTCCTGTGATGGCAGATTCACATACTATGCAGTACTGTAGGTGCATTAAGGATGGCTGAAATGTGAACACCACATCCTATGGGACCCACGCCTCTCTGCATGCACTGATGGGACGTGCGAAGTAATGGAACCGCTCTATTTTCAACATTATCACAAGAATAATATCCTGTCATCAATAGAGATAACATACTATGTTTGACAGGATTAAGGCTATGTTTGGGAACACAAAATTTTTGGAGTTTTACAACAATAATTTGGTATTTGAGATTACCATGGTATTTTTTACATAATGGTGTTTGGTAACCATCTCAAAAACTATGTATTTAAAACTATGTTTTTTCTATACTACGGTACTTTTGGTGTATAGAACTTTGGTCCGAACCAAAGTTTTTCTCTGCTTGCTTGCTCTTGATGCTTGCTACTTTGCTCCCAAACAGTCTTATGTATTACAAAATTGTGGAATTACAAAAATGTGGTATTGAAATACTTCCATATTGTCATGACATCTTAAAAACTGTGGTGTACCAAAACTTTGATATTAAAAACTGTGTTCCCAAACACAACCCAAGTCTGGAGTAATTTGCGCAAAATATTTTCTATTTTACAGTTTGGTTCTCCACGGTCTTTAATCTTAATTCAGATGTACTACCTATCTTTTTCTAACATTTTTTCTCGTCCTCTCATTTCTTTTCTCTATATTCGTTGTCTCCACTTTTCTTTCCAGTCGTCGCTACCTGTTGCGTTTTCCTATTACTATGCTACTTTAGAGACCGCTTTGCAAGCCCTACTGCGTGCAATCTTCTAGCACCTCCAGCGGCTAAAGTATCATACAAGACACTTTAGAGGCCACTGGCGGTGTGGAGGGTCGTTCATTAATAGAGAATACAGATAGAACTAATAGTTTTCTTAAATAGCAGATAGAAAACTATGGGTACCCTGTGTTCCAGGTACCACATGATACCCCAAGAAGTGTAAGAGAGTTCCACCTGTCAGAGTTGAAGGCTTCCTTAGGTCCCACGCGTTACACGACACTAGACCAGCCTCCCTCATATGGGTAGCTCCAGGATTGCCACGTGTAATGTAAGACCAGAGTTGAACTCCCAACATAGGGAAGCTCCGCGGTTGACACGTGGATAATGACCCCGGACCTAGCCCCCAGTAGAGGGGAGCTCTGGTGCTGCCACGTGTATAGCAGCTCCGGACCTATCTCCCCGCGAGCGGAATCTCCAGAGCTGCCACATATGGAGCCTCCGGACCTACGACACCAACGGGAATACTAGCTGATCTCCAACAGCACGGACATTCAAGGGACAGTTACCGCTATAGTTACAAGGTGTGATTATGTGCCATTAATGCAATATTAATAGTGCACGATCAGAGGACCCTTAATACCTGTAACGCCAGCATTAAAGCGCGTTATCACACTATTAAGGTGCTTAAACACATGTAGACTGTGTATTAGGCAATAGTAGTCGCCAGGACCACATGTCAGGTCAGGCAACTCATGTAACAGCCATTCCTTGGTTTATAAAAGGGATGTGCTGCACCACACAAAACAACTCAGGCTCATACGCACGCCAACACTACTGAAATCTTCAATACAATAACACACACCCCGTGGAGTAGGGTATTACCCTCAAGCGGCCCGAACCACGTAAATCCTCTGTGTCATCATCTTGTCTAAGATCTCCGCGCGCCCAAACTGATACAAGAACCTCCGCGAGCTACATTTTAGTAGTACCAAGGGAAGTGTCGTTCTTACGCTTTGACATTTGGTGTGCTAGGAAGGGGGACCGCTTGAGATCACGAGATGGTGAACTCTGCCGCAGGGTCATCCAACGGTAACATCGTTGTGCAACCTGTTGGAGGGAATCCCTTCAACATGTTGCAACCAGCGGGCGCCATTGTCCTGGCAGGCGTTGTACCACCACCACCACCACCACCATCTGCTCCAGCGAACAATGCTAGACAGCAGGATGGGGTACTTGTTTCGGTCACAGCATCGACAAACAACAATCCTGAGAACGCATTGATTGCTGCGCGTACTTTGCTGGAGCGCCCACCAGCACCCGGAGCACCTCAAGGTGTGATAGAGCAGTGGCGTGCTGATGTGCAACATCTGGTTGCAGCCGTAGCTGATGCTATCAGCAACCAATTTCCTCCACATTCGGGGCAGGCACCAGCTCAACGTAGGACCTTGTCCGGAAGACTTGGTCCTCACGTATCACAGCACCGGAGGCGTGTTGTATCTCAACAGGTGACGTCGCTGCCTTTTGGGGTGCGTCGCACCCATACCATGTTGAGACTCTCGACACATGATCTGTGGTCGGAACTCGACCATCGCTATAGACAGCAAGACGACCGTGTCCACATCGAGCGTGCTCGCAGTAGGCGAGAAGCTCGGGACGACCGTGCTCCAGTGCGAGTAGGAGGAGGTTGTTCTACCTTGGCCATGCACCTACACATGGTTTGTTGGCCACAGAAGTTCCAGCCTCATCTGCCGGAGAAATTAGACGGGACTGTCAACCTGCCAAATTCCTTTAGATCTCCTCCATGGCTATACTTGCAGCAAGAGGCAATGAGGCCGTGATGGCCAACTATTTCCCGTTGGCTTTGACTGAGACCGCTAGGTCCTGGTTCATGAGTCTTCCGTTCGACTCCATAAATAGTTGGGCGGAGCTATGGCAGCAGTTCATTGCCAACTTCGGGAGCTCTTACACCCGACCTGGTACTGATTTGGACTTGTTTGTTGTGAAGCAAACAACGGGGGAATCACTACGATCTTTTATCCAGCGGTTTTCTTAGGTACGCAATACCATTCCTTCTATCTTGAATGCCTCTGTTATTGTCGCATTCAGACAGAGCGTCTGAGACAAGAAAATTCTGGAGAAGCACGCGGCTAAAGAAGTCACCAGCATCATAGAGTTGTTTAGCCTGGCTGACAAGTGCGCCCAGGCCACAGAGAGCCGGGAAATGCACTCAATGCTAGCTCCGAAGACTAACAAAAATTCCTCCAAAAATCTGTCGCCCGACACACCTACTGATGCAGCTACTACAGATCAGGGTGGTCGGGGGCAGCGCTCCGAGAAACGACCTCGACCTTCATGAGAAGACGGCGGTACTTCCAAGATGTGGTGTCCAATCCACATGACAGACAAGCACAGTCTGGAGGACTGCCAAGAGGTCCAAAATCTTGTCGAGCGCTACAACAAGCGCAAGAAGAAGCTCCTTTTTGTCAGCGAGAAGGAAAGAAAAAAGTTTATGAAGCTTCGGCTGAGATGGAGCTAGGCTTCCAGGACCCCAAGAAGGTCCTAAAAGTTGTGTACAACACGGTCGATGATGACTCTGACGTCTCTAACAATGAGCATCGAAAGACCCTCAACACCATCTACGGAGGGTCCTGGGACATCACCTCTCGTCGCGTCCTCAAGACAATGCTGCGCGAAATGGGTGTTGTAGCTCCTGCTGCCAGGGCGGAACCACATCGGAAGTGGATGGATACACCCATTACTTTTGATGCATCAGACTTCCCCAGGAACATGGTCGAAGCTGGCCAACTTCCATTGATGGTGTCTCCGACCATCAACAACGTTCATCTCTACCATGTTCTGGTAGACAGAGGTGCAGCGCTCAATCTCTTGAGCTTTGAAGCGCTCATGAAGATCCAGCTACAAATCTCGGACCTTCGCCCCTTGAGACCTTTCTCTGGGGTAGGTCCGGGGGCCATCAACCCCCTCGGATCCATCTCTCTCCTGGTGAACTTCAGGACTCCGGAGAAATAGAGGACTGAGAAGCTGGTTTTTGATGTCTCGCACATCAGTCCGCCCTTCAACACCATCCTAGATAGGCCTGCCTTGTACAGGTTCATGGCCACAAATCACTACGGCTATGTGGTGGTGAAGATGCTGACACCTTCAGGCATCCTCCGGGTCCATGGAGACCGCACTGCAGGGGTCACCACGCTAGAGGAACTCCATGCGCTTGCCACGGCGTATGAAGGAACCTCCGGCAAGGAGCTCATTGCTCAACCCCCGAGCACTCTTCATGGAGGCTCAACCACTACACCACGTGTGCAACCATGCGGCGACAGCGACGTTCCCGTCAAAGTCGTCCAAATCGGTACTGATGCTGCTCAAACCACCCGTATATCGGGAGATTTGAACAACAAATAGGAACTCGAGCTCATCACTTTCCTCTGGGCTATGTTTGGCTGGCAACCGTCACAAATGCCTGGGATCCCTAGGAAGGTGATTGAGCACAATCTGAAGATTTATCCCGACGCATGTCCAGTACACAAGAAGCCTCGGAAACAATCAGTCGAGCGGCAGAACTTCATCCGATAAGAGATCAAGAAGTTGCTCGAAGCTGGTTTTATTCGGGAGGTTTTTCATCCAAAATGGCTGGTAAACCCATCCGTTGTACCTAAGGCCGGCGGAAAGCTTCGGATGTATATCGACTACACCACACTAAATAACGCATGTCCAAAATATCCATTTCCACTACTAGGATAGATCAGATAGTGGACTCCACCTCCGGGTGTGAGATATTGTGCTTCCTAGATGCATACTCCAGATATAATCAAATTCAAATGTCTAAGGAAGATGAAGAGCATATTTCCTTCATAACAGTAGATGGATTGTATTGTTATACTGTCATGCCCTTTGGTCTCATAAATGCCGCTTCAACCTTTCTACGAGCTATGTACAAAACTTTTGGAGAACTCATTGGAGACTTGGTGGAAGTGTATGTCGATGACATCGTTGTGAAGATCAAGAACAAGGAGTCACCCCTTGACAACTTGCAAGCCATCTTCGACAAGCTGCGCATCACACGCAACAAGTTGAACACAAACAAGAGTGTCTTCAGGGTTAGCTCCCGGAAACTCCTCGGTTTCATGGTGACTCACCGAGGAATTGAGGCAAACCTGGCGAAGATCAAGGCTATAGAAGACATGCAGCCTCCAGCTCGCATCAAGGACATCCAGAAGCTAACTGGATGTCTAGCTGCGCTCAGCCGGTTCATCTCAAGGCTGGCAGAGTGGGCACTTCCCTTCTTCAAACTCTTGAGGAAGTCCGGAGCATTCCATTGGTCTAAATAAGCAGAAAAGGTGTTTCAAGAGCTTAAACAACTCCTCACCACCCTACCAATCTTGGTAGCTCCGAACCCTGGTGAGCCTTTACTGCTTTACATTTCTGCAACTACGGAAGTTGTAAGCATGGTCCTGGTCGTGGAAAGACCGGAGCCACATCAATTTCAGGAACCTAGACCCCTCCAAGAGGGTCCGGGGATACTTGAAGGCGAGTTTGGGTCGAAACCCCCAGACACGGATCTTCAAGACAGAGTGCTAGAAGATCAACCTCTCTCATCTGAGGGGGTTTTAACGGCTGTTCAAGAAGATCCAGACCCAACAAGGAGGGTCCAGGTCGAACAAGAAGAAGTTCCAGACCCCTCCGGGAAGGTCCAGGAAGCTCAACAAAAAGGTCTAGACCCCTCCGGGATGGTCCGGGTCGATGGAGAAGAAGCTCCGGGCTCCTTCGGGAGAGTCCGGACAGTCCAACGCCTAGTGTACTTCATTAGTGAAGTACTTAATGATGCCAAGACACACTACATTGAGGTGCCTAAGCTGCTTTATGCAGTTCTTATTGCATCAAGGAAACTTCGCCATTATTTCTATCCCACAAGATATCAGTGGTAACTTTCTATCCATTGCGCGCTATATTGCATAACCCTAATTCTACCGGGAACATCGCCAAGTAAGAAGCGGAGCTGGTCGAGTTAGATCTTGAATTTGTGCCACAACAAGAATTCAAAAGTCAAGCTTTGGCTGACTTTGTGGCGGAGTTGACCCCCTCTCCATCAAATCCTGGGGGCCCTAGTGGGCAGAAGCCAGAACACAAGGTCCCGGTCTTCATCAAACCACACTGGACTCTCTACTTCGACGGTTCCATGCAGAAGCAGGGGGCCAGAGCTAGATTCCTTCTCATCGCTCTGACCGGGTAGAAGATCAAATACATGGTTCACCTTGACTTCAAGGCGACCAACACATGGCGGAGTATGAAGCTCTCATCTATGGGCTCAAGGTGGCACTATCCTATGGTGTGAAACAGATGTTGGTGAAGGGTGATTCACAGCTCATCATAAAACAACTCAAAGGTGAATGTTGTTGCAACAACCCCCAGCTAACCGCTTATCTCCTTGGAGTCCAGAGGCTTCAAAAAGACTTAGAAGTCTTGAATATCAACCATGTTCAGCGTCTCCATAACACTGACGCCGATGAACTATCAACGAAGGCTTCAACCGGAGCTCCGTCTCCCGACGGAATCTTCGTCCGGAGGTTATCAAGACCAACAGCTCAGTCTGCCGAACTGAGCGAAGGGGGCGAGACCAGCACCTCAAAGCTGGCGGTCCTGGTGGCCCTGTTACCATGGCATCCACCAAGGGTCGTAGGTGCTGTTGGAAGCTCTGACCAACCCAGCACGCAATACTCAGAAGCTCAAGTTAGCTTCGATGCATGGATCTCGGAGATCTAGGGCTACTTGAAAGACAACATCCTTCCTGAAGACGGCGTATTCGCTGATCGGATTGTCAGATTGGCTAAAAGATACACGTTGGTAGAAGGGGATCTCTACAGGCGCAATGCCAACGGCGTCCTAATTCGGTGCATCTCATGGGAAGAAGGTCGCGAGCTCCTTGCGGAAATCCATGGAGGGGAGTGTGGGAACCACGCACCTTCCCGCACATTGGTTGGTAAAGCCTTCCGGTATGGCTTTTACTGGCCAACAGCACTCCAGGATGCAGTCGAGCTAGTGAAAAAGTGTGAAGCGTGCCAGTTCCACGCAAAAAAAAAATTCACACACCAGCTCAATTACTGCAAATGATACCTCCTACATGGCCATTTGCTATGTGGGGTATGGACATCTTGGGACCATTCCCAAAAGTCGTCGGAGGTTACAGGTTCCTGTATGTCGCCATCGACAAGTTCACCAAGTGGTCGGAAGCTACACAAGTTGTGCCTATAAACAAACAATTAGCAATCAAATTCATGAAGTCCATAATATGCAGGTTTGGAGTTCCGAACAAAGTCATAACTGAAAATGGAACCCAATTTACAAGTGCTGCATTCCAAGAATATTGCGAAGACCTCGGTATTCAAGTCAGCTACGCCTTAGTAGCTCACCCAACAAGCAATGGCCAAGCCGAGAGAGCAAATGCAGAAATCTTAAAAGGACTCAAGACGCGCACATATGAGCGTCTGAATAAGAATGGAGCCAACTGGATCGAAGAACTTCTGTCCGTGTTGTGGGCAAGCAGGACTATACCTAACCGGTCAACAAGAGAGACACCCTTCTTCTTGGTGTACGGAGCTTAAGCAGTCATTCCTTCGAAGATCACAATTGGGTCACTCTGGGTCCGGACCTTCGACGAAGCCACGCAGGATCAGCTCTAGCGTGAAGACCTTGACCTCGTCGACGAGGGAAGGTGCCAAGCAGCTGTTCAAAATGCACGCTATCGCCAAGCGCTCCGACGCTATCATCAAAGGAATGTGCGCAACCGACAGCTTGAGGAAGGCGATCTGGTGCTGCGGAAAATACTAACTCTTGAAGGGACAAATAAACTTTCCCCCAGCTAGGAAGGTCCCTTCCAAGTGATCAAAGTATCTCGTCACGGATGCGTTCGCTTGGCAATTGAGGATGGGACTCCGCTTCCTAGTCCTTGGAACATCGAACACCTCTATAAGTTTTATACTTAGAATCACGGAGGTGGGTCTGTAATTACACATAATGTATATTATAGAGTCAATATACAGAATAATGTAGGTTCTCCGGAAGATAACATCAATGTGCTTGTTATAATATTGAATTTCTTCGGATCTAAAACTCCAATAAGAACAATAAGTCACAAACAATTTATATACAAGAGGATGAATTTTACTATTTTTCTTGGCTCTAGTGTGTCAGAAAAACAAAGAACTCATAGCGATGGTGGACGACGCTGGAGCTACTAAGCTCCGACATCCTCCTAGGAGGCCCGTCGTCGACGTTTTATGCGTTGACAGTGGGTGTCGTCGGACCTATCAAGCTCCGACAACCCTAGGGGGCCCGCCGTCGACGTTCTATGCATTGACAGTGGATGCCGTCGGACCTACCAAGCTCCGACAACCCTAGGGGGGCCCGCCGTCGACATTCTACGTGTTGACAGTCACTACAGGAATTGCGATAATAGACAACAGCAAAAAACCATCGTCTATAAAGACAATACCGTCGTCTATAGCTTATAGATGACGGTACAAGCTTATATACGACGGTTTACAGCCATCTACGATTATTTATCGTCTATAAGCTTATAGGCGACGGTAACCGTCGTCTATAAGCTAATTGACGACGGTCAGATTTAACCGTCGTCAATTAGTCAACCATGCCACATGGCAGCAAAGGAGGCTTATAGACGACGGTAAAAAAACCGTCGTTTATAAGGAGGCTTATTGACGACGGGCAAAAATAACTGTCGTCTATAAGGAGGCTTATAGATGACGGCAAAAAAAACTGTCGTCTTTAAGATTTGCACTTTTTTTTTAAAAAAAAATAGAACAATGTTGTCCTGCCTTCGAGGACAACTCTGGCTCGATGGCCAGCTCACACAGGCATATGAAAACATAACTAAAAGTTGTCTATGGCTGATAGCAGTGGCATATAGCAAGTGGCAATGGCGCTTTAGAACTCTGTGTTTGAAGAATCACATTCTAACAAACCCTAGGGTGACAGCAAACATAACATAATCAGGATCATATACACAATGAGTGCATAATAATTACAAAACTGAAGAGAACAAACACTCAATCAAGTGTCTTCACTCACACTAAAATATCAGGTGCTTAAATCAGACATTCAGACACTTGGATTTATACTACTATAAACAGTTACCAACTTGCATCAATATCATGACAAGGTATCAAAGGCCAATAAAAATGTAAACCTACAACCTAGTCAAAGATACCACGTTTTTCATTGAAGGCGGTAACACATCAGTCAGGTTGTTGGAAGAAATATCCCTGCATACCAAACTCAGATGTTCAGTCAATCAAGACATCATTTGGATAAAAACGCACACATACAGAAAACGTCAGAAATGATGACACATCTTACAAATTTACAAGTCCAGTGAGTGGATCAAAAGGGTCTGGTAGTTCTCCACTTAGATGGTTGCCATTGACTGATCTGGGTAAAACAAGGATAAAATAATATGATATTATGGATTAAAAACAATGAATATGCTGAAAAAGAAAACAAGAGAATAAATTTACATGGCTGCTAAATTTTTGAGTTTTGACAGTGAACTTGGGATGCTCCCGTGAGCTGATCAGCGGAGAGAAAACTGTACAAAAAATGGGACATATATTATGTCCAAAAAAATAATCATGAAGGTTGAGGGATTACAAACATAAAAATAGCAGCCTTCTATGATACTGATGTCAGGTTCAATGAAAAAGGAAAACACCAATCAATTGTATGACGGTCGCCATCTCACCTTGGTACCGAAGGGGCCAACGGGATGATCCATGTCGAACCGCTATTTCCCCTGTGAAAGTCGCAAAAGTCAGCATCTTTGACATGTTATATTAAAAACATTCAGAATATATATGATCTAATGCCAAATAAAAAGCAAATGGGGTTTATCATCATGGTACCATTATATCTACACAAACAAGACACACAATAGTGCAATTCCACAACACAGTCCAGAGGAGATTATTTTAATAGCATTCTGATGTTTCCTTTAATAACAACAAAATATATTTGACTAACAAAAGCAGAAAGCATTGAATTACGCATCTACAGAATTAACCAAACCAAATAGTCAAACCACTTAACGCATTGGAAACCATTAGTACCTCAACCCATTAGATAGGTACTTCTACAGTCCTGCTAATGACAGGCCGGACCAACATGTCAGTGTAACTGGATCTCGTAAGCAGCATAAATTACCTCATGTTTGTTGCTGTAGTGGTAGGCAAATCCCATCATTCGACACAGAGAAGCGAAGGATACGGCGGTCCAGGTCTGCGGCCGCGTTTAAGCGGGCACGGCGGTAGCGGAGGAGGGAGGCGTCGAACCCATGGTCCAGCCCACCCGACGAGGAGGAGGAGGACGAGTATCCAAAAGCGGCACCCTCACTCCAAGCCACTGCGTCTAAGGCCAGGCTGAGGAAGGCCCTCAGCGAAAGCGACAAGAGGCGACGCTGCCACTGCCTCGCCCATCCACCTGCTGTCGGGGGACGCAGGGGCGAACTCGAGATCCATCACGGCACTTCGAATCGAAAAACGAGGCAGCAGTTACCTAGTCCCAACGAGTCTGGCTTGGAGTTGGAAGCGTTGATGGCCGGGGGCAAGTCGGTGGGGAGCTGCTACATCTGAGCGGCAGCGGGCAACGGCGCGGCGTCGGTGAAAAGCGGTGGCGGTGGCTAAAATGAGGAAACCGTGAGACAAATGAGGAGTAATCCATGGGGGTTGGGCAATATCAAATAATATCTAATTGACGACAGTGTAGGTTAACTGTCGTCTATATGCACTAATAGATGACGGCCTTTCGAAACCGTCATCTATTACCGTGCGGGTGGACCTGGGATTTGGCTCATATTGATGACGGGCCTAATTAACGACAGTTTGCTGTCATCTTTAAGTAATAGACGACGGTACTAGGGTTACCATCGTCAATTACGGCCTAATTGACGACGGTTGGATTTAGCCGTCGTCAATTAATTTAAAGATGATGGTGCCGTCGTCAATTATTTTAGCCGTCGTTTATTTTCGTGTTGCCTGTAATGAAGGGACCGGCCGTCGATGTCCCTAGGATGATGGTGGGCGACGCTAGAGCAGCCAGCTCTGGCACCTCCCAAGGGGCCTGCCATCTACGTTTCTACGGCGATGGTGGACAATGCTGGAGCATCCAGCTTCGGCACCTCTCAAGGGGCATGTTGTCGACGTCCAAGCATGTTGTTGACAGCTCCTAAGATATACTAACAAATCATTCCCGGCAACGGCGCCAGAAATGCTTTTGGTATTTCTTAACACCACAGATCATCTCCGGTAAAGAGATAAGATCCGCAAGCGCACAGAAGATACCGTTGTAGCATTTCACCCATGAGTATTCCCAAGGGTATCGTATTTATCCCAAAGGAAGGCAATGGAGTAAAGTATATACTACTCTTATGGTCAAGCTATGTGCTACAAATCCGTTATCCGGACAGGGGTAAGTTGATAATAGGGGTAGTGTGACACACACCTAGGCAATCTATTCTATAGGGTAAAAATGGGTCCTAGAGAGAGAATTGATTTAGAGTTAGAGAGTTGCTCCTACAATGCTCCTAATACATATACATAGCCTAAGGTAGATACTAATGGTCATGTCAATGATGAATTTCTATGCAATGCTATTCAACACATCGGGCACGGGCTTACCCCTAGCAATACTAGGGCGACTCCCGCTAAGAGCCCTGTGGCATAGCCGAACATGGAGGATTACAAAGGACAGATAGGGCTGTCACCACCTACTGCCTACCTCTTCGATCCGTGGGTCTACGAGACATCCAACGCTACTTAAATACCCTAGCACCATGCTATCATAGTAAGCAAATACCTTAGGAGCCATGGCACAAGCCATCCTAAGGCAATGACTAACCTAAACATCGTTGAACCAATGTTGAAGCATAGCATAAGTCATTCATATTAACATGATCATATCATATCTGCATAGACTATAGTGGGGGTCTATAGTGTTTATGACCATAAGATGTGATCATGAGAGTGAAATCATAAAGACTATACCTTCCACATACATGGACTCCACAATCAAACAAGAAACGCTTTGTCTAATTATACATATAAAAAATGACTAAAGATAATATCTTTATTGAGAACAAAGTCACAAATACAAGAAGGAATACATAAGCCATACTTTTCCCAATGTGGAATTGGAAGAGAGACTCCTTCTACTCCTTTCCCAATTTGGACTTGGGACTAGAGGCTCTCATCTCTACATCCTAACTCCTCTAAGGACTATGGAAGATAGTGTATACAATAGAATGATGCCCAAGTGGTGTGTGTTGAAGTGATGGGCATGAGGTCCTATTTATACTAGTGTTGAGGTCGGTTCCCACAACCAAAAGTGCGCGAATCAGTCGTCATTGACTCCAGGGAGCCGGGAGGAGCCAACATGTGGAAGTTGACCGCGTTTGGCGCCAGGACCAGGTCAGCCGACCCCCTGGTTCGGCCGACCTGGTCAGGGCTCCAAACAGCTCGTACTTCATCCAGGTGGCTGCCAGGTGGGTCCCATTGACTGATATTGGTGCTACACCGTTGGATGGCCTCGGATACTTCTGTTTGTGGGCCATTTGATCCATGTGGTGCCACGTGTTGTCGCCTGATTGGCTGGGATGATATTTTATAGGATTTCTCCCAATACTTTTCCTCAATTCTTGTATAAATTTCTGCATACACATATTTCTCCAAGTACAAGTGGAAATATGTCAAGTAGAAAGGTGATGTGTGCAAGAAATGATCAATCCTTCACATAATTGAGTTATATTGACGGCTGAAATTATGATATATAATAGCCGTCAACAAACTCCCCCAAGCTTATCCTTTGCTCGTCCCGAGCAAAGTCAAGACTTTAGGTTGATGATCAGGAGTTGCTACAATGTTCTACCTTTCGAAAGTACCAAGTGCACAACAAAATACTCTACCTAGTATTGCAAAAAGTGGCTATGGTACTTCACCCTTATTAAGTCATTATGGGAGTTATGCCTTCTCCTATTCATGGGTAATTGAAAAATAGAACAGCAAATGGAGCTAGCATAGCCTAGATATCAAGTTCCACTTGAATTCTAGATAGATTCAAATTAGATTATAAGTACCACAATTGATTCTCTCAATCACTCCTTCGTGTATAGTGGAAATATGTCCTCACCAAGGCATTATGCCTATACTATTCCTACTCTTTGAATATGGCTTGTATGTGGAGCTTGGTAGGGAAAGTTAGTAGGCATATTTGCAACACATAATATTGCTAAGTCAAAAGAGCAAGCCTTAGGAGAAATCAATTCGAACTTTTGAATCAAGTCTTGTGCATGTGTGATGGAATGGAGGTGGATGTGCAAACATTGAGATGACTCCTTTTGATGTGGACTCTCTTTATTGCAAGGATGAAACATGGCTACCCCTTTTTTTATGCTTATGGAGTAAGCATTTTTTTTGCTTTTTTTTTCATGCTTATGATATAAGCATGCATTTTTTTTCTTTTTCTTGTAGCCATGTCTTCTACTCCTTTTTATGAAATAACTTGAAGATAGTGCTAACTATGAATAGCATGGAGTTTCTCTTTTTATTGTGGAATGGTGGATATGATGGAATTTTGCTTCCTTCTAGTGTAGAAGTATAGCATGTGCAAGTGAAGTCTTGAATTCAAAAAGAATTGAATGATTTCTCACATTCAAATCAAATGAGGGAAACTTAAATCTTGATAGAATTTCTCCGAAAATCTAAGTTTCACATTCAAAATAGGAATAGCAGCCCTATTACTAATTCAAATTCCCAACAACCTAGAAGTAGATTAAGCTTTTGCTACCCACAATTTCTAAATCAAGGCAAAGTTAATTTTAGCCAATTTAAGCAATATTCGGAGAGTAGCAAGTTGTAAACTAGGGACTTAGGAAAAATAAAACAGAGCAACTATTCATCATTTCATCTATGTGAATTCTAAATCATTCAACCGCACATCTTTATTTGATAAGCAAAGAAAATCTAAGCTCCTATTTTTATGTTTTTTTAGATGCATGGCGGATGGTGGATGAATGGAAAGTAAATATGCAATGGATGAAATAAAAATGCAGTGGGTGTGATACAAGTTACCTCAAGTGGGGTCCTCCCCCAAGCTTATTCTTGATCAAGGTCCGTGATAGGGGTTGAAACCCTAACGACGGAGGTAGGCCATGAGTTGGCCTATCCTTGTTGCAACGTGGCTTTGACAATGGAGGGTTGAGTGTTGATTGTTGTGTTGCCTCCCATAGACACCATGAGTGTGGTTGAATAGAGAGTTTTCGATGTTGATCATCCGCACATCAGGGTTTCCATGTGTTGGGTGTGATTTGTCATTACTTGGCTTCTAGCCACATAGGAACAACTTGCACCCAATGATGGTGGCAAATCCCTTGAGCTTGAATGAGTGCTTAGAATAGTTGAGAGCCTAATGCTCTCACCCATTCGTGGCAGCCCATTGGTTGATCATGGAGGGTTCCCATTTCAAATCTCTAGCCTCGTATAGTTATGATTGACCTTCGAGCATAATTTTCGATAGGTAGCAACCATCCTCATTTACTCCTTGGCCAAGAGATGTTGAAATGGGATCCTCTAGGGATCCCAACAATCTGCTTCTTGAATGCGTGCATAGTAATATTACTCCTGCAAACTTCCTCACTTGAATAGAGAGGGATGGTTAGCTCCCAATACTTGTACAAATGAACGTTCAGGTTAGGTAACCGAACTTTCATTCGTACATACGGGGAAGAACAAAATCAAAGATGCATTGGTTCCAATGTCAAGTGTATCGATGATCAATGTGTTATTCATAGATAAGAGTAGAGCTTTATGGATAATTCATTTTGCATATTTTCTAAAGCTCCTACTCATAGCAATGCATGTGATAGAAATATACTATATGGATCCCTACATCTTTTAAAGTTTCTAACCATCTTAGCTTTCAAGAGCAAATTTTATCATTTAGACCATGACAAACAAGATTCTCAATTTTATCCTCTTGAACTTCACTAGGAATTTAAAATTTAGTGACTCCTCCAAAAAATGCAATTCAATTTTAGAGCAAGGATATCACTTATTCCTAGGAGTTTGAAATCTAGTGACACCATCTATGCATGAAGCTCAATTAAAAATTATGGCTGTCACTATGCCCAAGTTTCTATATGCCAATTCACCAATTAAGTCATGCCCAAAGGTTTTATTTTCTAAACCTAGACAAAAGTGACTAAGTCTACAAAAGAAAGCTTAAAGGATTCTAGGTACTTGTTTTATATTTTTCCAAGTAAGGTGGGATTTACTTTTGGAGATCCAAAAGTCAATACCCACACTTACTCTTGTGAGGATGCATGAGAATTAAATGATGAGGAAGTGTCAACCTTCCTCACAAATGCAAGCAAATACATTTAATTATATGGCAAACCAAACAATGAAAAATTCTAAACTCATACCTCATTTGAAGAGCATTTGGTGACGAAGGTCTTTTTGTGAGAAACTCACAACCTTGATTTTTGGCGTAGGCTTGATGGTTGATGTCAAATGCCAAGTTGAGATTGGATTTGGCAATGGATTTGGTTCTAGATCCTCCATTGGGTCATCATCTTGAACATTTCTCTTCCTCAAACTCAAAATGAGTTTGAAGGAGATAAGTGTTCTCAAATCCTCCCAATGTTGACTTGAGCTTGATGAAACGTTCCACTTTCTTGCCATATCACCTGTTCACAATTTTGACCTAGCTGCACTTTAATCAAGAACACACAAAATACTCGAAAACGGGTTACGTTAGCCAAAAGCAAATTGAACCCAATTTTCAAATTGTCTTTCCCAGCTTGAAATAACTTGTAAATGCAATGAGGGTCAAAGCAAATCTTTCTGGTTTGAACTAGGAAGATAAATTCAAGTGGTCATGCACGTAGTTCATATCCAATTAAATTTCTCCCCTAATTCAAATTGTTAGTTTTATGATGGTCGGAAATTTTACTTTCCAACATGAAAGTGTGGAATTTCAAACATGCAAATGCAAGGGTTGATGCGATTTGGAAAACAAATATGAGATAACTACCAATTAACCTATTGGCAAGGACTCACCGAATTTTTGAAGTCTGATGAGTGGGACTTACCCCCGTTCTGTTCAGCGTGATGATTTGTTGTCCAATCCCGGGGTTGAAGATGTGGACGATTTCTTCTGTTTTGACATGCCAAACTCATTTGGCTGTCATTTGGACATGTCGGTCACATGGTGGCCCTAGCCTCTCCCCGTTGTATTGATATAGACATTTGTTGTAGCGACGGGTTCTCCCTCTCGAATGTATTCCTTCATGAGCATGGTGAGGCTTTGTCCTTCTTAGGGGTGCCACTCTGACCATATTGATATTCCATTGAATCAACCCATACCTTGATCATGGATCAAAGGCTTCCTTGGGCATGATGACATGTGGACTCCACAATCAAACAAGAAACGCTTCATCCACAATGTCACTTGCCCTAAGTTGAATGGGTTAGGTTGAAGTGTGGGAATCCCAACAAGTGATGTGGGATATCTTGTACTTTGAATGCTCCTTAAGTTCTTGTCTTTGGCCAAGATCTTATTGTGAATGTTATCTTGATTTCTGCTTGGCCACGATACTTCAAGGTAGGCTAGTTGAACTTAAATCCCTTGGAAAGCCATAGCCTCCTTGAATACAAGGGTGATGTTAATTCCACCCTTGACCTCCTTGTGAATGGTAGCTATTGGAGTTGTTGTTTGAAAAAGGTCCTCATGGGTCTTAGGGAAATAATTCCCACGCGTCCCATGATGACATGGATTTTCACAAATCATGTGAATATCCATGACTTCGATTATCCAAAAAAATCTCCAACGACTTGGATATTCATGATACTTCAATGGTAGGTGTAGTTCTATAACTAGCATATCCACCTTGTGAAGTGGTGTGCATGACAAGCTATGGGAACTTGAGCATTCTTCAATCCACCCCTTGAGTGGAGACCTTCTTCTCATCCATGATGAACGAGAATAGGACTCTTTCAGCTCCAACATGAATGTGGTCATGGATTGGTGGAGCCAACCCATGATACGAGTGTTGGATGAAGAGCCAACTATCCACCCCATGGTGGAGGCAAACCAAGAAGAACTTCTTGGAGCCTTCCCCAAGCTTAGGTATGGATGACTTTGGCTCCTACTGAAAGCTGAAATTCTCACGCAAAAGGCAATGGTGTTGCCTAGCGGACATTTGTTGAGGTACGCCTTGAATCATCTTGCAGTTTAGCACTTGCATCCTGGTTGGCCATCCCATACAATGGGTTGGCCAAAACTACCCAGTTTTCACACAAAGGAGAAAACAAACAAGGGTAATCCTGTCTAATAACTATTAGTACCTATAGCTTAATCACAAGTGATAGCTATCTTTCACTCCCTTTGCCTTCCCCGGCAACAGTGCTAGAAATGCTTGTTGACGGCTCCTAAGATATACTAACAAATCATCCCCGACAATGGCACCAGAAATGCTTGTTGGTATTTCTTAACACCACAGATCATCTCCGTTAAAGATATGAGATCTTTAAGCGCACGGAAGATACCGTTGTAGCATTTCACCCATGAGTATTCCCAAGGGTATCGTATTTATCCCAAAGGAAGGCAATGGAGTAAATTATATACTACTCTTATGGTCAAGCTATGTGATACTAATCCGTTATCCGGACAGGGGTCAGTTGATAATAGGGGTAGTGTGACACACATCTAGGCAATCTATTCTAAAGGGTAAAAATGGGTCATAGAGGGAGATTGGATTTAGAGTTAGAGAGTTGCTCCTACAATGCTCCTAATACATATACATAGCCTAAGGTAGATACTAATGGTCATGTCAATGATGAATTCCTATGCAATGCTATTCAACACATCGGACACGGGCTTACCCCTAGCAATACTAGGGTGACTCCCGCCAAAAGCCTGTGGCATAGCAGAACGTGGAGGATTACAAATGACAGATAGGGTTGTCACCACCTACTGCCTACCTCTTCAATCCGTGGGTCTACGAGACATCCAACGCTACTTAAATACCCTAGCACCATGCTAGCATACTAAGCGAATATCTTAGGAGGCATGGCACAAGCCATCTTAAGGCAATGACTAACCTAAACATCATTGAACCAATGTTGAAGCATAGCATAAGTCATTCATATTAACATGATCATATCATAACTACATAGACTATAGTGGGGGTCTATTGTGTTTATGACCATAAGATGTGATCATGAGAGTGAAATCATAAAGACTATACCTTCCACATACATGGACTCCACAATCAAACAAGAAACGCTTGTCCAAGTATACGTATAAAAGAAGACTAAAGATACTATCTTTATTGAGCACAAAGTGACACAAATACAAGAAGGAATACATAAGTCATACCTTTCCCAATGTGGAATTGGGAAGGGAGACTCCTTCTACTCCTTTCCTAATTTGGACTTGGGACTAGAGGCTCTCATCTCTACATCCTAACTCCTCTAAGGACTATGGAAGATAGTGTATACAATATAATGATGCCCAAGTGGTGTGTGTTGAAGTGAGGGGTATGAGGTCCTATTTATACTAGGTTGAGGTCGGTTCCCACCACCAAAAGTGCGCGAATCATACGTCATTGACTCTAGGGAGCCGGGAGGAGCCAACACGTGGAAATTGACCACGTTTGGCGCCAGGACCAGGTTGGCCGACCCCCTGGTTCGGCCGATCTTGTCAGGGCTCCAAATGGACCGTACTTCCTCCAGGTGACTTCCAGGTGGGTCTCATTGACTGATATTGGTGCTACACCATTTGATGGCCTCGGATACTTCTGTTTGTGGGTCATTTGATCCATGTGGTGCCACGTGTCATCACCTGATTGGCTGGGATGATATTTTATAGGATTGCTCCCCATACTTTTCCTCATTTCCTGTATAAATTTTTGCATACACATATTTCTCCAAGTACAAGTGGAAATGGGTCAAGAAGAAAGGTGATGTGTGCTAGAAATGATCAATCCTTCACATAATTGAGTTATATTGATGGCAAAAATTGGTATATAACAGCCGTCAACACATGCCGACGACAGCAATAAGCATGGATAAGTGAGTAAGCTCTCCAGCCCATCTCGTGTTGCTAACAGGTTTCTCTTGTGATAGCCTGTACACCAGGGGCCTGCCGTCGACGCTCCTGCAAAGAAGGTGGACGACGCCGAAGCATCCAGCTCCAGCACCTCCCAAAGGGACTGTCGTCGATGTCTCTACGATGATGGTGGGCGATGTCGGAGCATCCAGCTTCGACACCTCCCAAGGGGCTTGCCGTCGACGTCTCTACGACGATGGTGGGCGATGTCGGAGCAGCCAGATTCGACACCTCCCAAGGGTCCTGTCGTCGACGTCTCTATGACGATGGTGGGCGACGCCGGAGCAGCCAACTCCGACAACCCCCGAGGGACCTACCGTCGACGATGGTGGGCAACATTGAAGCAATCCACTCCAACTCCCGTGCCTTTCTCCACCGGCTCCAGCGAGATCGTCGGGTACCAGCTCCGGAAGCATACCAAGACGTGAGAGGCCACCAGCTCAACCAGCTCCCTTCCCTCGACTTAGCAGCCTCACAAGGACGATGTTCACCAATCCCAATGTCGAGCAGAGTGAGTCTAAATCTAGGAGCAGCTTTAACACCCCATGTGATGGCTCTCCGCGCGGCACGGGATCAAGGCTGAGGGACTCCAACACCGCCCTAGCACGGGCCAGGAAGTCCCGGATCCCTTGGGCCTCAGTCGCATGGGAGGCCTGGGGGCTCTCCACCTCTCTTCGTGCCGCTCCCTCCAGGTCGGTGAGCTCCCGAGCACGACGCTACAGATCATCCTCCCGACGCTTGATGTCGAGATCCAAGTCCTGCAAAGCTAGGTGCTTCTCCTCCAGGCTCCGGGAGACCTCCTCCTCCTTCACTCCCAAGTCCCATTCCACATCAGCAACGACAACTTCACGGCGGACCAACTCCAGCCGCTGATCCTCACACAGCTTCAGGCGAGCATCGGCAATGGCATGGACCTTCAAGGCCTTCACCTCAAGCTCCTTATTCTCGGCATCAACCAGCTTCACCAAGCGCCGCTCCTGCGTGAGCTGATCCCACTCTCGGGCGAAAGCAGCTTGCGTCTGGCACAAGACTGACTAGGCCACGACAATAGCATTGGTGTGACCATCGCCATGGACGACAGCCCCTCCACTCCTTCTACCGATGCAACGGCAGACACCATCGCCTGGGGACCAAATGGCTCCCCGGCTGGAGCTCCAGGAACCACTGTGTTGCTTCCCAACGCTAAAGTACCCTCCTATGCTGCAAGAGCATCGCCGGCCGCCGGGGGCGAGTCACGATCTTGTGCGCCAATGACATCAGGCGCCAGCGCCGCTTCAATGGCGGGCGGGTCAGCTCCGCCAAGGGAAACCGCGACGACCAAGGTAGTCACCTCCTCGTCAGGCACCTCCTCGCCTGTCACTTTCTCACCTGGTGCCACCTCTGCCCCGCCTGCCTCAACAGATAAAGGTGCAAAGACATCAACATCACCAAGGACCAACACACCTTCGTGTGCAGGATGTGGCACGGCAGACCCCGTTCTAGCTCCAGGAGAGGCAGGGGCTATCAAGCCCACCCCTATAAGCACCAAGGGCACCAAGTTGGCAGACGACGCCCTAAGAAGCCAAGATAAAACTCCATCAGGGCGAAAAAGAAAAGAAGAGAAAAAGCAGAGGAAGAAGATGTGTCTTACCGGCGGGTCGGATTGCTCCAGTGACCCTGGCCTCCCACCTCACGCGGTAGATTATGGTCGCCGGGACCTGACGACAAGGCCAGCATCACGGTCTCTGGCACCAGCTCTTGGTCGACCCACATCAGCGCAGCCACCTGCGCAGACCCCCCCGCACCTCATCCTGAATCGGAGCCACCGCTGGAATTGGAGACCAAGTCGACGACAAAAGCTTTAGCCCCTCTGGGTCCCTCACGATGGGAGATGGTAGTACCGCCCCCCCCCCCCCCCCCCCGAATTAGCTTCCGCTTCTTTGGCACAAAAGTGGTGGAGCCCGTAGCCAGCAAACAGGAACACTTTCTTAGCTCCAGAGCTGGTGTCGGCTGGCTGATCCCCGCCCTGTCAAAGGTTGTTGAGGGCCCTACCTCCGCCCTTGCTGAAGGACGAGAGGAAGACCCCGACCTTGGTTGCGTCGCATCATGGTACCACTCTAGGACCGCTGAGGCCCCAGGCGTATCTTCGGGATGCAGACGAACGAGGTCGAACACGTTGACCTTCAGTGTCAAGCTCCGCAGGTCGACCCTCAAGTCGATGGTCATGTGGAGCGGTTGGAAGTCATTCGTAATGGAGACGTGCTCATCGTCAACAATGTTGAAGGTCACTGCCTTCAACATCTCCTCAAGCATCTTGGGAGTTGGGCTGTACAGATCCAGCCAGCATTGGTCATACTTGCCGATGTAGACCCAGGCCCCGTGCAGCCGCTACTGGAGGGGGGCGGTACAGTGGAGCAAGAAGTCGACCAACACCATCATGGAGGTCAAGCCTTTGCCAGCCAAGAGCCAGATCCTCCTCAGGACGGCCTTAGGACCTATTTGGCACAACTAGAACTTGTTACAAAAGCAGCTTGTTTGAAAAGCTAGTGGAAAGCAGCTTCTGTTTATATCCTACTTTTACTTCATTCTGAGAAGCATCTAAACTAATAAGCTGTTATAGAAGCTTCCTGTTTGGCACACCCTGAACTTATTTTTATGAGGAAGCTGCTGCAGAAGCTGTGCCAAACAGGGCCTTATACTCCTCTGGAAACCCCTGGAAAGGAGGTTGGACCTTCGGACGGCATCTTCAGCAAGGCATGGGGCTCAGTCCACACTACCGCCTAGTCTTCCCTCTAGTCGCTCCATTTGCCCCCTTTGAACGAGGCAATATAACCCCGAGAGGTCTTGTCTCGATGACAGAAGTAGTAGGCCCCCACTTTGGTCGTCGCACTCCTTCCATTTGTCTTCATCATGAAGAAATACCAGAACAGCTCCACCGTGGGCGGGCAGCCCACGAATGCCTCGTATAGATGGACGTACACGGTGACCAACGCGATGGAGTTTGGCGACAGGGGCTGAAGCTCCAACCCATATTCCCCTAGCACTGCAAGGAAAAACCTTGACAATGGGAGTGCAAGCCCGACTGTGGTGTAGGTGACGAAGAGAACAGTCTCATCCTCATGAAGATATCAAAGATTGGGAGACCCGCAGCGCATCATCCATCTGAACTCTGATGTCGCTCAGCCGAGAAGTCGCCTCATCGGCACCAGATCTCCGGCCGACCGGAAGCGGGAAGGTGGCAATGGGGAGGCCATCGGAACATGCAAAGGTAAGAGCTTTGGTTGGGGTATGAAGGCTCGGGAGCTCGAGGAAGAAAGCAAAAGCTCAGGTAGGGGGCCCGAGTAAGGAAGGAGCTGATCCCTCTAACAAAGGTTTTCTTTTTGATCACCCCCACAACGCATGAGCACTTCGTGTGTATTGCAAAGTTCGGCCTGCACTGCTCCACACACGGCACCCATGACAATGGGCCCTATGCCCCCACTCTGAAGCACTGGCCCAGTTGGTCTGCCGCTTGAGGAAACCGCTGAAGCGCCTTCCATAATGGCGGAGTGAGAGAAAGTGCTATAGCTTCATCGAGAACCGTCGCAGGTAAAGGCGCTGCAGAAGACAAAGATACTACAACAAGCAAAGATCCCGTCGCCGTAGTCTCTCAAGAAGAAGAGGACGTGTGGCAATGTTGGCAGAAGCGCCCACCGCTTCGGCTCTCCAAGACAGAATTCAAAGCGCAGAGCGGGAAAACATGAAAAGGACTCCACCTTTGGGCTCTTCACCTCGCCCCAAGGTGGACCCAGGGGCCACTGTCGGTACCCTGCAGACAGGGTGCCCTCGCACACATGATGAAGATACTGAGGCACGCCCGGAGGCGCCATGTGTCTCGAAGGTGCCTAGACCTCGGCCTCCCTCAAGATCGAGCTCCGGTGCTGCCACGTGAGCCTTGAAGACAGGACTCGACCCCTCCATTGAGGCGAGCTCCAGAGATGCCACGTGTAGGGATGGAGCCTCATCCAACCTTGGGGGAGAGCTCTTGTGCAGCCACGTGGCTCAGAGCGCCATGTCTAGAACCCCCCCCCCCCCCACGGGAAAGGGCCCAGAGCTGCCAAGTTCCCTGAAGAGCCCCCGAGCTGCCACGCGTCACGGAGTACCGGGGCTGGCCTCCCCAGCAGGGGTCAACCCCGATGCTGCCATGTGTCCCGCAGCTCGTCTCGGACGGTAAGGTGCTGGAGTTAAGGGATCGTGCGCCCTACCCAAGTCAAGCATTGAAGACACGCACCCACCTCCGACGCACAACGCGGAGCACGCCAATGGTCAGAGACCGCTATGACCAATCGCATCACAGTGAAGGCGTTGCAGGCCTATCCCACTCGGCCAAGTGGGTAGCTTGCGGTGTGACACCCGGTTTCGAAAATGAACCAAGTGCAGTATATGTGTGCCCAGGATGTTTAACACACATACACAAGTGCATCACAAACAATAAACCGATAATTACCACAGAACAAGATTAATTAACCACTTTCATTAAAGAATTCAGAATATCCTCGAATACAATCACTAATGATTATTAATAACATGTTCCAACTAATGAAGCAAAAATAAACTAATTAAGCAAACTAAGCAAAGGGGTATAGCGCAGCTCCAACACTCCACAGGCAAAGCTGACGGTTGACACGACCTAGAACTTCGCATTATCATCGTTAAACTCCCAATCCTGACCTGCAACTGTTGGGGGGGGGGGGTGGAATTGCAAGGGTGAGTACATGTCGTACTCAGCAAGTGTGGAAAGTATGACATGTAGTTGATTCAAATGATGACAATAATAATGGCAAAGTGCTGAAAAGTACATTAAAACTTTTGAAAAGCAATATATTATATATGAGAAGTAATCCCATCATAAACCATAGGTAATAACATAGTACCAGTCTGTATTCCATATCCATGATCCATATACCAAATTTAACCATTGCCAATAACCATGTTCAATACCAGAATTTAATCCATATCCAGGCATAACCATATTACCAACCATAACCATTACCAAACCATCCCAATACCAAGTTCCCCTCTAATCATGGAAGGTGTCCAGGTGCTCATAATCGGGAGCACGACTATCATGATAGTTTTATTAGACTCTGCAGAGTTTGTACCACTTTACCCACGTGTTTGTGATTTCATCACCCGTCGGCGACTAAAGAAACCTCCCTTACGCCAATTAAACTTCCTTCGTGTATGGCCAAGAGATCACAAAATAGCTTTTACAAAGGGATTACTAGCCTATTTAGACCCCCACAGAGGTTTCACCGGTGGCGATGCCTCCAACTGAGCACATCTTCAACCAAGGGCCCCCTCTTGAGCCATTCGGATCCCAGGGTAGTCCCACCAATCATCAACAAACCCAATCCGACTACCCTTTCCCCGAGCATCCTTAATGGTCCAAACAACACTGGCAAAGCTCTAATTAATCAGCTACGCCACACCCATACTAGGCCTGGAAGTTGTCCAGGTGCTCATAACCGGGAGCACGGCTATCATGATAGTTTTATTAGACTCTGCAGAGTTTGTAGCACTTTACCCACATGTTTGTGATTTCACCACCCGTCGGCAACTAAGGAAACCTCCCTTACGCCAATTACACTTCCTTTGGTGTATGGCCAAGAGATCACAAATTAGATTTTACAAAGGGATTACTAGCCAATTTAGACCCCACTGAGGTTTCACCGGTGGCGATGCCTCCAACTGCACATCTTAAACCAAGGGCCCCCTTTTGAGCCATTCGGATCCCAGGGTAGTCCCACCAATCATCAACAAACCTAATCTGACTACCCCTTCCCTGAGCATCCTTAATGGTCCAAACAGCACTGGCAAATCCCTAATTAATCAGCTACGTTGCACCCATACTTGGCCTCGTGGTGGCACTGTAGTCCTGGCTTATTCTCGCATGAACCGGTCCTTAGATCTAAATCAAGCAACCACCATATCTTCCAACCCATCCACATACTAGGCTTGCTTAGATCACCCATTACCATATCATATTAATCAGTTCATGTTAATCATAATCTCATAATTACATTATTAAGGTAAGTGGTATAGGTTTTTTCCCGTCCCAATTGATTAAGCGAAGCAAAAAGCCCTTTGCGACTCTCTACCATATATTCCGGGTGACAAGGGTGGTCAAACAAAGCTAGTAAACTTCCTACCATAGGATTCCCATCAAATTGACACAAGCATGCAGTTTTGCAAACAAAATATTTATTTCAAAACAGGGTCAATATGCTTCAAGGACACTTGCCTTGCTCTTGGGATTGATTCGGCTCAAAGCCTTCAAACTCTTGGTGTTGGAGATCCTCCGCGGCACTCTCTAGCGCAAATTCGTCTAATCTGCACAATAAACATACAAGACAAGAAACACAATCAAGGAGTGCACAAATATTACTGAATATGACATGACATGCATGATTAATGCAAATGCAAGGTGAAACTTGTTAATGAGTTGCTTTTAATGATCACTTACTAGTTCTAATTGCTTTTAACAAGTTTATACAGGTTTGGAATTGATTCGATCTGATTTTAGAATTAATTTGACACAATTTAACTAGGAAAATTGGACAAGTCCGCTAGGGACCGGACAAGTCCACACTTCGCAGAATTGGTGAACTAGGGTTTCCTAGATTGATGTGGATTTGGAGATTAGGGGTTGAATTTACGTAAGGAAAAGAGGATAGAAGGTATACCAGGTCCTTAGAACTCCAATGAATCAAGGATCTTGGAGGTAACAATTGGATCTTGATGATCTAGGGTTGGTGATGAACTTGGAGATGAATTGGTGATGAAGAAGAACCTGATGGAGATCCTGATCCTCTTCCATTTCCTCCTCTTCTTCATCTTGCTTGGGCTCTCCTCCTTCCACCTTGATGGTGGCTCTCCATGAACTAGGGTTTGGGTGGGGTGGAAAAGTGACAAATAGATGTCAAACCAAGGGGTGGTGTTGTTTATATAGAGGTGGACGATAGGGTTAGATGGATTTTGAGTTTGAGATGAGTAGAGGCTGGTTCAGGGTCCCACATGGGCTCTAAAAGAGTTAGGCACGATGTCCCTAGGCCCACTTAATGTAAAACCCAAGAAAGAAGTCATGAAACAAAAGATCAACTCGGAGTCGCGAAATATGGGACAAGTCCAAAAAGGGTCGGACTAGTCGAAGTTGTCCACAGAGAAATCGGACAACTCTGGCCAAAAATCGGACAAGTCCGACTTTAGTTAGAGAGGAAAATGGACAAGTCCGACTTAGCAAATTTTCAAGGATTCTTGGAACACCAGACTAGTCCGCATAGGACCGGACAAGTCTGAAAGTGTCCAGAGGCAAAAACAGACAAGTCCGCAGAAAAACGAACAAGTCCAATCGTGGTCAGAGAGAAATCGGACTAGTCCGCACCAAAATCGGACTAGTCAGCACTTTCTAGAATTTTAAGTGTGGTTTTGTTCCAAATCAATTTTAAACTTATTCTTCTTTATGTGGATTAATGTTAAACATGTATATGAATGTATGTAGGGCATGATGCATGAAAATGAGGGTGTTACAAACCTACCCCCCTTAAAATGAATCTCGCCCTCGAGATTCGACGCGGAAGAGAAGAGATAGGGAAATTCCTTCTTGAGATAATCCTCCAATTCCCACGTTGCTTCTTTTTCTGTGTGGTGCTTCCGTTGAACTTTACACCATCTAATAACCTTGTTCCTTGTGACCCTCTCCTTGGTTTCCAAGAATTTGACCGGTTGTTTGACATAAGTCAAATCTGCTCCTAATTCCAATCCTTCCATTGGCACTTGTTCTTCCGGTACTCCCAAGCACTTCTTGAGCTGGGAAACATGAAAGACATCATGGACATCTGAAAGATGAGTTGGCATCTCCAACTTATATTCTACTTCTCCTCTTTTGTCCAAAATCTTGAATGGCCCAATGTAGCGAGGTGCTAGCTTGCCTCTTATGTTAGACCTCTTATGAGCCCTCATCGGTGACACCTTGAGGTAAACAAAATCTCTCACTTCAAAGGCTAATTTCCTTCTCCTATTGTCCGCGTAGCCTTTTTGTCTTGATTGGGCAACCCTCAAGTTTTCACGAATTATTTGGACTTGCTTTTCGGCTTCTTGCAACACATCCGAACCAAATACTTGAGTTTCTCCTGCCTCATTCCAGAATAAAGGTGTCCTACACTTCCTTCCATGAAGCGCTTCATATGGTGACATTTTCAAGCTTGCTTGTTAACTATTGTTGTATGAAAATTCTGCATATGGCAAGCTCTTCTCCCAACTTTTTCCATGTTTCAAAGCACAAGCTCTTAACATGTCCTCTAAAATCTGATTGGTCCTCTTAGTTTATCCATTCGTTTGAGGGTGATATGCTGAACTAAAATTTAACCTTATTCCCAATGCTTCATGCAATTTCTGCCAAAATCTGGAAGTAAATTGAGAACCTCTATCCGAGACTATCTTCTTTGGGACACCATGTCGACACACAATATGCTCCATGTATTTTTCGGCCAATTGTGCAGCTGTATATTTGGTCTTCACAGGGACAAAATGAGCTAACTTGGTTAAGCGATCCACAATTACCCAAATTGAGTCATAACCGGATTGAGTTCGTGGTAACCCAACTATGAAGTCCATTCCATTTTCTTTCCACTACCATTTCGGGATCTTCAATGGTTGCAATAATATAGCTGGCCTTTGATGTTTCGCCTTGACTCGTTGACACACATCACACAATGCTACATATTCGGCTATGTCCTTCCTCATGCTATCCCACCAATAACATGTCCTCATGTCTTTGTACATATTCATACAACCGGGGTGAATCGAGTATGGAGAGTCATGTGCCTCCTTTAGTATTATCTCTCGAATATTCTTTACATTGGGCACGACAATCCTTTTTCCAAGCCATATGGTACCATGTTCATCCTCATCAAATCTGAATTCTCTCCCTTCTTGGGTCCTTTCCTTGATTTCTTTGATTTCCTCATCCTTCGTTTGAGCTTCCCGAATTTCTTGCTCCAAAGTTAGATTTAACTCCATTGTCCCCATCTCATGTACAAATCCGAGATTCAACCATTCAAACTCCTTAATAACTCGGATGGCAGGTCTCGAACCGTGAGTTGATGACTTACTCCTTTTCTACTCAAGGCATCGACCACTACATTGGCCTTCCCTAGGTGATAGTTGATTCTCAAATCATAATCTTTGATGAGATTCAACCATCTTCGTTGCCTCAAATTCAGATCCGTTTGTGTGAAAATATACTTAAGACTCTTGTGATCCGTGTAAATTTCACACCTATGTCCAGGGATATAGTGTCTCCAAATCTTCAACGCATGTACCACGGCTGCAAGTTCTAAATCATGTGTTGGGTAATTCTGCTCATGTTTCTTCAATTGTCTTGACGCATAGGCGACCACTTGACCTTCTTGCTTGAGCACACATCCAAGTCCTTGTCTCGAGGCGTCAAAATATATGTCAAAACTCTTGCTTACATCCGGAAAACCAAAACTGGGACTGTTGTTAACCTCTTCTTCAACTCCTCAAAACTATTATGACAAGCTTCAGTCCATTGGAACGTCTTCCCCTTCATATTAGCAACTCCGTCACAGGCTTAGCTATCTTGGAAAAGTCCTTGATGAATCTACGGTAATATCCAGCCATCCCAAGAAAACTCCTGATCTCCTTTACATTCTGCGGGGGCTCCCATTTTAACACGTCTCTCACTTTTCCTAGATCAAACGAAACTCCTCCCCCTGAAATGATATGACCCAAAAACGATACTTCTCTCAACCAAAACTTACACTTATTGAACTTGGCATACAATTGATGCTCCCTAATTTCTGCAGCGTAAGCCTCAAGTGTTCCTCATGTTCCTTCTCATCCTTTGAGTAGATCATAATGTCATCAATGAACACCACAACAAACTTATCCAAGTACTCCATGAAGACCTTATTCATGAGGTACATAAAGTAGGCAGGCGCATTTGTCAATCCAAAATACATCATGGTGTACTCATAAGATCCATATCATGTCCTAAAAGCTGTCTTGGGTATGTCCGATGGTCTAATCTTCATTTGAAAGTATCCCGACCTCAAATCAATCTTAGAGAAGACACAAGCACTCTTCATCTGATCAAACAAGTCTTCTATGCGTGGCAAGGTATACTTGTTCTTGATGGTCACCTCGTTGAGAGCTCGGTAATCCACGCACATCCTTTGCGACCCATCCTTCTTGTCCACAAACAGCACGGGCACTCCCCAAGGTGAAGAGCTTGGGCGAATAAAACCCTTCTCTAGTTGCTCTTGAATTTGCTTCTTGAGCTCCGCTAATTCCATAGGAGGCATCCTATACGGTCTCTTGGCTATAGGTGCAGTTCCAGGTATTAAATCAATAAAAAACTCAATGTCTCGATTAGGTGGCATACCTGGAAACTCGTCCGGAAAAACATCCAAAAATTTACACACCACCAAAATCTCCTTAATTGCGGCACCATCCATATGATTCAGCTCCAATCGCTTCGGTGCGGTTTGAGATGCTTCAAACTCTATGGTGATCCCTTCTTCATTGGTCAACTTAACCGTCTTCGTGGCACATTCAATAACTCCATTGTTCTTCCTCAACCAGTCCATACCAAGTATAATGTCCAATCCTTGAGAATCCAAGACGACGAGGTTGGCGGAGAAGTCTACCCCCCTTATTCTAAGGCTAACTTTTGGACAGACTATATTTGTCCTCATCTCTCCTCTAGGAGACTTAACCAATAGAGTAAACTTCATATGAGAGACAGGCAAACTATACTGGGCAACATATTTCGGTGTAATGAATGAATGTGATGCTCCAGAATCAAATAACATAGTCGCCGGGTTGGAGTTTGCGAGAAACATACCAATGACCACATCATTCGCTTGTTGAGCATCCTCCATAGAGACATGGTTCACGTTGCCACGAGCAAAATTCTGTTGTCCACGGCTTCCTTGTGGCTGTCCTCCATTGGGTCTTGAGTCTTGCCTCGGCACATTGCTTCCTTGACCAAGGCCTGACTTAGGACATTAATGTGCAAAGTGTCCAGCTTCTCCACAAGTTTAGCACTTCTTAACTCCACCAGAATTATTGGGACGAGCTTGGTTCTCACCATTGGTACCAGGATAGTTGGCACGAGGTGCATAAGACATTGGAGGCCTAGGTGCTTGCATAACAGGGCGCTGCTGCACAAACTGAGTTGAGCGTGGTGCAAATCCAGGGCGCGGTACAGGAGCAGAGGAGCTGTAGTATGGCGCATTGGGAGGCGTAAAGCGAGGGCGCACATTACTTCCTTGTTGATGTCCTTAATATAGTGCCTTCTTCTTATTGTCTTGCTCCATCTCACAGACCTTATCCTCAATCACAATTGCTTTGTCCACAAGCTTCTGGAAGTTGGCATAGTCACAGTTTAGCAATTGTACTTGGATTTCATTGTTGAGGCCTCTCATGAACAAGTATTGTTTCCGGCTGTCCCGGCTCACATCCTCCGGCGCATACCTTGAGAGTTGAGTGAATTTATTGAGATATTCACTCACGCTTGATCTTCCTTGCCTTAAGTTCTCAAATTCTTGCCTCTTCAAAATCATAACACCTTCCGGCACATAATGAGAACGGAAACTCTCGTTGAATTCCGCCCAGGTAATTCTCTCTTGGTTCTCATGAGCATTGCATAAAGAATCCCACCAATCCGCAGCTGCTCCAACGAGTTGATGAGAAGCAAATAGCACCTTCTCCCGGTCACTGCATTGGAGAATAGCAAGTTTTTTCTCCACAGACTTGAGCCAATCATCCACATCCTTAGGGTCAGCAGCTTGAGCAAAGGTCGGCGGCCTAGTCCTCATAAACTTTCCCAAGCGGTTATGAGGAGGTGGGGTGGCGGTGGAGGCATGTGGGGCTGATTGTTGATGTTGCCAGCCTGCAGGTGTCCTATAGTTTGTATCATGGTCTGCATGAGCTGGTTTTGCATAGCCAAAAGCTGCTCAATACTCATAGCTCCATGAGTAGGTCCTTGTCCATTGTTGTTCTGGGGTACTCCATGGTTCTCCTCTTCATCATTAGCATCTCTCTTGTTGCGGGTCCTCACCATCTGGAGAAAAGCAAAGATAAGAATTTAGAAATGTCCCCAACTATATGCATCAAGGGATATGAAACTAAACAACTAACTAGCCTACGTGGACATGGCAATGCTAAAGCATCCCAAAATCCTCTATTAAGCACACAAGCCAATAATATATATAGCAAGCAGCACACCAAGCAAGAACACATCGATTCTTGAGTGCTCCTATGTGCTCTAAAATGTACATTCTATCTAGGTTGCGTCCTACAATCAAGTTGTGGCTCTAATACTATCGGTACCCTATGTACTGGGTACCCTTTAGTACCGCGAAGAGTATAAGAGAATTCTACCTGACAGAGTTGAAGGTCTTCTCAGACCCCACATGTCACATTGTGCTGGGACCGCTCCACTCGTATGGGTAGCTCCTGGGTCAACACAGGTAAAGGAAAGCTGGAGCTAAACTCTCAACAAAGGAAAGCTCCAACGTCAATATGTGTACAACAGCTCCGGACCTAACCCCCAGCAGAGAGGAGCTCTGGTGCTGACACGTGTGTAGTAGCCCGGACCTAACCCCTCGTAAGGGAAAGCTCTGGAGCTTCCACATGTGGAGCCTTCGGACCTTCATCGACGCGTACACTGGCAGATCTCCTTCAGCATGAGCCGTCAAGCGTAATTAAAGCGGTAGTTAAAAGATGTAATTATATGTCATTAATGTTGTATTAATGACACACGATCAAAAGAGCTGTTAATAGGGGAACGCATCCATTAAGGCACGTTGTCACACTATTAATCATGCTTAATACTCTTTAGACAATGTATTAGGCCATTAAATATGCCAGGGCCACATGTCTGGCCAGGCAAGCTTTGTAACGGTCAGTCCTTAGAACTATAAAAAGGTTGTATTGCATGAACTGAGGGACATTCGATCTGATCCCAGCTGACCAGCTCGCAATACTGCAACACAAACCCCGTGGAGTAGGGTGTTACGCTCAGGCGGCCCGAACCACGTAAATCTCTGGTGTCATCATCTTGATCTTGATCTCTACGTACTCCATCCATAAAAGAACCTCTACGGGCTGCTTCTTAGCAGGTCTGGGGGAAGTGTCATATCAAACACTTCGACATTAGGCACGCCAGGTAGGGGCAGTCCCGAGATCACAAGATGGCGAATTCAGCTGCTGGATACTCCAATGGAAACCACGCAAGACAACCTGCTGGAGACAATCCCTCCAACGCCCAATAACCAGCAGGTGCCATTGTTCAAGCAGGCGCTATGGCACCACAGCCACCATCTGTCCTGACAAACAATGTTGGTCAACATGTTGGGGCTTCTGCGTCGATCACTGCATCGACAAACAACAACCCTGAGCACACGCTCATTGCTACGCGAGCTCTCCTGCAACACCCACCTCCTCCAGGTGCACCCCAGGGTGCCACGGAGTAGTGGAGAGCTGATGTTGACCATCTGGTCGCAGCTGCGGCTCCAGGCATCAGCAATCAAGGTCCTCCCCCTTCGGGGCGAGCACCATCACAACAACGGACCTTGTCTGGCCGACTTGGTCCACAAGTCTCGCAACAAAGGAGACGTGTTGCCTCCCAGCAGGTGACTTCGTTGCCCCCTGGGGCGCGACGCACCAATACCATCACCAGGATTCTGACTCATGACCTGCGATCGGAATTGGATCGCCGTTACCGGCAGTAGGACAGTCGTGTCCATATTGAGCGTGCTCGCGGGAGGCGAGAGGCTCGGGACAACCCTGCTCCTCAAGGAGTAGGAGGAGATTTTTCTGCCCTGGCCATGCATTTACGCATGGTCATATGGGCATAGAAGTTCTGGCCTCACTTGCCGGAAAAATTCGACGGGACTGTCAACCCTGCCGAATTCCTTCAAATCTACTCTATTGCTATACTAGCATCGAGGGTTGATGAAGTTGTGATGGCCAACTACTTCCCAGTGGCCTTAACCGGGACAGCAAGGTCCTGGTTCATGAGTCTTCCACCCAACTCCGTCAATCGTTGGGCGGAGCTATGCCAACAATTTGCCAACTTCGGAAGCTCCTACACCACGCCTGGCACTGAATTGGACCTGTTTGCCGTAAAGCAAAAATAGGGGGAATTGCTACGATCCTTCAACCAGCGCTTCTCTCAGGTACAAAATACCATCCCTTCAATCTCGAGCTCTTCTGTTATCCTTGCATTCAGACAGGGCGTTCGAGATAAGAAGAAGCTGGACAAGTTGGCCATTAAAAAAGTTACCAGCACCACAGAACTCTTCAGCCTAGCCGACAAATATGCTAAAGCTGCGGAGGGCCGTGAAATGCATTCTAAGCCAGCTCCGTAGGCCAACCAAAAGTCCTCCAAAACTGAAGCCGCTACCCCCGGTAGTGGCAAGAAGAAAAAAAAAGCCCAACGGCAAAATGAAGCCGTCAGCCAGCACACCAGCTGCTGCTGCTGCTGCCTCAGCTCTTGATGGTCGGGGGCCACGCCCTGAGAAACGACCTCATCATTCGTCAGAAGACGACAACAGTTTTGAAGCATGGTGTCCGATTCACAAGATGAATGAACACAGCTTAGAAGAGTGTTGGGAGCTCCAGAACCTTGCTGAGCTCTATAACAAGCGTCGGGAAGAAGCTCCATTCCGTCAAAGGGAAGGAAAACAAAAAGTCGGCGAAGCTCCGGGTGAAGAGGAGCTAGGTTTCCATGACCCCAAAAACGTCTTGAAAGCCGTTTACAACACTGTCGACGACGACTCCGACGTCTTTGACAATGAACATCAGAAGGCCTTGAACACCATCTATGGTGGTTCTTGGGAGATCACCTCTCGCCGCATCCTCAAGACAATGCGGCGAGACATGGCCGTGGCAGCTCCCACTACTAAGGCAGAGCCACATCGGAAGTGGATGGATACTCCCATCATTTTCGATCCTTCGGACTCCCCGAAACATGATCGGGGCTGGCCAACTCCCGTTGATGGTGTCACCCACCATTAACAATATTCAAATCCACCATGTAATGGTGGATGGAGGTTCCGGGCTAAACCTCATAAGCTTCAAAGCTTTTGTTAAGCTTCAGCTCCGGCCTTCGGACCTTCGCCCATGCCGACCTTTCTCTTGAGTAGGTCCGGGAACCATTACTCCTCTCGGTTCTATCGCACTCCCAGTGACCTTCGGGACCCGGAAGAACTATCGAACCGAGAAATTGGTCTTCAATGTTGCGCAGATCAGTTTGTCGTTTAATGCCATTCTAGGCAGGCCAGCTTTCTACAAGTTCATGGCTACTGCCCATTATGGCTACTTGGTGTTGAAGATGCCAACACCCACGGGTGTTCTCCGGATCCGCGGAGATTGCACCACGGGAGTTACCACTCTATAAGAACTATATGTGCTTACCACAGCGCAAGAGGAAGCATCTGGAAAGGAGCCAGCTCTGAATCCTCCGAGCATTCGTCACAAAGGTTCTACCTCTGCACCTCGTGTGCAACCAAGTGGCGACACCGATGTTCCCGTCAAGATCGTCCAAAATTGTTCCGATGCTGCTCAGACTACCCGTATATCAGAGGGTCTGAACAACAAATAGGAACTTGCGCTCATCACTTTCCTCCGGGCTAATGTCGACGTGTTTTCCTAGCAACCATCGCAAATGCCTAGGATCCCTAGGGAGGTCATTGAGCACAATTTGAAGATTTACCCATACGCACGGCCTCTACACCAGAAGCCCCGGAAGCAATCAATCGAGCGACAAAACTTCATCCGACGGGAAATCAAGAAGTTGCTCGAAGCTGGATTCATTCAGGAAGTCTTCCATCGAATATGGCTGGCAAACCCAATTGTTATACCCAAGGCCGGTGGGAAGCTTCGGATGTGTATCGACTACACCACCTTAAATAAGGCATGTCCAAAGGATCCATTTCCACTACCTAGAATAGATCAGATAGTGGACTCCACATCCGGGTGTGAGCTATTATGTTTCTTAGATGCATATTTTGGATATCATCAAATCCAATTGTCTAAGGAAGATGAAGAGCATACTGCCTTCATAACAGTAGATGGATTGTACTGTTATACTGCCATGCCATTCGGTCTTAAAAACGCTGCTTCAACATTTGTGCAAGCTATGTACAAAACATTTGGAGAGCTAATTAGAGACTTGGTGGAGGTATGTTGATGACATCGTTGTGAAGATCAAAAACAAGGAGTCACTCCTTGACAACTTACATGTTGTCTTCGACAAGTTGCACACCACGCGCACCAAGCTGAACCCGGACAAGTGTGTCTTCGGGGTTAGCTTCGGGAAGCTTCTGGGGTTCTTGGTGACTCACCGAGGAATAGAAGAAAATCCGGAGAAGATCAAGGCCATAGAAGGCATGCGGCCCCCAACCCGCATTAAAGATGTCCAGAAGCTAACTAAATTCCTAGCTGCGCTCAGTCGGTTTATCTCAAGACTGGCAGAACAGGCATTACCCTTCTTCAAACTCTTGAGGAAGTCTGAACAATTTCATTGGTCTAAAGAAGCAGAAAAGGCGTTTCAAGAGCTGAAACAAATCCTCACCACACTACCGATATTGGTAGCTCCTAATCCTGGTGAGCCTTTACTGCTTTACATTTCGGCAACCACCGAAGTTGTCAGCACGGTCCTGGTTGCAGAAAGACTGGAGCCACATCCAACCCAGGAGTCCGAACCCCTCCGGGAGCGTCCGGAATCACTTGAACCCGTGATTGGGTCTCAGCTCCCAGACACGGAATCTCAAAACTAAATGCTAGGAGATCAACCTCATTCGTCTAAGGAGGTTCACCTGGCTAACCAAGATGATCTGGATCCTCCTAGTGAGGTTCGGGTTGAACAAGAAGGAGTTTTGGACCCCTCCGGGAAGGTCCAAGAAGCACAGCCTGAAGGTCTAGAACCCTCCAGCAGGGTCTGGGTCGATGGAGAGTAAGCTTCAGATCCTTCTGAAAGAGTTCGTACCATCCAACGTCCTGTGTACTTCATTAGTGAAGTACTCCATGACACCTAGACAAGATACATTGAGGTGCATAAACTGCTTTATGCAGTTCTTATTGCCTCAAGGAAGCTTCATCACTATTTCCAAGCCCATAAAATATCAGTGGTAACTTCTTTTCCACTGCGTTCTATTTTGCATAACCCTAATTCTACTAGGAACATTGCAAAGTGGGCAGCGGAACTGGCCAAATTCGACCTAGAATTCGTGTCAAGACAAGCAATCAAAAGTCAAGCATTGGCTGACTTCATGGAGGAGTGGACCCCCTCTCCATCAAATCCTAGGGGTCCCAGAAGTCGGAACTCAGGGCTTCGGTCTTCACTGAGCCTCACTGGACTCTCTACTTCGACGGCTTCGTGCAAAAGCAGGCGACCGGAGCTGGAATCCTTCTCCTGGCTCCGACTGGGGAGAAGGTCAAGTACATGGTACACCTTGATTTCAAGGCAACCAACAATATGGCGGAGTATGAAGCTCTCATCTACGGACTCAAGGTGGCATTGTCCTATGGTGTAAAACAGCTGTTGGTGAAGGGAGATTCACAACTTATCATAAAACAAGTCAAAG
The DNA here is from genome assembly GCA_036927565.1 of Tuctoria greenei. Lineage (NCBI taxonomy): Eukaryota > Viridiplantae > Streptophyta > Magnoliopsida > Poales > Poaceae > Tuctoria > Tuctoria greenei. The sequence goes on from JAYESD010000004.1 coordinate 36,649,286, forward strand.
GTGAATGCTCCTGCAACAATCCTCAATTAGCTTCTTATCTCCTTGAAGTCCAGAGGCTTCAGAAGGACTTTGAAGTCCTGGATCTCCATCATGTTCAGCATCTACATAATGTTGAAGCTGATGAACTCTCGATGAAAGCCTCAACCAGAGCTCCGGCTCCTCACGGAATCTTTGTCTGGAGGTTGTCAAAACCAATAGCTCAGCCTGCCGAACTGAGCGAAGGGGGCAAGACCAGCACCACGAAGTTGGCAGTCCCAGTGGCTATGCTACCATGGCGTCCACCAAGGGTCGTAGGTGCTGTCAGAAGCTCCAAGCAACCCAGCATGCAAGATTCAGAAGCTTAAGTTAGCTCTGATGCATGGATCTCAGAGATCCGGAGCTACTTGAAAGACAATATCCTTCCTGAAGACAGTGTATCCGCTGACCAGATTGTCAGATTGGCTAAAAGATACACGTTGGTAGAAGGGGATCTCTACCAATGAGGTGCCAACGGCATCCTAATGCGGTGCATTGAAAGGGAAGAATGTCGCGAGCTTCTCACAAAAATCCATGGAGGCAAGTTTGGGAACCACGCATCTTCCCGCACGCTGGTTGGTAAAGCCTTTCGGCATGGCTTTTACTGGCCTACAGCACTTGAGGATGCGGTTGAGCTAGTGAAAAACTGTGAAGTGTGCCAGTTCCACGCAAAACAAATTCACACATGGCTCAATCACTACAAATGATACCTCCCACATGGACATTAGTTGTGTGGGTCATGGACATTTTGGGACCATTCCCAAAAGCCCCCGGAGGTTACAGGTTCCTATATGTCGCCATCAACAAGTTCACCAAGTGGCCAGAAGCAACTCCAGTGGTAACAATCAACAAGAAATCAGCAATCAAGTTCTTGAAGTCCATTATATGCAGATTTGGAGTTCCAAACAAAGTCATAGCTGACAACGGAACTCAATTTACAAGTGCTACATTTCAAGAATATTGTGAAGACCTTGGCATTCAACTAAGCTACGCCTCAATAGCTCGTCCAGCAAGTAATGGCCAAGCCGAGAGAGCAAATGCAGAAATATTAAAGGGACTCAAGACACGCATGTACGAGCGCCTAAAAAAGCATGGAGCCAACTGGATTAAAGAGCTTCCATCCACACTATGGGCGAACAAGACAACACCTAACCGGTCAACTGGGGAGACTCCATTCTTCTTTGTGTACGGAGCTGAAGGAGTCCTTCCTCTGGAGATCACCTTGGGGTCCCTTCGGGTCCGGACCTTTAACGAAGCCACGCAGGACCAACTCCGGTGTGAAGACCTTGACTTTGTCGACAAGGGAAGGTCCCAAGCAGCTGTTCAAAACGCACGCTATCGCCAAGCGCTCAGTCGCTATCATCAAAGGCATGTGCGCGACCGACAATTTGAAGAAGGCAACCTGGTGCTTCGGAAGATACTAACCCGTGAAGGGATGAACAAACTTTCCCCCAGCTGGGAGGGTCCTTTCTAAGTAATTAAAGGATCCCGACCAGGATGCGTTCGCTTGGCAACTAAGGATGGGATTCCACTCCCTAATCCTTGGAACATCGAGCACCTCCGTAAGTTTTATGATTAGAATCAAGGAGGTGAGTCTGTAATTACACATAATGCATGTTGTAGAGTCATTATACAGAGACACGCAAGTCCTCCAAGAGAACATGCGGACCCCTCTGGGAGGGTCCGGAAAGTTCAAGTAACACTTGAGACAGTCACAACACTAAAAGTGTAACTACTTGCTCTAGGTTAGTACAAGATGTATAGCACATTTAGCATGGTCCAGCACCCTAAGTGTGTCCTTGTCTCCCCTGTAATCCGTACCTATAATGAAAGGCATTATTGTGTGAAAACAGACTCCACAGGCACTTACTTTTCGTGCAAGGCTCAATATATCAAATTATTTTCACCCCGCTTGTCTATAATAAAGTTGTGCCAATCTTTTTGAGCTTTGTTCCAAGTAATTCACGGGCATTACAAGCATCATTGATAGTCTTTTTGGATCTTAACATTGCTACATAGTCTACTTGCCTGAACGCCAAGCCAACATAGGTCTGGAGTGTGCTATCGACTTAGCCTGGTCCTGCACCCTAAGTACGCCGCTCTACCTACACCCCGGCAGGCCTCAGTAGGGTGAGTACTAAAAAGGCATGTAGATCTAGAAAGATTATATCAAAACGCTCGTTATCATATTGAGTTTCTTTGGACCTAAAGTCCAAATAAGAACAATAAGTCACAACCAATTTATAGACAAGAGGACGAATTTTACTTTCTCTCTTGCCTTTAATGTGCAGGAAAGCAAAAATGCATAGCGATGATGGACGACGCCATAGCTACTAAGCTCTGACATCCTCCAATAGGGTCCGCCGTCAACGTTTAATATGTTGACAGTGGATGACGTTGGAGCTACCATGCTCTGACCATCCTAGGGGGCCTGTCTTCGACGCCTCAGAATTGAAGACTTCGGACCTAAAATCTACAAGTGCGAAGCATTCAAGTCGTCAACATACTATCACAACCTTTGGTACATGTACACACTTCAATAGTACACATGTACCAGGGGCCAACAAGATACGGCACAATATATTGAAGACAAAGTGAAATTCAAGATGGAAAGGAGGATTTCATTAATCAAAAGTACTGGATTAAAAAATTGGGGTTACAAGGGGCAAAAGGAGAGAAGTCCTAGCCATTGGAGGATCTAAGTCCTATGGAAAAACGAAGTAACCTTCTCGGCAGCTTCTTGGACACTAGCATTGGCGGCATCCTCTTCCTCGGCGATGATTCCTTCAAAGACCGGATCAAGGGAGAAATGGGGGTATCGGCTTTTGTAACACGCCAAGACATACTCGGCGACGTTCTTAGCCAAGGATTTACCCTCTGTCTCCAGCTGATCGGCGATGACATTACCCATCGCATCGAGTTTGCTGCCAGCAGAACCAAGTGCCACTAGCGTCTGGTCCAGCTCCTGCACTGGGTCCTCCAGGCATACTGGACTGAAACCAAGAGGCACAAGGGCCCTGTCCGCACGTCCCAAGAAGTACCATACCATCAAGGACTCTGTTGCCTTCGAGCTCCACAGCTCTTCCAGTGACCTCCGGGTGGCCGCTAGCTCCAAACTCTCCCGAGCAAGGTGTTCCACCACTTTGGCATGTTGCTGCATATTTTCAGCAACCTGCTTCTCATGATCGGTCAGCTCCGACTCCCGGAGGTGGATGCGGTTCCATCTCTCCGCTAGGTCTTTCTCCCTACCTCTCACTTTTCCCTCCCTAATGGCAACATCAGCTTCTCTTTTTGAGAGCTTCTGCCCCATCTTCCAGTACTTCTTCCTTTCATCTTCACTCCACTGCTAAAACTTCTTTGAGCGATCCGCCAAATTCTGTTCACCCAGAGTCAACTTCTAGGTGACCTCCGCCTCCCTCTTCATGACATCCTCCTGCTACTCCAGGAGCTTCTCCTCCCTCGCCTCCAAGTCCGCCCGGCGCTTCAGGAGAACCTCATTCAATTCAGTGAGTTTTTTGTGATGCTCGTCAGCAGCATCACGCCTCTCCTTGGCTTGCTCAAGGATCTCCCTGGAATTAGCGTCGAGCACCCGGATGGCAGCTTCCTTCTCCTCCATCAGCTTGTCTCAGTATTCTAACCGGACCTTCTCCCTCTTAATCCACTACTTCTGGTCAGCCAGCCTCGTTTGGGCAAGCCTAGTCTCAAAATGGAGTCTGTTGCGCCAATGCCTCAAGGTGTGGCGCTCCTCCTCCAAGGCTTCGCTCTCATGATTAAAGGCAAGTTGGACCTGTCGGAGACTCGAGCAGGCGTTGTCAATGGATAACGCCAGAGGGATAAGCTATGGACCTGTTGGGGTCATTTCTGCAGGCTCCAAAGGGTTTTCCATCACAAAAATAGGGTCTCACTCTACAAGAGAGGACCCTTGAACTTCTGCGGCACTGGGACCACTCTCCAGGAGCCCTTCAGCGGAAGTAGAAGAACCCACTAGGGGAACTTCCACCTCTGGAGCAGTTGAAGGCGCTTGTTTAGAGTCTTCAGTCGCCGGCTCCGAAGGCGGAGGACCTGTCGCCAATTCTTCAAGTTGCTCCGGCACTGGCCCACGCACCTCCGGGACAACGACCTCTGGAGCAGCAGTCGGGGCTTCATCCGGCGCCCCTGCCGCAGCTGGCTTAGACGCCAGCGCGTCACTTGCTTCCGGTGCAGTGACTGAAGCTCCAACCATTTCCGGCCTAGCTGACGGATCTTCAACATCATCCGGCCCAAGGGATGGACCTTCAACCATTTCCGGCTCAATAGCCGGGACTTCAATTACCTCTGGCTCAGCAGCCAGGGCTTTGACAACTTCCGGCTCAAAAGCAGGAACTTCTGGCATCGCCGGTGCTTTAGCATTAGCCTCCGTCACCGTCTCTAGGGTGTATCTTCGACTTCTCCCCTATGGTCCAGTGCTACCACAGGAGCTTCGGGCGAGTACTCTAAGTCCAAGCTCATGACAGCTAGCGTCGGAGCTATCGCGACCTCTGCCTCCACTTGACGAGGAGGCTCAGCGCTTCAAGCCGAAGCTTTGACAGGTGCAGACCCGGTCGCTGCAACAGGCGCTGAAGTTCCCGGCCCCTTCTTTGACACCCTAGAAATAAAGGGAAGAGAATATTAAAGACACGTCAAAAACAACACTAGCATTTCAGGGTGAGCAATCAATGCTTACCTAGGGATGCTACAACCCCAATCGCCTTGGAACCTCTTCTTCTCAGGCCCAGAGCTAGAGCCCACCATGTCTAGTGAGATAACTGCTTCGGACCTCAGTTGAGGACCACTCGCAGCAGCCAAAGTTCTTTCTGTCGGAGCTTCTCTTGGCCGAGAAGAACTCCCGGACCTGGAGCTTCTAGCCGGCACTGAGGCCGGGGTCGCCTTCCCAGAGCTAACACCTCTTGAAGTCGCTGGCACTGGGGCAGGGTTAGCTGCAGAAGACCATCCCCGACGGGGAAAAGGAGCTGTGGTAGAAGGAGAAGGTCTGACGGACCTCCCGTTAGCGTGCTTCAACTTCCTCTTCCGGCTGGAGGGCTCATCTGGCTCTTTACCCTTGCCCTTGTCGGTGTCTTCAGTCTTCTGGCTCGGGGAGGAGGCAGCACCACCCTCAGAAGCTCCGAGGATCACAAACCTGGTGGTCGGACGCCTTTCTACCTCACCAAGGTCGTCAAGCACCGGCATACTCCTTCGGAGCTCCCTACTGAACTGCGCCTCCATGTTTAGAGGGAGGAAAGTTGCTGGTGGAACTAAGTCATCGCTGTTGACATTTATCCCATGCTGGAATTTTGTTCAAATGAAACTCCAAAGTTTCATCATCCAAGTTTAATTTCAGACCGTTTCAATCCGGTCGTCATCCATCATGCTGTTGAGGGCCCACGCGAGCTTCTCCCTCTTCTTCAACAGAGCCCATCTATTGACCAGGAAGTTGCAGAAGACCATCTAAGGGGTCACTCCACCTTCCACGCACTCGCGGATCCTGGTCAAGACAGGGTTGAAGGCATCTGACAGCACTGGAACTATACTCCAGGCGTCAGTGTCGATGTTGGGGAGACCTTCGAGCAGCTCCAACTTCTCATGCTCCTCTGCCACAATGATGATCCAATCCTTCTTCCAGTTGTCCCACTTGCCAGAAGGAAACTACTTCAAGTATTTGAAGGGGCAGTTTTTGCGCTTCACAAAATAATAGAAGCCAAGAAACTCACTCCCCTTGTCGGTGGTGTGGATGGTGAAGAAGGTGCGAAATAGCTCGACGCAGGGGGAATACCCACCCACATCTCACAAAAGTGGACGAACATCGCCACGAGAAGAAGAGAATGGGGGCCAAGGTGATACATATGTAGACCATAAAAGTCCAATAGCATCAAAAGAAAAGAAGAGAAAGGTGGAATGAATCCCACCATGGCGTACGATGTTAAGTACACCATATAGCGGCATTGCGCTCCTTCTTGAACGGTAGCTTGCCGACCCGGACCAAATGGTTGAAGGAGTCACTGGACCACCCCATGCAGGTCCAGACTTTCTTCAGATCATCATCTCTCTTGAGGCGGCTCTTGGGGAGACCCAACTCCATCGCGGCAAAGCGAAGCAAAGGAAGGTAAGTTAGGCGGAGTTTGGAAGGCTCTGAGCACAAAAATGATCGATGGCGTAAAGATCCTCAATCCGAGCGCACTTTCCCTCTTAAGTAATCCTCTACGACGCTTGGAAGGAAACCGCAGTGAGAACGAAGGCACTTTTCAAAAATCTACCCCATCAATGATGAGTGGGCCTGGGGCCACCCTAATGAAGATATCGAGGTTCTTACCCAAGGCGAAATGTTGTCATGATGAGCGCCTGGAAACTCGATAGAGGCACCCTGACAGGGCGTGCGGAACTGATACGGTTTTCGTATTGGGAACCAACGACCTTCAATTGCGTGAGATCGTCACTCAAAGATCTCATTTGCCACATTCATAACAAGCCACGCGTCGATGGTTCACTCCCGGACCATCGCTCCAACAGCACATCAGAAGGCTCTTGAAATCGAAGTGCGGGAATCAAGAATGACCCCACCTCCGGCTCAATAACTTAACCCAAATGGTTTCTCCCAGAGGTGGGCCCGGGGGCCACTGTCGGTACCCTGCATACCGGGTACGCTTTAGTACCGCAAAGAATACAAGAGAATTATACCTAACAGAGTTGAAGGTCTTCTCGGGCCCCACATGTCACATTGCACTGGGACCGCTCCCCTCGTATGGGTAGCTCCTGGGTCAACACGTGTAAAGGAAAGCCGGAGCTGAACTCTCAACAAAGGGAAGCTCCGACGTCAATACGTGTACAACGGCTCCGGACCTAACCCCCAGCAGAGAGGAGCTTCGGTGCCGACATGTGTACAGTGGCCCCGGACCTAACCCCCCGTAAGGGAAAGCTCTGGAGCTTACACGTGTGGAGCCTTCGGACCATCATCGACACGTACACTGGTAGATCTCCTTTAGCCTAATCCGTCAAGCGTAATTAAAGCAGCAGTTAAAAGATGTAATTATGTGTCGTTAATGTTGTATTAACGACATGCGATCAAGAGCGCTATTAATAGGGGTAACGTAGCCATTAAGGCATGTTATCACACTATTAATCATGCTTAATACTCTTTAGACGATGTATTAGGCTATTAAATATGCCAGGGCCACATGTCAGGCCAGGCAAGCTTTGTAATAGTCAGTCCTTAGAACTATAAAAAGGTTGTACTGCACGAACTCAGGGGACATTCGATCTGATCCCAGCTGACCAGCTCGCAATACAGCAACACAAACCCCGTGGAGTAGGGTGTTACGCTCAGGTGGCTTGAACCACGTAAATCTCTAGTGTCATCATCTTGATCTTGATCTCTGCTTACTCCATCCATAAAAGAACCTCCGCAGGCTGCTTCTTAGCAGGTCTGGGGGAAGTGTCATACCAAACACTTCGACAGATACCAATTTATATATATATATATATACATATATATATATATGGAAGTAATCCCATCATAAACCATAGGTAATAATATAGTACCAGTCCATATTCTATATCCATCATCCATATACCAGATTTCACCATTGCCAATAACCATGTTCAATACGAGAAATTAATCCATATCCAGGCATAACCATATTACCAACCATAACCATTACCAAACCATCCCAATACCAAGTTTCCTCTAATCATGGAAATTGTTCAGGTGCTCATAACCGGGAGCACATCTATCATGATAGTTTTATTAGACACTGCAGAGTTTGTACTACTTTACCCAAGTGTTTGTGATTTCATCACCCATCGGCGACTAAAGAAACCTCCCTTACGCCAATTACACTTCCTTTGGTGTATGGCCAAGAGATCACAAAATAGCTTTTACAAAGGGATTACTAGCCTATTTAGACCCCACTGAGGTTTCACCGGTGGCGATGCCTCCAACTGAGCACATCTTCAACCAAGGGCCCCCTCTTGAGCCATTCAGATCCCAGGGTAGTCCCACCAGTCATCAATAAACCCAATCTGACTACCCCTTCCCTGAGCATCCTTAATGGTCCAAACAGCACTAGCAAAGCCCTAATTAATTAGCTATTCTGGACCCATACTTGGCCTCGTGGTGGCACTGTAGTCCTGGCTTATTCTCGCATGAACCGGTCCTTAGATCTAAAGCAATCAACCACCATATCATCCAACCCATCCACACACCAGGCTTGCTTAGATCACCCATTACCATATCATAATAACCAGTTCATGTTAATCATAATCCCATAATTACATAATTAAGGTAAGTGGTATAGTTGTTTTCCCGTCCCAATTGATTAAGCGAAGCAAAAAGCCCTTCCCGACTCTCTACCATATATTCCGGGTGACAAGGGTGGTCAAACAAAGCTAGTAAACTTCCTACCATAGGATTCCCATCAAATTGACACAAGCATGCAGTTTTGCAAACAAAACATTTATTTCAAAACAGGATCAATATGCTTCAAGGACACTTGCCTTGCTCTTGGGATTGATTCGGGTCAAAGCCTTCAAACTCTTGGTGCTGGAGATCCTCCGCGGCACTCTCTAGCGCAAATCTGTCTAATCCACACAATAAACATACAAGACAAGAAACACAATCAAAGAGTGCACAAATATTACTCAATGTGACATGACATGCATGATTAATGCAAATGCAAGGCGAAACTTGTTAATCAGTTGCTTTTAATGATCACTTACTAGTTCTAATTGCTTTTAACAAGTTTATACAGGTTTAGAATTGATTCGATCTGATTTTATAATTAATTTGACACAATTTAAACAGGAAAATCAGACTAGTCCGCTAGGGACCAGACAAGTTTGCACTTCGTAGAATTGGCGAACTAGGGTTTCCCAGATCGACATGGATTTGGAGATTAGGGGTCGAATTTACGTAAGGAAAAGAGGATAGAAGGTATACCAGGTGCTTAGAACTCCAATGAATCAAGGATCTTGGAGGTAACACTTGGATCTTGATGATCTAGGGTTGGTGATGAACTTGGAGATGAATTGGTGATGAAGATCGAACTTGATGGAGATCCTGATCCTCTTTCGTTTCCTCCTCTTCTTCTTCTTGCTTGGGATCTCCTCCTTCCTCCTTGATGGTGGCTCTCCACGAACTATGGTTTGGGTGGGGTGGAAAAGTGGCAAATAGATGTCAAGCCAAGGGGTGGGGTTGTTTATATAGAGGTGGAGGCTAGGGTTAGATGAATTTCGAGTTTAGGATGAGTAGAGGCCGGTTCAGAGTCCCACATGGGCTCTAAAAGAGTTAGGCACGACGTCCCTAGGCCCACTTAATGTAAAACCCAAGAAACAAGTCGTGAAACAAAAGATCAACTCAGAGTCGTGAAATATCGGACAAGTCCGAAAAGGGTCGGACTAGTCCGAAGTTGTCCATAGAGAAATTGGACAACTCTGGCAAAAAATCGGACAAGTCCAACTTTAGTCAGAGAGGAAAACGGACAAGTCCGCTGGAACACCAGACTAGTCCGGAAAAGTCCAAGGACTTAGCAAATTTTCAAGAATTCTTGGAATACCGGACTAGTCCGCATAGGACCGGATGATAAGGAAAAATGATTCCCGATCTTCCGAAAGGTAAAGGATAAGTCGATTGATGGAGATCTCGACATTGATGATCCGAGGCTCTCGAGTAGAACACGAAAAACCATTGCAATCACTACACCACCGCTTTCTTGGTTATCAACCATGCTTCACACGATTGACCTCACCAAGAAGGCTAATCCCTGCAAGTGCAACCGAGAACACAACCAAGAACATAGAAGACACGATCTCAAATTGCGAAGTTGGGGTTTCACAAACCGTAGAACGGCGATATTATTGATCTAAGCAAAACCCAATTGTTTGTGGTAGCTATTATGGAGTATATATAGGTGGGAGGACGTCCAAGGGGGTTTTGGGGTCGTTACCTAACCCTAAGACACGAAAATAAGAGATGTAGACTTGATACAAGGTCCAATGGCCCAATACGGTGGCGCAGCACCGTTACAGATTCTGAACTCAATTTTGTTTCGATGATTCCCGTCGACTTCAAAGGAATTTTGACATGGTATCAGTGCCATTAGAAATTTTATCCTCTCCCCTTTCCCTGCATATGTGGATCGTCCAAAACGGAGTTAGTATGCGTCCTGGGCGTCCGTTTTAGTGCGCACTACTCCTGGACTCCGAGTTGGACACGATTTTGAGTTGGGCTCGGTTTCCATCTTCTTTGAACGTATTCTCTGGTCCTCCACGTCCCTAAGACTTCCTCTAAGTACTCCTTGAACCTCTCCATGTATCCTAATCACAATTAAATCATTAGGTAGCAATCTATTCTCAAAAACATATAAGGAAATATATAAGAACGAGCTCACCTCTGAAATTAATTGTTGTGTGTGAACTCTATTGATTGCATCATGTATGTTTAATGGAGTGTTGTTTGTATCCATATAAGTGATGTCCTCATCATCCTCCCCTTCTTGAATTGGAGTCGTCCTCGACTCAAGTTCATCATCTCTCATGTGTGGGTCCATATGTGCAATGCTATCAAATCATCTTGTGTGCATCAAAGGAGGAGGCCAAGGTGGTGGACGATATAGTGCACCATCTCCATGTTCTCCATCAAATAAGCATGACCATTCACTTGAACCAGGATCCCAAACAAATAAACATTGTGCTATGTTTATTCGTGCAATGATAATGTGCATGATCTTATCATTCTCCCCTTCTTTATGACAAGCCATCCTCGGCTTGCTCGTATGTCCAGCAAAGAGGCTTAATTTGGGGGTAGAATGAGCGTTGTCCATATTGCACAACTGCAGCGAACAATGCTTCTCTATTAAATGTTGTCCGTGCTGCAAGAAAAAGATACTAGAAAAACTTGACAAAGAATTATTAGTGTTAGTGCATCCATTCATTTCACCATGTTGTTGCAGCACAAAATGAGTTTTTGCATTTGAACATATGTGAACTTTATGAACCATAAACATACCACTATGTTCATATTTGCCTATAGCATGAAAAATATTTCTACTTAACAAAGGCAATTCAGATTGGGAGAATATTCTCTTCTCTATGATATCTAGATCACAAAGAGTGTCAAATTCAATATAACCCAAAGTATTTAGAGAAGACAACAATTTCAGCTCATCCCTTTCACATGTAATTGGAATTAAATGCTTAATTTAAGCAAAAGTGGATGATAAAGTATCAAATTTATTCACTTGTTCTAGCATAGGTACAATATAATTATCAGCACACAATGCATTTTTATCGTAAGGATCAGTAGTAAAATCAACTAGTGGAAAAGAAGTTTTCAGAAAAGGCTCATCAAGTTGTTGCTCTCCAATAGAATGATTGAGGGAAACATTTGAGACATTCCAAAATTTCTCAACATCGATAAGTGTAGTATGAAGTACGTTACCTTCATTCTCATTTTCAGCAATAACTGTGGGTGAAATAGGAATTGATAGATCTGAATTTTCACAAGAGTTGTTGAACACTTCATTCTCTTTTAAATTTTCTACATTTATTTGTTCATGTTACTGCAAAAGTTTAGGCATAGGAGGAGGTACAACAAGAAAATTATTCTCAAGTTCGTGTATTTTATCTTTGCAATTAGATACATTAGCAAAAGTTTCTCGCATAAGAATTTTCATATCTTTCCATGTTCAAGGTTTTTCTAAATCGCTTAAGTTGTCCCACCAAGTTAATGCACAATCAACTAACGCACTAGCAATATTTCTAATCTTTCTTCTCTCACACATATGACATTGTCCAAAAAATGTATCCATCTCTGTTTCCCAAGTAATATATTCATCATAACCAAAACCATCATAAAAAGGAAGAGATGGGAGAATATAATTACTTTCTGTGGATGGAGTTGTAAAGATGGTCTGAATGTCATGTGAAACCTTGGTTGATGTTTGATTCTTAGCAAGCAACTCTATCGCCTTCTTCATCATGTCAATCATCTCAGTATATAATGCATGATTCTTGCTTTTACCTAACATTGTTAGTAGCAAACAGAAGATAACAAAAAATATGTTATTCCTATCAACTACAAATGAAAATGGAAATGTGGAAGTGGAATCACACAGTCTCAAGCGTCTTACCACACTCTTACAAGTGTTCTTACCGACACTGCAGGTGGCAAATGGTGGCCGGTATGAAGAAACCAATGAAGCGTGAGATGATTGCAAAAGTGTATCGATTTTGCTCAAGAGTAATGTGTAGCTTGGATGGCACTTTATATGTATCAAGGATTAGCAACAATGAAATCAGATAGTAAAGTTGAATAAGTATCCAAAGTACTTGTTAAAGTTGCTGGCCTAAATGTGTTCCTAGTAGTTCAAGCAAGCAAGACATGAGACAAAACTAGATGACACAAAGGATGCAAGCACTTCTATTTTTTTTATTTTTCTCCTATTTTTTGTGCGGCTTTTGTATATTTTTTTTGCACTTGCCTTTTTCTTTTGTCTTTCTTTTCTCATAATGTGCTGCAAAAGAAGAACACAATAAAAACCAATCAAAGATATCTCGTGTTTCTGTCGCAGATTTTCTGCTCAATCTTCCAAGGACAAATAGGCACACTTAGGGGCTCTAAATAGAAAAACATACAAAATAAAGATATTAGATATATCTCTCTTCTTTAATTTGAATATATGGAAGACCTATTTTGGATAAGAACAATAGGAGATATTGTCCCCGAAATACAGACTGTTCAGAAATTCTAGGTCGAGAATAGATTCAGATCTAATGCCCTTTTGGCCATGATAGCTCCGTTTACTGGGCAACATATGAATACGAAAGTTGTAGAGAAATTCTTAAGATTTTCATAAAGTACAAGAAATCCAAAATCCGAGTTTGTATGAGTGAGTTATGATGAAAATACCTAACTAGATAGAGATGAAACTAATCTGGACTTGATGACGTGATTCAAAAGGATGAATCAACACAATGTAAAACTCAAACTAATACCAAAAACACTTTCTAAACCAGAAATATGACTCAACAACGGACACAAACTCAACAAAACGAAACTAAAAACAAAAGTTGCAAAGGCTCAATGGTGGTTTGGACAAAGTAATGAATAGATCGACTAAACTACAAGTTTTTTGTGGCTTTTTTGTGGACTCTTGGTATGAAAAACAAAACTAATATAATGGATAGATGAATTACCTAATGGGCAACCTAGAAATCTGATACCAATTGATGAGTAGGATGAGTCCCGATCTTTCGAAAGATAAAGGATAAGTCGATTGATGGAGATCTCGACGTTGATGATCCGAGGCTCTCGAGTAGAACACGAAAAACCCCTGCAATCACTACACCACCACTCCGTTGGTTATCAACCATGCTGCACAAGATTGACCTCGCCAAGAAGACTAATCCCTGCAAGTGCAACTGAGAACACAAGCAAGAGCGTAGAAGACACGATCTGAAATTGCGAAGTTGGGGTTTCACAAACCGTAGAACGGCGATATTATTGATCTAAGCAAAACCCAATTGGCTGTGGCGGCTACAATAGAGTATATACAGGTGGGAGGACATCCAAGGGGGTGTTGGGGTCTTGACCTAACCCTAGGACACGAAAATAAGAGATGTAGACTTGATACAAGGTCCAATGGCCCAATACGGTGGCGCAGCACACTGACAGATTCTGAACTCGATTTTGTTTCGACTATTACTGTCGACTCCGAAGGAATTTTTTGACATGGTACCAGTGCCATTGGAAATTTTATCCTCTCCCCTTTCCGTGCATATGTAGAACATTCAAAACGGAGTTAGTATGCATCATGGGCGTCTGTTTTAGTGTGCACTGCTCCTGGACTCCGAGTTGGACACGATTTTGAGTTGGGCTCGGTTTTCATCTTCTTTGAACGTATTCTCTGGTCCTCCACGTCCCTAAGACTTCCTCCAAGTACTCCTTGAACCTATACATGGATACTAATCACAATTAAATCATTAGGTAGTAATCTATTCTCATAAACATATAAGGAAATATATAAGAACAAGCTCACCTCTGAAATAAATTATTATGTGTGAACTCTATTGATTGCATCATGTATGTTTAATGGAGTGTTATTTGTATCCATAGAAGTGATGTCCTCATCATCGGACAAGTCTGAAAGTGTCCAGAGGCAAAAACAGACTAGTCCACAGCAAAAACGGACAAGTCCGATCGTGGTCAGAGAGAAATCGGACTAGTCCGCACCAAAATCGGACTAGTCCGCACTTTCCATAATTTTAAGTGTGGTTTTGTTCCAAATAAATTTTAAACATATTCCTCTTAATGTGGATTAATGTTAAACATGTATATGAATGTATGCAGGGCATGATGCATTGAACTTTACACCATCTAACAACCTTGTTCCTTGTGTCCCTCTCCTTGGTTTCCAAGATTTTGATCGGTTGCTCGGCATAAGTCAAATATTCCCCTAATTCCAATCCTTCTATTGGCACTTGTTCTTCCGGTACTCTCAAGCATTTCTTGAGCTGAAAAACATGAAAGACATCATGGACATCTGAAAGATGAGTTAGCATCTCCAACTTATACGCTACTTCTCCTCTTTTGTCCAAAATCTTGAATCGTCCAATGTAGCGAGGTGCTAGCTTGCCTCTTATGTTAAACCTGTTATGACCCCTCATAGGTGACACCTTGAGGTAAACAAAATCTCTCACTTCAAAGGCTAATTTCCTTCTCCTATTGTCCACGTAGCCTTTTTGTCTTGATTGGGCAGCCCTCAAGTTTTCAGGAATTATTTAGACTTGCTTTTCGGCTTCTTGCAACACATCCAGACCAAATACTTGAGTTTCTACTGCCTCATTCTAGAATAAAGGTGTCTTACACTTCCTTTCATAAAGCGCTTCATATGGTGACATTTTCAAACTTGCTTGGTAACTATTGTTGTATGAAAATTCTGCATATGGCAAGCTCTTGTCCCAACTTTTTCCATGTTTGAAAGCACAAGCTCTTAACATGTCCCCTAAAATTTGATTGGTCCTCTCAGTTTGTCCATCCGTTTGAGGGTGATATGCTGAACTAAAATTTAACCTTGTTCACAATGCTTCATGCAATTTCTGCCAAAATCTGGAAGTAATTTGAGAACCTCTATCTGAGACTATCTTCTTTGGGACTCCATGTTGACACACAATATGCTCCATGTATTTTTCGGCCAATTGTGCAGTTGTATATTTGGTCTTCACAAGGACAAAATGAGCTGACTTGGTTAAGCGATCCACAATTACCCAAATTGAGTCGTAACCGGACTGAGTTCGTGGTAACCCAACTATGAAGTCCATTCCATTTTCTTTCCACTTCCATTTCGGGATCTTCAATGGTTGCAATAATCCAGCTGGCCTTTGATGTTCCGCCTTGACTCGTTGACACAAATCACACAATGCTACATATTCGGCTATGTCCTTCCTCATGCTAGCCCACTAATAACATGTCCTCAAGTCTTTGTACATCTTCGTACAACCAGGGTGAATTGAGTATGGTGAGTCATGTGCCTCCTTTAGTATTGTCTCCCGAATATGCTTTACATTGGGCACGACAATCCTTTTTCCAAGCCATAAGGTACCATGTTCATCCTCATCAAATCTGAGGTCTTTCCCTTCTTGGGTACTTTCCTTGATTTCTTCGATTTCCTCATCCTTCGTTTGAGCTTCCCAAATTTCTTGCTCTGAAGTTGTATTTAACTCCATTGTCCCCATCTCATGCACAAATCCGAGATTCAACCGTTCAAACTCCTTACATAACTCGGATGGCAGCTCTGGAACCACGAGTTGATGACTTACTCCTTTTCTACTCAAGGCATCGGCCACTACATTGGCCTTCCCTGGGTGATAGTTTTTTGGAGTGTTGTTCCGGCAATTCTCTCGGTACTACTATTGGTAGTTCGTGGAGTTTGTAGTTTGGTATTGGGCGCACAGAGATTTAGAACGCGATGGCAAATAGTGAAATGTGGCCTAGAGGGGGGTGAATAGGCCTTTTTGAAATTTGTCGGAACCTGCAACACTTAACAACCAGTTCAAAACCAGAGATATCGAACTAGTCCGGTAAAGTGTGGACTAGTCTGGTGTGTACCGACTAGTTTGATTAAGTTTGATTGATTAATTTGATTCTTCGATGTATGCAGCGGAAATATACAGTCAAATGAAGTGTTGCAAGATTATGGACTAGTGTATATCACAATTCAATCTTATATTTAATGATTCAACGTAAAGTATACAATAATGATTGAAACCTAGATTGTTGTGATGAATGGGAACAATGAACACAAAGAAAGACACAAAAATTTATCCCGTTTTTCAGCTCCCACAGAGGCAACCTACATCCACGTTGAGGAGTCCACAAAGGGACCGGGTCTTCTCCAACCCTACCCTCGTCGGATCGCCACGAAGGCCAATCCTCTTTCACTTATCACAAAGGGGCGAATAACCGAATTCAAAGGGGCCTTCTCACACGTTGAGAGCTCCCTTAGATTACAACAAAAAATACCACCAAGAACACACTCAAAAGATTACAATGAAATCACAGGAGTGTGTTAGAGAATCAAACCAAGAGCTTAATGAGTGTTGAACGTGTCTCTCCAATGATCTAGAATGAATCCTCAAAGGATTGATCTTTGTTGCACTTAATTTCGTGGAGAGATGTGTTTTTGAGGCTCTTGGGAGGTGTGACGGCGCTAGGGTTCGAGAGATGTGTGAAATATGGCCGTGCACCTATATTTATATGGGTTTCTAAAAGTGACCGTTAGGGTTTAGAAAGATCGTACTAGTCCGTGGTAGACACCGGACTAGTTCGGTGTGCTGTGTGTAGCAAACCCCAAGTGTCCCGAAATATCGGACTAGTCCGGCTAGGAGCACACTTGTCCGATTTCGCTTCTGGAAATCTTCGGACTAGTTCGATAGTCATCGGACTTGTCCGAACATGTGAAACCCTAAGTGAATTGGGTGACAAGTCCGAACTTGGAGGACTTGTCCGATTTAGGTCAGAAGGTTTTTCGGACTAGTCCGTGCTAACATCGGACTTGTCCGATTTAGACCAGAATGAATATCGGACTAGTCCAGTTGTGATCGGACTTGTCCGATTTTGTGTGACTTGTGAAGTGTTTTGAGGACTAGTCCGCACTGGAGAGGACTAGTCCGATTCTAGTCAAAGAGATATCGGACTAGTCTAATGGATATCGGACTTGTCCGATCTTGTGCAGAAACGATATCGGACTAGTCCGGTTGCATTCGGACTAGTTCGGTCCTGTATAACTTTGTACAATGTGTGTGTTTGATTGACATTGAGCTATTGGGGTGTGTTTCCTTAACACGCTCCATACACAATGATCTACTATTCTTCTTCCTTGAGTTCATTTCCACTTTGCTCCTCATTTTCCCTTCTTTTTGGCACTTTGCTTGTTTTGCTGTTACAACTTGTGCTCATCTCAACAAATAGGTTAGGATCTCATTTGCTTGTCATAAATCATCCAAAACCCACAAGGGATTCCTAGATGCACTTTTAAATAGACACAAGGATTTACGTGGTTCGGGCCGCCTGAGCGTAGTACCCTACTCCACGGGGTGTGTAGTTGCGTGACGCCCGATTCCGTAAAATGAACCAAGCTAACGCATATGTATGCCCAGGATGTTCATCACACATACACGAGTGCATCCACAAATGAGTATACAAAAAATTACCACGAAACAAGATTAATTAACCAAATTTTATTACACAAACCATATTTTCCTGGATTACAAACTCTAATGAAAATTTATGACAAGTTCAACTAATGCAGCGGAAATAAACTAAATAAGCAAACTAAACAGCTAGGCAGCATAAGCAATAGGATATAGCGCAGCTCCAATAACACCACAGGCAAAGCTAACGGTAGACACGGCCTAGAACTCCGCATTATCGCCATTAAACTCCCAATCCTGACCTGCAACTGTTGGGGGACAGGGGGGGATTGCAAGAGTGAGTACATGTCGTACTCAGCAAGTGTGAATAGTATGACATGTGGCTTATTCAATTGACGACAATAATAATGGCAAAGTGCCGAAAAGTACATTAAAACATTTGAAAAGCAATATATTATATGTATATGAATCAAACCCATCATAATCATACGTAATATCATAATACCAGTCTGAATTCATTACCATCATCAATAATTCCAGATTTCACCATTGCCAATAGCCATATTCCATACCAGAAATTAATCCATAACCATCCATAACCATTACCAAACGATAACCATCCAAAATACCATCCCGATACCGAGTTCCCTCTAATCATGGAAGTTGTCCAGGTGCTCATAACCGGGAGCACGACTATCATGATAGTTTTATTTAACTCTGCAGAGTTTTTACCACTTTACCCACGTGTTTGTGATTTCATCACCCGTCGGCGACTAAAGGAACCTCTCTTATGCCAATTACACTTCCTTTGGTGTATGGCCAAGAGTCACAAAATAGCCTTTACAAAGGGATTACTAGCCTATTTAGACCCCACTGAGGTTTCACCGGTGGCGATGTCTCCCGCAGAGCACATCTTCAACCAAGGGCCCCCTCTTGAGCCATTCGGATCCCAGGGTAGTCCCACCAATAACCAACAAACCCAATCCGACTACCCCTTCCCCGAGCATCCACAATGGTCTAAACAGCACTAGAAAATCCCTAATTAATCAGCTACGCCGCACCCATACTTGGCCTCGTGGTGGCACTATAGTCCTGGCTTATTCTCGCATGAACCGGTCCTTAGATCTAAAGCAAGCAAACCACCATAACATCCAACCCATCCACATACCAGGCTTGCTTAGATCACCCATTACCATATCATATTTAACCAGTTCATGTCAACCATAATCTCATCCAGGCATAATTAAATCGAGTGGTATAGTTATTTCCCATCCCAGTTGATTAAGCGAAGCAAAAAGGTAAAAGCCCTCCCGACTCTCTACCATAAATTCCAGGTGACAAGGGTGGTTTAACAAATCTAGTAAACTTCCTACCATAGGATTCCCATCAATTTGACACAATCATGCAATTTTGCAAACAAAACATTTATTTTAAAAATGGGATCAATATGCTTCAAGGACACTTGCCTTGCTCTTGCGGTTGATCAGGGTCAAAGCCTTCAAACTCTTGGTGCTGAAGATCCTCCGCGGCACTCTCTAGCGCAAATCCGTCTAATCCGCACAATAAACATACAAGATAAGAAACACAATCAAAGAGTGCACAAATATTACTCAATATGACATGACATGCATGATTAATGCAAATGCAAGGTAGAACTTGTTACTAGATTGCTTTTAATTATCACTAACTAGTGCTAATAGATTTTAACAAGTTTATACAGGTTTGGTGTTGATTAGATCAATTTTTAGAATTAATTCAACACAATTTAACCAGAAAGATCGGACTAGTCCGCTAGGGACCGGACAAGTCCGCACTTTACGAGATCAGCAGATTAGGGTTTTCTAGATCGACGTAAATTCAGATATTAGGGGTTGAATTCACGTAAGGAAAAGAGAATAGAAGGTATACCAGGTGTTTAGGACTCCAATGAATCAAGAAACTTGGAGGCAACACTTGGATCTCGATGATCTAGGGTTGGTGATGAACTTTGAGATGAATTGGTGGTGAAGGACGAAACTTGGTGGAGATCTGGATCCTCTTTCGTTTCCTCCTCTTCTTCTTCTTGCTTGGGATCTTCTCCTCCCTCCTTGATGGTGGCTGCCCACGATCTAGGGTTTGGGTGGGTGGAAAAGTGGCAAATAGATGTCAATCCAAGGGGTGGGGCTGTTTATATAGAGGTGGAGGGTAGGGTTATATGGATTTTGAGTTTGGGATGAGTAGAGGCCGGTTTAGAGTCCCTCATGGGCTCTAAAAGAGTTGGGCACGATGTCCCTAGGCCCACTTAACGTGAAACCCAAGAAACAAGTCGTAAAACGAAAGATCAACTCGGAGTGGCGAAATATCGGACAAGTCCGAAAAGGACCGGACTAGTCCGAAGTCGTCCAGAGAGAAAATCGGACAAGTCTGGCCAAAGATCGGATAACTCCGACTTAAAACAGAGAGGAAAATGGACAAGTCCGCTGGAACATTGGACTAGTTCGGAAAAGTCCAAGGACTTAGCAATTTTTCAAGGATTCATGGAATATCGGACTAGTCTGCACAAGATCGGACAAGTCCGAAAGTTTCCAGTGCCAAAAATCGGACTAGTCCGCAGCAAAAACGGACAAGATAGTTTTTAGTCAGAGAGAAATTGGACTAGTCCTCAGCAAAATCGGACTAGTCCGCACTTTCCTGCAATTTAAGTGCGGTTTTGTTCCAAATCAATTTTAAACTTGTTCCTCGTGTTATGGGTTAATGTTAAACATGTATATTAGTGTATGCAGGGCATGATGCATGAACATTAGGGTGTTACAAACCTACCCCCCTTAAAGTGAATCTCGCCCTCGAGATTCGACGCAGAAGAGAAGAGATAGGGAAATTCCTTCTTGAGATCATCCTCCAATTCCCACGTCGCTTCTTTTTCTGTGTGGTGTTTCCATTGAACCTTACACCATCTAATAACCTTGTTACTTGTGACCCTCTCCTTAGTTTCCAAGATTTTGATCGGTTGTTTGGCATAAGTCAAATCTTCCTCTAGTTCCAATTCTTCCATTGGCACTTGTTCTTCCAGTACTCTCAAGCACTTCTTGAGCTGGGAAACATGAAAGACATCATGTACTACGTCTGAAAGATGAGATGGCATCTCCAACTTATACGCTACTTCTCCTCTTTTGTCCAAAATCTTGAATGGTCCAATATAATGAGGTACGAGCTTGCCTCTTATGTTAAACCTCTTATGACCTCTCATCGGTGACACCTTGAGGTAAACAAAATCTCCTTTTTCAAAGGCTAATTTCCTTCCCCTATTGTCCGCATAGCCTTTTTGCCTTGATTGGGCAGCCCTCAAGTTTTCACGAATTATTTGGACTTGCTTTTCGGCTTCTTGCAACACATCTGGACCAAATACTTGAGTTTCTCCTGCCTCATTCCAGAATAAAGGTGTCCTACACTTCCTCCCATAAAGCGCTTCATACGGTGACATTTTCAAGCTTGCTTGGTAACTATTGTTGTATGAAAATTCCGCGTATGGCAAGCTTTTGTCCCAACTTTTCCCATGCTTTAAAGCACAAGCTCTTAACATGTCCTCCAAAATCTGATTGGTCCTCTCGGTTTGTCCATCCGTTTGAGGATGATATGCTGAACTAAAATTCAACCTCGTTCCCAAAGCTTCATGCAATTTTCGCCAAAACCTGGAAGTAAATTGAGAACCTCTATCCAAGACTATCTTCTTCGGTACTCCGTGTCGACACACAATATGCTCCATGTATATTTCGGCCAATCGTGCAGCTGTATATTTGGTCTTCACAGGGACAAAATGAGCTGACTTGGTTAAGCGATCCACAATTACCCAAATTGAGTCATACCCGGACTGAGTACGTGGTAACCCAACTATGAAGTCCATTCCAATTTCTTCCCACTTCCATTCCAGAATCTTCAACGGCTGCAATAATCCGGTTGGCCTTTGATGTTCCGCCTTGACTCATTGACACACATCACACAATGCCACATATTCAGCTATGTCCTTCTTCATGCTATCCCACTAATAGCAAGTCTTCAAGTCTTTGTACATCTTTGTACAACTAGGGTGAATTGAGTAAAGCGAGTCATGTGTCTCCTTTAATATTGTCTCCCGAATATGCTTTACATTAGGCATAATGATCCTCTTTCCAAGCCATAAGGTACCATGTTCGTCTTCATCAAATCTGAATTCTCTCCCTTCCTCGATCCTTTCCTTGATTTCCTTGATCTCCTCATCTGCGGTTTGTGCCTCTTGAATTTCTTGCTCCAAGGTTGGGTTTAACTCCATCATCTCCATCTCATTTACAAATCCGAGGTTCAACCTTTCAAACTCCTTACATAACTCGAATGGTAACTCTCGAACTGTGAGTTGATGACTTACTCCCTTTCTACTCAAAGCATCGGCAACTACATTGGCCTTTCCCGAATGATAGTTGATCCCCAAATCATAATCTTTGATGAGCTCCAACCATCTTCGTTGCCTCAAGTTCAGATCCGTTTGTGTGAAAATATACATCAAACTCTTATGATCCGTATAAATTTCACACCTATGTCCAAGAATATAGTGCCTCCAAATCTTCAATGCATGTACCACGACTGCAAGTTCAAGATCATGTGTTGGGTAATTCTGCTCATGTTTCTTCAACTGTCTTGATGCATAGGCGATCAGTTGACCTTCTTGCATCAATACACATCCAAGCCCTTGTCTCGATGCATCGCAATAAATATCAAAACTCTTGCTCACATCCGGCAGTACCAAAACTGGGGTTGTTGTCAACCTCTTCTTTAACTCCTCAAAACTATTTTGACAAGCTTGAGTCCATTGGAAAGCCTTTCCCTTCATTAGCAACTCCGTCATTGGCTTGGCTATCTTGGAAAAGTCCTTGATGAATCGGCGGTAATATCCAACCATCCCAAGAAAACTTCTTATTTCCTTGACAGTTTGCGGCGGTTCCCACTTCAACACGTCTCTCACTTTTCCGGGGTCAACCGATACTCCTCCTCCTAAAATTATATGACCCAAAAATGACACCTCTCTCAACCAGAACTGACACTTGTTGAGCTTGGCATATAATTGATGCTCCCTCAATTTTTGCAATGTAAGCCTCAAGTGTTCCTCATGTTCCTTCTCATCCTTTGAGTAGATCATAATGTCATCAATAAACACCACAATGAACTTATCCAAGTACTCCATGAAGACCTTATTCATGAGGTACATAAAGTAGGCAGGCGCATTTGTCCATCCAAAAGACATCACGGTGTACTCATAAGATCCATACCTTGTCCTAAAAGCTGTCTTGGGTATGTTCGATGGTCTAATCTTCATTTGAATGTATCCCGACCTCAAATCAATCTTAGAGAAGACACAAGCACCCTTCATCTGATCAAACAAGTCTTCTATGTGTGGCAAGGTGTACTTGTTTTTTATTGTTACCTCGTTGAGAGCTCGGTAATCCACGCACATCCTTTGGGATCCATCCTTCTTGTCCACGAACAGCACGGGCGCTCCCCAAGGTGAAGAGCTAGGGCGAATAAAACCCTTCTCTAGTTGCTCTTGAATTTGCTTCTTGAGCTCCGCTAATTCCAAAGGACGAATCCTATACGGCCTCTTAGCTATAGGTGCAGTTCCAGGTATTAAATCAATAACAAACTAAATGTCTCGATCAGGTGGCATACCTGGCAGCTCATCCGGAAAAACATCCAAAAATTCACACACCACCGGAATCTCCTCAATTGCGGCACCGTCCATATGATTCAACTCCAATTTCTTCGGTGCGGTTTGAGATGCTTCAAATTCTACAGTGATCCCTTCTTCATTGGTCAACTTCACCGTCTTCGTGGCACACTCAATAACTCCATTGTGCTTCCTCAACTAGTCCATACCAAGTATAATGTCCAACCCTTGAGAATCCAAAACAATGAGGTTGGCGGAGAAGTCTACCCCCCTTATTCTAAGGCTTACTTTTGGACATACTATTTGTGTCCTCATCTTTCCTCCAGGAGACTTAACCAATAGAGTAAACTTCATATGAGAGATAGGCAAACTATACTTAGCAACATATTGCGATGCAATGAATGAATGCAATGCTCTAGAATCAAATAACATAGTCACGGGGTTGGAGTTGGCGAGAAACATACCAATGACCACGTCATCCGCTTGTTGAGCATCCTCTATAGAGACATGGTTCACATTGCCACGAGCAAAATTCTGCTGTTCACGGTTCCCTTATGGCGCTCCTCCATTGGGTCTTGGGTTTTGCCTCGGTGCATTGCTTCCTTGACCACGGCCTGACTTAGGACATTGATGCGCAAAGTGTCCAGCTTCTCCACAAGTATAACACTTCTTAATTCCACCAGAATTATTGGGACGAGCTTGGTTTTGAACATTGGCACCAGGAAAATTAGCACGAGGTGCATAAGGCATTGGAGGCCTAGGTGCTTGCATGACAGGGCGCTGCTGCACAAACTGAGTTGGGCGCGGTGCATAACCAGGGCGTTGAGCAGGAATAGAAGAGCTGTAATATGGCGCATTGGGTGGTGCAAGGCGAGGGCGCACATTACTTCCTTGTTGTTGTCCTTGATATGGCGCCTTTCTCTTATTGTCTTGCTCCATCTCACGAATCTTGTTTTCAACCACAATCGCTTTGTCCACAAGCTTCTGAAAATTTGGATAATCACAATTGAGCAATTGCACTTGAATTTCATTGTTGAGGCCTCTCATGAACAAGTATTGCTTCCGACTGTCCCGACTAACATCCTCAGGCGCATACCTTGAGAGTTGAGTAAACTTGTTGAGATATTCACTCACGCTTGATCTTCCTTGCCTTAAGTTCTCAAATTCTTGCCTCTTCAAGAGCATAACACCTTCCGGCACATAATGAGAACGGAAACTCTCCTTGAATTCGGCCCAAGTAATCCTCTCTTGATTCTCGTGAGCATTGCAATAAGCATCCCACCAATCCGCAGCTGCTCTAACGAGTTGATGAGAAGCAAACAAGACCTTCTTCCGGTCACTGCATTGGACAATGGCTAGCTTCTTCTCCACGGACTTGAGCCAATCATCCGCATCCATAGGGTCGGCAGCTTGAGCAAAGGACGGCGGCCTAGTCCTCATAAACTCTCCCAACCGGTTATGAGGAGGCGGGGGTGGCGGTGGAGGCATGTGGGGCTGATTGTTGACGTTGCCAGCCTGCAGCTGTCCCATAGTCTGTATCATGGTCTGCATGAGTTGGTTTTGCATAGCCAATAGTTGTTCAATGTTGATAGCTCCCTGAGTAGATCCTTGTCCGATGTTGTTCTGAGGCACTCCATTGTTCTCCTCCTCATCATTGCCGTCCCTCTGGTTGCGAGTCCTCACCATCTAAAGGAAAGCAATAGGTAAGAATTAGAGAACGTCCCCAACTATATGCATCAAGGGATATGAAACTAAACAGCTAGCTACACTAGCCTAGGTGGACATGGAAATGCTAAAGCACCCCAAAATCCTCTATTAAGCACACAAGCAAGCAATATATAGCAACAAAACTCCAAGCAAAAACACATCGATTCCTGAGTGCTCCTATGTTCTCTAAAGTGTCCATTCTATCTAGGTTGCATCCTACGGTCAACCTGTGGCTCTGATACAAATCTGTGAAGCTCGGTTCCAAAAAATGAATCAAGCTAACGCATATGTGTGCCCAGTATGTTCATCACACATACACGAGTGCATTCACAAAAGAGTATACAGAAAATTACCACAGAATAAGATTAATTAACCAAATTTTATTACACAAACCATATTATCCTCGATTACAAACTCTAATGAAAATTTATGACAAGTTCCACTAATGCAGCGGAAATAAACTAAATAAGCAAACTAAACAGCTAGGTAGCATAAGCAATAGGGTATAGCGCAGCTCCAATAACACCACAGGCAAAGCTGACGGTAGACACGGCCTAGAACTCCGCATTATCGCCATTAAACTCCCAATCCTGACCTGCAACTGTTGGGGGGGGGGGATTGCAAGAGTGAGTACATGTCGTACTCAGCAAGTGTGGATAGTATGACATGTGGCTTATTCAATTGACGACAATAATAATGGCAAAGTGCTGAAAAGTACATTAAAACATTTGAAAAGCAATATATTATATGTATATGAATCAAACCCATCATAATCATAAGTAATATCATAATACCAGTCTGAATTCATTACCATCGTCAATAATTCCAGATTTCACCATTGCCAATAACCATATTCCATACCAGAAATTAATCCATAACCAGTACCAAACCATAACCATCCCAAATACCATCCCGATATCGAGTTCCCTCTAATCATGGAAGTTGTCCAGGTGCTCATAACCGGGAGCACGACTATCATGATAGTTTTATTTAACTCTGTAGAGTTTGTACTACTTTACCCACGTGTTTATGATTTCATCACCCGTCGGCGACTAAAGGAACCTCTCTTATGCCAATTACACTTCCTTTGGTGTATGGCCAAGAGTCACAAAATAGCCTTTACAAAGGGATTACTAGCCTATTTAGACCCCACTGAGGTTTCACCGGTGGCGATGTCTCCCGCAGAGCACATCTTCAACCAAGGGCCCCCTCTTGAGCCATTCGGATCCCAGGGTAGTCCCACCAATAATCAACAAACCCAATCCGACTACCCCTTCCCCGAGCATCCACAATGGTCCAAACAGCATTATCAAAGCCCTAATTAATCAGCTACACCGCACCCATACTTGGCCTCGTGGTGGCACTGTAGTCCTCGCTTATTCTCGCATGAACCGGTCCTTAGATCTAAAGCAAGCAAACCACCATAACATTCAACCCATCCACATACCAGGCTTGCTTAGATCACCCATTACCGTATCATATTTAACTAGTTCATGTCAACCATAATCTCATCCAGGCATAATTAAATCGGGTGGTATAGTCATTTCCCATCCCAGTTGATTAAGCGAAGCAAAAAGGTAAAAGCCCTTCCCGACTCTCTACCATAAATTCTAGGTGACCAGGGTGGTTTAACAAATCTAGTAAACTTCCTACCATAGGATTCCCATCAATTTGACACAACCATGCAATTTTGCAAACAAAACATTTATTTTAAAAATAGGATCAATATGCTTCAAGGACACTTGCCTCGCTCTTGCGGTTGATGAGGGTCAAAGCCTTCAAACTCTTGGTGCTGAAGATCCTCTGCGGCACTCTCTAGCGCAAATCCATCTAATCCGCACAATAAACATACAAGACAAGAAACACAATCAAAGAGTGCACAAATATTACTCAATATGACATGACATGCATGATTAATGCAAATGCAAGGTAGAACTTGTTACTAGATTGCTTTTAATGATCACTAACTAGTTCTAATAGATTTTAAAAAGTTTATACAGGTTTGGAGTTGATTAGATCAATTTTTAGAATTAATTCAACACAATTTAACCAGAAAGATCGGACTAGCCCGCTAGGGAACAGACAAGTCTGCACTTTACGAGATCAGCAGATTAGGGTTTTCTAGATCGACGTAAATTCAGAGATTAGGGGTTGAATTCACATAAGGAAAAGAGAATAGAAGGTATACTAGGTGTTTAGGACTCCAATGAATCAAGAAACTTGGAGGCAACACTTGGATCTCGATGATCTAGGGTTGGTGATGAACTTTGAGATGAATTGGTGGTGAAGGACGAAACTTGGTGGAGATATTGATCCTCTTTCGTTTCCTCCTCTTCTTCTTCTTGCTTGGGATCTTCTCCTCCCTCCTTGATGGTGGCTCCCCACGAACTAGGGTTTGGGTGGGTGGAAAAGTGGCAAATAGATGTAAATCGAAGGGGTGGGGCTGTTTATATAGAGGTGGAGGCTAGGGTTATATGGATTTCGAGTTTGGAATGAGTAGAGGCCGGTTTAGAGTCCCTCATGGGCTCTAAAAGAGTTGGGCATGATGTCCCTAGGCCAACTTAACGTGAAACCCAAGAAACAAGTTGTAAAACAAAAGATCAACTCGGAGTCGTGAAGTATCGGACAAGTCCGAAAAGGACCGGACTAGTCCGAAGTCGTCCAGAGAGAAAATCGGACAAGTCTGGACAAAGATCAGACAAGTCCGACTTAAAACAGAGAGGAAAACGGACAAGTCCGCTGGAACACCGAACTAGTCCGGAAAAGTCCAAGGACTAAGAAATTTTTCAAGGATTCATGGAATATCGGACTAGTCCGCACAAGATCGGACAAGTCCGAAAGTTTCCAGTGCCAAAAATCGGACTAGTCCGCAGCAAAAACGGACAAGACTGTTTTTAGTTAGAGAGAAATTGGACTAGTCCTCAGCAAAATCGGACTAGTCTGCACTTTCCTGTAATTTGAGTGCGGTTTTGTTCCAAATCAATTTTAAACTCATTCCTCGTGTTATGGGTTAATGTTAAACATGTATATGAGTGTATGTAGGGCATGATGCATGAAAATTAGGGTGTTACAAACCTACCCCCCTTAAAGTGAATCTCGCCCTCGAGATTCGACGTAGAAGAGAAGAGATAGGGAAAATCCTTCTTGAGATCATCCTCCAATTCCCACGTTGCTTCTTTTTCTGTGTGGTGTTTCCATTGAACCTTACACCATTTAATAACCTTGTTCCTTGTGACCCTCTCCTTAGTTTCCAAGATTTTGATCGGTTGTTTGGCATAAGTCAAATCTTCCTCTAGTTCCAATTCTTCCATTGGCACTTGTTCTTCCGGTACTCTCAAGCACTTCTTGAGCTGGGAAACATGAAAGACATCATGTACTACGTCTGAAAGATGAGCTGGCATCTCCAACTTATACACTACTTCTCCTCTTTTGTCTAAAATCTTGAATGGTCCAATATAACGAGGTGCAAGCTTGCCTCTTATGTTAAACCTCTTATGACCTCTCATCGATGACACCTTGAGGTAAACAAAATCTCCTTTTTCAAAGGCTAATTTCCTTCCCCTATTGTCCGCATAGCCTTTTTGCCTTGATTGGGCAGCCCTCAAGTTTTCATGAATTATTTGGACTTGCTTTTCGGCTTCTTGCAACACATCTGGACCAAATACTTGACTTTCTCCTGCCTCATTCCAGAATAAAGGTGTCCTACACTTCCTCCCATAAAGCGCTTCATACGGTGACATTTTCAAGCTTGCTTGGTAACTACTGTTGTATGAAAATTCCGCGTATGGCAAGCTTTTGTCCCAACTTTTCCCATGCTTTAAAGCACAAGCTCTTAACATGTCCTCCAAAATCTGATTGGTCCTCTCGGTTTGTCCATCCGTTTGAGGATGATATGCTGAACTAAAATTCAACCTCGTTCCCAAAGCTTCATGCAATTTTTGCCAAAACCTGGAAGTAAATTGAGAACCTCTATCCAAGACTATCTTCTTTGGTACTCCGCGTCGACACACAATATGCTCCATGTATATGTCGACACACAATATGCTCCATGAATGTCGGACTAGTCCGCACAAAATCGGACAAGTCCGAGAGTTTCCAGTGCCAAAAATCGGACTAGTCCGCAGCAAAAATGGACAAGTCTGTTTTTAGTCAGAGAGAAATCGGACTAGTCCTCAACAAAATCGGACTAGTCCGCACTTTCTTGCAATTTAAGTGCGGTTTTATTCCAAATCAATTTTAAACTCGTTCCTCTTATTGTGGGTTAATGTTAAACATGTATATGAGTGTCTGTAGGGCATGATGCATGAAAATTAGGGTGTTACAAGTTGATGTATTGAGCCTCTAAGAGTAGAGAGCTTTCAGAGTTGAGAGAGCGAGAAAAAGAGGGAGCGAGCCCCCTGTGTATCGTCGACCAATCCTTTTATAGTACAAGGATTGGTCGTTACACCGTTAGCCTGGCCCGACATGTGGCCCTGGTGGTTACTGATGCATAATACACAATTAATGAGGCTAATTACCCTTAATAGCGTGGTTACGGGCTTTGACAGTGTCGTTACTGGTATTAAGGGCCTTCTGATCGTGTGTCATTAATATGGTATTAATGACACTTAATCGGGTATTGAAGTCTTTGATTGCCCCTTGAAGGTCCGAGCCGTTGGGGGTCCACCAGTCTGATTGTTGAGGTTGAAGGTCCGACAGTTGGACACGTGGCAGCTTTGGAGCTTTTTGTCTGGGACAGATAGGTCCGGTGTAGATGTACACGTGTCGGTATCGGAGCTTCCCTCTGTCGGGGGTTAGGTTCAGGGGTGCCGCACAGGTGTTTAGCCCGGAGCTATCCCATGTGTGGGATGTAGGTCCGGCTGCAGTATACACGTGGCAGCACCGGGACTAACCATAGATGGGAGGCAGGTCTGGTCCCGTATGACACGTGGGGCCTTTGCAGGTCTTCAACTAAGACAGGTGAAGTTCATTTGGTCTTTTTGAAGTCCCAGGGGATATACAGTACGTAGGGTACCAATAGTGGCACCCTGGGCCCACCTCTGGGAGAGACCTTTTGAATGAAGTCATTCTGTCGGAGGTGGGTCCATCCTTCGGTTTTTGAGCCGTGTCTTCAAGGGTCTTCGGATGTGCCGTTGGCGGTAGTTTGCAGTTAAACCAACACCGTGTGGCATATCCAGGATGCGGCAGGTGAGATCTGAGCGTGCGGATCTCACGCAATTGAAGGTTGCCAGTTCCCAATACGAAAATTGTATCGGTTCCACGTGCCTTGTCAGGCCGCCGCCCTCGGGCTTCCCGCCTTTCATGATGACAACCGTTCGCCTGGGGTAAGGACCTCGACTTGATCGTCGGGGTGGCCCCGAGCCCCCTTGTCATTGGCAGGGTGAAGTTTTTGAATTGTATCGTCGGCTCCTCTGCAGTTTCCATCCAAGCGTTGTGTCGGCTTACTTAAGAAGGGAAGCGCGCACCGTTTGGGGATTCTTTACACCTTCATCTGAACTGTGCTCGAATCCTCCAAACTTTAGCCTGCTTTTCATCTCTCGCCCCGCTGTGCTGCGATGGAGTTGGGTCTCCGCAAGAGCCGACTTAAGACCGACGGCGATTTGAAAAAGGTACGGGCCCTCATGGGGTGGTCCAGTGACTTCTTCAACCACCAGGTCCGCGCCGGCAAGCTTCCATTTGAGAAGGAGCACGCCGACGACATGGTGTACTTCTCCGTGTACGCCATGGTGGGACTGATCCCACCCTTTTCCACTTTTCTCTTGATGCTGCTAGACTTCTATGGTCTGCAGCTGTACCACCTTAGCCCCCACTCCATTCTTCTGGTGTTGATCTTTGTCCACTTCTGCGAGATGTGGATGGGCATTCGCCCCTGCGTCGAGCTTTTCCGCACCTTCTTCACCATCCACACCACCGCAAGAGTGACGAGTACCTTGGCTTCTATTATTTTGTGAAGCCCAAGAAGTGTCCGTACAATTACTTGCGGTCTTTCACTTCTGGAAAGTGGGACGACTGGAATAAGGATTGGATTATCATCAGCGTGGAGGAGCATGAGAAGCTGGAGCTGCCCGAAGGCCTCCCCAACATCGACACTGAAGCTTGGAGCGAAGTTCCGGTGTTATCGAACGCCTTCAACCCTACCCTGACCAGGATCCGCCAATGTGTGGAGGGAGGGGTTACTCCCCAGGCATTATTCTGCAACTTCCTGGTCAGCAGGTGGGCTCCGTTGAAGAAGGGGGAGAAGCTTACCTAGGCCCTCAACAGTGTGATGGACGACGACCGGATCGAGACCGGTTTGAAGTCCAACATGGAAGGTGCAGCTTTGGAGTTTCACCTCAAGAAGTTTCAGCACGACATTGACGTCGAGGGTGATGACTTAACTCCCCCGGCGGCTTTTTTCCCTCTGAACATGGAGGCGGAGTTCAGCAGGGAGCTCCGGTGGAAGATGCCAGTGCCTGACGACCTCGGTGAAGTTGGGAGGCGTTCGACCACCGGGTTGGTGATCCCCGGAGCTTCCGAGGGTGGTCCCCCTTCTGCCCCGAGACAAATAGTTGAAGTCGTGGGCAAGGGCAAAGAGTTGGTCGAGCCCTCGAGCCGTAAAAGGAAGCTGAAGCACTCTGACGGGGGGTCCATCAGGCCTGCTCCTTCTGCAGCGGCTCCTTCTCCCCGGAGGGGAAGTTCTTCAATGGCGGCAACCACTCCAGCATCAGCATCTCCCCGGGGTGCTAGCTCCGGCCATGTGGCTCCAGTACTAGGGCATGCTGAAGGCTCTCGGTCCGAAGGTCCTTCCCGGTCGAGGGGGGCCTCAACCAAAGTGACGCTGACGGCAGCAACAAGCTCCGGGGAACCTTCCGGAGCTACTACACCAGTGGCGACAGGGTCCGGCCCTGAGCGTCTGGGGAAGAGGTTTTGCGCTAGCTGGAGCGGAAGCCTTCCAAGGTAAGTTTGATTTTTTTACCTCAGTTCATTGTTTTTTGTTGTAACTGTGTTTTGAGTTTCTTCGTCCTTCATCCACAGAGTGCCCAAGAAAGGGGATGAAGCTCCGGTTCCTATAGCAGCAGCTGGGGCTATGCAGGCGGAAGCTCCAGCTCCAATCCCAGCGCCGCCCCAAGAGGTGGCTGAGGCTGCAACAGCTCCGGTTGTCGTGGTCCTGGACCTCGACTCATCCCCAGAAGCTCCCGTGGTAGCGCTGGACCACGGGAATGAAGATGTACCAGCGGCACCAGCCCCGGAGGTTGAAGCTCCGGGTTTGGATGTTGAGATGATGGACGCTCTGGCCTCAGAGCCAGAGGTAGCTGCAGTCCCGGCCCTAGAGCCGGATGTTGTTGAAGTCCCAACAGCGAAGCCGGTGGTTGATGAAGCCCCGACGGTAGAGCTGGGTGTTGATGAATTTCCGGCAATAGAGCTGGTCGTCGAAGAAGTTCTGGCGCCTGAGCTGGTTGCTGTAGAGGTGCCAGCGCCCGAGCCCCTGATGGTTGAAGCGTCAGCGCCTGAGCCGGCGGCAGAGGAGGTGCCAGCGTCGGAGCCAGAAGTGGCTTCAGCTCTGGCCAAACCTTTAGCGCCTGCCCCGGAGGTGGTGGTCTCGGAGGTGCCCGCGCCTGAGCCAGGGTGCCTAGATGAAGGTGTCGGCCCCCCGCCTGAGGGGCCAGATGTTGATGACCTGGCGGCGGGACCTTTGGAGCCAACTCTGGAGGTCGAAACTTCTGTTGCAGGACCTTCCTCAGCGGCGGCCGAGGATATCCCGGAGGGCGGCCCTAGTGCCGTGGAAGCTCAGGGGACCGCTCTTGTTGAGTGGGACCCAATTTGTGTTGTAGAGAACCCGTTGGAGCCAGCGGAGAAGACCCCGGCAAGTTCGGATCCGATCCCTCTGTCGTTGTCTATTGACAACGCCTGCTCCAGTCTTCATCAGGTCCAGCTGGCTTTGCCACGACAGCAAGGCCCTCGAGGAGGAGCGCCAAACTCTTAGGAGGTGGCACAACCGGCTCCAATTCGAGACCAAGTTGGCGCAGTCGATACTGGCTGATGATAAGGAGTGGGTGAAGAATGAGAAGGTAAGGTTGGAGTACTGGGGTAAGCTGCAGGACGAGAGGGAAAGCATGGTGCGATCCCTCGACAACCAGTCTTGGGCCATCCACAAACAGGCCGTAGCTGCTAATAACGCGGCGAATGATCGCGGGGAGAAGCTCAGCGCCATCCATGATAGCCTCGTCAAGCGCCGGGAGGCCCTTGAGTAGCGGGAGAAAAAGCTCGAGGATGAAGATAAAAAACTCTTGGAGCTGCGGGATGACCTCATGAAGAGGGAGGAAGAGCTTACTCAGAGGCTAACTCTGGGTGATAAGAGTCTCGCGGAGCACACCAAGAAGTTGGATGAGCGCTGCGAGAAAGAGGAGAAGAAGGCCTGGTAGCGAGGACAGGACCTCCACAAGAGGGAGGATGAAATTGCTGCCAGGGAGAAGAAGGTGCGGGGCCGGGAGAAGGACCTGGTCGACCGCCGGAACAAAATCCACCTCCGAGAGGAGGAGCTCAGTAAACTCGAACGGCAGGTTGCTGAAAAGATTCAGCAGAACGCGAAAGAGGTTTAGGGCCTTGCCCATGAGAATTCGGAGCTTGCAGCGACCAGAAGATGCTTGGAGGAGATGCGAGGCTCGAGGGCTGTGGAGTCCCAACAAGTTTGGGACTTCCTGGGCAAAGCCAACGACGCGTTGACGACAATGGGTTTTAGTCCCGTGCGTCCGGATGATCCGAAGCCAGAGCTGGACCAGGCGTTGTAGGAGTTGTGTTCGGCAGGCAACAAGCTCACCAAGATGGGCGATGTCATCGCGGACCAGCTAGAAACCGAGGGACAATCCCTGGCGAAGAACATCGTAGAATATGTGCTGACGTGCTACACAAGCTGGGACCCTCAGTTCTCACTGGACCCGGTGCTTGAAGGCCCCATCGACGGAGAGGGAGAAGCCGCCCAAGCTAGCGTGTGAGAGGTTGCCCAGAAGGTCGCCTCGTTCTTCCATAGGGTCTAGGACTCTCTCTTTGTAGCTCCCACTTGTATTCTCTCTTCCTTTTCTCCAATTTTGTAATCTCTTGTCTCCAGATGAATGAAATCCAAGTTTTTATGAATTTCATTTTTGTCTTCAACACCTTTGTCTCACTTGGCCCCCTGGTAGATGTACACAATTTGATTGTGAACATGCACCAAGAGGATGTAATAGTTGTTGAAGACTAGTGTGCTTCGAACTCAAAGAACATAGGTCCGAAGTCTTCGATAGTAGAGGCCTCCTGAGGTTGTCAGAGCTTAGTAGCTCCGGCATTGACCATCGTCAGAGCTTAGTAGCTCCGGCAGCAATCTCCATCAACGCGTAGAGCATCAACGGTTAGTCCTCTGGGGTGTCGGAGCTTGGTAGCTCCGGCAGTGACCTTTGTCAACACGTGGTGTGTCGACAACAGACCCCACTGTGGAGTCTTCCCACCATCTTTTATTCATGTTGACTATTGGCCCCCTGGCTTTACCGGAGCTTAGTAGCTCCAGCGACGCTCGCTATCAATGTTTGGAACATCGACAACAAGCCACCTTAGGGGATGTCAGAGCTTTGGTAGCTCCGGTCATTCACCATCATCATGGGATCTTTATTTTTCCTGCACACTGAAGTCAAGGAAAACAGTAAAATCCATTTCCTATCTATAACTCAACTGCGACTTACTATTCACGAGAAAGTTTTAGGTCGAACACAATTCTAAATACAATAATGTGCACTGGCTTGTTTCCTCCAGGTCCGATCGTTTCTAGACTCGCCATACTTCGGCCTTCCGGGGTGTAGGTAGAGTGGCGTACTTAGGGTGCATGACCAGGCTAAGTTGATAGCACACTCTGACACTAGATTGGCTTGGCGGCATTCAGACGAGTAAACCATTAACAATGTTTAGACCCAGAAGAACAGACAATGCAACTCGAATTATACATGGATTGGTCGAGCTAAAGTTTCTTAAGAATTGCACAACTTTTTTATAGACAAGAAAGAGAAAAATAAAAAATATTGAGCCTGTACAAAATAAATGCACGTGGAGTCTGTTTTCACACAATGATGTCTTTCATTATAGGTCCGGGGTACTAGGGAAACAAGTACACTCTTAGGGTACGGAACCAGACTAAGTGTGTTTCGTTTCTCGTTTGACCCAAGGTAGCTAGCCACACTTTTAGTTCTGAGACTGTGACAAGTGTTGCCAGAACTTTGCGGACCTTCCGGGGAAGGTCCGGCTGTTCTCCCGGAGGAGCTACCCGACCCTCTACAATGACTCTATAACATACATCACATGTAACTACAGACTCACCTCCGTGATATTAAGCGTAGAACTTACGGAGGTGCACAATGTTCCAAGGGTTAGGGAGAGGTGTCCCATCCTCGATTGCCAAGCGAACGCATCTGGGACGGGATACTCTGATCACTCGGAAGGGTCCTTCTCAGCTGGGGGAAAGTTTGTTTAACCCTTCTCTGGATTGTATTCTCCGTAGCACCAGATCGCCTTCCTCGAGCTGTCGGCTGTGAACATGCCGTTGGTGATAGCGCCGAAGAGATTGGCGGTATCGGGCATTCCGAACAGCTGCTTGGCACCTTCCCTCTTCAAGGAGGTCAAGGTCTTCACACCGGAGCTAGTCCTGCGTGGC
The DNA here is from genome assembly GCA_036927565.1 of Tuctoria greenei. NCBI lineage: Eukaryota > Viridiplantae > Streptophyta > Magnoliopsida > Poales > Poaceae > Tuctoria > Tuctoria greenei. Next base: position 36,684,991 of record JAYESD010000004.1, read on the forward strand.
ATCGTCCAAGGTCCAGACCCAGAGCAACCCCAAGGTGATTTCCGGAGGAAGGACTGCTTCAGCTTCATACACCAGGAAGAATGGTGTCTCTCCAGTTGACCGGTTTGGAGTTGTCCTGTTGGCCCACAGTGTGGGCGGAAGCTCATCGATCCAGTTGGCTCCATGATTTTTCAGGCGCTCGTATGTGCGCGTCTTGAGCCCTTTTAGGATTTATGCATTTGCTCTCTCAGCTTGGCCATTGCTTGCCGGGTGAGCTACAGAAGCGTAGCTGACCTGAATGCTGAGGTCTTCTCAATATCCTTGGAATGCAGATCTTGTGAACTGGGTCCCATTATCAGTTATGATCTTGTTTGGGACTCCAAATCTGCATACGATGGACTGCAAGAAGTTGATAGCCGATTGCTTGTTTATTATCATAACTGGAGTTGCTTCCGACCATTTCGTGAATTTGTCAATGGCAACATACAGGAACTTGTAACCTCCGACGGCTCTTGGGAAAGGTCCCAAGATATCCATCCCTCACACAGCGAAAGGCCATGTAGGAGGTATCATTTGTAGAGGCTGAGCTGGTGTGTGGATTTACTTTGCATGGAACTGGCATGCTTCGCATTTCTTCACTAGCTCAGTTGCATCCTGGAGCACTGTAGGCCAGTACAAGCCATGCCGGAAGGCTTTACCGACCAGCGTACAAGAAGAAGTGTGGTTCCCACACTCGCCTCCATGGATTTCTGTGAGGAGCTCGCAGCCTTCTTCCCTTGTAATGCACCGCATTAGGACACCGTTGGCACCACGCCGGTAGAGATCCCCTTCTACCAGTGTGTATCTTTTAGCCAATCTGACTATTTGGTCAGCGGATACATTATCTTCAGGACGGATATTGTCTTTCAAGTAGCTCTGAATCTCTGAGATCCATGCATCAGAGCTAGCTTGAGGATTTGAGTCTTGCGTGCTGGGTTGCTCAGAGCTTCCTGTAGCACCTACGACCCTTGATGGACGCCATGGTAACAGGGCCATCGGGACCGCCAGCTTCGAGGTGCTGGTCTCGCCCCCTTCGCTCAGTTCGGCAGGCTGAGCTGTAGGTTAGACAACCTCCGGACGAAGGTTCCGTCGGGAGCCGGAGCCCTGGTTGCAGCATTCATCGAGAGTTCGTCTGCTTCAGCGTTGTTGAGACGCTGGACATGGCAAAGATCCAGGACGTTGAAGTCCTTCTAAAGCTTATGGATTTCAAGTAGGTATGCAGCTAGTTGAGGGTTGTTGCAGCAACATTCACCTTTGACTTGTTTTACAACAAGTTATGAATCACCATTTACCAACAGTTGCTTGACACCATACGATAGTGCCACCTTGAGTCCATAAATTAGTGCTTCATACTCCGCCATGTTGTTGGTCGCCTTGAAGTCAAGGTGCACCATGTATTTAACCTTCTCTCCGGTCGGAGCGAGGAGAAGGACTCCAGCTCCAGCCCCCTGCTTCTGCACGAAGCCGTCGAAGTAGAGAGTCCAGTGAGACTCAGTGAAGACCGGAACCTTGGGTTCCGACTTCTGCTCAGTAGGGCCCCCAGGATTTGATGGAGAGGGGGTCCATTCTGCCACGAAGTACGCCAATGCTTGACTCTTGATCGCTTGTCTTGGAACTAATTCAAGGTCGAACTCGGCTAATTCCGATGCCCACTTTGCAATGTTCCGGTGGAATTGGGGTTATGCAAGATTGCACATAGTAGATAAGAAGTTACCACTGAAATCTTGTGGGCTTGGAAGTAGTGTCGGAGCTTCCTAGAGGCAATAAGAACTGCGTAGAGCAGCTTATGCACCTCTAGGTACTGAGTCTTGGCGTCATGGAGTACTTTGCTGACGAAGTACGCTGGGTGTTGGACCGTCCAGACCCTCCCGGAGGGGCCCGGAGCTTCCTCCTCATCTACCCGGACCCTCCCGGAGGGGTCCGAACCTTGTTCGGGGACTCCCGGGTTCCGGTTGTAGGAACCTGAAGCTTCTTCTGAAGTGACCCGAACCTTCCCATAGGGGTCCGGATCTTGTTTCTTAGTAGCAGTGACTCCTTCATTTGAAGCAGATGGATCCTCCGGTGTCTCGCCTTGAGGATCCGGGTCTGGGAGTTGTGACCCAGACTCGACTTCAGGTAGCTCCGGACCCTCCCGAAGGGGTCTAGATTCCTGAACTAGAGATGGTTCTGGTCTTTCCGCAACCAGGACCATGCTGACAACTTCGTCAGTTGCCGAAATGCAAAGCAGGAGTGGCTCACCAAGGTTCGGAGCTACCAAGGTTGGTAGGGTGGTGAGGAGCTGCTTCAGCTCCTGGAATGTCTTTTCTATTTCTTTAGACCATTGGAATAGTCCGAACTTCCTCAATAGCTTGAAGAAGGGTAGCGCCCATTCCGCCAATCTTGAGATGAACCGGCTGAGGGCAGCTAGACATCCAATCAGCTTCTGGACGTCCTTGATGCGGGCTCGTGGCCGCATGTCTTCAATAGATTTTATCTTCGCCGGGTTTGCTTCTATTCCTTGGTGGTTCACCAAGAAACCAAGAAATTTTCCGGAGCAAACCCCAAAGACACACTTGTCCGGGTTCAGCTTTGTGTGAGTGACTCGTAGCTTGTCGAAGACAGCTTGCAAGGTGTCAAGGAATGACTCCTTGTTCTTGATCTTGACGATAATGGCATCGACATACCATTACATCTCTAATATGCTCTCCAAAAGTTTTGTACATAGCTCGTACAAATGTTGAAGCAGCGTTTTTTAGACCGAATGGCATGGCAGTGTAACAATATAATCCATCTACTGTGATGAAGGAGGTATGCTCTTCATGTTCTCTAGACATTCTGATTTGATGGTACCTAGAATATGCATCTAGGAAACACAGTAATTCACACCCGGAGGTGGAATCCACTATCTGATCTATTCTAGGTAGTGGGAATGGATCTTTTGGACATGCCTTATTTAGTGTAGTGTAGTCGATACACATCTGAAGCCTCCCGTCGGCCTTGGGTACAATGACTGGATTTGCTAGCCATTTTGGGTGGAAGACTTCTCGGATGAATCCAGCTTCGAGCAACTTCTTCACTTCTTGACGTATGAAGTTTTGTCGCTCTACTGATTGCTTCCGAGGCTTCTGATGTACAGGCCGAGCGTCGGGATAGATCTTCATATTATGCTCGATCACTTCCCTAGGGATCCTAGGCATTTTTGACGGTTGCCAGGCAAACACGTCGACGTTAGCCCAGAGGAAAGTGATGAGTGTGAGTTCCTATTTGTCCTTCAGACCTCCCGATATACCGGTGGTCTGAGCGGCGTCGGAACCAATTTGGACGACTTTGACGGGAATGTCAGTGTCACCGCTTGGTTGCACGCGAGGTGCAGAGGTTGAGCCACGATGAGGAATGCTCAGGGGTTTCGGAGATTGCTCTTTTCCGGATTCTTCCTCCTGCGATGTAGCAAGCGCGTGGAGTTCTTCTAGACCAGTAACTCCGGCAGTGCGATCTCCACGGATCCGAAGAACACCAGCTGGTGTTGGCATCTTCAACACCAAGTAGCCATAATAAGCAGCAACCATGAACTTGTACAAGGCTGGCCTGCCCAAAATGGTGTTGAAGGGTAAGTTGATATGCGCCACTTCGAAGACCAACTTCTCAGTGCGGTAATTCTCCCGGGTCTCGAAGGTCACCGGAAGAGTAATTGCACCAAGTGGGGTTATGGCCCCCGGACCTACTCCGGAGAAAGGTCGATAGGGGCGAAGGTTCGAAGATTGGAGCTAAAGCTTGACGAAAGCTTCAAAGCTTATGAGGTTCAGCCCCGAACCTCCATCCACCATTACATGGTGGAGTTGGATGTTGTTGATGGTCGGAGATACCATCAATGGGAGTTGGCCAGCTCCGATCATATTCCGAGGGCAGTCGGATGCATTGAAAGTGATGGCAGTGTCCATCCACTTCCGGTGAGGCTCCACCCTGGCGGTGGGAGCTACTGAGGCCATGTCCCACCACATAGTCTTGACTACACGGCGGGAGGTGATTTCCCACGAACCACCAAAGATGGTGTTCATGGTTTTCCGTCATTCATTGTCGGAGTCTAAACCCTAAACCCTAAAACCCTAAGACCTTTTTAGGGTCTTGAAAGCCTAACTCCTCTTCAGCTGGAGCTTCGTTGCCTTTCTGTTTTCATTACCTTTGACGGAAAGGAACTTCTTCCTGGTGCTTGTTGTAGCGCTTGGTAAGGTTCTGGACCTCCCGACAGTCTTCGAGGTTGTGGCTGTTCGACTTGTGTATCCGACACCACATCTTGGAGCTGCAACCATCTTCAGATGACAGCCGAGGTTGTTTCTCGGGGCGTGGCCCCCGACCACCCGGAGTTGAGGCAGCTGCAGCAGTTGGTGTGCTGGCCGACGGCTTTTTCTTGCCGTTGGACTTTTTCTTCTTTTTACCACTCCTGGAGGTAGTGTCTTCGCCCTTGGAGGATTTTTTGTTGTCCTTCGGAGGTGGTTGGGAGTGCATTTCACGGCCCTCCGCAGCTTTGGCGCACTTGTCTGCCAAGATGAAGAGTTCCGTGACGCTGGTGATCTCCTTGGTCGCCAGCTTCTCTAGCATATTCTTGTCTCGTACGCCCTGTCTAAATGCCACAATAACAGAGGCGCTGGAGATAGAAGGAATAGTCTTTCGTACGTGGGAGAACCTCTGGATGAAGGATCACAGGGACTCTCCCCCCTTCTGCTTGACAGCAAAAAGGTCCAGTTCAATGCCTGGTCGGGTGTATGAACTCCCAAAATTGACGGTGAACTGTTGGCATAGTTCCACCCAACTATTGATGGAGTCGGGCAGAAGGATCATGAACCAGGACGTGGCAGTCCCAGTCAAAGCCACGGGGAAATAGTTGGCCATTACAGCCTCGTTGCCTCCAGCTGCAAGGATTGCGATGGAGTAAATTTGGAGAAACTCAGTGGGATTGATAGTCTCGTCAAATTTCTCCGGCAGGTGAGGCCGGAACTTTTGTGGCCATCTGAGCATGCGTAGATGCATGGCCAGGGCAAAACAGCCTCCTCCTACTCCCTCGGGAGCAGTACTGTCCCGAGCCTCTCGCCTTTCGCGAGCGCGCTCGATATGGACGCGGCCATCCTATTGACGTTAACGGCGATCAAGCTCCGCCTGGAGGTCGTGAGTTGAAAGTCTGGTTACCGTATGGGTGCGTCGCACCCGGGAAGGCAGCGATGTCGCTTGTTGAGACGCAGCACGCCTCCTATGCTGGGAAGCGTGCAGACACAGTCTGCCCACACGGTCTGATGCTGCGATGGAGCCCACCCCGAGGGGGGAGGACCTTGGTTGCTAATGTGATCGGCTGCTGCTGCAACCAAATATTCCACATCAGCCCTCCATTGCACCCTGGGATGCACCTGGAGGTGGTGGGCGTTGGAGAAGAGCATGTGCGGCATGGAGTGCGTGTTCAGGGTTGTTGTTAGTTGATGCCGTGACCGACGCAGACGCTCCATCCCGTTGTCCAACTTGATTCGCTGGTGCGGACGATGGCGGCGGTGGCATGGCTCCTGCTGGAGCCACAGCACCTGCTGGCGGCTGCATGTTGAAGGGATTGCCTCCAGCAGGTTGCGCAGCAGGGTTGCCATTTGACGATCCAGCAGTGGAGTTCACCATGTTTGAATCTCGGGCGCCCCTTCCTGGCGCGCCAACTGTTGGAGTGTTGTTCCGGCAATTCTCCCGGTACTACTATTGGTAGTCCGCGGAGTTTGTAGTTCGGTATTGGGCGCGTAGAGATTCAGAACACGATGGCAAATAGACACAAGGATTTACGTGGTTCGGGCCGCCTGAGCGTAATACCCCTACTCCACGGGGTGTGTAGTTGTTGTATTGAGCCTCTAAGAGTAGAGAGCTTTCAGAGTCGAGAGAGCGAGAAAAAGAGGGAGTGAGCGCCCTGTGTATCGTCGACCAGTCCTTTTATAGTACAAGGACTGGTCGTTACACCGTTAGCCTGGCCCGACATGTGGCCCTGGCGGCTACTGATGCCTAATACACAATTAATGAGGTTAATTACCCTTAATAGCGTGGTAACGGGCTTTGACAGTGCCGTTATTGGTATTAAGGGCCTTCTGATCGTGTTTCATTAATATGGTATTAATGACACTTAATCGGGTCTTGAAGTCTTTGATTGCCCCTTGAAGGTCCGAGCCGTTGGGGGTCCACCAGTCTGATTGTTGAGGTTGAAGGTCTGGCGGTTGGACATGTGACGGCTTTGAAGCTTTCCGTCTGGGATAGATAGGTCCGATGTATGTGCACGTGTCGGTACCGGAGCTTCCCTCTGTCGGGGGTTAGGTCCAGGGGTGCCGCACAGGTGTTTAGCCTAGAGCTATCCCATGTGTGGGATGTAGGTCCGGCTGCAGTATACACGTGGCAGCACCGGGACTAACCATAGATGGGAGGCAGGTCCGGTCCCATATGACACGTGGGGCCTTTGCAGGTCTTTAACTCAGACAGGTGAAGTTCATTTGGTCTTTACACGTAGGGTACCGACGTAGTTTATTCCCAAATCATAATCTTTGATGAGCTCTAACCATCTTCGTTGCCTCAAATTCAGATCCGTTTGTGTGAAAATATACTTAATACTCTTGTGATCCGTGTAAATTTCACACCTATGTCCAAGGATATAGTGTCTCCAAATCTTCAACGCATGTACCATGGCTGCAAGTTCTAAATCATGTGTTGGTTAATTCTGCTCATGTTTCTTCAATTGTCTTGATGCATAGGCGACCACTTGACCTTCTTGCATGAGCACACATCCAAGTCCTTGTCTCGAGGCATCGCAATATATGTCAAAACTCTTGCTTACATCCGGCAAAACCAAAACTGGGACCATTGTTAACCTCTTCTTCAACTCCTCAAATCTGTTTTGACAAGCTTCAGTCCATTGGAACGCCTTCCCCTTCATTAGCAACTCCGTCATAGGCTTGGCTATCTTGGAAAAGTCCTTGATGAATCTACAGTAATATCCAGCCATCCCAAGAAAACTCCTGATCTCCTTTACATTCTGTGGGGCTCCCATTTTAACACGTCTCTCACTTTTCCTGGATCAACTGAAACTCCTCCCCTGAAATGATATGACCCAAAAACGATACTTCTCTCAACCAAAACTGACACTTATTGAACTTGGCATACAATTGATGCTCCCTTAATTTCTACAGCGTAAGCCCTCAAGTGTTCCTCATGTTCCTTCTAATCCTTCGAGTAGATCATAATGTCATCAATGAACACCACAACGAACTTATCCAAGTACTCCATGAAGACCTTATTCATGAGGTACATAAAGTAGGCAGATGCATTTGTCAATCCAAAATACATCACGGTGTACTCATAAGATCCATATCGTGTCCTAAAAGCTGTCTTGGGTATGTCCGATGGTCTAATCTTCATTCGAAAGTATCCCGACCTCAAATCAATCTTAGAGAAGACACAAGAACCCTTGATCTGATCAAACAAGTCTTCTATGCATGGCAAGGTATACTTGTTCTTGAAGGTCACCTTGTTGAGAGCTCGGTAATCCACACACATCCTTTGCAACTCATCCTTCTTATTCACAAACAGCACGGGCGCTCCCCAAGGTGAAGAGCTTGGGCGAATAAAACCCTTCTCTAGTTGTTCTTGAATTTGCTTCTTGAGCTCCGCTAATTCCGTAGGAGGCATCCTACATGGTCTCTTAGCTATAGGTGCAGTTCGAGGTATTAAATCAATAACAAACTCAATGTCTCGATCAGGTGGCATACCTGGCAACTTGTCCGGAAAAACATCCAAAAATTCACACACCACCAGAATCTCCTCAATTGCGACACTGTCCATATGATTCAGCTCCAATCGCTTTGGTGCGGTTTGAGATGCTTCAAACTCTACGGTGATCCCTTCCTCATTGGTCAACTTAACTGTCTTCGTGGCACATTCAATAACTCCATTGTGCTTCCTCAACCAGTCCATACCAAGTATAATTTCCAATCCATGAGAATCCAAGACGATGAGGTTGGCGGAGAAGTCTACCCCCCTTATTCTAAGGATTACTTTTGGACATACTATATTTGTCCTCATCTCTCCTCCAGTAGACTTAACCAATAGAGTAAACTTCATATGAGAGATAGGCAAACTATATTGGGCAACATATTTCGATGCAATGAATGAATGCGATGCTCCAGAATCAAATAACATAGTGGTCGGGTTGGAGTTTGCGAGAAACATACCAATGACCACGTCATCCACTTGTTGAGCATCCTCCGTAGAGACATGGTTCACGTTGCCACGAGCAAAATTCTACTATCCACGGCTTCCTTGCGGTTGTCCTCCATTGGGTCTTGAGTCTTGCCTCGGCACATTGCTTCCTTGACCAAGGCCTGACTTATGACATTGATGTGCAAAGTGCCCAGCTTCTCCACAAGTATAGCACTTCTTAACTCCACCAGAATTATTGGGACGAGCTTGGTTCTAAGCATTGGCACCAGGATAGTTGGCATGAGGTGAATAAGACATTGGAGACCTAGGTGCTTGCATAACATGGCATTGCTGCACAAACTGTGTTGAGCGTGGTGCAAATCCAGGGTGCGTACAGGAGCAAAGGAGCTGTAGTATGGCGCATTAGGAGGAGCAAAGTGAGGGCGCACATTACTTCCTTGTTGTTGTCCTTGATATGGTACCTTCCTCTTATTGTCTTGCTCCATCTCACGGGCCTTATTCTCAACCACAATTGCTTTGTCCACAAGCTTCTGGAAGTTGGCATAGTCACAATTCAGCAAATGTACATGGATTTCGTTGTTGAGGCCTCTCATGAATAAGTATTGTTTTTGGCTGTCCCGGCTCACATCCTCAGGCGCATACCTTGAGAGTTGAGTGAATTTATTGAGATATTCAGTCACGCTTGATCTTCCTTGTCTTAAGTTCTGAAATTCTTGCATCTTCAAAATCATAACACCTTCCGGCACATCATGAGAACGGAAACTCTCCTTGAATTCCGCCCAGGTAATTCTCTCTTGGTTCTCATGAGCATTTCATAAAGAATCCCACCAATCTGCAGCTGCTCCAATGAGTTGATGAGAAGCAAATAGCACCTTCTCCCGGTCACTGCATTGGACAATAGCAAGTTTCTTCTCCACAGACTTGAGCATCCGCATCCATAGGGTCAGCAGCTTGAGCAAAGGTCGGCGGCCTAGTCTTCATAAACTCTCCCAAACAGTTATGAGGAGGTGGGGGTGGCGGTGGAGGCATGTGGGACTGATTGTTGATGTTGCCAGCCTGCAGATGTCCCATAGTTTGTATCATGGTTTGCATTAGCTGATTTTGCATAGCCAAAAGTTGTACTCATAGCTCCATGAGTAGGCCCTTGTCCATTGTTGTTCTGGGGTACTCCATGGTTCTCCTCTTCATCATTAGCATCCCTCTGGTTGCGAGTCCTCACCATATGGAGAAAAGCAAACATAAGAATTTAGAAACGTCCCCAACTATATGCATCAAGGGATATGAAACTAAACAGCTAACTAGACTACGTGGACATGGCAATGCTAAAGCATCCCAAAATCCTCTATTAAGCACACAAGCAAACAATATATATAGCAAGGAGCACACCAAGCAAGAACACATTGATTCATGAGTGCTCCTATGTGCCCTAAAGTGTCCATTCTATCTAAGCTGCATCCTATGGTCAACCTGTGGATCTGATACCAATTTGTGACACCCGGTTCCAAAAATGAACCAAGTGCAGTATATGTGTGCCCAGGATGTTTAACACACATACACAAGTGCATCACAAATGATAAACAGATAATTACCACAGAACAAGATAAATTAACCACTTTCATTACAGAATTCAGAATATCCTCGAATACAAGCACTAATGATTATTAATAACATGTTCCAACTAATGCAGCGGAAATAAACTAATTAAGCAAACTAAGCAACTAAGCAAAGGGGTATAGCGCAGCTCCAACACTCCACAGGCAAAGTTGATAGTAGACACGGCCTAGAACTTTGCATTATCATCGTTAAACTCCCAATCCTGACCTGCAACAGTTGGGGGGGGGATTGCAAGGGTGAGTATATGTTGTACTCAGCAAGTGTGGAAAGTATGACATGTAGCTGATTCAAATGATGACAATAATAATGGCAAAGTGCTGAAAAGTACATTAAAACTTTTGAAAAGCAATATATTATATATATGTGAAGTAAATCATAAACCATAGGTAATAACATAGTACCAGTCCATAGTCCATATCCATCATCCATATACCAGATTTCTCCATTGCCAATAACCATGTTCAATACCAGAATTTCATCCATCCAGGCATAACCATATTACCAACCATAACCATTATCAAACCACCCCAATACCAAGTTTCCCTCTAATCATGGAAGTTGTTCAGGTGCTCACAACCGAGAGCACGACTATCATGATAGTTTTATTAGACTCTGAAGAGTTTATACCACTTTACCCATGTGTTTGTGATTTCATCACCCGTTGGCGACTAAAGAAACCTCCCTTACGCCAATTACACTTCCTTTGGTGTATGGCCAAGAGATCACAAAATAGCTTTTACAAAGGGATTACTAGCCTATTTAGACCCCACTGAGGTTTCACCGGTGGCAATGCCTCCAACTAAGCACATCTTCAACCAAGGGCCCCCTCTTGAGCCATTCGGATCCCAGGGTAGTCCCACCAATCATCAATAAACACAATCCAACTACCCCTTCCCCGATCATCCTTAATGGTCCAAACATCACTGGCAAAGCCCTAATTAATTAGCTACACCGCACCCATACTTGGCCTCGTGGTGGCACTGTAGTCCTGGCTTATTCTCGCATGAACCGGTCCTTAGATCTAAAGCAAGCAACCACCATATCATCCAACTCATCCACATACCAGGCTTTCTTAGATCACCCATTACCATATCATAATAACCAGTTCATGTTAATCATAATCTCATAATTACATAATTAAGGTAAGTGGTATAGTTGTTTTCCCGTCTCAATTGATTAAGCGAAGCAAAAAGCCCTTCCCGACTCTCTACCATATATTCCGGGTGACAAGGGTGGTCAAACAAATCTAGTAAACTTCCTACCATAGGATTCCCATCAAATTGACACAAGCATGCAGTTTTGCAAACAAAACATTTATTTCAAAACGGGATCAATATGCTTCAAGGACACTTGCCTTGCTCTTGGGATTGATTTGGGTCAAAGTCTTCAAACTCTTGGTGCTGGAGATCCTCCGCGGCACTCTCTAGCGCAAATTCGTCTAATCTGCACAATAAACATACAAGACAAGAAATACAATCAAAGAGTGCACAAATATTACTCAATATGACATGACATGCATGATTAATGCAAATGCAAGGTGAAACTTGTTAATGAGTTGCTTTTAATGATCACTTACTAGTTCTAATTGCTTTTAACAAGTTTATACAGGTTTGGAATTGATTCGATCTGATTTTAGAATTAATTTGATACAATTTAACCAGGAAAATCGGACTAGTCCGCTAGGGACCGGACAAGTCCGCACTTTGCAGAATTGGCGAACTAGGGTTTCCTAGATCGACGTAGATTTGGAGATTAGGGGTCGAATTTACATAAGGAAAAGTGGATAGAAGGTGTATCAGGTGCTTAGAACTCCAATGAATCAAGGATCTTGGAGGTAACACTTGGATCTTGATGATCTAGGGTTGGTGATGAACTTGGAGATGAATTGGTGATGAAGAACGAACTTGATGGAGATCCCGATCCTCTTTCGTTTTCTCCTCTTCTTCTTCTTGCTTGGGGTCTCCTCCTTCCTCCATGATGGTGGCTCTCCATGAACTAGGGTTTGGGTGGGGTGAAAAAGTGGCAAATAGATGTCAAGCCAAGGGGTGGGGTTGTTTATATAGAGGTGGAGACTAGGGTTAGATGGATTTCGAGTTTGAGATGAGTAGAGGCCGGTTCAGAGTCCCACATGGGCTCTAAAAGAGTTAGGCGCGACTTCTCTAGGCCCACTGTCGGTACCCTGGAAATTGTACACCCCTTGAGGTTACAAAGATATCAAGGAAAAGTCACCCCCTTGATTTTAAGACCTTCGGAGGCCCACATGTCAGATGTAACCGGACCCGCTTCTCCAACATGGTTAATCCCAGGGTCGCCACGTGTACTATCAAACCGGAGCTACCGCCCACAAGTTGGAAGCTCCGGGCCATGTACCGAAATGGCACCTCCGGACTTAACCCCAGACCGAGAGAAGCTCCGGACCTGACACGTGTCAGGTAGCTCCGGAGCTTCCTGTTTCCCACAGTATGCTCTAGAGCTGCCACGTGTCCACCCGTCGGAGCTTCAGCCTCTAACCTCCATAAGACTTCATAATGGCTCCGGATCTTCAAAGGGGAATCAAGGACTTCAAGACCCGATTAAGTGTCATTAATACCATATTAATGACATACGGTCAGATGACCTTAATTACCAGTAACGATGTTGTCAAAGCCCATTACCAGGTCATTAAGAGCAATTAAACTTGTTGAATGAATATCAATACTAGTAACCGCCGGGGCCACATGTCGGGCCAGGCTAACTTGTAACGGCCTGCCCTTGTACTATAAAAGGACAGGTCGACGACGGACTCTGGGGAGGTTGAGTGACGCAACATACGCGCCATAGACGCTCAACAAAAGCTCATACAGCTAATACAACACCAACACACCCGTGGAGTAGGGTATTACGCTCAGGCGGTCCGAACCACGTAAACTCCTGTGTCTCCTGCGTCATTTACTATTCACCTTCTCGGATCTCCGCGCGCCCACACCGAACATCAAACTCCTTTAACACTTTAGTAGTGTCAGGAGATCTGCCGGTTCCAAACCACCGACAGCTGGCGCGCCAGGTAGGGGGCGCCTGAGGTTTTGAGAATGGTGAACTCAGCTGCTGGATCATCCAACGGTCAACCTGCTGCCCAGACTGTTGGGGGCAATCCCTCCAATATGCAGCCACCAGCAGGAGCCTCAGCACCAGCAGGAGTCACACTCCCACCACCACCGCCTTCACCAGAAAATCAAGCTGGGCAACGCGATGGTGCGCCGGCATCAATCACTGCGTCGGCAAATCATGACAACCCAGAACACGCGCTCCATGCAGCGTGTGCTCTTCTCCAACGCCCACCACCTCCGGATGCATCCCGGGATGCACTGGAGCAGTGGAGGGCCGATGTGGAGCATTTGGTTGCAGCAGCAGCCGAACGCCTCAGCAACCAGGGTCCTCCTCCTTGAGGACGAGCCCCGTCACAGCAGCGGACTTTGTCTGGTAGAATTGGTCCGCACGTTTCCAATAGTAGGAGACGTGCTGCGTCACAACAAGTGACGTCATTGCCCTCCGGAGCATGACGCACTCACATGGTATCCAGGCTTTCGACTCATGACCTCCGGGCGGAGCTTGATCGCTGATACCGCCAGCAGGACGGCCGAGTCCATATTGAGCGTGCCCGTGAAAGACGGGAAGCTCAGGACCTTTCTGCTCCTGAAGGAGTGGGAGGAGGCTGTTCAGCCCTGGCCATGCATCTGCGTATGGTCAGGTGGCCACAGAAGTTCCGGCCTCACCTGCCGGAAAAATCCGACGGGACTGTCAATCCCGCCGAATTTCTTTAGATCTACTCCACTGCAATCTTGGCAGCTGGAGGAAACGAGGTTGTGATGGCCAATTATTTTCCAGTGGCCTTAACAGGGACCGCCAGGTCCTGGTTTATGAGCCTTCCACCCAATTCTATCAACAGTTGGGAGGAACTGTGCCGGCAGTTCACCGCCAACTTCGGGAGTTCATACACCCGACCAGGCACTGAACTGGACCTTTTTGCAGTCGTGCAAAAAGGGGGAGAATCCCTGCGATCATTCATCCAGAGGTTCTCTCAGGTACGAAATAATATCCCTTCTATCTCTAGCGCCACTGTCATTGTGGCATTCAGACAGGGTGTACGGGACAAGAAGATGTTGGAGAAACTGGCGATCAAGGAGATCACCAGTGTCACGGAACTCTTCAGCTTGGCTGACAAATGTGCCAGAGCTGCGGAGGGCCGTGAGATGCACTCCAAACCAACCTCGGAGGGTCACAAGAAATCCTCCAAAGAAGAAGCCGCTACCTCTGGGGGTGGCAAGAAGAAAAAGAAGACCAACGGCAAGAAGAAGTCGTCGGCCGGCAGATCCAACGTTGCAGCTGCTGCAACTCCGGGTGGCCGGGGGCCACGCCCCGAGAAGCGACCTCGACCGTCTTCTGAAGACGGTGGCAAATCCAAATTGTGGTGTCCCATTCACAAAATGGGCAGCCACAGTTTGGAAGACTGCCGGGAGGTCCTAAACCTGGCCGAGCGCTACAACAAGCGCCGGGAAGAATCTCCTTTCCGACAGAGGGAAGGAAAGCAAAAAGTCGACGAAGCTCCGGCTGAAGAGGAGTTAGGATTTCAGGATCCCAAAAAGGTCCTGAAGGCCGTTTACACCTCCGTCGATGATGATTCTGACGTCTCTGATAACGAGCGTCGGAAGACCATGAACACCATTTTTGGTGGATCATGGGACATCACCTCCCGCCGCGTCATCAAGACTATGCATCGGGATATGGTCGCTGTAGCTCCTACAGTCAGGCCGGAACCTCATTGGAAGTGGACGGACACAGCCATCACTTTTGATGCTTCGGACTGCCCTCGGAGCATGGTTGGAGCAGGACAGTTACCTTTGATGGTATCTCCTACCATCAACAACATCCATCTCCACCACGTCATGGTAGACGGAGGTTCGGGGCTTAACCTCATAAGCTTTGAAGCTTTCACTAAGCTTCAACTCCGACATTCGGATCTTCACCCCTCTCGACCTTTCTCCGGAGTAGGTCCGGGGGCCATTACCCCACTCGGAGCTATTACTCTCCCCGTTACCTTTGGGACACGGGAGAAGTACCGCACCGAGAAGTTGGTCTTCGACGTCGCTCAGATCAACTTACCCTTCAAAGCCATCTTGGGTAGGCCTGCCCTGTACAAATTCATGGCAGCTGTCCATTATGGCTATCTGGTGTTGAAGATGCCAATGCCAGTAGGCGTTCTCCGGATCCGCGGAGATCGTACTGCCGGAGTAACTGCTCTGGAAGAACTCCATGCACTCACCACGGCGCAAGAGGAGGATTACAGGCAGGAGCAAGCTCCAAAACCCCCGAGCATTCGTCAACGAGGCTCGACTTCTGCACCTCGTGTGCAGCCAAGCGGTGACACTGACATTCCCGTCAAAGTCATCCAAATTGGTTCCGATGCCGCTCAGACCACCCGTATATCGGGGGGATTGAACGACAAATAGGAACTCACGCTCATCACTTTCCTCCAGGCTAACGTCGACGTGTTTGCTTGGCAACCGTCACAAATGCCTGGGATCCCCAAGGAAGTGATTGAGCACAATCTGAAGATCTACCCCGATGCCCGACCTGTGCATCAGAAGACTCGGAAGCAATCCGTAGAGCGACATAACTTCATCCGACAAGAAGTGAAGAAGTTACTCGAAGCTGGATTCATCCGAGAAGTCTTCCATCCAAAATGGCTGGCAAATCCAGTTGTTGTGCCCAAGGCCGGCGGGAAGCTTCGGATATGCATCGATTACACCACACTAAATAAGGCATGTCCAAAAGATCCATTCCCACTACCTAGAATAGATCAGATAGTGGATTCCATCTCCGGGTGTTAATTATTGTGTTTCCTAGACGCATATTTCGGGTATCATCAAATCAGGATGTCTAGGGAAGATGAAGAGCATACCTCATTCATCACAGTAGATGGATTGTACTGTTATACAGCCATGCCCTTTGGTCTCAAGAATGCAGCTTCAACTTTTGTACGAGCTATGTACAAAACTTTTGAAGAACTCATTAGAGACATAGTGGAAGTGTACGTCAATGACATCGTGGTCAAAGTCAGGGACAAGGAGTCACTCCTTGACACCTTGCAGGCTGTCTTCGACAAGCTGCGGGCCACCCGTACAAAGCTAAACCCAGACAAGTGTGTCTTTGAGGTTAGCTCCGGAAAACTTCTTGGTTTCCTGGTAAGTCACCGGGGCATAGAAGCTAATCCGGCGAAGATTAAGGCCATTGAAGACATGCGGCCACCAACCCGCATCAAAGACGTCCAAAAGTTGACTGGATGTCTAGTAGCCCTCAGCCGGTTCATTTCAAGACTGGCAGAATGGGCACTCCCCTTCTTCAAGCTATTGAGGAAGTCCGGACCATTTCAATGGTCCAAAGAAGCAGAGAAGGCATTCCAGGAGTTGAAACAGTTCCTCACCACCCTACCAATTCTGGTAGCTCCGAACCCTGGTGAGCCTTTGTTACTTTACATTTCAGCAACTCACAAAGTCGTTAGTATGGTTCTGGTTGCGGAGAGACCAGAACTACCTCATACTCAGGAATCCAGACCCCTTCAGGAGGGTCCGGAGGTACCTGAAAGCGAGTCTGGGTCCCAGCTCCCAGACTTGAATCCACAAGAAGTTACTTCAGGAGACCCAGACCCCTCCGGGAGGGTCCAGGTCGCTTCTGAAGAAGCCCCGGGTTCCTCCAGCCAGGTCCCGGAGGTCCCCGAAGAAAATCCGGATTCCTCCGAGAGGATCTGGGTCAGTGAAGAGGAAGCTCCGGACCCCTCCGGGAGGGTCCGGACCATTCAGCGCCCAGTGTACTTCATTAGCGAAGTACTACATGATGCCAAGACTCGATACCTAGAGGTGCATAAGCTGCTCTATGCAGTTCTTATTACCTCCAGGAAGCTTCGCCATTACTTCCAAGCTCACAAAGTCTCAGTGGTGACCTCTTACCCACTTCGAGCAATTTTGCATAATCCCAATTCAACTGGGAATATTGCAAAGTGGGCAGCGGAATTGACTGAATTTGATCTTGAATTTATTTCAAGACAAGCAGTCAAGAGTCAAGCATTGGCAGATTTTGTGGCAGAATGGACTCCTTCTCCATCAAACCCTGGGGGCCCAGTCAGCAGAAGACGGAGCATCAAGCTCCAGCCTTCACCGAGCCTCATTGGACCCTCTACTTCGACGGCTCCATGCAGAAGCAGGGGGCCAGAGCTGGAATCTTTCTCCTTGCACCGACCGGGGAGAAGGTGAAATACATGGTACACCTTGACTTCAAGGCGACCAACAACATGGCAGAGTACGAAGCGCTCATCTATGGGCTAAAGGTGGCACTGTCATATGGTGTCAAGCAACTGCTGGTCAAGGGAGATTCGCAGCTCATCATTAAGCAAGTGAAGGGTGAATGTTCCTGTAATAATCTCCAGCTAGTTGCTTACCTCCTTTAAGTCCAGAGGCTTCAGAAGGACTTTGAAGTCCTAGATCTCCACCATGTTCAGCGTGCCCACAACGCTGAAGCCGACGAACTCTCGACGAAAGCGTCAACCGGAGCTCCGGCTCCTGACGGAACTTTTGTCTGGAGGTTGTCGAAACCCACGGCTCAGCCTGCCGAACTAAGCGAAGGGGGCGAGATCAGCATCCCAAAGCTGACGGTCCCGATGGCCCTGTTACCATGGCAGCCATCAAGGGTCGTAGGTGCTGCCGGAAGCTCCGAGCAACCCAGCACGCAAGACTCAAATGCTCAAGTTAGTTCCGATGCATGGATCTCAAAGATCCGGAACTACTTGAAAGACAACATCCTTCCTGACGATGATGTATCCGCTGACCGGGTAGTCAGATTGGCTAAAAGATACACGTTGGTAGAAGGGGATCTCTACCGGCGCGGTGCCAACGGCATCCTAATGCGGTGCATCACAAGGGAAGAAGGTTGCGAGCTCCTCGCAGAAATCCATGGAGGCGAGTGTGGGAACCACGCGTCTTCCTGCACGCTGGTCGGTAAAGCCTTTCGGCATGGCTTCTACTGGCCCACAACACTCCAGGATGCAACTGAGCTGGTGAAAAAATGCAAAGCATGTCAATTTCATGCGAAGCAAATTCACACACCGGCTCAGCCCTTACAAATGATACCTCCTACATGGCCTTTCGCTGTGTGGGGGATGGACATCTTGAGACCTTTCCCAAGAGCTGTCGGAGGTTACAAGTTCCTGTATGTCGCCATTGATAAGTTCACTAAGTGGCCGGAAGCAACTCCAGTTGTGACAATCCACAAGCAATCTACTATCAACTTTTTGCAGTCCATTGTATGCAGATTTGGAGTTCCAAACAAAATCATCACTGATAATGGGACCCAATTCACAAGCTCTGCATTTCAAGGATATTGCGAAGACCTCGGCATACAAGTTTTCTACGCTTCCGTAGCTCACCCAACCAGCAATGGCCAAGCCGAGAGAGCAAATGCTGAAATCCTTAAAGGACTCAAAACGCGCACCTATGAGCGCTTGAAAAAACATGGAGCCAACTGGATCGAAGAGCTTCTGCCCACTCTATGGGCCAACAGGACATCTCCAAACCGGTCAACCGGAGAGACACCCTTCTTTCTGGTGTACGGAGCTGAAGCAATCCTTCCTCCGGAAATCACCTTGGGTTCACTCCGGGTCCGGACCTTCAACGAAGCCGCGCAGGACCAGCTCCGGCGTGAAGACCTAGACCTCCTTGAGGAGGGAAGGTGCCAAACAGCTGTTCGGAATGCCCGATATCGCCAAGCCCTTCGGCGCTATCATCAGCGGCATATACACAACCGACAGCTCGAGGAAGGCGACCTGGTGCTACGGAGAATACAATCCAGAGAAGGGTTAAACAAACTCTCCCCCGGCTGGGAGGGACCCTTCCGAGTGATCAAAGTATCCCGTCCCGAAAGCGTTCGCTTGGCTACCGAGGATGGGACACCTCTCCTAAATCCTTGGAACATCGAGCACCTCCGTAAGTTCTACACTTAATACCACGGAGGTGAGTCTTGAGTAACTTGAGATGTATGTTATAGAGTCATTGTATAGAGTCGGGTAGTTCCTCCGGGAGAGCAGCCGGACCTTTCCCGAAAGGTCCGCAAAGTTCATGCAACACTTGTCACAATCTCCGGACTAAAAGTGTGGCTAACTACCCTGGGTCAAACGAGAAATGAAACACGCTTAGCCTGGTTCCGTACCCTAAGAGTGTACTTGTTTCCCTTGTACCCCGGACCTATAATGAAAGACATCTTCATGTGAAACAGACTCCACGTGCATTTACTTTGTACAAGCTCAACATTATTTATTTTTCTCTTTCTTGTCTATAACGAAGACGTGCTGTTCTTAAGAAATTTTAGTTCGACCGGTTTATATACGATACGAGTTGTATTGTCAATTCTTTTGGATTCAAATATTGTTCCTGGCCAACTCGCCTGAAAGCCGCCAAGCCAATCTAGGGCTGGAGTGTGCTATCGACTTAGCCTGGTCAAGCACCCTAAGTACGCCACTCTACCTACACCACGGCAGGCCGAAGTAAGGCGAGTCCAAATACAATTGAATCCAAAAGAAAAGGCAATGTATTCGATTGTATCTAGAATCGCGTCTGACCTAAAACTTTCTTGAGAATCGTAAGCCGCGACGAAGTTATAGACGAGAAACAAATTTTACTATTTTTCTTGACTTCAGTGTGCAGGAAAAATAAAATACACGTTGATGGAGAAAAGACGGAGCTAACAAAGCTCCGACTCCCCTAGGTGGTTTGTAATCGATGTTACGCATCAAAAACGAGCATCACCGGACTAATCAAGCTCCGGTAAAGCTAGGGGGTCAGCCGTCGACGCTAAATAAAAGATGGTGAGAAGACCCCGCAAATGGAGTTTGCTTCCAACAAAGTAAGTGTTGGCAAAGGTCACTGCCGGAGCTACTAGGCTCCGACGCCCCGGAGGACTAACTATCGATGCACTACGCATTGATAGAGACTATTGCCGGAGCTACTAAGCTCCAGCGATAGACAATGTCGGAGCTTCTAAGCTCCGACAACCTCAGGGGGCCTTCACTATCGAAGACTTCGAACCTAAATTCTACAAGTTCGGAGCAAATGAGTCTTCAACAAAATGCAATATCCTCTTGGTACATGTTCACAATCAAATTGTGTACATCTACCAGGGGGCCAAGTGAATACAAAAGCGTTGAAGACAAAAAGTGAAATTCACAAAAATTTGAGGATTTCATTCATCTGGAGACAAGGAATTACATCTGGAGACAAGGGATTACAAAATTGAGGAAGAAGAAGAGAAAATACAAGTGAGAACTATAGAGATGGTCCTAGACCCTATGGAAGAATTGGGCGACCTTCTGGGCAACCTCCGATACGTTGGCTTGGGTAGCTTCGCCTTCTCCTTCGACGGGACCTTCAAGCACCGGGTCCAGAGGAAATTGGGAGTTCCGGCTGGTGTAGCACGTCAGCACATATTCTGCGATGTTCTTCGCCAGGGATTGCCCCTCAACCTCCAATTGGTCCGCGATGACATCGCCCACCTTGGAGAGCTTTCTACCTGCTGAGCTCAACGCCTGCAGCGCTAGGTCCGGCTCCGACTCCGGATCATCCGGGCGCACGGGGCTAAAACCCATCGGTTTCAGCGCGTCGTTGGCCTTGCCCAGGAACTCCCAAATCTGTAGGGAGTCCGCAGTCCTCAAGCCCTTCATTTCTTCAAGGGATCTCCTGGCCGCCATCAGTTCGGAATTCTCACGGGCGAGGCGCTCAACTTCTTTGGCGTTCTGCTGAATCTTCTCAGCAACCCGCTTTTCGAGTTTTCCGAGCTCCTCCTCCCGGAGGTGGATCTTGTTCCAGCGGTCGACCAGGTCCTTCTCTCTACCCCTCACTTTCTTCTCCCTGGCAGTAAGGGCACACTCTTGTTCGTAGAGTTCCTGCTCTCGCACCCAGGCCTTCTCCTCTTCCTCTTGGCAGCGCTCTTCCAATTTCTTGGCGCGCTCCTCGAGACCCTTGTCAGCCAGAGCCACCTTCTCGCCAAGCTCCTCCTCCCTCATCAGGACGTCATCCCGCAGCTCTAGGAGTTTCTGCTCTTCATCTTCGAGCCGTTTCTCCCTCTCCTCAAGTGCCTCCCGGCGCTTGATGAGTGTAGTGTTAATGGCCTCAAGCCTTTCGTGGCGTTCATCGGCCGCACTATTGGCTGCTTTGGCTTGATCATAGATCTCCCGGGATTGAGCGTCGAGGGCGCGAGTCAAACTCTCCCTGTCATCCAGTAACTTGCCCCAGTACTCCAGGCGGATCTTCTCCCGCTTGATCCACTCTTTGTCATCCGCTAGCCTCGACTGCGCCAGCTTGGTCTCAAAGTAGAGCCGGTTACGCCACTGCCTAAGGGTTTGGCACTCCTCTTCAAGAGCCTTGTTGTCGTGGAAGAAGGCCAATTGGACTTGACGCAGACTGGAACATGCGTTGTCAATAGAAAATGACAACGGGATAGGTTCCGGACCTGCTGGGATCTCCTCCGCTGGTTCCAGTGGGTTTTCAGATACAAAAATTGGGTCCCACTCCACAAGAGTGGTCCCCTGAGTCTCCATGGCACTAGGGCCGTCCTCCGGGATGGCCTCAGTCGCTATCGAGGAAGGCCCCGCCACCAGGTCTTCGTTCACCCCCTCGGGCAGGGGGCCAGCGACTTCGCTTGGGCACTCCGGCTCGGCCGTGAGTACCTCCGACGTCATCACTTCCGGAGCAAGGGCCGCTTCTGGCTCCGGCCTTGGCACCTCCTCTGATGGGGGCTCGAGCTCCATCACCTCCTCAACAACCGGCTCGAGAGCCAGAAGATCTTCAACCTCGACCGGCCGTGCGGCCGGAGCTTCAACAATGACCGGCTCTGTGGGCGGTGCTTCGGAGGTAGCCGGCCCAACTGCCGGAACTTCCTCAGCTTCCGGCGTGCGCGCCGGGACATCAATCACCTCCGGCTTGACCGCCGGAGCTTTGACACTTTCAGGCTCCAGGGCCGGAATCACAGCTTCTTCCGACTCAACGGCCGGAACTTTCGTCATTTCAGCACCAGGACCCGGAGCTTCAACCTCCGGGGCAGGTGCCGCTGGCGCATCTTCTCTCCCATGGTCCGGCGCTACCACGGGAGCCTCTGGGGATGAGTCGAGGTCCATGACCACGACAGCCGGCGTCGGAGTTGTCGCAACTTCAGCCACCACTTGGGGCGGCACTGGGACCGGAGCAGAAGCTTCCGCCCTCACAGCTTCAGTTGCTGCGGCTGAGGGTGGAGCCTCACTCCTCTTCTTGGGAACGCTGCAAATGATGGACGAGGAAACTTAAAAAAGCAATCACTACAGAAAAACAATTGTCCAAGGTAAAGATTAAAAATTACCTTGGGAGGCTTCCGCACCAGCTTGCGCGGAATCTTTTCCCGGGCGTTCCGGGCCGGTCATAGCCGGCGTGGAAGCTCCGGAAGGCCCCACGGAACTCGTCGCGGCCACGGGTGTTTCCTGGGTCGAGGCCCCCCTCGACCGGGAAAAACCCCCGGACCTAGAGGTCTCCACCGACCCAGGTGCTGGAGTCGCGTGCCTGGAGCTAACACCCCGGGAGGACCCCACTGCGGGAACAGTCTCTCCCCGGGAGGACCCCCACTATGGGAACAGTCGCCGCGGTTGTGGAAGACCTTCCCCTCCGGGGAGAAGGAGCCGATGCAGAAGTAGCAGGACTGACAGACCTTCTGTCGGCATACTGCAGCTTCCGCTTCCGGCTCACGGGTTCATCTGCCAGCTCCTTGCCCTTGCCGACGACCTCCTCCCTCAGCTTCGGAGCTGGGTCGGAGCCACCTTCGGACACTCCAGGGATCGCCACCCTGGTAGTTGATCTTCTCTCGACGACACCAAGGTCGTCAAGCATGGGCATCTTCCGCCGGAGCTCCCTACTGAACTCAACTTCCACGTTCAGAGGAAGAAAAGCCGATGGCGGAGTCAAGTCGTCACCCTCGACGTCGATGCCGTGCTGGAACTTCTTGAGGTGGAACTCCAAGGTTTTCCCCACCATGTTGGACTTCAACCCGGTCTCGACCCGGTCGTCGTCCATCACGCTGTTGAGGGCCCAAGCGAGTTTCTCCCTCTTCTAGAGCGGTGCCCACCTGTTGACCAGGAAGTTACAAAACACCGCTTGAGGGGTTAATCCCCCCTCCACGCACCGGCGAATCCTGGTCAGAACAGGGTCGAAAGCGTCCGTCAGCACCAGAGCTTCACTCTAGATCGTCGTGTCAATGTTGGGGAGGCCTTCGGGCAGCTCCAGCCTCTCGTGCTCCTCCACCCGGATGACTATCCAGTCCTTCTTCCAGTCATCCCACTTCCCAGAAGGGAACAACCGGAGGTACTTGAATGGGCACTTCTTGCGCTTCACGAAGTAGTAGAAGCCAAGGTACTCATTGCTCCTACCGGTGTTGTGAACGGTGAAGAAGGTCCGGAAGAGTTCGATGCAGGGGGGGATGCCCACCCACATCTCACAGAACTGGACGAAGATAGACACGAGGAGAATGGAGTGAGGGCCAAGGTGGTATAGCTGCAGACCATAAAAGTCCAGCAGCATCAAGAAAAAGGAAGAAAAAGGTGGGATCAACCCCACCATGGCGTACGAGGAGAAGTACACCATTTCGTCAGAGTGCTCCTTCTTGAATGGGAGCTCTCCACCGGCGCGGACCGAGCGGTTGAAGAAGTCCGAGGACCACCCCATGAGGGCCCGGACCTTCTTCAGATCGCCGTCGGTCTTCAAGCGACTCTCGCGGAGACCCAACTCCATCGCGACACGGCTAGGCAAGAGAAGAAAAGCGAAGCACAAGTTGGGAGTTTGAGCGCAAGATCAGATGGGAGGCGTGAAGAACTCCCGACGGTGCGTGCTTTCCTTCTTAAGTAAGCCCCCGCAACGCTTGGATGGAAACCGCAAGGAAGTCGAAGATACCATTCAAAAACTCCATCCTGCCGATGACAAGGGGGCCCGGGACCACTCCGACAATCAAGTCGAGGTTCTTACCCAGGCGAACGGTTGTCATCAAGAGGCGGGAAACCCGAAGGCGGCGGCCTGACAAGGCGCGCAGAACCAATACGGTTTTCTATCGAGAACCGGCGACCTTCAATTGCGTGAGATCCGCACGCTAAAGATCTCATCTGCCGCACGCAGGACATGCCACGTGGCGAGGATTTAACTCCAAACCCTCGCCAACGGCACCTCTGAAGACCTTTGAAGACTCAGTTCAAAAGTCGCGAGGATGGACCCACCTCCGGCGGAATGACTTCACCCCAGTAGTCTTCTCCGGAGGTAGGTCCAGGGGGCCACTGTCGGTACCCTGGAAACCGTACACCGTTTGAGGTTACAAAGATATCAAGGAAAAGTCACCCACTTGATTTTAAGACCTTCGGAGGCCCACATGTTAGATGTAACCGGACCCGCTTCTCCAACATGGTTAATCCCAGGGTCGCCACGTGTACTATCAAACCGGAGCTACCGCCCACAAGTGGGAAGCTCCGGGCCATGTACCGAAATGGCACCTCCGGACTTAACCCCAGACCGAGAGAAGCTCCGGACCTGACACGTGTCAGGTAGCTCCGGAGCTTCCTGTTTCCCACAGTATGCTCCGGAGCTGCCACGTGTCCACCCGTTGGAGCTTCAGCCTCTAACCTCCGGAAGATTTCATAACGGCTCCGGATCTTCAAAGGGGAATCAAGGACTTCAAGACCCAATTAAGTGTCATTAATACCATATTAATGACACACGGTCGGATGACCTTAATTACCAGTAATGGTGCTGTCAAAGCCCATTACCCGGTCATTAAGAGCAATTAAACTTGTTGAATGAATATCAATACTAGTAACCGCCGGGGCCACATGTCGGGCCAGGCTAACTTGTAACGGCCTGCCCTTGTACTATAAAAGGACAGGCCGACGACGGACTCTGGGGAGGTTGAGTGACGCAACATACGCGCCATAGATGCTCAACACAAGCTCATACAGCTAATACAACACCAACACACCCGTGGAGTAGGGTATTACGCTCAGGCGGACCGAACCACGTAAACTCCTGTGTCTCCTGCGTTATTTACTATTCACCTTCTCGAATCTCCGCGCGCCCACACCAAACATCAAACTCCTTTAACACTTTAGTAGTGTCGGGAGATCTGCCGGTTCCAAACCACCTACACCCACTTAACGTAAAACCCAAGAAACAAGTCGTGAAACAAAAGATCAACTCAGAGTCGCAAAATATCGGACAAGTCCAAAAAAGGGTCGGACTAGTCTGAAGTTGTCCACAGAGAAATCGGACAACTCTGGCAAAAATTCGGACAAGTCCGACTTTAGTCAGAGAGGAAAACGGACAAGTACGCTGGAACACTGGACTAGTCCGGACAAGTCCAGGAACTTAGCAAATTTTCAAGGATTCTTGGAACACCGGACTAGTCCGCATAGGACTGGACAAGTCTGAAAGTGTCCAAAGCCAAAAACAGACTAGTCCGCAACAAAAACAGACAAGTCCGATCGTGGTCAGAGAGAAATTGGACTAGTCTGCACCAAAATCGGACTAGTCCGCACTTTCCAGAATTTTAAGTGTAGTTTTGTTCCAAATCAATTTTAAACTGATTCCTCTTTATGTGGATTAATGTTAAACATGTATATGAATGTATGTAGGGCATGATGCATGAAAATGAGGGTGTACATACGGTAACAAGACAGGCTGACGGGACACCTTCTACCAACGTCAGCAACGGCACGTGGGCTACTGACGAGAGAGGCGGCAAGACGGCGAGTCTTCACTGCCACAGTCAGAGCAATCTTACGCGAGAAACCTTAGATTTTTAGGATAAGATCGCTCCGGGACTACCTGTCGGGCCCCAGACCCCACTTATAAGGCGTCCGGCCTTGACTATAAAAGGACCGGACCGCCACCGTTAGAAAAACCTAACATCAAATCCCCGATACACACACATACACACTCACTAGCAATACAGTCCATCGTGGAGTAGGGTGTTATGCTCCTTGCGGCCCGAACCACGTAGAAACCACCGTCTCATACTCTCTCACGCGCTCGTACACTTGATTGAGGCCTAAGCCCGCCGAACAAGAACCTCCGCAGGTTGCTCCTTAGCAGATCTGAGGGAAGTGTCGCATTAACACTTCGACAACTCCATATGGACGTAGGTTTTTTTTTGCCCGAACCAGAATAAATATCTTGTCTTTTGCAGCTAGTCATATGAGGATAAACGCGATTAAATACAAATTTACTAGTGAGTTTCCGAAACATCGACAAAAGGGTATTTTATTTTCTGTTCTATGAGGAAAATAAGGCTTTGGGTTGGAATTATGTTACAGCAAAGCTACTGTCAAGATTGCCATGTGAATTATTTGCATTTTTTCTGTTATCTCCTAATGGATCCAGTGCTATATTGGTCGTTTAATATTTTTTAATATGAATGTTTATGTTGTTCATTTTGCCTCACTATTGGTCGAGGTGTGAAGGATTTTCTTCTTACCCAAGGACATATGACCTCATACATGCTAATGATGACCATATTATATTTCTCAAGTCACCTGGATTACCTGACCCCTTGCTGCGTTTGTGGAAACAAAAGTTTCGAAATCGACATTTAATGTCGAGTTCTGAAGAACTAAAACTTTTTCACACCGGGATAGAGAAAGAGAGAGTAAAATTTGAAGAACTTGAGGTTTTTCATTTTCGCTGGTGCGTAGCTGCTAATGCATGTAGCCAGTGGCGGAGCTGCAGTATTAGCATTGTGTTCAAGTGAACCCAATAAACTTATGTAAAACAAGCATAATTAACCTATTACTATAAGTTTGAATCTATTAAATTTAGTTGATTTATATTTGATTCACACACATATTTTTAAGTGAACCCATTAACAAAAATACTCAGCTCCGCCACTGGATGTAGCAAATGAGGACGCAGCTTCTTATAATAATGTTGGGATCTTCTCAACTTTTATGGGCAAAGCATTGAGTATTGTGTGCTTGATTTTTGTTTACTTTCCTCCATAACCGGATCACTACACCGGCATCAGAGGGGCCCACATGTTAGTAACTGTTACTGCACCACACTGTTATTGCAGGTGATTTCAATGTCAGAGAAAACCCCACACTGGTAAATGCGAGACGGGGATGGAACCCCTGCCACTAGGGAGCTCAGTCCGCACCAACACCATTGGGCTACCAGCCCGTTCGCTGCTTGATCTTTTTGTTCAGGCACTTGTCAGATAAGAAACCCTGCCTTCACCCAATGGTCCAAAATTCCACTTGACAAATGAATTTAATGCTCTCAAAGAGGGGAAGGAGGAAGCTGAGAAACTTAAGCTGATTGGATTATTTGCATTTTGTAGTGTCGACACTATGTACTCATGTTAAAGAGGGTGATAATGATGCTAGAATTAGCATATGTCGTCAGGCCTCCAGGGAGATAGTTTAGACTGTCCGCAGAAGGATACTAAAAAGCATACTAGATTTATAAATTTAGAGAATTTAGAGTAAGATATTGAAAAAATAGAAAAAAATAATATATAAAGTATGTTTTAAAGTATACGAGTGTGGATAGCCTTACATCCGTGTGCTTTTTATTAGAGATTGTGACACACCTTCAAATAACAAGCATATAGTGTCACGAATTGGCACTTGTAATTGAAGGTTCTCTCTCTTATTTTCTTTCATTTGTTTTAATAAGCGAGCGTGTGGCCTCGGCACTGTTTCTGCAGTTTGCGACATTCATTAGGTTCGGAAATGCAAATGGTTGCAAGCACTTCCGAGTCGTTGGCTGCTGAGTCAGTCAGATGGGACAAGGCGAGCGAACGACCGAGTCACGAGGACGAGACGCCAGTAACTGGCGGGGCACGTCCACGACGACGACTGCACGAGGCGGCCTGCGCTGCGGCATGAGCCGCCCCTGTGGCGTGCGGATGCCGTAGTAGGCCGGAGCGTGATGGGGCCGACGTGCCAGCGTGGAGGCTTGTGGCCGCCGCAGGCGCGTCTCGGCCTCACGAACCGGGTAAAGGGTTGGATAGCAAAACAAAAGTGCAGGTCAAGATTACTCATACTTAGTTACAGTGACGGACACGGGGAAAAAAGGAAAGTTAAAATGACGGCTACCAAAACAATAACAAAAAAGAAAATTTCTGAGGCACAGAAAACAATACAAAAACAGGCAGAAAACACATGGATAAAAAAGGTGAAGAGTAGTTGTGAGTTGAACGCAAAACAAACAAAAAAGAGAGAAAAAAAAAGTGAGTCGAGCGAAGCAGAGGCCAGCGGCACGCGCCGGACGGTGGAAACCACGCGACGGCACGCGCCTAGCGGAAGCGCCGGACCGCTGCTCCTTCCACCAGCCACTTTACCCACTCCCACCGACGCGTGGGTCCGAAACATATTTGGGCCCACAGCTAGTCCCACGCCACCGGCGGCCCGACAGAACGGCACGCGCCGTTACGTGCCCGCGCAGCGAGAGGGCCCACGGCCACGCGCCTCCTCTTCTCTTTTCCTCGTGCCCGCCGCACTGGTGAAGAAGAACGGAACCACCAACTGCACAGCAGAGAACGAGGTGTAAGGGGCGGAGCCAAAGACTCCTCTACGATCCGCACGCGCTCTCCTACAGCCCGATCCCGGCCGGCTCCTACTAGGCTCGCTTCTGGTTCGAGGTACCTGCTCTCTCGCTGTGACCTTTCGTTCGTAGGTGTTCGGGAATCCTGACAGATTGGCCAACTATTTTATTGTCACCGGTGGGTTCTTTGTTTGCTGGTATCTGCAGAGGGCAGAGGAAGAAGAGGTTGGATTGGAACCTACGCCGACCGAGGTTCTGTCTCCCGGGAATGGTGCCCTCCGACAGGGGAAGCGTCGCCACCGCCGACAAGCCGCTCCATGGGTAAGAGACTTGTTCTTTCGAGGGCACTTATTTTCGCTGCAAGCAGAAGTTCCGTCCCTGCTCGTCTGGCTGCGTCTGGGTGTCGTTGTTTGTGTGGAGGGCTGTCTGATTACCTGAAAAATCGATGCATCCGTATAGGTTAATTTGTTCAGTGTGTTGGTACTCGAGTTAAAAATTGCTGTAGCAGATTAATTTCTTGATGTAGTCGAATACAGCCAAGTCCTAGCCTGACCCAGCAAGTATGATCGGCCAGGTTTCTGTATATCACCTTGCGTTCTCTGTAGATTTATTCTTCTTCTTTTGTGGGGATCGAATAGAAATGATAATTGTCCCTGTTGTACATTGTTGCTGAAGATGCGGCTCTGTTTGAACCTTGGGCAGACCTGTCTGTGGTAAGAAGATCAAGAAGAAGGCCCCGAGGAAGGTCCACAAGGCGGAGAGGGAGAAGCTTAAGCGTGACCAGCTAAATGATCTTTTCATCGAGCTGGGTGATATGCTTGGTGAGCAGGCACACGCTAATAACATTATCATTTTTCAGTGCCAGCATTGCCACGTCAAATAGGTTTTTTTGAGTGTTTTTTCTAGAAAATCGGGTGACATCAAACTAGCATTAGGTGTAAGTGTAATTGGTCTTCTTGAATCAAACTACTGCTCGTAATGTTCTAGTGCAGGCATGTATACTGATGAAGTATTTGCAAGTAGCCATTTTTTGATTTGTATACCTAAATTGCTAGCGAACATTCCTCTGACTAATCGCAGCATCTTTTACAGATGAAGACAGGCAGAACAATGGGAAGGCATGCATATTAGCTGATACCACTCGAATACTGAAAGATCTGCTTTCTCAAGTAGAATCACTTCGGAAGGAAAACAGTACTCTGCAGAATGAATCTCATTATGTACGCTCATATAAACTCTGAACTATGTTTGTTTTATTGCAGCAGTACAACTTTTATCTAATCTGGTGAGTCAGAACAGGTGAATTTTTATCTACTGGTAAAACATATCTTGCTTAGCTATCTATTCTATTCCATAAATAGGTTACGATGGAGAGAGATGAGCTGCAGGATGAGACTAATGCACTCGGTAAAGAAATTCTAGAGCTTCAAAATGAGCTGAGGATGCGGCTGTCAAGCAATTCGGGTTGGAGCCATGGTGTGCCTGAACCGGACTTCGCAAGCACAGTCTTCCCATCGCAGCAACCAGTGCAGCCACCCAGCGTGGCAAGCACTATAACACCCTTGCAGCAGCCAGTGCTATCACCAACAGTGATTGAGCTGCCGTATGCTGCAGCACCACGGGAACTGAAGCTCTTCCCAAAGGCAGGCTATGAACCAGCAAAAGATAAGGAGGCTACCAACCATGTGACGCGACCGCAGGCGAGGTACCCAATGCAGACAGCTTCTTGGCCAGTAAGCCTGTTTTCAGGGCTGCCAAGGATGGACGATGAGCAGTGTAGCAGCACCACAACCGGCAGTAGCAAGGAAGCTAGCACAGGTAGAGACTGAGTGGGTCTGCTCCAGCAACCGAAGGGTCTGTTTGAGCGTAACGAATTGTATTAACAGCAGAAACATGCCGTGTGCATGCAAATATGAACTCCATTTAGACTCGTTACTTAGATAGTACTCCTTTGGTTTTGAAAAGCTTGTTGTTTTGTAGTCATTTTTAAATTACAAAGCGATAAGCTTTTCGGGACGAAGAGAGTATCTTGATATGAATAGCACTCTTTTAAACCCCCCTCTTGCAACTTTTGTTATATAAATCTCCAAAAAAAGTGAATTGATCATGTCGATAAATACATGAAGCAAGGTTGTAAAACGACGCTTAGGCGCCTGCGGGGTGTCTGGATGCCCAGGCGCTCGGTCAGGCGATGGTGGCGGTGCAGGCAGGAGATGGCGGTGGAGGAGACGGCGGCGCAGGCTGGCGGAGGTGCATCAGATGTGAGCCATCAGCGGCGCAGGGAGCATGAGCCATCGTGGATATGGGCTGGGTCTGTAAGACCGGTTAACTCCGATATATATGAACCGTCGGATTAGATCTGACAGACATATTTTTAGATCGGGTTATATAACTCCTCCACCTTTAACTTAACTCCTCATTTTCTTCCTCATCTCCCTCCTCCCTCTGGCAGCGCGGCAGCAGATTCACGGCAAGGGGGCAGGCGGAGGTGGAGGCATGGGTCAGGCAGCGACGGCGGCGCAGCACGGGTCCAGCAGCAGTGGAGACGCGAGCTAGCGGCCGGGAGAGGCGAGCTTCTCAGGCGTCCGCTGTCGACCAACTGGACGACTAGACGCCGCTTGGACAACACTAACATGAAGTGCTTTGAGGATTGGATTATCAACATTTTGATACAACTTAGAAGAGCTTGGCCGTCAAACCAGAATGTTGCAGTGTAATTGATAATGTCAACTACAACATAACATAGCACAGCAGAAATAAGGAAACCCACCATATTTGGCACAAGGACCTTTATCCATTATGTAAAAATTTTTCAAGAGGAAGAACATAACCAGTTTGCGCTATGTCATGTAAATCAGAGAAGATAGACATTGGACAGCGCTATGGCCGGTTTCCTCTAAAGGAGGAACTGGAGGGAATTGCAGTCGTGTCTTCCCTGTACGGCTGGGTTGCGGGATCAGTCACGCTAGGTAGTCTTTCTACATTCCCCTTTCCTTTTCTCGTGTTAGGGCCAATTTCCTCGATCATGTACTTCCATCCATCTATAGGACGCCTCCTACTAAATATGTGGGTTTTGATAAAGCTAGCAATCTGTAAATACATTTTCAACATCATTAGAGAAACAGTGTCGGCAATAGTACTGAGGTTTAGGGATAGAGTTTTTAAGCGGAAGACAGTGAGAAAAGTATATATTTTGGACCTGCTGTTTACTGAAAGCAATTCTCCTTTCAAATTCCTGGAGAAGAATGTCCTCTTCTCGCTTTGAAATCTCCCATATATTTCCATCCTGACCTCTAGAGGTAGTTTCCCAACCATCAGGCTTGGTTTTGATCTCAGTAGTGCTTGGGATCTTGGAATTGCCAAAATCAGTGTTGCCAGAATCAAAGATACTGCATTTTGAAAGAACCGTAAGGTAATTGACAAAAAAAATTAACCACGGAATACAAGGAAACAGAAGCACCCGCAACACAAGCCTAACCAGTAATGCACTACAACATGATATCAAATAAAATTAAGTAACAATAGATATTCAGTACACCAAAGCAGAATAAGCACTTGAACCAAGTTACACTGTCTAACTTAATGGTCAAGGTTTGTTGGTATAATGAATTGTAGCACAGCAAAAGAAATATCATATAACAAAAGTGCAAAATATGCATTTTTCACTCAATCTGACATGCTAGTTTATGCTGCCCGTTGCACAAACTTCAATACATATTGAAGTAATATCTCAACAAAGCTAAAATATGCTCAGTATTAAGAAAGAGCAGCAGAATTACAACTGCAGTACTCCTATCACCAGAAAGAAATGATTCTAAAACCTGACAAATAAATATGATAAGCACTGGACCGGGGATAAACCTCCACAGCACAACTGATAAGAAATCATTGTGCTGAGTTGTAAATTGGGCAATGAATGCTATGAGCCATACACTGGTTGTAATTTGTACATCAGGATTTAGGCAGTGGACCACTTCTTACTAAAATCTGACTTGAAATATCACGGTTAGGACACAAACAAATTCCAATTTCACATGCAATGAATGCACCTTTCAGGCCAATAGCATATGGTGTTGCAGTCTGCTTTAGCAACCATCAACAGGTATCACAACATAATCAGATATGAAGTGATGTAGAATTGATCTTCATGTACCAGGCACATTTATCATGATTACTACATCCCATTCTTTTCTTACATTTTTCATAACTTATCTAAATGTCGTGATCTCCTTGCAAAACCTAGGATAACTATAGAAACTACTGCATTTTCAAAGTTTTGCCACGAGCCAAAAGGTGTTGCGTGGATTGCAGTAAGGAAAAGGCTATGCATACGACACTAAACGTGTGATTCATGTCTGATTGAGTTTCTGATGGTTTTCTAGGCCTGCTTATCCTGTGTGAGGTGTTGCCACCCTGCCCGATGCTGCGGTCGGACGTGAGTTTGACGAATGGAGTTATACCTATAGCGCTTCTCTTCCACTAAGTAGCTAACCAATCAACAGAATCAGCAGCAGCAGAGACAACAACAACAAAGTCTTTAATTCCAAGCGAGTTGGGGTAAACAATCAATAGCACCAGACATCAAATATAACGCTATTAATATAAGTGATCTTGCAATTTCCGCTAGAATTATTCCATCCTCATGTCCTATGTTGAGGCAACATCTTCCTCCAACATATAGGTGTGTCACACGATTCGCATGCAATCCAATTTAACAAAACAAAGGTACGAATCAACCACGGCTAAACATCACGATTTTCGCTCAATAATCGAGGCGAAAGATAAGGGGGTAGCAACGCACTCTGAGCACGAGTCGAGGAGCCGGTCGATGTCATCGGCGCCGCCTCCCACGCCGAGTCGCGCCTCCTCCATCTTCTCTATCTCCTTCACCCACAGCGCGGCGTGCACGCGCTGCTTCCTCGTCCGGTACTCGTCAGCTTGCGCCTTCTTCTTCGCCACGGCGCCCCCCTTCACCGCACGAGGAGCGCGCTGCGGAGGAACCCGCCGCGACGCGGCGCGGCGCTCCGCCCAGCGCTCGTCCATATCAGTCACGAAGACCTTCGTGTCGGGGTCCACCTCCGCGGTGATGGAAGGGACGCCGGCGGACGCCGAGGCAGAGGACGAGGCGGGTGACTCCCAGGGCGCCGCGGGCGCCGGCGAGGTGGTGGGGGAGTCGCCCGGCAGCCATGCGGTCTCCCATGCGTCGTTCCACTCGTCGTCGCCGGTGGCCGCGGAGGGTGGCGGCGGGGGCGCGCTGCGGCGGGAGGAGAGGCGGCGGAGGCCGGAAGAGGAGGTGTAGGTGACGGGGATAGGGAGGCGAAGAGCGCGCCGGAGCGAGCGCATGGCTGGTGCTCGGCGAAGTGCCGCAGGAAGCGCAGGTGTTGTGAGTTGTGCGACGCCGGCCAGGATCCGTGGGCTCGTTTGAGTTAGGGATGAAAACGGACGGGATAATATGTGCTGGATCCGAAAATATCTGATTCATATCTGTTTTGATCGGATTTTATTTGAATACGGATCGGATATCGGATGTCCTTATTTCGATATTGGATCGGAAACAGCGCAACTCAATATCCGTCCGTTTTGTCGGATATCCGTTTTCAGATAGAATATCCGTCCGTTTTGTCGGATATCCGTTTTCAGATAGATATATCCGATTGCATATCTGTTTTGTATCCGATTATATGTTGGCCCAACCCAGTAACTATTGGTTGCGTCTGGCCCAGTTACTAATATGTCGACGGCCTGACCCAAGCAGAAAAGTGAAAATCCTAACCACCCAGTTACAAAATATTCCGCTGGATGTGAGAATCAAACCCAGGAGGTTATGCACACAAGACTGGTGTCCAACCACTAGACCAAACAAGCTTTCTTGGAGATGTATACAAAACACGGCATTTAAAAGCTACCGCGGCACGTTGCTAATTTTCCTCCATGTTTATGTTAGCACATAGAGTGCACTTCAATTCACAATCGAGAATATGATACTGTGGATGAAGCTTTTGTGATTCATAAACTAAAATATGAAGTTGTGATTCATAAACTAAAATGTGTATGAAGTACGAATTGTATGTTATTTTTTTTCAATTTTAATTACATATGTTATGTGAAATGATGTGATATGTGAATTATTAATTACATGTGTTATGTGTGTGAACTATATGTTTCTTTCATTATCTATCATTGCATGGTGTGATACGCCAATTTTTTATTCTGAAATAAATATCTGAGTCCGTCTGATATCCACAGATTTCCGATCCGATGAATCCGTTACTAATACATCCGACAAATCCGATACTAAATCCATTTTCGACAACATCCGATCTGAATTTGTTTTCGAAAATATGGATATGAATATGGAAAAGCATTTTGTCCGTCCATATCCATCTGTTTTTTATCCCTAGTTTGAGTTGTGCTCTGGTGGCCATTTTTATATAAAAAAAATAGTACTCCCTCATCCAGAAAGTTTGTTTCGCATGCGCTTATTTCATTATTTTAATAGATCTTTTTGAGATGGATTGAGTATTATTTTAGGTCTCCTTTGACAGAGTTTCACAGAGCTGATTCTAAGACAGAATCAGAGCAGCTGTGTCAAACACTGTTTTTCAGAAGAAGTGATTTTTAGAAGATTGTGTGAAGCGATTCTCTGAAATAAACTAAGGGTCTAGAAGCTGAATAAAGTAGTTTCTCGTGATTCTGTGAAGCGATTCTCTGTTCTGATTCTAAAATTTATTTTAGAAAATCATAGAAAATTATTTTCAGTCATAGAATCACTTCACCAGAGCTTAAAGTGAATTTAGAGAATCAGCTTCGTGGAGCTGTACCAAAAGGGGCCTTATTCTAATTTTATAAAATGGAAGTGCAGTTTGAAAGATTAGCAAAAGTCGGTATCACCCGCACAATCCATCCTCAGGCTGATGAGCGGTCCACGGTCCACAGTGGCAGACCCAGCGCCAAGTTATAGGAGGCTAAACATTACCTTAAAAAAAGGAGCCTAAAAAAATTTAAGGTTGTCTTTGCTAGCCAATCAATCAATCACATGGCTGAATAGTTATGAGATTATTTTACTAATTTCCGCTCTTCTCCACCATCGAAATCGTAGGAAGGGCTTAATGGAGCTTCATTGTTCGACGATCAGTAGGGGGGCTGGAGCCCTCTGCCCCCCGTAGGTCCGCCCCTGGCCGTCCAACCACCGGACGGCTCAAGCTTGGTGGCTCTAGTTTTGCACTTAGACCTCTAGGAAATGGGTCATTTGCGGCTCATCCTCGTAGAGGTTTCATGTAATTCTAATTTATAATATGTTTGTAATATTTCCAATTTAAGTTTGTTTGTAATGTTTTTGTAAGGTTTGAAATCTGTTTGTAACATTTTAAAATTTGTTTGCAATGTTTGTAATTTATTCATCCCCTTCTATCCACATTCAGTGTGGAAGGACGAAGGTGTAATAGCCTCGTAGTCAGTCCTTGTGTTTGACTTACCATGCCAAATTGGTTTTGTCAAGTTCCATTGTTATGATCAAACCAATCGCAGTCAAAGAAGACTACTTTAAAGACTGTATTCTCCGCAAAACTGAATTCCAGGATTTTTTTAATGATCATATAATAATTACTTTCACGTCTTTCGGCGTCAACTTCTCTATTCACAACTCCGGTGTTACATGTTGCCCTGAAGGGACATTGAGCTTCAAATTGAGTTGAACGAAATCGGAAACGATTGATGTTGTATCGACCGCAA
This sequence comes from Tuctoria greenei, assembly GCA_036927565.1. Taxonomy (NCBI): domain Eukaryota; kingdom Viridiplantae; phylum Streptophyta; class Magnoliopsida; order Poales; family Poaceae; genus Tuctoria; species Tuctoria greenei. The sequence goes on from JAYESD010000004.1 coordinate 36,721,176, forward strand.
CTTTTAATTTTAATGGATCTGTAGGACAGTTGTTGCAAATCTTCATGGATGTCGGCTTGTTTTTGGCATTGTTAAAAATATGAAGTTAGAAGACTATTTTATGCTATACACGTATTACTAAGAGAAATAAGATATGAACACGTTACTTGTGCATTCGCATCGATTGTATTTGTCTGCTTGTAGGTTGCTGCTTAGATTTCCAATTTTGTTGATCAAACTCACTAAATAAGGAAAAACAGAATGATTAGCATAGATGTATAATACAATACTGTCGGTGGTTTGGAACCGGCAGATCTCCCGACACTACTAAAGTGTTAAAGGAGTTTGATGTTCGGTGTGGGCGCGCGGAGATTCGAGAAGGTGAATAGTAAATGACGCAGGAGACACGGGAGTTTACGTGGTTCGGGCCGCCTGAGCGTAATACCCTACTCCACGGGTGTATTGGTGTTGTATTAGCTGTATGAGCTTGTGTTGAGCGTCTATGGCGCGTATGTTGCGTCACTCAACCTCCCCAGAGTCCGTCGTCGGCCTGTCCTTTTATAGTACAAGGGCAGACCGTTACAAGTTAGCCTGGCCTGACATGTGGCCCCGGCGGTTACTAGTATTGATATTCATTCAACAAGTTTAATTGCTCTTAATGACCGGGTAATGGGCTTTGACAGCACCGTTACTGGTAATTAAGGTCATCCGACCGTGTGTCATTAATATGGTATTAATGACACTTAATCGGGTCTTGAAGTCCTTGATTCCCCTTTGAAGATCCGGAGCCGTTATGAAGTCTTCCGGAGGTTAGAGGCTGAAGCTCCGACGGGTGGACACGTGGCAGCTCCGGAGCATACTGTGAGAAACAGGAAGCTCCGGAGCTACCTGACACGTGTCAGGTCCGGAGCTTCTCTCGGTCTGGGGTTAAGTCCGGAGGTGCCATTCCGATACATGGCCCAGAGCTTCCCACTTGTGGGCGGTAGCTCCGGATTGATAGTACACGTGGCGACCCTGGGATTAACCATGTTGGAGAAGCGGGTCTGGTTACATCTGACATGTGGGCCTCTGAAGGTCTTAAAATCAAGTGGGTGACTTTTCCTTGATATCTTTGTAACCTCAAGGGGTGTACAGTTTCCAGGGTACCGATAGTGGCCCCCTGGACCTACCTACGGAGAAGACTACTAGGGTGAAGTCATTCCGCCAAAGGTGGGTCCATCCTCGTGACTTTTGAACTGAGTCTTCAAAGGTCTTCAGAGGTGTCGTTGGCGAGGGTTTGGAGTTAAATCCTCACCACGTGGTGTGTCCTGCGTGCGGCAGATGAGATCTTTGGCGTGCGGATCTCACGCAATTGAAGGTCGCTGGTTCCCGATACGAAAATCGTATCGGTTCCGCGCGCCTTGTCAGGCCGCCGCCTTCGGGTTTCCCGCCTCTTGATGACAACCGTTCGCCTGGGTAAGAACCTCGACTTGATCGTCAGAGTGGTCCCGGGCCCCCTTGTCATCGGCAGGGTGGAGTTTTTGAATGGTATCTTTGACTTCCTTGCGGTTTCCATCCAAGCGTTGCGAGGGCTTACTTAAGAAGGAAAGCACGCACCGTCGGGAGTTCTTCACGCCTCCCATCTGATCTTGCGCTCAAACTCCCAACTTGTGCTTCGCTCTTCTTCTATTGCCTAGTCGTGCCGCGATGGAGTTGGGTCTCCGCGAGAGTCACTTGAAGACCGACGGCGACCTGAAGAAGGTCCGGGCCCTCATGGGGTGGTCCTCGGACTTCTTCAACCGCTCAGTCCGCGCCGGTGGAGAGCTCCCATTCGAGAAGGAGCACTCCGGCGAAATGGTGTACTTCTCCTCGTACGCCATGGTGGGGTTGATCCCACCTTTTTCTTCCTTTTTCTTGATGCTGCTGGACTTTTATGGTCTGCAGCTATACCACCTTGGCCCTCACTCCATTCTCCTCGTGTCTATCTTCGTCCACTTCTGTGAGATGTGGGTGGGCATCCCCCCTGCATCGAACTCTTCCGGACCTTCTTCACCGTTCACACCACCGGTAGGAGCAATGAGTACCTTGGCTTCTACTACTTCGTGAAGCGCAAGAAGTGCCCATTCAAGTACCTCCGGTTGTTCCCTTCTGGGAAGTGGGATGACTGGAAGAAGGACTGGATAGTCATCCGGGTGGAGGAGCACGAGAGGCTGGAGCTGCCCGAAGGCCTCCCCAACATTGACACGACGATCTGGAGTGAAGCTCCGGTGCTGACGGACGCCTTCGACCCTGTTCTGACCAGGATTCGCCGGTGCGTGGAGGGGGGATTAACCCCTCAAGCGGTGTTTTGTAACTTCCTGGTCAACAGGTGGGCACCGCTGAAGAAGAGGGAGAAACTCGCTTGGGACCTCAACAGCGTGATGGATGACGACTGGGTCGAGACCGGGTTGAAGTCCAACATGGTGGGGAAAACCATGGAGTTCCACCTCAAGAAGTTCCAGCACGGCATCGACGTCGAGGGTGACGACTTGACTCCGCCATCAGCTTTTCTTCCTCTGAACGTGGAAGTTGAGTTCAGTAGGGAGCTCCGGCGGAAGATGCCCATGCTTGACGACCTTGGTGTCGTCGAGAGAAGATCAACTACCAGGGTGGCGATCCCTGGAGTGTCCGAAGGTGGCTCCGACCCAGCTCCGAAGCCGAGGGAGGAGGTCGTCGGCAAGGGCAAGGAGCTAGCGGATGAACCCATGAGCCGAAAGCGGAAGCTGCAGTACGCCGACGGAAGGTCCGTCAGGCCCGTTACTTCTGCATCGGCTCCTTCTCCCCGGAGGGGAAGGTCTTCCACAACCGCGGCGACTATTCCCGTAGTGGGGTCCTCCCGGGGAGAGACTGTTCCCGCAGTGGGGTCCTCCCGGGGTGTTAGCTCCGGGCACGCGACTCCAGCACCTGGGCCGGTGGAGGCCTCTAGGTCCGGGGGTTTTTCCCGATCGAGGGGGGCCTCGACCCGGGAAACACCCGTGGCCGCGATGAGTTCCGGGGGGCCTTACGGAGCTTCCACGCCGGCTATGACCGGCCCGGAACGCCCCGGAAAAAGATTTTGCGCAAGCTGGTGCAGAAGCCTCCCAAGGTAATTTTTAATCTTTACCTTGGACAATTGTTTTGCTGTAGTGATTGCTTTTTTAAGTTTCCTCGTCCATCATTTGCAGTGTTCCCAAGAAGAGGAGTGAGGCTCCACCCTCAGCCGCAGCAACTGAAGCTGTGAGGGCGGAAGCTTCTGCTCCGGTCCAAGTGCCGCCCCAAGTGGTGGCTGAAGCTACGACAGCTCCGGCGCCGGCTGTCGTGGTCATGGACCTCGACTCATCCCCAGAGGCTCCCATGGTAGCGCCGGACCATGGGAGAGAAGATGTGCCAGCGGCACCTGCCCCGGAGGTTGAAGCTCCGGGTCCTGGTGCTGAAATGACGGAAGTTCCGACCGTTGAGCTGGAAGAAGCTGTGATTCCGGCCCTGGAGCCTGAAAGTGTCAAAGCTCCGGCAGTCGAGCCGGAGGTGATTGAAGTCCCGGCGCGCGCGCCGGAAGCTGAGGAAGTTCCGGCAGTTGGGCCGGCTACCTCCGAAGCACCGGCCGCAGAGTCGGTCATTGTTGAAGCTCCGGTCGCAGGGCCAGTCGAGGTTGAAGATCTTCCGGCTCCCGAGCCGGTTGTTGAGGAGGTGACGGAGCTCGAGCCCCCATTGGAGGAGGTGCCAAGGCCGGAGCCAGAAGCGGCCCCTGCTCCGGAAGTGATGACGTCGGAGGTACTCACGGCCGAGCCGGAGTGCCCAAACAAAGTCGCTGGCCCCCTGCCCGAGGGGGTGAACGAAGACCTGGTGGCGGGGCCTTCCTCGATGGCGACTGAGGCCATCCCAGAGGACGTCCTTAGTGCCATGGAGACTCAGGGGACCACTCTTGTGGAGTGGGACCCAATTTTTGTATCTGAAAACCCGCTGGAACCAGCGGAGGAGATCCCAGCAGGTCCGGAACCTATCCCGTTGTCATTGTCTATTGACAACGCATGTTCCAGTCTGCGTCAAGTCCAACTGGCCTTCTTCCACGACAGCAAGGCTCTTGAAGAGGAGTGCCAAACCCTTAGGCGGTGGCGTAACCGGCTCTACTTCGAGACCAAGCTGGCGCAGTCAAGGCTAGCGGATGACAAAGAGTGGATCAAGCGGGAGAAGATCCGCCTGGAGTACTGGGGCAAGTTACTGGATGACAGGGAGAGTTTGACTCGCGCCCTCAACGCTCAATCCCGGGAGATCTACGATCAAGCCAAAGCAGCCAATAGTGCGGCCGATGAACGCCACGAAAGGCTTGAGGCCATTAACACTACACTCATCAAGCGCCGGGAGGTACTTGAGGAGAGTGAGAAACGGCTCAAGGATGAAGAGCAGAAACTCCTAGAGCTGCGGGATGACGTCCTGAGGAGGGAGGAGGAGCTCACCGAGAAGGTGGCTTTGGCTGACAAGGGTCTCGAGGAGCGCTCCAAGAAATTGGAAGAGCGCTGCCAAGAGGAAGAGGAGAAGGCCTGGGTGCGAGGGCAGGAACTCTACGAACAAGAGTGTGCCCTTACTGCCAGGGAGAAGAAAGTGAGGGGTAGAGAGAAGGACCTGGTCGACCACCGGAACAAGATCCACCTCCGGGAGGAGGAGCTCGGAAAACTCAAAAAGCGGGTTGCTGAGAAGATTCAACAGAACGCCAAAGAAGTTGAGCGCCTTGCCCGTGAGAATTCCGAACTGATGGCGGCCAGGAGATCCCTGGAAGAAATGAAGGGCTTGAGGACTGCAGACTCCCTACAGATTTGGGAGTTCTTGGGCAAGGCCAACGACGCGCTGACACCGATGGGTTTCAGCCCCGTGCACCCGGATGATCCAGAGCCGGAGCCGGACCTAGCGCTGCAGGCGTTGAGCTCAGCAGGTAGCAAGCTCTCCAAGGTGGGCAATGTCATCGCGGACCAATTGGAGGTTGAGGGGCAATCCCTGGCGAAGAACATCGTAGAATATGTGCTGACGTGCTACACCAGCCAGAACTCCCAATTTCCTCTGGACCCGGTGCTTGAAGGTCCCGTCGAAGGAGAAGGCGAAGCTACCCAAGCCAACGTATCGGAGGTTGCCCAGAAGGTCGCCCAATTCTTCCATGGGGTCTAGGACCATCTCTATAGTTCTCACTTGTATTTTCTCTTCTTCTTCCTCAATTTTGTAATCCCTTGTCTCCAGATGTAATTCCTTGTCTCCAGATGAATGAAATCCTCAAATTTTTGTGAATTTCACTTTTTGTCTTCAACGCTTTTGTCTTCACTTGGCCCCATTGTAGATGTACACAATTTGATTGTGAACATGTACCAAGAGGATATTGCGTTTTGTTGAAGACTCATTTGCTCCGAACTTGTAGAATTTAGGTTTGAAGTCTTCGATAGTGAAGGCCCCATGAGGTTGTCGGAGCTTAGAAGCTCCGGCATTGTCTATCGCTGGAGCTTAGTAGCTCTGGCAATAGTCTCTATCAATGCGTAGGGCATCGATAGTTAGTCCTCCGGGGCGTCGGAGCCTAGTAGCTCCGGCAGTGACCTTTGCCAACACTTACTTTGTTGGCAGCAAACTCCGTTTGCGGGGTCTTCTCACCATCTTTTATTCGGCGTCGACGGCTGACCCCCCTAGCTTTACCGGAGCTTGATTAGTCCGGTGATGCTCGTTTTCGATGCCTAACATCGATTACAAACCATCTAGGGAAGTCGGAGCTTTGTTAGCTCCGTCTTTTCTCCATCAACGTGTATTTTATTTTTCCTGCACACTGGAGTCAAGAAAAATAGTAAAATTTGTTTCTCGTCTATAACTTCGTCGCGGCTTACGATTCTCAAGAAAGTTTTAGGTCAAACGCGATTCTAGATACAATCGAATACATTGCCTTTTCTTCCGAATTCAATTGTATTTGGACTCGCCTTACTTCGGCCTATCGGGTTGTAGGTAGAGTGGTGTACTTAGGGTGCTTGACCAGGCTAAGTCGATAGCACACTCCGGCCCTAGATTGGCTTGGCGGCTTTTAGGCGAGTTGGCCAGGAACAATATTTGAATCCAAAAGAATTGACAATACAACTTGTATCGTATATAAACCGGTCGAACTAAAATTTCTTAAGAACAGCACGTCTTCATTATAGACAAGAAAGAGAAAAATAAAGAATGTTGAGCCTGTACAAAGTAAATGCACGTGGAGTCTGTTTCACATGAAGATGTCTTTCATTATAGGTTCGGGGTACAGGGGAAACAAGTACACTCTTAGGGTACGGAACCAGGCTAAGCGTGTTTCATTTCTCGTTTGACCCAGGGTAGTTAGCCACACTTTTAGTCCGGAGATTGTGACAAGTGTTGCATGAACTTTGCAGACCTTTCGGGAAAGGTCCGGCTGCTCTCCCGGTGGAACTACCCGACTCTGTACAATGACTCTATAACATACATCTCAAGTTACTCAAGACTCACCTCCGCGGTATTAAGTGTAGAACTTATGGAGGTGCTCGATGTTCCAAGGATTTGGGAGAGGTGTCCCATCCTCGGTAGCCAAGCGAACGCTTCCAGGACGGGATACTTTAATCACTCGGAAGGGTCCCTCCCAGCCGGAGGAGAGTTTGTTTAACCCTTCTCTGGATTGTATTCTCCGTAGCACCAGGTCGCCTTCCTCGAGCTGTCGGTTTTGTATATGCCACTGATGATAGCGCCGAAGGGCTTGGCGGTATCGGGCATTTCGAACAGCTGCTTGGCACCTTCCCTCCTCAAGGAGGTCTAGGTCTTCACGCCGGAGCTGGTCCTGCGCGGCTTCGTCGAAGGTCCAGACTCGGAGTGAACCCAAGGTGATTTCCAGAGGAAGGATTGCTTTAGCTCCGTACACCAGAAAGAAGGGTGTCTCTCCGGTTGACCGGTTTGGAGATGTCCTGTTGGCCCATAGAGTGGGCGGAAGCTCTTCGATCCAGTTGGCTCCATGTTTTTTCAAGTGCTCATAGGTGCGCGTTTTGAGTCCTTTAAGAATTTTAGCATTTGCTCTCTCGGCTTGGCCATTGCTGGCTGGGTGAGCTACGGAAGCGTAGCAAACTTGTATGCCGAGGTCTTCGCAATATCCTTGAAATGCAGAGATTGTGAATTGGGTCCCATTATCAGTGATGATTTTGTTTGGAACTCCAAATCTGCATATAATGGACTGCAAAAAGTTGATAGCAGATTGCTTGTTGATTGTCACAACTGGAGTTGCTTCCGACCACTTAGTGAACTTATCAATGGCGACATACATGAACTTGTAACCTCCGACTGCTCTTGGGAAAGGTCCCAAGATGTCCATCCTCCACACAGCGAAAGGCCATGTAGGAGGTATCATTTGTAATGGCTGAGCCGGTGTGTGAATTTGCTTCGCATGAAATTGACATGCTTTGCATTTTTTCACCAGCTCAGTTGCATCCTGGAGTGCTGTAGGCCAGTAGAAGCCATGCCGAAAGGCTTTACCGACCAGCGTGCGGGAAGACGCGTGGTTCCCACACTCGCCTCCATGGATTTCTGCGAGGAGCTCGCAACCTTCTTCCCTTGTGATGCACCGCATTAGGATGCCGTTGGCACCGCGCCGGTAGAGATCCCCTTCTACCAACGTGTATCTTTTAGCCAATCTGACTACCCGGTCAGCGGATACATCATCGTCAGGAAGGATGTTGTCTTTCAAGTAGTTCCGGATCTCCGAGATCCATGCATTGGAACTAACTTGAGCATTTGAGTCTTGCGTGCTGGGTTGCTCGGAGCTTCCGGCAGCACCTATGACCCTTGATGGCTGCCATGGTAATAGGGCCATCGGGACCGTCAGCTTCGGGATGCTGATCTCGCCCCCTTCGCTCCTTTCGGCAGGCTGAGCCGTGGGTTTCGACAACCTCCGGACAAAAGTTCCGTCAGGAGCTGGAGCTCCAGTTGACGCTTTCGTCAAGAGTTCGTCGGCTTCAGCGTTGTGGGCACGCTGAACATGGTGGAGATCTAGGACTTCAAAGTCCTTCTGAAGCCTCTGGACTTAAAGGAGGTAAGCAGCTAGCTGGAGATTATTATAGGAGCATTCACCCTTCACTTGCTTAATGATGAGTTGCGAATCTCTCTTGACCAGTAGTTGCTTGACACCATATGACAGTGCCACCTTTAGTCCATAGATGAGCGCTTCGTACTCTGCCATGTTGTTGGTCGCCTTGAAGTCAAGGTGTACCATGTATTTCACCTTCTCCCCGGTCGGTGCAAGGAGAAGGATTCCAGCTCCGGCCCCCCTGCTTCTGCATGGAGCCGTCGAAGTAGAGGGTCCAGTGAGGCTCAGTGAAGGCTGGAGCTTGATGCTCTGTCTTCTGCTCACCGGGGCCCCCAGGGTTTGATGGAGAAGGAGTCCATTCTGCCACAAAATCTGCCAATGCTTGACTCTTGACTGCTTGTCTTGAAATAAATTCAAGATCAAATTCAGCCAATTCCGCTGCCCACTTTGCAATATTCCCAGTTGAATTGGGATTATGCAAAATTGCTCGAAGTGGGTAAGAGGTCACCACTGAGACTTTGTGAGCTTGGAAGTAATGGCGAAGCTTCCTAGAGGCAATAAGAACTGCATAGAGCAGCTTATGCACCTCTAGGTATCGAGTCTTGGCATCATGTAGTACTTCGCTAATGAAGTACACTGGGCGCTGAATGGTCTGGACCCTCCCGGAGGGGTCCGGAGCTTCCTCTTCACTGGCCCGGATCCTCTCGGAGGAATCCGGATTTTCTTCGGGGACCTTCGGGACCTGGCTGGAGGAACTCGGGGCTTCTTCAGAAGCGACCTGGACCCTCCCGCAGGGTTCTGGGTCTCCTGAAGTAACTTCTTGTGGATTCGAGTCTGGGAGCTGGGACCCAGACTCGCTTTCAGGTACCTCTGGACCCTCCTGAAGGGGTCTGGATTCCTGAGTATGAGGTTGTTCTGGTTTCTCCGCAACCAGAACCATACTGACGACTTCGTGAGTTGCTGAAATGTAAAGCAACAAAGGCTCACCAGGGTTCGGAGCTACCAGAATTGGTAGGGTGGTGAGGAACTGTTTCAACTCCTGGAATGCCTTCTCTGCTTCTTCGGACCATTGAAATGGTCCGGACTTCCTCAATAGCTTGAAGAAGGGGAGTGCCCGTTCCGCCAGTCTTGAAATGAACCGGCTGAGGGCTGCTAGACATCGAGTCAACGTTTGGACGTCTTTGATGCGGGTTGGTGGCCGCATGTCTTCAATGGCCTTAATCTTCGCCGGATTAGCTTCTATGCCCCGGTGACTTACCAGGAAACCAAGAAGTTTTCCGGAGCTAACCCCGAAGACACACTTGTCTGGGTTTAGCTTTCTACGGGTGGCCCGCAGCTTGTCGAAGACAGCCTGCAAGGTGTCAAGGAGTGACTCCTTGTCCCTGACTTTGACCACGATGTCATCGACGTACACTTCCACTATGTCTCTAATGAGTTCTTCAAAAGTTTTGTACATAGCTCGTACAAAAGTTGAAGCTGCATTCTTGAGACCAAAGGGCATGGCTGTATAACAGTACAATCCATCTACTGTGATGAATGAGGTATGCTCTTCATCTTCCCTAGACATCCTGATTTGATGATACCCGGAATATGCGTCTAGGAAACACAGTAATTCACACCCGGAGGTGGAATCCACTATCTGATCTATTCTAGGTAGTGGGAATGGATCTTTTGGACATGCCTTATTTAGTGTGGTGTAATCGATGCACATCCGAAGCTTCCCGCCGGCCTTGGGAACAACAACTGGATTTGCCAGCCATTTTGGATGGAAGACTTCTCGGATGAATCCAGCTTCGAGTAACTTCTTCACTTCTTTTCGGATGAAGTTCTGTCGCTCTACGGATTGCTTCCGAGGCTTCTGATGCACAGGCCGGGCATCGGGGTAGACCTTCAGATTGTGCTCAATCACTTCCCTGGGGATCCCAGGCATTTGTGACGGTTGCCAAGCAAACACGTCGACGTTAGCCCAGAGGAAAGTGATGAGCGCGAGTTCCTATTTGTCGTTCAATCCCCCCAATATACGGGTGGTCTGAGCGGCATCGGAACCAATTTGGACGACTTTGACGGGAATGTCGGTGTCGCCGCTTGGCTGCACACGAGGTGCAGAAGTCGAGCCTCGTTGACGAATGCTCGGGGGTTTTGGAGCTTGCTCCTACCTGGAATCCTCCTCTTGCGCCGTGGTGAGTGCATGGAGTTCTTCCAGAGCAGTTACTCCGGCAGTACGATCTCCGCAGATCTGGAGAACGCCTACTGGCTTTGGCATCTTCAACACCAGATAGCCATAATGGGCAGCTGCCATGAATTTGTACAGGGCAGGCCTACCCAAGATGGCATTGAAGGGTAAGTTGATCTGAGCGACGTCGAAGACCAACTTCTCGGTGCAGTACTTCTCCCGTGTCTCGAAGGTAACGGGGAGAGTAATAGCTCCGAGTGGGGTAATGGCCCCGGGACCTACTCCGGAGAAAGGTCGAGAGGGGTGAAGATCCGAAGGTCGGAGTTGAAGCTTAGTGAAAGCTTCGAAGCTTATGAGGTTAAGCCCCAAACCTCCGTCTACCATGACGTGGTGGAGCTGGATGTTGTTGATGGTAGGAGATACCATCAAAGGTAACTGTCCTGCTCCAACCATGCTCCGAGGGCAGTCTGAAGCATCAAAAGTGATGGCTGTGTCCATCCACTTCTGATGAGGTTCCGGCCTGACTGTAGGAGCTACAGCGGCCATATCCCGACGCATAGTCTTGATGACGCGGCGGGAGGTGATGTCCCATGATCCACCAAAAATGGTGTTCATGGTCTTCCGACGCTCGTTATCAGAGACGTCAGAATCATCGTCGACGGAGGTGTAAACGGCCTTCAGGACCTTTTTGGGATCCTGAAATCCTAACTCCTCTTCAGCCGGAGCTTCGTCGACTTTTTGCTTTCCTTCCCTCTGTCGGAAAGGAGATTCTTCCCGGCGCTTGTTGTAGCGCTCGGCCAGGTTTTGGACCTCCCGGCAGTCTTCCAAACTGTGGCTGCCCGTTTTGTGAATGGGACACCACACTTTGGGTTCGCCACCGTCTTCAGAAGACGGTCGAGGTCGCTTCTCGGGGCATGGCCCCTGGCCACCCGGAGTTGCAGCAGCTGCAACGTTGGATGTGCCGGCCGACGGCTTCTTCTTGCCGTTGGTCTTCTTTTTCTTCTTGCCACCCCCGAAGGTAGCGGCTTCTTCTTTGGAAGATTTCTTGTGACCCTCCGAGGTTGGTTTGGAGTGCATCTCACGACCCTCTGCAGCTCTGGCACATTTGTCAGCCAAGCTGAAGAGTTCTGTGACACTGGTGATCTCCTTGATCGCCAGTTTCTCCAACATCTTCTTATCCCGTACACCCTGTCTGAATGCCACAATGACAGAGGCGCTAGAGATAGAAGGGATAGTATTTCGTACCTGAGAGAACCTCTGGATGAATGACCGTAGGTATTCTCCCCCTTTTTGCACGACTGCAAAAAGGTCCAGTTCAGTGCCTGGTTGGGTGTATGAACTCCCGAAGTTGGCGGTGAACTGCCGGCACAGCTCCTCCCAACTGTTGATAGAATTGGGTGGAAGGCTCATAAACCAGGACCTGGCGGTCCCTGTTAAGGCCACTGGAAAATAATTGGCCATAACAACCTCGTTTCCTCCAGCTGCCAAGATTGCAGTGGAGTAGATCTGAAGAAATTCGGCGGGATTGACAGTCCCGTCGAATTTTTCCGGCAGGTGAAGCCGGAACTTCTGTGGCCTCCTGACCATACGCAGATGCATGGCCAGGGCTGAACAGACTCCTCCCACTCCTTCAGGAGTAGAAAGGTCCTGAGCTTCCCGTCTTTCACGGGCACGCTCAATATGGACTCGGTCGTCCTGCTGGCGGTATCGGCGATCAAGCTCCGCCCGGAGGTCATGAGTCGAAAGCTTGGATACCGTGTGAGTGCGTCGTGCCCCGGAGGGCAATGACGTCACTTGTTGTGACGTAGCACGTCTCCTGCTATTGGAAACGTGCAGACCAAGTCTACCAGACAAAGTCCACCGCTGTGACGGGGCTCGTCCTGAAGGAGGAGGACCCTGGTTGCTGAGGCGTTCGGCTGCTGCTGCAACCAAATGCTCCACATCGGCCCTCCACTGCTCCAGTGCATCCCAGGATGCATCCGGAGGTGGTGGGCGTTGGAGAAGAGCACGCGCTGCATGGAGCGCGTGTTCCGGGTTGTCATGATTTGCCGATGCAGTGATTGACGCCGGCGCACCATCGCGTTGCCCAACTTCATTTGTTGGTGAAGGCGGTGGTGGTGGGAGTGTGACTCCTGCTGGTGCTGAGGCTCCTGCTGGTGGCTGCATATTGGAGGGATTGCCCCCAACAGTCTGGGCAGTAGGTCGACCGTTGGATGATCCAGCAACTGAGTTCACCATTCTCAAAACCTCAGGCGCCCCCTACCTGGCGCGCCAGCTGTCGGTGGTTTGGAACCGGCAGATCTCCCGATACTACTAAAGTGTTAAAGGAGTTTGATGTTCGGTGTGGGCGCGCGGAGATTCGAGAAGGTGAATAGTAAATGACGGAGGAGACACAGGAGTTTACGTGGTTCGGGCCACCTGAGCGTAATACCCTACTCCACGGGTGTGTTGGTGTTGTATTAGCTGTATGAGCTTGTGTTGAGCGTCTATGGCGCGTATGTTGCGTCACTCAACCTCCCCAGAGTCCGTCGTCGGCTTGTCCTTTTATAGTACAAGGGCAGACCATTACAAGTTAGCCTGGCCTGACATGTGGCCCCGGCGGTTACTAGTATTGATATTCATTCAACAAGTTTAATTGCTCTTAATGACCGGGTAATGGGCTTTGACAGCACCGTTACTGGTAATTAAGGTCATCCGACCGTGTGTCATTAATATGGTATTAATGACACTTAATCGGGTCTTGAAGTCCTTGATTCCCCTTTGATGATCCGGAGCCATTATGAAGTCTTCTGAAGGTTAGAGGCTGAAGCTCCGATAGGTGGACACGTGGCAGCTCCGGAGCATACTGTGGGAAACAGGAAGCTCCGGAGCTACCTAACACGTGTCAGGTCCGGAGCTTCTCTCGGTCTGGGGTTAAGTCCGGAGGTGCCATTTCGGTACATGGCCCGGAGCTTCCCACTTGTGGGCGGTAGCTCCGGTTTGATAGTACACATGGCGACCCTGGGATTAACCATGTTGGAGAAGCGGGTCCGGTTACATCTGACATGTGGGCCTCCGAAGGTCTTAAAATCAAGTGGGTGACTTTTCCTTGATATCTTTGTAACCTCAAGGGGTGTACGGTTTCCAGGGTACCAACAAATACGCTAATTATTATAGATGTTGAACAAACACTTATTGAAAATATTCTTCCATCCCCTCTATATTAGCGTACATGTATAGTAAAGCAGTCATGTTTTCATCTGTTTCAGCATCATAGCTCGTGCCACTACCAACAGTACTGCCTCTTGTTTGAAAAATGGAGAAGCTGCTACAAGAGGGTGGTCATCCATATTGTACTGCAACATGGAAGCATTAACATTGTATTCTTCTGCAAAATAGACACTTGAAAAGTATCCTATCTCCTGAATGACGTATGCTTCGGCAATGCATCCTTCAATCCTCTTCCGATTGCAAACCATTGGTTTAAGACGCCTGTGTGCTCTTTCAACGTGATACATCCACCTATATTGCACAGGGCCGCTCACTTTAGCTTCATATGAAATATGGATTAGGAGATGTTGCATTGGATTGAAGAACCCTGGAGGGAAAACTTTTCCCATCTTACATAAAAGCATTGGTATTTCCCTTTCTAACTTCTCCAATATCTCCCTTGTGATTTCTTTAGCACAAAGTTGTCTATAAAAGTAGCTAAGATTGGCTAACACCTTCCATATTGCATCATCAAGGTAGCCCCAAAACATAACCGGTAGAAGTCTTTTCATGAATATGTGATAATCATGACTCTTCAACCCTGTGAGATTTCCAGTCTTAACATTTACGGCTCGTCTCAGGCTAGCAGCATAACCTTCTGGGAATTTTATCATTTTCAGCCACTCGAAGACTTCTTTCTTTTCTTTTGGTCGAAGACTGAAAGAAGCATGCGGTTTGCCACCAAATTCAGAGAGCTCAAGAGTTAGACGGTTACAAACCTCTACCAAATCCTTACGAGCCTTTATATTGTCTTTTTATTTTGCCTGTCATATCCAAGCATGTGATTATGATGTATACGCCCAAGCTACGTTCCTAGTGCATGACATCAATGGTATGCATTAGCATTAAGGACATCACATATGGTAGATGTCGGTACCCTGCGTACTAGGTACCCCACGATACCGAAAGAAAAGCTACAGAGTTCCACTTTTCTGGGTTGAAGACCTCCGAAGGCTCCATGTGCCCCGCAGCACTGGACCCACCTCCCTTGTTCGGGTAGCTTTGGTGCTGCCACGTGTAATGCAAGGCTGAACCGAACTCCCTTTATAGTTAAGCTCCGATCATGTCACGTGTCCAGTGGCCCTGGACCTAACTCTCAGTAGAGGGAAGCTCCGGTGCTACCACATGTAGAACAGCTCCGGACCTGCCTTTCCACAGAGGGAAGCTCCAGAGCTACCACGTGTCGAGCCTCCAAACCTAAGCCAGCCATGGGAAGACTGTCGGATCTCCAACGGCGCGAACATTCAAGGGGCAGTCAAAACAGCTGTTACAAGACCTGATTACATGTCATTAATGCTATGTTAATGACACACGATCAGAGGACTATTAATACCGGTAACGTCGCCATTAAGGCACGTTATCACCCTGTTAATTACACTTAATACATGCAGATCGTGTATAGGTGATTAAATACCATCGGGCCCGCATGTCGGCTCAGACTAACAGTGTAACGGTCGGTCCTTGGACTATAAAAGGGTTGCACCGCATGGTAGAAACCAAGTCCGACCGAGCTCACATTCAGACCAACATACACACACTCATACAATCAACAACCACCCCGTGGAGTAGGGTATTACGCTCAGGCGGCCCGTACCATGTAAAAATCCTTGTGTCACCATCTCGCTCTTAATCTTACGCGTGCCCCAAGCGAATACGAACCTCCGCGAACTATGCTTTAGTAGTACCGGGGGAAGTGTCGATCGCACACTTCGACATTTGGCGCACCAGGTAGGGGGCGCCTGAGATTTTGAGATGGTGAACTCCACCGCATGATCGTCCAACGACCACACTGAGCAACCTACTAGAGGAAATACCTCCAACGTGCAACAGCCAGCTGGTGCCATTGTCCCGGTGGGCGTCATTCCACCACCACCACCACCTACTCTGGCAAACAACATTGGACAACAGGATGGTGTCTTCACGTCGGTCACTGCATCGATGCACAACAACCTTGAGAACATGATCAACACATCACGTACTCTTCTTTAGCGTCCTCCAACGCCTGGAGCTCCTCAAGGCGCATTGGAGCAGTTGCGCGCTGATGTGGAGCATCTGGTTGCAGCAGCAATCGATGCCATCAACAACCAAGGTCCTCCCCCTTCAGGGCAGACACCTTCTCAGCGAAGGGCCTTGTCTAGTAGACTTGGTCCTGAGGTGTCACAGCACCGGAGATGTGCACCCTCCCAGCAAGTGACATCACTACCCTCTGGGGCACGCCGTACTCACACGGTGTCGAGACTCTCGACTCATGATCTGCGGTCAGAGCTTGATCGTTGATACAGGTAGCAGGACGACTGCGTCCTCATGAAGTGTGCTCGCGAGAGGTGGGCTGCATGTGAGAACCCTTCTCCCTTGGGAGTAGGGGGGACCTGCTCAGCTTTGGCGATGCACCTGCGCATGGTCCAGTGGCCACAAAAGTTCTGGCCTCATTTGCCGGAGAAGTATGACGGGACTGTCAACCCTGTCGAGTTCCTCCAAATGTACTCCACCACCATCCTCGCGGCTAGAGACAATGAGGCCATGATGACCAACTACTTTCCTGTGGCTCTAACTGGGACAACTAGGCCCTGGTTCATGAGTCTTCCATCTGACTCTATCAACAGTTTGGCGGAGCTATGCCGCCAGTTCACCGCCAACTTCGGGAGCTCCTAGACCCGACCTGGCACAGAGCTGGATCTGTTTGCCGTACAACAAAAGTCGGGAGAGTCACTGCAATCGTTCATCCAGTGGTTTTCTCAGGTACGGAACACCATTCCTTCCATCTCCAATGCATCTATCGCTGTGATATTTCGATGGGGCGTCAGAGATAAGAAGATGGTGGAGAAGATGGCGACTAAAGAAGTCACCAGTGTCATGGAGCTCTCCAGCCTAGTCGATAAATGTGCTAGGGCTGCAGAGGGCCGTGAAATGCACTCCAAACCAGCTCCAGAGGCTGGTAAAAACTCCTCCAAGGCTGAAGCCACTACTTATGATAGTGGAAAAAGGAAGAAAAAGTCCAACACTAAGAAGAAACTGTCGGTCGGCATGCCTACTGCAGCTGTAGCTCCGGGTGGTCGGGGGCCATGCCCCGAAAAACGCCCTCGACCATCGTCTGAAGACGGCGGCTGTCAAAAGATGATGTGGTGTCCGGTCCACAAAACGGACACTCACAATCTTGAAGATTGTCGTGAGGTCCAGAACCTTGTTGAGCGCTTCAACAAGCGCCAAGAAGAAACACCTTTCCTCCAGCGAGAAGGAAGGCAGAAGGTCGACGAAGCTCTGGCTGATCCGAAGCTAGGCTTCCAAGACCCCAAGAAGGTCCTGAAGTATGTGTACAACACCATCGATGAAGATTCTGACATCTTCAACAACGAGCGTCAGAAGACTCTCCATACCATATATAGAGGGTCCTGGGATATCACCTCCCGCCACATCCTCAAGACCATGCGTTGGGAGACGGTCGCCACAGCTCCCACCACCAGGGTAGAACCCCATCGGAAGTGGATGGACACTCCCACCACTTTCGATGCTTCAGATTGCTCGAGAAACATGATCAGAGCTGGCCAACTGCCTGATGGTTTCTCCTACCATTAACAATGTCCAGCTCTATGATGTCTTGGTGGCTGGAGGTGCGGTGCTCAACCTACTCAGCTTTGAAGCATTCATAAAGATCCAACTAAAGCTCCTAGACCTTCGCCCCTCACGTCCCTTCTCTGCAGTAGGTCCGGGAGCTATCTCTCCTCTCAGATCAATTACATTTCTAGTGACCTTCAAGACTCGGGAGAACTATAGGACTGAGAAGCTGGTCTTCGATGTGGTGCACATAACCTACCTTTCAACGCCATCCTAGGAAGATGTAAGACCTATGTGTGCTGAATACATTGGCTTGTAGTGAATACACTTGGCTTTGATGATAAAAGTGTTGAATCGATCGTTTTTCTGCCGAAAGGGTTTGGGGTTTAATTGTTTCCGCTGCGTAAGATTTTTAAATCTACCATTCACCCCCCTCTGGTAGCTTTTCACGTGCTCTTCGATCCTACAATTGGCATCAGAGCCACGATGCTCTAATCTTTGTGATTTGCACGTGTTTTTGACTAATCATCATGGAGAAGTACTCCGCCAAACCTTGTGTGTTTGCTGGTATTGATTTTCAGGTTTGGAAGGCACGCATGGAGGCTTTTATCCAGGCACAAGGCTTTGCAATATGGGAGAAGGTGTATAAGCCTTATGAAGTGCCACCTAATGATCAAGTCACAGCCACAAACCTACGGGACGTCGACAACAACAACAAAGCCCGAAACTTGATCATCCAAGGACTCACTCAAAGCGACTTTGATCGTGTCCCGCACCTCCGGTCAGCATACGATGTTTGGAGAGCTCTCTGTGATTATCATGAAGGCTCCAACACAATCAAGGAGGTAAAACAAGATATGTTCAAAAAGGAATATATGCATTTTGAGATGCAACCAGGTGAGTCTATCGATGACCTCTTTGCTCGTTTCAATAAAATTCTCAGCAACTTACGTAGTGTCAATGTTAATTTTTCTGATGCTGAGAATGCTAGGCAACTTCTTAGTGCATTAGACATGTCAATTTGGGAGATGAAAGTAACATCTATTCGTGAATCTACTGTCATGAGTTCTCTTACATTAGATGTACTCTATTCTAAACTAAAAACTCATGAAATTGACATCCTAGCACGTAAGAACCCAAGTAAGTCTATTGCATTTGTTTCGCAACGTGATATGTCTAGCTCCGTTCAATCATCATCTTGCAATACTATTGCTTTATTGTCCTCACTAACCCTGAAACAGATCGAAGAATTTCCAGAAGAGGAGTTGGCACTCATCTCTACTAGATTCTCAAAAGCATTGCAAAATGTGAGAACTAGAAGGAGAGGAAGCTCTGGATCTCAACGCTGTTTTGAATGTGGTAAAACAGGACACTTTCGTACAGAATGCCCTAACCTTTCAGGTCTGACCACCCGGGAAGAAAAACAAAGCAAGTTCCGGACCTCCTCTGGAAATTCCAACAAAAAGAAAAAGAAGGGTACCATAGGACGCAAGATGATTAACAGCTTCATCGCCGCACTTCAAGAACTTAGTTCAAGTGATGTAGACTTTGAAAGTGATGAAGATGATGACGATCTGGCCAACTTATGCTTCATGGCGGGCAAAACAAGATCAAGATCAAGTTAGGAGGATGCAGAACACAACAGTGAAGACGATGAGGTATGTTCTACCTGCAATGAAATGTGTGATGCTATTTCTCGTGCAACTATTATTGTCAAGAAAAAGGACAAAAAGCTTAGGGATAATGCTGCTAAAATTGAATCACTAGAATATGAAATTAACCGTTTAAAAACTTTGATTCCTAGTGATGATGCATGTCCCTCATGTGACTTAATCTATGAACAATTGTCCACATTAAGAAGTGCACATTCCTCCACTCTAGATAGACTTGATGAAGAAATTGAAAAGAACAAAGAGCTTGCTGCACTTAATGATAAAAACTTGAAAGACGCTAGCTGTTCTACTATTGATTTGCATTGTTCTAGTTGTGATGATCTTGATAAAAAACTGCAATATGCTATGAATGAAATTACTATATTGAACAATGCTTTACGTTCTCACGAAGTTAAATTTTGTTCAAATTGCAAACTAAAAGGAAAAACTTCATGTGAAAATTGCCTTGATCTGTCCAATAAACTTGATGACATGCATAGGACATTAGATCGGTTTTGTAATGGGAATAAGAACCTAAACTTGCTGCTGAATTCTTCCAAGTCTTGCAATAATAAAACTGGTTTAGGTTTTGATTCTCATGCTCATGCTAAGGCACATCCACCTAAAATTGTAAAGTCATTAGGAAGTGGTTTGATTCAAACAGTTCCTAAACAAAAAGAAGTGGTTTTCAAATCTGCAGGAGTGCTTTCTAATTCTGTTTCTAATGTTGGGTGCTCATCGAGACATGATTACAAAATTAAGTTTCATTGTACCTACTGTGGTAGAGATGGTCATGTCATAGATTTTTTTTATAGACTAGCTAAACAACAGAAAAGGGAAAGAATGTCTGCTAGATCTCATAACTTTCATGCTAAACCGAAAATTAGAAACATGCAACCTGCTTTAATGAGTCAGAAATTTGAAAAGGTAGCTTCTGGAACTTTTGGCAAGAAATCTACAAAGGCAGCTCCGGTAGTTCTGATAGCTCCGAGAGCTCCTGGATCTTCTGTTGTTCCCTCCGGAGCTTCAGTTTTTGCCTCCGGACCTTCTGCTTTTACCTCCGGAGCTACTGGTTTTCACTCTAAACAAGTAACAACTTCTAAATCAACTGTTAAGAACAGAAAACCTCAATCTTTGACTCATAAACCTGCTGTTTTATATCAGCTTTCACGTGCTTTTCCTGCTGCACGTCGTGTGACTCAGTACTGGATACCTAAGTGCCTTTTGACTAACCCCAGTATTGAGTCATCGACGTATTGTGCTTCTATGTAGGTTACACATTTGAGGAAGGAGAACATTTGGATTGTGGATTCAGGTTGCTCACGCCACATGACCGATAACAAAGATTGGTTCTCCTCCCTCTCTTTTGTGTCACGTGTAGAGAATGTTACTTTTGCTGATAATTCTTTAACTCCTATAATTGCTAAGGGTTCAGTTAGAGTAAATGATCACTACACTTTGAAGGATGTGGCACTTGTCAAAAATTTGAAATACAACTTGCTTTCTGTTGCACAATTGCTAGATGAAAATCTAGAAATTATTTTTAATAAAAACTGCTGCAAAGTTGTAGGTTCAAATAGTGAGCTTATTTTTAACATGTCTCGGTTTTGAAGAGTTTTTAAAGCTGATTTTGATATGTCTTCCTCTAAGCATAGGTGTCTAGTTGCTAATGATTCAAAGGACTTATATTTTTGGCATCGTAGACTTGGTCACGTAGGCTTTGATCACCTAACGCGTGTTAGTGCTCTTGATTGCATACGTGGGCTGCCTAAGCTTAAAGGGGACAAAGAAATTGTGTGCTCTTCTTGTAGACATGCTAAGATGGTTGCAGGTTCTCATACTCCTCTCACAATGATCATGACAACTGAACCATGTCAACTTTTGCATCTTGACACCGTAGGACCTTCACGTGTTCAATCCTTCAGAGGTAAATGGTATGTTCTTGTTATTGTTGATGATTATTTTAGATACTCTTGGGTTTACTTTATGGCATCTAAGAATGAAGCTCTTAGTCAATTTAGGACTTTATTTCTTAGATTATCAATTGATCACCCAGGATCTTTAAAGGCAATTAGAAGTGATAACGAAACTGAATTTAAAAATCAATGTTTTGATCACTTTTGTGCTGAAAATAGAATAGATCATCACTTCTCTTCACCATATGTACCTCAACAAAACGGTGTTGTAGAAAGAAAGAACAGAACCTTAGTTGAGATGGCTAGGACTATGCTTGATGAATATCAAACTCCTAGGAAATTTTGGGCTGATGCGTTAGCAACCGCTTGTTATGTCTCAAATTGTGTTTTCTTGCGTGCTAAGCTAGGTAAAACACCATATGAGCTCCGGTTTGGACATAGGCCCAGTGTTACACACTTTTGGGTCTTTGTTTGCAAATGCTTTGTTAAAAAACATGGCAATCTTGATAAATTTGAACCTAGATCCATTGATGGCATGTTTCTTGGTTATCCATCTCATACTAGAGGCTACCGTGTGCTTTTACTTGACACTAACAAAATTGTGGAGACTTGTGAAGTGTCTTTTGATCAAGCTAGCCCAGGTACTAGCTCCGGTGTTGCAGGACCAGATCCGTATCCTCAGGGGGAGGGTATTTTCGAAGATGAAGAAGAGCCGATGATACTGCCTGGTAGTTCCGAAGTTGACACGTGTCCAGCTCCGAACATTGAACAAGCTCCGTCTATCACCTATGCTGGTCCTGATCATCCTCAAGTCACAAGCTCATCAATCCACGATGAACCTAATGAAGAAGAAACTTGTGAGACATCTGTTCCCCTACGGTTTTACAAAGATCATCCCCCACAACAGATGATTGGAAGCTTGCATGAACGAGTCACACGGTCCAGGTTTTGCGATCCAAACTCTCATGCTCATTCTGCTTTTGTTGCTTCTTTTGAACCCAAAGATATATCACACCCACTCACTAATGAATCTTGGATTATTGCCATGCAAGAAGAGTTAGAAAATTTTGAAAGAAATAATGTTTGGAAACTTGTACCTCCACCTCAAGGTCACACTTTAATTGGAACTAAATGGGTATTTAAAAATAAACAAAGTGAGGATGAGGTTGTGGTTAGGAATAAGGCTAGGTTGGTTGCTCAAGGTTTCACTCAAGTTGAAAGTCTAGATTTTGATGAAACTTTTGCTCCCGTTGCTAGAATAGAAGCCATAAGAATTTTGTTAGCTTTTGCAGCATCTAATGGTTTTAAGCTATATCAAATGGATGTTAAAAGTGCCTTTCTTAATGGCTACATAGATGAGGAGGTTTATGTCAAACAACCACCGGGTTTTGAAAATACAGATTTTCCTAATCATGTTTACAAACTGTCCAAAGACTTATACGGTCTCAAACAAGCCCCTAGAGCATGGTATGATAGGCTAAAAACATTCTTACTTGAAAAGGGGTTTACCATGGGCAAGGTTGATAAAACTCTTTTTGTGCTTAAGCATGGCAATGACTCATTATTTGTTCAAGTGTATGTGGATGATATTATCTTTGGTTGTGCTCCTCATGATCTTGTGTCCAAGTTTTCAGAAATGATGAGTTCCGAATTTGAAATGAGTATGATGGGTGAACTCACTTACTTTTTGGGGCTGCAAATCAAGCAAACCAAGGAGGGTACCTTTGTGCATCAAACGAAGTATACCAAAGACCTCCTAAGGCGCTTCAACATGGACAAAAGTAAGCCTCTTCGGACACCAATGGGAACAGCAACAACACTTGAACTTGATGAAGACGGTGAACCCGTGGATCAAAAAGAATATAGAAGCATGATCGGATCACTTTTGTACCTCACGGCATCAAGACCGGACATACAATTCAGCGTATGTCTTTGTGCACGGTTTCAAGCTTCCCCATGTGTTTCACATCGTCAAGCCGTCAAAAGGATTCTCAGGTACTTACATGGAACTCAAGAATTTGACATTTTTCTTCCTTCTTCCCCAAATGTTACTTTGAAAGCTTTTTCGGATGCTGATTTTGGGGGTTGTAGGATTGATAGGAAAAGTACTTCCGGTGCTTGTCATTTTCTTGGTAATTCTCTTGTTGCTTGGTCCTTTAGAAAACAAAATTCAGTTGCACAATCCACAGCCGAATCTGAATATGTAGCTGCTGCTAGTGCTTGTTCACAAATTCTTTGGATTGTTCAAACACTTAAGGACTATGGGGTTGATCTAGATAGTGTTCCACTGTTTTTTGATAACACTAGTGCCATTTGCATTGCTAAAAACCCCGTGCAACATTCTAGAACTAAGCACATTGACATTAGGTATCACTTTCTCCGTGATAATGTTGAAAAAGGAAACATTGTGCTTCACCATGTAGATACCGAACAACAATTGGCTGACATTTTTACAAAACCTTTGGATTTCACTCGTTTTTGTTATATTCGTAGTGAAATAGGGGTTATGCATCCTCATGGCTTAAATTGAGGGGGAGTTTTTAAAACTTGGGAAGTCTATGTGTGAATCTGAAATTAAAATAATATGAGCATAGTATTTCATACATATATGACTTTGTGATTCCTTTTACATGCTGAAAGTTCTTACTACATTACTCGTGTTATACATTTTGTAGTTTTTGCCATGACTAGTAATTGGAATAATCACTTACACTAAAACTGGTCGTGATCGAACTTTCTTGCTGTTTTGAACTTGTTACATGTTCACAAGTGCTTTTAATCATAAAGAATTAATCAAGTAATCAACTCACATGTTGAGTTTTTATGAACAAATATAAATTGAGAAAAGATCAAGAGAATATGCATGCATCGCACTTCTTCTTTTGAGATGGCTTATCATTGCACTTAGATTTGAACTTGGAAGAAGTTGTGTATGACTAAAACCATGTTCTTAAGCTTCTGATTGTCAAATGACATATGCTTGGCTTGGTTGGTTAGAATAAGGCAGATGCACATATAATCTCTTGCAAATATAATATGATCTAAATTTATGCTTTGAAAAATAATAAAATGCAGCAACTAGTGTCATGCTTTCAGGTTTTGAAATAGTTAAGTTTGTGAGATCATGACTTGCTTAAATTGAAAATTACATTTGATCTCTAGCATGGCTTACACTACTTTATGTATTTCATTGATGTGATAATGTAAGGTACTTGATAGTATGACTTGGATGAGCTTTGGTTATATCTATATGTTATAATATGCTCATAACAACTAAAGGGGGAGAGATAATTTGTTTATATGCTCATGACTTGCTGAATACATTGTCAAAGGGGGAGAGATAAGCATGAAAAGAAAGAGAATATGTGCATAAGGAGAGATAATAAATGTGGAGAGATAATATGGGATAATTTTTCTTCTCATTTACTTTTGATTTACAAAGGGGGAGAAATTGTCTTCAAAACTTTTATGTGAATAAGCCAATGTTCGGATTTTAAATGGTGTTGCCAATGCATTCATCAAGGGGGAGATTGTAAGACCTATGTGTGCTGAATACATTGGCTTGTAGTGAATACACTTGGCTTTGATGATAAAAGTGTTGAATATCACAAAAACACCTTTTTATCAAGGTCCGACTCTAGCTCTGAGCTACAGCAAGGTCCGACGGAAGGTCCGGCTTGGTTTGGGTAGCTCCGATTACGTCCGATGCTAGGTCTGACTTCTTGATAAGGTCCGACCAGCTTTGGTTAGCTTCGGTGAGCTTTATCTTTAGCTCCGACATGTCTTTGTTAGCTCCGGCATATAGTTGAATAGCTCCGGCATGCTTTTGCTAAGCTCCGACGTACTTTGTCTAGCTCCGGTTTTTGGGTTGACTAGTTTTGTCTAGTTTTTGGTAAGCTCCGCTGCTAGGATCTATTAGTTTTGGTAAGCTCCGGCAGGTGCTTCATTGTACTAGTTTTGGTAAGCTCCGGCAGGTGCTTCATTATACTAGTTTTGGTAAGCTCTGGTGCTAGGTTCTACTAGCTTTTGTTAGCTCCGGCTCAAGGTCCGGGTTGCTCTGGCAAGGTTCAGAACTTGACCGTAGTGCTTCTGCTTTTCATTTGCAATGTTTCGTACTTGCTTTACATTGTTGGAAAGATTTCTTAGTATTCATTTGCTAAGTTTTTGGTGCGTTTTGGTTGATATCGTTTCTACTGTGGTTTTGCAACATGCTTATGTGAGGTGCTCACATAAGGTGTTGTGTTCGGAACTAACTTGAGTCAAGTCGAGGACTTGGGCTCGTATGGATTGGTTGTTTGTTCATGTGCAGGTGTTGCTTGAGTTCAAGTCATGGCTGGTGACGGGATCCATTGGACTAGTCTCAGGGAGGAGATGAGGTTCCAACAACCAAGTTCGGGAGGAACTGTGGTTGAGCTGATCAGGAGGTCGCGCAGGATGATTGAATCAAGGGCAGTGCATATGAAGGTCAAAGGAAGGTGTTCGCACGTATGCATGAGGTGCATGACGTGGCAATATGCTTCTAGAGACGGATTATGGAAGGAAGATCTGATCGGAAGGATCGGATCGTATCGGTTGAAGACTTAGGCTGCTAGCTGAGTCGGTTATGGCTCCGTATGGAAATATCGAGTTGGTTATGTTAGGATTTCGTGTGGGTCACGAATTTGAGTTGTTTAGGAATGTGGGATACGTTCCTAAGGTGTTTGGAAGTCTTAAGATTGCTTCTATCTCCGTATAGAAGAGTCCTAAGCAGTTATGGAAAGTTCCGATTGTGATCGGATTAGGATTGGAGTCCTAGTTGAGATTGGGATGGCCTAAGGGCTGGTTATATAAGCAAGGGAAGGCCAAAGCTTGAGAGAGACGACTTTGGGGCTGTTCCTCTTGTGTTTCTATTGAATAAAATTCGTAGTTTGAAGGAACTTTTGTGCCTTGTTCGTCCGACTTGTTCCAGACAAGTTTTACTCGTCGAGTTTCTGGACAGCACTACCTTTCATCGTTGTTTTTATCATAACTCGAGTTTTACAGATCCAATTGACGTTATTCTTTTTGGTTTGTCTTAAAAACTTGATTATCTATCATATATCAAAATTTCACGGTCATTGGATTTGTGGTTTTTGGTCTACACGAGTTTCTTTGCAGCATTCCATAACTGTTTTTTTCTCGAGTAGGTCAGATTGACCTTTCTTTGATCTTTCGATCATAACTTGAGTTTTTCTCGACGGATTTGAGTAATTCTTTTTGTGTTGTCTTCGTGACTTGATTCTCTCTGATATCTATCACTTTTGTCACGGTGAAACACGTTTAGATTAGTCTCACACACGATTTCTTTAACAGATCATTTTTCTGCCGAAAGGGTTTGGGGTTTAATTGTTCCCGCTGCGTAAGATTTTTAAATCTACCATTCACCCTCCCCCCTGGTAGATTTTCACGTGCTCTTCGATCCTACAGAAGACCAGTTCTGTATAGGTTCATGGCCGCAACCCACTACGACTACTTGGTGTTAAAGATGCTGACACCCTCAGGCGTTCTCCGGATCCGCGGGGATCACACTGTGGGAGTCACTGCGCTGGAAGAACTCCACACGCTAGCAACAGCGCAGGAGGAAGCATTTGGCAAGGAGCAAGTTGCTCAACCTCCGATCTCTCGCCACCAAGGCTCAACCTCTGCACCTTGTGTGCAGCCAAGCATCGACACCGACATTCCCGTCAATGTCGTCCAAATCGGTTCTGATGCTACCCAGACCACCCGTATATCGGGAGGTATGGACAACAAATAGAAACTCATACTCATCACTTTCCTCCAAGCGAATGTTGATGTTTTTGCATGGTAGCCGTCACAAATGCCTGGGATCCCTAGGGATATGATTGAGCACAGTCTGACGATATATCCCGACACACGGCCAATACACCAGAAGCCCCAAAAGCAATCAGTTGAGCTGCAGAACTTCATCAGACAAGAAATCAAGAAGTTGCTCGAAGTTGGTTTCATACGGGAGGTTCATCATCCACGATGGATGGCAACCATGGTCGTCGTACCAAAGGCCGGTGGGAAGCTTACGATGTGTATCGACTACACCACCTTGAATAAGGCATGTCCAAAAGACCCATTTCCACTACCTAGGATAGACCAGATAGTGGACTCCACCTCTGGGTGCGAGCTATTGTGTTTCCTAGGTGCATACTCTGGATATCATCAAATCCAAATGTCTAGGAAAGATGAAGAGCATACTGCTTTCATAATAGTAGATGGGTTGTATTGCTATACTGCCATGCCTTTCGGTCTCAAAAATGCTACTTGAACTTTTGTGCGAGCCATGCACAATACATTTTGAGAGCTCATCGGGGAATTGGTGGAGGTATACGTCGATGATATCGTCGTGAAGGTGAAGAACAAAGAATCGGTCCTTGACAACCTGCAAGCCGTCTTCGACAAGCTGCACATTATGCACACCAAGCTAAACCCAGACAAATGTGTCTTTGGGGTTAGCTTCGGGAAGCTCCTTGGATTCTTGGTGACACACCGAGGAATTGAGGCAAATCATACGAAGATCAAGGCTATTGAAGAGATGTGGCCCCCAACCCGCATCAAGGATGTCCAGAAGCTAACTGGATGTCTAGCTGCACTCAGTCGGTTCATCTCAAGACTGGCAGAATGGGCGATTCCCTTCTTCAAACTATTGAGGAAGTTTGGACCATTCCACTGGTCTGAAGTAGAAGAAAAGGCCTTCCAAGAGCTCAAGCATCTCCCCACCACACTATCAATCTTGGTAGCTCCAGAACCTGGTGAGCCTCTTTTGCTTTACATTTCGGCAACTACGGAGCTTGTCAGCATGGTCCTGGTCGCGGAGAGACCGGAGCCACCTACAACTCAAGATCCCAGATCCCTCCGGGGGGGGGGGGGGGGGTCCAGAGCTACCTGAAGGCGAGTTTGGGTCCCAGCCCCCAAGCGTGAATCCTCAAGGAAAGCTCCCAGAGGATCAACCTCTCTCAATCGAGGGAGTTCTCACGGCTGAAGAAGAAGTTCTGGACCCCTCTAGAAGGGTCCGGGAAGCTCAAAAGGAAGGTCTGAACCCTTCCGAGAGGGTCCGGGTTGATGAAGAAGAAGCTCCGGGACCTTCCAGGAAGGTCCAGACTGTCCAGCGGCCAGTGTACTTTATCAGCGAAGTACTCCATGACGCCAAGACTCGATACATTGAGGTGCATAAGCTGCTCTATCTAGTTCTTATTGCCTCAAAGAAGCTTCGTCATTACTTCCAAGCACACAAGATATCAGTGGTAACCTCCTATCCATTGTGTGCTATGTTGCATAACCCAAATTCTACAGAAAACATTGCAAAGTGGGAAGCGGAGCTGGCAAAATTCAATATGAAATTCTTGCCTCGACATGCTATCAAGAGTCAGGCATTGGTTGACTTCGTGGCAGAGGGGACCCCTTCTTCATCAAATCCAGGGGGGCCTAGTGAGCAGAAGCTGGAACCCAAGGTCCCGATCTTCACCGAGTCTCACTGGACTCTCTACATCGATTGTTCCGTGCAAAAACAGGGGGCCAGAGCTGGAATTCTTCTCCTCGCACCAACCGGGGAGAAGGTCAAGTACATGGTACACCTTGACTTCAAGGTAACCAACAACATGGCGGAGTATGAAGCTCCCATCTACGGGCTCAAGGTGGTGCTATCATATGGCGTCAAGAAGATGCTGGTGAAGGGTGATTTGTAGCTCATTATCAAGCAAGTCTAAGGCGAATGCAGCTGTAATAACCCGCAACTCGCTGCTTACCTCCTTGAAGTCCAAAAGCTCCAGAAGGACTTCCACGTCTTGGATCTCTGCCATGTCCAGCGTCTCAACAACGTTGAAGATGATGAACGCTCAACGAAGACTATGACTAGAGCTTAAGCTCCTGACAGAGTTTTGTCAGGAGGTTGTCAAGATCTATCGCTCATCCTACCGAACTGAGCGATGGGGGAGAGACCAACACCTCTAAGCTGGCGGTCCCGGTGGCCCTGTTACCATGGCATCCACCATGGGTCATAGGCACTGCAGGAAGCTTCGAGCGACCCAACACGCAAGATCTGGAGGCTCAAGTTAGCTCCGATGCATGGATCTCGGAGATCTAGAGCTACTTGAAAGACAACATCCTTCCTGAAGACGTGCATCCGCTGACCGAATTGTTAGATTGGCTAAAAGATACATGTTGGTAGAAGGGGATCTCTACCAGCGTGATGCCAAGGGCGTTCTAATGCGGTGCATTGATCGGGAAGAAGGCCGCGAGCTCCTCACGGAAATCCATGGAGGCGAGTGTGGGAACCACGCATCTTCCCACACGTTGGTTGGTAAAGCCTTTCGGCATGGCTTTTATTGGCCTACAACACTTCAGGATGCAGTCGAGTTGGTAAAAAAGTGTGAAGCGTACCAGTTCCATGTGAAACAAATTCACACACCGGCTCAGTCGTTGTAAATGATACCTCCTACATGGCCATTCGCTGTGTGGGGTATGGAAATTTTGGGACCTTTCCCAAAAGCCGTCGGAGGTTACAGATTCCTGTACGTTGCCATCGACAAGTTCACTAAGTGGCCGGAAGCTACTCCAGTTGTGACAATCAACAAGCAATCTGCTATGAAGTTCTTGAAGTCCATAGTCTGCAGATTTGGAGTTTCGAACAGAGTCATAACTGACAACAGAACCCAATTCAGAAGTGCAACATTCCAAGAATATTGCGAAGACATCAGCATTCAAGTCAGCTACGCATCAGTAGCACACCCAACAAGTAATGGCCAAGCCTAGAGAGCAAATGCAAAAATACTGAAAGGAGTCAAGGCGCGCACATATGAGCGCCTAAATAAACATGGAGACAACTTGATAGAGAAGCTTCCGTCTGCATTGTGGGGGAGCAGGACAACACCTAGCTGGCCAACTAGAGAGACACCCTTCTTTCTGGAGTATGGAGCTGAAGCAGTCCTTCCTCCGGAGATCACCATGGGGTCGCTCTGGATCCGGACCTTCGACAAAGTCGCGCAGGACAAGCTTCGGCGTGAAGACCTTGACCTCGTCGACGAGGGAAGGTGCCAAG
Organism: Tuctoria greenei; assembly: GCA_036927565.1. NCBI lineage: Eukaryota > Viridiplantae > Streptophyta > Magnoliopsida > Poales > Poaceae > Tuctoria > Tuctoria greenei. The sequence goes on from JAYESD010000004.1 coordinate 36,750,799, forward strand.
CAGCTGTTCAGAATGCACGATATCGCCAGGTGCTCCCGCGCTATCACCAAAGGCATGTGCGCAACCGACAGCTTGAAGTAGGCGATCTGGTACTGCAGAGAATACTAACTCGAGAAGGGATGAACAAATTGTCCCCCAGCTGGGAAGGTCCCTTCCGAGTGATCAAAGTATCCCGTCACGGATGCGTTCGCTTGGCAACCGAGGATGGGACTCCACTTCCCAATCCATGGAACATCGAGCACCTCCATAAGTTTTATTCTTAGTTTCACAGAGGTGAGTCTGTAATTACACATAATGTAAGTTATAGAGTCTATAGACAGAGTCGGGTAGGTCCTAAAGGAGAACATTCGGACCCCCCCGAGAGGGTCCGTGCAGTTCAAGCACACTTAAGTGGTCCCAATACTAAAATTGTAGCTTACCTATCTGGGTTAGAACAAGATGAATAGCACACTTGTCCTGGTTTCGTAACCTAAGTGTGTCCTTGTCCTGGTTCCGTAACCTATAATGAAAGACATTGTTGTGTGAAAACAGACTCCACGTGCATTAATTTTGTAAAGACTTGTTTCTTTTATTATCTTTTCCTTCTCGTTTATAATGAAGTTGTGCGATTATTTTTGAGATTTAGTCCGAGTTATTCATATGATATACAAGTTATATTGTTTATCTTTTTTGGATCTTAGCATTGCTAGATGGTCTACTCGCCTGAACGCCAAAGCCAATGACAGGTCCGGAGTGCACTATCGACTTAGACTTGTCAAGCATCCTAAGTATGCCACTCTACCTATATTCCAGCAGGCCTTAGTAGGGCGGGTCCGGAAGGCATTTAGATTCGAATAGATTATATCGATATACTTGTTATTATGTTGAGTTTCTTTCAATCTAAAATTAAAATAAGAACAGTAAGACGCAAATGAGTTATAGATGAGAGGACAAACTTTACTGCTTTTCTTGTCTTTAATATGCAAAAAAAGGAAAAAACTCATGATGATGGTGGACGATGTCGGAGCTACTAAGCTTGACATCCCCTTTGGGGCCTGCCGTTGATGTTTTATACGTTGAAATTGGGCATCCTCAGAGCTAACATGCTTCGAAAACACTATTCGAGGCCAGCCGTCAACGTGAAGAATTTATGGCAAATATAAACGAAGATGGTGGAGAAATCACCCAGAGGGAGTCCGCCATCGATGTATTATATGTTGACAGTGGACACCGTCGAAGCCAGGAAGCTCCTACGATCCCAGGGGGCCCGCCATCGATGTTTCTAAGCATTTACAGAGGGCACCGGCTGTGAGGACCAGGTCCACACTTTCTAGGAATCGCATTGGGTGGTGCCATGCGATGCGGCACCCAACAACACACATGTAAAGGAGCTTGTATTACATAAATTATTTGCTGAAGTTGACAAAATGATGTTTAGTTCACAAATAGTTTATATAAAAATAAACTACAGCGAAAGATAAGATTACAACTCTCGTACTCAAGTCTAATAAGCAAAAGAGAAGTTGTCCAGCCCACAGATACTCCTCACTAGCCACTAATATCAAACAGCAGCGGCATGGTTCCCCATGAGTATACCGCTCAAAGAGTTCCGAGTCTCATCGGACAACCATAATCATAAGCATAGAGGTTAGTACCTGCAAAACGACTTATATAGCAACCGTGAGCACGAAGGCTCAGCAAAACTTAACAGTCTCACTTAAACATGAAACTCTACATGAGGGTAAAGACATAAATATAGGATGGCAGATTTGCATAATGGGCTCGCCTAAATGTGGGTCCTTATTTTCAGATTTATTAGCAGCAGCTTAAACCTTGTGCGGGCAACATCGTAACCCCACAATCAAACAAGAAACACTTCATCACGATGTTGCATGCCCAAGGTGGAAAAATAAATTTAGTTTGCACAATACTAATACATACAACATAGCAATACAATGATAATATAATATTCATAATAGCAGTAATTAATTCTCATCTCAAGTGCAAGTATTAACTGCGTCACAACTAAGTGAACAAGTGGTACTCATAATCTCGAGTGTAAGACCTATGTGTGCTGAATACATTGGCTTGTAGTGAATACACTTGGCTTTGATGATAAAAGTTTTGAATATCACCAAAACACCTTTTTTATCTAGGTCCGACTAGCTTTGGTCAGCTCCGGTGAAGTTTTGTTTTTAGCTCCGGCATGTCTTTGATAGCTCCGACATGTTTTTGTACTAGTTTTGTTAGCTCCGGCTCAAGGTTCGGGTTGCCCTGGCAAGGTCCGAAACTTGACCGCAATGCTTCTATTTTTCATTTGCAATGTTTCGTACTTGCTTTACATCTCTGGAAAGATTGCTTAGTATTCATTTGCTAAGTCTTTGGTGCGTTTTTTGTTGACATGAATGATATCGTGTTACTGTATTTTTGCAACATGCTTATGTGAGGTTCTCACGTAAGGTGTTGTGTTCGGAACTAACTTGAGTCAAGTCGAGGACTTGGGCTCGTATGGATTGGTTGTTTATTCATGTGCAGGTGTTGCTTGAGTTCAAGACATGGCTGGTGACGGGATCCATTGAACTAGTCTTAGGGATTAGATGAGGTTCAACAACCAAGTTCGGGAGGAATTGTGGTTGAGTTGATCGGGAGGTTGTGCAGCATGTTTGAATCAAGAACAATGCATATGAAGGTATCGTAGACATCATTGGAAGATGTTTGCACGTGTGCAAGGAGTGCATGGACGTGGCTACATGGTTCCGAGACGTGATGAAGAGATGTGGACGTAAAGAGTTGGTCGGAAAGGTCCAACCGACTAGGTTATGGACTCAGGCTGTGGCTGAGTCGGGTTTGACTCAAATATGGAAAGATTTGAGTTGGTTATGATAGGATTTCGTATGGGTCACGAATTTGAGTTGTTTAGGAATGTGGGATATGTTCCTAAGGTGTTTGTAAGTCTTAAGATTGCTTCTATGTGCGTATAGAAGAATCCTAAGCAGTTATGGAAAGTTATGATTCGTGAACAGAGTAGGATTAGGTTTCTGATCTGAGTTGAGTTGGCTTTCGAGCTGGTTATATAAGCAAGGGAGCCCAGAGCTCGTGGTGCACGACTTTGAGGCTGTTCCTCTTGTGTTCTATTGAATAAAATTCGTAGCTTGAAGGAACTTTTGTGCCTTGTTCGTCAGACTTGTTCCAGACAAGTTTTACTCGTCGAGTTTCTGGACAGCACTACCTTTCGTCAGTGTTTTTATCATAACTCGAGTTTTACAGATCCAATTGACGTGATTCTTTTTGGGTTGTCTTCACAACTTGATTTTCTATCATTTGTAAAAAGTTCACGATCATTGGATTTGTGGTTTCTGATCTACACGAGTTTCTTTGCAGCGTTCTAGAACTGTTTTTCTCGGGTAGGACAGATTGACATTTGTTTGATCTTTCAATCGTAACTTGAGTTTCTCTTGATGAATTTGAGTGATTCTTGTTGGTTGTCTTTGTGACTTGATTCTCTCTGATATCTATCACTTTTGTAATGGTGAAACACGTTTAGATTAGTCTCACACACGATTTTTTTAACAGATCATTTTTCTGCCAAAGGGGTTGGGGTTTAATTGTTTTCGTTGCGTAGGATTTTTAAATCTACCATTCACCCCCCTATGGTAGCTTTTCACATGCTCATTGATCCTACAATTGGTATCAGAGCCACGGTGCTCTAATCTTTGTGATTTGCGCGTGTTTTTGACTAATCATCATGGAGAAGTACTCAGCCAAACCTTGTGTGTTCGCTGGTATTGATTTTTAGGTTTGGAAGGCACGCATGGAGGCTTTCATCCAGGCACAAGGCTTTGCAATATGGGAGAAGGTATACAATCCTTACGAAGTGCCATCAAACTATCAAGTTACAGCTACAAATCTGAGAGATGTCGACAATAACAACAAGGCTCGGAACTTGATCATACAAGGATTAACACAAAGCGACTTCGATCTTGTTGCACACCTCCGATCTGCATACGATGTGTGGGAAGCACTTTGTGACTACCACGAAGGATCCAACATGATTAAAGAGGCAAGGAAAGACATGTTCAAGAAAGAATACTTGCGCTTTGAGATGCAACCCGGTAAGTCTATCGATGATCTTTTTGCTCGCTTTAATAAGATTCTCAGCAACTTGCGTAGTGTCAATGTTAATTTTTCAGATGCTGAAAATGCTAGGCAATTGCTAAGTGCATTAGATATGTCAATTTGGGAGATGAAAGTCACATCTATTCGTGAATCTACTGTCATGAGTTCACTTACTTTAGATGTGCTATATTCCAAGTTAAAAACTCATGAAATTGACATAATCTCACGTAAGAACCCCAACAAGTCTATTGCTTTTGTTTCTCAACGTGACATGCCTAGTTTCGGTCAAACATCATCTTGTGGTACACTTGCTTTGTTGTCCTCTCTAACCCTTGAACAGATTGAGGAGTTTCCAGAGAAGGAGCTTGCGCTCATCTCTACCCGGTTCTCAAAAGCATTGCAAAATGTGAGAACTAGAAGGAGAGGAAACTCCGGACTTCAACGATGCTTTGAATGTGGTAAGACAGGACATTTTCGTTCAGATTGCACTAACCTTTCAGGTCCTACTTCCCGGGATGAAAAGAAAACAAGAACGAAGCACTCCTCTGCAAAAGATACGAAGAAAAAGAAGGGTTTTACAGGATGTCAATTGGTGAGCAGTTTTATCTCAGCACTCCAGGAACTTGGCTCAAGCGACGTGGACATTGGAAGTGATGAAGATGAAGATGATTTGGCAAACTTGTGCTTCATGGCGGGCAAGTCAAGATCAAGTATGGAGGAGGCAGAACACAACAACGACAATGGAGAGGTATGTCCTACTTGCGAAGAAATGTGTGATGCTATTTCTCGTGCCACTGTTATTGTTAAGAAAAAGGACAAAACGTTGAAGGACAATGCTGTTAAAATTAAGTCACTAGAATCTGAAATTAATCGTTTGAAATCATTGATTCCTAGTGATGATTCTTGTTCCTCATGTGACTTAATATATGAACAATTGTCCTACCTAAGAAGTGCACATACCTCCACACTTGATAAACTTGAACTTGAAATTGAAAAGAACAAAAAGCTTGCTGCACTTAATATTGGAAACTTAAAAGATGCTTCTTGTTCTACAATTGATTTGCATTGTTCTAGTTGTGATGATCTTGATAAGAAACTGCAAGATGCTATGAATGAAATCTCTATATTGAACAATGCTTTACGTTGTCATGAAGTTAAATATTGTTCCAATTGCAAATTAAAAGGTAAAACTTCATGTGAAAATTGCCTTGATCTGTCCAATAAACTTGATAACATGCATAAGACATTTGATCGGTTTTGTAATGGGAATAAGAACTTAAACTTGCTGCTGAATTCATCCAAGTCTTACAATGATAAAACTGGTTTAGGTTTTGATTCTCATGCTCATGCCAAGGCACATCCACCTAAAAGTGTAAAGTCATTAGGAAGTGGTTTGATTCAAATAGTTCCTAAACAAAAAGAAGTGGTTTTCAAATCTGCAGGAGTATTGACTGATTCGATTTCAAATAAAAATGTTGTTTGCTCATCTAGACATGAACACAAAGTTAAATTTCATTGTACCTACTATGGTAGAGATGGTCATGTCATAGATTTTTGTTATAGACTAGCTAAACAACAGAAAAAGGAAAGAATGGTTGCTAGATCTCATAACTTTCATGCAACATTTGCTGCACATATTGAACCGAATGTACAACCTGCTGTTTTGAGTCAAAAACATTCAAAGTTTACCTCTGAACCTTCTGTTTTTGCCTCCGGAGCTACTGATTTTTGTGCTACACAAGTAACACCTTATAGGTCAGTAGTTAAGAACAAAAAATCTCAAACTTTGACTCATAAAACTGCTGTTTTGTCTCAGCTTTCGCGTGTTTTTCCTACTGCACGTCGCGTGACTTAGTACTGGATTCCTAAATGCCTTTTGACTAACCCCAGTATTGAGTCGTCGACGTATTGTGCTTCTATGTAGGTTACACGTTTGAGGAAGGAGAACATTTGGATTGTGGATTCAGGTTGCTCACGCCACATGACCGGTAAAAAAGATTGGTTCTCCTCCCTCTCTTTTGTGTCATGTGTAGAGATTGTTACTTTTGCCGATAATTCTTCAACTCCTATAATTGCTAAGGGTTCAGTTAGAGTAAATGATCACTACACTTTGAAGGATGTGGCACTTGTCAAAAATTTGAAATACAACTTACTTTCTGTTTCACAATTGCCAGATGAAAATCTGAAAATTATTTTCAATAAAAACCGCTGCAAAGTTGTAAGTTCAAATAGTGAGCTTATTTTTACATGTCTCGGTTTGGAAGAATTTTTAAAGCTGATTTTGATATGTCTTCCTCTAAGCGTAGGTGTCTAGTTGCTAATGATTCAAAGGACCTATATTTTTGGCATCGTAGACTTGGTCACGTAGGCTTTGATCACCTAACGCGTGTTAGTGCTCTTAATCACATACGTGGGCTGCCTAAGCTTAAAGGGGACAAAGAAATTGTGTGCTCTTCTTGTAGACATGCTAATATGGTTGCAGGTTCACATACTCCTCTCACAATGATCATGAGAACTAAACCATGCCAACTTTTGCATTTTGACACCGTAGGACCTTCACGTGTTCAATCTTTCAGAGGTAAATGGTATGTACTTGTGATTGTTGATGATTATTCTAGATACTCTTGGGTTTACTTTATGGCGTCTAAGAATGAAGTTTTTAGTTACTTTAGGACTTTATTTCTTAGATTATCAATTGATTACCCAGGATCTTTAAAAGCAATTAGAAGTGATAATGGAACTAAATTTAAAAATCAATCTTTTGATCACTTTTGTGCTGAAAATAGAATAGATCATCAATTTTATTCACCATATGTACCTCAACAAAACGGTGTTGTAGAAAGAAAGAACAAAACCTTAGTTGAGATGGCTAGGACTATGCTTGATGAATATCAAACTCCTAGGAAATTTTGGGCTGATGCGTTAGCAACCGCTTGTTATGTCTCAAATTGTGTTTTCTTGCATGCTAAGCTAGGTAAAACACCATATGAGCTCCGGTTTGGACATAGGCCTAGTGTTACACACTTTCGGATCTTTGGTTGCAAATGCTTTGTTAAGAAACATGGTAATCTTGATAAATTTGAACCTAGATCCATTGATGGCATGTTTCTTGGTTATCCATCTCATACTAGAGGCTATTGTGTGCTTTTACTTGACACTAACAAAATTGTGGAGACTTGTGAAGTGTCTTTTGATGAAGCTAGCCCAGGTACTAGCTCAAAGATTGCAAGTCCAGATCCATATCCGCAGGGGGGAGCATTTTTGTTGAAGATGGGGAAGAATTGGAGCTGCTGCCCAAAAATTCAGCAACTAAAGACTTTGGTTCAGCTCCGGATGTTAATTCTCAACCAGCACCGACAACCATCAATGCTGATTCAAATCATCCTCAAGTCACAAGCTCATCGATTTGTGATGAACATGAAGAAGAAGAAGAAGCTTGTGAGACATCTGTTCCCCTACGGTTTTACAAAGATCATCCCCCACAACAAATGATTGGAAGCTTACACGAACGAGTCACACGGTCCAGGTTTTGCGATCCAAACTCTTGTGCTCATTTTGCTTTTTTTGCTTCTTTTGAACCCAAAGATATATCACACGCACTCACTAATGAATCTTGGATTATTGCCATGCAAGAAGAGTTAGAAAATTTTGAAAGAAATAATGTTTGGAAACTTGTACCTCCACCTCAAGGTCACACTTTAATTGGAACTAAATGGGTATTTAAAAATAAACAAAGTGAGGATGGGGTTGTGGTTAGGAATAAGGCTAGGTTGGTTGCTCAAGGTTTCACTCAAGTTGAAGGTCTAGATTTTGATGAAACTTTTGCTCCTGTTGCTAGATTAGAAGCCATCAGAATTTTGTTAGCTTTTGCTGCATCTATTGGTTTTAAGCTATATCAAATGGATGTTAAAAGTTCTTTTCTTAATGGCCACATAGATGAAGAGGTTTATGTGAAACAACCACCGGGTTTTGAAAATCCAGATTTTCCTAATCATGTTTACAAACTGTCCAAAGCCTTGTACGGTCTCAAACAAGCCCCTAGAGCATGGTATGATAGGTTAAAAACATTCTTACTTTAAAAAGGGTTTACCATGGGCAAGGTTGATAAAACTCTTTTTGTGCTTAAGCATGGCAATGACTCATTATTCGTTCAAGTGTATGTGGGTGATATTATCTTTGGTTGTGCTTCTCATGATCTTGTGTCCAAGTTTTCAACAATGATGAGTTCTGAATTTGAAATGAGTATGATGGGTGAACTCACTTACTTTTTGGGGCTGCAAATCAAGCAAACAAAGGAGGGTACCTTTATGCATCAAATGAAGTATACAAAAGATCTCCTAAGGTGCTTCAACATGGACAAAAGCAAGCCTCTTCGGACACCAATGGGAACAGCAACAACACTTGAACTTGATGAAGATGGTGAACCCGTGGATCAAAAAGAATATAGAAGCATGATCGGATCACTTTTGTACCTCACAACATCAAGACCAGACATACAATTCAGCGTATGTCTTTGTGCACGGTTTCAAGCCTCCCCACGTGCTTCACATCGTCAAGCCGTCAAAAGGATTCTCAGGTACTTACATGGAACTCAAAAATTTGGAATTTTTCTTCCTTCTTCCTCAACCGTTACTTTGAAAGCTTTTTCGGATGCTGATTTTGGGGGTTGTAGGATTGATAGGAAAAGTACTTCCGGTGCTTGTCATTTTCTTGGTAATTCTCTTGTTGCTTGGTCCTCTAGAAAACAAAATTCAGTTGCACAATCCACAGCCGAATCTGAATATGTAGCTGCTGCTAGTGCTTGCTCACATATTCTTTGGATTGTTCAAACACTTAAGGACTATGGGGTTGATCTAGATAGTGTTCCACTGTCCTGTGATAACACTAGTGCCATTTGCATTGCTAAAAACCCCGTGCAACATTCTAGAACTAAGCTTCTGTTTTTCATTTGCAATGTTTCGTACTTGCTTTACATCATTGGAAAGATTTCTTAGTATTCATTTGCTAAGTCTTTGGTGAGTTTTTGGTTGATATGGATGATATCGTGTTACTGTGGTTTTGCAACATGCTTATGTGAGGTTCTCACGTAAGTGTTGTGTTCGGAACTAACTTGAGTCAAGTCGAGGACTTGGGCTCGTATGGATTGGTTGTTTATTCATGTGCAGGTGTTGCTTGAGTTCAAGACATGGCTGGTGATGGGATCCATTGAACTAGTCTTAGGGATTAGATGAGGTTCAACAACCAAGTTCGGGAGGAATTGTGGTTGAGTTGATCGGGAGGTTGCACAACATGTTTGAATCAAGAACAATGCATATGAAGGTATCGTGGACGTCATTGGAAGATTTTTGCACGTGTGCAAGGAGTGCATGGACGTGGCTACATGGTTCCGAGACATGATGAAGAGATGTGGACGTAAAGAGTTGGTCGGAAAGGTCCAACCGACTAGGTTATGGACTCAGGCTGTGGCTGAGTCGGGTTTGACTCAAATATGGAAAGATTTGAGTTGGTTATGATAGGATTTCGTGTGGGTCATGAATTTGAGTTGTTTAGGAATGTGGGATACATTCCTAAGTTGTTTGGAAGTCTTAAGATTGCTTCTATCTGCGTATAGAAGAATCCTAAGCAGTTATGGAAAGTTACGATTTGTGAACAGAGTAGGATTAGGTTTCTGATCTGAGTTGAGTTGGCTTTCAAGCTGGTTATATAAGCAAGGGAGCTTAGAGCTCGTGGTGCACGACTTTGGGGCTGTTCCTATTGTGTTCTATTGAATAAAATTCGTAGTTTGAAGGAACTTTTGTGCCTTGTTCGTCAGACTTGTTCCAGACAAGTTTTACTCATCGAGTTTCTAGACAGCACTAACTTTCGTTGGTGGTTTTATCATAACTCAAGTTTTACAGATCCAATTGACGTGATTCTTTTTGTTTTGTCTTCACAACTTGATTATCTATCATTTGTTAAAATTTCACGGTCATTGGATTTGTGGTTTCTGTTCTACACAAGTTTCTTTGCAGTGTTCCAGAACTGTTTTTCTCGGGTAGGACAGATTGACATTTGTTCGATCTTTCAATCGTAACTTGAGTTTCTATCGACGAATTTGAGTGATTATTGTTGTGTTGTCTTCGTGACTTGATTCTCTCTGATATCTATCACTTTTGTCACGGTGAAACACATTTAGATTAGTCTCACGCATGATTTTTTTAACAGATCATTTTTCTGCCGAAGCGGTTGGGGTTTAATTGTTTTTGCTGCGTAAGATTTTTAAATCTACCATTCACCCCCCTCTGGTAGCTTTTCACGTGATCTTCGATCCTACAACGAGGGACGGTGATTCAAATCAAAGATACACGGAATACACGACATGTACGCCGTTACTGGAAGTCACGTAGGTGCACTCCACGGACATCGTACGTAGCCACCTTTCTCAAGTTCTGCCCAAGTTGAATCGATTCAATCGTCTAGGACAATATTTCCACTCACGGTGTACCTTTCTGCTGTGAATATATCTTGAGCGAGTTTCCATCTACTGTGCTGCGGTCGAAAGCCTGTGGCTATCGAAAAAGTCTCAACAAAGGCTTCCCAAGATACATCAGTTTCCTGGACCCCATATATCCAGTATGACTCCGATACAGTTCAAACTTGCTCAGCAGGGCGGCATACGGATCGGTCCTTAACCGACACAGGCAGGGTAACGCACCCAAGACCACGTCTTGCTGCATCCTACGCCCCTGCCCGGTCTCATATTCAGATCACTACTCCATTTCTTTGAACCAATCCCGTGTGAAAAAGTCCTAGCCATGCGAGTAGATTCCAACTACTCGACTTCTACTGAATCCTATACAACATTTAGCACAGTATAGTCTACACAATGACTTAACAACTACCCAAATACTCTATGGGTGATTTGGTCATGCAAGTGGATTTTCAATCACCTTAGCCCTAATGCACATAACTCACCCTAGACATAGGTGATACAAATCAAAATTTTGCAATAGTGCTTAAATGCAAACTGGGCTTGCTTGGCTGCAAGATGGTATCAAAGTTAATCTCTAGAGGGATGACTTCAAGTGGCTCCAGGGTCCTCTCGAGCTCGGCAACTAATCGATATGCAAAGAATAATGCAAGTTAATCAATACCGATATTAGGATATAGCTCAAAATAAAGACAGTTAGGTAGATGAAATTAAGACAACTAATTTTGGAAATTTTACAGTGGACACTAGGTACTATGAGTGAGGTTCTGGCCAAAATTGGGATAAATTCATGGAAGTCTCTGTTGTATAAAATTCAATATAGATAAACCACTCCCAGAATTTTCATGGACAATATGGGACTTTAACATGGATAAAAGTGTACGTCATGTTTTTAGGAGGTAAAGAGTGACTCAACAAAATTTTTTCATAATTTTATAAGCATTATACTGTGAGATATTGAATTTAGAAGTTTGGACAATTTGCTGAAATGTTACTAGACATTTTGGAATTTTCAGGCACAAATAGATTGGAAACACAATTTGGCTATTCAAATCAACCCAAATGGACTTTTATTGGAACTTAAGGGAATTATTTGCAATGATTTTGACAATTTTGGGAAATTTTGAATGAATGTAGCACCAGTAATAAATTCCAATAGCATTTTGCTTCATGGAATTATTGAGGTCAAATTATGAATTTTCATACAGATCCAAGTGCACCACTTGAAAGTATAGATCATCCTGATTCCAACAAAATTTATTTGGGAATTTTTGGACAAGTATTCTAGGAGATATTGATTTTTAAAGTTGGAATCAAATCTAGAATTAAATTTAAATGGGAAAGTTTAAATAATGAAATGGGCCCACGGGTTTAAAATGGACCAGTGGAATTCAAGCCACAAGGGGACCACATAGATCAGGGCTGTAGCCACAGGGGATCCGGAAGCCGCACCAGATCCTATTAATGGTTTTCTATGACTGACAACTGGGGCCCACCTAGTCGTCTTCTACCTCTCGATCGGACGCGCCAGGAGTGGCGCACGGCGGTGCTCGACGGCGGCCGTTTGCCAGCACCCATTCCAGGGCACGACAGACCTCCAAACTTGCCGCCCCCACCTAAAATTCGATGGGGATCTCGATGGTGAGACTCCCAACGGCGATTGACGGCCAGAAATGGCGGTGCGACGGCGGCGGCGGAACCTAGGGTTTCGGTCATGTCAGCCGGGCCCTCTGGTGCCCTATTTCGGATGGAAATTCTTCCAAAAGTTTCCTGGGAACGTAGGAAAGGTGAGACAGGGGACAAAGGACGGTGAAATGCCTTAGAAATGAGAAGTCGACGGCGAAGTGGGGGTTCGACTGTGGCGGTTAGGAAAAATCCTATTTCGACGTGTTGAATCGATGAACATCGATGGGGTTTCCTCGAGGGTGTGCGCCAGGTAGTCTAGAACAACAATTCTCACGGTCACGAGCTATGGCTGAACGCGGAAAATGAATTGTGGCCGAGACCTAGCTCTGTTGATACCCAAAGTTCATTGGAAAATATGGAAATAACTAAGCTATAGGGCAAAGAATGAGCTCAAATTTTACCAGAACCTAGCAGACGTATGGGTACACCTTTTTGCTTCAAGGATCAAGGCACAAAAAGGCTTGTAACATCTGCTCAATGGTGGAGCAGAGAGCGGCAAGCAGAGGAGCTCCAATGGCGGCCACAGTTTAACTTCGATTGGCGTCGGCAAGGCTCCGACTGGGCAAGAAACTAGTCAGGGAGGTGCGCAAGATATTGGTGAGGAAGTAGAGATGAAGAAAAGTGATCAAACCCGAGTACCTTGGCTTGATTTGGGTCAGAGATGGAGGAACTCGGGGTGTTCCATCTCCTGTGCGATGAACTGAAGATGAGCTGAGAAATTTTTGTCTCTGGTGCTTGGAGAAGAAGATAAGGACGTGAAGATCTTTGGATTGCAGCTGGATTCAGCTTATGAAGCAGGCAAGCAGCTAGCATGGTGGCATTTGCATGCTGTGAGGTGTTGAGATGAGAAACGGAGGAGGAAGAGAGTCTATGACAGGTGGGTCCCACTATTTTCATTCTCATCTTCACCTCTGGACAGTCAACTCACTCACCTAATTTGTACCAAAATTGCTAGATAGTTGTGGGGAGTCCAAATTAATTATGGAGAGTTTGATTCTGAATTCATATTATTGAATTGACCAAGTTTCATTCAAATTCAAACTTGGATTTGAATTTGCGTGGAATTTAATGTAGCTATTGAATTAAATAGCAAACCATATTCAAAAATTCTGAATTTTTGCAGATGTACAATTTGGAATATTTGGAAACTATTGATCAGATTTCCATTTTTGCATCATTTTAACAGGAGCAAATTTTGAATTTTTGAATTCCCTCCAATAGAGTTGAAATGAATTGTTTTGTAAATTGCCATTTTGATTTCTCCATTCAAGCTTGATGTTATTTCTCCTAATATAACTTTATACTTTGAATTTTTTGGACTTTTACACTGTCAGACCTAACAAGCTCCAACAACTCCCAGGGGCCCGCCGTTGATGTTTCTAAGCATTGACAGTGGGTGCTATCAGACCTAACAAGCTCTGACAACTCCCAGAGGGGCCGCCGTCGACGTTTCTAAGAGTTGACAGTGGGCGCTGTCAGACCTAACAAGCTCCGACAACTCCCAGGGGGCCCGCTGTCGATGTTCCTATGCGTTGATAATGGGTGCCGTCGGACCTACCTAGCTCTGACAACCCCCAGGGGCCCGCCCTCGACATTCCTAAGTGTTGATAGTGCGCCGCTGGACCTACCTAACTCCGACAACTCCCAGGGGGTCCGCCGTCGACATCACAAAGGGTACCTGGAGATGTCGGAGGTAAACTTCAGAACTCGGAGCTATCGATTTGGCTACGAGCGAGGAGTGAAGTCATCAAGACGTTGTCAAATCCTTTTGATACATGTTCGCAATCAGATTGTGTACATCTACCAGGCGGCCAACAATAAAAAGGACAATGCATTGGAGACACACAAAATGGAATTCATTCATTCAAAAGATTGGATTTCATTGATTCAAAATGAGGATTACAAGTGAAGGGAGAAGAAAAAGGTCCTAGCTACTGGAGGTCCTAGGTCCTATAGAAAAACGAGGCAACTTTCTGGGCAGCTTCTTGAACGCTGGCCCTAGCAGCATTTTCCTCATCAACAATGAGTCCTTCAAATACCAGATCTAAAGATATATGGGGGTCTTGGCTTTTAAAACACATCAGCACGTATCCGGCGACCTTCAATTGAGTGAGATCCACATGGTAGGATCTCACCTGCCGCGTCAAGAACAGCCACGTGGCGATGGTTTAACTGCAGACTGTCGCCATAACAACCAATTAAAAGACCTCTGAGGCCGCAGCATGGGAATTGAAGATGGCCTCACATCTGGTAGAATAACTTAACCCAAAGGATTTCTCCCAGAGGTGGCCCCGGGGGCCACTGTCGGTACCCTGCGTACCGGGTACCCCATGATACCGCAAGAAAAGCTACAGAGTTCTGCTTGTCTGGGTTGAAGACCTCCGAAGGCTCCACATGCCCCGCAGCACTGGACTCGTCTCCCTTGTTTGGGTAGCTTCGGTGTTGCCACGTGTAACGCAAGTCCGGACCTAACTCCCTGTATAGGGAAGCTCTAGTCATGCCACGTATGGCCCCGGACCTAACCCCCAGTAGGGGGAAGCTCCAGTGCTGCCACATGTATAGCAGCTCCGAACCTGCCTTCCCACAGAGGGAAGCTCAAGAGCTGCCACATGTCGAGCTTCCGGACCTAAGCCAGCCACGGGAATACTGCCAGATCTCCAACAGAGCGGACATTCAAGGGGCAGTTAAAGCAGTCGTTACAAGACCTGATTATGTGTCATTAATGCCATGTTAATGACACACGATCAAAGGACTGTTAATACCGGTAACATTGCCATTAAGACACGTTATCACCATGTTAATTACACTTAATACATGCACATCATGTATAGGTGATTAAATACCACCGGGGCACAAGTCGGGCCACGCTAACAGTGTAACGGCCGGTCCTTGGACTATAAAAGGGTTGCACCGCACGGTAGAAACAAAATCCGACTGAGCTCACACTCAGACCAGCATACACACACTCATACAATCAACAACCATCCCGTGGAATAGGGTATTACGCTCAGGCAGCCTGAACCACATAAAAATCCTCGTGTCACCGTCTCGCTCTTAATCTTACTCGCGCCCCAACCGAATACGAACCTCCGCATACTACGCTTTAGTAGTACCGGGGGAAGTGTCGATCGCACACTTCGACAGTAGCTCCCATAGTGCACCTATATGAGTCCAATTGTGGTCCTCTCCGTAACCAACAAAATATCCAAGACGACCTTCATCTACCACTAAGTTTTTCAACTGTTCAACAATCTCCGACCCGTTAAGACATTGTGGTTGTCCTTTTTTGACAATGGTGTCCTTCCTGAAGGCATTTCTCTATTACCTAAATACATGATTGGGCGGTAACCAACATCTGTGGCAATCAAAGTAGCAAATCTTGGCACCATGATTTAAACGAAAACATTATGTATCCGAAGCATATATCGGACATGTCAAATGACCATGAGTGCTCTAGCCAGAAACCATGTCATAAGCTAGAAATCATGGAAAAACCATAAGTATGCAGACTGAAGGTTGAATTTCTATTTTTTGTAACAGTCGTACGCTTCGATCCTTGTCCATAAAATTTTCAACTCTTCAATCAATGGCTTCAACATCACGTTCGGTCATGAACTAGGATGATCCGGTCCAGGTACAATAATGCAAAGGAACATGAAATCGTACTTCATACAAGGAGATGGTGGTATGTTGTACGGAATAGCGAACATGGGCAAACAAGAGTATGGTGTTGCATTTGTACTTAACATTGAGAAGCCATCGATCGCCAATTCAATGTGAATATTTCTCGCATCATTGGTGAAATGTGGATCGAAGCGATCAAGAGCTTTCCATGCCTCACCATGGGACGGGTGCACTATCATTCAATCATTCTCACGTACACCTTCTTTGTGCTACCTCATGTGTCTGGTTGTTTTTTTTTTGAGAGAAACAAGTGCTTTAACTTAGGTGTGACAGGCAAGTCGCGAAGCTGCTTCTGTGCAACTTCAGTCATTTCTTTTGTACCATTATCATTAACAACTTCGACAGATCTCACTTTATCACATTTTAAGCACTTGTTCTCATTGGCATGCTCCTTCTAGAAAAGCATGCAGTTGTCTGGGCATATATCAATCTTCTCATAGTTCATACCAAGACTAGAAATCAATTTCTTAGATTGATACATATCTTTAGGTAATTTATGAGGTTGTGGAAGGACATCGCTGATCAATTTGATGAGATCATTGTAGTGGTATTGGAGAAGAAATACTTAGACTTAATTGCCATAAATCTAGTCATGAAACTGAGGATCATCACTTTGGTGTGTTCATGCAATGGCTGTTCTGAAGCTTCGAAAAGCTTGAAGAACATTTTAACCTCCGTTGTAGGAGGATCCTCCTTCAATTCAGGATTTATGGCTTCAAGCATCTCGTCCATCCTATCGACCCCAGTGCTGTCATCCTCATCTCGATCTTCTACGCCTTGAGAAGGTGTCTCACCGTGAAAGGTCTGCAACTCATGACGTTGCATGAAATTGTTTTGACACAAGTGGTACGTCAACGTCACTTTGTCGAAACACTTTGCATTCTGACATTTGATACATGGGCACCGCACCTTGCTATTGTTTGACAACGAGAAAACTTGTTGTATGAAAGCATCCGTCTTGGTGAACCACTCCTCTAAGTGACTCCCATCCTTTTTCCAACCAGTATACATCCAAGTGCGGTCTTCAACCATGTTTGAGGGTATACCTTCAAAGCAGACAAATCATTGTTAGTTTCATTGTTATGTTATGTCACAACCCTACAACTAGGCAGATAGGTCCTAAACCCACCTAAGAGTGACCGAGTGGAGCGTGCTTATGACGAGAAGTGTGGTATAGGTGTGGATGAAATTTCGACAGCATAACCTCGCTGTTCTCCACTGCATGCCTGGAAATGGTGCAGCAGAGAACATCAGAGTTATGCTGTGAAAATCTCGTCCAGATCCAGATCTGCGTCTCGTCACAAGCCACGCCCACTCGGTCACTCTCAGGCTGTCCAAAAAGGGACAATATTGAACCTTCATGTCTCACATGCCAATAGCATTTGAGACCCAGTCCGAAACGGGTGACACATTGCTATAGGTTATGCTACTTATTTTCATTTCTAGGTCATTTGCGAGAGAGGAAAGAATGAGAGAAAGAGGGACAAGAAAGTTGGTCCTAGATGAAGATTCCACGTCCGGATCCACCGTCCACGCAATCACTGGTGATTGACGTCCGCACCATCACCGTTCGTTTCTATGTCATCTCGACACATACTTTATGACTACAACCGTCTATACGGCACGAACACATTTATTGCGTGTCGTGCCGTGTCGGGTCGAGCCGTGACAGACTGGGCTGGCTAGAAACCTTTTTATTTACATATATTAAATAATCACTCAAAAACATTAAATATCAATAAAAAATAAGTAACAATTAATGAACAACATAACAAACTAACTAATAAACAATTACAAATAATAAACAATCATTGATGAACAACATAATAAACTAACTAATCATCACTCGGGACGTCGATCTTGAGCCGCTCCACCTTGAGGCGAGCAAGTAACTAACAAATGATCGGTGTATGGTCCGGAGGTGAAGAGAGTGGGAGAGAGAGAGAGAGAGGGAGCAGGGGATGAGGAGAGAGAGAGAGGCAGAGGGGGAGAGAGATGGAGGGAGATGAGGAGAGAGGAAGAAAGCTAGGAGAGATAAGAACGGACACCAACCTCAGGTGAGCTCGACCTATGCAATTTGTACCCGAAGCATTTTGCTTCTTTAAATTGAGTTGGATGGGTTTTTCTAGATGTCCTATATTTCAGAACGAAGTGAATATACTTCTCCCAGATGGATAGCTCTCCTGTTTCTTTTTATGAAGCTATCCACTTCATTATTTTGGATTCCAGGTTGATGAGTGACAACTTGCAAAACAAAGAATGATGATTCCTGATTGGTTTTAGGTAAAGAAGCTTAACTCCAGACATTTCGTAAACAACCAAACAGGTCAGAGATTTTAAGCAAACAGATGTATCCTACACTGCCTTACCTGTTGTCCTTGGAGATTCAGATCCTCCTTCAAACAACCACTACAGAAATCAAATACGTATAGAACGGTATTTGCATTACCGCAAGATCTGTCTGTTTAAAAAGAACTGTAACATACACCTTGTGACTCTACTGGAAGGTAAACCAACAGGATAAGATTAGCTAACAATGATAAGAAACTATAAAAGTGTTAATGAGACACTTCCCTCAGATCTTCTAAGGAGCAGCCGACGGAGGTTCTTGTTTGGCGGGGCTTAGGCCTCAATCGAGTGTTCGACGTATGAGTGTGTATGAGATGGTGGTTTTTTACGTGGTTCGGGCCGCAAGGAGCGTAACACCCTACTCCACAGTGGATTGTATTGCTAGTGTGTAAGAATGTGTGTGTGTGTCAAGGATTGGATTATGGGTCCTTTGTAATGGTGGTGGTCCGATCCTTTTAAAGACAAGGCCAGACACCTTACAAGTGGGGTTCAGGACCCGATAGGTGGTTTCGGGGCAATCTTATCCTAAAGATCTAAGGCTGCTCGCATAAGCTTCCTATGACCATGGCTTTGAAGACTCATTGTCTTGCCGTCTCTCTCGTTAGTAGCCCATGCACTATCGCTGACGATGGCAAAGGGTGTCCTGTCAATCTGTATTGTTGCCACAAGCTACCCACTTGGCTGAGTGGGATAGGCCTGTAGTGCATTCACTATGATGTGATTGGTCACAACGGTCCCTGATCGTTGACGTGCTCCGCGTTGTGCGCCAGATGTGGGTGTGCATCTTCAATACTTGACTTGGGCAGGGTGCACAATCCCTTAACTCCCGTACCTTACCATCCAGGACAAGTTGCAGGACAAGTGGCAGCGTCAGGGCTGGCCCCTGCTGAGGAGGCCAGTCCCAGTTCTTCATAACGCGTGGCAGCTCCGGGGCTCTCTAGGGAATGTGGCAGCTCCGGGCCCTTCCCCGCGGGGGGGGGGGGGGGGGGGGGTGCTTGGCCTGGTGCTCCGAGCCACGTGGATGCACTAGAGCTCTTCCCAAGGTTGGGTGAGGTCCCATCCTAACACGTGGGTTCTAGGGAGCCCGTCTCACCGTAGGAGCCGAGTTCCATCTTCAAGGCTCACGTAGCAGTGTCGGAGCTCACTCTAGAGGAAGGTCGGGGTCTGGCACCTTTGGGACACGTGGTGCCACTGGACGTGCCTCGGTGTTTTCATCCTGTTTGCGAGGGTACCCCATCTGCAGAGTACCGATAGTGGCCCCTGAGTCCACCTTGGGGGGAGGTGATAAGCCCGAAGGTGGAGCTCTTTCCTTGTTTTCCCGCACTTCGCCTTGAATTTTGTCTTGGACGGTCGAAGTGGTGGTCGCTTCTGCCAACTTCACCACGCGTCCTCCTCTAGTTGAGAGACTATGGCGATGGGATCTTTGCTTACCGTAATATCTCTGTCTTCTGCGGCTCCTTTAACCGCGATGGTTCCCAATGCGGCTATAACACTTACGTTTGCTCTGCCTTTATGGGAGCTGCTTCAGCTGTTTTCTCAAGTGGCTGACTGCCTGGGCTAGTGCTTCTAAAAGGCGGCGTAGGGCCCATTGTCATGGGTGATGTGCGTTGAGTGGTGCGGACCAAACCTTCACGATACGCACGAAGTGCTCAGACGTCGCGGGGGTGATCAAAAAGGAAACCTTTGGTAGAGGGGACGATTCCTTCCTTACTCACACCCCACATCCTGAGCGTTCGCCTTCTCCCTCGAGCGGCCGAGCCTTCACCCCTTAGCCAAAGCTCTTGCTTTTGCTTGCTCCGATGGCCTCCCCACTGCCACCTTCTCGCTTCGAGTCGCCCGGAGATCTGGTGCCGATGAGGCAACTTCTCGGCTGCGCAGTGGCTGAGTGCAGATGGTTGATTCATTGTGGATCTTTCAAGCTTCAAGATCTTTGCAAAGACGAGACTATTCTCTTCGTCGCCTATGCCACTGCTGGGCTTGCACTCCCACTGCCAAGGTTCTTCCTTGCAGTGCTGGGGGAATACGGGCTGCAGCTTCACCACCTATCGCCGAACTCCATTGACTTGGTCGTCGTGTTCGTCCACCTGTGCGAGGCGTTCATGGGCTGCCCGCCCACGGTGGAGCTGTTCCTGTTCTTCTTCATGATGAAGACCACTGGAAAGAGTGCGACGACCCAAGTGGGGGCCTACTACTTCCGTCATCGGGACAAGACCTCCCGGGGCTACATGGCCTCCTTCAAAGGGTGCAAATGGAGCAACTGGAGGGAAGACTGGGTGATCGTGCAGACCGAGTGTAAGTGCATCTAGGATATCCCTTGTGGGTTTTGGCTAATTGATGACAAACATATGAGATCCTAATGAAACTACTGAGATGATTGCAGGACAAACAAGTGAAACATTTCGGTGCACACAAAAAGGTGAAAAATGAAGTGGTGTTCAAAGAGAAATACTTTTATGAAGCTTGGAAGACCAATATAGATTTTGAATGTATAGGGAGTGTATGAAAGACATACTCCAAGAGCTCACAACTTTGCCCGAGGGTAAGGGATTAAAATTAACCTAACTTTCACAAAGCACCGGACTAGTCCGATCATGGACCAGACTAGTTCGTTCAACTTTCTGGAATCCCACTCACAAGGAGACCGGACTAGTCCGTGCATCCACCGGACTAGTCCGTTGATGTTTCTGGAGTCTCTCATACTAAGGGACCGGACTAGTCCGATCATGGACCGGACTAGTCCGTTGAACTTTCTGTAATCTCCCATTCGTGGAGATCGGACTAGTGCGCGGACTAGTCCGATGAACTTTCTGGAGTCACTTTCACACAGCACCGGACTAGTTCGAGGTTGGACCTGACTAGTCCGGCAAACTTTCTGGACCTCAAAACACATTGGGATCAGACAAGTCCGGACTTGCACCGGACTCGTCTGGTGTTAGGGTTTTTCAACGGCTAGCTTTTGGAAACCCTATAAATAGAGAGTCCACGACTTTCCTATCAACACACACGTCGAATATTGATCAAAGAGCAAACCCTAGCGCCGCCACTTCGTCCCAAGAGCCCAAAACACATCTCCCCACACATCTAAAGTTCAAAAAGAGTGAAATCAATTGAACACTTGGATTCGGGATTGGGAGATCGTCATTCTTTCATTGCGAGCTCTTGGGGTTTGATCTTTCTACACTCATACTCTGCATTGTAATACTTTTGAGTGTATTTGATCACTTCTTCATTGTAATTCTCGTGGGAGCCCTCAACGTGTGAGGTTGTCCCACAAACTTGGTGATTACCCGTGATAGTGGAATCAAGTCGGCCTTCGTGGTGACTTGAGGAGGGAAAGGGTTGGAGACCCGGCTCTGTGCGAGCTTCCTCAACGAGGACGTAGATCTCGTGGTGATATCGAACCTCGGGAAAAAATCGTGTGTCTTGTGTCTAATTTACTTTAAATTTTGTTCATTAGATCATTTGAGTGCTAAACTTCAACATAAGGCAATTAGAAGTTACACCTGCATTCTTATATTAATCTCAAGTACAAATATCAGTTGTTCTCAATTCCACTGCTAAAGAAATTTATTTTCCCAATTAACACCTGATCAACACACATAATTTTTGCACACCAGACTAGTCCGCCCACACAACCTAACTAGTCAGGCCAACCAAGTTTTGACGATTCTATTAAGTGTGCAGGAAATTCAAAAGGCCTATTCACCCCCCCCTCTAGGCCACATTCAATTGGTATCAGAGCAAGGTTCTCCACTAACGAGACTCACATCTCGGAGAGATCAATGGCCTCTGAGAAGAACAATGATATCTCGAAGATGAACATTAATGAGGAGGAACAAGAAACTAAAGTTCTTGATGTGCTGAAAGAGAGCCCACACGATGATGAAGAAGTGCGACAATTGAAGGCACTTCTGAGAAAGAAACTGCTAGGACAAAAAGGAAAGGAAGAAGAGAAGACGACGGGGAGTGGTCATCACGACTACTCCCGACAGCCTTACGACTACAACCGTCTCAACTCCAACAACCATTATCTTTCCATTCCTATGGGAAAACCTCCACAGTTTGACGGAAGCGACTATACAATGTGGAAGTACAACATGAAGATGCATCTAATATCCCTAAATCCTAGTCTATGGCACATCGTTTGCACTGGCATAGATATCCCGGACACGGATGAAGAACTCACCCCAGAACAAGAACAAGAGATTCACAGAAATGCACAAGCCGTTGCCATGATCACATCATCATTAAGCAGAGAGGAATTCACCAAGATTGATGGCTTAGAAAGTGCAAAGGAAATCTGGGATACACTTAAGACGGCTCACGAAGGAAATAGATCGGTTCGTGAAGCAAAAATCGAAATGCTTGAAGGAGAGTTGGGCAGATTCGCTATTGAAGAAGGCGAATCACCTCAAGACATGTACAACCGGATGAAGGCAATCATCAACAAGTTACGTGCCTATGGAAGTAAGAAATGGACGGATCACGAGGTAGTCAAGAGAATGATTAGAGCCTTCATGCCAAGAAATGTCACACTTTGCTCAATGATTAGAGCAAGCCCCGGTTTTCACAAATTAACCCCCGATGAGTTGTTGGGGAAGATCATAAATCATGAGATGATGGAGAAAGAGGCAAAATACGTCAAAGACTTGGCCGAACTCACTTCCTCCAAAAGGAAAGAGGTCGCTCTCAAAGCTACATGCCGACCCAAACTCAAAGAAGCTCGTGAAGATCAAGACGATGGGCACACAAGTGACGAGAGCACCGATCTTGATGATGAGGAAATGGTACTCTTTATCAAGAAGTTCAAGTGAATGATGAAAAGAAGACACGGCAACAACTCAAATGAAGGCAAAAGCAAGGACAAAGGAAAATCCAAGGCTCGACGCACTTGCTACAACTGCGGAGAGTATGGTCACTTCATGATGGACTCCCCCTATGAAGAAAACAAAAAGAAGAAGGAAACAAGATCTCAAGAAAAAAAAATTTCAGAAAAAGAAGACAAAACCATCAAGCTCACATTGGCAAGGAGTGGGACTCAAACAACAAGTCCTCCTCCGATGAAGAAGAAGAGATGGCCACTATTGCAATCAAGAAACCTACTATGAAGGCCACACTCTTTCCAAACATGGGAGGACGGGACATGAACAACCACACTTGCCTTATGGCTAAGGAAGGCAAGAAAAAGGTACGGCTCACTCCTCCTACGCTAAATACCTCTATTGATGACTTTGATAGCTCTAGCGATAACGAAGAAATGTTTAGAGTACTAAGTAAAATTGCTCTAAAGAAAATGGAAATGTTGTCGAAAGGAATTTTTGAGAAGGAAGAATTTCTTGATCGACAAGAAGATATGCTCATCCGTGAAAGGAAGAGATATCAAGAAGTTGAAAAGCTTCTCGAGCTTGAAAGAGAGAAGAACAAGTCGCTTGAAGTTGAGCTAGTCTTGAGTAAGGAAACTTACTCAAAGCTAAAAGACTCGCATATTGCAATCAAGGAAGAACTTGCTAACTTGTCAAAAGTTAACAAGATCCTTGAGGTGCAAGTTGAGTCGCTCAAGCAAAGTGACTCTTCTTCCTCCAAGAGCTCTTCCTCCAAAGATATGAGTTCGACAACAATCGGAACTTGCACTTGCTCTAGTAAGAAGAATATTATTTCTAATACATCAACTTCTCGTAATATGCATGCCCCTCCAAGCGGCATCTTTGATAAGGAGAAGATCAAATATGCACGCAGTGCATATATGGTCACTAGACCTCCTAATGTCAAAGATGGCCTTGGTTTTGATAAGAACAAACACATGCCTACTTCTAATCATGCTAAGAATAGAATTGTCTTTGTCAAGGAAAAATCTCATGAATCTGAACCACAAACATTGTTTCATACATTTAATGCTTCTTATGTTCTTATGAAAGCCAAAAATGGAAGAGTCATTGCCAAATATACAGGGCCACGCCACAAGAACTTGAAAACTTGTGTGTGGGTGCCCAAGACTCTTGTGACTAACCTGAGAGGACCCAAGCAAGCTTGGGTACCTAAAACCAAGGAATAATTCTTTTTTGCAGGCTTACTCCTCCAGCGGAACAAAATGGGTACTTGATAGCGGATGCACAAATCACATGACCGGAGAGAGAGGTATGTTTGTGGAGTACGAGTACAACAAGGATCCAGGTGAATGCATATACTTCGGAGACAACAGCCAAGGAAAGGTCCTTGGTAGCGGTAACATTGAAATATCCTCTCAACATACCTTATCAAATGTTTTACACGTAGATTCTCTAGATTATAACCTTTTGTCAATATCCCAACTATGCGACAAAGGTTACAACTGCTTATTCACTAATGAGGGTGTGACTGTTTTTAGAAGAAGCGATGGCTCGATTGCATTCAAGGGAATGTTGAAGGGCAAGCTTTATCTAGTTGACTTCAACAAAGATAAAGCCGAACTCAACACTTGCTTGTTTGCTAAGACCAACATGGGATGGCTGTGGCATAGACGGCTAGCCCATGTTGGGATGAGAAATCTGCAGAAACTTCTAAAAGGTGGTCACATCCGTGGTCTTAAGGATGTGGTTTTTGAAAAGGACAGGCCGTGCAACGCTTGTCAAGCAGGAAAACAAGTCGGAGCACCACACCCCGCCAAGAATGTGATGACTACCGCAAGACCGCTGGAACTTCTCCACATGGATCTTTTTGGTCTAGTCTCGTACATCAGCATCGGCAGTAACAAATACGGTTTAATAATTGTTGATGATTTTTCAAGATTTACCTGGGTATTTTTCTTGTATGATAAATTAGAAACTCAGGGGATCCTCAAGAAGTTCTTAAAAAGAGCTCAGAACAAATTCTCATCAACCATAAAGAACATCAGAAGTGACAACGGGACAGAATTCAAGAATCTCCAAGTTGAAGAGTTTCTCGATGAAGAAGGGATAAAGCATGAATTCTCAGCACCCTACTCCCCTCAACAAAATGGAGTGGTCAAAAGGAAGAACAGAACATTAATCGAAATGGCGAGAACTATGTTGGATGAATACAAGACATCAGATCGGTTTTGGGCAGAAGCGGTGAACACCGCTTGCCATGCCACTAATTGACTGTACCTCCATCGACTACTGAAGAAAACTCCATATGAGCTCCTTACCGGTAAAAAGCCAAATGTTTCTTATTTTTAAATTTTTGGTTGCAAATGTTTTATTCTGAACAAGAAACAGAGGGCCTCGAAGTTCGCTTCGAAGTCCGATGAAGGATTCATGCTCGGTTATGAATCGAATGCCTACGCCTATCGTGTCTTCAAAAAGGTGTCCGACCTTGTTGAAGTAGCACGTGACGTAGTGTTTGATGAATCTAATGGCTCACAAGTGGAGCAAGTTGATAAGTTTGTGCTAGATGAAGAGGAAGCTCCATATGAAGCACTAAATAAAATGGGACTTGGCGATATCTTACCACAAGAGCAAACATTCGACTCAAATGCACAAGTTGAACCTCAACACGGAGGCAATGATCAAGGGGGAGCCCTTGCACAAGATCAAGAGGAGGAAGGTCAAGAAGATCAGGACCATCATGGAAGCAATGATCTAGGGGGAGACAATGTACATGAAGATAATGAAGAACAAGCAACTACACAAGCTCCACACCCAAGAGTACACCAGAGCGTGCAAAGAGACCATCCTGTCAACAACATCATTGGAGATATTGCAAAGGGAGTAACTACTAGATCTCGAGTTGCAAATTTTTGTGAATCCTACTCTTTTGTGTCTTTTCTGGAACCATACAGGGTAGAAGAATCCTTAGGGGATCCAGACTGGGTAATTGCAATGCAAGAGGAGCTGAACAACTTCAAGAGAAATGAAGTATGGGAGCTAGTGGAGAGACCAAAGGCGAACATAGTCGGAACTAAATGGGTCTTTCAGAACAAGCAAGATGAACATGGAGTAGTAACATGAAATAAGGCAAGACTGGTGGCCAAAGGTTATTCTCAGGTCGAAGGTTTGGACTTCGATGAAACTTTCGCTCCTGTAGCTAGACTTGAGTCCATTCGTATTTTATTGGCATATGCTACTCACCATAATTTTAAGCTGTATTAAATGGACGTCAAAAGCGCTTTCTTAAACGGCCCAATCAAGGAGGAAGTTTATGTGGAGTATCCCAACCATGTCTACAAACTGCGTAAGGCTCTCTATGGCCTCAAACAAGCTCCTCGAGCTTGGTATCAGTGTCTTAGAGATTTTCTAATTCAGAATGGATTCGAAATTGGTAAAGCTGACTATACACTTTTCACTAAACATTGTGATGATCATTTATTTGTGTGTCAAATTTACGTTGATGATATTATCTTTGGATCAACTAACAAATCTTTCTGTGAAGAGTTTAGCAGAATTATGACAGATAGGTTCGAGATGTCAATGATGGGCGAATTAAAGTTCTTCTTGGGATTCCAAGTGAAGCAACTAAGAGAAGGTACATTTATAAGCCAAACCAAATATACACAAGACATTCTCAAGAAATTCAATATGGACAAAGCCAAGCCCATCAAGACACCCATGGCCACTAATGGACATCTCGACCTCAATGAAGACGGTCCAAATGTAGATCAAAAGGTATATCGGTCCATGATTGGCTCTTTACTTTATTTATGTGCATCTAGGCCAGATATTATGCTTAGTGTTTGCTTGTGTGCAAGGTTTCAAGCTGCACCTAAAGAGTGTCATTTAGTTGCTGTAAAAAGAATCCTAAGGTACCTTGTGCACACACCCAACTTGGGCCTTTGGTATCCCAAAGGATCCAAATTTAACTTGATAGGATATTCCGATGCCGACTATGCAGGATGCAAAGTCGATAGAAAGAGCACGTCAGGGACTTGTCAGTTTCTTGGTAGGTCCCTGGTATCTTGGTCATCTAAAAAGCAAAACTCCATTGCCCTTTCCACATCAGAAGCAGAATATATTGCAGCCAGTAGCTGTTGCGCACAATTACTTTGGATGCCACAAACCCTTAGGGACTACGGCTATAACCTTAACCATATCCCACTTCTATGTGACAATGAAAGTGCTATAAAAATTGCACACAACCTAGTAGAGCACTCAAGAACTAAGCACATAGATATCCGTCATCATTTCCTTAGAGATAATTCATTAAAAGGTGACATTGCTATTTCACATGTTAGAACTGAAAAACAACTTGCGGATATTTTTACCAAACCATTGGATGAGAAACGGTTTTGTGAACTTAGGAATGAACTTAACATTCTTGACTCTCGAAATGTGGCTTGAAACGTTGCACATTTGGTTGATACATCAAATGTTACATTTTATTGCTAAAATTGCCCCTCACCTCCTTTTTCTCCTAAGAAAACTATTTTAATGAAGAAATCTTGGAATTTATGACCATGTTTTTGTGTTGATTGCTTTCTGGTCATAATCACCAAGATTATTTGCAAAACTTGTCCTTGGATCACTATTAGTTATCTCCAAATACTTAGTTTGTCCAGTAACACCGGACTAGTCAGGTTTGCCACCGGACTAGTCCGGATAATCCCTCTTCCTAGGGTTTCCAGGGACACCGGACTAGTCGGCCCTCAGACCGGACTAGTCTGGTCGGCTGCCTATATAAGCAGCTGGCCCGTTTCAAATCTCCCTCCACTTGACCTAAACCCTCAACTCTCAAACCCTAGCCTCCAAAAGGTGATTTTCGAGTTGAGCCCTCAAAATCCAAGCTTTCTCCATGGGAAATTCTCCCCTCGACGAGTTGGTACTCCCCTCCAAACTCATCCAGACAGATTTGTGCTTCTTCAACGCGAATCCTCAAATCTCGGCACGATGTCTTCAAGCTCAGATGACAGCTCCTTCCATGTTGATGAAGAATTTGAGCGTGAAAAGGTGAACAGAGCCAAGGAGAGGTACATGAAGAAAAGGCATGACGTAAATGTGCACTCTCCACCCTCCGACGACAACTTGCCCAAGAAAAGGAGGGTAGTTGTGAAGAAGGCCCAAGGAAAGGCTGGTGAGAGCTCCTCAGGGCCAAAGAGGACTCTCAACAAAGGAAACGGGCTTGCTAGTGGTCCCATTGGACCCTTGAAAATGAAGAACCCAAGTCACCGCAACAGGTAGCGCTCAAGTAAGGATTTCACTGGAAAAGGGGGTGAGCTTGCCGACAGCTTCAGGCAGGTTAATGTGTATGCTCAACCTCAGCAATGCTCAGACCCAAGATTTTGGAGCAACTTCCATGCCGACTACTATGAGCATGTGTACATGAAGATGAAGAATCCCGTTGTGAAGAGTCATTGGGTACATGCAGTCAAAGAAGTATCCTGCTTTCCGTGAGGTGGTTGTGTCCCTGGAGAGGCACGGACTGAAGGAACTGTTTTCCTTTGAAAATGACTGGAACAATGAGGTGATCGCCCAATTCTACTCTACCCTCTACTTTGCTCGGGGTGATGGAGACAGTCTTACTTGGATGACCCATGGTTCCAAGTATAGTGTCACTTATGATGAGTTTGCAAGGATTCTCCACCTTGAGCATACCTTGGATCATGATCTAGTCATCCACAATTTGCAACCCCTGGAGAAGGATGAGCTCACATTTCTCTATGACACAAGGATGCCGTATGTTGCTCCCACTATCAAATATTTGAAGCCCTTCTATGTGGTCCTCAACAGAATTTTGAGGAAGACAATAGCCCCAAAAGATGGAGATGCGAGGACTATTCAAGGAACCTTGAGGACCTTAATGAAGGTCATTGGTGGGAGGAGACCGTTCAATGTCTTTGAATACATCTACAATGACATTGTGAACATATCAATCACTCCAAACAGATCTTGTGGGTATGCCCTGTACATCATGTACATGATTGAGAAGGTGACTGGACTTGAGTTCGTCAAGGATGTTCACCATACGGGGATGAAACCACAAAAGCCCACCGAGTACACTCTACCTTCGGCTCCTGATGCACCTCCCTCCCCCGAAGCTGAGAGGAGGACTAAACAGGCTCGGGATGTGAATGCAACAAGATCCTCAGCTGCTCCTCCTAGCTCTGCACCTGCTCATGAACCCTCCGGTGGTGTGCTCAAAATGCTCACCTCTATCTTTGCCTGCTACCACAAGATTGAAGTCAGGCAGAAGAAGCATCAACAATATGTCAATGCCAACATCAAAGCAATCTACGACAAGCTGGAGATTGAGCCGGTGGGATCCCCGCCCGCCTTCGAGGACTCCGAGGAAGAGTCTGCTCCGGCGAATGATGATGATGGTGGTGAAGATGAGGACCGGACCGAGACGGAGGAAGAGAGTGGCGATGAGTGATTCCCCTCAAATTTTTCCCTTTTTTTGTTGCCTTGATGCCAAAGGGGGAGAGATTGAGACTAGGAGAGATTAAGACTAATAGTTTGAGAGTAGTTGGTGTCTTTATGTTTTTGTGATCAAGGACATGTGTACTTAATTTTAAAACCTTGTAATGCACTATTTCTTCTCTTATGTGTGATGCTTATTGTTGCTTGGATGATTATCTTTATACTCATTGTTGATTATCTTTACTTCATCACACCTTGTTGATCACACACTTGTTAGGCACCCCACCATAAGGTGTGTGCATATGTGAGAAGCTTTTTGTGGACTTATCATTATTCTCATATGTGCACACCTTATGAAAATCAAGATTTTATCCTCAATTGTGATATCTCAAATGTTTGTCATCAATCACCAAAAAGGGGGAGATTGTAAGTGCATCTAGGATATCCCTTGTGGGTTTTGGCTAATTGATGACAAACATATGAGATCATAATGAAACTACTGAGATGATTGCAGGACAAACAAGTGAAACATTTCGGTGCACACAAAAAGGTGAAAAATGAAGTGGTGTTCAAAGAGAAATACTTTGATGAAGCTTGGAAGACCAAAATAGATTTTGAATGTATAGGGAGTGTATGAAAGACACACTCCAAGAGCTCACAACTTTGCGCGAGGGTAAGGGATTAAAATTAACCTAACTTTCACAAAGCACCTGACTAGTCCGATCATGGACCGGACTAGTCCGTTCAACTTTCTGGAATCCCACTCACAAGGAGACCGGACTAGTCTGTGCATCCACCAGACTAGTCCGTTGATGTTTCTGGAGTCTCTCATACTGAGGGACCGGACAGTCCGATCATGGACCGGACTAGTCCGTTGAACTTTCTGTAATCTCTCATTCGTGGAGATCGGACTAGTCCGCGGACTAGTCCGATGAACTTTCTGGAGTCACTTTCACACAGCACCGGACTAGTCCGAGGTTGGACCGGACTAGTCCGATGAACTTTCTGGAGTCACTTTCACACAGCACCGGACTAGTCCGAGGTTGGACCGGACTAGTCCGGCAAAGATTCTGGACCTCAAAACACATTGGGACCGGACAAGTCCGGACTTGCACCGGACTAGTCCGGTGTTAGGGTTTTTCAACGGCTAGCTTTTGGAAACCCTATAAATAGAGAGTCCACGACTTTCCTATCAACACACACGTCGAATATTGATCAAAGAGCAAACCCTAGCGCCGCCACTTTGTCCCAAGAGCCCAAAACACATCTCCCCACACATCTAAAGTTCAAAAAGAGTGAAATCAATTGAACACTTGGATTCGGGATTGGGAGATCGTCATTCTTTCATTGCGAGCTCTTGGGGTTTGATCTTTCTACACTCATACTCTGCATTGTAATACTTTTGAGTGTATTTGATCACTTCTTCATTATAATTCTCGTGGGAGCCCTCAACGTGTGAGGTTGCCCCACAAACTTAGTGATTACCCGTGATAATGGAATCAAGTCGGCCTTCGTGGTGACTTGAGGAGGGAAAGGGTTGGAGACCCAGCTCTGTGTGAGCTTCCTCAACGAGGACGTAGATCTCGTGGTGAGATCGAACCTCAGGAAAAATTCGTGTGTCTTGTGTCTCATTTACTTTAAATTTTGTTCATTAGATCATTTGAGTGCTAAACTTCAACATAAGGCAATTAGAAGTTACACCTGCATTCTTATATTAATCTCAAGTACAAATATCAGTTGTTCTCAATTCCGCTGCTAAAGAAATTTATTTTCCCAATTAACACCTGATCAACACACATAATTGTTGCACAGCGGACTAGTCCGCCCACACAACCAGACTAGTCCGGCCAACCAAGTTTTGACGATTCTATTAAGTGTGCAGGAAATTCAAAAGGCCTATTCACCCCCCCCCTCTAGACCACATTCACCGAGGCCCATGCTTCGCTAAAGATGCCGTCTGAAGGTCTAGCCCCCCGACCCTACCACCTGGGAAGCATTCCAGGGGTTTACAAAGGAGTACAAGACCGTGTTGAAGAGGATGTGGTTCTTGGTTGACAAGGGCTTGTCCTCCCCGATGATGTTGGAAGACTTCTTGCTCTGCCGCATCGCCCCCCTCCAGTAGTGTCTGCACATGCCCTGGGTCTAACCGGCAAGTACGACCAATGTTAGTTGGATCTGCACAACCCAACTCCTGAGATGCTGGAGGAGATGTTGAAGGCGGTGACCTCCAACATTGTTGATGATGAGCACATCTCCATCTCGGACAACTGCTAGCCGCTCCACATGAGCACCAACTTGAGGGTTGAATTGTGGAGCTTGATGCCGAAGGTCAATGTGTTTGACGTTCTCCGTCTGCACCCTAAAGATACGACTGGGGCCTCAACCGTCCTAAAGCATTGTCGTGCTGTGACGTAGCCAAGGTCATGGTCTTCCTCACGTCCTTCAGCAAGGGCAGAGTCAGGGCCCTCAACAGCCTTCGACAGTTCTGGAGTCAGCCAGCCGACGCCAGCTCCGGCGCAGAGAAAGCGTTCTCGTACGCTGGCCGCAGGCTCCACCACCTATGTGCCGAAGCAGTGGAAGCTAACTCGGGGAGATGGTACTCCTATCTCCCATCGTGAGGGAGTCAGAGGGGTTGAAGCTTCTGTTGTCGACTTGGTCTCAGATCCTAGCGGTGGCTCTAGTTCCGGAGGAGGAGCGGAGGAGTTTGTGCAAATGGCCGCGCCAACACGAGCCATCCAGGAGCAACTGTCGGAGGCTGTGGCACCAGCCTTGTCGTCGGGCCCAGGGGGCCTCAATCTGCTGTGCGAGTTGGGAGGCCAGGGTCTTTGGAGCATCCCGGCCCGCAGGTAAGGCACAATTTCTTCCTTCACTATTTTTTTCAATGTTTCTTTTGCCCTGACTGAGTTTTATCTTGGATTTACAGGGCGTCGTTAGCCGACCTGGTGCCCTTGGTGCTTCCAGGGGTGGGCTTGGTAGCCCCTACCTTTCCCAAAGCTGGAGCAGGGTCCACGGCACCGCATCCTGCGCCCAAAGGTGCACCGCCTTCGGTGATGTCGATGTCTATGCACCCTCGTCTGTCGAGGTAGGTGGGGCAGAGGTGATGCAAGGCGAGGAGGTGCCAGGCGAGGAGGTGGCAGGCGAGGAGGTGCCAGGTGAGGAGGCGGCTACCTTGGTCGTGGCGGCTTCCCTTGGCGGAGCTGACCCGCCCGCCATCGATGCGGTGCCGGCGCCTGATGTCATTGGCGCGCAAGATGGCGACTCGCCACCGGCGGGCGGTGGTGCCCTTGTAGCGGAGGAGGGGACTTCAGCCCGGGCAGCGATGCGCTGGTTCTTGGAGCTCCACCCGGGGAACAATCTGGTTTCAGGCTTTGGTGTCTTCCGTAGAGTCGGCAGAAGGGGCGGAGAGGCAGCCGTCCGTGGCAACAGTCACGCCGATCCCTCTCGCCAATGCTGTTTCCGCGGCCCAGTCTGTCTTGTGCCAAATGCATGATGCTTTCACCGAGAGTGGGATCAGCTTGCAGAGGAGCGATGCTTGGTGAAATTGGTCGACACCAAGAACAAGGAGCTCGAGGTGAAGGCCTTGAAGGCCCATGCCATCGCCGATGCCCGTCTGAAGCTGTGCGAGGATCAGCGGCTGGAGTTGGTCCGCCGTGAAGTTGTCGTTGCTGATGCGGAACGGGACTTTGCGGTGAAGGAGGAGGAGGCCTCCCGGAGCCTCGTCATGTTGGAAGAGAGGCTTCGAGCCATGTAGGACTTGGAGCTTGCCATCAAATGCCAGAAGGACGACTTGGAGCATCGTGCTCGGGAACTTGCCAGTCGGGAGGAGGCGGCGCGAAGAGAGGCATGAAGCCTCCAGGCCTCCTGTGCAGCCGAGGCGCAAAGAGTCCAGGACTTCTTGGCCTGTGCTGGGGTGGTGTTGGAACCCCTCGGGATTGGCCCGTGCCGCGCGAGGAGCTGTCTAATGGGGTGGCCCAGCTGCTTCCAGCCCTGGAGTCCTTTTGCTCGACGCTCGGGACGATGGACACTGTCCTTGTAAGGTGGTTGGAGGCTGAAGGGAGTGAGTTGGTGAAGCATGTGGCCTCCCATGTCCTGGTGTGCTTCCAAAGCTAGTATCTGATGAACCCGTTGGATCCAGTGGAGAAGGGCCCCTTCGACGAGCGGAGGGAGCAGGCGAGGGCCAAAGTCCAAGACCTTTCTAAGCAGGTGGCCTCTTTGTTCCAGCAGTCTTAGGCCAGCGGCTCTAGGTGGAACACCTTTGTAATCGGGGATGGCTACCTTTGTATAAATGACTTTATGAATTTAAATTCATGTTTTTGTTTGTTGGCTTGTCTTGAGTTTTTCAATCTGTCTCTCCAAGTACTTAGTTGCACAAGGGCTTGCAGAAGTTTGCCGAGTACGTTAGTTTTTGAGGGACCAACGATCGCACATTTGCCATAAACGAGCCGTCGACAGTTGACATTCTGCCTATGGAACCCCCTTAGAGGCCCCTTGGTAGATGTGGCCAGGTGGCTGGGTACACCTACCACTTGATCGGAAGATGTCTTCGACGGACCCCCAATGGAGCGGTGGAGTTTGAGTGGATGGCTTTAATAGGGCTAATAACGCACAACTTCATCTAAGTAGGGACGTCAACGGCAGGCCCCTTGGGCGGTGCCGGAGTTGGGCGCTCCGGTGACGGCCACCATCGTTGTAGAAACTTCAACGGCGGGCCCTCTGGATGGTGCCAGAGCTGGCTGCTCTAGTATTGACCATCATCACCGTGGAAACATCAACGGCGGGCCCCATGGGTGGTGCCGGAGCTGGCTGCTCCGGCATTGCCTACTATCATCGTAGAACTGTCGGCGACAGGCCCCTTAGGAAGTGCCGGAGCTGGTTGCTCCAACATCGCCCACCATCTCGGAAAGACGTCGACAGCAGGCCCCTTGGGATGTGTCGGAGCTTGCTACTTCGGCGTCGCCCATCATCATTTGTAGATACGTTGATGACAGGCCCCTTGGTTGGTGCCAGAGCTGGCTGCTCCAGCATCGCATCGTCGCAGAAATGTCAGTGGCAGGCCCCTTGGGAGGTGCCGGAGCTGGCTGCTCTGGCTTCACCCACCAACTTCGTAGAGACGTCGATGGAAGGCCCCTTGGGAGGTGCCAGAGTTGGCTACTCTGGTGTTTCCCACCATCATCATAGATACGTCGACGACAGTCACCTTAGGAGGTGTCAGAGCTGGCTGCTCCGGCATCGCCCACCATCATCGTAGATACGTCGACGGCAGGCCCCTTGGTAGGTGCCGGAGCTGGATGCTCTGACGTCTTCCACCACCTTCGCAGAGATGTCGATGGCGGGCCCCTGGTCTACAAGCTATCACAAGAGAACCCTATTAGCAAGAAGAGCGAGGTAGGAGATTTTACTCACTTATCAACGCTTGTTGCTGTCGTTGCCATGCTAAGAATCGACGACGTGCCCCTTGGGGGGTGCCGAAGATGGATGCTCCGGCATTGTCCACTATCTTCGTCATAGAAACGTCGACAGCAGGCCCCTTAGGGGGTGTCGGGGCTGGCTGCTCTGGCGTTGCCCACCATCATCGTAGATACGTCAATGGCGGGCCCCTAGTGTACAGGCTATCACAAGAGAACCCTGTTAGCAACAAGAGTGAGGTGGGAGAGTTTACTCACTTATCAGTGCTTGTTGTTGTCATCGCCGTGCTGAGACATTGATGGCGGGCCTCTTGGGGAGTGTCGGGCCTGGCTGCTCCGACATCGTCCACCATTGTCGTAGAGACGTCGACGGCAGGCCCCTTGCTGGGAGGTGCCGGAGCTGGATGCTATGGCATCGACCGCCATCAATTTGTTGCACTTCAAGGGCATGCCCCTGGCTTGCCGATGCCGCTGCTGGTTATGCCCGAACTGACCTGCTTTGTATGTCCTACACATAAGATAGAGGGGGGCATATTTTTTCACGTCGGCCAATTTTCCCTATCTTTTAGTTTTGCTTTCTCTTATAGTCCAGGTTGGTACGTGGGACTTGGGTAATTCAGTGTATTATCATTCGGGATTCGGCTCCTGCCTTACTCAGGGTGTGAGCCTTCTGATCCTCAGTACTTAACTGTAGCACTGGGAGGCAAAGCGGGCATGCTTAGGGTACATGACTAGACTAAGCAGACTGCGAGCTCTGGACCTCCAGCTCGGCATAGGCCTTTCGTTTAGGGGACAGTGTGGCACCACAAGGCCCCAAGCATGAGAGCAGCAATGAGATCCCGAAACACCTTATAGGTAGATCAAACCAGTCCGCCTTCAGCCAGGTTGCACAACTCCCCTAGGGGTGAAAATAGAGAAAATTTTACCAAGTATATGAATATAATATACGAAAAACGAGAATGGGTTGATGTTCACAAAATTTAAATTAATGAACATAAAGGGAAGCACAAAGCAGACAGTGATAATTTCAAATTGGTAATCATAGGAGGAAACAGGCTTTACAATAAGGTAATGACCCGCTGCAAATGGCAAGGGAGGCAGGGTGTTCATGCTTAGGGTACAGGACCAAGCTAAGCAGGCTGAACACTATGGATCTAGATCTATCCCTCCCGAGGCTTGGTTGCCCTAAGTGCCGTTCCTGGGCACCATGATACCCTACAGTGTCCTACCATTATGTTTAGGGGTAGAACTTATGGAGGTGCTCTATGTTCCAAGGGTTCGGGAGGGTCTCTCCTTCTTCTATGGTCAGGCGGACACACCCGAGACATGATACTTGTGTCACTCGGAAGGGGCCCTCCCAGCTGAGGGAGAGTTTGTGCGACCCTTCTCGAGAAAGTATACGTCGCAGCACCAGGTCACCCATCTAGAGTTCTCTACTCCGCACGAACCGCTCTTGGTAGCGCCTGAGTGCCTGTCGGTAACGTGCATTTCGGATGGTGTCTTGCCACCTTGCTTCGTCAATGAGGTCGACATATTCTCGTCGGAGCTGGTCCTATGAGGCTTCATCGAACGCTCGAACTCGGAACGAGCCCACTGCGATCTCTGGGGGGAGGACGACCTCGGCCCCATACACCAGGAAGAAAGGTGTTTCTCCAGTGGCACGATTGGGTGATGTCTGGCTTGCCCATAATGCACAAGGGAGTTCATCGACCCACTTGGCACCATGCTTATCCAAGCTGTTATACGTGCGTGTCTTGAGGCCCCTGAGGATCTCAGTGTTGGCCCTTTCAACATGACTGTTGCTCTTTGGATGAGCCATGAATGCATAACAAAGTTGGACATCGAGGTCTTCGCAGTAGTTGTTGACGGCTGTTATATACCAATTTCATCCATCAATTTAACTCGATTATGTGAAGGATTTGTCATTTCTTGCATACATCACCTTTCTATCTAACCCATTTTCACTTTTACATGGTATGTGTATGCAACATTTTATGCAGGAAATGAGGAAATGTAGAGGGACCAATCCTATAAAATATCATCCCACCAATCAAGCGATGACACGTGGCTTCCCATGGATCAAATGGCCCAGAAACAGAAGTATCCGAGGAGATCCAATGGTGTATCACCCATATACATCAAGGGGGCCCACCTGGCAGCCACCTGGAGGAAGCACTCCGCGTTTAGAGTGCTGATCAGGTCGGCCGAACCCCTGGTTCGGCCGACCTCTTCATGGCGCCAAACACGGTCAAACGACGCGTGTTGGCTCCTCCTGGCTTGAAGGAGTCAATGGTGACTGATTCGCGTGCTTTTGATGGCGGGAACTAATCTCAACACTAGTATAAATAGGACCCCCTACCCCTCACTTCAACACACACCACTTGAGCTTCATCTCTATTGTATACACTATTATCCATAGTCTTAGAGGAGTTAGGTTGTAGAGAGGAGAGTCTCTAGTCCCAAGTCCAAATTGGGAAAGGAGTAAGGAGTCTCTCTCTTCCCAATCCTACATTGGGAAAGGTATGGCTGATGTATTCTTTCTTGTAATTGTGACTTTATGCAGAATAAAGATAGTATCTTTAGTCTCTTCTTATACATATACTTGGGCAAAGCGTTTCTTGTTTGATTGTGGAGTCCATGTATGTGGAAGGTATAGCTTCTATGACTGTTTCATCATGAAAATATCTCATTATCATAGAACCTATAGACCCCCACTATAGTCTAGTTAATTATAACATAACTAGGTTAGTATGAATAATTATGTTGTGTATCAACATTGGTTCAATGATGATTCAATTCATTGCCTTAGGATGGATTGTGCCTTGGCTCTTAAGGTAATTACTTAATATGCTAGCATGGTGCTAGGATAGCTAAGTAGCAATGGATGTCTCGTAGACACACGGATTGAAGAGGTAGGCAGTAGGTGGTGACAGCCCTATCTGTCCTTTGTAATCCTCCACGTTCGGCTATGACACATGCTCTTGGCGGGAGTTTCCCTAGTATTGCTAGGGGTAAGCCCGTGCCCGATGTGTTGAACCACATAGCATAAGTAATCACTATTGATCTAGCTTATGAATAATTGGTTTAGGCTATGTATATGTACAATAGAGCATAGTAGGAGTACCTCCATAACTCTCAACCAACTAACCTCTAGGATCCTCTTATCCCCCTTAGACTTGAAAGCTTTTGTGTGTGTCACACTACCTCCACTATTATTTTATACATCCTTACTAGATTCTTACCTAGACCTTTCTACCCTTTCCACTTTATGATTGTTATATCTCTACCCCGCCTTCCATTGGGATCAAATAAATGACACCCTTGGGAATACTCTTAAGGGGAAATGCTACAATGATACCTCCGTGCGCTTGCGGAGTTCACTCTGTGATCAAATAGAACCGTTAGCAAGCATTTCTGACACATCAGTTGGATATGCTTAGTTAATGGTGCATAAGTAATACCAACAATCATTTCTGGCACTATTGCCAGAGATGATTTGTTAGTATACCCTAGGAGCCGTCAAAAGTAGTCCTGGAACACTGCACTAGTGAACTGGGTCCTGTTATCGGTGATGATCCTGTTCGGGACCCCAAACCTACAGACAATTGACTTGATGAACTTGATTGCGGACTCCTTGTTGATGTTGATAACTTGGGCTGCCTCCGACCACTTGGTGCACTAGTC
The DNA here is from genome assembly GCA_036927565.1 of Tuctoria greenei. NCBI lineage: Eukaryota > Viridiplantae > Streptophyta > Magnoliopsida > Poales > Poaceae > Tuctoria > Tuctoria greenei. Next base: position 36,789,459 of record JAYESD010000004.1, read on the forward strand.
TACAGCAACGTAGAGGAACCGGTACCCTACGACTGCCCTGGGGAAGGGTCCTAGGGTATCCAGCCCTGTGATCGCGAACAACCAGGAGGGCAGGATCATTTGTAGTGTCTGCGCTGGTGTGTGAATTTGCTTGGCGTGGAACTGGCACGCCTTGCATCTCTTGACCAGCTTGACGGCGTCTTGTAGTGCCGTTGGCCAATAGAAGCCATGCCGAAAGGCTTCACCAACCAGCAAGTGAAAAGATGTGTGATTCCCGCACTCTCCTTTGTGGATCTCTACGAGCAAGTCGCAGCCTTCCTCTCGAGTTATGCACCATAGCAGTACGCCATTGAATACATGATCCTCACGATCCTCTCAGCGGATACGTGATCCTCCAAAGGGATGTTGTCCTTCAGATAGTCCTGGATCTTCATGATCCGTGCATCGGGAGTCTCATGAGCTTCTGCATCTTGGACGCCGCGTGACCTGGGGTCCCCGGCGACACACAAGAACCTCGGCCGACCCCATGGTTGCATGGCTACCAAGATCGCCAGCTCTGTGGTGCTGGGCTTGCCTTCTTCGTTAGGCCCCGCAGGCCTAGCGGTCGGCCGCACCAACCTCCTGTCGAGGACCCCTTCATGAACCGATGCTCCCATGGACGCCATGGTTGAAAGGGCGTAGGCGATGGAGTTGTCGGCGTGCGGCACATGGCAAAGGTCCAAGGCCTCAAAACTAGCTTCCAACTTCTTGACGTGCAGCAGCACTCTCCCCGGACCTGCTTGATGATCAGCTAGGAGTCTCCCTTGACCAGCATTTGCTGGATGCCAAGACCCTGCGCAACTATTAGTCCCAAGATGAGGGCTTCATATTCCGCCATGTTGTTGGTCGCCTTGGAGTCTAGGTGCACCACATAGTTGGACTGCTCTCCTGTTGGTGAGGTGAGAAGTACGCCGGCTTCGGCCTTTTGCTTCCGTGAGGACCCGTTGAAAAAGGGTGTCCATTGGGATTCGGTAAGCACCGGTGCCCTGGGCTCTGGCTCGCTGATTTCTTGGCCCCCTGGTTTGCTTGGTGAGGGAGTCCACTTAGCAAAGAAATCCGCTAGCGCTTGGCTCTTGATTGCTTGCCGTGGTAGGAAGTCGAGCTCAAACTTTGCCAGTTCAGCCGCCCATTTGGTGATATTGCCTATTGCATTAGGGTTGTGCAGCACCACCCCCAGTGGGAATGAAGTCACCACTGAAACTCTGTGTACCTGAAAGTAATGGCGGAGCTTCCTCGACACGATTAGTACTACATAGAGCAGCTTGTGCACTTCAAGGTAACTTGTTTTTGCTTCATGTTGGACTTCGCTGATGAAGTAGACCAGGCATTGGATGGTATGGTATCTCCTTGGGGAATCTGACGCATCTTCTTCCACCTGCTCTGGGTCCAGAGACTCCATGTCCCCAGGGCTTGGTGCATCCTTTGGGGGCTGGGACCCAAAGGCTCCTTGATCTTTGGGGACCCCTAGGGGCACCCGGGCATCCTCTAGGGGTTGGGACCGAGAGGCTCTTTGCTCTCTGGGGCCCCTTAGGGGGACCCGGGCATCCTCTAGTGGTTGGGACCCAGAGGCTCCTTGCTCTCCACGACCCCTAGGGGGACCTGGGCATCCTCTGGGGGCTGGGACCCAGAGGAAACCTTGTTGTCGGGGCTCCCTGTGAGCTCGAAGCCATAGGGCTCAAAATCAGTGGTAGGGACCCCCTCCGTCCGTTAGGGCTGCTGGAGATCGGCCCACTCTGCAACCAAAACCATACTTACCACCTCTGTTGTGGCAGCGATATAGAGGTACAAGGGCTCCATGGGCTCCGGTGCCACCATTATGGGCAGCGACGTCAGCTGCTGCTTCAGCTTGCAAAACGCCTTCTCTGCCTCCTCAGTCCAGACGAATGGTCCAAACTGATGCAGGAGCTTGAAGAACGGGAGGGCCCGCTTAGCCAGCCTATAGATAAATGGGCTAAGCACTGCCAAACAACCTGCAAGCTTCTGCACGTCCTTGATGCGGGCTGGAGGCCGCATCAGCTCCACCGCCTTGATCTTCTATGGGTTGGCCTCAATCCTTCGGTGTGAGACCAAGAAACTAAGGAGCTTCCCAGCTTTGACTCCCAACATGCACTTGTCGGGATTGAGCTTTGTCTGTGTGGTCCACAGTCTGTCAAAGACTAAGGCGAGGTTCTCTAGCAATGTTGTATGTGTCTGGATTTTTACTACAATATCATCGACATACACCTCTACTAGGTCCTGAATGAGGTCCTGAAATGTTTTATGCATGAAACGTACAAAGGTGGGAAGGACATTCTTAAGACCGTAAGGCATGGAGTGCCTACAGAAACCGACACCCATAAACTAAAAGCGTTGGTTAACCGACGCACTTAGCTGACGAAATAGTTTTGACACCTTTAACCCTTAAGTGCGTTGGGGCTGACGCATTTACGTCATATGGGCATCAGTTTCGTAAGGCCGACGCACTTAGGATTAAATGCATCGGCCCCAAAAATTGACACACTTACGTCAATTAAAAGCATCAGTCGTATCAAACCGACGCACCTAACCGACCACGTGGCGAGCGTGCCAGGCGCATGTTTGGGCGTCGGTTCTTCGGAACCGACACACTTACTGCATTTAAATGTGTCGGTTACTGGAGACCGATGCATATAGCTAGCCACGTGGGCATCCTACAGAGGGCGACTATGGGCGTCGGTTTAGGCAAAACCGACGCACATAACACATTTTTTTTAAAAAAATGCTTAATTCCTCTCCCTCCCCTACTGGGGAGCCTCTATTTTAACAGACGGAACAACAATGTATACATCACAACAGATATAATTCAACAACATTTCAAACATAGCACCGTACACAAGTTTTCAAACATTTGAAACACAAGCACAATGAAACACAAGCACAACAGTACGAAAATGAGTAAACAAAATTCAAATGTCGTCGTGGGAGCCTCCACTCGCACGTCCTGCGCTCCCATCTCCTCCACTCGCACCTCCGTCAAAGATGTTAAGGAAACCATCACCATCTTCGGGTGTTCCATGATGAGATCCCTGCGATAAACAAATAAAAGAGAAAATTAATAACTTAACATGTTAACTTCAACTAAAACCTATCAAAACTCTCTCATTTCCTCTCACTCTCCCTATCTCCCTTGCCCTCACTCGCTCTCCCACTCTCTCTGTCTCTTCCCCTCTCCCTCTATCTCTTTCTATCTCCCTCTCTATCCATCTCTTCTTTTATCTTTATCTCTCCCTCTATGTATTTCTCTCCCTCTCTATCTATCACTTCTTTTCTCTCTCTCTATCTACCCCTCTCTCTCTCTATGTCTTCCTCTCCTGCTCTCTCATTTGTTACCTTTTTCACTTCATCTCTCCGCTAAGTATTACACTTTTCTTCTTAATATTGTGCTAATTACTTTGTGATTTTATAATGAAATTACTGTAACAAGTATACAAGTCATGCATACCGTTGCATCTCCATATTGTGATGGATGAGCCTACAGCGGAGGGAAAAACATCGGTGGGAAAACTGCTTCAAGTTGTGAGATTATAATTAGAATCATTTTGAAATCAAATAAAGTGGTCAAATGCAAAAATTACAGTTTACCTGGATTATTTTGTTGCAACCCAGAAGCCAACAGTGACATGAATCCGTAAGGTTGTGGAACGCCAGGTTGACCACTCTCGGAACCCTGCAACACAAAATGTTACAATATTTCATTATATAACTCAAGTCAATAAGATAAGCAGTTTTACCTGTGAGGAGGAGACAATCTGTAATGTTGGTTGCATTGGTCGAGGCATCATGTCGAGGTAAGGTTGCTGCGGCGGACCAAATTGAGAACTGGAGCTACCTTGACCCATGAACTGAATCATGTAAATTATTTGTGATATCTTGAGTAGAAACATTTGTAAATCGACAGGGGGCAAATAAGAAAATTATATATTACCTGAGACATATACAAATAATGCATCTGTTGCTGCAACATCTGTGTCTGTTGCTGTTGTTGTTGCAGCAGCAACTGTGTCTGTTGCTGTTGTTGTTGCATATCCTCCTTGGTGCATCTCAATTCTTATCGTAATTCAGCCTCTGCAGAAGATTGAAATCGACTACCACCAACATTGGATGACCGTCGTCTAGCATAAGCCTCACGCTCTACATACCTGTCGCCCAACCCAAGTCTACAAAAAATACAAGTGTGAAAAATCGACAATCGTTAACATACAAATCAATCATTATCTTTACACATACCTCCCATGCGGTAGACATCAGCCGACATCGTACGCCGCAACAACATCCAACGGCTCTCTCAAATAGTCTGAATCGGGTCCATGGTTTTTCTTAAAACAATCAACATACTTTTGATGTGATACATTTAGTTAACGGATTAATGTAATAGAAGATAAATTGAGTTGATGAATAAAAGAAACAAAGAATCAACATACGTACCAATTTCCGCATTGATACCTCATCACAATCCACCTCCGGGCGATTTGGGTCTTGACCTTTGTGCCCCTTAAGATAAACCTCGAAAAATGTAGGAGGCGTACCAGTTTCAGCTGCCTGCAATATCGAAATTCAACAATTTAATCAATACAATTAATTGAAGCAATCTAAGTATGAATTGAAGAATTCATACCATCCTTTGTTCCATCAGAACATAACCATCTGGCCCGAAGAAGTGCTTTCCTGGCTTGCTCTTCCTATTTTTTCGGTGACTATCAGAAATATTTTTGAATACAGCTGAACCCCGATACCCGCATAACCACTCCCAAGCCTCCATATTTGCACAAATCCAGTCCACATGACTCTGCAAGTACTCCTCCCTAGTAAGGTGAATTTTGGCTGCTTCTATGTTTGTCATGGGCTGGAACATCACCGTCTTATAGTAGACGGTCACAACTTTGATTCGTGCCTTAGAGAAGGAGTATTTGACACGTCTTTTTGCTGCTTTTTGCTGCATTATGAAGAACCGAACAAGCATATGCTTGACTCACACCCTCCTCCAAACGAAAGCTACTCTGCATACAAGTAACAATTAATGTCAAACAAAATAAGATGCAAGGTAATGGAAACAATCAAAACAAACTTACCCAGAAGATCTCCCAAACTCTATCCTGACATGTACCCGAATCGCCATACTCTTGAAGCGCATAGTGATCCCAATGATGCGTTTCAATCCTTTGACCATCCACTAAAACCGTCCCGTGGTAGCAAAACCGGACGGTGTTTCCCTGAGCCTCGTCTTGAGCCACCCCCTGAGCCTTGTCCTAAGCCTCGTCCTGAGCCTCCTCCTGAGCCACCTTCTTGCTCCGACGTCTGCCTGATAGTCTCTGGTTTCTCCCCGTGCAACTCCTCGTATGTCGGGCAATGATCAGCCACCTATGTCAGACCTTGTGCAGGCTCGCTTGACGTCGGCTCTGCCACACAACTCAAAAAATGTCCCTTCCTCTGCCCATTGTAAGTAGTACCCTAAAATATAAATAAAAAAGTATGTAAAGAATTAATAAAAAATAGACACTTAATATTAATATTTAAATGTATGTAAAAAACAAGTACCTGAAACGGGTTCGGCAGGCTCGAAGTAGAACTCGGAGTGGAGGACGAAGATCCACTACCATTCTTGCTCTTCTTCTTCCCCAAACTTGACAAAATCTTAAACATCCGCACACATTTTTATAGAAATGATTAGTATACAACACTAGATAATAAATAAAGAATGTATACATTAATAATAAAAATCTAAAAATACGTACAATATAAATAAAAAATCATCAGCATCAGAATCTGCTTCTGTCACGCGTGCATTAAGATATTCACGTATCTCTTCTTCCATCTCTTCCTCTTCACTCTCTTCCATATCTTCTTCATCATATCTCTCCTCTTCTTCCATAATACTTTTCTTCTTTCCATAATCCTTTGTGATTGTCGTACACGTTTTCTTGAAGGGCCAACTTGTTTTTCAGACATCAACTCTAGCGTATCACTAGCTATTTCTGTGAGTCATATCCAACAAGATATCATAAAGTCATCTTCTTCCTCGATTTCATCTTGATAGATAATACCATCATCCTCTTGAATCTCTATATACTCATCATAATGATGAGGGCGCACTTCAGGGTTAACTGTATACACAACCCACCAATTTTTCAAACTTGGATGAGGATAACTTAAATAGTACACTTGTACCACTTGATTCGCAAGTACAACATTGTTGTTATGGGATGTGTATCGTGACTTGTGATTGACCTCCACCATTCCAAAATCATCAACTCGTATGCCCGATGTTGGATTAAACCATTCACAGTCGAAAATCACAAGTTGAAGTATTTTTGGACCACCAAATGTGTACTCTATTATTTCTTTAAGAACACCATAGTATTCTGTCACTTTTCCACTACCCTCTGCGGCAGTTATCATTACTCCACTATTTGTAGTGGCAACAAGTGGACAACTTGCTTCTAAACTTGCCGTCCGAAAATGATATCCGTTGATATCATACCTGCTAAATTCTGTTGCTCTCAATTGACCATGCGACATCTGTCGCAGGTCATCGGAGATGTTGACATCTTTCATACACTAAATAAATAAACGAAGTTAGCATCTTATGATAAACATTCAAACTAATATTGAAAGAAAAAATGGATAGGAAATTACATGTTCACGGAACCAGTCCAAAAAGCTTTTTCCACCGTTTATGCCATGCTGGCGCATCTTATCCAATTGACTTTGTGTAGTTTTTCATGAAGATTTCCAATACAACTTGTCAAACATTTCAAAAAATGGTAACACCTCCTCCATGTTGAAAAATATGTAAATCATGGTGTAGTTCCTCTCTTGTGCCAAAATATAATGAGAATTAGCAGCCCCAACACCTTTACACTTCCATTGAAAAATCTTAAGTTCACTCGTAGATTGCTCTTCTACATATGATATTGTGTGACAGATGCATTCACGTTGTTGGCACGTGAAAAATACTTGCTAGAGAAGTTAGTAATCTCTTTAGCTGCAAATGCTTCTGCAATACAACCCTCAACTCTTGCCGTGTTGCGCACTACATCTCTAAGTTTCTTCAATTCTCTTTCTTGGCTATACATCCACCTAAATTGTGCAGGACCTGCAACCAATGCTTCATAAGGTAAATGCACCAGCAAATGTTGCGTAACATTCAAAAATCCATGCGTGAACACTTTTTCCATCTTACATACAAGCACAACAATTTCTTTCTCCCACCGCCACATCATCTTTTTTGACACTTCCTTAGCACAAATATGTCTATAAAAGTAGCTAAGTTCAGCAAACATCTTCCACAAATCAGGTTTGAAATAGCCACGGAACATTACCGGTATAAGTCTCTCCATCACAATGTGAAATCATGGCTCTTCAACCCATTCATTTTACCAGTGTTGAGATTAACACATCGTTTTATGTTAGCTGCATAGCGGTCTGGAAACTTCAGTGTTTTCAACCAACTAAGTATTTGCTTTCTTTCTTTTGGTCTTACACAGTATGGAGCTCGTGGCCTACTTTCATTTCTGCTTGCATTTGTTATAACCTCAAGTCCAGGACGATCACAAATATCAGCTAAGTCTTTCCTCGCACTCAAATTATCTTTGGTTTGACTGGTAAAATCAAAACACATGATATGATGCTTTCAGCGACATTACGCTTTTGGTGCATCAAATCTATGTTGTGCGGTAAAGCAACCCCTTTGCATATGGTAGCTCCCAAAGAAAAGAAATATGAGTCCAGTTGTGTTCTGTACCATACCCTTCGAAACCACCTTCAGAGGACTCTTTTAACTTTACATGCCATGCCATTTTTTGTTCGCTTGTCAATCGACGAGGGGGTCCTTCTGTATCACTTTTGCCTTTTAGGAATGATCGTGTATCACTCCAAAAAGGGTGATTTGAAGGAAGCAATCGTCGATGGCAATCAAAAAAGCTGACTTTTCTTCCATTCTTCAACCTAAAGGCATTGGTGTGAACCATACATATGGGGCAACACAATTTTCCATGGACACACCAACCAGCCCAAATGCCATATGCCAACAAATCAAGTATAGACCATAGATACACGACACGTAAAGTAAATTCACATTTCAGATGACTGTCGTATGCCTTGACACCTTGCCATAACTCTTTCAACTCCTCAATCAATGGTTGCATAAACACATTAATTTTCATCCCAGGATGTTTGGGACCAGGAATGATGGCCGCGAGGAATATGTATCCTTCTTTCATGCACATGTTGGGAGGGATATTGTAAGGCATGATAGAAACATGTCAACAAGAGTATGGAATGTTACTTGTGCTGAAAGGAGTGAAACTATTTGTTGACAACCCAAGACGAACATTTCTTTGATCTTTACCAAACTCCGTATCGAAACGGTCTAGAGCTTTCCATGTCGCGCCATCAGAAGGATGCACCATAATATCTTTGTCATCGCTCTCACGTAACCCTTCTGAATGCCACCTCATCTGCTTGGTTGTTTCTTGAGAAAGAAACAACCGTTTAAGCCTGGACGTGATAGGCATGTACCAAAGCTGTTTAACCGGTACCTTTGTACTTATTTCCACTCCATCATCATTTAAAACCTTCACATGTCTAGATGCTTTGCAATGCATACAATGAGTATCGTTCTGGTGTTCCTTCCAAAACAACATGCAATTATTCTCGCACACATCAATTTTCTCATAACTCATGCCCAAACCTTCCAAAATCTTCTTTGAGTGATATATATCTCCCGGCATCTTATGTTTTGACGGAAGGAGATCGTTGATCAACTTTAGGATATCATTGTAGCAATTGTTTGCAAAATTGAACTTAGACTTCAACCCCATAAGTCGTGTGACCGCCTGCAGAACGGTCACATTGGTGCCCTCATACACTTTTTCATCTGCGGCGACAAGAAGCTTGTAAAACTTCTTAACCTCCTCTAGCAGTGACTGCTCTTCGTACTCTCGACCAACATCCACCATCATCTCATCCATCCAATCTTCATTCTTGTTTCTGTCTGACTCAATAGCATGATCCATCTCTCCATGCTCACGTCACACTAGATAGTCTGGCATAAATTCGTGCTTACAAAGGTGCAACATCATTTTAGACCTCTCCAAACATCAACGATTCTGACACCTGCTACACAGACACTTCACAAAACGAGCACCACGAGGAAATGCTTGGTTCACGAACACATTTGCGATTTGTGCCCATTCCAAAGTGTACACACCATTTGAACTCCATCCATCATACATCACCTTACGATCTTCACCCATTTTTAAGCTTATACCATCAAAGCAGAAAAATCATTATAATTAGTTTATTTTCATATTATGTGACTGTCACTACAACTAGGCAGATAGTCCCTAAACCCACCCAGGAGTGGTCGAGTGGGGCGTGCTTATGACGACATGCGTGGTCTGGATCCAGACGAAATTTCGGCAGCATAACCCCACCGTTCTCCACTGCACGCCTGAAAATGGTGCAGCAGAGAACATCAGGGTTATACTGTCAAAATCTCGTCCAGATCCAGACTCGCGTCTCGTCACAAGACACCACCCCCCCCCCCCCCCCCGATCCACTCCCAGGATGTCCAAAAAGGGACAATGCCGAACCTTCACGTGTCACATGCCAATAACATGTGATAAGTGTCAACTCGAAATGGGTAATCAAATTCTATAGGTTACGTTCCTCATTTTCATTTTTCAATAATTTACGAGCGAGGAAAGAACAAGACAGAGGAGGAAAGTTAGTTAGAGTTGAAAGTTCTAAGTCCGGATCCACTGTTCAGGCGCGGTTAATTAGTCGTCCTCGTTGTCGCCGTATGCATCTGTGCTCGTCTTAACGCATACTTCACAACTAGAATCATCTTGCACTACAGTCCTCTAAAGCTACCATAATTATAAAAATATTTACTATATTACAAACACATAATTAGTCATCATATCACAAATGCTAAAAAGAAGCAATCACATGCATGATACAAACTTTTAATCACATTCAAATCATATAGCATAATGAATATGAATCACATTCACGAGTTAGCAACTATATAATATGAATCACATTCACGAGTTAACGCTAATCACATGTTATGATAAAGCATTACTTTCACAAGTTAGCAACTATATGGTATAACATTCAACTCTAATCACATACAACTCTAATCATGTACTTGCAATGCACCTAATATGTTACCTTCACTTAGATTTGAACTAGCGGGCGAGGTGGACGGGGGCGCTGGACAAGGGCCGAACGGAGGGCATCGGACGGGGGAGGCGGAGGGGACGCCGGCCGACCGATGGTCAGGATTGCCGGTGAGGCGGTGCGCAGGCAGCGGTCGAGGCGGGACGGAGGGCGCCAGCGGCCGAGCCGGATGGGGCGCCAGACAGGGGGGCGGACGAGGGTCGGACTGGGGGCCGAACATGGAGGCGGAGGGGACACCGGCCGACGGGCAGTGGCGCTGGCGAGGCGGCGGGGTGGCGGCGGGCTGGTGGCGGCAGCGGCGGGCGGGGCGCGGGCACGGGCGAGTAGGTGCTCGGGCGGGAGAATGGAGTATGTGGGAGAAGAGAGGAGGCGAGAAGGGATTAGGTTTTGAGTGGGGCCCGCTTAAGAGCATTGGTTTCTCCCCAGCCGATGCTCTCAGAGCTGGAGCCAGCCGGGCCTGCTGTATGAGCGTCGGTTTAACCGACGCATATATTATAAGCGTTGGTCTGGCCGACGCATTTAATATGTGCGTCGGTTGGCTCCGGAAAACTGACGCCTCTAACTAATGGGTGTCAGTTTCCTTAAACCGACACCCCTAGACGTGTTAAATGTGTCAGGGCCGACGCATATAGATAAACTGACACCCTATTCATCATTTTCTGTAGTGAGACATAGCAGTAAAGGCCATCTATGGTTATAAATGCGGTATGTTCTTTGTCCTCTTTAGACATTGGGATTTGGTGAAACCCCGAATATGCATCGAGAAAGCATAACATATCGCATCCTGAAGTTGAATCTACGATTTGATTTATTCTAGGGAGAGGCAAAGGATCTTTAGGACATGACTTGTTGAGGTTGGTGTAGTCGATGCACATCCGAAGCTTACCGCCAGCCTTGGGGACAATAATAGGATTGGCCAGCCATCTGGGATGGTGGACTTCCCGTATGAAGCCAGCATCGAGTAGTTTCTTGATCTCTTCGCGGATGAAGTTCTGCCGCTCGGTGGACTACTTACGAGGCCTCTGTTGTGCCAGCCGGGCATCGGGGTAGATCGTCAGACGGTGCTCGATCACTTCCCTGGGGATGCCTGGCATCTGTGACGGTTGACAGGCGAAGACATCGATGTTAGCTCGCAGGAAAGCAACGAGTGCCGATTCTGTAATAGCCTGAATATTTTAGGAAAAAAAATAATTATAATTTTGCGGTCAGAAACACATACGGTTGTCCAAATTTTGACTTCTTGAAGCTTTGATCCGATGAACGATCCGGGACCGTAGATGCGTAGGGCTCATCGAGACAATACCATTTCACTACTCATACGCTTGATTTGGAGATCGGATGAATCAACAATGTATCTTTTAATTTGAACAGTTGGATGGAGTTTTCTTAGGTTACGAGAGTATAAATCGTTGTGGACCTTCCATCAATCTATTCTTCCTCCTAGCGCTGCCTCTGTCAAGAGTCCTCCTAGTACTTGCTTTTCCCGATCTCCCGCCGCTCATCCACCTGGTTCCCTTGGCTGCTCCTTTACCGTAAGTTCTCTCTTCTGCTTGTACGTTCTTGCCGGGCAGCAGGTTTCTGAGTTGACTTGTGCTGCTTCATGCCGTCTGTTGTGCACGCCTGACCCTGCAGCGCTGCTGGAAAAAAAAAGAGAATCAACCTGCTGTGCTGGAGCGGCTGCCTCTGTTTGCCTTGCCCCAGTGCTCTGCTGATAAGTGTGTGTGATGCAACGCTGCCGTTTTTGCCTTGCTAGCTATACTGCATGCTACTGTTCTTGTGTAGCTGCTGTGCTGCAGTTTTTATTTTGTTAGCCATCTCCTGACTGTTGCATATTGCCGTGGAGAAGGAATGAAGAAGGGACCATAAAGGGAGGTGTAATAAATTACATGATAGAAGTTATTTTAGATTTATAGATTATCTTCAAATCTGGTATCTAAAGAAACAAATTTGGACCATAAGCTGTTAAGGAAAGTTGTAAGTGCGGTTTACATCTTTCTAATGGTTTTTGTCTCACTCAATCTGGATTAGCAGTTAGAGTAGAACCATCAAAATAGTATTTTTGTCGTGGTTATATAGCCCGTAAAATAAATTATTTATTTATTTCAATTAACTTGGAGTACAAATTTAGTTATGCCTTGGGGTGTTTAAGTGTCATTTAAATTTCACAGGCTTTGAGGGTTCCGGTGTATAGAGAACGCCTTCGGGTTCTTGTGGATGTTAAGGCAAGTGCATGACGAGTTTTATTCTAAAATGTGTGAATTGCCTGTGATTACGCTTTCTTATGCCTTTAATTCGTTAGTTGAGGTTTCAAGATTCAATTGCTTCATAATCTTCTGTTCATGTTCAAGATTCAAGTTATTCATTTAGTTATCGTTCAAGTACCGGTTAAGTCCGGAGTTGTTCTTATATTCAAGTTCCTGTAAGTAAGTACTGACCCCACTTGCTCGGCTTTACCGGTAAATGCTAAGGAGAATTCAGGTGTCGTCCATTTCAGACGGAAACTACTATTTCATAGTTCCTTATTTCAAGTTCAAGTATCGTTATATTTCATTCGATTGATTCTAATGTTCTTCCAGCTCAAAATGTACTTGTTGAGTGTTTTTATTCATTCTTGTATTTATTTGGTTTTTAGGTAGCTGTTGATCAAGCATGCATTAGGAAGATGATAGCATCTGCACTTGAGCACACCAATCAAATATTAAACTTAGATTGTAGAATTTATTAATTAATTGTTGAGTTATTTTGTTTTTAATAACTGTCGTGAGGTAATTTGGTCGTTCGGATGTTTACTTCAGTTATGATATTTGAATGTTGCTTATTACTGCTTGTGGATGTTATTTTGCTTATATTTGCATTGTGTTGCCCACGACTAGTTCACTTTACAGGGGAGATTCTGTCAAAATTTCTAATATTACTTAGTAGGAATGTTTAAATGATTTTAGCAGCGTCCAGGGGTGTTCATACCTGGGGTGTTACAGTTGGTACTCAGAGCCAAGGTTTTATAGTTTAATTTTAGGTTCTAATGACAAATGAGTATAATTTTTTTAAATATAAATCTACGATTAAAATTGACATACTTATGCACAATAGGATGGGTTTATGGGCATACCTTTCATTCTTCTTTTCATTGCATTTTTTCTTATGTTTATTTTTGTTATGATGGTATATTATTTAACTATACTTTTCTTGTACTTTAGAATTATGTCGCCGAGACGGAGTGCACGTATTGCCGCACGTGGGAGAGGTCACGGTAGAGGTCGTGGTGGTGGTGATTGCGGTAGAGGTGATGGTAACCAGGAGGTTGATAACGAACAAGTGAACTAAGTAAACGAAGAGGTTGAAGGGGGGAGGAACACTCAGTGGCTGTTGAAGCTCCTATTGCTCGGGCTGGCAATGTCGTGGTCCAGACAATGACGTTCACTAGGTGGATGTATATGCGCTTGGACACCTTTGATGGTTTTGGAACACCTACTAATGCCGATAATTGGCTATGAAAGGTGGAAAAGGTCATGAATGCTTGTAGGAAGACAGAGGAGATGATCTTGTTCATTCCTCACCAGTTGACAGGTCTAGCTAATATTTGGTGGGTAGGAGTACGTGACGCTTGGACTCCTGCTCAGGGTGCTATCCCTTGGGAGGTATTCTTGACACAGTTGAAGGCTAAAATTATCCAGATTCCTTCAGAGACAAGATGAATGATGAGCTGAACCATATCCAACACTGGGACAAAGCAGTAGATGAGTATGAGCGGGATTTCAACAACATCGTTCGCTTTTGCCTAGTGTTGCAAGCAATGAACGTGAAAAATCTAGGAAGTTTTTTATGGGGCTTAACGCTTGGTACCAAGAGGTGATGGGTAGAAACCCTCCCACTACATATATCACAACAGATGAGGAGGCTAGAGGTATGGAGACTCAGTTTCAGCTTACAGCTCTACCGAAGAAACGTAATGGAAATGGGAGTAATACTGGAAATAATCATAAGAGGGTTTATCATGAGGGAGGAGAGTCCTCTCAACATACCTCTTTCAAGAAGCCTGTAACACCCTCATTTACATGCATCATGCCCTACATGCACTCATATACATGTTTAACATTAACCCACAACAAGAGGAACAAGTTTAAAATTGATTTTGGAACAGAACCGCACTTAAAATGCAGGAAAGTGTGGACTAGTCTGATTTTGCTGAGGACTAGTCCGATTTCTCTCTGACTAAAAACGGACTTGTCCGTTTTTGCTGCGGACTAGTCCGATTGTTGGCACTGGAAACTTTCGTACTTGTCCGATTTTGTGCGGACTAGTCCGATATTCCCTGAATCCTTGAAAATTTGCTAAGTCCCTGGACTTTTCCGGACTAGTCCGGTGTTCCAGCGGACTTGTCCGTTTTCCTCTCTGTTCAAAGTCGGACTTGTCCGATGTTTGGTCAGACTTGTCCGATTTTCTATATGGACTACTTCGGACTAGTTCGGTCCTTTCCGGACTTGTCCGATATTTCGCGACTCCGAGTTGATCTTTTGTTTTACGACTTGTTTCTTGGGTTTCACATTAAGTAGGCCTAGGGACGTCGTGCCTAACTCTTTTAGAGCCCATGTGGGACTCTAAACCGGCCTCTACTCATCCCAAACTCAAAATCCATCTAACCCTAGCCTCCACCTCTATATAAACAGCCCCACCCTTTGGATTGACATCTATTTTCCACTTTTCCACCCACCCAAACCCTAGTTCGTGGGGAGCCACCATCAAGGTGGGAGCAGAAGATCTCAAGCAAGAATAAGAGGAGGAAACGAAGGAGGATCAAGATCTCCACCAAGCTTTCGTTCTTCATCACCAATTCATCTCAAAGTTCATCACCAACCCTAGATCACCAAGATCCAAGTGCTACCTCCAAGTTTCTTGATTCATTGGAGTCCTAAACACCTGATATACCTTCTATTCTCTTTTCCTTACGTGAATTCAACCCCTAATCTCCGAATTTACATCGATCTAGAAAACCCTAATCTACTGATCTCGAGGAGTGCGGACTTGTCCGGTCCCTAGCGGACTAGTCCGGTCTTCCTGGATAAATTGGGTTGAATTAATTCTAAAAACTGACCTAATCAACTCCAAACCTGTATAAACTTGTTAAAATCTATTAGAACTAGTTATTGATCATTAAAAGTAATCTATTCACAAGTTCTACCTTGCATTTGCATCAATCATGCATGTTATGTCATATTGAGTAATATTTGTGCACTCTTTGATTGTATTTCTTGTCTTGTATGTTTATTGTGCGAATTAGACGGATTTGCGCTTGAAAGTGCCGCAGAGGATCTACAGCACCAAGAGTTTGAAGGCTTTGACCCTAATCAACAGCAAGAGCAAGGCAAGTGTCCTTGAAGCATATTGATCTTGTTTTAAAATAAATGTTTTGTTTGTAAATTGCATGCTTGTGTCAATTTGACGGGAATCCTATGATAGGAAGTTTACTAGTTTCGTTAAACCACCCTTGTCACCTGGAATATATGGTAGAGAGTCGGGAAGGGCTTTTTACCTTTCGCTTCGCTTAATCAACTAGGGTGGGAAACAACTATACCACTCAATTTAATTATGCATGGATGAGATTATGATTAATATGAACTGCTTAAATATGATACGGTAATGGGTGATCTAAGCAAGCCTAGTATGTGGATGGGTTGGATGTTATGGTGGTTTGCTTGCTTTAGATCTAAGGACCGGTTCATGCGAGAATAAGCCAGGACTACAGTGCCACCATGAGGCCAAGTATGGGTGCGGCGTAGCTGATTAATTAGGGCTTTGCCAGTGCTATTTGGACCATTATGGATGCTCGGGGAAGGGGTAGTCGGATTGGGTTTGTTGATGATTGGTGGGACTACCCTGGGATCCGAATGGCTCATGAGGGGGCCTTTGGTTGAAGATGTGCTCAGTTGGAGGCATCGCCACCGGTGAAACCTCAGTGGGTCTAAATAGGCTAGTAATCCCTTTGTAAAGGCTATTTTGTGATCTCTTGGCCACACACCGATGCAAGTGTTAGACGGCACAATAGAGGTTCTAGTCATTGAAAGGTGATGAAATCACGAACACATGGGTAAAGAGGTACAAACTCTGCAGAGTGTGTTAAAATTATCATGGTAGCCGTGCTCCCGGTTATGAGCACCTGGACAACTTCCATGATTAGAGGGAACTCAGTATTGGGATAGTATTTGGGATGGTTATGGTTTGGTAATGGTTATGGATGGTTAAGGATTAATTTCTGGTATTGAATATGGTTATTGGCAATGGTGAAATCTGGAATTATTGACGATGGTAATGAATTCAGACTGGTATTATGATATTACTTATGATTATGATGGATTTGATTCATATAAATATAATATATTGCTTTTCAAACGTTTTAATGTACTTTTCAGCACTTTGCCATCATTATTGTCGACATTTGAATAAGCCACATGTCATACTTTCCACACTTGCTGAGTACGACATGTACTCACTCTTGCAATCCCCCCAACAGTTGCAGGTCAGGATTGGGAGTTTAATGGTGATAATGCGGAGTTCTAGGCCGTGTCGACCGTCAGCTTTGCCTGTGGTGTTGATTGGAGCTGCGCTATACCCTATTGCTTATGCTGCTTAGCTGTTTAGTTTGCATAATTAGTTTATTTCCGCTGCATTAGTTTAACTTGTCATAAATATTCATTAGAGCTTGTATTTGAGGATAATATGGTTTGTTTAATGAAATTTGGTTAATTAATCTTGTTCTGTGGTAATTTTCTGTATATCCTTTCGTGATTGCACTCGTGTATGTGTGATGAACATCCTGGGCACACATATGCGTTAGCTTGGTTCATTTTTCGGAATCGGGCATCACAAAGCCTAAGACCAACAATTCCTCTCAACAATCTTTCAAAACCAAACAGTCAAGTGCTCAATCTTCCACGGGGCAGATCGCTTCGAGTGCCTCGTTTATGTGTCTGGTTCCAGGATGGGGTTTGATTTGTTTCAAGTGTGGGAAGCCTCATTGTGCTTCAGAGTGTGGTTTTTCTGGGACTTGCCGTCTCTGTGGGAGAGAAGGACATATGGCTTTGGTTTGCAAGAAAAACCCATATTCTATTATCAAGTGGCAGAAGCCAAACTCTTCCTCACCAGGACCCACGTCTATGGCTAGCTCCAGGGGTTTAGCTCTGACAGTTAATGTTGCACGTGGCACTGTTCAGATGATGATTGTTCCTTCAGCTCCGCATTACCAGTTCCCTCAACAGCATTTTCCTCCATCAGGCTACTACTGGCCCACTCCTCAACTTCCTGCTCCATATGTTCCACTACAACAACCTGCTCCTCCAGCTCAGCCTGCTTTGCATGTTGTAGGCGGTTCTTCTTCCACTCCTGCTGGAGTCTACACCATGCCAACGCAATCCTCTTTGGACCGTCCAGATGTGGTTTCAGGTACTGTCAATGTTGACTCTCATGACGCTCATGTTTTATTTTATTCGGATGCTACCTTTTAATTCATTTCACTTGATTTCATAAGAAAGGCAAATATTTCCAGTCAAGAGATATCTCAGTCAGTTCGTGTTAGTTCTCCCGGGGTCTTGGTTTTTAGTTCTGTTGTGTGTTCTGGTTGCCCTATTTTTATAGGAGATGACGAATTCATAGCTAATCTAATGGTGATTCGACTACAGGTTTTTGATGTTACCCTGGGCATGGATTGGCTATACCGCTATCGAGCCATTATATCTTGTTTTTGGAAAACCATTACGTTAGAGGCGCAATCTTGGAAGATTATCACTTTTCAAGCGGATGCACCTCTTTGTTCTTTATCTATGATGGCAAATCTTTTTCCTGGTTGTTATCCTGTAAAGATAGTCTTTCTATGGAGCCTTGTTGGAAAGCAAACAAGGGCATTGGTGATTGAGGATATTCCAGTAGTGCGAGACTATTCTGATGTCTTCCCTCATGAACTACCAGGAATGCCACCTAAGCGAGAAGTGGAGTTTTGCATTGATCTTATACCTGGTACCCGCCCTGTATCCATAGCTCCCTACCGATTATCTCGTCCTTTTCAAGAGGAGTTGAGGAAGCAGTTGGATGATCTATTGGCTAAGAAGTTGATACGCCGTAGTGTTTCACCTTGGCGAGCTCCAGTATTGTTCACTAATAAGAAAGATGGTAGTTGGCGTATGTGTGTGTATTATCGTGGTTTAAAACCGTGACGATTAAGAACAAGTATCTATTACTCCCTCCTTTCTCAAAAGATTGTCACCTTCTAGTACAAAAATGTACTAGAAGGTGACAATCTTTTGAGAAAGGAGGGAGTACCTCGCATTGATGTGTTATTCGATCGATTAATAGGAGCCAGAGTCTTTTCCAAAATTGACCTTCAATCTGGCTATAATCAAATTCCTGATCGAGGGGAAGATATTGAGAAGACAGCTTTTTCCACTATGTATGGTCATTATGAGTTCAGAGTTATGTCTTCTGGACTCACTAATGCACCCGCATACTTTATGGAGACGATGAATAATATGCTTCATGGATTGGAGGAGTTTGTAGTGGTCTTGATTAATGATATACTCGTCTTCTCCAAGTCTGAAGCAGAACATGAGAAACATTTGAGGAGAGTTCTTGAGACTCTAAGGAGTCATAAGTTCTATGCCAAGTTGAAGAAGTGTGAATTTTGGCTCTCGGAAGTTGGCTTTCTAGGTCATGTAATTAATCAACATGGCATCTCGGTTGATCCAAGCAAAGTTTCTATAATAGTTGAATGGGAAAGACCAACCAATGTCAAGGAGGTTAGGAGTTTCTTGGGTATGGCTGGTTATTACCGTTGCTTTGTAAAGGATTTTTCTGGCATTGCTAAGCCTATGACACAACTGACTCAAAAGAATGTCAAGTTCTTGTGGACTCAAGAATGTGAGTGTTGCTTCCAATTATTGAAGGAGAAGTTGATTACTGCTCCTATCCTTACCCTTCCTGAGCATGGTAGACATTTCACCGTCTATTCAGATGCCTCTCGCGTGGGACTTGGTTGTGTACTTATGAAAGAAGGAAAAGTGATTGCATATGCCTCAAGACAGTTAAAGACGCATGAGCAGAATTATCCCACCCATGATCTAGATCTAGCTACTGTAGTTTTCGCGTTGAAAATCTGGAGACATTATTTATATGGGGAGTCATGTGACATTTTCACCGATCATAAGAGTCTGGAGTATATATTCACTCAAAAGGACTTAAATTTGAGGCAACGTAGATGGTTGGAGTTGATCAAGGACTATGATCTGAATATCCAATACACACCTAGTAAAGCAAATGTGGTGGTTGATGCATTAAGTCGTAGACCTACTCCTACTATGAATTCCTTAATAGCTGATTTTGAGCGGATGGATATTTCTTATTGCCATGTTGGAGTTGTGGAGGTAGAGATTCAACTAATGTTGTCATCAGATATCCCAGAACGAGTCTTAGAGGCACAAAAACGAGATCGCTTGTTGCTAGATGTCAAGGAACGAATTCAAGAAGGAAAGGTAGGAGATTTCACTTTGGACGTTGTTGGGGCCGTTCGGTTTCGTGGTCGCTTATGCGTGTCACAAAGATCTCAAGTTAAACAAGATATCCTTAAGGAGGCACATCGTGCTCGTTATACCGTGCATCCTAGAGAGAATAAGATGTACCATGATTTGAAGAAAATCTATTGGTGGAAGAGAATGAAGGTGGACGTAGCAATGTATGTGGCTTCATGTGGGGTTTGCCAACGAGTGAAGGCCATAAGAGTGTCGCTGGGAAATTACAGTCTCTTGAGGTTCCCATATGGCCATGGGATGATATTGCTATGGATTTTGTTGTTGGCTTACCACGTTCTCCAAAAGGACGAGATACTATTTGGGTGATAATTGATCGTCTTAGTAAGGTTGCTCATTTCGTTTCTATTTGGTCTACTAGTTCAGCGACTGATTTGGTGCCTATTTATATGAGAGAAGTTGTACGACTACATGGTATACCTCGAACCATTGTTTCAGACAGGGATGCTAAGTTTGTGTCCATGTTGTGGGAGAGCTTACAATTAGCATTAGGCACAACACTAAGGATGAGCACCACTTTTCACCCTCAGATATATGGACAATCGGAGCATACGATTCAGACCCTAGAAGATATGCTCAGGTCATGTGTACTATCTTGACAAGGAAGTTGGGAAGACCACTTACCTCTTGTGGAATTTTCTTATAATAACAGTTATCACTCTAGCATTCGATGTGCACCATATGAGGCTCATTATGGAAGGAGGTGTAGATCACCCCTTTGTTGGGATGCGGCCGGCGAGAAAAACATTTTGGATCCAGATTGGGTTCAACAATCGACACAGCAGGTTGCTGAAATTCGAGAACACATGCTTACAGCACAAAGTAGGCAAAAGAGCTATGTTGACATTAGAAAGTGAGACTTGGAGTTTCAAGAGGGTGATGAGGTTCTTCTAAGGGTGTCGCCTACCAAGGGTGTTGTGAGATTTGGTACTAAGGGAAAGCTTAGTCCAAGATATATTGGACCTTTTGTTATCAAGCCACGAGTGGGAACATTAGCATATCGATTAGAGTTGCCAGAGTCAATGAGAAGAGTTCACAATGTATTTCATGTCTCAATGTTGAGAAAATATCTGAGGGATCCAGAGCATCACATAGTCGTAGTGACTATTGAACAAGATCTATCAGTTCCTGTGAGGATTTTGGAGGCGTCAGAGAGGGTGCTTAGACGCAAATCATTCAAGTTTGTGAAGGTTCTATGGACAAACCAAACTGAACGTGAAGCGACCTGGGATCTTGAGTCAGAGATGCGAGAGAAATACTCTGAACTATTCGAATCCGGTGAGCATTTACAGTTTTTTCAAATCATCAGTTCCGCATCATTTCCCTATAATGATAATAAGAAATTCGAGGGCAAATTTTGTTGAAGGGGGGGGATGTAATACCCTGAATATTTTAGGAAAAAATAATTATGATTTTGCGGCCAGAAACACATACGGTTGTCCGAATTTTGACTTCTAGAATCCAATGGACGATCGGAGACCGTAGATGCGTAGGGCTCATCGAGACAATTCCATTTCACTACTCATACGCTTGATTTGGAGATCAAGTGAATCAACAATGTATCTTTTAATTTGAACCGTTGGATGGAGTTTTCTTAGGTTACGAGAGTATAAAGCGTTGTGGACTTTCCATCAATCTGTTCTTCCTCCTAGCGCCGCTTTTGTCAAGAGTCCTCCCAGTACATGCTTTTACTTATCTCCTGCCGCTCATCCACCTGGTTCCCTTGGCTGCTCTGTCACGCCCGGTCATCGTAAAGATGAACAGACGCTAATCACATGTACGCCAGGATCAGTTGAATCGTACATGCGTCGACGAAAGTGAAATATCATTACATTGCCATGTTCGAATACATAAATAGTCTTACAGTACGACCCGAAGGTCTATAAATACACACCACAAATATTTACATCAACAACAAGGCTAACTTAGTCCAAACTACAGCAGAAGACTAATAGATGAGGGTAGCTCCATCTCCACAGGTAGCCGTTGCGCGTGAGGTCACCAGCCTAGACCAAGTCCTCCGGATTGACGAAGAAGTCCTCCGTTGCCGCTTCTTCTTCTTCATATTCTAATGGAAAATTAAACGCTTGAGTACATAGAGTACTCAGCAAGTGCGGGAAGAGATGACATGATTGGCTAAAGCAAGGAAATGCCAAATATGGCTTAGCACTATGCTTAGAACCTAACCTTAGCTTCCATTTATCAATATCATAATTCAAGAAGTAATCAACACATAAGTAATGATAATGAATTTAACTTGAATCAAAATTAACCACCATTTCCCAACCATAGACTAATTATGAACTGGCCCCAACCCGCTCTTGTCCGTGAGCACGGCTGTCATGACAGTTTTACCAAATCTCTGCAGAGAGTGTACCCTTTCCCCACAAGCAGTGATTTCATCCCCTGTTGCCAGGTGGACTAAGTGAACCTCCCTGATTGCCCGTGGTAGCTAACCACATTGCACACTTCCTTTGGTGTGAGGCCAGGAGATCACTACATGGTCTTTACAAAGGTACTCCCGACTAGTGCTAGCCCTCTAAGATTTCCACCACTGGGGATTCTCGGAGTAACCCTCCGCCCCAGAGCCCCCTCTTGAGGCTTGCGGATCTCAGAGCAGATCACCCGCATCATTCCCCGCACCATCCAACCACTAGCATTTCATCGGGAGAAACCTAATTAATTGACCAAGCTGCCCCATCTCAGTCTCGTGGTGGTACTAGAAAGCTTAGAGGCTTCCTCCATAAACCAGTCCTTAGAATCCGGTGGTAACAAACCCCAATCCCGGGTCTCGTGCAAACTGCACCATACCAATACTAACCAACCACCAGATTCCTATCCACTACAATTGTGTAATCACCATAAGTTCAAGTAATTATAAAGCGTAACATAGCACAATTGTATGATATCCCAATCCCAATGTCTAAGCATGGCTAAGCATAAATAAGACCTATCTACTTCCCAACTCATTTCAGGTAACAAGGAATTATATGGAACAGGGCATGTAAACATGAAATAGGACATCAATTTAATTAGCATGCATCTATCTAAATTCCTAAAACTGGTACAAGATGGTCAAGGACACTTGCCTTCATTGAAGACTTGAGTGTTGGCGAAGTCCTGGTCTTGGAGGTTAAGATTAGGGTCGTAGAACGACTCTAGGTATATTGCCCAAGAATGGCAAGAATAAAATAAAGCTAAATAAGTAAAGGGCACGCAAAACAATGCATCACAACACACACATACGCATAAAATCCTATACTAATGCGTCCCTACGAAGTATTTATTACTTAACATGGTCAAAGTATGCATTTCATATTTATCCTACATTTTTGGGATTTAATTATAGCCTAAAACCATTTTTATTGAATTTTCTATGGCCAAAATGTATTTTTAAACACTTATAATAAATATTCCATGGACAAAATATATTTCAAATGAACTCTACAATTTATTCACAGCATAAAATAGTTTATACCAATTTTTCCTAACATTTCTACACTTAATTACCATTTTTATCTATTTTCTACACCTCAAATCAACCTAAAAAACATATTCAGCAAATAAGTAAAAGTCCAGGGACTAATTAAATAGTTTTCTATGCTGCACAGGGGCTAAATTCATGATTCTACAAATTTACAGGGGTTAAATTGACTATTTAAATGATTAAATCCAATTTTTGGGGATCCAGGGGCTAGTCTGCAATTTCCAGGGGCTAGACTTGAATTCCAGAGAAGTGCAGGGGGTAGCAAGCAAGTTTCCAGGGGCTGCGGTGTAAAACTGAAGGCGGGAAAACTGAATTGAATATGGGCCGTTGGATTTGAATTGGACGCGTGGGATTTAAAACACTGAACCGGTATTAAGATCTAATCTCCACCATAGGTGTTCAACCGATGGCCCAGATTGGGCCACGTCGCCCCTAGCCGGCGCACGCGCGCGGCGCCGCGGCGCCCGATGGTTGCCGGTGGCGATCTCGCCGGAGATCACCCAAACGGCGATTCCTACGTCAATTCTATGCGCCAAGGACATGAACCGAGAGAGGAGGAGTAGGGGAACTCACCTAGGAGGTTCTCGGGGCGAGAAATTGGTTGGAAGACGGTCGGCGACGAGAGGGGCGGCGGTTGGCGTCGGTGCATGTCGACTCCGGCGAAATCTCAGTGATCTCCCCGCGCAGACTTGCCCAGCGTGCTCCTGGCGACACGACGACGAGGTTAGAGAAGGAAGGAGCGAGGATTAGGAAATGGATCGTCGGGAACGCACGGAACATACCGAGGGTGGCGGTTTGCTAGGGTTTGGGCGTGGAGGAGCGAGAACAGAGGGGGGAGGGGGAATTTTATGGAGGGACGGGCGCGGCGGTTGCTGGCGCGCGCGAGGGAGGTTTTCCCCGGTTGATTCGACGTGGGATGAGGCGGTTTGAGGGGGGTGGTGCGGTGTGGGCGCGGCGCGGCGCGGGAAGGAGGGGGGGTGGCGGTTACTGGGGGTTGGGGATGACAGGTGGGCCGGGGTGGCAGCGGGAGAGAGGAGGGAAAGGGGGAGGCGCCGACAGGCGGGCCCGGGGTGCAGAGAGAGAGAAGAGGTGGGGGGGGGGGGATTCGGCTGGGCCGCAGGAGAGGGGAGGGGAATTGGGCCAGGGGGGGAAATCGGCCCAGGGAGGGGGGGTTTAATTCTTTTTCTTTTTCTTTTTCATTTCCTTTTCTTTGATTTGAATTCAAATTCAAATTTTAAACGGATGCTACTCGTTTGAATTTCAAAAAATCACCCAAAAATGCATACAACTATGATCAAGGGTTTGAGCAAATTTTTATACATGAAATGATGGGTGTTACATGCTCCTTTACCGTAAGTTCTCTCTTCTGCTTGTACATTTCTTGCCGGGCAGCAGGTTTCTGAGTTCGTGCAGCAGGTTTCTGAGTTGACTTGTGCTGCTTCATGCCGCCTGTTGTGCACGTCTGACCCTGCAGCGCTGCTGGAAAAGAGAAGGAGAATCAACCTGCTGTGCTGGAGCGGCTGCCTCTGTTTGCCTCGCCCCAGTGCTTTGCTGGTAAGTGTGTGTGATGCACTGAAGCTTTTGCCTTGCTAGCTGCTGCATGCTACTGTTCTTGCGTAGCTGCTGTGCTGCAGTTTTTATTTTGTTAGCCATCTGCTGCCTGTTGCATATTGCCGTGGAGAAGGCAAGGAAGAAGGGACCATAATGGGAGGTGTAATAAATTACATGATAGAAGTTATTTTAGATTTTACATTTATAGATTATCTTCAAATCTGGTATCTAAAGAAACAAATTCGGACCATAAGCTGTTAAGGAAAGTTGTAGGTGCGGTTTACATCTTTCTAATGGTTTTTGTCTTACTCAATTTGGATTAACAGTTAGAGTAGAACCATCAAAATAGTATTTTTGTCATGGTTATATAGCCTGTAAAATAAATTATTTATTTATTTCAATTAACCTTGAGTAAAAATTTAATTATGCGTTGGGGTGTTTAAGTGTCATTTAAATTTCACAAACTTTGAGGATTCCGATGTATAGAGGACGTCTTCGGGTTCTTGTGGAGGTTAAGGAAAGTGCATGACGGGTTTTATTCTAAAATATGTGAATTGTCTGTTATTACGCTTTCTCATGCCTTTAATTCTTTAATTGAGGTTTCAAGATTCAATTGCTTCATGATTCTTTTGTTCATGTTCAAGATTCAAGTTATTTATTTAATTATCGTTCCAGTACCGGTTAAGTCCAAAGTCGTTCTTATATTCAAGTTCCTGTGAGTAAATGTTGGCCCCACTTGCTCGACTTTACCGGTAAATGCTAAGGAGAATTCGGGTGTCATCCATTTTAGACGGAAACTACTATTTCATTGTTCCTTATTTCAGGTTCAAGTATCGTTATGTTTCTTTCGATTTATTCTAATGTTTTTCCAGCTCTAAGTGTACTTACTGAGTGCTTTTACTCACTCTTGTATTTATTTGGTCTTTAGGTACCCATTGATCAAGCATGCATTGGGAAGAGGGTAGCATCTGCACTTGAGCACACCAATCAAATATTAAACTTAGATTGTAGACTTTATTAATTAGTTGTTGAGTTATTGTGTTTTTAATAACTGTCGTGAGGTCATTTGGTCGTTCGCATGTTTACTTCAGTTATGATATTTGAATGCTGCTTATTACTGCTTGTGGATGTTATTTTGCTTATATTTGCATTGTGTTGCCCGCAACTAGTTCACTTTACAGGGGAGACTTTGTCAAAATTTCTAATATCTTTCTTACTTAGTAGGAATGTTTAAATGATTTTAGTAGCGCCCAGGGGTGTTCACACCTGGGGCGTTACAGATTCTTGCTCGCTGTCCAAACTCCCGTGATACGGGTGGTCTGAGCAGCATCAGAGCCAATCTGGATTGTCTTGATGGGCACGTCGTCGTCGTCGGAGGGCTGCACTCGTGGTGCGGCGGCGTGACTACGTGCGCGTGAGTCTGGCGAGGGCTGACTTGATCCAGCATCGCTCAGGGCAGGTGATGGGGCCGCTGCCAGCGCACGAAGCTTCTCCAAAGTCGTCACCGTAGCAGCGCGATCTCCGCAGATCTTGAGGACACCGGAGGGAGTCGGGCTCTTGAGGACTAGGTAGCCGTAGTGGGCTACAGCCATGAATTGGTACTGGGCTGGCCTGCTGATGATAGCGTGGTAGGGGAGGCTAACCTCCGCGATGTCAAATAGGATATTCTTCGTCCTGAAGTTCTCGGGTGTCCTGAGGGTCACTCGGAGGTGGATGCTGCCGTACGGTATAGTACTCCCCAGTCATACCCCCAAGAATGGTCTCGATGGGGCAAGCCTGGACACGTGAATCTTCAGCTTGTTGAAGGTTGCACGGCTGATGAGGTTGAGGTTGGCCCCACATCTACCAGGATGTGCTAGAAATTCACGTTGGCGATGGTGGGGGTGACGAGGAGGGGCAGAAGCCCGGCTCCCGCCATGTTCTCGGGGCATTTGGAGGCGTCGAAGCTGATCGGCATCTCCATCCATCTGTGATGCGGCACCAGGGCATGAGTAGAGGCTGCTGAAGCCATTGCCCAACGCAGGGTATTGACCACATTCCTGGATGTGGGTTACCAAGATCCACCACAGATGACGTGGAGTGCTCTGCGACGCTTGTGGTTGCTGTTGAGGTCGAAGTTCACAGCCTGGTGAACCGTTTCCACGGCGTGTTCTGGCCTTTGGAACTCCATCTCCACGTCTTCGTCGACCCATTGGATGACCTTTCGCGGCTTGATCTTGCTGTGAAGGCTTGATGAACACCATGGTGATGAAAGCGCTACCACTTTTTTGAGGGAAAATGCCCTACCTAGCGCGCTAAATGTCGATGTGTTAATGCGACACTTCCCCCGGATCTGCTAAGGAGCAGCCCACAAAGGTTCTTGTTCGGTGGGACTTAGGCCTCAATCAAGTGTTTACTCGTAAGAGAGTGTATGAGACGGTGGTTTTTACGTGGTTCGGGCCACAAGGAGCATAACACCCTACTCCACGATGGATTGTATTGCTAGTGTGTGTGAATGTGTGTGTGTATCGGGGATTGGATTATGGGTCCTTTGTAACGGTGGCAGTCCAATCCTTTTATAGACAAGGCCGGACGCCTTACAAGTGGGGTCCGGGGCCCGAAAGGTGGTCTCGGGGTGATCTTATCCTAAAGATCTAAGGCTTCTCTCATAAGCTTCCTCTGACCGTGGCTTTGAAGACTCGTTGTTTGCCGCCTCTCTCATCAGTAGCCCATGCACCATCGCTGACGATGGCAGAGGGTGTCCCGTCAGCCTGTCTTGTTTCCGCAAGCTACCCACTTGGCTGAATGAGATGGTCCTGTAGCGCCTTCACTGTAGGATTGAAGAGCACATGTAATGCTACCTGAGGGGGCATGAATGGTAGATTGGAACTTTTTCAGCGGAAGCAACAAGAACTCCTTGGTAGAAAATCGATCTGTTAAGAAATTGTGTGTGCGACTAATCTAGATGTGATCAGTTGTGGAAAAAACCATTATATATTGTGGAGAATCAAGTCACTAAGACATCACAACAAGAATCACAGAAATCCGTCGAGAAAAACTCAAGTTACGATCGAAAGCTCGAACAAAGGTCAATCTAATCTACCCAATAAAAACATATCTGCAACACTACAAGGAATCTCGTTTAGATACAAAACCACAAATCCAATGACCATGACATTCCTACATATGATAGATAATCAAGTTGTGAAGACAACCCAAAAAGAATCATGTCAATTGGATCTATAAAACTCGAGTTATGATAAAACCATCGAAGCAACGTAGTGCTGTGCAGAAACTCGACGAGAAAGACTTGACGAAAACAAGTTGGACGAACAAGTCACAAAAGCTCTTTTAGACTACGAATTTTATTGATCAAAACATAATAGGAACAGCCCCTAAGTCGTGCACCACGAGCTCTAGCCTCCCTTTCTTATATAACCAGCCCTTAGGCCAACCCAATCCTAACTAGGACTCAAATCCTACTCAGAATCAACCGAAACTTTCCATAACTGCTCAAGACTCTTCCATATGCAGATAGAAGCAATCTTAAGACTTCCAAACACCTTAGGAATATATCTCACATTTCTAAAAACTACTCAACTTCGTGACCCAGACGAAAACCTATCATAACCAACTCAAATCTTTCCATATTTGAGTCAAACACGACTCAGCCGCAGCCTGAGTCCATAACCTAGTCGGTTGGACCTTTTCGACCGATTATTAACATCCGCATCTCTTCATCATGCCTTGGAACCATGTATCCACGTCCATACACTCCTTGCACACGTGCAAACATCTTCCAACAATGTTCACGATACCTTCATATGCATTATTCTTATTCAAACATGTTGCGCAACCTCCCGATCAACTGAACCACAATTCCTCCCGAACTTGGTTGTTGAACCTCATCTTCTCCCTAAGACTAGTTCAATGGATCCTGTCACCCGCCATGTCTTGAACTCAAGCAACACCTGCACATGAATAAACAACCAATACTTCCAAGCACAAGCCCTCGACTTGACTCCTGTTAGTTCTGATAACCACAACACCTTACGTGAGAACCTCACATAAGCATGTTGCAAACCATAGCAAAACGATATCAGCCATAACCACCAACACACACCAAAAACTTAGTAAAAGAATACTAAGGAAGCTTTCCATAATCCAAAAAGCAAGTTCGAAACATTGCAAGTTAAAAGTAGAACCATTGCAATCTAGCACCAGACCTTGCCAAAGCTAACCAGACCTTGAGACGGAGCTTACAAAAGCTAGCAGGACCCAGCGCTGGAGCTTACCAAAGCTATTTGGACCTAGCGCCTGAGCTTAACAAAGCTAGTCGGACCTAGCGTCGGAGCTGACCAAAGCTAGTCAGACCTAGCCACAACAAGTCAGACTTAACCAAAATAAGTCGGACCTAGACAAAGAAGTCGGACCTCGCCAAAGCAAGTCGGACCTTACATTGGACCTTGCCAGAGCTACCCAAAACAAACCGGGCCTATAGTCGGACCTTGCAGGAACTCAGACCTAGAGTCAGACCTTGTTAAAAGGGTGTTTTGGAAGTATTCAAAACTTTTATTGTCATAGCCAATATATTCAGCACACATAGGTCTCACAATCTCCCCCTTCATGAATGCATTGGCAACACCACTTAAAATCTGATTATTGGCTTATTCACATGAAAAGTTTTAAAAACAATTTCTCCCCCTTTTGAAAATCAAATTAGATAGAAATTTGTAAGTTCCTCCTATACATACTTTTCCCCCTTGCATACTTCTCCCCCTTTGCCAATGTATTCAGCAAGGTACAAACGAGTAATTTTAATTTATTATGAGCACATTATAACATATACTCTCTCCGTCCCCAAAAACTTGTCACTTTGTAGTTCATTTTTGAACTACAAAGCGACAAGCTTTTGGAGACAGAGGGAGTACATATAAAACAAAGCTCATCCAAGTCATTCTATCAAGTAACTTACACTATCACAACAATGAGATACATAAAGTAGTGTAAGCCATGCTAGAGATCAAATTTAATTTTCAATTTTAAGCAAGTCATGATCTCACAAACTTAATTATTTCAAAGATCTGAAAGCATGACACTTGTTGCTGTAATTTTTTTTCTTTTAAGCACAAATTTTGATCATATGAAATTTGCAAGAGATTATATGCGCATCTTCCTTATTCTAACCATCCAAGCCAAGCCTATGCATTTGACAACCAGAAGCTTAAGGACATGGTTTTAGTCATACACAACTGCTTCTAAATTCATATCTAAGTGCAATGATAAGCCATCTCAAAAGAAGAAGTGTGTTGCATGCATATTCTCTTGATCTTTTCTCATTAATTTTTTATTTAATCATAAAAACTCAACATGTGAGTTAATTACTTGATTAATTATTCATTATTAAAAGCACTTGTGAGCATGCAACAAGTTCAAAACAGCAAGAAAGTTCGATCATGACCAGATTTATTGTAAGTAATTATTCCAACTACTAGTCATGGCAAAAACTACAAAATGTATAACATGAGTAATATAGTAAGAACTTTCAACATGTAAAAGGAATCAAAAAGTCACATATGTATGAAATAATATGCTCATATTACTTTTAAATTCAGATACCAAATTTGAAAGCTCCCCCTCAATTTAAACCATTAGGATGCATAACCCCTATTCACTACGAATGAAACAAAAACGAGTGAAATCCAAAGGTTTTGTGAAAATATCTGCCAATTGTTGTTCGGTATGTACATAGCAAAGCACAATGTTTCCTTTTTCAACATTATCACGGAGAAAGTGATACCTAATGTAAATGTGCTTTGTTCCCGAATGTTGCACGAGACTTTTAGCAATGCAAATGGCACTAGTGTTATCACAAAACAATGGAACACTATCTAGATCAACCACATAGTCCTTAAGTGTTTGAACAATCTAAATAATTTTTGAGCAAGCGCTAGCAGCAGCTACATATTCAGATTCGGCTGTGGATTGTGCAACTGAGTTTTGTTTTCTAGAGGACCAAGCAACAAGTGAATTACCAAGAAAATGACATGCACTCGAAGTACTTTTCCTATCAATCCTACAACCCCCAAAATTAGCATCCAAAAAAGCTTTCAAAGTAACGATTGAGGAAGAAGGAAGAAAAATGCCAAATTCTTGAGTTCCATGTAAGTACCTGAGAATCCATTTGACGACTTGACGATGTGAAGCATGTGGGGAAGCTTGAAACTGTGCAAAAAGACATACGCTGAATTGTATATCCGGTCTTGATGTCGTGAGGTACAAAAGTGATCTGATCATGCTTCTATATTCTTTTTGATCCACGGGTTCACCATCTTCATCAAGTTCAAGTGTCATTGTTGTACCCATTGGTGTCCGAATAGGCTTGCTTTTGTCCATGTTGAAGCGCTTAAGAAGGTATCTTGTATACTTTGTTTGATGCACAAAAGTACCCTTCTTGGTTTGCTTGATATGCAGCCCCAAAAAGTACGTGAGTTCTCCCATCATAATCATCTCAAATTCTGAACTCATCATAGCTGAAAACTTGGACACAAGATCATGAGAAGCACAACCAAAGATAATATCATCCGCATACACTTGGATGAATAATGAGTCATTGCCATGCTTAAGCACAAAAAGAGTTTTATCAATCTTGCCCATGGTAAACCCCTTTTCAAGTAAGAATGTTTTTAACCTATCATACCATGCTCTAGGGGCTTGTTTGAGACCGTACAAGGCTTTGTACAGTTTGTAAACATGATTAGGAAAATCTGGATTTTCAAAACTAGGTGGTTGCTTGACATAAACCTCCTCATCTATGTAGCCATTAACAAAAGCACTTATAGCATCCATTTGATATAACTTGAAACCTTTAGAAACAAAAAATGCTAATAAAATCTTATGGCTTCTATTCTAGCAACAGGAGCAAAAGTTTCATCAAATCTAGACCTTCAACTTGAGTGAAACCTCGAGCAACCAACCTAGGCTTGTTCCTAATCACAACCCCATCCTCACTTTGTTTATTTGTAAACACCCATTTAGTTTCAATTAGAGAATGACCTTGAGGTGGAGGTACAAGTTTCCAAACATTATTTCTTTCAAAATTTTCTAACTCTTCTTGCATGGCAATAATCCAAGATTCATTAGTGAGGGCATGAGATATATTTTTGGGTTCAAAAGAAGCGACAAAAGCAGAATGAGCGTGAGAGTTTGGATCGCAAAACCTGGACCGTGTTACTCGTTTGTGCAAGCTTCCAATGACTTGTTATGGAGGATGACTTTTGAGAATCCGGAGGGGAGTAGACACTTCACAAGCTTCTTCTTCTTCATGTTCATCACAAATCGATGAGCTTGTGACTTGAGGACGATCTGGACCAGCAATGGTGGTTGTTGGTGCTGGTTGAGAATCAAAATTAGGAGCTGGAACAATGTCATTAGATGCTGAATTTTCGAGCAGCATTACCACTTCTTCCTCATCTTCAACGAAAATACTCTTCCCCTGCGAATATGGACCCGGACCTGCAATATTTGAGCTAGTACCTCGGCTAGCTTCATCAAAAGAAACCTCACAAGTCTCCACAATTTTGTTAGTATCAAGTAAAAGCACACAGTAGCCTCTAGTATGAGATGGATAACCAAGAAACATGCCATCAACAGATCTAGCTTCAAATTTAACAATATTACCATGTTTCTTAACAAAGAATTTGCAACCAAAAACCCTAAAGTGTGTGACACTAGGCCTATGTCCAAACCGAAGCTCATATGTTTTTTCCTAGCTTAGCACGCAAGAAAACACGATTTGAAACATAGCAAGCAGTTGCAATTGCATCAGCCCAAAATTTTTTAGGAGTTTGATATTGATCAAACATAGTCCTAGCCATCTCAACTAAAGGTTATGTTCTTTCTTTCTACAACACCATTTTATTGAGGTACATATGGTGAAGAAAATTGATGATCTATTCCAATTTCAGCACAAAAGTGATCAAAAGATTGATTTTTAAATTCTATTATGTTATCACTTCTAATTGCTTTTAAAGATCCTAGGTGATCAATTGAGAATCTAAGAAATAAAGTTCTAAAGTGACTAAAATCTTAATTCTTAGATGCCATAAAGTAAACCCAAGAGTATCTAGAATAATCATCAACAATCACAGGAACATGCCATTTACCTCTGAAGGATTGAACACGTGAAGGTCCTACGGTGTCAAGATGCAAAAGTTAACCTGGTTCAGTTGCCATGGTCATTGTGTAACACCCTCATTTTAATGCATCATGCATTGAATAAGTTCATACACATGTTTAACATTAATCCACATAAAAAAGAACGTGTTTAAAATGAATTAGAAGCAAAACCGCACTCAAAAGTTCTGAGGAGTGCGGACTAGACCGTTTTTTGTGCGGACTAGTATGATTTCTCTCTGACCTTCTTTGGACATGTTCTTTCTTGCTGCGGACTAGTCCAGTTTCGTCGCTGTACAATTTTCGGACTTGTTCGGTCCATTACGGACTAGTCCGGTACCACAATTGCTTAAAATCTCGCCAAGTCTCTAGACTTGTCTCACATCTAGTGGACTTGTCCGTTTTCCTCTCTGACTAAGTTCGGACTTATCCGATATAGTCTGGACTTATCCGTTTTCTTCTCTGACTAACTCCGAACTAGTTCGGCCTTTTGCGAACTTGTCCGATGATCGCGATTCGGAGTTGATCTTTTGTTTCACGACGTGTTTTTTGGGTTTTATCTTAAGTGGGCATAAGGACGTTGTGTATAACCCTTTTTGGAGCCCATGTGGGACCCCACGCCGGCCTCCACCCACCCCAAACTCGAAATCCATCAAACCCTATCCCTCCACCCTTATATAAACAACCCAACACCCCACCCTTTTACCTCTTTGCCTCAATTGAAAGTCCACAAACCCTAGCTCGTGGGTAGCTGCCACCAAGGAGGGAGAACGAGATCCCAAGAAAGAAGAAGAAGAGGGAGAAATGAAAGAGGATCAAGTGATCAAGATCTCCATCAAGTTTTTGTTCTTCATCAACAATTCACCTTCAAGTTCTTCATCAACCCTAGATCGTCAAGATCCAAGTGTTGCCTCCAAAACCCTTGATTCATTGGAGTTCTAAACACCTGGTATACATTCTACTTCCTCTTTCTCATGTGAATTCAACCCCGTTTCTCCAAATTCACGTCAATCTAGAAAACCCTAGTTCATTGTTCCTGTGAAGGGCGGACTAGTCCGGTCAGGAGCGGACTAGTCCAATTTTACTGATTGTTTTCTGCAGAATTAATTCTAAATTGTTTCGAATCAACTCCAAACCTGTCCAAACTTGTTAAAAGCTATTAGAACTAGTTAGTAAACCTCATTAACAACTCATTAACTAGTTTTGCTTCGCATTTGCATTACTCATGCATGATATGACATATTGAGTAATATATGTGCACTCATTGATTGTAATTCTTGTCTTGTACGTTTATTGCGTGGTTTAGACGGATTTGCATTAGAGAGTGCTATGGAGGACCTCCAGTACCAGGAATTCTAAGGATTTGACCCAAACCAAGCCCAAGAGCAAGGCAAGTGTCCTTGAACATATTGATTCTGTTTTTACAATAAATTTTTTGTCTTCAAACTGCATGCTTGTGTCAATTTGATGGGAATTCCTATGATAGGAAGTTTACTAGCTTTGTTAACCATCCTTGTCACCTGGAATACATTGTAGAGAGTAGGGAAGGGCTTTTTAACTTTGCTTCGCTTAATTAATTGGGATGGGAAGACAACTATACCATTTAATTATGCAGTAATGAGATTATGGTTAATATGAACTAGTTAATGTGATATGGTAATGGGTGATCTAAGCAAGCTTGATATGTGGATGGGTTGGAAGACATGGTGGTTGCTTGCTTTAGATCTAAGGACCGGTTCATGCGAGAATAAGCCAGGATTTACAGTGCCACCACGAGGCCAAGTATGGGTGCGGCGTAGATGATTAATTAAGGTATTGCTAGTTTTGCATGGATCATTTGGCACACCGGGGAAGGGGAGTCGGATTCGGTATGGATTTGAGGCGGGACTCCCTGGGATCTGAATGGCACAAGAGGGGCCCCTTGGTTGAAGATGTGCTCAGATGGAGACATCGCCACCGGTGAAACCTTACTGGGTCCTTACATACTAGTAGTCCCTTTGTAAAGGCTATTTTGTGATCTCTTGGCCACACACCAACAAAAGTGTGAGACGGCACAATAGAGGTTCTAGTCACCGAAAGGTGATGAAATCACAAACACGTGGGTAAAGTGGTAAACTCTGCAGAGTGTCCTAAAACTATCACGATACTCGTCCTCCCAATTATGAGCACCTGGAAAACTTCTATGATTTGAAGGAAATTGGGATTTGGTATGGTTTGGTTATGGTTGGGGATTTGTTACTGGTTATGGTTGATAACATGGTTATGGCTGGTTATGGATTGGATTTATGGTATTGGATGCGGTTGATGGTGATGGTAATAGTGTGGAATAATGGTAATGGATATTGAATATGGACTGGTATTATGGTAACTACATGGTTTATGATGGGTTTACTCCATATACGTATAATATATTGCTTTTCAAATGTTTTAATGTACTTTTCAGCACTTAGCCTTTATTATATCCATCAATTGAATCAGCTACATGTCATACTTTCCACACTTGCTGAGTACGACATGTACTCACCCTTGCAATTCTCCAACCAACAGTTGCAGGCCAGATTTGGGAGTATAACGATGATAATGTGAAGTTCTAGGTCGTGTCTGCCGTCAGCTTGCCTGTGCACTGATTGGAGCTGCCATATACCCTTATGCTTATTTTGCTTAGATGCATAGTTGCTTTATTTAGATGATTTCCGCTGCATTAGTTCAAACTTGTCATTAATATTCATTAGAGCTGTAGTTTGAGGATATTCTGAATTCTATAATAAAAGTGCTTAATTAATCTTGTTCTGTGGTAATTTTCTGTATATCCTTTTGTGAATGCACTCATGTATGTGTGTTGATCATCCTGGGCACACATATGCGTTCACTTGGTTCATTTTTGGAACCGGGTGTCATAAATTGGTATCAGAGCCACAGGTTGACCGGTAGGATGCAGCCTAGATAGAATGGAAACTTTAGAGCACATAGGAGCACTCAGGAATCAATGTGCTTTGCTTGGTGTGTTGATTGCTATATATTGCTTAGTAGAGGATTTTGGGATGCTTTAGCATTGCCATGTCCACATAGGCTAGTATTGGTAGTTGCTTAGTTTCATATCCCTTGATGCATATAGTTGGGGACGTTTTCTAAATTCTTATCTCTTGCTTTTCTTCAGATGGCGAGGACTCGCAACTAGAGGGTTTCCAATGATGAGTAGAAGAACAATGGGGCACCTCAGAACAATAATGGACAAGGACCTGCCCAGGGAGCTATCAATCTTGAGCAACTATTGGCTATGCAAAACCAGCTCATGCATACCATGATACGAACTATGGGACAACTACAGGCTGGTAACAACAACAATCAGCCCCACATGCCACCACTGCCACCCCCGCCTCCTCATAACCGAATGGGAGAGTTCATGAGGACTAGGCCACCGACCATTGCTCAAGCTGCTGACCCTATGGATGCTGATGATTGGCTCAAGTCTGTGGAGAAGAAACTTGCTATAGTCCAATGCAGTGATCGGGAGAAGGTGCTATTCGCATCTCATCAACTTGTTGGAGCAGCTGCCGATTGGTGTGTTTCACTATTGAACGCCCATGAGAACCATGAGAGGATTACTTGGACTGAATTCAAGGAGAGCTTCCGTTCTCATTATGTGCCCGAGGATGTTATGATCTTGAAAAGGCAAGAATTTAAAAACTTGAGGCAAGGAAGATCTAGTGTGGGTGAATACCTCAATAAATTCACTCAACTCTCAAGATATGCGCCTGAGGATGTGAGCCGGGACAGCCGGAAACAATACTTGTTCATGAGGGACTTGAACAATGAGATCCAAGTGTAATTGCTGAATTGTGATTATGCCCACTTCCAGAAGCTAGTGGACAAAGCAATTTTTGTGGAGAATAAAGTCCGTGAGAAGGAGCTAGATAACAAGAGGAAGGCGCCATATCAAGGACAACAGCAAGGAAGTAATGTGCGCCCTCACTATGCACCACCCAATGCGCCTTATTACAGCTCTTCTGGTCCTCTACAGCACCCTAGTTATGCATCGCGCCCAACTCAGTTTGTGCAGCAGCGCCCTGTCATGCAAGCACCTAGGCCTCCAATGCCTTTTGCACCTCGTGCCAACTTTTCTAGTGCAAATGATCAGAATCAAGTTTGTCCCAATAATTCTGGTGCAGTCAAGAAGTGCTATACATGTGGAGAAGCAGGACACTTTGTAATTCAATGTCCTAAGTCAGGCCTTGGTTAAGGAAGCAATGCTCAAAGACAAAACCCAAGACCCAATGGAGGACAGTCGCAAGGGAACCGTGGACAGCAGAATTTTGCTCGTGGCAACGTGAACCATGTCTCTACGGAGGAAGCTCAATAAGCAAATGACGTGGTGATTGGTATGTTTCTCGCCAACTCCAACCCGGCGACTATGTTATTTGATTTTGGAGCATCGCATTCATTCATTGCATCGAAGTATGTTGACAAATATAGTTTGCCTATCTCTCATATGAAGTATACTCTATTGGTTATGTCTTATGGAGGAGAGATGAGGACAAATATAGTATGTCCAAAAGTAATCCTTAGAATAAGGGGGGTAGACTTCTTTGCCAACCTCATTGTTTTGGATTCTCAAGGATTCGACATTATACTTGGTATGGACTTGTTAAGGAAGCACAATGGAGTCATTGAATGTGCCACGAAGACGGTGAAGTTGACCAATGAGGAACGGATCAACATAGAATTTGAAGCATCTCAACATGCACCGAAGCAAGTGGAGCTGAATCACATAGACGGTGCCACAATTGAGGAGGTCCCAGTGGTGCGTGAATTTTTGGATGTGTTTCTGGATGAGTTGTCAGGTATGCCACCTGATCGCGACATTAAATTTGTTATTGAATTAATACCTGGAACTGCACCTATAGCTAAGAGGCCATATAGGATGTCTCCTAAGGAGTTAGCGGAGCTCAAGAAGCAGATTCAAGAGCAACTAGAGAAGGGTTTTATTCACCCAAGATCTTGACCTTGGGGAGTGCCCGTTCTTTTTGTGGATAAGAAGGATGGATCACAAAGTATGCGTGTGGATTACCGAGCTCTCAACGAGGTAACAATCAAGAACAAGTACACCTTGCCATGCATAGAAGACTTGTTTGATCACATGAAGGGTGCTTGTGTTTTCTCCAAGATTGATTTGAGGTCGGGATACTTCCAAATGAAGATAAGAACGACGGACATACTCAAGACAGCTTTTTGGACATGGTATGGATCTTATGAGTACACCGTGATGTCCTTTGGATTGACAAACACACCTGCCTATTTTATGTACCTCATGAATAAGATCTTCATGGAGTACCTGGATAAATTTGTTGTGGTGCTCATTGATGACATTATGATCTACTCGTAGAATGAAAAGGAGCATGAAGAACACTTAAGGCTCACATTGCAGAAATTTAGGGAACATCAATTATATGCCAAATTCAGTCAGTGCCAGATTTGGTTGAAAGAAGTGTCATTTTTGGGCCATATCATCTCGGGAGGAGGAGTGTCGGTTGACCCAGGAAAAGTGAGAGATGTGCTAAAATGGGAACCCCCACAGAATGTAAAGGAGATCCGGAGTTTCCTTGGAATGGCTGGATATTATTGCTGGCTCATCAAGCACTTCTCCAAAATAGCCAAACCCATGATTGAATTGTTAATGAAGGGGAAAGCTTTCCAATGGACTCAAGCTTGTCAAGAAAGTTATGAGGAGTTGAAGAAAAGGTTAACAACAGCCCCATTTTTGATATTGCCGGACGTGAGCAAGAGTTTTGATATTTATTGTGACACATCAAGACAAGGGCTTGGATGTGTGCTCATGCAAGAAGGTCAAGTTGTTGCATATGCATCGAGACAATTGAAGAAACATGAGCAGAATTATCCAACACATGATTTGGAACTTGCAGCCGTGCTACATGCGTTGAAGATTTGGAGACATTATATCCTTGGACATAGGTGTGAAATTTATACGGATCATAAGAGTCTCAAGTATATTTTCACACAAACGGACCTGAATTTGAGGCAACGATGATGGTTGGAGCTCATCAATGATTGTGATGTGGGGATCAACTATCATCCGGGAAAGGCTAATGTAGTGGCTGATGTCTTGAGTAGAAAAGGAGTAAGTCAAAAGCTCACGGTTCGAGAATTGTCATCCAAGTTATGTAAGGAGTTTGAATGGTTGAATCTTGAATTTGTGAATAAGATGGGAATAATGGAGTTAAATCCGACCTTGGAGCAAGAGATTCTAGAGGGTCAAACAAAGGATGAGGAAATCCAAGAGATTAAGGAAAGAACCCAAGAGGGAAGAGAATTCAGGTTTAATGAGGATGACCATGGTACCTTATGGCTTGGAAAAGGATTGTCATGCCTAATGTGAAGCATATTCGGGAGACAATATTAAAGGAGGCACATGACTTGCCATACTCAATTCATCCCAGTTGTATGAAGATGTACAAGGACTTGAAGACGTGTTATTGGTGGTCCAGTATGAAAAAGGACTTAGCCAAATATGTAGCTTTGTGTGATGTGTGCCAACGAGTCAAAGCTGAACACCAAAGGCTAGCTGGATTATTGCAGCCATTGAAGATTCCAGAATGGAAGTGGGAAGAAATCGGGATGGACTTTATAGTTGGATTGCCACGTACTCAGTCTGGATATGACTCCATATGGGTTATTGTGGACCAGTTGACCAAGTCAGCTCACTTCATCCCTGTCAAGACCAAGTATAATGCAATACAACTGGCAGACCTATATATGCAGCATATTGTGTGCCGACATGGAGTTCCAAAGAGGATAGTGTCGGATAGAGGTTCTCAATTTACCTCCAGGTTCTGGCAAAAATTGCATGAAGCATTGGGAACAAGGTTGAATTTCAGCTCAGCATATCACCCTCAAACGGATGGACAAACTGAGAGGACCAATCAGATTTTGGAGGGCATGTTAATAGCTTGTTCTTTGAAGCATGGAAGGAGTTGGAACAAAAGCTTGCCATATGCGGAATTCTCATATAACAATAATTACCAAGCAAGCTTGAAAATGTCACCCTATGAAACACTATATGGGAGGAAGTGTAGGACACCTTTGTTCTAGAATGAGACAGGAGAAAATCAAGTGTTTGGGCCTAACATGTTACAAGAAGCTGAGAAACAAGTCCAGATTATTCGTAAAAATTTGAGGGCTGCTCAATCAAGGCAAAAAAGTTATGCGGACAATAGGAGAAGGAAACTAGCCTTTGAAGTGGGAGATTTTGTTTATCTCAAAGTATCACCCATGAGAGGTCATAAGAGGTTTAACATAAGAGGCAAGCTAGCACCTTGATACATTGGGCCATTTAGGATTTTGGACAAAAGAGGAGAAGTGGCATATAAATTGGAGATGCCAGCTCATCTTTCTTATGTACATGATGTGTTTCATGTTTCCCAGCTCAAGAAGTGTTTGAGGGCACCAGAAGAGCAAGTGCCAATGGAAGATTTGGAACTAGAGGAAGATTTGACATATGCCTAGCAACCGGCCAAAATCTTGGAAACCAAGGAGAGGGTCGCAAGGAACAAGATTCAATGGAAGCATCACACAAAATCAGAGGCAACTTGGGAGGTGGAAGATGATCTCAAGAAGGAATTTCACTATCTCTTCTCTTCCGCGTCGAATCTCGAGGGCATGATTCATTTTAAGGGGGGTAGGTTTGTAACACCCTAGTTTTCATGCATCATTCATTACATAAGTTCATACACATGTTCAACATTAATCCACATAAAAAGGAATGATTTTAAAATGAATTAGAAGCAAAACCGCACTCAAAAGTTCTGAGGAGTGCGGACTAGTCCGTTTTTGGTGCAAACTAGTCCTATTTCTCTCTGACCTTCTTCGTACTTGTCCTTTCTTGCTGCGGACTAGTCCAATTTTGTCTCTGTACAATTTTTGGACTTGTCTGGTCCATTGCGGACTAGTCTGGTACCCCGGTTCCTTGAAATCTTGCCAAGTCCCTAGACTTGTCCAACATCTAGCGTACTTGTCCATTTTCCTCTCTGACTAAGTTCGGACTTGTTCGATATAGTCCGGACTTATCCGTTTTCTTCCCTGACTAACTTCGGACTAGTCCGGCCTTCTGCGGACTTGTCCAATGATCGCGATTCCGAGTTGATCTTTTGTTTCGCTACGTGTTTTTTGGGTTTTACCTTAAGTGGGCCTAAGTACGTCATGTATAACCCTTTTTGGAGCCCATGTGGGACCCCACGCCGGCCTCCACCCACCCCAAACTCGGAATCCATCAAACCCTAGCCCTTCACCCTTATAAAAACAACCCAATACCCCACCCTTTTACCTCTTTACCTCAATTGAAAGTCCACAAACCCTAGCTCGTGGGTAGCCGCCACCAAGGAGGGAGAAGGAGATCCCGAGCAAGAAGAAGAAGAGGGGGAAACGAAAGAGGATCAAGTGATCAAGATCTCCATCAAGCTTTCGTTCTTAATCAACAATTCACCTTCAAGTTCTACATCAACCCTAGATCGTCAAGATCCAAGTGTTGCCTCCAAAACCCTTGATTCATTGGAGTTCTAAACACCTGGTATACATTCTACTTCCTCTTTCTCACGTGAATTCAACCCCATTTCTCCAAATTCACGTCGATCTAGAAAACCCTAGTTCGATGTTCCTGCGAAGGGCAGACTAGTCCGGTCCCGTGCGGACTAGTCCGATTTTTGCTGATTGTTTTCTACTGAATTAATTCTAAATTGTTTCAAATCAACTCCAAACATATCCAAACTTGTTAAAAGCTATTAGAACTAGTTAGCAAACCTCATTAACAACTTATTAACTAGTTTTGCTTCACATTTGCATTACTCATGCATGTCATGACATATTGAGTAATATATGTGCATTTATTGATTGTAATTCTTGTCTTGTGCGTTTATTGCACGGTTTAGACGGATTTGCGTTAGAGGGTGCTGCAGAGGACCTCCAGTACCAGGAATTCGAAGGCTTTGACCCAAACTAAGCCCAAGAGCAAGGCAAGTGTCCTTGAATATATTAATCCTGTTTTTACAATAAATGTTTTGTCTTCAAAACTGCATGCTTGTGTCAATTTGATGGGAATTCCTATGATAGGAAGTTTACTAGCTTTGTTAACCACCCTTGTCACCTGGAATACATGGTAGAGAGTAGGGAAGGGATTTTTAACTTTGTTTCGCTTATTTAATTGGGATGGGAATACAACTATACTATTTAATTATGCAGTAATGAGATTATGGTTAATATGAACTGGTTAATGTGATATAGTAATGGGTGATCTAAGCAAGCTTGGTATGTGAATGGGTTGGAAGACATGGTGGTTGCTTGCTTTAGATCTAAGGACCGGTTGATGCGAGAATAAGCCAGGATTTACAGTGCCACCACGAGGCCAAGTATGGGTGCGACGTAGCTGATTAATTAGGGTATTGCTAGTTTTGCATGGATCATTTGGCGCACCGGGGAAGGGGAGTCGGATTGGGTATGTATTTGAGGCAGGACTCCCTAGGATCTGAATGGCACAAGAGGGGGCCCTTGGTTGAAGATGTGCTCAGTTGGAGACATCGCCACCGGTGAAACCCTAGTGGGTCCGTACATGCTAGTAGTCCCTTTGTAAAGGCTATTTTGTGATCTCTTGGTCACACACCAATTGAAGTGTGAGATAGCACAATAGAGGTTCTAGTCACCGAAAGGTGATGAAATCACAAACACGTGGGTAAAGTGGTACAAACTCTGCAGAGTGTCCTAAAACTATCATGATAGCCGTGCTCCCAGTTATGAGCACCTGGACAACTTCCATGATTTGAAGGAAATTGGGATTTGGTATGGTTTGGTTATGGTTGGGGATTTGGGATGGTTTGGTACTGGTTATTGTTGATAACATGTTTATGGCTGGTTATGGATTGGATTTATGGTATTGGATGTGGTTGATGGTGATGGTAATAGTCTGGAATAATTGTAATGGATATTGAATATGGACTGGTATTATGATAACTACATGGTTTATGATGGGTTTACTCCATATACGTATAATATATTTCTTTTCAAATATTTTAATTTACTTTTCAGCACTTAGCCTTTATTATATTCATCATTTGAATCATCTACATGTCATACTTTCCACACTTGCTGAGTACGACCTGCACTCACCCTTGCAATTCCTCCACCAACAGTTGCAGGCCAGATTTGGCAGTATAACGATGATAATGCGTACTTCTAGGTCGTGTCGGCCGTCAGCTTGCCTATGGACTGATTGGGGCCGCCATATACCTTTATGCTTATTTTGCTTAGCTGCATAGTTGCTTTATTTAGATGATTTCCTCTACATTAGTTCAAACTTGTCATTAATCTTCATTAGAGTTGTAATTTGATGATATTCTTAATTCTGTAATAAAAGTGTTTAATTGACCTTGTTCTGTGGTAATTTTCTGTATATCCTTTTGTGAATGCACTCGTGTATGTGTGTTGAACGTCCTAGGCACACATATGCGTTCACTTGGTTCATTTTCGGAACCGGGTGTCACACATTGTGAGAGGTGCATGTGAACCTGCAACCATCTTAGCATGTCTACAATAAGATCACACAATTTCTTTGTCCCCTTTCAGCTTACGCAGCCCACGCATGCGATCAAGAGCACTAACACGCGTGAGATGATCAAAGCCCACATGACCAAGTCTACGATGCCAAAAATATATATCTTTGGAATCATTAGCAACTAGACACCTATGCTTAGAAGAAGAACTATCAAAATCAGATTTAAAAACTCTTCCAAACCGAGACATGTTAAAAATAATCTCACTATTTGAACCTACAACTTTGCAGGAATTTTTATTGAAAATAATTTCCAGATTTTCATCTAGCAATTGTGAAACAGAAAGCAAGTTGTATTTCAAATTTTTGACAAGTGCCACATCCTTCAAAGTGTAGTGATAAATTACTCTAACTGAACTCTTAGCAATTATAGGAGTTGAAGAATTATCCTCAAAAGTAACTGTCGGTACCCAGCATACCGGGTACCCTCGCACACAAGCTAAAGCCACCTAGGTGCCTCGCCTCCCAACAGGGACAGGGTCCGAGGGCGCCACGTGTTCCAAGAAACCTGGACCCGCCAGCCTCAGATGGGAAGTTCGGGGTGCCCACAAGAAATCCAAAATGGGGGGAGCTCAGATCCACCTTGACAACAAGCTCCCAGGCAGCCATGTGTCCAGTAGGACGGGACCTGACCTCCTCCACAGGGGTGAGCTCCCAAGCTACCACATGGCCCACAAAGTCGAGACCTGGCCTCCCCCACGAAGGTGAGCTCCCAAGCTGCCACATGGCCCCTGAAGTCGAGACCTAGCCTCCCCCACGGAATTGAGCTCCCAAGCTGCCACGTGGCCCACAAGACAGGTGTGGCCTCCACCATGGCGGAGAGCTCCCCGGTGGCTGCATGGTCAGTCCACTTGCCTGAGCAGATAGTAGGAAAGTTAAGAGGGCAGTGCGCCTTGTCTCCATCAAGCGATGAAGATGCGTGGCGCATGCCTAATGTCAGGTACCGCCGCGACTAATCGCATCACAGTGAAGGCACCGCAGGCATATCCAACTCTGCCAAGTGGGTAACTTACCGTGCCAGAGATAGGTGGATGGGGCATTTCCTGCCAATGTCAGCAACTTCGCGTGGGCTATTGACAACCCAGGCAGCAAGGCAGCGAGTCCTCATGTCCGTGGTCAGAGCGAGCTTACAGAAGAAGCCTTAGA
Source organism: Tuctoria greenei (assembly GCA_036927565.1). Lineage (NCBI taxonomy): Eukaryota > Viridiplantae > Streptophyta > Magnoliopsida > Poales > Poaceae > Tuctoria > Tuctoria greenei. The sequence goes on from JAYESD010000004.1 coordinate 36,834,199, forward strand.
TCTTTAGGATAAGATCGCCCCGGGCCACCTGTCGGGCCCCGGGAACCCACTTATAAGGCGTCGAACCTTAACTATAAAAGGTCCGGACCGCCATCGATACAAAGATCAGACTCAGAATCCCCGATACACACACATATGCATACACACTCACCAAGCAATACAATCCACCGTGGAGTAGGGTGTTATGCTCCTCGCGGCCCGAACCACATAAAAACAACTGTGTCATACTCTTCCGCTAGAACACTAGTTTGAGGCCTAAGACCCGCTAAACAAGAACCTCTGCGGGCTGCTCCTTAGCAGATCCAGGGGAAGTGTTGCATTGACCCTTTGACATTTGGCGCGCCAGGTAGGGGGATTTTTCCTCAAAAAAGTTGTAGCACTTTCACCACCATGGTGTTCATAAGGCCCGTGGATAGCGGTTTCTGAGGCCGTCGCCTGGTGACCAGATCTGTCGCTCGAGCGACACTCTCTAGTCTGTCTTGCCCCCATGCAAGTATGGTTGGCTAAGATAGCACGCCGGGACACGCCCCGGCTTAGTCGGCTCCCCCAACAGCGAGCCCGGAGAACGCTTTGGTGACCGCCAGAGCTCTCCTCCAGCACCCACCGTCGTTGAACGCCTCTCAGGGGGCAGCTCAGCAGTGGGTCCAAGACATTGACCACTTTGTCATCGCAGCCATCAACTCACCCAACGGGGGAAGGCACCTCATGTCGCTGTCACGCATGCCGTTCGTCGACCATCACACCGCCAACTCCCGCTCCTGCAAGCCTACGAGCGTTGGCCAGCTCCCCACGGAGGACCTCAGGGCCGAGCTTGACTGTTGTCAAGCTCACATGGACGACTGTGTCATCACCGAGCGGCAGTGAGAGAGGCGGCGCAACCTCGACGCCGAATATGGCACTCAATGCCCTGTTCAAGAGGCATCCTCCGTCCAAGGTGCGCTACAGGTAAACCCTCCGCCACCTGATCAAGAGCACTTCAACTCGATAGCTCCCCTACAGTACTCGATGCAGCAGGGTGTGCAGCAACAGTACTTGGCACTACCAGTACCGTTGCAGCAGCGCATGGCACAACCAGTGCCACAATAGCAAGTCCAACAAGTGCTGCATGTTGGGTAGCAAACCCCCTTGGGGTATGCTTTCCCATCTGCCTCTCCGACAAAGCCTGTCGGAGGCTGCGTGGCGTTGGCTCCGCACCTCCGCTTCGCGATGTGGCCGCACAAGTTCCAGCCACATATCTCGGAGAGGTTCGACGGAAGCATCAATTCGACGGAGTTCCTACAGATCCACACCACGATGCTCCTTGCTGCGGGAGCGGACGAGACCATCCTGGCGAACTACTTCCCAGTCGCCCTGACTGGGTCAGCCTGCTCATGGTTGATGAACCTTTCTGAGGGGTCTATAACCTCTTGGGATGAGTTGTGCCGGTAGTTCACGGCGACCTTCGGCAGCTCCTACACACGCCCCGGCACCGAGCTCGACCTCCACTCCATGCGACAGCAACCCAAGGAGACGTTGAGGTCATTCATCCAGCGTTTCTCCCAGGTACGCAACTCCATTCCCAACATCCCAAATGCCTCTGTCATAGTGGCATTTCGCCAGGGAGTGCGAGACCGCAAGATGCTCAAGAAACTAGCCACGCACAATGTGCAAGACGTCTCCGAGCTCTTCTCCATGGCCGATCGGTGTGCCAGAGTGGCAGAAGGCCGCTACTGGCATGCTCAGCCCGCCCCCGGAGCGGGCGGGGCTGGCCAAATCGGAGAAGGAGCCGCTACCCCTGGTAGCGGCAAAAAAAAAGAACAAGAACTGGGGTGGCGGCCAGAACAAGCCGTTGCATGGATCCCCCGTCGTGGCAGTAGCCGCAACCGAAGGAGGCAAGCCGCCACGCCCGGAGAAACATCCTTATCAGCCACCGACCGCTGACGAAGACATCGAGCCCTGCCCGGTGCACAAGACTCGTGAACACACCGTGAGTGAGTGTCGGGAGATTTGTCGAACGCTATCAAGAATGAGCACAGCAGCGCCCGGATGGCGCCCCCTTCCGCCAACGGGAGGGCAAGCAGAAGGTCGAACCCAAGGTCGACAATGATGAGGAGCTAGAGTACCAGAAGCAAGAGTGGGCCATCAAAGTGGTCCACCAAGATGAGGACACCAATGCGAGCAGCGACAACAAGCATCGAAAGACCCTCCACGTCTTCTTTGGAGGGTCTTCGGATCCCGTGTCCCGGAACGCGGTCAAGACCCTTCGTCATGTGGTGGCTTCGATAGCCCTTGTACCCACTCCGGCGTAGCACCACCGCTGGAAGGATACGCTGATAAGCTTCGACGCCTCTGACTGCCCCAAGAACATGGTTGGGGTAGGGGTACTACCTCTCCTAGTCGCCCCCACCATAGCCAACGTCAAGCTCCACTATGTCTTGGTAGATGGCGGGGCTGGCCTTAACCTCCTCAGCCGGGCAGCATTCGAGCAGCTGCAGATCTTGGTGTCCAAGCTTGCCCCCTCGAGCCCGTTCTCGGGGGTGGGACCTGGGAGCATCATCCCGTACAGCAACATCCACCTGCGGGTGACCTTCGGGACACCATACAACTACAGGACGAAGAGCATCCTCTTCGACGTCATCGATGTCAGCCTCCCCTTCAGTGCCATCATCGGTAGGCCTGCTCTCTACCAGTTCATGGATGTAGCCCACTACGGCTACCTCATCTTGAAGATGCCAACCCCCTCCGGCGTTCTCAGGATCCGCGGAGATCGCATCGCTGCAGTGTTAGCCTTGGAGCAGCTCCAAGCACTCACAGCAGACCCAACACCCGTCCCCGGCAGCGTTGGATTGAGTTGACCTCTGCCAAGCTCACGTCAGCGCAGAGCACCGTCCGCGATTCAGCTGCAGCCCCCCGGCAGCACCGACACCTCCGTCAAAGTTGCCAAGCCTAGTGCCAGCTCTGCTCGGACAACTCGCAAGACGGGCGGTCACGGGGGGAAATAGAGATAACTCGCTCATCACCCCTCTAAGTAGCTGTTGACAGCAAGGTTGCCCACCAACCATCGCAGCTACCCATGGAGCTTTGAGTGCCCCTATTGTAAATACTAGGCTTAGTAGAACAGTGTAAAAAATTTGTAGGGCTTAAGAGCAGCACTAAGGACAACCGAGCGCCGGGAGGGTCAGGCCCAGAGTGCGGAGTCAGCTTAGCTTGGTTCCAAACCCTAAGCTTGTGCACCTTGCCTCCCTCATCATACGGAGGCAAGCCGTTGCCCTCTTTTGTAAAAGTGTGTCTCCTCCTACAAACTCCTATCAGAAATTCACTGTTTTACTTAAAGGCTTCTTAAAAACTTTGTTCATTTAATTACGCATTAATTTTATGATCATGCCATGATAACCTCGTTTACCATGTGTTACCTTCATATTCACCGTCGCATACTCTATAACTCGTCCTAGCTAAAGTCATACAATCCAGCTACAGGCGGGCCAACTTGAGGTACCTGCAGCGTGTGAAAGGTTCTCCGGTTGCTCTCATCATTAGGGACCCTTGGCACCAAAAGGTCCCCCAAGAAAGGTATATGCCGAGCAGGAGGTCCAGGGGGTGCAAATTGCTTAGCTTGGTCCTGCACCCTAAGCAAACACACCCTGCCTCCTAGCACTACAGCTGAGTACTGGAACCAGAGAGCTCACACCCTAAAGACGACAGGAGCCGGACCCTGGAGCATCGATGCATCGAATCACCCAAGCCCCGTATGTCAGTCTAGGACTGTAAGACATGGCAGAGCTAAGGAGAGGAACAGGTATAACCGATGAACAAGGCTAGCCCCACTGGTCCTATATGCAGGACAAACAAACGGACTGTCACCCTCCCAAGAGGCCTGCCATCAACATATACACGAAGATGGTGGATGACGCCGGAGCATCCAACTCCGGCACCTCACAAGGGTCCTACCACCAACATCCCAGAACGTCAATGACAGCACCAAGCGAGGATAAGTGAGTAAACTCTCCTACCCTGCTCTTGTTGCTAACAAGGTTCCCTTGCGATGGCCTGTAAACCAGGGGCCTTCCGTCAACATCTCTACGATGATGGTGGATGACGCCAGAGCATCCAGCTCTGGCACCTCCCAAGGGGCCTGCTGTCAACGTCTACACGAAGATGGTTGACGACGTTGGAGCATCCTGCTCTGGCACCTCACAAGGGGTCTATCGTCAACGTCCCAGAATGTCAACAACAGCACCAAGCGCGGATAAGTGAGTAAGCTCTATTGCCCCGCTCTTGTTGCTAACAAGATTCCCTTGCGATGACCTGTAAACCAGGGTCCTGCCGTCGACATATCTACGACGATGGTGGACGACGCCGGAGCATCCAGCTCCAGCACCTCCCAAGGGGCCTGCCGTCGACGTCTATACTAAGATGGTGGATGACGCTGGAGCATCCACCTTTGGCACCTTCCAAGGGGCCTGTCGTTGATGTCTACATGAAGATGGTGGACGATGTCGGAGCATCCAGCTCCGGCACCTCCCAAGGGGCCTGCCGTCGACGTCTACACGAAGATGGTGGATGATGGAGGAGCATACAACTCCAGCACCTCAAAAGGGTCCTATCGTTGACGTCCCAGAACATCAACGACAGCACCAAGCACGGATAAGTGAGTAAACTTTCCCGCCCTGCTCTTGTTGCTAACAAGGTTCCCTTGTGATGGCCTGTAACCCAGGGGCCTGCCGTCGACGTCTCTACGATGATGGTGGATGACACTGGAGCATCCAGCTCTGGCACCACCCAAGGGGCCTGCCATCGACGTCTCTACGACAATGGTTGACAACGCCAGAGCATCCAGCTCTGGCACCTCCCAAGGGGCCTGCCGTCAACGTCTACACGAAGATGGTGGATGAAGCCGGAGCATCCAGCTCCAGCGTCCCCCAAGGGGTCTGTCATCGACGTCTACACGAAGATGGTGGACGACGCTAGAGCATCCAGCTCCGGCACCTCCCAAGGGGGCTGCCGTCGACGTCAACACGAAGATGGTGGACAACACCAGAGCATCTAGCTCCGCCACCTCACAAGGGGCTTGCCGTCACCGTCGTAGAATGTCAACGACAGCACCAAGCACGGATAAGTGAGTAAAATCTCCTGCCCTTCTCTTGTTGCTGACAAGGTTCCCTTGCGATGGCCCGTAAACCAGGGGTCTGCCGTCGATGTCTCGACGATGATGATGGACGACGCCAGAGTATCTAGCTCCGACACCTCCCAAGGGGCCTGCCCTCGACGTCTCTACGACGATGGTGGATGATGTCGGAGCATCCAGCTCCGGCACCTCCCAAGGGGCCTGCCGTCAACGTCTACACGAAGATGGTGGACGACGTCGGAACATCCAGCTTCAGAACCTCCCAAGGGGCCTGCCATCGACGTCTACATGAAGATGGTGGACGACACCGGAGCATCTACCTCTGGCACCTCACAAGGGGCCTGTCGTTGATGACCCAAAACGTCAACGATAGCACCAAGCGCGAATAAGTGAGTAAACTCTCCTACCCCGCTCTTGTTGCTAACAAGGTTCCCTTGCAATGGCCTGTAAACCAGGGGCCTGCCATCAACGTCTCTACAACGATGGTGGACGATGCCGGAGCATCCATCTCCGGCACCTCCCAAGGGGCCTGCTGTTGATGTCTCTACGACGATGGTGGACGACGCTGGAGCATACAGCTCCGGCACCTAACAAGAGGCCTGCCGTCGACATCTACACGAAGATGGTGGACGACGCCGGAGCATCCAGCTCCGGCACCTCCCAAGGGGCCTACCGTCGACATCTACATGAAGATGGTGGATGACGCCAGAGCATCCAGCTCCCGCACCTCACAAGGGGCATGTCGTTCATGTCTATACGAAGATGGTGGACGACGCTGGAGCATCCAGCTCCGGCACCTCACAAGGGGCCTGTCGTCGACGTTGTAAGACCTATATGTGCTGAATACATTGGCTTGTAGTGAATACACTTGGCTTTGATGATAAAAGTTTTTAATATCACCAAAACACCTTTTTATCAAGGTCCGACTCTAGCTCCGAGCTATAGCAAGGTCCGACCATAGGTCCGACTTGTTTTGGGTAGCTCCGGCTACGTTAGATACTAGGTCCGACTTCTTGGTAAGGTCTGACTAGCTTTGGTTAGATCCGATGAGCTTTATCTTTAGCTCCCGCATGTCTTTGATAGCTCCGACATACATTTGATAGCTCCGGCATGCTTTTGCTAAGCTCCGACATACTTTGTCTAGCTCCGGTGCTAGGATCTACTATGTTTTGTAAGCTCCAGCGGGAGCTTGGCTGTACTAGTTTTGGTAAGCTCCGGCGCTAGGTTCTACTAGCTCTTGTTAGCTCCGGCTCAAGCTACGGGTTGCTCTGGCAAGGTCCGGAACTTGACTGCAGTGCTTCTGTTTTTCATTTGCAATGTTTCATACTTGCTTTACATTGTTGGAAAGATTGCTTAGTATTCATTTGCTAAGTTTTTGGTGCGTTTTGGTTGATATGGATGATATCGTTTTGCTATGCTTTGCAACATGCTTATGTGAGGTTCTCACGTAGGGTGTTGTGTTCGAAACTAACTTGAGTCAAGTCGAGGACTTGGGCTCGTATGGATTGTTTGTTTGTTCATGTGCAGGTGTTGCTTGAGTTCAAGTCATGGCTGGTGGCAGGATCCATTGGACTAGTCTCAGGAGGAGATGAGGTTCCAACAACCAAGTTCGGGAGGAACTGTGGTTGAGCGGGTCAGGAGGTCGCGCAGGATGATTGAATCAAGGGCAGTGCATATGAAGGTCAAAGGAAGGTGTTCGCACGTATGCATGAGGTGCATGACGTGGCAATATGCTTCTAGATGGATTTTGGAAGGAAGATCTGATCGGAAGGATCGGATCATATCGGTTGAAGACTTAGGCTGCTAGCTGAGTCGGTTATGGCTCGGTATGGAAATATCGAGTTGGTTATGTTAGGATTTCATGTGGGTCACGAATTTGAGTTGTTTAGGAATGTGGGATACGTTCCTAAGATGTTTGGAAGTCTTAAGATTGCTTCTATCTGCGTATAGAAGAGTCCTAAGCAGTTATGGAAAGTTCTGATTGTGATCGGATTAGGATTGGAGTCCTAGTTGAGATTGGGATGGCCTAAGGGCTGGTTATATAAGCAAGGGAAGGCCAAAGCTCGATGGATATGACTTTGGGGCTGTTCCTCTTGTGTTCTATTGAATAAAATTCATAGTTTGAAGGAACTTTTGTGCCTTGTTCGTCCGACTTGTTCCAGACAAGTTTTACTCGTCGAGTTTCTGAACAGCACTACCTTTCGTCGGTGGTTTTATCATAACTCGAGTTTTACAGATCCAATTGATGTGATTCTTTTTGTGTTGTCTTCGTGACTTGATTCTCTCTGATATCTATCACTTTTGTCACGGTGAAACACGTTTAGATTAGTCTCACACACGATTTCTTCAACAGATCGTTTTTCTGCCGAAGGGTTTGGGGTTTCATTGTTTCTGCTGCGTAAGTTTTTTAAATCTACCATTCACCCCCCCCCCCCTCTGGTAGCTTTTCACGTGCTCTTCGATCCTACAATTGGTATCAGAGCCACGGTGCTCTAATCTTTGAGATTTGCACGTTTTTTTTTACTAATCATCATGGAAAAGTACTCCGCCAAACCTTGTTTGTTTGCTGGTATGATTTCCAGGTTTGGAAGGCACGCATGGAGGCTTTCATCCAGGCACAAGGCTTTGCAATATGGGAGAAGGTGTATAAGCCATATGAAGTGCACCCAATGATCAAGTCACGGCCACAAACCTACGGGACGTCGACAACAACAACAAAGCCCGAAACTTGATCATCCAAGGACTCACTCAAAGCGACTTTGATCGTGTCGCGCACCTCCAATCAGCATACGATGTTTGGAGAGCTCTCTGTGATTACCATGAAGGCTCCAACACAGTCAAGGAGGTAAAACAAGATATGTTCAAAAAGGAATATATGCGTTTTGAGATGCAACCAGGTGAGTCTATCGATGACCTTTTTGCTCGTTTCAATAAAATTCTCAGCAACTTACGTAGTGTCAATGTAAATTTTTCTGATGCTGAGAATGCTAGGCAACTTCTTAGTGCGTTAGACATGTCAATTTGGGAGATGAAAGTAACATCTATTCGTGAATCAACTGTCATGAGTTCTCTTACATTAGATGTACTTTATTCTAAACTAAAAACTCATGAAATTGACATCCTAGCACGTAAGAACCCAAATAAGTCTATTGCATTTGTTTCACGACGTGATATGTCTAGCTCCGGCCAATCATCATCTTGCAATACTCTTGCCTTGTTGTCCTCACTAACCCTGGAGCAGATCGAAGAATTTCCAGAAGAGGAGTTGGCACTCATCTCTACTAGATTATCAAAAGCATTGCAAAATGTGAGAACTAGAAGGAGAGGAAGCTCCGGACCTCAACGTTGTTTTGAATGTGGTAAAATAGGACACTTTCGTACAGAATGACCTAACCTTTCAGGTCCGACCACCCAGGAAGAAAAACAAAGCAAGGTCCGGACCTCCTCTGGAAATTCCAACAAGAAGAAGAAAGGTACCATAGGACGCAAGATGATCAACAGTTTCATCACCGCGCTTCAAGAGTTCAGTTCAAGTGACGTGGACATTGGAAGTGATGAAGATGAAGATGATTTGGCAAACTTGTGCTTTATGGCGGGCAAGTCAAGATCAAGTCAGGAGGAAGCAGAACACAACAGTGACGATGATGAGGTATGTTCAACCTGTAATGAAATGTGTGATGCTATTTCTCGTGCCACTGTTATTGTCAAAAAAAAGGACAAAAAGCTTAGGGACAATGCTGCTAAAATTGAGTCACTAGAATCTGAAATTAATCGTTTGAAATCCTTAATTCCTAGTGATGATTCTTGTTCCTCATGTGACTTAATATATGGACAATTGTCCTCCCTAAGAAGTGCACATTCCTCCACTCTAGACAGACTTGATGAAGAAATTGAAAAGAACAAAAAGCTTGCTGCACTTAGTGATAAAAACTTAAAAGATGCTTCTTGTTCTACAGATGATTTGCATTGTTCTGCATGTGAAAATCTTGATAAGAAACTAAAAGATGCAATGAATGAAATTTCCATTCTGAACAATGCTTTATGATCTCATGAAGTTAAGAATTGTTCCAATTGCAAACTAAAAGGAAAAACTTCATGTGCAAACTGCCTTGACTTGTCTAAGAAACTTGATGACATGAATAGGACACTAGGTCGGTTTTGTAATGGGAATAAGAATCTAAACTTGCTGCTGAATTCTTCCAAGTCTTGCAATAATAAAACTGGTTTAGGTTTTGATTCTCACACTCATGCTAAGGCACATCCACCTAAAATTGTAAAGTCATTAGGAAGTGGTTTGATTCAAACAGTTCCTAAACAAAAAGAAGTGGTTTTCAAATCTGCAGGGGTGCTGTCTAATTCTGTTTCTAATATTGGGTGCTCATCGAGACATGATTACAAAATTAAGTTTCATTGTACCTACTGTGGTAGAGATGGTCATGTCATAGATTTTTGTTATAGACTAGCTAAACAACAGAAAAAGGAAAGAAAAATTGCTAGATCTCATAACTTTCATGCAATTAGAAAAACACGACCTGCTTTAGTGAGTCAGAAATTTGAAAAGGTAGCTTCCGGACCTTCTGGTAAGAAATCCGCAAAAGCAGCTCCGATAGTTCCGATAGCTCCGAGAGCTCTCGGACCTTCTGTTGTTTCCTTCGGAACTTCAGCTTTTGCTTCCGGAGCTTCAGCCTTGTCTTTTGAAACTGCTGCTTTTACCTCCGGAGCTACTGGTTTTTGTGCTAAAAGAGTTAAGAATAGAAAACCTCAAACTTTGACTCATAAATCTGCTGTTTTATCTCAGCTTTCGCGTGTCTTTCCTACTAAACGTCGTGTGACTCAGTACTGGATACCAAAATACCTTTTGACTAACCCCAGTATTGAGTCATCGACGTATTGCGCTTCTATGTAGGTTACACGTTTGAGGAAGGAGAACATTTGGATTGTGGATTCAGGTTGCTCACGCCACATGACTGGTAACAAAGAGTGGTTCTCCTCCCTCTCCTTTGTGTCACGTGTAGAAAATGTTACTTTTGCCGATAATTCTTCAACTCCAATAATTGCTAAGGGTTCGGTTAGAGTAAATGATCATTACACTTTGAAGGATGTGGCACTTGTCAAAAATTTGAAATACAACTTGCTTTCTGTTGCACAATTGCTAGATGAAAATCTAGAAATTATTTTCAATAAAAACTGCTGCAAAGTTGTAGGTTCAAATAGTGAGCTTATTTTTAACATGTCTCGATTTGGAAGAGTTTTTAAAGCTGATTTTGATATGTCTTCCTCTAAGCATAGGTGTCTAGTTGCTAATGATTCAAAGTACTTATATTTTTGGCATCGTAGACTTGGTCACGTAGGCTTTGATCACCTAACGCGTGTTAGTGCTCTTGATTGCATATGTGGGCTGCCTAAGCTTAAAGGGGGCAAAGAAATTGTGTGCTCTTCTTGTAGACATGCTAAGATGGTTGCAGGTTCTCATACTCCTCTCACAATGATCATGACAACTGAACCATGTCAACTTTTGCATCTTGACACCGTAGGACCTTCACGTGTTCAATCCTTCGGAGGTAAATGGTATGTTCTTGTTATTGTTGATGATTATTCTAGATACTCTTGGGTTTACTTTATGGCGTCTAAGAATGAAGCTTTTAGTCACTTTAGGACTTTATTTCTTAGATTATCAGTTGATCACCCAAGATCTTTAAAGGCAATTAGAAGTGATAACGGAACTGAATTTAAAAATCAATCTTTTGATCACTTTTGTGCTGAAAATGGAATAGATCATCAACTTTCTTCCCCATATGTACCTCAACAAAACGGTGTTGTAGAAAGAAAGAACAGAACCTTAGTTGAGATGGCTAGGACTATGCTTGATGAATATCAAACTCCTAGGAAATTTTGGGCTGATGCGTTAGCAACCGCTTGTTATGTCTCAAATCGTGTTTTCTTGCGTGCTAAGCTAGGTAAAACACCATATGAACTCCGGTTTGGACATAGGCCTAGTGTTACACACTTTCGGGTCTTTTGTTGCAAATGCTTTGTTCAGAAACATGGTAATCTTGATAAATTTGAACCTAGATCCACTGATGGCATGTTTCTTGGTTATCCATCTCATACTAGAGGCTACCGTGTGCTTTTACTTGACACTAACAAAATTGTGAAGACTTGTGAAGTGTCTTTTGATGAATCTAGCCTAGGTACTAGCTCCGGTGTTGTAGGACCAGATCCGTATCCTCAGGGGGAGGGTATTTTTGAAGATGAAGAAGAACCGGTGATACTGCCTGGTAGCTCCAAAGTTGACACGTGTCCAGCTCCGGACATTGAACAAGCTCCGGCAATAACCTATGCTGGTCCTGATTGTCCACAAGTCACAAGCTCATCAATCTTTGATGAATCTAATGAAGAAGAAGCTTGTGAGGCATCTGTTCTCCTACGGTTTTACAAAGATCATCCCCCACAACAGATGATTGGAAGCTTGCACGAACGAGTCACACGGTCCAGGTTTTGCGATCCAAACTCTTATGCTCATTCTGCTTTTGTTGCTTCTTTTGAACCCAAAGATATATCACACGCACTCACTAATGAATCTTGAATTATTGCCATGCAAGAAGAGTTAGAAAATTTTGAAAGAAATAATGTTTGGAAACTTGTACCTCCACCTCTAGGTCACACTTTAATTGGAACTAAATGGGTATTTAAAAATAAACAAAGTGAGGATGGGGTTGTGGTTAGGAATAAGGCTAGGTTGGTAGCTCAAGGTTTCACTCAAGTTGAAGGTCTAGATTTTGATGAAACTTTTGCTCCTGTCGCTAGATTAGAAGCCATAAGAATTTTGTTAGCTTTTGCAGCATCTAAAGGTTTTAAGATATATCAAATGGATGTTAAAAGTGCTTTTCTTAATGGCTACATAGATTAGGAGGTTTATGTCAAACAACCGCTGGGTTTTGAAAATCCAGATTTTCCTAATCATGTTTACAAACTGTCCAAAGCCTTATACGGTCTCAAACAAGCCCCTAGAGCATGGTATGATAGGCTAAAAACATTCTTACTTGAAAAGGGGTTTACCATGGGCAAGGTTGATAAAACTCTTTTTGTGCTTAAGCATGGCAATGACTCATTATTTGTTCAAGTGTATGTGGATGATATTATCTTTGGTTGTGCTTCTCATGATCTTGTGTCCAAGTTTTCAGAAATGATGAGTTACGAATTTAAAATGAGTATGATGGGTGAACTCACTTACTTTTTGGGGCTGCAAATCAAGCAAACCAAGGAGGGTACCTTTGTGCATCAAACGAAGTATATCAAAGACCTCCTAAGGTGCTTCAACATGGACAAAAGTAAGCCTCTTCGGACACCAATGGGAACAACAACAACACTTGAACTTGATGAAGATGGTGAACCCGTGGATCAAAAAGAATGTAGAAGCATGATCGGATCACTTTTGTACCTCACGGCATCAAGACCGGACATACAATTCAGCGTATGTCTTTGTGCACGGTTTCAAGCTTCCCCACGTGTTTCACATCGTCAAGCCGTCAAAAGGATTCTCAGGTACTTACATGGAACTCAAGAATTTGGCATTTTTCTTCCTTCTTCCTCAACCGTTACTTTGAAAGCTTTTTCGGATGCTGATTTCGGGGGTTGTAGGATTGATAGGAAAAGTACTTCTGGTGCTTGTCATTTTCTTGGTAATTCTCTTGTTGCTTGGTCCTCTAGAAAACAAAATTCACTTGCACAATCCGCAGCCGAATCTGAATATGTAGCTGCTGCTAGTGCTTGCTCACAAATTCTTTGGATTGTTCAAACACTTAAGGACTATGGGGTTGATCTAGATAGTGTTCCACTGTTCTGTGATAACACTAGTGCCATTTGCATTGCTAAAAACCCCGTGCAACATTCTAGAACTAAGCACATTGATATTAGGTATCACTTTCTCCGAGATAACGTTGAAAAAGGAAACATTGTGCTTCACCATGTAGATACCGAACAACAATTGGCTGACATTTTTACAAAACCTTTGGATTTCACTCGTTTTTGTTACATTCGTAGTGAAATAGGGGTTATGCATCCTCATGGCTTAAATTGAGGGGGAGTTTTTGGAACTTGGGAAGTCTATGTGTGAATCTGAAATTAAAATAATATGAGCATAGTATTTCATACATATATGACTTTGTAATTCCTTTTACATGCTGAAAGTTCTTACTACATTACTCGTGTTGTACATTTTGTAGTTTTTGCCATGTCTAGTAATTGGAATAATTACTTACACTAAAACTGGTCATGGTCGAACTTTCTTGCTGTTTTGAACTTGTTACATGTTCACAAAGTGCTTTTAATCATAAAGAATTAATCAAGTAATCAACTCACATGTTGAGTTTTTATGAACAAATATAAATTGAGAAAAGATCAAGAGAATATGCATGCATCGCACTTCTTCTTTTGAGATGGCTTGTCATTGCACTTAGATATGAACTTGGAAGAAGTAGTGTATGACTAAAACCATGTCCTTAAGCTTCTGATTGTCAAATGACATAGGCTTGGCTTGGTTGGTTAGAATAAGGAAGATGCGCATATAATCTCTTGCACATATCATATGATCTAAATTTATGCTTTGAAAAATAATCAAATGCAGCAACTAGTGTCATGCTTTCAGGTTTTGAAATAGTTAAGTTTGTGAGATCATGACTTACTTAAATTGAAAATTACATTTGATCTCTAGCATGGTTTACACTACTTTATGTATTTCATTGATGTGATAATGTAAGGTACTTGATAGTATGACTTGGATGAGCTTTGTTTATATGTATATGTTATAATATGCTCATAACAACTAAAAAGGGAGAGATAATTTGTTTACATGCTCATGACTTGCTGAATACATTGTCAAAGGGGGAGAGATAAGCATGAAGGGAAAGAGAATATGTGCATAAGGAGAGATAATAAAGGGGGAGAGATAATATGGGATAATTTTTCTTCTCATTTTACTTTTGATTTACAAAGGGGGAGAAATTGCTTTCAAAACTTTTATGTGAATAAGCCAATGTTCGGATTTTAAATGGTGTTGCCAATGCATTCATCAAGGGGGAGATTGTAAGACCTATATGTGCTGAATACATTGGCTTGTAGTGAATACACTTGGCTTCGATGATAAAAGTTTTTAATATCACCAAAACACCTTTTTATCAAGGTCCGACTCTAGCTCCGAGCTATAGCAAGGTCCGACCATAGGTCCGACTTGTTTTGGGTAGCTCCGGCTACGTTAGATGCTAGGTCCGACTTCTTGGTAAGGTCAGACTAGCTTTGGTTAGCTCCGATGAGCTTTATCTTTAGCTCCGGCATGTCTTTGATAGCTCCGATATACATTTGATAGCTCCGACATGCTTTTGCTAAGCTCCGACGTACTTTGTCTAGCTCCGGTGCTAGGATCTACTATGTTTTGTAAGCTCCGGCGAGAGCTTGGCTGTACTAGTTTTGGTAAGCTCCGGCGCTAGGTTCTACTAGCTCTTGTTAGCTCCGGCTCAAGCTACGGGTTGCTCTGGCAAGGTCCGGAACTTGACTGCAGTGCTTCTGCTTTTCATTTGCAATGTTTAATACTTGCTTTACATTGTTGGAAAGATTGCTTAGTATTCATTTGCTAAGTTTTTGGTGTGTTTTGGTTGATATGGATGATATCGTTTTGCTATGCTTTGTAACATGCTTATGTGAGGTTCTCACGTAGGGTGTTGTGTTCGAAACTAACTTGATTCAAGTCGAGGACTTGGGCTCGTATGGATTGTTTGTTTGTTCATGTGCAGGTGTTGCTTGAGTTCAAGTCATGGCTGGTGACAGGATCCATTGGACTAGTCTCAGGAGGAGATGAGGTTCCAACAACCAAGTTCGGGAGGAACTGTGGTTGAGCGGGTCAGGAGGTCGCGCAGGATGATTGAATCAAGGGCAGTGCGTATGAAGGTCAAAGGAAGGTGTTCGCACGTATGCATGAGGTGCATGACGTGGCAATATGCTTCTAGAGACGGATTATGGAAGGAAGATCTGATCGGAAGGATCGGATCGTATCGGTTAAGGACTTAAGCTGCTAGCTGAGTCGGTTATGGCTCGGTATGGAAATATCGAGTTGGTTATGTTAGGATTTCGTGTGGGTCACGAATTTGAGTTGTTTAGGAATGTGGGATACGTTCCTAAGGTGTTTGGAAGTCTTAAGATTGCTTCTATCTGCGTATAGAAGAGTCCTAAGCAGTTATGAAAAGTTCCGATTGTGATCAGATTAGGATTGGAGTCCTAGTTGAGATTGGGATGGCCTAAGGGCTGGTTATATAAGCAAGGGAAGGCCAAAGCTCGATGGAGACGACTTTGGGGCTGTTCCTCTTATGTTTTATTGAATAAAATTCGTAGTTTGAAGGAACTTTTGTGCCTTGTTCGTCCGACTTGTTCCAGACAAGTTTTACTCGTCGAGTTTCTGAACAGCACTACCTTTCGTCGGTGGTTTTATCATAACTCGAGTTTTACAGATCCAATTGGTGTGATTCTTTTTGTGTTGTCTTCGTGACTTGATTCTCTCTGATATCTATCACTTTTGTCACGGTGAAACATGTTTAGATTAGTATAACACACGATTTCTTCAACAGATCGTTTTTTTGCCGAAGGGTTTGGGGTTTCATTGTTTCCGCTGCGTAAGTTTTTTAAATCTACCATTCACCCCCCCCCTCTGGTAGCTTTTCACGTGCTCTTCGATCCTACAGACGTCTCTACGACGATGGTGGAAAACACCAGAGCATCCAGCTCTGACACCTCCCAAGGGGCTTGCTGTCAACATCTCTACGATGATGATGGACGACGCCGGAGCATCCAGCTCCGACACCTCCCAGGGGCCTGCCGTCAACGTCTCTATGACGATGGTGGATGATGCCAGAGCATCCAGCTCCGGCACCTCCCAAAGGTCCTGCCGTTGACGTATCTACGATGATGGTGGACGACGCCGGAGCATCCAGCTCCGTCACCTCCCAAGGGGCCTGTTGACGACGTCTACACGAATATGGTGGACGATGTCGAAGCATCCAGCTCCGGCACCTCCCAAGGGGCCTGCCGTCGACGTCTACACGAAGATGGTGGACGACGCCGGAGCATCCAGCTCCGGCACCTCCCAAGGGGCCTGCCGTCGACATCTACATGAAGATGGTGGATGACGCCAGAGCATCCAGCTCCCGCACCTCACAAGGGGCATGTCGTTCATGTCTATACGAAGATGGTGGACGACGCTGGAGCATCCATCTCCGGCACCTCACAAGGGGCCTGTCGTCGACGTTGTAAGACCTATATGTGCTGAATACATTGGCTTGTAGTGAATACACTTGGCTTTGATGATAAAAGTTTTTAATATCACCAAAACACCTTTTTATCAAGGTCCGACTCTAGCTCCGAGCTATAGCAAGGTCCGACCATAGGTCCGACTTGTTTTGGGTAGCTCCGGCTACGTTAGATGCTAGGTCCGACTTCTTGGTAAGGTCTGACTAGCTTTGGTTAGCTCCGATGAGCTTTATCTTTAGCTCCCGCATGTCTTTGATAGCTCCGACATACATTTGATAGCTTCGGCATGCTTTTTCTAAGCTCCGACGTACTTTGTCTAGCTCCGGTGCTAGGATCTACTATGTTTTGTAAGCTCCGGCGGGAGCTTGGCTGTACTAGTTTTGGTAAGCTCCGGCGCTAGGTTCTACTAGCTCTTGTTAGCTCCGGCTCAAGCTACGGGTTGCTCTGGCAAGGTCCGGAACTTGACTGCAGTGCTTCTGCTTTTCATTTGCAATGTTTCATACTTGCTTTACATTGTTGGAAAGATTGCTTAGTATTCATTTGCTAAGTTTTTGGTGCGTTTTGGTTGATATGGATGATATCGTTTTGCTATGCTTTGCAGCATGCTTATGTGAGGTTCTCACGTAGGGTGTTGTGTTCGAAACTAACTTGAGTCAAGTCGAGGACTTGGGCTCGTATGGATTGTTTGTTTGTTCATGTGCAGGTGTTGCTTGAGTTCAAGTCATGGCTGGTGACAGGATCCATTGGACTAGTCTCAGGAGGAGATGAGGTTCCAACAACCAAGTTCGGGAGGAACTGTGGTTGAGCGGGTCAGAAGGTCGCGCAGGATGATTGAATCAAGGGCAGTGCATATGAAGGTCAAAGGAAGGTGTTCGCACGTATGCATGAGGTGCATGACGTGGCAATATGCTTCTAGATGGATTATGGAAGGAAGATCTGATCGGAAGGATCGGATCATATCGGTTGAAGACTTAGGCTGCTAGCTGAGTCGGTTATGGCTCGGTATGGAAATATCGAGTTGGTTATGTTAGGATTTCATGTGGGTCACGAATTTGAGTTGTTTAGGAATGTGGGATACGTTCCTAAGATGTTTGGAAGTCTTAAGATTGCTTCTATCTGCGTATAGAAGAGTCCTAAGCAGTTATGGAAAGTTCCGATTGTGATCGGATTAGGATTGGAGTCCTAGTTGAGATTAGGATGGCCTAAGGGCTGGTTATATAAGCAAGGGAAGGCCAAAGCTCGATGGATATGACTTTGGGGCTGTTCCTCTTGTGTTCTATTGAATAAAATTCATAGTTTGAAGGAACCTTTGTGCCTTGTTCGTCCGACTTGTTCCAGACAAGTTTTACTCGTCGAGTTTCTGAACAGCACTACCTTTCGTCGGTAGTTTTATCATAACTCGAGTTTTACAGATCCAATTGATGTGATTCTTTTTGTGTTGTCTTCGTGACTTGATTCTCTCTGATATCTATCACTTTTGTCATGGTGAAACACGTTTAGATTAGTCTCACACACGATTTCTTCAACAGATCGTTTTTCTGCCGAAGGGTTTGGGGTTTCATTGTTTCTGCTGCGTAAGTTTTTTAAATCTACCATTCACCCCCCCCCCTCTGGTAGCTTTTCACGTGCTCTTCGATCCTACAATTGGTATCAGAGCCACGGTGCTCTAATCTTTGAGATTTGCACGTTTTTTTTTGACTAATCATCATGGAAAAGTACTCCGCCAAACCTTGTTTGTTTGCTGGTATGATTTCCAGGTTTGGAAGGCACGCATGGAGGCTTTCATCCAGGCACAAGGCTTTGCAATATGGGAGAAGGTGTATAAGCCGTATGAAGTGCACCCAATGATCAAGTCACGGCCACAAACCTACGGGACATCGACAACAACAACAAAGCCCGAAACTTGATCATCCAAGGACTCACTCAAAGCGACTTTGATCGTGTCGCGCACCTCCGATCAGCATACGATGTTTGGAGAGCTCTCTGTGATTACCATGAAGGCTCCAACACAGTCAAGGAGGTAAAACAAGATATGTTCAAAAAGGAATATATGCGTTTTGAGATGCAACCAGGTGAGTCTATCGATGACCTTTTTGCTTGTTTCAATAAAATTCTCAGCAACTTACGTAGTGTCAATGTAAATTTTTCTGATGCTGAGAATGCTAGGCAACTTCTTAGTGCGTTAGACATGTCAATTTGGGAGATGAAAGTAACATCTATTCGTGAATCAACTGTCATGAGTTCTCTTACATTAGATGTACTTTGTTCTAAACTAAAAACTCATGAAATTGACATCCTAGCACGTAAGAACCCAAATAAGTCTATTGCATTTGTTTCACGACGTGATATGTCTAGCTCCGGCCAATCATCATCTTGCAATACTCTTGACTTGTTGTCCTCACTAACCCTGGAGCAGATCGAAGAATTTCCAGAAGAGGAGTTGGCACTCATCTCTACTAGATTCTCAAAAGCATTGCAAAATGTGAGAACTAGAAGGAGAGGAAGCTCCGGACCTCAACGTTGTTTTGAATGTGGTAAAATAGGACACTTTCGTACAGAATGACCTAACCTTTCAGGTCCGACCACCCAGGAAGAAAAACAAAGCAAGGTCCGGACCTCCTCTGGAAATTCCAACAAGAAGAAGAAAGGTACCATAGGACGCAAGATGATCAACAGTTTCATCACCGCGCTTCAAGAGTTCAGTTCAAGTGACGTGGACATTGGAAGTGATGAAGATGAAGATGATTTGGCAAACTTGTGCTTTATGGCGGGCAAGTCAAGATCAAGTCAGGAGGAAGCAGAACACAACAGTGACGATGATGAGGTATGTTCAACCTGTAATGAAATGTGTGATGCTATTTCTCGTGCCACTGTTGATGTCAAGAAAAAGGACAAAAAGCTTAGGGACAATGCTGCTAAAATTGAGGCACTAGAATCTGAAATTAATCGTTTGAAATCCTTAATTCCTAGTGATGATTCTTGTTCCTCATGTGACTTAATATATGAACAATTGTCCTCCCTAAGAAGTGCACATTCCTCCACTCTAGACAGACTTGATGAAGAAATTGAAAAGAACAAAAAGCTTGCTGCACTTAGTGATAAAAACTTAAAAGATGCTTCTTGTTCTACAGATGATTTGCATTGTTCTGCATGTGAAAATCTTGATAAGAAACTAAAAGATGCAATGAATGAAATTTCCATTCTGAACAATGCTTTATGATCTCATGAAGTTAAGAATTGTTCCAATTGCAAACTAAAAGGAAAAACTTCATGTGCAAACTGCCTTGACTTGTCTAAGAAACTTGATGACATGAATAGGACACTAGGTCGGTTTTGTAATGGGAATAAGAATCTAAACTTGCTGCTGAATTCTTCCAAGCCTTGCAATAATAAAACTGGTTTAGGTTTTGATTCTCACACTCATGCTAAGGCACATCCACCTAAAATTGTAAAGTCATTAGGAAGTGGTTTGATTCAAACAGTTCCTAAACAAAAAGAAGTGGTTTTCAAATCTGCAGGAGTGCTGTCTAATTCTGTTTCTAATATTGGGTGCTCATCGAGACATGATTACAAAATTAAGTTTCATTGTACCTACTGTGGTAGAGATGGTCATGTCATAGATTTTTGTTATAGACTAGCTAAACAACAGAAAAAGGAAAGAAAAATTGCTAGATCTCATAACTTTCATGCAATTAGAAAAACACGACCTGCTTTAGTGAGTCAGAAATTTGAAAAGGTAGCTTCCGGACCTTCTGGTAAGAAATCCGCAAAAGCAGCTCCGATAGTTCCGATAGCTCCGAGAGCTCTCGGACCTTCTGTTGTTTCCTTCGGAACTTAAGCTTTTGCTTCCGGAGCTTCAGCCTTGTCTTTTGAAACTGCTGCTTTTACCTCCGGAGCTACTGGTTTTTGTGCTAAAAGAGTTAAGAATAGAAAACCTCAAACTTTGACTCATAAATCTGCTGTTTTATCTCAGCTTTCGCGTGTCTTTCCTACTAAACGTCGTGTGACTCAGTACTGGATACCTAAATGCCTTTTGACTAACCCCAGTATTGAGTCATCGACGTATTGTGCTTCTATGTAGGTTACACGTTTGAGGAAGGAGAACATTTGGATTGTGGATTCAGGTTGCTCACGCCACATGACTGGTAACAAAGAGTGGTTCTCCTCCCTCTCCTTTGTGTCACGTGTAGAAAATGTTACTTTTGCCGATAATTCTTCAACTCCAATAATTGCTAAGGGTTCGGTTAGAGTAAATGATCACTACACTTTGAAGGATGTGGCACTTGTCAAAAATTTGAAATACAACTTGCTTTCTGTTTCACAATTGCTAGATGAAAATCTGGAAATTATTTTCAATAAAAACTGCTGCAAAGTTGTAGGTTCAAATAGTGAGCTTATTTTTAACATGTCTCGATTTGGAAGAGTTTTTAAAGCTGATTTTGATATGTCTTCCTCTAAGCATAGGTGTCTAGTTGCTAATGATTCAAAGGACTTATATTTTTGGCATCGTAGACTTGGTCACGTAGGCTTTGATCACCTAACGCGTGTTAGTGCTCTTGATTGCATATGTGGGCTGCCTAAGCTTAAAGGGGGCAAATAAATTGTGTGCTCTTCTTGTAGACATGCTAAGATGGTTGCAGGTTCTCATACTCCTCTCACAATGATCATGACAACTGAACCATGTCAACTTTTGCATCTTGACACTGTAGGACCTTCACGTGTTCAATCCTTCGGAGGTAAATGGTATGTTCTTGTTATTGTTGATGATTATTCTAGATACTCTTGGGTTTACTTTATGGCATCTAAGAATGAAGCTTTTAGTCACTTTAGGACTTTATTTCTTAGATTATCAGTTGATCACCCAAGATCTTTAAAGGCAATTAGAAGTGATAACGGAACTGAATTTAAAAATCAATCTTTTGATCACTTTTGTGCTGAAAATGGAGTAGATCATCAACTTTCTTCCCCATATGTACCTCAACAAAACGGTGTTGTAGAAAGAAAGAACAGAACCTTAATTGAGATGGCTAGGACTATGCTTGATGAATATCAAACTCCTAGGAAATTTTGGGCTGATGCGTTAGCAACCGCTTGTTATGTCTCAAATCGTGTTTTCTTGCGTGCTAAGCTAGGTAAAACACCATATGAACTCCGGTTTGGACATAGGCCTAGTGTTACACACTTTCGGGTCTTTTGTTGCAAATGCTTTGTTCAGAAACATGGTAATCTTGATAAATTTGAACCTAGATCCACTGATGGCATGTTTCTTGGTTATCCATCTCATACTACAGGCTACCGTGTGCTTTTACTTGACACTAACAAAATTGTGAAGACTTGTGAAGTGTCTTTTGATGAAGCTAGCCTAGGTACTAGCTCCGGTGTTGTAGGACCAGATCCGTATCCTCAGGGGGAGGGTATTTTTGAAGATGAAGAAGAACCGGTGATACTGCCTGGTAGCTCCGAAGTTGACACGTGTCCAGCTCCGGACATTGAACAAGCTCCGGCAATAACCTATGCTGGTCCTGATTGTCCACAAGTCACAAGCTCATCAATCTATGATGAATCTAATGAAGAAGAAGCTTGTGAGGCATCTGTTCTCCTACGGTTTTACAAAGATCATCCCCCACAACAGATGATTGGAAGCTTGCACGAACGAGTCACACGGTCCAGGTTTTGCGATCCAAACTCGTATGCTCATTCTGCTTTTGTTGCTTCTTTTGAACCCAAAGATATATCACATGCACTCACTAATGAATCTTGAATTATTGCCATGCAAGAAGAGTTAGAAAATTTTGAAAGAAATAATGTTTGGAAACTTGTACCTCCACCTCTAGGTCACACTTTAATTGGAACTAAATGGGTATTTAAAAATAAACAAAGTGAGGATGGGGTTGTGGTTAGGAATAAGGCTAGGTTGGTAGCTCAAGGTTTCACTCAAGTTGAAGGTCTAGATTTTGATGAAACTTTTGCTCCTGTCGCTAGATTAGAAGCCATAAGAATTTTGTTAGCTTTTGCAGCATCTAAAGGTTTTAAGATATATCAAATGGATGTTAAAAGTGCTTTTCTTAATGGCTACATAGATGAGGAGGTTTATGTCAAACAACCGCCGGGTTTTGAAAATCCAGATTTTCCTAATCATGTTTACAAACTGTCCAAAGCCTTATACGGTCTCAAACAAGCCCCTAGAGCATGGTATGATAGGCTAAAAACATTCTTACTTGAAAAGGGGTTTACCATGGGCAAGGTTGATAAAACTCTTTTTGTGCTTAAGCATGGCAATGACTCATTATTTGTTCAAGTGTATGTGGATGACATTATCTTTGGTTGTGCTTCTCATGATCTTGTGTCCAAGTTTTCAGAAATGATGAGTTCCGAATTTGAAATGAGTATGATGGGTGAACTCACTTACTTTTTGGGGCTGCAAATCAAGCAAACCAAGGAGGGTACCTTTGTGCATCAAACGAAGTATATCAAAGACCTCCTAAGGCGCTTCAACATGGACAAAAGTAAGCCTCTTCGGACACCAATGGGAACAACAACAACACTTGAACTTGATGAAGATGGTGAACCCGTGGATCAAAAAGAATGTAGAAGCATGATCGGATCACTTTTGTACCTCACGGCATCAAGACCGGACATACAATTCAGCGTATGTCTTTGTGCACGGTTTCAAGCTTCCCCACGTGTTTCACATCGTCAAGCCGTCAAAAGGATTCTCAGGTACTTACATGGAACTCAAGAATTTGGCATTTTTCTTCCTTCTTCCTCAACCGTTACTTTGAAAGCTTTTTCGGATGCTG
The DNA here is from genome assembly GCA_036927565.1 of Tuctoria greenei. Classification (NCBI taxonomy): domain Eukaryota; kingdom Viridiplantae; phylum Streptophyta; class Magnoliopsida; order Poales; family Poaceae; genus Tuctoria; species Tuctoria greenei. The sequence goes on from JAYESD010000004.1 coordinate 36,857,398, forward strand.
ATTTCGGGGGTTGTAGGATTGATAGGAAAAGTACTTCTGGTGCTTGTCATTTTCTTGGTAATTCTCTTGTTGCTTGGTCCTCTAGAAAACAAAATTCACTTGCACAATCCGCAGCCGAATCTGAATATGTAGCTGCTGCTAGTGCTTGCTCACAAATTCTTTGGATTGTTCAAACACTTAAGGACTATGGGGTTGATCTAGATAGTGTTCCACTGTTCTGTGATAACACTAGTGCCATTTGCATTGCTAAAAACCCCGTGCAACATTCTAGAACTAAGCACATTGATATTAGGTATCACTTTCTCCGAGATAACGTTGAAAAAGGAAACATTGTGCTTCACCATGTAGATACCGAACAACAATTGGCTGACATTTTTACAAAACCTTTGGATTTCACTCGTTTTTGTTACATTCGTAGTGAAATAGGGGTTATGCATCCTCATGGCTTAAATTGAGGGGGAGTTTTTGGAACTTGGGAAGTCTATGTGTGAATCTGAAATTAAAATAATATGAGCATAGTATTTCATACATATATGACTTTGTAATTCCTTTTACATGCTGAAAGTTCTTACTACATTACTCGTGTTGTACATTTTGTAGTTTTTGCCATGTCTAGTAATTGGAATAATTACTTACACTAAAACTGGTCATGGTCGAACTTTCTTGCTGTTTTGAACTTGTTACATGTTCACAAAGTGCTTTTAATCATAAAGAATTAATCAAGTAATCAACTCACATGTTGAGTTTTTATGAACAAATATAAATTGAGAAAAGATCAAGAGAATATGCATGCATCGCACTTCTTCTTTTGAGATGGCTTGTCATTGCACTTAGATATGAACTTGGAAGAAGTAGTGTATGACTAAAACCATGTCCTTAAGCTTCTGATTGTCAAATGACATAGGCTTGGCTTGGTTGGTTAGAATAAGGAAGATGCGCATATAATCTCTTGCACATATCATATGATCTAAATTTATGCTTTGAAAAATAATCAAATGCAGCAACTAGTGTCATGCTTTCAGGTTTTGAAATAGTTAAGTTTGTGAGATCATGACTTACTTAAATTGAAAATTACATTTGATCTCTAGCATGGTTTACACTACTTTATGTATTTCATTGATGTGATAATGTAAGGTACTTGATAGTATGACTTGGATGAGCTTTGTTTATATGTATATGTTATAATATGCTCATAACAACTAAAAAGGGAGAGATAATTTGTTTACATGCTCATGACTTGCTGAATACATTGTCAAAGGGGGAGAGATAAGCATGAAGGGAAAGAGAATATGTGCATAAGGAGAGATAATAAAGGGGGAGAGATAATATGGGATAATTTTTCTTCTCATTTTACTTTTGATTTACAAAGGGGGAGAAATTGCTTTCAAAACTTTTATGTGAATAAGCCAATGTTCGGATTTTAAATGGTGTTGCCAATGCATTCATCAAGGGGGAGATTGTAAGACCTATATGTGCTGAATACATTGGCTTGTAGTGAATACACTTGGCTTTGATGATAAAAGTTTTTAATATCACCAAAACACCTTTTTATCAAGGTCTGACTCTAGCTCCGAGCTATAGCAAGGTCCGACCATAGGTCCGACTTGTTTTGGGTAGCTCCGGCTATGTTAGATGCTAGGTCCGACTTCTTGGTAAGGTCAGACTAGCTTTGGTTAGCTCCGATGAGCTTTATCTTTAGCTCCGGCATGTCTTTGATAGCTCCGATATACATTTGATAGCTCCGACATGCTTTTGCTAAGCTCCGACGTACTTTGTCTAGCTCCGGTGCTAGGATCTACTATGTTTTGTAAGCTCCGGAGGGAGCTTGGCTGTACTAGTTTTGGTAAGCTCCGGCGCTAGGTTCTACTAGCTCTTGTTAGCTCCGGCTCAAGCTACGGGTTGCTCTGGCAAGGTCCGGAACTTGACCGCAGTGCTTCTACTTTTCATTTGCAATGTTTCATACTTGCTTTACATTGTTGGAAAGATTGCTTAGTATTCATTTGCTAAGTTTTTGGTGTGTTTTGGTTGACATGGATGATATCGTTTTGCTATGCTTTGCAACATGCTTATGTGAGGTTCTCACGTAGGGTGTTGTGTTCGAAACTAACTTGATTCAAGTCGAGGACTTGGGCTCGTATGGATTGTTTGTTTGTTCATGTGCAGGTGTTGCTTGAGTTCAAGTCATGGCTGGTGACAGGATCCATTGGACTAGTCTCAGGAGGAGATGAGGTTCCAACAACCAAGTTCGGGAGGAACTGTGGTTGAGCGGGTCAGGAGGTCGCGCAGGATGATTGAATCAAGGGCAGTGCGTATGAAGGTCAAAGGAAGGTGTTCGCACGTATGCATGAGGTGCATGACGTGGCAATATGCTTCTAGAGACGGATTATGGAAGGAAGATCTGATCGGAAGGATCGGATCGTATCGGTTAAAGACTTAAGCTGCTAGCTGAGTCGGTTATGGCTCGGTATGGAAATATCGAGTTGGTTATGTTAGGATTTCGTGTGGGTCACGAATTTGAGTTGTTTAGGAATGTGGGATACGTTCCTAAGGTGTTTGGAAGTCTTAAGATTGCTTCTATCTGCGTATAGAAGAGTCCTAAGCAGTTATGGAAAGTTCCGATTGTGATCAGATTAGGATTGGAGTCCTAGTTGAGATTGGGATGGCCTAAGGGCTGGTTATATAAGCAAGGGAAGGCCAAAGCTCGATGGAGACGACTTTGGGGCTGTTCCTCTTATGTTCTATTGAATAAAATTCGTAGTTTGAAGGAACTTTTGTGCCTTGTTCGTCCGACTTGTTCCAGACAAGTTTTACTCGTCGAGTTTCTGAACAGCACTACCTTTCGTCGGTGGTTTTATCATAACTCGAGTTTTACAGATCCAATTGGTGTTATTCTTTTTGTGTTGTCTTCGTGACTTGATTCTCTCTGATATCTATCACTTTTGTCACGGTGAAACATGTTTAGATTAGTATAACACACGATTTCTTCAACAGATCGTTTTTTTGCCGAAGGGTTTGGGGTTTCATTGTTTCCGCTGCGTAAGTTTTTTAAATCTACCATTCACCCCCCCCCCCTCTGGTAGCTTTTCACGTGCTCTTCGATCCTACAGATGTCTCTACGACGATGGTGGAAAACACCAGAGCATCCAGCTCTGACACCTCCCAAGGGGCTTGCTGTCAACATCTCTACGATGATGATGGACGACGCCGGAGCATCCAGCTCCGACACCTCCCAGGGGCCTGCCGTCGACGTCTCTATGACGATGGTGGACGATGCCAGAGCATCCAGCTCCGGCACCTCCCAAAGGTCCTGCCGTTGACGTATCTACGACGATGGTGGACGACGCCGGAGCATCCAGCTCCGTCACCTCCCAAGGGGCCTGTTGACGACGTCTACACGAATATGGTGGACGATGTCGAAGCATCCAGCTCCGGCACCTCCCAAGGGGCCTGCCGTCGACGTCTACACGAAGATGGTGGACGACGCCGGAGCATCCAGCTCCGGCACCTCCCAAGGGGCCTGCCGTCGACATCTACATGAAGATGGTGGATGACGCCAGAGCATCCAGCTCCCGCACCTCACAAGGGGCATGTCGTTCATGTCTATACGAAGATGGTGGACGACGCTGGAGCATCCAGCTCCGGCACCTCACAAGGGGCCTGTCGTCGACGTTGTAAGACCTATATGTGCTGAATACATTGGCTTGTAGTGAATACACTTGGCTTTGATGATAAAAGTTTTTAATATCACCAAAACACCTTTTTATCAAGGTCCGACTCTAGCTCCGAGCTATAGCAAGGTCCGACCATAGGTCCGACTTGTTTTGGGTAGCTCCGGCTACGTTAGATGCTAGGTCCGACTTCTTGGTAAGGTCTGACTAGCTTTGGTTAGCTCCGATGAGCTTTATCTTTAGCTCCCGCATGTCTTTGATAGCTCCGACATACATTTGATAGCTCCGGCATGCTTTTGCTAAGCTCCGACGTACTTTGTCTAGCTCCGGTGCTAGGATCTACTATGTTTTGTAAGCTCCGGCGGGAGCTTGGCTGTACTATTTTTGGTAAGCTCCGGCGCTAGGTTCTACTAGCTCTTGTTAGCTCCGGCTCAAGCTACGGGTTGCTCTGGCAAGGTCCGGAACTTGACTGCAGTGCTTCTGCTTTTCATTTGCAATGTTTCATACTTGCTTTACATTGTTGGAAAGATTGCTTAGTATTCATTTGCTAAGTTTTTGGTGCGTTTTGGTTGATATGGATGATATCGTTTTGCTATGCTTTGCAACATGCTTATGTGAGGTTCTCACGTAGGGTGTTGTGTTCGAAACTAACTTGAGTCAAGTCGAGGACTTGGGCTCGTATGGATTGTTTGTTTGTTCATGTGCAGGTGTTGCTTGAGTTCAAGTCATGGCTGGTGACAGGATCCATTGGACTAGTCTCAGGAGGAGATGAGGTTCCAACAACCAAGTTCGGGAGGAACTGTGGTTGAGCGGGTCAGGAGGTCGCGCAGGATGATTGAATCAAGGGCAGTGCATATGAAGGTCAAAGGAAGGTGTTCGCACATATGCATGAGGTGCATGACGTGGAAATATGCTTCTAGATGGATTATGGAAGGAAGATCTGATCGGAAGGATCGGATCATATCGGTTGAAGACTTAGGCTGCTAGCTGAGTCGGTTATGGCTCGGTATGGAAATATCGAGTTGGTTATGTTAGGATTTCATGTGGGTCACGAATTTGAGTTGTTTAGGAATGTGGGATACGTTCCTAATATGTTTGGAAGTCTTAAGATTGCTTCTATCTGCGTATAGAAGAGTCCTAAGCAGTTATGGAAAGTTCCGATTGTGATCGGATTAGGATTGGAGTCCTAGTTGAGATTAGGATGGCCTAAGGGCTGGTTATATAAGCAAGGGAAGGCCAAAGCTCGATGGATATGACTTTGGGGCTGTTCCTCTTGTGTTCTATTGAATAAAATTCATAGTTTGAAGGAACTTTTGTGCCTTGTTCGTCCGACTTGTTCCAGACAAGTTTTACTCGTCGAGTTTCTGAACAGCACTACCTTTCGTCGGTGGTTTTATCATAACTCGAGTTTTACAGATCCAATTGATGTGATTCTTTTTGTGTTGTCTTCGTGACTTGATTCTCTCTGATATCTATCACTTTTGTCACGGTGAAACACGTTTAGATTAGTCTCACACACGATTTCTTCAACAGATCGTTTTTCTGCCGAAGGGTTTGGGGTTTCATTGTTTCTGCTGCGTAAGTTTTTTAAATCTACCATTCACCCCCCCCCCCTCTGGTAGCTTTTCACGTGCTCTTCGATCCTACAATTGGTATCAGAGCCACGGTGCTCTAATCTTTGAGATTTGCACGTTTTTTTTGACTAATCATCATGGAAAAGTACTCCGCCAAACCTTGTTTGTTTGCTGGTATGATTTCCAGGTTTGGAAGGCACGCATGGAGGCTTTCATCCAGGCACAAGGCTTTGCAATATGGGAGAAGGTGTATAAGCCGTATGAAGTGCACCCAATGATCAAGTCACGGCCACAAACCTACGGGACGTCGACAACAACAACAAAGCCCGAAACTTGATCATCCAAGGACTCACTCAAAGCGACTTTGATCGTGTCGCGCACCTCCGATCAGCATACGATGTTTGGAGAGCTCTCTGTGATTACCATGAAGGCTCCAACACAGTCAAGGAGGTAAAACAAGATATGTTCAAAAAGGAATATATGCGTTTTGAGATGCAACCAGGTGAGTCTATCGATGACCTTTTTGCTCGTTTCAATAAAATTCTCAGCAACTTACGTAGTGTCAATGTAAATTTTTCTGATGCTGAGAATGCTAGGCAACTTCTTAGTGCGTTAGACATGTCAATTTGGGAGATGAAAGTAACATCTATTCGTGAATCAACTGTCATGAGTTCTCTTACATTAGATGTACTTTATTCTAAACTAAAAACTCATGAAATTGACATCCTAGCACGTAAGAACCCAAATAAGTCTATTGCATTTGTTTCACGACGTGATATGTCTAGCTCCGGCCAATCATCATCTTGCAATACTCTTGACTTGTTGTCCTCACTAACCCTGGAGCAGATCGAAGAATTTCCAGAAGAGGAGTTGGCACTCATCTCTACTAGATTCTCAAAAGCATTGCAAAATGTGAGAACTAGAAGGAGAGGAAGCTCCGGACCTCAACGTTGTTTTGAATGTGGTAAAATAGGACACTTTCGTACAGAATGACCTAACCTTTCAGGTCCGACCACCCAGGAAGAAAAACAAAGCAAGGTCCGGACCTCCTCTGGAAATTCCAACAAGAAGAAGAAAGGTACCATAGGACGCAAGATGATCAACAGTTTCATCACCGCGCTTCAAGAGTTCAGTTCAAGTGACGTGGACATTGGAAGTGATGAAGATGAAGATGATTTGGCAAACTTGTGCTTTATGGCGGGCAAGTCAAGATCAAGTCAGGAGGAAGCAGAACACAACAGTGACGATGATGAGGTATGTTCAACCTGTAATGAAATGTGTGATGTTATTTCTCGTGCCACTGTTATTGTCAAGAAAAAGGACAAAAAGCTTAGGGACAATGCTGCTAAAATTGAGTCACTAGAATCTGAAATTAATCGTTTGAAATCCTTAATTCCTAGTGATGATTCTTGTTCCTCATGTGACTTAATATATGAACAATTGTCCTCCCTAAGAAGTGCACATTCCTCCACTCTAGACAGACTTGATGAAGAAATTGAAAAGAACAAAAAGCTTGCTGCACTTAGTGATAAAAACTTAAAAGATGCTTCTTGTTCTACAGATGATTTGCATTGTTCTGCATGTGAAAATCTTGATAAGAAACTAAAAGATGCAATGAATGAAATTTCCATTCTGAACAATGCTTTATGATCTCATGAAGTTAAGAATTGTTCCAATTGCAAACTAAAAGGAAAAACTTCATGTGCAAACTGCCTTGACTTGTCTAAGAAACTTGATGACATGAATAGGACACTAGGTCGGTTTTGTAATGGGAATAAGAATCTAAACTTGCTGCTGAATTCTTCCAAGTCTTGCAATAATAAAACTGGTTTAGGTTTTGATTCTCACACTCATGCTAAGGCACATCCACCTAAAATTGTAAAGTCATTAGGAAGTGGTTTGATTCAAACAGTTCCTAAACAAAAAGAAGTGGTTTTCAAATCTGCAGGAGTGCTGTCTAATTCTGTTTCTATTATTGGGTGCTCATCGAGACATGATTACAAAATTAAGTTTCATTGTACCTACTGTGGTAGAGATGGTCATGTCATAGATTTTTGTTATAGACTAGCTAAACAACAGAAAAAGGAAAGAAAAATTGCTAGATCTCATAACTTTCATGCAATTAGAAAAACACGACCTGCTTTAGTGAGTCAGAAATTTGAAAAGGTAGCTTCCGGACCTTCTGGTAAGAAATCCGCAAAAGCAGCTCCGATAGTTCCGATAGCTCCGAGAGATCTCGGACCTTCTGTTGTTTCCTTCGGAACTTAAGCTTTTTCTTCCGGAGCTTCAGCCTTGTCTTTTGAAACTGCTGCTTTTACCTCCGGAGCTACTGGTTTTTGTGCTAAAAGAGTTAAGAATAGAAAACCTCAAACTTTGACTCATAAATCTGCTGTTTTATCTCAGCTTTCGCGTGTCTTTCCTACTAAACGTCGTGTGACTCAGTACTGGATACCTAAATGCCTTTTGACTAACCCCAGTATTGAGTCATCGACGTATTGTGCTTCTATGTAGGTTACACGTTTGAGGAAGGAGAACATTTGGATTGTGGATTCAGGTTGCTCACGCCACATGACTGGTAACAAAGAGTGGTTCTCCTCCCTCTCCTTTGTGTCACGTGTAGAAAATGTTACTTTTGCCGATAATTCTTCAACTCCAATAATTGCTAAGGGTTCGGTTAGAGTAAATGATCACTACACTTTGAAGGATGTGGCACTTGTCAAAAATTTGAAATACAACTTGCTTTCTGTTTCACAATTGCTAGATGAAAATCTGGAAATTATTTTCAATAAAAACTGCTGCAAAGTTGTAGGTTCAAATAGTGAGCTTATTTTTAACATGTCTCGATTTGGAAGAGTTTTTAAATCTTATTTTGATATTTCTTCCTCTAAGCATAGGTGTCTAGTTGCTAATGATTCAAAGGACTTATATTTTTGGCATCGTAGACTTGGTCACGTAGGCTTTGATCACCTAACGCGTGTTAGTGCTCTTGATTGCATATGTGGGCTGCCTAAGCTTAAAGGGGGCAAAGAAATTGTGTGCTCTTCTTGTAGACATGCTAAGATAGTTGCAGGTTCTCATACTCCTCTCACAATGATCATGACAACTGAACCATGTCAACTTTTGCATCTTGACACCGTAGGACCTTCACGTGTTCAATCCTTCGGAGGTAAATGGTATGTTCTTGTTATTGTTGATGATTATTCTAGATACTCTTGGGTTTACTTTATGGCGTCTAAGAATGAAGCTTTTAGTCACTTTAGGACTTTATTTCTTAGATTATCAGTTGATCACCCAAGATCTTTAAAGGCAATTAGAAGTGATAACGGAACTGAATTTAAAAATCAATCTTTTGATCACTTTTGTGCTGAAAATGGAGTAGATCATCAACTTTCTTCCCCATATGTACCTCAACAAAACGGTGTTGTAGAAAGAAAGAACAGAACCTTAGTTGAGATGGCTAGGACTATGCTTGATGAATATCAAACTCCTAGGAAATTTTGGGCTGATGCGTTAGCAACCGCTTGTTATGTCTCAAATCGTGTTTTCTTGCGTGCTAAGCTAGGTAAAACACCATATGAACTCCGGTTTGGACATAGGCCTAGTGTTACACACTTTCGGGTCTTTTGTTGCAAATGCTTTGTTCAGAAACATGGTAATCTTGATAAATTTGAACCTAGATCCACTGATGGCATGTTTCTTGGTTATCCATCTCATACTACAGGCTACCGTGTGCTTTTACTTGACACTAACAAAATTGTGAAGACTTGTGAAGTGTCTTTTGATGAAGCTAGCCTAGGTACTAGCTCCGGTGTTGTAGGACCAGATCCGTATCCTCAGGGGGAGGGTATTTTTGAAGATGAAGAAGAACCGGTGATACTGCCTGGTAGCTCCGAAGTTGACACGTGTCCAGCTCCGGACATTGAACAAGCTCCGGCAATAACCTATGCTGGTCCTGATTGTCCACAAGTCACAAGCTCATCAATCTATGATGAATCTAATGAAGAAGAAGCTTGTGAGGCATCTGTTCTCCTACGGTTTTACAAAGATCATCCCCCACAACAGATGATTGGAAGCTTGCACGAACGAGTCACACGGTCCAGGTTTTGCGATCCAAACTCGTATGCTCATTCTGCTTTTGTTGCTTATTTTGAACCCAAAGATATATCACATGCACTCACTAATGAATCTTGAATTATTGCCATGCAAGAAGAGTTAGAAAATTTTGAAAGAAATAATGTTTGGAAACTTGTACCTCCACCTCTAGGTCACACTTTAATTGGAACTAAATGGGTATTTAAAAATAAACAAAGTGAGGATGGGGTTGTGGTTAGGAATAAGGCTAGGTTGGTAGCTCAAGGTTTCACTCAAGTTGAAGGTCTAGATTTTGATGAAACTTTTGCTCCTGTCGCTAGATTAGAAGCCATAAGAATTTTGTTAGCTTTTGCAGCATCTAAAGGTTTTAAGATATATCAAATGGATGTTAAAAGTGCTTTTCTTAATGGCTACATAGATGAGGAGGTTTATGTCAAACAACCGCCGGGTTTTGAAAATCCAGATTTTCCTAATCATGTTTACAAACTGTCCAAATCCTTATACGGTCTCAAACAAGCCCCTAGAGCATGGTATGATAGGCTAAAAACATTCTTACTTGAAAAGGGGTTTACCATGGGCAAGGTTGATAAAACTCTTTTTGTGCTTAAGCATGGCAATGACTCATTATTTGTTCAAGTGTATGTGGATGATATTATCTTTGTTTGTGCTTCTCATGATCTTGTGTCCAAGTTTTCAGAAATGATGAGTTCCGAATTTGAAATGAGTATGATGGGTGAACTCACTTACTTTTTGGGGCTGCAAATCAAGCAAACCAAGGAGGGTACATTTGTGCATCAAACGAAGTATATCAAAGACCTCCTAAGGCGCTTCAACATGGACAAAAGTAAGCCTCTTCGGACACCAATGGGAACAACAACAACACTTGAACTTGATGAAGATGGTGAACCCGTGGATCAAAAAGAATGTAGAAGCATGATCGGATCACTTTTGTACCTCACGGCATCAATACCGGACATACAATTCAGCGTATGTCTTTGTGCACGGTTTCAAGCTTCCCCACGTGTTTCACATCGTCAAGCCGTCAAAAGGATTCTCAGGTACTTACATGGAACTCAAGAATTTGGCATTTTTCTTCCTTCTTCCTCAACCGTTACTTTGAAAGCTTTTTCGGATGCTGATTTCGGGGGTTGTAGGATTGATAGGAAAAGTACTTCTGGTGCTTGTCATTTTCTTGGTAATTCTCTTGTTGCTTGGTCCTCTAGAAAACAAAATTCACTTGCACAATCCGCAGCCGAATCTGAATATGTAGCTGCTGCTAGTGCTTGCTCACAAATTCTTTGGATTGTTCAAACACTTAAGGACTATGGGGTTGATCTAGATAGTGTTCCACTGTTCTGTGATAACACTAGTGCCATTTACATTGCTAAAAACCCCGTGCAACATTCTAGAACTAAGCACATTGATATTAGGTATCACTTTCTCCGAGATAACGTTGAAAAAGGAAACATTGTGCTTCACCATGTAGATATCGAACAACAATTGGCTGACATTTTTACAAAACCTTTGGATTTCACTCGTTTTTGTTACATTCGTAGTGAAATAGGGGTTATGCATCCTCATGGCTTAAATTGAGGGGGAGTTTTTGGAACTTGGGAAGTCTATGTGTGAATCTGAAATTAAAATAATATGAGCATAGTATTTCATACATATATGACTTTGTAATTCCTTTTACATGCTGAAAGTTCTTACTACATTACTCGTGTTGTACATTTTGTAGTTTTTGCCATGTCTAGTAATTGGAATAATTACTTACACTAAAACTGGTCATGGTCGAACTTTCTTGCTGTTTTGAACTTGTTACATGTTCACAAAGTGCTTTTAATCATAAAGAATTAATCAAGTAATCAACTCACATGTTGAGTTTTTATGAACAAATATAAATTGAGAAAAGATCAAGAGAATATGCATGCATCGCACTTCTTCTTTTGAGATGGCTTGTCATTGCACTTAGATATGAACTTGGAAGAAGTAGTGTATGACTAAAACCATGTCCTTAAGCTTCTGATTGTCAAATGACATAGGCTTGGCTTGGTTGGTTAGAATAAGGAAGATGCGCATATAATCTCTTGCACATATCATATGATCTAAATTTATGCTTTGAAAAATAATCAAATGCAGCAACTAGTGTCATGCTTTCAGGTTTTGAAATAGTTAAGTTTGTGAGATCATGACTTACTTAAATTGAAAATTACATTTGATCTCTAGCATGGTTTACACTACTTTATGTATTTCATTGATGTGATAATGTAAGGTACTTGATAGTATGACTTGGATGAGCTTTGTTTATATGTATATGTTATAATATGCTCATAACAACTAAAAAGGGAGAGATAATTTGTTTACATGCTCATGACTTGCTGAATACATTGTCAAAGGGGGAGAGATAAGCATGAAGGGAAAGAGAATATGTGCATAAGGAGAGATAATAAAGGGGGAGAGATAATATGGGATAATTTTTCTTCTCATTTTACTTTTGATTTACAAAGGGGGAGAAATTGCTTTCAAAACTTTTATGTGAATAAGCCAATGTTCGGATTTTAAATGGTGTTGCCAATGCATTCATCAAGGGGGAGATTGTAAGACCTATATGTGCTGAATACATTGGCTTGTAGTAAATACACTTGGCTTTGATGATAAAAGTTTTTAATATCACCAAAACACCTTTTTATCAAGGTCCGACTCTAGCTCCGAGCTATAGCAAGGTCCGACCATAGGTCCGACTTGTTTTGGGTAGCTCCGGCTACGTTAGATGCTAGGTCCGACTTCTTGGTAAGGTCAGACTAGCTTTGGTTAGCTCCGATGAGCTTTATCTTTAGCTCCGGCATGTCTTTGATAGCTCCGATATACATTTGATAGCTCCGACATGCTTTTGCTAAGCTCCGACGTACTTTGTCTAGCTCCGGTGCTAGGATCTACTATGTTTTGTAAGCTCCGGAGGGAGCTTGGCTGTACTAGTTTTGGTAAGCTCCGGCGCTAGGTTCTACTAGCTCTTGTTAGCTCCGGCTCAAGCTACGGGTTGCTCTGGCAAGGTCCGGAACTTGACCGCAGTGCTTCTACTTTTCATTTGCAATGTTTCATACTTGCTTTACATTGTTGGAAAGATTGCTTAGTATTCATTTGCTAAGTTTTTGGTGTGTTTTGGTTGATATGGATGATATCGTTTTGCTATGCTTTGCAACATGCTTATGTGAGGTTCTCACGTAGGGTGTTGTGTTTGAAACTAACTTGATTCAAGTCGAGGACTTGGGCTCGTATGGATTGTTTGTTTGTTCATGTGCAGGTGTTGCTTGAGTTCAAGTCATGGCTGGTGACAGGATCCATTGGACTAGTCTCAGGAGGAGATGAGGTTCCAACAACCAAGTTCGGGAGGAACTGTGGTTGAGCGGGTCAGGAGGTCGCGCAGGATGATTGAATCAAGGGCAGTGCGTATGAAGGTCAAAGGAAGGTGTTCGCACGTATGCATGAGGTGCATGACGTGGCAATATGCTTCTAGAGACAGATTATGGAAGGAAGAGCTGATCGGAAGGATCGGATCGTATCGGTTAAAGACTTAAGCTGCTAGCTGAGTCGGTTATGGCTCGGTATGGAAATATCGAGTTGGTTATGTTAGGATTTCGTGTGGGTCACGAATTTGAGTTGTTTAGGAATGTGGGATACGTTCCTAAGGTGTTTGTAAGTCTTAAGATTGCTTCTATCTGCGTATAGAAGAGTCCTAAGCAGTTATGGAAAGTTCCGATTGTGATCAGATTAGGATTGGAGTCCTAGTTGAGATTGGGATGGCCTAAGGGCTGGTTATATAAGAAAGGGAAGGCCAAAGCTCGATGGAGACGACTTTGGGGCTGTTCCTCTTGTGTTCTATTGAATAAAATTCGTAGTTTGAAGGAACTTTTGTGCCTTGTTCGTCCGACTTGTTCCAGACAAGTTTTACTCGTCGAGTTTCTGAACAGCACTACCTTTCGTCGGTGGTTTTATCATAACTCGAGTTTTACAGATCCAATTGGTGTGATTCTTTTTGTGTTGTCTTCGTGACTTGATTCTCTCTGATATCTATCACTTTTGTCACGGTGAAACATGTTTAGATTAGTATCACACACGATTTCTTCAACAGATCGTTTTTTTGCCGAAGGGTTTGGGGTTTCATTGTTTCCGCTGCGTAAGTTTTTTAAATCTACCATTCACCCCCCCCCCCTCTGGTAGCTTTTCACGTGCTCTTCGATCCTACAGACGTCTCTACGACGATGGTGGAAAACACCAGAGCATCCAGCTCTGACACCTCCCAAGGGGCTTGCTGTCAACATCTCTACGATGATGATGGACGACGCCGGAGCATCCAGCTCCGACACCTCCCAGGGGCCTGCCGTCGACGTCTCTATGACGATGGTGGACGATGCCAGAGCATCCAGCTCTGGCACCTCCCAAAGGTCCTGCCGTTGACGTATCTACGATGATGGTGGACGACGCCGGAGCATCCAGCTCCGTCACCTCCCAAGGGGCCTGTTGACGACGTCTACACGAATATGGTGGACAATGTCGAAGCATCCAGCTCCGGCACCTCCCAAGGGGCCTGCCGTCGACGTCTACACGAAGATGGTGGACGATGCCAGAGCATCCAGCTCTGTCACCTCACAAGGGGTCTGTCGTCGATGTCTATACGAAGATGGTGGATGACGTCGGAGCATCCAGCTCTGGCACCTCACAAGGGGCCTATCGTCGACGTCTCTACAATGATGGTGGACGACGCTAGAGCATCCAGCTTCGACACCTCCCAAGGGGCCTGCCATCGACATCTCTACGAAAATGGTGAACAACGCTAGAGCATCCAACTCCGACATCATCCAAGGGGCCTGCTGTCGACGTCTACACGAAGATGGTGGACGACGCCTGAGCATCCACCTCCAGCACCTCCAAAGGGGCCAGTCGTCGATGTCTACACAAAGATGGTGGACAAAGCCAGAGCATCTCCCAAGGGGCCAGTTCAATAAATTCTGCAATCAAGTGGTAGATGTCCTTAGCCAACTAACCACATCAACCAAGGGGCCTCTAGGGGATCCACATGCAGAAAATCAACGGACGACACTTCGGCCATGTCAATTGTGCAAATTGCTGGTCTTGAGAAGCCAACAAGCTCAACAAAGGTTCTGCAAATCCCTATGTAGCTAAGGACTCAGAGCAACAATTGAAAAGCATAGAGACAATGCAAGAAGCAAACACAAGTTCGAATTCATTAAGGAATTCTTTACAAGGGAGAGTGAACCCCGAATATAAAAAACAAGCTACCAGCCTCAGCCCCGACTGAATTGCGCTACGACATGTTGGGTGGCTTCCTTAACTTCCGTCGCTGCTATTGCCTCGCGTTCCTCAAATGGGCCTTCAAAAACTTGCTCCAGTGGCAGATCGGGGTACCTGATCCGGTAGCACACCAAGACATGCAATTCTACCGTCTCCGTCGCCGCCCAACCCTCGGCTTTGAGACGTTGAGCCAGCTGACGCTCCTGCAGATCAAGCTCCCAACTGCGGCGCTCTGCTACCTGCTCCCGGGCTTGAATTCAAGATCGTGCAGGAGGAGTTTTTGACGCTCAGCTAGGTGCTACGCCCGGTCCCGCGCCAAATTACTCTCCCGAAGCTCATGGTCTTCGAGGCAAGACTGCATTCTGTCCCGGTCAGCCTCAGCCTGGGCCATCATCGCCTGCGCTACCACCTCTTGTTCGGCGACAGCAGCCTCCCTATTGGCAACGTCGACTTCCTGACGACTCAGGGCCTCTTGATTGGCAGCAAGAGCGTGGAGGCAGGTGTCAGCAGCATCGTTGGCTGCCTTGGCGTCAGCTAAAATCTTCTAGGTCAAGGCGTCTGAGGCCCTCACCAAGTGGTGCCTCACCTCTAGTTCCTTGTTCTCCTTCTGGTGCTTCGCCTTCGCATCGGCGATCGTGGAGCTCAGGAGACCCTCCCAGCCTCAGAGGCGCTCGCCCCCGGCATGCAACTTCTCCCACTCCGCGGCAAGAGCCTCTTGCGCCCGGCGGAGGTTGGATTGCACCTGAAGGATGTTGGATTGCGTCAAGTCCATGATGTCGGAAAGCCACTCCGGCTGCGTCGAAGTCAGGGAAGGTCGTCCGGTGATCATCTTGGGGACCCCTTCCTCCCGTAGCCGTGAAGGCGAGGCCACCAGCACTGGAGATCCTATCCTCGGAGTCTGAGCAGGAGTTGCAATGCCACCTGACACAGCAGGGCCACCACCGCTCAGAGAGCCGCCTGCCAAATCAGCGGCCATTGAGGTGAGATCCTCATCCCCGTAGTTGGCTCTGACATGGCCTCTGCCGCGACGGTCGGAGGTTCCTCTGCCATGACAGTCGGAGGTGCCTCTGGTGCGACAGCTAGAGATGCAACCAGAGATGATTCACTACCCACGCCGGGCACAGTCGCTGTAGCAGCACTCCCCTGAACAAGCTTGGCAGGCTGTCCTCCCAGCACAGCCGTAGAATCCTCGACCGCCTTCAAAGCACTTCCGGGCACTACCCCCGGGGGTAGGGGCATCACAACAGCTGATGTAACCCTGCAAATCAATATCAAGCCCTGACCAATCAACATAGGCAGGCAAGATAGTAGAGCAAGTGTTGGCAAGAATGCCTTATCGACGTCCCCGAAAGCTCCACTGAGCCTACACTTTTAGCGACCCTGAAGCCGCGGGCTCTAGCGATGGTGTAACAGGTGATGCCATCCCGGTAGGGCCTCTGCCAAAACCACCAATAGTGCTGCCGCACTGCGCCGGTGTGCTTCCACCAACCCCGACATAGCCACCTCCCGAGCTGCCGACAATGTGGCTCGAGGCCTCTTTGATTGAGGCTCCGTAGGTGTGATGCTGTCAGACTCCCCTATGGCACCCTAGACCACGCAGGCGATGGGGATGCTGGATGACGTACTGACCGCTGACGACAGTGGAGCCTCCGCTTGATGGACTAAACCTGCCCCCGAAGAACTACCGACGCCAAGTACTGAAGAGGGGTGCACCGGTGGACGCTGACTTGGAGTGAAGGCCACCTATATCGGCGCCCTCGGTGGCGACTAAGGGCATTTCTCCTACACGACCTCGACCACCGGGGCCTTCCCTTTGCCTACGTTGGGGACTAGTACCTTCCCCTTACCTACATCGGGGACCAGTGCCTTGCCTTTCCCACAGTAGTGGGTGCCTCCTCCGCCCCGGAGGCTTCGGAGCCTGAAGAAAGTGCGGACTCCTCCGAAGAGTCGACGATGGCCAGGCCCCAGCTCTCATCGCCAACCTGCCGCGGCGCAAGACCAATTGCATCCAAGTTGGGAATCTCCTTCAGAACCTTCGTCTGAAGGTGTCGATCCGTGCAAAGCGGTGGGCAAGCCTGTAGAAGGTTGAAGACGTCACCCAACAGCAGGTTGTCGCATACCTTGGACATTGCTTCAAACACCTCCTGTGGGGTCGTCTCCGTGTCACGACCCCTTAGCAACCTAGTACCATCTTGGAGCCCGAAGTAGAGCCATGATAGGCGGCAACGGTGCTGGAGAGGGGCCAGATGACGGCGAACAAAGTCAGCCATCACCAACAACTCCGACAGGTCGTGGTCCGCCAGGAATCGGATCCTCTCCATCACCGGCTTGTACGCCGCCTCAAGCTCCGGGCGTTCTTCCCAGGCCGCCTTCCTAATCACTGGCCAGCCGGTGGGCGAGACCATGCGATCGTGGGCATCGGCATGTACGACCACCCAGTCGCTCCTCCAGCCGGGCCACTTCGCCGGGGAGAGCGGAGTAATGTACTTGAAGGGGTTGTTGCCCGATGCTGGAAGCAGAAGCCATCAGGGAAGTTGGCTTTGCTTTTTTTTTCGGTCCGCCTCAGCATGAAGAACTGCCAGAACACCAGCATGCATGGGCACACCCCGATGAACATCTCGTAGAAATGCGAGAACACTGTCGCCACCACCAGAGAGTTCGGTAACAGATGATGGAGCTAGAGCCCAAGGACTTCTAGGAGTGTCACCAGGAAGGAGGAAACAGGAGGGACGAACCCGGAGTATGCATACGCCTGGAAGAAGACGATCTTCCTCTCCCCCAACTCTAGTGGCAAGGAGTCGGGACAGATCTGTTCCCGTCGTTCCTTGTCCTCCCAGCCAAAAAGCCGCCTCACGGGTGAGACATCCTCCATCCGGGAAGGAGGCAGAGTTGAGTCCATTCGAGCAGGGGGCTGAGAACCTCAAGAATGGGTAGACACACAATGAGGGAGTCGAAGGCTCGAATGCTTGGGACGTGCGGAAGAAAGGAAATTCCATTGCCCACAAAGGTACCTTTTTAAAGCACCCTGGTGGTGTTTGGGCGCACCGTGCAAATTTGAGCGGGCTCCAAATCAACGGCTCGTAACACGACGTCCATGAAGAGCGGGCACAGGTCCCCTATTAAAAAGCCGGCCCGAGCAGTTCCCCGCCAGAGAAGGCAACCCGGCAGTTCCCATAAAGACAGAAGTGAAAGGAGCAGAAGTGCAGCAGGCACCTTGGATACCATCGCAATAACATCGCAACGAGCAGAGATCCCGTCGCCACAACCCCTCAACAAGAGAGGGACGCGTGGTCACAGCAGTAGAAGAGCGCACCGCTTTGACTGATCAAGACAAAATTAAAAGACCGCGTGGGAAAACAGCATAAGGCCCCACCCTCGGGCTCGTCGCCTCACCCCTAGGTGGACCCTGGGGCCACTGTGGGTACCCAGCATACCGGGTACCCTAGCACACAAGATAAAGCCACCTCGGTGCCTCGCCTCCCAAGAGGGACAGGATCCAAGGGCGCCACGTGTTCAAAGAATCCTGGACCCGCCAGGCTCAGATGGGAAGTCTGTGGTGCCCACGAGACATCCAAAAGGGGGGATCTCAGCTCCACCTTGACAACAAGCTCCCAGGCAGCCACGTGTCCAACAGGACGGGACCTGACCTCCTCCGTAGGGGTGAGCTCCCAAGCTACCACGTGGCCCACGAAGTCGAGACCTGGCCTCCCCCACGGAGGTTAGCTCCCAAGCTGCCACGTGGCCCCTGAAGTCGAGACCTAGCCTCCTCCACGGAGGTGAGCTCCCAAGCTGCCACGTGGCCCACAAGACGGGCGTGGCCTCCACCATGGCGGAGAGCTCCCCGGTGGCCGCATGGTCAGTCCACTTGCCCTGAGCAGATAGTAGGAAAGTTAAGAGGGCGATGTGCCTTGTCTCCATCAAACCTTGAAGATGTGCGGCTTCCCCAGACGCATGGCGCAGCACACGCCTAATGTCAGGTACCGCTACGACTAATCACATCACAGTGAAGGCGTCGCAGGCCTATTCAACTCCGCCAAGTGGGTAGCGTACGGCGCCAGATATAGTTGGATGGGACATTCCCTGCCAATGTCAGCAATGGCGCGTGGGCTACTGACGATACGGGCGGCAAGGAGGCGAGTCATCACGTCCGCGGTCAGAGCAATCTTACAGAAGAAGACTTAGATCTTTAGTATAAGATCGCCCCGAGACCACCTGTCGGGCCCCAGGACCCCACTTGTAAGGCGTTCAACCTTGACTATAAAAGGCCCAGACCGCCATCGATACAACGACCGGACTCAGAATCCCCGATACACACACATACGCATACACACTCACCAAGCAATACAATCCACCATGGAGTAGGGTGTTATGCTCCTTGCGGCCCTGTTGGTATTTCTTAACACCACAGAGTTATCCGCAAGCGCACAGAAATACCGTTGTAGCACTTCCCATTAAGGAGTATTCCCAAGGGTATCGAATCCAAAGAATGTGTGTGCTAATCTTTCGAACTAGATCACCCAAGGACACAAAGTTGTTTGGTAGGCAAGGAATAGAGAGGAATTCAAAGTATTGATCCTAATTCAAGGTAGTTTGCAGTAGATGCTTGCTTCAGGCACGGGCTTACTCCTAGCAATACTAGGACGACTCCCGCTAAGAGCCTATGGCATAGCCGAACGTGGAGGATTACGAAGGACAGATAGGGATGTCACCACCTACTGCCTACCTCTTCAATCCGTGGGTCTATGAGATATCCACTGATGATTTATAACCTAAGCACCACGCTTATGTTCTAAATCACTACTCTAGTTGTTTCGAACACAAAGATACAACTAGAGCCTCTAAAGAATTAAAGCAGTGAACCCACAAGTAACTACTTGTGCAAACTACTAAGAATAAAAGATCAAAGTTGTATTGAATTCACAAAGTCTTACTTGATTGAGTAAAATCTTTGTAGGGGTACAGGTGTAGAAGAGGGACTTGACAAGCCCAAGCCTCCTTCTCCTAGACTCTTCACAACACTCTCCTTCTACTTTGGTAGACTCTAGGACTACTCTAAACCTTTGGAGTGTAGCACTATTCTCAACTTTTGGTGTGTGTGAGAAGTGGGGTGAGGGGGTCTATTTATAGGTGGAGAAGGTTTGGTTCCCGCCACAATTAATGCGCGAATCAGTCACCATTGACTCCAAGGAGTCGGGAGGAGCCAACCCCTGGTTCGGTCGACCTGGTCAAGGCTCCCCTCGGGGAGTGCTTCCTCCAGGTGGCTTCCAGGTGGGCCCCCTTGATATATATGGGTGCAACACATTTGGATCTCCTTGTATTCTTCTGTTTGTGGGCCATTTCATCCATATGTTGCCACGTGTCATCGCCTGATTCGTTGAAATCCATTTTCATGGGTTCATCCCTGCATGTTTTGGTATTTTGGGTAATAATTCACCTGCATACAAATAGACACCGACACTTGTGGAATTGGGTTAGTGTATAACCCTGCCACTATGTTTTGTGTTTCTTTTATGCACATTATGAGGTGAATTGACGGTCAAAATGTGGTACTTAAGGACCGTCAACAAGCCCGAACCACGTAAAAACAATTGTCTCATACTCTTCCGCTAGAACACTAGTTTGAGGCCTAAGCCCCGCCGAACAAGAACCTCCGCGGGCTGCTCTTTAGCAGATCCGGGGGAAGTGTCGCATTGACCTTTCGACAATAACATTCTCTACACGTGACACAAAAGAGAGGGTGGAGAACCATTCTTTGTTACCGGTCATGCGATGTGAGCAACCTGAATCCACAATCCAAATGTTCTCTTTCCTCAAGCGTGTAACCTACATAGAAGCATAATACGTCGATGACTCAATATTGGGGTTAGTCAAAAGGTATTTAGGAATCCAGTACTGAGTCACACGATGTCCAGCAGGAATGACACGCGAAAGCTGAGATAAAATAGCAGGTTTATGAGCCAAATTTTGAGAATTCTTGTACCCAACTACTGACCTATGAGGTCTTACATGTGTAGTACGAGAAACAGTAGGTTTGGGAACAATCTTTGCATATTTTCGACTCATTACAGCAGGTTGCAAGTTCTTAACATTCGGATCATCATGTGCTGCAAATTTTGCATGAGAGTTATGAGATCTAGCTTGCATTCTTTCCTTTTTATACTGTTTAGCTAGTCTATAACAAAAATATATGACATGACCATCTTTATCACAGTAGATACAATGAAATTTAACTTTATGTTCATGTCTAGATGAGCAAGCAACATGTTTATTAGGAACCGAATGAGACAACAATCATGCAGATTTGAAAATCACTTCTTTTTGTTTAGGAACTATTTGAATCAAACCACTTCCTAATGACTTAAAATTTTTGGTGGATGTGCCTTAGCATTAGAATGAGAATCAAAACCTAAACCAGTTTTATCATTGCAATACTTGAAAGAATTTAGCAGCAAATTTAGGTTCTTATTCGCATTACAAAACCGATGTAATGTCCTATGCATGTCATCAAGTTTATTGGACAGATCAAGGCAATTTTCACTTGAAGTTTTTCCTTTTAACTTGCAATTAGAACAATTTTTAACTTCATGAGCATGTAAAGCATTGTTCAAAATAGAAATTTCATCCATAGCATCATGCAGTTTTTTATCAAGATCAGCACAAGTAGAACAATGCAAATCAATTGTAGAACTAGCATCTTTCAAGTTTTTATCATTAAATGCAGCAAGTTCTCTGTTCTTTTCAATCTCTAGCCAAATTTATCAAGTGTGGAGAGTTGTACACTTCTTAGAGAGGACAATTGTGCATATATTGAATCACATGAGGAACAAGAATCATCACTAGGAATCAAAGATTTCAAACGATTAATTTCAGATTCTTGTGACTCTATTTTAACAACATTGTCCCTAAGATTTTTGTCCTTTTTCTTAACTATAACAGTAGCACGAGAAATAGCATCACATATTTCTTCGCAAGTGGGACATACCTCTTTATTATCGCTGTTGTGTTCTGCCTCCTCCATACTTGATCTTGACTTGCCCTCCATGAAGCACGAGTTTGTCAAATCATCTTCGTCACTTCTGATGTTCACATCGCTCAAGCAAGTTCTTGAAGTGCGTAGATAAAGCTATTCACCAATTGGCATCCTGTAAGACCCTTCTTTTTCTTGTTGTTGTTTACAGTGGAGTGCTTCGTCCTTGTTTGCATTTCATCACCGGAAGTAGTACTTGAAAGCTTAGGGAAATCTGTGCGAAAATGTCCTGTCTTACCACATTCAAAGCTTCGTTGAGGTCTGTCACTCCCTCTCCTTCTAGTTCTCATATTTTGCAATGCTTTTGTGTAAGACCTATGTGTGTTGAATATATTGGCTTGTAGTGAACACACTTTCTTTGACGATAGAAGTTTTGAATATCACCAAAACACCTTTTTATTAAGGTCTTGCTAGTTTTGTAAGCTCTGGCGGGAGCTTGGTTATACTAGTTTTGATAAGTTCTGACACTAGGTTCTACTATCTTTTGTTAGCTCCGGCTCAAGGTCCGGGTTGCTCTGGCAAGGTCCGGAACTTGACCGCAATGCTTCTGTTTTTCATTTGCAATGTTTCGTACTTGTTTTACATCTCTAGAAAGATTTCTTAGTATTCATTTTCTATGTTTTTGGTGCGTTTTTGGTTGACATGGATGATATCGTGTACTGTGGTTTTGCAACATGCTTATGTGAGATTCTCACGTAAGGTGTTGTGTTCGGAACTAACTTGAGTCAAGTCGAGGACTTGGGCTCGTATGGATTGGTTGTTTATTCATGTGCAGGTGTTGCTTGATTTCAAGACATGGCTAGTGATGGGATCCATTGGACTAGTCTCGGGGAGGAGATGAGGTTCCAACAACCAAATTCAGGAGGAATTGTGGTTGAGCTGATCAGGAGGTTGCGCAGCATGATTGAATCAAGAACAATGCATGTGAAGGTATCGTGGATGTCATTGGAAGATGTTTGCATGTGTGCAAGGAGTGCATGGACGTGGCTACATGGTTCCGAGACGTGATGAAGAGATGTGGACGTAAAGAGTTGGTCGGAAAGGTCCAACCGACTAGGTTATGGACTCAGGCTGCGGCTGAGTCGGGTTTGACTCAAATATGGAAAGATTTGAGTTGGTTATGATAGGATTTCATGTGGGTCATGAATTTGAGTTGTTTAGGAATGTGGGATACGTTCCTAAGGTGTTTGGAAGTCTTAAGATTGCTTCTATCTGCGTATAGAAGAATCCTAAGCAGTTATGGAAAGTTACGATTCGTGAACAGAGTAGGATTAGGTTCCTGATCTGAGTTGAGTTGACTTTCGAACTGGTTATATAAGCAAGAGAGCCCAGAGCTCGTTGTGCACGACTTTGGGGCTGTTCCTCTTGTTTTCTATTGAATACAATTCGTAGTTTGAAGGAACTTTTGTGCCTTGTTCGTCCGACTTGTTCCAAACAAGTTTTACTCGTCGAGTTTCTGGACAGCACTACCTTTCGTTGGTGGTTTTATCATTACTCGAGTTTTACAGATCCAATTGACGTGATTATTTTTGGGTTGTCTTCACAACTTGATTATATATCATCTGTCAAAATTTTACGGTCATTGGATTTGTGTTCTATGATCTACACGAGTTTCTTTGCAGCGTTCCAAAACTGTTTTCTTTTCTCGGGTAGGGCAGATTGACCTTTGTTTGATCTTTCGATCATAACTTGAGTTTTTCTCGACGGATTTGAGTGATTCTTGTTGTGTTGTCTTCGTGACTTGATTATCTCTGATATCTATCACTTTTTTCATGATGAAACACGTTTATATTAGTCTCACACATGATTTCTTTAACAGATCGTTTTTCTGCCAAAGGGGTTGGGGTTTAATTGTTTCCTCTGCGTAAGATTTTTAAATCTACCATTCATCCCCCCCTCTGGTAGCTTTTCACGTGCTCTTCGATCCTACAATTGTGGTATCAGAGCCACGGTGCTCTAATCTTTGTGATTTGCACGTGTTTTTGACTAATCATCATGGAGAAGTACTCCGCCAAACCTTGTGTGTTTGCTGGTATTGATTTTCAGGTTTGGAAGACATGCATGGAGGCTTTCATCCAGGCACAAGGCTTTGCAATATGGGAGAAGGTATACAAGCCTTACGAAGTGCCATCAAACGATCAAGTTACAGCTACAAATCTGAGAGATGTCGACAACAACAACAAGGCTCGGAACTTGATCATACAAGGATTAACACAAAGCGACTTCGACCGTGTTGCACACCTCCGATCTGCATACGATGTGTGGAAAGCACTTTGTGACTACCACGAAGGATCCAACACGATCAAAGAGGTAAGGAAAGACATGTTCAAGAAAGAATACATGCACTTTGAGATGCAACCCAGTGAGTCTATTAATGACCTTTTTGCTCACTTTAATAAGATTCTCAGTAACTTGCGTAGCGTGAATGTAAATTTTTCAAATGCTGAAAATGCTAGGCAATTACTAAGTGCATTAGATATGTCAATTTGGGAGATGAAAGTCACATCTATTGT
The DNA here is from genome assembly GCA_036927565.1 of Tuctoria greenei. Lineage (NCBI taxonomy): Eukaryota > Viridiplantae > Streptophyta > Magnoliopsida > Poales > Poaceae > Tuctoria > Tuctoria greenei. The sequence continues at coordinate 36,881,582 of JAYESD010000004.1, forward strand.
GAATCTACTGTCATGAGTACACCTACTTTATATGTGCTATATTTCAAGCTAAAAACTCATGAAATTGACATAATATCACGTAAGAACCCCAACAAGTCTATTGCTTTTGTTTCTCAACGTGATATGCCTAGCTCCGGTCAATCTTCATCTTGTGGTACACTTGCTTTGTTGTCCTCTCTAACCCTTGAAAAGATTGAGGAGTTTCTAGAGGAGGAGCTAGCACTTCTCTCTACGAGGTTCTCAAAAGCATTGCAAAATGTGAGAACTAGAAGGAGAGGAAGCTCCGGACCTCAACGATGCTTCGAATGTGGTAAGACATGACACTTTCGTACAGATTGTCCTAACCTTTTAGGTCCTACCTCCCGAGAAGAAAAACAATCAAGGATAAAGCACTCCTCAACAAATGATAAGAAGAAAAAGAAGGGCTTTACAGGTCGCCAACTGGTGAACAGTTTTATCTCAGCACTCCAGGAACTTGGCTCAAGCGACGTGGACATTGGAAGTGATGAAGATGAAGATGATTTGGCAAACTTGTGTTTCATGGCGGGCAATTCAAGATCAAATATGGAGGAGGCAGAACACAACAACGATAATGAAGAGGTATGTCCTACTTGTGAAGAAATGTGTGATGCTATTTCTCGTGCCACTATTATTGTTAAGAAAAAGGACAAAAAGCTTAGGGACAATGCTGTCAAAATTGAGTCACTAGAATCTGAAATTAATCGTTTGAAATCCTTGATTTCTAGTGATGATTCTTGTTCCTCATGTGACTTAATATATGAACAATTGTCCTCCCTAAGAAGTGCACATACCTCCACACTTGATAAACTTGAACTTGAAATTGAAAAGAACAAAAAGCTTGCTGCACTTAATATTGGAAACTTAAAAGATGCTTCGTGTTCTACAATTGATTTGCATTGTTCTAGTTGTGATGATCTTGATAAAAAACTGCAAGATGCTATAAATGAAATTTCAATATTGAATAATGTTTTACGTTCTCATGAAGTTAAATATTGTTCCAATTGCAAATTAAAAAGAAAAACTTCATGTGAAAATTGCCTTGATTTGTCCGATAAACTTGATAACATGCATAGGACATTAGATCGATTTTGTAATGGGAATAAGAACCTAAACTTGCTATTGAATTCATCCAAGTCTTGCAATGATAAAACTGGTTTAGGTTTTGATTCTCATACTCATGCTAAGGCACATCCACCTAAAAGTGTAAAGTCATTAGGAAGTGGTTTGATTCAAATAGTTCCTAAACAAAAAGAAGTGGTTTTCAAATCTGCAGGAGTATTGTCTCATTCGGTTTCAAATAAAAATGTTGTTTGCTCATCTAGACATGAACACAAAGTTAAATTTCATTGTACCTACTGTGGTAGAGATGGTCATGTCATAGATTTTTGTTATAGACTAGCTAAACAACAGAAAAGGGAAAGAATGGTTGCTAGATCTCATAACTTTCATGCAAAATTTGCTGCACATATTGAACCGAATGTACAACCTACTGTTTTTAGTCAAAAACATTCAAAGTTTACCTCCATACCTTCTGTTTTTGCCTCCGGAGCTACTGATTTTTGTGCTACACAAGTAACACCTTATAGGTCAGTAGTTAAGAATAAAAAATCTCAAACTTTGACTCATAAACCTGCTGTTTTGTCTCAGCTTTCGCGTGTTTTTCCTGCTGCACGTCACGTGACTCAGTACTGGATTCCTAAATGCCTTTTGACTAACCCCAGTATTGAGTCATCGACGTATTGTGCTTCTATGTAGGTTACACATTTGAGGAAGGAGAACATTTGGATTGTGGATTCAGGTTGCTCACACCACATGACCGGTAACAAAGATTGGTTCTCCTCCCTCTCTTTTGTGGCATGTGTAGAGAATGTTACTTTTGCCGATAATTCTTCCACTCCTATAATTGCTAAGGGTTCGGTTAGAGTAAATGATCACTACACTTTGAAGGATGTGGCACTTGTCAAAAATTTGAAATACAACTTGTTTTCTGTTTCACAATTGCTAGATGAAAATCTGGAAATTATTTTCAATAAAAACTGCTGCAAAGTTGTAAGTTCAAATAGTGAGCTTATTTTTAACATGTCTCGGTTTGGAAGAGTTTTTAAAGCTGATTTTGATATGTCTTCCTCTAAGCATAGGTGTCTAGTTGCTAATGATTCAAAGTATCTATATTTTTGGCATCGTAGACTTGGTCACGTAGGCTTTGATCACTTAACGCGTGTTAGTGCTCTTGATCGCATACGTGGGCTGCCTAAGCTTAAAGGAGCCAAAGAAATTGTGTGCTCTTCTTGCAAACATGCTAAGATGGTTGCAGGTTCACATACTCCTCTCACAATGATCATGACAACTGAACCGGGTCAACTTTTGCACCTTGACACCATAGGACCTTCACGTGTTCAATCCTTCGGAGGTAAATGGTATGTACTTGTGATTGTTGATGATTATTCTAGATACTCTTGGGTTTACTTTATGGCGTCTAAGAATGAAGTTTTTAGTCACTTTAGAACTTTATTTCTTAGATTATCAATTGATTACCCAGGATCTTTAAAATTAATTAGAAGTGATAATGGAACTGAATTTAAAAATAAATCTTTTGATCACTTTTGTGCTGAAAATAGAATTGATCATCAATTTTCTTCACCATATGTACCTCAACAAAATGGTGTTGTAGAAAGAAAGAACAGAACCTTAGTTGAGATGGCTAGGACTATGCTTGATGAATATCAAACTCCTAGGAAATTTTGGGCTGATGCCATTGCAACCGCTTGTTATGTCTCAAATCGTGTTTTCTTGCGCGCTAAGCTAGGTAAAACACCATATGAGCTTCAGTTTGGACATAGGCCTAGTGTTACGCACTTTCGGGTCTTTGGTTGCAAATGCTTTGTTAAGAAACATGGTAATCTTGATAAATTTGAACCTAGATGGCATGTTTCTTGGTTATCCATCTCATACTGGAGGCTACGGTGTGCTTTTACTTGACACTAACAAAATTGTGGAGACTTGTGAGGTGTCTTTTGATAAAGCTAGCCCTGGTACTAGCTCAAACATTGCAGGTCCAGATCCATATCCGCAGGGGGGAGCATTTTTGTTGAAGATGAGGAAGAATTGGAGCTGCTGCCCGAAAATTCAGCAGCTAAAGACTTTGGTTCAACTCCGGGTGTTAATTCTCAACCAGCACCGACAACCATCAATGCTGATTCAAATCATCCTCAAGTCACAAGCTCATTGATTTGTGATGAACATGAAGAAGAATAAGCTTGTGAGACATCTGTTCCCCTACGGTTTTACCCCCACAACAGATGATTGGAAGCTTGCACGAACGAGTCACATAGTCCAGGTTTTGCGATCCAAACTCTTATGCTCATTCTGCTTTTGTTGCTTCTTTTGAACCCAAAGATATATCACACGCACTCACTAATGAATCTTGGATTATTGCCATGCAAGAAGAGTTAGAAAATTTTGAAAGAAATAATGTTTAAAAACTTGTACCTCCACCTCAAGGTCACACTTTAATTGGAACTAAATGGGTATTTAAAAATAAACAAAGTGAGGATGGGGTTGTGGTTAGGAATAAGGCTAGGTTGGTTGCTCAAGGTTTCACTCAAGTTGAAGGTCTAGATTTTGATGAAACTTTTGCTCCTGTTGCTAGATTAGAAGTCATAAGAATTTTGTTAGCTTTTGCTGCATCTAAAGGTTTAAGCTATATCAAATGGATGTTAAAAGTGCTTTTGATGAGGAGGTTTATGTGAAACAACCACCGGGTTTTGAAAATCCAGATTTTCCTAATCATGTTTACAAACTGTCCAAAGCCTTGTACAGTCTCAAACAAGCCCCTAGAGCATGGTATGATAGGTTAAAAACATTCTTACTTGAAAAAGGGTTTACCATGGGCAAGGTTGATAAAACTCTTTTTGTGCTTAAGCATGGCAATGACTCATTATTCATTCTAGTGTATGTGGATGATATTATCTTTGGTTGTGCTTCTCATGATCTTGTGTCCAAGTTTTCAGCAATGATGAGTTCCGAATTTGAAATGAGTATGATGGGTGAACTCACTTACTTTTTAGGGCTGCAAATCAAGCAAACTAAGGAGGGTACCTTTGTGCATCAAACGAAGTATACAAAAGATCTACTAAGGCGCTCAACATGGACAAAAGCAATCCTCTTCGGACACCAATGGGAACAGCAACAACACTTGGACTTGATGAAGATGGTGAACCCGTGGATCAAAAAGAATATAGAAGCATGATCGGATCACTTTTGTACCTCACGGCATCAAGACCAGACATACAATTCAGCGTATGTCTTTGTGCACGGTTTCAAACTTCCCCACGTGCTTCACATCGTCAAGCCATCAAAAGGATTCTCATGTAATTACACGGAACTCAAGAATTTGGCATTTTTCTTCCTTCTTCCTCAACCGTTACTTTGAAAGCTTTTTCCGATGCTGATTTTGGAGGTTGTAGGATTGATAGGAAAAGTACTTCCGATGCTTGTCATTTTCTTGGTAATTCACTTGTTGCTTGGTCCTCTAGAAAACAAAATTCAGTTGCACAATCCACAGCCGAATCTGAATATGTAGCTGTTGCTAGTGCTTGCTCACAAATCCTTTGGATTGTTCAAACACTTAAGGATTATAGGGTTGATCTAGATAGTGTTCCACTTTTCTGTGATAACACTAGTGCCATTTGCATTGCTAAAAACCCCGTGCAACATGCTAGAACTAAGCACATTGACATTAGGTATCACTTTCTCCGAGATAATGTTGAAAAAGGAAACATTGTGCGTCACCATGTAGATACCGAACAACAATTGGCTGACATTTTTACAAAACCTTTGGATTTCACTCGTTTTTATTACATTCGTAGTGAAATAGGGGTTATGCATCCTCATGGCTTAAATTGAGGGGGAGTTTTGAAACTTGGGAAGTCTATGTGTGAATCTGAAATTAAAATAATATGAGCATAGTATTTCATACTTATATGACTTTGTGATTCCTTTTACATGTTGAAAGTTCTTACTACATTACTCGTGTTATACATTTTGTAGTTTTTGCCATGTCTAGTAATTGGAATAATTACTTACACTAAAACTGGTCATGTCGAACTTTCTTGCTGTTTTGAACTTGTTACGTGTTCACAAGTGCTTTTAACCATTAAGAATTAATCAAGTAATCAACTCACATGTTGAGTTTTTATGAACAAATATAAATTGAGAAAAGATCAAGAGAATATGCATGCATCGCACTTCTTCTTTTGAGATGGCTTATCATTGCACTTAGATATGAACTTGGAAGAAGTTGTGTATGACTAAAACCATGTACTTAAGCTTCTGATTGTCAAATGACATAGGCTTGGCTTGGTTGGTTAGAATAAGGCAGATGCGCATATAATCTCTTGCAAATATCATATGATCTAAATTTATGCTTTGAAAAATAATAAAATGCAGCAACTAGTGTCATGATTTCAGGTTTTGAAATAGTTAAGTTTGTGAGATCATGACTTACATAAATTGAAAATTACATTTGATCTCTAGCATGGCTTACACTACTTTATGTATTTCATTGATGTGATAATGTAAGGTACTTGATAGTATGACTTGGATGAGCCTTTTTTATATGTATATGTTATAATATGCTCATAACAACTAAAGGGGGAGAGATAATTTGTTTATATGCTCATGACTTGCTGAATGCATTATCAAAGGAGGAGAGATAAGCATGAAGAGAAAGAGAATATGTGCATAAGGAGAGATAATATGGGATAATTTTTGTATTTTCTTCTCATTTTACTTTTGATTTACAAAGGGGGAGAAATTGCCTTCAAAACTTTTATGTGAATAATCCAATGTTCGAATTTTAAATGGTGTTGCCAATGCATTCATCAAGGGGGAGATTGTAAGACCTATGTGTGCTGAATACATTGGCTTGTTGTGAATACACTTGCTTTGACGATAAAAGTTTTGAATATCACCAAAACACCTTTTTATTAAGGTCCTGTTAGTTTTGTAAGCTCCGACGGGAGCTTGGTTATACTAGTTTTGATAAGTTCTGGCGCTAGGTTCTACTAGCTTTTGTTAGCTCCGGCTCAAGGTCCGGGTTGCTCTGGCAAGGTCCGGAACTTGACCGCAATGCTTCTGTTTTTCATTTGCAATGTTTCGTACTTGCTTTACATCTCTAGAAAGATTGCTTAGTATTCATTTTCGAAGTTTTTGGTGCGTTTTTGGTTGACATAGATGATATCGTGTGCTGTGGTTTTGCAACATGCTTATGTGAGGTTCTCACGTAAGGTGTTGTGTTCGGAACTAACTTGAGTCAAGTCGAGGACTTGGGCTCGTATAGATTGGTTGTTTATTCATGTGCAGGTGTTGCTTGAGTTCAAGACATGGTTGGTGATGGGATACATTGGACTAGTCTTAGGGAGGAGATGAGGTTCCAACAACCAAATTTAGGAGGAATTGTGGTTGAGCTGATCAGGAGGTTGCGCAGTATGATTGAATCAAGAACAATGCATGTGAAGGTATTGTGGACGTCATTGGAAGATGTTTCCACGTGTGCAAGGAGTTCATGGACGTGGCTACATGGTTCCGAGACGTGATGAAGAGATGTGGACATAAAGAGTTGGTCGGAAAGGTCCAACCGACTAGGTTATGGACTCAGGCTGCGGCTGAGTCGGGTTTGACTCAAATATGGAAATATTTGAGTTGGTTATGATAGGATTTCGTGTGGGTTACGAATTTGAGTTGTTTAGGAATGTGGTATACGTTCCTAAGGTGTTTGGAAGTCTTAAAATTGCTTTATGTGCGTATAGAAGAATCCTAAGCAGTTCTGGAAAATTACGATTCGTGAACAGAGTAGGATTAGGTTCCTGATCTGAGTTGAGTTGGCTTTCGAACTGGTTATATAAGCAAGGGAGCCCAGAGCTCATGGTGCACGACTTTGGGACTGTTCCTCTTATGTTCTATTGAATAAAATTCGTAGTTTGAAGGAACTTTTGTGCCTTGTTCGTCCGACTTGTTCCAGACAAGTTTTACTCGTCGAGTTTCTGGACAGCACTACCTTTCGTCGGTGGTTTTATCATAACTCGAGTTTTACAGATCCAATTGATGTGATTTTTTCGGTTTGTCTTCACAACTTGATTATCTATCATCTGTCAAAATTTCACGGTCATTGGATTTGCGGTCTCTGATCTACACGAGTTTCTTTGCAGTGTTCCAGAACTGTTTTTTTTTCTCGGGTAGGGCAGATTGACCTTTATTTGATCTTTCGATCATAACTTGAGTTTTTCTCGACGGATTTGAGTGATTCTTATTGTGTTGTCTTCGTGACTTGATTCTCTCTGATATCTATCACTTTTGTCACAATGAAACACGTTTCGATTAGTCTCACACACAATTTCTTTAACAGATCATTTTTCTGCCGAAGGGGTTGGGGTTTAATTGTTTCCGCTGCGTAAGATTTTTAAATCTATCATTCACCCCCCCCCCTCTGGTAGCTTTTCACGTGCTCTTTGATCCTAAATTTTGAGAACCGGGTAGAGATGAGTGCAAGTTATTCCTCTAGAAACTCTTCAATTTGTTCAAAGTTTAAAGAGGACAACAAAGCAAGTGTTCCACAAGATGAAGATTGGTTCGTGCTAGGCATGTTACGTTGACAAACAAATGCAAGAGACTTGTTGAGGTTCTAACGTGAGATTATGTCAATTTCAAGAGTTTTCAATTTAGAATATAGAACATCTAAAGTAAGTGTACTCATGACAGTAGATTCAAGAATAGATGTAACTTTTATCTCCCAAATTGACATGTCTAATGCACTTGGTAATTGCCTAGCACTCTTGGCATCTGAAAAATTAACATTGACACTACGCAAGTTGCTGAGAATTTTATTAAAGCGGGCAAAGAGGTCATCGGTTGACTCACCGGGTTGCATCTCGAAGTGCATGTATTATTTCTTGAACATGTCTTGTCTCACCTCCTTGATAGTGTTGGATCCTTCATGATAATCACATAGAGCTTTTCAAACATTGTATGCAGATCTTGATAGTGTTGGATCCTTCATGATAATCACATAGAGCTTTTCAAACATTGTATGCAGATCAGAGGTGTGCAACTCAATCGAAGTCGCTTTGAGTCAATCCTTGTATGATCAAGTTCTACGCCTTGTTGTTGTTTTCGACATCTCTCATGTTTGTAGCGGTCACTTGATCGTTTGGCGGCACATTGTAAGGCATGTACACCTTTTCCCATAGTGCAAAGCCTTGCACCTAGATGAAAGCCTCCATACGTGCCTTCCAAACCTGAAAATCAATGCCACTGAATACACAAGGTTTTGCGGAGTATTTCTCCATGATGATTAGTCAAAAACACGTGCAAATCACAAAGATTAGAGCACTATGGCTCTGATATCAATTGTAGGATCGAAGAGCACGTGCAAAGCTATCAGATGGGGGTGAATAGTAGATTGAAACTTTTTCAACGGAAGTAACAAAAACTCCTCGGTAGAAAATCAATCGGTTAAGAAATTGTAAGTGCGACTAATCTAGACGTGATCAATTGTGACAAAACCAGTATATATTATGGATAATAAAGTCACGAAGACATCACAACAAGAATCACGAAAATCCGTCGAGAAAAACTCAAGTTACGATCGAAATATCGAACAAAGGTCAATCTAATCTACCCGACAAAAACAGATCTGTAACACTACAAAGAAACTCGTGTAGATCCAAAACCACAAATCCAATGACTGTGAAATTTTTACATATGATACATAATCAAGTTTTGAAGACAACCCAAAAAAGATCACGTCAAATAGATTTGTAGAACTGGAGTTATGATAAAACCACCAAAGCAAGATAGTGCTATGCAGAAACTCGACTAGAAAGACTTGACGAAAACAAGTCAGACGAACAAGGCACAAAAGCTCTTTTAGACTACGAGTTTTATTGATCAAACCACAAAAGTAACAGCCCCAAAGTCATGCACCACAAGCTCTGGCCTCCCTTGCTTATATAACCAGCCCTTAGGCCAACCCAATCCTAACTAGGACTCAAATCCTAATTAGATTCAACCGAAACTTTCCATAACTGCTCAAGACTCTTCCATACGCAGATAGAAGCAATCTTAAGTCTTCCAAGCAACTTAGGAATGTATCCCACATTCCTAAAAACTACTCAACTTTGTGACCCGCATGAAAACCTATCATAACTAACTCAAATATTTCCATATTTGAGTCAAACACGACTCAGCCACAGTCTCAGTCCATAACTAGTCGGTTGGACCTTTCCGACCAATTCTTTACGTCCACATCTCTTCATCATGCCCTGGAACTATGTAGACACGTCCATGAAATCCTTGCACATGTGCATACATATTCCAACGACATCCACAATACCTTCATATGCATTGTTCTTGATTCAAACTTGTTGCGCAACCTCCGATCAACTCATCAACAATTCCTCCCAAACTTGGTTGTTGAACCTCATCTTCTCCCTAAGACTAGTTCAATGGATCCCGTCACCTTCCATGTCTTGAACTCAAGCAACACCTGCATGTGAATAAACAACCGATACTTCCGAGCACAAGTCCTCGACTTGACTCTCGTTAGTTCCGATAACCACAATACCTTATGTGAGCACCTCACATAAGCATGTTGCAAACCATAGCAAAACAATATTAGCCATAACCACCAACAAACAAATACTAAGCAAGCTTTCTAAAATCCAAAAAGCAAGTTTGAAACATTGCAAATTAAAAGCAAAACCATTTTAATCTAGCACCGGACCTTGCCAAAGCTAACCGGACCTTGAGACGGAGCTTACCAAAGCTAGCAGGACCTAGTGCCGGTGAAAGTGCAGCTAGGCATCCCTTGTGGGTTTTGGTTGATTTATGACAAGCAAATGAGATCCTAACTAAATTGTTTAGATGAGCGCAGGTTTTAATGAAATTATGAAGAAAGCGCAAAAAGAAGGGAGAGTGAGGAATCAAGTTGAAAGGATCTCAAGAAATGATTATAATACTCTTTGTGTATGGAGTATGTTGGAGAAATACACCCCAAGAGCTCAAGCAAATTTTAATCACTCTCACTGCACAAGTTTACATAGGTCCAGACTAGTCCGATGTTCACCGGACTAGTACGATAACCTCTCTGTCCACAATCGGACAAGTCCTCCCAGTGCGGACTTGTCCGCACCGGACTAGTCTGATAACTTCTGGACTAGTCCGATAATCCTTCTGATCAATATCGTACAAGTCTGATATTCCACAGACTAGTCTTATATCCTCTCTGACTAAAATCGGACAATTCCTCCAAGTGTGCACTTGTCCTCAATTCACTAAGGGTTTCACCACGGTCAGACTAGTCTGATATGTGCCGAACTAGTTTGAACATCTCCAGAGACAAAAACGGACTAGTCCGACATTTGACGGACAAGTCCGATAATTTAGGACACTTAGGGTTTCCCACACGCCGCACACCAGACTAGTCCGGAGTCCAACACGGACTAGTCCGGACATCGCGAACCCTAACGGTAACCTTTCGAAACCCTAGTATAAATAGAGGTGTACGACCCCTAATTAAACACACTCGACCCCCTGCGTCGTCACACCCTCCAAGAGCCTAGAAAACACGTCTCCCCACACAATCCAATGCAAGAAAGATCAAATCTTTGAGGATTAACCATAGATCAAAGGAGAGACATGTTCTTCACGACTTGAGCTCTTGGGTTTGATTCTCTCACACACTCTCGTTGTTTCATTGCATACTTTTCAAGTGTGTTTGGTGGTGTTTGAATTGTAAATCTTGGGGAGCCCTCAACTTGTGAGAAGGCCCCTTGAACACGGTTATTCTTACCCCTTTGTGATTAGTGGAAGAGAATCGACCTCCGTGGCGATTCGATGAGGGTAGGGTTGGTGAAGACCTGGTCCTTTCGTGGGCTCCTCAACGTGGATGTAGATTTCCTCTGTGGAAGCGAACCACGGGATAAAAACCATTGTGTCAATTTCTTTTGTTATTTCAATTCATCGTAATCTAGGGTTTGCTTAATCTAGTTCAATTTGTGTTAAAACTTTGAATCTAAAGTTAACTTGTGCCACATCTAGTTTCATTGAAACAATACATTCAATTTACAACTTAATTTCCGCTGCATAAAGTACTTGGTTCGCAATCATTGATCAAACTTGATCAATCTAGTCCGCACACAGTAGACTAGTCCGACTTTATTTGTGTTTGATCAGTTTGATAAGTGTTTAAGGTTCCGACTAAAAGCTCAAAAAGCATATACACCCCCCTCTAGGCTACATTCAATTGGTATCAAAGCCGGACTCTTCAAAAAGAGACTAATCGCTCGAAGAGAAAATGTCGGACATGAAGGATGTGCACAAGAGCCTCAACCAAGAGAAGGTTGAAGATGAAAAGGCTCAGAAATTGGAGAAGCTCCTCGACGCCATTCAGGACTTCGAGGATGATGATGAGGAGACGCTTGAACTCAAGGCGCTCCTAAGGAAGAAAGCACTCTCCAAAGGGAAGATGAAGATCGAAGATGATAAGAAGAAGAAGGGGAGTAGTCATACCGACTACTCCCAATATCCTTTTAATTATGATCGCTTGAATTCTAACAACAACCATTACTTGTCAATCCCTCTAGGTAAATCCCCATACTTTGATGGCAATGATTATTCAATGTGGAGGCAAAATATGAAAATGCATCTAATCTCACTTAACCCCAGCTTGTGGCATATAGTGTGTACAGGAATAGATATCCCAGACGATGATGAAGGGGTCACCCCAAGCCAAGAGCAAGCGATTCATCGGAACGCTCAAGCTGCAGCAGTCATCACATCATCATTGAGTCGAGACGAGTTCACCAAGGTGGATGGACTCGAGATTGCAAAAGAAATATGGGAAACATTACAAACTGCACAAGAAGGTGATCGTCATGTGCGAGAGGCCAAGATTGAGATGATCGAAGGCGAATTGGGAAGATTTTCCATAGAAGAAGATGAGTCACCACAAGACATGTACAATCGGCTGAAGAATCTCATCAACAAGGTTCGAGCATATGGAAGCAAGAAGTGGAATGATCACGAGGTGGTGAAGCTTATTCTTAGAGCCTTCATGCCTCGCAATGTTACCCTGTGCTCGATGATTAGAGAAAGCCTCGGGTATTGGAAAATCACCCCGGATGAATTGCTTGGAAAGATTATCAACTTTGAGATGATGGAGAAACAAGCCGAGCATGTCAAAGAAATTACCGATCTCACCTCGGCAAAGAAGAAGGGGGTCGCCTTGAAGTCCACTTGCAAGCCCTTGTCAAAAGAAGCTCGAAAGACTCAAAAAGAAGATGACAGTGATGATGAGAGCAGCGATGTAGATGAAGAAGACATGATCCTATTTATGAAGAAATTCAAGAGGATGATGAAAAGAAGACAAGGGTGTAGATCAAATGAGGGAAAATACAAAGATAAATCAAGACCAAAATTGAGTTGGGCATGCTATAAATATGGTGAATATGACCACTTTATAGGTTATTGCCCTTATGAAGAAAACAAGAAGAAGACCAAGGAAGCAAAGCCTCAACCCGAGAAGACCTTCAAGAAGAAAAATATAATTGGACAAGTGCATCTAGGAAAGGAGTGGGACTCAAATGATGAGTCCTCATCTGAAGAGGAGATGGCTAGCATAGCCATCGAGAAGGCAACCAAGAAATCCACCCTCTTACCAACTATCAGCACATGGAAGGGCAACGACACATGCCTAATGGCGAAGGAAGGTAAAAGAAAGGTAACAACAAAATATTCCTCCTCGCATTCTTTTAATAATGATAGTGATAACTAGTGATGATGAATATATGCTAGTTGGCTTAGATACGAAAACTGCTGCTAAAATGAAATTCTTGATGGACAAGCTTGTTGATAGGGAGGGGCTAATTGATTGTCAAGAAGATATGATCATCCTCCAAAAGGAAGAGTATCTCAAGATCAATGAGATCCTTGAACTTGAAAAGGAGCGAAGCAAGTCACTAGAACTTGAGTTAGCTTCAAGCAAGGAAGCTTGCTTGAAGTTAAGTGACTCAAATGTTATCATCAAGGATGAACTTGCTAACTTAACCAAAGTTAACAAGATCCTTGAGGTACCAGTTGAGTCACTCAAGCAAAATGAACCTTCATCCTCTTCAAGCTCACCTACTCAACACTTAAAATCTGAAATTACTATTACTTGTTCATGTGCTAAACTTGAAACTAGCTTGAAAGACAAGTCAAAATCGACCAAGGACAAGCATCCTTCCCGAAGTGGCATATTTGACAAGGAGAAGGTCAAGTATGCACGCAATGCATATTTGGCCACAATTCCTCCTAATGTCAAATATGGCATTGGGTATTCTTATGGTGAAAAAGCAAAATGCTAGAAGCCATCAGAATAACAAGGAGCGCATTGTCTTTGTCAGGGGAAACTCCTCTCAAGCTAGAAAGCCCAATAAAGTTGATAAGTCTAAGATGGTTAACACACATGAACAACAACTCTTATTTAGAACTTTTTATACATCCTATGTTCTTATGAAAAGCAACTTTGGTAAAGTGTATGCCAAATATGTTGGGCCACGCCATGGGAACACCAAGTCTCAGGTTTGGGTGCCCAAATCACTTGTGACTAACCTCAAAGGACCCAAGCAAGCTTGGGTACCTAAAACCAAGGTGTAATTTGTTTTTGCAGGCCTATTCCTCCGGTGGATCGAAATGGGTGCTAGATAGTGGATGCACCAACCACATGACCGGAGAAATAAGGATGTTTGTTGAATATGAAGAAAATGAAGATCCAAGCAAGGGCATCTATTTTGGAGACAATAGTCAAGGAAGGGTGCTCGGTACCGGTAAAATTACAATATCATCTCAACACACGCTCTCTCATGTTTTACATGTCGATTCCTTAGATTATAACCTATTGTCCATATCTCAATTATGTGACAAGGGTTATAACTGCTTGTTCACTAATGAGGGTGTGATCGTCTCTAGAAGGAGTGATGACTCGGTTGCATTCAAGGGTGTGTTAAAGGGAAAGCTTTATCTTTTTTACTTCAACAAAGATAAAGCCGAACTTGACACATGCTTGATTGCAAAGAACAACATGGTTTAGTTGTGGCATAGACGGCTAGCACATGTTGGTATGAGGAATCTTCAAAAACTCCTTACGCGTGATCACATCCGAGGTTTAAAGGATGTTGTTTTTGAGAAAGACAGGCCTTGTAGCGCGTGCCAAGACGGGAAGCAAGTAGGAGAACCTTATCCCGTGAAGAACGTCATGACAATGACAAGACCACTCGAGCTACTTCACATGGATCTATTTGGTCCAATTGCTTAAATAAGCATCGGCGGTAACAAATACGGCTTAGTAATTGTTGATGATTTTTCGCACTTCACGTGGGTTTTCTTTTTGCATGATAAGACAGAAACTCAAGGAACCCTCAAGAAGTTTCTCAAGCGTGCCCAAAATGAGTTTTCATTGAAGATCAAGAACATATGAAGTGACAATGGCACGGAGTTCAAGAACACCCAAGTTGAGGAGTACCTAGACAAAGAAAGCATAAAACATGAATTTTCAGCACCATATTCCCCTCAACAAAATGGAGTAGCCGAAAGCAAGAATCGAACCCTCATAGAGATGGCGAGGACAATGCTTGATGAGTACAAGACTTCGGATCGATTTTGGGCTGAAGCGGTCAACAGCGCTTGTCACGCCATAAATCGACTCTATCTCCATCGCCTACTCAAGAAAACGTCATATGAACTACTCACTGGTAACAAGCCTAATATTTCCTATTTTCGAGTTTTCGGTTCTAAATGTTATATCTTGAATAAGAAGCCTAGGACTTCAAAGTTCGCTTCAAAGTCCGATGAAGGTTTCTTGCTTGGCTATGATTTGAACTCCTACACCAATCGTGTCTTCAATAAGGTCTCCAGACTTGTTGAAGTAGCACGTGACGTAGTGTTCGATGAAACTAACGGCTCTCAAGAAGAGCAAGTTGATCAATGTGTGCTAGATAGACAAGAAGCTCTATGTCAAGTGCTGAGAAGAATGGCATTGGGCGATGTTCGACCACAAGTGCCACCTCCAAATGTGAATAATGAAGATGAACCACAAGTGGAGATAAATGATCAAGGGGGAGCTTCTACACAAGATCAACCTCAAGAAGGCGAAGATGATCAACACACCAATGAAGGCAACCATCCAGGGGGAGAAGAAGAAGATCATGAAGATACAAGACCGCAAGTGCCACACCCAAGAGTACACCAGTGTGTCCAAAGAGATCACCCAATCGACAACATAATCGGGGATATCCAAAAGGGAGTAACTACTAGATCTCGAATTGCTAATTTTTGTGAACATTACTCTTTTGTATCCTTTTTGGAACCGCGCAGGATTGATGATGCATTGAAAGATCTAGATTGGGTGGTGGCAATGCAAGAAGAACTTAACAACTTCAAATGGAACGAGGTGTGGGAACTCGTCGAAAGACCCAAGTTCAACGTCGTCGGCACCAAATGGGTCTTTCGCAACAAACAAGACGAACACGGGGTGGTGACAAGGAAAAAGGCACGACTTGTGGCCAAAGGGTATTCACAAGTTGAAGGTTTGGATTTCGACGAAACATTTGCTCTCGTAGCTAGGCTTGAATCGATTAGAATATTACTTGTGTATGCTACTCACCATGATTTCAAGCTTTATCAAATGGATGTAAAAAGTGTCTTCCTCAATAGACCAATCAAGGAGGAGGTGCACATGGAGCAACCCCCCCGGCTTTGAAGATCAAGAGTTCCCCAACCATGTGTTCAAACTGTGTAAGGCTCTCTATGGCCTCAAACAAGCTCCTAGAGCTTGGTATGAGTGCCTTAGATATTTTTTAATTGAAAATGGTTTTAAGATTGGCAAAGCTGATTATACATTGTTCACTAAGCATTTTGACAATGAGTTATTTGTCTATCAAATCTATGTTGATGATATTATTTTTGGATCAACTAACAAATCCTTTTGTGAAGAATTTAGTAAGATTATGACAGATAGATGTGAGATGTCCATGATGGGAGAATTGAAGTATTTCTTGGGATTCCAAGTGAGGCAACAAAAGGAAGGGACGTTCATAAGCCAAACCAAGTACACTCAAGACATACTCAAGAAGTTTGGAATGGACAAGGCGAAGCCTATAAAGACTCCCATGGCAACAAATGGACACTTGGATCTCAATGAAGATGGACCAAGCGTGGATCAAAAGGTATATCGCTCCATGATTGGCTCCCTACTTTACTTATGTGCATCTAGGCCTGATATTATGTTGAGTGTATGTTTGTGTGCAAGATTTCAAGCCAATCCTAAGGAGTGTCATTTGACAACCGTAAAAAGAATCTTGCGATATTTAGTTCATACACCCAACCTTGGCCTTTGGTATCCTAAAGGTTCCAAATTCAATCTCATTAGATACTCCAATGCAGATTATGTCGGATGCAAAGTAGATAGAAAGAGTACCTCCGATACATGCCAATTCCTAGGTAGATCCCTAGTTTCTTGGTCCTCCAAGAAACAAAACTCCATTGCCTTATCCACGGCCGAAGTGGAGTATGTTGCAGCCGGGAGTTGTTGTGCACAACTCCTTTGGATGCGACAAACTCTAAGGGATTACGGTTACAATATGAGTCGTATTCCACTCCTTTGTGACAATGAGAGTGCTATCAAAATTGCCCATAACCCTGTTGAGCACTCTAGGACCAAACACCTAGACATCCGGCACCACTTTTTGAGAGACCACTCAATTAAAGGCGACATAACCATTTCCCATGTCAACACCAAAAAGCAACTAGCTCACATATTTACCAAGCCACTTGATGAAAAATGTTTTTGTGAGCTCCGAAATGAACTAAATATCCTTGATACTCAGAACATGGCTTGAAAACTTGCATACTTGTATTGCTTATTCAAAATACATTGATTGTGTTATGAAAATCATCTCTCCATATTTTCTCCAAAAAAACTAATTCAATTACTTAATCTTGGTGAATTATGGTCATAGCTTGATTGTTGTATGTTTACTGATCATAATCATCAAGATTATTTGTGTGTTTTTCCCTATTTTCTTTATAAGCACCTTCTAATATATATGAATGGATAGTCCGTGGTTGCTCGGACTAGTCCGCACACTGCTGGCTAGTCCGTAGAGGTCCGGTAGTTCGGACTAGTCTGATTTTTCGACTCCATAACCCTAGGGCTGCCAAACCCTAATCCCCTTCATCCTCACAACTTCACTCATACTCTCTCTCTCTCTTCACTCGAGCGCTCCCAAGGACATCTGGTGATTTCTCCACCAAATCCCTTCAAATATTCGTGGAACGATCTTCATCGCAAGAGTATCGAAGACTACGAAATTGTCCGCACCAACAATGCCTCCAACCTCAAGAATCGAAAGATTTTGGTAAACTCTGTCCAAAACCCTAGAACCTTCGATTTCTTATATTGTGGACCAAATAGCTTAGCTCTACTTGTTAGCACATGATTCTTTGTTGTATTACATCTCTATTGAGCTATCTTCGCATTGAGAACCACCATTAATCTGATTGTTAGGGTTTGAACTGTTGAACACCAGACTAGTCCAATCTCGATACGGACAAGTCCGGTTATCCGAACTAGTCCGCACTTGAGCATCGGACAAGTCCGATTTTTAACAGAACTCAATCCAAAATTCCTCTACTCAATGCATTTCCTTTCCATCAATTCTCATCCTTGTACTGTATAATCCTTTTGTCAGGACAATGTCGAGCTCCAATGATGAGATCTCTGATTTTGAGGCTGAGTTGGACCGAGTCTTTGCTTCGGTCCTCGACGGGCCAAAGGAAGAAGAGACAACACCATGCCGCTGACCTGTCGCCCACTCCACCTCAAGTGCGACGAAAAGTCGTGGCCAAGAAGCATGCATCCAAAGGAAAGGATGCCGCTAGTCCTAGCTCGGCAGCTTCTCGCCAAGCTAAGGGCAAAGGGAAAGGGGTCGCCACCGGTCCAATTGGCCCCCTCTGGATGAGTGCACCGAGACAGTGGAACAGAGACCCTACTGAAGAGAGATTTAATGGCAAAGGAAGCGACATAGCTTCAAAGCTCAGGGGCATTGACTGTTACAGTAGTTCCAGGAAGGCTGCAGATGCAAGGTTTTGGAGCAACTTCCACGCGGATTAATACAATTCCATGTACATGCAGATGAAGACTCCAGTGGTCAAGAGTCAATGGATTGATTGGATTCACTTTGAGAGGAAGAGATGTCCAGCTTTTGATGAGGTGATAGAGGTTGTGGAGAGACATGGCCTCAATGACCTATTTGCCTTCAGGTATGACTGGAATGATGAGGTCATTGCACAATATTTTGTGACCTGCTATTTTGCCAGTGATGATGAGTAGAGGGTGACTTGGATGACTCACAGATCCAAGTACACTGTGACTTATGATGAGTTTGCAAGATTTCTACATCTAGAGAACACTGACAACAATGCAATTGTGATTCACAATATCGGTGTACTGGAGAAGGACAAGATGGAGTTCCTTTATGACACTCGCCTAAAGTTCAATCCTCCATCAACCAAGAACATGAAGCCCTTCTTCAAGGTTCTCAACAGGGTGCTAAGGAAGACAATAGCTCCAAAAGATGGAGATGCAAGAAGTGTGCAAGGGTACTTGAGGACCTTAATGAAGGTGATAAGCAAGAATAGGAAGTTTGATGTCTTCGACTATATCTGGAATGACATGGTGAACATCTCTTGCACCCCTAACTGTTCCTGTGGCTATGTGCCCTACATCATGTTCATGATAGAAAAGGTCACGGGAATCGAGTTTGTGAAGGATGTTGAGCACACTCCCCTAAGGCCCCAGAAGCCTTCCCAAGCCACACTCCAAGCTGCTCCATCCCGTGCATCTAGTGAGGAGGCTCCCAGGAGGGCCCAAGCTGAAGCAAGACCCCCATCAAGTACAGGAGCTACTACTTCCAAGAAGGGGTTCCCTAGTGGCATTTTGAAGTACTTGGCTGCCATCTTTGGCTCCTGCAAGAAGGCTGAAGTGAAAATCCATAAGTTGAACAAGGCAAGGAAGGAGGATATGAGATACATAAAGCAAAATGTCAAGCAAATCTATCAGAAGCTGGAGATCGAGCCTATTGGATCTCCCATTATCTCCGATGATTCAGCCTCAGACTTCTCTGAGCTGCCTCCTCTCTCTCCCTCTGAGATCGCCTATTTTGGTGTTGGGGGCACTTCGAGTGGATCCGCTCCTCCTCCTCAACCTGAAGATGAAGATGATGAGAGAACCGACAGCGAGGAATGAGCCTCTAGATCCCTCCTCTCCTTCTTTTTGGTGCCTTGATGCCAAAGGGGGAGAGATTGAGGGGGATTCACTAGGTCCTAGTTGTAGGTTGCAAGAGGAGAGCTCTATTTGTGTTTCGTTTGGGTTGTAAAACTTTGACTGTGCTCTCTTATGATATTGGACATGTGGTGTGAAACTATGACTTTGTTATGCTTATGACTTATGTGTTATGCTCTAAATTTGATATTCATGCTTGATAACCTTGATGTTGTCATGATTATGCCATTTATCTTATTCATATCAAGATTATTGTTCACACACATGTAGTTTTGCATCCCACCATAAAGAGTGCACATATTTCTCATGTTTTCATTGCTTAATTTGTTCCAAACTCATATGTGCACACTTTATGAAAATTCTGCACTTTTAATCATATTTGTGAAATCTCAATTGGTTGTCATCAATCACCAAAAAGGGGGAGATTGAAAGTGCAGCCAGGCATCCCTTGTGGGTTTTGTTGATTTATGACAAGCAAATGAGATTCCTAACTAAATTGTTGAGATGAGCGTGGGTTTTAATGAAATTATGAAGAAAGTGCAAAAAGAAGGGAGAGTGAGGAATCAAGTTGAAAGGAGCTCAAGAAACGATTATAATACTCTTTGTGTATGGAGTGTGTTGGAGAAATACACCCCAAGAGCTCAAGCAAATTTTAATCACTCTCACTGCACAAGTTTACATAGGTCCGGACTAGTCTGATGTTCACCGCACTAGTCTGATAACCTCTCTGTCCAGGACCGGACAAGTCCTCCCAGTGCGGACTTGTCCGCACCGGACTAGTCCGATAACTTCTGGACTAGTCCGATAATCCTTCTGATCAATATTAGACAAGTCTGATATTCCACAGACTAGTCCGATATCCTCTCTGACTAAAATCGGACAAGTCCTCCAAGTGCGGAGTTGTCCTCAATTCACTAAGGGTTTCACCACGGCCGGACTAGTCCGATATGTGCCGGACTGGTCTGAACATCTCTAGAGACAAAAACGGACTAGTCCAACATTTGCCGGTCAAGTCCGATAATTTAGGACACTTAGGGTTTCCCACACGCCGCACACCGGACTAGTCCGAAGTCCACCACAGATTAGTCCGGACATTGCGAACCCTAACGATAACCTTTGGAAACCCTAGTATAAATAGAGGTGTACGGCCCCTAGTTAAACACACTCGACCCATACGCTATCACACCCTCCAAGAGCCTAGAAAACACGTCTCTCCACACAATCCAACACAAGAAAGATCAAATCCTTGAGGATTAACCATAGATCAAAGGAGAGACACGTTCTTCATGACTTGAGCTCTTGGGTTTGATTCTCTCAAACACTCTCGTTGTTTCATTGCAGACATTTCGAGTGTGTTTGGTGGTGTTTGAATTGTAAATCTTGGGGAGCCCTCAACTTGTGAGAAGAACCCTTGAACACAGTTATTCTTACCCCTTTGTGACTAGTGGAAGGGAATCGGCCTCCGTGGCGATTTGACTAGGGTAGGGTTGGTGAAGACTCGGTCCTTTCATGGGCTCCTCAACGTGGATGTAGATTTCCCCTGTGTAGTTGAACCACAGGATATAAATTATTGTGTCCATTGCTTTTGTTCCTTCAATTCATCATAATCTAGGGTTTTCTTAATCTAGTCCAATTTGCGTTAAAACTTTGAATCTAAAGTTAACTTGTGCCACATCTAGTTTCATTGAAGCAATACATTCAATTTACAACTTAATTTCCGCTGCATAAAGTACCTAGTTCGATATCATTGATCAAACTTGATCAATCTACTCCGCACACACCGGACCAGTCTGCACCCCATTGGACTAGTCCGATTTATCTCTGTTTGATCAGTTTGCTAAGTGTTTCGGGTTCCGACTAAAATCTCAAAAAGCCTATTCACCCCCCCTCTAAGCTACATTCAGCCGGAGCTTACCAAAGCTAGTTAGACCTAGCATCGGAGCTTAACAAAGCTAGTCAGGCCTAGCGCCGGAGCTAACCAAAGCTAGTCACACCTAGCCACAGCAAGTCGTACCTAACCAAAATAAGTCGGACCTAGACAAAGATGTTGGACCTTACGTCGGACCTTGCCGAAGCTACCCAAAACAAGTCGGACCTATCGTCGGACCTTGCAGGAACTCAGACCCAGAGTCGGACCTTGTTAAAAGGGTGTTTTGGCGTTATTCAAAACTTTTATTGTCATAGCCAATGTATTCAGCACACATAGGTCTCACAACTGTGATGTGATTGGTCACAACAGTATCTGACCGTTTGTGTGCTCCGCGTTGTGCGCCGGAGGGGGTGCGCGTCTTCAATGCTTGACTTGGACGGGGCGCACCATCCCTTAACTCTCGTTCCTTACCGTCCAGGACAAGTTGCAGGACACGTGGCAGTGTCGGGGCTGGCCCCTGCTGGGAGGCCAGTCCCATTTCTTCGTGACGTGTGGCAATTCCGGGGCTCTCCAGGGAACATGGCAGCTCCGGGCCCTTCCCCGCGGGGGGTGCCTGGCCTGGTGCTCCGAGCCACGTGGCTGCACCGGAGCTCTCCCCAAGGTTGGCTGAGGCCCCGTCCTAACACGTGGCGTCTTGGGAGCCCATCTCACCGGAGCAGCCGAGTCCCATCTTCATGGCTCACATGACAGTGCTGGAGCTCGCTCTTGAGGAAGGTCGGGGTCTAGCACCACTATGTAATAAAGGCTCATACGAAACACGCCCGAAAGAGCAATGGAGACGAACAAACTGTGTGTCTACATTGCCGCGTCTTGCATTACGTTGTTATCAGAGACAGGCGGCAGGGCGCGTCGCCGATCAGATTAGGTGCGAGACATGCTTAAAAGAAGCACATCTCCTTTCTTTATGTCATAACAGACGAACTTTACGGGGTCCTTGGAGATGCCTGTGGCGCGCGTCATCCATCAGCATACATGCGTGACAAGCCCTTATGAAGCGCGTCACAGATATATTGGCTAATTCGAGACAATCTATAGTGTAGCGCATCGCAGATTTATTAACTTATCTGGGACGGGCTTATGGAAGCTTGTCTACTTTATGTATGTTATCCAAGACGCTCTCTGCTACAGCTCGTCATAGATTGTTTACAGGCAGGGTCTCCTATTAGGCGCCCCCCACCCCTGATTATCCTAATTGCTGGTTGCATCCTGGAGCTAGTCAGGATTTGGCAGCCGTATTACCAGTGTCAGTAACATACTGTTCATACTGTTCATGAACATATGTATAGCCAAAAAGATCACACGTTAAATTATATTTACCAATCAAATATTAACAAAATGTCAATCGTGGTTATCAAGTATACTAATTACACAACAAAGACTGTTCATCCTAATTACAATGTAACTAATTACACACATCATAATTGTCATCATCTAATCCTATATACCGTAATGAAAATTCTCCCGATCAATGACTTCATTAACGATGAGCCATCATAGCCTCTAATGCTCTGACTGAGACATCCTCAGATTCAATAAAATCACTAAAATCATATAAAACATTATCAAATTGCAGTCACATTCGATTAACCAGTCACATAAGGTAGCATATATCTATTAGTGAATGGAGAACCGAGCTTACTTGTAGCACAGGCAATTGGTGAGCATCTGCAAAGCATCAGCGGGGAAATTATTGTCATGGTAAAGGACATGGTAGTGAGCTGGTGTGCTTGTCACTTGAAAAAACAAACAGTTTACATTCCACTGATGCATTTATAGCCTGATTCTAGCATAGGTACCTTGATTCCAGGTAGAAATCAAAATCACTGGGATGGCAAATGCTAGTGTCAACCACAGTTCCTGCAGTTTCAAGGGTTTGCGAATCAGAATTCATTATATACATTGATAGTCAAAACAAATACATTACTTTTGCATTGGACATAAACAAGAAAGATGAATGTATACCGTAATGAAAATTATTCCTTTGGATCAATGACTTCATTAACGATGAGCCTTCATTGGACATCCTCCAATTCAATAAAATCACAGGGGACGTCGCGGCGTGCTCCGGGACGAGCTGGCGGAGGCACTGGAGTGGCGGTTCCTTAACTCTCTAATGACAGCAGGCCGACGTGCTCTGGGGACAGAGAGAACATTTCCACTTATGTGAAGGTGGAAGCATGCTCAAACCGATTACCGAGGTCGGCGTCGAGGCGGCAGCATGCTCAACTCTCTAATGACGAAGCTCGGGGTTGACGGCGGGATAGGGGTCGACGGCGGCAGCGCGACAATGATGAAGAGGGAGTTCAGAAAGAGGGATTGCGGCGGCGTGCTCTGGGGACAAGGGACGAGTCGGCGTGCTCCAACGTGCTCAACTATCTAATGACGCGAAGGTCGGGGTCGACGGCGGCGTCGCTCAGGAGTCGCGGTTTCTAGGTCGAGAGAGCGCGCAAGAGCTAAAATTTTTTGCCAAATGTTGGGAGAGAGCACGCGATGGATAAAAATAGCACCCGTCTCTCATATTTTAGCGTTCTTTGGTCGAGAGAGCGCCAATTTTTTGCCATAGAGCGCTCAAGGAGTTTACAATAAAACTCGAAGACGCACATATATAACACACGTCTCGCATTATCATCTTTTGCATCAGGGCATTTTCCCGCATGCAAAATACGAGCCACGTGCTGAAGACGGGAACATCTTTCGCATGTGAGGATGTACCACTGGCAACTGTGCATGATGCCTTATTTGATCATTGCATTGTGCTCAGCTTTCCGAGGTGGCACACAAGATCTTCAGCGTAAATTGGAGACGAGCCAATGCAAGGTGCGTCTCTCATTATTTTATGGCCCCGGACACACTGCAGTGTCCTAGATGTTCCACGGTGTGCTAAAGCCAGGAACAACATCCAGGAAATTATGGCGTGTCCAACTGGCAACTGTGCGCAACGCCATATGATCGTTGCATTGCGCTCAGCTTTCCGAGGTGGTACAAAAGATCTTCAGCGTAAATCAGAGACATGTCACTGAAAGGCTCGTCTCGCATTATTTTGTGGCCCCAAAAATGTTGGACTGCCCTAGATATGCCACGGTGTGCTGAAGCCAGAACAACATCCAAGACATTCTGGCGTTTTTGAAAGTTGCCTAGAGGAGGGGTGAATAGGCAAATCGACCTGAAATAACTTAATAAAATGAGATCAGTACTCAGGGGGCGGACTAGTCTGGTCCAGGGGAGGACTAGTCCAGTCCTCCTACAGGGAATGCCTAAAAAATGTTTCTAACAAGTTTTAGTTTGATCCTTGTAATTCAAAGTATGTTGGAATGACTTAGTGAACCTTAACAAGTTATGGAACAAGTATGAGACTAAGGATCACAATGAGACAAGAGTGATGAACAAATACGGTAAAGCTAACCCTAGAAGCAATGTGCGATAAGTGAAAGCAAAGTACACAAGGGACACAAGGATTTTATCCCGAGGTTCGATCCCACCAAGGAATCTACGTCCCCGTTGAGGAGTCCACGAAGGACCGGGTTCAACAACCCTTCTCTCACCAAGTTTACCACAAGGGCCTAACTTGGTTCTCCACTATCACAAAGGGTGAATACAAGATTCGATGGGGCTTCTCACAATCTGAGGCTCCCACCACAAATACAATCTCAAATCACAAAGAATGACTCAAGCCACAGATCACAAAGATTCAACAAGTGCAAGAGATCAAACCGAGAGCCTAGAGCGGTGTTCTTCCTCTTCTTCACCTCACCAAACCCTAATCCACACAAGAATTAGTTTTAGAGGGAAGGTAGGCAAGATGGAGGCTTTTGGAGGCTCAAAGTTTGTTGTGGCGGCGCTAGGGTTTCAAAGTACTCAAGAGTTGGTTCAAATGAACTCAGAGATCCTCTATTTATAGAGGTTCCCAGCCCATACTGCTCACATCAGCAGATGGGCGGACTAGTCTGGCCTACGGCCAGGACTAGTCCGGCCTTTGGGACCACTGACGTCCCTGACAACTTTCGCACTACACGGCAATCGTCACACTACCCGCCAAACTTCAAATTCAAACAGTCACTTCAAAACGGACTAGTCCGATCCAGACCGGACTAGTCCGATCTCACACAGAACCTTTTGTTCCGTGTGAAAATGGACTAGTCTGGAGACCAGACCTAGTCGCTGAAGCACCAACTTTCTCACCAATCCGAACTAGTCCGACCCCTAGGGCGGACTAGTCCGATCTCAGTCAGGACCTCTTGGTCCGGACTAAAATGGACAAGTCCGTGGTTTTGGGACTTAGTCCCGAAAAACCACTTCATGACTACCCGGACTAGTCCGTCCCACTACGGACTAGTCCAAACTCAGTGAGACCCTTCTGGTCCGACTGAAAACGGACTTGGCCGGCCAGGAGCAGACTAGTCCGGCCACTCCTGCCAGACTGCTCCAACTCTCTTCTCTCAATAGGTTTTGATCTCTAAACCGCTTTGAGCTCCCAACTTGATCTCAATGCACTTTACGCACACATCCTCATACACATATGGCTAGTCTAAACTCGACACGCTAGAAACTCTAGTTTCTTCTTTTCGAGTCGACATCGCCGTTTTCATCCTTTTCCTTTTTGATGGTTTGTGTTTCCGCTTTAATCCACACCTGTGCTTAAGATCACTGAGCTCATTAGTTACTTAATTGTCGTCATCAATCATCCAAAACCCACGGGGATCCTAGATGCAGTTTCAATCTCCCCCTTTTTGGTGATTGATGACAACACATTAAGTCTTCACATATAAGAGTGTAAATTTTGGTTTTCATAATGTGCGGGTGTATGAGTAACTCCCCCTCAATGAATGCATCATAAAATGAAGATTGAGGAATTCCTTCATACACACACACGTTATGGTGGGGTGCCTACGTGTTGTGCTCAACATTTGTGACAAGACATATTAAATATGAATATGATCAAAAGATAGACATTCAAAGCATCATATTGATATTAAACATTCAAAACATAGTATTGCACAGATTTAAACATTCGACATGACATAAATATTACAATAAGAAGTGCAACGTGTCCAAGGATCCAAAATAAGGGCTACTCTCCCCACATCAAACTACTCTCCCCCGTCCTTCTAACTCTCCCCCATCTAACTTTCTAACTCTCCCCCATCTAACTCTCCCCCTTTGGCATCAAGACACCAAAAAGGAAAACAAGAGGGGAACAATGAGGCCTATCCACTAGTCGTCATCCTCCTCACTATCGCCCGCCTCATCATCGGAGTCGCTCTCTGTGGCCTCCGGGTTCTTGAAATCCTCGTTGTCGTCTTCGTCGGAGACCCGTGCCAAGGGAGCCGCCCGGGAAGAGCTCCCGCCCTCTTGGAGCTGGGCGAGCTCGTCGGCGGTGAAGTTGGGGAATGGTGTGATCTCGCCATCACTCTCCTCCAAAGGTGACATGGGGACCTCAAGCTTGTCACACACCGCCTTGAGGTACTTCTCTTGGCGCTTGTGTGCCCGTTGATTCCGGATTTCTTGCTTCCGACGGGAGGTGAAGATAGCCTTGAAGCACTTGAAGAAAGCGCTCATCGACTGAGGCGGAGGCGGAGAAGGAGGTGCCACGGGGTGAGGTGCTGGCATTGCAGAGTGAGGGGGAGGCTCCGCATTCTTCCGGCGCGGGGGAGGCGGCACTGAAGGAGGCGTCTGAGGATGAAGCGGGTGATGAGTCACATCCTTGACGAAGGTCAAACCTGACACCTTTTTGATGAGATACATGATGTAGGGCGCATACCCACAAGCACGATTAGGGGTATGCGAGATGTTGAAGATGTCGTCGAAGATGTAGTCAACCAGGTTGAACTTCTCATCGCCATCAATAAGGAGCAGCAGATGCCTTATATTGCCTTGGATCACCCCCGCGTCACCATCCTTGGGTGCTATTGTCCTCCTCAGAATCCTGTTCAGGATGCTATAGAAAGGCTTGATGTTGCGAGCATGCCCGGCATCATATTGAACATGATTAGGATACATGTAGGCCAGCTCATCTCTGTCTATGGCCTTGAGGTTAGAGATAATGATCTCATGATCCAAATGAGCCTCAAGTCCAAGAATCGTCGCAAACTCTGCGAAGGTGACTGAGTATTGCTCCCCATGACTCATCCAAATGATCCGTCTATCACCTTGAGTGGTGAAGTAGATGGTGGAGTAGAACTGTAGGATGACCTCAACATTCCAGTTGTACTTGAATCCCATGATGCCCTTGAGCTCATGACGCTCAGCTGCCTCAATCACCGCATCAAAAGGAGAGTGTTTCTTCTGGGCCATATACCCCCAGTCTACCCATTGTGCTTCGATCACTGGCTTCTTTATGTTCTGGTAGACCAGACGGTAATAGTCACAATGAAAGTCGCACCAAAACCGTGGGTCGGCGGTGCTCTTTTCATACTTGTAGACTCTTTTTGTCCGCAATTTCCTGGCCTTGTCCACTCTTTTCCCTTGGAAGACATTCACAGCCAACTCACGCTGTCGATTAGGGTTCCTCTCAGGAGTGTGAACTTCCAGGGGACCAATGGGTTTGGCCTGCCCCTTCTCCTTGATGACTACGCCCTTGGCCTTCTTTGCTGTTACCTTCATAGAGGGCTTCTTTTTCTTGGGCTCGACAGGAGCCGGGTCCTTGCCCTTCTTCGGATCTCTCTCGATCTGGCGTTTGGCAACTTCTTCTTGGGCTTGCTCCTTGCCCCTTTCTTTCTCTCCCATGGTAACAAGTCTCTTCCTTTTGGAGACTTGTGCTGCGGCAGCCTGAGAGTTGTGAGCCTCACACTCCTCTTGCTTCTTCTTGCAGAGTTCCTTGCAGGACTCCTCAATGGCATGAGCCAAAGCTTCATCTTCATTGTAGGCCGTAGCAGCGGCCCTAGCTTGTTGTTTCTTGGCTGCCTTTGCTCGCTCTTGCTGCTCGAGAAGTTTCTAGGCAGCCTCAACCTCAGCCTGTGCCCTTTCATCAGCAAGGCAAAGCTGCTCCGCCTCCCACTCGGGGTCAGTGGGTGGAGAAGCGAAACGGCGAGTAGCTGCCATCGCTGCTGAAACAGGAGGAAAACATGGGATGGAAGGTCAAGAAGGTGGAATGATGAGAAAGAAATCACGAGAAACAGGCAAAGTTAGAGTTTTGCCTGTGTACACCAGACTTGTTCGCCTGGCACCGGACTAGTCCGGGTTACACAGGATAAACCCTAACTCTAACGGTTTCTCAAGAAATCTTGGAAACAAGTTGCATTACTCCTAGGTGATGTTCACAAGGATGCTAGGAGCAACTTTAATGAAGAGGGACCTATCAAAAACCCTATGAATCAAGAATGAGGTAGGTTTTTGAAGAGAGAAGGATACCTCTTCGAATCTTGACGAATCGACGAAATCGGGGATGGATCACGTCGGGAGTGATTGGGAAAAGTTTCCCACACATCCAGGGCTTCCAATGCATGGATTGGAAATGATTTTTGGTGGATGGAATCGAAAATCGCCCAAGGAGGGAAATTGTGCGTGCGTGGGAGAGAGAAAAGCAAAAGTGAAGAAGAGGAAGGGTCGGCCACCTCGTGGGGGGTTTAAGTCCCAGTGGTCGGACTAGTCCGGTATGGGTGTCGGACTAGTCCGATCAGCGGACCAGACCCGGATTATTCTGGATCCAGACTTGTCCGGCCATAGGGCGGACTAGTCCAGTCCTAAAAGATTGAAAACATATATATTTGAGTTTTAGCCACTATAGTGAATCCTTTTGGACATATTTCCACAACAAAACTTTATGAATATGGTCAGTAAGCAATCACCAATCAAACTATGACCATAACTCACAAAGTCAATAGTTTTTCAAATATTTTGGAGAAAATTGAGATAGAGATGAATTCTCAAACACATGTGTTCTTTTGAATAAGGTGTAAACAAAACATTCAGATGTTCATGTTTAAAGCCACATTTCGAGAATCTAAGATATTGAGCTCACTCCTAAGCTCACAAAAGCGCTTCTCATATAGGGGCTTGGTGAATATATTGGCTAGTTGGTTCTCGGTTCTCACATGGGAAATCACTATATCCCCCTTCAAGGAATGATCTCTTAAGAAGTGGTGTCTAATATCAATGTGCTTTGTCCTCGAATGCTCGACTGGATTATGGGATATTTTGATGGCGCTCTCATTGTCACATAGGAGTGGAATGTGGCGCAAGTTTATACCATAATCCCTTAGAGTTTGTCGCATCCAAAGAAGTTGTGCACAACAACTTCCGGCTGTGACATACTCCGCTTCGGCTGTGAAAAGAGCAATGGAGTTTTGTTTCTTGGAGGACCAAGACACTAAGGATCTACCCAAGAATTGACTTTTGTTCCGTATGTGCTCTTCCTATCAAATTTGCACCCCGCATAATCCGCATCGGAGTAGCCAATGAGTTTAAACTTGGATCCTTTGAGGTACCAAAGTCCTAGGCTAGGTGTGTGCACTAAATATCTAAGAATTCTCTTAACGACGATCAAATGATACACCTTAGGTGCAGCTTGAAAACGTGTACACATACACACACTAAGCATGATATCCGGTCTAGATGCACAAAGATATAACAAAGAACCAATCATGGAACGATATACCTTTTCGTCCACACTTGGACCATATTTGTTGAGGTCTAGATGTCCATTAGATGCCATTCGAGTCTTGATGGGTTTGGCCTTGTCCATGTAAAACTTCTTTAATATGTCTTGAGTGTACTTTGTTTGACTTATGAACATGCCTTCTTTGAGTTGCTTGACTTGGAAACCTAAAAAGAACTTCAACTCCCCCATCATGGACATCTCAAATCTCTCTGTCATTATCTTAGAAAACTCATCACAAAACACTTTGTTAGTAGAACCAAATATGATGTCATCGACATATATTTGGCACACAAAGAGATCATCATTAAAGTGCTTTGTAAAGAGAGTATAATCAGCTTTTCCTATCTTAAAACCATTTTGAATCAAAAAGTCTCTAAGGCACTCATACCTAACCCTAACACACGAAAATAATGGACTTAGACTTGATACAAGGCCCAATGGCCCAATACGGTGGCGCAGCACCCTGACAGATTCTGTACTTGATTTTGTTTCGACGATTCCCGGCGACTACGAAGAAATTTTCACATGGGACCGGTGCCATTGGAAAGGTTATCCTCTCCTCTTTCCGTGCATATGTAGAACGTCCAAAACAGAGTTCGTATGCGTCCTGGGCATCCGTTTTAGTGCGTACTGCTCCTGGACTCCGAGTTGGATACGATTTGGAGTTTGGTTCGGTTTCCATCTTCTTTGAACGAATTCTCTGGTCTTCCACGTCCCTAATACTCCCTCCAAGTACTCCTTGAACCTCTCCATGGATCCTAATCACAAATAAATCATTAAGTAGCAATTTATGCTCAAAAACATATAAGGAAATATATAAGAACGAGTTCACCTCTGAAATTAATTGTTGTGTATGAACTCTATTGATTGCATCTTGTATGTTCAATGGAGTGTTGTTTGTATCCATAGAAGTGATGTCCTCATCATTCTCCCCTTCTTGAATTGGAGTCGTCCTCGACTCAAGTTCATCTTCTATCATGTGTTGGTCCAAATGTGCAACGCCATCAAATCTTCTTGTATGCATGAATGGAGGAGGCCAAGGTGGTGGACGACATAGTGCACCATCTTGATCTTGTCCATCAAATAAGAGTGCATATTCACTTGAGCCAGGATCCCAAACAAATAAACATTGTGTCATGTTTGTAGGTGTAATAATAATGTGCATGATCTCATCATTCTCCCCTTCTTTATGACAAGCCGTCCTCGGCTTGCTCGTATGTCCAGCAAAGAGGCTTGCTTTGGAGGTAGAATGAGTGCTGTCCATAATGCACAACCACAGTGAATAATGCTTTTGTTGTCCCTGCTGCAAGGAAAACATACTAGAAAAACTTGACAAGATATTATTAGCGTTAGTACATTCATTTACTTGACCATGTTGTTGCAGCACAAAAGGAGCTTTCTCATTTGAACATATGTAAACTTTATGCACCATAAACATACCACTATGTTCATATTTGCCTATAGCATAAAAAATATTTCTACTTAACAAAGGCAATTGAGACTGAGAAAATATTATCTTCTCTACGATATCTAGATCACAAAGAGTGTCAAATTCAATATAGCCCAAAGTATTTAGAGAAGATAACAATTTCAGCTCATCCCTTTCACATGTAGTTGGGATCAAATGCTTAATTTCAGCACAAGTGAGTAATAAAGTATCAAATTCATTTGGTTGTTCTAGCATAGGTACAATATAATTATCAGCACACAACTCATTTTTGTTGTAAGAATCAGTAGGAAAATCAACTAATGGTAAATGTGTATTATGAAAAGGTTCATCTTGTTGCTGCTCATCGATAGTATGATTGGTAGCAAAATTCAGCACATCTGAAAATGTCATACCTTGGTTAACTGTATAGCATTGTCCATTAACACCACTCTCATTTTCAGCAAGAAATTCAAATGCATTATGAGTTGATTCATCAAAAAATTCAGAAGAATTGTTCAACACTTCACTCTCATTTGCATCTTCATTTATTTGTTCATGTTCCTGCAAAAGGTTAGGCAAAGGAGGAGGTACAACAACAAAATTCTTCTCAAGTTCATGTATTACATCTTTACAATTAGATACATTAGCAAATGTTTCTCGCATAAGAATTTTCATATCTTTCCATGTTCGAGGTTTTTCTAAATCATTTAAATTGTTCCACCAAGTTAATGCACAACCTACTAATGCACTTGCAATATTTCTAATCTTCCTCCTCTCACACATATGACATTTTCCAAAAATTTTATCCAACTCTATTTCCCAAGCAATATATTCATCATAACCAAGACCATCAAAAGAAGGAAAAGATGGGAGAATGTAATTACTTCTTATGGAAGGTGTTGTAAAGGTGGTCTGAATGTCATGCGAAACATTGGTTGATGTTTGATTTTTAGTGAGCAACTCCATCGCCGTCTTCATCATGTCCATCATCTCAGCATATAATGCATGATTCTTACTTTTACCTGACATTGTTAGTAGCAAACAGAAGACAACACAAAAAATATGTTATCCCTATCAACTACAAAGGATAATGGCAAAGTGGAAGTGGAATCACACACTCTCAAGCGTCTTACCATGCTCTTACAAGTGTTCTTACCGACACTGCAGGTGGCAAACGATGGACGGTATGAAGAAACCAATGAAGCGTGGGATGATTGCAAAGGTGTATCGATTCTGCTCAAGAGTAAGGTGTAGCTTGGATGGCACTTTCTATATAGAAAGGATTAGCAACAATGAAATCATATAGTAAAGTTGAATAAGTGTCCAAAGTATTTGTCAAAGTTGCTGGCCTAAATGTGTTCCTAGTAGTTCAAGCTAGCAAGACATGAGACAAAACTAGATGACACAAAGAATGCAAGCACTTCTGTTTTTTTTTTGTTGTTTTTTTCCTCTTTTTTTGTGCGGCTTTTGTTTCTTGTTTTGCACTTGCCTTTTTCTTTTTTCTTCCTTTTTTTCAGAATGTGCTGCAAGGGAAGAACACAATGAAAATCAATCCAAGATATCTCGTGTGTCTGTCGCAGATTTTCTGCTCAATCTTCTAAGGACAAATAGGCACACTTATAGCTGGTTTAGCTTTGTGTTTTTTGATCCTAGTTATCGTGTTTCGTCCTTTTTTCTTGCTATTCAACACCTATTCCACAATCCCTAAATAACAAACCGATCCGCCACGTTCATCGGTTTGCCCTAGCTAGCCGCCTTGCGTGAACTCCCGCATCGCCAGCCCTAGATTAGGTGACAAATCTTTGTGCCATTCATCCTTGAATCATCACACACCACCCCATTAGTTGCTGTGCAAATTCCCGATCGTTTTCGTATCCGTTTGCGAGTTCTGTTCTCAAACCGAGTTGGAATCAACAGCCAAAAAAACGTAACTCGGACAGCCTACCTTAAAACGGCCATAACTTTCGCATATGAACTCGAAATCGGGCGAATTTTTTTTCAAATTCATCTACGCGAAATTTCGCATCTGATTTTCGCGGCATAGCCGCGTTCGGCGAAATTAGATTGCCCAAATTCCCCTCGGAAGATAGGCTATCCGGCCTCCGAAGTTTCAGCACGAATTTTAAAGAACCTTCTTGATTTTCTATAGGCCGCATATTACATCCAATTGAGCTGCAAATTTGTGTGCTTCCTATATTTGTGCTACTGAGTAAAGAAAAAATATCAGAAAAATATTACAAAAAAGAAAAAAAATAGTGAAGAGCACGCATATTAAAGCAATTGGCCTATACCACTTGGTGTTGTTTGTTTGGTTATATCATTCTGTCTTTCTTTTGCCTTGATACTTCCTTGTGTTGTGCTAGGCTCTAGGCCACTCAGTTGACCAGCAACAGTTTCCTACATTGAATACTTATTCAACTTTGTTTAGCTGTTAACGATTTTCTGCTTATTAGCCACCATATTGTGCCATCCAAGCTCCACCTTTCTCTTGAGCATAACAGGTACCTTTGCAATCATCCCACGCTTCATTGATTCATCTCACCGTCCACACCACCTGCTGTGTCGGTAAGAACACTTGTAAGAGCGTGGTAAGACGCTTGAGCGAGAGAGATTGTTTTCTTCCACCTTCCACATTGTCACTGTAGTTGATAGGGATAACATTTTTTTGTTGTCTTTTGTTTCCTACTAACAATGGCAGGAGAAGAAAATAATGACGAATGTGTTCAACATGTTGAGTTACGTGATATGTTCGCCAAATACAACGCATCAACGGAGGAGTCA
Source organism: Tuctoria greenei (assembly GCA_036927565.1). NCBI lineage: Eukaryota > Viridiplantae > Streptophyta > Magnoliopsida > Poales > Poaceae > Tuctoria > Tuctoria greenei. The sequence goes on from JAYESD010000004.1 coordinate 36,915,717, forward strand.
TTGGCGAACTTGACTCGCAAACTGGATGACCTTGCTCTTCGGATGAATACTTTTGAGGCTCGGTTGCCTCTCGCTGGAAGACAAGAAGACAATGCTTATGATGAACTGGAAGATCACAGTAATCAGCCAAGACTGCCACTTTATCGTCGAGGTATAGGAGGTAATAATCATAAAAATTATAACCGCCCTCCTGATGATCCTTTTGCTAAAGTGAAATTTACTATACCCTCTTTTTCTGGTGCTTATGATGCTGAGGCTTATCTTGATTGGGAGATGACAGTAGAGCAAAAATTTAATCCCCATCTTGTTCCTGAACAACATAGAGTTCGTCAAGCCACTAGTGAGTTTAAGGACTTTGCTATCATATGGTGGAATGAACTTGTTAAAACTAGAACTGATCCTCCAACATGGGATAGATTAAAGGAAGCTATGCGTGTTCGATTTGTTCCTCCATCTTTTCAGCGGGACCTTCGCAAAAAATTGCAGCATTTAGACCAAGGTAACATGTCCGTGGAGGAGTATTATCAAGAGTTACAAAAGGGTATGCTGCATTGTGGGGTAGTAGAGGACATGGATGATAAAATAGCTCGATTTTATGGGGGGTTGAGGCGTGAAATTCAGGACATTGTTGATTACTAAGAATATGATACTGTTAACAGATTGTTTCAGCTTGCTATGTTGGCAGAAAAAGAATTGCAGGGCCGACAACAACAGCAACAACGCACGAGGAGCAACTTCACGCCGCGTGCAGCAACTACACCATCCAAAACAGCACCATCTTCGGCCCCCCGTGCAGCGACTACACCACCAAATGGCGGCCAACGAACTATACCTGCTGCTCCACCTTCTCGCGTGCCGGAAGGCAGCAAGGTGACATCATTCAAGCCTTCGTCGTCCACTCCTTCTACGGGTCGTACTTCCGACATTAAGTGTCACCGCTGCCAGGGACTTGGTCATATGATGAGAGATTGCCCGAGCAAACGGGCATACATAGCACGCGACGATGGCGGGTATGATAGTACTTCGGATGTTGAAGATGAAAATTCTCTTGCTACTGACTTTACAGATCCAAATGACGAACACACTGAAGAAGAGGTACTTGGTACAGCGGCGACGGAGAACTATAGGAGCATCATTGTGCAGCGTGCCTTGAGCTCCAAAGTGGAGACCGACGACAAGCTACAACGACACAACCTCTTCCACATGTTTCTCGTCGTCAAGGACTGCCGTGTACACACTATAATTGATGGAGGTAGCTGCAATAACTTGGTGAATACGGACGTTGTCAAGAAACTCGGTTTGACAACAAGAGCACACCCTCATCCGTACCACATTCAATGGTTCAACAACAGCGGTAAGGTTCGGGTAACACAAACAGCGAGAATACATTTTTCAATTGGTTCATATCATGATTTTGCTGATTTTGATGTTGTTCCTATGGATGCTTGTTCTCTTTTATTGGGTCGTCCTTGGGAATTTGATACAAATTCTATTCATCATGGTAGAACCAATAAATATACTCTCATGCATAAGGGAAAGAAAATCACTTTTCTCCCCATGACTCCTGCTGAAATTGTGCATTTTGAGAAGAGTAAAATTCGTGAGGGCAAAGCAACAAAATTAGAATCTGAAAAACAGCAAGTTATTAAGTTAAAATCACCATCATTGCTCGCAACTAAATCTGAACTTGCTGATTTATTCGATGCTAAGGGGATGTGCTATGCTTTAGTTTGCAAAGAAGCCATGTTTTCACTTCATGAATTGTTTATTGCATTGCCCCCTGCTGTTGCTAACCTTTTGCAGGAGTTTGAGGATGTGTTTCCCTCCGAGATACCCCCTGGTTTACCACCGATGAGAGGCATTGAACACAAGATCGATTTGATTCCAGGAGCAAGTTTGCCAAATCGTGCAGTATACAGGGCGAATCCACAAGAAACTAAGGAAATTCAGCGACAAGTCCAAGATCTTTTGGACCGCGGGTACATTCGTGAATGCCTTAGCCCTTGTTTCGTTCCTGTTCTTTTGGTTCCTAAGAAAGATGGTAGTTGGCGCATGTGTGTTGATTGTCGAGCGATTAATAACATCACCATTCGATATCGTTATCCTATTCCTCGATTAGATGACATGCTTGATGAATTGAGTGGTGCTATCATCTTCACAAAAATTGACTTGCGTAGTGATTACCACCAAATTAGAATGGCACTAGGAGATGAATGGAAAACTGCATTTAAAACCAAGTTTGGACTTTATGAGTGGTTAGTCATGCCTTTTGGTTTAACTAATGCACCCAGCACCTTTATGCGATTAATGAACGAGGTTTTACGTGCTTTCATTGGACAATTTGTGGTGGTTTACTTCGATGATATCCTCATTTACAGCAAGTCATATGATGAACATCTTGATCATTTACGTGCTGTTTTTACTGTTTTGAGAGATGCACGTTTGTTTGGTAACCTCGAAAAGTGTGTTTTTTGCACCAATCGAGTCTCGTTTCTTGGCTATGTCATTTCCTCGCAGGGAATTGAGATGGATGAGGCAAAAATTGAAGCAATCACCAGCTGGCCAGCCCCAACTACCGTCACACAGGTTCGTAGTTTTCTTGGTCTTGCAGGATTTTATCGGCGCTTTGTGCGGGACTTCAGCACTATTGCAGCACCTCTACATGAGCTAACGAAGAAGGGAGTTCCATTTCGATGGGGCGAACAGCAGCAACAAGCTTTTGATGCTCTCAAATCGAAGCTTACACAAGCACCATTACTACAACTTCCTGATTTTGACAAGACCTTTGAGCTAGAATGCGATGCAAGCGGCATTGGTATTGGAGGCGTTCTCATACAAGGAGGTAAACCCGTTGCTTTCTTTAGTGAAAAACTTCATGGTCCTTCTCTGAATTATTCCACTTATGATAAGGAATTGTATGCCTTAGTCCGTGTATTACAAACTTGGCAACATTATCTTTGGTCTAAGGAGTTTGTCATACATTCCGATCATGAATCATTGAAGTATCTTAAGTGTCAAACCAATCTGAATAAACGACATGCTAAATGTATTGAGTTCATAGAATCATTTCCATACATCATTAAGCATAAGAAAGGGAATGAAAATATCATTGCCGATGCATTATCTAGGCGTTATACCATGCTGTCCCAACTTGATCATAAAATCTTTGGTTTGGAAACAATTAAAGCATTATATCCTACTGATTTGGACTTCAAAGATGCTTTTGAAAATTGTAGAGAAGGAAGAACTTGGAATAAATATGTGCTGCGAGAGGGTCTCCTCTATCGTGCTAACAAGCTATGCGTTCCAGCTAGCTCCGTTCGTCTATTGCTTTTGCAGGAAGCACATGGAGGAGGTTTGATGGGACATTTTGGAGTGAAGAAAACTGAAGACGTGCTGTCCACACACTTCTTTTGGCCAAAGATGAGGCGTGATGTCGAGCGCTACGTGTCATGATGCACTACTTGCAACAAAGCTAAGTCTCGCCTTAACCCACATGGTCTTTATATGCCTCTTCCTGTTCCTAGTGTACCTTGGGAGGATATTTCTATGGACTTGGGATTGCCTAGGACTAAGAGGGGGAGGGATAGTATTTTTGTTGTTGTTGATCATTTTTCCAAAATGGCACACTTTATACCTTGTCATAAGAATGATAATGCCTCACACATTGCTGATTTATTTATGACGGAAATTGTTCGTTTACATGGTGTGCCAAATACCATTGTTTCTGATCGTGATGCAAAATTTTTCAGTCATTTTTGGAGAACTTTGTGGTATAAATTGGGAACCAAGTTGCTGTTTTCAACTACATGTCACCCACAAACGGATGGACAGACCGAGGTAGTTAATTGTACTTTATCCACTATGTTACGGGCTATCTTGAAAACAAATTTGAAGTTGTGGGAGGAGTGTTTATCACATATAGAATTTGCTTACAACAGATCCGTTCACTCCACGACAAAGGTAAGTCCATTCCAGGTAGTGTATGGTTTCAATCCCCGTGCTCCTATTGATTTACTACCTTTGCCTCCTTCTGAAACTATAAATTTGGATGCTACACAACGATCTGAATTCATTCTTAAGATGCATGGAACTACAAAGAAAAATATTGAAATGATGAATGAGAAGTATAGGATTGCAGGTAGTAAAGGTAGAAAAGAAGTAAAACTTGAACCGGGCGATTTGGTGTGGTTACATTTGAGAAAAGAGCGATTTCCCAGCTTGAGAAAATCTAAACTTATGCCACGAGCTGCTGGTCCTTTTAAGATCATTGAAAAGATTAATGATAATGCATATAAGCTTGAATTGCCTCCCGATTTTGGGGTAAGTTTAGATTAGCCTTCTTGGCGAGGTCAATCGTGTAGTCGCTTCACACGATTGACCTCACCAATAAGGCTAATCCCTGCAAGTGCAACCGAGAACACAAGCAAGAACAAGGTAGACACGAACTGAAATCGCGAAGTTGGGGTCTCACAAACCGAAGAACGGCGATATTATTGATCTAAGCAAAACCCAATTGTTCATGGCGGCTACTATGGAGTATATATAGGTGGGAGGACGTCCAAGGGGGTGTTGGGGTCGTGACCTAACCCTAACACACGAAAATAATGGACTTAGACTTGATACAAGGCCCAATGGCCCAATATGGTGGCGCAGCACCCTGACAGATTCTGTATTTGATTTTGTTTCGACGATTACCGACGACTCCGAAGGAATTTTGACATGTGACCGGTGCCATTGGAAATTTTATCCTCTCCCCTTTCCATGCATATGTAGAACGTCCAAAACGGAGTTCGTATGCGTCCTGGGCGTCCGTTTTAGTGCGTACTGCTCCTGGACTCCGAGTTGGATACGATTTGGAGTTTGGTTCGGTTTCCGTCTTCTTTGAACGAATTCTCTGGTCTTCCACGTCCCTAATACTCCCTCCATGTACTCCTTGAACCTCTCCATGGATCCTAATCACAAATAAATCATTAAGTAGCAATTTATGCTCAAAAACATATAAGAAAATATATAAGAACGAGTTCACCTCTGAAATTAATTGTTGTGTATGAACTCTATTGATTGCATATTGTATATTCAGCAGAGTGTTGTTTGTATCCATATAAGTGATGTCCTCATAATCCTCCCCTCCTTGAATTGGAGTCGTCCTCGACTCAAGTTCGTCTCCTCTCATGTGTTGGTCCAAATGTGCAACACCATCAAATCTTCTTGTATGCATGAATGGAGGAGGCCAAGGTGGTGGACGACATAGTGCGCCATCTTGATCTTGTCCATCAAATAAGAGTGCACATTCACTTGAGCCAGGATCCCAAACAAATAAATATTGTGTCATGTTTGTAGGTGCAATAATAATGTGCATGATCTCATCACGCAATTTGAAGACATGGTTTGGGAAGTCTTGGTCCTCAAAGCCCGGTGGTTGCTCCATATAGACTTCCTCCTTGATTGGGCCATTTAGAAACGCACTCTTGATGTCCATTTGGTAAAGCTTAAAATCATGGTGAGTAGCAATGGCAAGTAATATACGAATTGACTCTAGCCTAGCTACGGGAGCAAAGGTTTCATCAAAAATCCAAACCTTCGACTTGTGAGTACCCCTTGACCACAAGTCGTGCTTTGTTCCTTGTCACCACGCCATGCTCATCTTGCTTGTTGCGGAACACCGACTTGGTGCCCACAACATTTGCTTGTGGACGCTTGACAAGCTCCCAAACTTTGTTCCTCTCAAAGTTGTTGAGTTTCTCTTGCATGGCCACCACCCAATCCGGGTCTCTCAATGCGTCTTCAACCTTATAGGGCTCCAAAGAAGAGTCAAAGGAGTAATGTTCACAAAAGTTAGCAACACGAGAACGAGTGATTACCCCTTTTGTAATGTATCCTAGAATATTGTCAACGGGGTGATCCCGTTGAACACTTTGATGCACACGAGGATGTGGAGGTTGAATTCTTGAGTCATCATCATCCTCTTCTTCTTCTTGGTCTCCCCCTTGATGTATGCTTCCCTCTTGACTTTTGTCTTCTTGATCATGTTGAGGTGCCACTTGTCCAACTTCAACTTGATCACGTGGGGGATGACTTGCATCATCTAGTGGATGGTCACTTGAGTTTTGAGGTTGTTCTTGTGGGCGAATATCTCCAAGTGCCATCCTTCTAAGAGCCTCTTGTGGAGAGTCTTCTTGATCTAACACACTTTGATCAACTTGCTCCACTTGGAAGCCATTAGTTTCATCAAACACCATGTCGCATGCTATTTCAACAATCCCGGAGGATTTGTTGAAGACACGGTAGGCGTGGGTGTTTGAATCATAACCAAGCAAGAAATTTTCATCGGACTTTGAAGCAAACTTTGAAGTCCTAGGCTTCTTGTTGTGAATATAGCATTTGCTCCCAAAAACACGAAAGTAAGAGACATTGGGTTTCTTACCAACTAGAAGCTCGTAGGGGGTCTTCTTGAGGAGGCGGTGGAGGTACAATCGGTTGACGGCGTGGCAAGCGGTGTTAACCGCCTCCGCCCAAAACCGGTCCGATGTCTTGTACTCATCAAGCATCATCCTTGTCATCTCAATGAGTGTCCTATTCTTCCGTTCCGCCACCCCCATTTTGTTGAGGGGAGTATGGGGCTGAAAATTCATGCTTGATGCCCTCCTCATCCAAGAATTCTTCCACTTGAGTATTCTTGAACTTGGTGCCGTTGTTGCTTCTTATGGCCTTGATTCTTGTGGCGAACTCATTTTGAGCTCTCCTCAAGAACCTCTTGAGGACACCGTGAGTCTCACTCTTATCATGTAAGAAAAATACCCAAGTGAAACGAGAAAAATCATCAACAATAACAAGACCATATTTGTTACCGCAAATGCTAATGTAGGTTATTGGCCCAAAAAGGTCCATGTGTAGCAGTTCCAAAGGTCTTGTCATCGTCATGATGTTCTTGGAGGGGTGTTGAGCTCCTACTTGCTTCCCCACTTGGCAAGAACTACATGGCCTATCCTTTTCAAAGACAACATTCTTCAAACCATAGATGTGCTCGCCATTAAGAAGATTTTGTAAGTTCCTCATCCCAACATGGGCTAGCCTTCTATGCCAAAGTCATCCCATGTTGGTTTTTTCCATTAAGCATGTGTCAAGTTGAGCTTTATCCGAGGCAAAATCCACAAGATAAAGCTTTCCCTTGAGCACACCCTTAAAAGCGATTGAGTTGTCGCTTCTTCTAAGGATGCTCACACCCTCATTAGTAAAAACACAATTATAACCCTTGTCACATAGTTGTGATATGGAAAATAGGTTATAGTCTAGAGAATCAATATGCAAAACGTGGGAAAGAGTATGTTGGGGGGAAATGACAATTTTACCGGAGCCAAGGTTTTCCCTCGGCTATTGTCCCCAAAGAGGATTCCTTCATTTGGATCATCATGTTGCTAATACTCCACGAACATTCTCCTCTCTCCGGTCATGTCGTTTGTGCATCCACTATCGAGCACCCATTTGATCCACCGGAGGAGTACGCCTACAAAACAAAATTATGACTTCTTTTTAGGTACCCAAGCGGAGTTGGGTCCTTTGGCGTTAGTAGTGAGGCACTTGGGCACCCACACACAAGGCTTGGGGCTCTTGCGGAGTGGCCCAACATATCTAGCATATACTTTGCCATACTTGTTCCTCATTAAAACATAAGATGCATCAAAATCATGGAAGAGAGGATGCGGTTTAGATTTAGGCAAGTTAGTGCTAGTTGAAGTATTCTTCCCAATTTTAGTTGGAGATGAGCTTCCCTTGACAAAGACAATCAAGTCTTTCCCATACTTGGAGGTTTTAGCATTTTGCTTTCCACCTCTAGTATAACCAAGACCATCTTTGACATAGGGAGGTCTTGTGTTGGTGTATGCACTTCGTGCATACGCCACCTTCTCTTTGTCAAAGATGCCACCCTTAGGTGCTTGTTTGCCTTGAGTCAATTTAAGCTCATCCTTTAATTTAAGGATCAAGTTAGAACATTTGCAAGTAGATATTGCTTCGGATGCAACCTGTGAGGAGGATGAGCTTTTGGAGGAAGAGGCTACATTAGTCTTGAGGGACTCAACTTGAGTCTCAAGGATCTTGTTAACTTTTTCCAAGTTGCCAAGTTCGTCCTTGACCTCAATGGTTGTCTCCTCAAGACTTGAGCATGTTTTCTTTCTTAGAGCAAGTTCATGCTCTAATGCCTTGCTCTTCTCTCTCTCAAGCTCAAGGAGCTCAATGAGCTCTTTACATCTCTCCTTTTCATGGATAAGCATGTCCTCTTGCTTATCTATGAGCTCCTCCTTCTCAAAAAATTCATCTGAGAGCAATTTCATTCTACGCAAAGTGCTCTTACTTATGTCCTTAAGCATGTATTCGTTTTCACTAGCACTATCAAAATCATCATGAGAAGATATGGAAGAGGATGAGTTAGAACTAAACTTTCTCCTTCCTTGTTTTGCCATGAGGCAAGTTGGCTTGTGGTCGTAGAGGTTGGGGAAAAGCTTGCTTCCCTTGGAGATCCCCCCGATGGCTATGGTTGCCACCTTCTCCTCATCTTCGGAGGAGGACTCATCGTTAGAGTCCCATTCCTTGCCTAAGTGAGCATGACTGGAGGTCCTCTTCTTCTTGTAGAACTTCTTTTCTTGAGGCTTGTCCTCCTTCGTCTTCTTGCCCTCTTCATGTGGGCAATCCACAATGAAGTGCCCGTACTCGCCACAATTGTAGCAAGCCCTATTTGTTTTGGGCCTTGCTTTTTCTTTGCCCTTGCTCTCATGCTTGTATCCTCCTTTTCTTCTTCTCATCATCCTCTTGAAATTGTTTATGAAGAGGGCATCTTCCTCATCGGTGTCAAGGCTCTCCTCATCATCTTCGTTTTGCTCTTTTAAGGAGGATGTCGCTTTGAGTGCAACATCCTTCATCTTCGAAGCGGTGAACCTTTGGAGGTCGTTGCAGAAGAGCGCCTCCTTCTCCATGATCTCGTGGTTGATGATCCTCCCTAGGACCTCCTTCGGGGTCATTTGGCAAACCCCGGGCTTTCTTGTATCATGGAGCAAAGAGAGATGTTTCTAGGCATGAATGCCCGAATGATCCTCATCACCACCTCGTGGTCCGTCCACTTGGTGCAGCCATAAGATCTGCTCTTGTTGATGAGCAGCTTTAGGCGATTGTACATCTCTTGGGGAGATTCACCATCCATAATGGCAAACCTCCCGAGCTCTCCTTCAATGAGCTCAATCTTCACTTCCTTCACGACTCGATTGCCTTCATGAGCCGTCTTGAGGGTGTCCCAAATATCTTTGGCCACCTCAAGTCCATCTACTCGGTTGAATTCAGCTCTTGAGAGAGATGAGATGATCACTCTGGGCGCTTGGGCATTGCGGTGAAGGAGCACGGCTTTGCTCCGGATTGATGTCTTCTTCATTCTTCGGGATATGCACCCCGGTCAACACAATTTGCCACAATGAGGGGTTGAGTGACACGAGATGGATCTTCATGTTGTGCTTCCACATCCCGTAGTCGGTTCCATCGAATTGAGGAGGCTTCCCCAATGGGATGGAAAGGTAGTGGTTGTTGGATACAAGGCGTTCATAGTTGTAGCCTTGTTGGTTTTAGTTGGTCGTGCCACCCGTTGTAGAGGTTGAAGTTTCCACCTTTGGAATCTTCAACTTCTCTCGAAGTTTCGCCTTGAGCTGGCAAGTCTCTTCGTCATCCGTCGACTTGTCTTCATAGACAAGAACCTCCTCTTGGGTTGCTTGGATCTCATTGGTCGAGACCTTGTCATACACCACTCCGGCCATCTTCTCTCTGATTTGTTAGACTCTTTGGGAGAGTCCTGCTCTGATACCAATTGAAAGTTGCCTAGAGGGGGGTGAATAGGCAAATCGACCTGAAATGACTTAATAAAACGAGATCGGTACTCAGGGGGCGGACTAGTCCGGTCTAGGGGCGGACTAGTACGGTCCTCTTGCAGGGAAAGCCTAAAAAATGTTTCTAAAAAGTTTTAGTTCAATCCTTGTAATGCAAAGTATGTTGGAATGACTTAGTGAACCTTAACAAGTTATGGAACAAGTATGAGACTAAGGATCACAATGAGACAAGAGTGATGAACAAATAAGGTAAGGCTAACCCTAGAAGCAATGTGTGATAAGTGAAAGCAAAGTACACAAGGGACACAAGGATTTTATCCCGAGGTTTGATCCCACGAAGGAATCTACGTCCCCGTTGAGGAGTCCACGAAGGACCGGGTTCAACAAACCTTCCCTCACCAAGTTTACCACAAGGGCCTAACTTGGTTCTCCACTATCACAAAGGGTGAATACAAGATTCGATGGGGCTTCTCACAATCTGAGGCTCCCACCACAAATACAATCTCAAATCACAAAGAATGACTCAAGCCACAGATCACAAAGATTCTACAAGTGCAAGAGATCAAACCGAGAGCCTAGAGCGGTGTTCTTCCTCTTCTTCACCTCACCAAACCCTAATCCACACAAGAATTAGTTTTAGAGGGAAGGTAGGCAAGATGGAGGCTTTTGGAGGCTCAAAGTTTGTTGTGGCGGCACTAGGGTTTCAAAGTACTCAAGAGTTGGTTCAAATGAACCCAGGGATCCTCTATTTATAGAGTTTCCCAGCCCATACTGCTGACTTCAGCAGATGGGTGGACTAGTCCGGCCTACGTCCCGGACTAGTCCGGCCTTTGGGACCACTGACGTCCCTGACAACTATCGCACTGCACGGCAATCGTCACGCTACTCGCCAAACTTCAAATTCAAATGGTCACTTCAAAATGGACTAGACCAGTCCAGACCGGACTAGTCCGATCTCACACAGAACCTTTTGTTCCGTGTGAAAACGGACTAGTGTGAAGACCACAGACTAGTCTGACCCCTAGGGAGGACTAGTCCGGCCTCCCATACTTAGTCGCTAAAGCACAACCTTTCTCACCAATCCGGACTAGTTCGGCCCCCAGAGCGGACTAGTCCGATCTCAGTCAGGACCTCTTGGTCCGGACTAAAACGGACAAGTCCGTGGTTTTGGGACTTAGTCCCGAAAAACCACTTCATGACTACCCGGACTAGTTCGTCCCACTACGGACTAGTTTGAACTTAGTCAGACCCTTCTGGTCTGACTGAAAACGGACTTGGCCGGCCAGGAGCGGACTAGTCTGGCCTCCTGCACGGACTAGTCAGGCCACTCCTGCCAGACTGCTCTAACTCTCTTCTCTCAATAGGTTTTGACCTATAAACCGCTTTGAGCTCCCAACTTGATCTCAATGCACTTTACGCACACATCCTCATACACATATGGCAGCCTAAACTCAATACGCTAGAAACCCTAGTTTCTTCTTTTCGAGTCGACGTCGCCGTTTTCATCCTTTTCCTTTTTGAGGGTTTGTGTTTCCGCTTGAATCCACACCTGTGCTTAATATCACTGAGCTCATTAATTACTTAATGATCAATCATCCAAAACCCACGAGGATCCTAGATGCACTTTCAGTTTCCAACTAGCAACTGTGTGCAATGCCTTATACAATCGTTGCAACGTGCTCAGCTTTACGAGGTGGGACAAAAGATCTTCAGAACAAATTGGAGACGAGCCCGATTAAGGCTCGTCTCCCTTTTGCCGGATATCAGGTATCTGAGATGCACCTTTCTAAAGTTCATCTCTCATGCACTCGTCACCCTATTGCCACTCGCATGACATCGTGAACGTCCATTGTAGGGATAAACAAACGCAATGACATTGTAGTTCACGGATTAATTCGAATTCGAGGATAAACAAACAAAATGACATTGCAATTCAGAGATAATTTGAAACTCAAAGAATTTCATAGTTCATACATTGTGTGCCCTCTAAACTAATTTCAAATCTAAACTTATTCCTAAAGCTCTCATCGATCAATCTAAATTGTACCGTCCAGCTTGCTCCCGAACACATCTCTTATATTGCCTTGGATCTTGAAAATATTAACATTCTTTAAATTAACAAATGTCGAAGGAGGAACGAATAACCTACCTTGGTCACTAACACAAAGTGTTTAACCTTGATAAGTAGATTATAGCAATCATTTTCAACATCGGGCGCATTTGGCTGATGCAGCAAACGCCGAACTTCAAGTAGTATAGTTTTGATTGTAAAAACAGTGCACCACTCCTACGAAATATCAATTTAAGCAACATAAGAAACCAATTCAAATAAGTTCAGCAACAGTTACTAATTACATGAGCAAAATAGGTCTATCTTACAGTCTTGTGATCAAGAATCCCAATGCAGAGTGCTCCTGAGCGATGGACATTTGGGTGGAAGAAATCACTTGGAAAGGCGCATATTGGAGGCACCAATGGATAGTCCTCTGAGAAGGAGATTGTCAGGGGGTAGTAACCACCTTCTCAGTCAGTCTTTAATGGAAAATCATTAATAAGAGGACGATGGTTAAACTCATATTGTGCTTGTTCTTCATGACTTACCCCTTCTTTACCGGGGACAATGCACTGCCACTTCAATAAATCTCCCGATTCAGGCTTCGCATAGAAACCCTACGCTGACAAAAAAAACAAAACTAAAGTTAAGTTCATCAGTCCATTGCAGATCTACATATATACAATCATGCGACCGGTGTGCCATATGTACATACATGGGGATGGTTCTTGCGCTGCGCCAAGCGCTCCTCCTTCAGTCGGCTACGCGCCAAGCCGATACCAGCCATGAACAGTGACGACGATCAGGAGGACGACGACAACGACAATGGCGATGGTGAATAGAGGAGGCAGTCGCACTGGAGTTGGTCGATTAGTAAAATACCGTTGGTCGACTAGTAATAAAGGAGCATCGGGGGCGAAGAAGAGACGAGGGAGATAAATGTGAGAAGCTTGTTAAGTTAAAGAGTGTCTTCCATTGTCGAAGAGACGAAGAGACGAGGGAGGTAAATGTGAGATGCACTATAACAAAGAGAGACGAGTGTTAATCTAAAGCGCATCTTCCATTGTCGAAAGAGAGACACGCGGCACAAGGTCTGTGGAGAACTTAACTTCGGCGGCGTGGCTCAGAGATGCGTGCGACATCCGTGTGCGACCTTTTGTTTCCCCGAGGCAGTATTGATGCGTCCCATCGTTCCATCAATGCGCGGGAAACCAACCGCTCCCTCGACGACTCTGCGCGGACCTTATTTAAGACGCGCCATCACCAGTAAGTTCTCCACAAGCTCGTCGCTCACTTTGAATCCTCTTCTTTTCTTCGTCTTCTTTGCCCCGATGACCCACTACCACCATGGACAACCTTCCACCGCCAAGCCCTCCGAGGGAGCCACCATGCAAAAAAACTGTGTTGGAGCTCCCTCGAGAGGTTCAACACCGAGCAGCGCCTCCTTATGGTGCAAGAGGTGTACAACAATATGTCTCGCGCCATGAGTTCCTTGGGTCTGGGTACTCTTCCCCAGTTTACTGGAATGGGTACCATCGACCACTACCTCTTCGCCCTCATGAGGGTGGCCGATCATCTCGATATTCTGTTCGAGACGATGGCCCAGGTGCTTGGTCCCGAGGGCCGCATAAACCTGGTGGAGGCGACGAAGAGCACGCTGGAGTCACCGCCGGAGAACGAGGAGGAGGAGGAGGAGGAGGAGGAGGATCCGGAGGAGGTGGTGGTGGTGGTGGTGGTGGTGGTGGTGGTGGTGGAGGAGGAGGAGGAGGAGGAGTAGGACTTAGTTTTTCTTTGTTGTTTTTAGTAGCTTCTGTTTTGTAAATATTGTTAATGAATGAATTCTATCTTTGTTTATCTATGTGATTGAATATTATCTTGTGTGTTCTTCAACTGTGTGAATGAATGAATGTGTGGTGTGTTCATCGTGTTCCTCAGGTATCATAAGGAAGGACTTGATTATATTCAGGTATCAAGTGAGAATGTGCTCTGAGTTCAGTGATGTGTGATATCAACAGTGAACCGAAGCAAAATGGAGAAAATCACGAAGTTAAAGGTGATGTGTGGAATCGGAGACGCGCTTTCCATTAGAGCGTGTCTCTCTTTTAGCAGAGGAGAGGGAGACGTCGATCATAGGAGACGTGCTTCACTGGGAAGCCCGTCTCCATTTTGCCTTATGACACAGACCTTATATAAGGCGCCCTCAGTATCTACTCTTCGCTTCGTTCCACTCAAACAACTCACCATGGCCAATGTTCTGCCACCAAGCCCACCGAGAGAGCCACCCTGCAAGAAACATTGTTGCTGCTCTGCCGAGAGGCTCAGCAAAGAGCTGCTCGAGATGCTATTTGACAGACTGTTCGACCGGTTACAGAGGCTGCTCGAGACGATGGCCGAGGTGCTCGGCACCGAGGGCCGCAGTATCCTGGTGGCGGTGATGGCGAGGAACCTCGATAGCGAGGTTGCACCGCCGGATCCGGACCAGCCGGAGGAGGAGGAGGAGGGAGAGGAGTAGGATTTAGATTTTCTTTTGTTGTTTTTTTGTTGATGTTGTTTTTATTTCTTGTGCCTTGTACTTTTTTCTTGTGTTTTGTAATATATTTTGTGAATGAATATCTATGTTCATCTATGTGATGAATATTTTGTGGGTTCATCTGTGTTATATGTGTTCACTGCAAATGAATGAATGAGTTAAACGTTCAGCGATGAGAGTCTGTAAGCGAAGACAAAGGAGACGGGTTTTGTGTAGAGTACATCTCATTTCTTGCGCATATTGGAGACGTGTTGTGTTTGATGTGCGTCTCCCACTTTTCAGAGAGGATGACGTATCTCGGATACCGAATTAATTGAGACGGGCTTTGTTTTAACGCGTCTCCATGTACTTTCAGCCAAGCTATGTTAGATCCTCGCTGAAACGGGTTCGTCTCGCTTAACATTATCAGAGACGCCGCTTTCGAGCGTGTCGCCCATCTTTGTCTCCTATTTGGATTTCTTACATAGTGGCACATTCGAGACATGTGGCGCTACCGGACGTGTCTCGATTTTTTCATCCTGTGTGGGAAGGTACCCGTCTACAGGTACCGACAGAAACCATAACAAGTTTGTTCATAACTCTCAGCCAAAAACTGTAAGCTTGCAAGAGCGAGTTGCCCATGTCCATATGCAACTGCAGCATTCAGGAAAAGCATGCCAGAACAAGTCTACATCAATGTGACATATAAGCTGCCGCAGAGATTAAGGTTTGCAGATTGTAACGTTAAGAAGCAACAAACTGGTGAAGTCACAGGTCTCGATTGGTACACCTAAAATTCCATGAAATAAACTCAACAGTTGGGTGACAGTGTCGTGTTTCAGGAATTCAGAGTGATAATGAACAGCATTTATAATAAGTCTTACAATCGTCAAATTCAACTTAACTACGTGGAATTAAACAATTGAGCATTGGTTCATGTGCATACTATACCCCCCCCCCCCCAAAAAAAAAAGAACACATAATCACTTAGTCAGCAGAGTGAATAGTAACAGTGCTTCAGTTGTTTATTTTACTGATGTCTATATGCTTGATTATGGTTACACTTTGTCACTATAGTTATTTGAAGAAGAATTTGTCACTATAGCAATAACCTGTCACTATAGTCTAGCAGGAAACGGTGGGGAGGGGGCAGCCACGGTGGGGGCCGCCGGGAAGGGGGTGCTGGGGAGGGGGCAGCGCACGACGAGGGGGCGCCTGGGAGGGGGTGGCGCACGGGGAGGGGGCGGCGCATGGGGAGGGGGCGGCACACAGGGAGGGGGCGCCGTGGAGGGTACGGTGCACGGGGAGGTGGCGGCGGGGAGAGGCGGCAGTGTACTTCAACGGCGTGGTCCTCCTCGGTGGATGGCGGTAGCCCTCGGCGACGGCTTCGATGATGGTGGCCCTCAACGAGGATGGCGGAGGCAGCGATCCTCGGCGTGGCGAGGCGGCGGTGGAGGCACGGCACGGCGCAGCACGGCGGCTGTGAGCTCTCGGGGCCGGCGCGAAAATGAAAACGTGCGAGTGAGAAGATAATCCCTAATTGACGACAGTGTAGGTTAACCGTCGTCTACAAGAGATAATTGACGACGACCCATCAAAACCGTCGTCTATTACATCTCAGGCGGGCCCATGTTGATGAGGGTCTTATTTGTCGATGGTGGACCGTCGTCTATAAGGCCGAAAGCTTATAGACGACGGTACTAGGGTAACTATCATCAATTAGTCACTAATTGATGATGGTGAGTTTTAGCCATCGTCAATTAGTTAATTGATGATGGCACCGTTGTCAATAAATTTGGTCGTTGTCTATTTTCGCGATTCCTGTAGTGTTGGAGATGTGTCCAAGTATGTTATCAATGGGGTGGTCCCGTTGAACGCATTGATGGACTCTTGGGTGAGGCACAGTTGGTCTTGAGTCAACTTCTTGTTCTCCTTCATCATCATCTCCCCCCTTGATCATTGCCACCATTTTGATCTTCATTGTCTTGAACATGGTGATCTTGATCTTGTTCTTGATCTTGGGGAACTTGGCCTTGATCCTGTGTGTGGGGTACTACTTTTGATAAAGATGTATCACTTGGGCCTTGTTTCTCTTGTGGTCGTATATCGCCAAGTGCCATCTCTCAACGCCATACATGGTGCCTCTTCTTCATCTAGCACACATTTATCAACTTGCTCCACTTGAGAGTCATTAATTTCATCAAACACTACGTCACATGCAATTTCAACACAATCGAGGATTTTGTTGAAGACACGATAGGCATAGGTGTTTGAGTCATAGCCAAGTAAGAAATCTTCATCGGATTTCGGAGTGAACTTCGAAATCCTAGGCTTCTTGTTAAGAATGTCACACTAGCTACCAAAAACTTTAAAGTAGGAGATATTGGGTTTGTTAATGGTATGAAGTTCGTATGGAGTCTTTCTTCAATAGGTGATGGAGGTAGAGGCAATTTGTGGCATGGCAAGTGGTATTGACCTCTTCCACCTAAAACCGATTGGATGTCTTGTATTCATCAAGCATGGTTCTCGACATCTCCATTAGAGTTCGATTCTTCCTTTCGGCCACCCCATTTTGTTTGGGTGAGTAGGGTGCCGAAAACTCATGTTTGATGCCCTCCTCGTCCAAGTACTCTTCTACTTGGGTGTTCTTGAATTCGGTGTCGTTGTCGCTTCTTATATTTTTTATTCTCAAGGAGAACTAATTTTGCGCCCTCATAAAGAAACTTTTGTGGACACCTTGTAGTTTCACCTTAAACATGCAAGAAAAATACCCAAGTGAAGCGGGAAAAGCCATCAACAATAACTAAGCCATATCTGTTGCTGTCAATGCTTATGTAAGCAATGGGACCGAAGAGGTCCATGTGAAGCATCCCCAATGGTCTTGTTGTGCTCATCACATTTTTGGAGGGATGAGCTGCTCGGACTTGTTTTCTGGCTTGGCACGCACTACAAGGCCTATCTTTCTCAAAAACAATATTCTTAAGAACTCGGACATGATTGCATTTTAAAAGTTTTTGAAGATTCCTCATACCAACATGGACTAGTCTACGGTGCCACAACCACCCCGTGTTGGTCTTTGCCATCAAGCATGTGTCAAGTTGAGTTTTATCTGCGGTGAAGTCCACAAGATAAAGCTTTCCCTTGAGCACACCCTTGAAGGCAATTATTTTGGTGACAATCATGCCCTCTTTAGTGAACAAGCAATTATAACCTTTTGCGCATAATTGAGATGTAAATAAAAGGTTATAATCTAGAGACTCAACATTCATGACAAGAGAAATAGTGTGTTGAGGAGAAATGGAGATTTTACCTATACCTAGTACCTTCCCTTGGATATTGTCACCAAAGTAGATACCATGACTTGGATCATTGTTTTCTTCATACTCCACAAACATCCTTCTCGCTTCGGTCATGTTGTTAGTGCATCCACTATCTAGCACCCATTTTGTACCACCAGAGGAATAAGCCTACAAAACAAGTTTAGGCTTTTCTTTTAGGTACCCAAACTCGGTTGGGTCCTTTGAGGTTAGTGACAAGGCATTTAGACATCCACACACAAGGTTTTGGGCTCTTGTGGAGTGGACCAACATATTTAGCATAAACATAGCCATATTTACTCTTCATAAGCACATAAGTTGCATTGAAATCATGAAACATAGTTAAGTTCACATTTTTAGCATTTTTATCATCTTTCTCAAATTTTGCCATTTCAAGAGAAGTAGATGTGTGATGTTCATTCTTGGCTCGATATGAGCCTTCTTTGACAAAGGAAATTTGCATTTTGTTATTCTTGGGAAGTTTGACATTTTGCTTTCCTTCCAAGACCATCTTTTATCAAGGGACATCTTGTGATCGAGTATGCACTACGTGCATACTTGATCTTCTCCTTGTCAAAGATGCCACCCTTAGGTGTACTCTTGCTCTTTGCCAACTTAGTATCATTTTACAAGTCAAGCACAAGGTTAGCACATTTGCAAGTTTTAGTGTTTGACTCTGTATTGAATAAGTTTGAGCTTGTTGAGGCGGAAGAGGAAACACATGACTTGAGAGTTGGGGATTGTGCCTCAAGATTCTTGTGAGCTTTGTTCAAGCTCACAAGTTCATCTTGGAGCACAACATTTGAACTCTTGAGACCTTAGGAAGTCTCCTTGCATTTTGCAAGTTCAAGCTCAAGTGCCTTGTTCTTCTCCCTCTCAAGCTCGAGGAGCTTCTCAAGGTCAAGATTTTTTTACCTTCCATTGACAAGCAATTCCTCTTGTTCCTCAAGAAGTTCCTCCTTATCTAATACTTCATTCGAGAGCTTTTTCATATTAGCAATGGCACTTTTGTTGAAACCCTCAAACATGTACTCATTTTCACTAGTACTATCAAAATCTTCATCTTTAATGGGACACAAGGAGATTTTAGATTTGACCGTTGGCTTCTTGATAGCGACAGTTGCCACCTCCGTCTCATCGTCGGAGGAGGACTTACTGTTGGAGTCTCACTCCTTGCCAACATGAGCTTGCCCATGTGCCTTCTTCTTCTTGAACATCTTCCTCTCTTGAGTCTTCTCATACTTGTTCTTCTTCTTCTTGTCTTCTTTCTTTTTGTATGGGCAATTCATAATGAAGTGACCATATTCGCCACAATTGTAGCAAGCTCTCTTGGTCCTTGACTTGCTCTTTTCCTTGCCCTTTCTCTCATAGTTGGACCCTCTTCTTTTCTTTATCATTCTTTTGAATCTCTTGATGAAGAAGGCCAACTCTTCATCATCCATGTCGGTGCTTTCTTCTTCACTTTCTTCATCATTTCTTGAAGTTTGCACCTCTTTGCCTTTTGACTTGGGTGAGGCTTTGAGATCAACCTCCTTCTTCTTGGAGGATGTAACTTTGGCAAGGTTGTTGACATGGCGTGCCTCCATCTCCATCATCTCGTGGTTGATGATCTTCCCAAGCACCTCATCCGGAGTCATCTTGTGGAAGTTGGGACTCTATCGGATGAGGGTGCAAAGGGTCACATTCCGGGGAATGAAAGTTTTTATCATCCTCTTAAACACTTCATGCTCCGTCAACTTCTTGCATCCGTACGCCCGACTCCTATTGATGAGAGTTGTGAGTCGTTTGTACATCTCTCGAGGGGTCTTGCCTTCTTCCATGGAAAATCTCTCAAGTACCCCCTCAATCATCTCAATCTTTGCCTCCTGCACGGATCGGTTCCCTTCATGTGCAATCTTGAGTGTGTCCCAAATTTATTTGGTTTGCTCCAACCCATACACTTTGTTGAATTCTTCTTAGCTCAAGGACAAGTTGAGCACAGCCGCCACTTGAGCATTGCGGTGGATTTGTTGCTCTTTCTTAGGAGTAAGCTCTTCATCCTCCGTGGGGATATCTACATATGTGCAAATAACATGCCAAGTGTAGGATTGAGAGAAATAAAATGCAACTTCATGTTATGCTTCCACATGGTATAGTTAGTGCCAATGTGGAGGTTTGCCCATAGGAATAGACAAGTAGTTAGAGTGGGAGTTCAAGCTCTCATAGTTAAAAGGATATCGAGTGTAATCTTCTTCACTCCTCTTGAGCTTCTTCTCTTTCTCAAGTCTTCTCCTCCTCTTGGCTTCATCTCTTGCTTTTTGAAGAAGATCTGCAAGGCGCTTCACTTCTTCATCTTCATCTTTGCTTTCGACGTCAAAGGAAGGAGGTGTTGGTTGGGTGTTCTGCGTGTTGTCGATCTTGTTGGGTGAAGATTTGGACCCTTGTTCTCCATTGGCGTTGTTCTCGTCAGGGCCAGTGGTGTCTTGAATCGTCAGACCCTTCTCATCATTTTTCTCAATCTCCTCTCCAAGTGGTTAAGCTTTAGGGAGAGTTTGGCTCTGATATTAACTGAAAGTTGCCTAGAGGGGGGTGAATAAGCTAAAACCTGAAATTTGCTTAATAAAAACATGATTAGCAGACAGAGTGCGGACTAGTCCAGTCAGGAAAGAGTAGTGCACAAAAGGTGAGATTTTTAGGGGTTTTTTGGCAATCAACTTCATGAAATATGAAGTAGAACAACCTAGTAGTCTAGTAGAGTAATTGCACGAAATAGAAAGGACTTGAACTAGGTGGATCACGAGATTTAGACGAAGAACCCCAAAAGTGACCTAATGAAGAGCGAAGGACAGATCAAGGCAAGAGACACAAGATTTTATTCCGAGGTTTGGCTTTATGGAGAAGCCTACATCCCCATTGAGGAGTCCACAAAGGACCCGGTTTCTCTCAACCCTATCCTCACCAAGCCACCACAAAGGTCGGCTTGTTCTTCTACTAAATCATGGATGATCACAACAATCTGTGGGGCACCTCACAATCTGAGGCTCCCACAAACTTACAACATGAAGAGAGATCGAAATAACAACACAAAGCACTCGGATCAACAACTCAAATTGAGAGAATAAACCAAGAGCTCAAGTCAAAGCACGACCCTTCTCTCTTCTCTCCCAAATCTCACAAGCCCTCAAGATTCGCTCTTAGGGCTCAAATATGTGAAGAGAAAGGTGTAGGAGGGCTATTGGAAGGCTATGGTGGCGCTAGGGTTTGAGAGTGGGCAAAGGAAAGTCGGGGGGTCCCCTTTTATAGGGTCTCGGCACTTAGATGTTGCCACTAGAAAAAGTGCGAACTAGTCTGATCTTGGACCCTGGACTAGTCCGACCTGTGGGGACCAATGATGTCACCCTTGACCAGCAACAAAGTCCTCCGCCATCTTTTGAATTCAAACGATCACAACATCACAGACTAATCCGTCCAAGAACGGACTAGTCCGATCTCACACATAACCTTTTGTTCTGGGTGACCGGACTAGTCTGACCCCAAAGGACAGACAAGTCCAGTCTTCCAGGACTTAGTCCCAGCAGCCACCTCCAAACTCCAAACGGACTAGTCTGACCCATAACGGACTAGTCCGATCTCACACTGCAACTCTTGTTCTGGCCAAAAATGGACAAGTCTGCTAGGGCAAACTAGTCTGCTAGGGCGGACTAGTCTGACCTTCCAGCACTTAGTCCCAGAAAGTCTCAGAATCACTCACTACAGACTAGTCCGTCTCCAAACGCACAAGTCCGAACTCACACAACAACTCTTGATTCGCCTAACGTCGGATCAGTCCGATGTGGCCAGACTAGTCTAGCCTTCCAGCTTGGACAAGTCCGGTGAGGGCTGCCTCACTTTTGTCTCTACAACTAAACCTAATTGTACTAATAGCTTTTAGGTGATTCTCTACACTTTGACTTGTTGAACACACTCTCATCACAAGGCCAAACTCGACACGAAGAATTTTAAACCCTAAATTCTACTCTTCGAGTTTTTCGCCTTTTCTGCTCTTTTATCTTTTTTTTAGTGTATCCAAAAGCGTCCAACTTTCAATCACCTGTAATTTCACTCACAATGCTCATTAGTTCCTTAAGTGTTGTCATTAATCATCAAAATCCATAGAGAATTAGGCTAGATGCACTTTCACCTAGTCGATCTATTCTTTACATGAACGAGCGGTGAAGACAGTTGCACCCAATTCTTCGGGGGTCTAAGATTGACTCCAATGGGCGAATAAATCCAAACATGCAAACGTGAAATAGGTGACCAGACGTCACCTAAACGTCTCTAATGGGCGATGGATACATGCGATTGTTTTTCGGTAGCTGATGTCCCGTAACAGAAATATGGCTCTTCCTGCATCGACAATCGATTTAGCGAGTGTGCGTTTTCGGCTCTAAGCTAGTGTGGTGCCAAGCGTTTTGGGCGACAAGCAAGCGCGGCGCGCGATGCAGGCAGCAGCGTGAGCGATTTTGGCTTGAAGCAAACAGTATTTCTTGGCAACAGCGGGCGGGAAAATTTTTACTTACAAACGCACACATTTTCGATTGCATGCATGGGTCCTCCATGTAAAAAAATGGAATTGTGTTTTTGGCTCAGAACTTGGCGATCTCTACTGATGATCGCTGTAGTTTATATAGCACTGAGATGTAACCGACGTGCCACAAGAGCCGGTGAATGTTTACATACTCAACCCACATACACACACGTTCAACAAACTGATAATGCCACGATGCACAATATACGCACACAACTCACACGACGTTGTCTCCCCTTGGACCAGTTTGGAGACTAACAAACGTGCCTTAACTCATAACTAAAGATGACTGAATCTTGTTAAACAGAGCCTTGGATAGTGCCCTAGTGAGGATGTCAGCTAACTGATCTTTGGATGAAATGAATTGAACCTTCAAGGCTTTTCTTGTGACTTGTTCTCTGACAAAGTGAAAATCCACTTCAATGTGTTTTGTTCTTGTGTGGAACACAGGATTTGAAGATAAATATGTGGCACTGAGATTGTCACAACACAATACTGGTGCACTCACTTGAACAATTCCAAGCTCTTTTAGTAGTGTCTGAATCCAGATGAGTTCAACTGTTACATTTGCAATGGCCTTATATTTTGACTCAGTGCTTGAGCAAGATAATGTTGATTGTTTATTGGAACTCCATGACACTAGATTTGATCCTAACATGACTGCAAAGCCACTTGTTGATCTCCTGTCGTCAGGTGACCCAGCCCAATCGGCATCTGAATAAGCGTTTAACACACTGTCACTAGTATTCAGATAAGTCAGACCTTGATCACTTGTTCCTTTTATAAACCTAAGAATTCTTTTGACTGCTACCCAGTGCTTGTCTGCGGGATTTTGAATAAACTGACAAACACGGTTTACTGCAAAAGAGAGATCAGACCTAGTAATAGTTAGATATTGTAGGCCACCGACAACACTTCTATACTGAAACTGATCATTTCCTGTTAATGGTGTCCCTCCTTCCTTTGACAGTTTCTCTGTTGCTGCCATAGGAGTAGATATTGGCCTGCAGTTCTGCATATTGGCTCTAGCAAGTAGATCATGAGCATATTTCCTTTGAGAGAGAGTCAAACTGTGTTTGTAAGACTTGACTTCTATCCCTAGGAAATAATGAAGATCACCCAAGTTCTTCACCGCAAAGTCTTCATTCAGTTTCTCAGTTACTCTGTCTGTTGCAGTTGAAGAAGAACTTACAATGATTATGTCCTCAACGTAGATAAGAATATATATGATCAGTTGCTTCTCCATTAATATAAACAGTGATGTATCTGACTGTGAGGCAATGAAACCCAAGCTCTGTAGTTTTTGTATCAGTCTTAAGTGCCAGGCTCTAGGGGCCTGTTTAAGACCATACAATGCCTTATGTAGCTTGCAAATATAATTTGATGGAACACTTTGGGACTCATACCCTGGTGGCTGGCGCATGTATACTTCCTCTTGCAGATAACCATGCAAAAAGGCATTTTGTATGTCTATCTGTCTTAGTGACCAACCTCTGGATATTGCAAGTGAGAGAATTACCCTTATTGTTGTGGGCTTGATCACTGGACTGAATGTGTCCAGATGGTCCTCTCGAAATCTTTGCTTGAAGCCCTTTGCCACTAGTTTGGCTTTGTATCTCTCAACAGTCCCATCTGCTCTTCTCTTGACCTTGAAACCCCATCTGTTGTCAATTAAATTAACACCTAATTTTGGTGGTACTAGAGACCAATGTTATTCTTCAAAAGTGCACAATACTCAGTGTCCATTGCTTGCGTCCACTCTTTGTATTTTAAGGCTTCTGTCAGAGTGTTAGGTTCAGTTGTTGGAGGAGAATAAGACTGAACCTGCAAACCTGCAGCATAGCGAGTTGTACCATCTTTAAATTCCTTGGGCTTCACTATATTATTTTTCAATCTTGTTTTCATTGTATGGCCAGACTGAACTTCTTCTAATGGTACTTCTTCAGTTTTAGCTGGTACTTCTTCAGTTTCAGCTGTAGCCTCCATCTGTTTTTCAGACATCTCCTGTTCTGGGCCTGCATTGTTATGCTAAAAAACATATGGCTCATCATTAGTGATGACAGTTAGTATATTATCATAAGGATAATCAACTGTTGCTATCTCAGGGGAATTAGGATTGTCTCTCTGAGGACTGGAATGAGGTGTAGGGGGTTCTGCACGTTGTGCTACTTGACTGTCACCTACCTGGTTTTTGTCAGTCAGAAACTGTTCAGAGTAATATGTGCTCAAGGGTAAAATGGTTGGCTGATGTGAGGAGCTAGAAGGAGATTTTTGTTGATCAGGTGAGTTCTTGAAAGGAAAGACTTGCTCATCAAAAATCACATCACGTGACATATATACTCTACCATTGTGTCTGTCTAAAACTTGTAAGCCTTATGGTCAGTGCTATATCATTGCTTGGATCTGAAACTTAGCTTTCTTGAATTATTGGGCCTCAGGTTAGGCCAGCAAGCAGAACCAAAGGATTTCAAGAATTTGTAGTCAGGTTTAGCTCCAAGTAAACGATGTACTGGTGTGTCAAGATTAATGACTGCTAGGCTGTCGGTTTATGAGGAAGCAAGCTGTCTGAAAGGCCTCATCCTAGAACCGAATGGGCATACAAGATTGAGCAAGGAGTGTTAGGCCAGTTTCAACAATATGTCTATGTTTTCTTTCCACCAACCCATTTTGCTGATGAGTATGTGGACTTGAGATGTGATGTTTGATTCCTACTTTCTTCAAAGAATATGTGAAGATGATGGAACTCCCCTCCCCAATCTGACTGAACTGTCAGTATTTTCTTTCCTAGAAGTCTCTCAACATGGCACTGGAACTTCAGAAAAATGTGATCTACATCACACTTATGTTTAAGAAAATGGATCCAAGTAAATCTGTTGTATTCATCAACAAAGCTAACATAATATTTGTAACCATTTACAGAGGTTAGAGCTGGCCCCCACACATCTGTCTGAACTACCTCTAATGAACTAGAAATGGTATGGACAGAAGAACAGAAAGGGAGTTGATGTGCTTTGCCTTGATGGCAAGCATCACACACCGAGTGTGTTTTATTTGAAGCAGTGGAAATATTGTTTTCAACTAAAACATGACGAGTTACGGCAGAGGAGGGATGTCCTAAGCGTTGATGCCACAAATCTTTAGAAACTTTGCTGGTGTAGAAGGCTTGTTTGGAGGCTTGGTTTGGAAATTGATAAAGTCCATTTCTGCAGAATCATTTAAGAAGAACGGTCTTTGTGGGTCGATCCTTAACAAGGAAACAAGTGGGGCGAAATTCAACAAAGGCATTGTTGTCACAGGCTAACTTATGAATAGAGATCAGATGTCTGTTGGTTTGTAGAACATGTAGTACATTTTTCAGTTTCAGTGGTGTGTGAGAGGTAGCAAACTTGAATCACCAATATGAAAAATAGACATACCTGCACCATTGGCCACTTGTACACGATCATCTCCAGTATACTTTTCTTTAGTTGTGAGCCTCTCAAAATCATGCGTGATGTGGTCAGTTGCCCCTATATCGGCATACCAGCTCGGATCAACTGAATACCCACTAATGAAACTTGCTGCAGCTACCACTCTTGTGTCATCTGCTACATAGTTTTGATCAAAGCGATGATAGCACCTTGATGCATCATGATTGTTGCGGAAGCAAATCTGGCATGGCTGTTTTGCACTCCTTTGATTCTGATAGCAAGGATCTGGACTTGATCCACGTCCATTGCCACGTCCTACAGAGGCTCGGCCACCAGAGTTGCAGCCTCATGAGGATCTTCCACGGCCTCGTCCTCCACTCCTTCCTGATGACCTGTTAACTTGATTTTCCTGATAACAACTGTTGTTACGATCAACACACAATTCACAATTCAGCATGTGAGCGTACAAATCATTGATGGTGACTACATCAGATCTGGTGGTGATGTTGGTCACAAGAGAATCATATTCTGCTTCCAGCCCTTGCAGCATGTAAGCTATCAGCTCATCATCTTCGAGCTTCTTCCCGATCATGGCTAATGTGTCAGCAAGATTTTTCACCTTGGGAAAATACTCAAACATGCTGAGATTTTTCTTCTGGATGGTCGCCAACTGCATCCTGAGCTGCATAACCTGTGCACGAGAACTAGCTGCAAAGGATCGTTCAACGGCACACCAAGTCTCACGAGCGGTTGTACATCCAACTATTTGTGACATTACACCTTCAGAAAGAGATGAAATAATGACACTCATTACCATCTGGTATTGTTGATACCAGGCATCGAAGTCGGGATTAGGAAGAGTTTGAGCCCTCCCATCTTGGCCAGCTGTAGTGATTGTTGCCGCCAGTTGAGGAGTGCTCCCGTCGATGAATCCCATGAGTCTCTGACTCATGAGGTAAGGAAAGAGTTGCGTTGTCCAGAGAAGAAAATTCTCACTGGTGAGCTTGACGGTGATCATGTGGCTTGACGACGGCATCGACATTACACTGCTTGAAGAAGTCAGCGCGCCAGAGTTGAAGTTCGTCAGGGTGCTGTTGGTGCCACTCATATTTGGATCACTGGCTCGGGTACCATGTAAAAAATTGGAATTGTGTTTTTGGCTCAGAACTTGGCGATCTCTACTGATGATCACTGTTGTTTATATAGCACTAAGATGTAACCGACGTGCCACAAGAGCTGGTGAACGTTTACATACTCAACCCACGTACACACACGTTCAACAAACTGATAATGCCACGATGCACAATATACGCACACAACTCACACGACGTGGTCTCCTCTTGGACCAGTTCAGAGACTAACAAACGTGCCGTTAACTCATAAATGAAGATGACCGAATAACTGAAGATGAGTGAATCTTTGTTTTAACACTCCATTGGTGACCACGAATTTTACAAGCTCCGCAGATGCTAAATGGGGTAGTTCGATTTGCGCCGTTGGTCAGTCTAAGCGCATAAAGGTTGACTCCAACCCATGACTCATACCAGTACCCCACTGGAAAATGGATACTGAAACGCTACCCATGTGTCTCCAACCGTCTATGCAAACGGGATATCAATTCTGTTTTCAGCCTGGTGATTATATTTCTGTTTTGACAATTTCTACATGTTGCTCGTTGTGGCTTCATAGAATGCTATCATGTGCAAGTGGTGCAACTGTCATGTTGCACGCTGTGGCTTGACTGAAATTCTGTTTTCATAAACTGCATACAAAAACTGAACTTGTCACATAAATTGCATCACAATTTGAACTTGTCCGAGAAACATACAAATTGAATGAGACACTAAATCAGAAATTGAATCAGTAACTTGTCATTGTCACACATACACATATAGAAACTGAATCAGAAACACATACAAAAACATAGAAAAAACAGAAAGCAGAAGCAGAAACACGTATATAAACGAGAGGAACTCGCGGAGCTGGCGAGGAAGGGCATGTAGTTTACCAGATCAAAGGAAAGTTCGGAGCCGCTCAATCGGTAGGCAACGGCCTCGGAGAAACTTGGTGGTACGACAGAGAATTTAGTGGCATGCGGAAACTTTTCTGGCACCCGCGAAACCAACGGCAGTGCTACCCAAAATAGAATTTGCATCGCAGTGTTGGTGACCTTCGATTTTGGGTCTTGAGTAACACTGAAATGAGTAGCCGCGTAAGAACGTCGGCGGTGACACATTGTAAAGCTTACTAGATACACTATTTCGCAGTATAATTTAAAGTACATATTGTAAAAGTAGAAAAAAATAACATATAAAGTATACTTTAAAGTGCGCTAGTGCAGATAGACTAAGAGCATGTTTGTAGTCAGCCAACTGTTTTTGCGCTCGACTCACGGGATGGATGAGCCGACCAGCCACCTGTGGCTCAAATGGGCTGTCCGGTCGCACCGTGTAAAATTCAAGTAAAATAATATTATTTTATAAAAAATCTCTGCTGGCGACGCAAGGCCATAAGAGATAGCCCACCACAGCACTAAAAAGCCCACGGACGCTTGGCCCACAAAACGTAACGCTCTAGGGTTAGGGTTTAGCGCCTCCTCTATAAGAGCGCCGCCTCCACCATCTCTTTCGCCTTCTCCACCTCTTCATCCCAACACAACTCGCGGCGACGGCGGCGGCGGCGGCGGCGGCGGCGCACGAGACCGGCGGCGGGCGGCGGAGGCAGCGTCAGTCATGGTGCATGTCAGCTTCTACCGCAACTGTAAGCCCCATTTCCTCTGTGCCCGTGATCTGTTTGCCCATGGTGTAGTGGCGGTAGCATCTGATCTTGAGTACTAGTTTACTCATGGACATTTGAGGTCGAGCATTAGAAGACAACAATCTCAATCGTTTGCTGTACTGTTTATCTGAATTCTTTTTTCTGATGCCCACCACGAGATTAAGACGTGATGCACGAGTGTTTAGATGTGATAGATTCTGTTGTGTTGTTGTCTGGTATGACTTGCTCAAAGATGTATTAAATTGTGCCCACTGTATATTGATATTTTGTTGATTGTGGGTAAGAAATGCTTTAGCTGCAAAGAAAATGGCACTCCATTGTGCCCTCAGATGTTATTTGGCATATACGTTCTTCTTAGGGAGTTATATCCTGAAGATATCCATCATGATTAGAAATGCATTTGTGGTGGATTAATTATTAAGTTTCCTATTTTTTTTTTTCAGAACTCCACTATTGGTGTATTTTGATTAAGCTCGGAAAGGAGCAGTTATTTGTGTCTATTTTCTGACTATATTTATGCAATACAGATGGTAAGACCTTCAAGAAGCCAAGGCGCCCATATGAGAAGGAGCGTCTTGATGCGGAGCTGAAGCTGGTGGGCGAGTATGGCCTCAGGTGCAAGCGTGAGCTCTGGCGTGTGCAGTATGCCCTCAGCCGCATTCGTAATGCTGCAAGGGAGCTGCTCACCCTTGATGAGAAGAACCCACGCCGTATCTTTGAGGGCGAGGCACTCCTTCGTCGTATGAACCGCTATGGGCTTCTTGGTGAGGGCCAGAACAAGCTCGATTATGTGCTTGCGCTCACTGTTGAGAACTTCCTGCAGCGTCGCCTCCAGACCATTGTCTTCAAGAATGGCATGGCGAAATCCATTCATCATGCTCGTGTACTCATCAGGCAACGCCACATCAGGTATAAGTACCAGCCTTTCTGCTTCCATGAATTACATTTGGTGTTGACTACCGATGCGTAAACATGAATAGGCTTATATTCTAAGATTTTTGGTATGTATGGCTGTTGTTATTACTGATATTTTCTAAACTTTTGTTGAATTTATTTTTTTATGCTGTAATTAATTTTGCAACAGTCAACAGTTCAGTGACTAGACAATCTAGTCATTTTCAATATTTGGGTATGTGATGAGAAACCGTATGCAACTCACGACGGTCGTCTGAGACACTTTTTGTGTAATGTTGCAGTCATATTTCTCTGATACCTATTTCACTTGACTTTGTACTTGAAAACATTCCCGTTCTTTGATAATGTTAGATTATTTTTTTATCTCTTTGTATATATTTTGGCATATGCACTGGTGCTATGAGGAACTTATTTTGCTAATGTATCTATGAGGTTGAAAAGACCAATGACCCTTGTCCTTTTCATTCTGAGTGCCTGCTAATATGATTTCTCTTGACTCTTTTGTGGTTTTGCAACAGCCAACAGTTCAGTGACTAATCAATCTAGTCATATTCATTATTTGGGTATGTGATGAGAAACCGTATGCAACTCACGACGGTCGTCTGAGACACTTTGTGTGTAATGTTGCAGTCATTTTTTCTCTGATGCCCATTTCACTTGACTTTGTACGTAAAAACATTCCCAGTCTTTGATAATTTTGGATTTTCTTATCTCTTGTATATATCTTGGCATATTCGCTGGTGCTATGTGGAACTTATTTTGGTAATGCATCTATGAGGTTGAACAGACCAATGACCCTTGTCCTTTTCATTCTGAGTGCCTGCTATATGATTTCTCTCGACCCTTTTGTGTGTAGTTCCTGGCAGGAGGGCAGTTAGCAAAATGTTGTGTATTATGAACCTAGCTGAGAACAGTCTAGTTACTTAATTGCTGGAAGTCAAGTTGTTATGGTTTACATTATGATTTTCTTTCTAATGTTTTGTATTTTAGTACATAAGATGTAAGCTTGTAGTTAAGCCACTGTTTGTCATTGGGGCCATGTGTTTCTACTTTCCCTATATCATACAATTGTCACAATCGACCTGGCTGAGCTTAATTGGATAATATGTTGTTTCTATATCAATATTTTGGTTGGTTCTCTCGTGCTTCTGCTAAGCCTCACTAAGGTTTTAGTAGCTGGAGTATAGTTAGCCAGAAGGTGTTGTTTTGTTTATACTGTTGATGATATGGGCTCTTGTGCATTTGTATTTCTTTTGTAATGTTTATTCTTATTTTAAAGTGATAATTTGCATTGCATAGTTTTCATCTCAAATTCAACTCAATCTATTTCTGCAGAGTTGGAAGGCAGCTTGTCAACATTCCCTCGTTCATGGTGAGAGTGGACTCAGAAAAGCACATTGACTTCTCCCTTACCAGCCCACTTGGTGGTGGTGACCCTGGAAGAGTCAAGAGAAAGAACACGAAGAAGGCTTCTGGTGGTGGTGGTGGTGATGGTGATGAGGAGGAAGAGTAATCAAGCGACACCTGCAGATGGTTTTGTTAGGACCTAATTTTGCTGGCTTTGTTAGGACCTGATTTTGTTACATTAACACAAAAGTTGGCCACTGGGGGTTTCTAAAATTCTTGTTTAAATTCTTGAAATCTATCGCTGGTGACTGAAGTTGTTTATCTGATGAACATGGATGTGAATTCGGTGAGAGACTTATATTTCACCTGTTTCATTAATGATCACAAGATTTTTCTGGAAGACGTTAACGATGTGAATGTTTACCTGTTTATCTCATCCTGAAATTTGTGTTCAGCTGTTACATGTAGCTGAAGTTAGATGGATTTTTCTAACAAAACATTGGTAAACGATACCTAAATTTGTGTTCCTCTGGTACTAGTTTTTGGTCCATCACATTTGAACATTGAATATCAATTCTGCTCTCCGAATCTTATGGGCTGCTTCTCTGATCCCTGTGACGAGTAAATCGTTTTACCAGTTTGTTAATAAGGGCCCGTTCACTTAGAATCAGAATCATTTTTCACTCAGAATCGGTTTCAGAACTTAAAACAGAATCAGTAGTTTTTTGTTTCAGTTTTAATAAAGAGAGAAGGAAAGATGAATTGACCCATATACCCTAGTATGTATGTTGCAGGACCATAAGATCTTCAAGGAAGAAGACACATTTTTTTTGTCAGAACAAACAAGCTATACCTCGTCGTTCTCATAGTTTCAGAATATCATATTCATTGGTAACTCAGCACATGTGACACAATCACCATCCAGCATTACTTTGATTTCAGTGCAAGTTTTCTACAGTAGGCAGGTAGGGATAAATAGCAGGTAAAGTCTTATAGGCCTCACGTGTGAGTTCCTCGGAGGTGATGGTCACTCGTAACAGAACAATGGCAAACACTGGTAATTTTGGTCAAAACCGAGTCCAGTTACAAAAAAGAGCTCTGATTTAGCCCGCGGAACATCTTTCCGGGTGATTCGCCGGCGTAGTATGAAAGCATCTAGGCCCCCATGAGGTATGGTTTCGGTGATTAATGACAACCATTGGATTTTACTAATGAATTTGTGGATGCAAGGTCTCCCAATCAAATGAAATCTATATGAATATGAACATCAACTAATGATCATTGGAGACCCCTAAACAATCTTTTTATGAGATCAATCAATGCTATGAAGACTAGAAGTAAAAGCTCATATGTCAAAGTCATTCAACCATAATTGACAACACGCAATGCTTGAAAATCATCAGAAGAATATTTGCAACAAATGTCTAAGGGGTCAATCTAGCAAAATACAAAAGAATCAGTTAGAAACAACTCGAAGCAAACAAAATCAACTCACCGGATCAACCGATGTTTCCAGAGAACAACACATCGGTCGAGTTGGTTCAGCAGAAGAAGAAGACCTCAGAACAAAGCACTCACCGGATCATCCGATGTTAAAGGCAATGTTACATCGGTCTATCAGTACAGTATGCAACATCCTTGGACCAAGTGTAGCACCGGATCATCCGATGTACAACAATATACACATCGGTCAATCACTCCAGTAAGCATCAAGTTTGAACCAATTCTAGAGGAAGTGCCACTGGATCATCCGATGAGAAGATAAGTGCAACATCGGTCTAACAACGGTCATATCTGACACAGTGACATCAGCTAATTTGGCTTTGACCGATGATAACTGAAGGGGAAACATCGGATTATCCAGTGTTCGCAGAGCAGTGATGTCAGCCTACTTTTCCAACGGCTATTCCGTGGAGGCTGGCTATTTATACCCCTTCAACCTGTCAAATCGAAAAGTCTTGATCACCAGACATACTCTACACATTCTCAAGCATTCAAGACATTGAGCCATCACTTCTACATCTTTTAGACCACTTACACACCAAGAGATAGGCTAGAACTAGCTAGAGAGAGAGCTTGTGTGCCTCCATTCTTGGTGAGTGGAATCTCTAGTGTAGTGAGAGCTGTAAGGGAGTGTCCCTTGGTGTTTGTAACTGAGAGTGACTTCCAGAGCTTGCCAAGACGATTGTGGAAGCCCGGAGGATCCAAGTTGTACAAGGCTTGAGCTCCACCTTGCCGAGGTTGGCGAACGGAGAAGAATAGTGAAGATCCCTAGTCTCGATGACTTGGGTGTGGCTATACCCTTTGGTGGGTGCCACAACGTGGATGTAGGAAGATCTTGACGATCTTGCCGAACCACAGGATAAATCCTCGTGTCTCCTCGGGAGTTTGCATTCTCATCCTCTCACCATACATTTATGCATTTTATATACCGCGAAGTTGCTATTTACTTGAATGCATAGATTGTTTGCGTAGAGAATTGGGCTTTTAGTAATTAAGTTTTATTGCCTTAATTTTTGAAAAGAAGCCCAATTCACCCCTCCCTCTTGGGCATTCGATCCTTACAATTGGTATCAGAGCAAGGTTGCTCATAGGATCATTCTAGCTTCACCGCTAGAGAGCTAAAATGGCCAAGGTTGGGGGTTCGATTCCTATCTTCGAGGGCAAGAACTTTGCCTATTGGAAAGCACGCATGCGCGCTTATCTAGAGGCTATTGCTCCCGAAGTATGGGAAGCGACCCACGCGGGGTTTGGTGAGCACAATTATGTTGGTGATCAAATTAAATGGGATGCTAAAACTAGGAATGCAATCTATGAATGTATTAGTCAAGATGTGTTTGCTAGGATTGCTAGCAAAGAAAAAAGCTTGTGAAATTTGGGTTTGCTTAATAGAAATTCATGAGGGTTCTTCTCGAGTCAAGGAACTAAAATATCACATGCTTAAAGCAAAATATGATGAATTTAAGATGCTACCTCATGAAAATGTCAATGAGATGTTCTCTCGCTTAAATGTGCTTATTGAAGAAATTAATGCTCTTGACATTGCTTCTCTTGGCAAGGGACTCATCAACCGCAAGATCCTCATGCTCCTTCCCAAGCCAAAGTACAACATCATCAACTCCATGCTTCAAAAAGAGTCTCTTGACCACATTGAAGTTTCAGAACTCATTGGAGAGATTCACGCTCATGAGATGAGTGTACTTGGGATGATGGAGCAATCATCTTCAAAAACAATTGCTCTAAAGGCCTCCACCAAGAGAACAAATTTCAACAAAAAGAAAGTGGTTGAGCCTAGCCCAAGTGAAGAAGAGCAAGCATCAAGTGAAGATGACGATGATGAGCTTGCACCAATGATGAGAAAGTTCTCTCGCTTGAACTCCAAGATTGACAAGAAGGGATACACCTTTGATCCCAAAAAGAAAACATTTCTACCAAAGAAAGATGACAACAAGACTTGTTATAATTGTGGTGATCAAGGTCATATCTCCTATGATTGTTCAAAACTGGACAAAAGAAGAGAGAACCACAAGAGCAAGCATCGCAAGCTTGAAGATAGTGAGGATGATGAAGAGGACAAGCCCAAACCAAGATCCTTTGGGAAGAAGAAGCATGACAAGGGCAAGAAGGCAAAACTCTTCCCAAAGAAGAGAAAAGGACCACAAAAGGTGTTCTTGTGTGAGGCAAATGAATGGGTCACCGACGAAGAGTCAAGTGATGAAGAGAGTGAAGTGGAAGAAGAAAGTTTGGCCGGCCTTGCCATTGCCAACAATGATGACTCACCTCTACATCCACCTCCCATGTGCCTCATGGCTAAAGGTAACACCAAGGTATATGATGACTCTAGCGATGATGAGGTTTCCCCCGATGATTTAACTTCATTAATAAATGAATATCATACTATCATTAAAAGGGAGAAGAGTAAGGTTAAAGCTCTTGAAGAAACTCGTGCCAAGCTTGAAAGTGCTAACCTCGATTTGCTTGACAAGTATGAAAGCATACTTAAAGAGCATGACATGCTCAAATCCCATGTCAAGAAAATTGAGGAGGATAAGGCTAAAATCAAGCTAGATCATCATGAGCTTATCTTAGCACACCAAACACTCTTGGGAGAGCACAACAAGTTAATACAAGAACATCAAACACTTAATCTTGCTAATGAAGTGCTTGATCAAGAGTTGAAAAATATAAAGAAACAAACTCTTAATGATAAGATATCCATTACTTCTCATGCCACTAATGATTTGCACAAGTCTTTTCCTTTGAAAGAAAATGCTAGGGAGAAGGACTTGTTGGAAGAAATTGAGAGTCTCCGCACTAGTGTGACTAGACTATCAAAAGGAGAAGTCAAGCACAAGGAAATCCTCTTCCAACAAGCAAAGGCCTTCAACAAAAGAGGACTTGGATCCTTCCCGGTGCCCAACAAAGGAAAGGTGCCCTCACCAGAGCTTAGAACAAGCTTCATCAAGGAAGTTGGTTCTTATTGCCAATATTGTGAGATCACCGGTCACCATACAAGGAAGTGTCCTCTTCCTAACCGACCTTCTCCAAAATTGCCTACTAACTACAAGTCTACTTTCAATGATCATTATTATCACTTAAGTAAAGTAGATGGCAAGGTGAAGGCAAGGTTCATCGACAAGGACATAAAGGGCATGAAGGGGAAGCTCCCCAAGCAACTTTGGGTCCCAAAGACACTTGTATCACACATACAAGGACCTAAGTTGGCTTGGGTGCCAAAAATCAAAAATTGAATTCATGTGTGTAGGTAAAATACAAAGCCGGTGGAAAGCATTGGGTACTCAATGGCGGGTACACTCAACACATGACCGGCAATGATGGTATGTTCACCTCCATAGAGGACCCCGACAATCATGAACAAGTCACCTTTGGTGATAATTCTAAAGGGAAGGTAATTCGGTTGGGTAAGATTGTATTTTTCATGGTTTATTTAAAATATGTTGCATGTTAAGTCACTTAGTTTCAATTTGCTTTGCACAAATTTTGTGATTTTGGGCTAACGTGCACCTTTGGCAAGAATGATGTTGTGACAAACCTAAAGTTGAGGAGAGCCATGATCAAGGAGGAGCTTCAAGTTCCAACATCTACACATCGACGAAAGATTATTCATTTGTCAAATTTATGTTGATGATATCATTTTTTATTCAACTAACAAAACTCTTAGCCATGAGTTTGGCAAAATGATTTCTAGGGAATTCGAGATGTCAATGATTGAAGAGCTCAACTTCTTCCTTGGATTCCAAATCAAGCAACTTCAAGAAGGGACCTTCGTCTATCAAGAGAGGTATACCAAGGACCTCTTGAAAAAATTTGAGATGGGAGATTGTAGCTCAAGAAGCACTCCAATGGCAACAAATTGTCATCTCGACGCGGATAAGGGCGGTAAACCTATTGATAAATCCAACTACTGTTCTAAGATTGGTTCATTACTTTACCTTACCGCATCTAGGCCCGATATCATGTTGTGCCCAAATTCTTTATATGAAGCAAACCCTTTTGGACTTTGGTGTTAAACTTGGTTGTGTGTCTCTCCTTTGTGACAATGAAAGTGCGGTTAAGATAGCTAAAAACTCCGTTCAACACTCCCGCACTAAGCACATTGATATTCACCACCATTTCTTGAGGGACCATAAAGCTAAAGGAGACATCTCCTTGCAAAGTGTTAGGTCCGAAGAACAATTGGCAGATATCTTCACTAAACCACTTGATGAGAAAAGTTTTTCTAGGCTAAGAAGTGAGTTAAATGTGCTAGATGCATCAAACGTCATGTAAGTTGCCATGATTATGTAAGAATGCATCACATATAGGTCTTGTCTAACTTTCAAAGGATAGGGGTGAGCAAGGGTTAGCTTGGGATGGAGGTTCTTTTGGGTTTCCCCAATGCTTGGAGAGTGGCTCTCCCTGAAGAAGCCTTTGAAAGGTTCAAATTTGGCAAGATAGATTTACTTTATGTCTTGCATGATGCTTGCCATATAGACTTGCACTCATATTTATCTTTCTTGCATTATAAATTGTTTGCCATTGCATACGGTAGATTGTCACAAAGGGGAACCCACCTCATGAGAAAGAGACTTGTTTGAAATGCAATATCTCAACTCATATGATGTGGGAAGAACAAAATGTTACGTGCGTTAATGCCTAAAGGAACATGCTTTAAAGAGATAGAAGTCTTCATCCTCTAGCTCACAAAGCATGGGCCTTACATTTTATTTGGATATTTTCATCCCATTTCTTTCTCGGTGTTCTATTTGCTTTAGGCTTAGCCAAGTTATTGGCATATTAGTATTTTTGAGGGTAAGGGGTTGCTCAAAAAAGTCCTAAGACATGTGTTTCTCATTGTTTGTTTGTTTGGTCAAAGGACATATATGGGATGTTGCTGTTTTGTAGTCATCGGATTATCCGATGCTTAGGCCAGACCAACATCGGATCAGTTGGTGTTCAAAGACCAAGAGCCAGCTCAGTCAGTATCTCAAATCAACCGACGAGTTCATTCTGAGAAATATCGGTGCATCCGATGTTCACATTTTTGGAACTGTGCCAAATTTCTCCGATGCAAATCAGTTCAACGTCGGTCCATCCGGTGTCAACGGTACCTTTTGAATACCCTTACTGTGCCATTCGACCGATGCCTCTATCTTTTAACGTTGGTCCATCTGGTGTTAAATTTTCGGCTAGGGTTTGGGACCCACTATTTAAACGGCCCTTCGCCTCCCTCCCTTCTCTCTCCCCGACCCCGACTCACCCGCGCCTCACCGTCCGCCGCCGCCGCTCCTCTCGCCCTGTGCCACCGCCGCCTCCGGCCGCCGCCACCGCCCTCCGGCCGCTGCCGCACCACAGCA
This sequence comes from Tuctoria greenei, assembly GCA_036927565.1. Classification (NCBI taxonomy): domain Eukaryota; kingdom Viridiplantae; phylum Streptophyta; class Magnoliopsida; order Poales; family Poaceae; genus Tuctoria; species Tuctoria greenei. The sequence continues at coordinate 36,953,318 of JAYESD010000004.1, forward strand.
GCAGCAGCCGCCACCGCCACTTCCTTCGGCACCGCCGCCGCCACTCTCCTCCACCGTAGCCGCCGCCGCCGCTTACCCCAGCACCGCCGCCGCCTCTCTCCACCACCGCAGCCGCTCCCCCCAGCAGCCACACCATCGCCACCCTCTGCGTCGTCGTGGTACCGCCAACGGTCGCCGTCTCTTCGATGCTAGGGTTTCCGGCCGCGTCGATCTCGTGTCGCCATTCCGTGCGCTTGACATCGTCGACTTCATTCACGCGCCTCATCGCAATGGCTCGTGACAAGAAGAATAAGGGCAAGGCCATTGCGGAGCTGGTCGCAAAGAAGCAAAAGTTATCGAAGGAGGAGAAGAAGGCTTTGATGGCCGCTCGCGCCGCCGAGGAGCGAGAGCGTGGCCGAGGAGGATCACTGAGGATCCGCGAGGCTCGTCCGAGGCAGCCTCCCGTGTGGGATGAGTCCGAAGAAGAAGAAGAAGAAGAGCCGGAAGTGCCACTTGTTCGCCGGCGCTTAGCCAGGACCCGTGGAGATCATCCGCCGGCAGTACCACGTTCATGGCCGTCAACTGCCGACCTTCGAGAGGACAGTGTGGCCCAGAGAGCCGTCTACGAGATGGACACCACCGTCCATGTTGGTGAAGGTGTCCGGTTGACTGATTACCGGAAGATGAAGGCCAAGCAACTCAGAAGACTCAGATGGAGTGTTTTGCTTGAGGAGTGGTACCCGCAGCCTAGAGAGGCTCTTGTGGACAGTCGGTTCTGGACTTTGACGCATGCGTCACTATACAAGACCTATAGACGTCGAGGCCATAAGCTCTTCCAGCACAACTTTCTGGATTGGGATCAGCTCACCCTGGCAGCAGAGACAGAGATACACCCATACTTTGAGAGATATAGAGGGCTGGTGGAGCTGGTGTCCTACGAGAGGAGTGCCTACGTGGAGGACTGGGTTCGCGTCTTCTACGCCACCCTCTACGTCTCTGAGGGCCGCAGGTCTATAGACTTCATGTTCATGGGCCAGCACCATCACTTGACGAGGCAGACGTTGGCACAGCTGCTAGGAGTGGACCTGCACGACACTCGCGTGCATGAGAGGGTATATAGACAGGCAGACCCGCCGAGGAGGCCGCTCATTGGAGGAGTGGTACCACCACTGGAGGAGATACACTCTCTGTTTGCACCGTCCTTCTCTCCAGACCAGTCGAGGGTACCGGCACTGTTGACTCCAGCTGCGCGCACGGTGCACCTTGCCTTGCGCCGCGCACTCTTGCCGAGGTCCGGGTACCTAGAGGGGTTCACAAGCCTGCAGCAGACCCTCCTGTTCTACATCATGAACGGGATGGAGTTTGATATTGTGGACATCCTCATATGTGAGATGGAGGACGTGATCACTGACGGAGTTGGCACGATGAGGCAGCTTGTGTTTGGACACTGGATCATCTACCTGTTCTCCATGATGGTTCCTGAGGAGTCCGTCGTGCGTGACCATCTCACTGACGAGAGTGTCACATGGTTCAGCCACTACCGAGCTCCAGCTCCTGGAGACCGCTGCCTTGGCCGTCCAGTCGAGCGTCAGGTCCGTGCTCGGCTATCCGAGGAGGATTGGTCTGACCTAGAGAAGGAAGATGAGAGGCTTGCGCAGGCAGAGGCTCAGGGTGAGGATCTTCAGCAAATATGGTCCGAGAGCGACACAGATGACAGTGTTGAGGAGTACTTCTCACCTCCTCCCTCACCCAGGCAGCACGACGCTGAGGCTAGAGGCTCGACAGTGCCACCCCCTACTCCACCTCCCGTCTCAGAGGCACAGGTCTCTCAGCCGTCAGAGCTCACCTCACTCCTGCAGCAGATGGTTGAGCAGCAGCGCCTGGACCGGCTTGCAGCTGAGCAGGCCCGAGCTGAGCAGGCAGCGCGCCTTTTGGAGCTCCAGCAGCAGCAGCAGGAGATGCAGCGCCAGATCGCCCGTGAGAGGCGAGAGGACACAGACCGGCTGACGGGGCTAATAGACCAGCTGCACCAGCGCTCCCTCGACCAGCAGTAGCAGACGCAGCAGGCGATGATGGGCATCCTGGGGTTGATCACCAACCTCTACACCCAGACCGGTATTGCCCTGCCATCGCAGCTGCCAGGCGTTGCTCCACCCCCGTCTGTCCTTGCTCCAGCTGCAGCTCCAGTGCTGACCACGCTGATCCCGACGATCAGCATGTCTCCACCGCTGGCTCTGAGCGCACCGATCCACTCTCCGGTGTCGGCTACGACGTTGTTCCAGCAGACGCCAGCATCCGTCGTCAGTGCTCCGTTGCCAGCAGCTCCGACTCAGCAGGCGCCGACTACGGCTCCTTCAGCTCCCTCCGCTTCTACTCCAGCCTCAGTCGCAACAGTAGACAGCAGCTCCGACGACAGCACCCCCGACGGTGACCAGTTCGTCATCGCTCCGAGCACTCAGGGATCTTAGGCACTCGGCTTCCTTTTTGGTGTCTTGATGCCAAAGGGGGAGAAGAGTTAGAGAGTCAGGGGGAGGTTTGCTTAGAGGGTTGCTTAGTCTCAGGGGGAGTCTTTATCTTTGTAATTTGGTGTTTTTGCTACTCCTTTGTTATTTGCTCTCCTTTGTTATTCTATTGAGTTATTAATCGATTGAGCATTCGTATTACTAATTTCTTTTGAGTCTTCAAGTTTATTGTGTCATATCTTGTACTCATTGCATATCTTCTTATGTATCGTATTATCAAATTCATTACTATTATGCTTCACTTGTTGTGTTGTCATCAATCACCAAAAAGGGGGAAATTAAAAGCATCTAGGTCCCCATGAGGTATGGTTTCGGTGATTAATGACAACTATTGGATTTTACTAATGAATTTGTGGATGCAAGGTCTCCCAATCAAATGAAATCTATATGAATATGAACATCAACTAATGATCATTGGAGACCCCTAAACAATCTTTTTATGAGATCAATCAATGCTATGAAGACTAGAAGTAAAAGCTCATATGTCAAAGTCATTCAACCATAATTGACAACACTCAATGCTTGAAAATCATCAGAAGAATATTTGCAACAAATATCTAAGAGGTCAATCTAGCAAAATACAAAAGAATCACTTAGAAACAACTCGAAGCAAACAAAATCAACTCACCGGATCAACCGATGTTTTCAGAGAACAACACATCGGTCGAGTTGGTTCAGCAGAAGAAGAAGACCTCAGAACAAAGCACTCACCGGATCATCCGATGTTAAGGGCAATGTTACATCGGTCCATCAGTACAATATGCAACATCCTTGGACCAAGTGTAGCACCGGATCATCCGATGTACAACAATATACACATCGGTCAATCACTCCAGTAAGCATCAAGTTTGAACCAATTCTGGAGGAAGTGCTACCGGATCATCCGATGAGAAGATAAGTGCAACATCGGTCTAAGAACGGTCATATCTGACACAGTGACATCAGCTAATTTGGCTTTGACCGATGATAACTGAAGGGGAGATATCAGATCATCCGGTGTTCGCAGAGCAGTGATGTCAGCCTACTTTTCCAACGGCTATTTCGTGGAGGCTGGCTATTTATATCCCTTCAAGCTGTCAAATTGAAAGTCTTGATCACCAGACATACTCTACACATTCTCAAGCATTCAAGACATTGAGCCATCACTTCTACATCTTTTAGACCACTTACACACCAAGAGATAGGCTAGAACTAGCTAGGGAGAGAGAGCTTGTGTGCCTCCATTCTTGGTGAGTGGAATGTTTAGTGTAGTGAGAGCTGTAAGGGAGTGTCCCTTGGTGTTTGTAACTGAGAGTGACTTCCGGAGCTTGCCAAGACGATTGTGGAAGCCCGGAGGATCCAAGTTGTACAAGGCTTGAGCTCCACCTTGCCGAGGTTGGCGAACGGAGAAGAATAGTGAAGATCCCTAGTCTCGGTGACTTGGGTGTGGCTATACCCTTTGGTGGGTGCCACAACGTGGATGTAGGAAGATCTTGACGATCTTGCCGAACCACGGATAAATCCTCGTGTCTCCTCGGGAGTTTGCATTCTCATTCTCTCACCATACATTTATGCATTTTATATACCGCGAAGTTGCTATTTACTTGAATGCATAGATTGTTTGCGTGGGGAATTGGGCTTTTAGTAATTAAGTTTTATTGCCTTAATTTTTGAAAAGAAGCACAATTCACCCTCCTCTTGGGCATTCGATCCTTACACAGTACAAATAGCGATTCCGTTTCTTACTGAATCGATTCTGCTTTTTGGTCATTTGGCTCGGTTTCTGGTGATTCACGGTGAATTAGAAGTGATTCACTGCATCCAAACGTCACCTAAAATCCAAACGGATCAAAAGTATCCTCCAATTAAGCGAACACATTTCAGCTATTTCGTGAATCCCTTCTCTTCCAACACAAGCGAAATGATATTTTAAGTGATTTCGCATGTATATTTATGCAGGAAATATGGGCGCAGAAAGGAGCGGTTTTTGCTGCCATTTCTTATACTCTATTTCTTTTGATCATTTCGTTACTCTTATCAGTCGATCAGAAAACGAGCGCCTGAATTCCCTAACTGCCATCTAGATGGTTTGGAACGAAAGAATTGTGGAGGAAAACTGAAGAAATTGAATCTAAAAGATAAATTCTTAGAATGCCTTTTGGATTACAGAGTTGTTTCATAGGAATTCTGAAGGATACGGAAGTTTTCTCCACGATCTATAGGAATTCTAGCGTATTTTAGAGAAACTCTAGCATTAGGTCTAAACTCATGTTCTTTGTTCCTTTGAAAGTTTTAAGGCAAACCTCTTTCTTTCTCCTTATTCCATTTTGCTAATATAACTTCAAAATTTCTGTTTTTTCATACAGAGCATCTAAGCACATTATATTCACGATCTCTATTTTCTCATCATATAGGATTGAAATAGATGTGTAGTTCAAATCTTACGCTACCTCCATCCCATTCAAAATTTATTTATAGAGTTGATCAAAGTCAAACTAATCAACCTTTGACCAAATTTATAGAAAAATTGTTAGCGTCTACCATATAATATAAGTATATTATGAAAAATAAAATTCATGGTGCATCTAATGAAACTAATACGATGTTATGAAAATGAATTTATTTTCCAATAAACTTGATTAAAGTTACATTAGTTTAACTTTCCAACTTTAGAAATAAACTTAAATGAGACAGAGAGAGTAGTTTTCCATTCCTACATTTTTAAAAAAAATCAATAATCCTATTTACTATGTGTTTGAAAAAGTTTTCAAACGACGATTGATTTTTTTGAGATTCGTGCAGCCACCTAATCTTCTTTTTCCTATCTGGATTCCATGGACCGATCTCGATTTCAACAATTTCAGACTGGCGACGGTAGTGGTGCGGTGCGGGCCGCCCGAAGTGAGGAAGAAAGCAGATCTCTTTGTTAATCATTTTATTTGTAATGATTATGTTAGTTGTAAAATAGACAATCAAACAATTTAATGATTGTATAGATCATAAACAATATTATTATTGTTAATTATAAGGAAAAAGTCTACTTACCCCCTAACCTATACCCTAGAGACTAATTCACCCTCCAAACTACAAAACCGGATAATTAACATCCTAAACTTTCTAATACCATTTATTTTATCCCCTTAAGTGGTTTACATGGACGGTTTTGCCATGTCAGCTGCCTATGTGGATCCCTTCTGTCGAAGCACTGGAGGACCAACCAAAAGCCGCACCAACCAAAAGCCGCAGTGTTGCTGCTAGCCTTCCCTCCGTAGCACCAAGCTCCTTGTCCTTGTACCCAAGCCTGCTAGCCGCAGTCTTGCTGTTCGGACAAGATAGCCTTCCCTCCGCAGCGCCAAGCTCCTTGTCTCTGTATCCAAGCCTGCTCCTGCAAAATATGTAGTACTAGTAGTTACAGAGGCAGAGTAGCAGACCCACCGTACCGCATCCCTGCTTCCGCTCTGCTCCATGGGATGGGCTGTTTCTTGCGCTGCTGGTCACCCCCGCCGTATGTAGCGCGTCCGAGACCGAAGCGGGATAAGACTCGCCCTCCCAGCCTGGTAGGAGTGGTTAAACGGGCAGCACCACCGGCAGGAAGCCATGAAGATGCGCAAGTGCGCAGTCATCGCGTCACCAAGATCGAGCACCGCTGCATCCGCTTCTTACACCGACGAGATTGAAGTAGCGACACTAGAGAATGGAAGTATCCAACGCCGGGATGTACCAGTGAAGAATCGGAACGGAAGGATGGAGGGGCGACTGACATGGCAGTTGACATAGCAAAACCGCCCATGTAAACCACTTAAGGGGATAAAATAAATGGTATTAGGAAGTTTAGGGTGCTAATTATCCGGTTTTGTAGTTTAGGGGGTGAATTAGTCTCTAGGGTATAGGTTAGGGGGTAAGTAGACTTTTTCCTAATTATAATGATTAATCAATAACATTAAGGCTGAAATCTTTCAGAATTTCGAGCCTGACCCTTTAAAAAAATACAAATATACTAAAGGGCCTAATCTGATCCCAGGCCCGAATCTCATCGGTCAAGCCAATCGGTAGTCACGTGCTCTGCACCTGCGTGAGGCAGAACGTTCCTCGTACCGGTCGCTTCTAGGGCTCCGACACGAAAGCTGCTGTCATGGCGGCGGCCGACGGCGAGACGGCGGCGCTGAGGGCGGAGGTCGCGGCGCTACGGCTGCGTGTGCAGGTGGGAAGCTCATAGCTACGACTTTGATCTTTTTATTCTTCGCCTCATTATTTCCATGGAACAATTATTTTTGTTAATTTTGCTGCTGTTTTTGTTTTCAATTTTCTAAAGATGATGTTTTGGATGTGATTAGGAGTTGGAGAGGGATAACCTTCGGCTTGCCAAGATTGCTTCGAGCTGTACCTACGGGTCCAAGGTGACGCTTTTCTCTTTCTCATTTTTCTACTGCGTTTTCTGCTGCAAAGGTATTATGTCAGCTTTGTGAGAACGGTTTGGTAATTGTTTTTGCAGTTGGTATGCGAAGTATGGATACTCTTCGCAATTATTTTCCTTTCGCATGATTTGTTGATTAAGAATAAGCTTTTCGTTTGTTTGTTTGATAGGACTACCGTACACAAGTTTTACTTCCTTTGAACTTGAGATCACGATAAATTAAGTTGTACACGTGAAAACTATGAGCTGCAACTACTAGTATTGCGACTCTGTGTTTACGTGAAGCCTTTCTAGTTTCTTGCAGTCTTTGACAAATGGCTTTCCTAATGATACTCCTTATTGCGAGGAAAAACTAGTTTCAGGGGAGCACAGTGGCAAACTAGCAATCCTTGAAATTTATTTATTTCTTATGAGGCTCATGCTATTGATGTTTTGCCTACCTTGTTCTTCTGCCGGAGTACTGTTTTGAGTGCTTTACAGCTGTTTTCCATGAAACGTTAATATATTTACGTTTGACCTACAGTGCCATGGAAATATGGAAGAGAATGCTCTACCTGATGATTCAAGCAAGCATACTAACAGAAAAGGTGCTAATTAAGCTAACCACTTGCATCCATTCTAGCAGTTGTTTTCTTGGTTATGAGAAACACTAGTTGCTTTCATTCATGAATGCTCATTATGTCTACATTGAAAGCGACGGATAATACATTTCAGACTACCCCATGACTATTTGGAAACGTTAACTGTTTTGCAACAGTATTGCAGAAATTTACGGAATATTTCATTTAATTGCACAGGTCAACAAAAGGGGGATGTAAGTCACTGCTCAAAGCGTCTAATTGCTCTCAAAGTCATGTACTTCGGACAGAGGTGTTTTCTCATGAATAGAACGTATATGCATATTCAATTCAGACTGCTGCTTATGCTTGCACTTTCGTATAAATCTTCTTGATTCATCATTGCGTTAGTGGTTTCTGTCTACTTGTTCCACAAAATTCTGCTGCTCTCTGACTAATACAAGTATGCTGTTGCATCTCAAGAGGTTTTGCTTTTGTTTGTTCTTTTTTTGCCTATCATATATCAGACCGCATAACATCTGTATCAAGTGTTTAAAAGTCGTCGCCTAGGCGTTCAGGCGCTCCGGCCTGGACACCTGGACTGGCCTCCTCGCCTGGAACGCCATGGCTGGTCCCCTTCCCTTTGCTTTGGCCCCTGTCTCGTCCAGTCCCAGGTGGCCAGGCGTCACCCACCTCTGCTGAGTGCTGCTAGTGCCGTTTGCCTCAAATTTGTTCTTGGATTTGTGCTTATGTAGTGCTGGTGCAGCAAATTTGTATTGCTGTGGGCTACTGACCTGCTGGACACCTAACTGGTCGCCTAAGCACCTAGACGTCCAGGCGCCCATTTAAAACCTTGTATATCTCGATGTGTTACTTACAGCTTGTATCCCAAGCTAAAAGTAAAGCATTGATGATCCTTCTTAAATGCTATAACATGTTTATATATTTTAAGAAAACATTGGAGCTTCTTTAGGCACCTACACCTGCTCCCTTCCACTGCCTGTTCAATCTGTAACTCATGTTTCATGTGACCTGTCTGTTCTCCCGCCGTTTCATGTACTTGTACAGATTCTATGGTTTTTCTTCAGAAGGACAAGCAGAGCCAACAGTTGAGGTATTTTTACATAGGAGCTATTTGCTTTGATATTTACTAAGTAACCATTGGTTTCTCAAGAAGCTCTTTCTTACTGTATGTTCAGTCGGAGATATTTAAAGCACTTGAAAGAGCAAAGCTTTTGGTTGGCAGTAGGAAAGATTCATGTTATTCGAGATGTGGAAGAACAGACAAAGGAGTTTCTGCTACTGGACAGGTTGCTGCAAATCCCTGTTGCCTGCTAGTAACTCAAATGCCAGATATGAATGAACAATTATTTGCTTACGCTTTTATATACTTGCTGCTTATGGTACTTGCTTATATGTATTGAGTAATGCTTTCTTTCTGATTTAGGACCCAACATGTTTGTTCAGGACTTTGTATATATTGTTTATTACTCTGTTGTTACTTATTATATAAGTACTTTACGTGTAAGTAGAAAAATCCAGATAAAATAAATTCCCTGAAATTCAGTTATTTTTTCAATATCCTGATGAAAAAGAACGCTCTCTTCTCCCGTTTTCATAGTCTTGGACATGTGGTAGCGAAGTTGCAATTTGACTTCAAATCTGTATCGGACAATTGAGAAGCACTATTTCACCCAATGATGTGGTCGATTACTGATAAAAGAACATTGACATCCTACAGTTAAACTATTTTAAGGCTGGAGATAGTATCATTTGTACTTTGACAACTTTGATGTTGCTATTGCTCCAAAATTTGAATAGCCTATAACTCACAGAGAAGTTTTTATCCTTTTTGTAACATGCAGGTGATTTCCTTATATCTGCGATCAAACTTAAAGGATATGGGAGGGGATCTGTTAGATGAAAAAATTGGTATACCTCTTCCTTGTATTGCTGTAGTGGCACAAACAAGTAGTGCAGTGCTTAATTGAGCTGTTACCCTCATAAGAGAAATGCCCCTGATCACCCCGTCAGTTGCATGTGACATGCCCCTTTCCTGGTTCCATATTTTGCTAGTATATGTCTCACTTGCATTATAGCCACAGTTGGAATTGTCCTCTAAAACTAAGCATATTCTTTCCCCAGAAATTGATTATGTGAAGGTATTGAACAGAATTCTACCACGAGATATACGTGTACTAGGTTGGTGTCCTGTTCCAGCAGGTTTTCATGCAAGGTTAGCTCAAATCGTATGCTTACTATTTTCTTGTCTTTATTTATTCTTTCATACGTAGAAACACTTGCAAACAAGAATCACACCGTTCTCAATTGTTAAATTTATGATTTTTTGCTAAGAATTTCCTCCTTCTTTGATCAGGCTATTTAACCCAACTGTGATACATTATTGGTTATCTCGCTTGTGATTACTGAACATTTGATTTCTCCCATTTCCATTTTGAAGGTTCACCTGTTTGGGCAGGGAATATAAATACTTATTTTGGAAAGGTGACTTAGATATAGTGGTAATTATGCTACCCTTGATTTCTACTGCAGGTAGATGTACAAATATTTGTTCATGTCTATTGAGCTACCGTCTTTCATTTGCACACAGGAAATGCAGAAAGCTGCATCTAAATTCATTGGTGAACATGACTTCAGGAACTTCTGTAAGATGGATGCAGCAAATGTGAGTAACTACAGGCGGCGCATAACAGAGTTTAATATTTCTCCATGTGGCAAAAGGTTCAATCTACTTATTAGTTGAATGCTCTTTTCTTTTGCTATATCATATGATGCTAAGTAATAAAATTCTTTGTATTTTCTAGGTCCAATAATGATGAGCTGTGCTCCATGATAATCAAGGGTAGTGCCTTTCTGTGGCATCAAGTTCGTTGCATGGTGTCTGTGCTGTTTCTAATAGGACAAGGCTTTGAGTCACCATCCGTGAGTAAAAGTTTAACTAAACCTTCCTTTGATTGAAGAGTAAATTGGACAGAGTATTTCAAATTAGGTCCATGGACACGCAATATTCAGGTCCTCTACTTGCATAAATGATTTACTTTGGCTTATGCTGTGCTGAAATTGTAACCACATATCACATACACAAGCTTCATAGTTTATGGACATAAATGTTGAGCTTCAAGTTCGTGGATATGAATGGAACATCCATTCAAAAACCTTGTGAACTGTACTGTATAAGAATGCATACATTTAGTTGGTTTTGTAAGGGCTTACCTTTGCTGGATTCATTATTTTGCTGCAGATAGTTGATTTACTATTGGATATTACCAGAACTCCTAGGAAACCTCAATATAAAATGGCACCAGAACTTCCATTGATTTTGAGAGCTTGTCTGTTTGATAAAGCCAACTTTATGTGTTCATCAGGTATGCCTTGTTAAACATTAGCGGATAGTTGGATACCTTGTAGAGATAATTTTTTCCACAAGACATTGAATTATCACTGCAAAATTATTTGTAATTACAGCAAAATGCATTCCTCAGCAGACTATTACTTCCAGATTCTTGATTTTTCTATAAAGATATGGATTATCCATTTTTGCTTCTAATACTTTGGACTTCGGAGTTAGATGGAGCTGTAAGATGTAGTTAGCTCAAAACACTTGTGGTCATGTCAAGATATTTACATCAACTATGAAAATGTATTGTCAAAACCATATTATTTTGAATATAAAGCCAGACTCTACATGGGTATCATTATCGGTTCTAAACAATTGCTATCTTTTTGTTGATATCATTGTGATGCACTATTCTTCCACTCCAGATGCCAATCAATCTCTCATTGAGCACCTGAAAGATGAGTATCATCATTATATGCTCCAAGCTTCAATATTTTATGAGGCATTGTCTTATTTACCTTTTCGAGGTATGAACACCTAAATTACTTTAGTTGGATTGAATATGAAACATGATCTGACAGTGAGATGCCAATGCAGAACCTAATTCGTTGGAAACACTTCAGAAGAAGAGGAATCATATTCCTCTCATGTCACGGCAAACAGAGCGTAAGTTTGTGATGGTCTTTATGTTCTGAATGTGCTATACATTTCTTGTTGTCATGTATTCGGTGTTCCTATGAACAAAATCAATGCTCTATACTCAGCTCATATCAGTCTCCATTGACATCTTCAATATTCTGGAAGCCAATTTTGACAGTTGTCGGCAAGTACTTCACAATTTCTGATCGATACTTAACAACATAATCCTTTTTGCATGCCTTTTTGCATGCCCTAGATGCTGCGCCGACCCCCACTTCACCCCCTTTTTTCCTCGCCACCGCTAGAGTGGACCATCAGAAATCGTGCGGCCACAAGTAGGGCGGTTGCGAGGCTCCCGTTCTTCATCCTGCACTCGATCTCGGAATGGGCACATCTTCATTCCGATCACAAACTCGAGATGAACACATCTTCTCTCGAGCACACCTCTCTGTAAGACGCTCACGGCCACCCTGTTACCGTGAAGTACACCTCCCTTGTACGTGACCAAAACTAACATAGCTCAGACCCACTAGCCCAACTGTGCTCTCCTTTCTATGCTGTTTGATCAAACCAGACCAACCATCCAGCCCGGCCTAGCCTAGCTTCTTTTGTTCTCTCAGAAGTCAGAACACCACATCAGACCATGCCCAGCTCACCACCTCAGCCCGCACCAAGCAGCCCACTAGGCCCAACACGTGTTGTTCCTTTACAACATGGTACCTCGTGGGCTCGCGCTGTCTTCATCTTCCTCGAGCCACCCAGTGCACATGCCTTCCTAAGCCGCCGTCGATCCACCAAATCAATGCCAAAACCTCGTCGACAGAAGCTAGATCCGCCTCGAGCGTGCGCCTGAGTGGTCTCCCTTTGGGTTCCTGCCCGGGTTTGATGTGTTAGTGCTCCCGCATGAGGTGACACGACTCGCCTGCTGGCTCTTGCAGCCGTGCAGACGTTGATCTGTCGCCGTGACCCTTCTTACAACAGCCGCTCAATTCGTTTTGGACAGGCCCTGGATCTGCCGATGTTCGCGCCAGATTCGCCTAGGGTTGCAATTCGGGTCTGAGCCACCTGGATCTGCATCATCTTTCACCGTCAAGTTTGCCGACTAACGCATGCCGCGTGTGCGTGCCTTCCTGATCTCCGCCTGGCGCGCCATGCCGACAGTGTGCACCCCGAGATCCTCTCGATTTTGTCATGTCAGGCCTCTGGTTGGATGCTCCTGAGGCTGGCACAAGATCGTATCCTAAACCTGCTCTGATAGCAATGGGTGAAATTCCGTCTAGATTACACTCGAAATTCCCTTCTAAATTGCTTGATTTATTCCTTGGGATGTTCTAGCTATATATAGACATGTTTTTTTTTGAGCGCATATATATAGACATGTTACATATAATATAACAAAATTTAATCTAAGATAAGACTCTATCTAAATGCTTGGACTTAGTCTCCAACTCTTGTAAGTGATTTGGACTCCTTGGTGCGCATCACCCTGTCCTGGTCCAACTTGGGCCTGGACTGGGCTGGGCTTGCCGCACCTGATTCTACCGTACTCTGAAAACAAGATTAAACTCAACAGGGGACCTCGAGCTCCTGTCATCCAGGAGCGATGGATCTGCAGCTCCTATCATGATGACTTCTACGGTCGTCAATGACCTTGGGGCGATTGTCGAGCCTAGTTGGCACCAACTAGATACGGCCAGCGACAAGTGAGATGTAACTATGGCAGTGGGGCAAGATGCCCATCTGCTAGATGCTTTGCCTGGTGGCTGCTTTGAGATGTGATGTCTGGGGTGAGAACCTTTGGTCTTTTGACCAAGCCATGGCAACGTTTGTATGTTGCTCGCTTGTTGGAGACTTGGAAATCCGAGCGAGAGAAATCAGCAATAATGAGGGCATCCTCTTATTCCATTTATTGGCTGACCTTATATAGCCAATTACACCCGAATAGAACTTTTTCTTTCCTAATCTTTCCTACTTTCATAATCTAAATGACATCAACCTTTCCTTCTATATGATTTGCGTTATCAACGAATTTCCTGCATTATTCATTGACTTCTATCTTATTACAACTCTCACTATTCCAAAAACAAGATTAATTCCAACAGAGACGCTGTTGCAGACACACACTTCCCAACCTCTCTATTGTGGCTACATCAAACCTTCCAACCTTGATGATAATGCAGTCTGACATAGGTCGATATTAGTTGTTTCTAGAGGGGAGTTGATGTTGGTTTGTTTTGTTTTAGTGTTTGTTCATCAGTCTTTGTGACTGTTCTGTAAGGCTACATGTAAGTATGTTACTGATGTTTGAATAAAAATTCCCTTATCTAAAAAAGACTTGATAGCTATCCCTTGTCGCGGCACATATTTCTGATCTCTCAATGTGATTCTTGAACATTTTTCTTTGTACTTTTCATACAATTGAATCTATTTATGTTTTTTTTTTTCATTTCAGCTTCTTACGAGGAACGAATAGCAAAAAGCAAAACGAAGCCTGATAGTAATTTTGAGTAGATAATGGATGGAACCAATGAAGTTCAGTGCGTACCTGCATCTTGGTGTAAATTTTTCTCAACATCATACAGGTGTGCTCTGATGTTTTTATATCTGATTTTGTTTCTACGAACATTCTTTTGCACGTTTCACTTAAACAATTTTCGTACTTGTAGTTTGTGGATTATTGACTTGTACAATTTCATGACAGAACTTTGTCTGTTAACATGTGGACAAAGAACAAGGAATGGCGTACATTGTTTGGATAAAATTTTCTGTCAGCACTTGCTTCTTATTCTAGCCGTTTTCACTTAAACAATTTTCGTACTTGTAGTTTGTGGATTAATGACTTGTACAATTTCATGACAGAACTTTGTCTGTTAACATGTGGACAAAGAACAAGGAATGGCGTACATTGTTTGGATAAAATTTTCTGTCAGCACTTGCTTCTTATTCTAGCCGTTTGACAGTCCCCTGCTATCCGAATTTATGAGGCATGCAGCTGAATAGATTGCGCCACACTTATGTGGAATCATCATGTTGTGTATTCAATAGGAAGGAGTAAAGAACAGGTCTCGAGATGTTGTTCAATACTCTAGGAAATCAGGAGTTTTTTCCCCCACAATGTTGTACCGAATTCTGAACAAGTTACGTGCCTTATATAAACAATTTCTAGATTTTTTGGTTTTCCAATCTCGAACTTTGGCTGAAAATTAGGTTGGCACTGAGCATTTTTCTAGTAGCCCGCCCTCAATGCCATTTCAAGAGGTAAGCTTGTGTAGTGTTAGTTGCCCTAACATGTACGCATCCCTTTGAATGCATTGCTTACAAGTTGCTTCCATGGCATTCCTTCAATTAATTTGCGACATGATGGAGATCCTTTATTGTGCAGTGGTTAGCGTCATGTGGCTGTTGGCTAACGCTAGCGTAGTACTCTCCGTGGAGCCTTGGTACGCAGTCAGGCATTGTGATTTGACATGTTCTGGGATTAATGGGCCTGAAGTAGGAAAAGTTAATATTCTCTCCGAGTTTTTATATGACATTGGTTACTTGTGTTAGACAGTTTCTGTGTTTGTATCAGGGTAGGGGTACTTTAGTCATTTCGGGATAGGCTTGCTCCCAAGTATTGTAACCATATATGTGAACCCTATCAATCTAATGGAATTATCATTCCCCTTTCAATTGGTATCAGATTAGGGTTAGGTCCCCTCTCTCTCTCCAGCCACCTCTCTCCAATGGCGGCGCCGTCGCCGTTGCAGCCGCCGGCCGGTGTGCCGACTCTCCTCTCTCCTTCCTACCTCCTCCCATCTCCCTAACATGGCGCACTCGCGACCAGCCGCCGGCGGGCCTTCACAGTGGCCGCCGTGGATGGCAGCCATCGGATCTGCGGCCCCGTCGACCCCCACCATCGCTGGTGCACAACTCCAGCCCGGCGCGATGCTCCCTGACGGCATGCATGTCCCGGACGTGACCCGGCCGCCCGAAACTCTTCCCAGATCCGCCGCTGCCACGGGCTGGCACGGCGCGGCCGCCGGTGTTCTCACCCCACCCTGCTCCGCCGCCGGCCCCGACAACGCGTCGCCGTGGCGTTCTACCGCCGCCACCCTGGGGTGGCCAGACCTGGTCGGATTTGGTGCACCCCTCCCCTCTGCCGCCTTGGGGTGGCCAGACCTGGCCAGATCTGGTGCACCCCTCCCCTCTGCTGCCGCCTTGGGGTGGCCAGACCTGGCCGAATCTGGCGCACCCCTCTCCTCTGCCGCCCAGGGGTGGCCAGGCATGGCCGGATCTGGTGCGACCCCGCTGACCAGTGCACCCCCCAGCACGCTGCCGTCGACGAGCTCCGTCCCTCCTCCGCTCCCTACATCTCGGGTCTTGGGTCGCTGCTTCCTACCGGCGTGGAACCACCAGTTGTCCGACCTCGAGCACCACCAGATTACGCCATTGTTGGGCTGCTGCGCGCCCTGCCGTCGCCGTCGGGCACTGTTCCACGCGGACCACCTCTGATGCCCGGGGTGTGGCTGCCACCCGGCTTCTCCTCATCATCGGCAGCCACTTTCGCCGTCCTCGATGCTCTAGCAGTTGGGGACACCGCTAGCGGCACTGCACAGGACGCTGCCGCTACGCTGCCGCTACCGGCGCGGTGGACGTTGACGCCACCACAGGGCTGTCCTATGCCGTCGCCGCCGCTCTTGCTGCTGCCCGCAAGCGTGAGCGGACCCTCGCTATCGCCCTGGAGCAGGAGTGTGCCTCCGTGGCTGCTCTTACTCACCAGCTCGAGGAGACCGTGCACCGGCCATGGAGTGCCATCTACGAGCCCTCCCCAGGTGACGGAGCAGCTCACACCACTTATGCAGCTTACCTCGTTGTTGCGCTTCACGCTCAGGCTGCTGGTGTTCAGAACATTCAGATACTCGTCTCGGTTGTACTCAGCAGCGACTCTACCTTGTACCCCAGGTGGCGTAAGCAGGTCCTCTGCACCCTTAGGCGTTACCGTCTTGATGACCACGTCCTCCGTGATGATTCACCAGTGGACGACTCCTGGCTCGGCATGGACATCTTGGTCCTTGCATGGATCTTTGGGTCACTTTCTGATGAGCTCCAAGACATTGTCGAGCAGCGCGGTGGTGGCATTGCTCGTCATGTGTGGCTGATCCTCGAGCAGCGATTTCAGGGGAACCGAGCGACTCGAGCTCTCCACATCAGGGCGCGGTTTGGGACCACCGTGCATGGCGATCTTTCTATCTCCGACTACTGTCGCTAGCTGAAGGGCATGGCGGATGCCCTGCACGACCTTGGTGATCCTGTCCCGAACTGTTCACTCGTTCTTCAGGTCCTCCAAGGCTTGAACGAGCGCTACTCTCACCTCCGGTCGCTGCTTCTTTGTACGGAGCCGTTGCTGACCTTTGACAGGGTTTGGTCCAACCTCGAGCTTGAGGAGCTCACTACTGGAGGCGCATCTGGCTTCTCGACTGCCACAACCTTCTACGGCTCCGGACGGTCCCCGCGACCTCCTCCACTCGCTGCGTCTTCAGGGGGACCACCACCACGACTAGTCTCTCCTTCTGCCACCCTAGGGGCCCCTGCCGGTCTTAGTGGTGGTCACCGTCGTCGTCCGAAGCGCGACGGTTGTGGCGGTCGTGGTGGCAGTAGTACCGGTGGTGGAGGGGGTGCCAGTGCTGGAGGAGGTGGCACCGGTCGGGGCGGCGCTCCCTGACCTACACCCTACAACCCGTTGACTGGCCAGATCTCCATGTGTCCTAGGCCATCTCCGGGTATGCCGCCACTCCGCTCACCGCGCCCTCAGCCGGCGTACGTTGCCACTCCGGCCTACGGCGAGCCTGGCTATCTTGCTAGCGGGCCACCGACTCCAGCAAGACTCTCAGGCTCTCCGGTGCAGTACCACGAGCCATCGGGGTGGGATCGGGAGTCACTTGATGCGTCCTTCAGCAAGATGACCCTCACTCCACCCGGCCCTGATTGGGTTGCGGACTCCGGCGCCTCCTACCACACCACTCCTAATGCTGGTATACTTTCTTCCACACACCCTCCCCACCCTTCCTGTCCTTCATCTATCGTTGTCGGGAATGGGTCTGTTCTTCCTGTCAACTCAGTAGGTGACTCGGGGTTTCCGGGTTCTTTCCAGCTTAAGGATGTTCTCGTTGCTCCTGACATTATTCAGAACCTCCGTTTCACCACTGATAACCATATTTCTATTGAGTTTGATCCTTTTGGTTTATCTGTGAAGGATCTTACTACCCGACGTCTTCTTCTCCGGTGTGAGAGCTTAGGGCCCTGTACACTCTTTGTCTTCATGCTTCCGCTTCGTCTACGCCTTTTGCTCTGACTACGACAACTTCTTCCACCACTTGGCATCGTCGACTTGGTCACCCTAGTGTTGATGTCATGTCCAAGTTGTCTAGTAGTTCAGTGATTTCGTGTACTAGGGGCACTCGTGAGTCTGTGTGTCATGCTTGTCAGCTCGGTCGTCATGTTCGACTTCCATTCTCGAGCTCTGCTACTCATGTTGAGTGCATTTTTGATCTCATTCACTATGACCTGTGGACTTCTCCCATTCTCAGTGTTTCGGGATATAAATACTATTTGGTGGTGCTTGATAATTTTCACACTATTTTTGGACTTTTCCCATGCGTAAGAAGTCTGATACTTTTGTTACTCTCTCTCACTTCTTCGCTTGGGTGTCTACCCAGTTTGAGTGCACTATCAGGGCCGTTCAGTGCGATAACGGACGCGAGTTTGATAATTGTGCGTTTCGTGACTTTATTCTCTCTCACGACGTCCAGTTACGCATGTCTTGCCTGTACACATCCTCTCAAAACGGCAAGGCCGAGCGTATGATTCGCACCACCAATGATGGCGTGTGCTCTATGATGTTCCAGTCCGCCACCCCTGCTCGTTACTGGGCAGATGCTCTTCACATTGCCACCTATCTTATTAATCGTCTTCCCATGAAGGTGATTAGTTTCCCCACTCCCCACTTTGCCTTGTTTGGCACCACTCCCCTTTACGACCACCTTCGTGTCTTTGGATGCGCATGCTACACTAACCTCTCTACTACGGCCCCACATAAGCTTGCGCCCCGCTCGACTCGGTGTGTCTTCCTTGGGTACTCTCCTAATCATAAGGGGTATCGGTGTCTTAACCTTACTACCCACCGTGTCTTGATCTCCCGACACGTCGTCTTCGACGAGTCATCCTTTCCCTTCTTCACTTCCTCCTCTAGCTCTGACTCCGAGCTGGACTCCCTTTTTTCTACTAACCCCGAGGCTGCTCTTATAAAACTATCTTGACCTTTTCCTCTTGCAGGTACGTCTCCTACTAGGCCACCAGAAACCCTGGCGTCCCGACGCCGCTTGCTGCGCCCCACGCGACCTCGTCGTCCCGTTTCGCCAACCCTACTCTCGTCTATCAGCGACGAGTGCAGGTTGGTGCTTCGGGCTCCCAGATGCTACTTGCTGTGCCACACATGGTTCCGGCATCCCCAACGCCGCCTCCTGCGCCCTGCGCGGCCCCGGCGTCCCCGACATCGCCTACCGCGCCCCGCGCGGCACAAGCGTCCTCGTCGTCGCCTGCTGCGCCCCGCGTGGCCCCGACATCCCCGACGTCGATCGCTGTGCTACGCGCGACCCCGGCATCCCCGACGTCGCCCGCTACGCCACGCGTGGCCTTGGCGTCTCCGACGTTGCCCGCTGCGCCACGCGCTCCCCCGTCGTCCCCGACGTCGCCCGTTGCGCCCCGCGCGGCCCCAACATCCTTGACGTCGCCCGCTGCGCCCATCGCGACATCGGGGTTGCGGTACACTAACCCCGCTCTTGTCTATCAGCGACGAGCGCGGGTTGGTGTTCTGCCCTCTTCCCGCACAGAGTCCTCGGTGTACCACCCCCCATTGCTCCACCGTACCCCTAGCCACGTTCACCCGATGGTGACCAGACGTGCTGCTGGGGTCCTCCGACCGGTGGAGCGGTTCTCCGGGGTCGTCCTCTCCTCGACGACCTCTCCATCGCCTGACACCTCACCGATCTCGCCTATCCCCTCCTCCGTCCGTAGTGCTTTCGCCGATCCCCACTGGCGTCGGGCTATGGAGGAGGAGTATGCGGCCCTGCTTGCCAACCGGACCTGGGACCTGGTTCCCTGTCCCGGTCGTGGCAATGTTGTCACGGACAAGTGGGTGTTCACGCATAAGCGGAGGTCAGATAGGTCGCTCGAGAGATACAAGGCTCGGTGGGTTCTTTGGGGCTTCACTCAGCACCCCAGTGTTGACTACGACGAGACATTCAGCCCGGTGGTAAAGCCGGTGACAGTTCGTACCGTTCTATCGCTGGCTCTCTCACGTTCTTGGCCTGTCCATCAGTTGGACGTTAAGAACGCCTTCCTCCACGGCATGCTGACAGAGACGGTGTACTGCAATCATCCCATAGAGTTCGTTGATTCAACTCGCCCAGACTTGGTCTACCGGCTGAACAAGTCCCTGTACAGCCTGAAGCAGGCACCCCAGGCTTCATACAGTCGGTTCACCTCCTTCTTGGTCTCGCTCGGCTTCGTTGAGGCCAAGTCGGACACCTCGCTCTTCATCTACAGGCGTGAGGGCGACACTGTGTACCTACTCTTGTACATCGATGACATTGTCCTCACGACGTCCAGTCTGACTCTCCTTCAGTGCACGATCTTCGCCCTGCAGCGGGAGTTTGCGATGAAAGATCTGGGCCAGCTTCACCACTTCCTGGGCGTTACAGTCGAGCATCGTCCAGGCGGTCTATTTCTCCACCAGCGCCAGTACTTCCTGGACTTCCTCCAACGAGCGGGCATGGCTGATTGTAAGCCATGCTCCACTCCGGTGGACACTCAGGCGAAGGTCTCGTCCGCCGACGGCACCCCTGTTGCTGACCCTACCACTTACAGGAGTCTTGCAGGTGCCCTTCAGTACCTCACCTTCACCAGGCCAGACATCTCCTACGCGGTTCAACAGGTGTGCCTTTACATGCATGATCCGCGGGAGCCGCATCTCACCGCTGTGAAGCGGATACTTCGATACCCGCATGGCACTTTCGACCACGACCTCCTCCTCCGGGGTGACTCGACTTCCGAGCTAGTCGTCTACACCGATGCTGACTGGGCAGGTTGCCCGCACACCCGTCGATCTACCTCTGGCTACGCCGTCTTCTTAGGCGGCAACCTCGTCTCCTGGTCCTCGAAGTGCCAGCCTGTGGTGTCGCGTTCGAGTGCTGAGGCAGAGTACCGCGCCATGGCCAACGGCGTGGCTGAGGCCACTTGGCTCCACCAACTACTGCAGGAGTTCCCCTCCCCCGTCACTCGAAGCACTTTGGTCTACTGCGACAATGTCAGCGCCGTCTACCTCTCCACCAACTCCGTCCAGCATCAACGCACGAAGCATGTGAAGATTGATCTTCACTTTGTTCGTGAGCCGGTCGCCAGTGGCGAGGTCCGGGTCCTCCACGTCCCGACGACGTCACAGTTCGCCGACATTTTCACCAAGGGCCTCCCTTCTTCGTTGTTCATCGAGTTTCGGTCCAGTCTCAACATCTGTCGCGGCAGAATGTTCGGACTGCAGAGGGGGGGAGGGGGTGGGGGGTGTTAGACAATTTTTGTGTTTGTATTAGGGTAGGGGTACTTTAGTCATTTCGGGATAGGCTTCTTTGCCCTCAAGTATTGTAACCATATATGTGAACCCCTGTCAATCTAATGGAATTATCATTCTCTTCCAATTACTTGTTTTGTTTGACTTTGAAAAACTAATCATCCTCATATATTTGAAAGTTATCTTTGTACGCTTCTTGTCAATGCTAACATTGTCGTGATAAATTGTCAATGCTAACATTTGAAAGTTAAGATTAAGTGTGAATTTCCCGATTTTCTTTGTGCCACCTCGGGATGCTTGTTGTTAGGACAAACTACTTCCAAGTTCTGAATCAAAGATGTAGGAGAGTGCCCATGCGTAGGGGGTAATGGTTGGGGAAAATTTGAAGAAGATACTTGTCCTATAACAATATTTATCTAAGAAAATTCCACAACAATAATAAAATTTATGAGAATATATAACATTTTATGCTGGAAAGTTGTAGAAATCATGAAGTATAAACTGCAGCCATTCATCAGTACATCACTATAAGGGAGTCACAGTTTTGGAAAGCAGCTGTCTTTTTTTGGATAAAAATGCAGCTGTTAGGTGTACGTGTTACTGTGTTAGGGAGTCACAGAGGTACAGTTTCAGGATCAGAAGCAAACCCTGCACACGGACGGGCACATGGAAACAAAGGCAGTTTAGGGGCCACGTAGAAGAGGAAAGTAAAGAAGAAGACGGGGCCAGAACAAGAAGAAGAAGCAGGGGGACTGGAATTAGGAGGAGAGCACGAAACCAGAGGAGGCGCGAGGAAGAAAGACGACACGCAGCGGCATCAGAGATCCCCGGATAGGAGCTGCGAGGCAGCAGGTGCAAGAAGCGCCATGGACGCGGCGATGGATCTGATGCGGCGGATGCCGCCGGGGAGCGCGGAGACGGCGCTGAACGCGCTGCTCTCCCTCCTCCCCGACCACTCCCTCGACCTCCTCTCCCAGGTCGACCTCCCGCTCCAGGTACATTCCTCCTCCTCCGTCCAGGCCCAGGCCGCGTTGCTAGGCGCATCCGGCGGTTCAGTTCCCATAGGGATTATTAGCGCCGCGCCTACACATTTGGATTGTTCATTTGACTGGATTCTCTGTCTCGCGTTACGTTTTTGGTTGTTTTCATGTCGTGTTGCGTTCATCAAGAAACGTGCATTTCTTTGCTCGCCTTGGTTCTCCTTTGCTCTGCTGGAATCCGGCCAACGACGCGCCAAGATTTGGTCGAACAGAATCCCATTTGAATGTTTGCAGATACACCTTAGGTACGTAAATCCGAGTATGCTAAATCTTACCTGTGAGAAACTCCAATGCTTCTAAGCTATGCATTTATCAGTCTTTTAGAGTGGAAGCCTTGGATTTATCAGGAGACAGTTAAATAGAACCTTCAGTTCCAGTTTCCTGTCTCATTTCTCCGTGCCTGCGATCTCCTACTAATACACTAGTAAAAATGGTATAAATATTTGCAGGTCTGCATGGATAAGGAGAGCATGAAGGAATACATTCTATGCGAGTATAACCGTGATGCTGACTCCTACAGGTCAGTAATTCATCAATACCCAAATGATATCTTTCCGTTGTACTTATGTTCTCTGTAAGCATTTGAATAACCAAGGTGAAGATATATTATCAATTGAACTTTAAATGAAATAAAAGGCAACTGGAAATGATGCATTGTGACACATAGACTTAGATTACCATTGTTTTCATGTATATATTGCAAAATTAATCTAATATACTGCACTGCCTAAACTTTCTCTTACCATGGAAAATCTTAAAATCATTTTCTAAGGAAGCCCTTACCCTAAAGCTGACCTTGCCTGACGTCCCAGTCATCCAATTCCAATGAAGTTACAAAAAGGAAGTTACAGATATGTAGATGAGCTAACAAATCAGATTCATTTGTGCTATCTTCAATCCTTGAGTTATCAATTCTGTGTTTGTGCCTTTTTGATTGGAGACTGATTTGCAGATCACCTTGGTCGAACAAATATGAACCCGCTTTGGAAGATGGGACACTTCCCTCAGAAGCGATGCAAAATCTTGAAATTGAGGCAAATGAAGTATTTTCTGTCTATCGAGATCAGTAAGATTCATATTTCTGTTCCTTTTACGCAGTGTTTCAAATTTAGCCAAACATGATAGAAGGCTATGATTCATAGTGGCATGGTTCCTCATTTTATTAAGCATATGATAATATCTGTTGTGTTGTGTCTATGTAAGACCATCAAAACAATCTGCTGTTGACACGTAGGTATTATGAAGGTGGGATCTCATCTGTGTACATTTGGGAGGATGAAGACAATAGTTTTATTGCATGCTTCTTAATAAAGAAAGGTCCGTACAGATACCTATTTTGATCCTGTTTATTTGACGATAAAGAAGTAACCTAAATTTAGCTTACCAAACTTCGTGCTTTGTGGCTGCAGATGGACAAGGAAAATGAGGGTACATGCAGATAGGTTCATGGGATGCTGTCCATGTTATTCAGGTGGCTTGTAATAATATCTTCATAACTTATCAATTGTTAGGCTTGGTTCTGTGTCCAGTTTGGACTTTATATGGAAAAATGTGCAACACCAATAGGTTGGTTCAGAAGAGGAGGGGGCAGCACATTACTGCTTGAACAGCACTGTGATGCTGTCATTGACTACAGACAACAAGCGGTCTGGAACTTTCAATTTGTCAGGATCGATTAGACGGCAGGTTATACTTCACTTCTCTTTCCCTCATCCATGTATCATTAAGTGTTTTTCAGTTAGGGTATAGTGTGGTACTCATGTCATGGTAATATATGAAAGATAGAATCAACAACCTGGCATCCATGTTTCCGCCATTCACCAATCTATATTTTATAGAAATTAGACTTGGTTCACGTAGTGGCATACAAAAACAATGACAAAAGCCTTTAAATTAGATAAACTGAAGAACTAATGTGAAAAGTGAATTTTTTTGATGGAAATCGTAAGCAAAAGCAATAAGTAAACTGAATTAAGATGGAACAGCGAGAACAGAAGCTGAAATCACCATTAAGAAAACTTTAAATTAGTAGCATCTAGCTAGTAATTAGCAAATAAAATACATTTCAAGCTTCAAAGTTCAAACAAATGAACTGCTTATTTTCAGTTACAACCTTATAGTTTTTTTTTTTTTTTTTTTTGAAAAAGAACCAGCAGGAAGGCCCTGCTGTAAGCTTGTATTAATCCAAGAGAGGACTATACAAAGGCTGGCTTACTTTGGACTTCAGAGTCCTTTTTGTAAGCAGCCGGCAGTTACAGTTACAATTGGTGTACCCAATCCTTCCACAATGTGCTATCTAGAGATTTACACCTATGGATTTGCATTTTGCACTCATTTCTAAAATTGGATTGACATCTTTCTAAACTGGGGACTTCTTTCTCAAAGATTATGTTGTTTCACTGACACCAAAGACTCCAGCAAGTAATCATAAATATGTCCATAAAATACTTATGACGGAATAACCGCTGCCCTTGAAGCATCATCTCATAGAATGGGATGTTAGTGGACCAGTTGATCCCGATCCAGTTCTCATAGCTCTTTGCTAAAAGGACATTTGAAGAAAAGATGCATGACTGTTTCTTGAGCACATCTGGTGCAAAGAACACAAGTATAATCTTCATTCTGCAGTTTGTACAGTTTCCTTCTAAGCAGACTTCTAGTGTTTAGTCGATCCATCATGAGAAGCCGGCAGAAAACTTTTAGCTTATTGTTACTCTTGGCTGTCCAAATTTTTTTCAGCAGCTTTATAGGTTAAGGCTAGGAAGCCGATTGAACCATGATAGTGATGGTGCAATTATATGAATACTTGTTGATCAGTTAAATAGACGACATTTGACCTCCGTCAGTTTTTTACTTCTATCAGATGTACTGCGGAGCAATAGGAAATAAAACAAGCTATATAATACTGCGTTTCTATATGCAGATGAGTATGACTCTTGCTGTTGCTGACGGGCATCTTGTTAATATGGGTAAAATGATAGAGGAGATGGAAGCAAAGCTGAGAAATTCGCTGGACCAGGTAACTTTTCTGCATTGAGAACGAAAGCTTTGGCAGATCTTGAGAACTCCCGAAGTGATTCACATCATTTTGCAGCTTGCAAATTCATTAGTCTCCACATTTAATATTGGCTTGGTGGCAGGTTTACTTTGGGAAGACCAGAGAAATGGTTTGCTCTCTCCGGCCGCCACCAGTTCTTAATTTGAGACTACCCGAGAGCTGAACTGATGCGTAGGAATGCCAATTTAAAAGCATCGCATAGTCCTCTTTGAGGTTTTCCTCTTCGTTATTATTTCCATCTGTATTTAATAGTCTGTGCATCTGAATCGGCGCCTTGTGGTGGTATCATAGTTGCTTCGTGCCCCACCAAATCTGTGATAGAAAGATTGATGGAATCATGTCAGCACTCAGTGTTACCGGCAAGTGCTCTTCCTACCTTACACTTTAGTGCTCGTGCTACCTTTCAATTTACTCCCCAGAGATACCGTTGGTTGAACTTTTTCTTTGAGTCGAGGTAGAACTTATTCAGTGGTTAACGGAGATGGACTCATGTGATCCACATAACTTCTGGATTGAGCAAATTTAAAAGAGCAGCGTACACGGGCAGCCGCTGCTGTGACTTGCTTCGACTTTGGATTCTAATAAAAATGACAGATCTAGTACTGAGCTTCCACGCGAGATGGGATCTAGAGAATGATTATGCGAGGTCAGTTTTACCCCCTGTAACATGCAAATGCAGAGAGACGCATCGAATCTAGGAACTCTTGGCATTGGCACCAGTGAGATGATTTGCACCAGTGATAGATTACAATATTCCATGGAAACGTCCTGTGGTTTAAGCGGATTAGATGCTCCCGAAATGTTCTCACATTCCATGGTGCGGCAGTGATAGCTCCACCGCGCATTACCCTTGGCTTATCGAAAATAATTGCCGTGAGCTTAGTCTTTTTTTTTTAATCGAACATTTCTCATCGTCGCAAGGTCAGAATAGAGCTTGTATTTTACACAAATAGAATTGGTTTTGTCTAGTCCACACTTCGAGTTTTTTGACCAAATATTTTAATATCGGAACAAGTTCGCCGGGTTCAACCGAAAACTACAGCAGCATGATTGTTTCTCTTTGCTCCATACACAGTGATCCATTCTCCAGATTTTAGGGAACATCTAGCTAAAGAAGATGCGAAGTCGTTATGGTGCTGTAGGGCTTTTCATGGCTTCGCTTCCCCTGCAGCAGCTGCTGCTTTGGCTTCCTCTGCCTTGTTTCCATCTGCCGCGCTGCCTTCTCCATCTACATTATCCCGTCAAATAAGAACATTTCAGTGGTGCCTTCCAGACATGACATAAAGTACAACATAATCTGGAAACGACAAATTGCTCTGTATATTAAGTTTGCTAGTTTAGGCAAATACACGGATGGTGCTAGTCAAGGATGAAACGAAATAGTCCTTAGTGCTAGACAACTTGGACTATGGTAGAGGAATCCACAACAGTTTTTGCATACAAATCAACACTTGACTGCCTAGATCATGACTTCCACAATATGACAACAAATGAATGACTGACCGACTGTCTGAGACCTGCTAAGGATCAAGGAAAGACTGAGACCCTGACTGTTAGAATACGACTATACAATTCGTAACCAACTCAATCTCTTAAGATTCTTCCTTCTGCCTGATCGGTGATCTTAGAATTTTAGGGCGTCTGATTCCTTGTTGACCCAAGATCAATCCAACTGAGAGAAGTAGTCCATCCGGTATGGTTGGGATGTCTGGAAACACCAGGGAGCATCTGAGGAGATTGAGTTGGTTACAAATCGTAACCAACTCCATATGCTTTCACGTGGTCATATTGTAACCTTCTTCCCCTTAACCACGAGATTAAGTAACTCAAAACTAAACTTATGGATATTTCCTCATGCCTGATATAAAGGGCACAACACATTAAAGACATCCAATTACGTACTGCTTGACTCGATGATCACATTATATCTCACACTTATAAATAACCTTATTTCTGAGTTTGCCCCTAAGTTTCCAGAAAATTATATGTTGTCCCTTAAACTCATGCGCATTATGTGTTCGCAGAACAAATTGGGTATAAGTCCCTTTTGTAAGTGGTACCGCAAGCAATCATTTGATTCTTATTTGCTCAATAGTTAATGCTTAGTATGAATTCAAATTTACTTCTTTGTAACATACAACTAATATCAATGTGTTTGGCTACACATTTGACTTGTTGCCTCAGAAGTACAAATAACTTATGTGGTTTATGCTGTCTACCACTTAGTTCGGGTTTTCTTATGGTGTCTTGCTCAGCGGCCTCATGAGTAATTTGGTGTGCATCATTAATGA
This sequence comes from Tuctoria greenei, assembly GCA_036927565.1. Lineage (NCBI taxonomy): Eukaryota > Viridiplantae > Streptophyta > Magnoliopsida > Poales > Poaceae > Tuctoria > Tuctoria greenei. The sequence continues at coordinate 36,980,759 of JAYESD010000004.1, forward strand.
TATAGTGATCTTTGGTTCGAAGCTTTTTTTCACAATAAAGCTCTATCTGCAAGCATTATTTACTGATGTGGATTTTACTACACATCTCGTAGAAACTTAGTCTTAGTGATTCATGGTTCTTATTATAATACTAAACTTATCATGATGCCTGAGTTTCTTACAAAATTGCAAGTTTATACTAATCTCCATTCCAGTGATTTGGATTGAACTTACTAATGCCAAAATTAACCCGATGAACTAAGTCAAGGTTGTTTAATGAGCAAACTTAGAGCTTTCGACAACAGAAAGCTCTGAAATCGATTTTATTTGGTTGACCTCTTAGTGATTTCTGTACTAATTAACCTTAACTTATCCGAGCAGACGAATTTATTCACATACATAACATACTTCTAAAGTATGATCTCATGTAGGCCTAACAAACTCAATACCCCTTAATATCAAAATTAGAGGACAACTTTTATTATTATCTAATAGTAGATTGACATTACAACTCATCAGTAGTATGCTATCTATAAAGTATAAGGAAAAATTAATTTCATGTTCTAAGCTTAGTGAAAATTTAATTTGTCCTCATAATACATAGCATAATCCAAACTTACTAATTAAATCATAGAACTTGAGATACCATCCTTATTCGTGAATGAACTTCCCTAATTTGTATCTTATATGTTCATCTTGCTGAATGACAAACCATTCAGTTGTCACATAGATGCTCTCATGTAGATGCCAAGTAAGAAACGTCATTATTACATCAATATAATGTAACACTAAGTTATAATGCGCAAATAATGTCTTAATGACTCTGAACAAATCCTTAGTTGAGACAGTTGAGAACAACTTAACATTATTAATGTCTCTGTTGGTATTTCTTACGAAAACAGAATAATCCGCAAGCGCAGGAAATACCGTTGTAGCGCTTCTCATTGAAGAGTATTTCCAAGGGTATCAAATCCAAAGAACGTGTGAGTGATCTTCTTGCTTGTTCTCCCAAGGACACACAATTTCTTTGGTAGGCAGGGATTTGAGGAATTCAATGGTTTGAAATCTAGGCCACATTAGTCTACGACAGATGCTTGCTTTGGGCACGGGTTTACCCTTGGCAACACCAAGACGACTTCTACCACGAGCCTATGACATATCTAAACGTGGAGGATTACTAAGGACATATAGGGTTGTCACAACCTACTGTCCACCTCTTCAATCCGTGGATCTAAAAATATCCACTAATGAATTCTAACCTAAGCACCACACTTAAGTTCTAATTCACAACTCTAATAATTTTGAATGCAAAGCTACGACTAGAGCCTCTAATAAATTGAAGCAGTGAACCCACAAGCAGTTACGAAAGTATACTACTATGAAATAGAAATAAAACTTGTATTGAATTCATGAAATTTCTTACTCAATTTGGGTAGAACTTTCGTAGGTACAAGTGTAGAAGAGGGACTTGACAATCCCAAGCCTCCTCCTCCTAGCTCCTCCTCACTCTCCTTCTACTTGGATGGCCGCTTGAGAAGCTCTAAACCTTATGAGTGGAGTACTATTCTCAAACTAGTGGTGTGTGGAGAAGTGAGGGAGTGAGGGGGTATTTATACACGAGTTCAATTGGTTTGGCGCCACAATTAGCGCACGAATTTGTTGTTATCGCCATCAGGGAGCCAAAGGAAGTTAACATGTGGAGGCTGACCGAGTTTCGCGCCCTGGCAAAGTCAGTCGACTAGGGGGGGGGGGGGGGGTCAGCCGACCTGATCCTGCCCCCCCCCCCCCCCCCCCCCCCTAGCCGTGCTTTCTCACGGTGATTTCCAGGTGGGCCCTGACCCTCTTCCCGGGTGAAACACTGTTGAATCTCCTCGGATACGCCTGGGAATGAGTCATGGATCCATGTGATGGCATGTGTTGTCGCCTGATTCGTCGAATGGTAACGTTTTGGATTACTCGCTGCATGCTTGGTTATTTTGGGGCTTAATTCACCTGCATACAAATAGACACTAACACTTGTGGAATTTGTTAGTTTTAACTCCTACAACTATGTTGTGTTCTCCATTTTAAAATTTTATGCGGTGAACTTACGATCATATTTAGCATGTACGGACCGTCAACAAACTCCCCCATACTTAGTCATTTACTCATCCTCGAGTGAGAGCAAGAAGAACTACATGATAAGATAAATGTTGTTGTGAATATGAAAGGAGTATACAAAGTATTTTAACTCATACCTTTGCTTTTGAACCCTTTTTGTGGTGTGGCTACCACATCATCTTGGGTGTTCGAGAGGTGGAACAATTGAGTGTATCTCACTTGGACTTTCTCCTGCTGAAATAACTTTGGAAATTGCTATATCTCGAATACCAAAAGGATAATGCCTTTTACTCCTCTTATTGGATTCTCTCAAGTCACTAGAAGTGTTTGAATCCTCACCTTGGCATAATTTTGCCACTTTTGTCCCTACAACTAAGTATGACTTTTTGTGGAGTTTGGTAGGGATAAATAGCAGCACACATGCAATTCATATATTACTAAGTCAAAAACGAGATCCATATGAGAAGACCATGTAATAAAAATCAATGACTAAAGAAATTCTTGTGCACTTATTATCGGATGGGTGGTGGATGATGAATGTTGACGATAACTCCCATTTGATCACTCTCTTTTGGTGCATGGATGAAGCATGGCTACTTATCGGATCTATTTTTTTTGAATTCATTTGAGTGCTCTTATAGCCATGTCTTCTACTCCTTTTTATGCATCTTTTCAATGAGAGAGGATTTTGCAATAATTCTCATGGAGTATCTTTTGATGGTGGGATGATGAAAATGATGTAGTATGGTGGAGTGCACAAGACATTTCCTAATCAAAAGATTTCATGCAAGTCACTCAACAGTGTCAAGAGTTTGACAAAGTTCAATGAAAATGCTAAGTGGCATATGCATTTGGTTTTCAATATTCATATCATATGGCCTTGGTGGGTATTTAATTTCCAATGAGAGAGGAAGGCAAACCTTAAGACCTTAAAATTGTGCAAAATTCAAAATCAATTTCAAGCAACGCTTTGTCCATGGGTTAATTTTTCTCACCATATCACACCAATAAAAAACTTAGATGAGATGTTGTCCTAATTAATTATATGGGTCCAGAAACACGGTAGTGAAATCAAAATATAGGGTATTCTAATATCATATTTAAGCAATTTGCAATGTTTATTTTGTTGAGTTGATTTTAATTTGAATTTTCATGAATGCGTCAAAAGGGGTGCTTACATTATTGAATTACAAAATATTGAAATAAAAAATAAACAAACTAAGGGGTAAGCACCCAATGGCCTAATGGGACATCTTCTCATGGTGCCTTGTAAATGTTGGACATCCCTATGGCCTCACACAAGTGCTTGATTTTAGCACTCATGCCACGACGTACACCATCTATCTCCTCCTTAAGAGCATCAATGTCATCCATTAATTCCTCCCTCTTGATGCGTGCTTCGCCCATTGTGCACGCTAGCTTTTTATTCTCCAATTGGAGATTTGCAATTTCCTTAGCTAGTGACACTGCATCGGCACAAGGAGATTTCTCATCACTCTTTGATATTGGCCCGGAGGCCTTTTAATAGCATGTTAAGTTGTCCACACGCTTGTAGAGACCTTTTCCATAATATTTCAGTGTTCTCATGCCTTGGATTATGAAATGGTCATTAGCGGGCTCTGGCGAGGTACGAGTTTGCGACTCGTAGTGGTGGCTCACTACGTCGCCATTCTTTGTTTTGAGCGTGCCCGTGCACTTCTCGCTAGGTTGGAGCGTGGGATGGACTACATCTTTTCCATGGAAAAGATGAGATGCAATGGGCTTGAGAGTCGCCGTTGTTGGATGTGGCGTAGGAGTACGTGACTTCATGGGCGCTTTACGTGGAGAAAGTGACCGTGCCACGCTACGATGAGCAAGGCTACGTCCATGGTGCGTCCCAAGGGGCGGGATCGCGGTGCCACATACAAAGCCATCAGAACCTCAATAGCCATGGTAGAGTCATTGTTGGTCGACGTAGATTCCCCGCTAAGGTTGAATGTGGAGCTGGAGGATGCATGGGGAACAATTCCCTTGCCGGCCGTGGTGGATGGGATGAAGTGCAAGATGGGAGAGGATGTTTCCTTTTTGGAACGGTGCAAATTCCTCTCTCTTCGTGGCTTTTTAATGTCGCCGAGGCAGAGATTGAACCTATCGCACCTAGGGTTCTATTAGGATAACACGGAGGAGATAACATGCAAAAACAGAACCTTGGTGGTGCCAACCAGGAGTCGCCTGACTAGGGGGGTTGATCGACCTTGGGTGGGCCCCATCTGGGCTGCTGTTTTGTGAGTTGTCTTCATGGTCCATAAGTATCAATTTATAATGGGTCCACTTGTTGTACTTAGAGGAATTACGTGGAATTTCAAAGAACAGTGTGGAAATTGATTAAATTTACCACGTCGACTTCTTTTTTTTTTTTTCAAATTGTCTTGGGAATCTAAAAAGATTTTGAGATAGTGCCCATTTACCTTAAATAAATAGCCCTCATCATCTCGGAGTGTGATGGCCCCATGAGATGAAGTTTCTATTACGATAAATGGTCCTTCCCATGTACTTCACAATTTCCCATGTCCAAAGAGTTTTACCCTGGAATTAAAGAGGACTTTATCTCTAGGCTTAAACTCCTTTAGCATAATCCATTTATCGTTCCATCACTTGGTTTTTTCCTTATAGATCTTGGCACTATGGTACGCCTTAACCCTCCATTCCTCATGTTCGGAGATCTGCCTCAAACGGTGCTTTCCAGCCTTATGAAGATCCATGTTCCACCATTTTATGGCCCAATGAGCTCTATGTTCCAACTCTACAGGAAGATGGCAAGTCTTCCCATAGACAAGTTGGAACGGTGACATGCCAAATGGGTGTCTTGTAGGCAGTTCGATATACTCACAATGCATCGAGTAGCTTCTACTTCCATCATGTTCCCATTTCCAAGACAATCTTTTGCAGAATATTCTTGATCTGCTTGTTAGATGTTTCTGCTTGGCCGCTTGTTTGTGGGTGGTAGGGAGTAGCAATATTATGTTGAACTCCAAGCTCCCTTAGAAAGCTCCGGGAGGTCTTATCAATGAAATGAGACCCTCCATCACTTATGACCATTCGTGGAGTGCCAAAACGTGGGAAAATGATCTCATGGAACATTTTCCTAGCATGCCTGGAGTTGGCATTTATACAAGGCAATGCCTTGACTCATTTGGACACATAATCAACTGCCACCAGAATATACACGCACTCATGGGACTTTGTAAAAGGTTCCATGAAGTCAATACCCACATCAAATAATTCAACTTGGAGATTATATGTGAGGGACATGGCATTACGAGCAGTGATTCCTCCATGCTTTTGGAATTACCAACATCGGCGAATGAATTCTTTGGTATCTTCATACATCGAAGGCTAATAGAATCCACTTTGCCAGATCTTTGCCTGAGTACGATAAACACTGTAATGACCTCCATATGGGCCCGCATGGAATTTTTCAATGATTTTGGTGCCTTCGATTGTGGGGACACACCTTCTAGAAGGCCATTGGCACATACTCGATAGATATATGGATCGTCAAACAGGTTTCTACGACTCTCATAAATGAGTTTCTTTTTGTTTTCCCTGGAGGTACGTACCCCGTGACCATGAAGTTCACAATGTCCGCGTACCAAGGGTGAGAGTCGGTCATGTTAAGCAACATGTCATCATGTAGGAAGTCATTGATGGGTACATCCATGTGTTGCATGACTTCCATACGTGAGAGATGATCCGCAACAAAATTCTCCACTCCTTTCTTATCCTTAATCTCCAAATCAAATTCTTGGAGTAGGAGAATCCGTTGGATTAGCAATGGTTTAGCGCCCTTTTTGGTGAGCAAACATTTCAAGGCAGTATGGTCTATGTAGACTATGACCTTGGCTCCAACCAAATACAATATAAACTTATCGATATCAAAGACTACTACCAGGAGCTCTTTTTCCATAGTGGCATAATTGAGCCGTGCTCCTGTTAGAGTCTTGCTAGCGTAGGCTATGGCGTGATGCTTTTTATATTTAGCTTGGCCTAAGACCGCACCAACAGCAAAATTGCTGGCATCACACATGATTTCAAATGGAAGCGTCCAATCAGGGCGTTGAATGATTGGAGATGAGACAAGTGTCTTTTTGAGTATATAAAAGGATTTAAGGTACTCCTCATCGAAATCAAAGGGAGCATCCTTAGCTAATAGGTTTGTGAGGGGTCTAGCAATTTTGGAAAAGTCCTTGATAAATCGTCGATAGAACCCCACATGACCTAAGAAGCCGCGGATTCCCCTTATGTTGACAGGAGGTGGAAGTTGTTCAATAACTTCAATTTAGTCTTGTCCACCTCTATTCCCCTCTCGGAAACTAAGTGTCGAAGAACGATGCCTTCTCTGACCATAAAGTGGTAATTTTCCCAATTAAGTACTAAGTCCATTCTTGACATCTTTGTAAGACCTTCTCTAAATTTTCCAAACAATAATTGAAAGTTTTTCCATAGATAGAAAAATCGTCCATGAAAACTTCAATGATTTCTTCAATCATGTCGAAAAAGATAAACATCATGCACCTTTGGAAGGAGGCAGGTGCATTACACATCCCAAAAGACATTCGCCGGTAGGCATACGTCCCATATGGACATGTGAATGTGGTCTTACTTTGATTATCGGGACGAGTGGGAATTTGATGATAGCCCGTACATGCTTCAAGGAAACAGAAGAATGAGTGTTTTGCCAACCGTTCCAACATCTCATCGATGAAGGGCAGTGGAAAATGTTCCTTCCTAGTTGCTTTGTTGAGTTTTCAGTAGTCTATGCACATCCTCCATCCTGTGACATTTTGTTGAGGAATTAATTCATTCTTCTCATTTTTAACGACCGTCATTTCCCCCATTCTTTGGCACTATTTGGGCTAGGATAACCCACTCACTATGAGGCACGAGATAGATAATATCGACATGAAGGAGTTTCAAGACCTCCTTCTTGACAACCTCATGCATCACATTGTTCAACCTCTGTCGAGGCTCCCGTGAGGGGGTACTCTCAGAGTCAATGGGAGTACGATGGGTTCAAAGAGCAGGGCTGATGCCTTTGAGGTCTTGGAGTGAGTAGCCAAAAATAGTCCTACGCTTTTCTAACAAGGCTATGAGTTTGAGTGTTTCCTCATCTGAAAGCTTGTCACTTATGATGACAAAGGCTTCCGAATCTCCATTTAGAAAGGTATAGCGTAGGCCTGGAGGCAAGATCTTGAGATCAATAGGAGGTTTGGGTGTGGCTCTTCTTTTGGAAAGTCATAAGTCTCTTGAAGTTCATCCTCTTCTTGGATGAAATCTTCTTCTCCTTCTACTTCAGGAGGCTCCAAATATTTAAGAGTCCTAATCTCCTCAATTGGCCCATCTTGGAAGGGTGGTTCTACAGATGTGTTCTTGGAATGCAGAATGGGAATGGAAATTTTGTTCCCTTCAAGTGTTATGTTTAGGTTTCCTTCAGAGGGGAATTCCATGAGAAATTTCTCAATGGGTACCCCAATCATAATGTCAAAGTCTCGAACTTCGAACACATGAAAATCAAGGATGTCGGTACCCTGTGTACCGGGTACCCCTTGGTACCGGGAACAGAAGCGCCAAGTACCACTGTATCGAAATGTGGACGCCCGGTGACACGTGACCCGCAGTGCCGAACATGCCTCCCTCTTCAGGGTGGCTCTGGTGCTGCCAAGTGTCCCGTAGTACCAGACCTGCCTCCTCCTCAGGGTGGCTCCAGTGCTACCACGTGTCCAGTAGCTCTGGACCTACCTCCCTCCCCAGGGTGGTTCCAGTGCTACCATGTGCCCCAGGGTGTCGGACATGCCTCCCCAACAAGGGAAGCTCCGGTGCTGCCACATGTCCAGTAGCTCCGGACCTACCTCCCTTCAGAGGGAAGCTCTAGAGCTACCACGTGTCACACGTCTGGATCTACGTCTACAACAGGCAGACACGAGGATCTCCAACAGCATGGACATTCAAGGGCTATCAATTGCCCATTACAAGACCTGGTTAACATGTCATTAATTCAATATTAATGACGCACAATCAGTTGACTATCAAGACCAATAACGGTGCCATTAAGGCATGTTATCACACTATTAACCCCCCTGAACACTTGTAGAACGTGTATAGGGTGGTTATTACAGTCGAGGCCACCTGTCGGGCCGCGACACATACTGTAACAGCCAATCCTTGACATATAAAAGGATTGTGCTACACGGTAGAAGGACATTGGACACACATTTTCACTCATCGACCCTCAAGCTTACACAAGCTCATACAATACACAAAAACCCAGTGGAGTAGGATATTACGCTTAGGCGACCCGAACCACATAAAAATCCTTCTGTCTCACTGTCTTTGATTCTTGATTTCGCTCCCTGCCTAAATACGAACCTCCGTGGGCTACTTCTTAGTAGTACCGTGGGAAGTGTCATTGGAACACTTCAACATTTGGCGCACCAGGTAGGGGGAAGCCACGCAGGACCAGCTCTGGCGTGATGACTTAGACCTCGTCGACGAGGCAAGGTGCCGAACAGCTGTTTGAAATGCGCGACACCGTCAGGTGCTCCGGCGCTATCATCAAAGATATGTGCGCAATCGGTAGTTAGAAGAAGGCGATCTGGTACTGCGGCGAATACTCACTCGAGAAGGGATGAACAAAATTTCCCCCAACTGGGAGGGTCCCTTCCGAGTTATCAAAGTTTTCCGCCCAATGCGTTCACTTGACAACAGAGGATGGGATACCACTTCCCAATCCCTTGGATATTGAGCATATCGTATGTTCTATACTTAGTAGCACGAAGGTGAGTCTGCATTTATATAAAATGTATCTCATAGGGTGTAAGAATAGAGTCGGGTTGGTCCAAGATATATGGCACACTTAACTTGGTCATGTACTTTAAGTGTGTCCTTGCCTTCCCTTGTTGATCGGACCTATAATGAAATACATTTATATACAAACAAATTCTATGTGCATTTACTTTGCGCATGCTCATTATTTTTCCTTCTTATACCTTCTTTTCAATAGTGATGTTGTGCAATCCACTTGAAAGTTAGACCTAAAGATTCACGTGATATATACATAAGTTTTATTGGTAATCTTATATTGGACCCTAGTATTGTTGGATGGCCTACTCGCCTGAAAAACAATGCTAATGACAGGTCCGGAGAGTGCTATCGACTTGGCCTGATCCAACACCCTAAGTACGCCGCTCTACCTATTTTGGTAGGTCTTATTAGGTGGGTCCAGACAACACACGAACCTATAGAAGTTTAATCAATATACTTTGTCACAATGAGTTTATCAGGGCCTAAAATTCAAAGAAGGATAATAAGCTGCAAATAAGCTATAGGCAAGAGGATGAATTTTACTTCTTTTCTTGTCTCTCATGCGCAGGAAAAAAGAATAATTGTCGATGACTTCCACGTTGATGGTGGGTGCCGCTAGATCACCTAGCTCTGGCATCACCCAAGGGGCCCACCGTTGATGTTTAATACGTTGACAGTGGGCGCCGTTGAAGCAACTAAGCTCCAACAACTCCTAGGGAGCCCGCAATTGATGTTTAATACATTGATAGTGGGCGCTGTCGAAGCAACTAAGGTCCAACAACTCCGAGAGGGGGCCGCCGTTAATGTTTAATATGTTGACAGTTGGCGCCATCGAAGCAACTAAGCTCTGTCAACTCCTAGGGGGCCCGCCGTTGACATTTCAAACGTTGACAGAGGGTATCGTCAAAGCAACGAAAGCTCTGACAACACCCAGAGCGCCGCTGTCGATGTCCAGTACGTGGCGAAGGGTCCTTAGAGATTTCGGATGCAGGACTCTGACCTCAGAGCCATCACATTAGCTACGAGTTCGGAGATATCAAAAGAAATTCAATACATTGCCAAATTCCTTATGATAGATGTCCTAAATCAATTGAGCACATCTACCAGGGGGCCACAAGATAAAGGCAATGATACATTGAAGGCAAAAATGGAATTCAAAAGGATTTCATTCATTCAAAATTTGGAGATTTACAAGGTGAAGGTACAAAAGGAAAGGATGCTAGCCACTGGAGTTTTGCTGGAAATACGCATCAACCTTCTGGGTGGCTTCTTGGACGCTTGCCTTGGAAGCTTCTTCCCCCTCGATGATGGGTCCGTCAATCACCGGAGCTAGAGACATAGAGAAATCCCGGCTGCAAAAGCATGTCAACACATATTCTACGACATTCTTCGCCAAGGACTTTCCCTCGATTTCGAGCTGGTCGCTGATAACATCTTCCAACGTATCTAGCTTAGCTCCGACAGAGATGAGTGCCACCAAAGCTTTGTCCATCTCTGGCTTCGGGTCAACCGTTCGGACCTGAATGAACCCCAGTGGCACCAGAGCATCCTCCGCTCGCCCAAGGAAGTCCCAGACCTACTGGGACTCTATTGCCCTCGTACTCTAGAGCTCTTCCAGTGACTTTCTTGCAGACGATAGCTCCACGAGCCCTCCTTCAAGAACTACTCGACCTCGTTAGCATGTTGCTGAATTCGTTCAGCCAGCTGCCTCTCTTGGTCAATGATTTGCTTCTCCAGGATGTTCCAGTCGTTTTGCTTATCCGAAAGGTCCCTCTTCTTACCCTTCACCTTACCTTTCCTAGTAGAGACAGCTGTCTCCCGCTTGCTGACTGCTTCTCCCTTCAACCATATTTGCTACTTCTCAGCTTCGCACCAAGACATAAATTTTTCCTCGCGGTTGGCCAGGTCCTGCTTGCCGCGAGATAGCTTCTGAGAGATTTTGTCTTCTCTCTTCTGGAGCTCTTGCTCCTTATTGTCTAATGCATCTCAACGCTTGAGGATCCATTCCATCAAAGCATTGAGACTCTCCGAGCGATCATCTGCCAATTCATTGACTTTCTTCGCATGCTCGTAGATCTCCCTAGTCTTGTCATTGAGGGCTTTTATTGCGAACTCTCTTTCATCCAACACCTTGTTCAGATGCGTCTGTCGAGCTTTCTCAGCCTTGAGCAAATCTCTTAGGTCCGCTAGCCGAGACTGCATCAACTTCGTCTTGAAGTAGAGCAGCTTGCGCCATAACCAGTGTCACGCTCATCCTCCAGGGCCTTGCGCTCGTAGTCGAAGGTGAGCTGAACTTGGCGGAGGCTCGAGTAGGCGTTCTCGATCGACATGTCCAGGGGGATTGGCTCATGACCCGCCTGAGGTTCCTCTGGTTCCCCCAAATCTTCTGGAACAGTTGTCGGAGCCCATGGCACGAGCATGGACTACAACAGCTCAACGTTTGCAGCGCTGAGTTCCGGGAGCTCGTCGACCTCCGGTGCGGATGTTGATGAACCCGAAGCTGGATTTGCAGACACCGACTCAGGCACCATCGCGATGTCAACCGGCTGCTCCAGTGCAGTGTCTACTACTGGTTCCGAGGTAGGTGGTGGCCAAGGCATGGAAACCTCTTGCATAGCGACATCAGCCAAAGGCGCCGGTACCTCCAGTGTTGATGACGGTACCTCCGCTGCTGGCTCTAGAGCAGCTGAAGCTTGCTCCAATGTTTCTCCTTCGTGGTCCAGCGCAACCATGGCTTTTTCGGCTGCTGGCGCCGAGGTCATCTCGGTGTCAGCTGGCACTGGAACTGCCGTGTCGTCTGCCATGACTATGGGAGAACCCGTACCATCAGCGGGGGCTCCCGTAGGCGCGGTCTCTGTGGTCGCGGTGCTGGCTTGGTTGCCTGCAGGTGCCAGAGTAGTAGCTCCTCCTCTTGATACCCTGGAAACGGAGGAATTGAGAATTCAAGGAAAAGCAAAAAACAAAAAGAAAACACAAGTTCAAGTGCCGATCATCACCTGGGGACGCTGCCGCTCCAGTCGGCACGAAACCTCTTCCTTGGACGGCCAAAGTCACTTGACCCCACCGTCGCCGGTGAGGTAGAAGCTCTGGACTTTGCCCCAGGAGTTGAAGTATTCATCGGCATCACTTCAGCTGGAATCTCTGGAACATGCGTCGCTTTGCTTCCTATGGCTGGAGCTGCCATTGAAGAAGATGTTCTAGATCTAGAACCCGCCAATGGTCCCGAGACCGGAGTTGAAGATTTACCAGACCCAATGTCCACCACTGGCACTGGGGCTGAAGATGATCTCTCAGGCTCGGAGCTTCCTCTGAGCTCCAGGGCTGGAGATGCTGAAGTTGTAGGCACAATCAACAATGACTTCAAAGTCGAGCAGGGGAGAGGCGCTGCTGCATTGATGAAGCTCCCGCCAGTCTGCGTCAGCTTCCTCTTGCGGCTGGAGGTGTCGGTGGGCTCTTTCCCCTTGCTTCGGCTTGAGTTAGACTTCTTTGATTCAGCGGAAGCCTTGCCCTTCCCACTGAGTGGCACAAGTTCAGACTCTCCGTGCTGACAGGGGGCTCCAGGAATCACAATCCCTGTAGATCGGGTGCTCCTCAGACTCACTGCAATGCCTGTGTCATCAAGAAGCGACATTCCCTTCTCTAGCTCCCTACTAAACTCTAGAATCATGTTCAAAGGTAGGAACTCTGCTGGGGGCGTTGTATCATCTCTGTGAAAAGTTCTGTTGTAAAGCTTCTTCAGCTGGAACTTCAGGGATTTTTCATCCAAGTTGGTCCCATGGCCAACCTCAATCCGATAGGGGTCCATTTCTCCAATGAAATTGCAAGCCGGGAACTCCGTTGCCTGAGTGGAGCCCATCGGTTGGTCAAGAAGTTGGCAAGGACCATCATAGAGGTTACTCTCCCTTCAACCAAGCTCCAGATCCTCATCAGCATCAGGTTGTATTTTTCTGACATCTCAGGGAGCTCTTCTCAGGAGTCAGAACAAGTTGTGGGAAATCCCTCTGGCGGTTCCAGCGTGTCGTGTTGATCCACTCAGACCACTGCCCACTCTTTCTTCCAGGTTTTCCACTTCCCCAAAGCAAATGACTTGATGTACTGGAAGAGGGGATTCTTGTGCCTCATAAAGTAGTAGAAGCCGATCAGTTGGTTACCTTTGCCAGTTCCTCGGAGCATAAAGAAGCTCTAGAACAGCGGTATACAAGGCGGCACACAAACCCACATCCCACAGAAGTGGACAAAGATCGCCACTAACAAGATTGAATGAGGGCCGAGGTGCTAAAGCTAGAGTCCATATGACTCCAGCAGCACGAGGAGGAAGCTGGAGATAGGCGGGACAAGCCCCACCATCGCGTACGCCGAGAAGAAGATGATCTCGCCAGATCTCTCCTTCTTGAATGGGAGCTTTCCGCAGCGGATTGAGTTGTTGAAGGAATCTCTTGTCCAACCCATCAGCTTCCGATCTCTCAACAGGTCACTATCGCTCTTGATCTTGCTGGGGAGGAGTCCGAGTTCCATCTCCGCAAAGTGGAGCAAAAGTGGGAGCTCAATGCAAGGCTTCAAGTGTACAATGCTATGCGCAAGAACAGAGAAATGCGTAAGAGTTCTCTCCCCTTACAAAGAATCTCCCTTTATTAAACCTCTACAATGCTTGGATGGCAACTGCATCCGAACCTTGATTACATTCTGCGAAGTTAACTCGTCAATGGCAAGGGGGACCGGGTCCACATTGTCAAAAATGTCGCACCATATGAACCGTTGTCATGATGAGAAGGTGGAAGCCTGAAGGGTAGCAAGCTGACAGCCCTACAAAGATTGCGCTGAGAATCGATACGAAATCATATTGAGAACCGGTGACCTTCAATGGCGTGACATACGCATGTCATGTAACTCACCTACCAAACCAAGAAGGGCCACATGGCGATGGCGCATGAGGGTCTCGTTGTTTTGACCACCCGAGTGATAAATTGAAGCATCAAAGTGGGAAGAGATAGTGGCCCCACCTCCCGGATCAGAGCCTCACCCTAAGGTGGGCCTTGGGGCCACTATAGGTACCCTTTGTACCGGGTACCCCTTGGTACCGAGAACAAAAGCGCCAAGTCCCACTGTACCGGAATGTGGATGCCCGGAGGTGACACGTGACCCGTAGTGCCAGGCATGCCTCCATCTACAGGGTGGCTCTGAAGCTGCCATGTGTCCCATAATACCGGACCTGCCTCCCTCCTGAGGGTGGTTCTGGTGCTGCCACGTGCCCCAGGGTGTCGGACCTACCTCCCCAACAAGAGAAGCTCCAGTGCTGCCACGTGTCCAGTAGCTTCGGACCTACCTCCCTGCAGAGGGAAGCTCCAGAGCTACCACATGTCACACGTCTAGATCTATGTCTACAACGGGAAGACTCCGGGATCTCCAACAGTGAGGGCTATCAATTGGCTATTAGAAGACCTGATTAACGTGTCATTAATGCCATATTAATGACACACGATCAGTGGACTATCAAGATTGATAATGCTGCCATTAAGGCACGTTATGACACTATTAACCCCCCTTAACACTTGTAGATCGTGTATAGGGTGGTTATTAAAGTCGGGGCCGCCTGTCGAGCCATGACACATACTGTAACAGCTAGTCCTTGACATATAAAAGGACTGTGCTGCACGGTAGAAGGACAATGGACACACATTTTCACTCATCGATACTCAAGCTTACACAAGCTCATACAATACACAAAAACCCCGTGGAGTAGGTTATTATGCTGAGGCGGCCCGAACCACATAAAACTCCCTGTGTCTCACTGTCTTTGATTCTTGATTTTGCTCCCTATCTAAATATGAACCTCCGTGGGCTACTTCTTAGTAGTACCGGGGGGAAGTGTCGTTGGAAAACTTCGACAAAGGAGAACCTCAACATTCTTGTGTCTTGCTGACACTTCTTGCAAAATCCCAAACCCTTCAAGAATATTTACAAATGTATCCCTAACGACGCTAGAAATGCTTGTTGGTATTTCTTACGAAAACAGAATAATCTGCAGGCGCACGGAAATACCATTGTAACACTCCCCCTTAGAAATTATTCTCCAGGGTTTCGAATCCGAGGAACGTTGAGTGATCTTCTAGCTTGTTCTTGCAAGGACACACAAATTGTTTGGTAGAGAAGGGTTTGAGAGGAATTCAATGGTTTGAAATCTAGGCCACAATAGTCTACGGCAGCTGCTTGCTTCGGGCATGGGTTTACCCTTGGCAGCTAAACATGAAGGATTACTAAGGACAGATATGGCTATCACCACATACTATCTACCTCTTCAATCCGTGGGTCCACGAGATATCCACTGATGAATTCTAACCTAAGCACCACTCTTAAGTTCTAATTCACAACTCTAATCGTTTCGAATGCAAAGCTATGACAAGGCCTCTAATAAATTAAAGCAGTGAACCCACAAGCAGTTAGAAAAATAAACTATTATGAAATAGAAATCAAACTTATATTGAATTTGCGAAAATTTCTTACTCGATTCTAGTAGAACTTCTGTAGGGGTACAAGTGTGGAAGAGGGACTTGACAAGCCCAAGCCTTCTCCTTCTGGCTCCTCCTTACTCTCCTTCTGCTTGGCTGGCCACTTGGGCAACTCTAAACCTTATGTGTGGAGTACTATTCTCAAACTAGTGGTGCATGGAGAAGTGAGGGAGTGAGGGGGTATTTGTACACGAGTTCAGTCGGTTTGGCACCACAGTTAGCGCACTGATCAGTTGTTACCACTATCAGGGAGCCACAAGAAGCCAACACGTGGAGGTTGACCAAGTTTGGCGCCCCGGCCAAGTCGACCGGCTAGAGGGGGTTGGTCGACCTGGTCCTAGCCCCCCCTCGGCTGTGCTTTCTCAGGGTGATTTCCAGGTGGGCCCTATTGACGGTCCCTAAGTACCATATTCAGACCATCAATTCACCTCATAATGTACACAAAGGAGAAACATAACATATTGGTAGGGTTAAATACTAACCAATTTCATAAGTGTTAGTGTCTATTTGTATTTAGGTGAAATAATACCCAAAAATACCAAGACATGTAGGGAGTAGTCCATAAACATGCATTCCAACGAATCAGGCAACGCTATGTGGCATCACATGGATCAAATAGCCCACAAATAGTCGTATTCGAGGAGATCCGATGGTGCCTCACCCATGTCAGTCAAGGGGACCCACCAGTTAGTGACCTGGAGAAAGCACACGAGAAATGGGGCACTGACTAGGTCGGTTGAACCCCCTCTTCGGCCAACCTCTTCTTTGCGCCAAACTCGGTCTTCCTCCTCGTGGTGACTTCTCCCGGCTTCCTGACAACAGTGAAGACTGATTCGCGCGCATTTGGTGGCGGGAATCGACCCTTCTTCACCTATAAATATCACCCCTCACCTCATTTCACACGCACATCAAAAGTTGAGAATAGAATACCACTCCTAAGTTTTAGAGTAGTCCTAGAGGCTACCAAGTAGAAGGAGAGCGTGGTGAAGAGTTTAGAAGAAGGAGGCTTGGTCTTGTCAAGTCCCTCTTCTACACTTGTACCCCTACAAAGGTGATACTAAAATCAAGTAAGCCTTTGTGATTTCAATACAAGTTTGATTTCTAATTCAAAGTAGTTTGCATAAGTAGTTACTTGTGGGTTCATTGCTTTAATTTATTAGAGGCTCTAGTTGTAGCTTTATATTCAAACAACTAGAGTAGTGATTTAGAACGTAAGCGTGGTGCTTAGGTTAGAAATCACCAGTGAATATCTCATAGACCCACTGATTGAAGAGGTAAGCAATAGGTGGTGACAACCCTATCTATCCTTTGTAGTCCTCCACGTTTTGCTATGCCACATGCTCTTGGCGATAGTCATTCTAGTTTTGCTAGAGGTAAACCCGTGCCCAGAGCAAGCAACTACCACAAATTTCTTTGAATTAGAATCAATACTTTGAATTCCTCTCTGTTCCTTGCCTACCAAACAACTTTGTGTCCTTGGGTGAACTAGTTCGTAAGATTAGCACACATGTTCCTTGGATTCGATACCCTTGGAGTTCTCCTTAACGGGAAGTGCTACAACGGTATTTCCATGCGCTTGGGGATAACTGTGTATTCGTAAGGAATACCGACAAGCATTTTTGGCACCGTTGCCGGGAAACAGTTGCTGTTGATCTTCGAACCTTGTTCACCCTCGTATCTATCTTCTTACCTTTCCTTTGTCTTTGCTTTTCTTACCACCACCACATATATGGAGCAGCCCACCATTCTTTCTTATTCTGTCCCAAAGGGCAAGTTCTATGAGCCACCACCTTCAGCAGAACCCATTTGTTCTACCAGTTATGAACTTTCCCCTGGCTTCATAGCCATGGTTCGAGAACAATCCATCAAAGGAATGGATTGTGAAAAACCTTACCACCATCTATGAGAGTTCGAACAACTATGTTCACGCCTTCTAAACAAAGGTATGACACATGAAACTCTCAAATGGAAGTTGTTTCTTTTTTCCTCAAGGAAAAAGCCACACAATGGTACAACCACAACATCGGAAAGACACACAGTGATTGGAATGAATTACGAGACAAATTTTGTCTTGCTTTCTTTCCAATTGCTTGAGTTATTTCCTTACGAAGGGAAGTACAATGCTTCCAATAGATGGAGAAGGGAGCTATAGGTGCAGCTTGGGATAGATTTTCTCTTTTGAGAAATTCTGGCCCAAATGTGTCCATCCCTGATCCATTGCTTTTGAAACACTTCTCAATGGGGTTGAACAAAGAATCTGCCCTATATCTTGACATTACAGCAGGAGGATCCTTCCCCCAAAAGACGCAAGAAGAAGGCAATGATCTTCTAGATCAAATTCTAGATAATTCTTCCTTCATTATGGGTCTTAATGATCCTACTCAAGAGGAAGTTGTTTCAAGAGATGAGGATAACTCCATAAACAAGGATGAACCCATTTCTTACTTATCTCAAACCTTGCCAGAAGAATCCTCTCCCGAACCAGAAACTACGAAGGAAGAAGAAATTCAACCTTCAGAGTTTCCCTTTTACTTCGAGGAAAAGATTTTTGAAGATTACGAAAATATCTCGAAGTACTGTTGCCATAGGAAACCATCATTGCCACCAACTCCACCTGATTCACGTGATGGAGTGTTCGTCCAACAGACAGTCAAGGAGTTAACCTCTATTCTAAGTAGAGAATGAACTGCAGAAGTTGAGAAGTCACTCGAAATTCTTCGGATAATCTCACCTTTAGCAACCACTCTATGTTTCATTAGAGGGACATCAATGAGGGTCCTATACAACCCCAGTGTTGGAGAAAATCTCATTTCGGATTATTTTGATCTCGGCATTTTGGCCGATGTGCCACTAGCACCAACACGAAAATCCATTCGAGATTCTTCCGGAAACATCCTTGAAGGATGCGGGGTTTTGCAACAGGTGTCTGTAAGAAACAAAGATATTGAAGCTCTCCAGGACTTCCATGTGTTTGAAATCCAAGATTTTGATATTATGATTGGTATCCCCATTGATAAATTTCTCATGGAAATTCCCTTTGAAGGAAACCTCAACGTCAACTATCGGTACCCTGCGTACCAGATACCCCTTGGAACTGCAAAGAGTGCAAAGGAATTCCTCCTACCTGAGTTGAAGACCTCCGAAGGCCCCACATGTCACTCGGAACTGGACCTGCCTCCCTCCTATGGTTAGTCCCAGTGCCGCCACGTGTATCATGAAACCGGAGCTACATTCCATACATGGGAAAGCTCCGGACTAGACACCTATGTGGCACCCCCGGACCTAACCCCCGACAGAGGTAAGCTCCAGTACCAACACGTGTACAACAACACCGGACCTACTCGTCCAAGACTGTAAGCTCCGGAGCTGCCACGCGGCCAACCGCTGGACCTTCAACCTCAACGGGCAGATTGGTGGACTTACAACAGCTCGGACAAGGGACATTAAAGACTTCAAGACCTGATTATGTGTCATTAATGCTATCTTAATGACACACAATCAAATGACCCTTAATACCAGTAACGCCACCATTAAGGGGCATTACCACGCTATTAAGGGGAATTAAGTACATTAACTGTGTATTAAGCATCAGTAACCGCCAGAGCCACATGTCGGTCCAGGCTTATGATGTAACGGACAACCCTTGTACTATAAAAGGACTGGCCGAGCGATACACGGAGACTCTTCCAAACACTCTGGTCTCTCACACACAAGCGCTCAGACACTCAATACAACAACAACACACACCCGTGGAGTAGGGTATTATGCTCAGGCGGCCCGAACCACGTAAATTTTTGTGTCCAAATCACCATCTTGTTCTGAATCTCTGCGCGCCCGAACCAAACTAAGAAACTCCGCAGGCTGCCAACGGTAGTACCAGGAGAATTGCCGGAATCAGACTCTGACAGTTGGCGCGCCAGGTAGGGGGGCCTGAGATTCAAAGATGGTGAATTCTGCTGCTGGATCATCCAACGGTAACCATGCTGTGCAACCTGCTGGAGGCAATCCCTCCAACATGTAGCAGCCAGCAGGTACTGTGGCTCCAACAGGAGTCATGCCACCACCGCCACCATTCTATCCGGTGAATCAAGCTGGACAGCGAGATGGGGCGTCCGCGTCGATCACTACATCGGCGAACAACAACCCCGAACACGTGCTTAATGCTGCGCGTGCTCTTCTCCAACATCCACCGCCTCCAGGAGCACCCCAGGGTGCGATGGAACAGTGGAGAGCTGATGTGGATCATCTGGTTGCAGCAGCAGCCGATCGCATCAGCAATCAAGGTCCTCCCTCTCGAGGCGGGCCCCATCGCAGCGTCAGACCTTGTCGGGTAGACTCGGTCCGCAAGCTTCGCAGCATGGGAGGCGTGCTGCATCTCAATAGGCGACGTTGCTGCCTTCCGGGGCGCGACATACTCACATGATAACAAGGCTTTTGACTCATGATCTCCGGGTGGAGCTCGATCGTTGTTAGCGGCAACAGGACGACCACATCCACATCCAGCATGCTCGTGAGAGGCGAGAGGCTCAGGACAGCCCTGCTCCTGAGGGAGTAGGAGGAGGCTGTTCTTCCTTGGCCATGCACCTACACATGGTCAGATGGTCGCAAAAGTTCCAGCCTCACCTGCCGGAGAAATTTGACAGGACTGCCAATCCCGCTGAATTTCTCCAAATATACTCCACCGCTATCCTTGCGGCTAGCGGCAATGAGGCCGTGATGGCTAATTATTTCGCTCTGGCTTTGACTGGGACTGCTGGGACTACTAGGTATTGGTTCATTACCCTCCTGCCTGACTCCATCAATAGTTGGGCGAAGTTGTGCCAACAGTTCACCGCCAATTTCGGGAGCTCATACACCCGACCAGGTACGGAACTGGATCTTTTTGCAGTCAAGCAAAAAGGAGGAGAGTCCTTGCGATCTTTTATCCAGAGGTTCTCCCAGGTACGAGATACCATTCCTTCTATCTCAAGCACTTCCATTATTGTAGCATTCAGATAGGGCGTTCGAGACAAGAAAATGCTGGAGAAGCTGGTGACCAAGGAAGTCACCAGCGTCACAGAACTCTTCAGCTTGACAGACAAGTGCGCCAAGGCTGCAGAGGGCCGTGAAATGCACTCCCAACCACCTCCGGAGGTCAACAAAAAATCCTCCAAGGGTGAAGCCACTACCTCTGGGAGTGGCAAGAAGAAGAAAAAGTCCAACGGCAAGAAGAAGCCGTCGGCCGACACACCTACTGCCGCTGCTGCCGCAGCTCTGGGTGGCCGGGGGCCACGCCCCGAGAAATGACCTTGGCCGTCGTCTGAAGACAGCGACATCTCCAAGATGTGGTGTCCCATATATAAGACGGACAGCCACAATCTGGAAAACTGCCGAGAGGTCCAGAACCTCGTCGAGCGCTACAACAAGCGCCGGGAAGAAGCTCCTTTCTGTCAAACGGAAGGAAAACAAAAAGTCGATGAAGCTTCGGCCGAATAAGAGTTAGGATTTTAGGACCCCAAAAAGGTCTTGAAGGTTGTCTACACCTCTGTTGACGACGATTCTGACATCGAAGAGCGCATGAAAAGATACCAGAGGGGGGGGGGGGTGAATGGTAGATTTAAAAAATCTTAAGCAGCGAAAACAATTAAATCACAACCTCTTCGGCAGAAAAATGATCTGTTAAAGAAATCGTGTGTGAGACTAATCCAAACGTGTTTCACCGGGACAAAAGTGATATATATCATAGAGAATCAAGTCACGAAGAAAACACAAGAAGAATCACTCAAATCCGTCGAGAGAAACTCAAGTTATGATCGAAAGATCGAACAAAGGTCAATCTGTCCTACCCGAGAAAAGCAGTTCTAGACTGTTGCAAAGAAACTCGTGTAGATAAGAAACCACAAATCCAATGACCTTGAAATTTTGACAGATGATATATAATAAAGTTTTGAAGACAATCCAAAAAGAATCACGTCAATTGGATCTGTAAAACTCGAGTTATGATAAAACTACCCACGAAAGGTAGTGCTGTCCAGAAACTCGACGAGTAAAACTTGTGTGGAACAAGTCGGACGAACAAGGCACATAAGTTCCTTCAAACTACGACTTTTATTCAATAGAACACAAGAGGAACAGCCCCAAAGTCGTGTACCACGAGAATTGGCCTCCCTTGTTTATATAACCAGCCCTTAGGCCAACCCAATCTCAACTAAGACTCTAATCCTACTCAGATCACGAATCGAAACTTTCCATAACTGCTTAGGACTCTTCTATATGCACATAGAAGCAATATTAAGACTTCCAAAAACCTTAGGAACGTATCCTACATTCCTAAAACAACTCAAATTCGTGACCCACACGAAATCCTAACATAACCAAATCGATACTTTCCATACCGAGCCATAACCGACTCTGCCGCAGCCAAAGTCATCAACCGATACGATCCGATCCTTCCAACCAGATCTTCCCATCCATAAACCATCTTCGGAACCATGTTTCCACGTCATGCACCGCATTCATACGTGCAAACACCTTCCTTCGACATCCAGTAACCTTCATATGCACTGCCCTTGATTCAATCATCCTGCGCGACCTCCTGACCCGCTCAACCACAATTCCTCCTGAATTTGGTTGTTGGAACCTCATCTCCTCCCTGAGACTAGTCCAAAGGATCGTGTCACCAACCATGACTTGAACTCAAGCAACACCTGCACATGAACAAACAACCAATCCGTACGAGCCCAAGTCCGCGACTTGACTCAAGTCAGTTCCGAACACAACACCTTACGTGAGCACGTTATATAAGCATGTTGCAAAGCATATCAAAACGATACCAGCCATATAACCAAAATACACAAAAACTTAGTAAAAGAATACTAAGCAAACATTCCAACAAAGTAAAGCAAGTTCGAAACATTTCACAGTAAAAGTAGGAACATTGCGATCAAGCTCCGAACCTTGCAAAAGCTAACCGGAGCTTGAGCCGAAGCTTACCAAAACTAGTACAACCTAGCTCTAGAGCTTACCAAAGCTAGTGCAACCTAGCTCCGGAGCTTACCAAAACTAGTCGGAACTAGTCATCCCAAAAGTCAGAGCTAGAAAAACATGTCGGAGCTAACCAACATAAGTCGTACCTAGCAAAACATATCGGAGCTTAACAAAGACATGCCAGAGCTATCAAAGACATGCCAGAGCTAAAGACAAAGCTCACCGGAGCTACTAAAAAACATGTCGGATCTAGACAAAGAAAGTCGGACCTATTGTCGGACCTTGCAGAAGCTCGGAGCTAGAGTCAGACCTTGCTAAAAAGATGTTATGGCAGTATACAAAACTTTTATTGTCAAAGCCAATGTATTCAACACACATAGGTCTCACAATCTCCCCCTTGATGAATGCATTGTCAACACAATTTAAAATCCGAACATTGGCTTATTCACATTAAAAGTTTTGAAAACAATATCTCCCCCTTTGTAATAGAAATAAAATGAGAAAAAGAAATTCCCCCCTGAGAAGAATCGTGCCAAAAATAATTGTGAATATGTGCAATGTGTAATAAATTTCTCCCCCCTGCATACTTATCTTTAAAAATTCATATATTATCTCTCCCCCTTTGACAATGTATTCAAAAAGGTTGAGAAGAGAAATTTTAATTGTTATGAGCATATTATAACATATACATATAAAACAAAGCTCATCCAAGTCATACTATAAAGTAACTTACACTATCACAACAATGAGATACATAAAGTAGTGTAAGCCATGCTAGAGATCAAATGTAATTTCCAATTTAGCAAGTCATGATCTCACAAACTTAACTATTTCAAAACCTGAAAGCATGACACTTGTTGCTGAATTTTATTATTTTTCAAGGCACAAATTTAGATCATATGATATTTGCAAGAGATTATATGCGCATCTACCTTATTCTAACCAACCAAGCCAAGCCTATGTCATTTGACAATCACAAGCATAAGGACATGTTTTTAGTCATACACAACTCCTTCCAAGTTCATATCTAAGTGCAATGATAAGCCATCTCAAAAGAAGAAGTGCGATGCATGCATATTCTCTTGATCTTTACTCAATTTATATTTGTTCATAAAAACTCAATATGTGAGTTGATTACTTGATTAATTCTTTATGATTTAAAGCACTTGTGAGCATGCAACAAGTTCAAAACAGCAAGAAAGTTCGACCATGACCAGATTTAGTGTAAGTATTATTCCAATTACTAGACATGGCAAACACTACAAAATGTATAACACGAGTAATATAGTAAGAACTTTCAGCATGTAAAAGGAATCACAAAGTCATATATGTGTGAAATACTATGCTCATATTATTTTAATTTCAGATTCACACATAGACTTCTAGGGTTTGAAAACTCCCCCTCAATGTAAGCCATGAGGATGCATAACCCCTATTTCACTACGAATATAACAAAAATGAGTGAAATCCAAAGGTTTTGTAAAAATGTCAGCCAATTGTTGTTCGGTATCTATATGGTGAAGCACAATGTTTCCTTTTTCAACATTATCACGAAGAAAGTGATACCTAATATCAATGTTCTTAGTTCTAGAATGTTGCACAGGGTTTTTAGCAATGCAAATAGCACTAGTGTTGTCACAAAATAGTGGAACACTATCTAGATCAACCCCATAGTCCTTAAGTGTTTGAACAATCCAAAGAATTTGTGAACAAGCGCTAGCAGCAGCTACATATTCAGATTCGGTGGTGAATTGTGCAACTGAACTTTGTTTTCTAGATGACCATGCAACAAGTGAATTACCAAGAAAATGAAAAGCACCAGAAGTATTTTTCCTATCAATCCTACAACCTCCAAAATTAGCATCGGAAAAAGCTTTCAAAGTAACGGTTGAGGAAGAAGGAAGAAAAATGCCAAATTCTTGAGTTCCATGTAAGTACCTGACAATCCTTTTGACGACTTGACAATGTGAAGCACGTGGGGAGGCTTGAAACCGTGCACAGAGACATACGCTGGATTGTATGTCCGGTCTTGATGCCGTGAGGTACAAAAGTGATCCGATCATGCTTCTATATTCTTTTTGATCTACGGGTTCACCATCTTCATCAAGTTCAAGTTTTGTTGCCTTTCCCATTGGTGTCCGAAAAGGCTTTCTTTGGTCCATGTTGAAGCGCATTAGGAGGTCTTTTGTATAATTCGTTTGATGCACACAGGTACCTTCCTTGGTTTGCTTGATTTGCAGCCCCAAAAAGTACGTGAGTTCTCCCATCATACTCATCTCAAATTCTGAACTCATCATAGCTGAAAACTTGGACACAAGATCATGAGAAGCCCAACCAAAGATGATATCATCCACATACACTTGAACGAATAATGAGTCATTGCCATGCTTAAGCACAAAAAGATTTTTATCAACCTTGCCCATGGTAAACCCCTTTTCAAGTAAGAATGTTTTTAAACTATCATACCATGCTCTAGGGGCTTGTTTGAGACCGTACAAGGCTTTGGACAATTTGTAAACATGATTAGGAAAATCTGAATTTTCAAAACCTGATGGTTGTTTGACATAAACCTCCTCATCTATGTAGCCATTAAGAAAAGCACTTTTAACATCCACTTGATATAGCTTAAAACCTTTAGATGCAACAAAAGCTAAAAAAATTCTTATGGCTTCTAATCTAGCAACAAGAGCAAAAGTTTCATCAAAATCTAGACCTTCAACTTGAGTGAAACCTTGAGCAACCAACCTAGCCTTATTCCTAACCACAACCCCATCCTCACTTTGTTTATTTTTAAACACCCATTTAGTTCCAATTAAAGTGTGACCTTGAGGAGGAGGTACAAGTTTCCAAATATTATTTCTTTCAAAATTTTCTAACTCTTCTTGCATGGAAATAATCCAAGATTCATTAGTGAGTGCGTGTGATATATCTTTGGGTTCAAAAGAAGCAACAAAAGCAGAATGAGCATGAGAGTTTGGATCACAAAACCTGGACCGTGTAACTCGTTCGTGCAAGCTTCCAATAATCTGTTGTGGAGGATGAATTTTGAGAACCCGGAGGGGAGTGGACACTTCACAAGCTTCTTCTTCTTCATGTTCATCACAAATCGATGAGCTTGTGACTTGAGGAGGATCTGGACCAGCAATGATGGTCGTCGGTGCTGGCTGTGAATCAAAATCAGGAGCTTGAACAATGTCATTAGCTGCTGAATTTTCAGGCAACAGCTCTATCTCTTCCTCATCTTCAACGAAAATGCTCTCCCCCTGCGGATATGGATCTGAACCTGCAATGTTTGAGCTAGTACCTGGGCTAGCTTCATCAAAAGACACTTCACAAGTCTCCATAATTTTGTTAGTGTCAAGTAAAAGCACACGGTAGCCTCTAGTATGAGATGGATAACCAAGAAACGTGCCATCAATAGATCTAGGTTCAAATTTATTAAGAGTACCATGTTTCTTAACAAAGCATTTGCATCCAAAGACCCGAAGGTGCGTAACACTAGGCCTATGTCCAAACCGGAGCTCATATGGTATTTTTCCTAGCTTAACGCGCAAGAAAACACAATTTGAGACATAACAAGCGGTTGCAATCGCATCAGCCCAAAATTTCCTAAGAGTTTGATATTCATCAAGCATAGTCCTAGCTATCTCAACTAAGATTCTGTTCTTTCTTTCTACAACAACGTTTTGTTGAGGTACACATGGTGAAGAAAAATGATGATCTATTCCATTTTCAGCACAAAAGTGATCAAAAGATTGAATTTAAAATCAGTTCTGTTATCACTTCTAATTGCTTTTAAAGATCCTGGGTGATCAATTGATAATCTAAGAAATAAAGTTCTAAAGTGACTAAAATCTTCATTGTTAGATGCCATAAAGTAAACCCAAGGGTATCTAGAATAATCATCAACAATAACAAGAACATAGCATTTACCTCCGAAGGATTGAACACGTGAAGGTCCTACGGTGTCAAGGTGCAAAAGTTGACCCAGTTCAGTTGTCATGATCATGGTGAGAGGAGTATGTGAACCTGCAACCATCTTAGCATGTCTACAAGAAGAGCACACAATTTCTTTGTTCCCTTTAAGCTGAGGCAGCCCACATATGCGATCAAGAGCACTAACACGCATTAGGTGATCAAAGCCTACGTGACCAAGTCTACGATGCCAAAAATATAAGTCCTTTGAATCATTAGCAACTAGAAATCTATGCTTAGAGGAAGACATATCAAAAGCAGCTTTAAAAACTCTTCCAAACCGTGACATGTTCAAAATAAGCTCACCATTTGAACCTACAACTTTGCAGCAGTTCTTATTGAAAATAATTTCCAGATTTTCATCTAGCAATTGTGAAATAGAAAGCAAGTTGTATTTCAAACTTTTGACAAGTGCCACATCCTTCAAAGTGTAGTGATCATTTACTCTAACCGAACCCTTACAATTATAGGAGTTGAAGAACTATCGGCAAAAGTAACATTCTCTACACGTGACACAAAAGAGAGGGAGGAGAACCATTCTTTGTTACCGGTCATGTGGCGTGAGCAACCTGAATCCACAATCCAAATGTTCTCCTTCCTCAAGCATGTAACCTACATAGAAGCATAATACGTCGATGACTCAATACTGGGGCTAGTCAAAAGGCATTTAGGTATCCAGTACTGAGTCTCACGACGTGCAGCAGGAAAAACACGTGAAAGCTGAGATAAAATAGCAGCTTTATGAGTCAAAGTTTGAGGTTTTTTATTCTTAACTACTGACCTATAATGTGTTACTTGTGTAGCATTAAAATCAGCAGCTCCGGAGGCAAAAATAGGAGGTCCGGAGGTAAACTTTGAATTCTTTTGACTCATAACAGCAGGTTGCATATTCCTAACATTCGGTTTAATATGTGCAACAAATTTTGCATGAAAGTTATGAGATCTAGCGATCATTTTTTTCTCTTTTTTGTTGTTTAGCTAGTCTATAACAAAAATCTATGACATGACCATCTCTACCACAATAGGTACAATGAAATTTAACTTTGTGTTCATGTCTAGATGAGCAAGCAATATTTTTATTTGAAACCGAATGAGACAACACTCCTGCAGATTTGAAAACCACTTCTTTTTGTTTAGGAACTGTTTGAATCAAACCACTTCTTAATGACTTTACAATTTTAGGTGGATGTGCCTTAGCATGAGCATGAGAATCAAAACCTAAACCAATTTTATCATTGCAAGACTTGGAAGAATTCAGCAGCAAGTTTAGGTTCTTATTCCCATTACAAAACCGATCTAATGTCCTATGCATGTTATCAAGTTTATTGGACAAATCAAGGCAATTTTCACATGAAGTTTTTACTTTTAATTTGCAATTGGAACAATATTTAACTTCATGAGAACGTAAAGCATTATTCAATATTGAAATTTCATTCATAGCATCTTTTAGTTTCTTTTCAAGATCATCACAACTAGAACAATGCAAATCAATTGTAGAACAAGAAGCATCTTTTAAGTTTCCAATGTCAAGTGCAGCAAGCTTTTTGTTCTTTTCAATTTCAATTTCAAGTCTATCTAGAGTAGAGGAATGTATAGTTCTTAATGTGGACAATTGTTCATAGATTAAATCATACGAGGGACAAGAATCATCACTAGGAATCAAAGTTTTCAAATGGTTGATTTCAAATTCTAGTGATTCAATTTTAGCAGCATTATCTCTAAGCTTTTTGTCCTTTTTCTTAACAATAATAGTTGCACAAGAAATTGCATCACACATCTCATTACAGGTAGAACATACCTCATCATCATCACTTTTGTGTTCTGCATCCTCCTGACTTGACCTTGATCTTGTTTTGCCCGCCATGAAGCATAAGTTGGCCAGATCGTCATCATCTTCACCACTTTCAAAGTCTACATCGCTTGAAGCGAGCTCTTGAAGTGCAGTGATAAAGCTGTTAATCATCTTGCATCCTATGGTACCCTTCTTTTTCTTGTTGGGGTTTCCAGAGGTTGTCTTGACCTTGTTTTGTTTTTCTTCACGAGTAGTAGGACATGAAAGGTTAGGGCATTCTGTACGAAAGTGTCCTGTCTTACCACATTCAAAACAGCGTTGAAGTCCAGAGCTTCCTCTCCTTCTAGTTCTCACGTTTTGCAATGCTTTTGAGAACCTAGTAGAGATTAGTTCTAACTCCTCTTCTGGAAATTCCTCGATCTGCTCCAGGGTTAGTGAGGACAACAAAGCAAGAGTATTGCAAGATGATGATTGGCCGGAGCTAGGAATATCACGTTGTGAGACAAATGCAATAGACTTATTTGGGTTCTTACATGATAATATGTCAACTTCATGAGTTTTGAGTTTAGAGTAAAGCACATCTAAAGTAAGTGTACTCATGACAGTAGATTCATAGATAGATGTAACTTTCATCTCCCAGATTGACATGTCTAATGCACTAAGAAGTTGCCTAGCATTTTCAGCATCAGAAAAATTAACGTTGACACTACGCAAGTTAATGAGAATTTTGTTAAAGCGAGGAAAGAGATCATCAATGGACTCACCGGGTTGCATCTCGAAGCGCATGTATTCTTTCTTGAACATGTCTTGCCTTACCTCCTTGATTGTGTTGGATCCTTCGTGATAGTCACAAGTGCTCTCCATACATCGTATGCCGATCGGAGATGTGCAACGCGGTCGAAGTCGCTCTGAGTGAGTCCTTGGATGATCAAGTTTTGGGCTTTGTTATTGTTGTCGACGTCCCGTAGGTTTGTAGCCGTAACTTGATCGGTTGGTGGCACTTTGTAAGGCTTGTACACCTTCTCAAATATCGCGAAGCCTTGCGCTGGATGAAAGCCTCCATGCATGCCTTCCAAATATGAAAATCAATACCAGCAAACACACAAGGTTTGGCGGAGTATTTCTCCATGATGATTAGTCAAAAACACGTGCAAATCACAATGATTAGAGCATTGTAGCTTTGATACCAATTGTAGGATCGTAGAGCACGTTAAAAGCTACCAGAGGAGGGGGGTGAATGGTAGATTTTAAAAAAATCTTACGCAACGGAAACAATTAAATCACAACCCTTTCAGCAGAAAAACGATCTGTTAAAGAAATCGTGTGTGAGACTAATCTAAACGTGTTTCACCAGGACAAAAGTGATATATATAAGATAGAATAGATTCATGAAGAAAACACAAGAAGAATCACTCAAATCCGTCGAGAGAAACTCAAGTTATGATCGAAAGATCGAACAAAGGTCAATCTGTCCTACCCGAGAAAAACAGTTCTAGAACGCTGCAAAGAAACTCGTGTAGATCTGAAACCACAAATCCAATGACCGTGAAATTTTGACAGATGATAGATAATCAAGTTTTGAAGACAAAACAAAAAGAATCATATCAATTGGATCTGTAAAACTCGAGTTATGATAAAACCACCAATGAAAGGTAGTGCTGTCCAGAAACTCGACGAGTAAAACTTGTCTCGAACAAGTCAGACGAACAAGGCACAAAAGTTCCTTCAAACAACGAATTTTATTCAATAGAACATAAGAGGAACATCCCCAAAGTCGTGTACCACGAGCATTGACCTCCCTTGCTTATATAACCAGCCCTTAGGCCAACCCAATCTCAACTAGGACTCTAATCCTACTCAGATCACGAATCGAAACTTTCCATAACTGCTTAGGACTCTTCTATACGCAGATAGAAGTAATCTTAAGACTTCAAAACACCTTAGGAATGTATCCCACATTCCTAAAACAACTCAAATTCGTGACCTACTTGAAATACTAACATAACCAACTCGATACTTTCCATACCGAGCCATAACCGACTCTGCCGCAGCCAAAGTCATCAACTGATACGATCCGATCCTTCCAACCAGATCTTCCCATCCACAAACCATCTTCGAAACCATGTTGCCACATCGTGCACCACATGCATACGTGCAAACACCTTCCTTTGACATCCAGTAAACTTCATATGCACTGCCCTTGATTCAATCATCTCGGCGACCTCCTGACCCGCTCAACCACGATTCCTCCTGAATTTGGTTGTTGGAACCTCATCTCCTCCCTGAGACTAGTCCAAAGGATCCTTTCACCAGCCATGACTTGAGCTCAAGCAACACCTGCACATGAACAAACAACCAATCCATACGAGCCCAAGTCCGCGACTTGACTCAAGTCAGTTCCGAACACAACACCTTACGTGAGCACCTCACATAAGCATGTTGCAAAGCATATCAAAACAATATCAGCCATATCAACCAAAACACACTAAAAAATTAGTAAAAGAATACTAAGCAAACATTCCAACAAAGTAAAGCAAGTTCGAAACATTTCACAGTAAAAGTAGGAACATTGCGATCAAGCTCCAAACCTTGCCAAAGCTAACCGGAGCTTGAGCCGGAGCTTACCAAAACTAGTACAACCTAGTGCCGGAGCTTACCAAAGATAGTACAACCTAGCGCCGGAGCTTACCAAAACTAGTTGGAACTAGTCATCCCAAAAGTCGGAGCTAGAAAAACAAGTTGGAGCTAACCAACATAAGTCGGACCTACAAAACATATCGGAGCTTAACAAAGACATGCCGGAGCTATCAAAGACATGCCGTAGCTAAAGACAAAGCTCACCGGAGCTACCCAAAAACATGTCAGATCTAGACAAATAAAGTCAGACCTATTGCCGGACCTTGCAGAAACTTGAAGCTAGAGTCGGACCTTGCTAAAAACATGTTATGGTAGCATTCAAAACTTTTATTGTAAAAGCCAATGTATTCAGAACACATAGGTCTCACACAATAACATCCAGCTCCACCACGTAATGGTGGACGAAGGTTTTGGGCTGAATCTCATAAGCTTCGAAGCCTTCGTCAAGCTTCAGCTCCGACCTTCGGATCTTCACCCCTCTCGACCTTTCTCCAGAGTAGGTCCGGGGGCCATAACTCCACTCGGTGCCATTACTCTCCCGGTGACCTTCGGGACTCAGGAGAATTACAGGACCGATAAGTTGGTCTTCGACATGGCGCAAATCAAGCCATTCAATGCCATCTTGGGCAGGCCAGCTTTGTACAAATTCATGGCTGCTGCTCATTATGGCTACTTGGTGTTGAAGATGCCAACACCCTCAGGCGTTCCCCAGATCTGCGGGGATCGTACCGCTGGAGTTACTGCTTTGGAAGAACTCCACGCGCTTGCTACAGTGCAGGAGGAAGAATCCGGAAAGGAGCAAGCTCCGAAGCCCCCGAGCATTCGTCATCGAAGCTCAACCTCGGCACCTCGTGTGAAACCAAGCGGCGACACCGACATTCCCGTCAAAGTCGTCCAAATTGGTTCTGACGCTGCTCAAACCACTTGTATATCGGGAGGTCAGAATGACAAATAGGAACTCGCGCTCATCACTTTCCTCCAGGCTAATGTCAACGTGTTTGCCTGGCAACCGTCACAAATGCCTGAGATCTAAAGGGAAGTGATTGAGCACAATATGAAGATTTATCCCGACGCTCGGCCTGTACATCAGAAGCCTAGGAAGCAATCAGTAGAGCGACAAAACTTCATACGTCAAGAAGTGAAGAAGTTGCTCAAAGCTGGATTCATCCAGGAAGTATTCCGCCCAAAATGGCTAGCAAATCCAATCGTTGTACCTAAGGCCGGTGGGAAGCTTCAGATGTGTATCGACTAGACAACACTAAATAAGGCATGCCCAAAGGATCCATTTCCAATACCTAGAATTGATTAGATAGTGGATTCCACCTCCGGGTGTGAATTACTGTGTTTCCTAGATGCATATTCTGGGTATCATCAAATCAGAATGTCTAGGGAAGATGAAGAGCATACCGCCTTCATCACAGTAGATGGATTATACTGTTACACTACCATGCCATTCGGTCTCAAAAATGTTGCTTCAACATTTGTGCGAGCTATGTACAAAACTTTTGGAGAGCTCATCAAAGATATAGTGGAAGTGTACGTCGATGACATCGTTGTCAAGATCAAGAACAAGGAGTCATTTCTTGACACCTTGCAAGCTGTCTTTGACAAGTTGTGAATCACACGCACAAAGCTGAACCCAGACAAGTGTGTCTTTGGGGTTAGCTCCGGAAAGCTTCTTGGATTCTTAGTGAACCACTGAGGAATAGAGGCGAATCCGGCGAATATTAAATCTACTGAAGACATGCGGCCACCAGCTCGCATCAAGGATGTCCAGAAGCTAACTAGGTGTCTAGCTGCCCTTAGCTGGTTCATCTCAAGACTGGCGGAACAGGCGCTACCCTTCTTCAAATTATTGAGGAAGTCCGGACCATTCCAATGGTCTGAAGAAGCAAAAAAGTTTTTCCAAGAGCTAAAGCAGCTCCTCACCGCTCTACCAACTTTGGTAGCTCCAAACCCTGGTGAGCCACTTCTGCTTTACATTTTAGCAACCGACGAAGTTGTTTGCATGGTCCTGGTTGCGGAAAGACCAGAACCATCCCCAGTTCTGGAATCCAGACCCCTCCGGGAAGGTCTGGAACTACCTGAAGGCGAGTCTGGGTCCCAGCCCACAGACCTGGATCCTCGAGGTGAGACGCCAGAGGATCAACCTCCTTCAAATGAAGGAGTTACTGTTGCTGAACAAGAAGATCCGTACCTTTCCGGGAAGGTCTGGGTCACTTCAGAAGAAGCTCCGAGTTTCTCTAGCAAGAACTTGGAGGTCCCCGAAGAAGGTTCGGACCCTTTCGGGAGGGTCCGGGTTGATGAGGAGGAAGCTCTGGGCCTCTCCGGGAGGGTCTGGACAATCCAATGCCCAGTGTACTTCATTAGCGAAGTACTCCATGATGCCAAGACTTGGCACCTAGAGGTGCATAAGCTGCTTTACGCAGTTCTTATCGCCTCTAGGAAGCTTCATCACTACTTCCAAGCTCACAAGATTTCAGTGGTAACCTCTTATCCACTTTGTGCAATCTTGCATAACTCCAACTCTACTGGGAACATTGCAAAGTGGGCAGCGGAGTTGGCCGAGTTTGATCTTGAATTCGTCCCAAGACAAGCGATCAAGAGTCAAGCATTGGCAGACTTTGTGGAGAAATGGACCCCCTCTCCATCAAATCCTGGGGGCCCCAGTAAGTAGAAGCCGCAACTTAAAGCTCCGGTCTTTGCTGAGCCTCACTGGACTCTATACTTCGATGGCTCCGTGCAGAAGCAGGGGGCCGAAGCTGAAATCCTTCTCCTCGCTCTGACCGGGGAGAAGGTAAAATACATGGTTCACCTTGACTTCAAGGCGACTAACAACATGGCGGAGTATGAAGCATTAATATATGGGATCAAGGTGGCGCTATCATATAGTGTCAAGCAGCTGTTGGTAAAGGGTGATTTGCAGCTCATAATAAAACACAACAAACCTCAACTAGCTACATATATACTTGAAGTCCAGAAGCTTCAGAAGGATTTTGAAGTCCTGGATCTTTGCCATGTTCAGCGTCTCAACAACGCTGAAGCTGACAAACTCTCGACAAAAGCCTCAACCAGAGCTCCGGCTCCTGACAGAACCTTCGTCCGGAGATTGTCAAGACCAACAGCTCAGCCTGCCGAACCGAACAAAGGGGGCGAGACCAGCACCTCGAAGCTGGCAGTCCCGATGGCCCTGTTACCATGGCATCCATCAAGGATCGTAGGTGCTGCAGGAAGCTCCGAGCAACCCAACACGCAAGACTCAGAAGCTCAAGTTAGCTCCGATGCATGGATCTCGGAGATCCAGAGCTACTTGAAAGACAACATCCTTCCTGAAGACAATGTATCTGCTGATTGGATAGTCAGATTGGCTAAAAGATACACACCGGTAGAAGGGGATCTCTACTGGCATGGTGCTAACGGCGTCTTAATGCAGTGCACTACAAGGGAAGAAGGCCGCGAGATCCTCGCGGAAATCCATGGAGGTGAGTGTGGGAACCACGCGTCTTTCCACACGTTGGTCGGAAAAACCTTCTGACATGGTTTTTACTGGCCTACAGCACTCCAGGATGCAACCGAGCTAGTGAAGAAATGTGAAGCATGTCAGTTTCATGTGAAGCAAATTCACACACCAGCTCAACCTCTACAAATGATACCTCCGACATGGACATTCGCCGTGTGGGGTATGGATATCTTGGGACCTTTTGCAAGAGTCGTCGGAGGTTACAAGTTCCTGTATGTCGCCATCGACAAGTTCACCAAGTGGCCGGAAGCAACTCCGGTTGTGAAAATAAACAAGAAATCAACTATCAATTTCTTGCAATACATAGTATGCAGATTTGGAGTCCCAAACAAGATCATAACTGACAACGGGACCCAATTCACAAGCTCTGCATTCCAAGGATATTGCGAAGACCTCGACATTCAAGTCAGCTACGCTTCCGTAGCTCAC
Organism: Tuctoria greenei; assembly: GCA_036927565.1. NCBI lineage: Eukaryota > Viridiplantae > Streptophyta > Magnoliopsida > Poales > Poaceae > Tuctoria > Tuctoria greenei. The sequence goes on from JAYESD010000004.1 coordinate 37,015,503, forward strand.
CCGGCAAGCAATGACCAAGCTGAGAGAGAAAATGCAGAAATCCTAAAAGGACTCAAGACGCGCACATATGAGCTTCTGAAAAAACATGGAGCCAACTGGATTGAAGAGCTTCCGCCCACCCTGTGGGCAAACAGGACAACTCCAAAGCGGTCAACTGGAGAGTCACCCTTCTTCCTCGTGTACGGAGCTGAAGCAGTCCTTCCTCCAGAAATCACCTTGGGGTCACTCTGGGTCCGGACCTTCGACGAAGCCACGCAGGACCAGCTCCGGCGTGAAGACCTTGGCCTCGTTGAAGAGGGAAGGTGTCGAGCAGCTGTTCGAAATGCACGATACCGCCAAGCGCTCCGGCGCTATCACCAAAGGCATGTGCATAACCGACAACTCGAGGAAGGCAATCTGGTGATACGGAGAATACAAACTCGAGAAGGCTTAAATAAACTTTCCCCCAGCTGGGAAGGACCCTTTCAAGTGATCAAAGTATCCCGTCCCAGATGCGTTCACTTGGCAACCGAGGATGGGACATCGCTCCCTAATCCTTGGAATATTGAGCACCTCCATAACTTCTACGCATAATATCATGGAGGTGAGTCTATAATTACATATGATGTATGTTATAGCATCATTGTACAGAGTCCGGTAGCTCCTCCGGGAGGACAGCTGGACCTTTCTCGGAAGGTCCGCAATGTTCAAGCAACACTTGACACAGTCTCAGAACTAAAAGTGTAGCTAGTTACCTTGGGTCAAACAAGAAATGCAACACACTTAGCCTGGTTCCGTACCCTAATAGTATACTTGTTTCCCCTGTACCCCGGACCTATAATGAAAGACATCATTATGTGAAAACAGACTCCAGATGCATTTATTTTGTACAGGCTCATTCTTTTTATTTTTTCTCTTTCTTGTCTATAACAAAGTTGTGCAATTCTCAAGAAACTTTAGCTCGAACAATTCATATATAATTCAAGTTGCTTTGTTAATTCTTTCGGGTCTTAACATTGTTGAATGGCCTGCTCGCCTGAACGCCAAGCCAATCTAGGTCCGGAGTGTGCTATCGACTTAGCCTGGTCCTGCAGCCTAAGTATGCCACTCTACCTACACCCCGGCAGGCCTGAGTAAGGTGACTCCAGAAAACGATCGGACCTAGAGAAAATAAGCAAATGCAATTGATTGTATATAGAATTGCAGTTGACCTAAAACTTTCTTTTGCGAATAGTAAGCCGCAAATGAGTTGTAGATAAGAAATGGATTTTACTGTTTTTCTTGACTTCAGTGTGTAGGAAAAATAAAAATCTCATGATGATGGTGGATGATGCCGGAGCTATCAAAGCTTCGACATCCCCTAAGGTGGCCTGCTGTCGATGTTCTAAACATTGATAGTAGGCGTCGCCGGAGCTATCAAGTTCCGACAAATCAAGGGGCCAGCCGTCAACGTGAAGAAAAGATGGTAGAAGGACACCCCAATGGGGTATGCTGTCGACGCTCTACGTGTTGACAGTAGTCGCCGCCGGAGCTACTAAGCTCCAACAACCCCAGAGGGCCAGCTGTCGACGCTCTACGTGTTGACAGGTCGCTGCCGGAGCTACAAAGCTCCGACAACCTCAGGGGGCCCCTACTGTCGACGACTTCGGACCTATACTCTACAAGTTCGAAGCATGCAAATCTTCAACAAAAGGCTACATCCTTTTGGTATATGTTCGCAATCAAATTGTGTACATCTACCAGGGGGCCAAGTGAGACAAAGGTTGAAGACAAAAAATGAAATTCATAAATTTCTTGGATTTCATTCATCTGAGGACAAGAGATTACAAAATTGGAGAAAAGAAGAGAAGATACAAGTGGGAGCAACAAGGAGAACGTCCTAAATCCTACGGAAGAACAAGATGACCTTTTGGGCAACCTTCGACACGCTGGTCTTGGCGGCATCTCCCTCTCCATCGATGGGACCTTCAAGCACTGGATCTAGTGAGAAATGAGGATCCCGACTTGTGTAGCACGTCAGCATGTATTCTGCGACATTCTGCGCAAGGGATTTTACTTCAGTTTCCAACTGATCCACGATAACATCGCCCATCTTGTTGAGTTTGTTGCCTGCCAAGCTCAACGCCTTCAGCGCATGGTCCATCTCTGGCTCCGGATCGTCTGGACTCACAGGACTAAAGCCCAGTGGTGTCAGCGCGTCATTGGATTTGCCCAAGAAGTCCCATACTTGTCGGGACTCCGCAGCCCTTGAGCCTCGCATCTCTTCCAAGGACCTCTTGGCTGCCGCAAGCTTCGAACCCTCCCGGGTAAGGCACTCGACCTCTTTGGTGTGCTACTGAATCCTTTCAGCAACTTGCTTTTCAAGGTTGGAAAGCTCCTTCTCCCAGACGTGGATCTTGTTCCGGCAGTCAACCTGGTCTTTCTCCCGGCCTAGCACCTTCTTCTCCCTGGCAGCGACTTCGTCCTCCCTTTTGGTAATGTCCTGTCCCCGCTGCCAGACCTTCTTCTCCTCACTCTCGCAGAGCTCCTCCAGCTTCTTGGTGTGCTCTACAAGTCTCTTGTCACCAAGAGCCAGCCTTTGGGCGAGCTCCTCCACCCTCTTCACGAGGTCATCCCTCAGTTCCAGGAGTTTTTGCTCTTCATCTTCGAGCTTTTTCTCCCGATCCTCAAGAGCCTCCCGGTGCTTGACGAGGCTTTCGTGAATGGTACTGAGCTTCTCCTGGCGATCATTCCCTGCTTCATTAGTAGCCAAGGCTTGTTCGTGTATAGCCCTGGACTGATTGTCGAGGGATCGCACCATGCTTTCCCTCTCGTCCAGTAGCTGGCCCCAGTACTCCATCCGGGCCTTCTCCCTCTTGACCCACTCCTTGTCGTCGGCCAGCCTTGTTTGCGCCAGCTTGGTCTCGAATTGGAGCCAGTTGCGCCACCACTTAAGGGTTTGGTGCTCCTCCTCGAGGGCCTTGCTGTCGTGATAAAAGGCGAGCTGGACCTAACGAAGGCTGAAGCAGGCGTTGTCGATGGATAATGACAGGGGGATCGGCTCCGGACCTGCTGGGGTCCTCTCTGCTGACTCCAGCGGATTCTCCATAATAAAAATTGGGTCCCACTCTACAAGAGTGGTCCTCTGATCTTCCGCAACATAGGTCCGCCCTCCGGGAGTGCCTCAGTCGTCACCGAGGAAGGTACGACAACATGAGCTTCTACCTCCAGAGTCGGCTCCGAAGGTCCCGCCGCCAGGTCATCAACAACTGGTCCCTCTAGCAGAGGACCGGTCGCTTTGTCTTGGCACCCTGGTTTAGGCATGGGTACCTCCGGAACTACCACCTCCGGGGTAGGCATTGAAGATTCGGTCAGAGCTAAGACCACTTCCGGCTCTGACGCTGGTGCCTCCTCCACCGCCGGTTCAGGCGCCGGTGCTTCGACCTCCACCGGTTCGGGTGCCGGCACCTCCACAGCAACCGGCTCAGGCGTTGGAACTTCATGAACCACTGGCTCCACCGCCGGGGCTTCAATAACTTCTGGCTCTAAGGCCGGAACTGTAGCTACCTCTAGCTCTGAGGCCGGAGCATCCATCATCGCAGCATCCAAAACCGGAGCTTCAGCCTCTGGAGCTGGTGCTGCTGGTACGTCTTCATTCCCATGGTCCGGCGCTACCATGGGAGCTTCGGGAGATGAGTCGAGGTCCAGAACCTCGACTGCTGGCGTCGGAGCTCCCGAGACCCCAGCCACCACCTGGGGCGGCGCAGGAACCGGAGCTGGAGACTCCGCCTGCACAACATCAGCTGCTGTCACAGGAACTGGAGTTTCAGCCCCTTTTTTGGATACCCTGTGGATGAATGACGAAGAAACTCAAAATATGATTACAACAAAAACAATCGACTGAGGTAAAAAAGCAAATTTACCTTGGCAGACTTTCGCTCTAGCTGGCGCGGAACCTCTTTGCCGGATGTTCAAAGCCCGACCCAGTCGCAATTGGGGTAGTAGCTTCGGAAGGCTCTTCGGAGCTTACTGCCGCCATCATCGACGTCTTGGTTGGGGCCTTCCTCGACTGGGAAGGACCCTCGGACCTAGAGCCCTTAGCTCGCCCCGGCGTCGGAGTCACGTGGGTGGAGCTGACATTCTGGGGAGACGCCGATGCTGGAGTTGTCGTCGCCGTCGAAGACCTTCCCCACCGGGGAGAAGGAGCTCTTGTGGAAGGAGCAGGTCTGACGGGCCTCCCATTAGAGTGCTTCAACTTCCTCTTTCGGCTGGAGGGCTCCTCCAACTCTTTGCCCTTGCTTATGACCTCAGCTCTTGGTCTCGGGACGGAAGTAGGGCCACCCTCGGAAGCTCCGGGAATCACCAATCTGGTGGTTGAATGCCTCTCAACTTCATCGAGGTCATCAAGCACCGGCATCCTCTTCCGGAGCTCCCTGCTGAACTCCGCCTCCATATTCAGAGGGAGGAAAGCCGCCAGTGGGGTTAAGTCGTCGCCCTCGACGTCAATGCCATGCTGGAACTTCTTGAGGTGAAGCTCCAAAGTAGAGCCTTTCAAATTGGACTTCAAACCGGTTTCAATCCGGTCATCATCCATCATGATGTTGAGGGCCCAAGCGAGCTTCTCCCTCTTCTTTAGCGGAGCCCACCTGTTGACCAGGAAGTTGCAGAAGACCGCCTGGGGGGTCACCACTCCTTCCACGCATTGGCGGATCCTGGTCAGGGCAGGGTTGAAGGCCTCTAACAGCACCAGAACTTCACTCCAGGCATAAGTGTCAACATTGGGAAGACCTTTGGGCAGCTCCAGCTTCTCGTGCTCCTCTGTCGTGACGACAATCCAATCCTTCTTCTAGTCATCCCACTTGCCAAAAGGAATGACCTCAAGTACTTGTAGGGGCATTTCTTGCGCTTCACAAAATAGTAGAAGCCAAGATACTCGTTACTCTTGCCAGTGGTGTGGATGGTGAAGAAGGTGCGGAAAAGCTCGACGCAGGGGGGAATACCCACCCACATCTCGCAGAAGTGGACGAATGTTGACAAAAGAAGAATGGAGTGGGGGCCAAGGTGGTGCAATTGCAGACCATAGAAGTCCAACACCATCAAGAGGAAGGTTGAGAAAGCTGGGATCAGTCCCACCATGGCGTACGCAGAGAAGTACACCATGTCGCCGCCGCCCTTCTTCTTGAATGGAAGCTCGCCAGCGCGGACCAGGTGGTTGAAGGATTCGCTGGGCCACCCTTAATACCAATAACACTGTTAAGGGGAATTAAGTACATTAACTGTGTATTAAGCATCAGTAACCGCTAGGGCCACATGTTGGGCCAGGCTTATGATGTAACGATCAGCCCTTGTACTATAAAAGGACTGGCCGAGCGATACACGGTGACTCTTCCAGACACTCTGGTCTCTCACACACAAGCGCTCAAATGCTCAATACAACAACAACACACACCCGTGGAGTAGGGTATTATGCTCAGGCGGCTCGAACCACGTAAATCCTTGTGTCCAAATTGCCATCTTGTTCTGAATCTCTGCGCGCCCTAACCGAACTAAGAAACTCCGCGGACTGCCAACGGTAGTACTGGGAGAATTGCCGGAATCAGACTCCGACATCAACCTTGGAGGGAGAAAGTTCTCTATTCCTATTTGCATTCCAAGAACATATATGCAGAATCACCCATCCAGGATGAGGCAATAGAGGAGGTTAGGACCCTTCAGTTCTTAGAACCCCCTGAAATTGAAGGAGAAGAAAAGTTCATCCAAGAGGATGATGAATTTCAGGAGGCAATTGAATTTCCAAAAGAATAGTCCTCTCCAAAACTTCCCATTGAGCTCAAAATTTTACCTCCAGGCCTACGTTATGCCTTTCTAAATGACGATTTGGAAGCCCCTATCATCATAAGTGACAAGCTTTCAGATGATGAGACACTCAAATTCATAGCCGTGCTAGAAAAGCATAGAGCTATTTTTGGCTATTCACTACAGGATCTCAAGGGGATTAGTCCACCGTTATGCACTCATCGCATTCCTTTTGACCCCGATAGTGTCCCTCAAAGGAACATCAAAGGTGATTGAATAATGCGATGTGGGAAGTTGTCATGAAAGAAGTCTTTAAACTTCTGCATTCTGAGATTATCTACCCTGCTCCTCATAGTGAATGGGTAAGCCCTGTTCAACTAGTGCCCAAAAAGGGAGGTACGATGGTCGTTCAAAGTGAGAGGAATGAATTAATTCCTCAACGAACCGTCAGGGGTTGGAGGTTGTGCATTAATTACCAGAAACTTAACAAGGCTACAAGGAAGGATCATTTTCCACCACCCTTTATCGATGAGATGTTAGAGCAGTTGGAAAAACACTCCTACTTTTGTTTCCTTGATTGATATTCGGGATATCATCAAATCCCAATCTATCCCGACGATCAGAGTAAGACCACATTCACATGTCCTTACAAGACTTATACCTACCGGCATATGTCTTTTGGACCGTGTAATGCTCCTGCCTCTTTTCAAAGATGCATGATGTCTATCTTTTCCGACATGATTGAGGAGATAATGGAAGTTTTCATAGACGATTTCTCCGTCTATGGAAAATCTTTTGACCATTGTCTGGAAAACTTAGACAAGATCTTACAAAGATGCAAAGTGCCATTTCATGGTCTGTGAAGGCATTTTTCTTGGACACTTGGTGTCTGAGGGAGGGATGTGGATAAAGCAAAGATTGAAGTTATTGAAAAGCTTCCACCTCCTATCAATGGTAAGGGAATCTACAACTTTTTAGGTCATGCAAGGTTCTATCGGCGATTTATCAAGGAGTTCTCCAAAATCGCTAGACCCCTCACTAACATATTAGCTAAGGAAGGTCCCTTTGATTTCAATGATGAATGCCTTAAATCATTTGATACACTCAAAAAGGCACTCATCTCAGCTCCAATCATCCAACCTCCTGATTGGATGCTGCCATTCAAAATCATGTGTGATGCTAGTGATTTTGCTGTTGGTACGATCTTAGGCCAAACCAAAGATAAAAAGCATCATGCAATAGCCTACACTAGCAAAACTCTGACCGGAGCTCAACTCAATTATGCCACAACTGAAAAAGAGCTCTTAGCTGTAGTTTTTGCTATCGATAAGTTTAGATCCTATTTGGTTGGAGCCAAGGTCATAGTCTATACACACCATGCTGCCCTGAAGTACTTGCTCACCAAAAAGGATGCTAAACCAAGGCTAATCCAGTGGATTCTTCTACTCTAAGAATTTGACTTAGAAATCAAGGATAAGAAAGGAGTAGAGAATTATGTTGCAGATCATCTCTCACGTATGAGAGTCATGCAAACCAAGGACATTCCTATCAATGACTTCCTACAAGATGATATGCTGCTCAAGGTGACTGATTCTCACCCTTGGTATGCAGATATCATGGACTTAATAGTCACGGAATACATACCACCTGGAAAAAACAAAAAGAAACTCATTTATGAGAGTCGTAGACACCTTTGGGATGACCCATGTCTCTATCGAGTCTGTGCTGATGGCCTTCTCAAAAGGTGCATCCCATCAATCGAAGGCACAAAGATTATTGAGAAATGCCATGCTGGCCCCTATGGTGGGCATTACGGTGTTTACTGTACTCAGGAAAAAAATCTGGCAAAGTGGATTCTATTGGCCTTTGATGTATGAAGACACCAAGGAGTTCATTTGCAGATGTTGGAAATGGCAAAAATATGGAGGAATCTCTGCTTGCAATGCGATGCCCCTAACATATAATCTCCAAGTGGAATTATTTGATGTGTGGAGTATTGACTTCATGGGACCTTTCCCAATGTCCTATGACTGCGAGTATATTCTGGTGACCGTAGATTATGTGTCAAAGTGGGTAGAAGCCTTGCCATGCATGAATGCTGATTCCAAGCAGGCTAGGAAAATGTTCCATGAGATCATTTTCCCACGCTTTGGCATTCCCCGTATGATCATAAGTGATGGAGGGTCTCATTTCACAGATAATACTTTCCGAAACTTTTTTGAGGGAGTTTGGTGTCCAACATAATATTGCAACCCCATACCACCCACAAACAAGTGGTCAAGAAGAAACATCTAATAAGCAAATTAAGAATATTCTGCAAAAGACCGTCTTGGAAATGGGAACGAGATGGAAGCATAAGCTACCCGACGCACTGTGGGCATACCGTACTACCTACAAAACACCTATTGACATGTCTCCATTCCAACTTTCTATGGGAATACTTGTCATCTTCCCGTAGAATTGGAACATAGAGCCTATTGGGCCATCAAGCGGTGGAACATGGATCTTCTTGAAGCCGGAAAACACCAATTGAAACAAATTTCCGAGTTGGGAGAGTGGAGAGATAAGGCGTATCATAGTTCCAAAATATACAAGTAAAGAACCAAAAGATGGCATGATAAAAGGATTACGCCAAAAGAGTTCAAGTCTGGAGATAAATTTTTGCTCTTTAACAATAGAGTTAAACTCTTTGGACATGGGAAGCTTAGAAGTAAATGGGAAGGACCCTTCATTGTAGCAGAGACCTCATCCCATGGAGCAATCACACTCCAAGGTGATGATGGTCAACTATTCAAAGTGAATGGACACCGACTCAAAATATTTCTTGATTCACAAGAGAGTACATAAAAAGAAATTTACGTGGTAAATCTTATTTGTTTTCACGCCGTTTCTTCAAATTATGTTTAAATTCTCCGTGTCCAACTAATGGGACCATTCAAATATCCATCTATGAGACCCATTTGATCGACCCATGAAAACTTGGCCCGAACAGAGCCAGGAGGGGTCGGCCGAACCCTAGGGTCAGCCGACTCCTCCTTCGCACCGATCGCATTCTGTTTTCTCGTGCGGATTCTCCTCACTTATAACAACAATATTATCGGTGCTATCACATTGTTCCCCGCTTATTTAAGGACGGGAACAAAGAGGGAACCCTGCACCTTTCAGAAAAACAATCATGTCCTATTCCTCCCATCCAAGTCATGGTCAACAAGGAAATTGTCCTGCATGCTTCTGCAAGTTCCACATTTAACTTGAGTGGGGAACTTACACCGGCCAATGACTCCGCCACGCTGACTATTGAATTCGTCATGGCGCTGGACGTAGCACAACTTGCTATGATCTTGCCAGGGATGACGCCGAGCGGGCGCAACACCACGCCTCATAGTATTACTCAATCGCTCTCCGCACAGAGAATGCCGTTGAAGTTGACGACACCTACATGTCGTCTAACTGTGGCTTGTCTTAAACCAGTCAAGACACGTCTTTTCTATGGGAAAGACGAGTCTCTCCCTACATTGCTACCCGGTGAGGAGTACATGGGCACACCGAAGACAAAGAAGGGTGATGTAGTGAGTCACCACTACAAGTCACCTACTCGTACCTCGTCGGGATGCATGGGAGACCACCTAATTATCAATGGAGTACACAAACGTGATGGAGGCTATGCAAAAGGCCTATTTAAGCTCATGGATAATCTGGTGACGGAGGAGTCGACGTGCTCATTGCTCTCCAAGATTAGGCGACATCTCACGCCACCTGTCATCAACAGACCACTTGGTCAGTTTGAGGACGGTGACAAGAAATCTACTCATGCCCCTAAAGTGGCATAACTTTCTAAGGAGCTGGCTTCTCTCTGTTTGGAGAACAAGAAGCTGTCTGACTTAGTGGTTGAAGGGCGCATTGAGATGGTGGAGCTGCAGGATGAACCCATCTCCATCAAGGAGGAGATTAACGGTGTTTGTCGTGGCATGAGCCCAAAAGCTGCGGCGCTTATGCAATGCCATCAGGAGCCCGACATCTACAATGCACCATAGTTTAGATATCCAATAGCATACGATGCTTACTAGTTTAGGTTTAATTTTATTTCAAATTTTTATTTTTCAAATTTAGAATTAATAATGTAAGCGTCCTCAATTTTTGAATTCAATAAAGTGAACTTACCGGTTCATCTAATACCGATAAAGTTCCCCTTTTAGATTATTTTTGTTGAATAAAAAATTCAGGGAACAAGTGTGTGGGAGGCACCCCAAATCATGAAATTCAGACGTGCAAAATTTGCGTTGCATCTCGAAACATGTTGCAACCCAACATACGACTCGACACGTCAAAACAGAGCAATAGAGAGGCCGGAAGGGGGTCGGCCGACCTGGTGTGGGCCCCACACAGCTTCGTTTCGCTCCATAAATTCGGTTTGAATCTCATATCTTCAAATTTACGCTCTACTCTGCTGTTTGAGTTGATTTCTTGTTTTATATTGAATATTTAAAATGAATCAACTCAACATTTGAAATTAAAACTTGGCAGTCAAAATTTGCTTGAGCTGAAAATTTGAATACTTTATGTTTCAATTTATTGCCTTCTTTATGATTCCCACAATTAAAGTAGAAAAAACACATCATCTATGTATTTGACTAGTGTGATATGGTAAATGAGTTACTTTAAGAGATATCTCTTTGCTTGAAATTGATTTTCATATTTGCAAAAATTTGGAGTCTTGAACTTTGCCTAACTTTGTCATTGGAAATTTAAATACCCACGAAGGCCATATGATACATTCATTAAAAACCACATGCATATGCCACTTTGCTTTTTATTGAACTTTATCAAACTCGTGACCAATTGAGTGACATGCTTGAACTTTTTGATTTAGAAATTCTTGTGCACTCCATTCATGCAAAATTTCACTGACCATTCATCCATCCAAAAAGAAACTCCATGCATTATGGTTTTTAAAATCTCTTTAGAAAAATAGTAGAAGACATGGCCACAAAAAGAAAAAGCATGTACTCTTCAAAAGGGGAAGTATGCTAAAAAAAGAGAGAATAAGTAGCCATGTTTCATCCTTAAAGAGAGAAAATCACGGGAGTTATCATTTATCCATTCTGTAATGTGCACAAGAATTTTCTTTGTCAAATTGTTTGTTGTATAAGTCTCTCATAGGATCAAGTTTTTGACTTAGTGATATATGAATTGCAAATGTGTGACACATTTATCCCTACCAAGCCCCAAATATAGCCATACTTAGTATAGGGACAAAATTGGCAAAACATGGCAAGGTGAGGATTCAAACACTTTGAGATATTCCAAATGAGAGATAAAGGCAAATGCTTCTTTGGCTTTCCACATATAGCAAGTTCTCAAATCCTTTCAGAAGGAGGAGATTCTGGAGAACTACATTCCAACCATTCCACTCTTCAAACACTCAAGATTGATGTGGTAGCCACATTCAAAGGGAATTTATGAATTCAAGTATAAGTTGAAATATCTAAGTATCCTCATTTTCTAGCTTATAGAAAATTTAGGACAACACTTTAGTTTTTCTTCTCACCATCACTCGAGGACGAGCAAATGACTAAGTGTGGGGGAGTTTGTTTTACGGTCCCTAAGTGCCATATTCAGTCCGTCAATTCACCTCATAATATGCACGAAAGAGAAACATAACATAGTGGTAGGGTTAAATACTAACTAATTCCGCAATAGTTAGTGTCTATTTGTATGCAGGTGAAATAATACCAAAAAATACCAAGACATGCAGGGAATAATCCATAAACATGGATTCCAACAAATTAGGCGACGCCACATGGCATCATATGGATCAAATGGCCCACAAACATTCGTATTTGAGGAGATCCAATGGTGTATCACCCATATCAGTCAAGGAGACCTACCAGTCAGTGACCTGGATAAAGCACACGAGAAATGGGGAACTAACCACGTCGGCCGAACCCTCTGTTTGGCCGACCTCTTCTTTGCCCCAAACTCGTTCTTCCTCCATGTGGTCACTTCTCCCAGCTTCCTGATAACGGTGAATACTGATTCACACACATTTGGTGGTGGGAACCGACCCTTCTTCACCTATAAATAGCACCCCTCACCTCACTTCACACGCACACCAAAAGTTGAGAATAGAATACCACTCCTAAGGTTTAGAGTAGTCCTAGAGGCTGCCAAGTAGAAGGAGAGTGTGGTGAAGAGTTTAGAAGAAGGAGGCTTGGAATTGTTGAGTCCCTCTTCTACACTTGTACCCATACAAAGGTGCTATTCAAATCAAGTAAGCCTTTGTGAATTCAATACAAGTTTGAATTCCAGTTCACAGTAGTTTTTATAAGTAATTATTTGTAGATTCATTGCTTTAATTTACTAGAGGCTCTAGTTCTAGCTTTGTGTTCAAAACAACTAGAGTAGTTATTTAGAATGTAAGCGTGGTGCTTAGGTTAGAAATCACTAGTGAATATCTCGTAGACCCACAGATTAAAGAGGTAGGTAGTAGGTGGTGACAGCCCTATATGTCTTTTGTAATCCTCCACATTCGGCTATGCCATAGGCTCTTGGTGGGAGTTGTTCTTGTTTTGCTAGAGGTAAATCTGAGTCCGAAGCAAGCAACTATCACAAATCTCTTTGAATTAGAATCAATACTTTGAATTCCGCTCTGTTCCTTGCCTACCAAACAAGTTTGTGTCCTTGGGTGAACTAGTTTATAAGATTAGCACACATGTTCCTTGGTTTCGATACCCTTGGGAATTCTCCTTAAGGGGAAGTGCTACAACGGTATTTCTGTGCGCTTGTGGATAACTATGTATTCGTAAGGAATACCAATAGGCCCTGACCCCCTTCTCGGGTGAAACACTATTGGATCTCCTTGGATGCGCTTGGGAATGAGTCATAGATCCATGTGATGCCACATGTCATCGCCTGATTCGTGAATGGAAACTTTTTGGATTACTCCCTGCATGCTTTAGTATTTTGGGGCTTAATTCACCTGCATACAAATAGACACTAACACTTGGTGAATTTGTTAGTTTTAACTCCTACCGCTATGTCATATTCTTCATTTTACAATTTTATGCGGTGAATTGATGGTCATATTTAGCATGTAAGGACCGTCAACAGTCTCCTTAATAGAATTATTAGCCACAAGTCTAACCTTACTATTTCCAACTTTTCTCTTTGGAATCACATTTCGTGTAGACCCTTAACAGCCTATTGATTTGGCTCCATTGGGAAGGTTGACAAAATTACAGACTTTATTAACTTGCTTATACCTCATCTAATCCTATATGGCTTGACACCATTAAGATGGGTGAGAGTTTTTTTATTGCTTAGTTCAAATGAGGTGGAACCAACCTTCATTTGAATATATATCTCATGACGAGATCCACTTATTAACACATTACTCAATAATGAGGCGATTGGTGATCTTCATCATTAGCAGCGACTAATTTAGTCAACATGGAAAACTAAGAATGTTCTTGTGCAATGGGAGCCTTACTTAATCCTATTTTTGCGAATGAAGAAGTAATAAAAGATGTTAAGCCAACATCAACAAGATATGTTAACTTAACAACATCACGTATTGAGAAGAACAATTCTTGAGTCATAGAAGTGGATCTTGCATCCACTTGTCGTCAAGATCATTTACTTGGCTTACATCACTTCCCGTAATCTTAGCATCTATTGTTTCCACAAACTTAGTGTCAGCCAAGACGGTAAAAACAATATTATCTTACTGAATTGTTAATGAGATGGCTACTAATCTTATTATTTAGCTTATTAATGTTTGAGCTAATAAAATTAGTGACAACCTCATATAGAATTTAATGAGGGTTTATATCATGTCCTTGTCTAATACCATTTTTTCAGACACCAACTTATTTAAAATCTGATTTAGCATTTGAATATGAGTTTTAAGCCTCGATCCATGAGCTAATTGGCTAAGTTTAAGGATTTCAGTTATTTTCTTAGTAAATGCGGGGTATGCAGGTCGTAGTACTCCCTCTCATGATCGGGTCTTAATCATAGTATCTAATTCGATGCATTCATCCGAGTAGCAAGATCTTAGTAGGAATAATCGATTGAGAAACGGAGCTTCCAGTTTCCCCCTCAAAATATGGTCTTAACAATGCCATAATTTTGAAGACATTTCACAATCGTTTCTTATGCGCTTACTAAATACTTAGAAATTTCTGAGAGGAAATTTGATTATTACTTAACACTTAAATAACATCATGCGAGGACTATGAAAATGTCTTTGTCGAAAGACAAGACTGCCAAAGTGACTTACTAAACTTAGTCATCCAAGCATAATAACTAAAATTCAAATTCCTTCAATAAGAGAGTAAATTATGAAGTAAGAACATAGTGAAGCGTAAGTATAAAATCATCTTATATTACTAATGATAGTTCTTAATTTGACTCCTACTTTTGCTTCGTGACCATCAACGACTTTAATGGTCATAATCCCTCTTCTTAGGATCCTTCTCTTACTTTAATTCTTAAAACAAAGTGTAAAATGTGCACGATGGCACCTAAGTCAATCCATCAAGTGGATTATGGATAATTTTAACATAGGGATTAATAACATCTTACCCTTGTTGCATTTGATGATGTCGACATGCTAAGGGACTTAGTTCATTTCTTTTATTGAATGCACATGGTGATCAATTTCTGAAGATTCCACTGGTTTTGCTTAGTGTTATGGTTGAAATGCTATGTTTTGTTTTCACGTAGGCTACTTGACAAAACACAACATTCATAATTATCTATCATCCTAAGTATGTGCACGGGCACAACATTTCCATTGTGTATCTAAGTGGTGAGTTTCTTAAAAGGATGCTCGCTGTAGTTTTGTGGGATCTAGTGAACTGTCTCCCTATCTTAAGGAGGTATTCAAAAACAGTTTTAGCATTATGTGATTTCTCGCTGAATTATCTTATTGGAGCTATTATTAACCATCAAATAATTCTCATTTGAATAGACCGACTTAGTACAACCAATATTGTACGCTTAGTAGTTCTTATTATTAACTTCAACTTTTCGGCGCAAGCTCCCTAAGTTTGTCCATCACGAATCATAGAAAACTAAGACTTAGTAAGTATGTGCTTGTTTGTACAAAAACTAATTTGGATATTGCCGAAACAATCTCCAGCTAATCTCGTCATGAGACGTAGTTCTCTCCTTCGAGAGACACGATGGTCGAGTGTAACTTAGTGCTAAACTTATTATAGAGGAACCATCTGAGTGAAATGCTTAATCATGAGAGAATGCATATCAACTAATACTTAGAAATAAACAACACAGAAACACCATATTTTGATTTTCACATTGGCTACTTGGCAAATCATAGCTTTCATAATAACTGATAACATATCAATTTTTTTTCTTTCACGTTGGTTACTCGAAGAAATTTCTATGAACTAATTTAAATGACTTAGATAAGAAGAAATATCATATTTTGTCTTAACAAAAAAATACGACATTCAAAATAACTCAAAAAACATAGCAAATTTGTCTTTCATGTTGGCTACTCGAATTTTTTTCTACTCACTTAGGAACTGAATGAAATAGAAATATTTCTCTTGTCTTTTGCATTTGACTACTAGAACAAAATATTACATTCAAAACTTATAACATGATAAATTTTATTTTTCACATTGGCTACTCAACAAAATTCTGCATGCAACTTAATAACTGCGAACATAGGAATTATTAACATTACCATGTATTAACTTAGTGCAATTAGATCGTAGAAATTTTATTGTTCACGTTGGCTATTTAACAAAATTACCATGCATACTTAATGAACTGAGAGCATAGCATAAATTTATTGTTCAACAATGCAAGACTTAGTACATAGCGAAAGCTTAATTTTTAGTGTGGCATACTTAATACCTTAATAATTGCACAGCAAAATTAAATCAAATGACTGAGAATATACTTATTTCAACAACATATTAAATTACATAATTATGCATTAAGAAAATATACAAAAAATAATGTCAAAACATTACATAAAAATGCTTAATAATTCACAATCATTTTAATTTAATTTAGTGAGCCCTAAATGACTATAGTCCCATAACTAAAACCTCTGAAATTAATCAATGGCTCACTTCTGAAAATCCTAACTGATAAAAAAGATAAAAGGTCCTCTTGCAAAATTCTGGTCCAAGCCCGGAGTTTTAAAAAAACACTAATTTCAGGCATTGCCCTTTTATCAATTTGGCCCATAAACTAAAGTACCTGAAAAACGTAAACCTTAATGTGGCCCACTGCTAAAATTTGCCAAGCCCATTCTTACTTTTGGCACAATGTGAGTTTTGGTCCAAAGACCCTTAGTTAAATTCTCAGGAAAATAACAAAAGAAACCCACATAGTGGTCCGGCCCATAATCCAATAACTCAACCCATCCCAGTGGGAAAATCTTGTGGAAAATATTAAACTTACTCAAACTGTTAAACAACCCATCTCTGAAATCGGCCTAAAAGCCTGCTTAGAATTTCCAAGAAACTGAAAAACTAAAAGAGGGTGCAGCCCATGCATAGGCGGCCCACAACCCGCTAGGCTCTCGCACACCTTATTGGGCTTGGAACCAGAGGGGCAAGATTCTGCAGCGGCCCACATAGACGGCCCTACCTGCGGCTGATTCAGCAGCTCGCCACTCCACTCGTGCACCATCGGATCTTAATACGTTGATCCAACCGGCATAACTTGAGTGGATCTGGTACGATGAATCAAGATCCAACGGCTGAAATTCAGTGAAACGAAGTATAAAAGTCCGAAAATGCATGATTGAACCCTAGTTCTCATTTCTTCCTCCCTCTTCTCTCTGCTTGCACGACGCGGCCGAGAGGCTTAGATCGGTGGAGCTAACGGCGCTCACTGCAGGGGAGGTTTCGACACCTCCACATGCTTCTCATTGGTGTGCGGACTCACCAGAGGGTGAGCTCGTCATTGCCAAGTAGCTCGTTAGCCAGCAGCCGTTGAGTCCCGCTCGTTGCTGTCGTGAACCTAGGGTTCTGGTGTCTTATTCCAGCGCCACCAGTACCTCCCTCATTGGCCGCACACTCATCTGAATGTGAGCGCATCACTGTCAAGTGAGGTAGCGGCCGACGCGTTATAGCGGCCGGATCCCGCGAGTGTCGGGCTCGCCCTACCCGGATATCCTCTGAGAGGGATCAATGCTGGCGCTCCGCTGTTGCCTTCAATGAGGTGAAGACCCCGACGACGTCTACAAGGTCCGGAACAACTGAGGTGAGTAGATCTGGCCTCTTTGCTTAGGTTTCTTTAGGCTTTGAGCCGAAGACATCTTAATCAGAATTTGGATCCGAATCAACGTCAAAATTGATTTGAAACTTGATTCGAAATCTCTGAATGCAATTTTCAGTTTTGAATCTGAAAACCCTAAGTGTTTGATCTGAGTTCTTGGTTTGAATTCAAGTGATCTGAGTCTTAATCATTGTGTGAATTCCCATCCTTCTTAATTTGCTCTGGAGTCATCTTAGTGATCAATTGCTTGATCAAAACTTTGTTGAGTCTTAGAAACCGAAATACCTAGGCCAATTTCAATGGCCCTGGTACCAATGGTAGATTCGAATCAATATTAAGCCTAACTGGACATTAGGTCTTCGGTGGAGTTGATGAACATAGCACAAATAGTCAACCTAATCTAACATGAACACTACTTTAGATTAAAGTTAGATCATACCTTGGGGCATACGTTGATTAAGATTTGAGGTGTCCATGGTGTAGTGTCTGATCAGCTGGCGGCCAATAGTGTTGAGGATGTTGGAGCACTTTCCCCGACTTCCTTTCTTCTGCCTGATCGGTGGCTTTAGGATTCTAGGTCGTCTAATTCCTTGTTGATCCAAGATCAACCCAACTGAGAGAAGTAGCCCATCTATTTATAAGGTGAGGGAGTAGCTGAGGGGCCTCCAACCGGTATGGTTGGGGTGTCCCGATCAAACACGAGGGAGAACCCAAGGAGATTAATTGAGTTGGTTATGAATTGTAACCAATTCCATACGCTTTCACGAGCCTGACGGAGCAAGTCCATCAGGCTACTGCCGGCGGCAGCCGCCGACCACAGCGACAACTCCAACATGGCATCGGGCTGCTCGCCGACGATGAAGGGTGGAGGCTGGAGGTGGCCTCCTGGTTCTGCAACAGTGACTCCCGGTGATCGAGATCCTGCATGGCACTGTAGATCCATGCAGCGATCTTTGCCTATATCCAAGAATGAAGAACCGGTTGAAGATAAGATGATTGACAATGGCGCCGAGCAAGGACAAGATTCATTCAGAAGTGGATATGGACCGAATTCAAGAAGCTGAGGAAATTGCAAGGGCAATTTTCGTTGCGTCTTCAACCGAATCAAGGCGTCGCCGACATGTTCACGGTCAGGAGAATCTTAGAGTTCAGAATATCAATGGAGATCACTGGTTGGAAGTGGATGATGATAGTATCCATTCCCCGGATCTTTCCATGTGTACTCACAAAAGTTTGCCTGTTCCAATAGTTGAATCAACTGTGTCCTCCCGGGTGCAATGTGCATCAGCCCCGGCGATGGTACATGAATATGGTTATTCTGTGAAATTATTCGGAAGTATATCCATGATCATGGATTCATCAGTGAATTCTGCTAATCATATTGATGATCTGGATCTGGATCTAGAATACTCATCATCTTGCCATGGAATGTCGATGAATGTCGACGAACAGAGACGTGCATCTCCAGTGCGACACGTCAGGCAAAATTCTAGTCGGTGATAATATGTACGTTTCAAATTCCACCTGCATGTCGGTGGGACTTGCTGATGGATACGAAACAAGGCCCACGCCGCTTCTGGCCAAGCCCAAAGGTGACGTACGTTCCAGTTCCTGGCTTGGTGTATCAATTCAACAAAACCGGCACTAGGGTTTTGCATTGCCCAGGGGTGCCACATCTGAGCAAATAAACCACCAGAGTGCTCACGTATGCCCAAGCCATCATGGAGAGACAGGGAAACGGTAGCTATGGCCATGGGAACGACGACAGGAGCTTTGCCCTTATCGGGAACAGGCAGGGATCCTTCCTTGGCCGTGCTGTTCAGGGGGGCTTTCACCCTGGCGCTGGAGGTTCAAACCCTAGATACGGTGCAGCTGGACATAGTGGAGCTTTCAATGCACGAAGAGGCCCAAGGTTTCAAGGGAATAGGCAGAGAGGAAACATATTCTATGCTGAACACGGTGGGCACCAGAATCAGCTTTTACACAGCGGCCAGGTCAGGGGTTTTCTCATGGATTCCACCCTGGTCCGGGTTCTAGCAATGGTCCCCATAACTTATCCATGAATCAAGGTGCAAATTTTACTGATCAGAACTCTAATAGATCGAGCTCACAGGGAAGTAATGCCAACAATGTTTCTCTAAACTTACCGGCTCAGACTGCAGCAGCGTGACAGAGAGTTCTTGAATCGGTTGTGGGAATATGGATCAAGGGAAACCTTCAGTTGATAAGATGAAGCAGCAAGATCTGTCAATGATTTCTAATTCAGCTTCTATGCTTATGCCGATTATGAATCTCTCCAAACCAATGGCAGCAGAGAAAGCTGAATCATCGAATAAAGAAGGCAATGGTAAAAATCCTCCCTACTGTTACAGATGTTTTACAAAGGGCCATGAAGAGAAAAATTGCATGGTGGAGACTTAATTGTGTTGTGTGCGAAAGTAGGGAGCACGAGAAGTCAAGGTGCCCCACTTATCGGGCTGTAAGGCAAAATGCAGAATTGTGTGGATATGCTGTTGAGGGTTTGGGGTTCTTTTACGTGCCTCACACACCTAAGGAGAAAGCCAAGAATGAAACAAAAACAGCAATTATCAGAGTGGCTAATGGATTGTTAACTACTCAGGATGTTGTGGCTGAATTGGAAAGACTTAATCCAGGTAGATGAAGATGGCATGTAACTGAGATGGGTAGGAATATCTTCAAGACAGTGTTTCCATCTAGATTGGAGCTAATAAGAATGGAGGAGTGGGGTGTTGTTCATTCTAAGATGAATAATGCTATACTGTCGATAGAGGAGTTGACGGTGGAGCGGAGGCGAAAGGAAGGGCGCCGAGAGTGTGGGTGCAATTTACAGGATTGCCATGTGAGCTAAGAGATTTCCTTATTATATGGGCCATTGGTTCGACTATAGGGAAAACCAGAGATGTGGATATGGAATATATGACAGATGTAGGATACAAGTGTGTGTTCTAGATCCAAATTTAATCCCGCAGCAGGTGAATGTGGTAATTGATGATTTTATTTATGAGGTGAAATTTTGGGTCGAGGATGACATGGGAGAGATGAATCCTGAACCGGTTGATATGGACTTTGATGGGTATGGTGATAACAATAATCAGGAAGATAACAATAACAAGGAGGATGGCGGTAATGCGAGGGCACCAAAGAAAGCTGAACCAAAATATAAGCAGCCAGCTCCTGCGAACTTAGGGTCTGGAACATCGCACACCAGACAACAGGTTCAGTTACACGTGCCGTCACTGCTTCTGGGAAAAAAGTGTCCAATGATCATGTCCGCACAATAATGAAAGAAGGTAACATGATTTGTGATAAGAATAATTCATCAGTGAGTTTAATTAATACTGGTGGTATCTTATCGCCTAACAACATATTTGATGCTACAAACCATGACATACTGTTCATGATAATGGGTGTGTTGCTGCAGGTTCTAGCCAGTCACAAGGTGGAAACATAATGCATGATCAAGTGAACAGTATCATGCACGCAGGTAACTTGCATGGTGTTGAGTGCGGTCCACTTGTGAGATGTGCGGATTCTGGTGTGGTTGAAATAAATGATGGCGTCATGGATAATAACCATGATGCATTTACTGATGCGGCTCTTGTTAATAATAATTTTATAAAGGATAAAAATCATGATGCAATTGTTGATAAGATTTTAAACGACGTTGCAGATTACAAAAAGGCCCAGCGGGAAAATATTTTAAAAGATCAGATGAAGAACAATGTGCAATCAGGTAATGTGGTATATGTGGTGAATGACTCATCAGTGAATGAAATACTTACTGATGCTGTTATTTCACGAATTAATTGTGTTGGGGGTAACACTTGTGAAGCACTTGCAGGACATAATTTGTCCACTGCTACAATAAGCCTCATCACAGGCGGCTCCAAACCTATTATCACAGACGGCTTTTAAAACCGCCTGAAACGAAGAGTCTGTGATAATCCGCAATTTCACAGGCGGAGAAGTGAAACCGCCTGTGAAGAGTAATTATCATAGACGGTTCTTCACTAAGGATAGCCGCCTGTGAAGATCGATTATCATAGGCGGTTCTTTACTTAGGCTAGCCGTCTGTGAAAACACTTTATCACAGACGGGTCGTGCAGCATATATAACCGTCTGTGATAAAGGTCTTATCACAGACGGTTATTGAAGAATAACTAACCGTCTATGATAAGAAGTCTTCACAGACGGGTATTGAAGCATTACTAACCGTCTATGATAATTTGTATTCATAGGCGGATTTTGAAACATAACTAACCGCCTATGATAATATGTCTTCACAGGCGGGTTTTGAAGCATAACTAACCGCCAATGATAATGTGTCTTTACAGACGGTTATTGAAGCATAACTAACCCGTCTATGATAATGAAGTTATCACAGACGGAGTTTACCTATATCAGCCGTCTGTGAAGACCCTTTAACGCAGCCGGTTTCTACCATAACAGACACCGCCTGTGAAAATTAGGTTATCACAGATGTTTCTTTACTTGTATCTAGCCGCCTGTGATAATTGTTTTTCTAATTTCCAGGTCATGCAGTACTACTGCTGTTATTTCTAATTTCCAGGTCAATTCAATATAATCACAGAACAAAAAACAACAATCATCACAGAACAAAAGACAACAATATTATCATCACAGAAGTCAATTTCACTAAAACAATATACATATGTACAAGTTACAGATACAATTTCATCTCAAAGTTTACAAGTTTTCACTAAAAACTGTTTAGATTGGTATAGTCGCAAAGTTCTGGCACATCAGCTGCTGAACCTCTCTTATCAAAGAACTTCTAGGAATTTTTTCATATTTTTTTAAATTTTTTGGAATCAATGTGTGTTCATAATTTGATGAATGCCTCATATGAATATGAGCATTTAGTTAGAATGGTGGATAATTTGAAGTTTGACATGTTGGAATGCTTTTAAAAAAATTAAAAGAATTCATACATGTATAAATTATACAAATATGTTCATACCAACAATTTTGAGTGAAGGAACCTTTTTTTTTATGAGATACACAAATGTGAATAATATGTGAGTAGAAATTAATTTGATATTTACCAAAACATTACAATGTCAGCTATACAAGTTTTAAAAATATTTTGTTCATGTGGTAGATGTTAATTTTATACAAATGTAGAAGAAAGAATCATCGAATTTGGACACAATTTGCAGAATCTAAACATGTTTGAGTATTTATATTGGAATCTAAATAAAAAAGAAGCAAGGGATAAGGGAACTGAAGAACAGTATCGGGCATTATCTCAGACGGTTGTTAAGCAATAACCGCCTGTGAAGATATTTACTTCTTCTTATTTAATATTCTTGATTAAATTTGGTCCTTTAAAAAGGCAAAAATCCACCTTCTTGTAATATTATTGATAAGTAAAGGTTACCATTAAATTTCACTTCATAAATCCTTTGAAATTGGTCAGAACATAAAAAACATACAACAAATGCTATTTTTCATTTTTCTATCTTGATGAATATAATGCTTTTTTCATTTATTTTTTCAGTGGACATTTTTAATCATCATACCAACATCTAGGAATTTTTTCATATTTTTTTAAATTTTTTGGAATCAATGTGTGTTCATAATTTGATGAATGCCTCATATGAATATGAGCATTTAGTTAGAATGGTGGATAATTTGAAGTTTGACATGTTGGAATGCTTTTAAAAAAATTAAAAGAATTCATACATGTATAAATTATACAAATATGTTCATACCAACAATTTTGAGTGAAGGAACCTTTTTTTTTATGAGATACACAAATGTGAATAATATGTGAGTAGAAATTAATTTGATATTTACCAAAACATTACAATGTCAGCTATACAAGTTTTAAAAATATTTTGTTCAGGTGGTAGATGTTAATTTTATACAAATGTAGAAGAAAGAATCATCGAATTTGGACACAATTTGCAGAATCTAAACATGTTTGAGTATTTATATTGGAATCTAAATAAAAAAGAAGCAAGGGATAAGGAAACTGAAGAACAGTATCGGGTATTATCTCAGGCGGTTGTTAAGTAATAACCGCCTGAGATAAATATTTTCTTTGACGGTTATTAAATACCAACCGCCTGTGAAGATATTTATTTCTTAATTAATATAACCCATAGAGTACAACACGTTATGGAAGAACAGGTCATACTCGCGCTCAATCCTACAGTTCTCAGTACAGAAGACGGTCTCGGACCACCCTCGCCTGCCGCAGCGGGCAGGCCCCTGGTTCCCCCCTGTTGGGCAGCGGCAAACGCCATCGTCAATGTCGGGCAGTGCCACCGGCGGCGGTCCGGGAGGAGGCCTACGCAGTAACCTCCAGCTCACGAAAATGTCGAGCCTCTGCATGGCTTGATTCCGACACTGGCAACACTCATTGTTGGTCCTCTTCATCGCGACGGACCCGACCGTGTTGTCGCCGATGTGGGCCTCGCCTTCGACCTGCCGGATATACTCGAGGGCATCGCGGTCCCCGCGGTCGGCGTCGTAGCAGAGCATGGCGAGGACGTAGGCCGCCACCTTGTGGCCGTTCGCGGCCGCCCGGGCAAGGAACTGGGTGCCCTGCTGCGCCTGCGCGCGGCCGTAGTTGAAGACGAGGTCGAACCCGGTGACATAGCACGCATGAGGGTTGCCCACGTTGGCCAGGCGCTCCACGAGGGCGTCGTAGCTCCCGTTCCCGTGCCGTTGGAACCACTCCCAGCTGCTCTCGCGCTCCAGCGCCACGCGCCTGCCGACGGTGGGATCACGGCACGCTGCGTGCATGGCCTTGCAGGTGGCGCGCAGACTGGAGAGGTCGTCCATGGGCTGGGTGGAGGTTGCGGCGACCCACCCCGCGATCAGGACCGCAATATCGTGCGGCAAGGGGAACTCCATGGGCTTATCTTAGGCGATTAGTAAGTAACACCTGTCCCCGAGATAAATATATTCTCAGGCGGTTGGTAAGTACCAACCGCCTGAGAAGATGTTAATTAACTGACGCGCCGCATGAGGTCTGTGGAGAAGTTAAGAAGCCGTGGTGCAGGGATGCGTGCGATGGAAGGATCTCTGAAGATCGTCTTCCACAGTGGTTTAATTGTGCACCGCACGAGGGCTGCAAAGAGTTCAATGTGCAATGAACAAAATATTTTGTTCAGTCGGTAGATGTTAATTTTATACAAATGTAGAAGAAAGAATCATCGAATTTGAACACAATTTGCAGAATGTAAACATGTTTGAGTATTTATATTGGAATCTAAATAAAAAAGAAGCAAGGGATAAGGAAACTGAAGAACAGTATCGGGCATTATCTCAGGCGGTTGTTAAGCAATAACCGCCTGTGAAGATATTTACTTCTTCTTATTTAATATTCTTGATTAAATTTGGTCCTTTAAAAAGGCAAAAATCCACCTTCTTGTAATATTATTGATAAGTAAAGGTTACCATTAAATTTCACT
This sequence comes from Tuctoria greenei, assembly GCA_036927565.1. Lineage (NCBI taxonomy): Eukaryota > Viridiplantae > Streptophyta > Magnoliopsida > Poales > Poaceae > Tuctoria > Tuctoria greenei. The sequence goes on from JAYESD010000004.1 coordinate 37,039,988, forward strand.
TCATAAATCCTTTGAAATTGGTCAGAACATAAAAAACATACAACAAATGCTATATATGTTAAGAAGCCGTGGTGCAGGGGACGCGCCGCACGAGGTCTGCGGAGAAGTTAAGAAGCCGTGGTGCAGGGGACGCGTGCGACGGAAGGATCTCTGAAGATCGTCTTCCACAGTGGTTTAATTGTGCGCCGCACGAGGTCTGCAAAGAGTTCAATGCGCAATGAACAAAATATTTTGTTCAGTTGGTAGATGTTAATTTAATACAAATGTAGAAGAAAGAATCAGCGAATTTGAACACAATTTGCAGAATGTAAACATGTTTGAGTATTTATATTGGAATCTAAATAAAAAAGAAGCAAGGGATAAGGAAACTGCAGAACAGTATCGGGCATTATCCCAGGCGGTTGTTAAGTTATACCCGCCTTAGATAAACGTATTTGTAGACGGTTGTTAAGTACCAACCGCTGTGAAGATCTTTACTTCTTTTTTCTCAGGCGGTTTATAAGTAATAACCGCCTGAGATAATCATTTTTGAAATTACAATATGTTATTTAACGGCCTGAGAAGTGTTAATTAACTGACGCGCCGCACGAGGTCTGCGGAGAAGTTGAGAAGCCGTGGTGCAGGGACGCGTGCAAGGATCTCTCAAGATCGTCTTCCACAGTGGTTTAATGGTGCGCCGCACGAGGTCTGCAAAGAGTTCAATGCGCAATGAACTAAATATTTTGTTCAGTTGGTAGATGTTAATTTAATACAAATGTAGAAGAAAGAATCATCGAATTTGAACACAATTTGCAGAATGTAAACATGTTTGAGTATTTATATTGGAATCTAAATAAAAAAGAAGCAAGGGATAAGGAAACTGCAGAAGAGTATCGGGCATTATCCCAGGCGGTTGTTAAGTTATACCCGCCTTAGATAAACATATTTGCAGGCGGTTTATAAGTAATAACCGCCTGAGATAATCATTTTTGAAATTACAATATGTTATTTAACGGCCTGAGAAGTGTTAATTAACTGACGCGCCGCACGAGGTCTGCGGAGAAGTTGAGAAGCCGTGGTGCAGGGACGCGTGCAAGGATCTCTCAAGATCGTCTTCCGCAGTGGTTTAATTGTGCGCCGCACGAGGTCTGCAAAGAGTTCAATGCGCGGGAAACGAACCGCTCCCTCGTCTACTCCGCACAGACCTATATAAGGCGCGTCGTCGGTTATGGACAAGCACAAAACTTTTCTCCACTCCTTTCTTCTTCTCCTAGCCCGCCGCCGATTAACCACCACAGCCATGGCCAGCCTTCCACCACCTAGCCCTCCGAGTCAGCCATGCAAGCGGATACGCTGCACCTCCCCCGAGAGGGTGAATGACGACCAGCGCGTTCCACCGCCGGTGCAGCCGGAGCCACCGGTACAGCCGGAGCAATCGGCTCAGCCGGAGAAGCCGACCCTCTCTCCTGCTGCATCGTCGCCGGAGGAGGAGGAGGAGGAGGAGGACGACTTCGACGACGACGACGATGATGACGATGATGACGACGAGTCGTCCTCCGACGACGGCGACGACGAGTCGTCCTCCGACGACGGCGACGACGAGTCGTCCTCCGACGACGGCGACGACGAGTCGTCCACCGACGACGGCGACGACGAGTCGTCCACTGACGACGGCGACGACGACGACGGCGACCACCACCATGGTGACGACTACGACGACGACGACGACGAGTCGGAGGAGGACCGCTTGGCGTGGTTTGAGAAGTTGGCGGAGATGAGGGATTAGGCGGGGCCGTAGTGTAGTTTTAGTTCTTGTACATATTTCTTTTGTAGTTTTAGGAGTTCTTGTGTTTTGTAATATATTTGTGTTCATGAAGTGAATGTACATATTTCTTTAGTTCATGAAGTCAATAAATACTGGTGTGTTAGAATGAAGTGAATGTGCTCTAAATGCTCATATGTATATGAGCATTTAGTTAGAATGGTGGATAATTTGAAGTTTGACATGTTGGAGTGCTTTTAAAAAAATTAAAAAAATTCATACATGTATACAAGTTTTAAAAATATTTTGTTCAGTTGGCATTATCTCAGGCGGTTGTTAAGTAATACCCGCCTGAGATAAAAATCTTCCCTGGCGGTTATTAAGTACCAACAGCCTGTGAAGATATTTACTTCTTAATTAATAAACATCATCTCAGGCGGTTGCTAAGTAAAACCCGCCTGCGATAAAGTTAAAAACCGCCTGTGAAAAACCTACGTCTATATAAGGACCCCTCACCGCAGTCAAAACGCAACCCTGGAGAATTTATATCGACGCCGCCAGGCTGTTGAAATTTCCCCTGCGCCGCGCCGCCGCTCCGCCGCCCAGCCCATACTGCCGCGCCGCCGCTCAACCCCGCACCGCCACTTCTCCACCCAGCCGGCCCACCGTGCTGACGCCTCTGCAAGGTAAATGTAGTTTCCTTACTTTTTCTTTGTATATTTTCATTAGCTGATAAGCTGTTAGTTTTGTGTGTTCTGGTATATGGATTCTGTCCTTTTGCATGTGTAAGGACTATGGATTGTGTTCTGGTATATTGATGTATGGACTATATGGATTGTTTCCTTTTTGTACCTATTATGTGACATGAATATGATGTTTAATTAACAGATGCTATTGTAATATATATAAGATGCATCTGGGCCTTGTTTCCCGATATAACGGACTGGATCCCACCCAGACCTAGCCCATGCTGCTGGGCCTGTTTCCCCCTTTGACTCCGTCCGCCTCAAGACGTCGCCCGTCTCCTACATTAGTCGCCCTAATCATACTTGTTATGTCTCTGTAAATTCATTTTATAGAAGACCTTTAGAGAATATTTGTGGCCAAATTTTGTAAATCTGACAAAAAATTCTATTATTGAAGCATGGACCGTCGAGCGTGGATGTATAACATGCCAAGACCCGATCCTATGTACATTCGTAATGTTGCAAATTTTATTGAAGCATCCAAGAGACATGCGAAGTTGCAAAAGATAGATGACATATTATGTCCATGTATCGACTGCGAAAATAAGATTGCTTGGACGGATACTATAGTAATCCAATCTCATTTGGTGAAAAGAGGTTTCAAAAATAACTACACAATATGGACAGAGCATGGTGAGTTAGATACACATGATGTGGATAAAGATGATGAGAGAGGCTCAGATGATGATAATGTTCATATCGATGATGGTAGTGACAATCAAGCTGGTGATGATGATGATGAGTTCGATTGTGAGGAGATGTTGCGTCACATTGAACCATATGTACTGACTTCTATGGGAGCAAGCAAAGGCTTAAGTAAAATGGAGACATTGCAGAATGCGGCCACAGAGCTTTTATATGATGAATCAAACGGTTGTGATAAAGAGTTTACTACATTGCGTGCAGTCTTAGAACTACTAAAGTTGAAAGCTACGCACGGATGGTCCGATTGTAGTTTCTCTGATCTTTTGAATCTTCTGGCAGAAATTCTTCCAAATCCAAATAAACTGCCTAGAAGCACTTATAAAGCGAAGAAACTTCTTTGCCCGATGGCACTAGGTGTGACAAAAATACACGCTTGTGTGAACCATTGTATTCTGTATCGCAAAGAGCATGAGCTCGCAACTAGATGCCCCATTTGTGGTGTCAGTAGATATAAGAAGGACTACAATCACCAGTATGTTACCAACATGAAAAAGACTCAGAAGAATAAGAAGTTTATTATTGGTCCTGAAGGTGACGATGACGATACTTCTGGCGATGCAGACGGAAAGAATAAGAGAAAAATTCCTGCATTGGTGATGTGGTACCTTCCGGTAATTGATCGCTTGAAGCGTTTGTTCTCAAACCCTAGGGAGGCTGAACTTATGCGTTGGCATTCCGAGGAACGCAAGAAGAATGAAAAACATATACGACACCCTGGTGATGCAACGCAGTGGAAAAATTTTGATATTCAGTATCCAGAATTTGCGAAGGAAATCAGAAATGTGAGGTTTGCCTTGGGTACAGATGGAATGAATCCGTTTGGTGAAAAAAGGAGCATACACAGCACATGGCCCGTGGTCTTAACTATGTACAACCTACCGACGTGGTTGTGTCACAAAAGGAAATATATCTTATTATCTGTTCTTATCCAAGGTCCGAAACAACCCGGCATCGAAATTGATGTGTTCTTGGAACCTTTAATGGAAGATATGGCGAAATTGTGGAATGAAGGGGTACGTACATGGGATGAGTACAAGCGGGAGTATTTCACGCTAAGAGCAATGATATTCGTTACCGTGCATGATTATCCCGGACTGTTTACATTATCGGGACAAATGAAAGGGAAGAAAGGTTGCGTTAGGTGCGTGGATAGAACTGGATATCTATACCTCACTTCATCCAGAAAGACGGTGTACATGAGACATCGACGGTTCTTGACAGATACACACAAGTATAGGAAGATGAAAGAACAATTTGATAACAAAATCGAAAAAGATACTGCACCGAAACCTTACAGTGGAAAACTTGTGTTTGAAATGGTCAAGAACATTCATATTGCTTTCGGTAAGGGAAAAAAGAGTAAAGGAATTAAGAGAAAGAAAAGTACATCTTCGGATGATACAACTGACATGGCTTTCAAGAAACAATCAATTTTTTTCAAGTATCTTCCGTATTGGAAGAATCTGGAATGTTGCCATAGTATTGATTTGATGCACGTTACAAAGAATGTATTTGACAGCATCATTGGGACCTTGCTGGACATGCCGAGGAAGACAAAGGATGGATTAAATTCACGTATGGACCTAGTAAATCTTGATTTGAGACCAGAGCTTCATCCAGTAGAAAAGGCGAACGGGAAGCATTACCTTCCCCCAGCCAGCTACAACTTGACGCTAGAAGAGAAAAAAGCAATTTGCGAATGCTTGCGTGGGATCAAAGTTCCCACAAGTTTCTCATCCAATATCCGCAAACTAGTCTCGATGAAAGACTTGTCTTTATTCGGTTATAATTCTCACGACTGTCACATGATGATGACAGTTTTCCTTGCCATTGCAATAAGAGTAATCAAACCTGAGCATATAAAAGTTGTCATCACACGTTTGTGTTACTTCTTCAATGCAGTATCGCAAAAGGTGATAGCACGTGAAGATTTAGACTATCTGAAAACATACATCGTCGAGACAATGTGCAAGCTTGAGATGTGTTTCCCACCATCCTTTTTTGATATGCAAGTACACCTAATCATACATCTTGTTGATCAGATAAAAGCATTGGGGCCACTATATTTACATCATATGTTTTCGTTGGAGAGATATTTAGGAGTATTAAAAGGTTATGTGCGGAACCGTGCTCACCCAGAGGGTTCAATTATGGAAGGATACACCACTGAAGAAGTGATTGAGGGTTGCGCTGATTACATCAAAGATGGAAAATCGATAGGTGTGCCTATACCGGTACATGAGGGTAGACTACGTGGGAGAGGCAAAGTGGGTAAGAAAACTTTTATTGTTCAAGATTACAAGAATGTACACCGTGCACATTTTGGTGTACTACAACAGCTCGCAATAGCTGAGCCGTACATCGAGGAACACCAAATTGAGCTTCGTGATAAAAACCAAGACCGCAAAGAGGACTGGATCATGAAAGAGCACAGAAGATGTTTCACTGAATGGTTAATGGACAAAAATATATCATACGGAAACACTATAGAAGAGGCAACAATGAAAAAGTTAGCTTGTGGCCCATCTGCTTTGGTAACATCATGGCAAGCATATGACATCAATGGTTACACATTTTACACTAAAGAAAAAGACGGTAAGAGTGTTGCACAAAATAGTGGTGTTCGTATTGAGGCTTATGATTCGCAAGGGCAGAAGACCACATACTTCGGGTTCATAGAGGAAATATGGGAACTCGATTATGGCGAAAGAATGGTAATGCCCGTATTTAAGTGCCAATGGGTCAAACATCCTGATGGTTTGAAAGTGGACAATTACGGACTGACACTGGTAGACTTGAATAAAGTGGGTTACAAAGATGACCTGTGGGTTCTCGCCGATAATGTTGCACAAGTTTTTTATGTTCAAGATCCAGAAACTGAGAAGTTGCACGTAGTTGTTTCTGGAAAGCAAAATATTGTTGGGGTTGACAATGTGGGAGATAATGAAGAGGAATATAATCAGTATGAAGAGATGTACCTTTTCACCGAACCAGAAAACATCAAGCGCGTAGAGAGAAGCATTAAAAAGAATTTGAAACCCTATATGCGAGAAGATGTCAATGCTGGAAAAAATGTATATAGCAATGCGAGATGATATATATTGTATATATTTGTATCTTCTGAAATCAACTTAGAACAATGTTGGTATATGGATTGTGTCCTTTTGCATTTGTGTACATATGCGTTTGGACTCAATGATTTGGAAGTTTGGAAGCTTGGTCTTTCTTCAGATAATGATGTCTCGGGCGTGTAGCCGATTGAAGGAGGAGCGCTTGGCGTGGCGCAAGAACCATCCCCATGTATGTACATATGGCACACCGGTCACATGGTTGTATATACATATGTATCTGTAATGGACTGATGAACTTAACTGTAGTTTGTTTTTCCGTGTTGTTTGTTTTTGGTATTTTCAATTTCTCCGCGTAGGGTTTCTCTGCGAAGCCTGAATCGGGAGATTTATTGAAGTGGCAGTGCATCGTCCCCGGTAAAGAAGGGGTAAGTCATGAAGAACAAGCACAATATGAGTTTAACTATCGTCCTCCTATTAATAAATTTCTTTTGCAGACTGAATGGGAAGATGGTTACTACCCCCTGACAATCTCCTTCTCTGAGGACTATCCCTTGGTGCCTCCAAGATGCTCCTTTCCATTTGGGTTCTTCCACCCAAATGTCCATCGTTCGGGAGCACTCTGCATCGGGATTCTTGATCAAGAGACTGTAAGATAGACCTATTTTGTTCATGTAATTATTACTTATAATTTTTGTCGAACTTATTTGAACTGGTTTCTTATATTGCTTAAATTATATTTCGTAGGGGTGGTGCAGTGCTTTTACAATCAAAACTATACTACTTGAAGTTCAGCGTTTGCTGCATCAGCCAAATGTGCCTGATGTTGAAAATGATTGCTATAATCTACTTATCAAGGTTAGATGACACTTTGACTTAGTGACCAATGTAGGTTATTCATTCCTCCTTCGACATTTGTTAATTTAAATAATGTCAATATTTTCAGGATCCAGCGGAATATAAGAGACGTGTTCGGGAGCAAGCAGGACGGTACAATTTAGATTGATCGATGGGAGCTTCATCGTCGATCTACAATGAATGTAGCATGATTTTTGTTCAGTGTGTAAAGAAATTATCTTTGAACAATTGTAAAGCCTCTAATGGTGTATTATCACAATTAAGCCAGCCTCACTGGTGATCGAGCATTTCCTATAATGCATTACTTTACTAGTATCCGCTAGCTCATCTGTGTTTTTTTCCTGATACAATTTTGCCTGCACGACTACATGCGGCTGTGATATATAATTGCAACTACATCCCTGTAATTTCAATGAAAACCGCTTATGATAATTAAACAATGACCGCCACTGAAAATACATGATCTTCTTAGGCCGTTGTTATATAATCAAGAACCGGCTATGAAGTTCATTGCATTACAGACGGTTATTAATTAAGAACCGCCAACGAAGATCATGTATTTACTCAGACGGTTGTTCCTTAAAATCCATCTGTGAAGTTCATTGCATTACAGACGGTTATTAATCAAGAACCGCCAACGAAGATCATGTATTTAACCAGACGGTTGTTTCTTAAAATCCGTCTGTGAAGTTCATGGCATTGCAGGCGGTTAATAATTAATAACCGTCTGTGAAGATCATGTATTTACCCAGACGGTTGTTTCTTAAAATCCGTCTGTGAAGTTCGTTGCATTACAGACGGTTCTTAATTAAGAACCGATTCTGAAGATCATGTATTTACCCAGACGGTTGTTCTTTAAAATCCGCCTGTGTTGTTCTTTCATCACAGACGGTTATTATATCATTCGTCATCACAGTCGCATATTTTTAAGGACCGCCTGTGTTTGAAAAATTGAGGCGCCTGTAAAAATGCTTTTTGTAGTAGTGGTCCCAGGGTGACGAGTCCATGAAGTTGGCAGAAGGGGAGGTGGAGGAAGATGAGAGATCGATGAACACAGAGGACATTGCTAGACACTTTGACTACATTACTAATCCAGAAGTGTTCGGATCGGGAAAGTTCAAGGACATGGCTGCTATTCCAGAAGTGTCGCCTTCACACTCTGCAACACGCCGAAGTAAAAGAAGGGCAGCAAATTCTGATGAGCCGGTACTATCAAGGTCTGAAAAAATTAAAGCTTCAAAAAATGAAGGTCAGGACACAGACTCCTTTTTACATTTACCTGCAGAAGATATACATGATAAACTCAATGCCGTAGGAATACGTGTAGCAAAGGGTTTTAGTTCTGTGGAGGAGACAGTAGATATACTTAAGGTCAAAGAGAGTAGGAGGTTACAGAACGAGGGGTTAGTTGATATGAAAACGTCAGTGATGCAAGAAGAGGAAGATAGCATGAAAGAGGATGAGGTGATTGATACTATGATCCTCAGGCAGCTTTATGATGACGTCTTGGACGAAGCACTGGTAACTGATAGTAATGATATTAATAATACTATCATGTTATCACTAAAGTCTAGAAATAGGAATAATAGGACTAGTTCACGATGAAGGGTATTTTTTTGGAATTGTAACATGTTTAAAGACCCGAAGAAACATAGGTACATTTCTGAATTGACAAAGGAACAAAATCTAAATTTTATTGCACTATCCAAAATGAGCGCAAAAAAATTTAGTATTAATTTTCTGAAGAATCTAAGTGCTGGGAGAGAATATATATGGCATTACAAAGAACCTAGAGGTTGGTCCGGAGGTCTACTGCTCGGAATAGATTTACTTTATTTTGATATCGGGGCCATTGATGAAGGAGAGTACTACGTCAAGTTCTACTTAAGCATGGCTTCAAGTGGGCACTGGTAGCTATCTATGGTTCAGCTCAAAATGAAGATAAACAAAAGTTTCTTACAGAATTAGCGAATTTGTGCTGGCATGAATCGCTACCAATGCTTTTAGGGGGTGATTTTAACATAATGAGGCGTCCAGAGGATAAAAACAAAGATAATTTTGACAACAGATGGCCATTTTTATTTAATGCTGTAATCGACAGTCTAAATCTTTAGGAGCTTGAGCTCTCTGGAAGGAAGTATACGTGGTCAAATGCGTTGACAAATCCTATGTATGAGCGGCTAGATAGAATTTTGATGTCAACCGAGTGGGAGCCAAAATATCCGTTATCAACGGTGATAACACTCCCCAGGGGTATTTCAGATCACACGCCGTTACTACTTGATTCTGGCGGTCCATCTAATATATGCAGCCCTAGTTTCAAATTTGAATTAGGATGGTTATTGAGGGATGGGTTTAAGGAGATGGTGAAAAACGTGTGGAGGTCTGTTGATGTGGGAGAGCCTCCTATAGATTGGTGCCAGGCAAAAATACAGAAATTAAGGCAACATCTTAGAGGTTGGCAAAAAATACTGCAGGGGCGTATAAAAATGAATAGAAAAAAATATTAGATCAAATAGATGTCCTGGATAAGAAAGCATAATCATCATTGCTAACAACAGAAGAGATGAATACTAAGAGCTATCTCAATGATCGTCTAGCATGTCTGCTAAGGGAGGAGGAAATTAAATGGTACCAGAGAACAAAAACTAAGCATCCGCTAGAAGGTGACTCGAACACTAAATATTTTCATTTAATTGCCAACGGCAAGCATAGGAAGTCTAGAATATACCAGCTACAAGATGGAACTAGAGAAATCAAAGGGGACGAGGAGCTGAAAAAAATACATAACTACTTATTATAAAAATCTTTTTGGCCCGACTGGTGAATCTCCTTTCTTGCTGAACCCTGATTATAGAGATGATATAATGCAAGTATCAGGATCTGAAAATAGAATATTAACAGAAAGGTTTACAGTAGAAGAAGTTAAAAAATGATTTTTGATATGGATCACAATAAGGCCCCTGGTCCGGACGGGTTCCCTGCTGAATTTTATCAAGTGTTTTGGGATCTGATCCAGGAAGACCTTATGGCTCTTTTTGGTGAGTTTCATGCAGGGAGGTTACCATTGTACAAACTAAATTTTGGGACAATTATTTTGTTGCCAAAGTGTGTGATGGCAAATACTATACAACAGTATAGACCTATATGTCTATTAATGAGAGTTTCAAGATATTTACCAAAGTGGCAACAAATAGAATCATGTCCATTGCTCCAAAGGTGATTAAGCCGACACATACGGCTTTTATACCAGAGAGGAATATTATGGAGGGGGTGATAATTATGCATGAAACTATACACAAATTGCACAGGAAAAAATAAGGCGGCATCATTTTTAAGATTGACTTTGAAAAAGCATATGACAAAGTGAAATGGTCATTTGTGAAGCAGACCCTGTTAATGAAGGGTTTCACAAAATAGTGGTGTGAATGGATAGATGCATTTATAAAGGGGGACATGTAGCTATAGAGATAAATGATCAAGTTGGCCTGAATTTTGCAACAAAAAAAGGATTGAGACAGGGAGACCCTCTGTCACCAATTCTTTTTAATATTGTGACTGACATGTTAGCGATAGTGATAAATAAAGCTAAGAGGATGGGTCTTATTAGATGGATCGTTCCACATTTGGTTGATGATGGATTATCAATATTACAATATGCGGATGATACTATTATTTTTTTGGACCATAGTTTGGATAATGCGAAAAATTTAAAATTGTTGTTTAGCGCATTCAAAGAATTATCAGGGCTGAAGATTAATTTCAATAAAAGTGAAATGTTTTGCTTGGGGGAGGCTCAACAATACAAGCAACAATATTCATGTTGTTTCAGTTGCAAAGCTGGTTCCTATCCGTTCAAATATTTAGGCATCCTGATGCACTATAAAAAATTAAATAATAGTGACTGGAGAATAGTTGAAGACAAGTTTGAGAAAAAACTAAGTAGCTGGAAAGGAAAGCACTAGTTTGTTGGGGGTCGGCTTGTTCTAATAAATTCGGTTCTTACGAGTGTTGCCATATTTGTGATGTCTTTTTTTGAGGTACCCAAGGGTGTACTATAAAAATTGATTATTTAGATCCATATTTTTTTGGCAAGGGGATAACCACAAAATAAAATATAGATTGGCAAAGTAGAATATACTATGCCAACCGAAAGATTGTGGTGGGATGGGGATAATTAATATAGGGGGAAATAATCAATTTTTGTTGAGTAAATGGTTATATAAAATGATTAACAGAACTGGGGTATGGCAAAATCTTTTGAAAAGGAAATATCTATCCAATAAAACACTGGACCAAGTGAAAAGGAGAGTGGGGGATTCACATTTTTTGTCAGGTTTGATGACCATAAAAGAGAAATTCCTAAGTATGGGTTATTTCCATGTTAATAGTGGAGAAAGTACTAGATTCTAGGAAGACAAGTGGTTTGGGAACACAACTCTGAAACAGAGATATCCCGACCTGTATAACATCATACGCAATAAGCAAAGTACTGTGGCCCATGTGTTCAGTACCGTTCCGCTCAATATATCCTTTAGGCGTGGTTCGACGGGTGCTGCCTTACTTAATTGGAATAGGTTGGTATTAGAAATGGTACATTTCTCACCAAATGAAAGGAATGATACGTTCAGGTGGTCATTAACACAGAATGGTATTTTTCTATGCAATCCATATACAAATTTACCATCACTAATGATAATATTCGTCATGATAGATTATTATGGAAAGCACACACACCGTTGAAAATAAAAGTGTTTTTGTGGTATTTAAAGAGGGGGGTGGTGCTTACTAAGGATAACTTATTGAGACAGAATTGGAAAGGTGAAAAAAATTGTGTGTTCTGTTCTCGCGATGAGAGTATACAACATCTGTTCTTTGAATGTCATTACGCAAGGTTTATTTTGCGAACTGTTGAGATTACATTTAACATTTCTACACCACCCTCCAGTACTTATCTTTTTAATTCCTGGTTATACATGTTTAATGCTCAAAATAGGAAAATTATACTTGTTGCATGTGCGGCTGTATTTTGGGTGCTATAGATTTCCAGGAATGATATCGTGTTTGATAAATGTCAGATTAAATCTTATTTGCAGGTAGTTTCCCGGGGGCCCATTGGTGCCAAACTTGGGCACAACTGCAAAAGCATGACCACCACAAAGACATGCTAGTGGAGGCGTGCAGCGAGATGGAAACTGTCGTCATGCACATCTCTGTGAATAATGGATGGCGTTTTATTAATAGAATTCGGGCTTAGTAATGTACTACCTAGCTGTTTGGTGGTATAGTTTGGAACTTTAGGTATTTTGGGTTTGTACTCCTGTTTTGTATTAAGCAGGGCTATAACTCTGTATTGTGTGGCTGTAGCCTCATATGAAAGCTGGACTAATTAATTCCATTATCTGAAAAATATGCTTTCACATTGTCATATTTAACACTGGCAACTCCAAATATTGTCTACAACAGACGACAACACATTGACAGATATCACTGTCCAATGTTTACAAAGAAAGATCCAGTTGTCGTTTAAGTTCACTGCCAGGATGGTGTATGTAATTGAGCCGCCGAGGGTTATTCTTGATGTCACCTCGAATGTTATTAACTTGTTATAGACACTAATTGGCAGAGACGGCAAAATATACCCCTAGAACAGAACTGGGTAAAGGTCTGAAAGGAAAAGGTCCATGGGACATACCTTCTAGGTTACTCTGAAATGAGCCCTTGAGAGAGCTTCTAGATACATGAATGATATTAATATTTAGAGAACAACTGCTATGCAATCTGCTATTTTGTGCAAGCGTGCAATCTCCACATCTCAACCGTTTCCTACCAATCCAAGGGTGCTGCACTTTTAGCACTTAAATCCCTCAACCTGGTGCTGCTGACAATATGCAAAAGAACCCTGAGTGCAGCACCCTTGGATTGGTAGAGAACGGTTGAGATGTGCAGATTGTACGCTTGCACAAAATAGCAGATTGCACAGCAGTTGTTCTCTAATATTTAAGAGAAAGGCAATTATTGAATCAACATATATGTCTGATACTAAAAGGCAGAGCTAATCCATGGCAGTCTTCAAGCATGAATCTAGGAGCATGTCTCTTCCCCAACTAAGTCACTGAAATGAGAGGCAGAACAGTGTACCTTTCTTAGCACTTACAACCACATCTTCGCCATCCTCCATATCATTATCGTCAGCAACTCCCATGTCCAGTTTCTGCAACCACAAAATTACCATGAGAGTCTTTGCTCCCACTTCCTCTTTCACCAGAGGCCTTTCAACAGACACTTACCGAGAAGTCCATGCCACCAAAGTCATCAACTGCAGCACGAAAGTAAAACAATACAGTAAAGAACTTGACTAGATAGTACGAAGGAAATGAAAACGTATTAAGCCAAAACGAAAGACTTGCGTCCAATGTCCTCGTCTTCCTCGTCCTGCCATTTGTCCCAGTCAACTTTCAAGGACACAGGTGCCTTACCCTCCTTTTTCAGCAGCCTCGGCCACCACTTGCTCTCAGCCTTCTTCATAAGGTAGCAAATGGTCCTTGGTGCCACAGCTGCCTGGCTCTCCTGAAAACCGCGCTGTTTTCAATTACAATTAGCTGTTTAATAGTACATCTATGACTCAAATTTTGTCTAGTCTACAAATACACCAACACCTCCACACTGCATCAAAGAGCTCAAGGTCAAACTTGTAAGGCAAGTCATCAGCGCCCTTTGCCGAGAAGTTGAAATGAACCTCGGGCTTCAATACAAGTAATAGGAACGCACATGGAATCACAGTCATACAACAATAACAGATGGAACACAAACAAATTCTGTGTATCGATCTGTATATGAAGGAATCACTGTTGATGTTGCTGTAGTTTTGAGTAAGACTGGTCGAAACACAACACAGCGAAGACGGCAGAAGGAAAAACCGTTCGACTTGGACAGAAGACGATCCATGAAAAAGAATGCGAGCAGTCATGCGGAGCACTTCTCAAAATCCTTATTCGCACTCTCTAATGAGCGGTTCTGGATACATGTTCTCTCGATCATCAGTGCACGCTGACACTCAGGATGGAATAGACTAGATGGTTGCAAAAGCAATAAGAAAAGAGCCAAAAACTAATATGTTATGGTGTATCCAGCCTTGCAATCATGTCCCATATTTATAGAACATGGGGAAGAGTTCTAGTTGGTTACAAAAGGCTACAATTCGATTGGAATCCGAACTGACTCGACTGTTCGTTGTCACATCCGTCTTCAATTAAATTTTTTGACCTACCAAAAACCTGGCCAGCAAAAACAAAATTTGGACTCGGCTCGAGGATTGATCATGGAACGCACGCATGGGTGTGCGAGGTTAGGCGAACGAGGAGGATAAGCACACATGTACCAATACTCTTCTCACTCATTTAGAGAGTGCTAGAACAACCTCTCTTATAAGCAATGCTCCCTCCACTTTTACTCTAGCAATGCTCCCTCCACTTTTACTCTCCATGTGGTACTAAATATTTTAGCACCCACACTTCATACATAGACCTTTAAGATTTATTAGGAGTTTTAGTTGGGCCAGCCCCTTTGGGCCAAAAATTCTAATAGTTCTCCACCAAATCTCAAAGCAATTTAGAGAAGTGTCTTTCTCGTTACTTATTTGATATGTTAGTGTTTTAGTAGAGATCGTTAAGTTGAACTTCTGCTTATATCCTTAAGCTACATATTTTACAACTCGAGCAATGGACTATGCTTTAAATTGCAAGTTTTACGCAAACAAGTTTCACTTAAAGATCATAACTAGTATTTGACTATTAGCAGTCTATCCCATAGATAGAGCATACGAGTCACACTCTGTGGTCTCCTCATGAGTTTTCTAGAGATCACTCAAATCTCACATGCTACAAGGTTAGACAGTCGGAGCTCATATAAGTGTGTTTCTTTCAACATTGCTACGTAGGATAACATCTTTGCTACACATAGCCAACAGAATTATATTAAGGCATATCGTTAAGTTGTCTTAGAGTTTTGAAAGTATAATTGTGAAACTTCACATAGAGAGGTTATCAATTGGAATACCCTCCTCCATGAATCAATAGTTTATTTTTTCCAGGCCATAATTTGCGGGATCTCTCATCACGTAAATTGGGTTACCACTAGGGTCCCACAGTTGTGGGTGTCAAACTCATCTTCCTTGGTGCACTTTCTATGACATTACATGATAGTCCCTTTGTAAAGGGCTTTGCTAGTTTTTTATCTGTTTGTATGTATGAAATAATTATTACTTCAGAGTTTCTTATTTTCCTCACAGACATCAAAGGTCTCTTCGCTTGTCTTGATGACTTTGTATTATCTTTAGTCACTGTGACAATCACCATTTGATTATCACGGTTCATAAGAATTATTGGTAATGGTTTCTCAACCACAAGCAACTCCATCAAGAGCTCTCGTGGTCACTCTACCTCTACAATTGGATTCTCTAAAGAAGTAAGTTCCGCTTTCATGGTTGACCTTGTTAAGATGATTTGTTTGCAAGAACTCCATGACACTATGACACCAACCTGACCTCATACATCAGAGGTCAAGTTTGAGTCGCTATATCCTTTAGACATGAATGGTAATCATTGTACCTCTCAGGTAATGCATAACACTTTCAAGTGCAAGCCAAAAAATAATGTCCATGTTTGACTTGAATATGCTCAATTTGCTCACAGTAAACGATATATCGGGCCGGGTTGTGCTCGCTAAGCACATGAGTGAAACGATCATCTGAGAATATTAAGTTGATTTGTTGGCTCACTCTTGTTTTTTCCGAGTGTCACACTAGGATCATAAGGTGTTGGAGAGATCTTGATATCCATAAAAACAAACTGACTCAAGATTTTCTCAACATAGTATGATTGCGCTAAAGTAATCTTACTCTCATCCTTATTCAACTTAATTGTCAAAATAACATTAGCTTTTCCTAGATCTTTTATATCAAAGCATTTTGGTAGGAAAGACTTGACCTCAATAATTATTTTAATGCTCATACTAAAAATAAGTATATCATCCATATACAAGCATAATATAACATTATTGTCTCTACTATGATGAAAAAACACACACTTATTAGCATCATTAATGATAAAGTCCGCAAAAGTTAATGTTTTATTGAACTTCTCATGCCACTTCTTAATTTCTTATTTTATACTATACAAAGACTTCAACAATTTGTAAAACCTTTCTCTCTTCACCTTTCACTAGGAACCCATCAATTTTATCCATATAAGTCTCCTCCACTCTCTAATTAAGAAAAGTTTTCTTCAAATTAATTTGATGTTTGATTAGATCATAAGAGGCAGCCGGGGAAAGTTTTACTTCTCAATAGTACCATGAGATTCTTTTTGAACACACACTTACATTCCACATATTTAGAAGCATATGTTCATTCAGTTGACTTCTAAGTTCTATTAGAAAGAATTAAGTTCATCTCACTATGAACTGCTTCTTTCTAATTATTTGCATCGAGAGATGCATATGCCTTTGCGATGCTATTAGGAGTATCGTTCATAATATACAAAATGAAATCATCACCAAAAAATTTTGAAATCATCTATATCTTACTGTCTGAGTAGTTTAATTATATTCCTCCTCTAGGAAATTCTCAGGTGGTTGTTCAGAATATCGCTAGTTGTACTAGATTCAGTTAAGAAGAAATCCTAGCGGTGCTACACATATTGTTCAAAGGAAAAATATTCAAAAAATATATTGCACCACGAGATTTCATTTTAGTATAAACATGCATATAAAGTGCCTCATATTATAGTATATATAGGAATGATTACCCTATTGCTTAAATACGGTAATAATAACAATCTAAGCAGCTTATTTTGATGTCCAAAAGAGAATTTAGAATTCCACTTTTTGAATTTGCCTGTCATAAATCATGGACCATTACATGCAAGGATTCATGCATCAAACTTCACTAGAATTTTTTTCATACCCCTGAAAAAAAAGAAATAAAGAAATATGCTTATGAGCGTTAAACCACAATGCACACCGAGGTTCTTTTATATGAAAATACAACCATTAGAAAGTTCCATTACTCATAAAAAACTCTAAGAAATTATTATCTCAATATATTAGATATGGTACAACCTTCCTCATTCATATAGCAACCACATATGATATCACATAAATGTAAATTATGCATATCATGGTGATAAGAAAAATTCACACGACATATAAATATTTTATGACTGATTGTGTGGTTTGAGCTTGACAAACTAGAAAGGGAAAGAAGTGGCTCAAAAGTATATTTTATAAGTTTATTTATCAAGTAACTTACTGAGCACCCGATATAACAAAGAAAGAAATAGCTCATTAGGTAATGTTAAAGATATTAAATTTTTTATATAATGTTCCTTTTGAATGCCCCAATTGTGTTGTAAGGGCCTTATTTTAGGTATCTAATACGACCTACCATTCATCTCGGACTTTGGCTATAGCCGAGCTCATGTTAGGTTCAAAAATCAATAATTATAAGATTTAGAAAATGAAAATAAATTTCAAAAGACTATAGTGCATTATTGATTCCTGAACTTGTCTGGGTGTACCATCTAGGTCTATAAACTCTTAAAATAGATATTTGTATCCATAAACTTGCCTTAGTGTGTTATCTGGGTCTAAAGTACCAAAATACCCTATTTCTATTGTAACAACACAAAATTCAAGGCATTCAAAAATCACTCAAAATTTAAAATTTTGAATAAACCTAAGTCAAATCCGAAATAAAAACCCTAGTGGCAAAATTGAATTCGTATAAGTGGAATCTGAAAACTCCTAGTAAAAATGTGTACAAAGAGTGCATTGAGTGCAAATCAATTTGAATCAAAACCAAATTTAATCCACATTCAAATTCAAATGGGAAAGTAAAAAGAAAAATATAAATCAATTCCCCTCATCTGGGTGCAGCCCAACCCGGTTTCCTTCACCCTAGCCCAGCTTGCACGCTTCCATCCTTTTCTTGTGGTCCATCTCCTTCTCTTTTCCAACGGCCCACTCCTCACTCTCCACCGCGAGTGCGAGCGGCCTAGCCCAGTGCAACACCACCTTCTTCCTTCTCTATTTCGCTCGCTAGCCTGTCCGAGCCCCAGAAAATCCGTGATGCGATGTTGCCCATCACTCTGTCCTGCGTTGTGCTGCGCCAGCCGCCCTGCCACATGCCGCTGCTCGCCTTTTTGCACCACATGATTACCACTGCGACTGGAGCACCACCCTGCCTGTCTTACCACCATTGTCCCATCGCGCCAAAAGCACCGTCGGTACCACACCTCGGGAAACCTCCTCCCTGTGGCTATAAAAGGCCCTCCTTTTTTGTGCACGCAATACACTACCACTCCCACCACACTCTCTGAGCTAGAGCAGCCTTCCTCCTAGCAAGATTTCCGCTCCTCCCTGATTGTTCCTCGCCATCGGTCATCGAGCCTCTCCATCGCTGATGAGTCTCCATTCATCAATTAAGTTCTCATGTAGAACCCCTGACATCTACTATAGCTTCATGTTGCTTCAAATAGCATTAGGAATCATCTTGATTAGTTGTCACCGCCCAACCCTGGCACCACCAGCCGTCGTGTTCTCACTCTGGTGAGCGGAGTAGTGCCACGCCAATGCTCCATTACCTTCTTCGGCACATGGTATAGCTAGAATGTGATTTACTTTGACACTAGCTCCCTTGCAGTGAGTGGGCGCTGGTAACCCTAGCCGCACCATTGCCCCTCATCATCACCGCCGCCGTGGGGACTCCCCCCAGCTCGGTCGTGCCGATAGAAAGAATCCTAGAGCCCCCCTGAGCGTGTAGGTGTGACCAGACCCAAAGAAGTCAAGCTGTAAGCAAAGGTTCTCTAGATCGTCATCACCACCGTCTGGCCTGGCTGGCAACACCAGTAGACCCTACCTGAAATATATTTCTCTAGGCCATAGGAAGAACACGAGGTGGTTGCGGTAAGCCGACGACAGTCTGCGCTGGCAGCCGTGCCACCCCGCCTAGAGGACGTGGCAGTCCAGTTGACTCACAACTCAGCAGGTGATGCGCGCATGGCCACCACCTAGCTGCCATGAGGCATGCGGCCACCAAGCCAGCGTCTCCCTGCACGTGTGCGCTGGGTAAACTCGGTTCGCGTGGACCGAAGACCTGTTGCCCATGGACTGAGTCCGCGGTCCAAGAAATAGTACCCTCAACCACATGGCCCAAAAGTACAAAAAATGCTAGAGCCACCGAAGATTATATCCCAAAACTTGGGAAATACATTTAATACATATAAATTCTAGAAAAATCCTATAAATAGTAGATTACGATTGGAACATAAGAACAGTGATTAGTGATACAAATAAATTGTGGAGATCATGAGAAGTAATATTATCCAATAAAAATCATTTAATTAGCTAGGAAATTGAAAAAATCCATGTTTAGTCTCCAAACTTAATAATCTCTTCGCAAATAATTATCTAAAATACCTAGAAATATTATTTTATATCTGTAATATAATTTAAGTAGTATTTGACTAATATAAATTTTGGTATAAATTAAGTAACATCCTCATAGGAAAATCACTTAAATGGCTAGAAATTGGTAGAATTCAAGTGTAAACTTTAAATAAAATAACCTCCCACTAGTAATTTCTTGCCACTTGAATAGTTATAAACTGGAAAGGATCTAAAATATAGCTTGGACCTACAATAAGCATCATTTAGGAAAAAATGTATAAATTGATAAGACAACAAATAAGCTCATAATAAAAATTCTCATTTAACTAGAAAATGTTAAAACCTATATTTAGCTGCTAAAATAAGTGAAATTGCACTAGCGAAATCCTAGTAAACACATTATTGAGAGTACATGAAGATTATGGGGAAATCCATAAGAATAATAATTAACTCTTAGTAAGTGATTTGTAGTCTAAATTAATCGTGGAAACTAGTAATTTACTCGTATCTTGTCATACATCATTTAGAAAACTAGAAGCTCAAGGAAACCCATTTTCATCTCCAAACTTGAAAGTCAAGTCACCAATAGTTATTTAAAAATATTAATGAATCCTAGAATGTAATAAAAGTTTGTCGGTCAAATTAAACTGAAAGGATTAATAAATAATTAAAGTCCCCCAAGAATTATTTTTTGGCCATAGAATAGTAGCATTTACGAATAAGCTTCAGATAACATAATGTACCTATTGATAACCCTTCTAAAAATATTAACAAGCATATTATTGGATGATTGTTTAGATTTATTGGAGTTTTATTTGGATTTCTTGACATCTTCATCAATGATTCTTATCTTTTCGTGTAATTATGTGATGTAGTAATCGAAGAGTTCGCAAAGGAATCTCAAAGCCCGGATTACGAAGAACCCAACAAGTACTGTAACGGCAAGCTCTAACTTATTGATCTTATTTTATCTATGTTTTGTAATGCTCATATTAGCTTGTTTTTACATCATAAATGCATGTATATTTTAAAACACTGATATGGTCCTGAACCACTTGAGTGCTGGTAGCATGAAATTTGTCGATAATTGAATATCAGTGTCAGCCACTAGCCAACGATAAAACAACAACATGATAGTAATATCAGTTACTCGCTATCAACGGCTTGAAACAAGACACTGCATCAGTTATTTGATAATAGTGATGACTATCATAACCCCCTCCTTGATCTTGATAACACAACCCCTTGACAATGCAACAGCTCTATCATCGCACTATAGTGGTGATGTGAGTACCTCCTTGCTGGTACTTTAATTAGGAACCCCAACGAGGTTTGCATCACGAATCACTACATAATACTCACATGGTTGGGGTGATTAAAGAACAAGTGTTGAGTAAAGAGGGGGGGTTCATTACGGCGGGTTATGTTGGTAGTGTAGTAGTGTGCTTCGGTGTAGTCCACCTGTCGTGTACTTTATGGAACCGCCTGACCAATATAAGGACCGGTTTGTTGGATCTCATCATAATGATTTTGTACAACGACAGAACTTGTATCGACATGACTTGCTTTAACTTCTTGGTGAATTCTAGATGAGCCATCTGGTAGGCTTGTACGGTATGGGAGACTAGGAAAAGACATGGTGAGTGGCCGATCCATGATCTGGTGGAGTAGTGAACACCCAAAATGGCCCTTGCTACATCCTGAGATGGAATCGTGGGTTACACAAAAAATGTGATATGTGTATCATGTCATACCCTTGCAAGTGTTTATGGCCTATGGGTAAAGTGTAAAAACTCTACAAAGTCTTAATCTATCCAAATAACCGTTCTCACGGTCTCGACATGCTATGACCTGAGTTACAGAAGATTAGCATTAGTCAGTATTATCCTTAATGGCTGTTTAGGGCTGTTTAAACGCATTTAAACGCTAAACAGAGCTTCACTGTGTAGTTTAGGCCGTAAATATAAATGTTTAAACTAGCAAAACAGGCTAAATGAAACAAATTTTACACGAGTTTAAACACGTTTTGAACCGTTTAAGCAAAGGAGCAAGCATGCAGGATTCCATCAGCCTGTTACCCACATGGAGGGTTCCCTTCCGCCGATAGTATCACTTCATTTGATTTTTGAAGAGATGCCACTTCTATTTGCTCCACTGCAGTAGCCGCCTCTCCTCCCCTCCCCACGCGCACTCGTACCAGAGGCCCGCTACACCGACAGATAACTTGTTAGAGTTGTTTTTTGTCTACCTTTTCTTTCATAATTTGTTATATTTGCATTTTGTAGGTTTATCCACTGCCCATTTTTATATTCTACAAGTCATTCTATTGCTCATAATTCATATTGTTATGTAAATTTGTACTAACTCTGCCGTTTAGTTGAGATACAAGCAAGATTTTGTTCAAAAGTAAACTGGACTGAACTCTCTTTAGGTACTACAGTACATACCGTTTAATTCGTTTAAACACCATTTAAATGCTGTTTAGAATGTCTAAATGGTAAACAAACCCGCACCGACTGTCTACCATTTACCATTTAGGATAACACTGGCATTAGTTAACTCCTTGTGGTGTGCGTCGTGAAGTGTGTGTGTGTGTGTGTGTGTGTATGTGTGGTAGTGGCCGACTTGTTTTGAGAAAATGTTAGTTGTGAGCCAGAATCATTAGGACAGTGTGAATCTCCCTTGGGACCCACAAACTAAGAATATTGATTCAACTACCTCTTCCTCCTATTGCAAAACCCTCTTTCAAAAGGAACCTTGCACAAAATGCTTTTAGGCAAACTAAGGCTTATGCCGTCTCCTTACTAAAGCCCTCATGCACAAAACACCTCCCCTTCAGTAGTGTTAGGGTTTGCTGAGTACCTTCCGTACTCACTCTTGCTTTACATATGGTCAATCAGAAGATGAAGAATCTGAAGCAAGTGAGGATGATGATTAGGTTTAGTGCTACTTTCCAAGTCTGTCTATTGGGCATGGCACGTTCTGCTTCGCTGTTTTCAAGGATTTTACCATTCTTGGTGGTCATGACTCGACTCCGCTCAATGTAATCTAGAACATGTTTGTAAGCCTATATTGGTTACAATAGATACATGTTGTATGGAACTCATTCCATTATGTTGTGCATACCAACTACTAAGCCAGAGATTAGTACAGAATGCACAA
Source organism: Tuctoria greenei (assembly GCA_036927565.1). Lineage (NCBI taxonomy): Eukaryota > Viridiplantae > Streptophyta > Magnoliopsida > Poales > Poaceae > Tuctoria > Tuctoria greenei. Next base: position 37,062,715 of record JAYESD010000004.1, read on the forward strand.
GTGGACACCAGTGAAGCGGGTCCTTACATCTATTGAGATAATTCTTACTTGAGGTTTAGATTTGAGTAAAATGCACCGTTTAACCTTAAACTTGTATTAGAGTACCATCTAAGTCATTAAACTTTCAAAATTCATATTCGGGTCCATGAACTTGCTAAAGTGTGTCATCTGAGACTGATGTTTAAAAAGTACCTCTTATGCTACTAATGTGACTTCTTCAAGGAATGACCTACATCTCTTTATCGGTGGCCACATCATTATGTAGTCAAATAATAGTCTCTGATATGAATAATAATAATAATGTTGAATAAAGAAGAGAATGAATATGAAAAATAAAGCTTAATCAACAATTATGTTAACAGTCACACATTTTTAGTAATTTTGACTCTGATAACACACTTATGGATTAAAATATGCATTTTAAAAGTTTCATAGACCTAGATGACACACCCAGACAAGTTCAGAGATTGTTGATGTACTTTACTCATTTTGAAATTTTGAAGGATGCTTCTTGATGGCAGCCACATACCATCTTAGCTCGTGAAATGAAAATGCATCCAGGCATCTCTTGTGGGTTTTGGATGATTGATAGGAACTATTAAAGATCTAATATGATTTATTGAGTATAAGCATAGGTTGATATATTGAAAATGGATGTGAAGTCTCTAAAAAAAGAAAAAAAAAGTTGAAGACTCACAAGAGTAGGGGTTTTACTTTTATTGAGTCTAGAAACGCCATACTATTAAATGGGGCACATCAAAATGAGTGCTTGAGAATCGTAGGGGAGATCAAATTTTATTTTAGGAAAATTGGTGTAAGAATAGTCTTATGATGACCCTAAGGGCTAGTCCAGGCTTCTCGGACTACACCAAAATAGGACAGATCAAAAGCCCTGGTGTGAGTTCAGAATTGCCCGTTTTTGGACAGACTAGTCCGTTGTTGAGTGTAGGTGAGGGTTTTTGGGACAAAGTTTCGTAAGGCCGACCTAGTCCATCCTAGAGGCCAGACTAGTCCGCTCGGTCCTAACTAGTAATTTTTAGCTGGACCAAGAGTATCTATCTGAGTTTGAACTAGTCCGTAGGTGGACAAACTCATCCATTTTGGAAAGAATAGGGTGCTACTGGGACTAAGTCCTAGCAGGTCAGACTAGTATGCCCTTGAGGCCGGACTAGTCCGTCCTGACCATACTTGTTCATTTTCAAATGGACCAAAAGCTCCTGTTTGAGATTGGACTAGTCCGAGGTAGGTGACCGTTTGAATTCAAAAGGTAGCGGGGACTTTAACTTTGTGATGTAGGTGGTCTCCCCAACTCTGGGCTAGTCTGGGGTTGAGACCGGATTAGGCCAAACTTTAGTTGGTGGCAATGGCTAAGTGTCGAGACCCATATAAAAAGGGATCCCCCAACTTCCATTTGACCTCTCCTGAATTGTAGCATTGCCATAGCCTTTCTAGAGCTCTCAATACTCTCTCCTCTCATCTTCTTGACTCCTAAGTGCAATCTTTGAAAGATTTGGTGAGAATTGAGAGGATTGAAGGGTGTTTGATCATTTATGAGCTCTCAGTTTGATTCTCATGCTTTATTATTGAGTTGTGTTAGTTAGTCTTGGGTTTTGATTCATAAACAACTAGAGGTCACGTGGAATCTTTCAACTTGTTAGAAGCTCCAATAAGTTTGTATTTACCCCTTGCAATTCCAGTGGAGAACCAAGTTTTGTCATTGGTGGAAACTTGGTGAGGGTTGTTGACGGCTCCTAAGATATACTAACAAATCATCCCTGACAACGATGCCAGAAATGCTTGTTGGTATTACTTATGCACCATTAACTAAACATCTCTAACTGATGTGTTAGAAATGCTTGTTAACGGTTCTATTGGATCACAGAGTGAGTTCTGCAAGCGCACGGAGGTATCATTGTAGCATGTCCCTTTAAGAGTATTCCCAAGGGTGTCATTTATTTTATCCCAAAGGAAGGCAGGGAAGAGATATAACAATCATCAAGTGGAAAGGGTAGAAAGGTCTAGGTAAGAATCTAGTAAGGATGGATAAAATAATAGTGGAGGTAGTGTGACACACACAAAAGCTTTCAAGTCTAAGGGGGATAAGAGGATCCTAGAGGTTAGTTAAAGTTGAGAGTTATGGAGGTACTCCTACTATGCTGTATTGTACATATACATAGTCTAAACTAATCATTCATAAGAAAGATTAATAGCAAATACTTATGCTATGTGGTTCAACACATCGGGCACGGGCTTACCCCTAGCAATAATAGGGTGTCTCCCGCCAAGAGCCTGTCACATAGCTGAACGTGGAGGATTACAAAGGACAGATAGGGCTGTCACCACCTACTGCCTACCTCTTCAATCTGTGGGTCTGCGAGACATCCAATGCTACTTAGCTATCCTAGCACCATGCTAGCATATTAAGTAATTACATTAAGAGCCTAGGCACAATCCATACTAAGGCAATGAATTGAATCATCATTGAACCAATGTTGATACACAACATAATTATCCATACTAACCTAGTTATGTTATAATTAACTAGACTATAGTGGGGGTCTATAGGTTCTATGATAATGAGATATGTTCATGATGAAATAGTCATAGAATCTATACCTTCCACATACATGGACTCCACAATCAAACAAGAAACACTTTGCCCAAGTATATGTATAAGTAGAGACTAAAGATACTATCTTTATTATGCATAAAGTCCCAAATACAAGAAAGAATACATGAGCCATACCTTTCCCATTGTAGGATTGGGAAGAGAGAGGCTCCTTACTCCTTTCCCAATTTGTACTTGGGACTAGAGACTCTCCTCTCTATAACCTAACTCCTCTAAGACTATGGATGATAGTGTATACAATAGAGATGAAGCTCAAGTGGTGTGTGTTGAAGTGAGGGGTAGGGGGTCCTATTTATACTAGTGTTGAGGTCGATTCCCGCCACCAAAAGCACACGAATCAGCCACCATTGACTCCAGGAAGTCGGGAGGAGCCAACACGTGGAGGCTGACCGAGTTTGGTGCAAAGACCAAGTCGGCCGACCCCCTGGTTCGGCCGACCTAGTCATTGCACCATTTCTTGTGTGCTTTCTCCAGATGGCTGCCAGGTGGGTCCCATTGATGTATATGGTAGATACACCGTTGGATCTCCTCGGATACTTCTGTTTGTGGGCCATTTGATCCATGGGATGCCACATGTCGTCGTCTGATTGGATGGGATGATATTTTATAGGATTGGTCCCTCTACATTTCCTCATTTCCTGCATAAAATGCTGCATACACATATTTCTCCAAGTCCAAGTGGAATTGGGTTAGATAGAAAGGTGATGTGTGCAAGAAATGACAAATCCTTCACATAATTGAGTTAAATTGACGGATGAAATTGGTATATAACAGCCGTCAACAAACTCCCCCAAGCTTATCCTTTACTTGTCCCGAGCAAAGTCAAGACTTTAGATTGATGATCAGGAGTTGCTACAATGTATTATTTTCAAAAGTATCTAATGCACAACAAGATACTCTACCTAGTATTGTAGAAATATGCTATGATACCCTACCTTTCTTAAGTTATCATGGGGCTTATGCTTTCTTATATTCATGAGTAGTTGAAAGGTAGAATAGCAAATGGGGCAAACATAGCCTAAAAATCAAGTTCCACTTAAAACCCAAAGAATTCAATTTAGATATCAAGTACCTCAATTTGATTCTCTCAATCACTCCTTTGTGGATAGTGGAAATATTTCCTACCAAAGCATTGTGCCTCTACTATTCCTACTCATTGAATATGGCTTGTATGTGGAGCTTGGTAAGGAAAGTAAGTAGGCATATTTGCATCACATATATTGCTAAGTCAAAAGAGTAAGCCTTAGGAGAATTCAAATCAAAACTTTTTGATTCAAGACTAGTGCATGTGTGATGGAGTGGAAGGGGATGTGGATACTTGAGATAACTCCTTTTTGGTATAATCTCTCTTTCTTCTGCAGGGATGAAACATGGCTACTTTTCTTTTTCTCTCTTTTTTTTCATGCTTATGATGTAAGCATTTTTTTCATTTTCTTTTTGTAGCCATGTCTTCTACTCCCTTTCTTTGCAATGAATTTTGAAGAGAGTGCTAAACATGAATAACATGGAGTTTCTCTTTTTATTATGGTATGGTGGATATGATCGACGTTTTCCTTACTTATAGTGTACAAGTATAACATGTGCAAGTGAAGTCTTGAATTCAAAAAGAGTTGAATGATTTCTCACATAGGTCTATACTAGTTTGACTCGGCTCAATGTGAAAGCAAATAGCATATGCATAAGGTTTTGTCTATGTATAAACATCATATGGCTTTGGTAGGTATTTGCAATCAATTGAGGGAAACTTAAATCTTTTTAGAATTTCTCCGGAAATCTAAGTTTTACTTTCAAACTAGGACTAGCAGCCCTATTACCAATTCTAGTCTTGCAACAACCTAGAATTAGATCAAGCTTTTGCTACCCACAACTTCCAAATTAAGGTAAAAGTAATTCAAACCAATGAAAGCTATATTCGGAGAGTAGCAAGTTGTAAACTAGAGACTTAGGAAAATAAAACAGAGCAACTATTCATCATTTCATCTATGTGAATTCTAAATCATTCTTACCGCACATCTTTATTTGATGAAAGCAAATCTGAACTATATTTTTTAAAATGCAAGGTGGATGATGGATGGATGGAAAATAAATATGCAAGGAATGTGATACATGTTACCTCAAGTGGGAGTCCTCCCCCAAGCTTGTTCTTCAACTACAAGTGGGTTGAACCCTTGATGACAGAAGTATGTTGCAAGATCGGCTTGTTGTTGTTGTAGCACCGTGTTGAAGTTGGTGAATTGAGCATCCATGTGTTGTTGCCAATCTTGGGTACCTTGAACATGCTCTTGGAGTGTGCTGTAGATGTCACCCGTTCTCACCTCAAGTTCCCCCATACGTCTAGTGAGGTCCGTCAATCCTTGGCTATAGTCATGATGACTTTTAGTCGAAAAGGAACGATGTCCTCTCATGGACGTTGGGGGCAAGCTGCTTGAGCTTGAAGTGGATAAGGGTGGATCCCTTTGCCATTCTTGCCAAGATGATCCCCCAGTCTCATACGTCGGAGGTTGAGTCCATCCGGGCGCATAACCCATTGTGTTCTCTTCCTCTTGGTATTCATGGACCGGAGAGATTATCGGTGGCATGCCTGTGGCTGCAGCCCTCGCACGATTCCTTGTTACCCTGGCAGAGACATCACTTCTTCTTGCTTCATCAAGGGGAAGAAGATTAATGGTTAGCCTCCAGCATTTGTACAAATGAAAATCCGGGTTAGGTAACCGAATTTCATTGACAAAGCTGGGATAGAAAAATATCAAGGACCCATCTTGATCATGCTTAAGGGTATGTCCTTGTACTAAATAGTCTTCATCAATTAATTCTCTTTCAGTTTCAATATATTCAAATGAAGAGTATTTAAGTGCTCCTACCCTATCAGCAATATGAGTAATCAATGAAGTGCATTCAATTGGTCCTAATTTCGAAATGTAACCAAACCATTATGTCATCGTGGCTTTGACTGGAACAACTTTTATCTTTTTATTCATGGCAAACAAAATTTTCAATTCATTATCTCGCACAACCCTAACATCTCCCCTAGGGAACATAGTCATAGCCACCCATCTATGCATGAAGTGTAAGGTAGGGTTTTGGATGTGGCTATTCCTAGGAGCCCTACATGTGACCTCACTAGTTAGCTCATGCCCAAAACTTTGTTTGTTAAACTTAGGAAAATTGTCTAAATCTAGCAAACACCATTTATGGAAGCCTAGGATGCTACCTAATTCTTTCCATAGGATGTTGTATTCTTTTTGAAATAATCTAAAAGCAATACCATCAAATCCTATTCTTAGCGTGCAAAGGAATTGGATAGTGAGAAGGCGTGAACCTTTCTCCTTATGTGAGCAAATTCATCAAATCCAATTGCATGCCAAATGGAAAGAAATTCGGAGTCCATACCTATTTTGGAAATCAAATGTGGATCGTAAGCCTTGGTGTGGCGGAGCTCACAATCTTGGAGAAGCCTGCGTGCTTGATCTTTAGCTTCGCTTCGTATGTCGAGGTCGTTGTCATGAAGAAGTTGGTGTGGGTTGCTTCTCTCTTCCATGGAAGTGTCCTCACACACACTTCTCCTCCTAGGGCTTGTACCCATGGAAGAGAGGCGTGCACTAGAACCTTCACCATGTCTTGAGTGTGCAGCCTCCTTCCTCTTTCCGAACAACCTCTTCATGTCTTTTTGAGTTGAACAAGCAAGAACAAAACAAGGCGAGAAAAATCCGAAAAGAAGCAATGTTTGGAAAAAAACTCTCAACGAATTTTCTCCTCTTGAAAGTTTGAGTGTAAAATGCAAATGCAAATAAAAGAAAATCTTTTTGGGGATGGATTTGAGCAGGAGTGTTGCAATGAAGAGCAAGAAAAACAAGGTGAGCTAGAGAGTGACTTGGGGAGGTGTAAAATGATGTGGTGTGTGAAGAGAGGTGCTCCTCACAACCACAATTTATAGGGTGCACCCTCCAACAGTCACTTGGGGTTCAAAATGTAGCTGTTGGAGGAAGGGGAGCCAATTTGGCTCCACTCCCTGTTCGGCCGATCAGGGGGTTCGGCCGACCTGACAGGTGCCCCCCTGGTTCCCCTTTTGGCAAATGGCTCCCCAATGGCTACAAAGGTAGCACGTTGGTGAAATGCCACATGTGCAGCTCAGAGAAAATTGTTTTTCAAATAAAAACCCTTTTCAAATCCAATAAAAAAAGTTTTCTTTTGAAAAGAAAGAAAGAAAAATGATAGTTGAGAATATAAGATTCTCAACTTGCTAGGAAAAATCAAATATGCAATGGGAAAAATCTAAATGGGGTGGAAAATGAAAGAAAGAAAAATAAAGTGGGATAACTACCAATTTAACCTATTGGCGTAGCTCTCACCACTGCCGATGAGATGGACATTCCTCCGTCTTCATTTCACATCCGGGCCTGGAGGGATGGGCTCAGACAGCTTTTCTTGCTTCTTCCGCCATTCCTTCTTTGGCGGCTTGGTGGACTTGGGCCTTCGGGAAGGTCCAGACGATTCCGTCGCCTTTGGATATCGGCATGGTCGAAACGACGGATTCTCCTCGTAGATTAGTCTTCTCATGAATGCAATGAGTGAGTACACCTTTGGAGGTGTGACTTCGACCTCTCTGATGTGTTTATCATTCGGCCCATACTTGATTCGAATCATGAAGCATTGTTTTGATTTTTGCTGGAAGTTAAACCTTTCCTCCTTTCCATTGATATGGAAGTGGATTTATCCAGCTCTTACATCTATGCGAGCTTTTGCAGTGCTTAGGAATGGGCGCCCAAGAATGAATGGTGTATCTTTCTCAGTGTCCATGTCTAGCACCACAAAATCCACGGGTATGAAGCAGTTCCGGATCTTGACCGGGATGTCTTCAGCAATACCCGCTGGATAACAGACTGAAGAGTTAGTTAGTTGTAGCTGCATTGGTGTTGGAGTCAGTTCTGTGAAGTTCAGCTGGTCGAACATAACCTTGGGCATCACACTAACACTTGCTCCCAAATCACAATGTGCCTTGTCAAAGTGGTGAGCCCCAATTGAGCATGAAATGGTAGGACATCCCGGGTCCTTCTTCTTTTCAGGAAGCCTATTGAGGATGGCTGCACTGCAATCTTCCGTAAGCTTGACGACCTCAGTGGTGGGCAATGGCCATTTGTTGTTCAATATGTCCTTGAGATAGCGAGCATAAGTGGGGACTTGCATCGCATCAATCAAGGGCAAATTGATGTGGATCTTTTGGATGATCTCAACAAAACGGTTGAATTGCTCATCCACTGTTGGCTTCATTTGTCTGTGAGGGAATGGAAATAAGTTGGTGTCTTCAAAGTGTTTGTCCATTCTCTCACCATGTAATTCACTTGGGACATCCTCCTTCTCAGGCTCAGTTGTCCTCTTTTCTTGTGTGGGATATGGTGAGTCACGAGTGGTCTTTCCTCCTATTGTAACCACTGCACTGAAGTTCTCCACTGGGGCTTCTGGCTGCCCCGGAATTTTGTTGTTTTCTAAATGAGGGACAACTGCAGCAAGTTGTGCCAACTGAGTCTCCAACATCTTGTTGAATCTTAGTTGATTCTTGAATGCTGAGGATAGTCCTTCAATCTTTGCATTGATATTCTCTAGGGTCTTGTCATTAGCTGACAACTTCTTGGATAGGGCCTCGTTGATCTTGAGCTGGCTAATGGCAAGTTCTCTCAAGTTGGGCTGATTTCCAGGGTTGCCATTGTTGTTGTACCCTCCTTGAAAGAATGGGTGTTGTTGACCCCACCCTTGACCTACTGGATGATAGCCATTGTTGTTGTTGAAATTTCTGTTGTTGGCGAGGTATAAGGCATCGTCACGAGTTTCTGGGCAATCATTGCCCATATGACCTGTGTCGCCACAGACTTCACACATGATGTGAGAGTCTAGGGCATAGGCATTGCCAGTCACTTCACCACTGGCTTGTCCATCAATTTACTTCATTAGGAGGTCCAATTTTGCAGCGATCATGTCCACCTCCTTCAAGGTGTGCATGCCTCACTGTCGGGTATGGAGACGCTCATTGTTCCATCCCATGTTGGACACCATCTTCTCAATAAGATCTTTAGCTTTTGGCACCATCAATGAGAAGAAGGCTCCTCCAGCAGCAGCATCCAAATGGTCACGAGCTGATGGGATCACCCCGTTATAGAAATTTTGAATAAGGAGCTAGTCATCCATCCCATGGTGGGGACAGGCTAGGATGTACTCTTGAAGCCTTTCCCATACCTCGGGAATAGATTCCTTGGGCTTTTGCTGAATGCTGTAAATCCTTCCACGTAGGGCGTTGGTTTTGCCCAATGGGAAGAATTTGGCGAGGAATGCCGTAGAACACTTCTCCCAAGTGTCTACAACACTTCGGTTTGCGTAGAACCACTGTTTCGCTCTCCCAAGGAGAGAGAACGGGAACAGTCTCAGATGGACCGCATCTAGAGACACGTCCCTGATGTTAAAAGTGCTGCAGATCTTGAGGCATTGTTGCAGGTGAGCACTTGCATCCTCGTTAGCCTTCCCACAGAATGGGTTGGCTTGCACCATAGTGATAAGGCCAGTTTTGACCTCGAAGTTCACGTCTCCCGTGTTAACAGTGGGCCCAATAGGCACATTGTTAGCAGAGGGAGCTGAGAACTCACGAAGGGTCTTCTGAGACATTGACATTTGGATTGTTGGTGCAGAAATGCTGGCTTGCCTTGTCGCTTGAATCTTCTGAGGAGTAATGACACGGGGTCGATCTCTCAGAAGAGATTCGGGATCTTCATCAAAGTTTTTCGGCAGGCGAAAACCATACATAGACTACCCTGTTTTCACATTAAAAATGCGAAAACAAAGAATGGTTATCCTACTAAAGTCCTACCCATGGTTCTATCCTATTCACTCAGTCATGTTATAAATCTATTTGCCTTCCCTGGCAACGGCGCCAGAAATGCTTGTTGACGGCTCCTAAGATATACTAACAAATCATCCCCGACAACGGTGCCAGAAATGCTTGTTGGTATTACTTACGCACCATTAACTAAACATATCTAACTGATGTGTTAGAAATGCTTGTTAACGGTTCTATTGGATCACAGAGTGAGTTCCGCAAGCGCACAGAGGTATCATTGTAGCATTTCCCCTTAAGAGTATTCCCAAGGGTGTCATTTATTTGATCCCAAAGGAAGGCAGGGAAGAGATATAACAATCATCAAGTGGAAAGGGTAGAAAGGTCTAAGGGGGATAAGAGGATCCTAGAGGTTAGTTAAGGTTGAGATTTATGGAGGTACTCCTACTATGCTCTGTTGTACATATACATAGTCTAAACTAATCATTCATAGGCTAGATTAATAGCGAATACTTATGCTATGTGGTTCAACACATCGGGCATGGTCTTACCCCTAGCAATACTAGGGTGACTCCCGCCAAGAGCGTGTGGCATAGCCAAACGTGGAGGATTACAAAGGACAGATAGGGCTATCACCACCTACTGCCTACCTCTTCAATCCGTGGGTCTACGAGACATCCAATGCTACTTAGCTATCCTAGCACCATGCTAGCATATTAAGTAATTACCTTAAGAGCCTAGGCACAATCCATCCGAAGGCAATGAAATAAATCATCATTTAACCAATGTTGATACACAACATAATTATCCATACTAACCTAGTTATGTTATAATTAACTAGACTATAGTGGGGGTCTATAGGTTCTATGATAATGAGATATGTTCATGATGAAATAGTCATATAAGCTATACCTTCCACATACATGGACTCTACAATCAAACAAGAAACGCTTTGCCCAAGTATATATATAAGTAGAGACTAAAGATACTATCTTTATTATGCATAAAGTCACAAATACAAGAAAGAATACATGAGCCATACCTTTCCCAATGTAGGATTGGGAAGAGAGAGGCTCCTTACTCCTTTCTCAATTTGGACATGGGACTAGAGACTCTCCTCTCTACAACCTAACTCCTCTAAGACTATGGATGATAGTGTATACAATAGAGATGAAGCTAAAGTGGTGTGTGTTGAAGTGAGGGGTAGGGGGTCCTATTTATACTAGTGTTGAGGTCAGTTCCCACCACCAAAAGCACGCGAATCAGTCACCATTGACTCCAGGAAGCCGAGAGGAGCCAACACGTGGAGGCTGACCGAGTTTGGTGCAAAGACCAGGTCGGCCGACCCCCTGGTTCGGCCGACCTAGTCATTGCACCGTTTCTCGTGTGCTTTCTCCAGGTGGCTGCCAGGTGGGTCCTATTGATGTATATGGGTGATACACCGTTGGATCTCCTCGGATACTTCTGTTTGTGGGCCATTTGATCCATGGGATGCCACATGTCGTCACCTGATTGGTTGCGATGACATTTTATAGGATTGGTCCCTCTACATTTCCTCATTTCCTGCATAAAATGCTGCATACACATATTTCTCCAAGTCCAAGTGGAATTGGGTTAGATAGAAAGGTGATGTGTGCAAGAAATGACAAATCCTTCACATAATTGAGTTAAATTGATGGATGAAATTGGTATATAGCAGCCGTCAACAAGGGTTAGGGTTGAAAGAGACGTGATCCTTTGTGAACACCTCAACGGGGGATGCATATTCCTATGTGGAATCGAACCTCGGTGAAAAATCATGTCTCTTTTCTCCTTTATTGTTCATCACTAGAATTTCTTATTAGCATTCATATTGTTCTTGTGATCTAGAGTAGTTGTAGTGTTGCTATAATCTTCTCTAGGTTGCTCGATTGTTATTCACTCTTACGCTAAAACAAACTCGGTAAAAAACACATAAAAATACCACCTTTGTGTCTATTCTGAGAACGGACTAGTCCGCCCTTACCCAGGACTAGTCCGGCCTCCTATTTCTAATCTCATTTGAGTAAGTCATTTCATGTATAATTAGCCTATCCACCTTCTCCCTGGACAACTTTCAATTAGTATGAGAGTCTAACTCTCTAGTTTGAGTTTAACTACTTTGAGAGGAGATGGGGAACAACACTGGAGCCGAAATGTCAATAGAACCAACACTCCTCTTGAAAAACCCAAGGAAGATGAAGGATCAAGGGTTCCTCTGAAGAAGATCGAAGAGCATCAAAAGCCTCTGCTTGATATTTCAAGCAATGAGGAAGATGAAGAAGTGATCCACCTCATGAAACTTCACTGAAAGAGAAAGAAAGAAGAAGAAGAAGAACAAGAAGAAGAAGAAGAAATCTCAACATGTAAAGGATCTCACAAAGGTCACCTCATCCAAGAAGAGGGACATCACACTCAAAGCTTCACCGAAGACAAAGAGCAAGGAAGTCCAAGAAACATATGAAGATGAAGAGAGCGATGAAGTTAGCACCAACATTGATGATGATGAGATGACCTTTTTCATCAAAAGGTTTAATAGGATGATGAGAAGAAGAATAAGAAGAGGCGACACCTTCTATGAGAGCAAGGGCAAGGAGAAGAGCAAGTCAAGAACCAAGAGGACTTGCTACAATTATGGCAAGTACATACACTTCATTGTGAATTGCGCACATGATAAGAAGAAGAATAAGAAGGACGAGAAGCCTCAAGAGAGGAAGGTCTTTAGGAAGAAGAAGGCACATGGACAAGACACGATGGAAAGGAGTGGGACTCCAATGAAGACTCTTCCTTCGAGGATGATAAAGGGGTGACAACTGTTGCCATCAAGAAGCTGACAATGAAGAAATCACCCTTGCCGTTGTTGGTATTTCTTACGAAAAAAAATGATCCGCAAGCGCACGAAAATACTGTTGTTGCAATTCTCCTTAAAGAGTATTCCCAAGGGTATCGAATCAAGGGAACATGTTTGAGATCTCCTAACTTGTTCTCCCAAGGACACACACTTTGTTTGGTAGGTAAGTATTTGAGAGGAATTCAATGGTTTGATTCTAAGCCACAATAGCCTACGGTAGATGATTGCTTTGGACACGAGTTTACCCCTAGCAAAATCAAGATGATTCCTGCTAAGAGCCTATGGCATAGCTAATTGTGGAGGATTACTAAGGACAGATAGGGCTGTCACCACCTACTGCCTACCTCTTCAATTCGTGAGTCTATTAGATATCCACTGATCAATTATAACCTAATCACCACACTTAAGTTCTAATTTACAACTCTAGTCATTTCGAATGCAAATCTATGACTAGAGCCTCTAATGGAATAAAACAGTGAACCTACAAGCAGCTATGAAGCAAACTACTATAAAGTAGAAATAAAACTTGTATTGAATTCATGAAAGTTTCTTAGTCGATTCTGGCATAACTTCCGTAGAGGTACAAGTGGGGAAGAGGGACTTGACAAGCCCAAGCTCCTCCTCCTAGCTCCTCCTCACTCTCCTTCTACTTGGCTGGCCACTTGGACAACACTAACCCTTAGGAGTGGTATTCTAATCTCAAACTTGTGGTGTGTGAATTGAGCGAGTGAGGGGGGCTATTTATAAATGAGTTCAGTCGATGTGGCACCACAATGGTCATGCGAATCAATCTTTACTGCGTTCAGGGAGCCACATGGAGTCGACATGTGTCAGCTGATCGAGTAAGGCGCCAGGAAAGAGTCGTCCAAGCCAGGGTATCGATCGACTTGGTCTTGGCCCCTCTCGGGCTGTGCTTTCTCCTGGTCACTGGTTTGTGGGCCCAAGATCCTTCCATGCATGAATCATTGTTGGTCCTTCGTATACGCCTGGGAATGGGTCCATGTGATGCCATGTGTCATTGACTGATTAGTTAAATGGTAATTTTTAGAATTGCTCCCTGCATTCTTGGGTATTTTGGGGCTTAATTCACTTGCATGCAAATAGACACCAACACTTGTTGAAATTGTTAGTATTAACCCCTACCACTATGTTGTGTTCTCATTTTTATGATTTTTATGCGGTGAATTGATGCTCAAATTTAGCATTTAAGGACCATCAACAAACTCCACCACACTTAGTCCTTTACTCGTCCTCGAGTGAAGGCAAAAAGAAATAAGTGCTAAGATAAAATTTTGCTATGAGTATGAAATAAGTATACAAAGTATTTTAACTCGTACCTTTGTTCATGAACCCCTTTGTGGCTTGGCTATCATATCGTCTTGGGTGTTTGAGAGGTGGAACAGTTGAATTCATTTCACCCAAATTACCTCCTGCTGAAACAATTTCAAATACTGCTATATGTCAGATGGACATTGCCTTTTTCCTCTCAATTGGAGTCTCTCAATTCACTCAAAGTGTTTGAAATACTCACCTTGGCATAAAATTGCCACTTTTGTCCCTACAACTAAATATAGCTTTTTGTGGAGCTTGGTAGGAATAAAGAGTAGCATGCAATCCATAAATTACTAAGTCAGAAACTAGATCCATATGGGAAGACCATGCAATAAAAACCAATGACTAAAGAAATTCTTGTCCACTTATTATGGATGGTGGACAATGGATGATGAATGGTGATAACTACGATTCAATCAGTGTCTTTTTGTGCAAGGATGAAGCATGGCTACTTATTGGCTCTCTCCATTTTTTAATTCTTTTTTTAGCTCTTATAGACATGCCTTCTACTCCTTTTGTGCATCTTTTTATTTAGAGAGGATTTTGCAAAATTTGCATGGAGTATCTTTTGATGGTGGATGGATGAAAATTACAAAAATATGGTGGAGTTCACAAGAAATTCCTAATCAAAGATTTCATGCAAGTCACTCAATAGGGTCAAGAGTTTGACAAAGTTCAGTAAAAATGCCAAGTGGCATATGCATGTGGTTTTCAATAATTGTATCATATGTCCTTGGTGGGTATATAAATTCCAATGAGAGATGAAGGCAAAATCTTAAGACTTCAAATTTGTGCAAAGATCAAGATCAATTTTGAGCAAGGATAGGTTTATGCATGGGTTTATTTTTATTCACCATATCACACCAATCAAATACTTAGATGACATGTTGTCCTAAATTAATTGTATAGATCCAGAAAAATGGTCATGAAAACAAAATACAAGATATACTAATCTCAACATTAAGAAAGTTGCATTATTCATTTTAAATTTAGTTGATTTTAGAGAGATTTTACATGAATGCATCAAAAATTTCAACTCAATTTGCGGTGAATCACAAAGAGGAGGGGATAGGAGATCCAAACTGATGCTGTGTAGCGAAACGGGGCCAAGAGGAGCCACCACCAGGGCGGCTGAACAAGGTGCTCGACCGAGCCCTGGTTGGCTCCTCTGGTGCCCTACATCATCGTGTCATCTCGTGTGTTCATTTGCGACGTGTTCTCGGATAAAACGTGTAATCCGTGCGTTGTAAAATTGTGAGGGGACTCCTCTCCACACTTGTTTCTTGTAAACTTTATTGGACACGGAATAAACTAATGGGGGAACTTTACCGGTATTAGATTAAACTAATGACTCATGGTGCCTTGTTGATGTAGGACATCCCTACGGCCTCACATAAGCGCCTAAGTTTTGCACTTATGCCACGGCGAACACCATCAATCTCCTCCTTAAGAGCCTCAATGTAATCTTTGAGTTTTGCCCTATTGATGCGTGCTTCGGTCACTGTGCGCGCTAGCTTTTTATGCTCCAAACAAAGATTTGCTAGTTTCTTTGCTAGTTTCATTGCATCGGTACAGGGAGATTTCTCATCACTGCTTTGAAATTGGCCCAGAGGCTTTTTTATAGTAGGTGGTGAGAGGTGACACCACACCATGGACATGTGAATGTGGTCTTACTTTGATTGTATAGATGGATGGGGATTTTATGAGAGCCTGAATATCCATCAAGGAAAAAAAGAAGGAGTGTTTTGGCAACCGCTCCAACATCTCATCGGTGAAGGGCAGTGGAAATTGGTCCTTCCTAGTTGCCATGTTGAGTTTTAGGGAATCTATGCACATCCTCCATTTGTGACAGTTCGTTGAGGAAGCAACTCATTCCTCTTATTTTGGACGATCGTCATTCCTCCCTTCTTTGGCACTACTTGGACTAGACCGACGCACTCACTATGAGGAACCACTACATGAAACTCGCAACATTACGTCGACCGAAGTAATTTACGTGGGTCGGCCGACGTAATTTATGTAACTTGCATCGGCCAGCTCTATCTGACGTAAGTTAGCAAAGTAAGTTACTAACTTACGTCAGCGGCTGATGTAAGTTAGCTTAATTACGACCAAACTGCAACGTTGGCTGGTAATTGATGTAATTAAGGGAAAACCGACATAATTAAGTAACTTACATCGGTTTTTGCCTCGGATTTCCTGTAGTGAATGGGATAAATTATCTCAGCATGAAGGAGTTTCAAAATCTCCTTCTTGACAACCTCACGCATCACATTATTTAACCGCTGTTGAGACTCTTGTGAGGAGGTACTCTCGGGGTCAATGGGAATGCGATGGGTGCAAAGAGCAGGGTTGATGCCCTTGAGGTCTTGGAGTGAGTAGCTGAAGACAGTCCTATGCTTTTCCAACATGGCTATGAGTTTGAATGTTTCCTCATCTGAAAGCTTGTCAGTTATGATGACAGGGGCTTCCAAATCTCCATTTACAAAAGCATAGTGCAAGACAAGAGGCAAGATTTTGAGTTCAATAGAAGGTTTTGGCGTGGGCTCTTCCTTAGGCAAATCAAATGTCTCATGAAGTTCATCCTATTCTTGGATGAAATCTTCCTCTCCTTCAGCTTCAGGAGGTTCCAAATACATAAGAGTCCTAACCTCCTCTACTGGCACTTGGAGGAGAGGTTCTAAGGATGTGTTCTTGGAATGCATAATGGGATTATAAATCTTATTCCCTCTTAGATTTATGTTGAGGATCCCTTCTGAGGGGATTTCCATGAGAAATTTCTCAATGGGTACAACAATCATAATGTCGAAGTCACAAACTTTGAACAAATGGAAATCAAGAAACACCTCAACATTCTTGTGTCTTACCAACATATGTTGCAAAATCTCATATCCTTCAAGGATATTTCCAAATATATCCTTAAAGGATTTTTGTGTTGGTGCCTCTGGCACACCGCCCAAAATGGCGAGATCACGAATATCAGAAATGATATTAGCTCCAACATAGGGATCATATAGGACTTGCATAATTGCTACTCTAATGTGGCCTAGAATGGTAGCCAAGGGTGAGGTCACCCGAAGGATTTCGGGTGAGTTCTCAACCGCTACCATCCATTCTGAGGTCAAAATAGAGGTTAACTCCTGGACCGTCTCTTGGAGGAATACCTTATCAGGTGGGTCAGGTGGAGTTGAAGGTAACATGGCTTCCTATGGTAACAGTACTTTGAGGTATTTTCATAATCTTCAAAAATATCTTCCTCAAATGAATTTCTTCATTCTTCGATGTTTTTGGTTCAGGAGAGGATTCTACAGGCAAGGTAGGTGATGGGCACACTACTGGCTCTTCCTAGGCTATAGGAGTGTCCACGATGCTCGACGTGGCTTCCGTTGGGGGAGGTTCATTAAGAACCATAATGAAGAGGCATTTTCTAAAATTTGATCTAGAAGTTCCTTCCCTTCTACTGGCGTCTTTTGGAAGAAAGACCCTAAATCCATAGTGTCGAGGTATAGGGCATACTCTTAGTTAAGCCCCACGAAGAAATGTTGCAATAACAATGGATCAAGGATTCACAAATCAAGGCCAGAATTTAGCAAAAGTGAAAATCTATCTCAAGCTGCACCTATTGATTCCTTCTCCAACTTCTAGAAGCCTAGTTGTTGGTGTTTTAGAAACCGACTAGTAATTTTCTATTAAATCACATTTGTTATTGTATGGCTAGCTGCAAAGAACAAGAGATTTATCCTGGTTTGGGCAAAAGGCCCTAGTTTAGAGGGAGTCTTCCATGATCTTTGTTAGATCAAAACGCAAGAGAATAGATTACAAGCGGGCCTTGCCGGGTATATGAACTCTAAGAAAGTAAGAACTCCTATGAAAATATTGCGTAGGCGTAAACGCACGCAGGCGTATGAAAAGTAATGCACGAACAAAAGTCCTTCAAAGGAAAAGGTTGCAAGAGCACCAAAGGAAAAGAGTGCAAGAGCACCAAAGGAAAAGTGCGTAAGTAAATGCGTATAGTAACCGCAAATACAGAGTGAACTCGTGCCCCTTGTGGAAGGCCGTGTGGGTCCTTTTATAGAAGGGGGAGGTGGTCCTATCTATCCGACATTCCTCATAGTGGGGCCGATTTTACAATGTTTGTTCTATGCATCCAGCCTATTTGGTGAGTGGAAGCTTCGATCTTGACTTATCTTTTGTCTCCAAGGCACCATCTTGTGGAAACCTTTTTCTGCAACGGGTCACACCCCGGGTTCATCCCCTGCCGAAGGTACCACACCCATCGCCTGTTATAAATGCCCCCAACTACCCACCTCTCCTGGGTGAGGAATCATCCACTTGACCTCTTGGTCGAGACTTGGGCAGGTGGTATACCGTGACCTCGAAAGGCCGCGACATTGGTGGCGGGCCCCTCCTCAAACGGAGGGTAGCTTTAGTTCGTAGCTGCGTAGTGGTCATGTACTGTCAAGTCCTGTATATTTGGTACCCCGGGTTTAGAACTCCATCAGTAGCCCCCGAGCCTTCGTCCGAGTCTTCTTGGAGTTGGTCGTAGGTTTTACTTGCCCTCGCGCCGAGGACCCTAAAAAAAGTGCTTTTAAACATATTAGTATCAATTCGCTTACACGCCTGACCATTGGCGGCCCAAACTAATTTGGACGGGGCATCGACACCCTGTTGTCATTAGCCGAGATTGCGTGGTGGACCCCAAACCTCTTACAACATTAGGTTGTTAGCCGCAAGTTTGTTTGTGCCCCGCCGACGAGCTGATATCTGCTTGGAGGTGTGAGTAGGCCTGGAAGCTCCCAGGGTAGGGTCTAAATCATGCGCTCGGTGAGCTATCTAACGGGTAGTCCAAATAAAACTCGGTCGAGCCAGTTTCTTTGGGGCGATCGGAACACATCCACCGTTTTTCGTTAGTGATGGCAGTATGTCGGGACATGAATGCCCTCGTTTCATAAATTCGCACGGGGACATCTACATAGTTCCTGGATCCACCAAAACCCCAATGGTTCCGGAACCAACCTATTGCTAGGATACTAAGGAGTCGCGGAGCTATGTCCTGGACATGAATAGTTGGAGATGTCGGGAGGGGGGAGGGGGGGGGGGAGGAGGGAACAACACCCCGGGTACATACGATGTTGGTCATCTCTAGTCATCCATCCCTCACTCTTGTTTGTTCGAGGTAGCAACACTATGATCTGTCAGACAGGTGGGCACCCCCAAACTATACGAGCCCCAAAAGTGAGCCAGAAATTTACCTACTTACCCGAGCTCGCTGACCCACATGCCTTCCTTGTGGGAGACGAGGAGGCGCCGCATGACTTGGAGACAGCACCGGTACGAATTAGAAGGAGGAGGTTCACCACATCAATCTTTTTGGTTACCGCCAATTTTCAAGGGTTTCGGCCACGCCGAGATATCGGATGTGATGTCGGTTATGAGGAGCCTGGGGCACATGGTGCCACCCGTCGATGCTTTGCGCGGGTCGAGGCTTCTCCGTAACCTCCACGCCGGGCGGCATAAAACAGCCTTGGTTGTTATTCTCCTTCCCCTTGATGTTTCCTTGATTGCCTCCCTCCTTGCGCTTTGGCTCCCTTCCTGTCTAAAAGAAAGCAGAGGGCTAGTTATGTCTGTGGCGGGTGAAAGGGAAGGATGAGTTCATCGTCCGCCTTGCTTTCATCTGATGGTGATGTGGCTGAAGTCCTGTGTGGAGGAAAAGCAGGTCGCCATCCTAGCAAAAAATCTGGGTCTGCCACTGACTGATCTCTACTCTTTCCGCGTCCTCTGGAATGATGCCTCTTCCAATCCAGACCCCAACGAGGTGATCTCCTTCCTTCCTTTCCATGAGCGGGGTCTGGGTCTACCGGCGTGCCTCTTCTTTTGCTCGCTCCCGCAAGAATGGTGGCTAGAAATCTAGCACCTGATGCCTCCTGGCATGTTCATATCTTTTTTTTATTACCTTGTGCGAGGCCTTCCTAGGAATCCCCCAGTCTCTCGCTCTAGAGGCATTTCTTTCGGGTGCGGCTGGTGTTGACGACTCCTAAGGTATACTAACAAATCATCCCTGGAAATAGTGCCAGAAATGCTTGTTGGTATTACTTATGCACCATTAACTAAACATGTCCAACTAATGTGTCAAAAATGCTTGTTAATGGTTTTATTGGGTCACAGAGTGAATTCCGCAAGCGCAGGGAGATATCATTGTAGCATTTCCCCTTAAGAGTATTCCCAAGAGTGTCATTTATTTTATCCCAAAGGAAGGCAGGGAAGAGATATAACACTCATCAAGTGGAAAGGGTAGAAAGGTCTAGGTAAGAATCTAGTAAGGATGGATAAAATAATAGTGGAGGTAGTGTGACACACACAAGAGCTTTCAAGTCTAAGGGGAATAAGAGGATCCTAGAGGTTAGTTAAGGTTGAGAGTTATGGAGGTACTCATACTATGCTCTATTGTACATATACATAGTCTAAACTAATTATTCATAAGCTAGATCAATAGTGAACACTTATGCTATGTGGTTCAACACATCAGGCACGGGCTTACCCCTAGCAATACTATGGCGACTCCCGCCAAGAGCCTGTGGCATAGCCAAACGTGGAGGATTACAAAGGACAGATAGGACTGTCACCACCTACTGCCTACCTCTTCAATCCATGGGTCTACGAGACATCCAATGCTACCTAGCTATCCTAGCACCATGCTAGCATATTAAGTAATTAACTTAAGATCCTAGGCACAATCCATCCTAAGGAAATGAATTGAATCATCATTGAATCAATGTTGATACACAACATAATTATCCATACTAACCTAGTTATGTTATAATTAACTAGACTATAGTGGGGGTCTATAGGTTCTATTATAATGAGATATGTTCATGATGAAATAGTCATAGAAGCTATACCTTCCACATACATGGACTCCACAATCAAATAAGAAACACTTTGCCCAAGTATATGTATAAGTAGAGACTAAAGATACTATCTTTATTATGCATAAAGTCACAAATACAAGAAAGAATACATGAGTCATACCTTTCCCAATGTAGGATTGGGAAGAGAGAGACTCCTTACTCCTTTCCCAATTTGGAATTGGGACTAGAGACTCTCCTCTCTACAACCTAACTCCTCTAAGACTATGGATGATAGTGTATACAATAGAGATGAAGCTCAAGTGGTGTGTGTTGAAGTGAGGGGTAGGGGATCCTATTTATATAAGTGTTGTGGTCGGTTCCTGCCACCAAAAGCGCGCGAATAATTCACCATTGACTCCAGGAAGTCGGGAGGAGCCAACACGTGGAGGCTGACCGAGTTTGGTGCAGAGACCAGGTTGGCCGACCCCCTGGTTCGGCCGACCTGGTCATTGCACCAATTCTTGTGTGCTCTCTCCAGGTAGCTGCCAGGTGGGTGCCATTGATGTATATGGGTGATACACCATTGGATCTCCTCGGATACTTCTGTTTGTGGGCCATTTGATCCATGGGATGCCACATGTCGTCGTCTGATTGGCCGTGATGATATTTTATAGGATTGGTCCCTCTACATTTCCTCATTTCCTGCATAAAAAGCTGCATACATATATTTCTCCAAGTCCAAGTGGAATTGGGTTAGATAGAAAGGTGATGTGTGCAAGAAATGACAAATCCTTCACATAATTGAGTTAAATTGACCGATGAAATTGGTATATAACAGCCGTCAACAAACTCCCCCAAGCTTATCCTTTGCTCGTCCCGAGCAAAGTCAAGACTTTAGGTTGATGATCAGGAGTTGCTACAATGTCTTATTTTCAAAAGTATGTAATGCATAACAAGATACTCTACCTAGTATTGCAGAAATTGGCTACGATACTCCACCCTTCTTAAGTTATCATGGGGCTTATGCTTTTTCATATTCATGAGTAGTTGAAAGGTAGAATAGCAAATGGAGCAAACATATCCTAGAAATCAAGTTCCACTTAAATCCCGGAGAATTCAATTTAGATATTAAGTACCTCAATTTGATTCTCTCAGTCACTCCTTTGTGGATAGTGGAAATATTTCCTCACCAAAGCATTGTGCCTCTACTATTCCTACTCATCGAATATGGCTTGTATGTGGAGTTTGGTAAGGAAAGTAAGTAGACATATTTGCATCACATATATTGCTAAGTCAAAAGAGTAAGCCTTAGAAGAATTCAAATCAAAACTTTTTGATTCAAGACTAGTGCATGTGTGATGGAGTGGAAGTGGATGTGGATACTTGAGATAACTCCTTTTTTGTTATAGTCTCTCTTTCTTTTGCAGGGATGAAACATGGCTACTTCTCTTTTCTCTTTTTATTTTCTCATGCTTATGATGTAAGCATGATTTTTTTCTTTCATTTTTCATTTTCTTTTTGTAGCCATGTCTTCTACTCTCATTCTTTGCAATGAATTTTGAAGAGAGTGCTAAACATGAATAAATGGAGTTTCTCTTTTTATTGTGGTATGGTGGATATGATGGACGTTTTTCTTACTTCTAGTGTAGAAGTATAGCATGTGCAAGTTGTTGACGGCTCCTAAGGTATACTAACAAACCATCCCAGGCAATAGTGCCAGAAATGCTTGTTGGTATTACTTACGCACCATTAACTTAACGTGTCCAATTGATGCGTCAGAAATGCTTGTTAATGGTTCTATTGGATCACAGAGTGAATTCTGCAAGCGCAAGGAGGTATCATTGTAGCATTTCCCCTTAAGAGTATTCCCAAGGGTGTCATTTATTTGATCCCAAAGGAAGGCGGGGTAGATATATAACAATCATCAAGTGGAAAGGGTAGAAAGGTCTAGGTAAGAATCTAGTAAGGATAGATAAAATAATAGTGGAGGTAATGTGACACACACAAAAGCTTTCAAGTCTAAGGGGGTAAAAGGATCCTAGAGGTTAGTTAAGGTTGAGAGTTATGGAGGTACTCCTACTATGCTCTATTGTACATATACATAGTCTAAACTAATTATTCATAAGCTAGATCAATAGTGAATACTTATGCTATGTGGTTCAACACATCGGGCACGGGCTTACCCCTAGCAATACTAGGGCGACTCCCGCCAAGAGCCTGTGGCATAACTGAACGTGGAGGATTACAAAGGACAGATAGGGTTGTCACCACCTACTGCCTACCTCTTCAATCCGTGGGTCTACGAGACATCCAATGCTACTTAGCTATCCTAGCACCATGCTGGCATATTAAGTAATTACCTTAGGACCTTGGCACAATCCATCTTAAGGCAATGAATTGAATCATCATTGAACCAATGTTGATACACAACATAATTATCCATACTAAGCTAGTTATGTTATAATTAACTAGACTATAGTGGGGGTTTATAGGTTCTATGATAATGAGATATGTTCATGATGAAACAGTCATAGAAGCTATACCTTCCACATACATGGACTCCACAATCAAACAAGAAACGCTTTGCCCAAGTATATGTATAAGTAGAGACTAAAGATACTATCTTTATTATGCATAAAGTCACAAATACAAGAAAGAATACACGAGGCATACCTTTCCCAATGTAGGATTGGGAAGAGAGAGACTCCTTACTCCTTTCCCAATTTGGACTTGGGACTAGAGACTCTCCTCTCTACAACCTAAACTCCACTAAGACTATGGATGATAGTGTATACAATAGAGATGAAGCTCAAGTGGTGTGTGTTGAAGTGAGGGGTAGGGGTCCTATTTATACTAGTGTTGAGGTCAGTTCCCGCCACCAAAAGTGCGCGAATCAGTCACCATTGACTCCAGAAAGCCGAGAGGAGCCAACACGTGGAGGCTGACCAAGTTTGGTGCAGAGACCAGGTCGGCCGACCCCCTGGTTCGGCCGACCTGGTCATTGCACCAATTCTCGTGTGCTTTCTCCAGGTGGCTACCAGGTGGGTCCCATTGATGTATATTGGTGATACACTGTTGGATCTCCTCGGATACTTCTGTTTGTGGGCCATTTGCTCCATGGGATGCCACATGTCGTCGCCTGATTGGCTAGGATGATATTTTATAGGATTGGTCCCTCTACATTTCCTCATTTCCTGCATAAAATGCCGCATACACATATTTCTTGAAGTCCAAGTGGAATTGGGTTAGATAGAAAGGTGATGTGTGCAAGAAATGACAAATCCTTCACATAATTGAGTTAAATTGATAGATGAAATTGGTATATAACAACCGTCAACAAACCCCCCCAAGCTTATCCTTTGCTCGTCCCGAGCAAAGTCAAGACTTTAGGTTGATGATCAGGAGTTGCTAAAATGTCTTATTTTCAAAATTATCTAATGCATAATAAGATACTCTACCTAGTATTGCAGAAATTGGCTATGATACCCTACCTTTCTTAAGTTATCACGGGGCTTATGCTTTTTCATATTCCTGAGTAGTTGAAAGGTAGAATAGAAAATGGAGCCAACATAGCCTAGAAATCAAGTTCCACTTAAACCCCAGAGAATTCAATTTAGATATTAAGTACCTCAATTTTATTCTCTCAGTCACTCCTTTGTGGATAGTGGAAATATTTCCTCACCAAAGTATTGTGCCTCTACTATTCCTACTCATTGGATATGGCTTGTATGTGGAGCATGGTAGGGAAAGTAAGTAGGCATATTTGCAACACATAATATTGCTAAGTCAAAAGAGTAAGCCTTAGGATAATTCAAATCAAAACTTTTTGATTCAATACTAGTGCATGTGTGATGGAGTGGAAGTGGATGTGGATACTTGAGATAACTCCTTTTTGGTATAATCTCTCTTTCTTTTGCAGGGATGAAACATGGCTACTTTTTTTTTGTCATGCTTATGATGTAAGCATGCTTCTTCTCTTTTTTTTTTTCATTTTGTAGCCATGTCTTCTACTCCCTTTCTTTGCAATGAATTTCTAAGAGAGTGCTAAACATGAATAACATGGAGTTTCTCTTTTTATTGTGGTATGGTGGATATGATGGACATTTTGCTTACTTCTAGTGTAGGAGTATAACATGTGCAAGTGAAGTCTTGAATTCAAAAAGAGTTGAATGATTTCTCACATAGGTCTATACTAGTTTGACTAGGCTCAATGTGAAAGCAAATAGCATATGCATAAGGTTTTGTCTATGTATGAATATCATATAGCTTTGGTAGGTATTTCCAATCAAATGAGGGAAACTTAAATCTTTTTAGAATTTCTCCAGAAATCTAAGTTTTACTTTCAAACTAGGACTAGCAGCCCTATTACCAATTCTAATCTCGCAACAACCTAGAATTAGATCAAGCTTTTGCTACCCACAACTTCCAAATTAAGGTAAAAGTATTTCAAACCAATGAAAGCAATATTCGGAGAGTAGCAAGTTGTAAATTAGAGACTTAGAAAAATAAAACAGAGCAACTATTCATCATTTCATCTATGTGAATTCTAAATCATTCTTACCGCACATCTTTATTTGATGAAAGCAAATCTAACCTATATATATATATATATATATATATATATATTTAAATGCAAGGTGAATGATGGATGGATGGAAAATAATATGCAAGGAATGTGATACATGTTACCTCAAGTGGGGGTCGTCCCCCAAGCTTGTTCTTCAACTACCTCCGTGATAAGGGTTGAACCCTTGATGACAGAAGTATGCTGCAAGATCAGCTTGTTGTTGTTGTAGCGCCGTGTTGAAGTTGGTGAATTGAGCATCCATGTGTTGTTGCCAATCCTGGGTACCTTAAACATGCTCTTGGAGTGTGCTGTAGATGTCACCCGTTCTCACTTCAAGTTCTCCCATACGTCTAGTGAGGTCCGTCTTTCCTTGGCTATAGTCATGATGACTTCTGGCCGAAAAGGAACGACGCCCTCTCATGGACGTTGGGGGCAAGCTGCTAGAGCTTGAAGAGGATAAGGGTGGATCCCTTTGCCATTCTTGCCAAGATGATCCCCCAGTCTCATACGTCAGAGGTTGAGTCCATCCGGGCTCATAACCCATTGGGTTCTCTTCCTCTTGGTATTCATGGACCGGAGAGATTATCGGTGGCATGCATGTGGCTGCAGCCCTCACATGATTCCTTGTTACCCTACCAGAGACATTACTTCTTCTTGCTTCCTCAAGGGGAAGAAGGTTAATGGTTAGTCTCCGACATTTGTACAAATGAAAATCCGGGTTAGGTAACCGAACTTCATTGACAAAGTCGGGATAGAAAAATATCAAGGACCCATCTTGATCATGCTTAAGGGTATATCCTTGCACTAAATAGTCTTCATCAATTAATTCTTTTTCAGTTTCAATATATTCAAATGAAGAGTATTTAAGTGCTCCTACCCTATCAGCAATATAAGTAATCAATGAAGTGCATTCAATTGGTCCTGATTTTGAAGTGTAATCTGACCATTGTGTCATCATGGCTTTGACTGGAGCAACTTTTATCCTTTTAGTCATGGCAAACAAAATTTTCAATTCATCATCTCGCACAACCCTAACATCTGCCCTAGGGAACATAGTCATAGCCACCCATCTATGCATTAAGCGTAAGGTAGAGTTTTGGATGTGGCTATTCCTAGGAGCCCTACATGTGACCTCACTAGTTACCTCATGCCAAAAACTTTGTTTGTTAAACTTAGGCAAATTGTCTAAATCTAGCAAACACCTTTTATGGAAGCCTAGGATGCTACCTAATTCTTTCCATAGGATGTTGTATTCTTTTTGAAATAATCTAAAAGAAATACCATCAAATCCTATTCTTAGCGTACAAAGGAATTGGATAGTGAGAAGGCGTGAACCTTTCTCCTCTATGTGAGCAAAGTCATCAAATCCAATTGCATGCCAAATGGAAAGAAATTCGGAGTCCATACCTATTTTTGAGATCAAATGTGGATCGTAAGCCTTGGTGTGGCGGAACTCACGATCTTGGAGAAGCCTGCGTGCTTGATCTTCAACTTCGCTTCGTTTGTCGAGGTCGTTGTCATGAAGAAGTTGGTGTGGGTTGCTTCTCTCTTCCATGGGAGTGTCCTCACACACACTTCTCCTCCTTCGGCTTGTACCCATGGAAGAGAGGCGTGCACTAGAACCTTCACCATGGCTTGAGCTTGCATCCTCCTTCATCTTTCCAAACAACCTCTTCATGTCTTTTTGAGTTCATCAAGCAAGAACAAAACAAGGCGAGAAAAATCCGTAAAGAAGCGATGTTTGGAAAACAAAACTCTCAACGAATTTTCTCCTCTTAAAAGCTTGAGTGTAAAATGCAAATGCAAACAAAAGAAAATCTTTTTGGGGATGGAATTGAGCGAGAGTGTTGCAACGAAGAGCAACAAAAACAAGGTGAGCTAGAGAGTGACTTGGGGAGGTGTAAAATGATGTGGTGTGTGAAGAGAGGTGCTCCTCAGGGCCACAATTTATAGGGTGCACCCTCCAACAGTCACTTGGGGTTCAAAATGTAGCCGGTGGAGGAAGGGGAGCCAATTTGGCTCCACTCCCTGTTCGGCCGACCAGGGGGTTCGGCCGACCTGACAGGTGGCCCCCCTGGTTCCCCTTTTTGCAAGTGGCTCCCCAATGGCTATAAAGTTAGCACGTTGGTGAAATGCCACATGTGTAGCTCAGAAGAAATCTTTTTTCAAATAAAAACATTTCCTCAAATCCAACAAAAAAATTTTTCCATCGAAAAGAAAGAAAGAAAAATGATAGCTGAGAATATAAGATTGTCAACTTGGTAGGAAAAATCAAATATGCAATGGGAAAAATCCAAATTGGGTGGAAAAAGAAAGAAAGAAAAATAAAGTGGGATAACTACAAATTTAACCTATTGGCGTAGGTCTCACCACCATCCTATAAGATGGACATTCCTCCGTCTTCATTTCACATCCGGGCCCGGAGGGATGGGATCGGATGGCTTGTCTTGCTTCTTCCGCCATTTCTTCTTTGGCGGCTTGGTGGACTTGGGCCTTCGGGAAGGTCCAAACGATTTCGTCGCCTTTTGGTATCAGCGTGGTCGAAACAACGGATTCTCCTCGTAGATTATTCTTCTCATGAATGCAATGAGTGAGTCCACCTTTGGAGGTGTGACTTCGACCTCTCTGATGTGTTTATCATTCGGCCCATACTTGATTCGAATCATGGAGTATTGTTCTGATTTTGGCCGAAAGTTAAACTTTTCCTCCTTGCCATTGATATGGAAGTGGATTTCTCCAGCTCCCACATCTATGCGAGCTTTTGCAGTGCTGAGGAATGGGCGCCCAAGAATGAGTGGTGTATCCTTCTCGGTGTCCATGTCTAGCACCACAAAATCCAAAGGGTATGAAGTAGTTCCGGATCTTCACCGGGACGTCTTCATTAATACCCGCTGGATAACGGACTGAAGAGTCAGCCAGTTGTAGCTGCATTGGTGTTGGAGTCAGCTCTGTGAAGTTCAGCTGGTCGAACACAACCTTGGGAATCACACTAACACTTGCTCCCAAATCACAAAGTGCATTGTCAAAGTGGTGAGCCCTAATTGAGCATGAAATGGTAGGACATCCGGGGTCCTTTTCCTTTTCAAAAAGCCTATTGAGGATGGCTGCACTGCAGTCTTATGTAAGCTTGATGACCTCAGTGGTGGGCAATGGCCGTTTGTTGTTCAATATGTCCTTGAGATAGCGAGCATAAGTGGGAACTTGCATCGCATCAATCAAGGGCACATTGATGTGGATCTTTTGGATGATCTCAACAAAATGGTTGAATTGCTCATCCACTGTTGGCTTCCTTTGTCTGTGAGGGAATGGCAATAAGTTGGTGTCTTCAAAGTGTTTGGCCATTCTCTCACAAAGTAATTCACTTGGGACATCCTCCTTCTCAGGCTCAGTTGTCCTCTTTTCTTGTGTGGGATATGGTGGGTCAAGAGTGGTCTTTCCTCCTCTCGTAACCATTGCATTGACATTCTCCACTGGGACTTCTGGCTGCCCTGAAATCTTGTTATTTTCTAACGGAGGGACAATTGCAGCAAGTTGTACCAACTAAGTCTCCAACATCTTGTTGAAACTTAGTTGATTCTTGAATGTTGAGGATAGTCATTCAATCATTGCATTGATATTTTCTAGGGTTTTTTCATTAGCTGACAGCTTCTTGGATAGGGCCTTATTGATATTGAGCTGGCTAATAGCAAGTTCTCTCAAGTTGGTCTGATTTCCCCGGTTGCCATTGTTGTTGTACCCTCCTTGAAAGAATGGGCGTTGTTGACCCCACCCTTGACCTCCTGGACGATAGCCATTGTTGTTGTTGAAATTTCCATTGTGGGCGAGGTATAGGGCATCCTCACGAGTTTCTGGGCAATCATTGCCCATATGACCCGTGTTGCCACAGACTTCACACGTGATGTGAGAGTCTAGGGCATAGGTGATGAGGACATCACTTATATGGATACAAACAACACTCTACTGAATATACAAGATGCAATTAATAGAGTTCATACACAACAATTAATTTCAGAGGTGAACTCGTTCTTATATATTTCCTTATTTGTTTTTGAGCATAAATTGCTACTTAATGATTTATTTGTTATTAGGATCCATGGAGAGGTTCAAGGAGTACTTGGAGGGAGTATTAGGGACGTGGAAGACCAGAGAATTCGTTCAAAGAAGATGGAAACCGAACTAAACTCCAAATCGTATCCAACTCGGAGTCCAGGAGCAGTACGCACTAAAATGGACGCCCAGGACGCATACGAACTCCGTTTTGGACGTTCTACATATGCACGGAAAGGGGAGAGGATAACCTTTCCAATGGCACCGCTCCCATGTCAAACTTCCTTCGGAGTCGTAGGGAATCGTCGAAACAAAATCAAGTACAGAATCTGTCAGGGTGCTGCGCCACCATATTGGGCCATTGGGCCTTGTATCAAGTCTAAGTCCATTATTTTCGTGTGTTAGGGTTAGGTCACGACCCCAGCACCCCCTTGGACGTCCTCCCACCTATATATACTCCTTAGTAGCCGCCATGAACAATTGTGTTTTACTTAGATCAATAATATCGCCATTCTTCGGTTTGTAAGACCCCAACTTCGCGATTTCAGATCGTGTCTACCTTGTTCTTGCTTGTGTTCTCGGTTGCACTTGCAGGGATTAGCCTTCTTGGTGAGGTCAATCGTGTGCAGCACGGTTAGTAACCAACGGAGCGGTGGTGTAGTGATTGCAGGGGCTGTTCGTGTTCTACTCGAGAGCCTCGGATCATCAACGTCGAGATCTCCACATCAATCGACTTATCCATTACCTTTCGGAAGATCGGGACTCATTTTTACTCATCACCTTACTCCTATCAATTGGTATCAGATTTCTAGGTTGCCCGTTAGGTAATTCATCTATCCATTACATTAGTTTTGTTTTTCATACCTTGAGTCCACAAAAAAGCCACAAAAAACTTGCAGTTTAGTAGATCTGTTCATTACTTTGTCCAAACCACCATTGAGCCTTTGCAACTTTCGTTTTCAGTTTGGTTTTGTTGAGTTTGTGTCCGTTGTTGAGTAATTGCTGGTTTAGAAAGTGTTTTTAGTCTTAGTTTGAGTTTTGTATTATGTTGATTCATCCTTTTGAATCACGTCATCACGTCCAGATTAGATTCATCTCTGTCCAGTTCAGTATTTTCATCATATCTAGCTCATAAGAACTCGGATTTTCGTGTTCTTATACTTTCTGGAAATCTTAAGAAGTTCTATATAACTTTCATATTCATCATTTTCCCAGAAAATATAGATATCGATGTCAAAATTGCATTAGATCCGAATCTGTTATTGACCTAAAAATTCTGAACAGTCTGTATTTCTGGGGCAGTATCTCCTATTGTTCTTTTTCAAAATAGGTCTTCCATATATTTAAATTAAAGAGGAGAGATATATCTACAATCTTGCTGTTCTAAGTTTTCCAATTTAGAGCCTATAAGTGTGCCTATTTGTCCTTGGAAGGTTGAGCAGAAAATCTGCGACAGACACACGAGATATCTTGGGTTGATTTTCATTGTGTTCTTCCCTTGCAGCACATTCTAAAAAAAAAGGAATAAAAAAGAAAAAGGCAAGTGCAAAACAAGAAACAAAAGCCGCACAAAAAAAGAGAAAAAAAACAACAAAAAAAATAGAAGTGCTTGCATTCTTTGTGTCATCTAGTTTTGTCTCATGTCTTGCTAGCTTGAACTACTAGGAACACATTTAGACCAGCAACTTTGACAAGTACTTTGGACTCTTACTCAAATTTACTATCTGATTTCATTGTTGCTAATCCTTGCTACAAATAAAGTGCCATCCAAGCTACACCTTACTCTTGAGCAGAATCGATACACCTTTGCAATCATCCCACACTTCATTGATTTCTTCATACCGGCCACCGTTTGCCACCTGCAGTGTCGGTAAGAACACTTGTAAGAGCGTGGTAAGACGCTTGAGAGTGTGTGATTCCACTTCCACTTTTCCATTATCCTTTGTAGTTGATAGGGATAACATATTTTTTGTGTTGTCTTCTATTTGCTACTAACAATGTCAGGTAAAAGCAAGAATCATGCATTATATGCTGAGATGATGGACATGATGAAGACGGCGATAGAGTTGCTCACTAAAAATCAAACATCAACCAAGGATTCACATGACATTCAAACCACCTTTACAACACCTTCCACAAGAAGAAATTACATTCTCCCATCTCTTCCTTCTTATGATGGTTTTGGTTACGATGAATATATTGCTTGGGAAATAGAGTTGGATAAAATTTTTGGACAATGTCATATGTGTGAGAAAAGAAAGATTAGAAATGTTGCAAGTGCATTAGTAGGTTGTGCATTGACTTGGTGGAACAACTTAAGTGATTTAGAAAGACCTCGAACATGGAAAGATATGAAAATTCTTATGCGAGAAACTTTTGCTAATGTATCTAATTGTAAAGATGAAATACATGAACTTGAGAAGAATTATTCTTGTTGTACCTCCTCCTTTGCCTAACCTTTTGCAGGAACATGAACAAATAAATGGAGATGCAAATGAGAGTGAGGTGTTGAACAACTCTTCTGAATTTTTTGATGAATCAACTCATAATGCATTTGAATTTCTTGCTGAAAATGAGAGTAGTGTTAATGGACAATGCTCTACAGTTAACCACGGTATGACATTTTCAGATGTGCTGAATGTTGCTACCAATCATACTATCGATGAGCAGCAACAAGATGAAACTTTACATAATACAACTTTACCATTAGTTGATTTTCCCACTGATTCTTATAACAAAAATGAGTTGTCTGCTGATAATTATATTATACCTATGCTAGAACAACCAAATGAATTTGATACTTTATCACTCACTTGTGCTGAAATTAAGCATTTGATCCCAACTACATGTGAAAGGGATGAGCTGAAATTGTTATCTTCTCTAAATACTTTGGGCTATACTGAATTTGACACTCTTTGTGATGTAGATATCGTAGAGAAGATAATATTTTCTCAATCTGAATTGCTTTTGTTAAGTAGAAATATTTTTCATGCTATAGGCAAATATGAACATAGTGGTATGTTTATGGTGCATAAAGTTTACATATGTTCAAATGAGGAAGCTCCTTTTGTGCTGCAACAACATGGTCAAGTAAATGAATGTACTAACGCTAATAATGTCTTGTCAAGTTTTTCTAGTATGTTTTCCTTGCAGCAGGGACAACAAAAGCATTATTCACTGTGGTTGTGCATTATGGACAGCACTTACTCTACCTCCAATGCAAGCCTCTTTGCCGGACATACGAGCAAGCCGAGGACGGCTTGTCATAAAAAAGGGGAGAATGATGAGATCATGCACATTATTATTGCACCTACAAACATGACACAATATTTATTTGTTTGGGATCCTGGCTCAAGTGAATGTGCACTCTTATTTGATGGACAAGATCAAGATGGCGCACTATGTCGTCCGCCACCTTGGCCTCCTCCATTCATGCATACAAGAAGATTTGATGGCGTTGCACATTTGGACCAACACATGAGGACGAACTTGAGTCGAGGAGACGAACTTGAGTCGAGGACGACTCCAATTCAAGGAGGGGAGGATGATGAGGAGATCTCCTTGAATTGGAGTCGTCCTCGACTCAAGTTCGTCTCCTTGACTCAAGTTCGTCCTCATGTGTTGGTCCAAATGTGCAACGCCATCAAATCTTCTTGTATGCATGAATGGAGGAGGCCAAGGTGGCGGACGACATAGTGCGCCATCTTGATCTTGTCCATCAAATAAGAGTGCACATTCACTTGAGCCAGGATCCCAAACAAATAAATATTGTGTCATGTTTGTAGGTGCAATAATAATGTGCATGATCTCATCAATAGGCATTGCCAAACACTTCACCACTGGCTTGTCCATCAGTTTTCTTCATTAGGAGGTCCAATTTTACCGCAATCATGTCCACCTCCTTCAAGGTGTGCATGCCTCGCTGTCGGGTATGGAGACGCTCATCGTTCCATCCCATGTTGGACACCATCTTCTAAATAAGATCTTTAGCTTCTGGCACCGTTAATGAGAAGATGGCTCCTCCAGCAGTAGCATCCAAATGGTCATGAGCTGATGGGATCAGCCCGTTATAGAAATTTTGAATAAGGAGACAATCATCCATCCTATGGTGGGGGCAAGCTAGGATGTACTCCTAAAGCCTTTCCCGTGCCTCGGGAATAGATTCCTTGAGCTCTTGCTGAAAGCTGGAAATCCTTCCACGTAGGACATTGGTTTTGCCCAACGGGAAGAATTTGGCGAGGAATGCCGTAGAACACTTCTCCCAAGTGTATATAGCATTTCAGTCCACGTATAACCACTATTTCACTCTCCCAAGGAGAGAGAACGGGAACAGTCTCAAACGGACCGCATCCGGAGACACGTCCTTGATCTTAAAAGTGCTACAGATCTCGAGGAATTGTTGCACGTGAGCACTTGCATCCTCGTTAGCCTCCCATAGAATGGGTTGACTTGCACCATAGTGATAAGGCCAGTTTTGATCTCGAAGTTCACATCTCCCATGTTAACAGTGGGTCCAATAGGCACATTGTTAGCAGAGGGAGCTGAGAACTCACGAAGGGTCTTCTGAGCCATTGGCGTTTCGATTACTGGTGCAGAAATGATGGCTTGCTTTGCCGCTCGAATCTTCTGAGGAGTAACGACATGGGTTCGGTCTCTCCGAAGAGATTCAGGATCTTCAACAAAGTTTTCCGGCAGGCGGAAACCCGACATACACTACCCTGTTTTCACATTAAAAATGCAAAAACAAAGAATGGTTATCCTACTAAAGTCCTACCCATGGTTCTATCCTATTCACCTAGTCATGTTATAAATCTATTTGCCTTCCCCGACAACAGCGCCAGAAATACTTGTTGACGGCTCCTAAGGTATACTAACAAATCATCCCAGGCAATAGTGCCAAAAATGCTTGTTGGTATTACTTACGCACCATTAATTAAACATGTCCAACTGATGTGTCACAAATGCTTGTTAATGGTTCTATTGGATCACAATGTGAATTCCGCAAGCGCACGGAGATATCATTGTAGCATTTCCCCTTAAGAGTATTCCCAAGGGTGTCATTTATTTGATCCCAAAGGAAGGCGGGGTAGAGATATAACAATCATCAAGTGGAAAGGGTAGAAAGGTCTATGTAAGAATCTAGTAAGGATGGATAAAATAATAGTGGAGGTAGTGTGACACACACAAAAGCTATCAAGTCTAAGGGGGTAAAATGATCCTAGAGGTTAGTTAAGGTTGAGAGTTATGGAGGTACTCCTACTATGCTCTATTGTACATATACATAGTCTAAACTAATTATTCATAAGCTAGATCAATAGTGAATACTTATGCTATGTGGTTCAACACATCGGGCACGGGCTTACCCCTAGCAATACTAGGGCGACTCCCGCCAAGAGCCTTTGGCATAGCCGAACGTGGAGGAGTACAAAGGACAGATAGGGCTGCCACCACCTAGTGCCTACCCCTTCAATCCGTGGGTCTACGAGACATCCAATGCTACTTAGCTATCCTAGCACCATGCTAGCATATTAAGTAATTACCTTAAGAGCCTAGGCACAATCCATCCTAAGGCAATGAATTGAATCAATGTTGATACACAACATAATTATCCATACTAACCTAGTTATGTTATAATTAACTAGACTATAGTGGGGGTTTATAGGTTCTATGATAATGAGATATGTTCATGATGAAACAGCCATAGAAGCTATACCTTCCACATACATGGACTCCACAATCAAATAAGAAACGCTTTGCCCAAGTATATGTATAAGTAGAGACTAACGATACTATCTTTATTATGCATAAAGTCACAAATACAAGAAATAATACATGAGCCATACATTTCCCAATGTAGGATTGGGAAGAGAGAGACTCCTTACTCCTTTCCCAATTTGGACTTGGGACTAGAGACTCTCCTGTCTACAACCTAAACTCCTCTAAGACAATGGATGATAGTGTATACAATAGAGATGAAGCTCAAGTGGTGTGTGTTGAAGTGAGGGGTAGGGGGTCCTATTTATACTAGTGTTGAGGTCGGTTCCCACCACCAAAAGCGCGCGAATCAGTCACCATTGACTCCAGGAAGCCGGGCGGAGCCAACATGTGGAGGCTGACCGAGTTTGGTGCAGAGACCAGGTCGGCCGACCCAATTCTTGTGTGCTTTCTCCAGGTGGCTGCCAGGTGGGTCCCATTGATGTATATGGGTGATACACCGTTGGATCTCCTTGGATACTTCTGTTTGCGGGCCATTTGATCCATGGGATTCCACATGTCGTCGCCTTATTGGCTGGGATGATATTTTATAGGATTGGTCCCTCATTCCTGCATAAAATTCTGCATACACATATTCTCCAAGTCCAAGTGGAATTGGGTTAGATAAAAAGGTGATTTGTGCAAAAAATGACAAATCCTTCACATAATTGAGTTAAGTTGACGGATGAAATTGGTATATAACAGCCGTCAACACAAGTGAAGTCTTGAATTCAAAAAGAGTTGAATGATTTCTTACATAGGTCTATACTAGTTTGACTAGGCTCAATGTGAAAGCAAATAGCTTATGCATAAGGTTTTGTCTATGTATGAATATCATATGGCTTTGGTAGGTATTTCCAATCAAATGAGGAAAACTTAAGTCTTTTTAGAATTTCTTCGGAAATGTAAGTTTTACTTTCAAACTAGGACTATGAGCCCTATTACCAATTCTAGTCTTGCAACAACCTAGAATTAGATCAAGCTTTTGCTACCCACAACTTCCAAATTAAGGTAAAAGTATTTCAAACCAATGAAAGCAATATTTGGAGAGTAGCAAGTTGTAAACTAGAGACTTAGGAAAATAAAACAGAGCAACTATTCATCATTTCATCTATGTGAATTCTAAATCATTCTTACCGCACATCTTTATTTGATGAAAGCAAATCTAACCTATTTTTTTAAATGCAAGGTGGATGATGGATGGATGGAAAATAAATATGCAAGGAATGTGATACATGTTACCTCAAGTGGGGGTCCTCCCCCAAGCTTGTTCTTCAACTACCTCCATGATAAGGGTTGAACCCTTGATGACGGAAGTACGCTGCAAGATCGGCTTGTTGTTGTTGTAGCGCCGTGTTGAAGTTGGTGAAATGAACATCCATGTGTTGTTGCCAATCCTGGGTACCTTGAACATGCTCTTGGAGTGTGCTTTAGATGTCACCCATTCTCACTTCAAGTTCTCCCATATGTCTAGTGAGGTCCATCATTCCTTGGCTATAGTCATGATGACTTCTAGCCGAAAAGGAACGACGTCCTCTCATGGACGTTGGGGCAAGCTGCTAGAGCTTGAAGTGGACAAGGGTGGATCCCTTTGCCATTCTTGCCAAGATGATCCCCCAGTCTCATACGTCGGAGGTTGAGTCCATCCGGGCACATAACCCGTTGGGTTCTCTTCCTCTTGGTATTCATGGACCAGAGAGATTATCGGTGGCATGCCCGTGGCTGCAGCCCTCGCACGATTCCTTGTTACCCTGCCAGAGACATTACTTCTTCTTGCTTCCTCAAGGGGAAAAAGATTAATGGTTAGCCTCTGACATTTGTACAAATGAAAATTCAGGTTAGGTAACCAAATTTCATTGACAAAGCCGGGATAGAAAAATATCAAGGACCCATCTTGATCATGCTTAAGGGTATGTCCTTGCACTAAATAGTCTTCATCAATTAATTCTCTTTTAGTTTCAATATATTCAAATGAAGAGTATTTAAGTGCTCCTACCCTATCAGCAATATGAGTAATCAATGAAGTGCATTCAGTTGGTCCTGATTTTGAAATGTAATCTAACCATGTGTCATCCTGGCTTTGACTGGAGCAACTTTTATCTTTTTAGTCATGGCAAACAAAATTTTCAATTCATCATCTCGCACAACCCTAACATCTCCCCTAGGGAACATAGTCATAGCCACCCATGTATGCATGAAGCGTAAGGTAGGGTTTTGGATGTGGCTATTCCTAGGAGCCCTACATGTGACCTCATTAGTTAGTTTATGCCAAAAACTTTGTTTGTTAAACTTAGGCAAATTTTATAAATCTAGCAAACACCGTTTATGGAAGCCTAGGATGTTAATTCTTTCCATAGGATGTTGTATTCTTTTTGAAATAATCTAAAAGTAATACTATCAAATCTTATTCTTAGCGTGCAAAGGAATTGGATAGTGAGAAGGCGTGAACCTTTCTCCTCTATGTGAGCAAAGTCATAAAATCCAATTGCATGCCAAATGGAAAGAAATTTGGAGTCCATACCTATTTTGGAGATCAAATGTGGATCGTAAGCCTTGGTGTGGCTTAACTCACGATCTTGGAGAAGCCTGCATGCTTGATCTTCAACTTCCCTTTGTATGTCGAGGTCATTGTCATGAAGAAGTTTGT
Organism: Tuctoria greenei; assembly: GCA_036927565.1. Classification (NCBI taxonomy): domain Eukaryota; kingdom Viridiplantae; phylum Streptophyta; class Magnoliopsida; order Poales; family Poaceae; genus Tuctoria; species Tuctoria greenei. Next base: position 37,100,228 of record JAYESD010000004.1, read on the forward strand.
GTGAGTTGCTTCTCTCTTCCATGCTAGTGTTCTCACACACACTTCTCCTCCTTGGGCTTGTACCCATGGAAGAGAGGCGTGCACTAGAACCTTCACCATGGCTTGAGATTGCAGCCCCCTTCCTCTTTCTGAACAACCTCTTCTTGTCTTTTTCAGTTCAACAAGCAAGAACAAAACAAGGCGAGAAAAATCCGAAAAGAAGCGATGTTTGGAAAAAAAAACTCTCAACGAATTTTCTCCTCTTGAAAGCTTGAGTGTAAAATGCAAATGCAAACAAAAGAAAATTTTTTTGGGGATGGATTTGAGCAAGAGTGTTGCAATGAAGAGCAAGAAAAACAAGGTGAGCTAGAGTGTGACTTGGGGAGGTGTAAAATGATGTGGTGTGTGAAGAGAAGTGCTCCTCACAACCACAATTTATAGGGTGCACCCTCCAACGGTTACTTGGGGTTCAAAATATAGCCGTTGGAGGAAGGGGAGCCAATTTGGCTCCACTCCCTGTTCAGCCGACCAGGGGGTTCGGCCGACCTGACAGGTGGCCCCCTGGTTCCTCTTTTGGCAAGTGGCTCCCCAACAGCTATAAAGTTAACACGTTGGTGAAATGCCACATGTGCAGCTCAGAAAGAATTGTTTCTCAAATAAAAACCTTTTTTCAAATCCAAAAAAAATTTTCTTTTGAAAAGAAAGAAATAAAAATGATAGTTGAGAATATAAGATTCTCAACTTGCTAGGAAAAATCAAATATGCAATGGGAAAAATCCAAATGGGGTGTAAAAAGAAAGAAATAAAAATAAAGTGGGGTAACTACCAATTTGACCTATTGGCGTAGGTCTCACCACCGTCCGATGAGATGGACATTCCTCCGTCTTCATTTCACATCCGGGCCCGAAGGGATAGGCTCGAATGGCTTGTCTTGCTTCTTTTGCCATTTCTTCTTTGGCGGCTTGGTGGACTTGGGCCTTCGGGAAGGTCCAGACGATCCGTTGCCTTTGGATATTGGCATGGTCGAAACGACGGATTCTCCTCATAGATCAATCTTCTCATGAATGGAATGAGTGATTCCACCTTTGGAGGTGTGACTTCAACCTCTCTGATGTGTTTATCATTCGACCCATAGTTGATTCGAATCATGGAGCATTGTTCTGGTTTCGGCCAAAAGTTAAACCTTTCCTCCTTGCCATTGATATGGAAGTGGATTTCTCCAGCTCCCGCATCTATTTGAGCTTTTGCAGTGCTTAGGAATGGACGCCCAAGAATGAGTGGTGTATCTTTCTCAGTGTCCATGTCTAGCACCACAAAATCCACGGGTATGAAGCAGTTTCAGATCTTCACCGGGACGTCTTCAGCAATACTCGCTGGATAACGGACTAAAGAGTCAGCCAGTTGTAGCTGCATTGGTGTTGGAGTCAGCTCTGTGAAGTTCAGCTGGTCGAACACAACCTTGGGCATCACACTAACACTTGCTCCCAAATCAAAAAGTGCCTTGTCAAAGTGGTGAGCCCCAGTTGAGCATGAAATGGTAGGACACCTAGGGTCCTTGTGCCAGTTGCTCTCTCGTACGGAAATCATGTTGACATTTTCCGTCGAAGGTTCTAGCTGGCCTGACATCTTGCCATTCTCCATCGGAGGAATAGCAGCTGCCAGCTGAGCCAACTGAGTCTGGAGCATCTTGTTGAAGCTCAGTTGATTCTTGAAGGCTGAGGATAGTCCTTCAATCTTGGCATTGATGTTTTCCAGGGTCTTGTCATTAGCTGACAGCTTCTTGGATAGGGCATCATTGATCTTGAGCTGGCTAATGGCAAGTTCTCTCAAGTTGGGCCGATTTCCAGGGTTGCCATTATTGTTGTACCCTCCTTGAAAGAATGGGTGTTGTTGACCCCACCCTTGACCTCCTGGACGATAGCCATTGTTGTTGTTGAAATTTCCATTGTGGGCGAGGTATAGGGCATCCTCACGAGTTTCTGGGCAATCATTGCCCATATGACCCGTGTTGCCACAGACTTCACACGTGATGTGAGAGTCTAGGGCATAGGCATTGCCAAACACTTCACCACTGGCTTGTCCATCAATTTTCTTCATTAGGAGGTCCAATTTTGCCGCAATCATGTCCACCTCCTTCAAGGTGTGCATGCCTCGCTGTCGGGTATGGAGACGCTCATCGTTCCATCCCATGTTGGACACCATCTTCTAAATAAGATCTTTAGCTTCTGGCACCGTTAATGAGAAGAAGGCTCCTCCAGCAGTAGCATCCAAATGGTCACGAGCTGATGGGATCAGCCTGTTATAGAAATTTTGAATAAGGAGACAGTCATCCATCCTATGGTGGGGACAAGCTAGGATGTACTCCTGAAGCCTTTCCCGTGCCTCGGGAATATATTCCTTGAGCTCTTGCTGAAAGCTGGAAATCCTTCCACGTAGGGCATTGGTTTTGCCCAACGGGAAGAATTTGGCGAGGAATGCCGTAGAACACTTCTCCCAAGTGTATATAGCACTTCAGTCCGCGTAGAACCACTATTTCGCTCTCCCAAGGAGAGAGAACGGGAACAGTCTCAGACGGACCTGATTCGGAGACACGTCCTTGATCTTAAAAGTGCTACAGATCTCGAGGAATTGTTGCACGTGAGCACTTGCATCCTCGTTAGCCTCCCACGGAATGGGTTGACTTGCACCATAGTGATAAGGCCAGTTTTGATCTCGAAGTTCACATCTCCCGTGTTAACAGTGGGTCCAATAGGCACATTGTTAGCAGAGGGAGCTGAGAACTCATGAAGGGTCTTCTGAGCCATTGGCGTTTCGATTACTGGTGCAGAAATGATGGCTTGCTTTGCCGCTCGAATCTTCTGAGGAGTAACGACACAGGGTCGGTCTCTCAGAAGAGATTCGGGATCTTGAACAAAGTTTTCCAGCAGGCAGAAACCCGACATACACTACCCTGTTTTCACATTAAAAATGCAAAAACAAAGAATGGTTATCCTACTAAAGTCCTACCCATGGTTCTATCCTATTCACCTAGTCATGTTATAAATCTATTTGCCTTCCCTGACAACAGCGCCAGAAATACTTGTTGACGGTTCCTAAGGTATACTAACAAATCATCCCTGGCAATAGTGCCAGAAATGCTTGTTGGTATTACTTACGCACCATTAATTAAACATGTCCAACTGATGTGTCACAAATGCTTGTTAATGGTTCTATTGGATCACAAAGTGAATTCCGCAAGCGCACGGAGATATCATTGTAGCATTTCCCCTTAAGAGTATTCCCAAGGGTGTCATTTATTTGATCCCAAAGGAAGGCAGGGAAGAGATATAACACTCATCAAGTGGAAAGGGTAGAAAGGTCTAGGCAAGAATCTAGTAAGGATGGATAAAATAATAGTGGAGGTAGTGTGACACACACAAGAGCTTTCAAGTCTAAGGGGAATAAGAGGATCCCAGAGGTTAGTTAAGGTTGAGAGTTATGGAGGTACTCCTACTATGCTCTATTGTACATATACATAGTCTAAACTAATTATTCATAAGCTAGATCAATAGTGAATACTTATGCTATGTGGTTCAACACATCGGGCACGGGCTTACCCCTAGCAATACTAGGGCGACTCCCGCCAAGAGCCTGTGGCATAGCCGAACGTGGAGGATTACAAAGGACAGATAGGGTTGTCACCACCTACTGCCTACCTCTTCAATCCATGGGTCTACGAGAAATCCAATGCTACTTAGCTATCCTAGCACCATGCTAGCATATTAAGTAATTACCTTAAGAGCCTAGGCACAATCCACCCTAAGGCAATGAATTGAATCATTATTGAACCAATGTCGATACACAACATAATTATCCGTACTAACCTAGTTATGTTATAAATAAATAGACTATAGTGGGTGTCTATAGGTTCTATAATAATGAGATATGTTCCTGATGAAATAGTCATAGAAGCTATACCTTCCACATACATGGACTCCACAATCAAACAAGAAACACTTTTCCCAAGTATATGTATAAGTAGAGACTAAAGATACTATCTTTATTATGCATAAAGTCACAAATACAAGAAAGAATACATGAGTCATACCTTTCCCAATGTAGGATTGGGAAGAGAGAGACTCCTTACTCCTTTCCCAATTTGGACTTGGGACTAGAGACTCTCCTCTCTACAACCTAACTCCTCTAAGACTATGGATGATAGTGTATACAATAGAGATGCAGCTCAAGTGGTGTGTGTTGAAGTGAGGGGTAGGGGATCCTATTTATACTAGTGTTGAGGTCGGTTCCCGCCACCAAAAGCGTGCGAATCAGTCACCATTGACTCCAGGAAGCCGGGAGGAGCCAACACGTGGAGGCTGACCGAGTTTGGTGCAAAGACCAGGTCGGTCGACCCCCTAGTTCAGCCGACCAGGTCATTGCACCAATTCTTGTGTGCTTTCTCTAGGTGGCTGCCAGGTGGGTCCCATTGATGTATATGGGTGATGCACCGTTGGATCTCCTCAGATACTTCTGTTTGTGGGCCATTTGATCCATGGGATGCCACATGTCGTCACCTGATTGGCTGGGATGATATTTTATAGGATTGATCCCTCTACATTTGCTCATTTCCTGCATAAAATGCTGCATACACATATTTCTCCAAGTCCAAGTGGAATTGGGTTAGATAGTGAAAGTGCATCTAGGATCCTCGTGGGTTTTGGATGATTGATGACGACAATTAAGTGACTAATGAGCTCAGTGATCTTAAGAACAGGTGTGGACTAAGTGGAAGCACAATCCCTCAAAAAGGAAAAAAGATGGAAACGGCGATGTCAACTCGAAAAGGGAAATTAGGGTTTCTAGTGTGTCGAGTTTAGACTAGCCAAATTTGTGTGAGGATGTGTGTGTAAAGTGCATTGAGATCAAGTTGGGAGCTCAAAGCGGTTTAGAGGTCAAACCTATTGAGAGAAGAGAGTTAGAAGTAGTCTGGCAGTAGGGCCGGACTAGTCCGTGCAGGAGGCCGGACTAGCCCGCCCCTGGCCAGCCAAGTCCGTCTTGGGTCGGGCCAGAAGGGTCTGACTGAGATCGGACTAGTCCGTATAGGGACGGACTAGTGCGGGTAGTCGTGAAGTGGGTTTTGGGGACTAAGTCCCAAAACCACGGACTTGTTCGTTTTAGTCCGGACCAAGAGGTCCTGACTAAGATCGGACTAGTCCGCCCTGATGGCCGGACTAGTCCGGGTTTGAGAGGAGATTGCATCTCATAGACTAAGTCTGGGAAGGCCGGACTAGTCCGCCCATGGGGCCGGACTAGTCCGTGGTCTTCAGACTAGTCCGCCCATGGGGCCGGACTAGTCCGTGGTCTTCAGACTAGTCCGTTTTCACACGAAACAAAAGGTTCTGTGTGAGATCGGACTAGTCTGGTGAGGGCCGGACTAGTCCGTTGTTGAAGTGACCGTTTGAATTTGAAGTTTGGCGGGTAGTGTGACGATTGCCGCGCAGTGCGACAGTTGTCAGAGGCGTCAGTGGTCCCCTAGGCCAGACTAGTCCGGGCTGTAGGCCGGACTAGTCCGTCCTTCTGCTGAAGTCAGCAGTATGGGCTTGGGATCTCTATAAATAGAGGTCCCCTGGGTTCATTTGAACCAATCCTTGAGCAAACTGAAACCCTAGCGCCGCCACAGCAACCTTGAGCCTTCAAAAGCCTCTTTCTTGCCTACATTCCCTCTAAAACTAATTCTTGTGTGGATTAGGGTTTGGTGAGGTGAAGAAGTGGAAGAACACCGCTCTTTGGCTCTCGGTTTGATCTCTTGCACTTTGTGAATCTTTGTGATCTGTGGCTTGAGTCAATCTTTGTGACTTGCAATTGTAATTGTGGTGGGAGCCTCAGATTGTGAGAAGCCCCAACGAATCTTGTATTCATTCTTTGTGATAGTGGAGAACCAAGTTAGGCCCGTGCGGTAAACATGGTGAGGGAAGGGTTGTTGAACCCGGTCCTTTGTGGACTCCTCAACGGGGACGTAGATTCCTTGTGTGGGATCGAACCTCGGGATAAAATCCTTGTGTCTCCATGTTCTTTGCATTTCGTTTATCGAATATTTCGTTCTAGGGTTGCTAGTTTGTCTCGTGCTTCACATTGCTATAAACTTGTTCCTCTTAGTCATATACTTGTGTTGGTAGTTGCTAAACTTGACATAACCATATCCTCACCTGTAGCCTTGAGAAAATCGCCTTAAAACTTGCTAGAAACACTTTTTAGGGATCTTCACGCAGGCTGACCGGACTAGTCCGCCCTAAGACCGGACCAGTCCGCCCCCTGTAATTTAATCTCGTTTTAATAAGTCATTTGCAGGTCGATTAGCCTATTCACCCCCCTCTAGGCAACTTTCAATTGGTATCAGAGCAGGACTCTCCACAAAGAGTCTAACAACTCGGAGAGATGGCCGGAGTGGTGTTTGAAGAGGTGTCGACCAATGATTCTCAACCGACACGTGAGGAGACAGTGGCCTATATGACCAGCCGAACGATGATGAGGAGACCCGCCAGCTCAAGGCGAAGCTCCGAGAGAAGCTGAAGATTGCTGCGGTTGATCTGTCAAGCTCATCAAGTGGTGGCGGTGGAGTCAACTACAACCAACAAGGGTTCAACTATGAACGCCTTGCCGTAAACAACCACTACCTTTCCATCCCATTGGGGAAACCTCCCCAATTCGATGGAACTGACTATGGGATGTGGAAGCACAACATGAAGATCCACCTTGTGTCACTCAATCCCTCACTATGGCAAATTGTGTTGACCGGGATGCACATCCCTAAAAATGAAGAAGATATCACTCCGGAGCAAGCCGTGCTTCTTCACCGCAATGCTCAAGCGGCCGGAGTGATCATCTCATCCCTCTCAAGAGATGAGTTCAACCGAGTGGATGGACTTGAGGTGGCCAAAGACATTTGGGACACTCTCAAAACGGCTCACGAAGGCAACCGAGTCGTCAAGGAAGCAAAGATTGAACTCATTGAAGGAGAGCTCGGGAGGTTTGCCATTATGGATGGTGAATCTCCCCAAGAGATGTACAACCGCCTAAAGATACTCATCAACAAGAGTAGATCTTATGGTTGTACCAAGTGGACGGACCACGAGGTAGTGAAGAGAATGATCCGGGCATTCATGCCTAGGAACGTCTCTCTATGCTCCATGATCCGAGAAAATCCGGGGTTTGCCAAAATGACCCCGGAAGAGGTCCTTGGAAGGATCATTAATCACGGGATCATGGAAAAGGAGGCGCTCTTCTACAACGACCTTCAAAGATTCACCGCCTCGAAGATGAAGAATGTTGCGCTCAAAGCAACATCCTCCCCAAAAGTGCAAACGGAAGATGATGAGGAGAGCCTTGACACCGATGAGGAAGAGGCCTTCTTCATCAACAACTTCAAGAGGATGATGAGGAGAAGAAAAGGAGGATACAAGCATGAAGGAAAAGGCAAAGAAAAGGCAAGGCCCAAAAACAAGAGGGCTTGCTACAATTATGGCGAGTATGGCCACTTCATAGTTGATTGCCCCATGAAGAAGTGAAGAAGAAAAAGGAGGGCAAGCCTCAAGAGAAGAAGTTCTTCAAGAAGAAGAGGCCCTCCGGACAAGCGCACTTGGGCAAGGAGTGGGACTCTAACGATGAGTCCTCCTCCGAAGAAGAAGAGGAGAAGATGGCCACCATAGCCATCGGGAGGAGCTCCAAGGGAAGCAAGCTCTTCCCCAACCTCAACAACGACTACAAACCAACTTGCCTTATGGCAAAGGAGGGAAGGAGAAAGGTAACATCTCACTCCTCCTCCTCCATTTCCTCTCATGATGATTTTGATAGCGCTAGTGAAAATGAGCACATGTTTAAGGACATAAGCAAAAGCACCTTGCGTAGGATGAAGTTGCTTATGGATGAGATCTTTGAGAAGGAGGAGCTCATCAACAGACAAGAGGACATACTCATCCTTGAAAAGGAGAGACGTCAAGAGCTTAATGATCTCCTTGAGCTTGAAAGAGAGAAGAGCAATGCATTGGAACACGAACTTGCTCGAAGCAAGAAAATGTGCTTAAGTCTTGAGGAGAAATCAATTGAGCTCAAGGATGAACTTGGGAACTTGACAAGAGTTAACAAGATCCTTGAGACTCAAGTTGGGTCCCTTAAGAACAATGTAGCCTCTTCCTCTAAGAGCTCAACCTCCTCAAAGGCCTCATCCAATGCAACCACTCCTTGCAAGTGCTCTAACTTAATCCTTAAACTTAAGGATGAACTGAACTTAGCGCAAGGCAAGCAAGCACCTAAGGGTGCCATCTTTGACAAGGAGAAGGTGGCGTATGCACGAAGTGCATACACCAACACAAGACCTCCCCATGTCAAGGATGGTCTTGGCTATACTAGAAGTGGTAGGCACAACGCCAAAACCTTCAAGTATGGCAAAGACATGATTGTCTTTGTTAAGGGAAGTTCATCTACAACTAAAATTGAGAAGAACACATCCACTAGCAACAAAATGCCTAAATCTGAAATGCATCCTCTATTTCATGATTTTGATACTTCGTATGTGCTTATGAGGAACAAATATGGCAAGGTGTTTGCTAGATATGTTGGGCCACTCCGCATGAGCCCCAAGCCTTGCGTGTGGGTGCCCAAATGCCTTACCACTAACGTCAAAGGACCCAACTCCGCTTGGGTACCTAAAAGGAAGGCATAATCTTGTTTTGTAGGCATACTCCTCCGGTGGTTCCAAATGGGTGCTCGATAGTGGGTGCACAAACCACATGACCGGAGAGAGGACGATGTTCGAGGAGTATGAAGAACACGATGATCCAAATGAAGGAATCCTCTTTGGAGACAATAGCCAAGGAAAAATCCTTGGCTCCGGTAAAATTGTCATCTCTCCTCAACACACTCTTTCTAGCGTTCTACACATTGATTCTTTAGACTATAACATTTTATCCATATCACAACTATGTGACAAGGGTTATAATTGTATTTTCACTAATGAGGGTGTGAGCGTCCTTAGAAGAAGTGATAACTCAATTGCTTTTAAGGGTGTGCTCAAGGGAAAGCTTTATCTTGTGGACTTTGCGTCGGATAAAGCTCAACTTGACACATGCTTAATGGCGAAAACCAACATGGGATGGCTTTGGCATAGACGGCTGGCCCATGTTGGCATGAGGAACTTACAAAAGCTTCTTAAGGGCGATCACATCCATGGCTTGAAGAATGTTATCTTCGAAAAAGACAGGCCATGTAGTGCGTGTCAAGCGGGGAAGCAAGTAGGAGCTCAACATCCGTCCAAGAACATCATGACGACGACAAGACCGTTGGAGCTACTACACATGGACCTTTTCGGGCCAATAACCTACATTAGCATTGGCGATAACAAATATGGTCTTGTTATTGTTGATGACTTTTCTCGTTTCACTTGGGTGTTTTTCTTGCATGAGAAAGGTGAAACCCACGGTGTCCTCAAGAGGTTCTTGAGGAGAGCTCAAAATGAGTTCGCCTCAAGAATCAAAGCTATAAGAAGTGACAACGGCACCGAGTTCAAAAACACTCAAGTAGAAGAATTCTTGGATGAGGAAGGCATCAAGCATGAATTTTCAGCTCCATACTCCCCTCAACAAAACGGGGTGGCGGAACGGAAGAACAGAACACTCATTGAGATGTCAAGGACGATGCTCGATGAGTACAAGACATCGGATCGGTTTTGGGCGGAGGCGGTTAACACCGCTTGCCACACAGTCAATCGATTATACCTCCACCGCCTCCTCAAGAAGACTCCCTACGAGCTTCTAGATGGTAAGAAACCCAATGTCTCTTATTTTCGTGTTTTTGGGAGCAAGTGTTATATTCTCAAAAAGAAGCCTAGGACTTCAAAGTTTGCTTCAAAGTCCGATGAGGGTTTCTTGCTTGGCTATGACTCAAACACTCACGCCTACTGTGTCTTCAACAAAACCTCTAGAATTGTTGAAATAACACGCGACGTGGTGTTTGATGAAACTAATGGCTCCCAAGTGGAGCAAGTTGATCAAAGTGTGCTAGATCAAGAAGACTCTCCACAAGAAGCACTTAGGAGAATGGCACTTGGAGATGTTAGACCACAAGAACAACCTCAATGCTCAAGTGACCAACCACAAGATGATGCAAGTACTCCTCCATGTGATCAAGTTGTCAACGGTCAAGTAGGACCTCAAAACGATCAAGAAGATGAAAGTCAAGGGAGAGGCACTCATCAAGGGGGAGATAAAGAAGAAGAAGAAGATGACGATGACTCAAGAGCTCAACCTCCACATCCTCGCGTACATCAAAGTGTTCAACGGGATCACCCCGTTGAAAACATACTAGGAGACATTACTAAAGGGGTAATCACTCGTTCTCGTGTTGCAAACTTTTGTGAACATTACTCTTTTGTCTCTTCTTTGGAGCCTCATAGGATTGAAGATGCCTTGAGAGATCCGGATTGGGTGGTGACCATGCAAGAGGAGCTTAACAACTTCGAGAGGAACAAAGTTTGGGAGCTTGTCAAGCGTCCACAAGCAAATGTTGTAGGCACCAAGTGGGTGTTCCGCAACAAGCAAGATGAACATGGTGTTGTGACAAGGAACAAGGCACGACTTGTGGCCAAGGGGTACTCACAAGTCGAAGGTTTGGATTTTGATGAAACCTTTGCCCCCGTAGCTAGGTTAGAGTCAATTTGAATATTACTGGCCTTTGCCACTCACCATGATTTTAAGCTCTATCAAATGGACGTCAAGAGTGCGTTCCTAAATGGCCCAATCAAGGAGGAAGTATATGTGGAGCAACCACCGGGCTTCGAAGACCAAGAATTCCCAAACCATGTCTTCAAATTGCGTAAGGCTCTCTATGGCCTCAAACAAGCTCCTAGAGCTTGGTATGAGTGTCTTAGAGACTTTCTAATTGAAAATGGTTTTAAAATAGGAAAAGCTGATTACACTCTATTTACGAAGCACTTCAATGATGATCTTTTTGTGTGCCAAATATATGTCGATGGCATTATATTTGGTTCTACTAACAAAGTGTTTTGTGATGAGTTTTCAAAGATTATGATGGAAAGATTTGAGATGTCCATGGTGGGGGAGTTGAAATTCTTTTTAGGTTTCCAAGTCAAGCAACTCAAAGAAGGCACGTTCATAAGTCAAACAAAGTACACTCAAGACATATTGAAGAAGTTTGACATGGACAAGGCCAAACCCATTAAGACCCCTATGGCGACGAATGGACACCTTGACCTCAACGAAGATGGTCCAAGTGTGGACCAAAAGGTATATCGTTCCATGATTGGCTCCCTGCTATATCTTTGTGCATCTAGACCGGATATCATGCTTAGTGTGTGTATGTGTGCATGGTTTCAAGCTGCACCAAAGGTGTGTCATTTGACCGCCGTGAAGAGAATTCTTAGATATCTAGTTCACACACCGAGCCTGGGACTTTGGTACCCCAAAGGATCCAAGTTCAACCTCATTGGTTATTCCGATGCGGATTATGCGGGGTGCAAAGTCGATAGAAAGAGCACATCCGGGACATGCCAATTCTTGGGTAGATCATTAGTGTCTTGGTCCTCTAAGAAACAAAACTCCATTGCTCTCTCCACAGCCGAAGCGGAGTACATTGCAGCCGGATGTTGTTGTGCACAACTTCTGTGGATGAGACAAACTCTAAGGGATTATGGTATAAACTTGCGCCATATCCCTCTCCTATGTGACAATGAGAGCGCCATCAAAATAGCCCATAATCCAGTTAAGCATTCAAGGACCAAACACATAGACATTAGACACCACTTCTTGAGAGATCATTCCTTAAAGGGGGATATAGTGATTTCCCATGTGAGAACCGAGAACCAACTAGCCGACATATTCACCAAGCCCCTAGATGAAAAGTGATTTTGTGAGCTTAGGAGTGAGCTAAATATCTTAGATTCTCGAAATGTGGCTTGAAACATGCACATCTGAATATTTACTTATGCCTTGTTCAAAAGAATGCATGTGTTTTGAAAAACTCTCTCTATCTCAATTTTCTCCTAAATATTTGAAAAACTAGTGACTTTGTGAGTCATGGTCATAGTTTGAATGGTGATTGCTTACTGACCATATTCACAAGGTTTTGTTGTGCAATATGTCCATAAGGATCTTTTATAGTGGCTAAAACTCGAATATATATGTTTTCAGCCTCCTAGGACCGGACTTAAACCCCCCAGGAAGCGGCCGACCCCTCCACTTCCTCATCTGAGTTCTATCTCTTCCACGCGCGCGAAACCGCCCCTTTCGACGATTTTTGATTCCAACCACCAAAAACCGATTCCAATCCATGCATTGGACTCCTTGGAGTCAAGGGAGACCTTTCCCAAACATCCTCGACGCAATCCCTCCCCTATCTTGTCGATTCTTCAATATTTGAAGAGGTATTCCTCCTTTTTCAAAAACTAGCCTCATTGTTGATTCATTGGGTTTTTGGTAGATGCCTCTTCATTAAAGTTGTTACTAGTGACCTTGTGATCATAGCCTAGGAGTATTGCGACTTGATTCCAAATTTCTCGAAAAACCGTTAGAGTTAGGGTTTAGCCTGTGCAACCCGGACTAGTCCGCCCCTGGAGCGGACAAGTCCGGTCTGCACAGGTCAAACTCACACTTTGGCTGTGTTTCGTGAATTCTTTCGCATTATTCCAACTCCTTGACCTTCTATCTTATGGACTTCATTCCTTTCAGCTAAAATGGCCGCTCCTCGCCGTTCCGCTTCTCCTCCCACTGACCCCGAGTGGGAGGCGGAGCAACTCCGTCTCGCCGAAGAACGAGCAAGAGCCGAAGTTGAGGCTGCAGAGAAGTATCTCGAGCAGCATGCAAGAGTGCAAGCAGCCAAGAAGCAACAAGCTGCTCGGGTCGCCGCATTGGCCTACGACGAGGATGAAGCAATGGTTCGGGCCATTGAGGAGTCACGAAAGGATCTCCGGAAGAAGAAGCGAGAGGAGCGTGAAGCTCACAACTCTCAGGCGGCTGCTGCACAAGTCTCCAAGAGAAAGAGACTTGTGACACTTGGAGAGAAGGACAAGGGCAAGGAACCAGCACAAGAAGACATTGCTGAACGCCGGAACGAGAGAGATCCGAAGAAGGGAAAGGCCCCGGCTCCTGCTGAGCCAAAGAAAAAGAAGCCCTCAGTGAAGGCCTCGGCTGCGAAGGCAAAGGGCATTGCTATCAAGGAGAAGGGAAAGCCAAATCGATTGGTCCCCTAGAAGTGCACACTCCCAAGAGGAATCCAAATAGGCAGCGTGACATAGCTGCAAATATCTTTAATGGAAAGGGAGCTGAAAAGGCAAGAAGGCTCCGGACGGACAAGGTGTATAAGTATGAAAGGAGCACCGTCGACCCTCGGTTTTGGTGCGACTTTCATTGTGATTACTACAGTCTGGTCTACCAAAGCATGAAGAAGCCTGTGATTGAAGCACAGTGGGTAGACTGGGAGTACATGGCAAAGAAGCAACACTCTGCATTTGACGCCGTCATTGAAGCTGCTGAGCATCATGAGCTCAAGGAGATCATGGGGTTCAAATATGACTGGAACATCGAAGTGATCCTGCAATTTTACTCCACTATCTACTTCACCACCTCAGGTGACCTAAGGATCATATGGATGACGCATGGAGAGCAATACTCAGTCACTTATGCAGAGTTTGCCAAGATTCTAGGGCTTGAGGCACATCTTGATCATGAGATCATCATCTCTAACCTCAAGGCCGTGGACCGTGATGAGCTGGCATACATGTACCCCAGTCATGTCCAATATAGTGCCGGACATGCTCGCAACATCAAGCCCTTCTACAGCATCATGGATAGGATCCTTAGAAGGACAATAGCACCAAAGGATGTTGATGCTGGGGTGATTCAAGGAAACTTGAGGCACTTGCTACTTCTTGTTGATGGGGAGGAGAAATTCAACCTTGTCAATTATATTTTCGACGATATCTTCAACATCTCGCATACCCCCAACCGTGCTTGCGGGTATGCTCCCTACATTATGTGCCTCATAGAGAAGGTGTCGGGCTTGTCCTTTGTCAAGGACGTGTCGCATCGCCCACTTCGTCCTCAGCAGCCTCCAAATGTGCCGGCTCCTCCACGCCGGAAGAATGCAGATCCTCCATCTCGCCCCGTGGCGCCTCCTTCTCCGCCTCCACCTCAATCGATGAGCGCTTTCTTCAAGTGCTTCAAGGCGATCTTCACTTCCTGCCGGAAGCAAGAGATCCGAGCTCAGAGGGAACACAAGCGCCAAGAAAAGTATCTTAAGGTGGTGTGCGACAAGCTGGAGGTCCCTATGTCCTCTCCGGAAGTGAGTGACGGGGAGATCACTCCTTTCCCCAACTTCACCGCCGACGAGCTCGCCCAGCTCCAAGAGGACGAAAGCTCTTCCCGGGCAGCTCCTTCGGCTCGTGCCTCCGACGATGACGATGAGGATCAAGAGGACCCGGAGGCCACAGAGAGCGACTCCCGCTTCAACAACGATGACGAGGAAGATGATGACTAGACTTCGAGGTCGTGTTTCCCCCCTTCTTTTCCCTTTTTGGTGTCTTGATGCCAAAGGGGGAGAGATAGTTGGGAGTCAGTCAGGAGAGATATGGAGGAGTGTTAGAAAGGTTGGGCAAGGGTTCTTGGGTGTGGAGTGTCGAGTGTAGTTCCTATGTTGGGTCCGTGGACATGTTGCACTCCTTTATTGTATTATCTATGTTTTGTCGATCGCTTAAATTTGTGCAAGACTATGCTCTTAATGTTAAATATCACATATGATGTTTTGAATGTCAATCTTAATCATATTCATGCCTGTTATGTCTTGTCACAAATTGTTGAGCACAACACGTAGGCACCCCACCATAACGTACGTGTGTCTGAATGACTTCCTCAATCTCTCTTTTATGATGCATTTATTGAGGGGGAGTCACTCATACACCCGCACGTTATGAAAACAACAAATTTACACTCTTATATGTGAAGACTTAATGTGTTGTCATCAATCACCAAAAAGGGGGAGATTGAAAGTGCATCTAGGATCCCCGTGGGTTTTGGATGATTGATGACGACAATTAAGTGACTAATGAGCTCAGTGATCTTAAGCACAGGTGTGGACTAAGTGGAAGCACAATCCCTCAAAAAGGAAAAAAAGATGGAAATGGCGATGTCAACTCGAAAAGGGAAATTAGGGTTTCTAGTGTGTCGAGTTTAGACTAGCCAAATTTTTGTGAGGATGTGTGTGTAAAGTGCATTGAGATCAAGTTGGGAGCTCAAAGTGGTTTAGAGGTCAAACCTATTGAGAGAAGAGAGTTAGAAGTAGTCTGGCAGTACGGCCGGACTAGTCCGTGCAGGAGGCCGGACTAGTCCGCCCCTGGCCGGCCAAGTCCGTCTTGGGCCGGACCAGAAGGGTCTGACTGAGATCGGACTAGTCCGTATTGGGACGGACTAGTCCGGGTAGTCGTGAAGTGGGTTTTGGGGACTAAGTCCCAAAACCACGGACTTGTCCGTTTTAGTCTGGACCAAGAGGTCCTGACTAAGATCGGACTAGTCCGCCCTGGGGGCCGGACTAGTCCGGGTTTGAGAGGAGACTGCGTCTCATAGACTAAGTATGGGAAGGCCGGACTAGTCCGCCCATGGGGCCGGACTAGTCCGTGGTCTTCAGACTAGTCCGTTTTCACACGGAACAAAAGGTTCTGTGTGAGATCAGACTAGTCCGGTGAGGGCCAGACTAGTCCGTTGTTGAAGTGACCATTTGAATTTGAAGTTTGGCAGGTAGTGTGACGATTGCCGCGCAGTGCGACAGTTGTCAGAGGCGTCAGTGGTCCCCTAGGCCGGACTAGTCCGGGCTGTAGGCCAGACTAGTCCGTCCTTCTGCTGAAGTCAGCAGTATGGGCTTGGGACCTCTATAAATAGAGGTCCCCTGGGTTCATTTGAACCAATCCTTGAGCAAACTGAAACCCTAGCACCGCCACAGCAACCTTGAGCCTTCAAAAGCCTCTTTCTTGCCTACATTCCCTCTAAAACTAATTCTTGTGTGGATTAGGGTTTGGTGAGGTGAAGAAGAGGAAGAACACCGCACTTTGGCTCTCGGTTTGATCTCTTGCACTTTGTGAATCTTTGTGATCTGTGGCTTGAGTCAATATTTGTGACTTGCAATTGTAATTGTGGTGGGAGCCTCAGATTGTGAGAAGCCCCAACGAATCTTGTATTCATTCTTTGTGATAGTGGAGAACCAAGTTAGGCCCGTGCGGTAAACATGGTGAGGGAAGGGTTGTTGAACCCGGTCCTTTGTGGACTCCTCAACGGGGACGTAGATTCCTTGTGTGGGATCGAACCTCTGGATAAAATCCTTGTGTCTCCGTGTTCTTCGCATTTCGTTTATCGAATATTTCGTTCTAGGGTTGCTAGTTTGTCTCGTGCTTCACATTGCTATAAACTTGTTCCTCTTAGTCATATACTTGTGTTGGTAGTTGCTAAACTTGACATAACCATATCCTCACCTGTAGCCTCGAGAAAATCGCCTTAAAACTTGCTAGAAACACTTTTTAGGGATCTTCACGCAGGCTGACTGGACTAGTCCGCCCTAAGACCGGACCAGTCCGCCCCCTGTAATTTAATCTCGTTTTATTAAGTCATTTGCAGGTCGATTAGCCTATTCACCCCCCTCTAGGCAACTTTCAGATAGAAAGGTGATGTGTGCAAGAAATGACAAATCCTTCACATTATTGAGTTAAATTGATGGATGACATTGGCATATAACAGCCGTCAATAGCTGGTCTAGGAGAAGAGGTAGCTTCCGGTAATGGGTTGTGCTGTTATCGAGCTTCGATGGACGAGAGAATTGAGCTAACTCGAGCTCCCCATGTCTAGTGCACTAAGGGGTTTGCGACGGACGTGGATCTACATCTGGAACTCCGAACCTGAGGTGTCGTCCTTCTGTCGACTCTTCCCCGAGGAATGGGATTCTGGGGACCACTGTGTCACCAGGGCGGAAGAACGCAAGGTGGAGCAGTATGTTGCCGCCGTTATGTTGATGAGGGTGGTTGACCACATAGGGGTGGCAATTCTTCGGGTCATTGTCGAACGGAGGATTCAACTGATTCGAGACAGGTCGTCGTTGATGTGTGAGTACGTTCCTTCGGAGCCAGGATTCATTCCGGAGTTGTTCGAGACTGATATCGTCTGGACGGTCGAGATTATGACCGAGAAGAAGATGGGTTCGACCAGGTTCGGTTTGCTCCTGCTGTTGGCGTACCGGCCTTCTACCTAGCCTTTCAGTAGACCCGACCATCTGTTGGTCGCACTTCGGCATGATGGGGCGAGGGTGGTGAAAGCATGATGCGACGCCAGTCAGGAGAGGGCGGGGGCGGCAAAGATGGTTTCCCCCGCCCGGGAAGGCTAGGAGAAAACAAGGGCGGCGAAGGTTGCCTCCACAGCCAAGAAGGGCAAGGAGAAGGTCTAATGCGGAAGAGGCCGACGGGGCAGGATGCAAAACACACCTTGAAGAGGGCGATGCCAAACATCATGGTAGACACGGTGTCTTGCGTCGCGTTGGATGCGGCTGCCCCTAGTCCCAGGGCTTTGACGTCGCTCCTGGCAACAAGGACATTTGGTGTTTTGGCATCGCCGCCGTTAGGCGACAATGTCTCGGGGACCCGACTGGCATCCCCCCACCACTCGCCTGTTCCTACGACCCCCATCCCACAGACAAAGTTTCATGTCTCCTCAAGGTTGGTAATCTCCTTTCTGCTTTTTGGGTATTCCTTCTTGTCTGACTTGAGCCGATTCATAGCCCTCGTCAGTTCTTCTTTCTCCTCGCAGGGAGTATCGACCGGTGTGAGACCTATGTGTGCTGAATACATTGGCAATTTAAATAAAAGAAAGGGTCCACACACAAAGCTTTTAGTATTGCTGAAAAGCTCACTTCAGATTGTCCAAACTTGGGGGAATTCGTTTTGCACTATCCAAACTTCATCGCATGTAAGTTGCACATGTCTTCTCGCTTCAGATTATCCAAACTTTTGTCACATGACTTGCACATGTTCAACACTTAGGATTGTTCGAACTTTCACACACGTGAGATGCACGTGAGTCGACACAGGTCGACCTTTGCAAACGTGTTTTTAGGAGTAACGTTACCCTCAATGGTTTAAGACTGTCCGAACTTTCTCAATGCATTTCTAGAGTAACATTTAATCTTTACTTGGTTAGGACTGTCCAAACATTCCTTCACGTGATTTGCATGTGAATTTGAGATTGGAATGTATGATCTTTGCCTTTACATTGCAGCGCCAGTTTTGTTTGATTCGACAATTTTATTTGCTAAAATAATTATGCGGTGGATCAGTTTTAACCTTGCAATGTTTCAAACTTGCTTTTGGCATATGGTAGGTTTGCTTAGTATTCATTTACTATGTATTTGATGTGTTATGGCTGATTATGGTAGTTAAACATTTCTATGGTTTGCAACATGCTTATGTGACGTGTTCACGTAAGGTGTTGTGTTTTTTGGACTAACGAGAGTCAAGTCGAGAACTTGGGCTCGCAAAGATTGGTCGTTTGTTCATGTGCAGGTGTTGCTTGAGGTGAAGACATGGCTGGTGACATGATCCGTTGAACTAGTATTTGGGAGAAGATGTGGTTCAATAACCAAGTTCGGGAGGAATTATGGTTGAGTTGATCGGGATGTTGTGCAACATGTTTGGGTCAAGAACAATGCATATGAAGGTATTGTGAACGGTTTGGAAAGTGTTTGCACATGTGCAAGGAGTGCATGGATGTGATGAAGATGTGGACAAGGTTCAGTGTGATGAAGAGATATGGACGTGAAGATGTGTCCAGAAAGGTCCAACCGACTGGATTATGGAATCAAATTGCGGCCGAGTCGGTTATGGCTTAAATATGGAAAGATTTGAGTTGGTTTTGGTTAGAATTCATGTTGGACACAAATTAGAGTTGTTTTAGGAATGTGGGATACATTACTAAAATGTTTGGAAGTATTGGGATTACTTCTATCTACGTATGGAAGAGTCCTAAGCAGTTATGGTAAGTTTGAGTTAGAGTCCAAGTAGGATTAGAGTCCTAGTCTGGATTGGGTTGGCCTTAGGGCTAGTTATATAAGCAAGAGAGGCCGAAGATCGTGGTAAGATGACTTTGAGATGTTCCTCTTGTGATTCTTTTAATAAAAGTTCATAGTTCAGAGGAGCTTTGGTGCCTTGTTCATCTGACTTGTTTCAGACAAGTTTTTCTCGCCGAGTTTCTGGATAGATCGATGTTGCTTTAGTATTTCAATCATAACTCGCGTTTTATGGATCCAATTGACGTGACTCTTTTGGGGTTGCCTTTAAAACTTGATTATCTATCATATTTGAAAATTTCCCGGCCATTGGATTTGTGGTTTTTGAACTACACGGGTTTCCTTGAAGCATTATAGATTTGTTTCTAAATCGGGTAGAACAGTTTGACTTCCGTGTAGTCTTTTGTTCACAACTCAAGTTTTGCTTAGTGTTTTCACGTGATTCTTGTTACATTGGTTCTGTGACTTGATTCTCTGCAATTTATACTTGTTTTGTCATGGTTGAACACGTTTATATCAGTTGCACACATGATTTCTTTATCAGATTATTTTTTTTTGTTGTGGGGTTTTTGTTGCTTCCGCTAAAATAGTTTATTCTACCAGTCACCCCCTATGGTAGCTTTTGACGTGATCTTCGATCCTACATCGGCCGACTCTATCCGACGTAAGTTAGTAAATTAAGTTACAGACTTACATCGATGACCGACGTAAGTTAGCTTAATTATGACGAAACTACAATGTCGGCCAGTAACCGATGTAATTAAGGGAAACCCAACATAATTAAGTAACTTACGTTGGTTTTTGCCTCGGTTTCCTTGTAGTGAACAGGATAAATTATCTCAGAACGAAGGAGTTTCAAAATCTCCTTCTTGACAACCTCACGCATCACATTATTTAACCGCCATTGAGACTCTTGTGAGGAGGTACTCTCGGGGTCAATGGGAATGCAATGGGTGCAAAGAGAACGGTTGATGCCCTTGAGGTCTTGGAGTGAGTAGCTGAAGGCAATCCTATGCTTTTCCAACATGGCTATGATTTTGAATGTTTCCTCATATGAAAGCTTGTCAGTTATGATGACAGGGGCTCACAAATCTCCATTTAGAAAAGCATAATGCAGTACAAGAGGCAAGATTTTGAGTTCAATAGGAGGTTTTGGCGTAGGCTCTTCCTTAGGCAAATCAAATGTCTCCTGAAGTTCATCCTATTCTTGGATGAAATCTTCCTCTCCTTCAACTTCAGGAGGTTCCAAATACCTAAGAGCCCTAACCTCCTCTACTGGCACTTGGAGGAGATGTTCTAAGGATGTGTTCTCGGAATGCATAATGGGATTATAAATCTTCTACCCTCTTATATTTATGTTGAGGATCCCTTCTGAGGGGGTTTCCATGAGAAAATTCTCAATAGGTACAACAATCATAATGTCGAAGTCACGAACTTCGAACACATGGAAATCAAGAAAGACCACAACATTCTTGTGTCTTACCAACATATGTTGCAAAATCTCATATCTTTCAAGGATATTTCCAAATATATCCCGGAAGGATTTTTGTGTTGATGCCACTGGTACACCGCCCAAAATGGCGAGAGCACAAGTATCAAAAATGATATTAGCTCCAATGTAGGGATCATATAGGACTCGCATCATTGCTCTTCTAATGTGGCCTAGAATGGTAGCCAAGGGTGAGGTCACCCGAAGGATTTCGGGTGAGTTCTCAACCTCTACCATCCATTCTAAGGTCAAAATAGAGGTTAACTCCTTGACTGTCTCTTGGAGGAATACTCCATCAGGCGGGTCAGGTGGAGTTGAAGGTAACGTGGCTTCCTATGGTAACAATACTTCAAGGTATTTTCATAATCTTCAAAAATCTCTTCCTCAAATGAATTTCTTCATCCTTCGGTGTTTTAGGTTCAGGAGAGGATTCTACATGCAAGGTAGGTGATGGGCACGCTACTGGCTCTTCCTAGGCTATAGGAGTGTCCATGATGATCGACGTTGCTTCCACTGGGGGAGGTTCATTAGGACCCATAATGAAGAGGCATTCTAAAATTCAATCTAGAAGTTCCTTACCTTCTACTGGCGTCTTTTGGAGGAAAGACTCTAAATCCATAGCATCGAGGTATAGGGCAGACTCTTAGTTAAGTCCCATGAAGAAATGTTGCAATAACAATGGATCGAGGATTGACAAATCAAGGCCAGAATTTAGCAAAAGCAAAAATCTATCTCAAACTGCACCTATTGATTCCTTCTCCATCTTTTGGAAGCCTAGTTGTCGGTGTTTCGGAAACCGACTAGTAAATTTGTATTGAATCACATTCGTCTTTGTATGGCTAGCTGCAAAGAACAAAATATTTATCCTGGTTTGGGCAAAAAAGGCCCTAGTCCAGAGGGAGTCTTCCATGATCTTTGTTAGATCAAAAGGCAAGAGAATAAATTACAAGCGGACCATGCTCGAGTATATGAACTCTAAGAAAGTAAGAACTTCTATGAAAGTATTGCGTAAGAGTAAATGCATGCGGGCGTATGAAAAGTATTGCACGAACGCAAGTGCTTCAAAGGAAAAGGTTGCAAGAGCGCCAAAGGAAAAGGGTGCAAGAGAACCAAAGGAAAAGTGCATAAGTAAATGTGTATAGTAACCGCAAATACAGAGTGAATTCGCGCCCATCGTGGAAGGCCGTGTGGGTCCTTTTATAGGAGGGCGAGGCGGTCCTATCTATCTGACACTCCTCATAGTGGGGTCGATTGTACAATGTTTATTGTATGCATGCAGCCTGCTTTGTGAGCGG
This sequence comes from Tuctoria greenei, assembly GCA_036927565.1. Taxonomy (NCBI): domain Eukaryota; kingdom Viridiplantae; phylum Streptophyta; class Magnoliopsida; order Poales; family Poaceae; genus Tuctoria; species Tuctoria greenei. The sequence continues at coordinate 37,122,071 of JAYESD010000004.1, forward strand.
AAGCTTCGATCTTGACTTATCCTTGGTCTCCAAGGCACCATCTTGTGGAAACCTTTTTCTGCAACGGGTCACACCATGGGTTCATCCCCCTGCCGAAGGTACCGCACCCACCGCCTGTTATAAATGCCCCCAACTACCTGCCTCTCCCGGGCACGATCCCTGGAGGAATCGTCTGCCTGACCTCTCAGTCGAGACTTGGGCAGGTTGTATACCCTGACCTCGAAAGGCCACGACATTGGTGGCGGGCCCGTCCTTGAACAGAGGGTAGCTTCAGTTTGTAGCTGTGTAGTGGTCATGTACTATCAAGTCCCTTATGTTTGGGATCCCGGGTTTAGAACTCCATCAGTAGCCCCCGAGCCTTCGTCCGAGTTTTCATGGAGTTGTCGTAGGTTGAACTTTCTTTTGCACTGAGGACCCTGAAAAACAAGTGCTTTAAAACATATTAGTATCAATTCGCTTACACGCCTGACCAGTGGCAACCCAAACTAATTTGGACGGGGCACCGACGCCCTGTCATCATTAGCCGAGATTGCGTGGTGGACCCAGAACCTCTTACAAAGTTAGGTTGTTAGCCTCATGTTTGTTTGTGTCCCACCGATGAGTTGTTCATCTGCTTGGAGGTGTGAGCAGGCCAAGAAGCTCCCAGGGTAGGGTCTAAATCCTGCGCTCGGTGAGATATCTAACGGGTAGTCCAAATATAACTTGGTGGAGCCAGTTCATTTGGGGCGACCAGAACACATCCATCGTTGTTCATTAGTGATGGCAATATGTTGGGACATGAATGCCTGCGTTTAATAAATTTGCACAGGGACATCTACATAGTTACCGGATCCAACAAAACCCCAATGGTTCCGGAACCAACCCATTGCTGGGATACTAAGGAGTCGCGGAGCTAAGTCCTGGACATGAATAGTTGGAGATGTCGGGACGGGGGAGGAGGGAACAGCACCCTGGGTACGTATGATGTTGGTCGTCTCTAGTCATCCATCCCTCACTCTTGTTCATTCGGGGTAGCAACACTATGACCTGTCAGACAGGTGGGCACCCCCGAACTATACGGGCCCCAAAAATGAGCCAAAAACTTACCTACTTACCCGGGATCGTTGACCCACATGCCTTGCTTGTGGGAGACGAGGAGGCGCCGCACGACTTGGAGTCGGCATTGGTACAAATTAGAAGGAGGAGGCTCGCCACATCAATCTTTTAGGTTACCGCCAATTTCCAAGGGTTTTGGCCACGCCGCGTGCGAAACCAGATATCGGAAGTGATGCTGGTTACGAGGAGCCAAGGACGCGTGGCGCCACCCATGGATGCTTCGCGCGGGTTGAGGCTTCTCTGTAACCTCCACGCTGGGTGGCATAAAACAGCCTTGGCTGTTATTCCCCTCCCCCTTGATGTTTCCTTGATTGCCTCCCTCCTTACGCTTTGGCCTCCCTTCTCGTCTAAACGAAAGCAGAGGGTTACTCATTTTTGCGGCGGGTGAAAGGGAAGGATGAGTTCATTGTCTGCCTTGCTTTCGTCTGCTGGTGCCGTGGCCGAAGTCCCGTGTGGAGGAAAAGCAGGTCGCCATCCTAGCAAAAAATTTGGGTCTGCCACTGACTGATCTCAACTCTTTTTGCTTCCTCTGGAATGATGCCTCTTCCAATCCAAAGCCCAATGAGGTGATCTCCTTCCTTCCTTTCCACGAGCGGGGGCTGGGTCTACCGGCGTGCCTCTTCTTTCGGTCGCTCCCGCAAGAACGGAGGCTAGAAATCTAGCACTTGATGCCTCCTGGCGTGTTCATATCTTTTTGTTTATTACCTTTTGCGAGGCCTTCCTGGGCATCCCCCTAGTCTCTTTCTTTAGAGGCATTTCTTTCGGGCGCGCCTGGTCCAGGAGAAGAGGCAGCTTTCGGTAATGGGTTGTGCTGTTATCGAGCTTCAGTCAATGAGAGAATTGAGCTAACTCGAGCTCCCCATGTCTAGCGCACTCAGGGGTTTGCGGCGGACGTGGATCTACATATGGAACTTCGAACTTGAGGTGCAGTCCTTCTCTCAACTCTTCCCCGAGGAATGGGATTCTAGGGACCATCGCATCACGAGGGCAGAAGAACGCAAGGTGGAGCAGTATGTTGCCTCCATTAAGTCGATGAAGGTGGTCGACCTCATAGGGGTGGCAGTTCTTCGGGTCATTGTCGAACGGAGGATTCAGTCGATTAGGGACAGGTCATTGTTGATTTGTGAGTCAACACAGATCAACCTTTGCAAACGTGTTTTTAGGAGTAACATTATCCTCAATGGTTTAAGACTGTCCGTACTTTCTCAATGCATTTGGAGAGTAACATTTAATATTTACTTGGTTAGGACTGTCCGAACTTTCGGTCAAGTGATTTGCACGTGAATTTGAGATTGGAATGTCCGATCTTTGCCTTTACATTGCAACGCTAGTTTTGTTCGATTCAATAATTTTATTTGCTAAAATAATTAAGCGGCAGATCTGTTTTTAACTTGCAATGTTTTAAACTTGCTTTTTGGCTTATGGAAGGTTTGCTTAGTATTCATTTACTATGTTTTTGATGTGTTATGGCTGATTATGGTAGTTAAACATTGCTATGGTTTGCAACATGCTTATGTGACGTGCTCACATAAGGTTTTGTGTTTTTCGGACTAAGGAGAGTCAAGTCGAGGGCTTGGGCTCACAAAGATTGGTTGTTTATTCATGTGCAGGTGTTGCTTGAGGTCAAGACATGGCTGGTGATGGGATCCATTGAACTAGTCTTAGGGAGAAGATGTGGTTCAACAACCAAGTTCGGGAGGAATTATGGTTGAGTTGATCGGGAGGTCGCACAACATGTTTGGAACAAGAACAATGCATATGAAGGTATTGTGAACAGTTTGGAAAGTGTTTGCACATGTTGAAAGTGCATCTAGGAATCCCCTGTGGGTTTCGGATGATTTATGACAAGAAAATGAGATCCTAACCACTTTGTTGAGATGAGCACATGTTTTAATGTGAAAATAAGCAAAGTGCCAAAAAGAAGGGAGAATGAGGAGCAATGTGGAGAAGATCTCAAGGAACAAGTGTAGTAGATCGTTGTGTGTGGAGTGTGTTAAGGAAACACACCCCAAGAGCTCAAACACAAATAAACACACACATTGCACAAATTTATGCAGGACCAGACTAGTCCGACTGACACAGGACTAGTGTGATATCTCTTTGCATAAGATCGGACAAGTCTGATATCACCACAGACTAGTCCGATATCTCTCTGACTAGAATTAGACTAGTCCTCCCCAGTGCGGACTAGTCGTCAAAACACTTCACAAGCTGCACAAAATCGGACAAGTCTGATCACACAACGGACTAGTCCAATATCATTCTGATCTAAATCGGACAAGTCCGATATTGGCATGGACTAGTCCGAAAAACCTCTGACCTAAATCGGACAATTCCTCCAAGTGCGGACTTGTCACCCAACTCACTTAGGGTTTCACTGATCCGGACAAGTCCGATGGTTATTGGCTAGTCCGAAGATTTCCAGAAGCGAAATAAGACAAGTCCGCTCCTACCCAGACTAGTCCGATATTTCGGGACACTTAGGGTTTTCTACACACAGCACACCGGACTAGTCCGGTGTCCACCATGGACTAGTACGATCTTTCTAAACCCTAACGGTCACTTTTAGAAACCCCATATAAATAGATGTGCACGACCCAACTTTAATCTCTCTCGACCCCCTGCGCCGTCACACCTCCCAAGAGCCTCAAAAACACATCTCTCCACGAAAGCCAAAAAGATCAATCCCTTGAGGATACACTTTGGAACATTGGAGAGACACGATTCATCACTCTTGAGCTCTTGGTTTCATTCCCTAACACACTCTTGTGATTTTCATTGTAATCTTTTGAGTGTGTTCTTGGTGGAGTTTTCTTTGTAATCTTGGGGAGCCCTCAACGTGTGAGAAGGCCCCTTGAATTTGGTTATTTACCCTTTGTGATAAGAGAAGAGGATTGGCCTTCGTGGCGATCCGTCGAGGGTAGGGTTGGAGAAGACCCGATCCTTTTGTGGACTCCTCAATGTGGATGTAGGTTGCCTCGGTGGGAACCGAACCACGGGATAAATTGCTTGTGTTCTGGCTTTGTGTTCATTGTTCTTATTCATCATATCAATCTAGGGTTTCAATCAATCTTACTTACTTTACATTGAAACATCAAGTACTAGATTGACTTGTGGTATACTCTAGTTCATAATCTTGCAACACCTCAATTACAATTATATTTCTGCTGCATACATCCTAGAATCAAATTAATCGATCAAACTTGATTTACCTAGTCGGTACACACCGGACTAGTCCGATATCTCGAGTTTTGATCTGGTTGTTAAGTGTTTCAGGTTCCAAGAAATTTCAAAAAGGCCTATTCACCCCCCTCTAGGCCAAATTCAATTGGTATCAGAGCAGGTTCTTCAAGAAGGAGACTAATTGCTCGAAGAGATCATGTCAGACATGAAAGATGTACACAAGAGCAACAACCAAGAGAAGGTTGATGAAGATAAGAACCAGAAATTGGAGAAGCTTCTCGAAGCCATTCAAGACTTCGAGGATGACGATGAGGAGACACTGGAACTCAAGGCGCTCCTGAAGAAGAAAACCCTTTCCAAAGGAAAGGTGAAAATTGAAGATGAAAAGAAGAAGAAGGGGAGTAGTCACACCAACTACTCCCGATATCCTTTCAACTACGATCGTCTTAATTCTAGCAATAATCATTATTTGTCTATCCCTCTAGGAAAAGCCCCACACTTCGATGGAAGTGATTACTCAATGTGGAGGCAGGATATGAAAATGCATTTAATTTCTCTCAATCCAAAATTATGGCATATTGTGTGCACAGGGATAGATATCCCGGACGACGACGAATAGCTCACACCAAATCAAGAGCAGGCAATTCATTAAAATGCTCAAGCCGCGACAATCATTACCTCTTCGCTCAGTCGGGATGAGTTCACCAAGGTGGATGGACTCGAGATTGCAAAGGAGATATGGGACACATTGCAAACTGCACATGAAGGTGATCATCATGTGCGTGAAGCGAAGATCGAAATGATCGATGGTGAATTGGGAAGATTCGCAATCGAAGAAGATGAGTCGCCACAAGATATGTACAACCGACTTAAGACGCTCATCAACAAGGTTCGATCGTACGAAAGCAAGAAGTGGAACGACCACGAGGTGGTGAAGCTCATCCTTAGAGCTTACATGCCTCACAATGTCACCTTATGCTCAATGATTAGAGAAAGCCCCGGATACAAGAGAATGACTCCGGATGAGCTACTTGGAAAAATCATAAATTTTGAGATGATGGAAAAGCAAGCAAAGCATGTCAAGGAAATTGCCGACCTCACCTCGGCAAGAAAGAAAGGGGTTGCTTTGAAATCCACCCTCAAGCCCTTATCTAATGAAGCACGAGAAGCACAACTAGAAGAAGACGGTGATGATGAGAGCAGTGATTTGGATGAAGATGACATGATACTATTCATGAAGAAATTCAAGAAGATGATGAAGAAGAGACAAGGTGCTAAATCAAGTGAAGGAAAATACAAGAAAAGATCAAAGCCAAAGTTGAGGCGGGCATTCTATAATTGTGGTGAGTATAGCCACTTTATAGTTGATTGCCCATATGAAGAGAACAAGAAGAAAACCAAAGAAGCAAATCCTCAACCAAAGAAGTTCTTCAAGAAGAAGAAACAAGCCAAACAAGCGCACATAGGGAAAGAGTGGGACTCAAATGATGAGTCCTCATCATCAGAAGAAGAGGAGATTGCCAGCATAGCGATCGAAAAGACATCTGAGAAGTCCACTCTCTTCCCTACTCTCAGCGCATGGAAGGGAAACGACCCTTGCCTCATGGCAAAGGAAGGTAAACACAAGGTAACAACAAAACCCTCTTCCGTGCATTCCTATTCTAGTGATAGCGACATTGCTAGTGATCATGAAGATAAGGTTATTGGATTAGATAAGAAAATAGCCACTAAAGTGAAATTTTTACTTGATCAACTCGTTGAGAAGGAGAGGTTAATACACCGTCAAGAAGACATGATTGTCTCCCAGAAGGAGGCATATGTCGAACTCGACAAACTTCTAGAGCTTGAAAAGGAGCAAAGCAAGTTACTAGAGTTTGAGTTAGCTTCAAGCATGGAAGCTTGCTTGGAGTTAAACAACTCAAATGCTGCAATCAAGGAAGAACTTGCTAACCTAATCAAGTTTAACAAGATCCTTGAAGTGCAAGTTGAGTCACTCAAACAAGGTGACCCTTCATCCTCTTCAAGTTCACCTTCTCAACCCATTAAAACTGAAGTTGCTTCCACTTGTACATGTGGTAAGGTTGACACCAGTTTGAAATACAAGCCACCTCTACCAAGGACAAGCATCCTGCACAAAATGGCATATTTGACAAGGAGAAGATCAAATATGCACGTAGTGCATACTTGGTCACAAGACCTCCAAATGTCAAATATGGCATTGGTTACTCTTATGGTGAAAAGCAACATGCTACAAGCCATAAGAATAACAAGGAAAGCACTGCATTTGTAAAGGGAAGACCCTCTCAAACTGGAAAGTCCAAGGTTAAAACATTGAACACACATGAACATCGGACTAGTTCGATCGGGATCTGTACAAGTCCGGTCCTCCGAACAAGTCCGGTCTCCAAGACTAGTCCTGTGTATAAACAACAACAACTTCTATTCAGAACCTTCAATGCATCTTATGTCTTAATGAGAAGTAATTATGGAAAAATTTATGCTCATTATGTTGGGCCACGCCATGAGAACACCAAATCTCATGTGTGGGGGCCCAAATCCCTTGTGACTAACCTAAAAGGACCCAAGCAAGCTTGGATACCTAAAACCAAGGTATAATTTGTTTTTGTAGGCCTATTCCTTCGGTGGATCGATATGGGTGCTAGACAGTGGCTGCACCAATCATATGACCGGAGAAAGAAGAATGTTCATTGAGTATGAAGCAAATGAGGATCCAAACGAGGGCATCTATTTTGGAGACAATAGTCAAGGAAAGGTGCTCAGTACTGGTAAAATTACCATATCATCTAAACACACTCTTTCTCACGTATTACATGTTGATTCCTTAGCTTATATCATGCTATCAGTATCTCAATTATGTGACAAAGGTTATAATTGCTTGTTCACTAACGAGGGTGTGATCGTCTCTAGGAGGAGTGATGGTTCCATTGCCTTCAAGGGTATGTTAAAGGGAAAGCTTTATCTTGTTGACTTCAACAAGGATAAAGCTGAACTTGACACATGCTTGATTGCAAAGACCAACATGGGTTGGCTATGGCATAGACGGCTAGCGCATGTTGGTATGAGGAACCTTCAAAAACTCCTCAAGGGCGATCACATCCGAGGTTTGAAGGATGTTGTTTTTGAGAAAGACAGGCCTTGTAGCGCATGCCAAGCCGGGAAGCAAGTTGGAGCACCTCACCAAGCAAAGAACATCATGACTACAACAAGACCGCTCGAACTACTTCACATGGACTTATTTGGTCCAATTTCTTACATAAGCATCGGCGGTAACAAATATGGTTTAGTAGTTGTTGATGATTTTTCTCACTTCACTTGGGTTTTCTTTTTACATGATAAGTCAGAAACACAAGGAATACTCAAGAAGTTCTTCAAGCGAGCTCAAAATGAATTCTCTTTGACAATCAAGAATATCCAAATCGACATCAGCACGGAGTTCAAGAACACACAAGTGGAGGAGTATCTAGATGAAGAAGGCATAAAGCACAAGTTTTCAGCTCCGTACTCCCCTCGACAAAACGGAGTTGCCGAAAGAAAGAATTGAACCCTCATAGAGATGGTGAGAACAATGCTTGATGAGTACAAGACCTCGGATCGATTTTGGGTGGAAGCGGTCAACACCGCTTGCCACACCATAAACCGACTTTATCTTCATCGACTACTCAAGAAGACAACCTATGAGCTACTCAACGGTAACATGCCTAATATTTCATATTTTCGACTTTTCAGTTCCAAATGTTATATTTTGAACAAGAAGCCTAGGAATTCAAAGTTCGCTTCAAAGTCCGATGAATGTTTCTTGCTTGGTTATGATTCGAACACTTACGCCTATCGTGTCTACAACAAGACCTCCAGACTTGTTGAAGTAGCACGTGACATAGTGTTCAATGAAACTAATGGCTCCCAAAAGGAGCAAGTTGATCCATGTGTGCTAGATAAAGAAGAAGCTCCTTCTCAAGCATTGAGAAGAATGGCGTTAGGCGAAGTTCGACCACAAGAGCCACCTCTACATATGCATGAAGAAAATGAACCACAAGAGGAGATCAATGATCAAGGGGGAGCTTCCATACAAGATCAACCTCAAGAAAGTGAAGATAATCAACAAGTCAATGAGGGCGATCACTTAGGGGGAGAAGAAGATGATCATGAAGATTGAAGACAGCAAGTACGACACCCAAGAGTACACCAATGCGTCCAAAGGGATCACCCAATCGACAACATCATCGGAGACATCCAAAAGGGAGTAACTACTAGATCTCACATAGCTAATTTTTGTGAGCATTACTCGTTTGTGTCCTTTTTGGAACCACACATGGTTGAGGATGCATTGAAGGATCCGGACTGGGTAGTGGCCATGCAAGAAGAACTCCACAATTTCAAGAGAAACGAGTTGTGGGAACTAGTCGAAAGACCCAAGTCCAACATCGTCGGCACTAAATGGGTCTTCCGGAACAAACAAGACGAACACGGGGTGGTGACAAGGAACAAGGCATGACTTGTGGCCAAAAGGTATTCACAAGTTGAAGGTTTGGATTTTAATGAAACCTTTGCTCCCGTAGCTAGACTTGAGTCCATTAGAATATTACTTGCATATGTACTCACCATGATTTCAAGCTCTATCAAATGGATGTGAAAAGCGTCTTCCTCAACGGACCAATCAAGCAGGAGGTGTATGTGGAGCAACCCCCACGGGTTTGAAGACGAAGAGTTCCCCGACCACGTATTTAAATTGCGTAAGGCTCTCTACGGCCTCAAACAAGCTCCTAGAGCTTGGTATGAGTGTCTTAGTGATTTCTTAACTGAAAATGGCTTTAAGATCGGTAAAGTAGATTATACATTGTTTACAAAGAACCTTGACAATGATCTTTTTGTTTGCCAAATCTATGTTGATGATATAATATTTGGTTCAACTAACAAATATTTTTGTGAGGAGTTTAGTAAAATTATGATAGATAGGTTTGAGATGTCTATGATGAGAGAGCTAAAGTATTTTTTAGGATTCCAAGTGAGGCAACAAAAGGAAGGGACATTCATAAGCCAAATGAAGTACACTCAAGACATACTCAAGAAGTTTGGAATGGACAAGGCGAAGCCCATAAAGACTCCCATGTCAACGAATGGCCACTTGGATCTCAATGAAGATGGACCTAGCGTCGACGAAAAGGTATATTGCTCCATGATTGGATCTCTACTATATTTATGTGCATCTAGGCCAGACATTATGTTGAGTGTATGTTTGTGTGCAAGATTTCAAGCCAATCCTAAGGAGTGTCACTTGACAGCCGTAAAAAGGATCTTGAGATATTTAGTTCATACACCCAACCTTGGTCTTGGTATCCAAAAGGCTCCAAATTCAATCTCATTGGTTACTCCGATGCCGATTATGCCGGATTCAAAGTAGATAGAAAAAGTACCTCCGGCACATGTCAATTCCTAGGTAGATTCCTAGTTTCTTGGTCCTCTAAGAAACAAAACTCTATTGCCTTATCCATAGCCAAAGCGGAGTACGTTGAAGCCGGGAGTTGTTGTGCACAACTCTTTTGGATGCGACAAACTCTAAGGGATTACAGTTACAATATGAACCGTATTCCACTCCTTTGTGACAATGAGAGTGCCATTAAAATTGCCCATAAATCAGTTGAGCACTCTAGAACCAAACACATAGACATCCGACATGACTTCTTGAGAGACCACTCCATGAAAGGGGATATAGCCATTACCCATGTCAACACCGAAAAACAATTGACCGACATATTCACCAAACCACTTGATGAAAAATGCTTTTGCGAGCTTCAAAATGAACTAAACATCCTTGATGCTCGAAATGTGGCTTGAAAATTTGCATACCTGTATGAATTCTTCAAAATATGTTGATTGATTTGTGAAAATCATCTCTCTCAATTTTCTCTGCAAAACTATGTCAATTACTAGATCTTGGTGAATTATGGTTATTGCTTGATTGTTGTATGCTTACTGATTATATTCATCAAGATTATTTGATTTGGTTTGCCTCCCCATTTTCTAAATATGTACCTTCAAATATATATGAATGGGCTAAGGAGTTCTTGGCTGGTGACCACAGACTACTCCACGGTTACCCGGACTAGTCCGTCCATGCAGACTAGTCCGCAGAGCCCCGGTTAGGCCGTACTAGTCCGGTAGACCACGGACTAGTCCGATATAGCCTCTGGAAAAGTTCGGACTAGTCCGGTCATTCCCGGACTTGTCTGATTTTTCGTGTCCATAACCCTAGCTGCCGCCAAACCCTAATTTCCTCACCCCCACAATTGCCTCAAGCCTTCTCTCTTCGCGCTCGAGCTCCCAAGGCGATTCCTTGTTTACTCCATCAAAAAGCTCCACATTTGGGCGAAAATCAAGCTTCCTCGCTCGGAGATTGAAGTTCGCGCACTTGTCCGACCTTCAACACCTTCCTCTTCGAGATTCAAGCGATTTCTTTGGTATTTTTCCCCCAAACCCTAGAAATCTCTATTTTCTTCATCGTTGATCGAATATCCTAGAATCTTTCACTATATACATGCTTCCTTGATATAGTACATTGATGCTTAGCTAGTTGTGCATTAGGAATCACCATTTATATCATTGCTTAGGTTTTTGAGGATGAATACCGGACTAGTCCGTGCCTGTACACCGAACAAGTATGATTTTTCTGAACTCAACCCTAACCTTTTAATTCCTCAATGCAAATTCTATTGTCATCCATTCAATTCCTTGTCATCCATTCTTATCCATACCTTGTACAATTCATTCTCAGGGCATGTCGAACTCTCATGACGAAGCTTCGGACTTCGAAGCCGAGATGGACCAAGAAGCCCCACTTCGGTCCTCGACGGACCAAAGCAAGAAGCGACCTTCCGAGCCAGCCCCATATCCTCCTCAGTCTCAGAAGAGGGTGGCTCAACGAAAGGTGCCTGCCTCCAGGGCCTCCGCCGGTGGTGGCCCTAGCTCGGCGAGTGCCCGCCTAGCCAAGAGCAAGGGCAAGGGGATTGCAACGGGCCAGATTGGCCCCCTGAAGATGTCAGCTCCGAAGAAAGGGGCTCGGGACCCCACAGAAGAAAAGTTCAGTGGGAAGGGCAGTGACTCAGCGGCTAAGTTCCGCAATGTTGAGTGCTACAGCCGTCCGAAGCAAGCTGTGGATGGCAGATTTTGGATCTATTTCCATGCAGATTTCTACAAGTCTGTGTACCTCCCCATGAAGATACATGTAGTGTGCGGCCAGTGGATTGATTGGGCACATTTTGGGAAGAATGGCTGCTCACCATATGTTGAAGTGGTGGAAGCAATTGAGAGGCATGGCCTGAAGGATCTCTTTATCGTCAGGAACAATTGGAATGATGAGGTCATAGCCCAATTCTTTGCGACTTGCCATTTCTCTAGTGATGATGAAGAAAGTGTTACTTGGATGACTCACGGATCCAAGTACAGTATATCTTATGAAGACTTTGCAAGCCTGCTACACCTTGACACCTCAAGCCATGACAACTTGGTCATCCACAACATAGGTGTCATTGAGAAGGATAAGATGAAATTCCTCTATGAGCCCAACTCCAAGTTCAACCCTCCCTCCACAAAGAACATGAAGCTGTTCTTTGTGGTCTTGAACAGAGTCTTGAGGAAGACAATTTCACCCAAGGATGGGGATGTTGGGAGTGTGCAGGGCTATCTCCGAACCCTGATGAGGGTCATAAGCAAGGACTGCAAGTTTGATGTGGCAGACTATATCTGGAACGATATGGTCAACATCTCTTGCACACCCAACAGGTCGTGTGGCTATGCTCCGTATCTTATGTTTGTGATTGAGAAGGTTACTGGGATTGAGTTTGTCAAAGATGTGGAGCACCTTCCTTTGAGGCCCCAGATGCCTCAAAAGCCAAGAATTCAGGCTGCTCCATCTTCGGCCTCCAGTCCTGAGGCTCCAGCAAGAGCAAGTGGAGATGCCAGGGCTGCCCCGACCACTAGGGCAGCTCCTCAAAAAGGATCTGCATGTGGCATCTTCAAATACTGGGCTGCTATCTTTGCTTCCTGCAGAAAGACCGAGGTAAAGGCCCACAAGCTGAACAAGAGAAGAAAGGAAGACATGAAGTACGTCAAGGCAAATGTGAAGCAGATTTGCCATAAACTAGAGATTGAGCCCATTGGATCTCCACTAATCTCTGATGATTCCGACTCTGACTTCACCGAGCTCGGGCCCTTGACCCCCTCCGAGCTTGCCTACTTTGGCATTAGAGGCTCGAGCGGCTCCACACCTCCTCCTCCTCATCAGCCCGAAGACGAAGATGAAGACGATGAGAGGACCGACAGCGAGGCTTGAAGACTTTAGGTCCCTCCTCTCCTTATTTTTGGTGTCTTGATGCCAAAGGGGGAGAGATTGAGGAGGAGTCTTAGGTCTTATGTCTTAAGTTGTAGGATGCGAGGAGAGAGAGCTTCCTTTATGCTTTGTGTCTATTTTGTGGGTTGTAAACTTTTAATATGCTCTTATGTTACTTAATGGTCCTGTGATGCAATGCTTTGAACTTCTTGTCAAGTAATTAATGAAATATGTGATTTTGCTCCTAGAATGACATATATGCTTGTTGTTGGTATGTTAATGTCAATTATGTCATTCTCTTCATGATCGTTGTTTCAATGCACTTAGTTAGGCATCCCACCATAAAGAATGCACATATGAATCATGCTTTCAGTGCTTGATGTATTTTAAACTCATATGTGCATACTTTATGAAAATCTCAACTTTTTGTCATATTTTGTGAAATCTCAATTGGTTGTCATCAATCACCAAAAAGGGGGAGATTGAAAGTGCATCTAGGAATCCCTTGTGGGTTTTGGATGATTTATGACAAGCAAATGAGATCCTAACCACTTTGTTGAGATGAGCACAGGTTTTAATGTGAAAATAAGCAAAGTGCCAAAAATAAGGGAGAATGAGGAGCAATGTGGAGAGGATCTCAAGGAACAAGTGTAGTAGATCATTGTGTGTGGAGTGTGTTAAGGAAACACACCCCAAGAGCTCAAACACAAATAAACACACACATTGCACAAATTTATACAGGACCAGACTAGTCTGACTGACACTGGACTAGTCTGATATCTCTCTGCACAAGATTGGACAAGTCCGATATCACCGCGGAATAGTCTGATATCTCTCTGACTAAAATCGGACTAGTCCTCCCTAGTGCGGACTAGTCCTCAAAACACTTCACAAGCTGCACAAAATCGGACAAGTTCGATCACACAACAGACTAGTCTGATATCATTCTGATCTAAATCGGACAAGTCCGATATTGGCACGGACTAGTCCGAAAACCCTTTGACCTAAATCGGACAAGTCCTCCAAGTGTGGACTTGTCACCCAATTCACTTAGGGTTTCACTGATCGGGACAATTCCGATGGTTATCGGACTAGTCCGAAGATTTCCAGAAGCGAAATCGGACAAGTCCGCTCCTAGCCGGACTAGTCCGATATTTCAGGACACTTAGGGTTTGCTACACACAGCACACATAACTAGTCCGGTGTCCACCACAGACTAGTCCGATCTTTCTAAACCCTAACGGTCACTTTTAGAAACCCTATATAAATAGATGTGCACGGCCCAACTTTAATCTCTCTCGATCCCCTGCGCCGTCACACCTCCCAAGAGCCTAAAAAACACATCTATCCACGAAATCAAAAGCCAAAAAGATCAATCCCTTGAGGATACACTTTGGGTCATTGGAGAGACACGATTCATCACTCTTGAGCTCTTGGTTTGATTCCCTAACACACTCCTGTGATTTTCATTGTAATCTTTTGAGTTTGTTCTTGGTGGAGTGTTCATTGTAATCTAGGGGAGCCCTCAACGTGTGAGAAGACCTCTTGAATTTGGTTATTTACCCTTGGTGATAAGAGAAGAGGATTGACCTTCATGGAGATCCGATGAGGGTAGGGTTGGAGAAGACCCGATCCTTTTGTGGACTCCTCAATGTGGATGTAGGTTGCCTCTGTGGGAACCGAACCACGGGATAAATTGCTTGTGTTCTCGCTTTGTGTTCATTGTTCTTATTCATCATATCAATCTAGGGTTTCAATCAAACTTACTTACTTTACGTTGAAACATCAAATATAAGATTGACTTGTGGTTTACTCTACTTCATAATCTTGCAACACCTCAATTACAATTATATTTCTGCTGCATACATCCTAGGATCAAATTAATCGATCAAACTTGATTAACCTAGTTGGTACACACCGGACTAGTCTGCACCTGACCGGACTAGTCCGATATCTCGAGTTTTGATCTGGTTGTTAAGTGTTGCAAGTTTTGAAAATTTTCAAAAAGGCCTATTCACCCCCCCTCTAGGCCACATTTACATGTGCAAGGAGTGCATGGACATGATGAATCTGTGGCCTAGGTTCAGTGTGATGAAGAGATATGGATGTGAAGATGTGGCCCAAAAGGTCCAACCGACTGGATTATGGAATCAGACTGCAGCTGAGTTGGTTATAGCTTAAATATGGAAAGATTTGAGTTGGTTTTGGTTAGAATTCATGTTGGACACAAAATATAGTTGTTTTAGTAATTTGCGATACGTTACAAAAGTGTTTGGAAGTATTGGGATTGCTTCTATCTACGTATGGAAGAGTCCTAAGCAGTTATGATAAGTTTGAGTTAGAGTCCAAGTAGGATTAGAGTCCTAATTTGGATTGGGTTGGCCTTAGGTCTTGTTATATAAGAAAGAGAGGCCAAAGCTCATGGTAACATGACTTTGGGCTGTTCCTCTTGTGTTTATTTGAATAAAAGTTCATAGTTTAGAGGATCTTTGGTGCCTTGTTCGTCTGACTTGTTTTAGACAAGTTTTTCTCGCCCAGTTTCTAGATAGATCGATGTTGCTTCAATATTTCAATCATAAATCGCATTTTATGGATCCAATTGACGTGAATCTTTGGGGTTGTCTTTATAACTCGATTATCTATCATATTTGAAAATTTCACGTCCATTGAATTTGTGGCTTTTGAACTACACGGGTTTCTTTGCAGCACTGCAGATTTGTTTCTAAATCGGGTAGAACAGTTTGACTTTCGTGTAGTCTTTTGATCATAACTCAAGTTTTACATAGTGTTTTCACGTGATTCTTGTTGCATTTGTTCTGTGACTTGATTGTCTACAATTTTACTTGTTTTGTCATGGTTGAACATGTTTATATCAGTTGCACACATGATTTCTTTATCAGATTATTTTTCGATTGAGGGGTTTTTGTTGCTTCTGCTGAAATAGTTTTAATCTACCATTCACCCCCTATGGTAGATTTTCACGTGCTCTTCGATCCTACAATTGGTATAAGAGCCACCATGCTCTAATCTCACTGATTTTCATGTTTTGACTAATCATCATGGATAAATACTCCGTAAAACCTTGTGTATTCAATGACATTGATTTTCAGGTTTGGGAGGCACGGATGGAGGCTTACATATAGGCGCAAGGGTTCTCCATATGGGTAAAGGTCTTCAAGCGCTTTATCATGCCTCCAAACGACAAAGTTACAGCTGCAAACATTAAAGACGTCGAAAACAACAATAAGACGCGAAACTTGATCATGCAAGAATTGACTCAAAGCGACTTCGATCGTGTTGCACACCTTCGTTATGCATACGATGTGTGGAAAGCACTTTGAGACGACCATGAAGGATCCAACACGATCAGGAAGGTAAGGAAAGATATGTTCAAGAACAAACATATGAGCTTTGAGATGCAACCAGGTGAGTCCATCGACAATTTATTTGCTCGCTAATTCGTCATCAATGGATCTAGGGCCCAAGTGGAACACCGTTTCCCACTTGGATTCCTTCCTAACCCCACCCCTCCTCTTATATAAACACCAAAAGCCCCTCCTTTCACCCTGTCCACGTCAGAGGAAAACCCCCACCGCCCCTGCTCTCATTGTGAGACGCCATCCAAGAAGCAAGAAGCCCTCACCACAAGGAAGGAGAAGAAAGAGGAAGGAGAAGAAGAAGAAGAGGGAGGATCAAGCAAGATTGTCGTCACTGCTGCGATCTCCTTCATTGACTCTTTGATGTCAATGTTCTTCTTCTACTTATTGTCACTGATTCGTCGTCAATGGATCTAGATGTCAAGTTTCACGCATTGCACCTAATCCTTGACAGTTGAACCTTCACATTCACATTAATTGCCCTAGATCTAACTTTCCATGTCAATTTTGATCCCACTCTTGATTTAAAGCATGCCCTAGTTGGGAAGTTCACAAAACCCTGGACATAGCAGACTTGTCCGGTCCAGAGCAGACTAGTCCGGTCCAGAGGGGACATGTCCGGCCCAATGTGCGGACTAGTCCATCCTCTGATTATTGAATTTCCTATAAGTCTCCCAGTTTTTCCCGAAATGACCAAAACTTGCTCAAACATGTAAAACTCAATTGTAATTGGTTATTAAGCAACAGTAGCAACCTAATAACATGTGTTACATTATAATTGCATCATTCATGCACATCATAGCATATTGAGTACTATATGAGCATTTGTTGGTTGTAATGCTTGTTTCACATATTTATTGTGCGGAATAGAAGACAATGCTCTAGAAGGTGCTTTCGAGGATCTTCAACACCAGAACTTTGAAGCTCTTGATCCAAACCAGCCACCGGAGCAAGGCAAGTGTACTTGAACATATTGAACCTATATTTTAAAGGTTTTGTTTACAAATATACATGCTTGTGTCATCTTGACAGGAAACCCATGGTAGGAGTTGACAGTGTTGTATGTCACTCCTTCTCTTTTGCGCTTCATAACTATACGGGTTCTGGGTAATTAAATTAACATGTTTAACAACTTTAGTCAAGAGCATTGATGATTGTGATGAGATGATGACCCTTTATTAACATGGTACTAGGCGATCTAAGCAAGTATGGTCTGATGGTTGGGTTGGATGGTATGCTGGTTTTGCTTGCCTTAAATCTAAGGACCGGTTCGTGGAGTGACCACCCAAGATTACAGTGCCACCACAGGACCAAGTATGTGTGCGAATTAGTTAATTAATGAGTGTTTTGCCAGTATCGTTTGGATCATATGGAAGGCTCGAGGAATGGGAGTCGGTTGGGTTTCCAGTAATGGCGGGACTGCCCTGGGATCCGAACGGCACAAGAGGCGACCCTTGGATGGATGTGCTCAGTTGGAGACATCTCCTCTAGTGAAACCTTAGTGGATCTACACCATGATGTTAATCACTTTGTCAAGGCTATTTTATGATCTCTTGGTCACACACCTATGAAAGTGTGAGACAGCATATGGAGGTTCTTAGTCATCGAAAGATGATGAAATCACGAACTTGTGGGTAAAGTGGTGCCACCTCTTCAGAGTGTAAAACTTGTAGGATCGAAGACCACATGTAAAGCAACCAGAGGGGGGGGGGGGTGAATGGTAGAATAAAACTTTTCAGCGGAAGCAACAAAACACCCCTCGGTAGAAAACCGATCTTGTTAAAGAAACCGTGTGTGTGACTAATCTAAACGTGTTTAACTGTGAAAAAACTAGTATAGATTGTAGAAAATCAAGTCACGAAGATGTCACAACAAGAATCATGAAAATTCATCAAGAGAAACTCAAGCTACAATCGAAAGATCAAACAAAGACCAATCTGTCCTACACGAGAAAAACAGTTTTGGAACACTTCAAAGAAACTCATGTATATCAGAAACCACAAATCCAATGACTGTGAAATTTTCACAGATGATAGAAAATCAAGTTATGAAGATAATCCAAAAAGAATCACGTCGATCGGATCTGTAAAACTCTAGTTATGATAAAATCATCGAAGCAATATAGTGCTGTGCAGAAACTCAACGAGGAAAACTTGTCTGAAAACAAGTCGGACGAACAAGGTACAAAAGTTCCTTCAAACTACGAATTTTATTGATCAAACCACAAGAGGAACAGCCCCGAAGTTGTTCACCACAAGCTCTGGCCTCCCTTGATTATATAACCAGTCCTTAGGCCAACCCAAACCTAACTAGGACTCTAATCCTACTCAATTCACGAATCGAAACTTTCCATAACTGCCCAAGACACTTCTATATGCAAATAGAAGCAATCTTAAGACTTCTAAACACCTTAGGAATGTATCCCACATTCCTAAAACAACTTCATGTCACACAAAAAATATCATAACCAACTTGATACTTTCCATATACGAGCCAAAACCCGACTCTACCGCAGCCAAAGTCATAATCCGATACGATTGGATCCTTCCAACCAAATCTTTCCTTCCATAACCCATCTTTGGAACCATGTTGCCACGTCATGCACCGCATGTGTACATGTGACACCTTTCTTCGACATCCAGTTTCTTTCATATGCATTGCCCTTGATTCAATCACCCTGCGTGACCTCCTGATCAGCTCAACCACAGTTCCTCCTGAACTTGGTTGTTGGATTCTCATCTCCTACCTGAGACTAGTCTAATGGATCTCATCACCAGCCATGTCTTGAACTCAAGCAACACCTGCACATGAATAAACAACTAATACTTCCGAGCACAAGTCCTCGACTTGACTCTCGTTAGTTCCGAAACCACAACACCTTACGTGAGCACCTCACATAAGTATGTTGCAAACCATAGCAAAATGATGTGAACCATATTCAGCCAAAATGCACCAAAACTTAGCAAATGAATACTAAGCAATCTTTTCAAGAATATAAAGCAAGTTCGAAACATTTCACAGTAAAAGTAGGAACAATGTAATCAAGCTTTGGACCTTGCCAAAACTAACCGGACCTTGAGCTGGAGCTTACCAAAGCTAGCAGGGCCTAGCGCCAAAGCTTACCAAAGCTAGTCGGACCTAGTGCCGGAGCTAACCAAAGCTAGTCGGACCTAGCGTCGGAGCTAATTAAAGATAGTTGGATCCAAGGCCGGAGCTTACCAAAGCTAGCACTGGAGCTAACCAAAACTAATCAAACCTAGCGCCGGAGCTAACCAAAGCTAGTCGGACCTTACGTCGGACCTTGCTGGAGCTCGGACCTAAAATCAGACCTTGATGATAAAGGTGTTTTGGTAGTATTCAAAACTTTTATCGCCATAACCAATGTATTCAGCACACATATGTCTCATAATCTCCCTTGCTGAATGCATTGGGAACACCACTTAAAATCCGAACATTAGCATGAAAAGTTTTGATAACAATTTCTCCCCCTTTTTGAAAATCAAATGAGATAGAAATAAATTTCTCCCCATATACATATTTCTCCCCCTTGCATACTTGTCTCCATTTGACAATGTATTTAGCAAGGTACAAAAGATAATTTTAATTTGTTATCAGCATATTATAGCATATACATATAAAACAAACCTCATCCAAGTCATACTATCAAGTAACTTACACTATCACAACAATTAGATACATAAAATAGTGTAAGTCATGCTAGAGATCAAATGTAATTTTCAATTTAAGAAAGTCATGATCTCACAAACTTAACTATTTCAATACCTGAAAGCATGACACTTGTTGCTGCAATTTTATTTTCTTTGAGAATTAGAAATTTTTACAAAATTTTAACATATGACATCTACAAGAGATTATATGCCGCATCTGCCTTATTCTAACCAAGCAAGCCAAGCCTATGTCATTTGACAATCAGAAGCTTAAGGACATGGTTTTAGTCATACACAACTTCTTCCAAGTTCATATCTAATGCAATGATAAGCCATCTCAAAATAAGAAGTGCGATACATGCATATTCTCTTGATTTTTTCTCAATTTATATTTGTTGAAAAAACTCAACATGTGAGTTGATTACTTGATTAATTAATTATGATTAAAAGCACTTGTGATCATGCAATAAGTTCAAAACAGCAAGAAAGTTCGATCATGACCAGATTTAGTGTAAGTAATTATTCCAATTACTAGTCATGGCAGAAAGTACAAAATGTATAACATGAGTAATGTAGTAAGAATTTCAGCATGTAAAAGGAATCACAAAGTCATATATGTATGAAATACTATGCTCATATTATTTTAAGTTTAGATTCACACATAGACTTCTAAAGTTTCAAAAACTCCCCCTCAATTTAAGCCATGAGGATGCATACCCCCTATTTTACTATGAATCTAACAAAAACGAGTGAAATCCAAAGGTTTTGTGAAAATATCAGCCAATTGTTGTTCGGTATCGACACGCTGAAGCACAATGTTTCCTTTTTCAACATTATCACGGAGAAAGTGATACCTAATATCAATGTGCTTAGTTCTATAATGTTGCACGAGGTTTTTAGCAATGCAAATGACACTTGTGTTATCACAAAACAGTGAACACTATATAGATCAATCCCATAGTCCTTAAGTGTTTGAACAATCCAAAGAATTTGTGAGCAAGCACTAGCAGTAGCTACGTATTGAGATTTGGTTGTGGATTGTGCAACTGAGTTTTGTTTTCTAGAGGACCAAGCAACAAGAGAATTACCAAGAAAATGAAAAGAACCAGAAGTACTTTTCCTATCAATCCTACAACCGCCAAAATTAGCATCCGAAAAAGCTTTCAAAGTAACGGTTGAGGAAGAAGGAAGAAAATGCCAAATTCTTGAGTGCCATGTAAGTACCTGAGAATTCTTTTGATGGCTTGACGATGTAAAGCATGTGGGGAAGCTTGAAACTGTGCAAAAAGACATACAAAAATTCACTGCAAGGATTCTGGTTTATCGCAATGAAAAATTCATCGCAATAGGTCGTTCTTCGTTGCAATATGTCACTGTTGCAGCGAGAAAGAGCGTGTCGATAGTTTTTATGAATCGCCGTAATAATTCTTGTGGCGATAGGTTACTGTGATGCCTTGACATCCGTGGCAAATAGTATGGTACTGCAATGAATTCACATCCGTGGCAAATAGTATGCTATTGCAAGGATTTCATGTATTGCGACGATTTAACGTATTGCAACGAATAGTACGGTATTGCAACGAGTTCATGATCGTGACAAATAGTACGGTATTGTAACGAATTCATATTCGTGGTAGATATTATGTTATTACAACGATTTAGCATATTGCAACGATTTAATGTATTGCAACGAATAGCATGGTATTACAACGATTTCACATTCATGGTAATTGTATGTGATTGCAACAATTTCACAGCCGTAGCAATAGTACAGTATTGCAACGATTTCGCAATCGTGGCAAATGGTATGTTATTGCAACAATTTAGCGTATTGCGATGATTTAACGTATTGCAACGAATAGCATGGTATTGCAACGATTTCTCATTCGTGGCAAATACTACATTATTGCAACAATTTCATAGTCGTGGCAAATAGTATGGTATTGCAACAATTTATGGTATTGCAATGATTTATGGTATCAAAACTAATATCACGGTATTGCAACGATTTCACATTCATAGCAAATAGTATGGTACTGCAACGATGTCACAACCGTGGCAAATAGTATGGTACTGCAACAGTTTAACGTCAATGGCAAATAGTATGTTATTACAATGAGTGCACAAAAGTTTGATTAGTAGTGTATTGCAACAATTTTAGATCCATGGAAAATAATATGGTACAACAACGATTTCACATCCGTGGCAAATAGTTGGGTATTGCAACAATTTCTTATATGTGGCAACAGGTCCATAATGCAATGTTTCCTGATCTATGGAAATAGGTTTCAAATGCAACATTTTCTGATCTGTAGCAATAGGTTCGTAATGCAGCATTTTCTGATCCGCGGCAGTACGGTTGTAATACAACGTTTAAAGATTTGTGGTGATAGAGGTGTAATGCAACATTTTCTCATCCGTGGCAGTAGTGTTGTAATGCAACATTTTCTGTGTTGTGGCAATAGCAGTCTAGTGCAACATTTTTTGAGTCGTGGCCAAATGTTTATACTGCAACGTTTTGTAATTCATGGAAATAGCTTCCTATTGCAATAATTTATCATTCGTGACAAGAAATTCGTAATGCCACATTTTATAATTAGCGGCAGTAGAATCCTAATGCACCAGGTTTGAAAATTAGGGGCAATGGAATCACGAGTTTAAAAGTAAACATCCATCAATTGATATTGCAACACACATAACAACACTCAAGTATTACAGTCACGACATGTTTGGATGTAAGTTTGCCTAAGCTGACCGGGACTAATTGTTGCAGGAGGTGGCTTTTGGCGGTTCCTTGGTTGGACCTTTTGTGGAGTGGTCTGCATCATCATTTTGTGCATTTCAGCCATTGAGACGCGCATGTCCTGCATTTCCTTAGATGGATGTTCACGATCAGCTGCTATCTGACCTTGTAAGTTCTGGACTTGAACGTTTAACTCTTCATTCTTCTGGTTTATGCAGTCCATCTGGGTGGTTAAGCTATCATTTCTTCCTTCCAACTCCTGCACTATGTGATTGAGGCCTGCATTTCTATCCTCTAAGTTTTTAACTTGGTCGTTGAGGTGTTCAGACATCTGAATACGCATACATTCACGTGCAGGACCAGTTGGGTTAGCCATATAACCATGCCCCCGAACCCGTGATCCTGCACAACCAATTGAGGATCTATAACAATGTTGGAAGATGTGGTTTCTCTCCTCATTTGGAATTGGGCCTCCCTGCTCAGCTTCTATGTTGTCGACTTGGGCACATGCCTGGATCTATATACGAAAAGAAAAGTCACAGGTAAATTGCAAATATTTATTTTATTGGGGATTGTTTGAAGTGTTACTCACATGTACAACTTCTGCCTGCTTGTTTGCCCAGTCACCATTCTTCAACAAATGGCTTGCCTCTATGTCATCGGGTTCTTCTCCGGTCTCTGGGTCTCGTTACATAAAATACAAGTAAAATTCAATATGTCACTATACATATTGTTTGCAGCGCAAAGTAAAAGCATGATTTATTTTTCATACCTTCTCGTAACTAAGTTGGTCTTAGGATTTGGAGCCAAGCAAGTGACTCGCCTTTTGTCTTCTTCGATTTTGAGAATTGGTCCTTCTTATTGAATGCAATAATTTTAAGAATTAATTCCACGAATGAATCTAAATCAAATAGTTTTTGTATGATGCAAAGCTATTAAAAAGTTAGCTGACCTTTAACCGCTGAGACCCAAAATATTCTACTAGGTGCAACCACCCGGGCACCGTTATGTCAGCAAGCTTGTTTCATATACGTTCTTCATCGGTAGAATAACTCTTATAGGTGGCATGAAAAGTCGAGTGCCACCCTTGTAGCGCTCACCAGCAATTTTCAAAATTTTTCTTGCGCTCTCCGGTGTGCCCTCCATGTCCCAGGAATCCTATACATTGTATAACAAGTTGTTGTAAACTTACAAGATGGAGATTGCAAGAAAAAAATATACTTGTGTGGGGGTGTGACAACACTAACTAGAATATCTTGTACTATATCTCTCTTGTTACTTTGGCCAACCTCTGCCCACTTCCTTGCACCGCTGAGGGATGCATGTCTTTTTGTAAACATAATCACATGATCGACAAAGTGCCACTGGTTAATACCAACCGCAACACCCAACCTAGTGGAGAACTGAATTGGTAGCTTCACATGCTCCGTTCTCCTAACTTGGGATGCATAGAGTATTCGGGCAACCTTAAGTCCTTTAGCCACACTTCTTCCAAACTTCTTTCCTTCTGTTAAATTGATTTAAATGGTAAACAATTAAACCAAATTACTGCCTGACCAAGTTTAGTATCATGTACAAATAGTGTGAAAAGAATAAAAGTATGATGTTCGTACCATCTTGAGGAAAAATGCGACAAATACGAGCGTGGGAGGACTGTGTCCCAGCAGCATTTTGTTTTATATTACTCTCTCCTGGTTTATATTAATTGTCGTATCAGACCAACAAATGAATTAAAAATGAACTAGTTAGTGCATTCGCATACGTGGCAATCATCAGGGCAGTGTGGCACAGTCGCGGGAACCGTGCAGTGCGCTCTTGGCTGTATGGCTGTAAGATTTGGAGCGTGAACGTACGTGGCAACCATCTGGGCAGGGTCGCATAGAGACAGTTGTGCGACAGGGCCGCAAAGAATTCGATTTCCGCACCAAGGGGTTAAGAGATAAGACCATCTAATCCGCAGGCCACAATCCAGTAAGCTTTACCGTGAACCACTGTAGATGGTCTTAAAGGCAGGCCCGGCTCTGAGCCTAGGCGGGAGGGGCTACTGCCTAGGGCCAGGCCGGCGGGGGGGGGGGGCACGATGACAGATGGTAAAGAGAAAAGAAATAAAATTAATTAGTATTTGCATCATCCATATGCGATGTACAGTTACACGGTCTAGCTTCTTATTTTCGTAATTTTTTGAAATATAATACTACTACATACATCGTAATGTAATTAATTTTTATTAAATATAATATTACTAATGAGTTAATTTTCCATATGCGATGTTTGTTATAAAAGGAGGAGTTTTTCGTTAATGGCTGAACTGTAGGACACATTGTTCATAAACATAAAAGACATTTTTCATTAACATAAAAACAACACATATATTATAAACAAGAAAAAACACGTAGAAAACGAAAGAAAAAACTAATACTAATCCTACTCTACCTAGAGGAGGACTTGTCCACCTCCTCCGTCGCCGCCTCCGCATCCCCCGGCAGCACCTCTGCCTCCGCCGCAACTGCCAGCGGAGCATCCTCCAACACCAATCGAACTTCCGGCCGACGACGTTCACTAGTTGCTCGTGAAACTCCAGCCCAGCCTCCTCACAGATCTTCTCGTAGAGGCAGTCGAGACGAGTGGCCACAAAGGCTAACCCGAAGATGTAGTAGCCGGCGGAGTCCATGCTGGTGTGGTGGGGAAGGATCCCAAGTCCCAGTCGGCGACAGGAGTGAGATGTATTGTCAAATGCATCCTGCGCAATTTTGTCGAGCACTTTTGCTTGCACATCGGCGGCTAACAGGTTGCTGGTGACCTCCTTATGCTTGCCTTCGAGTTTGTCGATGCTTTAGTCGATGAGGTGGACAATCTCATCATAGTAGAAGGAAGAGGTGCGGGCGCCGTAGGCGGAGATGCCCGTGGAGGAGGTGCGGGCGCCGCCTCCAGTTCCACCAGCAGTGGTGACGACAGAAACGGAGAAGAAGGTTCGGAGGACGTCGATGACCTGGAGCAGTTCGGTGCGAGGCTACCCAATTGTGTGGCAACGGAGGTGCGAACAAAGAGAGAGAGAGGTGGTCAATGGTGGTGCAGCGGAGAAGCAAGAGGAGAAGTTTGGAGGCTAAAATCGGTCGAGAGGTGCGGCGGAGAAGAAGAGGACGATGTGCCTTTATAGCGAGTCATCGTATAAGCGTGAGAGTGAAGATTATCGGACGCTTCAAAAAATTTGCTTTTGAATCGATGGTTAGAGATACTCCATTCCGCAGTTCGCCTCCTCTCGGTTATCGCAACGACTCAACACGTCTCATCGGCCAGTTTTTTTTAATTTGACACACAAAGGTCCCAGGATATGCAATGGCCCATCTGGCATAATTTGCAGGTCCGTCCCGCGGTGTTCGTAACATTTCGTGCCAATGATTTCAACGAGGTGCGGAGATTGATGTGAACGCACGTGGCAATCGACCGAGAGTCCATATCTTTTTTTGAAGGATCCGACTGTTGCCGATCGAGAGTCCATATCAAACCTATGATAATTGTCGTCATCATGTATGATGGTAGACATGAATATAATGCATGTGAAAGAGACTCACGATCAAGCATGCTTGGTCACATGTTGAGGATTTTTGTGCCCCCTTGTTGAGGAACATGTTAATTTGATGATGTTGAGGATCGGATGTGGCGTACGTGTTTTCACAAGTGTGTTCATTTGTTCCTAAAATCAGAACACGTAGCGGCTAGTGCCTACGCCTATCGTTTCTTTAAAAGACGAGTACAACGATACATAATGGCAACATGCGATCGATTAATTTGATGAACCACGTACATAGTGAGAGCTGTGTGCTTATTAGACGATGGTAGTTCACATTCTATCCTCGTACCGTCGAGGGAACATACTTGTGTCAAATTTGTTATCTCTATTGATGACAGTGTACTATTCTTCATTAGTGTGGTAGATAAACCGCCATATAGGTTGAGAGCATACACATGCATGGTAGAGAATATGATAAATATATAAATATATATACATGATAGGAAATATTCTATTCTTGTAATACATGTTTGGGGCGTAGCATGCATATGTACATCTAACATCCATGTGAAAGACCTCGATCATGTTTGATGATGTTTCGTATTTTCTCTTTTTGTTGAGAGATCGTCATGTTTGAGGCTCATTGATCATGTTTGAGGCGTAGCATGCATGGACAACTAACATGCATGTGGAAGACCTCGATGCATGTGAAATAACATGCATGTTTATAAAAGCAAGATATAGTGTTTCCTCAAAAAAAAAAATTGTGAGAGATTGGGCGCACAAGCAGAAAAGCTAGAACTTGAGCGTTGCACCTGCGAATTCCATGCCGGGATGATCGACGGCAGTCGATTCGCGAACTCGGTGGTTAGATCAGTAGTCGCCGAAGAGCAGCTTGCGTCCGACCTCGAAGGAGACAAAGGTGTCGATGCACCCATAGCTGATCTGCTCGCCGGAGAGATTGTACACGTCCCAGTTGCTCGTCCTCAACCAGTAAGGCTTCTCCATGTCGGCGCCCATCACGGCGCATGCGATGTCCTCCAGCCCTGTAGGATCGAAGAGCACGTGAAAAGCTACCATAGGGGGGATGAATGGTAGATTTAAAAATCTTACGCAGCGGAAACAATTAAACCCCAACCCCTTCAGCAGAAAAACGATCTGTTAAAGAAATTGTGTGTGAGACTAATCTAAATATGTTTCACCGTGACAAAAGTGATAGATATCAGAGAGAATCAAGTCATGAAGACAACACAAGAAGAATCACTCAAATCCGTCGAGAAAAACTCAAGTTATGATCGAAAGATCAAACAAAGGTCAATCTGCCCTACTCGAGAAAAAAACAGTTCTGGAATGCTGCAAAGAAACTCGTGTAGATCATAGACCACAAATCCAATGACCGTGAAATTATTACAGATGATATATAATCAAGTTGTGAAGACAACCCAAAAAGAATCACATCAATTGTATCTGTAAAACTCTAGTTATGATAAAACCACCGACGAAAGGTAGTGCTGTCCAGAAACTCGACGAGTAAAACTTGTCTGGAACAAGTCGGATGAACAAGGCACAAAAGTTCCTTCAAACTACTAATTTTATTCAATAGAACACAAGAGGAACAGCCCCAAAGTTGTGCACCACGAGCTCTGGGCTCCCTTGCTTATATAACCAGCTCGAAAGCCAACTCAACTCAGATCAGGAACCTAATCCTACTCTGTTCACAAATCATAGCTTTCCATAACTGCTTAGGATTCTTCTATACGCAGATAGAAGCAATCTTAAGACTTACAAACACCTTAGGAACGTATCCCACATTCCTGAATAACTCAAATTCGTGACCCACACGAAATTCTATCATAACCAACTCAAATCTTTCCATATTTGAGTCAAACCCGACTCAGCCGTAGCCTAAGTCCATAATCTAGTCAGTTGGACCTTTCCGACCAACTATTTACGTCCACATCTCTTCATAACCTCTCGGAACCATGTATCCACGTACATGCACTCCTTGCACACGTGCAAACATCTTCGAATGACGTCCACGATACCTTCACATGCATTGTTCTTGATTCAATCATGTTGCGCAACCTCCTGATCAGCTCAACCAAAATTCCTCCTGATTTCGTTGTTGGAACCTCATCTCCTCCCTGAGACTAGTCCAATAGATCCCATCACCAGCCATGTCTTGAACACAAGCAACACCTGCACATGAATAAACAACCAATCCATACGAGCCCAAGTCCTCGACTTGACTCAAGTTAGTTCCGAACACAACACCTTACGTGAGAACCTCACATAAGCATGTTGCAAAACCACAGTAACACAATATCATCTATGTCAACCAAAAACGTACCAAAGACATAGCAAATGAATACTAAGCAATCTTTCGAGAAATGTAAAGCATGTACAAAACATTGCAAATGAAAAACAGAAGCATTGCGATCAAGTTCCGGACCTTGCCAGAGCAACCCGGACCTTGAGCCGGAGCTAACAAAAGCTAGTAGAACCTAGCGCCGGGGCTAACCAGAACTAGTCGGAACTAGTAAGACCAAAAGCTGGAGCTAGAAAAATCAACTCGGAGCTTAGCAAAAAAACATGCTGGAGCTATCAAAAACATGTCGGAGCTAAAGACAAAACTTCACCGGAGCTGACCAAAGCTAGTCGGACCTTGCTGTAGCTCGGAGCTAGAGTCGGACCTTGATAAAAAGGTGTTTTGGTGATATTCAAAACTTTTATCATCAAAGCCAAGTGTATTCACTACAAGCCAATGTATTCAGCACACATAGGTCTTACAATCTCCCCCTTGATGAATGCATTGGCAACACCATTTAAAATCGAACATTGGCTTATTCACATAAAAGTTTTGAAGGCAATTTCTCCCCCTTTGTAAATCAAAAGTAAAATGAGAAGAAAATCCAAAAATTATCCCATATTATCTCATATTATCTCTCGCTCTTTATTATCTCTCCTTATGTACATATTCTCTTTCTCTTCATGCTTATCTCCCCCCCTTTGACAATGTATTCAGCAAGTCATGAGCATATAAACAAATTATCTGTCCCTCTTTAGTTGTTATGAGCATATTATAACATATACATATAAACAAAGATCATCCAAGTCATACTATCAAGTACCTTACATTATCACATCAATGAAATACATAAAGTAGTGTAAGCCATGCTAGAGATCAAATGTAATTTTCAATTTAAGTAAGTCATGATCTCACAAACTTAACTATTTCAAAACCTGAAATCATGACACTAGTTGCTGCATTTTATTATTTTTGAAAGCATAAATTTAGATCATATGATATTTGCAAGAGATTATATGCGCATCTTCCTTATTCTAACCAACCAAGTCAAGCCTATGACATTTGACAATCAGAAGCTTAAGTACATGGTTTTAGTCATACACAACTTCTTCCAAGTTCATATCTAAGTGCAATGATAAGCCATCTCAAAAGAAGAAGTTCGATGCATGCATATTCTCTTGATCTTTTCTCAATTTATATTTGTTCATAAAAACTCAACATGTGAGTTGATTACTTGATTAATTCTTAATGATTAAAAACACTTGTGAACATGTAACAAGTTCAAAACAACAAGAAAGTTCGACCATGACCAGTTTTAGTGTAAGTAATTATTCCAATTACTAGACATGGAAAAAATTACAAAATGTACAACACGAGTAATGTAGTAAGAACTTTCAGCATGTAAAAGGAATCACGAAGTCATATATGTATGAAATACTATTATTTTAATTTCAGATTCACACATAGACTTGCCAAGTTTCAAAACTCCCCCTCAATTTAAGCCATGAGGATGCATAACCCCTATTTCACTACAAATGTAACAAAAACGAGTTAAATCCAAAGGTTTTGTAAAAATGTCAGCCAATTGTTGTTCGATATCTACATGGTGAAGCACAATGTTTCCTTTTTCAACATTATCTCAGAGAAAGTGATACCTAATGTCAATGTTCTTAGTTCTAGAATGTTGCACGGGGTTTTTAGCAATGCAAATGGCACTAGTGTTATCACAGAACAGTGGAACACTATCTAGATCAACCCCATAGTCCTTAAGTGTTTGAAAAATCCAAAGAATTTGTGAGCAAGCACTAGCAGCAACTACATATTCAGATTCGGCTGTGGATTGAGCAACTAAATTTTGTTTTCTAGAGGACCAAGCAACAAGAGAATTACCAAGAAAATGACAAGCACCGGAAGTACTTTTCCTATCAATCCTAAAACCCCAAAATCAGCATCGAAAAAAGCTTTCAATGTAACGGTTGAGGAAGAAGGAAGAAAAATTCCAAATTCTTGAGTTCCATGTAAGTACCTGAGAATCCTTTTGACGGCTTGACGATGTGAAGCACGTGGGGAGGCTTGAAACCATGCACAAAGACATACGCTGAATTGTATGTCTGGTCTTGATGTCGTGAGGTACAAAAGTGATCCGATTATGCTTCTATATTCTTTTTGATCCACGGGTTCACCATCTTCACCAATTCCAAGTGTTGTTGCTGTTCCCATTGGTGTCTGAAGAGGCTTGCTTTTGTCCATGTTGAAGCGCCTTAGGAGATATTTTGTATACTTCGTTTGATGCACAAAAGTACCCTCCTTTGTTTGCTTGATTTGCAGCCCCAAAAAGTAAGTGAGTTCACCCATCATACTCATTTCAAATTCGGAACTCATCATTGCTGAAAACATGGACACAAGATCATGAGAAGCACAACCAAAGATAATATCATCCACATACACTTGAATGAATAATGAGTCATTGGTGAGTGCGTGTGATATATCTTTGGGTTCAAAAGAAGCAACAAAAGCAGAATGAGCATAAGAGTTTGGATCACAAAACCTGGACAGTGTGACTCGTTCGTGCAAGCTTCCAATCATCTGTTGTGGGGGATGATCTTTGTAAAACCGTAGGGGAACAGATGTATCACAAGCTTCTTCTTCTTGTTCATCACAAATCGATGAGCTTGTGACTTGAGGATGATTTGAATCAGCATTGACGGTTGTCAGTGCTGGTTGAGAATTAACATCCGGAGCTGAACCAAAGTCTTTAGCTGCTGAATTTTTTGGCAGCAGCTCCAATTCTTCCTCATCTTCAACGAAAATGTCCCCCCGCGGATATGGATCTGGACCTGCAATGTTTGAGCTAGTACCTGGGCTAGCTTCATCAAAAGACACTTCACAAGTCTCCACAATTTTGTTAGTGTCAAGTAAAAGCACACGGTAGCCTCTAGTATGAGATGGATAACCAAGAAACATGCCATCAATGGATCTAGGTTCGAATTTATCAAGATTACCATGTTTCTTAACAAAGCATTTGCAACCAAAGACCCGAAAGTCCGTAACACTAGGCCTATGTCCAAACCGAAGCTCATATGGTGTTTTACCTAGCTTAGCGCGCAAGAAAAAATGATTTGAGACAAAACAAGCGGTTGCAATCGCATCAGCCCAAAATTTCCTAGGAGTTTGATATTCATCAAGCATAGTCCTAGCCATCTCAGGTTCTGTTCTATCTTTCTACAACACCGTTTTGTTGAGGTACATATGGTGAAGAAAATTGATGATCTATTCTATTTTCAGCACAAAAGTGATCAAAAGATTGATTTTTAAATTCAGTTCCATTATCACTTCTAATTGCCTTTAAAGATCCTGGGTGATCAATTGATAATCTAAGAAATAAAGTCCTAAAGTGACTAAAAGCTTCATTCTTAGATGCCATAAAGTAAACCCAAGAGTATCTAGAATAATCATCAACAATAACAAGAACATACCATTTACCTCTGAAGGATTGAACACGTGAAGGTCCTATGGTGTTAAGGTGCAAAAGTTGACCCGGTTCAGTTGTCATGATCATTGTGAGAGGAGTATGTGAACCTGCAACCATCTTAGCATGTCTACAAGAAGAGCACACAATTTCTTTGTCCCCTTTAAGCTTAGGCAGCCCACGTATGCGATCAAGAGCACTAACACGCGTTAGGTGATCAAAGCCTACGTGACCAAGTCTACGATGCCAAAAATATAGATCATTTGAATCATTAGCAACTAGACACCTATGCTTAGAGGAAGACATATCAAAATTAGCTTTAAAAACTCTTCCAAACTGAGACATTAAAAATAAGCTCATTATTTGAACTTACAACTTTGCAGCAGTTTTTATTGAAAATAATTTCCAGATTTTCATCTAGCAATTGTGAAACAGAAAGCAAGTTGTATTTCAAATTTTTGACAAGTGCCACATCCTTCAAAGTGTAGTGATCATTTACTCTAACCGAACCCTTAGCAACTATAGGAGTTGAAGAATTATCGGCAAAAGTAACATTCTCTACACATGACACAAAAGAGAGGGAGGAGAACTGATCTTTGTTACCGGTGATGTGGCGTGAGCAACCTGAATCCACAATCCAAATGTTCTCCTTCCTCAAACGTGTAACCTACATAGAAGCACAATACGTCGATGACTCAATATTGGGGTTAGTCAAAAGGCATTTAGGAATCCAGTACTGAGTCAGGCGACGTGCAGCAGGAAAAACACGCGAAAGCTGAGACAAAACAGCAGGTTTATGAGTCAAAGTTTGAGATTTTTTATTCATAACTACTCACCTATAAGGTGTTACTTGTGTAGCACAAAAAATCAGTAGTTCCAGAGGCAAAAACAGAAGGTCCGGAGGTAAACTTTGAATGTTTTTGACTCAAAACAACAGGTTGTACATTCGGTTTGATATGCGCAGCAAATTTTGCATGAAAGTTATGAGATGTAGCAACCATTCTTTCCCTTTTCTGTTGTTTAGCTAGTCTATAACAAAAATCTATGATATGACCATCTCTACCACAGTAGGTACAATGAAATTTAACTTTGTGTTCATGTCTTGATGAGCAAACAACATTTTTATTTGAAACCGAATGAGACAATACTCCTGCAGATTTGAAAACCACTTCTTATTGTTAAGGAACTGTTTGAATCAAACCACTTCCTAATGACTTTACAATTTTAGGAGGATGTGCCTTAGCATGAGCATGAGAATCAAAATCTAAACCAGTTTTATCTTTTCAAGACTTGGATGAATTCAGCAGCAAGTTTAGGTTCTTATTCCCATTACAAAACCGATCAAATGTCTTATGCATGTTATCATGTTTATTGGACAGATCAAGGCAATTTTCACATGATGTTTTTCCTTTTAATTTGCAATTGGAACAATATTTAACTTCATGACAATGTAAAGCATTGTTCAATATAGAGATTTCATTCATAGCATCTTGCAGTTTCTTATCAAGATCATCACAACTAGAACAATGCAAATCAATTGTAGAACAAGAAGCATCTTTTAAGTTTCCAATATTAAGTGCAGCAAGCTTTTTGTTTTTTTTTTCAATTTCAAGTTCAAGTTTATCAAGTGTGGAGGTATGTGCACTTCTTAGAGAGGACAATTGTCCATATAGTAAGTCACATGAGGAACAAGAATCATCACCGGGAATCAAGGATTTCAAACAATTAATTTCAGATTCTAGTGACTCAATTTTAACAGCATTGTCCCTAAGCTTTTTGTCCTTTTTCTTAACAATAACAGTGGCACGAGAAATAGCATCACACATTTCTTCGCAAGTTGGACATACCTCTTCATTGTCACTGTTGTGTTCTGCCTCCTCCATACTTGATCTTGACTTGCCCGCCATGAAGAAAAAGTTTGCCAAATCATCTTCATCTTCATCACTTCCAATGTCCACGTCGCTTGAGCCAAGTTCCTGGAGTGCTGAGATAAAACTGCTCACCAATTGACGTCCTGTAAAACCCTTCTTTTTCTTCGTATCTTTTGCAGAGGAGTGCTTCGTTCTTGTTTTCTTTTCATCCCGGGAAGTAGGACCTGAAAGGTTAGGGCAATCTGAACGAAAATGTTCTGTTTACCACATTCAAAGCATTGTTGAGGTCCGGAGCTTCCTCTCGTTCTAGTTCTCACATTTTGCAATGCTTTTGAGAACCGGGTAGAGATGAGCGCTAGCTCCTCCTCTGGAAACTCCTCAATCCGTTCAAGGGTTAGAGAGGATAGCAAAGCAAGTGTACCACAAGATGATGTTTGACTGGAACTAGGCATGTCACGTTGAGAAACAAAAGCAATAGACTTGTTGGGGTTCTTACGTGAGATTATGTCAATTTCATGAGTTTTTAACTTGGAATATAGCACATCTAAAGTAAGTGAATTCATGGCAGTAGATTCACAAATAGATGTGACTTTCATCTCCCAAATTGACATATCTCATGCACTTAGCAATTGCCTAGCATTTTCAGCATCTGAAAAATTAACATTGACACTACGCAAGTTTTTGAGAATCTTATTAAAATGGGCAAAAAGGTCATCAATAGACTCACCAGGTTGCATCTTGAAGCGCATGTATTCTTTCTTGAACATGTCTTGCCTTACCTCTTTGATCGTGTTGGATCCTTCGTGGTAGTCACAAAGTGCGTTCCACACATCGTATGCAGATCGGAGGTGTGCAACGCGGTCGAAGTCGCTTTGTGTTAATCCTTGTATGATCAAGTTCTGAGCCTTGTTGTTGTTGTCGACATCTCTCAGATTTGTAGCTGTAACTTGATCGTTTGATGGCACTTCGTAAGGCTTGTATAACTTCTCCCATATTTCAAAGCCTTGTGCCTGGATGAAAGCCTCCATGCGTGCCTTCCAAACCTGAAAATCAATACCAGCGAACACACAAGGTTTGGCAGAGTACTTCTCCATGATGATTAGTCAAAAACACGCGCAAATCACAAAGATTATAGCACCGTGGCTCTGATTCCAATTGTAGGATCAAAGAGCATGTGAAAATCTACCAGAGGGGGGGTGAATGGTAGATTTAAAAATCTTACGCAGCGGAAACAATTAAACCCCAACCCCTTCGGCAGAAAAACGATCTGTTAAAGAAATCATGTGTGAGACTAATCTAAACGTGTTTCACCGTGAAAAAAGTGATATATATCAGAGAGAATCAAGTCACGAAGACAACACAAGAAGAATCACTCAAATCCGTCGAGAAAAACTCAAGTTATGATCGAAAGATCAAACAAATGTCAATCTGCCCTACTCGAGAAAATAACAGTTCTGGAACGCTGCAAAGAAACTCGTGTAGATCATAGACCATAAATCCAATGACAGTGAAATTTTGACAGATGATAGATAATCAAGTTGTGAAGACAACCCAAAAGGAATCACACCAATTGGATCTATAAAACTCGAGTTATGATAAAACCACCGACGAAAGGTAGTGCTGTCCAGAAACTCAACGAGTAAAACTTGTCTGGAACAAGTCGGACGAAAAAGGCACAAAAGTTCCTTCAAACTATGGATTTTATTCAATATAACACAAGAGGAACAACCCCAAAGTCGTGCACCACGAGCTCTGGGCTCCCTTGCTTATATAACCTGCTCGAAAGCCAACTCAACTCAGATCAGGAACCTAATTCTACTCTGTTCACGAATCATAACTTTTCATAACTGCTTAGGATTCTTCTATACGCAGATAGAAGCAATCTTAAGACTTCCAAACACCTTAGGAACGTATCCCACATTCATAAACAACTAAAATTCGTGACCCACATGAAATCCTATCATAACCAACTCAAATCTTTCCATATTTGAGTCAAACCCGACTCAGCCGTAGCCTAAGTCCATAATCTAGTCGGTTGGACCTTTCCGACCAACTCTTTACGTCCACATCTCTTCATCACGTCTCGGAACCATGTAGACACGTCCATGCACTCCTTGCACACGTGCAAACATCTTCCAATGACATCCACGATACCTTCACATGCATTGTTCTTGATTCAATCATGTTGCGCAACCTCCTGATCAGCTCAACCAAAATTCCTCCTGAATTTCGTTGTTGGAACCTCATCTCCTCCCTGAGACTAGTCCAATGGATCCCATCATCAGCCATGTCTTGAACTCAAGCAACACCTGTACATGAATAAACAACCAATCAATACGAGCCCAAGTCCTCGGCTTGACTCAAGATAGTTCCGAACACAACACCTTACGTGAGAACCTCACATAAGCATGTTGCAAAACCACAGTAACACGATATCATCTAAGTCAACCAAAAATGTACCAAAGACTTACCAAATTAATACTAAGCAATCTTTCGAGAGATGTAAAGCAAGTACGAAACATTGCAAATGAAAAACAGAAGCATTGCGGTCAAGTTCCGGACCTTGCCAGAGCAACCCGGACCTTGAGCCGAAGCTAACAAAAGCTAGTAGAACCTAGTGCTGGGGATAACCAGAACTAGTCGGAACTAGTAAAACCAAAAGCCGGAGCTAGAAAAATCAACTCGGAGATTAGCAAAAAAACATGCTGGAGCTATCAAAAACATGTTGGAGCTAAACACAAAACTTCACCGGAGCTGACCAAAGCTAGTCAGACCATGCTGTAGCTCAGAGCTAGAGTCAGACCTTGATAAAAAGGTGTTTTGGTGATATTCAAAACTTTTATCATCAAAGCCAAGTGTATTCACTACAAGCCAATGTATTCAGCACACATAGGTCTTACAAGCCTCGTGCGGCAGAGGCTTGGGCAATCCATCTCCTCCTCCGCGAGCCCGACCAGGTCCATCGTTTTGGCCACCTTCAGCTGCCAGGCCTTCCAAAGTCTGTTGGCATCACCCTCCACGCCCACGCCGACGAAGCTGTAGTCGGAATCGCTGAGGAAATCCTCCAGCTCATTGAGGAAGTAGTCAGCGTGGATGACCTGGAAAATGAGTCAGCGGCGGGTGACGTGGAGCTACAGAATGACGACAGGGTTTTGGTCGGTGGAGTAGCTGGGGCGCCACTTGACGTCGAGCCCGAGGACGAGCTTATGAAGGCGCTGACAGTGGACGGAGAGGACCTCGTTGAGCTAGTCCTCCACAGCCTCGTCGGAGGACGTCAAAGTGGTGCTGATCACGTCTTTCTCGAACGTCACGTTGTACACCTGAGTCCCCACCATTGGGTCCTCTCTCCTTGTCGTCCCTATGGTTGTCGTATGCGGCGGCACGACACAACTTCTCTCTTGTGCAAACCTTCATATACACCTTTAGTTTGGATTTTACATGGAAACGGGCCTGGATATATAACTGATGCAGTTATGATATGAGCGGAGGAGATTCCGAATTTGATGGGCCCGAGCTCGAGTAAAGCGAGTGATGAATATTTTTGAATCTGATATACTCTTTCTAGTTTTTAATTATTATCGTTATGACCACAAGTTGCATTGTCTCAACCAAACACCACGTACAACAACAACAACATTTCTCAGGGGCCCACCCACTGGGTATGCCGGGTGGGCCACGGGATACCCTGGGTCCAACCACCAGAGAGTAGCTAGTGTGAATGCATGCTAGAGAGATCAGCAGAATTGGGAGCTGGCCAATGAAGATGGAAGTCATCAGTCTCACGGTTCATGTATCAAAACGCACACCATCCTTTTTTCTTCTTCCCTTTTTTCTTATACGTATTATTTTTCCACCAATCTTCTAGCCCTCCTTTATTTGAAGTTGTACAATTGGATCAGGATACGTGGCCGGCGTGAGGCGAGAGCCGTGTGTGCAACACCATGCGGAACGTCGTGGAGAGACGTTGCTCCCCTTGTTGACTTTAATGACGTTGAGGATCGGATGTGGCGTACGTGTTTTCACAAGTGTGCTCATTTGTTCCTAAAATCTGAACATGTAGCAGCTAGCGCCTACGGCTGTCGTTTCTTCGAAAGGACAAGTACAACATCGTTGGAAATTATATATTACTATGCAAGGCATGCGATTAATTTGATGAACCATGTATGTAGTGAGCTATTCCTAGATGGTATACTATCCTCGAACCCTCGAGGGAACATTCTTCATGTCAAACATGCACGACGAGAGTGAGGATGGCGCTCGGAGGACAACACTTTGTTAATATGGGCTAAAGGTTTTTTAGATAATGGAAATAATTAAACCGAGCAACGACTGCTGTGCAATCTGGACTCTTTTGCAAGCGTGCAATCCACAAATCTCAGCCATTTGACAGACATCGAAGGGTGGCTGACATTTTACACATAAATCCTTCCACCTGCCTATGTAAAAGGAAGGATTTATGTGTAAAATGGTAGCCATCTTTAGATGTCTATCCAATGGCTGAGATTCGCGGATTGCATGCTTGCACAGAAGTTCAGATTACATAGCAGTCATTGCCATTAAACCGACCTTTTCCTTAGTACAGAGTACAACAACACAGATACACCAAGTTGTGAAGATCAACAAAAAAAAACTCAACCCGGCACACTAGTGAAAGTAAAATAGCCGATACATTTTATTAATATGGAAGTCTATAACTAAGACTCAATCCAAACCGGGCAAAAACTTCGATGACCCTGACTTCTAGTATGTCTTTGCAAGTGACTCGAATCCTTTTGCAATGACGCCCACAGGCATTTAATCTGGGCTAAAGTTGATACTCCAGAATTTGTTGTAGCGTCTTTTGTGATTTACTATGTACTTTGCTGTTTGATTGCCCATTATGTTGGATCTGTGTTGGGTTTGAACATAGAGAGTGGCCACAGGGTGAGGGGGAAGGTTCTCCCTACGGGTGCTGTCAGATAAACTAGGAGGTAGTCACTTTCTGGATCTCCAGCTCAGTAGAGTTGGAAGTGGAAATATATTTCATTATAAAAAATAAAAGAGATAAATAGTCCACTAGTTTATCATTAGAACATCAACATTAGAACTATTTTTGCGGACCAATGAACAACAAAATAAATTTCATTACCGTAAGACGAAACATTACAAAGAAGAAAAAAGAAAAACACAAACTACTAACAAGAAAAGAAAAACAATACAACTAAGAACAAGAAATAAAAACTACTTCTCCTCCACCTCCACCTACTTCTCCTTCTCCTCCTCCTCCTCCTCCTCCTCCTCCTCCTCCTCCTCCTCCTCCTTGCCCCCCTCCTCCTTATTGGGCTCCTGGCAGGGTGGGGGCGCCTCCAGCGGTAGAGACGGGAAGCTCAGTTTCCTGGACATCGCTGCCACCAGGTTGTTGCGGCCGGCAACGCCGAGCTCGTCTGTCAGCATGTCCCAGAGGACGTTGAGGCGACCAGCCAAGTGTGTCATACCGAAGATGTAGTGGCCCGTGGTCCCCATTGCAGTATACTCTGGAAGGGGACCAAGCCCAAGGTGACGCATGGAGCACGATGTATTGTCAAATACATCGCGCGCCATCTTCCGGAGAGCCCACTCCTTGTCCGGAGGTAGTCCGGTCGAGGAAGCTTCCCCTTGGCATCCTTCAGCGGGCTTGGCGGCGGTGTTTTCTTGTCATCCATGGTGTTCTTTGCGTGGTTTTGGGAAGAGAGGAAGAGTGGTTGTGCGGAGAAGATGATGGAGTGGCCGGGTGATCTTATAGCATAGTAGCAGCCTGACTGTTCGTCTCTCAACGAGCGCTGTAGTGGTATGGTTCGCGGAGCAGTTCCAATTGAATTCAATGATGCTCATGCGTTGCACGCGTTTAAGGCGCCTTGGTAACTGGCGCACACGTAAGCTCGGTGCGCCCCGTTGCATCAGCCGCCTGTACAAATAGCTACGGCTTCAAGGACCAAACCTTATGCGGCAAACAGCAACATATGATACTTCCTCCGCCCCAACTCAACTCTATTTCTGTTTTGGTCAAACTTACCTTTGACCAATGATTTATATGGAATTTATTAACTTCAATAACATGTACTAGATTGTATATTATGGAAATATTTTCATGGTTAATCTAAAAGTACAATTCTTGTATTGTTAAAACAGATCAAAATTATGTAAATCATTGGTCAAAGATAGATTTGACAAAACCTAAGGCTCCCATTTGATAAGGAATTGAAAAACACAGGAATAGGAAAAACATAGGAATTGAAATTATATGTTTTTGCAATCCTATAGGAATTGAAAATATAGTAATTGAGATGAGAAGCCCTTTGACAGCATCATTGGAAAAACAAAGGAACCTGCAACATGAGCCAGGAAAGAAAAAAGAGATACAAGCTCTTGTTATGTTTCTTACAAAATTTAGCAAAGGAATCCATTCCTATAGAAACTACCCTTTGTTTTTCCTGTGAGCCAAATGGTCATGTAGGAAAAAATCCTTTACAAATCCTAGGCTCCCTTTGGATTGAAGGAATGGCAAAGAAAATTTGAAGGATAGGATTTGTAAAGGATTTTTTTCCTACATGACTATTTGGCTCATAGGAAAAACAAAGTATTTTTTTCCATAGGAGTGGATTCCTTTGCTAAATTTTGTAGGAAACATAAGATGAGCTTGTACCTCTTTTTTCTTTCCTTGCCCATGTTACGAGTTCCCTTGTTTTTCCTATGATGCCGGCAAAGGGCTTCTCATCTCAATTCCTATATTTTCAATTCCTATAGGATTGCAAAAACATACAATCTCAATTCCTATGTTTTTCCTATTCCTGTGTTTTTCAATTCCTTCAATCCAAAGGGAGCCCTATCCTTCAAAATTCCTTTGCCATTCCTTCAATCCAAAGGGAGCCTAAAAATAGAGTTGACATGGGACGCACGACGGAGGTTATGGTGCACCGGCACACCCGGACTGTACGTGTACCCGGCCAGCCGTGTAGCTTCGTTTTATATTTTATTCCCTAGGCTTAAAAGTTTCCTCATCCTCCCTGTTTGCTTTGTTTGCTCTTCCCCAGGCTTAAACGTTTTATATTTTACAAATTTTTACATATGTAATATGCACATAGGATATATCACTTGATAGTTTTGCAAAAAAACATGGAGGAGAAATATGTATATCACATGCAACTACGTAAATCCACCCAAATTAATTAATTAGCTAGTTAATTTTTAAGATGATAAAAAAATATTATCTTTTTCTAAGTGAGGTGGCCGGGGTAAATGATGCGGCACAATAGCTTATGTGGCGTGCCAATGTGGATCTCCAACTCAGACTAAGGATGAAAGTGAAACGGTTGTGTGAAGTTGAGGGACTAAATAATTGACCTATTTGAATGTTCAAGGACCAAAAACTGAGTTTTGATTGAAATTTTGAGGATGAAGTTGGGTATTGTGCCAATTCTAAACGAGCCAAGAGCTTGCGAGCTTGATGAGCACCGTCATTGTTTTGAGCAGCGATTAGTTTATGGCATTATCAAATCTGAAGTAATTTTTCTAGATCATTTGTGGCCGAAAAATTAGTTAACACGCTATATATGAGGAGAAGGATTAGGATATGCTACCTTTTGCTTGTGTTGAATAACCCTACACCGTGGACAACATATCCGACACTTAATTCTGGTTGCCAAGATCATTCTGCCGCAAGTCATCTGGGGCACCAGGCGGATGACCTTGATCATCAGGATAAGAACCAGGCAAGAAATCATTAGTCAAAGGTAAGTTTGACCAAAGATAAAGATAGAGTTGAGTTGGGACGGATGGAGTACTTTACAAACCGCTTTGCAGGCCTCACTGCGGGCGATCTCCTGCCTCCTGGCAACTCCAGCGGCTAAAGTAGCGTACAACTGCACTTTAGAAGCCATAACACTAGCACTTGTCTTTTGCTTAGCCCAGTTCGCGTCAAAGGAAACTCACGGGACAATTTAAAGGAATGGAATCCTCCAGAAGTGAAATACATTCATACGTAGTTTAGAAGCCATAACCATCACTGCGCACCTGCGCCGTCTCATCGTCTTCTCTGCGCATAATAAAGACACACCATCCTCTTATCCGCAACACACACCGGCCATCATCTTCTCTGCACGTACTCTTCCTCATTGTCTCTGTTGCGTGCGCCCTCATTAGTTCCCTTTGAAGCCCATGGAGTTCCCCTTGCCGCACGATATTGCAGTCCTGATCACGGGGTGGGTCGCTACAACCTCCCCGCAGCCCATGGACGACCTCTCCAGTTTGCGCGCCACCTGCGGGGCCATGCACACGGCATGCCGGGATCGCGCCGTGGGCAGGCGTGTGGCACTGGAGCGGGAAAACATCTGCAAGGGGATCTACGACGCCCTCGTGGAGCGCCTGGCATTCATCGGCAACCCTCATGCGTGCTACGTCACCGGGTTCAACCTCATCTTCAAGGAAAGTAGCGTGCAGCCAGGCACCCAGTTCCTTGTCTGAGCGGCCGTGGACGGCCACATGGTGGCGGCCTATGTCCTCGCCATGCTCCGCTATGACGCTGACCGCTGGGCCCGCGACTCACTCGAGTATATTCGGCAGGTCGAAGGTAAGGCCCACGTTAGCTACAATGCGGCCGGGTCCGTCGCGATGAAGTGGACCAACACGGAGTGCTGCTGGTGTCGGCATGAAGCCATGGAGAATGTCTATAGTGTCGCATGGACGTTCCTGGGCAGGCCTCCTCCAGGACAGCCGCCGATGGCGGTGCCCAACATTGACAATGACGCTTGGCGCTGCCCAACCGGGGGAACCAGGGAACCGCCCGCTGCGGCAGGCAAGGGTTGGAGGAGTGGAGAGTCTTCTGTACTGAGAACTGTAGGATTAAGCATGAGCATGACCGCTTCTGCCGTGAGGCGTTATACTATTTGGGTTGTATTCCCTCTGTCCCCTTTTGGATATGATGCACCTCTAGTTCTCCCAACGCCAATTAAACGAGAACAAAGGGAGTATATACAATATACTAAGGCATGTTGATGTGTTTCCCCTATGCGTGCTCGTCTCTGATGAATGTTGCACTTGTTGTGTTTCCCCTATGTGCACTCGTCTTTTGTTTAGCCCCATTTGCATCAAAGGAAACTCACGGGACAATTTAAAGAAATGGATTCCTCTGGAAGTGAAATACATTCAATCATAGTTTGGAACAAAGGAAATCAGTGTTCCATTCTGGAGGAAATACATTCAGCATATTCCTCATTTTTCTTCGCGATTTCGCCAAATATGTGGCACAGCGGACCACTATTTTCTGGGATCATCAGCTGCGAACAAATCCGATGGGGTCGATGGAGAAGTTTGCCATTAATGAGCGACGAGCCGCAAAGAAACAAATCTGCCTGAGAGGAACAAATGGTTATTTGGAGGTTGCAGTTTCTTGGGAGTCTCTGGGGTATTATATTATAATGCGACACAACATGGATACGGGATGCACCTAGGGGCAAGTGTATACCATTCTCAGATGTGCCACCTAGTTCTGGTAGTTCGATCTACCATCTCTGATCCTCAATAGCGCTCTTTTGAGCTCAAACGGAAGCTAAAATACCTCAACTTCCACGATCAGGGAACGGCTATTGAAGACACGAAGGAAGTATGTGGCACCATCTGAGAACGGTATGCACTTGCTCTCCTGTGCATACTGTATCTAAATTTTTTTTCTCCCACAGCATGAATAGTGGTAGCTAGAGGTTACACTGTATGGAACAGCTGTGCATAGGAGTAGTGGTAATGATGACACTGCGTATAGGGGCATAGGGCCAGTGGTAAGACTTCCGACCGTTTCCAGTCCTTGCAATAATAACATCGCGACTGTTGAAATTTTGAGAGGAAAATAACATGACAAAACGTGAAAAGAAAAACATCAAAAAATAAGAACAGAAACAAAGTATCACGACTTGGATTAACCTGCGTCAATCGATTTCCTGTTTTACAGTTTCGTTCTCCAGGCTCTTTCACCTTAAATCTCGCACGTAGTACCTATTTTTCCTAACATTTTCTCTTCCTTTCCTTTCTTTT
The DNA here is from genome assembly GCA_036927565.1 of Tuctoria greenei. Taxonomy (NCBI): domain Eukaryota; kingdom Viridiplantae; phylum Streptophyta; class Magnoliopsida; order Poales; family Poaceae; genus Tuctoria; species Tuctoria greenei. The sequence goes on from JAYESD010000004.1 coordinate 37,165,681, forward strand.
CTGGAGTTCATTGTCTCCACTTTTTTTTGGAGTTCATTGTCTCCACTCGAGAGGCCCCTGGTATGGAGGGTAACACAATTCGATTCACGCACGGAGTGGGCTAAAGGGGAAAATTTGGCGTCGTTAAAGGAGATGTTTTTCGATAAAAGGAGAAATTTTAAATTTCACACGCAAAGGGACCAGCGTATGCAGTAAAAAACAATTTATGCTTATAAAAAACCGTGGTTTGCATCTCTCTCAGTTATCGCAACAGCTCGACGCATCCCATCAGCTTCACTAGCAGTTTTTTTAATTTGACATGGAAAGGTCCCAAGGATTATATAAAAAACATGTGCCCCGTACATGCCTCATCCATGTTCCGTTCGACAGCATACGCACGCTGTCGAACGGAGCGGGGCCAAGTCTTGTACGACATCTTTTTCAATCGGATGTGTAACTACAATAGCGCGCGTTGCCTTATATTCTCGTTGCAACAAGCTCAACTTTCCGAGGTGGGACAAAACTAACATGCATACCTCATTATGATATGTACGTACGTATGATTAACTAACATACATACCTCATCTATGATATACCGGGGTAGATGATATAGCTTATGTGCCATGCCAATGTGGATGTCCAAATCAGACTAAGGATGAAAGTGAAACGGTTGTTTGAAGTTGATGGACTAAATAATTGACCCATTTGAAAGTTCAAGGACCAAACTGAGTTTTGATTGGAAATTTGAGGATGAAGCAGTATTGTGCCAATTCGAAACGAGCCAAGCTTGAGCTTGCCAGCTTGATGAGCTCAAGCTCGAAAAGTTCGAGTAAGCTCATTTATTGTTGTCATCTATGATACGCGTACCTATTTATTCTAACATTTTTCTCTCCCTCTCTTTTCTTTTTCAGAGTTCATTGTCTCCACTTTTTTTTTCTTTTTTGGAGTTCATTGTCTCCACTCTAGAGGCCCCAAGTATGGAGGGTCACACAGTTCGATTCACGCACGAAGTGGGTTAAAGGGGAAAATTTGGTGTTGTTAAATGAGATGTTTTTCGATAAAAGGAGAATTTTTTAATTTCACACGCAAAGGATGTGAGACCTATGTGTGCTGAATACATTGGCTTTGACAATAAAAGTTTTGAATGCTGCCATAACATCTTTTTAGCAAGGTTCGACTCTAGCTCTGAGCTTCTGTAAGGTCCGACGTAAGGTCCGACTTGCTTTGTCTAGGTCCGACATGTTTTTGGGTAGCTCCGGTGATCTTTGTCTTTAGCTCCGACATGTCTTTGATAGCTCCGGCATGTCTTTGTTACGCTCCGATATGTTTTGCTTGGTCCGACTTATGTTGGTTAGCCCCGACATGTTTTTCTAGCTCCGACTTTTGGGATGACTAGTTCTGACTAGCTTTGGTAAGCTCTGGCGCTAGGTTGTACTAGCTTTGGTAAGCTCCGGCGCTAGGATGTACTAGGTTTGGTAAGCTCTGGCTCAAGCTCCGGTTAGCTTTGGCAAGGTTCGGTGCTTGATCGCAATGTTCCGATTTTTAATGTGAAATGTTTCGAACTTGTTTTACATCTATGGAAAGATTGCCTAGTATTCATTTGCTAAGTTTTTGGTGCGTTTTGGTTGATATGGTTGATATCGTTTTGATATGCTTTGCAACATGCTTATGTGAGGTGCTCACGTAAGGTGTTGTTTTCGGAACTGACTTGAGTCAAGTTGCGGACTTGGGCTCGTACGGATTGGTTGTTTGTTCTTGTGCAGGTGTTGCTTGAGTTCAAGTCATGGCTGGTGACAGGATCCTTTGGACTAGTCTTAGGGAGGAGATGAGGTTCCAACAACCAAATTCAGGAGGAATTGTGGTTGAGCGGGTCAGGAGGTCGCGCAGGACGATTGAATCAAGGGCAGTGCATATGAAGGTTACTGGACGTTGAAGGAAGGTGTTTGCACGTATACATGCTGTTCATGACGTGGCAACATGGTTCCAAAGATGGTTTATAGATGGGAAGATCTGGTTGGAAGGATCGAATCGTATCGGTTGATGACTTTGGCTGCAGCGGAGTCGGTTATGGCTCGATATGGAATGTATCGAGTTGGTTATGATAGGATTTCGTGTGGGTCACGAATTTGAGTTATTTTAGGAATGTGGGATACGTTTCTAAGGTGATTGGAAGTCTTAAGATTGCTTCTATCTGCGTATAGAAGAGTCCTAAGCAGTTATGGAAAGTTACGATTCGTGATCTGAGTAGGATTAGAGTCCTAGTTGAGATTGGGTTGGCCTAAGTGCTGGTTATATAAGAAAGGGAGGCCAAAGCTCGTGGTGCATGACTTTGGGGCTGTTCCTCTTGTGTTCTATTGAATGAAATTCGTAATTTGAAGGAACTTTTGTTCCTTGTTCGTCCGACTTGTTCCAGACAAGTTTTACTCGTCGAGTTTCTAGACATCACTACCTTTTGTCGGTGGTTTTATCATAACTCGAGTTTTACAGATCCAATTGACGTGATTCTTTTTGGGTTGTCTTCAAGACTTGATTGTATATCATCTGTCAAAATTTCATGGTCATTGGAATTGTGGTTTCTGATCTACACGAGTTTCTTTGCAGCGTTCCAGAACTGTTTTTCTCAAGTAGGACAGATTGACCTTTGTTCGATCTTTCGATCATAACTTGAGTTTCTCTCAATGGATTTGAGTGATTCTTGTTGTGTCGTCTTCGTGAATTGATTATATCTGATATATATCACTTTTTGTCACAGTGAAACAAGTTTATATTAGTCTCACACACGATTTCTCTAACAGATCGTTTTTCTGCCGAAGGTGTTGGGATTTAATTGTTTCTGCCGCGTAAGATTTTTTTAAATCTACCATTCACCCTCCCGTGGTAGCTTTTCATGTGCTCTTCGATCCTACAAAGTCTCAATGTATGTGGGGAAAAATGCATCCCTCTCGGTTATCGCAATGGTTTGACGCGTCCCATCGGCTTCATTGGTAGTTTTTTAATTTGACACGGAAAGGGCCCAAAGCTTATATAAAAAACATCCACCCCGTACATGCCTCCTCCATGTTCTGTTCGAAAGCGTCCACACGTTGTTGAATGGAGCGGGGTTGAGTCTTGTACAACATCTTTTTTCAATCGGATGTGTAACTACAATAGGGCGCGTTGTCTTATATTCTTGTTGCAATGAGCTCAACTTTCCGAGGTGGGACAAATCGTTCACACCTTGTCCAAATCGCTCGCACAAATTTGTTACGGACACCGCACGCGGGGGCAGACGTAGGGAATATGCAAGGTGACCAGTGCACCACCTGGGCCTGGGTACCAGCATGAAAGTGACAAGGATACGATTCCTGGAATTAATCCTGGCATTATCCCAGTCATGTCCGGCCATCATACGACCTCGTTTGGATTGGAGTGGATCCACTTTAATCAAAGTGGATTGGAGAGTATTGAGATAAAAATTAGTTCATTTTCCACTTCAATCCACTCCAATACAAGTGGATTGAAGTTACCAAAACAAAGCCTACATGATCATCACAACAAATAATGCAATTATGCTCGGATGTGATGTACACATATTAATTTTCTCTTATGTATTATTGTTTGAGGCTCGATGATCATGTTTTGGGTCGTATAGCATGTGCATGGACAACTAGCAGAGTATGAAAGACCTCGATCATGTATTTTTCATGTCGATGTGAATTATATACTACGTGTAATTTCTCTTTTTGATGTTGGATATCGTCTAGAGTTGTAGGCTCGTTGATCATGCATCGTTGAGGCATCGTATGCATGGACAAGGCCTCAAACTCTGACAACATCCATCATCAAAAAGACAAAACACGTTCGTATTGGTTAATCATTTTGGGGTGCATGCATGTTAGACATAGAAAAGCCGTCGGCCATGTTGTATAAAACTAACATGCATACCTCATCTATGATATGTACGTATGTATGATTAACTAAAATGCATACCTCATCTATGATATACCGGGGTAGATGATATAGCTTATGTGGCATGCCAATGTGGATGTCCAACTCAGGCTAAGGATGAAAGTGAAACGGTTGCTTGAAGCTGATGGACGAAATAATTGACCCATTTGAAAGTTGAAGGACCAAACTGAGTTTTGATTAAAAGTTTGAGGATGAAGTTGAGTATTGTGCCAATTCTAAATGAGCCAAGCTTGATCTTGCCAGCTCGATGAGCTCAAGCTCAAAAAAGTTCATCTGTTGGATCTACATCTTATGGTTATTACATCTTTTCATTTAACCCCTTCCACCACCACCACCACCCCTCCACCTGGTGGAGGGGGTTAAATAAAAAATTTCAACGACTGTAATGTAGATCGATCCAACGGTTGAAAATGTTTGATTGCACGATAGCACCAAACATCTAATTACATTCTAGTTGAACCCAACATTAAAACAGGAAATCTTTTGACAAAGATTAATTCAGTCGTGATGTTTTTCTCTTCTTATTTTTGTGACGTTTTATTTTTTCATGTTTCGTGATGTTGTTTTTCATGTTTTGTACTTCTTCCTTCCCATATTACTTGTCGTTAATAATTAGGACAAGTTTTCTAGTTCAAATATGAACTAAAAAACTTGTTCTAATAACGACAAGTAATAAAGGAAGGAGGGAGTCATGTTTTATGATAATGAACTCAATGTTGTTCGTCTGTTCCATCTGTTATTTGGTTTTCTATCTACTGTTTAGAGAACTATCTGTTCTATCTGTATTCTCTATTAATGAATGACCCTCCACACCGCTGGTGGCCTCTAAAGTGTCCTATATGATACTTTAGCCACAGGAGGTGCCAGGAGATCGCCCGCAGTGGGGCCTGCAAAGCGGTCTATAAAGTAGTATACAATACTAACAGGTAGTGACGACAGGAAAGAAAAGTGGAGACAATGAACAGAGAGAAAAGAAAAGAAAGGACAAGAAAAATATTAGAAAAAGATAGGTAGAACTCCAAGTACCATTGGTCCAATGCTCCTATACGCGGTGTAATCATTACCACTACTCCTATACGCGGCCAGAAGTTATTACCACTGCTTGAAAGGAAGTGCTACAAACTAGATGTGCCAATTAGTTTATTTTGTATTTATTGGGGATTATGTAACAGCTAGTTCTGTCGATTAGCGACGACTGGAATGAAAAGTGGAGACAATGAATAGAGAGAAAAGAAACGAAAGGACGAGAAAAATGATAGAAAAAGATAGGTAGTATGTACGTACGAATTAAGGTGAAAGATCGTGGAGAACCAAACTATAAAACAGGAAATGTTTGGAGGAGATTACTGTCAAACTTAGTATGTTATCTCTTTTGATGACAGGATATTATTCTTGTGCTGATGTTGAAAACAAAGAAGTTCCATTACTTTGTGCATCCCATCAATGCATGCGAGAGGCGTGGGTCCCATAAGCTTTGGGTTCACATGTCAGCCACCCTTAATGCACGTGCAGTACTGCAGAGGATGTGGAATCCGCCACTGCCAGAAGCCGAACCATCACTGCGCACAACCCCCATCAGTACGCGCGGAGAAGACGATGGTGTGTGTCTTTATATAATATCTCCATTGTCTTCTCTGCGCGTACTCTGTAGACTCACCACCGTCATCTCCGCACGTACTCTAGCTTCCTCTTTGTCTTTGCCGCGCGCACCCTCATTGGTTCCCTTCGCAGCACGGTTATGCCGAAGCCTACGGAGTTGCCATTCACGCACGATATTGCGGTCGAGATCGTGGGGCGCCTCACCGAAAGCTCCCTGCGACCCTTGGATGACCTCTTCAGTATGCGTGCCACCTGCAAGGCTATGCATGCGGCGTGCCGCGATGACGCTGTGGGCAGGCGCGTGGCGCTGGAGCGGGTGCCCAGAAGATGTGGCACGACCCAGGGCTGTACAAATCCCTCGTGGATAACCTGGCCATCATCGGCCACCCACATGTGTGCTACGTCATGGGCTCAAGCTCGTCTTCGTGGTCGATCGCGCGCAGCAGGGCGCCTAGTTTCTCGCCCGGGCGTCCAGGGCTGGCCACATGGAGGCGGCCTACGTCCTTGTCCTCCTCCTCTACGACGCTGACCCCGGGGCTCGTGATGCCATCGAGTATATCCGGTAGGTTGAAGGTGAAGTTGACATTCGGTGAAAAAGCGACCGGATCCGTTGCCATCATGATGACCAGCAATGATTGCAGGCGGTGTTGGATTCAATCTCTGAATGAAATCCGTAATCTGACGTGGTTCCATCCGCGCCCGCCTCCAAGACCGCCGCTGGTGTCGCTGCCCAACAAGGAGGTTGACCCGTGTATGGATGCCGACTGCGGGAAGCAAGGGTGGAGCGGCTGCAGGGTCTTCTGTAGTGAAGACTATAGGATTAGACACGAGCATTTCGCATTCTGCCGTCAGGTGTTATCCGGTATGGGCTATATATAAAAGACTTATAAGGTTGTGTGATGTTGTTTTTCTTGTTTCATGATGTCATTTTTCTTGTTTTGTAGTAATGCTTTATGTTGGTGAACTCAATATTGTTCGTTTGTTCCAACTGTTATTTTGTTTTCTATCTGTTTGTTTAGTGAACTATCTGTATTCTATGTTAATGAATGACCCTTCACACCCCCGGTAGCCTCTAAAGTGGCCTCTACGGTACTTAGCTGCTGGAGGTGCCAGAGGAGATAGCTCATAGTAGGGCCTGCAAAGCGGTCTGTAAAGTAGTATACAGTACTAACAGGAAAACGCAACAGGTAGTGACCACTGCTTGAAGGGATGTGCTGCAGACTAGATGTGCCGATTAGTTTATTTTGTGTTTATTGGGGATTATGTAATAGCTAGTTCAGACAATTAGTTTGTTGCCTGGAATGGTACGTTGAACACTACTATTTGGTTTCGTCAATATTTATACCTACTGTAGTACTTAATCCTTGTTTATATCACTGTGTTGCTGCAGGTCAAGAGACTTCACGCGTATGCTTTATTTTGATCGGAATACCACCCCCATTGCTACATTAACTTATTTAGATAACAAATTGCCATAGCCAGACGTGCACCCGTAGATGGGCTCACGCGTCATTTGAATGAACACCAAGCGTCCCAGCGCAGTTTTGACCCACAAATACAAAGTGACTCAGCGCAGTTTCAGCCCACGTATAAAAAGTGTCCTAGCGCAATGTTGGGCCTACTATGATAGCTTCACGTACGCTTTGTACTGGCTGCCTGCCCGCAGGACCCTTCGATCCACAATGGCCCCTCTCCCGATTGTATAAAATGCGCTTGGAGGAGCATCCGCCGGCTTCCACGCTCTTGGAGGAGCATCCACCGGCCGCCACGCTCTTGGAGGAGCATCCGCCGGCCACCACGCTCTTGGAAGAGCATCCGCCGGCCACCAGCGTGAAGGAGCATACGCCGACCGCCGCACGTGGAGGAGCAACATCGCTAGGTACAATTGCTCACATAATGTTATTGTAGTTCTATCCTCTTACAGATATGCCGATTGATTTGTAGGAAGCGATTTCATAAGATAAGACATGGATGGGAAAAGATAGGCGTACGAAGGAGTGGCAGGATGGAATGAAGTCATTTTTAAATTTAGCATCCAAGGGCACTCGTGAATAAGAAACTAAGCCTTGTCCTTGCACAAGATGTCATAATATTTGCCACGGGACACGCAAGGAAGTTCATCTTCATTTGCTTCGTAATGGGATGTCATTTTATTATACTTGTTGGGTACACCATGGAGAAAAACAAGTTGAGAAAAATGTTGCTGAGCAATCGTCAGCAAATAATGAGGAGATAATTTCTGATGATGCTGCTATGGAAAATATGTTGTCCAGTCTACTTAGAGGCATTGATCATGGTGGTACTTCAGCAGATGTTGATAATTCAGTGTGAGACCTATGTGTGCTGAATACATTGGCTATGGCAATAAAAGTTTTGAATACTACCAAAACTCCATTATCATCTAGGTCTTCGAGCTCTAGCAAGGTCCGACAATAGGTCCGACTTGTTTTGGGTAGCTCCGGCAAGGTCCAACGTAAGGTCCGACTTAGGTCCGACTAGCTTTGGTAAGCTCCCGCTCTACGTCCGACTAGCTTTGGTAAGGTCCGGCGCTATGTCCGACTAGGTTTGGTTAGCTCCAGTGCTAGGTCTTGCTAGCTTTGGTAAGTTATGACACTAGATCTTGCTAGCTTTGGTAAGCTCCGGTTCAAGGTCCGATTAGCTTTGACAAGGTTTGGAGCTTGATCGAAATGTTCTTGCTTTTACTGTGAAATGTTTCGAACTTGCTGTACATTTTTTGAAAGATTGCTTAGTATTCATTTGCTAGGTTTCTGGTGTGTTTTGGTTGATATGGCTCATATCGTTTTACTGTGGTTTTGCAACATGCTTATGTGAGGTGGTCACGTAAGGTGTTGTGTTCAGAACTAATTTGAGTCAAGTCGCGGACTCGGGCTCGTATAGATTAGTTGTTTGTTCATGTGCAGGTGTTTCCTGAGTTCAAGACATGGCTGGTGATGGGATTCATTGAACTAGTCTTAGGGAGAAGATGAGGTTCAACAACCAAGTTCGGGAGGAATTGTGGTTGAGTTGATCGAGAGGTCGAGCAACATGTTTGAATCAAGAACAATGCATATAAAGATATCATGGACTTCGTTGGAAGATGTTTGCATGTATGCAAGGAGTGCATGGACGTGGCTACATGGTTCCGAGGCGTGATGAAGAGATGTGGACGTAAAGAATTGTTCAGAAAGGTCCAAATGACTAGGTTATGGACTCAGGTTGTGACTGAGTCGGGTTTGACTCAAATATGGAAAGATTTGAGCTGGTTATGTTAGTATTTCGTGTGGGTCACGAATTTGGGTTGTTTTAGTAATGTGGGATACGTTCATAAAGTGTTTGAAGTTTTAATATTGCTTCTATCTGCGTATAGAAGAGTTCTAAGCAGTTATAGAATGTTTCGATTCGTGAATTGAGTAGGATTAGAGTCCTAGTTAGGTTTGGGTTGGCCTAAGAGCTGGTTATATAAGCAAGGGAGGCCAGAGCTCCTGCTAAATGACTTTTGTGCTGTTCCTCTTGTGTTCTATTGAATAAAGATCGTAGTTTAAAGGAACTTATGTGCCTTGTTCTCCGACTAGTTCCAGACAAGTTTTTCTCATTGAGTTTTCTGCACATCACCCCCTTTCTTCGGTGGTTTTATCATAACTCGAGTTTTACAGATCTGATTGACGTGATTCTTTTTAGGTTGTCTTCACAACTTAATTTTCTATCATCTGTAAACACTTCACGATCATTGGATTTGTGGTTTCTGATCTACATGAGTTTCTTTGCAGTGTTCCAGAACTGTTTTTCTAGGGTAGGACAGATTGACCTTTGTTCAATCTTTCGATTGTAACTTGAGGTTCTTTTGACGGATTTCAGTGATTCTTGTTGTTTCGTCTTCGTGACTTGATTCTTTCTGATATATATCACCTTTGTCATGGTGAAACACGTTTAGATTAGTCTCAGACATGATTTCTTTAACAGATCATTTTTCTGCCGAGGGATTTTCATTGCTTCCGCTGAAAAAGTTTTAATCTACCATTTACCCCCCTGGTAGCTTTTCACGTGCTCTTCGATCCTACAATTGGTATCAGGGCCAGGTTGCTCTAATATTTGTGATTTGCATGTATTTTTGACTAATCATCATGGAGAAATACCCCGCCAAAGCTTGTGTGTTTAGTGGTATTGATTTCCAGGTTTGGAAGACACGCATGGAAGCTTTCATCCAGGCACAAGGCTTAATTATATGGGAGAAGGTATACAAGCCTTACAAAGTGCCATGAAACGATCAAGTTACAGCTGCAAATCTGAGAGGTGTCGACAACAACAACAAGGCCCGAAACTTGATCATACAAGGATTAACTCAAAGCGACTTCGACCGTGTTGCACACCTCCGATCTGCATACGATGTGTGGAAAGCACTTTGTGTCTACCACAAAGGATCCAACATGATCAAGGAGGTAAGACAAGACATGTTCAAGAAAGAATACATGTGCTTCGAGATGCAACCCGGTGATTCTTTTGAAGATCTCTTTGCTCACTTTAATAAAATTCTCAGCAACTTGTGTAGTGTCAATGTTAATTTTTTGAATGCTGAGAATGCTAGGCAATTACTAAGTGCATTAGACATGTAAATTTGGGAGATGAAGGTTACATCTATTCATGAATATACTGTCATGAGTACACTTACTTTAGATGCACTATATTCTAAATTGAAAACTCATGAAATTGACATAATCTAACGTAAGAACCCCAACAAGTCTGTTGCATTTGTTTCTCAACGTGATATGCCTAGCTCTGGTGAATCTTCATCTTGTGGTACACTTACTTTGTTGTCCTCTCTAACCCTTGAACAAATTGAGAAGTTTCTAGAGGAGGAGCTAATACTTCTCTCTACTAGGTTCTCAAAAGCATTGCAAAATGTGAGAACTAGAAGGAGAGGAAGCTCTAGACCTCAATGATGTTTTGAATGTGGTAAGACAAGACATTTTCGTTCAGATTGCCCTAACCTTTCAGGTCCTACTTCCCAGGATGAAAAGCAAACAAGGACGAAGCACTCCTCTATAAAAATATACTAAGAAAAATAAGGGTTTTATAGGACGTCAATTGGTGAGCAGTTTTATCTCTGCAGTTCAAGAACTTGTCTCAAGCGATGTGGACATTGGAAGTGACGAAGATGAAGATAATTTGGCAAACTTGTGCTTCATGGCAGGCAAGTCAAGATCAAGTATGGAGGAGGCTGAACACACCAGCGACAAAGAAGAGGTATGTCCTACTTGCGCAAAAACGTGTGATGCTATTTCTCGTGCCACTGTTATAGTTAAGAAAAATACAAAAAGCTTAGGGACAATGCTGTTAAAATTGAGTCACTAGAATCTGAAATTAATCGTTTGAAATCCTTGATTCCTAGTGATGATTCTTGTTCCTCATGTAATTTAATATATGAACAATTGTCCCCATTAAGAAGTGCGCACACTTCCGCACTTGAGAAACTTGAGTTAGAAATTGAAAACAACAGAGAGCTTGCTGCACTTAATGATAAAAACTTTAAAGATGCTAGCTGTTCTACAATTGATTTGTATTGTTCTATTTATGATGATATTGATAAGAAACTACAAGATGCTATGAATGAAATTTCTATATTGAACAATGCTTTACGTTCTCATGAAGTTAAATATTGTTCCAATTGCAAAATAAAAGGAAAAACTTCATGTGAAAATTGCCTTGATCTGTCCAATAAACTTGATGACATGCATAGGACATTAGATCAGATTTGTAATGGGAATAAGAACCTAAACTTGCTGCTGAATTCTTTCAAGTCTTGCAATGATAAAACTGATTTAGGTTTTGATTCTCATGCTCATGCTAAGGCACATCCACCTAAAATTGTGAAGTCATTAGGAAGTGGTTTGATTCAAATAGTTCCTAAACAAAAAGAAGTGGTTTTCAAATCTGCAGGAGTGTTCTCTCATTCAGTTTCAAATAAAAATGTTGCTTGGTCATCTAGACATGAACACAAATTTAAATTTCATTGTACCTACTGTGGTAGAGATGGTCATATCATAGAGTTTTGTTATAGACTAGCTAAACAACAGAAAAAGGAAAGAATGATTGCTAGATCTCATAACTTTGATCCAAAATTCTTGCACTTGCTAAACCGAATGATAGGAACATGCAATCTACTGTAATGAGTCGAAAACATGCAAAGTTTGCTTCCAAACCTATTGTTTTTCATGCTACACATGTAACATCTCGTAGGATAGTAGTTGGGTACAAAAATCCTCAAGCTTTGGCTCATAAACCTGCTGTTTTATCTCAGTTTTCGCGTGTTTTTCCCGCTTCACGTCGTGTGACTCAGTACTGGTTTCCTAAATGCCTTTTGACTAACCCCAGTATTGAGTCATCGACGTATTGTGCTTCTATGTAGGTTACACACTTGAGGAAGGAGAACATTTGGATTGTGGATTCAGGTTGCTCCCGCCACATGACCGGTAACAAAGAACGGTTCTCCTCCCTCTCTTTTGTGTCATGTGTAGAGAATGTTACTTTTGCTAATAATTCTTCAATCCTATAATTGCTAAGGGTTCGGTTAGAGTAAATGATCAGTATACTTTGAAGGATCTGGCACTTGTTAAAAATTTGAAATGCAACTTGCTTTCTGTTTCACAACTGCTAGATGAAAATCTGGAAATTATTTTCACTAAAAATTGCTGCAAAGTTGTAAATTCAAACAATGAGCTTATTTTTATCATGTCACGGTTTGGAAGAGTTTTTAAAGTTGACTTTGATACGTCTTCCTCTAAGCATAGGTTTCAAATTGCTAATGATTCCAAAGATATATATTTTTGGCATCGTATACTTGGTCACGTAGGCTTTGATCATCTCACGCGTGTTAGTGTTCTTGATTGCATACGTGGGTTGCCTAAGCTTAAAGGGGACAAAGAAATTCTGTGCTCTTCTTGTATACATGCTAAGATGGTTGCAGGTTCACATACTCCTCTCACAATGATCATGACACCTGAACTGGATCAACTTTTGTACCTTGACACCGTAGGACCTTCAGGTGTTCAATCCTTCGGAGGTAAATGGTATGTTCTGGTGATTGTTGATGATTAATCTAGATAGAATTGGGTTTACTTTATGGCATCTAAGAATGAAGCTTTTAGTCACTTTAGAACTTTATTTCTTAAATTATCAATTGATCACATAGGATCTTTAAAAGCAATTAGAAGTGATAATAGAACCGAATTTAAAAACCAATTTTTTGATCACTTTTGTGCTGAAAATGGAATAGATCATCAATTTTCTTCACCATATGTACCTCAACAAAACAGTGTTGTAGAAAGAAAGAACTGAAACTTAGTTGAAATGGCTAGGACAATGCTTGATGAATATCAAACTCTAGGGAATTTTGGGCTGATGCGATTGCAACTTCTTGTTATGTCTCAAATTGTGTTTTCTTATTCGCTAAGCTAGGTAAAGCACCATACGAGCTCTGGTTTGGACATAGGCCTAGTGTTACACATTTTTGGGTCTTTGGTTGCAAATGCTTTGTTAAGAAACATGGTAATCATGATAATTTTGAACCTAGATCCATTAATGGCATGTTTCTTGGTTATCCATCTCATACTAGAGGCTACCGTGAGCTTTTACTTGACACTAACAAAATTGTAGAGACTTGTGAGGTGTCTTTTGATGAAGCTAGCACGGGTACTAGCTCAAACATTGCAGGTTCGTATCCATATCCGCAAGGGGAGAGCATTTTCGTTGAAGATGAGGAAGAAGTTGTGTTGCTGCCCGAAAATTCAGCAGCTAATGACATTGTTCTAGCTCCTGATTTTGATTCACAATCAGCACCGACGATCACCATTCCTGGTCCAAATCCTCCTCAAGTCACAAGCTCATAGATTTGTGATGAACGTGAAGAAGAAGAAGCTTGTGAAGTGTCCACTCCCCTCTGGGTTCATAAAAGTCACCCCCACAACAAATTATTGGAAGCTTGCACGAACAAGTCACGCGGTCCAGGTTTTGTGATCCAAACTTTCATGCTCATTCTGCTTTTGTTGCTTCTTTTGAACCCAAAGATATATCACACGTACTCACTATTGAATCTTGGATTATTGCCATGCAAGAAGAGTTAGAGAATTTTGAAAGAAATAATGTTTGGAAACTTGTACCTCCACCTCAAGGTCCCACTTTAATTGTAACTAAATGGGTGTTTAAAAATAAACAATGTGAGGATGGAGTTGTGGTTAGGAATAAGGCTAAGTTGGTTGCTCAAGGTTTCACTCAAGTTGAAGGTCTAGATTTTGATGAAACTTTTGCTCCTGCTGCTAGATTAGAAGCCATAAGAATTTTGTTAGCCTTTGCTGCATCTAAACGTTTTAAGCTATATAAAATGGATGTTAAAAGTGCTTTTCTTAATGTCTAAATATATGAGGAGCTTTATGTCAAACAACCACCGGGTTTTGAAAATCCAGATTTTCCTAATCATGTTTACAAACTGTCCAAAGCCTTGTACAGTCTCAAACAAGCCCCTAGAGCATTGTATGATAGGTTAAAAACATTCTTACTTGAAAAGGGGTTTACCATGGGCAAGGTTGATAAAACTCTTTTTGTGCTTAAGCATGATAATGACTCATTATTCATTCAAGTGTATTTGGATGATATTATCTTTGGTTGTGCTTCTCATGATCTTGTGTCCAAGTTTTCACCTATGATGAATTCAGAATTTGAGATGAGTATGATGGGAGAAATCACGTACTTTTTGGTGATGCAAATCAAGCAAACCAAAGAGGGTACCTTTGTGCATCAAACGAAGTATACAAAACACCTCCTAAGGCACTTCAACATGGAAAAAAGCAAGCCTCTTCGGACACCAATGGGAACAGCAACAACACTTGAACTTGATGAAGATGGTGAACCCGTGGATCAAAAAGAATATATAAGCATGATCGGATCACTTTTGTACCTCACGACATCAAGACCGGACATACAATTCAACATATGTCTTTGTGCACGGTTTCAAGCCTCCCCACGTGCTTAACATCGTCAAGCCCTCAAAAGGATTCTATGGTACTTAGATAGAACTCAAGAATTTGGCATTTTTCTTCCTTCTTCCTCAACCGTTACTTTGAAAGCCTTTTCGGATGCTGATTTTGGGGGTTATAGGATTGATAGGAGAAGTACTTATGGTGCTTGTCATTTTCTTGTTAATTCACTTGTTGCTTGGTCCTCTAGAAAACAAAACTCAGTGCTGATCATAATCGAACTTGCTTGCTGTTTTGAACTTGTTGCATGCTCACAAGTGCTTTTAATCATAAAGAATTAATCAAGTAATCAACTCACATGTTGAGTTTTTATGATCAAATGAAAAATTTAGAAAAGATCAAGAGAATAAGCATGCATCACACTTCTTCTTTTGATATGGCTTATCATTGCACTTAGATATGAACTTGGAAGATGTATGACTAAAACCATGTCCTTAAGATTCTAATTGTCAAATAACATAGGCTTGGCTTGGTTGGTTAGAATAAGGCAGATGCGCATATAATCTCTTGCAAATATCATATGATCAAAATTTGTGCATTGAAAAATAATAAAATGCAACAACAAGTGTCATGCTTTCAGGTATTGAAATAGTTAAGTTTGTGAGATCATGACTTGCTTAAATTGAGAATTACATTTGATCTCTAGCATGGCTTACACTACTATATGTATCTCATTGTTGTGATAGTGTAAGTTACTTGATAGTATGACCTGGATGAGCTTTATTTTATATGTATATGTTATAATATGCTCATAACAATTAAAATTTCTCTTTTGTACCTTGCTGAATACATTGTCAAAGGGGGAGAAATTGATCACACCATGCTTATATTCACAAGTGTTTTTGGAACGATTCTTCTCAGGGCGAGAAGTATGCAAGGGGGAGAAATATGTTTAAAGGAGAGAAATTTTTTCAAATTGTTTCAAAGCTTTTCATGTGGATAAGACAAATATTCGGATTTTAAATTGTGTTGCCATTGCATTCATCAAGGGGGAGACTGTGAGACCTATGTGTGCTGAATACATTGGCTACAGCAATAAAAGTTTTGAATACTACCAAAACACCTTTATCATCTAGGTCTGAGCTCTAGCAAGGTTCGACGATAGACCCGTCTTGTTTTGGGTAGCTCCGGCAAGGTCCGACGTAAGGTCCGACTAGCTTTGGTAAGCTCCGACTCTAGGTCCGACTAGCTTTGGTAAGCTCTGGCACTATGTCCGACTAGCTTTGGTTAGCTCCGGCGCTAGGTCCTGCTAGCTTTGGTATGTTTCGGCGCTAGATCTTGCTAGCTTTGGTAAGCTCCGGTTCAAGGTCCGGTTAGCATTGACATGGTTCGGAGCTTCATCGCAATGTTCCTGCTTTTACTGTGAAATGTTTCGAACTTGCTTTACATTGTTTGGAAAGATTTCTTAGTATTCATTTGCTATGTTTTTGGTGCGTTTTGGTTGATATGGCTGATATCGTTTTACTGTGGTTTTGCAACATGCTTATGTGAGGTGCTCACGTAAGGTGTTGTGTTCGGAACAAATTTGAGTCAAGTCATAAACTTGGGCTCGTACGTATTGATTATTTGTTCATGTGAAGGTGTTGCTTGAGTTCAAGACATGGCTGGTGACGGGGTCCATTGAACTAGTCTTAGGGAGAAGATGAGGTTCAACAACCAAGTTCGGGAGGAATTTTGGTTGAGTTGATCGAGAGGTCGAGCATCATGTTTAAATCAAGAACAATGCATACGAAGGTATCATGTATGTCATTGGAAGATGTTTGCACGTATGCAAGGAGTGCATGGACGTGGCTAAATGGTTCGGAGGCGTGATGAAGAGATGTGGATGTAAAGAATTAGTTGGAAAGGTCCAACCGACTAGGTTATGGACTCAAGCTGCGGTTGAGTCGGGTTTGACTGAAATATGGAAAGATTTGAGCTGGTTATGTTAGGATTTCGTGTGGGTCACGAATTTGGGTTGTTTTAGAAATGTGGGATACGTTCCTAAAGTGTTTGGAAGTCTTAAGATTGCTTCTATCTGCGTATAGAAGAGTCCTAAGTAGTTATGGAGAGTTTCGATTCATGAATTGAGTACGATTAGAGTCCTAGTTAGGTTTAGGTTGGCCTAAGGGCTAGTTATATAAGCAAGGGAGGCCAGAGCTCGTGGTAGACGACTTTTGGACTGTTCCTCTTGTGTTCTATTGAATAAAGATTGTAGTTTAAAGGAACTTTTGTGCCTTGTTCATCCGACTAGTTCCAGACAAGTGTTCTGGTCGAGTTTTATGCACGTCACCTCCTTTCTTCGGTGGTTTTATCATAACTCGAGTTTTACAGATCTGATTGGTGTGATTTTTTTTAGGTTGTATTCAAAACTTAATTTTCTATCATATATCAAAATTTCACGATCATTGGTTTTGTGATTTCTGATCTACACGAGTTTCTTTGCAGTGTTCCAAAACTGTTTTTCTCGGGTAGGACATATTGACCTTTGTTCGATCTTTCGATCGTAACTTGAGTTTCTCTCGACGGATTCGAGTGTTGTCTTTGTGACTTGATTCTCCTTGATATCTATCACTTTGGTCACGGTGAAACACGTTTATATTAGTCTCACACATGATATCTTTAACAAATCGTTTTTCTACCGAGGGATTTTCATTGCTTCCGCTGAAAAAGTTTTAATCTACCATTCACCCCATCTGGTAGATTTTCACGTGCTCTTCGATCCCACATCCAAAAAATGCTATAAACTAGAAGGAGCCAACTGGGTGTGCAAAGGCATTTTATGATTTATTAAATGATGCCAAAAAGGAGTTGTATCCAGGTTGTGAGAAGGTGACCCAATTATCCTTCATTGTAAGGTTGTACCAGATAAAGTGTTTAACTGGTTTGAGCAAAAAAGCATGTGAGTTGATCCTTTAACTATTCTCATATGTGCTTCTAGAGGGCCATTGCATTCCTAATACACTTGATAAAGTTCAGAAGGTTGTTCGTGACCTCGGGCTGAGGTATGAAAAGATCGATGCATGTGTCAATGACTTTGTGTTATTCCGGAACGACTATTCTCTGTTGGATCAATGCCCAAATTTTGGTGAATTAAGATGGAAAAATTGTACTGGTGGGGATGCTAGAGAGGCTTTACCTTGTGGAAAAGCCAAGAAGCTTGTAGCACGCAAGATTCTACGATACTTCCGTCTTATTCCCTACCTTCAAAGGTTTTATATGGCAGAATCAACGACATCAATCATGCGCTGGCACAATGAAGATCATATTGATGATGAAATATTATGCCATCCTGTAGATTCAAAAGCATGGAAGCATTTTGATAGCATTCACCCAAATTTCTCATCTGATCCTCGCAACATAAGACTTGGGCTAGCATCTGATGGTTTCAATCCTTTTGGAGTAATGAATGTTTCTTACAGTACCTTGGTTGTCTTTGAAGCAGCCTTATTGGTTGATGTCAATGATAAATCCTGGGCCAAATTCACCTGGAAACAACATTGATGTGTATCTGCAGCCTTTGATTGATGAGCTACTGAAATTATGGTCTGATGGTGTTGAAACATACGACAGTTCTAAGAAAGAGACATTTCTCATGCGAGCTATTATATTGTGGACAATAAATGATTTTCCAGCATATGCAATGCTATGTGGATGGAGCACAAAAGGTAAGCTAGCATGTCCATACTGCCATGTAAACATTGACGCCTTGTGGTTGAAACATGGGCGAAAGTATTGCTACATGGGTCATCATCGTTTCCTACCTCAGAATCACAGGTGGCATCGAGACAAAGATTCTTTAAACAACAAGATAGAGAATAGAGAGGCTCCAACATCACTCTCAGATCACGAAGTACACAAACAATACGAGACTTTTGATCAAGTGAGGTTTGGAAAAACGAATAATAAGAGAAAGCGCACTGGGGAAGATAGGTGGCATATTTGGAAGAAGAAAAGTATACTTTTTCAGCTCCCGTATTAGAAAACATTGCTAATAAGGCATAACTTGGATGTCATGCACATTGAGAAAAACATTTGTGATAGCATATTGGGGACATTGCTTAATATGGATGGTAAAACAAAAGATAGTCTACAAGGTCGTCTTGATATGAAGGAAATGGGTATACGACCAAAGCAACATCCGGTGGATATGAAAGGGAAATATGATTGTCCATCAGCATCATATACTTTGCATAAAGATCAAAAGACCACCTTGTGCAAGTTTTTGGCGGATGTGAAGATGCCCAATGGTTATTCCTCAAACATCAAGAGATGTATGGACATAACAGCACGTAAGGTATCAGGTCTAAAAACTCATGACTGCCATATTATATTTCAGAAGCTCCTTCCTATTTGAATACGTGACATATTGCCTGAAAAAGGTTGTTGCACCTTTAATTAAGATTAGCAGATTCTTTTCTGGAATTTGTTCTAAAGAATTGGCGGAACCAGATTTGGATAAGATGATCAAACAATTTCCTGAAATAATTTGTAAGCTTGATATGTTGTTTCCTCCCGCTTTCTTTTGTATCATGGTACATCTTCCAATCCATCTTGCCAAAGAAGCTCGCTTGGGTGGACCTGTTTCTTACATATGGACGTATCCAATTGAGAGGTACATTGGTACATTGAAGAGGTATGTACATAATAGAGCTCACCCGGAGGGTTCTATAGCTGAGGGATGTATTATGGAAGAGTGTATGACTTTTTGTAGTCAGTTTTTGGATAACATCAGCACCAAGCTTAATAGGCCAGAACGTCATGAAGCTGCAGCTAGGAATGAACCTTCTCTCGAGTCTAATATATTTACTAAAGTTGATAATTCTAAAAAAGGGTTTAAATGGGGCCAACTTACTATGGTGGAACTACATAACATCAAGCATTATATAATTTCTAATGTTGAAGAGGCCGCTCCATGGATCAAGTACGTATAACTCAGATGTTTTATACTATATTGGATCATTCTTATTGTAGATGGCTAATTTCGTTTTGTACCCTTTTCAGTGAGCATTTTAATGAGCTGGAAAAGATTCATTCTCGTGATGTTGAAAAACGCCATAGACATGAGTTTGTTTATTGGTTTCAGAAACGAGTAAGTACATGCATGTTTTTACTTTGATGAAATATTGAACAAATATGTGTTCTGAAGTTGGTTTATCGATGACCCCTTTTATACTAATGTGTACATATTACGACATTACACAAAGAAGGCAAAGTAACCAATTATTTGTATGCATTATCTAGAGGACCTGATCGTCGGGCACGTTTTTTTACTCAATCATTCATAAATGGCTTCTTCTTTCGAACAACAAAGGTGGAAAAAGATTTACGGACGTAAAACAGTGTTGTTGTTGTTCGGGATGGTGATCATGAGTGGTATGGAGTAATCAAGAAAATGATTTCTGTTGATTTTGAAAAAAATCAAGAGGTTCTGTTATTTTAATGTGACTAGTTTGATCGGTCTCGTTTCGGTTAGAGCCAAAGAAGAGGCTACAAAATTGATCGATACGGAATGATAGATGTTGACACTACTCTTTCTCAATTTAAGTATGAGCCTTATATTCTAGCCACCGACGCAGAATAAGTTTTTTTACGTTCGAAGTGTGAAGCAACCTAAATGGGCTACAATTGTTAAAACGAAGTCACGAAACCTTTTTGCCATGCCCCTGGAGACAGTGAAAAGTCACTGAGACAATGGAGGCTGAGACATTTGATGATCAATGACTTACTGATATAAATGAGGATAGGACTGCATGGGATAGGAATGACATTGAGGGAGCAACTGGTGATGCTTCCGCTCTTCAAATGAGAACATGTGATCAGTTTGAGACACATAGAGTTCCATTAGAAAATGAAGATGACAACGACGACGACGATGGAGACGATGATACATATATTAATGATGGTATTGTACCTCCAATATTGGGGGGACTGATATTTTTATATAAGTACTATGTGAGCTAGCTGTACGTGAACTATTTGATTTTTTTGAAAAGATAGAAGCCGCTAATCTATTTAGCAGCAAGCTTAGAAGCAAGCCGATATTGAATTGTGGTGAGTCATGGCAAAAGTTACTAATGCAACAATTGTGTTCTGTGACGATAGATCCTAACGCCACGAAGTGGTGAGTTGTGGCAAAAGTTCATAATGCAACGATTGTGTTCCGTGGCGATAGATCCTAACACCACGAACTGGTGAATCATGGCGAAATTTCCTAATGCAACGATTGTGTTCCGTGACAATAGATCCTAACGCCACGAATTGGTGAATCGTGGCAAAAGTTTCGAATGCAACGATTGTGTTTCGTGGCGATAGATCCTAACGCCACGAACTGGTAATTCGTGGCAATAGATCCTAATGCAACGATTTTGTTTCGTGGTGATAGATCCTATTGCCACAAACTGGTTAATCATGGCAAAAGTTCTTAATGCAACGATTGTGTTTTCGTGGCCATATATTCTAACGCCACGAACTGGTGAATTGTGGCAATAGATCCTAATGCAACGATCCTGTTCCGTGGCGATAGATCCTAACACCACGAACTGGTGAAGCATGGCAAAAGTTCCTAATGCAATGATCGTGTTTCGTGGCAATAGATCCTAATGCCATGAACTGGTGAATCGTGGCAAAAGTTCCTAATGCAATGATTCTATTCCGTGGCGATAGATCCTGACGCCACGAACCGGTAATTCGTGGCAACAGATTCTAATGCAGCGATTGTGTTTCGAGGCGATAGATCCTATCGCCACGATCTGGTGAATCGTGGCAAAAGTTCCTAATGCAACGTTTGTGTTTCGTGGCGATAGATCCTAACGCCACAAACTAGTGAATAGTGGAAAAAGTTCATAATGCAACGATTATGTTCTGTGGCGATAGATCCTAATGCTATGAACCGATATTTCATGGCAACAGATCCTAATGCGACGATTGTGTTTTGTGGTGATAGATCCTATCGCCACAAACTGGTGAAGCGTGGCAAAAGTTCCTAATGCAACGATTGTGTTCCGTGGCGATAGATGCTAACGACATGAACTAGTGAATCGTGCCAACAAATCCTAATGCAACGATCGTATTCCGTGGTGATAGATGCTAATGCCACGAACTAGTAAATCATGGCAACAAATCCTAATGCAATGATCGTGTTATGTGGCGATAGATGATAATGCCATGAACTAGTGAATCGTGGCAATAGATTCGTGGCAATAGATCCTAGTGCCACAAACTAGTGAATCATGGAAACATATCCTAATGCAACGATCGTGTTCTGTGGCGATAGATGCTAATGCCTCGAACTAGTAAATCGTGGCAAAAGACCAAGCTTACTGCAACAATTTAGTATTCATTGTAGTACAATCGTTTCAACAGGGCAGAATCCTTGTAGTGATTGTATGTCCGGTCTTGATGTCGTGAGATACAAAAGTGATATGATCATGCTTCTATATTCTTTTTGATCCATGGGTTCAGCATCTTCATCAAGTTCAAGTATTGTTGCTGTTCCCATTGGTCTCCGAAGAGGCTTGCTTTTGTCCATGTTGAAGGGCTTAAGAAGGTCTCTTGTATACTTCATTTGATGCACAAAGGTTCTCTCCTTAGTTTGCTTGATTTGCAGCCCCAAAAAGTATGTGAGTTCTCCCATCATACTCATCTCAAATTCTGAACTCATCATAGTTGAAAACTTGGACACAAGATCATGAGAAGCACAACCAAAGATAATATCATCCACATACACTTGAACAAATAATGAGTCATTGCCATGCTTAAGCACAAAAAGAGTTTTATACCTTGCCCATGGTAAACCCCTTTTCAAGTAAGAATGTTTTTAACCTATCATACAATGCTCTAAGAGCTTGTTTTAGACCATACAGGGCTTTGGACAGTTTGTAAACATGATTAGGGAAATCTAGATTTTGTAAACACTTGGTGGTTGCTTGACATAAACCTCCTCATCTATATAGCCATTAAGAAAATCACTTTTAACATCCAGCAAAAGCTAAGAAAATTCTTATGGCTTCTAATCTAGCAAAGGAGCAAAAGTTTCATCAAAATCGAGACCTTTAATTTGTGTGAAACTTTGAGCAACCAACCTAGACTTATTCCTAACCACAACCCCATCCTTGCTTTGTTTATTTTTAAACACCCATTTAGTTCAAATTAAAGTATGACCTTGGGGTGGAGGTACAAGTTTCCAAACATTATTTCTTTCAAAATTTTCTAACTCTTCTTGCATGACAATAATCCAAGATTCATTAGTGAGTGCGTGTGATATATTTTTGGGTTCAAAAGAAGCAACAGAAGCGGAATGAGCATGAGAATTGGGGTAGGAAAACCTGGATCTTGTAACTTGTTCATGCAAGCTTCCAATTATTTGTTGCGGGGGATGATTCTTGTAAATCTGTAGGGGAAAAATGTCTCACAAGCTTCTTCATCATTAGGTTCATCGCGGATTGATGAGCTTGTGGCTTGTGGACGATCAGGACCAGTAGAGATGGTAGTCGGAGTTTGTTCAAAGTTCATAGTTGGACATGTGTCAGTTTCGGAACTATCAGGCAATATCACCGACTCTCAGGAAATTACCCTCCCCCTGAGGATATGGATCCGGACCTGCAATGTTTGAGCTAGTACCTGGGAAAGTTTCATTAAAACACACCTCACAAGTCTCCACAATTTTGTTAGTGTCATGTAAAAGCACACGGTAGCCTCTAGTATGAGATGGATAACCAAATGCCATCAATGGATCTAGGTTCAAAATAATCAAGATTACAACATTTCTTAACAAAGAATTTGCAATCAAATACCCTAAAGTGCGTAACACTAGGCCTATGTCTAAAACAGAGCTCATATGGTGTTTTACCTAGCTTAGCGCGGAATCAAATACGTTTTGAGACATAACAAGCAGTTGCAATCGCATGAGCCCAAAATTTCCTAGGAGTTTGATATTCATCAAGCATAGTCCTAGCCATTTCAACTAAGGTTCTATTCTTTCTTTCTACAACACCATTTTGTGGAGGTACATATGGTGAAGAAAATTTATGATCTATTCCATTTTAAGCACAAAAGTGATCAAAAGATTGATTTTTAAATTTGGTTCTGTTATCACTTCTAATTGCCTTTAAAGATCCTGGGTGATCAATTGATAATCTAAGAAATAAAGTTCTAAAGTGACTAAAAGCTTCATTATTAGATGCCACAAAGTAAACCCAAGAGTATCTAGAATAATCATCAACAATCATAAGAACATACCATTTACCTCCGGAGGATTGAACACGTGAAGGTCCTACGGTGTCAAGGTACAAAAGTTGACCCGGTTCAGCATTCATGATCATTGTGAGAGGAGTATGCGAACCCGCAACCATCTTAGAATGTCTACAAGAAGAGCACACAATTTTTTTGTCCCCTTTAAGCTTAGGCAGTCCACGTATACGATCAATAGCACTAACACGCACTAGCACTAGCATGTTTCAACGCCTACGTGATCAAGTCTACGATGCCAAAAATATAAGTCCTTTTAATCATTAGCAACTAGACACCTATGCTTAGAGGAGGATGTATCAAAATCAGCTTTAAAAACTCTTCCAAACCAAGACAAGTTAAAAATAAGCTCACTATTTGAATTTACAACTTTGCAACAACTTTAGTAGAAATAATTTTCAGATTTTCATATGGCAGTTATGAAACAGAAAGCAAGTTGTATTTCAAGTTTTTATCAAGTACCACATCATTCAAAGTGTAGTGATCATTTACTCTAACTGAACATTTAGCAATTATAGGAGTTGTAGAATTATGGGCAATAGTAACATTCTCTACACGTGACACAAAAGAGAGGGAGGAGAACCATTCTCTGTTACCGGTCATGTGGCGTGAGCATCCTGAATCCACAATCCATTTGTTCTCCTTCCTCAGGCGTGGAACCTACATAGAAGGACAATACATTAATGACTCAATACTGGGGTTAGTCAATAAGCATTTGGGAATCCAGTACTGAGCCATGCGACGTCCAGTAGGAACAACACGCGGAAGCTGTGACAAAATAGCTGGTTTTTGAGTCAAAGATTGAGGTTTTCTACTCTTAACTACTGATTTAAAAGTTGTTTTACGTTTAGTACAAAAACCAGTAGCTCCGGAGGTAAAAGAAGCAGTTCCAAAGGAAAAAGCTGAAGCTCCGAATGCAAAAACTGATGTTTCAAAGGGAACAACAGAAGGTCCGGGAGCTCTCGGAGCTATCGGAACTATCGGAGCTACCTTTGCAGATCTCTTACCAGAAGGTCTTGAAGCCACTTTTTCAAATTTCTAACTCATTAAAGCAGGTTGCATGTTTCTAATTTTTTGTTTAGCATGAAAATTATGAGATCTAGTAGACATTTTATCCTTTTTAATTTGTTTAGCTAGTCTATAACAGAAATCTATGACATGACCATCTTTATCATAGTAAGTACAATGAAATTTAATTTTGTAATCATGTCTAGATGAGCATCCAGTATGAGAAACAGAATTCAAAAGCACTCTTGCAGATTTAAAAATCACATCCTTTTGTTTAGGGATAGTTTTGATTAAACCTTTTATAAATGATTTTACAATGTCAGGTGGACGTGTTTTAGAATAAGCATGGGAATCAATACTGATGAGATCATGCACGTTATCATTGCAACTACAAACATGACACAATGTTTATTTGTTTTGATCCTGGCTCAAGTGAATGTGCACTCTTAGATGATGGACAAGATCAAGATGGCGCACTATGTCGTCCACCACCTTGGCCTCCTCCATTCATGCATACAGGAATTAGCCTTCTTGGCGAGGTCAATCGTGTGCAGCACGGTTGATAACCAACGGAGCAGTGGTGTAGTGATTGCAGGGGTTTTTCGTGTTCTACTCGAGAGCCTCGGATCATCAACGTCGAGATCTCCATCAATCGACTTATCCATTACCTTTCGGAAGATCGGGCCTAAACCTACTCATCAAAAACCTAAACCAGTTTTATCATTGCAAGGTTTAGAAGAATTTAACAGCAAGTTTAGATTCTTGTTCCCATTGTAAAAGCGCTCTAGTATCTCATTTTTATTATCAAGTTATTTAGATAAAACTAGGTAGTCTTTATATGAAGCTTTCCCTTTAAGTTTGAAGTTAGAACAATTTTTAACTTCATGTATTCATAAAGCATTGTTCAAATGGAAATTTCATTCATTGCATCTTTTTGTTTCTTATCAAGATTACCACATGCAGAAAAATGCAAATCATCTGTAGAACAAGAAGCATCTTTTATGTTTTTAACATTAAAGTCAGACAACTTTTTGTTCTTTTCAATTTCATCATTAAGTCTATCTAGAGTGGAGGAGTGTGCACATCTTAATGTGGATAATTGTTCATAGATTAAGTCCCATGAGGGACATGCATCATTACTAGGAATCAAAGTTTTTAAACGGTTGATTTCAGACTCTAGTGATTTAATTTTAGCAGCATTATCTCTAAGATTTTTGTCCTTTTTCTTGACAATAATAGTTGCACGAGAAATTGCATCACACATTTCATTACAGGTAGAACATACCTCATCATCATCACTATTGTGTTATGCATCCTCCTGACTTGATCTTGATCTTGTTTTGCCCGCCATGAAGCATAAGTTGGCCAGATCGTCATCATCTTCATCACTTCCAATGTCTACATCACTTGAACTGAGCTCTTGAAGTGCGGTGATTAAGCTGTTTATCATCTTGCATCCTATAGAACCCTTCTTTTTCTTGTTGGAGTTTCCAGAGGTGGTCTTGACCTTGTTCTACTTTTCTACACGGGTAGTAGGACCTGAAAGGTTAGGGCATTTTGTACAGAAGTATCCTTTCTTACCACATTCAAAGCAGCGCTGTGGTCCGGAGCTTCCTCTCCTTCTAGTTCTCACATTTTGCAATGCTTTTGAAAATCAAGTAGAGATGAGTGCTAACTCCTCTTCTGGAACTTCCTTGATCTGCTCCAGGGTTAGTGAGGACAACAAAGCAAGAGTATTGCAAAATGATGATTGGTCGGAGCTAGGCATATCACGTTGTGAAACAAATGCAATAGACTTATTTGGATTCTTACGTGATAAGATGTCAATTTTATGAGTTTTTAGTTTAGAGTAAATTACATCTAAAGTAAGAGTACTCATGACAGGTTATTCACAATGGATGTTACTTTCATTTCCATATTGTCATGTCTAATGCACTAAGAAGTTGCCTAGCATTCTCAGCATCAGAAAAGTTTATGTTGACACTACGTAGATTACTGAGAATTTTATTAAACCAGGCAAAAAGTTGATTGATGTACTCACTAGGCTGCATCTCAAAACGCATGTATTCCTTCTTGAACATATCTTGTTTTACATCTTTGATTGTGTTGGAGCCTTCGCGATGATAATCACAGAGACCTCTCCAAACATCGTATGCCGATCGGAGGTGTGCAACACGGTCGAAGTCGCTCTGAGTTAGTCCTTGGATTATCAAGTTGCGGGCTTTGTTGTTGTTATCGACATCTCTTAAGTTTGTAGCCGTGACTTGGTCATTCGGCGGCACATCGTAAGGCTTGTACACATTTTCCCATATTGCGAAGCCTTGTGCCTGGATAAAGGCTTGCATGCGTGCCTTCCAAACCTGAAAATCGATACTAGCAAACACACAAGGTTTGGCAGAATATTTCTCCATGATGATTAGAAAAAATACGTGCAAATCACAGAGATTAGAGCACCGTGGCCCTGATACCAATTGTAGGATTGAAGAGCACGTGGCAAAATACTAGAGGGGGGTGAATGGTAGATTAAAACTTTTTAGCGGAAGCAATGAAACACCCCTAGGTAGAAAACCGATCTTGTTAAAGAAACTGTGTGTGCAACTAATATAAATGTGTTCAACTGTGACAAAACTAGTATAGATTGTAGATAATAAAGTCACAAATGATAAAAAAATATGAGTCCCAATCTTCCGATAGGTAATGGATAAGTCGATTGATGTGGAGATCTCGACTTTGATGATCTGAGGCTCAAGAGTAGAACACGAACAACCCCTGCAATCACTACACCACCACTCCGTTGGTTATCAACCGTGTTTCACACGATTGACCTCACCAAGAAGGCTAATCTCTGCAAGTGCAACCGAGCACACAAGCAAGAACGTAGAAGACACGATCTGAAATCGCGAAATTGGGGTCTCACAAACCGTAGAACGGCGATATTATTGATCTAAGCAAAACCCAATTGTTAATGGTGGCTACTATGGATTATATGTAGGTGGGAGGACGTCCATGGGGGTGTTGGGGTCGTGACCTAACCCTAAGATACGAAAATAACGGACTTATACTTGATACAAGGCCCAATGGCCCAATACGGTGGCGCAGCACTCTGACAGATTCTGAACTCGATTTTGTTTCGATAATTTCCGTCCACTCCATAGGAATTTTGACATGGGACTAGCGCCATTGGAAAGTTTATGCTCTCCCCTTTCCGTGCATATGTAGAACGTCTAAAACGGAGTTCGTATGCGTCCTGGGCGTCCATTTTAGTGCGTACTGCTTTTGGACTCTGAGCTGGACACGATTTTGAATATGGCTCGGTTTCCATCTTCTTTGAACGAATTCTCCGGTCCTCCACGTCCCTACTACTTCCTCCAAGTACTCCTTTAACTTCTCTATGGATCCTAATCACAATTAAGTCATTAGGTAGCAATCTATTCTCAAAAATATATAAGAAAACATATAAGAACGAGCTCACCTCTGAAATTAATTGATGTGTATGAATCCTATTGATTGCATTTTGTATGTTGAATGGAGTGTTGTGTATATGCATAGGAGTGATGTCCTCATCATCCTCCCCTTCTTGAATTGGAGTCGTCGTCGACTCAAGTTCATCTTCTCTCATGTGTGAGTCCATATGTGCAACGCCATCAAATCCTCTTGTGTGCATCAAAGGAGGAGGC
Organism: Tuctoria greenei; assembly: GCA_036927565.1. NCBI lineage: Eukaryota > Viridiplantae > Streptophyta > Magnoliopsida > Poales > Poaceae > Tuctoria > Tuctoria greenei. The sequence continues at coordinate 37,194,146 of JAYESD010000004.1, forward strand.
CAAGGTGGTGGACGACATAGTGCACCATCTCCATGTTCTTCATCAAATACGCATGCACATTGACTCGATCCAGGATCCCAAACAAATAAACATTGTGCCATGCTTGTATGTGCAATGAAAATGTGCTTGATCTCATTATTCTCCCCTTCTTTATGACAAGCCGTCCTCGGCTTGCTCGTATGTCTAGCAAAGGGGCTTGCTTTGAGGGTAGAATGAGCGCTGTCCATATTGCACAACTGCAGGGAACAATGCTCCTCTATTATATGTTGTGCCTGCTGCAAGAAAAAAATACTAGAAAAACGTGACAAAGAATTATTAGTGTTAGTGCATTCATTCATTTCACCATGTTGTTGCAACACAAAAGGAGCTTCCTCATTTGAACATATATAAACTTTATGCACCATAAACATACCACTATGTTCATGTTTGCCTATAGCATAAAAAATATTTCTACTTAACAAAGGCAATTCAGATTGAGAAAATATTATCTTCTCTACGATATCTAGATCACAAAGAGAGTCAAATTCAATATAGCCCAAAGTGATTAGAGAAGATAACAATTTCAGCTCATCCCTTTCACATGTAGTTGGAATCAAATACTTAATTTCAGCACAAGTGAGTGATAAAATATCAAATTCATTTGGTTGTTCTAGCATAGGTACCATATAATTATCAGCACACAACTCATTTTTGTTGTAAGAATCAGTAGGAAAATCAACTAGTGGTAAAGGTGTATTATGAAAAGGTTCATCTTGTTGCTGCTCATCGATAGCATGATTGGTGGTAAAATTCAGCACATCTGAAAATTTCATACCTTGGATAAATGTAGAGCATTGTTCATTAACATTACTCTCATTTTCATTAAGAAGTTCAAATGCATTATGGGTTGATTCATCAAAAAAATCAGAAGAGTTGTTCAACACCTCACTCTGATTTGCATCTATATTTATTTGTTCATGTTCCTGCAAAAGGTTAGGCAAAGGAGGAGGTACAACAAGAAAATTCTCCTCAAGTTCATGTATTTCATCTTTGCAATTAGATACATTAGCAAAAGTTTCTCGCATAAGAATTTTCATATCTTTCCATGTTCGAGGTCTTTCTAAATCACTTAAGTTGTTCCACCAAGTCAATGCACAACCTACTAATGCACTTGCAACATTTACTAATCTTTCTTTTCTCACATATATGACATTGTCCAAAAATTTTATCCAACTCTATTTCCCAAGCAATATATTCATCGTAACCAAAACCATCATAAGAAGGAAGAGATGGGAGAATGTAATTACTTCTTGTGGAAGGTGTTGTAAAGGTGGTCTGAATGTCATGTGAAACCTTGATTGATGTTTGATTTTGAGTGAGCAACTCCATCGTCGTCTTCATCATGTCAATCCTCTCAGCATATAAAGCATGATTCTTGCTTTTACCTGACATTATTAGTAGCAAACAAAATACAACAAAAAATATGTTATCCCTATCAACTACAAAGGATAATGGCAAAGTGGAAGCGGAATCACACACTCTCAAGCGTCTTACCACGCTCTTACAAGTGTTCTTACCGACAGTGCAGGTGGCAAACGGTGGCCGGTATGAAGAAACCAATGAAGCGTGGGATGATTGCAAAGGTGTATCGATTCTGCTCAAGAGTAAAGTATAGCTTACTTTATATGTATCAAGGATTAGCAACAATGAAATCAGATAGTAAAGTTGAATAAGTGTCCAAAGTACTTGTCAAAGTTGCTAGTCTAAATGTGTTCCTAGTAGTTCAAGCTAGCAAGACATGAGACAAAACTAGATGACACAAAGAATGCAAGCACTTCTATTTTTTTTCTTTTTTTTCTTTTTTTTTTGTGCGGCTTTTGTTTCTTGTTTTGCACTTGCCTTTTTATTTTTTCTTCTTTTTTTCAGAATGTGTTGCAAGGGAAGAACACAATGAAAATCAATCAAAGATATCTTGTGGGTCTGTCACAGATTTTCTGATCAATCGTCCAAAGACAAATAGGCATACTTAGAGACTCCAAATAGAAAAACTAACAACAGCAAGATTGTAGATATATCTCTTCTCTTTAATTTTAGAATATGGAAGATCTATTTTAAATAAGAACAATGGTAGATATTGCCCCCGAAATACAGACTGTTCAGAATTTCAAGATCAATAACAGATTAATATATAATGCAATTTTGACCTTGATAACTCCATTTTCTGGCCAACTGATGAATACAAAAGTTTTAGAAAACTTCTTAAGATTTCCAGAAAGTACAAGAACACCAAAATCCGAGTTCGTATGAGCGATATATGATGAAAATACCGAACTGGACATAGATGAATCTAATCTGGGCGTGATGACGTGATTCAAAGGGATGAATCACACAATGCAAAACTCAAACTAAGACAAAAAACACTTTCTAAACCAGCAATATGACTCAACAACGGACACAAACTCAACAAAACCAAACTGAAAACAAAAGTTGCAAAGGCTCAATGGTGGTTTGGACAAAGTAATGAACAGATCTACTAAACTGCAATTTTTTTGTGGCTTTTTTTGTGGACTCTAAGTATGAATAACAAAACTAATGTAATGGAAAGATGAATTACCTAACGGGCAACCTGGAAATCTGACACCAATTGATAGGAAAAATATGAGTCCTGATCTTCCGATAGGTAATGGATAAATCGATTGATGTGGAGATCTCGACGTTGATGATCCGAGGCTCTCAAGTAGAACACGAACAGCCCCTGCAATCACTAGACCACCGCTCGTGATCAACCGTGTTTCACACGATTGACCTCACCAAGAAGGCTAATCTCTGCAAGTGCAACCGAGAACACAAGCAAGAACGTAGAAGACACGATCTGAAATCGCGAAATTGGGGTCTCACAAACCGTAGAACGGAGATATTATTGATCTAAGCAAAACCCAATTGTTCATAGCGGCTACTATAGAGTATATATAGGTGGGAGGACGTCCATGGAGGTGTTGGGGTCGTGACCTGACCCTAAAATACTAAAATAATGGACTTAGAATTGATACAAGGCCCAATGGCCCAATACGGTGGCGCAGCACCCTGACAGATTCTGAACTCGATATTGTTTCGACAATTCCCGTCGACTACGATGGAATTTTGACATGGAACCAGTGCTATTGGAAAGTTTATCCTCTCCCCTTTCCGTGCATATGTAGAACGTCTAAAACGGAGTTCATATGCGTCCTGGGCGTCCGTTTTAGTGCGTATCCCTTCTGGACTCCGAGCTGGACACGATTTTGAGTTTGGCTCGGTTTCCATCTTCTTTGAACGAATTCTCTGATCCTCCACGTCCCTACTACTTCCTCCAAGTACTCCTTTAACTTCTCTATGGATCCTAATCACAATTAAGTCATTAGGTAGCAATCTATTCTCAAAAATATATAAGAAAACATATAAGAACGAGCTCACCTCTGAAATTAATTGATGTGTGTTAATCCTATTGATTGCATCTTGTATGTTGAATGGAGTGTTGTGTATATGCATAGGAGTGATGTACTTATTACCGAAGACGTCACAACAAGAATCACAAAAATCCACCCACAGAAACTCAAGTTACGATCGAAAGATTGAACAAAGGTCAATCTGTCCTACCCGAGAAAAAACATTTCCGGAACACTGCAAAGAAACTCGTGTAGATCAGAAACCACAAATCCAATGATAGTGAAATTTTTACAGATGATATAAAATCAAGTTGTGACAACAATCCAAAAAGAATAATGTCAATCGGATCTGTAAAACTCGAGTTATGGTAAAACCACCGAAGTATGGTAGTGCTGTGCAGAAACTTGACGAGAAAAACTTGTCTGAAAACAAGTCGGACGAACAAGGCACAAAAGTTCCTTCAAACTACGAATTTTATTGATGAAACCACAAGAGGAACAGCTCTGAAGTCGTTCACCACGAGCTCTGGCTTCCCTTGGTTATATAACCAGCCCTTAGACCAACCCAAACCTAACTAGGACTCTAATCCTACTCAATTCACGAATCAAAACTTTCCATAACTGCTCAAGACTCTTCTATACACAGATAGAAGCAATCTTAAGACTTCCAAACACCTTAGAAACATATCCCACATTCCTAAAACAACTTAACTTCATGTCCCACACAAAAACTATCATAACCAACTCGATACTTTCCATATACGAGCCAAAACCCGACTCTGCCATAGCCAAAGTCATAATCCGATATGATTGGACCCTTCCAACCAAATCTTTCCTTCTATAACCCGTCTTAGGAATTATGTTGCCACGTCATGCACCTCATGCATACGTGCGAACACCTTCCTTCGACATCCAGTTTCCTTCATATGCATCGCCCTTGATTCAATCACCCTACGTGACCTCCTGATCAGCTCAACCACAGTTCCTCCGGAACATGGTTGTTGGAACCTCATCTCCTCCATGAGACTAGTCCAATGGATCCCGTCACTAGCCATGTCTTGAACTCAAGCAACACCTGCACATGAATAAACAATCAATACTTCCAATCACAAGTCCTCGACTTGACTCTCGTTAGTTCTGAAACCACAACACTTTACGTTAGCACCTCACATAAGCATGTTGCAAACCATAGCAAAATGATGTCAACCATATTCAGCCAAAACACACCAAAAACTTAGCAAATTAATACTAAGCAGTCCTTCCAAGAATCTAAAGCAAGTTCGAAACATTTCATAGTAAAAGTAGGAACATTGCAATCAAGCTATGAACTTTGCGAAAACTAACGGGACCTTGAGCCGGAGCTTACCAAAGCTAGCAGGACCTAGCGCCAGAGCTTACCAAAGCTAGTCAGACCAAGCGCTAGAGCTAACCAAAGCTAGTCGGACCTAGAACTGGAGCTAATCAAAGCTAGTCAGACCTAGTGCTAGAGCTTACCAAAGCTAGCGCTGGAGCTAATCAAAGCTAATAGGACCAAGCACCGGAGCTAACCAAAGCTAGTCGGACCTTACGTCGGACCTTGCTGGAGCTCGGACCTAGAATCAGACCTTGATGATAAAGGTGTTTTGGTAGTATTCAAAATTGTTATCGCCATAGCCTAAGTATTCAGCACACATAGGTCTCACAAAACTAGCATTATAGCCATGCTCCCAGTTACGAGCGACCTAGACCCTCACATGGCTAGAGTTATAGACCTGAGTATTGAATGATGGTTGGGATTGGACATGGAATTGGATATTGGGATATGGGTTTGGTCATGATGAGTTGGATATGGATGGTTAAGGATAATTATGGATGATTATGGTTGATTACGTTGAATTGATGGTATTGGACATGGTACTAATGGTATTTGGGTTATGATGGGAATTGACCTCACATAGTAATCATAAGTCGCATTTTCTACTTTTATTGATGAAATGTACTTTTGCGCAAGAAACCTTATTCCATCCTTGTTTGAGCTACATGTCATACTTTCACACACTTGTTGAGTACGACATGTGCTCACCCTTGCCATCCCGACATTAATTCAGTAACAAGTGATAAATTGGAGTATCCAGAGGATTATGAGTACTAGGCATGTGTGTTACTGTCGAACTGCCTGTGGAGTGGGAGTCTATTAGTGTTTAGTTTTATGCAGCAATATTGTTACAAGAGTTTGTTTTCGAGACAATTTGGATATTGTAATAACGTATTATTATTATTATTATTATTATTATTATTATTATTATTCGGGACATGGTTATAATCAGAATATCATTTGTGATGCACTTGCGTATGTATGTTAAACATCCTAGACAGACATATGCATCATACTTGATTCATTCTCGAAACCGAGTGTCACAAATTGGTATCAGAGCCGTATTTGACCGTAGAATGCAAGCCTAGGTAGAATGGACACCACAGACCACTTAGGACTTCTTTCCTTTCAAAATTTACCTGTTTTGCACTATTTTGCCTTCCACTACCTATATATTGTGGGAGAATTTCCGCTTTTGCTGCTGCTGCTGCAAATTTTACCTCTTTTTCATCTTTTGAGCTAATGCACATACTCTTACCTTGTTTTATGGCAGCTGCGCTGAAATAAAAATTTTCACTTCTTTCCTGCTGCTGCCATGTCTTTCCTTGTGCCTTCTTGGTGCTGAAATAGAATGTTGACTGGAACCTATTTTCCACACTCGCACCAACTATCACTTCACACACCAATGACCGCACCCCTAGTCCATCTTAGATCGTTAGTGCTCGCTTGGATCTGGTGTGTTGATTATATGATTGCTTGTTTGTGTGCTTGGTGTGCGTTGTGGAATGCTTTGGTGACTTGTCCACATCCGCACGTAGTAGATAGATGTGGGATGCTTCGGCACTTGTCCATATCCTCATATAAGGCTTTATTATATATTAAGAGCGTTGCTTAGTTCATACTCCTTGATGCATATAGTTGTGGATTCATTCTATCTCTCTTTTCTATCTCGATCGACCTCTACTTTAATAGAAGATGGGCAAAGCTAGAAGGTTTCTATTTGAGGAAGAGCTACATGGAAGATGAGAATAAATATAGTATGTCAAAAAGTAAGTCCTAAAATAAGGATGGGGGGGGGGGAGATTTCCTCGCCAACCTTATAGTTCTGAATTCACAAGGATTGGACACAATACTTGGAATGGATTGGCTACGGAAGCATAGAGTGATCCAATGTGCCTCAAGGATAGTGGAATTGACAAATGATAATAGAGTCAACATTAAAATTTGATGCATCACAATATACATCAAAATGGGTGGATATTACCAGCAAATCGTTAGAGACCTCTCCAATATAGTGAAGCACCTGACTGAGTTGCTAACAAATTGTAAGCACTTCGAATGGACTCTAACTTGTCAGGATAGCTTTGAGGAGTTGAAGAAGAGAATTGCAACTGCACAGGTGTTAGTATTACCAGATGTGGGATAGAAGCTTTGATATATACGATGCATCAAGGCATGGACTTGACTGTGTATTGATGCAAGAAGGCCGAGTAGTAGCTTATGCGTCTAGGCAACTAAGGAAACATGAGATGAATTATACAACACATGATCTCTAACTCACAGCTGTAGTGCATGCCTTGAAAATTTGGAGGCACTACATCCTTGGTCATAGGTGTGAGATTTACACTGATCACAAGAGTCTCAAGTACATATTCACGCAAATGGATCTAAATTTGAGGCAATGAAGATGGTTAGAGCTCATCAAGGATTATGATATGGGGATCAACTATCACCTAAGGAATGCCAATGTAGTGGCAGATGACTTAAGATGGAAAGGGGTAAGCCACCAACTCATGGTTCAGGAGTTGCCATTCGAGATGTGTAAGGAGTCTGAACGATTACGCATTGTATTTGTGAATGAAATAGGAGCAATGGAAGTAAACCCAACATTGGAACAGGAAATACGTGAAGGTCAGGCAAAGGATGAAGAAATCCAAGAGATCAAGGAAAGAATCCAAAAGGGGAGAAAATGGAGGTTTGACGAAGATGACAATGGCACGCTATGGCTTGGGAAACAAATTGTGGTGCCTAATGTTAAGAATATCTCGGAGACAATATTGAAGAAGGCACATGACTTCGCTTATTCAATTCATCTGGGCTGTACAAAAATGTGCAATGACTTACATGCTACTGGTGTGATGGAATGAAGAAGGACATAGTTGAATATGTTGCATTATGTGATGTATGCCAATGAGTGAAGGCTGAACATCAAATGCCAGCTACATTATTGCAGCCATTAAAGATACCAGAATGGAAGTGGGAAGAAGTTGGTATGGACTTTATAGTTGGTTTAGCGCGCACCCCATCATGATATGACTCAATATGGGTTATTGTGAATTGGTTGTCCAAGTCTACGCATTTTATCCGTGTCAAGACTACTTATAGTGGTATGAAGCAGGCAGAGCTGTATATGGAGCATATTGCATGCCGACATGGAGTTCCAAAGAAAATATTGTCTGATCAGGGTCCCCAATTCACGTCCAGATTATGAGTCCATGGGTACCAAGTTAAATTTTAGCTTCGTGCATCATCCACAGACCGACGGACAAACCGAGAGGATGAATCGGGTATTAGAAGACATGTTGAGAGCTTCTGCCTTGAAACATAGACATAGTTGGGACAAGAGTTTGCCAAACGCAGAAATCTCCTATAACAACAGCTACCAAGCAAGTTTAAAGATGTCGCCGTATGAGGCATTGTATGGAAGGAGATGTAGAATGCCCCTATTTTGGAATGAGACAAGAGAAACCCAAGTACTTGGGCCTGATGTGATACAGGAAGCCAAAAAGGAAGTCTAGATAATCCGTAAAAACTTGAAGGCTTCTCAGTCACGTCAAAAGGGCTATGCGGATAATAAGTGAAGAGACTTAGTTTTCGAAGTGGGAGACTTCGTGTATCTCAAAGTGTCGCCTATGCGAGGTCATAAACGATTCAACGTTAAAGGCATGTTGGCACCTCGTTACATCGGACCATTCAAAATTTCGGACAAACGTGGAGAAGTGACATATCGATTGGAGATGCTGACACATCTATCTGATATTCATGATGTGTTTCATGTTTCTTAACTCAAGAAGTTCTTAACGGCACCAGAAGAACAAGTACCAATGAATGAATTAGAGCTTGAGGATGATTTGACTTATGCTGAGCAACCTATGAAAATCTTGGAGCCAAAGGAGAGAGTCAAAAGAAGCAAGGCGATTCCTTGGTGCAAAGTACAATGGAAACATCATACTGAATCTGAAGCAACTTGGGAGCGGGAAGAATATCTCAAGAGAGAATTGCCCTATCTTTATCCTTCTATGTCGAATCTTGAGGGAGAGATTCAATTTAAGTGGGGTAGTTTTGCAACACTCTTTTTCATCCATCATGCATTGCATAAATTCTCATACATGTTTAATAAAATGCAACACAAAAAGGAGCAAGATTAAAATGAATTAGTGGCAAAACAACAATTAAAATCAATTTGGCTATGGACATATCCGGTCACCACCCCAGACTGGTCCAGTATACCCGTCAGCTCTGGCTGAATTCACTTTTCTTCAGAGCAAGGGACTTGTCCGCTGATTGTTATGGACTAGTCCGGTTTTACTACTGATGTCGTCCATACTTGTCCGATTAATTGTTACGGACTAATCCGGTTTTGAAAATTTAAAGCCCCGGACTTGCTCGGATTGTTGGATTCTTGTGCAAAGTACCTTTTTCACTGAGGTGCACCAGACTTGTACGGTTTTGAACGGACTAGTCTGATGTGACATCAAAATCAAAAAATAACTTGTCTGGCTCGGTAACGGAGTTGTCCGATATTCCTCTCTATACCCGAACGGACTTGTTTGACCCCGTACATACTAGTTCGATTTCTATGGTTTCGACTCGAATTCTTATTTTTCCCAGTGATGAGTTTATGGGTCAAATTCAGTTATTTAGGCCCTAGAACGTCATGTCCCACCCTTGAGGAGCCCAAGTGGGACCCCACAGAGGCCCCTACTTGTCCCCACCATTTCCTACTTGGATTCCACCCTAACCCCACCCCTCCTCCTCCTCTATAAACACCCGAATCCCCTCTTCTAACCCCACCCACGTCAGAGGAAAACCCTCACCACCCCTGCTCTCATCATGAGACGTCATCCTAGAAGCAAGAAGCCCTCACTGCAAGGATGGAGAAGAAGAAGAATAGGGAGGATCAAGCAAGATCGTCGTCGCTGCGGCAATCTCCTTCATCACCTCTTCGATGTCAATGTTCTTCTTCTACTTCTTGTCGTCGATTCATTGTTAACGGATCTAGATGTCATGTTTCACACGTTGCACCTATTCCTTGACCGTTGAACTTTTGCATTCATAGTAATTGCCCTAGATCCAACTTTCCACGTCAATTTTGTTCCCACTCTTGATTCAAACCATGTCCTAGTTGGAAACTTCCCAAAACCCTGGACATAGCGGACTTGTCCGGTCCAGAGCGGACTAGTCCGGTCTAGGGCGGACATGTGTGGCCCAATGTGCGGACTAGTTCAGCCTCTGAATTTTGAAATTCCTCTAACTTTCCCAGTTTTTTTTCTGAAATGACTCGAAACTTGCTTAAACATGTAAAACTCAACTATAATTGGTTATTAAGCAACAATAGCAACCTAATAACATGTGTTACATTCTAATTGAATCATTCATGCACATCATGGCATATTGAGTACTATATGAGCATTTATTGATTGTAATGCGTGTTTTGCACGTTGGTCGTGCGGAATAGAAGGAAACGCTCTAGAAGGTGCTTTTGAGGATCTTCAAAACCAGAACTTTGAAGCTCTCAATCGAAACCAGCCACCAGAGCAAGACAAGTGTCCTTGAACATATTGAACCTATGTTTTTAAATGTTTTGTTTGCAAACATGCATCCTTGTGTCAACTTGACGGGAAACCCAAGGTAGGAGTTGACTATGTTGTATGCCAGTCCTTGTCGCCGGAATATACATGATGAGTTGGGTATGGGTATTATTCTCTTTTGCGACGCATAGCTACATGGGTTATGGGTAATTAGATTAACATGCTCAACAAGTTTAATCACGAGGATTGATGATGGTAATGGTTGGATTGTAGGGGCGATGATTTACTTCACGGGCGAGGTCTCTAGTTCAAGTCCAGGATGGCCCAGCTGCGCCAGAGAAAAGAATAGAAGAAGATGACCCCATAGCGACACGGTACTAGGTGATCTAAGCAAGCATGGTTTGATGGTTGGCTTGGATGGTATGGTGGTTGTGCTTGCCTTAGATCTAAGGACCGGTTCGTGGAGCGACCACCCAGGATTATAGTGCCACCATAGGGCCAAGTATGGGTGCAGCTTAGCTGATTAATTAGAGTATTGCCAGTATCGTTCGAATCATATGAAAGGCTCAGGGAATGGGAGTCGGTTGGGTTTGCAGTAATGGCGGGACTACCCTGGGACCCGAACAGCACAAGAGGGTGCCCTTGGATGGATGTGCTCACTTGGAGACATCACCTCCGATGAAACCTTAGTGGGTCCACAACAAGCCGATAATCACTTTGTAAAGGCTATTTTGTGATCTCTTGGCCACACACCTATGGAAGTGTGAGACGACATAATGGAGGTTCTTAGTCATCCAAAGGTGATGAAATCACGAACTCATGGATAAAGTGATGCAACCTCTACAGAGTGTAAAACTATCATGATAGCCATGCTCCTGGTTACGAGCGACCTGGACACTCACATGATTAGAGTTATGGACCTGAGTATTGAATGATGGTTGGAATTGGACATGGAATTGGATATTGGGATATGGGTTTGGTTATGATGAGTTGGATATGAATGGTTATGGGTAAATATGGTTGATTTCATTTAATTGATGGTATTGGATGTGGTACTGATGGTATTTGGGTTATGATGGGAATTGACCTCACATAGTAATCATAAGTTGCATTTTCTACTTTTGTTAATGAAATGTACTTTTCCACAATAAACCATTTCTTCCATCCTTGTTTAAGCTACATGTCATACTTTCCTGCACTTGTTGAGTACGATATGTGCTCACCCTTGATGTCCCATATTAATTCAGTAACAAGTGATAAATTGGAGTATCCGGAGGATTATGAGGAGTACCAGGCGTGCGTGTTACTTTCGAACTGCTTGTGGAGTTGAAGTATTTTAGTGTTTAGTTTTCCGCTACAATATTATTACTAGAGTTTGTATTCAAGACTATTTAGATATTGTAATATGGTATTATTATTATTATTATTATTATTATTATTATTATTATTATTATTATTATTTGGTACATGGTTATATTTTGAATACCATTTGTTATGCACTTCCGTATGTGTGTTAAACATCCTGGACACACATATGCATCACACTTGGTTCTTTCTCAAAAACCGGGTGTCACAACTCGGTTCTCAAAAGCATTGCAAAATGTGAGAACTGGAAGGATAGGATGTAGTGGTTCTCAACAATGCTTTGAATGCGGTAAGATAGAACATTTTTATACATATTGCCCTAACCTTTTAGGTCCTTTTACCTGTGATGAAAAGCAAAATAAGTTCAAGTCCTCTTTTGGCAACAACAACAAGAAGACTTTCACAAAACGCGAAGTGGTGGACCGTATCCTATATGCTCTACTAGACAACAACTTGAGTGATGTGGACTCCAGAAGTGATGAAGATGAAGACAATTTGGCAACTATGTGTTTCATGGCGGGCAACTCAAGATCAAGTATGGAGGAGTCAGAACACAATAGCGACGATGAAGAGGTATGTCCCACTTGCGAGGAAATGTGTGATGCTATTTTTCGTGCCACTGTTATGCTTAAGAAAAGGACAAAAAACTTGGACAATGATGTTAAAGTTGAATCACTAGAATCTGAAATTAATCGTTTGAAATATTTGATTCCTAGTGATGATTCTTGTTCCTCTTGTGAGTTAACCTATGAACAATTGTCCTCCTTAAGAAGTGCAAACACCTCCACACTTGATAAACTTGAGTAAGAAATTGAAAAGAACAGAAAGCTTGCTGCACTTAATGATAAAAACTTGAAAGATGCTAGCTATTCAACAATTGATTTGCATTGATCTAACTGTGATGATCTAAATAAGAAATTGCATGATGCTATGAATGAAATTTCTATTTTGAACAATGCTTAACGTTCTCATGAATTAAAAAATTGTTCTAATTGCAAGTTAAAAGGAAAAATTCATGTGAAAACTATTGTGATCTGTCCAGACATCCATAGCACACTAGAGCGGTTTTGTGGTGGGAATAAGAATCTAAACTTGCTGCTGAATTCTCTAAGACTTGTAATGATAAAACTGGTTTAGGTTTTGATTCTCATGCTGATGCTAAAGCACATCCTCCTAAGGTTGTTAAGTAATTAGGAAGTGGTTTGATTCAAATGGTTTCTAAACAAAAAAGGTGGTTTTAAAGTCTGCATGAATGTTGTCTCATTCGATTCCTAATAAATATGTTGCTTGCTCATCTAGACATGAACACAAAGTTACCTATGTTGACGGCTGTTATATCCCAATTTCACATGTCAATATAACTCAATTATGTGAAGGAAAGATCATTTCTTGCACACAAAACCTTTCCACTTGTCTTTGGAAGAATAGTGCATGCATAGATTTTATGCAGGAAATGAGGTAAAAGAGAGGGTGCAATCCTATAATTATCTTCCCAGCCCATCAAACGCCAACACGTGGCCCACAAACAATAGTAATCGAGGCCATCCAACGGTGTATCACTCATATCAGTCAATGGGACCCACCTAGAAGTCACACGAAGGAAGCACTCTGGAATTGTTCAACATTCCAGTTCGGTCGAACTCCCTATTTGGCCAAAGTGTATTATGTGCCAAACTCGATCAACTTCCACGTGTTGACTCCCTTTGGTGCCCTGATCACGATGAAGACTGTTTTGTGCAATTTTGGATGCAGGAACTGACCCTTCTCTAGCTATAAATAGGACTTCCTACCCTTACTTCTCACACACACCACTTGAGCATAATTCTATTGTATACACTATATTCCATAGTCTTAGAGGAGTTTAGGCTATAGAAAGGAGAGTCTCTAGTCCTTAGCCCAAATTAGGAAAGGAGTAGAAGGAGTCTGTCTTCCCAATTCTAATTGAGAAAGGTATGACTCACATATTCCTTATTGTATTTGTGACTTTATGGATAATAAATATGCTATCTTTAGTCTTCTTTTATTCATATACTTGGATGAAGCATTTGTTTTTTGATTGTGGATTCCATGTATGTGGTAGGAGTAGTCTTTATGGTTATGCCATAACAATCTTATTCTATCACCATAAACACTACAAACCTCAATTATAGTGTAATTAGTTATGATATGATCATGTTAATATGAATAACTTATGCTATGTCTCAACATTGGTTCAATGATGTTTAGGTTAGTCATTTCCTTAGGATGGCTTGTGCCTAGGCTCTTATGGTATTTACTTAATATGCTAGCATGGTGCTAGGATAGTTAAGTAGCGTTGGATGTCTCGTAGACCCACGTATTGAAGAGTTTGGCAGTAGGTGGTCACAACCCTATCTTTCCTTTGTAATCCTCCACGTTTGGCTATGCCACAGGCTGGCGGGAGTTGCCCTAGTATTGCTAGGGTTGAGCCCGTGCCCAATTTATTGAACAACTTAGCATAAGGATTCACCATTGACATGCTCATTAGTATCTAACCTAGGCTATATATATGTGTATTAGAAGCATTGTAGGAGCAACTCATCAACTCTTAGTCTAATCTCCATTAGGACCCATCTACCCTCTATAATAGATTGCTTAGGTGTGTGTCACACTACCCATATTATAAACTTACCCCCGTCTTGATAATTTATTAGTATCCCATAGCTTGATCATAAGAGTAGTGTTTACTTTACTCATTTGCCTTCCTTTGGGATAAATACAATACCCTTGGGAATACTCATGGGTGAAATACTACAAAGGTATCTTCCGTGCACTTGCGGACCTCATATCTTACTAGAGATGATATGTGGTGTTAAGAAACATCAACAAGCATTTCTGACACCGTTGTCGAGGAAGGCAAAGGAAGTGAAAGATAGCTATCACTTGTGATTAGCTATAGGTATTAATAGTTATTAGACATGATTACCCTTGTTTGTTTTCTCTTTTGTATGAAAACAGGATAGTGTTAGCTAACCCATTTCATGGGATGACCAACGAGGGCGCAAGTGGTCAACTGCAAGATGATTCATGGTGTACCTCAACAAATATCCACTAGGCAACACAATTGCCTTTCGCTGAAGAATTTCAGCTTCCAATAGAAGCCAAAGTTACTCATTCCCAAGCTTGGGGGAGGCTCCAAGAGTTGTTCTTGCTTTGCCTCCACCATGTGATGGATCGTTGGCCCTTCATCCAAGACTCATGGCATGGGTTATCTCCACCAATCCATGACCACATTCATGCTGGAGCTGAAGGAGTCTTATTCTCATTCATCGTGGATGATAATATGGTCACCGCACAAGGGGTGGATTGAAGAACGCTCCAGTTCCCTTAGCTTGGCATGCACACCAATTAACAAGGTGGATATGCTAGTTAAGGAACTACACCTCCGATTGAAGTACCATGAAGATCAAGGGAATGGAGAAGTGTTTGGAATTATCCAAGTTATGGATATTCACATGATTTGTGAAAATCCATGTCATCATGGGCCACTTGGGGAATCCTTTTCCTAAGACCCATGAGGATTCTTCTTTTCAAAAACAACTCCAATGGCTATCACCTACAAGGTGGTCAATGGTGGAATTAACATCACTCTTGTAATCAAGGAGGCTATGGGGATTTCAAAGGATTTACGTTCAAATAGCCTACCTTGAAGTATCTTGTCCATGGCCAAGCAGAAGCCATGACAACATTTACATGTAGCTCTTGGCCCAAGGACAAGAAATCAAAAGAGCATTCAAGATCCAAGATATCCCACAATCACTTGTTGGGATTCCTACACTTCAACCGAAGTCGTGCAACCTAAGGCAAGTTACATTGTGGATGAAGCATTTCTTGTTTGATTGCGGAGTCTACATGTCATCATGCCCAAGAAGTATTTGATCCATGATCAAAGTATGGGTTAACTCAAAGGAACATCAAGAAGGTCGAAGTGACACCCCTAAAGAAGGACAAGCCTCACCATGCTCATAAGAGAGTATTTTCAAGAGGGAGAAGCTATTGCTACATCAACAAGTCTTCACCAAGGCGACAAAGAGGCTAGTGCCACCATATGGCCCACATGTCCGAATGACCGCCAATGTAATTTTTGCATATCAAACAGGAGAAGTTGTCCACATCTTTAACTCTGGGATTCGAAACAAATCATCGCACAAAACAAGACAGAGCTAAGTCCCACTCATCAAACTTCAAAAATTCGGTGAGTCCTTGAAAATAGGTTAATTGGTAGTTATCTCATATTTGTTTCCCAATTGCATATTTGAATTTCCCATCAAACCTTGCATTGACATTTAGCATGTTTGAATTTCCACGTTTTCATGTTGGAAAGTAAAGTTTCCATCCATATAAAACTAAAACTTTGAATTAGGGAAGAAATTTAATTGGTTATGAATTTTGGGCATTACCACTTAAATTTATTTTTCTAATTCAAACAAAAATATTTGCTTTATGACTCATTGCATTCACTTGTTGTTTCATGTCGGGTAAGACAATTTGACAATAGGGTTCAATTTTTTTTTTGGCTAATGTAACCCGTTTTCGAGTTGTTTTGTTTGTTCTTGATTAAATTGCAGCAGGACAAAAATTGTAAATAGGTGGTTTGGCAAGGAAGAGGAGCAAGAAGAAGCCTCAACCAAATCCATCACCAATCCAACATCAACTTGGCATTTGACATCAAACATAAAGCATACGCCAAACTCAAATGGTGTGAGTTTCTCACACAAAGGCCTTCATTACCAATTGCTCTTCAAATAAGGTACGAGTTCATGATTTTTCATTGTTTGGTTTTCCTTAGAATTGAATGCCCTTGCTTGCAATTATGAGGAAGGTTGTCACTTACTCATCATTCAATTCTCATGCATCCTCACAAGAAAAACACTTGGTATTATTTTTTGGATATCCAAAAAGGAAAAACCACCTTACTTGGAAGAAAACTAAAACAAGTTGCTAAAACCTCTTAAGCATTGTTTATAGACTCAGTCATTTTTGTCTAGGTTTAGAAAACAAAACTTTTGGCATAATTTAATAGGTGAATTGGCATGTAGCAACTGAATAGTGATGACAATGATTTTGATTTGAGCTTCGTACATATATGGTGCACTAGATTTCAAACTCCTAGGAATAGGTGATATCCTTGTTAATTTGAATTCCATGTTTATTTGGAATCGCTAAATTTCAAATTCCTAGAAAAGTTCAGGAGGATAAAATTGAGAATCTTGTTTGCGATGATCCAAATGATAACATTTGCTCTTGTGTAAAAAGCTATGATGGTTAGAAACTTTACAAGATGAAGGGATTCATATAGTGTGTTTGTATCACTTGCATTGCTATGAGTATGAGCTTTAGAAAATGTGAAAATTGATTTATCCATAAAGCCCCACTCTTATTTATGAATAATATATTGTTCATGTATACACTTGAAATTGGACCCAATGCATCTTTGACTTTGTTCCTCCCTGTAAATACAAATGAAGATTCGGTTACCTAACCCGAAAATTCATTTGCACAAGTATCAGGAGCTAACCGTCCCTCTCTATCATAGAGGAGATGTTTGCAAGAGTAATATTACTATGCAGGCATTCAAAGATCCGATTGTTGGGAAACCTCTATGAGGAACCAATAGGCTGCTACGAATATGTGAGATTATTATGGTCTCAACTATTCTAAGCACTCACTAAAGCTCAAGGGAATTGCCACCTTCATTAGGTGTAAGTTATTATTTTGTGGCTAAAAGGTATGATGTACCTTAACCAAGGAATGACAAGATCACATCCAATGTATATTGGGTGCAAGTTGTTCCTATGTGGCTAGAAGGTATTTTATACCTTAGCCAAGAAACAACAGATCACGCTCAACCCATGTTGAGTGCACATCATCCCTTTGTAGTTATAGATATGTTGTAACTTAGCCAAGGAATGACGGATCACACCGAATGCATGAGAGATATAAGTCATTCCTTTATGATACACGTTAGCTAAAGAATGACGGAACACACTCAACGCATATTGAGTGCACGTCATTCCTTTGTAGCTAAAGGTTATCATTACCTTAGCCATGGAATAAAAAAGTACAATCGACACATGGGAGACCTTGAGGTGCGGAGAAACGACATCAACAACACTTTCTTCAACCGCACTCATGGTACCCGAGGGAGGCAGCACAACATCAGCACCCAACCCTCCATTGTCAATGTCACGCTGCAACAAAGATAGGCCAACCTCTTGGCCTACCTCCGTCATTAGGGATTCAACCCTTATTGCAGAACATGATCAAGAACAAGCTCGGGGGAGGACCCCCACTTGAGGTAACTTGTATCACACCCATTGAATTTTAATTTCCATCCATTCATCCACCTTGCATCTAAAAAAATATTAAAAACTTAAAATAAGTAATGTAGATTTGCTTTCAATCAAATAAGGATGTGCTATAAGAATGATTTAGAATTCACATAGATGAAATGATGAATAGTTGCTTTGTTTTATTTTCATAAGTCCTTGTTTACAACTTAATACTCTCCAAATATTGCTTTCATTGGCAAAATTTAACTTTGCATTAATTTATAAATTGTGGGTAGCAAATGCTTAATCTAGTTCTAGGTTGTTGTGAGATATGATATAGTGATAGGGCTGCTATTCCTAGTTTGAAAGTAAAACTTAGATTTCCGTAGAAATTATAAAAAGGTTTAAGTTACCCTCATTTGATTGGAAATACTACCAAAGCTATATGATATTTTACATTGGTAAACCTTATGCATATGCTATTTGCCTTCACACCGAGCCTAGTCAAACTAGTATAGTCCTATGTGGGAATTCATTCATTACTTTTTTAAGTCAAGACTTAATTGTACATGCTAAAACTTCTACACTAGAAGTTAGGAAAATTCTATCGATTCATCATTCCACAATAAAAAGAGAAACTCCATGCATTTCATACTTAGTACTCTCTTCAAGTTTATTGCATAAAAAGGGGAGTAGAAGACATGTGTCGGTATCCTAAAGAGCGGGTACCCCAGCATAAAGGAAGAAGCTCCAGACCCGACCTTCCCGCTGAGGTGTCCTCCGGAGCTGCCACGCGTCCTCCGGCTCTGGACCCTTGCAACAACCGAGGAAGGCTCCGAAGCTGCCACACGTCCTTCGGCTCCGGACCCTTGCTCCCACCAAGGAGGGCTCTAGAGTTGCCACACGTCCTTCGGCTCCGGGCCCTTGTTCCTACCAAGGAGGGCTCCGGAGCTGCCATGCGGCCTCCGGCATCGAGCCTTCGCTCCCACCAAAGGGGGCTCCGGAGCTGGAGTGTGTCCCATGGCCTGCAATAAGCCGTGGGCCCCAAAGAGTAAAGGGCGGTGTGTCATGTCTAGTCGCGCATTGCATGCGTGCCTTCCCCAGGCGCACTATGCTGCACACGCCCCCTGTCAGGTACCGCTGCATCCTATCACATCGTAGTGAAGGCGCCACAAGCCTACCCCACAATGCCAAGTGGGTATCTTATGGCGACAAGACGGATGGGGTGTTCCATGCCATCATCAACGACTACGCATAGCCACTTGCATCCAACGTTGCAAGATAGCAAGTCTTCAAGGCGCGATCAGAGGTAGCGTACGCAAGAAGCCTTAGATCTTGTACAGGATAAGATCACCCCGGGGCCACCTGTTGGGCCTTGGGCCCCACTCGTAAGTTGTTCGGCCATGGACTATAAAAGGACCGGGCAGCCACAAACTTAGAACATCTTCTCTGTTCGGACAAGACTCAGAATCCCCGATACACACACACACTTGTATACACACTCACCAAGCAATACAATCCACTGTGGAGTAGGGTGTTACACTCCTTGCGGCCCGAACCACGTAAAAACTCCACTCTCTCATACCCTTCCGCTAGAACACTAGTTTGAGGCCCAAGCCCTGCCGAACAAGAACCTCCGTGGGCTTCTCCTTAGTAGATCTGGGGGAAGTGTTGCATTGACCCTTCGACATTTGGCGTGCCAAGTAGGGGATTTTTCCCTCAAAAAAGTGGTAGCGCTTTCAACACCATGGTGTTCATCAAGCCTGCAAGTAGCAGCAAGATCAAGCCACAAAAGGCCGATCAGCTCCGACACCACTCAGGGGGCCTGCCGTCGACGTTTCTATAGCGATGATGGGCGACGCCGAAGTAGCCAACACCGGCACCACCTAGGGGGCCTACCGCCAATGTTTCTACAGCAACGATGGGCGATGTCGGAGCAGCCAGCTATGGCACCACCCAAGGGGTCTGCCGTAAACGTTTCTACAAGCGATGATGGGCGACGCCGGAGAAGCCAGCTTCGGCACCACCCAGGAGACCTGCCGTCGACGTTTCTACAGCGACGATGGGCAACGCTAGAGCAGCCAGCTCTGGCACCACCCAAGGGGCCTACCGTTGACATTTCTACAGCGGCGATGGGCGACACTGGAGCAGCCAGCACCGACACCACCCAGGGGGCCCACCGTCTATGATTCTTCTTGTTGATGATTGGCGATGCCGGAGCGTCCAGCTCTGGCACCTCACAGGGGGCCCGCCGTCAACGTTTCTTAGCATTGATGGTGGGCGCCGCTGGAGCATCCAGCTTGGGCACCACCCAGGGGGCCGCCATCGATGTTCTGCATGTTGAGGGTAGGCGCCGCCTCGGTTCGGTGGCTACCTCGTTGCCATCGCCGCCAACATCAACTATCCATGCTCTCGCGCCCCGTCGGGGGCTCACCGACGACATCCTGCGACTAAGTGGTAGGCTTGCCCAACCAGTTGGCCACACCTACAAGAAGGTCTCTAAGGGGTCTCATGGGCAGGACGTCATGCGGTTTCCCGCCACCACGACAACAACGACATCACCAAGGCGTTATGGTATGTTCGAACTGATGGCTGTAAGTTTTACTTTTGGCACAGCGAGAAGTCCAGAGTATGCATCATGCTTAGTCTGGTCAAGCACCCTAAGCATGTAAACTTTGCCTACCCAGCGCCACTTCGGTAAAAGCTTCACCCTGGGCGTAGTGGTCGGATAGTTTTTGTTTTTTCTGAAAAGGGTGTCATAGCGTCTAGTAACAATGCTCAAAGCAACTAAGCTCAGGTGGGTCTGGCCCAGGGTGTTCAGCCTGCTTAGCCTTGTTCCATATCCTAAGCTTGTACATTTTTCCTCCCTTGTCACCCGGAGCGGGTCGTTGCCTTCTTGTAAAGCCTGCCTCCTCCTATGATTACCAAGTTAGAAAAAACACTGTCTTGCCCTATGCTCCGTTTATGTTCATTTAATTACACAAAAATTTTATGACCACTAAATTATGCTCATTCTCACATATTCTCTGTCATATGCACGGGCACTCTCTCCCTGTCTCGCGCCTAGTGGAGTTATGCAATCCTGCTGCTGGCGGGTCTGCTTAAGGTTCCTATGATGTATTTGGGTTCTTTGGTTGTTTTCCTGCTCGAGAGCCTGTGGCGCCAAATGGTCACTCCCCTAAAAATCTAACACCCGTGGGAGGTCCAGAAGGTAAAGCCTGCTTAGCTTGGTCCTGCACCCTAAGCTTGTACTCTTTGCCTCTTCAGCGCTAACCGTATAGTACAGGAAGCCGAACGGCACACACTCGTGAGCAGGGAGATAACCGTAATCCGAATACTATCGCATTGAGTTACCTACGCACCGTAAGCCCAGATCAGGACCGTAAGACATAACGAGACTAAAAGCGGGAAGGGAGTAACCAACGAGCAAAATAATTCACATTATGCTTTAATTTCTTGCTTACTTTCGCATATCGTCTGCCATATGCCCAGTTACGTTTCTCCTGTCTTGCCCTAGTTGGATTTGTGCTATCCTACTAAAGGCGAATCCGCATGAGGTACCTGCAATGTGTTTGGGGTCTGATGATCATTTTCTTGGTCGGGGTCCATGGTGTCAAATGGTTCTAACTCCTGAAAGGCTAACACTGAGCTGGAGGTCCAGGTTGTGCAACCTGCTTAGCCTGGTTCTATACCTTAAGCATGCGCACCTTGCCTCCCAATGCTAACAGCTGAGTACAGAAGGCCGGATGGATCATGCCCTGAGCAAGATAGCGACCATACCTTGGATGTTGTCGCACCGAATTACCCATGCCACGTATCGTAGCCGCCAGCATCACTTCTCCGGCTCCAGCGCCCTCCAAGAGGGCCATCGGTGCCGTCGACGCTTCTCCGAGCTCCATCGCCTCCCAAGGGGGCTGTTGGCTTCACTTCTTCGAGCTCCGATGCTCCCACGGGGACTGCTGGCGACACTTCTCTGAGCTCCAGCGCCCACCAATGGGGCCGCTGGTGTCACTTCTCCGAGCTACGGCATCCCCAAGTGGGTCGCTTGTGTCACTTCTTTGAGCTCCGGCGTCCCAAGGGGCCGCTGGCATCACTTCTCTGAGCTCCGGTGTCCCCAAGGGGGCCGCTGGACTGACTTCTTCAAGCTCCAGCATCACCAAGGGGGCCGCTGGCATCACTTCTCCAAGCTCCGGCACTCTAGCGGAGCCTGCCGGTGATGCTTCTCTGAGCTCTAGCGCTCCCAAGGGGGCCGCTGGCATCACTTCTCCGAGCTCCAGCATCCCCAAGTGGGCCACTGGTGTCAATTCTTCGAGCACCGACATCCCAAGGGGGCCGCTGGCGTCACTTCTCTGAGCTTTGGCGCCTTAAGGGGGCCACTGGCGTCACTTCTTCGAGCTCTGGTGTCCCCAAGGGGGACGCTAGCGTCACTTCTCCGAACTTCGGCGTCCCGAAGGGGGCCGCCAGTGTCACTTCTTCGAGCTCCAGCACCCCCGAAGTGGCTGCCGGCATCACTTCTCCGAGCTCCAGCGCCCCCCAAGGGGGTCGTCGGCGTCACTTCTCCGAGCTCTGGCGCCCCCCAAGGGGGCCGCCGGCGTCACTTCTCCGAGCTCCAGCGATCCCCAAGGGGGCCGCTGGCTTCACTTCTCCAAAGCTCCAGCGCCCCCCCCCCCCCCCCCCCCAAGGGGCCCGCTGGTGTCACTTTTACAAATCAAGATGAAGGCCTCACCTTCGGGATCGTCATCTCTCCCGAGGTGGGCCCGGGGGCCACCATCGGTACCCTCAAGACCGGGTACACCCACATACAAGAAGAACCTCCGAAAATGGCCTCCCCGCTGAGGCATCCTCCGGAGGTGCCACGCGTCCTCTGGCACCGGACCATTGCTCCCACCGAGGAGGGCTCCGGAGCTGCCACACATCCTTCGGCTCCGGACCCTTGCTCCCACCAAGGAGGGCTCCGGAGCTGCCACGCGTCCTTCGGCTCCAGGCCCTTGCTCCCGCCAAGGAGGGCTCCAGAGCTGCCACACGGCCTCCAGCATCGCGCCTTCGCTCCCACCAAGGAGGGATCCAGAGCTGGAGTGTGTCTCATTAGCTGCAATAAGCCGTGGGCCCCAAAGAGTAAAGGGTCGTCTGTCATGTCCAGTCGCGCATTGAAGGCGCATCTTCCCCAAGCGCACAATGTTGCACATGCCCCCTGTTAGGTACGGCTGCGTCCAATCACATTGCAGTGAAGGCACCGCAAGCCTACCCCACAGTGCCAAGTTGGTAGCTTACAGAGACAAGACGGATGGGACGTTTCCTGCCAGCATCAACAACTATGCATAGCCACTGGCGTCCGACGCTGCAAGACAGCAAGTCTTCAAGGCGCGGTCAGAGGCAGCGTACGCAAGAAGCCTTAGATCTTGTATAGGATAAGATCAGCCTGGGGCTACCTGTCGGTCCCCGGGCCCCACTTGTAAGTTGTGTGGCCTTGGACTATGAATGGATCGGGCAGCTACCGACTTAGAACATCTTCTCTGGTCGGACAAGACTCTGAATCCCCGATACACACACACTTGCATACACACTCACCAAGCAATACTATCCACCGTGGAGTAGGGTGTTATGCTCCTTGCGGCCCAAACCACGTAAAAATTATATTGTCTCATACCCTTCCGCTAGAACACTAGTTTGAGGCCTAAGCCCCGCCGAACAAGAACCTCCGCAGGCTGCTCCTTAGCAGATCCGGGGGAAGTGTCACATTGACCCTTCGACAACATGGCTACAAGAAAAAGAAAAAAAAAATGCATGCTTACATCATAAGCATGAGAAAAAAGAGAAAAAAGTAGCCATGTTTCATCCTTGCAATAAAGAGAGTCCACATAAAAAAAGAGTCATATCAAGATCCACTTCCACTTCCACTCCATCACACCTGCACAAGTCTTGAATCAAAATGTTTTGAATTGATTTCTCCTAAGGCTTACTCTTTTGACTTAGCAATATTCTGTGTTGCAAATATGCCTACTACATTCCCTACCAAGCTCCACATACAAGGCTTAATTAGTGGTAGGATTAGTATAGGCAAAATTGCCTCGGTGAGGACATATTTCCACTAAACACAAAGGAGTGATTGAGAGAATCAAATG
The DNA here is from genome assembly GCA_036927565.1 of Tuctoria greenei. Taxonomy (NCBI): domain Eukaryota; kingdom Viridiplantae; phylum Streptophyta; class Magnoliopsida; order Poales; family Poaceae; genus Tuctoria; species Tuctoria greenei. The sequence continues at coordinate 37,218,212 of JAYESD010000004.1, forward strand.
AGGTATTTATAATCTAAACTGAAACTCTCCGGAATTTGATTGGAACTTGATCTCTAGGCTATGCTTGCTCCATTTACTGTTCTATCTTTCAACCACCCATGAATAGGAGAAGGCATAAGCCCCATAATAACTTAAGATCAGTGAAGTACCATAGCCAATTTTTGCAATACTAGGTATAGTATTTTATTACGCACATGGTACTTTTGAAAGGTATAATATAGTAGGAACTCCTGACCATCAACCTAAAGTCTTGACTTTGCTCGAGACGAGCAAATGATAAGCTTGGGGGAGTTTGTTGACGGCTTTTATATACCAATTTCAATCGTCAATATAACTCAAGTATGTGAAAGAAAGATCATTTCTTGCACACATCACCTTCCTACTTAACCTATTTCTTATCTTTTGAAGAATAGTGCATGCAAGCATTTTATGCAAGAAATGAGGTAAAAGAGGGGGAGAAAACCCATAAATTATCATCCCAACCAATCAAGCGCTAACACGTGGCATCACATGGATCAAATGGCCCACAAACAGTAGTATCCGAGGCCATCCAATGGTGTATCACTCATATCAATCAATGGGACCCACGTGGAAGTCACACGAAGGAAGCACACTGGAATTGGTCAACCTTCCAGTTCGGCTGAACTCCCTGTTCGGCCGAAGTGAATTTTGTGCCAAACTTGGTCAACTTACACGTGTCGACTACCTGTGGTGCCCTGATCACAATGCAGACTAATTCACTCGCTTTTGGTTGCGGGAACCGACACTTCTCTGACTATAAATAGGACCTGCTACCCTCACTTCTCACACACACCACTTGAGCATCATTCTATTGTATACACTATATTCCATAGTCTTAGAGGTGTTTAGGCTGTAGAGAGGAGAGTCTCTAGTCCTTAGTCCAAATTAGGGAAAGAATAGGAGTCTCCCTCGTACCAATTTGTAGGATCTAAGAGCACGTGAAAAGCTACCAGATGGGGGGGGGTGAATGGTAGATTAAAACTTTTTCAGTGGAAGCAATGAAAACTCCTCGGCAGAAAAACGATCCGTTAAAGAAATCGTATGTGAGACTAATCTAAATGTGTTTCAACGTGACAAAAGTGATAGATATCAGAGAGAATCAAGTCACGAAGACAACACGACAAGAATTACTCAAATCCGTCGAGAGAAACTCAAGTTACGATTGAAAGATCGAACAATGGTCAATCTCTTCTATCGAGTAAAAAACAGATATGTAATATAGCAAAGAAACTCGTGTAGATTAAAACCACAAATCCAATGACTGTAAAATTTTTACAGATCATAGATAATCTAGTTGTAAAGACAAAACAAAAATAATCAAATTAATTGGGTATATAAAACTCGAGTTATGATAAAACCACTGAAGAAAGGTAGTGTTGTACAGAAAACTCGGCGAGAAAAACTTGTCTGGAACAAGTCGGACGAACAAGGCACAAAAGTTCCTGTAAACTACAATCTTTATCAATAGAACACAAGAGGAACAGCCCCAAAGTCGTCTACCACGAGGTCTGGCCTCCCTTGCCTATATAACCAGCCCTTAGGCCAACCCAAAACTAACTAGGACTCTAATCCTACTCAGCTCACGAATCGAAACTTTCCATAACTGCTCAAGACTCTTCTATACGCAGATAGAAGCAATCTTAAGACTTCCAAACACCTTAGGAACATATCCCACATTCCTAAAACAACTCAAATTCGTGACCCACACGAAATCCCATCATAACCAACTCAAAACTTTCCATATTTGAGTCAAACATGACTCAGCCGCAGCCTGAGTTCATAACCTAGTCGGTTGGACCTTTCCGACCAATTATTTACGTCCACATCTCTTCATCACACCTCGGAACCATGTAGCCACGTCCATGCACTCGTTGCATACGTGCAAACATTTTCCAACGATGTCCATGATACCTTCATATGCATTGTTCTTGATTCAAACATGTTGCGCAACCTCCCGATCAACTCAACCACAATTCCTCCCGAACTTGGTTGTTGAACCTCATCTTCTCCCTAAGACTAGTTCAATAGATCCTGTCACCAGCCATGTATTGAACTCAAGCAACACCTGCACATGAATAAACAACCAATACTTTCGAGCACAAGTTCTTGACTTGACTCACGTTAGTTCTGAAACTATAACATCTTACGTGAGCACCTCACATAAGCATGTTGCAAAACATAGCAAAATAATATCAACCATATCAACCAAAACGCACCAAAAACATAGCAAATGAATACAAGCAATCTTTCCAACAATGTAAAGCAAGTTCGAAACATTTCATAGAAAAAGCAGGAACATTTCGATCAAGCTCCGAATATTGCAAAAACTAACTGGAGCTTGAGCCGGGGCTTACCAAAGCTAGTACAACCTAGCGCTAGAGCTTACCAAAGCTAGTACAACCTAGCACTGGACCTTGATGATAAAGATGTTTTGGTTGTATTCAAAACTTTTATCGCCATAGCCAATGTACTCAGCACACATAGGTCTCACAATCTCCCCCTTGATGAATGCATTGGCAACACCACTTGAGATCCGAACATAGGCTTATTCATATTAAAAGTTTTGAAAACAATTTCTCCCCCTATTTGAAAATCAAATGAGATGGAAATAAATTTCTCCCTCTATACATATTTCTCCCCCTTGCATACTTATCTTTAAAAATTCATCATATTATCTCCCCCCCTTTGAAAATGTATTCATCAAGGTTGAAAAGAGAAATTTTAATTGTTATGAGCATATTATAACATATACATATAAAACAAAGCTCATCCAAGTCATACTATCAGGTAACTAACACTATCACATCAATGAGATACATAAAGTAGTGTAAGCCATGCTAGAGATCAAATGTAATTTTCAATTTAAGAAAGTCATGATCTCACAAACTTAATTATTTCATGATCTGAAACCATGACACTTGTTGCTGCATTTTATTATTTTTCAAAGCACAAATTCTGATCATATGGTATTTGAAAGATATTATATGCGCATCTGCCTTATTCTAACCAACCAAGCGAAGCCTATGTCATTTGACAATTAGAAGCTTAAGGACATGGTCTTAGTCATACACAACTTCTTCCAAGTTCATATCTAAGTCCAATGATAAGCCATCTCAAAAGAACAAGTGTGATGCATGCATATTCTCTAGATCTTTTCTCAACTTATATTTATTCATAAAAACTCAACATGTGAGTTGATTACTTGATTAATTCGTTATGTTTAAAAGCACATGTGAGCATGCAACAAGTTCAAAACAGCAAGAAAGTTCGACCATAACCAGATTTAGTGTAAGTAATTGTTCCAATTACTAGACATGGCAAAAACTACAAAATGTATAATATGAGTAATGTAGTAAGAACTTTCAGCATGTAAAAGGAATCACAAAGTCATATATGTATGAAATACTATGCTCATATTATTTTAATTTGAGATTCACACATAGACTTCTCAAATTTCAAAACTCGCCCTCAATGTAAGCCATGAGAATGCATAACCCCTATTTCACTACGAATGAAACAAAACGAGTGAAATCCAAAGGTTTTGTAAAAATGTAAGCCAATTGTTTTTCGGTATCTACATGGTGAAGCACAATGTTTCCTTTTTCAACATTATCACGGAGAAAGTCATACCTAATGTCAATGTGCTTAGTTCTAGAATGTTGCACGGGGTTTTTAGCAATGCAAATGGCACTAGTGTTATCACAAAATAGTAGAAGACTATGTAGATCAATCCCATAGTCCTTAAGTGTTTGAACAATCCAAAGAATTTGTGAGCAAGCACTAGCAGCAGCTACATATTCAGATTCGGCTGTGGATTGTGCAACTGTGTTTTGTTTTCTAGAAGACCCGACAACTAGTGAATTACCAAGAAAATGACAAGCACCGGAAGTACTTTTCCTATCAATCCTACAACCTCCAAAATCAGCATCGGAAAAAGCTTTCAAAGTAACGGTTGAGGAAGAAGGAAGAAAAATACCAAATTCTTGAGTTCCATGTAAGTACCTGAGAATCCTTTTGAGGGCTTGACGATGTGAACACGTGGAGAGGCTTGAAACTGTGCATAAATACATACACTAATCTGTATGTCCGGTCTTGATGCCGTGAGGTACAAAAGTGATCCGATCATGCTTTTATATTCTTTTTGATCCACGGGTTCACCATCTTCATCAAGTTCAAGTGTTGTTGCTGTTCCCATTGGTGTCCGAAGAGGCTTTCTTTTGTCCATGTTGATGCGCCTTAGGAGGTCTTTTGTATACTTCGTTTGATGCACAAAGGTACCCTACTTGGTTTGCTTGATTTGCAGCTCCAAAAAGTACGTGAGTTCTCCCATCATACTCATCTCAAATTTTGAAATCATCATAGACGAAAACTTGGACACAAGATCATGAGAACCACCACCAAAGATAATATCATCCACATACACTTGAACGAATAATGAGTAATTGCCATGCTTAAGCACAAAAAGAGTTTTATCAACCTTGCCCATGGTAAACCCCTTTTCAAGTAAGAATGTTTTTAACCTATCATACCATGCTCTAGGGGCTTGTTTGAGACCGTACAAGGCTTTGGACAGTTTGCAAACATGATTAGGAAAATCTGGATTTCAAAACCCGGTGGTTGTTTGACATAAACCTCCTCATCTATGTAGCCACTAAGAAAAGCACTTTTGACATCCATTTGATATAGCTTAAAACCTTTAGATGCCGCAAAAGCTAACAAAATTCTTATGGCTTCTAATCTAGCAATAGGGGCAAAAGTTTCATCAAAATCTAGACCTTCAACTTGAGTGAAACCTTGAGCAACCAAACTAGCCTTATTCCTAACCACAACCCCATCCTCACTTTGTTTATTTTTAAACACCCATTTAGTTCCAATTAAAGTGTGACCTTGAGATGGAGGTACAAGTTTCCAAACATTATTTCTTTCAAAATTTTCTAACTCTTCTTGCATGGCAATAATCCAAGATTCATTAGTGAGTGCGTGTGATATATCTTTGGGTTTAGAAGAAGGTACAAAAGCAGAATGAGCATGATAGTTTGGATCGCAAAACTTGGATCGTGTGACTCGTTCGTGGAAGCTTCCAATAATTTTTTGTGGAGGATGACTTTTGAGAACCCGAAGGGAGTGGACACTTCACAACGTTCTTCTTCTTCATGTTCTTCACAAATCGATGAGCTTGTGACTTGAGCAGGATCTGGACCAGCAATGATGGTCGTCGGTGCTAGCTGTGAATCAAAATTAGGAGCTGGAACAATGTCATTAGCTGCTGAATTTTTGGGCAGCAGCTTCACCTCTTCCTCATCTTCAACGAAAATGCTCTCCCCCTGCGGATATGGATCTGGACCTGCAACGTTTGAGCTAGTACTTGGGCTAACTTCATAAAAAGACACCTCACAAGTCTCCACAATTTTGTTAGTGTCAAGTAAAAGCACACGGTAGCCTCTAGTATGAGATGGATAACCAAGAAACATGCCATCAACAAATCTAGGTTAAAATTTATCAAGATTACCATGTTTCTTAACAAAGCATTTGCAACCAACGACCCAAAAGTGTGTAACACTAGTCCTATGTCCAAACCGGAGCTCATATGGTATTTTACCTAGCTTAGCGTGCAAGAAAACACGAGTTGACACCATTTCCTAGGAGTTTGATTATCATCAAGCATAGTCCTAGCCATCTCAACTAAGGTTTTGTTCTTTCTTTCTACAACACCATTTTGTTAAGGTACATATGGTGAAGAAAAATGATGATCTATTCTATTTTCAGCACAAAGTGATCAAAAGATTGATTTTTAAATTCGGTTCCGTTATCACTTCTAATTTCTTTTAAAGATCCTGGGAGATCAATTGATAATCTAACAAATAAAGTTTTAAAGTGACTAAAAGCTTTATTCTTAGATTCCATAAATTAAACCCAAGAGTATCTAGAATAATCATCAACAATCACAAGAACATACCATTTACCTCCGAAGGATTGAACGTGTGAAGGTCCTACGGTGCCAAGGTGCAAAAGTTGATCTGGTTCAGTTGTCATGATCATTGTGAGAGGAGTATGTGAACCTGCAACCATATTAGCATGTCTACAAGAAAAGCACACAATTTCTTTGTCCCCTTTAAGCTTAGGCAGCCCACGTATGCGATCAAGAGCACTAACACGCATTAGGTGATCAAAGCCTACGTGACCCAGTCTATGATGCAAAAAATATAAGTCCTTTGAATCATTAGCAACTAGACACCTATGCTTAGAGGAAGACATATCAAAATCAGCTTTAAAAACTCTTCCGAACTGGGACATGTTAAAAATAAGCTCACTATTTGAATTTACAACTTTGCAGTAATTTTTAGTCAAAATAATTTCCAGATTTTCATCTAGCATTTGTGAAACAGAAAGCAAGTTGTATTTCAAATTTTTAACAAGTGCCACATCCTTCAAAGTGTAGTGGTTATTTACTCTAACTGAACCCTTAGCAATTATAGGAGTTGAAGAATTATCGCAAAAGTAACATTATCTACACGTGACACAAAAGAGAGGGAGGAGAACCATTCTTTGTTACCGATCATGTGGCGTGAGCAACCTGAATCCACAATCCAAATGTTCTCCTTCCTCAAGCGTGTAACCTACATAGAAGCACAATACGTCGATGACTCAATACTAGGATTAGTCAAAAGGCATTTAGGAATCCAGTACTGAGTCACACAACATCCAGCAGGAATAACACGCAAAAGCTAAGATAAAACAGCAGGTTTATGAGCCAAAGCTTGAGGATTTTTGTACCCAACTAGTGTCCTACGAGATGTTACATGTGTAGCACAAAAAACTTTAGGTTTGGGAGCAACCTTTGAATGTTTTCGACTCATTACAGCAGATTGCATGTTCCTATCATTCGGTTTAGCAAGTGCAGCAAATTTTGCATGAAAGTTATGAGTTCTAGCAATCATTCTTTCCTTTTTCTGTTGTTTAGCTAGTCTATAACAAAAATCTATGACATGACCACCTCTACCACAGTAGGTACAATGAAATTTAACTTTGTGTTCATGTCTAGATGAGCAAGCAACATTTTTATTTGATACTGAATGAGACAACACTCCTGTAGATTTGAAAACCACTTCTTTTTGTTTAGGAACTTTTTGAATCAAACCACTTCCTAATGACTTTACAATCTTAGGTGTATGTGCCTTAGCAAGAGCATGAGAATCAAAACCTAAACCAGTTTTATCATTGCAAGACTTGGAAGAATTCAGCAGCAAGTTTAGGTTCATATTCCCATTACAAAACCGATCTAATGTCCTATGCATGTCATCAAGTTTATTGGACAGATCAAGACAATTTTCACATGAAGTTTTTTCTTTTAATTTGCAATTGGAACAAAATTTAACTTCATGAGAACGTAAAACATTGTTCAATATAGAAATTTCATTCATAGCATCTTGTAGTTTCTTATCAAGATCATCACAGGTAGAACAATGCAAATCAAATGTAGAATAGCTAGCATCATTCATGTTTTTATCATTAAGTGCAGCAAGATCTCTATTCTTTTCAATTTCTAACTCAAATTTATCAAGTGTGGAGGTGTGCGCACTTCTTAATGAGGACAATTGTGCATATATTAAATCACATGAGGGACATGCATCATCACTAGGAATCAAAGTTTTTAAATGGTTGATTTTAGATTCTAGTGATTCAATTTTAGCAACACTATCCCTAAGCTTTTTTTCCTTGTTCTTAACTATAATAGTGGCATGAGAAATTGCATCACACATTTCTTCGCAACTAGGACATACCTCTTCATTGTTGCTATTGTGTTCTGCATCCTCCATACTTGATCTTTATTTGCCCGCTATGAAGCACAAGTTCGCCAAATCATCTTCATCTTCGTCACTTCCAATGTCCACATCGCTTGAGCCAAGTTCTTGAAGTGCAGAGATAAAACTGCTCACCAATTGACGTTCTATAAAACCCTTCTTTTTCTTCTTATTGTTTGCAGAGGAGTACTTAGTCCTTGTTTGCTTTTCATCCCGGGAAGTAGGACTTGAAAGGTTAGGGCAATCTGAATGAAAATGTTCTGTCGTACCACATTCTAAACATCGTTGAGGTCCGGAGCTTCCTCTCCTTCCAGTTCTAACATTTTGCAATGCTTTTGAGAACCTAGTAGAGAGAAGTACTAGGTCCTCCTCTGGAAATTCCTCAATCTGTTCAAGGGTTAGAGAGGACAACAAAGCAAGTGTTCCACAAGATGAAGATTGGCCGGAGCTAGGCATGCCACATTGAAAAACAAAAGCAACAAACTTGTTGGGGTCCTTACGTGATATTATATCAATTTCATGAGTTTTTAACTTGGAATATAGCACATCTAAAGTAAGTGTACTCATGACAGTAGATTCACGAATAGATGTGACTTTCATTTCCCAAATTGACATATCTAATGCACTTAATAATTTCCTAGCATTTTCAGCATCTGAAAAATTAACATTGACACTACGCATGTTGCTGATAATTTTATTAAAGCGAGCAAAAAGGTCATCAATAGAATCACCGGGTTGCATCTAGAAGCGCATGTATTCTTTCTTGAACATGTCTTGCCTTACCTCCTTGATCGTGTTGGATCCTTCGTGGTAGTCACAAAGTGCTTTCCACGCATTGTATGCAGATCGGAGGTGTGCAACACGGTCGAAGTCGCTTTGAGTTAATCCTTGTATGATCAAGTTCTGAGCCTTGTTGTTGTTGTCGACATCTCTCAGATTTGTAGCTGTAACTTGATCATTTGACGACACTTCATAAGGATTGTATACCTTCTCCCATATTGCGAATCCTTGAGCCTGGATGAAGGCTTCCATACGTGCCTTCCAAACCTGAAAATCAATACCACTAAAGACACAAGGTTTTGCAGAGTATTTCTCCATGATGATTAGTCAAACGTGCAAATCACAAATATTAGAGCACCATTGCTCTGATACCAATTGTAGGATCTAATATCACGTGAAAAGCTACCAGAGGCGGGGGGTGAATGGTAGATTAAAACTTTTTTAACGGAAGCAATGAAAACTCCTCGGCAGAAAAACAATCTGTTAAAGAAATCGTGTGTGAGACTAATCTAAATGTGTTTCACAGTGAAAAAAGTGATAGATATCAGAGAGAATCAAGTCACGAAGACAACACAACAAGAACTACTCAAATCCGTCGAGAGAAACTCAAGTTACGATCGAAAGATCGAACAAAGGTCAATCTGTTCTACCGAGTAAAAAACAGATCTGTAATACTGCAAAGAAACTCGTGTAGATCAAAAAACACAAATTCAATGAACGTGAAATTTTTACAGGTGATAGATAATCAAGTTTTGAAGACAACTAAAAAATAATCACGTCAATTCAATTTGTAAAACCCGAGTTATGATAAAACCACCGAATAAAGGTAGTGCTGTGCAAAAAACTCGGTAAGAAAAACTTGTCTGGAACAAGTTGGACGAACAAGGCACAAAAGTTCCTTTAAACTATGATATTTATTCAATAGAACACTAGAGGAACAGCCCCAAAGTCGTCTACCACAAGCTCTGGTCTCCCTTGCTTATATAACCAGCCCTTAGGCCAAACCAAAACTAACTAGGACTCTAATCCTACTCAGTTCACGAATCGAAACTTTCCATAACTGCTCAAGGCTCTTCTATACGCAGATAGAAGCAATATTAAGACTTCCAAACACCTTAGGAATGTATCTCACATTTCTAAAACAACTCAAATTTGTGACCCACATGAAATCCTATCATAACCAACTCAAAACTTTTCATATTTGAGTCAAACACGACTCAGCTGCAGCCTAAGTCGATAACCTAGTCGGTTGGACCTTTCCGACCAATTCTTTACGTCCACATCTCTTCATCGCACCTCGGAACCATGTAGCCACATCCATAAACTCCTTGTGTACGTGCAAACATCTTTCAACAACATCTACGATACCTTCATATGCATTGTTCTTGATTCAAACATGCTGCGCAACCTCCCGATCATCTCAACCACAGTTCCTCCCGAACTTGGTTGTTGAACCTCATCTTCTCCCTAAGACTAGTTCAATGAATCTCGTCACCAGTCATGTCTTGAACTCAAGCAACACCTGCACATGAATAAACAACCAATACTTTCGAGCACAAGTCTTCGACTTGACTCACGTTAGTTCTGAAACTACAACATCTTATGTGAGCACCTCACATAAGCATGTTGCAAAACATAACAAAATGATATCAACCAAAACACACCAAAAACTTAGCAAATGAATACTACGCAATCTTTCCAACAATGTAAAGCAAGTTCAAAACATTTCACAGAAAAAGCAGGAACATTGCGATCAAGCTCCGAATCTTGCCAAAACTAACCGAAGCTTGAGCCAGAGCTTACCAAAGCTAGTATAACCTAGCGCTGGAGCTTACCAAAGCTAGTATAACCTAGCGCCGGACCTTGATGATAAATGTGTTTTGGTAGTATTCAAAACTTTTATCGCCATAGCCAATGTATTCAGCACACATAGGTCTCACACAATTCCAATTGGGAAAGGTATGGCTCACATATTCCTTATTTTATTTGTGACTTTATGCATAATAATGATGTTATCCTTAGTCTTCTTTTATTCATATACTCGAATGAAGCATTTCTTGTTTGATTGTGGATTCCATGTATGTGGTTGGAGTAGTCTATATGATTATTGAAAGTGCATCTAGGCATCCCATATGGGTGTTGGTTGATTAATGACACACCAATGAGATCCTAACAAAATTATTGAGATGAGCGCGGGTTTTAAAGAAATGAGGAAGAAAGCACGAAAAGGAAAGATAATGAGGATTTATAGGGAAAAGAGCTCAGGAGCTAAAAAGATTAGATTATTTTGTTTGGAGTGTGTTGGAGAAACACACCCCAAGAGCTCAAGTGGAAAATTGGTTGCACTCACTGCACATTTAACAAGAAGAGCGGACTAGTCCGATAAGCACTGGACTAGTCCGATATTTATCTGCACAAGAATCGGACGAGTCCTCCAGCAAGGACTTGTCCGCAGCACTTCACAACTGTACAACGGGACAAGTCCGATAAGAACCGGACTAGTCTGATAACTCCCTGAGTAAAAATCGGACAAGTCCTCCAAGTGCGGACTTGTCCTCCGTTGAACTATTTCTCTCCACACCGGACTAGTCCGATAACCACCGGACAAGTTTGATAGTTCTCTGACTAAAAATCAGACAAGTCCTCCAAGTGCGGGCTTTTCCTAAGTTAAATATTTTTTCACCACCACAAACAAGTACAATATTCACCGGACTAGTCCGAAAACTCTCAAACTAACATCGGACTTGTCCGCACCTCAACAGACTAGTCCAGTATCTATCAACACTTAGGGTTTTCCACACATCGCACACAGCACTAGTCCAGTGTCCACCACGGACTAGTCCAGACTTCGCAAACCCTAATGTTAACCTTTGGAAACCCTAATATAAATACAGGTGTACGGCCATACATCAAACTCTCTCGACTTCCTGCGCTGTCACACCTTCCAAGAGCCCAAAATTTACATCTCTCCACACATCCTAAGCCTAAAAAGATCAATTCTTTGAGGATTAGTAATTAAACAAAGGAGAGACTTGTTCTACACATCTGGAGCTCCTGAATTTGATCCCTCGCACACTCTCATTGTTTATTGTATATCTTTTGATTGTGTTTGGTGGTGTTTATCTGCTGTAACCTTTGGGGAGCCATCAACGTGTGAGAAAGCCCCCTTGTGCATGCTTAGTGGTGAAGATCGTTCTCCGTGGAAATTACCCCGAGGGAAGGGTTAGTGAAGACCCGGTCCTCCGTGGACTTCTCAACAAGGACGTAGGTCCCTTTGTGGGATTGAACCTTTGGATAAATCTTGTGTCTCGCGTGTTCTTGTTTACTCTTCGTCAAAATCTAGGTTTTTCTTAGTATTGTAAAATTTACCTTGAAACTTTGTATCGTACTTGATCATTGCAGTACATTGGTTCATTAGCTCAATACACTTTACTTGTAATCTGATTTCTGCTGCATAGTGTGCTAGACGTAGAATTATCAATTTACTTTGATCTTCCAGTCCGCACACATCGGACTAGTCCGCAACATAACGGACTAGTCCGACATACTCGTATTTGATCTATCTATTAAGTGTTTCCAGGGTCCGTTAAAAGTGCAAAAATCCTATGAACCCCCCCTCTAGGCTGCATTCAATTGGTATCAGAGGCAAACTCTTCAAAAGAGACTCACCGCTCGAAGACACCATGTCGGACATCAAGGATGTACACAAGGGCCTCAACAACAAAAAGGGTGATGAGGAAAGAAACCAAAAGCTAGAAAAGCTCCTCGATGCCATTTAGGACTGTGAGGATGATGATGAGGAGATGCTTGAACTCAAGGCTCTTCTACGGAAGAAGGCACTCTCCCCAAAAGGCAATAAGAAGATCAACGATGAAAAGAAGAAGGTGGGGTAGTCACACAGACTACTCCCGATATCCTTTTGACTATGAAATTTTAAATTCTAATAATAGTCATTACTTATCAATTCCTTTGGGCAAAGCACATTACGTTGATGGAAATGACTATTCAATGTGGAGACAAAATATGAAACTACACCTTATATCTATTAACCCAAGTTTATGACATATAGTTTGTACATGGATAGATATTCCTGACAATGATGAAGAGTTGACACCAAGTCAAGAACAAGCAATTCATCAGAATGCTCAAGTTGCAGCTGTGATCACTTCATCATTGAGCCGAGACGAGTTCACCAAGGTGGATGGACTCGGAATTGCCAAAGAGATATGGGACACTCTACAAACCGCACAAAAAGATGACCGTCATGTACGCGAAGCAAAAATAGAGATGATCGAAGCTGAATTGGGAAGATTCGCTATAGAAGATGTTGAATCTCCTCAAGACATGTACAATAGACTCAAGAATCTTATCAACAAAGTCCGGTCTTATGGCAGAAAGAAGTGGAATGATCATGAGGTTGTGAAGTTGATTCTTATAGAATTCATACCTCGCAATGTGACTCTTTACTCTATGATTAGTGAAAGCCCCGGGTACTGGAAAATGACCCCAGACAAACTTCTCGGCAAGATTATCAACTTTGAAATGATGGAGAAGCAAGCCATGCACGTCAAGGAAATTGCCGACCTTACATCGGCAAAGAAAAAAGGAGTTGCTTTGAAGTCAACTTGTAAACCTGCATCAAAAGAAGCTCGAGAAGCTACTGAAGAAGATAATAGTGATGATGATATCAGTGATGTCAATGATGAAGACATGATCTTGTTCATTAAAGAGTTCAATAAGATGAGGAGAAGAAGAAAGGGTAATAGCTCAAACGAAGGAAGACAAAGGGACAAACAAAGACCCAAGATGAGACGGCCATGCTACAATTGTGGAGAATATGACCACTTCATAGTCGATTGCCCAAATTAAGATACCAAAAGAAGAGTAGACACTAGAAGCCTCAACAAAAGAATATGTTCAAGAAGAAGAAGCAATATGGCCAAGCGCATCTAGGGAACGAGTGGGACTCCAATGATGAGTCCTCATCCAAAGAAGAAAAGGAGATGGCCACCATAGCTAGCAAGAAGCCTACCAAGAAATCTACCCTATTCCCAACCATGGGCGCATGGAAGGACACCGACCACACGTGTCTAATGGCCAAGGAAGGAAAAAGAAAGGTCACAACTAAACCTTCCTCCTCGCTTTATTCTGATAGTGATATTGATGATTATAATGATGAAGAAAACATGCTTAGTGGTTTAGATAGAAAAAAATTTCTAAAATGAAAATTTTAATGGATAAGATTGTTGATAAGGAGGAGCTAGTCAATCACCAAGAAGATATGATCATTCTCCAAAAGGAGAAATATCTTAAGATTGAAAATTTCATTGAACTTGAAAAGAAGAGAAGTGAATAACTAGAACTTGAGTTAGCTTCAAGAAAGGAAACTTGTTTGAAGTTAAAAGACTCAAATGTGTTCATCAAGCAAGAACTTGCTAACTTAACCAAATTTAACAAGATCCTTGAAACACAAGTTGAGTCACTCAAGCAAAGTGAGTCTTAATTCTTTTCAAGCACACCTTCTCAACACATCAAGTCCGAAACTGTTTTTACTTGTACTTGTGCTAAAAATGATATCAACTTGGAAGAATATTCCAAATTGACAAAAGAAATGCATCCCTCCCAAAGTGGCATATTTGACAAGGAGAAAGTCAAGTATGCACGTAGTGCAGACTTGGTTACAAGACCTCCAAATGTTAAATATGGTATTGGGTATTCTTATGGTGAAAAGCAAAAATGCTAGAACCTACAAGAATAACAAGGATCGCATTTATTTTATCAAAGGAACTTCTTCTCGAGTTGGAAAACATAGTAACTTTGATAAAATGAACATTGTAAACTCATATGAACAACAAGTTTTATTTAGAACCTTTGATGCTTCATATGTACTTATGAAAAATGCTTATGGAAAAGTTCATGCGAAATATGTTGGGCCACGCCATGAGAACACCAAGTCTCGTGTGTGGGTGCCCAAATCACTTGTGACAAACATCAAAGGACCCAAGCAAACTTAGGTACCTAAGAACAACACATAGTCCGATTTGCAGACCTATTCATCCGATGGAGCAAAATGGGTGCTAGATAGTGGATGCACCAATCACATGACCGGAGAAAGAAGAATGTTCGTGGAATATGAAGAAAATGAAGACCCAAGCGAAGGCATTTATTTTGGTGATAATAGTCAAATAAGGGTGCCTGTTACCAGTAAAATTGCAATTTCATCACAACATACTCTTTCTCATGTTTTACATTATGACTCCTTGGATTATAACCTTTTGTACATATATCAATTTTGTGACAAAGGTTATAACTGCTTATTCACTAATAGGGTGTGACCGTCTGTAGAAGGAGTGATAACTCGGTTGCATTCAAGGGTGTGTTAAAAGGAAAACTTTATCTTGTTGACTTCAAAAAAGATAAAGCCGAACTTGACACATGCTTGATTGCAAAGACCAAGATGGGTTGGCTGTGGCATAGACGGCTAATACATGTTGGTATGAGTAATCTTCAAAAACTTCTTAAAGGCGATCACATCCGAGGTTTAAAGTATGTTGTTTTTGAGAAAGAAGAACCTTGTAGTGCGTGCCAAGCCGGGAAGCAAGTAGGAGCATCACATCCCGCGAAGAATATCATGACCACAACAAGACCGCTTGAGCTCCTGCACATGGATCTATTCAGCCCAATTTCCTACATAAGAATCAGAGGTAATAAACATGGTTTAGTCATTGTCGATGATTTTTCACGCTTTACGTGGGTTTTCTTTTTGCATGATAAGACAAAAAATCAAGGAACCCTCAAGAAGTTTATCAAGCATGCCCAAAACAAATTCTCACTGAAGAACAAGAACATATGAAGTGACAACGGGACAAAATTCACAAATACTCAAGTTTAGGAGTATCTAGATGAGGAAGGAATAAAGCATGAATTTTGAACACCATATTCTCCTCAACAAAACGGAGTAGCCGAAAGGAAGAACCAAACACTCATTGAGATGGCAAGGGCAATGCTCGATGAATACAAGACTTCGGACAGGTTTTAAGCTAAAGCGATTAACACTGCTTGTCACGCCATAAACCGACTATATATTCATCGATTGCTCAAGAAAACTTCATATGAACTACTCACAGCTAACAAACCAAATATTTCATATTTTCGAGTCTTTGGTTCAAAATTTTATATTTGAAACAAGAAGCCTAGGGCTTCAAAGTTCGCTTCAAAGTCTGATGAAGGTTCCTTACTTGGCTATGATTTGAACTCCTACGCCTATCGTGTCTTCTGCAAGGCATCCAGACTTGTTGAAGTGGCACGTGACGTAGTGTTCGATGAAACTAACGGCTCTCAAGAAGAGCAAGTTGATCAATGTGTGCTAGATCAAGAAGAAGCTTCATGTCAAGCATTGAGAAGAATGACATTGGGCGATGTTCGACCACATGTGCCACCTCCAAATGTGAATGAAGAAGATGAACCACAAGTGGAGGAAAATGATCAAGGGGGAGCTTCCACACAAGATCAAGGTGATCAAAACATCAATGAGGGCAACTATCCAGGGGGAGGAGAAGATGATAATCATGAAGATTCAAGACCACAGGTGCCACATCCAAGAGTACACCAAAGCATCCTAAGAGATCACCCCGTCGACAACATAATCGGTGACATCCAAAATGGAGTAATAACTCGACCTCGCGTAGCTAATTTTTGTGAACACTATTCCTTTGTATCCTCTTTGGAACCATACAGAGTTGAAGATGCATTAAAAGATCCGGATTGGGTGATGGCGAGGCAAGAAGAATTGAACAACTTCGAAAGGAACGAAGTGTGGGAGCTTGTTGAAAGACCCAAGTCCAATGTCGTCGACACTAAATGGGTCTTCCGCAACAAGCAAGACGAACATGGAGTGGTAACAAGGAACAAGGCATGACTTGTAGACAATGGGTATTCAGAAGTCGAAGGTTTGGATTTCGACGAGACTTTTGCTCCCGTGGCTAGGCTTGAATCGATTCGTATATTACTTGCATATGCTACTCATCATGTGTGAGCCCTATGTGTGCTGAATACATTGGTTATGGCGATAAAAGTTTAGAATACTACCAAAAAACATTTATCATCAAGGTCTGACTCTAGGTCCGAGCTCCAGCAAGGCCTGACGATAGGTCCGACTTGTTTTGGGTAGCTCCGGCAAGGTCTGATGTAAGGTTCGACTAGTTTTGGTTAGCTCCGATGCTAGGTCTGACTAGCTTTGGTTAGCTCTGAAGATAGGTCCGACTAGTTTTTGTTAGCTCCAGCGCTAGGTCCGACTAGCTTTGGTTAGGTCCAGCGCTAGGTCCGACTAGCTTTGGTAAGCTCCAGCTCAAGGCCCAGTTAGTTTTGGCAAGGTCCAGAGCTTGATTGTAATGTTCCTACTTTTACTGTGAAATGTTTTGAACTTGCTTTATATTCTTGAAAATATTGCTTAGTATTTATTTGCTATGTTTTAGTGTGTTTTGGCTGAATATGGTTAACATCATTTTGCTATGGTTTGCAACATGCTTAAGTGAGGCGCTCACGTAAGGTGTTATGGTTTCGGAACTGACGAGAGTCAAGTCAAGGACTTGTGCTCTGAAGTATTGGTTGTTTATTCATGTGCAGGTGTTGCTTGAGTCCAAGACATGGCTGGTGACAAGATCCATAGGACTAGACTCAGGGAGGAGATGAGGTTCCAACAATCAAGTTCGGGAGGAACTGTGGTTGAACTGATCAAGGGCAGTGCATATGAAGGAAGCTGGATGTCGAAGGAAGGTGTTCGCACGTATACATGCGGTGCATGACATGGCAACATGGTTCTGAAGACGGGTTATGGAAGGAAAAGATCTGGTTGGAAGGATCCAATCGTATCGGATTATGACTCTGGCTGCGGCAGAGTTGGGTTTTGGCTCGGATATCGAAAGTATCGAGTTGGTTATGATATTTTTCATGTGGGACACAAAGTTAGGTTTTTTAGGAATGTGGGATATGTTCCTATGGTGTTTGGAAGTTTTCATCTGTGTATAGAAGAGTCTTGAGCAGTTATGGAAAGTTTCGATTCGTGAATTGAGTAGGATACGAGTCCTATTTAGGTTTGGGTTGGTCGAAGGGCTGGTTATATAAGCGAGGGAGGCCAGAGCTCGTGGTAGACGACTTTTGGGCTATTCCTCTTGTGTTCTATTAAATAAAAATTTGTATTTGAAAGAAACTTTTGTGCCTTGTTCGTCCGACTTGTTTTCGTCATGTCTTTCTCGTTGAGTTTCTGCACAACACTATCTTTCTTCGGTGGTTTTATCATAACTCGAGTTTTACAGATCAGATTGACGTAATTATTTTTGGGTTGTCTTCACAACTTGATTTTCTATAACTTGTCGAAATTTCATGGTCACTGGATTTGTGGTTTTTGATCTACACGAGTTTCTTTGCAGTATTCCATAACTGTTTTTCTTAGGTAGAACAAATTGACCTTTGTTCGATCTTTTGATCTTAACTTGAGTTTCTCTCGACGGATTTTTGCGATTCTTGTTGTATTCTTTACTTGATAATCTACGATCTATAATAGTTTTGTCACAGTTGAACACGTTTAGATTAGTCGCACACACGATTTCTTTAACAGATCGGTTTTCTACCGAGGGGTGTTTCGTTGCTTCCGCTGAAAAGTTTTAATCTACCATTCACCCACCTCTGGTAGCTTTACACGTGCTCTTCGATCCTACAGTTGATATCAGAGCCACGGTGCTCTAATCTTTGTGATTTGCACGTATTTTTACTAATCATCCTTGAGAAATATTCTGCCAAAGCTTGTGTGTTTGCTAGTATCGATTTTCAGGTTTGGAAGGCACACATGGAAGCCTTTATCCAGAAACAAGGCCTCACCATATGGAAAAAGGTATACAAACCTTATGAAGGTCCACCAAATGATCAAGCTATGGCTGTGAACCTACAGGACATTTACAACAACAAAAAAGCCCACAACTTGATCACTCAGGGACTCACTCAAAGCGACTTTGATCGTGTCGCGCACCTCCGATCAGCATACGATGCTTGGAGAGCCCTCTGTGATTATCACGAAGGCTCCAACACAATCAAGGAGGTAAAACAAGATATGTTCAAAAAGGAATACATGTGTTTTGAGATGCAGCCTGGTGAGTCCATCGATCAACTTTTTGCACGATTTAATAAAATTCTTAGTAATCTACGTAGTGTCAACGTAAACTTTTCTGATGCTAAAAATGCTAGACAACTCCTTAGTGCATTAGACAAGACAATATGGGTCATGAAAGTAACATCTATTTGTGAATCAACTATCATGAGTACTCTTACTTTATATGTACTTTACTCTAAACTAAAAACTCATGAAATTGACATCTTATCACGTGAGAATCTAAATAAGTCTATTGCATTTGTTTCACAACATGATATGCCTAGCTTTGGCCAATCATCATCTTGCAATAATATCGTTTTGTTGTCCTCACTAACCCTAGAGCAGATCGAGGAATTTCCAGAAGAGGAGTTAGCACTCATCTCTACTCGGTTCTCAAAAGCATTGCAAAATGTGAGAACTATAAGGAGAGGAAGCTCCGGACCTCAACGATTCTTTGAAGGAGATAACATAGGACACTTTCATATAGATTGCCCTAACTTTCCATGTCCTTCTACCCGTGATGAAAAGAAGAATAAAGTCAAGTCCTCTTCTAGCAACATCAACAAGAAAAATAAGGGTTTTACAGGAAGCAAACTGATAAACAGTTTCATCACCGCACTTCAAGAACTTGGCTCGAGTGATGTAGACATTGGAAGTGATGAAGATGATCTGGCAAACTTGTGTTTCATGGCGGGCTAATCAAGATCAAGTATGGAGGATGCAGAACACAACAGTGACAACAAAGAGGTATGTCCTACTTATGATGAAATGTGTGATGCTATTTCCCGTGCAACTGTTATTGTTATGAAAAAGGAAAAAAAAGCTTAGGGACAATGCTGTTAAAATTGAGTCACCAGAATATGAAATTAATCGTTTGAAAACCTTGATTCCTAGTGATGATTCTTGTTCCTCATGCGATTTAATGTATGAACAACTGTCCTCCTTAAGAAGTGCACACTGCTCCACTCTTGATAAACTTGAGTTAGAGATTGAAAAGAACAAAAAACATGCTGCACTTAATGACAAAAACTTAAAAGATGCTTCTTGTTCTACAATTGATTTGCATTGTTCTACCTGTAATGATCATGAAAGAAACTAAAAGATGCTATGAATGAAATTTCAATACTGAACAATGCTTTACGTGCTCATGAAGTTAAATATTGTTCTAATTGCAAATTAAAAGGAAAATCTTCATGTGAAAACTACCTAGAATTGTCTAAGAAACTTGATGACATGAATAGGACACTAGAGCAGTTTTGTATTGGGAACAAAAATCTAAACTTTCTATTGAATTCATCCAAATCTTGCAATGATGAAACTGGTTTAGGTTTTGATTCTCATGTTGATGAAACACATCCACCTAAAACTGTAAAGTCATTAGGAAGTGGTTTGATTAAAACAGTTCCTAAACCAAAAGAGGTGGTTTTTAAATCTGTCGGAGTGTTGTCACGTTCCGGTTCAAATAAACATACTGCATGCTCATCTAGACATGAACACAAAGTTAAATTTCATTGTACCTATTGTGGTAGAGATGGTCATGTCATAGATTTTTGTTATAGACTATCTAAACAACATAAAAAGGAAAGAATGCAAGCTAGATCTTATAACTCTCATGCAAAATTTGCTGCACATACTAAACCGAGTGTCAGAAACATGCAACCTGCTGTTATGAGTCAAAAGCTTTCAAAGTTTACCTCCGGAGCCTCAGTTTTTGCCTTTGGACTTTCTGTTGTTACCTCCGGAACTTCCGTTTTTGCCTCCGGAGCTACTAATTTTTGTGCTACACAAGTAACACCTTATAGGTCAGTAGTTAAGAACAAAAAATCTCAAACTTTGACTCATAAACCCGCTGTTTTATCTCAGCTTCCATGTGTTTTCCTGCTGCACGTCGTATGTCTCAGTACTGGATTCCTAAATGCCTTTTGACTAACCCCGATATTGAGTCATCAACATATTGTCTTCTGTGTAGGTTTCACGCCTGAGGAAGGAGAACATATGGATTATGGATTCAGGATGCTCACACCACATGACCGGTTACAGAGAATGGTTCTCCTCCCACTCTTTTGTGTCACGTGTAGAGAATGTTAGTTTTGCTGATAATACTTCAACTCCTATAATTGCTAAAAGTTTGGTTAGAGTAAATAATCACTACACTTTGAGGGATGTGGCACTTGTTAAAAATTTGAAATACAACTTGCTTTCTGTTTCACAACAGCTAGATGAAAACCTAGAAATTATTTTCACAAAAATTTGTCGTAAAGTTGTAAATTCAAATAGTGAGTTTATTTTTAACATGTGTCAAGTTGGAAGAGTTTTTATAGCTGATTTTGATATGTCTTCCTCTAAGCATAGGTGTCTTGTTGCTAATGATTCAAAGGACTTATATTTTTGGCATCGTAGACTTGGTCACGTTGGCTTTGATCATCTAACGCGTGTTAGTGCTCTTGATCGCATACGTGGACTGCCTAAGATTAAAGGGGACAAAGAAATTGTGTGCTCTTCTTGTAGACATGCTATGATGGTTGCAGGTTCATATACTCCTATGACAAGGATCATGACAACTGAACCGGGTCAACTTTTGCACCTTGACACCATAGGACCTTCACGTGTTCAATCCTTTGGAGATAAACGGTATGTTCTTGTGATTGTTGATGATTATTCTAGATACTCTTGGGTTTACTTTATGGCATCTAATAATGAAGCTTTTAGTCACTTTAGAACTTTATTTCTTAGATTATCAATTGATCACCCAGGATCTTTAAAAGCAATTGAATTGAAAAATCAATCTTTTTATCACCTTTGTGCTAAAATAGAATAGATCATCAATATTCTTCACCATATGTACCTCAACAAAACAGTGTTGTAGAATGAAAGAATAGAACCTTAGTTGAGATGGCTAGGAATATGCTTGATGAATATTAAACTCCTAAGAAATTTTGTGATGATGCGATTGCAACCGCTTGTTATGCCTCAAATCGGGTTTTCTTGCGCGCTAAGCTAGGTAAAACACCATATGAGCTTCGGTTTGGACAAAGACCTAGTGTTACACACTTTTGGATCTTTGGTTGCAAATTCTTTATTAGGAAACATGGTAATCTTGGTAAATTTGAACCTACATCCATTGATGGCATGTTTCTTGGTTATCCATCTCATATTAGAGGCTACCGTGTGTTTTTACTTGACACTAACAAAATTGTGGAGAATTGTAAGGTGTCTTTTGATGGAGCTAGCACAGGTACTAGATCAACCATTGCAGGTCCTGATCCATATCCTCAGGGGAGGGTATTTTTGAAGAAGAAGAAGAGTCGGTGATATTGCCTGATAGTTTCAAAACTGACACGTGTCCAACTTTGAACTTTGAACAAGCTCCGACTACCATGTCCTGATCGTCCACAAGCAACAAGCTCATTAATCTGCGATGAACCTGATGAAGAATAAGCTTACGAGATATCTGTTCCCCTACGGATTTACAAGAATCATCTCCCGCAACAGATAATTGGAAGCTTGCATGAACGAGTTAAGAGATCCAGGTTTTCCGACCCCAATTCTCATGCTCATTATGCTTTTGTTGCTTCTTTTGAACCCAAAGATATATCCAACACACTCACTAACGAATCTTGGATTATTGCCATGCAAGAAAAGTTAGAAAATTTTGAAAGAAATAAAGTTTGGAAACTTGTACCTCCACCTCAAGATCACACTTTAATTGGAACTAAATGGGTGTTTGAAAATAAACAAAGTGGGGATGGGGTTATGATTAGGAATAAGGCTATATTGGTTGCTCAAGGTTTCACACATATTGAAGGTCTAGATTTTGATGAAACTTTTGCTCCTGTTGCTAGATTAGAAGCCATAAGAATTTTGTTAGCTTTTGCTGCATCTAAAGGTTTCAAGTTATATCAAATGAATGTAAAAAGTTCTTTTCTTAATGCCTACATAGATGAGGAGGTTTATGTTAAGCAACCACCTGGTTTTGAAAATCCAAATTTTCCTAATCATGTTTTCAAACTGACTAAAGCCTTGTATGGTCTAAAACAAGCTCCTAGAGCATGGTATGATAGGTCAAAAACATTCTTACTTGAAATGGGGTTTACCATGGGCAAGGTTGATAAAACTCTTTTGGTGCTTAAGCATGGCAATGACTCATTATTCGTTCAAGTGTATGTGGATTATATTATCTTTGGTTGTGCTTGTCATGATCTTGTGTCCAAGTTTTCAGCAATGACGAGTTTAGAATTTGAAATGAGTATGATGGGTGTGGTGAACTCACTTACTTTTTGGGGCTGCAAATTATGCAAACCAAGAAAGGTACCTTTGTGCATCAAACAAAGTATACAAGGGACCTTCTCAAGTGCTTCAACATGGACAAAAGCAAGCCTCTTCAAACACCAATGGGAACGACATCAACACTTGAACTTGATGAAGATGGTGGATCCGTGGATCAAAAATAATATAGAAGCATGATCGGATAACTTTTGTACCTCACGGCATCAAGACAGGACATAAAATTTAGCGTATGTCTTTGTGCACAGTTTCAAGCTTCCCCACATGCTTCACATTGTCGAACCATCAAAAGGATTCTCAAGTACTTACATGGAACTCAAGAATTTGACATTTTTCTTCCTTCTTCCTCAACCATTACTTTGAAAGATTTTTCAGATGCTGATTTTGGGAGTTGCAGGATTGATAAGAAAAGTACTTTCGGTGCTTGTCATTTTCTTGGTAATTCTATTGTTGCTTGGTCTTCTAGAAAACAAAACTCAGTTGCACAATCCACAGCCGAATCTGAATATGTGTTTGCTGCTAGTGCTTGCTCACAAATTCTTTGGATTGTTCAAACACTTAAGGACTATGGGATTGATCTAGATAGTGTTCCATTATTTTGTGATAACACTGGTACCATTTGCATTGCTAAAAACCCCATGCAACATTCTCGAACTAAGCACATTAATATTAGGTATCACTGTCTCTGTGATAATGTTGAAAAATGAAACATTGTGCTTCACCATGTAGATACCAAACAACAATTGGCTGACATTTTCACAAAACTTTTGGTTTTGACTCGTTTTTGTTACATTCGTAGTGAAATAGGGGTTATGCATCCTCATGGTTTAAATTAACAGGGAGCTTTCAAATTTGGGATCTGAATTTAAAAATAATATGAGCGTAATCTTTCATACATATATGACTTTGTAATTCCTTTTACATGCTGAAAGTTCTTACTACATTACTCATGTTATACATTTTGTAGTTTTTGCCATGTCTAAGAATTGGAATAATTACTTACACTAAAGCTGGTCATAGTCGAAGTTTCTTGCTCTTTTGAACTTGTTGCATGATCACAAGTGCTTTTAATCATAATGAATTAATCAAGTAATCAACTCACATGTTGAGTTTTATGAACAAATATAAATTGAGAAAAGATCAAGAGAATATGCATGCATCACACTTATTCTTTTGACATGGCTTATCATTGCACTTAGATATGAACTTGGAAGAAGTTGTGTATGACTAAAACCATGTCCTTAAGCTTCTGATTGTCAAATGACATAGGCTTGGCTTGGTTGGTTAGAATAAGGCAGATACGCATATAATCTCTTTCAAATTTCATATGATCAAATTTTTTTCTTAAAAAATTGCAGCAACAAGTGCAATGCCTTCAGGTTTTGAAATAGTTAAGTTTGTGAGATCATGGTTTGCTTAAATTGAAAATTACATTTGATATCTAACATGACTTACACTACTTTATGTATCTCGTTTTTGTGATAGTGTAAGTTACTTGGTAGTATTACTTGGATGAGCTTTGTTTTATATGTATATGTTATAATGTGCTCATAACAAATTAAAATTTCTCTTTTGTACCTTGCTGAATACATTGGCAATGGTGGGGAAGTATGCAAGGGGGAGAAATAAGTATAGGAATAGAAATTTATTTCTATCTCATTTTATTTTCAAAAAGGGGGAGAGAAATTGTTTTTCAAAACTTTTCATGTTTGGATTTTAAGTGGTGTAGCCAATGCATTCATCAAGGGGGAGATTGTGAGACCTATGTGTGCTGAATACATTGGCTATGGCGATAAAAGTTTTGAATACTACCGAAACACCTTTATCATCATGGTCCGACTCTAGGTCCGAGCTCTAGCAAGGTCTGACGATAGGTCCGACTTGTTTTGGTTAGCTCCGGCAAGGTCCTACGTAAGGTCCTACTAGTTTTGGTTAGCTCCGACGCTAGGTCTGACTAGCTTTGGTTAGCTCCGGCGCTAGGTCCGACTAGCTTTGGTAAGCTCGGGCTCAAGGTCCGGAGCTGGATTGCAATGTTCCTACTTTTACAGTGAAATGTTTTGAACTTGCTCTATATTCTTGAAAAGATTGCATAGTATTCATTTGCTAAGTTTTTGGTGCGTTTTGGCTGAATATGGTTGACATCATTTTGCTATGGTTTGCAACATGCTTATGTGAGGCGCTCACGTAAGGTGTTATGGTTTTTGAACTAACGTGAGTCAAGTCGAGAACTTGTGCTCGGAAGTATTGGTTGTTTATTCATGTGCAGGTGTTGCTTGAGTTCAAGACACGGCTGGTGATGGGATCCATTGGACTAGTCTCAGGTAGGAGATGAGGTTCCAACAATCAAGTTCGGGAGGAACTGTGGTTGAGCTGATCGGGAGGTCACACAGGGAGATTGAATCAAGGGCAGTGCATATGAAGGAAGCTGGATGTTGAAGGAAGGTGTTTGCACGTATGCATGTGGTGCATGACGCGGAAACATGGTTCCAAAGATGGATTATGGATAGAAAAGATCTGGTTGGAAGGATCCAATCGTATCAGATTATGACTCTGGCTACAACAGAGTCGGGTTTTTGCTCGGATATGGAAAGTATCGAGTTGGTTATGATAGTTTTCATTTGGGACACGAAGTTAGGTTGTTTTAGGAATGTGGGATACGTTCTGATGTTGTTTGGAAGTCTTAATATTGCTTCTATCCGTGTATAGAAGAGTCTTGAGTAGTTATGGAAAGTTTCGATTCGTGAATTGAGTAGGATACGAGTCCTAGTTGGTTTGGATTGGCATAAGGGCTGGTTATATAAGCAAGGGAGGCCAGAGCTCTTGGTAGACAACTTTTGGGCTGATCCTCTTGTCTTCTATTGAATAAAACTTCGTAGTTGAATGAAACTTTTGTGCCTTATTCGTCCGACTTGTTTTTGTCAAGTCTTTCTCGTCAAGTTTTTGCACAACACTACCTTACTTCGGTGGTTTTATCATAACTCGAGTTTTACAGATCCGATTGACGTGATCCTTTTTGGGTTGTCTTCAAAACTTGATTTTGTATCATCAGTGAAAATTTCACGGTCATTGGATATGTGGTTTCTTATCTACACTGTTTTTCTCGGGTAGAACAGATTGACCTTTGTTGATCTTTCGATCATAACTTTAGTTTTCTCGACGGATTTTCGTGATTTTTTTGTGACGTCTTCGTGACTTGATTATCTACAACATATACTAGTTTTGTTAGAGTTGAACATGTTTAGATTAGTCGCACACACAGTTTCATGAACAGATCGGTTTTCTACCGTGGGGTGTTTTGTTGCTTCCGCTGAAAAGTTTTAATCTACCATTCACCACCCTCTGGTAGCTTTACACGTGCTTTTCGATCCTACACCATGATTTCAAGCTTTATCAAATGGATGTGAAAAGCGCCTTCCTCAATGGACCGATCAAGGACGAGGTGTACGTGGAGCAACCACCCAGTTTTGAAGATCAAGAGCACCCCGACCATGTGTACAAACTACAAAAGGCTCTCTATAGCCTCAAACAAGCTCCTAGAGCTTGTATGAGTGACTTAGAGATTTTTTGGTTGAAAATGGCTTCCAAATTGGTAAAGCTGATTACACTTTGTTTACCAAACACTTTGATGATGATCTCTTCGTTTGCCAAATCTATGTTGATGATATGATATTTGGTTCAACTAACAAATCTTTTTGTCAAGAATTTAGTAAGATTATGACAGATAGATTCGAGATGTCCATGATGGGAGAGTTGAGATACTTTTTGGGATTCCATGTGAAGCAACAAAAGGAAGGGATGTTCTTAAGACAAATAAAGTACACTCAAGACATTCTCAAGAAGTTTGGAACGGACAAAGCGAAGCCCATAAAGACTCCCATGGCGACAAATGGACACTTGGATCTCAATGAAGATGGACCAAACATGGATCGAAAGGTATTTTGTTCCATGATTGGCTCTTTACTATATTTATGTGCATCTAGGCCAGATATTATGTTGACTGTATGTTTGTGTGTAAGGTTTCAAGCCAATCCTAAGGAATGTCATTTGACAGCCATTAAAAGGATCTTGAGATATTTAGTTCATACACCCGACCTAGGCCTTTGGTATCCCAAAGGTTCAAAATTCAATCTCATTGGATACTCTGATGCAGATTATGCCGGATGCAAGGTAGATAGAAAAAGTACCTCTGGTACTTGCCAATTCCTAGGTAGATACCTTGTTTCTTGGTCCTCTAAGAAACAAAATTCAATTGCCTTATCCACGTCCGAAGCGTAGTATGTTGCAGCCGGGAGTTGTTGTGCACAACTCCTTTGTATGCGACAAACTCTAAGGGATTACGGTTGCAATATGAGTCATATTCCACTCCTTTGTGATAATGAGAGTGCCATTAAACTTGCATACAACCCTGTTGAGCACTCTAGAACCAAACACATAGACATCCGACATTACTTTTTGAGAGGTCACTCAATGAAAGAATACATAGCCATTTCCCATGTCAACACCGAGAAACAACTAGTCGATATCTTTACCAAGCCACTTGATAAAAAACGCTATTGTGAGCTTCGAAATGAACTAAATATCTTTGATGCTCCGAACGTGGCTTGAAAACATGCATATCTGTATGACAACTTCAAAATCATGTTGATTGTGTTGAAAATCATCTCTCTCTATTTTCTCCAAAAAACTATGTTAATTACTTGATCTTGGTGAATTATGGTCATAGCTTGATTGTTGTATGTTTACTGATCATATTCATCAAGATTATTTGTTTGTTTTTTGCCCCCTATTTTCTTTTTAAGCACCTTGGAATATATACGAAAGGTCTATGTTAATTTCTATTCTGGTGACCACGGACTAGTCTGTGGTTACCCCGGACTAGTCCGCACATTGCAGACTAGTCTGCAAAGTGTCCGCTAGTCCGGACTAGTCCGGTACGACCACGGACTAGTCCGATATTTCAACTCCATAACCCCTAAGGTCCGACGTAGAACTAATTTTCTTATACCTCACAACACCTCTCATGTTCTCTCTTCACTCGAGTGCTGCCAAGGCGATACCGCAATATCTCAATCAAATCCTCCCAAAACTCCATGGGAATCGACCTCCACTGCTAGGGGATCGACAACCCCGGACTAATCTGCACCAAAAACTTCCTCCATGCCTCGAATCGAAGGATTTGGTAAATCTCTCTCCAAACCCTATAATCTTCGATTTTCCTTGTTTTTGCTCAAAAAGCTTAGTACTTCTGGCCAATACATGCTCTATTGATGTATTCCATTTACCCTAGATCACGTTGCATTAAGTAACTTCAATTTTTGCTAAGTTAGAGTTTGAACAGCCGCATAACGGACTAGTCCGTTCTCAAGGCAAACAAGTTCGGTACTCTAGACTAGTCCGTCCCTGAACAATGGACAAGTCTGATATGCCCTAATCAATACCCTAGCTTACATTAATTCAATGCAATTCCTTGTCATCCTTGCTTATCCATATCCTTTATATCTTCCTTGTCAGGATCATGTCGGGCTCGAATGAGAATCTCACCGACTTTGAAGCCGAGATGGATCAAGAAGTGTTGCCTCATGTTTCGAGGTCTCGCTCCAACAAAAGGCAAGAGTGTGCTGCCGAACCCTCTCCCACTCCACCTCGAGTGCAAAGAAAAGTCTCGACCAAGAAACCACATTCCAAGGGCAAAGATGTGGTTGGATCCAGCTCGGCGGCTCCATGCCAAACTAAGGGAAAAGTAAAGGAGCTTGCCTCTGGCCCGATTGGTCCCTTGAAGATGACCTCTCCGAAACAATGGAGTAGGAACTCCTCTGAGGAGAAGTTCAATAGCAAGGGAAGTGATGTGGCATGGAAGCTCAGGAAGAGTGATGCATATAGCAGTGGGAAAAAGGCAGCTGATCCGAGATTTGGGAGTCGTTTCCACTTGGACTACTACAAGTATGTGTACTTCCAAATGAAGACTCCAGTGGTCTGCAGCCAATGGATTGACTGGAACTATTTCCAAAGGAAGAGTTGTGATGCCTTTGTGGAGGTCATAGAGGTTGCAAAGAGACACGGTCTCAAGGACTTGTTTTCCTTCAAATATGACTGGAATGATGAAGTCATTGCCCAGTTCTTTGCAACTTGCTATTTTGCCGGCTCTGGAGAAGAGAGAGTGACTTGGATGACACATGGATCCAAGTACACAGATACTTATGTTGAGTTTGCCAGGCTGCTGCACCTTGAGGACACCGACAACAATGAGATTGTGATTCACAATATTGGTGTTTTGGAGAGGGACAAGATAGATTTGATTTATGACACTCACCTCAAATACAATCCTCCCTCAACTAAGAACATGAATTTTTTCTTCATTGTTCCCAATAGAGTGCTTCGGAAGACATATGTTCCAAAAGATGGAGATGCTGGGAGTGTCCATGGTTACTTGAGAACCTTGATGAAAGTGATTAGTAGGAGGAGAAAGTTTCATATCTTCGATTACATCTGGAATGACATGGTAAATATCTCCTGCACACCTAATTCCTCATGTGGCTATGCATCTTACATCTTGTATATGATAGAGAAGGTCACTGGCATTGAATTTGTAAAGGATGTTGAGCATACAGTTTTGAGGCCTCAGAATCCATCTCAAGCTGCTCTTCCAACTGCTCCATCCCCTGCATCAAGTGAAGAGGCTCCTAGGAGAGGCAAGACCTCCCTCTAGCTCAAGGGCCCCTCCTTCTCACAAACAGTCCCCTAGTGGGATTATGAAATACTTGGCAGCTGTCTTTGGTTCTTGCCGCAAAACTGAGGTGAAGCTTCATAAGATGAACAAGGCAAGAAAAGAGGAAATGAGATACATGAAGGAAAATGTCAAAGCAATATGCCAAAAGCTAGAGATTAAGCCTATTGGATCCCTAGTCATTTCAGAAACCTCTGCCTCTGACTTTTCTGAGCTTTCACCTCTCTCTCCTTCGAGCTTGCTTACTTTGGCCTTCGGGGCACGACAAGTGGTTCTTCTCATCCTCCTCCTCACCCTAATAAAGAAGATAAAGAAAGGACCAATAGTGCGGATGCAGGCAACAACAATGAGTAGATCCCTCTTTCTCTTCCTTTTTGGTGCCTTGATGCCAAAGGGGGAGAGATTGAGGGGGAGTCTTAAGTCGTAGCATCAGTTTGAGAGAGAGAGAGAGAGAGAGAGTTCACTTTTGTGTCTCTATTGCTACTTTGTCATGCTTTTAATCTTGTAAAACTATGCTATCATCATGGTTTTTGGACATGTGTTGTGAAATGATGACTACGTTATGATTATGATCAATGGTTTATGTTTAAAACTGCTATGTATGCTTGATATTCTTGATGTTATTATGATTATGCCTCTTATGATATTCACATTAATATTATTGCTCACACGCATGGTTTTGCACCCCACCATAAACAGTGCACATATGTATTACTTTTATGTTTGCTATTTTTGTTCAAAATTCATATGTGCACACTTTATAAAAATCTGATTTTTTATCATATTTGTGTAATCTCAATTGGTTGTCATCAATCACCAAAAAGGGAGAGACTGAAAGTGCATCTAGGCATCCCTTGTGGGTTTTGGTTGATTAATGACAAACCAATGAGATCCTAACAAAATTGTTGAGATGAGCGCAGGATTTAAAGAAATGAGGAATAAAGCACAAAAAGGAAAGAGAATGAGGATTTAAAGGGAAAAGAGCAGGAGCTAAAAAGATTAGATTATTTTGTTTGGAGAGTGTTGGAGAAACACACCCCAAGAGCTCAAGTGGAAAATTGGTTGCACTCACTGCACATTTCACAAGAAGAGCGGACAAGTCCGATAAGCACTGGACTACTCCGATATTTCTCTGCACAAGAATCGGACAAGTCTTCCAGCAAGTGTAAGACCTATGTGTGCTGAATACATTGGCTTGTTGTGAATACACTTGCTATGATGATAAAAGTTTTGAATATCACCAAAACACCTTTTTATTAAGGTCCTGCTAGTTTTGTAAGCTCTGGCGGGAGCTTGGTTATACTCCTTCTGGTTAGTTCTGACACTAGGTTCTACTAGCTTTTGTTAGCTCGGCTCAAGGTTTGGGTTGCTCTGGCAAGGTCTGGAACTTGACTGCAATGCTTCTATTTTTTATTTGCAATGTTTCGTACTTGCTATACATCTCTGGAAAGATTGCTTAGTATTCATTTTCTAAGTTTTTGGTGCGTTTTTGGTTGACATGGATGATATCGTGTAGTGTGGTTTTGCAACATGCTTATGTGAGGTTCTCACGTAAGATGTTGTGTTCGGAACTAACTTGAGTCAAGTCGAGGACTTGGTCTTGTATGGATTGGTTGTTTATTCATGTGCAGGTGTTGCTTGAGTTCAATACATGGCTGGTGACGGGATCCATTGAACTAGTCTTAGGGAAAATATGTGGTTCAACAACCAAATTCAGGAGGAATTGTGGTTGAGCTGATCAGGAGGTTGCACAACATGATTGAATCAAGAACAATGCATGTGAAGGTATCGTGGACGTAATTGGAAGATGTTTGCACATGTGCAAGAAGTGTATGGACGTGGCTACATGGTTCCGAGACGTGATTAAGAGATGTGGACGTAAAGAGTTGGTCGGAAAGGTCCAACCGACTAGGTTATGGACTCAGGCTGCGGCTGAGTCGGGTTTGACTCAAATATGGAAAGATTTGAGTTGGTTATGATAGGATTTCGTTTGGGTCACGAATTTGAGTTGTTTAGGAATGTGGGATATGTTCCTAATGTGTTTGGAAGTCTTAAGATTGCTTTTATCTGCGTATAGAAGAATCCTAAGCAGTTATGGAAAGTTACGATTCGTGAACAGAGTAGGATTAGGTTCCTGATTTGAGTTGAGTTGGCTTTCGAACTGGTTATATAAGCAAGGGAGCCCAGAGATCGTCGTGCACGACTTTGGGGCTGTTCCTCTTGTGTTCTATTGAATAAAATTCGTAGTTTGAAGGAACTTTTGTGCCTTGTTCGTCCGTCTTGTTTCAGACAAGTTTTACTCGTTGAGTTTCTGGACAGCACTACCTTTCGTCAGTGGTTTTATCATAACTCTAGTTTTACAGATCCAATTGACATGATTCTTTTTGGGTTGTCTTCACAACTTTATTATCTATCATCTTTCAAAATTTCACGGTCATTGGATTTGTGGTCTATGATCTACACGAGTTTCTTTGCAGCGTTCCAGAACTGTTTTTTTCCTCGGGTAGGGCAGATTGACCTTTGTTTGATCTTTCGATCATAACTTAAGTTTTTCTCGACGGATTTGAGTGATTCTTGTTGTGTTGTCTTTGTGACTTGATTCTCTCTGATATATATCACTTTTGTCAGGATGAAACACGTTTAGATTAGTTTCACACACGATTTCTATAACAGATTGTTTTTCTGCCGAAGGGGTTGGGATTTAATTGTTTCCGCTGTGTAAGATTTTTAAATCTACCATTCACCACCCCTATGGTAGATTTTCATGTGCTCTTCGATCCTACAATTGGTATCAGAGCCACGGTGCTCTAATCTTTGTGATTTGCACGTTTTTTCGACTAATCATCATGGAGAAGTACTCTGCCAAACCTTGTGTGTTCGCTGGTATTGATTTTCAGGTTTGGAAGGCACTCATGGAGGCTTTCATCCAGGCACAAGGCTTTGAGATATGGGAGAAGGTATACAAGCCTTATGAAGTGCCATCAAACGATCAAGTTACAGCTACAAATCTGAGAGATGTCGACAACAACAACAAGGATCGGAACTTGATCATACTAGGATTAACACAAAGCGACCTCAACCGTGTTGCACACCTCCGATTTGCATACGATGTGTGGAAAGCACTTTGTGACTACCACGAAGGATCCAACAGATCAAAGAGGTAAGGCAAGACATGTTCAAGAAAGAATACATGCGCTTTGAGATGCAATCCGGTGAGTGTATTGATGACCTTTTTGCTCGCTTTAATAAGATTCTCAACAACTTGTGTAGTGTCAATGTTAATTTTTCAGATGCTGAAAATGCTAGTCAATTGCTAAGTGCATTAGATATGTCAATTTGGGAGATGAAAGTCACATCTATTCGTGAATATACTGTCATGAGTTCACTTACTTTAGATATGCTATATTCCAGGTTAAAAACTCATGAAATTGATATAATCTCACGTAAGAACCCCAACAAGTCTATTGCTTTTGTTTCTCAACATGACATGCCTAGTTCCGGTCAAACATCATCTTGTGGTACACTTGCTTTGCTGTCCTCTCTAACCCTTGAACAGATTGAGGAGTTTCCAGAGGAGGAGCTAGCGCTCATCTCTACCCGGTTCTCAAAAGCATTGCAAAATGTGAGAACTAGAAGGAGAGGAATCTTCGGACCTCAACGATGCTTTGAATGTGGTAAGACAGGACATTTTCGTTCAGATTGCCCTTACCTTTCAGGTCCTACTTCTCGGGATGAAAAGAAAACAAGAACGAAGCACTCCTCTGAAAAAGATACGAAGAAAAAGAAGGGTTTTACAGGACGTCAATTGGTGAGTCTCAGCACTCCAGGAACTTGGCTCAAGCGACGTGAACATTGTAAGTGATGAAGATGAAGATGATTTGGCAAACTTGTGCTTCATGGCGGGCAAGTCAAGATCAAGTATGGAGGTGGCAAAACACAACAGCGACAATGAAGAGGTATGTCCTACTTGCGAAGAAATGTGTGATGCTAATTCTCGTGCCACTGTTATTGTTAATAAAAAGGACAAAAAGCTTAGGGACAATGCTGTTAAAATTGAGTCACTAGAATCTGAAATTAATCGTTCGAAATCCTTGATTCCTAGTGATGATTCTTGTTCCTCATGTTACTTAATATATGAACAATTGTCCTCCCTAAGAAATGCACATACCTCCACACCTGATAAACTTGAACTTGAAATTGAAAAGAACAAAAAGCTTGCTGCACTTAATATTGGAAACTTAAAAGATGATTCTTGTTCTACAATTGATTTGCATTGTTCTAGTTGTGATGATCTTGATAAGAAATTGCAAGATACTATGAATGAAATCTCTATATTGAACAATGCTTTATGTTGTCATGAAGTTAAATATTGTTCCAATTGAAAATTAAAAGAAAAAACTTCATGTGAAAATTGCCGTGATCTGTCCAATAAACTTGATAACATGCATAAGACATTTGATCGGTTTTGTAATGGGAATAAGAACCTAAACTTGCTGCTGAATTCATCCAAGTCGTGCAATGATAAAACTGGTTTAGGTTTTGATTCTCATGCTCATGCTAAGGCACATCCACCAAAAATTGTAAAGTCATTACGAAGTGGTTTGATTCAAACAGTTCCTAAACAAAAAGAAGTGGTTTTCAAATCTGCAGGAGTATTGTCTAATTCGGTTTCAAATAAAAATTTTGTTTGCTCATCTAGACATGAACACAAAGTTAAATTTCATTGTACCTACTGTGGTAGAGATGGTCACGTCATAGATTTTTGTTATAGACTAGCTAAACAACAGAAAAGGGAAAGAATGGTTGCTAGATCTCATAACTTTCATGCAAAATTTGCTGCACATATTGAACCGAATGTACAACCTGCTGTTTTGAGTCAAAAACATTCAAAGTTTACCTCCGGACCTTCTGTTTTTGCCTCCGGAGCTACTGATTTTTGTGCTACACAAATAACATCTTATAGATCAGTAGTTAAGAATAAAAAATCTCAAACTTTGACTCATAAACCTGCTGTTTTGTCTCAGCTTTCGCG
Organism: Tuctoria greenei; assembly: GCA_036927565.1. NCBI lineage: Eukaryota > Viridiplantae > Streptophyta > Magnoliopsida > Poales > Poaceae > Tuctoria > Tuctoria greenei. The sequence continues at coordinate 37,252,999 of JAYESD010000004.1, forward strand.
TGTTTTCCTGCTGCACGTCGCATGACTCAGTACTGGATTCCTAAATGCCTTTTGACTAACCCCAGTATTGAGTCATCGACGTATTATGCTTCTATGTAGGTTACACATTTGAGGAAGGAGAATATTTGGATTGTGGATTCAGGTTGCTCACGCCACATGACCGGTAACAAAAATTGGTTCTCCTCCCTCTCTTTTGTGTCATGTGTAGAGAATGTTACTTTTGCCGATAATTCTTCAACTCCTATAATTGCTAAGGGTTCGGTTAGAGTAAATGATCACTACACTTTGAAGGACGTGGCACTTGTCAAAAATTTGAAATACAACTTGCTTTCAGTTTCACAATTGCTAGATGAAAATCTGGAAATTATTTTCAATAAAAACTGCTGCAAAGTTGTAAGTTCAAATAGTGAGCTTATTTTTAACATGTCTCGGTTTGGAAGAGTTTTAAAAGCTGATTTTGATATGTCTTCCTCTAAGCATAGGTGTCTAGTTGCTAATGATTCAAAGGACCTTCACGTGTTCAATCCTTCGGAGGTAAATGGTATGTACTTGTGATTGTTGATGATTATTCTAGATACTCTTGGGTTTACTTTATGGCGTCTAAGAATGAAGTTTTTAGTCACTTTAGAACTTTATTTCTTAGATTATCAATTGATTACCCAGGATCTTTAAAAGCAATTAGAAGTGATAATGGAACTAAATTTAAAAATCAATCTTTTGATCACTTTTGTGCTAAAAATAGAATAGATCATCAATTTTCTTCACCATATGTACCTCAATAAAACGGTGTTGTAGAAAGAAAGAACAGAACTTTAGTTGAGATGGCTAGGACTATGCATGATGAATATCAAACTCCTAGGAAAATTTGGGCTGATGCGTTAGCAACCGCTTGTTATGTCTCAAATCATAATTTCTTGCATACTAAGCTAGGTAAAACACCATATGAGCTCCGGTTTGGACATAGGCCTAGTGTTACACACTTTCGGGTCTTTGGTTGCAAATGTTTTGTTAAGAAACATGGTAATCTTGATAAATTTGAACCTAGATCCATTGATGGCATGTTTCTTGGTTATCCATCTCATACTAGAGGCTACCGTGTGCTTTTACTTGACACTAACAAAATTGTGGAAACTTGTGAAGTGTCGTTTGATGAAGCTAGCCCAGATACTAGCTCAAACATTGCAGGTCTAGATCCATATCCGCAGGGGGGAGCATTTTCGTTGAAGATGAGGAAGAATTGGAGCTGCTGCCAAAAAATTCAGCAGCTAACACTACCAGGATTCCGGTTTATTGCAACGAAAAAAATCGTTGCAATAGGTCGAAATTCGTCGCGATAGGTTGTTGTCGGAACGAAATAGAATGTCGCGATAGTTTTTCCGACTCGTGGCGATAACAGCCGTGGCAATAGGTTATTGCGACGACTTGACATCCGTGGCAAATAGTATGGTATTGCGACGACTCCACGTTGGTGGCAAATAGTATGGTATTGCAACGATTTAACGTATTGCGATTATTTAACGTATTGCGACGAAAATATCGGTGTTGCAATGATGTCACATTCGTGGCAAAAAGTATGGTACTGCAACGACTCCACGTACATTGCAAATAGTATGGTATTGCAACAGTTTAACATATTGCGACGATTTAACGTATTACAACAAAAATAATGGAGTTGCAACGATGCCACATTCGTGGAAAAAGTATGGTATTGCAACGACTCCACGTTCGTGGCAAATAGTATGGTATTGCAACGGTTTAACGTATTGCAACGATTTAACGTATTGCAATGAAAATAACGGTGTTGCAACGATGCCACATTCATGGCAAAAAGTATGGTATTGCGACGACTCCACCTTCGTGGCAAATAGTATGGTATTGCAACGATTTAACGTATTGCAAAAATTTAATGTATTGCAACGAAAATAATGGTGTTGCAACGATGCCACATTCGTGGCAAAAAATATGGTATTGCAACGACTCCACGTTCGTGGCAAATAGTATGGTATTGCAATGGTTTAACGTATTCGACGATTTAACGTATTGCAACGAATAGTCGTTATTTGCGACGATTTCACATCTGTGGCGATAAGTATGGTATCGTGACTATTTCATACTCGTGGCGAATAGTATGGTATCGCGATGTTTTCACATTCGCGGCGAATAGTACGGTGTTGCAACGATTTCACATCCGTAGCGAATAGTACGGTATGGCAACATTTTTACATTCATGGCGAATAGTGTGGTGTTGCAACGATTTCACATCCGTGGCGAATAGTACGGTATCGCGACGATTTCACACGCGCGGCGAATAATATGGTATCGCAACGTTTTCACATCCGCGGCGAATAGTACGGTATCGCGATGATTTCACACTCGTGGCGAATAATATCGTATCGCGATGTTTTCACATTCGTGGCGAATACAACGGTGTTGCAACGATTTCACTTTCATGGCGAATAGTACGGTATCGCGACGATTTCACACTCGTGGCGAATAATATGGTATCACGACGATTTCACAGCCGTGGCCAATAATACGGTAATGCAACAATTTCACGTTCATGGCGAATAGTACGGTATTGCAATGATTTCAAAACCGTGACAACAGTATTGTATTGCAATGATTTATGATGTGTGGCAATAGGTTCGTAATGCAACATATTCAAATCTGTTGCAACAGGGTCGTAATGCGACGTTCTCTGGGTGGTGGCAATAGCAGTCTAGTGCAATGCTTTTTTGGTCGTAGCCAAATGTTTGTAGTGCAACGTTTTATAATTTGTGGCAATAGCTAGCTTCCTATTGCAATAGATTATTTTCTTCGCACTAATCTGTTAATGCCACGTTTTATAATTAGCGGCACTAGAATCCTAATGCACCAGGTTTGAAAATTAGTGGCAACAAAATCAATTTATTCAAACACGATACGTCTGTCAACTTAACAACAAACATCCAACAATTGATGCAACACTCAAGGACCCTTGCGTCGCTACGAGACGATGTTATTTACAGTTTTTTCAGGTTGCAACATTGTACCCAGTAAAATAGCACCGCGACGAGTTGTAGTATTAGGAATAGTTTCTCGAACATCCAGCTTCGACTTGGTGCGAGCAGAAGCCTTTTGTGGAGTTGCTGCTAGACGTTCTTGATTTTGCAAGCTCTGCATCATTCTGTGCATGTCTGCTATCTCCTTTTCTTGCCGTGCAGAATTGGCTGCCATCTGATCATGTAAAGCCTGGACTTCCTGGTTGAGCTGTTCATTTGCCTGGACGAAGCCATCCATCTGGGAGGTCATATAATCATTTCTTCCTTCCAACTCTTGAACCTGAGAGCTGAGGTATTCATTTCTATTTTGCAAGGATCAAACTTGCTGGCCGAGCTGGTTAGACATCTGGATACGCAGTCTTTCAGAAACATTAGGTTTAGCCATATAACCACGCCCCCGAAACTGTGATCCTCCAGAACCGGTTGCGAATATATAAGTAAGCTGGAAGATGTTGTTTCTTTCCTCATCTAGGATTGGGACTCCCAGCTCAGCTTCCTTGACGTTGATTTGGGCATGTGCCTGGGTCTATATACAAAAAGAAAAGTCACATGTACATTGCAAATATTTATTTAAATGGGGACTGTTTGAAGTGTTTCTCACATGTACAGCTTTTGCCTGCTCGTTTGCCCATTGACCGTTCTTCACATGGCTTGCCTCCCACAGTTCTATGTCATCAGGTTCTCTTCCGGTCTCTGGGTCTCGCTACCTCAAATATAAGTAAAATTTGATTGAATGATTGCAGTGGAAAGTAAAAGCATGATTTAGTTTTCATACCTTCTCGTAACTAAGTTGGGCGTAGGATTTCGAGCCAAGCAAGTGTTTTGTCTTTTGAGTACTTCAATTTCGTGAACTGGTTCTGCTTATTGACTGCAATTTTAAGAATTAATTTCATGAATGGGTGTAATCAAATAGTTTTTGTAGGATATGAAGGTATTAGAAAGCTAGCTAACCTTGAATCGCTCGGACCCAAAATAGTCCATAAGTGCCAACCAATCGGAATCTGCTACGTCAAGGCTTGTTTTGTATACGTTCCTCATCGGTTGAATACTTCTTATAGGTGGCATGCAATGTTGATCGCCACCCCTTGTAGCCCTCACCAGCAATCTTCAATATTTTTCTTCTGGTATCATTTGTGTCCTCCAAGTCCCATGCATTCTATACATTGTATATCACACTATTATAAACGTACAAGATGGAGGTCGCTAGAAAAAAATACTTATGTGGGGTGTCACAACACTAACTAGAATGTCTCTCACTATATCGCTCTTTGAAGTATCGCCAACCTCTGTCCACTTCCTTACACCAGCGAGGGGTGCATTTTTTTTGTTTTAATAACCACATCATCGACAAAGTGCCGCTGATTAGGACCAACCGCAGCACCCAACCTATCGGACCACTGAATTTGTAGCTTCCGATTCTGATCATTCGTTCTATTTGCAGATGCTAGATAGCGCAATTTAGCAACCTTAAGTCCTTTAGCAACCCCTCTTCCAAAATTCTTTCCTTCTATTAGTATCATTTAAACGGTAAACGTTTAAAGCAAATTAGCAACTGACTAGGCCTAGTATCATGTACAAATAGTGTGAAAGAAGAAGAAGTCTGATGTTTTACCAGTTTCAGGACGAGTGCGGCAAATACGAGTGTGGTAACACCGCGTCGCAACAACATTTTGCTCCATATTGGGCGATGCATCAACTTGTTGACTTCTTTGTTGCTGTTCATACCCTACAATCAGGCATCAGGCATCAGTCAGTGGCGCTACAGCACCCGTAGTACTGCAGGGGATTTTCAGTCCAGCTGCGAAGCAGGCAAGACAGTAGCTGGCAATGCTAGAGAAAGAGAGGGTTCGTCGGGTGCTCATCCTCTGCAGTACTGCCGGTTCGGTCTGACCGACATCTGCAGGAGCGCGTCTCGAGGCGAATTGGTGGCAGGGCGAGTCATGGACGTCAGCGGTATTAGCAGGTAGAGGATGCAAGACAGATGAGGCGGGCATCTTGCGACGTTTAACAAAGCTAGGGTTCGGTCTGGCAGTGCAGTGACCACATTTAAGTCAGAGGGTCGACGTCCAGATCACATCGGTGATCTCACGTGACTTACGTTTTTACTGCAGGTGATGCAGTAAAGATCCAACGGTGTGATTCTGTTGGATCTTTACTGCATCGCGTGCAGTAAAAACGTATAAGTCAAGTGATCTGCATCCATTGATATCACCCCGGAGCAAGTCTCGAGGCTAGGAGGATAGTGTGGCGGATCTAGGAATTAAATTTAGGTGGATTGCATACTGATATTTTGCTCTGCATGATAGCATCTTGCCCTAAAGTGCTACTAGAACGGATACATGAATATAATCTTGCATTAATTACCAGACATCAGCAACACATTTGGCAGTGTAAAAAACGGAATTGAGATCATATAAGCAGCAATGAACCCTCATGTACATGCATCTCTAAACTATATGATACTAACATTTCTTAGTGGACAGGGGTTAATGATATTGAACTATTTTTTCCAGGGTATGCCATGTCATATGGGGCATAGCATGTAGGTACGCCGTAATGGCCAGGGGTTTGCGGGCAGCGGGGTCATCATGGCACGCGAATGGTGGGATGTGGAGATGGAGGGAGACGCGTCGGGGAGGACAGTGAAGTGACCACCAGCAGGGCGTGGGCGCCGGCTGGTGCCAGAGTGACCGGCGGCGACATTGGTTTGCGGGCCGCGGGGTCATCATGATATGCGAAGGATGGGATGTGGCGATCGTCAAGGGAGACACGTTTCTAAGGACACTAAAGTGAGCAGCAGCAGGGCGTGGTCGCCGGTGCCGGAGTGGTGGCGGCGAGAGAGCCCAGCGTGCGCGTGTAGGCATCAATAAATCACGCCATCACATATACTCACCAGCAGGGCGTGAGCACCGGCCGGTGCCGGAGTGACCACCGGCGACAGGGGTTTGCGGGCGGCGGGGTCATCATGACACGCGAAGGATGGGACGTGGCGATGGTGGAGGGAGACGCGTCGGGGAGGACACTGAAGTGAGCAGCAGTAGGGTGTGGTCGCCGGTGCCAGAGTGGCTGGCGGCGAGAGAGCCCATTGTGCGTGTGTAGGCATCAATAAATCACGCCATCACATATATTGATTAACTGTTAACTGGGACTAGGAAACTACAATCGCAATGCTAAAATATTTAGTAGATCCCGGTACATATTTATACTCGTAGTACCAGCATGGGATGACGAATCTCGGGGTTCCTGAGCATCAGGTGCTGCAATATTCTCTGCATACGATGCAAAGGAATTAACGTGTTATAAATATGTGTATTTTGATAGTAAACACATTTATAGTTATACCAGGTGCTTGTTGTCCATCACAATTACTTGTAGACGACATGACGGTTTGGTGTCTTGTTCCTAAAGTAAAGAGTATATATAGTAAGTAACAGTGATAACGTAAAAATACATGAGGATGTGTATTTTAGATCGGGAGGTGTGGTTGCTATGAACTGAAAATGTTTGTTTTGAACGCAGGAATTAGAAATGAAGGAGTAGGAAAAAAACCGTACAATCCGAGAAAGAAAAACAAGAAAAATGTGTATAAATCGTGGGAACTAAAAATCTTAGGAATACAAGTTTGGAACACAGGAATGAGAGTACAACATTGGGAGTGGTTGATAAGATAACCATGGCGTCATTTACATCTAAATCAAGAAATTACATAGTACATGCGGTTTTTAATAGTTATCTTTCTTGACATGGAAATGTACTAGAAATACACTACCATAAACTGTCGGAGCGACATTTATTTCGGGGCAGAGGTGTAGTGTATTTTATATATGGAAAAAGTAGAATGCAATCAGATGCTAGGGTAAAATAAAAAGATGAATCGACTGTAGGTTGCAGATCTAACGATTAAGGATAGTTGATTGCACGATTGCACCATTAATCAGATTTTATACTAGACATTCATGAACAATAAGAGCATATAAGGAGTTGGGATGACAACTAAAAATGAACTGGCTACAGCTGTTGGGACGACAACTAAAGTGATAAGGAGGGAGTAGCTCTATAAAAAGGCGGCATGGATCGTGTAGAACTTACGTAGCACAAAACTGGAGTCCGGGATGTCGCAGGGCGGGGTCGGCGACGAAGAGGTTCGATGGAGCCCATCAAACTTGGTCGCTCGATGTTGTACCCACAGTCACCACCACCACTCACACGGGAATTTCTTAGGAATGCAAGTTTGGAACACATCACTAAGAGGAGAACATGTGTGTCAGGAACGGAAGCCACAGCGGGATTAGAGGGAGACGCACATTTATATTCGTCGTGGCTAGCTACAAATGGGCGGGACTGGAATTTTGGGCGCACGGAGTGAAGTTTCAATTGTGAAAATCTCAATTGTGCGCGCCAAGAAGAACGAAAAATTTTTCGAGGGACCGCTACCTGCCGTTCATCTTTGTTTTCATGGAGATGTAAAAGCAGTCATGTGGTAGTGAGACATTCCAAAAAAAATACGAACAAAAATATGAATCGCCAAATGTATCATTGTGCTAATGAAAACGACATGCAAATACAGAGAACACCCAAGGAGGACGGCAAATCCATGGTCTAGTAAAAGGTAAACAATCAACATTTTATATATAACATTTGTCGCAATGAAATGATAACATATACAAAGTATATACCACTACTACGAAAAAAACATTTTCCCCTGTGATGTCTCATCTTCAGGCCGTCGATCCAAAGCCGCTTGTGATACAAGTATCACAGGTACATACGGTATATATATCAACAATGTCATCGGATATTAGTTACAATGGATAAAGTTCTTTTCATGCACCTGTTGCATCAGGCGATGGACTAGTTAGCAATTTAGAAGACGTAATTTCCTAATCAAGTTAATTATGCATCATGTCTGTTGTTAGTTCTATTACTTGTAAGGATAATGTTTACCGAATTTCATTCATTCAGCCACAAGAAATATAGACGGTCCCAAGTTACAAACATATAGGAGATGTTTTCGATAAAAGAAGTTTTTCGATACTGCATATATAGAACACATTGTTCATGAACATAAAGACATATTTCATTAACAAACAAGTAATAGGAAAACACGTAGTAGATAGCAAGAACAAGATAAACTACACCTAATACTACTCTACTTAGAGATCACGAAATAGATAAACTACTCCTAATACTACTCTACTGGGAGAAAACTACGTCCTCCTCCTCCGCCGCTGCCACCTCCTCTGCCTCCGCCGCCGGTGCCGCCTCCTCCTCCTCCTCCTCCGCCGCTGCCGCAGCTGCTGCCGCCTCCACCTCCGCCTCCGCCGCCGCTGCCGCCTCCTCCTGCTCCTCCCCCGCCGTTGCCGCCGCCTCCATAGCCGTGTCCAGATCCGCCTCAAGAGATGCCTCCTCTGCTGTCGCCGCTGCCCAAGCCGCCTCATACTCCTCAACCTCCGTCACAGTCCGAAGCTTCCCGGCGATGCGGTGCTTAATCATCAGGAGGCCTTCTACCCCAGCAACCCCCGCGATCGTTTCGTGGAGGGCGTCGAGACGACCGGCCACAGTCATCAACCCGTAGCAGTAGTGGCCCGCGGTGTCCATGCTCGTGTGGAGGGGAAGGGTCCCAAGACCCAGACGGCGACATGAGCGATCTATGTCGGAAAAGACCTTCCGCGCCACTGCGTTGAGCGCTAGTGCGCTATGAGCGACAGCGGACTTGGCGTCGGTGGCCACCTTAAGGTGCCGATCGACTTCATCGATGTGGTCGGTGAGGAGTCTAAGAGTCTGCTCAACCCAATCGGGATGAGGAAGTGCAGGCGCCGCGGGTGGAGATGCGGGCGCCGCCATCAGATCCACTGGCATTGTCGGCGGCGATGGAAACGGAGAAGGAGGTTCGGAGGACGTCGACGGCCTAGAGCATTTTGGCGCGGGGCTACCCATTTGTGTGGCGACGGAGGTGCAGAGAAAGAGCAAGAGGTGGTCGACGGTGGCGGGCGGAGAAGTTTAGAGGATAGGATCTAAGGAGTGGTGCGGCGGAGAAGCAAGAGGACGGTGACCCTTTATAGCGGGTCGTCGTCTAAGCGGGCGTGTCAAGACGATCGGACGCTAGAGGAAACCGCGCTTAATTATGAACCGGTCGGTGGCCCCGGTTTCCTTGAAACCGCGGTTTGCATCCTCTCAGTCCCAACGGCTCGACGCATCCCATTAGGAGTAAATTTACACGCGGGAAAAACAATTTTTGTTCATTATATAAAAAAATCCATCCGTACACGCCTAAGCCAACTTCGTGACCGCGCGTCCGTGCCAGGGGATGTCTTGTAGTGAACATGGGCCTAGTCCTGCACGCATTACTTTCATTCAGATTTTTAGCTGCAACTATGCGCCATGCCTTATAACGTCGGTGCACCGACCTCAACTTTCCGTGGTGGGACTAATCCTTTGCACCTGTTCCATATGTTCTTTTCTTCTCCATCTGTTGTCTAATACTATTTCTGTTCTATGTTCAACATGCATGTGCGACCTCGATCCACGATCATGTTTCATGATGTTATACATGTGTTTTCTCTTTTTGTTGAAAGATCGTCATGTACTGTTTGAGGTATATATATATGCATGCATGTTAGTGTTGTTAAACATGACCAAGGTCCGAGGTGTTTTAATTCTAGCTATGTCTAACATGCACGGACTGCAAACATGATCAACCAATTACACTAAGTAAGAAACCCAAATAGGAGACACCGATGGGTGATAGATCGGATGTCCATCGATCACAAAGCGATGCGAGACGCGCTTAAAGTAATTGTTTGTCTCCTTTAGCTTTGCAATTACAAATCGAGACGAGCTTCAAACTCTAAGATCTTTTGTTTTTTGTCCAATTTGCTCGGTTCACTTGTGACAGATTAACACATCACTAAACTTAGAGCACATTCACTTGATTGAAATCCAGAAATTCTAACGCACCAGTATTCATTAACACGAATGAACACATATATATTACAAAACACAAGAAATATGTACAAGAACAGAATTGAAGCTAAACATGTACAAGAACTCCTAAAACTACAAAAGAAATATGTACAAGACGGGTTTTACTTACCAATCGCCTGAGAATATATTTACTTCTTCTTAATTAATATTCTTGATTAAATGTGGGTCCTTTAAAAAGGAAAAATTCCACTTTCTTGTAATATTATTGATATGTAAAGGTTACCATTAAATTTCACTTTATAAATCATTTGAAATTGGTCAGAACATAAAAAACATAAAACAAATGCTATTTTTCATTTTTCTATCTTGATGAATATAATACCTTTTTCATTTATTTTTAGTGGACATTTTTACTCATCATACCAACCTCTATGAATTTTTTCAGATTTTTTTAAATTTTTTTGAATCAATGTTTGTTCGTAATTTGATGAATGCCTCATATGTATACATGAGCATTTAGTTAGAATGATGGATAATTTGAAGTTTGACATGTTGGAATGCTTTTAAAAAAATTAACAAAATTCATACATGTATAAATGATACAAATATGTTCATACAAATAAATTTGAGTGAAGGATCTTTTTTTATGAGATACACAAATGTGAATAATATGTGAGTAGAAATTCATTTAATATTTACCAAAACATTACAATGTCAGCTATACAAATTTTAAAATATTTTGTTCAGGTGGTAGATGTTAATTTTATACAAATGTATAAGAAAGAATCATCGAATTTGGACACAATTTGCAGAATCTAAACGTGTTTGAGTATTTATATTGGAATCTAAATAAAAAAGAAGCAAGGGATAAGGAAACTGAAGAATAGTATCGGACATTATCTCAGGCGATTGGTAAGTAATATCCGACTGAGATAAACATCTTTTTAGACGGTTATTAAGTACCAGCCGTCTGTGAAGATATTTACTTCTTCTTAATTAATATTCTTGATTAAATGTGGGTCCTTTAAAAAGGCAAAATTCCACTTACTTATAATATTATTGATAAGTAAAGGTTACCATTAAATTTCACTTCATAAATCTTTTGAAATTGGTCAGAACATAAAAAACATACAACAAATGCAATTTTTCATTTTTATATCTTCATGAATATAATGCCTTTATCATTTATTTTTTCAGTGGACATTTTTACTCATCATACCAACCTCTATGAATGTTTTCAGATTTTTTTAAATTTTTTTGAATCAACACTACAGGAATACCGGTCACTTACGTCGGCCAAAGCCGACGTAAGTTAGGCTTAAACCGACGTAATTAACTTAATTACGTCGGTTTTTGCTTAATTACGTCGGCTTTCAGCCGACGTAGGGTTTTGGACGTAATTAAGGTAACTTACGTCGGCCACCGACATAAGTTACCTTAATTACGTCGGTCTGCAGGAGCCGACGTAAGTTCACCCTCGAGATGGGCCTTGGGCTGGGCCGGATGACTTACGTCGGCTTGGGCAGGCCGACGTAAGTTAAGTGCTGTAACTTACGTCGGCCAGGGCAAATCGACGTAAGTTAAGTGGTTTAACTTACGTCGGTCTGGCCATACCGACGTAAGTTAACCTGGGCAAACTTACGTCGGCATGCTCATAGCCGTCGTAAGTTAAGTTTTCGAAATTTTTTTAAAAACAGAAACTGTCTACCTCGCTCGATGGCGAGTCACAGAACAGTCAAAAAATATATACAGATATATACAGTCACAGAACAGTCAATATAAGTTCGCCCATGGTTCAAAACATCAACAAACACCACAATTTTCCAAATAAATTACACCGGGCTACACGCTAGCCCCTCCATTACCTCCAGGATCTTCCCGGCGCGTTCCGGATCCCTGCAAAACAAACATAATCACTAGTAAGCATCAATGTCAACTAAGTGATAACATAAGAGGCCAAGAACATCAGTGACAAAAGAAGGAAGCATGATGTAGTTTCAAATGAAGTAATGTACTATATCACTAGTTAAATGGAAGCACTAGCCCTTTGTTAACTCAATGAACATCAGTTTCGACATAAGAAGGTAACATCAGTGATAATCACTAGCTCTTTTGTTAAATGGAAGCACTAACAACTTATTCACTATATACTAATCATTTCTATCATGGTCAAAAACTACTAAAGCTTGATTAGATACACTTAAAGAGAGTTTCTCACCTGCTCCAGTGTCTACACGCTACCCCCTCCACTGCCTCCGGGATCTCGATGCGTTCCGGAACCCTGCAAAAGAATCATAATTAGGATTAAATGTGATGCAAATAACTTTTTAACATAATGAAAAGGGAATCAAACTCCTAGGTATAGACAATATTACCTGCTCCGGTGTCTGCTGCGGCGGAAGTGTAGGAATCTGGATGTCCTGACCGCTTTGTCGAGCAAGAGCCTGCCATTGCAAGATATTAGCAGATATATGTTATTAAGTGTTGTGAAATTTAACTACGGTACTTTAAATTACTTACCGCCACCGTTGCTTGCATCTGGGCCATCATTAAGGCCGTCCTCTGCTGCTCCTCCCTTGCCTCCGCTCTCGTCCGCTCCAGCTCTGCCTGAGTTTGCGTCAGCGACTCCCTCATGGCCTGGAGCTCCAGCTGCGTCTACGAGAGACGACCACTGGTCCCAGCGGTCGAAGCCTGCGACGATAAAGCGCCTCTCAAAGGTCGCGTCGACCTCGAGTCGACAACTCCATCGAAAATGGCAAACCTGCAAAAGAATGAAAACACTAAGTAGAAGAAGATTAATTGAAAAAGAAATGACACACACGAAGAACTCACCGTCCGTGGGCCTTCCCGCCTCCGCTTGCGTACGCGGCTTGGGGGTCGATCGGCGCGCTTTCCCAATCGTAATCCGCACCGTGTATCTTCGCGACCTCCTGCGCATACTTTGTCTACAAAACAAATAAATCTTGTAAGTATGTCAATAATAGTATTAGTTATAATGAAATTGATGAATTTCGAAAACTTACCAGTCGGTCGGCTGCGACCTGACTACACTGCCCTGGCTGAGAAGGGTCACTTCCCTTGTGACCTCTCTTCCAAACCTGGGTCGGGGTCGGCTCATGACCCAGCTCTCGCTCCTGTACATCCGTGTTAGTGAGATAAATAATATATTAAGAACACATAATTAAAATAAAAAGGTACTTACCATGCGTTTAGCCAAACGCAAGTAGCCGTCACCGCCATAGTTGTGCTTGCCCTCGGACCCCATGCGGCACTGTCTAGCCTTCGTGGACTTGTTGATAAAAGCGTCGCTAGCCCAGTACCGACAGAGAGCTAAGTACGCCTCGATGTTACCCTGTAACTAGGAAATACTAACCTGCACATATTTCATTTTCATCAACGCGGTTAACATACGTAGATATTGTAAATATTTAACAATATTAAAAACTTACCTCCGCGTACTGCTCCTCTGTCAAGTAGGAGTCCGAGTCCTTCCTAAAGACACCCCTTTGCTGCTCCTGCTCCTGCTCCCGGGGGTGCCGCTTGTAGTAAGCGTTGACGGCCTGAATCCGGGCGTATGACAACGCCGCCGTCGTGAGCTTCCGAGCGTTGTAATGGAACACGCGTCTCGCGTGGTCCTCCATGCCCGGCTCCTCTACTTGGTACCTCAACTTTAAGCAAACAAATATTTAAGTGATATGCAATTAAGAATTCAAAGGAGTTGAAAAAACGAAACAGTTAAACTTACCATAAATCATGCCACACGGCTCCCTGAACCGTGCCGTGCACCGGGTGAGAGACCCGAGCGTAGTCATCCCACGACAGGGCAGGAAAACCGTCAATTACACCGGGGTAGTGCAACTTGACGATAGCACCGAGGACACTGTTAACCTGCCTGTGGTGCTTCTCGGCCCCCGTGAACGAGAAGTCGTACCAACATCTACAAAATATATTAAATCATTAAGTAAAGAAAAACAACATCTAATATTTAGTATACTATATACAGTTTTTATACCTGTCTCCAACGGGACGGATCGTGGTCCGCTGAGTAGTAACCGGAGGAGGAGCCGCAAAGTGGGTCCTCCTCGTCCGTCGCCTCTGCTGCGACGCTGCCGCGTCCTGTGACCCTGAAGGCTCTGCGGACCCCCCGAAGCCTCCAGGAAGGCTAGTGGTAGAGGGCTGCCCAGGGAGGCTAGCGCTAGCCGGCTCTGAAGGGAGGCTAGCGCTAGAGGGCCCCCTAGCCTCTGAGTCGGGCTCCTGTAGCGGCCCCCTAGCCTCAGACTCTGACTCAGACTCAGAAGTCTCTGAGTCAGACTGCACAAAAGGAATGACTTTATCAATAATTAATAACAATTGCAATTTCAAAAATAACTTTATAGTAACTAAAGTTTACCTCTGTCTGCTGAAAGCACACGACAGCTGAGGGTGGAGCGTGTGTCAGAAAGAGCTCACGTCGACTAGAACGGAACGAGCTCCCTGAGCAAGGGTCTGCTGGCGGCTCAAACCCTCTCACTGGCTTCCCCTTCCCCTTCCCCTTTGACGACATCCTATTGCAAGGAATAAATGATTAATATACAAAGATAATATACAAAATTAATGTTAAATTAGTGAATAAAACGTTACTTCAAAATTCATCAACATCACGATCATGCACCCTACTCCTTAAACCAGCCCATCGATCTTCTTGTTGCGCATATCGTTTTCGTTTGCGCAAATCAACAGGTTCGACTATGTCATCGATATCTTCAGATTCTAATTCTGATTTTGTTTCCGCTTCCGTGATAGCCTCGATATCTTGAGCGTCTCCAACTAAGTTATCGAGTCCTACACCGGGCTCGACTGAGAAGGAGTCTGGCAACTCTTCCTCTTGGTAGACACAATCAACCTCAGCTTCGTCGTGATAATCATCATCTCCTGGAGCGTATAACTGCTCACGAGGATTCACCTTGTGTACCACCCACCAAGCTTTGAATTTATTGCATGGATAAGGTAGATAGTACACTTGCTCTACTTGGTGTGCAAGAACTAATGAATCGAATCCTTTCAACCGTTCCTTGTGTTTTACTTCGACCATGCCAAATTCGTTTACTCGAATTCCACGAATGGAATCAAACCATTCGCAGTCAAAGAATACCGCTCGAATTGGCTTGTTTGCGACAAAAGTGAATTCAAGGATTTTTTTAATAATCCCGTAGTACTGCGTTTCATGATCTTGCGAATCGATTGCCCTCATCACAACTCCGGTATTACATGTTGCCGCGAGAGGACGAAGATATTCAAATTGAGTTGTACGGAATCGATAGTCGTTGACGTCATATCGACCATAGCTTCTAACATTAACCACTCCACGGGATAGTTGTCGCAAATCTTCATGGACGTTGGCATCTTTTTGGCACTGTCCAAGATATGGAATTATTAGAAAACGTAAGCATTCTTAAGTTATAAGAAAACATTGTTAACATTGATTAGTTATCGAGAAAACGTTACATGATCTCGAAACCAGGAGAGAAAATTAGATCCCCCGTTTATTCCTTCCCGTCGAATATGTTCTATTTGCTTGCTCGTGGGTTGATGTCTATGTCTCCAATTTTGCTTGTCGAACATACTACACGACAAAGAGAACCTTTTAGAATACATGTGTCGGAAAAAATGGTGAAAAGCATAAGTGTAGGAGAAACACTTACTTGAAATATTCATTCATTTCTTCCATATTAGCGTACATGTAGAAGAATGCAACACGCCTTTCTTTTTCGCTAACATCATACGAAGTGTAACTACCAACAGTAGTGCCTCTTGTTGCAAAAATGGAGAGATCGCTACAAGGAGGTTGCTCATCTATATTGTATCGCATTACCGAAGTATTAACATTGTTTTCCTCTACAAAGTAAACACTTGAGAAGTATCCTACTTCCTTAAGAGTAAAAGCTTCGGCGATGCAACCTTCAACCCTTGCCCTGTTACCAACCATTGGTTTCAGATATCTAAGTGATCTTTCAATATGATACATCCACCTATATTGCACGGGACCGCCCACTTTCGCTTCAAATGGAAAATGAATTAAGAGATGTTGCATTGGATTGAAAACTCCCGGAGGAAAATTTTTTTCCATCTTACACAAAAGTACCGGAACCTCCTTTTCCAATTTAGTCATCATCTCTGGCGTGATTTCTTTAGCACAGAGTTGCCTATAGAAGTGGCTAAGCTCGGCTAACACCTTCCACACTGCATCGTCAAAATAGCCTCGAAACATAACAGGCAGAAGTCTTTCCATGATTATGTGATAATCATGACTCTTCAACCCAATGAGCTTTCCCGTTTTCACATTCACGGCTCGTCTCAGACTAGCTGCGTAACCATCTGGGAATTTCAACCTTTGCAACCATTCGAGAACTTCTTTTTTCTCTTTAGGTCGAAGACAGAAAGGAGCGCGTGGTTTACCACCATAAACCTAAACATAACAATTATCCATTGTAATTAATCAATTTATCAACTCAATTCTAACATAAGCAATTGAATTCAATTAAATTAAACCTAAACATAAGCAATTCAATTCTAAACATAATTCTAAGCATAACAAATAAGCATAAAAAATCATCAATTGTAATTCATCAATTTATCGATTTAATTCTAACATAAGCATAGTAAACATTATTTGTGTATCTATATAATTTCTAATCAATTTCTAACATAAGCATAGCAATTCATCAATTTCTAACATAAGCATAGCAATTCACAATTTTCTATTAAGAGTAAACACTTGCAAATGCATGTGCAATCCACAATTCAGGCAAAATTTCAAGCAAATGCATGTGCAATAATTCAAAACAATGAGAGCAAGGGGAGAGGCGAGGAAATACTTGCAAAGGATCGGCGGATGAGCCGGTGGTGGGGGCGCAGGGGCGGGGCCGGCGGCGGCGAGGTCTGGGGGCAGCGATGAGGTCCGGGGGCGGTGGGCCGAAGGCAGGGCGGCGCGGCGGGGCCGGGGGAGGCCGAGGGCGGTGAGGGCCGGGGGCGGCGCAGGGGGCCGGGGGCGGCGCAGGGGGCCGGGGGAGACAGGGGCGCGGCGAGGCCGGCGGCGGTGTGGGCACCGCGGGTCAGCCGGAGCGGGAGCGGGGGCGGCGGGGCCGGGGCGCGGCGAGGCCGGCGGCGGTGTGGGTGCCTCAGGTCGGCGGGAGCGGGAGCGGGAGCGGGGGCGGTGGGGCCGGGGCGTGGTGAGGCCGGCGGCGGCGTGGGCGCCGCGGGTCGGCGGGAGCGGGAGCGGGAGCGGGAGCGGGAGCGGGGGCGGCGGCGGCAGGGCCGGGGAGCGGTGGGGGCGTCGTGCGCAGGCGGCGGGGAAGAGAAGAGAAAGTGGCCGGTAAGGAAGAAAAGAGAAGGGCACGCAGGCTAGGTTAAAATACATAACTTACGTCGGCTAAATACTCAACTTACGTCGGTAGACATAACTTACGACGGCCACCCTATTGGCCGACGTAAGTTAACACTAAGTTACGTCGGCTCTTTTATTTACGTCGGCCTGTTGCTCTAGCCGACGTAAGTTAGTGTTAAAAGTTGTCGGTCTCATTACTTACGTCGGCAGCCGACATAGGTTAACTTACTTATGTCGGTTCCATGGTGCCGACGTAAGTTATTTAACTTACGTCGGCCAGCCGACGTAACTTAAACTGGCCGATGTAACTCTTCGATATTCCTGTAGTGCAATGTGTGTTCATAATTTGATGAATGCCTCATATGTATATGAGCATTTAGTTAGAATGATGGATAATTTGAAGTTTGACATGTTGGAATGCTTTTAAAAAATTAACAAAATTCATACATGTATAAAAGATACAAATATGTTCATACAAACAATTTTGAGTGAAGGATCTTTTTTTTTATGCGATACACAAATGTGAATAATATGTGAGTAGCGATTAATTTGATATTTACCAAAACATTACAATGTCAGCTATACATGTTTTAAAATATTTTGGTCATGCGGTAGATGTTGATTTTATACAAATGTAGAAGAAAGAATCATCGAATTTGGACACAATTTGCAGAATCTAAACATGTTTGAGTATTTATATTGGAATCTAAATAAAAAAGAAGCAAGAGATAAGGAAACTGAAGAACAGTATCGGGCATTATCTCAGGTGGTTGGTAAGTAATACACGTATGATATAAAAATCTTCCTTGACGGTTATTAAGTCCCAACCGCCTGTGAAGATATTTACTTCTTCTTAATTAATATTGTTGATTAAATATCTTATCAGGCGGTTGGTAAGTAAAACCCGCCTGAGGTAAACTTAAAAACCGCCTATGAAAAACCGACGCCGAGACGAGGACCCCTCACCACACGCCCGCTATTAGACGACAACCCGCTATAAAGGCTCACCGTTCTCTTGCTTCTCCGCCGCACCGCTCCTTAGATC
This sequence comes from Tuctoria greenei, assembly GCA_036927565.1. Taxonomy (NCBI): domain Eukaryota; kingdom Viridiplantae; phylum Streptophyta; class Magnoliopsida; order Poales; family Poaceae; genus Tuctoria; species Tuctoria greenei. The sequence continues at coordinate 37,271,372 of JAYESD010000004.1, forward strand.
CTAGCCTCCAAACTTCTCCCCCCCGCCACCGTCGACCACCTCTCACTCTTTCTCTACACCTCCGTCGCCACACAAATGCATAGCCCCCCGACAAAGCGCTCTAGGCCATCGATGTCCTCCGAACATCCTTCTCCGTTTCCATCACCGCCAGCAATGCCGGTGGAACTGATGGCGGCGCCTGCATCTCCTCAGCTCGACTGGTTACAGGAGACTGTCCGCCTCTTTACCGCCCGCATCGACAAATTAACGCGCTGAATTAAAGTTGTCGAAGACGACGTGTCCTCCGCTGTCGAACATGAAAGAGAGCTGGACACAATATCACGAGATGTATTTAACAATACATCCCTCATCTGTCGCCGTCTGGGTCTTGGGAGGCTTCCCCAGCTCCCCAGCATGGACTCCGCCGGCTACTACTTGTTCGGGTTAAGCTTTGTGGCCGCTCGTCTTGACGCCCTCCATGAGACGATCGCGGGGGTTGCTGGGGTACAGGGCCGCTGGAAGATTCTGCACAGCGTCGCCTGTAAGCTCGGTGTGGAGACGGAAGAGGAGTCGCCACCGCCGTCGGAGGCGGAGGCAAAGCTGCCAGAGGATGCGTCGGCCGCTGCGCGCGCGGCAGCGGAGGTGGACGAGGCCTCCGAGTAGAATAGGATTAGGAGTAGTTTTGTTCTTGTTTCTACCTATTTTTCATCAATGTTTTCTTTACTCTTGTTTGTAATATATGTGTTGGTAGTATGTTAATGTAATATGTCTTTTATGTTCATGAACAATGTGTCTGATGTATTATCGAAAAATTCTCCTTTTATCGAAAAACATTTCCTTTAACGACGCCAAGTTTTAACCTTTAACCCACTTCGTGCGTGAATCGAAAAACATCTCCAGCCGTGATGTTGTGTTTCTCTTGTTTTTTATATATTTTTTCTCTTCACGTTTTGTCATGTTGTTTTCTTTGATGCGAACGGGGCTAAACAAAAGACGAACGCGCATAGGGAAACACAACAAGTGCAACATTCATCAGAGAAGAGCATGCATATATAGGAGAAACACATCAACATGCCTTATACAAGTCTATTTTATATACAATACTCTCTTTGTTCACTTTTCATTGGCATTGGGAGAACTAGGGGTAGCACATCTAAAAGGGAATGGAGGGAATATAACCCATAGAGTACAACACATTATGGCGGAACAGGTCATACTCGCGCGCAATCCTACAGTTCTCAGTACAGAAGACAGTCCACTCGTACCACCCTCGCCGGCTGCAACGGGCAGGCCCCTGGTTCCCCCCTGTTGGGCAGCGGCAAACGTAATTGTCAATTTCGGGCAGCGCCAACGGCAGCTGTCCCGGAGGAGGCCTACGCAGAAACCTCCATCTCACGAAAACGTCGAGCCTCTGCATGGCTTGATTCCGACACCGGCAGCACTCCGTGTTGGTCCCCTTCATCACGACGGACTCAGTTGCGTTGTCGCCGACGTGGGCCTCGCCTTCGACCTGCCAGATATACTCGAGGGCATCGCGGTCCCCGCGGTCAGCGTCGTAGCAGAGCATGGCAAGGACCTAGGCCGCCACCTTGTGGCCGTTCGCGGCCGCCTGGGCAAGGAACTGGGTGCCCCGCTGTTCCTGCGCGCCGCCGTAGTTGAAGACGAGGTCGAAACCGGTGGCATAGCACGCATGAGTGTTGCCCACGTTGGCCAGGTGCTCCACGAGGGTGTCGTGGCTCCTGTTCCCATGCCGTTGGAACCACTCCCAGCTGCTCTCCCGCTCCAGCGCCACGCGCCTGCCCACGGCGGGATCACGACATGTCGCGTGCATGGCCTTGCAGGTGGCGCGCAGACTGGAGAGGTCGTCCATGGGCTGGGTGGAGGTTGCGGCGATCCACCCCGCGATCAGGACCGCAATATCATGCGGCAAGGGGAACTCCATGGGCTTCGAAGGGAACTAATGAGGGTGCGCGCAACAGAGAGGAAGAGTACGCGCGGAGAAGAGGATGGTGTGTGTGGTAGAGTAGAGGATGGTGTGTCGTCTTACTACTCTTTATTAGCACGCGCGGAGAAGACGATGAGACGCCCGGTGATTTTTAGTACGCGCGGAGAAGAGGGATGGTGGTGTGTGGGCAGTTATTTCCAACCAATTTTTTTTTGTCCCAACTCAACTTTACTTTCACTGTATGGTCATGTCAGCTGTATGCTCTGCACATTTTCAGCTACTGTCCTTTGTTGCCGTAGCAACTTGCTGGCATTGAATGGATAGTGGGAGGATATGTATTGATGAAGGGTGTTAGGGTAAGTTTATGTGTTGACTAATGTGCGGTTTGAATCCTAAAAATAGAGTTCACTTGGGATGGAGGGAGTATAAGATGGTCACCCGCGCCATTGTATTTTCCGCACAACCGTTCCAACATCCTCTCTTCTCTCCACAAAACCTAGCCGCGACTAGTATACAGCAAATGCTTTCGAGCTCGAGCAACCCTCCGCCACCGAGCCCGCCGAGGGACCCGACCGCCGGTAAGCGGCCGCGGCTGGACCCCCCCTCGCTGCTGTGCGTGAAGGATACCCTCCTGTTCAACATGGCCCAAGATGTATGTATGGATACATCTCACTCCATGGAACGCCTTGAGATCGGTACCCTTCCACAAAGTACTGCAATGGACACCACGGGCCACTACGTCTTCGGCCTCTCGCACGTGGCCTCTCGTCTCGACTCCCTCTAGGAGACGATGGCGGTCGAGCTCAGTGTCGCGGGTCGTCGCAACCTCGTCGTGGTGGCAGCCTTGATACTGGGTCACCTTCCACCGCCGGAGCCCGAGGCACTAGAGGAGGGTCAGGAGCCCAAGGACCCACCCGAGGAGGAGGAGGTGGAAGCTGAGTAGAGTAGTATTTAGGTGTTTTCTTTTCATGTTTTTAGTTGTAGTTTTTCGTTTCATGTTTTTAGTTGTAGTTTTTCGTTTCATGGTTTTAGTTAGTTTATCTTTTCTTGTGTTTGTAATATACTCCTTCCATCCAAAGCGACAAGTATTTTGGGACGGAGATACTCCCTCCATCGAAAGGGACAAGTATTTTGGGACAGAGGGAGTAATGTTTTTAAGTTAAATGTACTTGGTGTTCTTGTTCATGGATGTACTATCTGTGCAAAATTAGTTCAAATTTTCTGATCGCCAAACCCTCCTTGTCCCCAAACCAGTGGAGTTGCCAGGAGATCACCCGCAGCAGGGCCCGCAAAGCGGTCTGTAAAGAAGTAGTAACAGGAAAATGCAACAGGCCGGTACCTAGGACTGGAAAGAAAAAAGTGAAGACAATACGAGGAAGAAAATGTTTGAAAAAAGGAAGGACAACCGAAATTTTAAACAGGAAATCTTTTCACGGAAATTAATCCAGTCGTAATCCTCACAAACATAGGCTCCCTTTGAAGGATAGGATTTGTAAAGGATTTTTAGTTTCCATAGGAAATGTAACACATGAGCTAGGACACTTTGGTATCCATACTAAAAGAGCTGCTTATCCGCCTCATCAACTTCCCCACGCTGCCAGTAGAATCTCTTCAGCCGCGGGAAGGTGTCCCCCGAAGAGTTCGAGGACACCGAGGAGTGTCCGTCAGAAGAGTCGCCTAATGACGAGGAGGCCGGGGAGTTGGGGTGGACCGGCAGCGTATATTCGAGGTAGTGATCCAGGTGGATGATGAGCTCCGTCGTGAGGCCGCCAGGCCAGACCACTGCGGCATGGTTGAAAGGTTCCGCCGGCGGCCCGCCGTCACTCCCAGTCCGGCCATCACTTCCTGCAAAGAAGGTGGCCATTTTGGCCCGAGGCAGGAGGTTTGGGTCTTTCATCCACCCAACGACCGTGCACAGTTCAGCATGCTCCTGGTGGTAAGTGGAAGCATCGAAGTGATCAAAGAGGAAGACGTCATCCAGAACCTGTCTGATGCCCTCCGCAGACCAGACATGTAGAGGGAGGTTCTCGATGACAACCTGCACGTGGAAGAACCACCCGACGATCGGCACACTGATGCCAAAGATCCATGGCCAGGAGTAGTGGTTATCATCCGACATGGAGATGATTGTCGTCTCGATGGTGAGCTCCCGATAGTCATCACAGGTGAACCGCACCAGGAACTCACCATCCCAAAATGTGGACACGGTGAAAGCCCAATGCGGGATTTCAAGTTGGTGATGGATGGCCAGGGTGATCTCCATTGGTGTCGCCTCGCTGCGACCTCCTCTAGGTCCCAGAATAGCTACTTGGCGGCGCAAACGGATAAACTCCATCGTCATGAGGCGGTTGTTGACCACCGTGCATTGCCCCTCACGAGGGCATAGGGACGGTGAGCCTGCAGGTACCTACTCGCGTCTAACATGGTTGCGAGGCATGGCGCTGCGACAACAGAGGCAAAGGACTTCTCAGGCAACACACCGAAGCATGCATGGGAATTAGTCGGGAACTTGAGCCTGGAAGCAATAGGGGGGGTGTGGTTTAAGAAGGCAAGGATGAAGAGGCCAAACATTGAAAGCAGCGTCCCTTGAGGATCTCACGAAAATCCGGTGATAGGACCGGACCTTTCGAGGCCTTCGGCTCTGTGCAAGCGTCATGAATGCGCGAAGGCCCAACTTGAATATAAAGTGAATCAGCGCAGTTTCAGCCCACAAATAACAAGCGGCCCAACTTTTTCGTCCTGCCCGCGGCGGGAAATTTTTGTCACGCCGAATGAAGATGGAAAATAAGAAACAAAAATAATATTTTATTACGGTACCCTTCGACCCGCAACGCCAGCCCCCTCTCCATAACGCGCTTGTAGGAGCATCCGCCGGCCGCCACGATTGTAGGAGCATCCTCCGGCCACCACGCTTGTAGGAGCATCTGCAGGCCGCCACGCTTGGAGGAGCATTCGCTGGCCGCCACGCTTGGAGGAGCATCCGCCGGCCGCCACGCTTGGAGGAGCATCCGCCGGCCGCTACGCTTGGAGGAGCATCCGCCGGCTGCCACGCTTGTAGGAGCATTCGCCGACCGCCACTCTTGTAGGAGCGTCCGCCGGCCGCCAAGCTTGGAGGACCAACCGCCGGCCGCCACGCTTGGAGGAGCATCCGCCGACCGCCACGCTTGTAGGAGAATCCGCTGGCCGCAGCGTGTGGAGTAACAACAGCTAGGTACAATTGCTCACATAATGTGTTCTTGTACATCTATCCTCTTACAGATAGGCTCATGGCTGATTGAATTGTAGGAAGCGATGTCAGAAGATAAGACATGGATGGGAAAAGAGAGGCATACGAGGGAGTGGCAGGATGGAATGAAGTCATTTTTAAATTTTGCATTTTAGGGCACTCATGAAGGAGGAACTATGCCTTGTCCTTGCATGAGATGTCGTAATATTTGCCACAAGACACGCAAGGGAGTTCATTTACACCTGCTCATAAGGGATGTTATTGGATTGTGCTTGTTGGATACACCATGGAGAAATACAAGTTCAGGAAAATATTGCTGAGGAATCAGCAAATAATGAGGAGATAATTTCTGATGATGGTGCTATGCAAAATATGTTGTCCAGTCTACTTAGAGGCACTGATCATGGTGGTACTTCAGCAGATGTTGATGATCAAGAAAATGCTATAAACCAGCAGGAGCCAACTGGGGATGCAAAGAAATTCTATGACTTATTAACTGATGCCAAAAAGGACTTGTATCCATGTTGTTCGCAGCTGACCCAATTATCCTACATTGTCAGGTTCTACCAGATAAAGTGTTTAACTGTTATGAGCAAAGTAGCTTGTGAGATGTTACTTGAACTATTCTCATTTGCGCTTCCAAAGGGCCACTGCATTCCTAATACACTTGATAAACTTCAGAAGCTTGTTCGTGACCTCGGGCTGGACTACCAAAAGATCGATGCATGTGTCAATGACTGTGTGTTATTCCGGAAGGACTATTCTCTGCTGAATAGTTACCCAAAATGTGGTGAATTAAGATGGAAAAATAGTACTGCTGGGGATGCAAGAGAGGCTTTACCTTGTGGAAAATCCAAGAAGCTTGTAGCACGCAAGGTTCTACGTTACTTCCCTCATATTCCCCGTCTACAAAGGTTTTATATGGGAGAATCAACGGCATCAAACATGCGTTGGCACAAAGAAGGTCGTGCTGATGATGGAATATTACGCCATCCCGCCGATTCGAAAGCATGGAAGCATTTTGATAGCATTCACCCAAATTTCTCATCTGATCCTCGCAACATAAGACTTGGGCTAGCATCTGATGGTTTCAATCCTTTTGGAGTAATGAATGTTTCTTACAGTACATGGCCTGTGATTCTAATCCCTTATAATCTACCACCTTGGTTGTGTATGAAGCAGTCTTATTGGGTGATGTCAATGATAATTCCTGGGCCAAAGTCACCTGGAAACAACATTGATGTGTATCTGCAGCCTTTGATTGATGAGCTACTGAAATTATGGTCTGATGGTGTTGAAACATATGACAGTTTAAAGAAAGAGAAATTTGTCATGCGAGCTTCTTTATTGTGAACAATAAATGATTTTCCAGCATATGCAATGCTATGTGGATGGAGCACAAAAGGGAAGCTAGCATGTCCATACTGCCATATAAACACTGAAGCCTTCTGGTTGAAATATGGACGAAAGTATTGTTACATGGGTCATCGTCGTTTCCTACCTCAGGATCACAGATGGCGTCGAAACAAAGGTTCTTTCAACAACAAGGCAGAGAATAGAGAGTCTCCAACATCACTCTCTGGTGACGAAGTACTCCAATAATACGAGTGTTTTGATCAAGTGAGTTTTGGACCGACGAATAATAAGAGAAAGCACACCAAGGAAAATAGATGGCATAATTGGAAGAAGAAAAGTATATTTTTCGACCTCCCTTATTGGAAGACATTGCTAATAAGGCATAACTTGGATGTCATGCACATTGAGAAAAACATTTGTGATAGCATATTGGGGACATTGCTTGCTATGGATGGTAAAACAAAAGATAGTCTACAAGCTCGTCTTGATATGAAGGATATGGGTATACGGTTAGATCAACATCCGAAGTTCATAAAGAGCAGGTACACATTCCCACCAGCATTATATACTTTGGGAAAATATGAGAAGACCACCTTGTGCAAGTTTTTGCGGAATGTGATGGTGCCCGATGGTTATGCCTCAAACATCAAGAGATGTGTGGACATAAAAGCATGTAAGGTATTGGGTCTAAAAACTCATGACTGCCATATTATATTTGAGAAGCTCCTTCCTATTGCAATACGTAACATATTGCCTGAAAAGGTTGTTGCACCTTTAATTGAGTTTAGCACATTCTTTTCTGGAATTTGTTCTAAAGAATTGGTGGAACCAGATTTGGACAAGATGAGCAAACAAATTACTGAAACAATTTGTAAGTTTGAGATGTTGTTTCCTCCCACTTTCTTTGATATCATGGTACATCTTCTAACCCATCTTGCCGAAGAAGCACGGTTGGGTGGACCTATTTCTTATAGATGGATGTATCCAATTGAGAGGTACCTTGGTACATTGAAGAGGTATGTACGTAACAAAGCTCACCTGAAGGGTTCTATAGCTGAGGGATATATTGTCGAAGAGTGTATGACTTTTTGTAGTCAGTTTTTGGATAACATCAGCACCAAGCGTAATAGGCCAGAACATCATGAAGCTGCAGCTACAAATGAACCTTCTGTTGATAATTCTAACATATTTACAGAAGTTGATAATTCTAAAAAGGGTATAAATGGGACCAACTTACTATGGTGGAACTACATAGCATCAAGCATTATCTTATTACTAACATTGAAGAGGCCGCTCCATGGATCAAGTAATAACGTATAACTCAGATGTTGTATAATATATATATGGCTTATTGTAGATGGCTAATTTAATTTTGTACCCTTTTCAGTGAGCATATTGAAGAGCTGAAAAAGATTCATTCTCGTGATGTTGATAAACGCCATAGAGATGAGTTTGTTGATTGGTTTCAGAAACGAGTAAGTACATGCAAGTTTGCACTTTGATGAAATATTGAACAAATATGTGTTCTGAAATTGGTTCGTCGTCGATAACCCCTATTATACTAATGTGTACAGATTACGACATTACACAAAGAAGGCGAAGCAACCGATTATCTATATGCATTATCTAGAGGACCTGATCGTCGGGCACGTTTTTTTAGTCAGTTATTCATCAATGGCTTCTTCTTTCGAACTGCAGATGTGGAAAAAGATTTACGGACCCAAAACAGTGGTGTTGTTGTTCGGGGCACTGATCATGATTGGTTTGGAGTAATCAAGAAAATCATTGGTGTTGATTTTGAAAAAAATCAAGAGGTTCTGTTATTTCAGTGTGAATGGTTTGATCGGCCTTTTGGAAGCAGTCAGAACCAAAGCAGAGGCTACAAAAAGGATCAATACGGAATGATAGATGTTGACACTACTCTGTTTCGATTCCAGTATGAGCCTTACATTCTAGCCACCCAAGCAGAACAAGTTTTTTATGTTCCAAGTGTGAAGCATCCTAAATGGGCTATAATTGTTAAAATGGAGCCACAGAACCTTTTTGCCATGCCCCCTGGAGACAGTGAAAATAATGTGACTGAGACGATGGAGGCTGAGACATTTCATGATGATCTGCTTACTGATGATATCAATAATGAGGATACGACCGCATGGGCTAGGAATGACATTGAGGGAGCCAGCGGCGATGCTTCCACTCTTATAATGACAACGTCAGGTGATCGGTTTGAGGTAGATGGAGTTGCAAATGATGGTCATGTAGCTCCATTGTGGGGGCACGACAGCGAAGATGATGATTTTTAGTATAATTAAGTATGTGACATGTAGCTCCACAATGAATTCATCCGTCCGAACCCGACATTTATTTTACAGTTATTTATATTTGCTACCCGAAAAGTACCCGATACCCGATATTTCGGTCTTTTCAGTTCCGGTCTCGGTTTTATTGGTTTTGGTTTTTCGGTCTCGGTTTATTTGCCCACCCCTAATTTACGTAGTAGTAGCGTATATATGGGATATACATATTTCTCCTGCATGTTTTTTTTTGCAAAACTATTTAGTGATATATCCAATGTGCATATTACATATGTAAAACTAATGTAAAGTATAAAACTTTTTCAAAGGGAGGTCTTAGGTTTCGTCAAATCTGTCTTCCAGATTTACGCAATTTTGATATGTTTTAACAATACAAGAATTGTACTTTTAGATTCACCATAAAAAATATTTCCATAATATACAATCTAGTACTACATGTTATTGAAGTTAATAAATTCCATATAAATCATTTGTCAAAGGTAATTAGTTCAACCAAAACAGAAATAGAGTTGAGTTGGGGCGGAGGAAGTATTATATGTTGCTGTTTGCCACATAAGGTTTCGTCCTTCGTTCAAGCCGTAGCCATTTGTACAGGCGACTGACGCGACCGGGCGCACCGAGCTTACGTGTGCGCCAGTCACCGAGGCGCCTTAGACGCGCGCAACGCATGCGTTGAAATCACCTGCGGTACTGCAGGTGCAGTAACATTGACTGACATGTGGGTCCGGCTGGCCGTGGGGCCCACATGTCAGTGACTTTTACTGCACCTGCAGTACTGCAGAGGTTATGCATCCCGCATGCGCATCTTCGAATTCAATTGGAACCACTCCGTGTCCCATCATCGCTTTACCGTGAACCACTGCGGATGGTCTTAAAGGCAGGCTCGGCTCTGGGCCTAGGCGGGCGGAAAGAAATTTTCTGCGATCCTCGAGAACGGATCGAGGGGAAGGCTCATCGCCCATAGCGGTCGTGTAGCTTCCATCCCCTCGATCCGTTGGTGATGAGCCTTCTCCTCATCTGTTCTCGAGTTCTCGGCGGCCACGGCGCCCCTTCTACCCTGCTTCTGGACTAAGGACGCTGATGATCCGCAACATACTTTTAAATCTGCGCGTTGGTATTCTCCCCTTCATATTTGTTGATGCGTTAATACCTGATGTTTTACATCGTTGATTATGTTACGGATCATCAGCATCGTTAGTCTAGCACTGAGTCGTCAGGAGGCAAAAAGTAATGAACATAATTGATCAGCACTGCGCCGAGGAGAACGCAAAAATTGTTTGCTGATTCGTGGCAACAGATCCTAATGCAACGACTGTGTTCCGTGGCAATAAAGCTGTAACGCCACGAACCAATAATTCATGGCAACAGATCCTAATGCAACGATTGTGTTCCGTGGCAATAAAGCTGTAACGCCACGAACCAGAGTATCGTGGCAACACATCCTAATGCAACGATTCTGTTTCCTTGCATTACGTTCCAAATGCAACTGTTTGCTGATTCGTGGCAACAGATCCTAATGCAATGATTGTGTTCTGTGGCAATAAAGCTGTAACGCCACGATCTAGAGTATCGTGGCAACACATCCTAATGCAATGATTCTATTTCATTGCATTACGGTCCAAATGCAACTGTTTGCTGATTCGTGGCAACAGATCCTAATGCAACGATTGTGTTCCGTGGCAATAAAGCTGTAACGCCACGAACCAGAGTATCGTGGCAACACATCCTAATGCAACGATTCTGTTTCGTTGCATTACTGTCCAAATGCAGCTATTTTGCTAATTCGTGGCAACAGATCCTGATGCAACGATTGTGTTCCGTGGTAATAAAGTTGTAACGCCACAAACCAGTAATTCGTGGCAACAGATCCTAATGCAACGACTGTGTTCTGTGGTAATAAAGCTGTAACGCCACGAACCAGTATTTCATGGCAACAAATCCTAATGCAACGACTGTGTTTCGTAGCAATAAAGCTATAATGCCACGAACCAGTAATTCATGGCAACAGATCCTAATGCAACGATTGTGTTCCGTGGCAATAAAGCTGTAACGCCACGAACCAGAGTATCATGGCAACACATCCTAATGCAACGATTCTGTTTCGTTGCATTACGGTCCAAATGCAATTGTTTGCTGATTCGTGGCAACAGATCCTAATGCAACGACTGTGTTCCGTGGAAATAAAGCTGGAATGCCACTAACCAGTAATTCGTGGCAACAGATCCTAATGCAACGACTGTGTTCCGTGGCAATAAAGCTGTAACGCCACGAACCAGTATTTCGTGGCAACACATCCTAATGCAATGATTCTGTTTCGTTGCATTACGGTCCAAATGCAACTGTTTGATGATTCGTGGCAACAGATCCTAATGCAACGACTGTCTGGCAATAAAGCTGTAACGCCATGAACCAGTATTTCGTGGCAACAGATCCTAATGCAACGACTGTGTTTCGTGGCAATAAAGCTGTAACGCCACGAACCAGTAATTCATGGCAACAGATCCTAATGCAATGATTGTGTTCCATGGCAATAAAGCTGTAACGCCACGGACCAGAGTATCGTGGCAACACATCCTAATGCAACGATTCTGTTTCGTTGCATTATGCTCCAAATGCAACTGTTTGCTGATTTATGGCAACAGATCCTAATGCAACGACTGTGTTCCGTGGCAATAAAGTTGTAACGCCACTAACCAGTAATTCGTGGCAACAGATCCTAATGCAACGACTGTGCTCCATGGAAATAAAGTTGTAACGCCACGAACTAGTATTTCGTGGCAACAGATCCTAATGCAACGACTGTGTTCCGTGGCAATAAAGCTGTAATGCCATGAACCAGTAATTTGTGGCAACAGATCATAATGCAACGATTCTGTTTCATTGCATTACGGTCCAAATGCAACTGTTTGCTGATTCGTGGCAACAGATCCTAATGCAACGACCGTGTTCCGTGGCAATAAAGATGTAACGCCACTAACCAGTAATTCGTGGCAACATGCAACGACTGTGTTCTGTGGCAATAAAGCTGTAACACCACGAACCAGTATTTCGTGACAACAGATCCTAATGCAATGACTGTGTTCCGTGGCAATAAAGCTATAATGTCACTAACCAGTAATTCGTGGCAACAGATCCTAATGCAACGACTGTGTTCCGTGGCAATAAAGCTGTAACGCTACGAACCAGTATTTTGTGGCAACAGATCCTAATGCAACGACTGTGTTCCATGGCAATAAAGCTGTAACGCCACGAACCAGTAATTCGTGGCAACAGATCCTAATGCAACGACTGTTTTCCGTGGCAATAAAGCTGTAACGTCACGAACCAGTATTTCGTGGCAACAAATCCTAATACAACGATTGTGATCCATCTCATTAGCATCCTGACGCCACGAACTAGTGATTCGTGGCAACAGATCCTAATGCAATGATTGTATTCCATGGTGATAGATCCTAGTGCCATGAACTAGTGAATCGTGGCAAAAAGCAAGCTTACTGCAACGATTTAGTATTCGTTGCAGTACAATCATTGCAACAGGTCAGAATCCTTGTAGTGTAAAGACTTTGGTTCAGCTCCGGATGTTAATTCTCAACCAGCACCGACAACCATCAATGCTGATTCAAATCATCCTCAAGTCACAAGCTCATCAATTTGTGATGAACATGAAGAAGAAGAAGCTTGTGAGACATCTGTTCCCAACGATTTCACAAAGATCATCCCCCACAATAGATGATTGGAAGCTTGCACGAACGAGTCACACGGTCCAGGTTTTGCGATCCAAACACTTATGATCATTCTGCTTTTGTTGCTTCTTTTGATCCCAAAGATATATCACACGCACTCACTAATGAATCTTGGATTATTGCCATGCAAGAAGAGTTAGAAAAATTTGAAAGAAATAATGTTTGGAAACTTGTACCTCCACCTCAAGGTCACACTTTAATTGGAACTAAATGGGTATTTAAAAATAAACAAAGTGAGGATGGAGTTGTGGTTAGGAATAAGGCCAGGTTGGCTGCTCAAGGTTTCACTCAAGTTGAAGGTCTAGATTTTTTATGAAACTTTTGCTCCTGTTGCTAGATTAGAAGCCATAAGAATTTTGTTAGATTTTGCTGCATCTATTGGTGTTAAGCTATATCAAATGGATGTTAAAAGTGCTTTTCTTAATGGCTACATAGATGAGGAGGTTTATGTGAAACAACCACAGGGTTTTGAAAATCCAGATTTTCCTAATCATGTTTACAAACTGTCCAAAGCCTTGTACGGTCTTAAACAATCCCCTAGAGCATGGTATGATAGGTTAAAAACATTCTTACTTGAAAAAGGGTTTACCATGGGCAAGGTTGATAAAACTCTTTTTGTGCTTAAGCATGGCAATGACTCATTATTCGTTCAAGTGTATGTGGATGATATTATCTTTGGTTGTGCTTCTCATGATCTTGTGTCCAAGTTTTCAGCAATGATGAGTTCCGAATTTGAAATGAGTATGATGGGTGAACTCACTTAATTTTTGGGGCTGCAAATCAAGCCAACAAAGGAGGGTACCTTTGTGCATCAAACGAAGTATACAAAAGACCTCCTAAGGCGCTTCAACATGGACAAAAGCAAGCCTCTTCGGACACCAATGGGAACAGCAACACCATTTGAACTTGATGAAGATGGTCAACCTGTGAATCAAAAAGAATATAGAAGCATGATCGGATCATTTTTGTACCTCACGGCATCAAGACCGGACATACAATTCAGCGTATGTCTTTGTGCACGGTTTCAAGCTTCCCCACGTGCTTCACATCGTCAAGCCGTCAAAAGGATTCTCAGGTACTTACATGGAACTCAAGAATTTGGAATTTTTATTCCTTCTTCCTCAACCGTTACTTTGAAAGCTTTTTCGGATGCTGATTTTGGGGGTTGTAGGATTGATAGGAAAAGTACTTCCGGTGCTTTTCATTTTCTTGATAATTCTCTTGTTGCTTGGTCCTCTAGAAAACAAAATTCAGTTGCACAATCCACAGCCGAATCTGAATATGTAGCTACTGCTAGTGCTTGCTCACAAATTCTTTGGATTGTTCAAACACTTAAGTACTATGGGGTTGATCTAGATAGTGTTCCACTGTTCTGTGATAACACTAGTGCCATTTGCATTGCTAAATACCCCGTGCAACATTCTAGAACTAAGCACATTGACATTAGGTATCACTTTCTCTGAGATAATGTTGAAAAAGGAAACATTGTGCTTCACCATGTAGCTATGGAACAACAATTGGCTGACATTTTTATAAAACCTTTGGATTTCACTCGTTTTTGTTACATTCGTAGTGAAATAGGGGTTATGCATCCTCATGGCTTAAATTGAGGGGGAGTTTTGAAACTTGGAAAGTCTATGTGTGAATGTGAGATTAAAATAATATGAGCAAAGTATTTCATACATATATGACTTTGTGATTCCTTTTACATGCTGAAAGTTCTTACTACATTACTCGTGTTATACATTTTGTATTTTTTCCATGTCTAGTAATTGGAATAATTACTTGCACTAAAACTGGTCATGGTCGAACTTTCTTGCTGTTTTGAACTTGTTACATGTTCACAAGTGCTTTTAATCATTAAAAATTAATCAAGGAATCAACTCACATGTTGAGTTTTTATGAACAAATATAAATTGAGAAAAGATCAAGAGAATATGCATGCATCGCACTTCTTCTTTTGAGGTGGCTTATCATTGCACTTAGATATGAATTTGGAAGAAGTTGTGTATGACTAAAACCATGTCCTTAAGCTTCTGATTGTCAAATGACATAGGCTTAGCTTGGTTGGTTAGAATAAGGCAGATGCGCATATAATCACTTGCAAATATCATATGATCTAAATTTATGCTTTTAAAATAATAAAATACAGCAACTAGTGTCATGATTTCAGGTTTTGAAATCATTAAGTTTGTGAGATCATGACTTACTGAAACTGAAAATTACATTTGATCTCTAGCATGGCTTACACTACTTTATGTATTTCATTGATCTGATAATGTAAGGTACTTGATTGTATGACTTGGATGAGCCTTGTTTATTTGTATATGTTATAATATGCTCATAAAAAATAAAGGGGGAGAGATAATTTGTTTATATGCTGATGACTTGCTGAATACATTGTTAAAGGGGGAGAGATAAGCATGAAGAGAAAGAGAATATGTGCATAAGGAGAGATAATATGGGATAATTTTTGGATTTTCTTCTCATTTTACTTTTGATTTACAAAAGGGGAGAAATTGCCTTCGAAACTTTTATGTGAATAACCCAATGTTCGGATTTTAAATGGTGTTGCCAATGCATTCATCAAGGGGGAGATTGTAAGACCTATGTGTGATGAATACATTGGCTCGTAGTGAATACACTTGCTTTGACGATAAAAGTTTTGAATATCACCAAAACACCATTTTATTAAGGTCCTGCTAATTTTGTAAGCTCCGGCGGGAGCTTGGTTATACTAGTTCTGGTTAGTTCCGGCGCTAGGTTCTACTAGCTTTTGTTAGCTTGGCTCAAGGTCCGGGTTGCTCTGGCATGGTCCGGAACTTGACCGCAATGCTTCTGTTTTTCATTTGCAATGTTTCGTTCTTGCTTTACATCTCTGGAAAGATTGCTTAGTATTCATTTTCTATGTTTTTGGTGCGTTTTTGGTTGACATGGATGATATCGTGTACTGTTGTTTTGCAACATGCTTATGTGAGGTTCTCACGTAAGGTGTTGTGTTCGGAACTAACTTGAGTCAAGTCGAGGACTTGGACTCGTATGGATTGGTTGTTTATTCATGTGCAGGTGTTGCTTGAGTTCAAGGCATGGCTGGTGATGGGATCCATTGAACTAGTCTTAGGGAAAAGATGAGGTTCAACAACCAAATTCAGGAGGAATTGTGGTTGAGCTGATCAGGAGGTTGCGCAGCATGATTGAATCAAGAACAATGCATGTGAAGGTATCGTGGACGTCATTGGAAGATGTTTGCACATGTGCAATAAGTGTATGGACGTGGCTACATGGTTCTGAGACGTGATGAAGAGATATGGACGTAAAGAGTTGGTCGGAAAGGTCCAACCGACTAGGTTATGGACTCAGGCTGCGGCTGAGTCGGGTTTGACTCAAATATGGAAAGATTTGAGTTGGTTATGATAGGATTTCGTGTGGGTCACGAATTTGAGTTGTTTAGGAATATGGTATATGTTCCTAAGGTGTTTGGAAGTCTTAAGATTGCTTCTATCTGCGTATAGAAGAATCCTAAGCAGTTATGGAAAGTTACGATTCGTGAACAGAGTAGGATTAGGTTCCTGATTTGAGTTGAGTTGGCTTTCGAACTGTTTATATAAGCAAGAGAGCCCAGAGCTCATGGTGCACGACTTTGAGGCTGTTCCTCTTATGTTCTATTGAATAAAATTCGTAGTTTGAAGGAACGTTTGTGCCTTGTTCGTCCGACTTGTTTCAGACAAGTTTTACTCGTTGAGTTTCTGGACAGCACTACCTTTCGTCCGTAGTTTTATCATAACTCGAGTTTTACAGATCCAATTGACGTGATTCTTTTTGAGTTGTATTCAAAACTTGATTATCTATCATATGTCAAAATTTCACGGGCATTGGATTTGTGGTCTATGATCTACACGAGTTTCTTTGTAGCGTTCCAGAACTGTTTTTTTTCTCGGGTAGGGCAGATTGACCTTTGTTTGATCTTTTGATCATAACTTGAGTTTTTCTTGACGGATTTGAGTGATTCTTGTTATGCTGTCTTCATGACTTGATTCTCTCTAATATCTATCACTTTTGTCATGATGAAACACGTTTAGATTAGTCTCACACACGATTTCTTTAACAGATCATTTTTCTGCCGAAGGGGTTGGGGTCTAATTATTTCCGCTGCATAAGATTTTTAAATCTACCATTCACCCCGCCCCTCTGGTAGCTTTTCACGTGCTCTTGGATCCTACAGCAAGGACATGTCTGCAACACATCACAGCTGTACAACCGGACAAGTCTGATAAGCACTGGTCCGATAACTCCCTGAGTAAAAATCGGACAATTCCTCCAAGTGCGGACTTATCCTCCATTGAACAATTTCTCTCCACACCGGACTAGTCCGTAACAACCGGACAAGTCCGATAATTCTCTAACTAAAAATCAGACAAGTCCTCCAAGTTCGGACTTGTCAAGTTGAACATTTTTTCACCACCACGGAGAAGTACGATATTGACTGGACTAGTCCAAAAACTCTCTGACTAAGATCGGACTAGTCCGCGCCTCAACAGACTAGTTCGGTATCTATCAACTCTTTGGATTTTCCACACACCATCCGGTGTCCACCATGGACTAGTCCAGACTTCACAAACCCTAATGGTAACTTTTGGAAACCCTAATATAAAGAGAGGTGTATGGCCATACATAAAACTCTCTCGACTCCCTGCGCCGTCACTGTGAGACCTATGTATGTTGAATACATTGGCTTTAACGATAAAAGTTTTGAATACTAACAAAACACCTTTTTAACATGGTCCAACATTAGGTCCGAGCTGCTGCAAGGTCCGATGATAGGTTCGGCTTGTTTTGGGTAGCTCCTGCAAGGTCCGATGCTAGTTCCGACTTCTATTCTTAGGTGCGAGTAGCTTTGGTTAGCTCCGGCGCTAGGTCCTACTAGCTTTGATTAGCTCCAGCGCTAGTTCCAACTAGCTTTGGTTAGCTCCAGCGCTAGGTCCAACTATATTTGGTTAGCTCCGGCGCTAGGTCTGACTAGCTTTGGTAAGCTCTGGTGCTAGGTCCTGCTAGCTTTGGTAAGCTCCGGCTCAAGGTCCGGTTAGTTTTGGCAAGGTCCGGAGCTAGATTGCAATGGTTCTGCTTTTACTTTGAAATATTTCGAACTTGTTTTACATCTATGGAAAGTTTTCTTATTCTTTTACTATGTTTTTGGTGTTTTTTGGTGGTTATTGCTGTTATCAATTTGCTATGGTTTGCAACATGCTTATGTGAGAGGCTCACGTAAGGTGTTGTGCTTTCGGAACTAACGAGAGTCAAGTCGAGGACTTGTGCTCTGAAGTATTGGTTGTTTATTCATGTGTAGGTGTTGCTTGAGTTCAAGACATGGTTGGTGACGGGATCTATTGAACTAGTATTAGGGAGACGATGAGGTTCAACAACCAAGTTCAGGAGGAATTGTGGTTGAGTTGATCAGGAGGTCGCACAACATGTTTGAATCAAGAACAATGCATATGAAGATATCATGGACGTCATTGGAAGATGTGTGCACATGTGCAATGAGTGCATGGACGTGGCTACATGGTTCCAAGACGTGATGAAGAGATGTGGACGTAAAGAATTGGTCAGAAAGGTCCAACTGACTAGGTTATGGACTTAGGCTGCGGCTGGGTCATGTTTGACTCAAATATGGAAAGTTTTGAGTTTTTTATGATAGGCTTTCGTGTGGGTCACGAATTTGAGTTGTTTTAGGAATGTGGGATACGTTCCTAAGGTGTTTGGAAGTCTTAAGATTGCTTCTATATGCGTGTGGAAGAGTCTTGAGCAGTTATGGAAAGTTTTGATTCGTGATTTCAGTAGGATTAGAGTCCTAGTTTGAGTGCTTTCGGGCTAGTTATTTAAACAAGGGAGGCCAGAGCTCGAGGTGTACAACTTTTGGGCTGTTCCTCTAGTGTTCTATTTAATAAATATCGTAGTTTAAAGGAACTTTTCTGCCTTGTTCGTCCGACTTGTTGTCTGCAAGTTTCTCTCGTCGAGTTTCTGCACATCACTACCTTTCTTCGGTGGTTTTATCATAACTCGACAACTTGATTTTATATCATTTGTGAAAATTTCAAGTTCATTGGATTTGTGGTTTCTGATCTACACGAGTTTCTTTGCAGTATTCTAGAACTGTTTTTCTCGGATAGGACAGATTGACCTTTGTGCGATCTTTCGATTGTAACTTGAGTTTCTCTCGACGGATTATTGTGATTCTTGTTGTTCCGTCTTTGTAAATTTATTCTCCTCAATCTGTACTAGATTTGTCATAGTTGAACACATTTAGATTAGTTGCACACACGGTTTCTTTAACAGGTCTGTTTTCTGCTGAGGGGTTTTTCGTTGCTTCCGCTGAAAAGTTTTAATCTTCCATTCATACCCCTCTTGTAGTTTTACACGTACTCTTCGATCCTACAATCACACCTCCCAAGAGACAAAAATTTACATCTCTCGACACATCCTAACCCTAAAAAGATCAATTCTTTGAGGATTAGCAATTGAACAAAGGAGAGACTTGTTATACACATCTTGAGCTCTTGGGTTTGATCTCTCGCACACTCTGGTTGTTTATTGTATATATTTTGAGTGTGTTTGGTAGTGTTTATTTGCTGTAATCTTTGGGGAGCCCTCAACGTGTGAGAAAGCCCCCTTGAACAAGCTTAGTGGTGAAGATCGGCCTCCATGGCGATTTCCCCCGAGGGAAGGGTTAGTGAAGACCCGGTCCTCCGTGGACTCCTCAACGAGGACGTAGATCCCTATGTGGGATTGAACCTTGGGATAAATCTTGTGCCTCATGTGTTCTTATTTAGTCTTCATCATAATCCAGGTTTTGCTTAGTATTGTAAAATTTACTTTGAAACTTTGTATCATACTTGATCATTGCAATACATTGGTTCATTAGCTCAATACACTTTACTTGTAATCTGATTTCCGCTTCATAGTGTGCTAGAAGTAGAATTATCAATTTACTTTGATCTTCTAGTCCGTGCACACCGGATTAGTCCGCACCATAACCGACTAGTCCGGCCTACATGTATTTGATCTATCTGTTAAATGTTTTCAGGGTCCGCTAAAAGTGCAAAAAGCCTATTCACCCCCTCCTCTAGGCTACATTCAATTATGTCGTAACAATATTATTCTATCATCATAAACACTACAAACCTCCACTATAGCCTAATTAGTTAGTTATCATATTATCATGTTAATATGAATACCTTATGCTATGTCTCAACATTGGTTCAACGATGTTTAGTTTAGTCATTGCATTAGGATGGCATATTCCTAGGCTCTTAAGGTATTTACTTAATTTGCTAGCATGGTGCTAGGACAGTTAAGTAGTGTTGGATGTCTCGTAGACCCACAGATTAAAAAGATAGGCAGTAGGTGGTGACAACCCTATCTGCCCTTTGTAATCCTCCATGTTCGGCTATTTCACATGCTCTTGGCGGGAGTCGCCCTAGTATTGCTAGGGGTAAGCCCGTGCCCGATGTGTTGACCAACTTAGCATAAAGATCCACCAGTGACATGCTCATTGGTATCTAACCTAGGCTATGTATATATATATTAGAAGCACTGTAGGAGCAACTCACCAAATCTTAGACTAATCTCCATTAGCACCCATCTATCCTCTACAATAGATTGCTTAGGTGTGTGTCACACTACCCATATTATCAACTTACCGCCATCTTGATAATTGATTAGTATCCCATAGCTTGATCATAAGAGTAGTATTTACTTTACTCCATTGCCTTCCTTTGGGATAAATACGATAACCTTGGGAATACTCATGACTGAAAAATGCTACAACGGTATCTTTCGTGTGCTTGCGGACCTCATCTCTTACTAGAGATGATCTGTGGTGTTAAGAAATACCAAAAAACTACTGTGGAAGAGATGGTCATGCCATAGATTTTTATTATAGACTAGCTAAACAATAGAAAAAAGAAAGAATGCTAGCTAGATCTTATAACAATCATGCAAAATTTGATGCACATGCTGAACCGAATGTTAGGAACTTGCAACCTGCTTTGATGAGTCAAAAACATGCAAAATTTTCTCCCAAACCTACATTTTTTCATGCTATGCATAACACATCGCATAGGTCAGTAGTTGGACCAAAGGATTCTCAAACTTTGGCTCATAAACCTGCTATTTTATTCAGCTTTCGCGTGTTATTCTTGTTGTACGTCGTGTGACTCAGTACTGGATTCCTAAATGCCTTTTGACTAACCCTAATATTGAGTCATCGACGTATTGTGCTTCTATGTAGGTTAGACGCTTGAGTAAGGAGAACATTTGAATTGTGGATTCAGGTTGCTCATGCCACATGACCGGTTACAAAGACAGGTGCTCCTCCCTCTCTTTTCTGTCACGTGTAGAGAATGTTACTTTTGCCGATAATTCAACTCCTATAATTGCCAAGGGTTCGGTTAGAGTAAATAATCACTACACCATGAACGATGTGCCAAGGGTTCGGTTAGAGTATTGGGTCTTCCCCTGCCAAAATGATCCGATGATTTGGTATATTCAAAAAGTTAAAGAAACAATTGCCCTTATATCTCATTTGGAATCTCTCAAGTTTCTCAAAGTGTTTTCATCCTCACCTTTGCTTGTTGCGCCAATTCGTCCCTATAATAAATATGGCTATATCTGGAGTTTGGTAGGGATAATTGTGGCACACATTGCAATTCATATATTACTTGGTCAAAACTTGATCCTATGAGAGACTTATGCAACAAACAAATTGACAAAGAAAATTCTTGTGCACATGAATGGAATGGACCTTTGTGGACTCCATGGTTTTATCTCTTTAAAGATGAAACCTGGCTACTCTCTTTTTCTATCTCTCTATATTTTTTCAATTGAATTTCATAGCCATGTCTTCTACTCCTTTTTATTATTTTTTTCTAGAGAGATTTTGATGAACAAAATGTATGGAGTTTCTTTATTGGGTGGATGAATGATGGATGCAAATTCTCAATGTGAGAAATTTTGCATGAATAAGGTGCACAAAAATTTCTAAGTTAAGAAGTTCATGCATGTCACTCAATTGGGTCACGATTTTGACAAAGTTCAATAAAAGGCAAAGTGCCATATTGTAACGTCCCGATTTTTAAACTTTGGCGAATTAAAATTTGAATAGGAAGTTAGAATTTAATAATAAAAAGAAATTGTTTTTATAAAAAAATAATATAAAATATATGCATCTATCTTGCATTTGCATCCATCCTCCGGTATTAACACATATTAACTAAGATGATTACATTAAAAGTAATTAAATTGGCATAACAAATATGGAAGAAAAGAAATAAAAAAAAGAAAAAGTTAACATAGAAAAAGATACAATAGTTAATAAGAATAATAAAATAAAAAACAAAAAAAGAAATAATAAATAAAAAAAGAGAAAAGAAATAATAAATAAAAATTAATTAAGAAGAATAAATAAATAATAAACAAATAATATGAAAATAAAAGAAAAAGAATAAAAGGGAGTCAACCATGCCTAAACCCGTACAATCCTGCCTACACAAACAAATATAACCACCGCTGGAAGAAAACAAAAAAGAAAAAAACAAGAAGTCAATCAGCAAGCTAGGAACCGACAGGGCCAATCGGGACTAAGTCTCAAGCGCCTGCCCGTCGTGTACCGATCACATCCGGACTTTGCAGCCTGAAAACGGCGTTGAAAAGAATATAGAAAAAAAAGGAAAAAAAAGGAGAAGTCAGCCCAGTCTGGCCATATAGGCCAAGGCCGGGCGTCAGGGACCGAGTTCTATCGAGACTCATGTCCCGTAGCCCTAGCTGCCCGCTCTATAAAAAAGACACTGCCACATCAGCAAGGAAACACACACGTCCCTGTTCATCCTACTGTAAACCGTGTTGTCTATAAAAGGCCAGGCGCCTTGCCGCACGCCCTACCACACGAGGAAAAAAGCTAGCGCCCCGCTGTTTCAGAGGAAAAAAAAACTCTAGCCGCTAGGGAAAAAGAAGAAATCGTTGTTCTGCAGAGATTAACGCATCGCCGCCGTTCTTCGCAGGAGATCGCTACTTCGCCGCCGTCGTCATGCCATCGGAGGATCGCATCGCCATCTCCTTCACCTACGTCATGTCGTCATCCTCTTTATCAACAAAACTCTAGATCCCGAAGACACACGTCGCGCCGCCCCCCCCCCCCCCCCCCCACGAACCACCGAAATAGATGCGCACATGGTTGGTTGAATGTGGGCCTAGAGGGGGGTGAATAGGCCTTTTTGAAAATTGTCAGATCCTGCAACACTCAACAACAAGCTCAATACCAGAGATATCGTACTAGTCCGGTAAAGCACGGACTAGTCCGGTGTTCACGGACTAAGTTGATTAAGCTAGTTCGATTAGGTTGATCCTTTTATGTGTGCAGCGGAAAAATAGAACCAAATAAAGGTTTCACAGTTATATATTAGATTATATCACAGTTAATTCTTATGTTTGACAATTCAATGTAAGATGAGCAATGATTGTTGAAACCCTAGATTATATTGATGAATGAGAATGATGAGCACCAAAACAAAACACAAGGATTTATCCCGTGGTTCGGCTACCACAAAAGGCAACCTACATCCACATTGAGGAGTCCACAAAGGACCGGGTCTTCTCCAACCCTACCCTCGTTGGATCGCCACGAAGGCCAATCCTCTTGCACTAATCACAAAGGGGTGAATAACCGAATTCAAGGGGCCTTCTCACACGTTGAGAGCTCCCTTAGATTACAAAACAAATTTCCACCGAAAACACACTCAAAATATTACAATTAAAATGCAGAAGTGTGTTAGAGAATCAAACCAAGAGCTCAATGTGATGTTCCAAGTGTCTCTCCAATGATCTAGAGTGAATCCTCAAAGGATTGATCGTTTTTGCACTTAATTTTGTGGAGAGATGTAGTTTTTGAGGCTCTTGGGAGGTGTGACGGCGCTAGGATTCGAGAGAATTCGTAATTGGGCCGTGCACCTCTATTTATATGGGGTTTTTAAAAGTGACCGTTAGGGTTCAGAAAGTTCGGACTAGTCCGTGGTGGTCACCAGACTAGTCCGGTGTGCTGTGTGTAGTAAACCCTAAGTACCCCGAAATATCAGACTAGTCTGGCTGAAAACGGACTTGTCCGATTTCGCTACAGGAAATCTTCGGACTAGTCCGACATCCATCGGACCTGTCCGGACATGTGAAACCCTAAGTGAATTAGATGACAAGTCCGCACTTGGAGGACTTGTCCGATGTAGATAAGAGGGTTTTTTGGACTAGTCCGTGCAAATATCGGACTTGTCCGATTTGGATCAGAAAGAATATCGGACTAGTCCGGTTGTGATCGGACTTGTCCGATTTTGTGTGACTTGTGAAGTGTTTTGAGGACTAGTCCGTACTGGGGAAGACTAGTCCGATTCTAGTTAGAAGAATATCAGACTTGTCCGATCTGGTGCAGAAAGGTTATCGGACTAGTCCGCTTGTTATCGGACTAGTCTGGTCCTGTGTAACTTTGTGCAATGTGTGTGTTTAATTGTGATTAATCTCTTGGGGTGTGTTTCCTTAACACACTCCATACACAATAATCTATTACTCTTCTTCCTTGAGCTCATCTCCACTTTGCTCCTCATCCTTCCTTTTTTTTGGTATTTTGCTCATTTTCCTATCATAGGCCTGCACTCATCTCAACAAGCAGGTTAGGATCCCAATTGCTTGTCATAAATCATCCAAAACTCACAAGAGAGTCCTTGATGCACTTTCAATCTCCCCCTTTTTGGTGATTGATGACAACCAATTGAGATTTCACAAAATATGATTAAAAATTGAGATTTTCATAAAGTATGCACATATGAGTCAAAAATACATCAAGCAGTGAAAGAATTATCCATATGTGCATTCTTTATGGTGGGATGCATAACTAAGTATATTGAGACATTGAGAATGACATAATTTACATCAATCAACCAAAGCCAAGCATATATGTCATTCCAGGAGCAAGATTACAGATTTCAACAAATACTTCTCAAATTAATTAAGCATTGCATCACAGAACCATAACTAACTTAGGAACAAAGTTAAAACACTGCAAAACTCAAAGATAGACAAGAAGCATAAAAAGAGCTCTCTCCTTGCATCCTACAGCTAAAGCTAAGACTCCCCCTCAATCTCTCCCCATTTGGCATCAAGACACCAAAAAGAAGGAGAGGAGGGTCCTAGGGTCTTCACTCTTCATTGTCGGTCCTCTCATCGTCGTCTTCGTCTTCTTCATCTTCAGCTTGATGAGGAGGAGAAGGAGGAGGGGCGGAGACGCTCGATCCCCCAACGCCAAAGTAGGCAAGCTCGGATGGGGTCAAGGGCCCGAGCTCAGTGTAGTCCGGGTCGGAGTCCTCAGAGATCACTGGAGATCCAATGGGGTCGATCTCCAGCTTCTGGCAGATATGCTTCACATTGGCTTTGATGTACTTCATGTCCTCCTTTCTTTTCTGGTTGAGCTTGTGGGCCTTCACTTCGGCCTTCTTGCAGGAGGTGAAGATGGCAGCCAGGTATTTGAGGATTCCACTAGCTGATCTTCTCTGAGGGGCTTCCCTTCAAGTTGGAGCAGCTCTGACATCTTCGTTTGCTCTTGTCGGTGCCTCAGGACTGGAGGCCAGCGAGGGAGCAGCCTGGACATTTACTGGTTGAGGCTTCTGAGGCCTCAAAGGAGTGTGCTCCACATCCTTGACAAACTCAATCCCTGTGACTTTCTCAATCATAAACATTAGATAGGGAGCGTAGCCACAGGACCTGTTGGGGGTGCTGGAGATGTTGACCATATCGTTCCATATGTAGTCAAACACATCAAACTGTGTGTTCTTGCTTATGATCCTCATTAGGGTCCGGAGGTACCCTTGTACACTCCCTGCATCCCCATCCTTAGGGGCAACGGTCTTCCTCAAGACTCTGTTTAGCGCCACAAAGAATGGCTTCATGTTCTTTGTGGAAGGAGGAATGAACTTTGAATTTGGCTTATAGAGAAATTTCATCCTCTCCTTGTCAAGGACACCAACATTGTGGATAATCACATTATCATTGCTGGAGGTGTCAAGATGCAACATCCTTGCAAATTCTTCATAAGTGATAGTGTACTTGGATCCATGAGTCATCCAAGTCACTCTTTCCTCTTCATCGCTTGCAAAGTGGCAGGTGGCATAGAACTGAGCCACCACTTCATCATTCCAATTGTACATGAAGGCAAATAGGTCCTTCAAACCATGTCTTTCAGCTGCTGCAATCACTTTATCAAGAGCAGAGCATCTTTTCTTCTCAAGATGTGCCCAGTCGATCCGCTGACTACGCACCACTGGTGTTTTCATCGGTAGATACACCAATCTGTAGAAATCAGCATGGAAGTTGCACTAGAATCTTACATCGGCTGCTTGCTTCGGTCGGCCATACCAATCGATGCTTCTGAATTTGGCCGCTGAGTCACTGCCCTTCCCGTTGAACCTTTCTTCAGTGGGGTCTCGGACCCCTTCCCTGGGAGCATGCAGCTTCAATGGTACAAATGGACCCGTTGCTATCCCCTTGCCCTTGCCCTTTGCTTGACGAGGGACACTCGATGATGCGTCTGCCTTGGAGACTGGCTTCTTTGCCAGCACTTTCCTCCGAACTTGTGGAGGAGACGGAGCTGGCTCGGTAGGTCGCTCTTGGCACTTCTTGCCAAGACTCGTTGAGGTCCGAGGTGCCACCTCGTGGTCCATCTCGGCCTAAAAATTGGAAACCTCATCGTTTGAGCTCGACATGACCTGAGAATTAGTTTCAAGAATGATAATGAATGATACAAGGCATAGGTATGAAAGGATAGCAAGGAATTGCATTGAGGAATTGGAGAGTTAGGTTTTGAGTTCAGAAACATCGGACTTGTTTGGTGCACAGGCACGGAATAGTCCGGGGGGACCGGACTTGTCCGTTCAAGGACCGGATTAGTCCGGTGTTCATCCTCAAAAACCTAAAAGATTTGACAAAATCTGATTCCTAATGCATAATAAGTCTAGCATACACGTGATACATAAAGGAGGCATGTATATAGTGAAGGATGCTAGGCTATTCGATCAATAATGAAGAAAAACGAGATTTCTAGGGTTTGGGTGAAAATTATCAAAGAAATCGATTGAAGCTTGGAGATGAGGGTGTTGAAGGCCGGACAAGTCCGCTAGCTTCAATCCTTAAGAGGGCAAGCTTGATTTCCGTCCAAATGTGGATATTTTTGATGGAGGGAGCAAGGAATCGCCTTGGGAGCTCGAGCGAAGGAGAGAGAACGCGTGAGCAAGAGTGGAGGATGAAGGGATTAGGGTTTGGTGGCGGCTAGGGTTATGGACACGAAACATCGGACAAGTTCGGAGATGACCGGACTAGTCCGAACTCTTCCAGAGAGCAACATCGGACTAGTCCGTGGTGTTATCGGACTAGTCCGGCCTAACCGGCACTCAGCGGACTGGTCTGCACGTGCGGACTAGTCCGGGTAACCACAGACTAGTCCATGGTCACCAGAAGAAATTTGCATAGCCCATTCATATATATTTGAAGGTTCATAAATAGAGAATAGAGAGGCAAATTAAATCAAATGATCTTGATGAATATGACCAGTAAGCCTACAACAATCAAGCAATGATCATAATTCACCAAGATCTAGTAATTGACATAGTTTTTCGGGAAAAATTGAGAGAGAGTGATTTTCACAATTCAATCAAGATATTTTGAAGAATTCATACAGGTATGCAACTTTTCAAGCCACACTCCGAGCATCGAGGATATTTAGTTCATTTCGGAGTTTGCAAAAGCGCTTTTCATCAAGTGGCTTGGTGAATATGTCGGCCAATTGTTTTTGGGTATTGACATGTGAGATGGCTATGTCTCCTTTCATGGAATGGTCTCTCAAAAAATGATGTCTTATGTCTATGTATTTAGTTCTAGAGTGCTCAACTGGATTCTGGGCAATTTTAATGGCACTCTCGTTGTCACAAAGTAGAGGAATACAGTTCATATTGTAATCGTAATCCCTTAGAGTTTGTCGCATCCAAAGGAGTTGTGCACAACAGCTCCCGGCTGCAACATACTCCGCTTCGGCTGTGGATAAGGCAATGGAATTTTGTTTCTTGGAGAACCAATAAACTAAGGATCTCCCTAGGAATTGGCATGTGCCGGAGGTGCTTTTTCTATCTACTTTGCACCCGGCATAATCTGCATCGGAGTAACCAATGATATTGAATTTTGAGCCTTTTGGGTACCAAAGACCAAGGTTGGGTGTATGAACTAAATATCTCAAGATCCTTTTTACGGCTGTCAAGTGACATTCCTTAGGGTTGGCATGAAATCTTGCACACAAACATACACTCAACATAATGTCTGGCCTAGATGCACATAAATATAGTAGAGATCCAATCATGGAGCGATAGACCTTTTGGTCGACGCTAGGTCCATCTTCATTGAGATCCAAGTGGCCATTTGTTGCCATGGGGGTCTTTATGGGCTTTGCCTTGTCCATACCAAACTTCTTAAGTATGTCCTTCGTGTACTTGTTTGGCTTATGAATGTCCCTTCCTTTTGTTGCTGCACTTGGAATCCCAAGAAGTACTTTAATTCTCCCATCATTGACATTTCAAACCTGTCTGTCATGATTTTGCTAAATTCCTCACAAAACGATTGATTAGTTGACCCAAAAATTATATCATCAACATAAATTTGACAAATTAAAAGATCATTGTCTAAATTCTTTGTAAATAGAGTATAATCTACTTTGCCAATTTGAAAACCATTATCAATTAAGAAATCTCTAAGACACTCATACAAAGCTCTAGGAGCTTGTTTGAGGCCGTAGAGAGCCTTACGCAATTTTAATACGTAGTTGCGGGACTCTTCGTCTTCAAACCCGGGTGGTTGCTCCACGTACACCTCCTCCTTGATTGGTCCGTTGAGGAAGGCGCTTTTTACATCCATTTGATACAACTTGAAATCATGGTGAGTAGCATATGCAAGTAATATTCTAATAGATTCAAGCCTAGCTACTGGAGCAAAAGTCTCATCGAAATCCAAACCTTCGACTTGTGAATATCCTTTGGCCACAAGTCGTGCTTTGTTCCTTGTCACCACCCCGTGTTCGTCTTGTTTGTTGCGGAAGACCCACTTGGTGCCGACGATGTTTGCATTGGGTCTTGCCACAAGTTCCCATACTTCATTCCGCTTGAAGTTGTTCAATTCTTCTTGCATCGCCACCACCCAGTCCGGATCTTTCAATGCATCTTCAACCCTGCGTGGTTCCAAAAAGGATACAAACGAATAGTGTTCACAAAAGTTAGCTAAGCGAGATCTAGTGGTTACTCCCTTTTGGATGTCACCGATGATGTTGTCGATTGGGTGATCCCTTTGGACGCATTGGTGTATTCTTGGGTGTGACACTTGAGGAGTTGTGTCTTCATGATTATCTGCTTCTCCCCCTAAGTAGTTGCCTTCGTTGACTTGTTGATCATCTTCGTATTCTTGTGGTTGGTCTTGTGCTGAAGCTCCCCCTTGATCGTTGATCTCCTCCTGTGGTTCATCTTCCTCATGTACGTGTGGAGGTGGCTCTTGTGGTCGAACTTCACCTAGAGCCATTCTTTTCAATGCTTGACAGGGAGCTTCTTCTTTACCTAGTTCACATGGATCAACTTGCTCCTTTTGGGAGCCATTAGTCTCATCGAACACTACGTCACGTGCTATTTCAACGAGTCCGGAGGCCTTGTTGAAAACACGATAGGTGTAAGTGTTCGAATCATAACCAAGCAAGAAACCTTTATCAGACTTCAAAGCAAACTTTGAAGTCCTAGGCTTCTTGTTCAGGATATAACATGGAGAACTGAAAACTCGAAAATATGAGATATTTGGTTTGTTACCGGTGAGTAGCTCATAGGATGTCTTCTTGAGTAGTCGATGAAGATAAAGTCGATTTATGGCATGGCAATGGTGTCAATCGCTTCCGCCCAAAATCGATCCGAGGTCTTGTACTCATCGAGCATTGTTCTTGCCATCTCTATGCGTGTTCGGTTCTTTCTTTCAGCAATTCCGTTTTGTTGTGGCGAGTATGGCGCTGAAAATTCGTGCTTGATACCCTCTTCATCAAGGTACTCCTCCACTTGTGTGTTCTTGAACTTCGTGCTGTTGTCGCTTCGAATACTCTTGATTGCCAATGAGAATTC
Source organism: Tuctoria greenei (assembly GCA_036927565.1). Taxonomy (NCBI): domain Eukaryota; kingdom Viridiplantae; phylum Streptophyta; class Magnoliopsida; order Poales; family Poaceae; genus Tuctoria; species Tuctoria greenei. Next base: position 37,301,158 of record JAYESD010000004.1, read on the forward strand.
GTTTTGAGCTCGCTTGAAGAACTTCTTGAGTGTTCCTTGTGTTTCTGACTTATCGTGCAAAAAGAAAACCCAAGTGAAGCGAGAAAAGTCATCAATAATAACTAAACCATATTTGTTACCGCCGATGCTTATGTAAGCAATTGGACCAAATAAGTCCATGTGAAGTAGTTCGAGCGGTCTTATTGTAGTCATGACGTTCTTTGCGAGATGAGGTGCTCCAACTTGCTTTCCGGCTTGGCACGCGCTACAATGCCTGTCTTTCTCAAAAACAACATCCTTCAAACTGCGGATGTGATCGCCCTTGAGGAGTTTTTGAAGATTCCTCATACCAACATGCGCTAGCTGTCTATGCCACAACCAACCCATGTTGGTCTTTGCAATCAAGCATGTGTCAAGTTCGGCTTTATCCTTGTTGAAGTCAACGAGGTAAAGCTTTCCCTTCAACATACCCTTGAATGCAATGGAACCATCACTCCTCCTAGAGATGGTCACACCCTCGTTAGTGAACAAGCAATTATAACCTTTGTCACATAGCTGAGATATGGACAGCAGGTTATAATCTAAGGATTCAACATGTAAAACATGAGAAAGTGTGTGTGTAGAAGATATTGCGATTTTACCGGTACCGAGCACCCTTCCTTGACTATTATCTCCAAAGTAGATGCCTTCGTTTGGGTCCTCATTCTCTTCATATTCCACGAACATCCTTCTTTCTCCGGTCATATGGTTGGTGCAGCCACTGTCTAGCACCCATTTGGATCCACCGGAGGAATAGGCCTGCAAAAACAAATTATGCTTTGGTTTTAGGTACCCAAGCTTGCTTGGGTCCTTGAAGGTTAGTTACAATACATTCGGGCACCCACACATGAGATTTGGTGTTCCCATGGCATGGCCCAACATAATTAGCATAAACCATGCCAATTTTATTTCTCGTTAACACATAGGAGGCATCAAAGGTTCCAAAGAGTAATTGTTGTTGTTTGTATACAGGGCTAGTCTGGGAGGCCGGACTTGTCCGAAGGACCGGACTTGTCCGAACACTCACCGGACTAGTCCGGTGTTTGTGTGAGTTCAGGTTTTTACCCTTCGACTTATGAGTTTGAAAGGAAATCCTCCCCTTGTTATTCTTATGACTTCCAGTATGCTGTTTTTCATCATAAGAGTAACCAATGCCATACTTGACATTTGGAGGTCTTTGGACCAAGTATGCACTACGTGCATAGTTGATCTTCTCCTTGTCAAATATGCCACATTGGGTAGGATTTTTATCCTTTGTGGAGGTTGACTTCTCCTTCAAACTGGTGTCTATTTTACTACATGTGCACATATGAGCAAAGTCAGTTCTAGTGGATTGAGAAGGTGAAATTGAAGAGGAGGAAGGTTCACTCAGCTTTAGTGACTCAACTTGCACTTCAAGGATCTTGTTAACCTTGATCAGGTCAGCAAGTTGGTCCTTGATTGCAACATTTGAGTCAGATATCTCCAAGCAAGCTTTCTTGCTTGAAGCTAACTCAAGCTCCAATGAATTGTTTTTCTCCTTTTCAAGTTCTAGAAGTTTGTCAAGTTCAACATACTCCTCCTTTTGGGAGATAATCATGTCCTCTTGACGATGAATCAACCTCTCCTTCTCAACAAGTTGATCAAGTAAAAATTTCATTTTTGTTGCAGCTTTCCTATCTAGTCCACTAAGCATATCGTCATCATCACTATTCATTTCATCATCACTAGAGTAGGAATGCACGGAAAGGTTTTTGATGATTACCTTTCGTTTACCTTCCTTTGCCATAAGGCAAGTGCCATTTCCCTTCCTTGCGCCGAGTGTGGGGAAGAGTGTAGATTTCTTGGACGTGCTCTCGATGGCTACGCTAGCCATCTCTTCTTCTTCGGATGATGAGGACTCATCGTTTGAATCCAACTCCTTCCCAATGTGCGCTTGTTCGACTTGCTTCTTCTTCTTGAAGAATTTCTTAGGTTGAGGCTTGGGTTCTTTGGTCTTCTTCTTGTTCTCCTCATATGGGCAGTCAACTATAAAGTGGTTGTACTCACCACAATTGTAGCATGCCCGCCTCAACTTTGGCTTCGTTCTTTCCTTGTACTTTCCCTCACTTGATTTTGTTCCTTGTCTTTTCTTCATTATTCTCTTGAACTTTTTCATGAACAATACCATGTCCTCTTCATCTAGCTCACTGCTTTCATCGTCACTGTCTTCCTCTAGTTGTGCTTCCCTTGCTTCTTTGGATAGAGGCTTGAGGGTGGACTTTAGAGCAACCCCTTTCTTCTTAGACGAGGTGAGATCGGCAATTTCCTTGACGTGCTTTGCTTGTCTTTCCATCGTCTCAAAGTTGATGATTTTTCCAAGCAATTCATCTGGAGTTATCTTTTTGTATCCGGGGCTTTCTCTAATCATGGAGCATAGCGTGACATTGCGAGGCATAAAGGCTCGGATGAGCTTTACCACCTCGTGGTCATTCCACTTCTTGCTCCTGTATGATCGAACTTTGTTGACAAGTGTCCTCAATCGATTGTACATATCTTGGGGTGACTCATCTTCCTCAATTGCGAATCTTCCTAGTTCGCCTTCGATCATCTCAATCTTTGCTTCACGCACATGTCGGTCACCTTCATGTGCAGTTTGTAGTGTATCCCATATCTCCTTAGCAATTTCGAGTCCATCCACCTTGGTGAACTCGTCCCGACTGAGTGAGGAGGTGATTATAGCTGCGGCTTGTGCATTTCTTTTAATGGCCTGCTCTTGACTTGGGTGAGCTCTTCATCGTCGTCTGGATTATCTATCCCTGTGCATACAACATGCCATAGACTTGGGTTGGGGGAAATCAAATGCATTTTCATATTCTGCCTCCACATTGAGTAATCACTTCCATCGAAGTGTGGGGCTTTTCCAAGTGGGATGGATAAGTAATGATTGTTATTGGAATTTAGACGATCATAGTTAAAACGATATCGGGAGTAGTCGGTGTGACTACTCTCCTTCTTCTTCTCTTCAACTTTCACTTTCCCTTTGGAAAGTGCCTTCTTTCTGAGGAGCGCCTTTAACTCCAGCGTCTCCTCATCGTCGTCCTCGAAGTCTTGAATTGCTTCGAGGTACTTCTCCACCTTTTGGGTCTTGTCGTTGTTAACCTCCTCTTGGTTGTTGATTTTGTGGGTGTCGTTCATGACTGACATGATCTCTTCGAGTGGTTAGACTCTTTCTTGAAGAACCTTGCTCTGATACCAATTGAATGTGGGCCTAGAGGGGGGTGAATAGGCCTTTTTGAAATTTGTCAGATCCTGCAACACTCAACAACAAGCTCAATACCAGAGATATCGGACTAGTCCGGTAAAGCGCGAACTAGTCCGGTGTTCACGGACTAAGTTGATTAAGCTAGTTCGATTAGGTTGATTCTTTTATGTGTGCAGCGGAAAAATAGAACCAAATAAATATTTCACAGTTATATATTAGATTATATCACAGTTAATTCTTATGTTTGACAATTCAATGTAAGATGAGCAATGATTGTTGAAACCCTAGATTATATTGATGAATGAGAATTATGAGCACCAAAACAAAACACAAGGATTTATCCCGTGGTTCGGCTACCACAAAAGGCAACCTACATCCACGTTGAGGAGTCCACAAAGGACCGGGTCTTCTCCAACCCTACCCTCGTCGGATCGCCACGAAGGCCAATCCTCTTCCACTAATCACAAAGGGGTGAATAACCGAATTCAAGGGGCCTTCTCACACGTTGAGAGCTCCCTTAGATTACAAAACAAATTTCCACCGAAAAAACACTCAAAAGATTACAATTAAAACGCAGGAGTGAGTTAGAGAATCAAACCAGGAGCTCAATGTGATGTTCCAAGTGTCTCTCCAATGATCTAGAGTGAATCCTCAAAGGATTGATCGTTGTTGCACTTAATTTTGTGGAGATGTAGTTTTTGAGGCTCTTTGGAGATTTGACGGCGCTAGGGTTCGAGAGAATTCGTAATTGGGCCGTGCACCTCTATTTATATGGGGTTTCTAAAAGTGACCGTTAGGGTTCAGAAAGTTCGGACTAGTCCGTGGTGGTCACCGGACTAGTCCGGTGTGCTGTGTGTAGCAAACCCTAAGTACCCCGAAATATCGGACTAGTCCGGCTGAAAACGGACTTGTCCGATTTTGCTACTGGAAATCTTCGGACTAGTCCGATATCCATCGGACCTGTCCGAACATGTAAAACCCTAAGTGAATTAGATGAAAATTCCGCACTTGGAGGACTTGTCTGATGTAGATCAGAGGGTTTTTCGGACTAGTCCGTGCAAATATCGGACTTGTCCGATTTGGATCAGAAAGAATATCGGACTAGTCCGGTTGTGATCGGACTTGTCCGATTTTGTGTGACTTGTGAAGTGTTTTGAGGACTAGTCCGTACTGGGGAGGACTAGTCCGATTCTAGTAAGAAGAATATCGGACTAGTCCGACAGATATCGGACCTGTCCGATCTGGTGCAGAAAGGTTAGCAGACTAGTCCGCTTGTGATCGTACTAGTCCGGTCCTGTGTAACTTTGTGCAATGTGTGTGTTAATTGTGATTGAGCTCTTGGGTGTGTTTCCTTAACACACTCCATACACAATAATCTATTACTCTTCTTTCTTGAGCTCATCTCCACTTTGCTCCTCATCCTTCCTTGTTTTTGGTATTTTGATTATTTTCCTATTATAGGCCTACACTCATCTCAACAAGCAGGTTAGGATCCCAATTGCTTGTCATGAATCATTCAAAACCCACAAGAGAGTCATAGATGCACTTTCATAGGTATTACGGTCTAGATCTAGACAACTATTTTGTTTCTAGTACTTGAATTAAATCACGTGTAGGATGTGTTTTATTTGAGCGGCCTTTAATCATCGTTAAATCATTAAATCACTTTGAACTCACAAGTTAGATTAAATCATACAACACCTAATAGGTTATTATAGATTTACTAAATATTATATTTTCAGTTTTATTTAATCTGTTTTTCAGATTTAATAAATGAGATTAAAGCCTAGTTAATTCATAAAGAAACAAAATAAATCCAGAAAAATTCCTAAAAATTTAGAATAAATCCTAGTAAGTTACTAATATTTTTTCAGCATATTTAATGTTCTGTAATAAATATTTTGCCTCTGAATAAATTCTAATTAATTACAAACTTGCTCAAATAAATAGGAAATCATTATCGAAAATTATTAAAAAGCCATAGAAATTTATATAACATTAATACGAACATATTTTTTGCATGTATCCATATTTTGCATATTGATTAGTGGTTGCGATGCATTTATTATGTATGTTTGCTTGTGTATGTGGTTGATTGCGAGTAGACAGTTTGCTCAAGAGGTTATGATTGAGAAGCGATTATCCGAGGATCTTCATGCGTGAGACCTTGATTGCTTGAGCCATTGAATTGCGGGATATAAAGGCAAGTTTCCTTGACCATATTGATCCAGTTTTTAAAATAAATGTTTTGTTTGCAAAATTGCATGCTTGTGTCAAATTGATGGGAATCCTATGGTAGGAAGTTTACTAGCTTTGTTTAACCATCCTTGTCACCTGGAATACATAGTAGAGAGTCGGGAAGGGTGTTTGTTTACCTTTGCTTTGCTTAATTGGGATGGGAAAACAACTACACTATTTAATTATGTATTAATGAGATTATGGTTAATATCAACTGGTTAGTATGATATTGTAATGGGTGATCTAAGCAAGTCTGCTATGTGGATGGGTTGGAAGACATGGTGGTTTGCTTGCTTTAGACCTAAGGACAGGTTCGTGCGTGAGTAGGCCAGGGCTATAGTGCCACCACAAGGCCAAGTATGGGTGCAGCGTAGCTGAATAATTAGGAGTGCTGCTACTATTGTATGGACCATTTGATGGCGCGGGGAATGGGAGTCGAGGAGGGCTACCCTGGGATCCGCATGGCACACGAGGGGGCCCGTGGGTGGGAGAATAGAGATTCAAGCCTGCCGGTGAAACCTTAGTGGGCTCATACATACTAGTAGTCTCTTTTGAAAGGCTATTTTGTGATCTCTTAGCCACACACCAACGGAAGTGTGAGACGGCATAATGGAGGTTCCTTAGTCACCAAAAGGTGATGAAATCACGAACATGTGGGTAAAGTGGTACAACCTCTTCAGAGTGTTAAAAACTATCATGATAGCCGTGCTCCCGGTTACGAGCACCTGGATGACCTACATGATTAGAGCGGGACATGGGATTTAGAATGGTTATGGTTTGGTTTTTGTTATGATTATAGATTGGGTTCTAATATTATAATAAATGGAAATGGTTGGTTATGAAAGTGAGAAATTTGTATATGGATGATTATTGAATTGATGGATGAGGTATGATGGTAAATGAAAATGTTGGATACAAGTTATGATAATTACTTGGGTTATAACGGGATTAAATTCACATAGACATTGTAGGATGTTTTTTCATATGTTTTACAATATACTTTTCTGCAAATAGTCACTATTTATTATCGTCCTTGTTTTTAGCTACATGTCATACTTTCCCACACTTGCTGAGTATCACATGTACTCACCCTTGCAATTTCCCCACCAATAGTTTTAGGAGATGTTTGGGAGTATCCTGAGGATATTATGGAGTACTAAGCGTGCATACTATCGTCGATTGCCTGTGGAGTTGGAGTTGCCTACGCTAAATTATTTTTCGCTGCAATAGAATCAAGGCATATTTACTATTTGTGACATGGTTATTTCCGATTTCTGTTTTGCGATGCATTTGTGTATGTGTGATGAACATCCTAGGCACACATACACTGCACTTGGTTCGTTTTTCAGAACCGGGTGTCACAAATTGGTATCCGAGCCGTGTCGACCGCAGGACGCAAGCCTAGGTAGAATGGACCCTGAAAAACACATAGAAACTATTTTCTAAAAACTATTTTTCTAATTGCATCACTGCTGCATTTATTTTCGCAAATTCAGCAACTTAAAAACATTACTTTCTGCTGCATTTTTCCTTCTAATTGAGACGCGTTTTAAACATGTTGCTGCTGCGTTTTGCACACTTCCTCTACTAAAGTTTCTTGTGAAAATATACTTGTTGCTGCTGCATTATTTCAATTATTTGCCTTGCTTGCTGCTGAAATTTTCCTTTTTTCCCTCCCTATTGTTGCCGTGCACTCTCTTTCTTTTCTCTTATTTGCTACTGCGATCTTCGGACTATTTTACCTTTCATCTCTAATGATTTTTCATTAAGAACATAGGATTTGTTTTTTTGAAAATTGTCTTTTGAAATTTCCCACTCTCTTACTTATTTCGACTTCTTTCTTTCCCCCCTTTCATATTCAACACTTCTTTTGCAAAAAAATTTAGATGACCACCCTAGCACTTCTAAAAATCCAGAAGTAGGACATTCGAAGAAGGACCGAAAGGAACAAACCTCAGGGAGAAGACTTTAGAGATTCACTTCATGTGGAAGAGCTTCGTATGGACCCGTCTCAAGCCGTTCTCCAGAATATGATACTTTACCATCCCATAGTTACGATAATGTTGGGCCTTATGATTAGGATTTAAGTCTACCCTTGAATAAGTGAGTACTAAACGCTTAGATTGTTAGTGCACGTGTTTAGGGTCGGTGTGATGACTGTATCATTGCTTGCTTGTATGTTTGTGTGTTTGGATGTGCATTGTGGAATACTTATATATATCCACGTCCTCATTCAATAATGCATTATTTAGGATCATATACCTTGATGCATGCATATAGGTTGGGATTCCTCCTATCTTCCTTCGTTCTCGCCTCTACTCTCGCAGAAGATGGTCACCACTAGAAGAATCACTATCCCGGACGAAGCTACATGGGAGCGTGAAGATGTTATCAAGAGTTTTCTCATCTTTTTCTCCAATCCGTTCGAACCTAGAGGACGAGGTCCTGTTAATGGGGGTAGATTGTAACATCTCCAATTTTCACAATTCGGCTAAATCAAATCTAAATAAGAATCTATAGTTTTGTTTCAAAATCTCTTCTCCAGTCAACTCGAATCTCGAGGGCGAGATTCATGTTAAAAGGGGGGTAGGATTGTAACATCCCGATTTTTAAACTTTGGCGAATTAAAATTTGAATAGGAAGTTAGAATTTAATAATAAATAGAAATTTTTTTATAAGAAAATAATATAAAATATATGCATCTATCTTGCATTTGCATCCATCATCCGGTATTAAAACTTATTTACTAAGATGATTACATTAAAAGTAATTAAATTGGCATAACAAATATGGAAGAAAAGAAATAAAAAAAGAAAAAGTTAATATAGAAAAAGACACAATAGTTAATAAGAATAATAAAATAAAAAAAACAAAGAAATAATAAATAAAAAGAGAAAAGAAATAAATAACAATTAATTAAGAAGAATAAATAAATAATAAACAAATAATATGAAAAGAAAAAAAAAGAAAAAAAGGGAGTCAACCATGCCTAAACCCATACAATCCTGCCTACACAAACAAATAAAACTAGCGCTGGAAGAAAAAAAAGAAAAAAAAAGAAGTCAATCAGCCAGCTAGCAACCGACAGGGCCAATCGCGGGACTAAGTCTCAAGCGCCTGCCCATCCTGTACCGATCCCATCCGGACTTTGCAGCCTAACAAACGCCATGCAAAAGAATATAGAAAAAAAAGGAGAGGTCAGCCCAGTCTGGCCATATAGGCCAAGGCTGGGCGTCAGGGACCGAGTTCTATCGAGACTCATGTCCAGTAGCCCTAGCTGCCCGCTCTATAAAATGGACACCGCCGCATCAGCAAGGAAACACCCACGTCCCTGTTCATCCTATCATAAACCCTGCTGCCTATAATAGCCCAGGCGCATTGCCGCACAAGGAAAAAAGCTAGCGCCGCCACTGTTTCAGAGAAAAAAAAGCTCTAGCCGCTAGGGAAAAAGAAGGAATTGCTGTTCCGCAGAGATCGTTGCATCCCGCCGTTCTTCGCGGGAGATCGCTATGTCGCCGCCGTTGTCATGCCGTCGAAGGATCGCATCGCTATCTCCTTCACATACGTCATGCCGTCATCCTCTTCACCAACAATACTCTAGATCCCGGAGACACACGTCGCGCCGCCCCTCCACGATCTACTGGAATAGATGCGCACATGGTAGGTATTACGGTCTAGATCTAGACAACTATTTTAGTTCTAGTACTTGAATTAAATCACGTGTAGGATGTGTTTTATTTGAGCGGCCTTTAATCATCGTTAAATCAATAAACCACTTTGAACTCAAAAGTTAGATTCAATCATGCAACACCGAATAGGTTATTCTAGATTTACTAAATATTATATTTTCAGTTTTATTTAATCTGTTTTCAGATTTAATAAATGAGATTAATGCCTAGTTAATTCATAAAGTATCAAAATAAATCCAGAAAAATTTCTAAAAATTTAGAATAAATTCTAGTAAGTTACTAATATTATTTTCAGCATATTTAATGTTCTATAATAAATATTTTGCCTCTGAATAAATTCAAATTAATTCCAAACTTGCTCAAATAAGTAGGAAATCGTTATCAAAAATTATTAAAAAGCCATAGAAATTTATATAACATTAATACGAACATATTTTTTGCATGTATCTATATTTTGCATATTGATTAGTGGTTGCAATGCATTTATTATGAATGTTTGTTTGTGTATGTGGTTGATTGCGAGTAGACGGTTTGCTCAGGAGGTTATGATTGAGAAGCGAGTATCCGAGGATCTTCATGCGCGAGACCTTGATTGCTTGAGCAATTGAATTGCGGGATATAAAGGCAAGTGTCCTTGACCATATTGATCCAGTTTTTAAAATAAATGTTTTGTTTGCAAAATTGCATGCTTGTGTCAAATTGATGGGAATCCTATGGTAAGAAGTTTACTAGCTTTGTTTAACCATCCTTGTCACCTGGAACGCATAGTAGAGAGTCGGGAAGGGTTTTTGTTTACCTTTGCTTCGCTTAATTGGGATGGGAAAACAACTACACTATTTAATTAGGCATTAATGAGATTATGGTTAATATGAACTGGTTAGTATGATATGGTAATGGGTGATCTAAGCAAGCCTGGTATGTGGATGGGTTGGAAGACATGGTGGTTTGCTTGCTTTAGATCTGAGGACTGGTTCATGCAAGAATAGGCCAGGGCTACAGTGCCACCACAAGGCCAAGTATGGGTGCGGCATAGCTGAATAATTAGGAGTGCTGCTAGTATTGTATGGACCATTGGATGGCGTGGGGAATGGGAGTCGAGGAGGGCTACCTTGGGATCCGCATGGCACACGAGGGGGCCTGTGGGTGGGATAATGGAGATTCAAGCCTACCGTTGAAACCTTAGTGGGCCCGTACATACTAGTAGTCCCTTTTGAAAGGCTATTTTGTGATCTCTTGGACACACACCAACGGAAGTGTGAGACGGCATAATGGAGGTTCCTTAGTCACCGAAAGGTGATGAAATCACGAACACGTGGGTAAAGTGGTACAACCTCTGCGTAGTGTTAAAAACTATCATGATACACTTGATCCCGGTTACGAGCACCTGGATGACCTACATGATTAGAGCAGGACTTGAGATTTAGGATGGTTTTGGTTATGGTTATGGATTGGGTTGTAATATTATAATAAATGGACATGCTTGGTTATGAAAGTGAGAAATTTGTATATGGATGATTATTGAATTGATGGATGAGGTATGATGGTAAATGAAAATGTTGGATACAAGTTATAATAATTACTTGCGTTATGATGGGATTAAATTCACATAGACATTGTAGGATGTTTTTTCATATGTTTTATAATGTACTTTTCTGCAAATAGCCACTATTTATTATCGTCTTTGTTTTTAGCTACATGTCATACTTTCCCACACTTGCTGAGTACGACATGTACTCATCCTTCCAATTCCCCCACCAACAGTTTCAGGAGATGTTTGGGAGTATCCTGAGGATATTATGGAGTACTAGGCGTGCATACTATCGTCGATTGCCTGTGGAGCTGGAGTCGCCTACGCTAAATTATTTTTCGCTGCAATAGAATCAAGGTATATTTACTATTTGTGACATGGTTATTTCTGATTTCCGTTTGTGATGCATTTGTGTATGTGTGATGAACATCCTGGGCACACATACACTGCCCTTGGTTCGTTTTTCAGAACCGGGTGTCACACATATGCATGTGGTATTCAAGAATTTGTATCATATGGTCGTGGTGGGTATTCAAATGTCCAATGAGAGAATCAGGCAAAGTTCAACACTCCAAATTTTGCGAACATTCAAATCAATTTCAGGCAAAGAGATATCACCTCGAATAACTCATTTACCATATCACACTAGTCAAATACTTAGATGACATGTTCTTCCTATTTTGCTTGTGGGAATCATAAATAAGGCAGTAGATCGAAATATAAAGTATTTAAATTTTTAGCACAAGCAAATTTTGACTACCAAGTTTTAAATTTTAACACTACTACAATAAGCCTTATCACAGGCGGCTCCAAACCTATTATCACACGCGGTTTTTAAAACCGCCTGAAACGAAGAGCCTATGATAATCTGCAATTTCACAGGCGGAGAAGTGATACCGCCTGTGAAGAAGCATTATCACAGGCGGTTTTTACTTATGCTAGCCGCTTGTGAAGATAAGTTATCACAGGAGGGTGGTGCAGCATATATATCCGCCTATGATAATTGTCTTATCACAGGCGGGTCTTGCAGCATAACTAACCGCCTATGATAATGGTGTTATCACAGGCGGATGTTGACCTACATCAAGCTGCCTGTGAAGACCTTTTACCGTAGCCGGTTTCTACCATAACAGTAACCGCCTGTGATAGTTAGGTTATCACAGATGGTTCTTTAAATGTATCTAGCCGCATGTGATAATTGTTTTTCACAGGCATGCCTAGCCGTTGGTTAATAACCGCTTGTGATAAGGTATAACCTATGCAGTACTACAACTATTATTTTTAATTTCCAGGTCAATTCAATATAATCACAGAACAAAAATCAACAATATCATCATATAACAGAAGTCAATAATATTATCATCACAGAAGTCAATTTCACTAAAACAATATACATATGTACAAGTTACACATACAATTCATCTCATAGTTTACAAGTTTTCACTAAAAACTGTTTCTATTGGCATAGTCGCAAAGTTATAGCACATTAGCTGTTGCACCATTCTCATCAAAGAACTTCCTTTTTTTGTGCAAAATTTCACGACGAATGAACTGACAGAGTTCAGAAGCAATCCTGTCAGCTCCTCTACCAGGAATACTTCTATAAACCGGCCATTCTTCATTCAGATTCTTCGTGTGCTACAATATAACACATAACAAGGTTTAGAATGTGTTGGTTTGAACAATCTCAAAGTATAGATCAAAGTGAGAGTATACATGAATTTAGTTGGTATTTTGGAGCAGTTGTACTATGAGCAACTGAATTTTGAAGTTGGAATCGAAATATGAAAATAATGTTTCTGATAATATTGAAAAGTAGAGAATATAAGTTTTAAACTATGCTAGTTACAATGAAAATGAAACTCAAAAGTAAGAAAACAAGGTATCGACATTAAGGATAACTTACATCATCACGATTCACTCTATATACGCCGGCGGTCCGAAGAAGCTCGCATACATAATACCCGCATAAGACACTCCCAGCAGACTGCTTCGGACAAGCATAATACGTTTTAATGTCCAATGCATTCGTATTGGAAGGTCTCTCACCTCGAAGCTGTCTCGCGTAAAACCGCCAAGCGCTGTAATACAAGAAATGTCATATAAAATTTGTCAACACATTCTAAATGTGTGTAAATTAAAATTATTGAATAAATGTACAGTTTCAAAATGGAAAGGAAATCTTTGTAACGATCTGGTGGGAAATCGGCCGAGTCCAAGACTGTTTTCTTTCCCTACGTTGGCTTGATGAAGATCATTATGTAGTGATCACCGCAAACACACAAACACACGTGTTAACAATTACCAATAACTGCTATTTCAATGTCATGTGTCAAACTTACTCGAAGTTGTACGGAGCCTTTACGAGGTACTTGCCGTCTCTGACAAAGTTAAACATTGCATGTACTATGTAAGCTGCAACTTCTGTCTTTTTATCCTTCTTAAGTTTTGCGATTGCTTTTTCAAAATTTTTTTCATGTGCTTGAACTGTGTTGAGTTTCGATCCGCCCGGACGTCGAATAGCGCCTTTGCAATCCTAGTATGGTCAAGGATATCTGTCTTGCACGCCATCTTTTCATTATCCATGTATTGCATCCTATTGAAGAAGTCCAGAATTGTTATAATATCATGAAATACGTATGCGTGTAGTAAGAAAAGCAAATAAAAAATATTAGAGCACTTACAAGCACCAGACGAGCAGTAGGTTGATTTCGAGGATGCCCCGATGCAAAAGGGGACACAACCCTTCAAATAAAATGACTCGTCTATCTTCTCCAGTGCTTCAGAATGCTTCTTTTGGAATACTAAATTTACGCGATTAAGACCATATCTTATGCTGTCAAGGATGTACCACTCATGCATTCTTCTGAGCGGGACGTGTTGTTTGCTAAGTTGTATAGATCTCATGAACGGCTTCCCATTCTCAAATTTAGGAGGAACATCCTCAAGCTTGTATATTGGAACTCCTGGTTTAACTAAAGTCGTCCGCCGATTATAAATGACACCGTCTTCGTCCCACTCCTCGATATTTCCTAATTTTGGCTCATGAGTAGAACGAGATGCGCTCAATTTTATAATATTTTCCTTCATAGTTTCCAAAAACTTTGACACTTCTGATGAAGGTTTCTTATTTTTTTATGGGCTAACTTTGATAGGCACTAATGATCGAGGAGTAGTCGTCGGAAGTTGGACACTGGCTTGTTGAACCTGTTGTTCAACTGATTGCTCTTTACTCCCAACAGCTGGCTCTAGTACTACTTCAAGCTGTTGCTCAACTGGTTGCTCGTTACTAGCAACAGCTTGCTCTGGTACTGCTTGAAGCTGTTGTACAACTTGTTGCTCTTGGATATCTTTACTAGCAAGGTTACTATCATCCTTGCTAAGACATGGTGGTTTGCTTGCTTTAGATCTGAGGACCGGTTCATGCGAGAATAGGCCAGGGCTACAGTGCCACCACAAGGCGAAGTATGGGTGCGGCATAGCTGAATAATTAGGAGTGCTGCTAGTATTTTATGGACCATTGGATGGCGCAGGGAATGGGAGTCGAGGAGGGCTACCGTAGGATCTGCATGGCACACAAGGGGGCCCGTGGGTGGGAGAATGGAGATTCAATCCTACCGGTGAAACCTTAGTGGGCCCGTACATACTAGTAGTCCCTTTTTGAAAGGCTATTTTGTGATGTCTTGGCCACACACCAACAGAAGTGTGAGACGGCATAATGGAGGTTCCTTAGTCACCGAAAGGTGATGAAATCATGAACATGTGGGTAAAGTGGTACAACCTCTGCAGAGTGTTAAAAACTATCATGATAGACGTGCTCTCGGTTACGAGCACCTGGATGACCTACATGATTAGAGCGGGACTTGGGATTTAGGATGGTTATGGTTGGGTTATGGTTTGGTTTTGGTTATGGTTATGGATTGGGTTCTAATATTATAACAAATGGACATGGTTGGTTATGAAAGTGAGAAATTTGTATATGGATGATTATTGAATTGATGGATGAGGTATGATGGTAAATGAAAATGTTGGATACAAGTTATAATCATTACTTGGGTTATGACATGATTAAATTCACATAGACATTGTAGGATGTTTTTTCATATGTTTTATAATGTACTTTTCTGCAAATAGCCACTATTTATTATCGTCTTTGTTTTTAGTTACATGTCATACTTTCCCACACTTGCTGAGTATGACATGTAGTCATCCTTGCAATTTGCCCACCGACAGTTTCAGGAGATGTTTGGGAGTATCCTGAGAATATTATGGAGTACTAGGCGTGCATACTATCGTCGACTGCCTGTGGAGCTGGAGTCGCCTATGCTAAATTATTTTTCGCTACAATAGAATCAAGGTATATTTACTATTTGTGAAATGGTTATTTCTGATTTCCGTTTGTGATGCATTTGTGTATGTGTGATGAACATCCTGGGCACACATACATTGTCCTTGGTTCATTTTTCAGAACCAGGTGTCACACATATGCATGTGGTCTTCAAGAATTTATATCATATGGCCGTGGTGGGTATTCAAATGTCCAATCAGAGAATCAGGAAAAGTTCAACACTCCAAATTGTGCGAACATTAAAATCAATTTCAGGCAAAGAGATATCACCTCGAATAACTCATTTACCATATCACACTAGTCAAATACTTAGATGACGTGTTCTTCCTATTTTGCTTGTGGGAATCATAAACAAGGCAGTAGATCGAAATATAAAGTATTTAAATTTTCAGCTCAAGCAAATTTTGACTACCAAGTTTTAAATTTTAACACTACTACAATAAGCCTTATCGCAAGCGGCTCCAAACCTATTATCACACGCGGTTTTTAAAACCGCCTGAAATGAAGATCCTTTGATAATCTGTAACTTCACAGGCGGAGAAATGATACTGCCTGTGAAGAATATTATCACAGGCAGTTTTTACTTATGCTAGCCGCCTATGAAGATAAGTTATCACAGGCGGGTGGTGCAGCATTTATATCCGTCTGTGATAATTATCTTATCACAGGCGGGTCTTGAAGCATAACTAACCGCCTGTGACAATGGTGTTATCACAGGCGGATGTTGACCTACATCAAGTCGCCTGTGAAGACCTTTTACCGCAGCCGGTTTCTACCATAACAGTAACCGCCTGTGATAATTAGATTATCACAGATGGTTCTTTACCTGTATCTAGCCGCCTGTGATAATTGTTTTTCACAGGCATGCCTAGCCGTTTGTTAATAACTGCCTGTGATAAGGTATAACCTATGCAGTACTACTGCTGTTATTTCTAATTTCCAGGTCAATTCAATATAATCACAGAACAAAAATCAACAATATCATCACAGAACAGAAGTCAATAATATTATCATAACAAAAGTCAATTTCACTAAAACAATATACATATGTACATGTTACACATAAAATTCATCTCATAGTTTACAAGTTTTCACTAAAAACTGTTTCTATTGGCGTAGTCACAAAGTTCTGGCACATCAGCTGTTGCACCATTCTCATCAAAGAACTTCCCTTTTCTGTGCAAAATTTCGCGACGAATGAACTGACAGAGTTCAGAAGTAATCCTATCGGCTCCTCCATCAGGAATACTTCTACAAACCGACAATTCTTCATTCAGTTTTTTTGTGTGCTGCAATATAACACATAACAAGGTTTAGAATGTGTTGGTTTGAACAATCTCAAAGTATAGATCAAAGTGAGAGTATACAGGAATTTAGTTGGTATTTTTGGAGCAGTTGTACTATGAGCAATTGAATTTTGAAGTTGGAATCAAAATATGAAAATAATGTTTCTGGTAATATTGAACAGCAGAGAATATAAGTATTAAACTATGCTAGTTACAATGAAAATGAAACTCAAAAGTAAGAAAATAAGGTATCGACATTAAGGATAACTTACATCCTCACGATTCACTCTATATACACCGGCGGTCCGAAGAAGCTCGCATACATAATACCCGCATAAGACACTCCCAGCAGGCTGCTTTGGACAAGCATAATACATTTTAATGTCCAATGCATTCGTATTGGAAGGTATCTCACCTCGAAGCTGTTCCGCGTAAAACCGCCGAGCGCTGTAATACAAGAAATGTCATATAAAACTTGTCAACACATTCTAAATGTGTGTATATAAAACATGTTTTAACTAAAGCCATCCGCCGATTATACATGACACCGTCTTCTTCTCACTCCTCGATATTTCCTAATTCTGGCTCATGAGAAGAACGAGACGCGCTCGATTTTATAATATTTTCCTTCATAGTTTCCAAATACTTTGACACTTCTGATGAAGGTTTCTTATTTTCATATGGGCTAACTTTGGTAGGCACTAATGATCAAGGAGTAGTCGTCAGAAGTTGGACACTGGCTTGTTGAACCTGTTGTTCAACTGATTACTCTTTACTCCCAGCAGCTGGCTCTAGTAATACTTCAAGCTGTTGCTCAACTGGTTGCTCTTTACTAGCAACAGCTTGCTCTGGTACTGCTTGAAGCTGTTGTCCAACTTGTTGCTCTTGGATATCTTTACTAGCAAGGTTACTATCATCCTTGCTGAGACATAGGGGAGTGGATCTTCCTGGACTGGGAGTGGATCTTCATGCACTTTCACCTTAGAAGATGGGGTTGCAGTATTTGGAGATGCGACGGGGCTAGAAATTGGCTCATCGTCCAACACGATATCGCGTGGTGCCAAAGGATTAATTGGTTGGTAGCCTGCCCCAGAGTCACGATCCCCTCAGGTGTGACGTGGTCTATTTCATAATCTTCATAATCATTATCAATGATCTGAAGAACTTGCACCACATCTTAATACAACAGAAGTGGATTCCCGTTGAAGTCACAGTTTGGCTTTGCCATAGCAGTGGCAACCTGTTTGGTTTTGTTCCCTGCTCTGCCTATCGGGACAAGAAGACAACAAGATTTGTCATTAGCAATATCATCAACAGGGAACTTATGGGTTGAACCTGAGCCTGGCACAGAACCAACGCTGCTAGGGTAGGCAGTTGGAGATACTAATTTCTCCTTTTGCACTGGAACCATCACTGTACTCGGTGTCACTAATTGTCCCGATTGTCTAAGTTGTTCCATTATTTCTTGCATATTTTCTTTGACCTTTTGAGCAATCATTTCATTAAGTGTTTTCTTAAACTTCTAACGTCTTCTATATGTGTCTTTATCTTTAAGGAAACCATCTAGCCAAGACATTTGAGAAGAGACCGCTCGAACCCGTCCGCTGTGTTCATGGTTTCCTAAGATGGCGGTAAGTTGGTCATTATCCCTCTTCGGCTTGAAGAGACCCTTCTGTTGCTTTTCAATTACTTCTTTCATTTTATCCTCTACTTCATTCACAGAGTCGGGCTTTTTAAGTTTGCCCTCGTTGGTCAAACCTGACCGAGCAAAGACCCACCGTTGAGTTCGCTCATCGCACCCTTCTAATGGGTGAGGATTGCCCTTACAGGTAATTTCGTCTAATATCTTATTCCATTTCTGGACTTTGGGGGCATATCCGGCAGACCCCAAGCGATGATGGTATTTGTTCTTTTTTGCAAGCTCTGACCTCGTTGCACTTAGAGCTTTAGCATCAGGTGTGCTCTTTTGACGAACAAACTCTTGCCACTGAGCTTGTGTGATTTTTCCCATCTTCCTCGGTCTAGGGACCCTATCAGCCTTAACATAAGCATTCATTTCACTCTTCCAGCCACGAAACTCTTGCCGCAAGGGACCAATTTTGCTTTCTTTACATCTTCTTATGTGCCTTTCGGGAACTTGAATTGTTTCTTTATCCTTTCCCACAACTCATTCTTGGTCTGCTTGGGTAATTTTCTCCAATTCTCGGTTGTGATCGGCACAACCTCCCTAACAAGAAAACCACATGCATTATGGTACTTGGTAACTAAATCCTGTGGTTCTTGGGGAAGCCCACCTGGACCGACCCTTGTTATGTACATGATGCAGTCCAATGGACCCTTATTGGGACCTCATTGCCCTCGTTTCCGCTTGAGTGAAGTTGAGGATTCATCCATTGGAGAACCTTCTGCGGTTTTAGGAGCCGATGTCACCTCATTGTCTTCGCGATTAATCTTGGTAGAAAAGAATTATAAGACTTCGTATACTTGACAACCAACATTAACTTGAACTGCTGAAGTTAAGATTCATGATCCATACCTCGTCGGTAGGATCATATTCCGGGTCTAGATCATCTGAAGTCTTTTTAATTTTTATATTCGGAAAAGGATCCGATGGACTGTGATAGGAGCCTGAACTGCTGGAGTTAGTAAACTCCATATTGTCTTCTTTATTGTTACTACCAGGACCGGTCTTCTTAGGGCTTTCCATGCTAGAACTAATAAGACAAAAAATCTAATAAATGGCATATTAACTCTATATGAAGTGTTGCATGAAGAAAAAGATGGAAGCACTCTAGGATTTGATAAGGCATTCTAGGGTTTAAGGTGACTGACAAAAAGG
Organism: Tuctoria greenei; assembly: GCA_036927565.1. Taxonomy (NCBI): domain Eukaryota; kingdom Viridiplantae; phylum Streptophyta; class Magnoliopsida; order Poales; family Poaceae; genus Tuctoria; species Tuctoria greenei. The sequence goes on from JAYESD010000004.1 coordinate 37,320,327, forward strand.
TTCCTATACATTGCGAGGGTGACAAGCATGTTAAAGTTGCTCACCAGCAATGGCAATTTTATCTTCTTTTTCTAAATAGGCTAGCTTCGTTCAGAGTGGCGACCATGTTCTTGAGGTTTACTAGGCGGCGCCTAGCTCCGGACCTATAACTGTTCAAGCAAGGGAAAAAAGCAAATCCTCCAACCTTTTTCTAGTATCAAGAATCGCAAAGTGTGGCACTTGGATTTGGATGGTGAGGTGAGGCGAGGCGAGGTAGCTGCAGGCGAGAAGAGACACTCCTTTTCAGCGATCATCTCCACAACCGTGGGATTTGCACAGTAAAAAGAGATAAAAGACCCACATTCTCAAACGAATAAGGAATCCGGAAACATTCGCCAAAATCAAATCCCGGTGTGCCTGACCGCATCAAATGTGCTTATCATGGCAGCAGGTTCAGCCATCATGAAAGGCATTACGTACCCCACATATGATGGCACCAAGGATTTCTGGGATGGTCAATTGTCCTGGCTGTTCAGAAAACAGGACAGTGAAGTCGGCGCCTCCTATAGGGATAAACTTGGTGAGTTCTAGAGATTGACGAGGTTTAGGTGACTTGATCAAGTCTGGGCATATGAAACCTTTGGTGGAATATTTCTGATAGGATGGGATTAACCAGGTCGAGGGGTTGGGGGCTTATTTTTGAAATCCCCCTTCATGTGACCCCAAATCCTATATGGATTGTAACTCAATTCGTACTAGGACTAGGACTTGTTCCTAAACTAAATCTGACTCCTAACTCTATTCAGAGTAGGACTCTACTAATATCGTTAAGGACAAAATCTGCTTTTTCTAGAACAATCATATACCCCTAGACTGGTGTTTCCACACCTTTGTCCAAAGTCCAAGTTCAACTCCTCTACTAGGTGCACCAGATACCTAGATCATCCAACAAAATGAAGTCCCGATATATGTAGTTTGATACAAATGGTGCTAACAAATCATAAATGGGTACATAAACTTTTTTCCTGTGAAATTCCTTAATATTAAGCTGAGTTCAATAATGGGATACATAATTGTTTTAACGCATGCAATCCTTCTGTAATTCTTCACATCATCATGATTGAATAAGCTATTCAATAAACAAACTCATAGTCATATAACAGCTACACTATCAGCAAGAATGATTCAACATAGTAATATATCATTCCCCAAAGGATAAGATACATATATGTTTATTGTATGTGTTCATGTATTTCAATTTGACCATTGTACTAAAAAATGCAAATCGTAGCCACTAATTTCGTTCAATTGTGCCAATATGGCCATTATCATCACAATCCTACATATTTGAGTGACAAATCATATGTTTGGCATCCAGCACCGCTAGAAGATGGACCCACCGAACCCTAACCAAAGATGCCACTGAACTTGATAGTTTTTTGAATTCCACCGAACCCTAACCAAGGATGCCTACCATTTTCCAATTCCCAAACCCTAACCAAGGATATGCAAGGCGGCGGCGAGGGCGGGGAGGGAGGCGGCACGGTGAAGGAGGATGGATGGTCGAAGGGTTTAGGTTTTACCTTGATGCTCGGAGGTGACAGCAATGGCTTCGCTCGGTGTACCTGGAAGTGACGAGGGCAAAGCTCGACAACGACGGCGAAGCTCGGCGGCGACGGTGGCGAACACTTGGCGGCAAACAAAATTTTGGCAGCCTAACGGCGTCTAAGTGTTTCGCCCGGGTTAGGTTTTTCCAACGCTGCCGAGGGTTATATATGGACTCCCATTTTCTCAGACGGATTTTAAGTACCGAACGCCTGAGAAGATGGTTACCCCAGGCGGGTTTTACTTACCAACTACCTGAGAAGATACAATTATCTCAGGCGGTTGATAAGTAATACCCACCTGAGATAAACATCTTCTCAGGCGGTTATTAAGTACCAATCGCGTGTGAAGATATTTACTTCTTCTTAATTTATATTCTTGATTAAATGTGGGTCCTTTAAAAAGGCAAAATTTCACTTTCTTGTAATATTATTGATAAGTAAAGGTTACCATTAAATTTCACTTCATAAATCCTTTGAAATTGGTCAGAACATAAAAAACATACAACAAATGCTATTTTTCATTTTTCTATCTTGATGAATATAATGTTTTTTTTTCATTTATTTTTTAAGTGGACATTTTTACTCATCATACCAACCTCTGTGAATTTTTTCAGATTTTTTTAATTTTTTTGAATCAATGTGTGTTCATAATTTGATGAATGCCTCATATGTATATGAGCATTTAGTTAGAATGATGGATAATATGAAGTTTGACATGTTGGAATGCTTTTAAAAAAATTAACAAAATTCATACATCTATAAATGATACAATTATGTTCATACAAACAAAATTACGTGAAGGGTCTTTTTTTTATGAGATACACAAATGTGAATAATATGTGAGTAGAAATTAATTTGATATTTACCAAAACATTACAATGTCAGCTATACAAGTTTTAAAATATTTTGTTCAGGTGGTAGATGTTAATATTATACAAATGTAGAAGAAAGAATCATCAAATTTGGACACAATTTGCAGAATCTAAACATGTTTGAGTATTTATATTGGAATCTAAATAAAAAAGAAGCAAGGGATAAGGAAACTGAAGAACAGTATCGGGCATTATCTCAGGAGGGTTGTAAGTAATACCCGCCTAAGATAACATCTTCTCAGGCGGTTATTAAGTACCAACCGCCTGTGAAGATATTTACTTCTTCTTAATTAATATTCTTGATTAAATGTGGGTCCTTTAAAAAGGCAAAATTCCACTTTCTTATAATATTATTGATAAGTAAAGGTTACCATTAAATTTCACTTCATAAATCCTTTGAAATTGGTCAGAATATAAAAAACATACAACAAATGGTATTTTTCATTTTTCTATCTTGATGAATATAATGCTTTTTTCATTTATTTTTTCAGTGGACATTTTTACTCATCATACCAACCTTTGTGAAATTTTTTCAGATTTTTTTAATATTTTTTGAATCAATGTGTGTTCATAATTTGATGAATGCCTCATATGTATATGAGCATTTAGTTAGAATGATGGATAATTTGGAGTTTGACATGTTGGAATGCTTTTTAAAAAATTAACAAAATTCATACATGTATAAATGATACAATTATGTTCATAAAAACAAAATTAAGTGAATGATCATTTTTTATGAGATACACAAATGTGAATAATATGTGAGTAAAAATTAATTTGATATTTACCAAAACATTACAATGTCAGCTATATAAGTTTTAAAATATTTTGTTCAGGTGGTAGATGTTAATTTTATACAAATGCAGAAGAAAGAATCATCGAATTTGGACACAATTTGCAGAATCTAAACATGTTTGATTATTTATATTGGAATCTAAATAAAAAGAAGCAAGGGATAAGGAAACTAAAGATATTTACTTATTTTTAATTAATATTCTTGATTAAATATCTTCTCAGGCGGTTGGTAAGTAAAACCCGTCTGAGATAATCATTTTCTTAGGCGGTTATTAAGCACCAACTGCCTGAGAAAAAGTTAAAAACCACTTGTGAAAAACCGACACCTATATAAGGACCCCTCACCACAGTCAAAATGTAACCCTGCAGAATTTATATTGACGCCGCAAGGCTGCCGAATTTCCCCTGCGTCGCGCCACCGCTCTGCCGCCCAGACCATACTGTCGCGCCGTCACTCAACCCCGCACCGCCACTTCTCCAACCAGCTGGCCCGCCGTGCTGACGCCTTCCCACCGTGCTGACGCCTCTGCAAGGTAAATGTAGTTTCATTATTTTTTCTTTGTATATTTTCATTAGCTGATAAGCTGTTAGTTTTGTGTGTTCTGGTATATGAATTTTGTCCTCTTGCATGTGTAAGGACTGTATGGATTGTGTTCTGGTATATTGATGTATGGACTATATGGATTGTTTCCTTTTTGTGTGTTCTGCTAGTTTGGTCTTTTATATATTGAGGTATGGACTATACTGTAATAAGCTTATTGTAGTTTGTACCTATTATGTGGCATGAATATTATGTTTAATTAACAGATGCTATTGTAATATATATAAGATGCATGAAGTTTACCCGAACTTGTAATTGTAGTTTTATGTGTTTTCCTTTTCAGTATGCTACTTGTGTGTGCGTACCTCCTGCTTGCAAATATTTCGAGGGAGTGATTAGGGTTAGCTTTCCAGGGCACAAGCACAAGTGACACCAGTCACCACGTCTAAACTGAATCAATGCATGCAAGACTCAATAGAACAAGTCTACACCTGTGACTGCATGTAGCCAAGCTGTCGGTTGGTACAAGAGCTTTGCGTTTCCTGTATTGACTCTGCAACTGGTGCTGCGCGTGAGACCAAGCCGCACCCAGGCAACATGCATCATGTCAGCTCAGAGTAACAGTGCTCTGTCTTACTCGCGCGGAGTTTACGACGGACATGTATGCTCATGATGCATACCACCCTCGGACAGCTGTGTTGGAAACAGCAGCTGCTCGCATGGCACGTTGCACCCAATTCCGCCATGATGCATATGTTGTGCTGCGTGGCACGAGTCAGGAGAGCAGATAACTGTTGATGTCAGATAGGAGTACTTGGCATTGACAGTAGAGCAGAGCACGGTCTTCTTCCTCTTACTCCGACCTTCTGCCCTTTTATAAAGCACCGAGTGCAATGTGACGACTTGCCCGCAAACTCCATCTCCAACCGGGATGGAAGGCGGCACTGGGGCCAGACTCTAGCCTCCAGGGATCGGGATTGGTCTGATTGCAACAGATGGTGGACGTCTGAATACCATGAATTTTTAACTATTCTGGGCTATGTTTTTTTATGGGCCACATCTAAATCATAACAGTATTTTGGGTACCCGAAGGGTACCTGCGGGTAGGAAATAATACCCGCACCCATACCCGCAACACATCCGATTGGGTACCTGTTGTACCCACGGGTAAAAAAATCCACCCATAACCGCACCCGTCAGGTGCAATACCCGTCGGCTACCCGTACCCGCGGGTATAATTGCCATCCCTAGATCCCACCCAGACCTAGCCCATGCCATTGGGCCTGTTTGCCCCACGACTTCAATCCTTCACCCCCGCTTGCTGCTCCCGACGCCTTTGACTCCGTCCGCCTCAAGACGTCGCCCATCTCCTACATTAGTCGCCCTAATCATACTTGTTATGTCTTTGTAAATTCATTTTATAGAAGACCTTTAGAGAATATTTGTGGCCAAATTTTGTAAATCTGACAAAAATTGTATTATTTAAGGATGGAACGTCGAGCGTGGATGTATAACATGCCAAAACCCGATCCTATGTATAGTCATAATGTTGCAAATTTTATTGAAGCATCGAAGAGACATGCGAAGTTGCAAAAGATAGATGACATATTATGTCCATGTATCGACTGCGAAAATAAGATTGCTTGCACGGATACTATAGTAATCCAATCTCATTTGGTGAAAAGAGGTTTAAAAAAATACACAATATGGACAGAGCATGGTGAGTTAGATACACATGATGTGGATACAGATGATGAGAGAGGTTCACATGATGATAATGTTCATATCGATGATGGTAGTGACAATCAAGCTGGTGATGATGATGATGAGTTCGATTGTCAGGAGATGTTGCGTCACATTGAACCATATGTATTGACTTCTATGGGAGCAAGCAAAGGTTTAAGTAAAATGGAGACATTGCAGAATGCGGCGACGGAGCTTTTATATGATGAATCAAATGGTTGTGATATAGAGTTTACTATATTGCGTACAGTCTTAGAACTACTAAAGTTGAAAGCCACGCACGGATGGTCAGATTGTAGTTTATCTGATCTTTTGAATCTTCTGGCAGAAATTCTTCCAAATCCAAATAAATTGCCCAGATGGACTTATAAAGCGAAGAAACTTCTTTGCCCGATGGCACTAGGTGTGACAAAAATACACGCTTGTGTGAACTATTGTATTTTGTGTCGCAAAGAGCATGAGCTCACAGCTAGATGCCCCATTTGTGGTGTCGGTAGATATAAAAAGGACTACAATCACCAGTATGTTACCAACATGAAAAAGACTCAGAAGAATAAGAAGTTTATTATTGGTCCTGAAGGTGATGATGACAATACTTCTGGCGATGCAGACGGGAAGAATAAGAGAAAAAATCCTGCCTTGGTGATGTGGTACCTTCTGGTAATTGATCGCTTGAAGCGTTTGTTCTCAAACCCTAGGGAGGCTGAACTTATGCATTGGCATTCCGAGCAACACAAGAAGAATGAAAAACATATACGACACCCTGGTGATGCAACACAGTGGAAAAATTTTGATATTCAATATCCAGAATTTGCGAAGGAAATCAGAAATGTGAGGTTTGCCTTGGGTACAGACAAAATGAATCCGTTTGGTGAAAAAAGGAGCATACACAGCACATGGCCCGTGGTCTTAACAATGTACAACCTACCGATGTGGTTGTGTCACAAAAGGAAATATATCTTGTTATCTGTTCTTATCCCAGGTCCGAAACAACCCGGCATCAAAATTGATGTGTTCTTGGAACCTTTAATGGAAGATATGGCGAAATTATGGAATGAAGGGGTACGTACATGGGATGAGTACAAGCGAGAATATTTCACGTTAAGAGAAATGATATTCGTTACCGTGCATGATTATCCCGGGCTGTTTACATTATCGGGACAAATGAAAGGGAAGAAAGGTTGTGTTAGGTGCATAGATAGAACTGGATTTTTATACCTCACTTCATCCAGAAAGACGGTGCATGATAACCAATGGTTCTTGACAGATACACACAAGCATAGGAAAATGAAAGAACAATTTGATAACAAAATCGAAAAAGATACTGCACCAAAACCTTACAGTGGAAAACTTGTGTTTGAAATGGTCAAGAACATTCATATTGCTTTCGGTGAGGGCAAAAATAGTAAAGGAATTAAGAGAAAGAGAAGTACATCTTCGGATGATACAACTAACATGGCTTTCAAGAAAAAATCAATTTTTTTCAAGTATCTTCCGTATTGGAAGAATCTGGAATTTTTCCATAGTATAGATTTGATGCACGTTACAAAGAATGTATCTGACAGCATCATTGGAACCTTGCTGGACATGCCGAGGAAAACAAAGGACGGATTAAAGTCACGTATGGACCTAGTAAATCTTCATTTGAAACCAGAGCTTCATCCAGTTGTAGGATCGAAGAGAACGTGAAAAGCTACCAGAGGGGGGTGAATGGTAGATTTAAAAATCTTACGCAGCGGAAACAATAAAACCCTAATCCCTTTAGTAGAAAAACGATCTGTTAAAGAAATCGTGTATGAGACTAATCTAAACGTTTTTCACCGTGAAAAAGTGATATATATCAGAGAGAATCAAGTCACGAAGACAACACAAAAAGAATTACTCAAATCCGTCGAGAACAACTCAAGTTATGATCAAAAGATCAAACACTGGTCAATCTGACCTACCCGAGAAAAACAGTTTCTGGAGTGCTGCAAAGAAACTCGTGTAGATCAAAAACCACCAATCCAATGACCGTGAAATTTTTACAGATGATAGACAATCAAGTTGTGAAGACAAACCAAAAAGAATCACGTCAATTGGATCAGAAAAACTTGAGTTATGATAAAACCACCGACAAAAGGTAGTGCTGTCCAGAAACTCGACGAGTAAAACTTGTCTGGAACAAGTCGGACGAACAAGGCACAAAAGTTACTTCAAACTATGAATTTTATTCAATAGAACACAAGAAAAACAGCCCCAAAAGTCGTCTTTCGAGCTTTGGCCTTCCCATGCTTATATAACCAGCCCTTAGGCCAACCCAATAAAACTAGGACTCCAATCCTACTCAGATCACGAATCCTAACTTTCCATAACTGCTCAAGATTCTTCTATACGCAGATAGAAGCAATCTTAAGACTTCCAAACACCTTAGGAACGTATCCCACATTCCTAAACAACTCAAATACGTGACACACACGAAATCCTAACATAACCAACTCGATATTTCCATATCAAGCCATAACCGACTCAGCTAGCAGCCTAAGTCTTCAACCGATACGATCCAATCCTTCCGATCAGATCTTCCTTCAATAATCCGTCTCTAGAAGCATATTGCCACGTCATGCACCTCATACATACGTGCGAATACCTTCCTTCGACCTTCATATGCGCTGCCCTTGATTCAATCATCCTGCGCGACCTCCTGACCCGCTCAACCACAGTTCCTCCCGAACTTGGTTGTTGGAACCTCATCTCCTCCTGAGACTAGTCCAATGGATCCTGTCACCAGCCATGACTTGAACTCAAGCAACACCTGCACATGAACAAACAAACAATCCATACGAGCCCAAGTCCTCGACTTGACTCACGTTAGTTCCGAACACAACACCTTACGTGAGAACCTCACATAAGCATGTTGCAAAACCACAGTAGAAACGATATCAACCATATCATCCAAAACACACCAAAAACTTAGCAAATGAATACTAAGAAATCTTTCCAATCTTGTAAAGCAAGTACGAAACAATGCAAATGAAAAGCAGAAGCACTTTGATCATGTTCCGGACCTTGCCAGAGCAACCCGGAGTTTGAGCCGGAGCTAACAAGAGCTAGTAGAACCTAGCGCCGGAGCTTACCAAAACTAGTACAATGAAGCACCTGCCGGAGCTTACCAAAACTAGTACAAAGAAGCACCTGCCGGAGCTTACCAAAACTAGTAGATCCTGGATCCGGAGCTTGCCAAAACTAGTAGATCCTAGATCCGGAGCTTGCCAAAACTAGTCGGAACTAGTCAACCCAAAACCCGGAGCTAGACAAAGTACGTCAAAGCTTAGCATCCCGGAGCTAACGAAAATATGCCGGAGCTATCAAATATATGCCGGAGCTAAAGATAAAGCTCACCGGAGCTAACCAAAGCTGGTCGGACCTTACCAAGAAGTCGGACCTAGCATCAAACGTAACCGGAGCTACCCAAAGCAAGCCGGACCTATCATCGGACCTTGCTGTAGCTCGGAGCTAGAGTCGGACCTTGATAAAAAGGTGTTTTGGTGATATTAAAAACTTTTATCATCAAAGCCAAGTGTATTCACTACAAGCCAATGTATTCAGCACACATAGGTCTTACAATCTCCCCCTTGATGAATGCATTGGCAACACCATTTAAAATTCCAAACATTGGCTTATTCAAATAAAAGTTTTGAAAACAATTTCTCCCCTTTTTGTTTAAATAAAAAATAAAATGAGAAGGAAAAAAAATATCCCATATTATCTCTCCCCCTTTATTAACTTTCCTTATGCACAATTTCTCTTCATGCTTATCTCTTCCTTTTTGAATGTGTGATTAATCTCTCCCCCTTTGACAATGTATTCAGCAAGGTAAAAGAGAAAATTTAATTGTTATGAGATAGAAACAAATTATCTCTCCTTCTTTAGTTGTTATGAGCATATTATAACATATACATATAAACAAAGCTCACCCAAGTCATACTATCAAGTAACTTACACTATCACATCAATGAGATACATAATGTAGTGTAAGCCATGCTAGAAAGCAAGTGTGATTTTCAATTTTAGCAGGTCATGATCTCACAAACTCAACTATTTCAAAACCTGAAAGCATGATATTTGTTGCTGCATCTTATTATTTTTCAAAGCATAAATTTAGATAATATGATATTTGCAAGAGATTATATGCTCATCTGCCTTATTCTAACCAACCAAGTCAAACCTATGTCATTTGACAATTAGAAGCTTAAGGACATGGTTTTAGTCATACACAACTTCTTCTAAGTTCATATCTAAGTGCAATGACAAGCCATCTCGAAAGAAGAAGTGCGATGCATGCATATTCTCTTGATCTTTTCTCAATTTATATTTGTTCATAAAAACTCAACATGTGAGTTGATTACTTGATAAATTCTTAATGATTAAAAGCATTTGTGAGCATGCAACAAGTTCAAAAAAGCAAGAAAGTTCGACCATGACCAGATTTAGTGTAAGTAATTATTCCAATTACTAGACATGGCAAAAACTACAAAAAGTATAACACGAGTAATGTAGTAAGAACTTTCAGCATGTAAAAGGAATCACAAAGTCATATATGTATGAAATAATATGCTCATATTATTTTAATTTCAGATTCACACATAGACTTCCTAAGTTTCAAAAACTCCCCCTCAATTTAAGCCATGAGGATGCATAACCCCTATTTCACTATGAATGTAACAAAAACGAGTGAAATCCAAAGGTTTTGTAAAAATGTCAGCCAATTGTTGTTCGGTATCTACATGGTGAAGCACAATGTTTCCTTTTTCAACATTATCACGGAGAAAGTGATACCTAATGTCAATGTGCTTAGTTCTAGAATGTTGCACGGGGTTTTTAGCAATGCAAATAGCACTAGTGTTATCACAGAACAGTGGAACACTATCTAGATCAACCCCATAGTCCTTAAGTGTTTGAACAATCCAAAGAATTTGTGAACAAGCACTAGCAGCAGCTACATATTCAGATTCGGCTGTGGATTGTGCAACTGAACTTTGTTTTCTAGAGGACCAAGCAACAAGAGAATTACCAAGAAAATGACAAGCACCGGAAGTACTTTTCCTATCAATCATACAACCCCCAAAATCAGCATCCGAAAAAGCTTTCAAAGAAACGATTGAGGAAGAAGGAAAAAAAATGCCAAATTCTTGAGTTCCATGTAAGTACCTGAGAATCCTTTTGACGGCTTGACGATGTGAAACACGTGGGGAAGCTTGAAACCGTGCACAAAGACATACGCTGAATTGTATGTCCGGTCTTGATGCCGTATGGTACAAAAGTGATCCGATCATACTTCTATAATCTTTTTGATCCACGGATTCACCATCTTCATCAAGTTCAAGTGTTGTTGCTGTTCCCATTGGTGTCCGAAGAGGCTTGCTTTTGTCCATGTTGAAGCGCCTTAGGAGATCTTTGGTATACTTTGTTTGATGCACAAAGGTACCCTCCTTGGTTTGCTTGATTTGCAGCCCCAAAAAGTAAGTGAGTTCACCCATCATACTCATTTCAAATTCGGAACTCATCATTGCTGAAAACTTGGACACAAGATCATGAGAAGCACAACCAAAGATAATATCATCCACATACACTTGAACGAATAATGAGTCATTGCCATGATTAAGCACAAAAATAGTTTTATCAACCTTTCCCATTGTAAACCCCTTTTCAAGTAAGAATGTTTTTAACCTATCATACCATGCTCTAGGGGCTTGTTTGAGACTATATAAGGCTTTGGACAGTTTGTAAACATGATTAGGAAAATCTGGATTTTCAAAACCTGGTGGTTGTTTGACATAAACCTCCTCATCTATGTAGCCATTAAGAAAAGCACTTTTAACATCCATTTGATATAGCTTAAAACCTTTAGATGCTGCGAAAGCTAACAAAATTCTTATGGCTTCTAATCTAGCGACAGGAGCAAAAGTTTCATCAAAATCTAGACCTTCAACTTGAGTGAAACCTTGAGCAACCAACCTAGCCTTATTCCTAATCACAACCCCATCCTCACTTTGTTTATTTTTATATACCCATTTAGTTCCAATTAAAGTGTGGCCTTGAGGTGGAGGTACAAGTTTCCAAACATTATTTCTTTCAAAATTTTCTAACTCTTCTTGCATGGCAATAATCCAAGATTCATTAGTGAGTGCGTGTGATATATCTTTGGGTTCAAAAGAAGCAACAAAAGCGGAATGAGCATGAGATTTTGGATCGCAAAACCTGGACCGTGTGACTCGTTCATGCAAGCTTCCAATCATCTGTTGTGGGGGATGATCTTTGTAAAAACGTAGGGGAACAGATGTCTCACAAGCTTATTTTTCATTAGGTTCATTGTAGATTGATGAGCTTGTGATTTGTGGACGATCAGGACCAGCAGAGGTGACAGCCGGAGCTTGTTCAATGTCCGGAGCTGGACACGTGTCAGCTTCGGAACTACCAGGCAGTATCACCGGCTCTTCTTCATCTTCGAAAATACCCTCCCCCTGAGAATATGAATCTGGTCCTGCAAAACCGGAGCTAGTACCTGGGCTAGCTTCATCAAAAGACACTTCACAAGTCTCCACAATTTTGTTAGTGTCAAGTAAAAGCACACGGTAGCCTCTAGTATGAGATGGATAACCAAGAAACATGCCATCATTGGATCTAGGTTCAAATTTATCAAGATTACCATGTTTCTTAACAAAGCATTTGCAACCAAAGACCCAAAAGTGTGTAACACTAGGCCTATGTACAAACCGGAGCTCATATGGTGTTTTACCTAGCTTAGCACGCAAGAAAACACGATTTGAGACATAACAAGCGGTTGCTAACGCATCAGCCCAAAATTTCCTAGGGGTTTGATATTCATCAAGCATAGTCCTAGCCATCTCAACTAGGGTTCTGTTCTTTCTTTCTACAACACCGTTTTGTTGAGGTACATATGGTGAAGAAAATTGATGATCTATTCTATTTTCAGCACAAAAGTGATCAAAGAATTGATTTTTAAATTCAGTTCCATTATCACTTCTAATTGCTTTTAATGATCCTGGGTGATCAATTGATAATCTAAGAAATAAAGTTCTAAAGTGACTAAAGACTTCATTCTTAGACGCCATAAAATACACCCAAGAATATCTAGAATAATCATCAACAATAACAAGAGCATACCATTTACCTCCGAAGGATTGAACACGTGAAGGTCCTACGGTGTCAAGATGCAAAAGTTGACATGGTTCAATTGTCATGATCATTGTGAGAGGAGTATGTGAACCTGCAACCATCTTAGCATGTCTACAAGAAGAGCACACAATTTCTTTGTCCCCTTTAAGCTTAGGCAGCCCACGTATGCGATCAAGAGCACTAACACGCGTTAGGTGATCAAAGCCTACGTGACCAAGTCTACGATGCCAAAAATATAAGTCCTTTGAATCATTAGCAACTAGACACTTATGCTTAGAAGAAGACATATCAAAATCAGCTTTAAAAACTCTTCCAAACCGAGACATGTTAAAAATAAGCTCACTATTTGAATCTACAACTTTGCAGCAGTTTTTATTGAAAGTAATTTCTAGATTTTCATCTAGCAATCGTGAAACAGAAAGCAAGTTATATTTCAAATTTTTGACAAGTGCCACATCCTTCAAAGTGTAGTGATCATTTACTCTAACCGAACCCTTAGCAATTATAGGAGTTGAAGAATTATCGGCAAAAGTAACATTCTCTACACGTGACACAAAGGTGAGGGAGGAGAACCAATCTTTGTTACCGGTCATGTGGCGTGAGCAACCTGAATCCACAATCCAAATATTCTCCTTCCTCAAGCGTGTAACCTACATAGAAGCACAATACGCCGATGACTCAATACTGGGGTTAGTCAAAAGGCATTTAGGAATCCAGTACTGAGTCACGCGACGTGCACCAGGAAAAACACGCGAATGCTGAGATAAAACAGCAGGTTTATGAGTCAAAGATTGAGGTTTTCTGTTCTTAACAGTTGATTTAGAAGTTGTTACTTGTTTAGAGTGAAAACCGGTAGCTCCGGAGGTAAAAGCAGAAGGTCCGGAGGCAAAAACTGAAGCTCCAGAGGGAACAACAGAAGATCCGGTAGCTCTCGGAGCTATCGGAACTATCGGAGCTGCTTTTGCGGATTTCTTACCAGAAGGTCTGGAAGCTACCTTCTCAAATTTCTGACTCACTAGAGCAGGTTGTGTTTTTCTAATTGCATGAAAGTTATAAGATCTAGCAATTTTTCTTTCCTTTTTCTGTTGTTTAGCTAGTCTATAACAAAAATCTATGACATGACCATCTCTACCACAGAAGGTACGATGAAATTTAACTTTGTGTTCATGTCTAGATGAGCAAGCAATATTTTTATTTGAAACCGAATGAGGCAACACTCCTGCAGATTTAAAAACCACTTCCTTTTGTTTAGGAACTGTTTGAATCAAACCACTTCCTAATGACCTTACAATTTTAGGTGGATGTGCCTTAGCATGAACATGAGAATCAAAACCTAAACCAGTTTTATCTTTGCTAGACTTGGAAGAATTCAGCAGCAAGTTTAGATTCTTATCCCCATTACAAAACCGACCTAGTGTCCTATTCATGTCATCAAGTTTCTTGGACAAGTCTAGGCAGTTTTCACATGAAGTTTTTCCTTTTAGTTTGCAATTGGAACAAAATTTAACTTCATGAGAACGTAAAGCATTGTTCAACATAAAAATTTCATTCATAGCATCTTGCAGTTTCTTATCAAGATTTTCACATGCAGAACAATGCAAGTCAATTGTAGAACAGCTAGCATCCTTCAAGTTTTTATCATTAAGTGCAGCAAACTCTTTGTTCTTTTTAATTTCTTCATCATGTTTATCTAGAGTGGAGGAGTGTGCACTTCTTAATGTGGACAATTGTTCATAGATTAAGTCACATGAGGGACATGCATCATCACTAGGAATCAAAGTTTTTAAACGGTTAATTTCAGATTCTAGTGATTCAATTTTAGCAGCACTATCCCTAAGCTTTTTGTCCTTTTTCTTGACAATAATAGTTGCACGAGAAATAGCATCACACATTTCATTGCAGGTAGCACATACCTCATCATCGTCACTGTTGTGTTCTGCTTCCTCCTGACTTGATCTTGATCTTGCTTTGCCCGCCATGAAGCATAAGTTGGCCAGATCATCAATATCTTCATCACTTTCAAAGTCTACATCACTTGAACTGAGCTCTTGAAGCGCGGTGATGAAGCTGTTGATCATCTTGCGTCCTATGGTACCTTTCTTCTTCTTGTTGGAATTTCCAGAGGAGGTCCGGATCTTGCTTTGTTTTTCTTCCCGGGTGGTCGGACCTGAAAGGTTAGGGCATTCTGTACGAAAGTGTCCTGTTTTACCACATTCAAAACAGCGTTGAGGTCCGGAGCTTCCTCTCCTTCTAGTTCTCACATTTTGCAATGCTTTTGAGAATCTAGTAGAGATGAGTGCCAACTCCTCCTCTGGAATTTCTTCGATCTGCTCCAGGGTTAGTGAGGACAATAAAGCAAGAGTATTGCAGGATGATGATTGGCCGGAGCTGGACATATCACGTTGTGAGACAAATGCAATAGACTTGTTTGGGTTCTTACGTGCTAGGATGTCAATTTCATGAGTTTTTAGTTTAGAATAAAGTACATCTAATGTAAGAGAACTCATGACAGTTGATTCACGAATAGATGTTACTTTCATCTCCCAAATTGTCATGTCTAATGCACTAAGAAGTTGTCTAGCATTCTCAGCATCAGAAAAATTTACATTGACACTACGTAAGTTGCTGAGAATTTTATTGAAACGAGCAAAGAGGTCATCGATCGACTCACCTGGTTGCATCTCAAAACGCATATATTCTTTCTTGAACATATCTTGTTTTACCTCCTTGATTGTGTTGGAGCCTTCATGATAATCACAGAGAGCTCTCCAAACGTCGTATGCTGACCGGAGGTGCGCGACACGATCAAAGTCGCTTTGAGTGAGTCCTTGGATGATCAAGTTTCGGGCTTTGTTGTTGTTGTCGACATCCCGGAGGTTCGTGGCCGTGACTTGATCATTGGGTGGCACTTCATAAGGCTTATACACCTTCTCCCATATTGCAAAGCCTTGTGCCTGGATAAAAGCCTCCATGCGTGCCTTCCAAACCTGAAAATCAATACCAGCAAACACGCAAGGTTTGACGGAGTACTTCTCCATGATGATTAGTCAAAAACACGTGCAAATCACAAAGATTAGAGCACCGTGGCTCTGATACCAATTGTAGGATCGAAGAGCACGTGAAAAGCTACCAGAGGGGGGGGTGAATGGTAGGTTTAAAAATCTTACGCAGCGGAAACAATAAAACCCTAATCCCTTTAGTAGAAAAATGATCTGTTAAAGAAATCGTGTATGAGACTAATCTAAACGTTTTTCACCGTGAAAAAGTGATATATATCAGAGAGAATCAAGTCACGAAGACAACACAAAAAGAATTACTCAAATCCGTCGAGAACAACTCAAGTTATGATCAAAAGATCAAACACTGGTCAATCTGACCTACCCGATAAAAACAGTTTCTGGAGTGCTGCAAAGAAACTCATGTAGATCAAAAACCACAAATCCAATGACCGTGAAATTTTGACAGATGATAGACAAGCAAGTTGTGAAGACAAACCAAAAAGAATCACGTCAATTGGATCAGAAAAACTTGAGTTATGATAAAACCACCGACAAAAGGTAGTGCTGTACAGAAACTCGACGAGTAAAACTTGTCTGGAACAAGTCGGACGAACAAGGCACAAAAGTTACTTCAAACTATGAATTTTATTCAATAGAACACAAGAAGAACAGCCCCAAAAGTCGTCTTTCAAGCTTTGGCCTTCCCTTGCTTATATAACCAGCCCTTAGGCCAACCCAATAAAACTAGGACTCCAATCCTACTCAGATCACGAATCCTAACTTTCCATAACTGCTCAAGATTCTTCTATACGCAGATAGAAGCAATCTTAAGACTTCCAAACACCTTAGGAACGTATCCCACATTCCTAAACAAATCAAATACGTGAAACACACGAAATCCTAACATAACCAACTCGATATTTCCATATCAAGCCATAACCGACTCAGCTAGCAGCCTAAGTCTTCAACCGATACGATCCAATCCTTCCGATCAGATCTCTCTAGAAGCATATTGCCACGTCATGCACCTCATGCATACGTGCGAATACCTTCCTTCGACCTTCATATGCGCTTCCCTTGATTCAATCATCCTGCGCGACCTCCTGACCCGCTCAACCACAGTTCCTCCCAAACTTGGTTGTTGGAACCTCATCTCCTCCTGAGACTAGTCCAATGGATCCTATCACCAGCCATGACTTGAACTCAAGCAACACCTGCACATGAACAAACAAACAATCCATACGAGCCCAAGTCCTCGAATTGACTCACGTTAGTTCCGAACACAACACCTTACGTGAGAACCTCACATAAGCATGTTGCAAAACCACAGTAGAAACGATATCAACCATATCATCCAAAACACACCAAAAACTTAGCAAATGAATACTAAGCAATCTTTCCAATCTTGTAAAGCAAGTACGAAACAATGCAAATGAAAAGCAGAAGCACTTTGATCAAGTTCCGGACCTTGCCAGAGCAACCCGGAGTTTGAGCCGGAGCTAACAAGAGCTAGTAGAACCTAGCGCCGGAGCTTACCAAAACTAGTACAATGAAGCACCTGCCGGAGCTTACCAAAACTAGTACAAAGAAGCACCTGCTGGAGCTTACCAAAACTAGTAGATCCTGGATCCGGAGCTTGCCAAAACTAGTAGATCCTAGATCCGGAGCTTGCCAAAACTAGTCGGAACTAGTCAACCCAAAACCCAGAGCTAGACAAAGTACATCGAAGCTTAGCATCCCGGAGCTAACAAAAATATGCCGGAGCTATCAAATATATGCCGGAGCTAAAGATAAAGCTCACCGGAGCTAACCAAAGCTGGTCGGACCTTACCAAGAAGTCGGACCTAGCATCAAATGTAACCGGAGCTACCCAAAGCAAGCCGGACCTATCGTCGGACCTTGCTGTAGCTCAGAGCTAGAGTCGGACCTTGATAAAAAGGTGTTTTGGTGATATTAAAAACTTTTATCATCAAAGCCAAGTGTATTCACTACAAGCCAATGTATTCAGCACACATAGGTCTTACACCAGTAGAAAAGGCGAACGTGAAGCATTACCTTCCCCCAACTAGCTACAACTTGACGCTAGAAGAGAAAAAAGCAATTTGTCGAATGCTTGCGTGGGATCAAAGTGCCCACGAGTTTCTCATCCAATATTCACAAACTAGTCTCGATAAAAGACTTGTCTTTATTCGGTTATAATTATCATGACTGTCACATGATGATGACAATTTTCCATGCCATTGCAATAAGAGTCATCATACCTGAGCATATAAAAGTTGTCATCACACGTTTGTGTTACTTCTTCAATGCAGTATCGCAAAAGGTGAAAGCACGTGAAGATTTAAACTATCTAAAAACATACATCGTCAAGACAATGTGCAAGCTTGAGATGTGTTTCCCACCATCCTTTTTCGATATGCAAGTACACCTAATCATACATCTTGTTGATCAGATAAAAGCATTGGGGCCACTATATTTACATCTTATGTTTTCATTGGAGAGATATTTAGGAGTATTTAAAGGTTATGTGCAGAACCGTGCTCACCCAGAGGGTCCAATTATGGAAGGATACACCACTGAAGAAGTGATTGAGGGTTGTGCTGATTACATCAAAGATGGAAAATCGATAGGTGTGCCTATACCGATACATGAGGGTAGACTACGTGGGAGAGGCAAAGTGGGTAAGAAAACTTTTATCGCTCAAGATTACAAGAATGTACACCGTGCATATTTTGGTGTACTACAACAGCTCACGATAGCTGAGTCGTACATCGTGGAACACCAAATTGAGCTTCGTGATAAAAAACAAGACCGCACAGAGGACTGGATCATGAAAGAGCACAAAAGATGTTTCACTGAATGGTTAATGAACAAAAATATACCATACGAAAACACTATAGAAGAGACAACAATGAAGAAGTTAGCTTCTGGCCCATCTGCTTTGGTGACATCATGGCAAGCATATGACATCAATGGTTACACATTTTACACTAAAGAAAAAGACGGTAAGAGTGTTGCACAAAATAGTGATGTTCGTATTAAGGATTATGATTCACAAGGGCAGAAGACCACATACTTCGGGTTCATAGAGGAAATATGGGAACTCGATTATGGCGAAATAATGGTAATGCCCATATTTAAGTGCCAATGGGTCAAACATCCTAATGGTGTGAAAGTGGACAATTACGGACTAACACTGGTAGACTTGAATAAAGTGGGTTATAAAGATGACCTGTGGGTTCTCGCCGATAATGTTGCACAAGTTTTTTATGTTCAAGATCCAGAAACTGAGAAGATGCACGTAGTTGTTTCTGGAAAGCAAAATATTGTTGGGGTTGAGAATGTGGGAGATAATGAAGAGTAATATAATCAGTATGAAGAGATGTACCTTTTCACCAAACCAGAAAACATCAAGCGCGTAGAGAGAAGCATTAAAAAGAATTTGAAACCCTATCTGCGAGAAGATGTCAATGCTGGAAAAAATGTATATAGCAATGCGAGATGATATATATTGTATATATTTGTATCTTCTAAAATCAACTTAGAACAATGTTCTATTTCAGCTTTAGATAGCATGTTTCGAACATTATTAAATTCAGCTTCTATTTCGAGCTTCTGTCAAGCTAATCCCTTCACAGCAAGCTCATGTAGATGCAAGCAACACCCGAGACTCATCATTTGGATTGTTAAAAGCTTCAATTGAAGTCTGATGATACTTCCCGTCCATTTGAGGGCTTGTTTGGATGGGAGTACACCCAAACAAGCCCTGCAAGCTTTCTTTCTCTTCTCTCCATTTTGATAACTTACAAAGATGATACTTTATCAGTTCTAATGGCTGAATATATTGACTACAAATCAATACCATCTCTCTTAGTGCTTTACACAAGCTACGAAACGTACAACTTCAATCACAAATCTTGTTTTTACCATTTTCATAGGAATTTGACCTTAATATTTCAAACATAGATTTATCAATAATTGAAGCTTCCTCATCAGACATGTTAATGGCAGTTACAAGGGAAGGGTGTGTCGAAGCTAACAAAATCTCAACAGGACTGAAGACAAAGAGATGCTGCATATGATTGACAATGTCCAAGTTAGACAACATGAAGCTATGTTGAAAGCCTTCACGCTGTTTAACCTGGACATTGCCACTCATATGCAGGATCTCTTTATCTTCAGTCCGATTCAGATTTTGTTAGCTTCGACACATCCTTCACTTATAACTTCCATTAACATGTGTGATAAGGAAGCTTCACTTATTTTATAAATCTATGCTTGAAAGATTAAGGTTACATCCCTATGAAAGTGTAAAAACAAGATTTGTGATTGAAGTTGTTCGCTTACTCGCTTGTGTGAAGCACTAAGAAAGTGGGTACTGGTTTTTAGTCAATATATTTAGGTATTAAAACCGAGAAAGGAGCATCTTCCTAAGTTTTCAAATGGACAGGAGGGAAAGAAGTCGTTCAAATGGATGGGAAAATCCTTCCAAGGATCGTTAGGCTTCAAATTGATGCTTTCAACAATTCAAATGATGAGCCACGGGTGTTACTTGCATCTACAATAGCTTATTGTGCAGGAATTAGCTTGACAGGAGCTTAGCAGCATTAGAGGCGGTTGGTAAGTAAAACCCGCCTGAGATAAACATCTTCTCAGGCGGGTTATTAAGTACCAACCACCTGTGAAAAATTTAAAAACCGCCTATGAAAAACTGGTGCCTATATAAAGACCCTGCGGAGGCACGCCTCTGCCCAGTCCCACATCACGCCATGAGGTACCTAAGTAAATTCACATAGTTTCCTTACTATGCATTGCATGTTACCTTTTTCTTTGTATATTTTTATAAGTTGACAGCTTTGTGTGTTGGTATATTGATTGTGTCCTTTTGCATTTGTGTACATATGCGTTTGGACTCAATAATTTGTAAGTTTGGTCTTTTAGATATTGATGTCTCGGGCGTGTAGCCAATTGAAGGAGGAGCGCTTGGCGTGGCGCAAGAACCATCCCCATGTATGTACATATGGCACACCGGTCGCATGGTTGTATATACATATGTATCTGTAATGGATTGATGAACTTAACTGTAGTTTGATTTTCTGTCTTGTTTGTTTTTGGTATTTGCAATTTCTCTGCGTAGGGTTTCTCTGCGAAGCCTGAATCGGGAGATTTCTTGAAGTGGCAGTGCATCATCCCCGGTAAAGAAATGGTAAGTCATGAAGAACAAGCACAACATGAGTTTAACCATCGTCCTCCTATTAATAAATTTCTTTTGCAGACTGAATGGGAAGATGGTTACTACCCCCTGACAATCTCCTTCTCTGAGGACTATCCCTTTATGCCTTCAAGATGCGCCTTTCCAAGTGGGTTCTTCTACACAAATGTCCATCGTTCGGGAGCACTCTGCATCAGGATTCTTGATCAAGAGACTGTAAGATAGACCTATTTTGCTCATATAATTAATACTTAATTGTTGTCAAACTTATTTGAACTGGTTTCTTATATTGCTTAAATTATATTTCGTAGGGGTGGTGCAGTGCTTTTACAATCAAAACTATACTACTTGAATTTCAGCGTTTGCTGCATCAGCCAAATGTGCCCGATGTTGAAAATGATTGCTATAATATACTTATCAAGGTTAGATGACACTTTGACTTAGTGACCAATGTTGGTTATTCATTCCTCCTTCGACATTTGTTAATTTAAATAATGTCAATAATTTCAGGATCCAGCGGAATATAAGAGACGTGTTCGAGAGCAAGCAGGACGGTACAATTTAGATTGATTGATGGGAGCTTTATCGTCGATCTACAATGAATGTAGCATGATTTTTGTTTTCTACTTTACGTGGCGCTTCATCGTCGTTGTTTGCAGCTGTTACAGAGAGAGGCTCACTTAAACTTGTGCTCAGTGTGTAAAGATGTTATCTTTGAACAATTGTAAAGCCTCTAATGGTGTATTATCACAATTAAGCTAGCCTCACTCGTGATCGAGCATTTCCTATAATGCATTACTGTACTAGTATCCGCTCATCTGTGTTTTTTTCTTGATACAATTTTCCCTGCAACGAGTACATACGGTTGTGATAATTGTAACGACTACATCCCTCTAACTTCAATGAAAACCGCTTGTGATAATTGAACAACTACATACGGTTCTTAAACAATGACCGCCGGTGAAAATACATGATCTTCTCAGGCTGTTGTTAATGAAGAACCGTCTGTGAAGTTCATTACATTACAGGCGGTTATTAATTAAGAACCGCCTGTGAAGATCATGTATTTACCCATGCGGTTGTTTCTTAAAATCCGCCTGTGATGTTATTTTATTGCAGGCGGTTCTTAAGTAATAACCTCCTGAGAAGATCGAGTATTTACCCAGGTGGTTGTTTTTTAAAATCTGCCTGTGTTGTTCTTTCATCACAGGCGGTTATTATACTCGATCTGGGTAAATACTCGATCTTCTCAGGAGGTTATTATATCATTCGTCATCACAATCGCATATTTTTAAGGACCGCCTGTGTTTGAAAAATAGAGGCGCCTGTAAAAATGCTTTTTGTAGTAGTGTAAGCGTTGAGTTGAATTGATTTCACATATTCAGTATTAAATATTAAATCAACTCGAATAGTAACATAGCATGCATATTCAAGGGTAAGAGATCCAAACCGAATTCGTGGAGCGAAATGGAACCGTGTAGGGCCCACACTAGGTCGGCCTACTAGGGGGTTCGGCTGACCCATTGTGGCCTTCCTGCTGCCCTGTTTCAACATGTCGAGTCGTATGTTCAGTGGTGACGTGTTTCGAGATGCAATGCTATTTTTGCACGTTTGGATTTTGCGAATTTGGGGTACCTCCCTCACACTTGTTCCCTAAATTCTTTATTCAACACAAATAAACTAAAGGGAGGTAAGTTCACTTTATTGAACTAAAAATATGGGGATGATTACATTATTGAATCTAAATTTAATGAAATAAAATTTTGGAATAAAACTAAACTAAGCTAGTAAGCATCCTATGCAGTTGGGACATCTAAACTATAGAGCGTTGTAGATGTCGGGCTTCCCAACGCCATTGCATATTTGCCGCAATTTGGCGCCCATGCCATGACCAACACCATCAATCTTCCCATGGAGAGATATTAGTTCATTGTTCAGTTCCGCCCTCTCAATGTGCCCTTCAGCCACTAAGTCCGATAGCTTCTTGTTCTCCAAACGGAGAGAAGCTAACTCCTTAGAAAGTTGTGCCACTTTAGGGGCACGAGGAGATTTCCCGTCACTAACTTAAAATTATCCACGTGGCCCTCTAATGGCAGGTGGCGATAGGTGACGCCTAGTCTTGGAGGGTGACGAGCCCGTTGATTCCTCCATCGCCAAATTATCCAATTGCTTAAAAAAGCCTTTTGCATAGCCTCCTTCAAGCTTGTGCACCCCATGGGTAATAAGGCGGTCTCCCACACGCTCAGGCGAGGTACGCGTAGGTGACTTGTAGTGGTGGCTCGCTACGTCACCGTCCTTGGTCTTCAGAGTGTACATGAACTCCTCACTAGGCTGCAGCGTTGGGAGAGACTTGTCTTTTTCAGTAAAAAGATGGGTCTTGACTAACTTAAGGCCAGCCAAAGTCAGACAACGTGTAGGTTTCGTCGACTTCATGGGCATCCTCTAAGGGGAGAGCGACCGTGCAACACCACGAGGTGTGTTTCTACGCCCAAGCAGAGTCGTCGTCGGTGGCGGGGTCATGGCGAGAGGTACAATATCTAATGTGTGAGACCTATGTGTGCTGAATACATTGGCTTTGACGATAAATGCTTTAAATACTACCATAACATCTTTTTATCAAGATTTGATGATAGGTCCGACATGTTTTGGTTAGCTTTGGCAAGGTTTGGATCTTGATCGCAGTGGTTCTGCTTTTACTTTGAATTCATTCGAACTTGCTTTACATCTATAGAATGTTCGCTTAGTATTATTTTGCTAAGTTTTTGGTGTGTCTTGGTGGCTATGGTGGTTAATGTTTTGATATTGTTTCACTATTGTTTGCAACATGCTTATGTGAGGTGCTCACGTAAGGTGTTGTGGTTTCGGAACTAACAAAAGTCAAGTCGAGGACTTGTCCTCAGAAGTAATGGTTGTTTATTCATGTGCAAGTGTGGCTTGAGTTCAAGATATGGCTGGTGACGGGATCCATTGAACTATTCATAGGGAGAAGATGAGGTTCAACAACCAAGTTCGGAAGGAAATGTGGTTGAGTTGATCGGGAGGTTGCGCAACATGTTTGAATCAAGAACAATGCATATGAAGGTATCATGGACATCGTTGGAAGGTGTTTGCATGTATGCATGGAGTTCATGGAAGTGGCAACATGGTTCCGAGACGGGATTTGGCCGTGAATATTTGGTTGGAAGGATCCAATCGTATCGAATTATGACTCTGGCTGCAGCAGTGGCGGGTTTTGGCTCGTATATGGAAAGTATCGAGTTGGTTATGATAGCTTTCGTGTGGGACACGCAGTAAGTTTGTTTTAGGAATGTAAGATACGTTCCTAAGTTGTTTGGAAGTCTTAAGATTGCTTCTATCTGCGTATAGAAGAGTCTTGAGCTGTTATGGAAAGTTTTGATTCGTGAGTTGAGTAGGATTAGAGTCCTAGTTAGGTTTGGGTTAGCCTAAGGGCTGGTTATATAGGCAAGGAAGGCTAGAACTCATGGTGGACGACTTTGGCGCTGTTCCTCTTGTGTTCTATTGAATAAATATTATAGTTTAAAGGAACCTTTGTGCCTTGTTCCTCCGACTTGTTCCAGACAAGTTTTTCTCGTCGAGTTTTCTGCGCAACACTACCTTTCTTCGGTGGTTTTATCATAACTCAAGTTTTACAGATCCGATTGACGTGATTCTTTTTGGGTTGTCTTCAAAACTGAACTTTCTATCATCTGTAAAACTTTCACAGTCATTGGATTTGTGGTTTCTGATATACATGAGTTTCTTTGCAGTATTACATATCTGTTTTTTTGTACTTGGTAGAACAGATTGACCTTTGTTCGATCTTTTGATCGTAACTTGAGTTTCTCTCAACGTATTTGAGTGATTCTTATTGTGTCTTCTTCGTGACTTGATTCTCTATGATATATATATCACTTTTTTCATGGTAAAACACGTTTACATTAGTCTCACACATGATATCTTTAACAGATCATTTTTCTGCCAAAGAGTTTTCATTGCTTCAGATAAAAAAATTTAAATCTACCATTCAGCCCCGGTAGATTTTCACGTGCTCTTCAATCCTACAATTGGTATCAGAGCCACGGTGCTCTAATCTTTGTGATTTGCACGTGTTTTTACTAATCATTATGGAGAAATACTCCGCCAAACCTTGTGTGTTTAGTGGTATTGATTTTTAGGTTTTTAAGGCACATATGGAATCTTTCCTCTAGGCACAAGGCTTCACAATACGGGAGAAGGTATACAAGCCTTACGATGTGCCGTCAAACAATCAAGTTACAGCTACAAATCTGAGAGATGTCGACAACAACAACAAGGTTCAGAACTTGATTATACAAGGATTAACTCAAAGCAACTTTGATTGTGTTGCACACCTCCGATCTGCATACGATGCATGGAAAGCACTTTGTGACTACCACGAAGGATCCAAAACGATCAAGGAGGTAAGGCAAGATATGTTCAACAAAGAATACATGCCCTTCAAGATGCAACCCGGTGAGTCCATTGATGATCTCTTTGCTCGCTTTAATAAAATTCTCAGCAACTTGCGTAGCGTGAATGTTAATTTTTCAGATGGTGAGAAGGCTAGGCAATTACTAATTGCATTAGACATGTTAATTTGGGAGATGAAAGTCACATCCATTCGTGAATCTACTGTCATGAGTACACTTACATTTGATGTTCTTTATTCAAAATTGAAAACTCATGAAATTGACACAATCTCACGTAAGAAACCCGATAAGTCTCTTGCATTTGTTTCTCAATGTGATAGGCCTAGCTCGGACCAATCGTCATCTTGTGGTACACTTGCTTTGTTTTCCTCTCTAACCCTTGAACAAATTGAGGAGTTTTCAGAGGAGGAGCTAGTACTTCTCTCTACTAGGTTCTCGAAAGCGTTGCAAAATGTGAGGACTAGAAGGAGAGGAAGCTCCGGACCTCAACGATGTTTAGAATGTGGTAAGACAGGACATTTTCGTTCATATTGCCCTAACCTTTCAGGTCCTACTTCCCGGGATGAAAAGCAAACAAGGATGAATCACTCCTCTGCAAAAGATACGAAGAAAAAGAAGGGTTTTACAAGACGTCAATTGGTGAGCTGTTTTATCTCCGCACTTCAAGAACTTGGCTCAAGCGATGTGGACATTGGAAGTGAAAAAGATGAAGATGACTTGTCAAACTTGTGCTTCATGGCGGGCAAGTCAAGATCAAGTATGGAGGAGGCTGAACACAACAGTGACAATGAAGAGGTATGTCCTACTTGCGAAGAAATGTGTGATGCTATTTCTCATACCACTGTTATAGTTAAGAAAAAGGACAAAATGCTTAGGGATAATGCTGTTAAAATTGAGTCACTAGAATTTGAAATTAATCGTTTGAAATCCTTGATTCCTAGTGATGATTCTTGTTCCTTATGTGATTTAATATATGAACGATTGTCCTCATTAAGAAGTGCGCACACCTCCAGACTTGATAAACTTGAGTTAGAAATTGAAAAGAATAGAGAGCTTGCTGCACTTAATGATAAAAACTTAAAAGATGCTAACTGTTCTACAATTGATTTGCATTGTTCTACTTGTGATGATCTTGATAAGAAACTACAAGATGCTATGAATGCAATTTCTATATTGAATAATGTTTTATGTTCTCATGAAGTTAAATATTGTTCCAATTGCAAATTAAAAGGAAAAACTTTATGTGAAAATTGTCTTGATCTGTCAAATAAACTTGATGACATGCATAGGACATTATATCGGTTTTGTAATGGGAATAAGAACCTAAACTTGCTGTTGAATTCTTCCAAGTCTTGGAATGATAAAACTGGTTTAGGTTTTGATTCTCATGCTCATGCTAAGGCACATCCGCCTAAAATTGTAAAGTCATTAGGAAGTGGTTTGATTCAAACAGTTCCTAAATAAAAAGAAGTGATTTTCAAATCTGCAGGAGTGTTGTCTCATTTGGTTTCAAATAAAAATGTTGCTTGCTCATCTAGACATGAACACAAAGTAAAATTTCATTGTACATACTGTGGTAGAGATGGTCATGTCATAGATTTTTGTTATAGACTAGCTAAACAACAGAAAAAGGAAAGAATGATTGCTAGATCGCATAACTTTCATGCAAAATTTGCTGCACTTGCTAAACCGAATGATAGGAACATGCAATCTGCTGTAATGAGTCAAAAACATGCAAATTTTGCTTCCAAACCTACTGTTTTCGTGCTACACATGTAACATCTCGTAGTACAGTAGTTGGGTACAAAAATCTTCAAGCTTTGGCTCATAAACTTGCTGTTTTATCTCACTTTCGCGTGTTATTCCTGCTGGACGTCGTATGACTCAGTACTAGATTCTTAAATGTCTTTTGACTAACCCCAGTATTAAGTCATCGACGTATTGTACTTCTATGTAGGTTACACGCTTGAGGAAGGAGAACATTTGGATTGTGAATTTAGGTTGCTGACGCCATATGATCGGTAACAAATAATGGTTCTCCTCCCTCTCTTTTGTGTCACGTGTAGAGAATGTTACTTTTGCCGATAATTCTTTAACTCCTATAATTGCTAAGGGTTCGGTTAGAGTAAATGATCACTACACTTTGAAGGATGTGGCACTTGTTAAAAATTTGAAATACAACTTGCTTTCTGCTTCACAACAGCTAGATGAAAATCTCGAAATTATTTTCGCTAAAAATTGCTGCAAAGTTGTGAATTCAAACAGTAAGCTTATTTTTAACATGTCACGGTTTGGAAGAGTTTTTAAAGCTTATTTTGATATGTCTTCCTCTAAGCATAGGTGTCTAGTTGTGATTCCAAAGACTTATATTTTTGGCATCGTAGACTTGGTCACGTAGGCTTTGATCATCTCATGCGTGTTAGTGCTCTTGATCGCATACGTGGGTTGTCTAAGCTTAAAGGGGACAAAGAATTTGTGTGCTCTTCTTGTAGACATGCTAAGATGGTTGCAGGTTCACATACTCCTCTCACAATGATCATGACAACTGAACCGGGTCAACTTTTGCACTTTGACACCGTAGGACCTTCACGTGTTCAATCCGTCGGAGGTAAATGGTATGTTCTTGTGATTGTTGATGATTATTCTAGATACTCTTGGGTTTACATTATGGCATCTAAGAATGAAGCTTTAGTCACTTTAGAACTTTATTTCTTAGATTATCAATTGATCACCCAGGATCTTTAAAAGCAATTAGAAGTGATAATGGAACCAAATTTAAAAATCAATCTTTTGATCACTTTTGTGCTGAAAATGGAATAGATCATCAATTTTCTTCACCATATGTACCTGAACAAAACAATGTTGTAGAAAGAAAGAACAGAACCTTAGTTGAAATGGCTAGGACTATGCTTGATGAATATCAAACTCCTAGGAAATTTTGGGCTGATGCGATTGCAAGTGCTTGTTATGTCTCAAATCATGTATTCTTGCGCGCTAAGCTAGGTAAAACACCATATGAGCTCCGGTTTGGACATAGGCCTAGTGTTACACACTTTTGGGTCTTTGGTGGCAAATGCTTTGTTAAGAAACATGGAAATCTTGATAAATTTGAACCTAGATCCATTGATGGCATGTTCCTTGGCTATCCATCTCATACTAGAGGCTACCGTGTGCTTTTACTTGACACTAACAAAATTGTAGAGACTTGTGAGGTGTATTTTGATAAAGCTAGCACATGTACTAGCTCAAACATTGCAGGTCCAGATCCATATCCACAGGGGGGAGCATTTTCGCTGAAGATGAGGAAGAAGTCATGCTAGTGCACGAATATCAGCAGCTAATGACATTGTTCCAGCTCCTGATTTTGATTCACAGCCAGCACCGACGACCACCATTGCTGGTCCAAATCCCCCTCAAGTCACAAGCTCATCGATTTGTGATGAACATGAAGAAGAAGAAGCTTGTGAAGTGTCCACTCCCCTCCGTGTTCTCAAAAGTCATCCTCCACAACAAATTATTGGAAGCTTGCACGAACGAGTCAAATGGTCCAGATTCTATGATCCAAACTCTCATGCTCATTCTGCTTTTGTTGCTTCTTTTGAACCCAAAGATATATCACATGCACTCACTAATGAATCTTAGATTATTGCCATGCAAGGAAAGTTAGAAAATTTTGAAAGAAATAAAGTTTTGAAACTTGTACCTCTACCTCAAGATCACACTTTAATTGGAACTAAATGGGTGTTTAAAAATAAACAAAGTAGTTATGATTAGGAATAAGGCTATATTGGTTGCTCAAGGTTTCACACAAATTGAAGGTCTAGATTTTGATGGAACTTTTGCTCCTGTTGCTAGATTAGGAGCCATAAGAATTTTGTTAGCTTTTGCTGGATCTAAAGATTCAAGGTATATCAAATGGATGTAAAAAGTGCTTTTCTTAATGTCTACATAGATGAGGAGGTTTATGTCAAACAACCACCGGGTTTTGAAAATCCAGATTTCCCTAATCATGTTTACAAAGTGTCCAAAGCCTTGTACGGTCTCAAACAAGACCCTAGTGCATGGTATGATAGGTTAAAAACATTCTTACTTGAAAAGGGGCTTACCATGGGCAAGGTTGATAAAACTCTTTTTGTGCTTAAGCATGGCAATGACTCATCATTCGTTCAAGTGTATGTGGATGATATTATCTTTGGTTGTACTTCTCTTGATCTTGTGTCCAAGTTTTCAGCTATGATGAGTTCAGAATTTGAGATGAGTATGATGGGAGAACCCACATAATTTTTAGTGCTGCAAATCAAGCAAACCAAGGAGGGTACCTTTGTGAATCAAACAAAGTATACAAAAGACCTCCTAAGGTGCTTCAACATGGACAAAAGAAAGCCTCTTCAGAACCAACAGGAACAACAACAACACTCGAACTTGATGAAGATGGTGAACCTGTGGATTAAAAAGAATATAGAAGCATGATCGAATCACTTTTGTACCTCACGACATCAAGACCGGACATACAATTCAGCGTATGTATTTGTGCACGGTTTCAATCCTCCCCACGTGCATCACATCATCAAGCCCTCAAAAGTATTTTTAGGTACTTACATGGAACTCAAGAATTTGGTATTTTTCTTCCTTCTTCCTCAACCGTTACTTTGAAAGCTTTTTCGGGTGCTGATTTTGGGGGTTGTAGGATTGATAGGAAAAGTACTTCCGGTGCTTGTCATTTTCTTAGTAATTCACTTGTTGCTTGGTCCTCTAGAAAACAAAATTCAGTTGCACAATCCACAGCTAAATCTGAATATGTAGCTACTGATAGTGCTTGCTCACTAATTCTTTGGATTGTTCAAACACTTAAGGACTATGGAGTTGATCTAGACAGTGTTCCACTGTTTTGTGATAATACTAGTACTATTTGCATTGCTAAAAACCCCGTGCAGCATTCTAGAACTAAGCATATTGGCATTAGGTATCACTTTCTCCGTGATAATGTTGAAAAAGGAAACTTTGTGCTTCACCATGTAGATACCGAACAACAGTTGGCTGACATTTTTACAAAACTTTTGGATTTCACTCATTTTTGTTACATTTGTAGTGAAATAGGGGTTATGCATCCTCACGTCTTAAATTGAGGGGGGGGGCTTTTGGGATCTGAATTTAAAATAATATGAGCATAATATTTCATACATATATGACTTTGTGATTCCTTTTACATGCTGAAAGTTCTTACTACATTACTCATGTTATAAATTTTGTATTTTTTGCCATGACAAGTAATTGGAATAATTACTTACACTAAATCTGGTCATGATTGAACTTTCTTGCTGTTTCAAACTTGTTGCATGATCACAAGTGCTTTTAATCATAATGAATTAATTAAGTAACCAACTCACATGTTGAGTTTTATGAACAAATGAAGAAATGAGAAAAATCAAGAGAATTTGCATGTGTCGCACTTCTTCTTTTTAGATGGCTTATCATTGCACTTAGATATGAACTTGGAAGAAGTTGTGTTTGACTAAAACCATGTCTCAGCTTCTGATTGTCAAATGACAAAGGCTTGGCTTGGTTGGTTAGAATAAGACAGACGCACATATAATCTCTTGCAAATATCATATGATCTAAATTTGTGCTTTGAAAAATAATAAAATGCAGCAACAAGTGTCATGCTTTTAGGTTTTGAAAGAGTTAAGTTTGTGAGATCATGACTTGCTTAAATTGAAAATTACATTTGATCTCTAGCATGGCCTACACTACTTTATGTATCTCATTGTTGTGAGAGTGTAAGTTACTTGATAGTATGACTTGGATGAGATTTGTTTTATATGTATATGTTATAATATGCTCATAACAATTAAAATTTCTCTTTTGTACCTTGAGCAAATACATCTTCAAAGAGGAGAAATTGATCACACATTGCACATATTCACAAGTGTTTTTGGCATGATTCTTCTCAGGGGGAGAAGTATGTATAGGGGGAGAAATTTATTTATATCTCATTTGACTTTCAAAAAGGGGGAGAAATTGTTTTCAAAACTTTTCACGTAAATAAGCCAATGTTAAGATTTTAAATGGTGTTGCCAATGCATTCATCAATGGGGAGATTGTGAGACCTATGTGTGCTGGATACATTAGCTTTGACGATAAAAGTTTTGAATACTACCAAAACATCTTTTTATCAAGATTCAACGATAGGTCCGACATGGTTTGGTTAGCTTTGGCAAGGTTCAGATCTTGATTGCAGTGGTTCTGCTTTTTATTTGAATTCATTCGAACTTACTTTACATCTATGGAAAGTTTGCTTAGTATTCTTTTACTAAGTTGTTGGTGTGTCTTGGTCCCTATGGTGGTTAATGTTTTGATATCGCTCCGCTATGGTTTGCAACATGCTTATGTGAGGTGCTCACGTAAGGTGTTGTGGTTTCAGAACTAACGAGAGTCAAGTCGAGGACTTGTGCTCGGAAGTATTGGTTGTTTATTCATGTGCAGGTGTGGCTTGAGTTCAAGACATGGGTGGTGACGGGATCCATTGAACTAGTCTTAGGGAGAAGATGAGGTTCAACAACCAAGTTCGGGAGGAATTTTGGTTGAGTTGATCGGGAGGTTACGCAACATGTTTGAATCAAGAATAATGCATATGAAGGTATCGTGGACGTCGTTGGAAGGTATTTGCACTTATGCATGGAGTGCATGGACTTCTCAACATGGTTCCAAGACGGGATTTGGCCGTGAAGATTTGGTTGGAAGGATCCAATCGTATCGAATTATGACTCTGGCTGCGGCAAAGTCGGGTTTTGGCTCGTATATAGAAAGTATCAAGTTGGTTATGATAGTTTTCATGTGGTACATGAAGTTAGTTTGTTTTAGGAATGTAGTATACGTTCCTAAGGTGTTTGGAAGTCTTAATATTGCTTCTGTCTGCGTATACAATAGTCTTGAATAGTTATGGAAAGTTTTGATTCGTGAACTGAGTAGGATTAGAGTCCTAGTTAGGTTTGGGTTGTCCTATGGGCCAGTTATATAAGCAAGGAAGGCTAGAGCTCGTGGTGCACGACTTTGGTGCTGTTACTCTTGTGTTCTATTGAATAAAGACCGTAGTTTAAAGGAACTTTTGTGCCTTGTTCGTCCGACTTGTTCCAGACAAGTTTTTCTCGTCGAGTTTTCTGCACAGCACTACCTTTATTTGGTGGTTTTATCATAACTCAAGTTTTACAGATCCTATATACGTGATTCTCTTTGGGTTGTCTTCACAACTGAATTTAATATCATCTATAAAAATTTCACCATCATTGGATTTGTGGTTTTTGATCTACATGAGTTTCTTTGCAGTATTACAGATTTGTTTTTTACTCGGTAGAACAGATTGACGTTTGTTCGATCTTTTGATCGTAACTTGAGTTTCTCTTGACAGATTTGAGAGATTCTTGTTGTTTCGTCTTCGTGACTTGATTCTCTTTGATATATATAACTTTTGTCACGGTGAAACACGTTTAGATTAGTCTATCAAACGATTTCTTTAACAGATCGTTTTTCTGCCGAGGAGTTTTCATTGCTTCTGCTAAAAAAGTTTAAATCTACCATTCATCCCCCCTCTGGTAGCTTTTCATGTGCTCTTTGATACTACAACCATGACGGACTCCAATGTGAGGGCTGACTTGTCATTGGCCAGCGTGATGTCTCCGCTCAGGTTGAAGGTTGAGCTAGAGTGTGTATGAGGCACAATTTTCTTGTCGGCCATGACTTGGATGGGAGCAAGTTTCTCCTCTCTGATCCCGTGAATATATAGGCATGGAAAGCACGATAGCACCGATAGTATTGTTGGGATACGTAGGGAGAGTAAACACGATAAAACAGAAAGCTGACGGCACAAGGGGAGGTCGGCCGAACCTAGGGTTCGGCCGAACCCTTCCTGGCTCCGTTCGGGCTAAGTTTTTGAGGGTTGTCTTAATGGGCCTTATAGATGAATAATTGGATGGGCCCATTAATTGGACGCGGAGAATTTCGACAGAACTTAAATAAATGGCATGAAAATCAATAAGATTTATCATGTCAATTTCCTTTTCCGCCTCCTCCTCTCAGGATTCAAGAAATAATTGGAGTTGTTGCCCATTCACTTTAAATAGCTGATCATCATCACCTTGGAGTGTGATTGCTCCATGAGATGAGGTTTCTACTACAGTGAAGGGTCCTTCCCATTTAATTCTGAGCTTCCCATGTCCAAAGAGTTTAACCCTAGAACTCTTTAGGCGTAATCCTCTTATCGTGCCACCTTTTAGTTCTTTTCTTGTAAATTTTGGCACTATGGTATGCCTTATCTCTCCACTCTTCCAACTCGGAGAGTTGCTTCAATCGGTGTTTTTCTGCTTCGTGATGGTCCGTGTTCCACCGCTTGATGGCCTAATAGGCTCTATGTTCCAACTCTATAGGAAGATGACATGTCTTCCCATAGACAAGTTGGAAAGGAGACATGCCGATGGGAGTTTTGTAGGCAGTACAGTATGCCCACAATGCATCGGGTAGCTTATGCTTTCATCCTATTCCCATTTCCAAGACGGTCTTTTGCAGAATATTCTTAATTTGCTTATTAGATGTTTGTGCTTAACCACTTATTTGTGGGTGGTATGGGGTAGCAATGTTATGCTGGACAACAAGCTCTCTCAAAATGTTTCGGAAGGTCTTATCTATGAAATGAGACCCTGCATTACTTATGACCATACGCGGAGTGCCAAAGCGTGGGAAAATGATCTCATGGAACATTTTCCTAGCTTGCTTGGAATCAGCATTTTTGCATGGCAAAGCTTCTACCCATTTTGACACATAATCTATAGCCACCAGGATATACTCGCAATCATAGGACCTAGGTAAAGGTCCCATGAAATCAATACCCCACACATCAAATAATTCCACTTGTAGATTATATGTTAGGGGCATCGCATTGCGAGCTGAGATACCTCCATGCTTTTGGCATTTTCAACATCTGCAAATGAATTCTTTTATATATTCATACATAGAAGGCTAATAGAATCCACTTTGCCAGATCTTGGCCTGTGTACGGTAAATACCGTAATGGCCACCATAGGGGCTAGCATGGCATTTATCAATAATCTTGGTGCCTTCAATTGATGGGACACACCTAAGAAGGACATCAGCACAAACTCGATAGAGGTATGGGTCACCCCAAAGGTGTCTACGACTCTCATAGATGGTTTCTTTTTGTTTTCCTCTAATGATGAGGACATCACAACAGCGGAGACGCGCATTGAACTGCAAGGACAATTCACAAGAGCACGGGCACGGTTATTAAATCAGCAGGTGAATTCGTTCTTAACTTCTTTTGCATGTGAGTTTGAGAATAGATTGCTATGTGATGATTTAATTGTTATCAGGAATAATGGAGAAGATCAACAAGTGAAGGAAGGAGGCCTTGGGAGCGTGGACAACCACCTGGGACGTCCACAAGTAGATGGAAATAGTTTACAACTCGGACTCGAGTTCAACTCGGAGTCCAGGAGCAGTCCACCTTAAAACAGACGCCCAGGAGGCATACGGACTCCGTTTTCGATGTTCTACATATGCACGGAAAGAGGGGAAGATAAACTTTCCAATGGTTCTGGTCCCATCTCAAAATTCCTCCGGAGTCATTGGGAATGGTCGAAACAAGTCGAGTCCATATTTCTGTCCGGTGCTGCGCCACCGAATCGGGCCTTTGGGCCTTGTATCCCGTAAGAGTCCATTAGGGACGCGTCTAATCATGTTTTGGTCGAACCCTAGCCTATAAATACTGCAGCCGCCGGTCATATTCGGTGGGTTTTGCTTATATCAATAAAATCTCCGTTCTACGGTTTGTGAGACCCCAATTTCGCGATTTCCGATCGTGTCTTCTACGTTCTTGCTCGTGTTCTCGATTGCACTTGCAGGGATTAGCCTTCTTGGCGAGGTCAAGCGTGTGCAGCACGGTTGATAACCAACGGAGCCGTGGTGTAGTGATTGCAGGGGTACTCGAACCGCTCGAGTGCCGCGGATCATCAACGTCGAGTTCTCCACCCCAATCGACATACCTTTCGGAAGATCGGGCCTAACCCTACTCATCAATTGATATCAGATTTCCAGGTTGCCCGTGAGGTATCTTTGTTTTCCTTCCTTCCATTAGATCGATTTTGTTTCGTACCTAGAGTCCACAAAAAAGCCACAAAAAAAATTAGATCGTTTTTACCGCTTCCCACACTATAGTGCCTGCAGTTTCGTTTTTCAGTTTGCATTGTTGAGTTTGCATTCGTGTGGTTGAGTCTTGTTGCTGGTTTAGCTTTGTGTTTTTTGGACCTAGTTATCGTGTTTCGTCCTTGTTTTCTTGCTATTCGACACCTATTCCACAATCCTTAAATAACAAACCGATCCGCCACGTTCATCGGTTTGCCCTAGCTAGCCGCCTTGCGTGAACTCCCGCATCGCCAGCCCAAGATTAGGTGACAAATCTTTGTGCCATTCATCCTTGAATCATCACACACCACCCCATTAGTTGTTGTGCAAATTCCCGATCTTTTTCGTATCCGTTTGCGAGTTCGGTTCTAAAACCGAGTTGGAATCAACATCCAAAAAAAACGTAACTCGGACAGCCTACCTTAAAACGGCCATAACTTTCGCATACGAACTCGAAATCGGGCGAATTTTTTTTTCAAATTCATCTACGCGAAATTTCGCATCTGATTTTCCGCCGCGTAGCCGAGTTCGGCGAATTTAGATTGCCCAAATTCCCCTCGGAAGATAGGCTATCCGGCCTCCGAAGTTTCAGCACAAATTTTAAAGAACCTTCTTGATTTTCCATAGGCCGCATATTACATCCAATTGAGCTGAAAATTTGTGTGCTTCCTATAATTGTGCTACTGAGTAAAGAAAAAATATCAAAAAAATATTACAATAAAGAAAAAAAAATTGTGAAGAGCATGCATATTAAAGCAATTGGCCTATACCACTTGGTGCTGTTTGTTTGGTTATACCATTCTGTCTTTCTTTTGCCTTGATACTTCCTTGTGTTGTGCTAGGCTCTAGGGCACTCAGTTGACCAGCAACAGTTTCCTACATTGAATACTTATTCAACTTTGTTTAGCTGTTAACGATTTTCTGCTTATTAGCCACCATATTGTGCCATCCAAGCTCCACCTTTCTCTTGAGCATAACAGGTACCTTTGTAATCACCCCACGCTTCATTGGTTCATCTCACCGTCCACACCACCTGCTGTGTCGGTAAGAACACTTGTAAGAGCGTGGTAAGATGCTTGAGCGAGATAGATTGTTTTCTTCCACCTTCCACATTGTCACTGTAGTTGATAGGGATAACATTTTTTTTGTTGTCTTTTGTTTCCTACTAACAATGGCAGGAGAAGAAAATAATGACGAATGTGTTCAACATGTTGAGTTACGTGATATGTTCGCCAAATACAACGCATCAACGGAGGAGTCATTGGCGAACTTGACTCGCAAACTGGATGACCTTGCTCTTCGGATGAATACTTTTGAGGCTCGGTTGCCTCTCGCTGGAAGACAAGAAGACAATGCTTATGATGAACTGGAAGATCACAGTAATCAGCCAAGACTGCCACTTTATCGTCGAGGTATGGGAGGTAATAATCATAACAATTATAACCGCCCTCCTGATGATCCTTTTGCTAAAGTGAAATTTACTATACCCTCTTTTTCTGGTGCTTATGATGCTGAGGCTTATCTTGATTGGGAGATGACAGTAGAGCAAAAATTTAATTCCCATCTTGTTCCTGAACAACATAGAGTTCGTCAAGCCACTAGTGAGTTTAAGGACTTTGCTATCATATGGTGTAATGAACTTGTTAAAACTAGAACTGATCCTCCAACATGGGATAGATTAAAGGAAGCTATGCGTGTTCGATTTGTTCCTCCATCTTTTCAGCGGGACCTTCGCAAAAAATTGCAGCGTTTAGACCAAGGTAACATGTCCGTAGAGGAGTATTATCAAGAGTTACAAAAGGGTATGCTGCGTTGTGGGGTAGTAGAGGACATGGATGATAAAATAGCTCGTTTTTATGGGGGGTTGAGGCGTGAAATTCAGGACATTGTTGATTACAAAGAATATGATACTGTTAACAGATTGTTTCAGCTTGCTATGTTGGCAGAAAAAGAATTGCAGGGCCGACAACAACAGCAACAATGCACGAGGAGCAACTTCACGCCGCGTGCAGCAACTACACCATCCAAAACAGCACCATCTTCGGCCCCCCGTGCAGCGACTACACCACCCAATGGCGGCCAACGAACTATACCTGCTGCTCCACCTTCTCGCGTGCCGGAAGGCAGCAAGGCGACATCATTCAAGCCTTCGTCGTCCACTCCTTCTACGGGTCGTACTTCTGACATTAAGTGTCACCGCTGCCAGGGACTTGGTCATATGATGAGAGATTGCCCGAGCAAACGAGCATACATAGCACGCGACGATGGAGGGTATGATATTACTTCGGATGTTGAAGATGAATATTCTCTTGCTACTAACTTTACAGATCCAAATGACGAACACACCGAAGAAGAGGTACTTGGTACAGCGGCGACGGAGAACTATAGGAGCATCATTGTGCAGCGTGCCTTGAGCTCCAAAGTGGAGACCGACGACAAGCTACAACGACACAACCTCTTCCACATGTTTCTCATCGTCAAGGACTGTCGTGTACACACTATAATTGATGGAGGTAGCTGCAATAACTTGGTAAACACGGACGTCGTCAAGAAACTCGGTTTGCCAACAAGAGCACACCCTCATCCGTACCACATTCAATGGTTCAACAACAGCGGTAAGGTTCGGGTAACACAAACAGCAAGAATCCATTTTTCAATTGGTTCATACCATGATTTTGCTGATTTTGATGTTGTTCCTATGGATGCTTGTTCTCTATTATTGGGTCGTCCTTGGGAATTTGATACAGATGCTATTCATCATGGTAGAACCAATAAATATACTCTCATGCATAAGGGAAAGAAAATCACTTTGCTTCCCATGACTCCTGCTGAAATTGTGCATTTTGAGAAGAGTAAAATTCGTGAGGGCAAAGCAACTAAATTAGAATCTGAAAAACAGCAAGTTATTAAGTTAAAATCACCATCATTGCTCGCAACTAAATCTGAACTTGCTGATTTATTCGATGCTAAGGGGATGTGCTATGCTTTAGTTTGCAAAGAAGCCATGTTTTCACTTCATGAATTGTCTATTGCATTGCCCCCTGCTGTTGCTAACCTTTTGCAAGAGTTTGAGGATGTGTTTCCCTCCGAGATACCCCCTGGTTTACCACCGATGAGAGGCATTGAACACAAGATCGATTTGATTCCAGGAGCAAGTTTGCCAAATCGTGCAGCATACAGGGCGAATCCACAAGAAACTAAGGAAATTCAGCGACAAGTCCAAGATCTTTTGGACCGCGGGTACATTCGTGAAAGCCTTAGCCCTTGTTCCGTTCCTGTTCTTTTGGTTCCTAAGAAAGATGGTAGTTGGCGCATGTGTGTTGATTGTCGAGCGATTAATAACATCACCATTCGATATCGTTATCCTATTCCTCGATTAGATGACATGCTTGATGAATTGAGTGGTGCTATCATCTTCACAAAAATTGACTTGCGTAGTGGTTACCACCAAATTAGAATGGCACTAGGAGATGAATGGAAAACTGCATTTAAAACCAAGTTTGGACTTTATGAGTGGTTAGTCATGCCTTTTGGTTTAACTAATGCACCCAGCAACTTTATGCGATTAATGAACGAGGTTTTACGTGCTTTCATTGGACAATTTGTGGTGGTTTACTTCGATGATATCCTCATTTACAGCAAGTCATATGATGAACATCTTGATCATTTACGTGCTGTTTTTACTGTTTTGAGAGATGCACGTTTGTTTGGTAACCTCGAAAAGTGCGTTTTTTGCACCAATCGAGTCTCGTTTCTTGGCTATGTCGTTTCCTCGCAGGGAATTGAGATGGATGAGGCAAAAATTGAAGCAATCACCAGCTGGCCAGCCCCAACTACCGTCACACAGGTTCGTAGTTTTCTTGGTCTTGCAGGATTTTATCGGTGCTTTGTGCGGGATTTCAGCACCATTGCAGCACCTCTACATGAGCTAACGAAGAAGGGAGTTCCATTTCGATGGGGCGAACAGCAGCAACAAGCTTTTGATGCTCTCAAATCGAAGCTTACACAAGCACCATTACTACAACATCCTGATTTTGACAAGACCTTTGAGCTAGAATGCGATGCAAGCGGCATTGGTATTGGAGGCGTTCTCATACAAGGAGGTAAACCCGTTGCTTTCTTTAGTGAAAAACTTCATGGTCCTTCTCTGAATTATTCCACTTATGATAAGGAATTGTATGCCTTAGTCCGTGTATTACAAACTTGGCAACATTATCTTTGGTCTAAGGAGTTTGTCATACATTCCGATCATGAATCATTGAAGTATCTTAAGTGTCAAACCAATCTGAATAAACGACATGCTAAATGGATTGAGTTCATAGAGTCGTTTCCATACATCATTAAGCATAAGAAAGGGAAGGAAAATATCATTGCCGATGCATTATCTAGGCGTTATACCATGCTGTCCCAACTTGATCATAAAATCTTTGCTTTGGAAACAATTAAAGCATTATATCCTACTGATTTGGACTTCAAAGTTGCTTTTGAAAATTGCAGAGAAGGAAGGACTTGGAATAAATATGTGCTGCGAGAGGGTCTCCTCTATCGTGCTAACAAGTTATGCGTTCCAGCTAGCTCCGTTCGTCTATTGCTTTTGCAGGAAGCACATGGAGGAGGTTTGATGGGACATTTTGGAGTGAAGAAAACTGAAGACGTGCTGTCCACACACTTCTTTTGGCCAAAGATGAGGCGTGATGTCGAGCGCTACGTGTCACGATGCACTACTTGCAATAAAGCTAAGTCTCGCCTTAACCCACATGGTCTTTATATGCCTCTTCCTGTTCCTAGTGTACCTTGGGAGGATATTTCTATGGACTTTGTTTTGGGATTGCCTAGGACTAAGAGGGGGAGGGATAGTATTTTTGTAGTTGTTGATCGTTTTTCCAAAATGGCACACTTTATACCTTGTCATAAGAATGATAATGCCTCACACATTGCTGATTTATTTATGACGGAAATTGTTCGTTTACATGGTGTGCCAAATACCATTGTTTCTGATCGTGATGCAAAATTTTTAAGTCATTTTTGGAGAACTTTGTGGTATAAATTGGGAACCAAGTTGCTGTTTTCAACTACATGTCACCCACAAACGGATGGACAGACCGAGGTAGTTAATCGTACTTTATCCACTATGTTACGGGCTGTCTTGAAAACAAATTTGAAGTTGTGGGAGGAGTGTTTACCACATATAGAATTTGCTTACAACAGATCCGTTCACTCCACGACAAAGGTAAGTCCATTCCAGGTAGTGTATGGTTTCAATCCCCGTGCTCCTATTGATTTACTACCTTTGCCTCCTTCTGAAACTATAAATTTGGATGCTACACAACGATCTGAATTCATTCTTAAGATGCATGAAACTACAAAGAAAAATATTGAAATGATGAATGAGAAGTATAGGATTGCAGGTAGTAAAGGTAGAAAAGAAGTAAAACTTGAACCGGGCGATTTGGTGTGGTTACATTTGAGAAAAGAGCGATTTCCCGACTTGAGAAAATCTAAACTTATGCCACGAGCTGCTGGTCCTTTTAAGATCGTTGAAAAGATTAATGATAATGCATATAAGCTTGAATTGCCTCCCGATTTTGGGGTTAGTCCTACATTTAACATTTCAGATTTGCGACTGTACTTGGGAGAAGAAGATGAACTTGAGTCGAGGACGACTCCAATTCAAGAGGGGGAGAATGATGAGAACATCACAACAGCGGAGACGCGCATTGAACTGCAAGGACCAATCACAAGAGCACGGGCACGGTTATTAAATCAGCAGGTGAATTCGTTCTTAACTTCTTTTGCATGTGAGTTTGAGAATAGATTGCTATGTGATGATTTAATTGTTATCAGGAATAATGGAGAAGATCAACAAGTGAAGGAAGGAGGCCTTGGGAGCGTGGACAACCACCTGGGACGTCCACAAGTAGATGGAAATAGTTTACAACTCGGACTCGAGTTCAACTCGGAGTCCAGGAGCAGTCCACCTTAAAACAGACGCCCAGGAGGCATACGGACTCCATTTTCGATGTTCTACATATGCACGGAAAGAGGGGAAGATAAACTTTCCAATGGTTCTGGTCCCACCTCAAAATTCCTCCGGAGTCATTGGGAATGGTCGAAACAAGTCGAGTCCATATTTCTGTCCGGTGCTGCGCCACCGAATCGGGCCTTTGGGCCTTGTATCCCGTAAGAGTCCATTAGGGACGCGTCTAATCATGTTTTGGTCGAACCCTAGCCTATAAATACTGCAGCCGCCGGTCATATTCGGTGGGTTTTGCTTAGATCAATAAAATCTCCGTTCTACGGTTTGTGAGACCCCAATTTCGCGATTTCCGATCGTGTCTTCTACGTTCTTGCTCGTGTTCTCGATTGCACTTGCAGGGATTAGCCTTCTTGGCGAGGTCAAGCGTGTGCAGCACGGTTGATAACCAACGGAGCCGTGGTGTAGTGATTGCAGGGGTACTCGAACCGCTCGAGTGCCGCGGATCATCAACGTCGAGTTCTCCACCCCAATCGACATACCTTTCGGAAGATCGGGCCTAACCCTACTCATCATATGGGTCACCCCAAAGGTGTCTACGACTCTCATAGATGGTTTCTTTTTGTTTTCCTCTAGTGGTACGTATCTCGTTACCATAAAGTTCACGATATCCGCATACCAAGGGTGAGAGTCGGTCACCTTGAGAAGCATATCATCTCGTAGGAAGTCATTGATAGGAATGTCCATGGTTTGGGTGACTTCCATACGTGAGAGATGATCTGCCACGGAATTCTCTACTACCTTCTTATCCTTGATTTCTAATTCAAACTCTTGGAGTAGAAAAATCCAACGGATTAGCCTTGGTTTAGCATCCTTTTTGGTGAGCAAATACTTCAAGGCAGCATGGTCTGTATAGACTATGACCTTGGCTCCAAACAAATAGGACCTAAACTGATCGATACCAAAAACTCAGCCAATAGCTCTTTTTCAGTTGTGGCATAATTGAGTTGAGCTCCTGTTAGAGTTTTTCTAGCGTAGGCTATTGCATGATGCTTTTGATCTTTGGTTTGGCCTAGGACCGCACTAACGGCAAAATCACTAGCATAACACATGATTTCGAAAGGCAGCGTCCAATCGGGAGGTTGAATAATTGGAGCTGAGATGAGTGCCTTTTTGAGTGTATGAAAAGATTTAAGACATTCATCATCAAAATCAAAGGGAGCTTCCTTAGCTAATAGGTTAGTGAGGGGTCTAGCGACTTTTGAGAAGTCTTTGATGAATCACCGATAGAACCCCGCATGACCTAAAAAGCTGTGGATTCCCGTAACATTGATAGGAGGTGGATGTTTTTCAATGACTTCAATATTTGATTTGTCCACCTCGATCCCTTTCTCAGACACTAAGTGTCCAAGAATGATTCCTTCAGGAACCATGAAATGACACTTTTCCCAATTAAGTACGAGGTCCTTCTTTTGGCATCTTTGTAAGACCTTGTCTAAATTTTCCAGACAATGATCAAAAGTTTCCCCATAGACGAAGAAATCATACATGAAAACTTCCATTATCTCCTCAATAATATCGGAAAATATAGACATCATGCATCTTTGAAAAGAGGCAGGAGCATTGCACAATCCAAAGGACATACGCTGATAGGCATAAGTTCCATCGGGACATGTGAATGTGGTCTTACTT
Source organism: Tuctoria greenei (assembly GCA_036927565.1). Lineage (NCBI taxonomy): Eukaryota > Viridiplantae > Streptophyta > Magnoliopsida > Poales > Poaceae > Tuctoria > Tuctoria greenei. The sequence goes on from JAYESD010000004.1 coordinate 37,363,559, forward strand.
TGATCATCGGGGGTGGATTGGGATTTGATGATAACCCGAATACCCATCAAGTAAACAAAAGTAGGAGTGTTTTGCCAACTGCTCTAACATCTCATCGATGAATGGGAGTGGAAAAAGATCCTTCCTTGTAGCCTTGTTAAGTTGTCGGTAATGTATGCATGTCCTCCAACCCGTGATGGTTCATTGAGGAATTAATTCATTTTTCTCATTTTGAATGACCGTCATACCTCCCTTCTTAGGCACTACTTAAACTGGGCTAACCCATTCGCTATGAGGAACAAGGTAGATAATCCCCGCATGCAGATGTTTCAAGACTTCCTTCTTGACAACTTCTCACATCGCATTATTCAATCGCCTTTGAGGTTCCCTTGAGGGACACTCTCGGAGTCAATGGGAATGCGATGGGTCCATAACGTTGGACTAATCCCCTTGAGTTCCTCTAATGTATTGTAACACCCTAAATTTTCGCATCATGCATTGCATACATGGTCATGCATTAAACACTAGTAGAATAAAAGAAAAATAATAAAACATATACATATACAAATGTATGTAGCAAAAGAAGAAATAGAAAATAATAATTATAGCCTAAAATTTGTAATAGGGAATAAGAAAAAATAGTAATAATAAAATAAAATATAAATAATAAAATATATATTAACAATAATAGTATAAAAAGAAAAAAAGAAAAAAAAAAGAAGAAAAAAAAAGAAAAAGGGCAACCCGGCGGCCAGGCCAGCGGCCCAGCCAGCGGAGCCGGCCCCGCTCCGCACCAGCGCCGAGGCGCCTGGCCCCGCCGTACCGGATGCCAGCCCCGAGGCCGCAGCTGGGCCCCGCCCCCACGCCGAACCGCCGCCTGCCGCTGCAGTGCGCAGCGCGCGCTGCGCCCGGCCCCGCCTGGGTCCCGCCCCGAGCGTGCCGCCCGCGCCTCGGCTCGGCCGCCCGCCCCCGACCGAATCCCGCCCCCACCCCGAACCGCGCGCCCGGCCGACGCGCGTAGCACGCCCGCCCGCGGCGTAATCGCCCGGGCCCCACCGCCGCCTGGCTCGTGCCGACCGAGCCGCTCGGCCGAACGCCCCGCTCGCCGCGCCCCGATGCTGCCTGACCGCGCCTGCGCGCTGGGTCCCGCCTCCTGACTCCCTCCCGCGTACGCCTGCCGCCGTAACGCCTCCCGATCCCGCCGGCTCCGGAACCGATTCCGGATGACTCCCGCCGCCCCTATAAAAGGAACCGAGGTCCCTAGACTTTTTCCCACGATCCAACAGCCGCCAACAGGGAAGAAAAACCGCCAGAAGCAGCCGCCGAACAGAGGGAAAAAGGGGAGTCCAGAAGGCTGCGCCCAGGGAAGAAAAAAAGAGAAAAAGAAGGGGAAGAAGAGGGAGAAAAAGAGGAGAGCGCCACCGTTCGCCGGAGATCGTCGCCGACATCGCGCCGCCGTCGTCATGCCGCCAAAGGACTGCTGCACCATCTATTTCGTCTACGCGTCACATTTGTTCTGCGACCGTCAAGCCGTCAGATCTACGGTAGGACATGTTCCCGATGCGAATTTTTGCGATCACATTGAATCTAATAGGCATAAATTGATTTTAGTTGCACCATAAATTTTATTTCAGCAGCATTAATCCACCCTAAAATCCCCGTAAACTCATATGAACACGTATGAACTAGTCGCATCTAATTAATAAACGACCGTAGTAAATTAATTATTAAACTGTGCATGCATGCATGTCATTGCATGTTGATTATTTTGTGTGCATTATGTTGAATTGTATATGTTTTCTTGTATGTATGATCATGCGTAGAGGAACGTGCTCAAGAGGCCGCATACGAGGATTTCCAAAACCAAGACTTTGAAGCGCTTGAACAACCCCATCCGCCGGAGCAAGGCAAGTGTCCTTGAAGCATATTGATCCTATTTTAAATTAAATGTTTTGGTTGCGAACTTGCATGCTTGTGTCAAATTGATGGGAATCCTATGGTAGGAAGTTTACTAGTTTTGTTTGACCACCCTTGTCACCTGGAATTTATGGTAGAGAGTCGGGAAGGGTTTTTACCTTTTTGCTTCGCTTAATTAATTGGGATGGCAAACAACACTACACATTTAATTATACATCAATGATGTTCTGGTTAATGTGAACTGGTCAATATGATGGGTGATCTAAGCAAGCATGGTTTTGTGAATGGGTTGGACGTTATGGTGGTTTGCTTGCCTTAGATCTAAGGACCGGTTCATGCGAGAATATGCCAGGTCAACAGTGCCACCACAAGGCCAAGTATGGGTGCGGCGTAGCTGAATAATTAGGAGCGCTGCTAGTATTGTATGGACCATTGGATGGCGCGGGGAATGGGAGTCGAGGAGGCTTGCCCTGGGATCCGCATGGCACACGAGGGGGCCCGTGGGTGGGAGAATAAAGATTCAAGCCTGCCGGTGAAACCTTAGTGGGCCTGTACATACTAGTAGTCCCTTTTGAAAGGCTATTTTGTGATCTCTTGGCCACACACCTACGGAAGTGTGAGATGGCACAATGGAGGTTTCTTAGTCATCGAAAGGTGATAAAATCACAAACATGTGGGTAAAGTGGTACAACCTCTGCAGAGTGTAAAAAAACTATCATCATAGCCGTGCTCCCGGTTATGAGCGCCTGGATGACCTACATGATTAGAGTTGGAAATTGGGATTTGGGATGGTTATGGTCTGGTAATGGTTATGGTTGGCTTATGGTTATGGTTTGGTAATGGTTATGGTTTATGGATTATGGTCATGGTTATGAAATTGAGTTATGGTAATTGGACATGGATAATGGTAATGTTGGCAATAATTGGATATGGTTTATATTTCGTTAATATGATGGTTATGATGGGATTGTTTCACATAGACATAGTATAATGCTTTTCAAATGTTTTACTGTACTTTTCAGCACTTAGCCATTATTACATTCGTCATTTGAATTAGCCACATGTCATACTTTCCACACTTGCTGAGTACGACATGTACTCACCCTTGCAATCCCCCCCAACAGCTACTGGAGACAATTGGGAGTACCCTGAGGATCACGTGGAGTACTAGGTTGCGTACCACCGTCAATTGCCTGTGGATTGGAGTCGTGTTGCTTAGTTTATTTTTCCGCTGCAATTATTTAGAGTTTTACTATTCGCGAACTATTGGATTATTGTAATAAAGTACTTATTTATTAGTTAAGACGTGGTTAAATTCTGTTTATCATTTGTGAATCACTCGTGTATGTGTGTTGAACATCCTGGGCACACATATGCGTTACGCTTGGTTCATATTCGGAACCGGGTGTCACAAACTGGTATCAGAGCCGCGTTGACCGTAGGACGCAAGCCTAGGTAGAATGGACACTATAGAGCACTTAGGAACACTCTTCTAATCTGCTATTTTCGAAAATTTTTGCTGTTGTTTTGTTTCCCTTATTTTCAGCCGCAAAAAGTACTGATCGCTGCTGCGTTTTTGATAAAAATTTTCGGAAGTGAACAATATTAAGTGCTGCTGTTTTGCTGTGTAAATTTTCGCGAAAAAGGTGTGTTTTGCTGCTGTTATGTGTGGGTAAAATCATTGTGTTGGTTGCTATATTTTTCTCTTTATTTTTCGTTCTTTTGGAAGCGCTGCACCGCTCTTTTTCCGCCGTTTTAGCTGCTGAAATTTTCAGATTTGTATTTTGTTATATTTTTCTTTCCTCTAATGTACTTTTGTTTTCTGTAGATGGCCCGCACCAAGACAACCCCCCGTAAGTCGACCGGTGGACTTGTTCCCCCGCGTAGGTTGGCTAGTCGCTCTGCGGCCGTCGACCCCCGTCACCCCGTGGTGATCCGTTCTGACGGCAGAGCCGCAGGACAACTGCGTCACCGTCTCCGTGCCCTACTCCGTGAGGCTGGCTACCGTCACCACAGCCTCTCGCTCTCCTACCACACCACTGGAGTGCAGCGCCCCGACAGGAAGGAGTGGAGCTGCAAAATCTATATCTACTACGGTGACGAGTTGGTGAAGACCCACAGCAGCCCCGCTTGGAGGAGCTCCCGCCAATCTGCGGAGCAGGATGCTAGCTGGGAAGCAGCCACTTTTTGGAGCCACGCTCGCCGTTTCCGTCTGGAGGACACGGTGCACGCCTTCGTCCCGCAGCGTCCCAGTGGCACTGCGCGCTTCGTCTCCAGGCACGTGGAGGTACCCCTGGACCTCCCGCAGTCTCGTTAGACTGTTGACGACGTGGCCCAGCTCAGTGCCCGACTTTAGAGGGCGCAGCAGGAGATTCAGGATGGACGTGACCTCGCCCAGCGCCACGAGGCGATAATCAGGAGGTATCGTCGGATCACCGACGAGGACCCAGACGACTACGCGTCCGACACCCCGATGTGACCCCAGACTCTCCAGACCGTCGCAACGGTCAGCGTGAGTCATCTTCTGAGGAGTCCTCTGACGAGGAGCCTTCCAGTGTGGCGTCTACCGCACCACCGCCGCCTGCTGCCTCACCACCCCAGGACCCACAGGACCCCGAGGACCCCGACGACGACGACGACGACGAGGACCCGGATGAGTTCCCGCTCGACGACGAGTAGTCCTCGACCTATGCCACGACTCAAGGATAGGCACACCCCCATTAGTAAATAAGAGCGATGTAGATATACTCGTGTGACCTTGAGCTGTGTTACTTCTTTTAGGATCTTTGTAAATTCTGTTTGGTGCTTGTTTGAGTGCTTGTGTGCTTAGTAGAGAGTTGTGGAATCCTTCGGCAATTGTCCACATCCTCCTAATATAGGTCTATATTAATAAAGGATTATTTAGTGTCACGTACCTTGATGCATATAGTTGGGACGTTTCCTTCCAAATTCTAAATCCTTCTGTCCCCACCCTTCTTTCGCCAACAGATGGTGAGAACTCGTAACCAGAGGGATGCCAACGATGAGGAGGAGCGCAATGAAGTACCTCAGAACAACCAGGGACATGCTCATGGAGCCATCAACATTGAACAACTGTTAGCTGTGCAGAACCAGCTCATGCAGACCATGATACAGACCATGGGACAGCTGCAAGCTGGCAACAACAATCAGCCCCACCTGCCTCCACCGCCACTCCCGCCACATCACAATCGTTTGGGAGAGCTCATGAGGACCAGACCGCCCGCCTTTGCACAAGCCGCCGACCCAATGGAAGCTGATGATTGGCTGAAGTCTGTTGAGAAGAAACTTGCTATTGTCCAGTGCACTGATAGGGAGAAGGTTCTCTTTGCATCACATCAACTAGTTGGAGCAGCCGCTGACTGGTGGGAAGCTCTTTGCAATGCTCATGATAATCAGGAGACAATCACTTGGGCTGAGTTTAAACAGAGTTTCCGTTCCCACTATGTACCTGAAGGAGTTATGATACTGAAGAGACAAGACTTTGAAAATCTCAGGCAAGGAAGGATGAGTGTGAGTGAGTATCTCAACAAATTCACTCAATTATCAAGATATGCTCCAGAAGACATCAAAACTGATAGTATGAAGCAGTATCTGTTTATGAGGGGTCTCAACAATGAAATTCAAGTCCAGTTGCTCAATACCGATTATCCAAACTTCCAAAAGCTGGTTGACAAGGCTATTGTGGTTGAGAACAAGATTCGTGAGATGGAGCAGGACAACAAAAGGAAGATGTCACATCATGGACCGCAGCAAGGAAGCAATGTTCGCCCCCGCTATGCACCACCTACTGCACCACAATACAACCCCTCTGCTCCTGCATACCGCACTGCTTATCCGCCCCGCCCAAATCAGCCACCGCAACAACGCCCCGCCATGCAAGCGCCTCGCAATCCCGTGCCAACTGCGCCGCGTCCTAACATGGCGGCAAATGCTCAAAACCAGTTGCGCCCAAACTTCCCTAATGCTACGGGTGGTAAGACATGCTATGCGTGTGGAGAACCCGGACACTTTGCAAGTCAATGCCCCAGGAGAAACAATGGACCTATGAACAATGCACCAAGGCCAAATCACCCGCGACCAAATGGAGGAGCACCACAAGGCAACCGTGGACAGCAGAATTTTGCTCGTGGCAATGTGAATCATGTCTCTACTGAGGAAGCCCAGCAAGCTGATGACGTCGTGATTGGTATGTTTCTCGCCAACTCCAACCCCGCGACTGTTTTATTTGATTCAGGAGCATCTCATTCTTTTATCTCGTCAAAGTATGTTGCCAAGTACAATTTGCCTATATCTCATATGAAGCAAACTATGCTAGTAAGTTCTCCTGGCGGAGAGATGAGGACAAATATAGTATGTCCGAAAGTAAGCATTAAAATAAGGGGGGTAGACTTTCTCGCAAACCTCATAGTCTTGGACTCCCAAGGAATAGACATAATACTTGGAATGGACTGGCTGAGCAAGTACAATGGAGTCATTCAATGCGCCGAGAGGATTGTGCAGTTGACAAGTGAACATGGTACCCGCATTGAAGTTGAAGCAGCCCAACCTGCAAGAGGGAAAGCGATGCTGAATAATGTGGAAGAAGTGACATTGGAAAGCATTCCGATCGTTCGCGAGTACCCGGACGTGTTTCCATATGAGTTGCCAGGTATGCCACCTGATCGTGACATAGAATTCGCCATTGAGTTGATACCCGGAACTGCACCTATAGCTAAGAGGCCGTATAGGATGCCTCCTAAGGAATTAGCAGAGCTCAAGAAGCAAATTCAAGAGCAGCTAGAGAAGGGTTTTATACGCCCAAGTTCATCCCCGTGGGGAGCCCCAATGCTCTTCGTAGATAAGAAGGATGGAACCCAGAGGATGTGTGTGGACTATAGGTCTCTCAATGAAGTGACAATTAAGAACAAGTACTCACTGCCCCGTATAGAGGATTTGTTCGACCAAATGAAGGGTGCCTGTATCTTCTCCAAAATCGACTTGCGGTCAGGATACTTCCAAATGAAGATTAGACCATCGGATATACCCAAGACAGCATTTCGGACACGATATGGATCTTATGAGTACACCGTCATGTAATTTGGATTAACGAATGCGCCTGCGTACTTTATGTATCTCATGAATAAGGTCTTTATGGAATATCTGGATAAGTTCGTTGTAGTGTTCATCGATGATATTATGATCTACTCAAAGGATGAGAAGGAACACGAGGAACACTTGAGGCTTACGCTGTAGAAATTGAGGGAGCATCAATTGTATGCCAAGTTTAGTAAATGTCAATTTTGGTTACGGGAAGTTTCTTTCTTAGGCCATATTATTTCCGGAGGAGGAGTATCAGTTGACCCAGGGAAGGTGAGAGATGTGCTTAAGTGGGAACCGCCACAGAATGTCAAGGAAATTCGGAGTTTCCTTGGAATGGCTGAATATTACCGCCGATTCATAAAGGATTTCTCCAAAATAGCCAAGCCTATGACCGAATTACTCATGAAGGGAAAGGCATTCCGATGGACTCAAGCTTGTTAGGATAGCTTTGAGGAGTTAAAGAAAAGGTTGACAACCGCCCCGGTGTTAGTATTACCAGACGTGAACAAGAGTTTTGATATATACTGTGATGCATCAAGACAAGGATTAGGATGTGTGCTCATGCAAGAAGGCCAAGTGGTAGCTTATGCATCGAGGCAACTAAAGAAACATGAGTTGAATTATCCTACGCACGACCTTGAACTCGCAGCCGTGGTACACGCCTTGAAGATATGGAGACACTATGTTTTTGGTCACTGATGTGAGATTTATACAGATCACAAGAGTCTCAAGTACATATTTACGCAAACGGATCTGAATCTGAGGCAACGCCGATGGTTGGAGCTCATCAAGGATTATGACGTGGGAATCAACTATCACCCAGGGAAGTCCAACGTAGTGGCCGATGCCTTGAGCCGAAAAGGAGTAAGTCAGCAACTCACAGTTCAAGAACTGCCATCCGAGTTATGTAAGGAGTTTGAACGATTGAACCTTGGATTCATAAATGAGATGGGAACAATGGAAGTCAACCCAACATTAGAGCAGGAAATACGGGAAGGACAGACAAAGGACAAGGAAATCATCTTCTCCTTCCATTTCAGGGGGAGCTAAGAATTGAAGAGTTCTAACCTCCTCTAAAGGCTCATCTTGGATGGGAGATTCTACGGATGTGTTCTTGGAAAGCAGGATAGGAATAGAGAATTTCCTCCCTCCAAGTTTGACATTGAGGCTTCCTTCCAAGGGAATTTCCATGAGAAATTTCTCAATGGGAACCCCAATCATAATGTCGAAATCTTGAATTTTGAACACATGGAAATCTAGGATTGACTCAACATCTTTGTGTCTCATAGACACTTGTTGTAAAACCCACATCCTACAAGGATGTTTCCGAAAGAATCTCAGAAGGATTAACATGTTGGTGCCAACAGCACATCGCCTAGAATGGCAAGAGCACAAGAATCAGAAATGAGATTTGCTCCAACAGTGAGGGTTGTGTAGGACCTTGATTGGTGTTTCTCTAATAAAACATAGAATAGTTTCCAAAGGTGAGATTATCCGAAGACTTTTGGGTGACTGCTCAACTTCCGCAGTCCATTCCCAGCTTAGAATAGAGGTTAACTCCTTAACCGTCGGTTGGATGAACACTCCATCAGGTGGGTCAAGTGGAGTTAATGGAAATGATGGTTTCCTATGGTAACAAGACTTGGGAGGTATTTCCAAAATCTTCAAATATCTCTCCCTCGAAGTAGAAGGGGAAACTCCGAACTTTGAATTTCTTCTTCCTTCATAGTTTCAGCTTTGGGAGAGGATACATCTGGCAAGGTTTGAGATAGACAAGATATATGTTCTTCCTTGTCCATGGATTTATCCTTGGATCCTGACACTACTTCCTCTTGAGGGGGCTCATTAAGACACATAATGGAGAAATTTTCTAGAATTCATTCTAGAAGATCCTTGCCTTCTTCCGGCGCCTTATGGAGGAAAGATCATCCAACCGTAATGTCAAGATGTAGGGCAGACTCTTTGTTCAATCCCATATAGAAGTGTTGCAAGAGCATGGGATTAGGGATGGAAAAATCTGGGCTGAAATTTCTCAAAAGAGAAAATCTATCCGAAGCTGCACCTATGGATTTCTTCTCCATCTGTTGGAAGCATAGTACTTCCTTCCGTAAGGAAAAAATTCGGGCAATTGGAAAGAAAGCAAAAAAAATATGTCTTGTAATTCTTTCTGATTTTTGTTTGTCTTCCCAACTTTGTGATCATACCATTGTTTGTCTTTTTCCTTGAGAGAAAAAGGAAACAACTTCCACTTGAGAGTCTCTTGTGTGATACCCTTGATTAGAAGGCATGAACACAATTGTTCAAACTCTCTTAGATGGTGGTAAGAGTTTTTAAAATTTGTTCCTAAGAAGATTTCTCCCAAACCATGGCTATAAAGTCAGGGCGAAGTTCATAGCTAGTAGAACAAATAGGTTCCGCCAAAGGTGGTGGCTCACAGAACTTGCCCTTTAGGGCATAATATGAAAGAATGGTGGGCTTCTCTACATAGGTGGTGGTGGTAAGAAAAGGAAAGATAAGATAAGAAGATAGGTATGAGGGTTAACAAGGTTCGAAGATTAACAACAACCGTTCCCCGGTAACGGCGCCATAAATGCTTGTTGATGTTTCTTACATCAAAGATAAAAATCCGCAAGTACACGGAAACTGTCGTGTAGCACTTCCCCTTAATTGAGTATTCCAAGGGTATCAAATCCAAAGAACGTGTGTGTAATCTTACGAACTAATTCAGCCAAGCACACAAAGTTGTTTGCTAGGCAAGGAAGAGAGAGGAATACAAAGTATTGATTCTAATTCAAAAGAATTTGCAGTAGCTGCTTGCTTCGGGCATGGGTTTACCCCTAGCAACACTAGGATGACTCCTGCCAAGAGCCTATGGCATATCCGAAGGTGGAGGATTACTAAGGACAGATAGGGCTGTCACCACCTACTGCCTACCTCTTCAATTCGTGGGTCTACGGGATATTCACTGGTGATTTCTAACCTAAGCACCACGCTTACGTTCTAAATCACAACTCTAGTTGTTTCGGACACAAAGCTACAACTAGAGCCTATAATAAATTAAAGCAATGAACCCGCAAGTAACTACTTGTGCAAACTATTATGAATTAAGATACAAACTTGAATTGAATTCACAAAGGGCTTACGTGATTTGAGTACACCTTTGTGGGGATACATGTATAGAAGAGGGATTTGACAAGCCCAAGCCTCCTTCTCCTAAACTCTCACCACACTCTCCTTCTACTTGGCAGCCTCTAGGACTACTCTAAACCTTTGGAGTGGTATTCTATTCTCTACTTTTGGTTTGTGTGTGTGAAGTGAGGTGTGGGATTCTATTTATAGGTGGGAGAAGGGTTAGTTCCCGCCACAAATTGTGCGTGAATCAGTCTTCATTGTGATTAGGGCATCACAAAGAGTCGACAAATGGAAGTTTGGCACCAGGAAGGGTTCGGCCGAACCCCCTAGTCGGCCGAACAGAAAAGTTGACCATTTCTTGTGGGCTTCCTCGGGGTGACTTCCAGGTGGGTCCCATTGACTGATATGGGGTGCTACACCGTTGGATGGCCTCGGATACTTCTGTTTGTGGGCCAATTGATCCATGTGATGACATGTGGCATTGCCTGATTTAGCGAAACCCCATTTTATGGATTACTCCCTGCATGTCTTGGTATTTCGAGTCTAAATTCACCTGCATACAAATAAACACCAACACTTGTGGAATTGTTTAGTTTTAACCCTACCATTATGTTGTGTTTCTCTTTTGTGCACATTATGAGGTGAATTAATGGTCCAAACACTACCAGGATTCCGGTTTATTGCAACGAAAAAAATCGTTGCAATTTGTCGAAATTCGTCGCGATAAGTTGTTGTCGCAATGAAATAGAACGTCGCGATAGTTTTTCTGACTCGTGGCGATAACAGCCATGGAAATAGGTTATTGCAACGACTTGACATCCGTGGCAAATAGTATGGTATTGCGACGACTCCACGTTCGTTGCAAATAGTATGGTATTGCAACGGTTTAACCTATTGCGACGATTTAACTTATTGCGACGAAAATATCGGTGTTGCAACGATGTCACATTTGTGGCAAAAAGTATGGTATTACAATGACTCAAATAGTATGGAATTGCAACGGTTTAACGTATTGCGATGATTTAACGTATTGCAATGAAAATAACGGTGTTGCAACGATGCCACGTTCATGGCAAAAAGTACGGTATTGCAACGACTCCACGTTCATGGCAAATAGTATGGTATTGCAATGGTTTAACGTATTGCGATGATTTAATGTATTGCAACGAAAATAACGGTGTTGCAACGATGGCACGTTCGTGGCAAAAAGTATGGTATTGCAACGACGACACGTTCGTGGCAAATAGTGTGGTATTGCAATGGTTTAACGTATTGCAACGAAAATAATGGTGTTGCAACGATGCCACATTCATGGCAAAAAGTATGGTATTGCAATGACTCCACGTTCGTGGCATATAGTATGGTATTGCAACGATTTAACGTATTGCGACGATTTAACATATTGCAACGAATAGTACCTTATTTGTGACGATTTCACATCTGTGGCGATAAGTACGGTATCGCGATGATTTCATACTCGTGGCAAATAGTACGGTAACGCGACGATTTCATACTCGTGGCGAATAGTATGGTATCGCGATGTTTTCACATTCGCGGCAAATAGTACGGTGTTGCAACGATTTCACATCCGTAGCGAATAGTAAGATATGGCAACGTTTTTACATTCGAGGCAAATAGTATGGTGTTGCAACGATTTCACACCCGTGGCAAATAGTACGGTATCGCGACGATTTCACACTCGTGGCGAATAATATGGTATCGTGACGTTTTCACATCCGCGGCAAATAGTACGGTATCGCGACGATTTCACAATCATGACGAATAATATCGTATCACGACGTTTTCACATTCGTGGCGAATACTACGATGTTGCAACAATTTCACTTCCGTGGCGAATAGTACAGTATTGCGACGATTTCACACTCGTGGAAAATAATATGGTATCATGACGATTTCACAGCCGTGGCCAGTAATACGGTATTGCAACGATTTCACGTTCATGGCGAATAGTACGGTATTGCAACGATTTCAAAACCGTGGCAACATTATTGTATTGCAACGATTTCTGATGTGTGGCAATAGGTTCGTAATGCAACATATGCAAATCTGTTGCAACAGGGTCGTAATGCGACGTTCTCTGGGTGGTGGCAATAGCAGTCTAGTGCAACGCTTTTTTGGTCGTAGCCAAATGTTTGCAGTGCAACGTTTTATAATTTGTGGCAATAGCTAGCTTCCTATCACAACAGTTTATTTTCGTCGCAATAATCTATTAATACCACATTTTATAATTAGTAGCACTAGAATCCTAATGCACCAGGTTTGAAAATTAGTGGCAACAGAATCAATTTATTCGCACACGATACGTCTGTCGACTTAACAACAAACATCGAGAAATTGATGCAACGCTCAAGGACCCTTGCGTCGCTGCGAGACGATGTTATTTACAGTTTTTTCAGTTTGCAACATTGCACCCATTAAAATAGCACCGCGACGAGTTGTAGTACTTGGAATAGTTTCTTGAACATCCAGCTTCGACTTGGTGCGAGCAGGAGGCTTTTGTGGAGTTGCCGCTAGCCGTTGTTTATTTTGCAAGCTCTCCATCATTCTGCGCATGTCTGCTAGCTCCTTTTCTTGCCGTGCAGAATTGGCTGCCATCTGATCATGTAAATCCCAGACTTCCTGGTTGAGCTGTTCATTTTCCTGGACGAAGTCATCCATCTGGGAGGTCGTATTATCATTTCTTCCTTCCAACTCTTGCACCTGAGAGCTGAGGTCTTCATTTCTATTTTGCAAGGATCGAACTTGCTGGTCGAGCTGGTCAGACATCTGGATACACAGTCTTTCAGAAACATTAGGTTCAGCCATATAACCACGCCCTCGAAACTGTGATCCTCCAGAACTGGTTGCAGATATATAAGTAAGCTGGAAGATGTTGTTTCTTTCCTCATCTGGGATTGGGACTCCCAGCTCAGCTTTCTTGACGTTGATTTGGGCACGTTCCTGGGTCTATATACAAAAAGAAAAGTCACATGTACATTGCAAATATTTATTTAAATGGGGACTGTTTGAAGTGTTTCTCACATGTACAGCTTCTGCCTGCTCGTTTGCCCATTGGCCGTTCTTCACATGGCTTCCCTCCCAAAGTTCTATGTCATCGGGTTCTTTTCTGGTCTATGGGTCTTGCTACATCAAATACAAGTAAAATTTGATTGAATGATTGCAGTGCAAAGTAAAAGCATGATTTAGTTTTCATACCTTCTCGTAACTAAGTTGGGTGTAGGATTTCGAGCCAAGCAAGTGTTTTGTCTTTTGAGTATTTTGATTTCGTGAGTTGGTTCTACTTATTGACTGCAATTTTAAGAATTAATTTCACGAATGGGTGTTATGAAATAGTTTTTGTAGGATATGAAGGTATTAGAGAGCTAGCTGACCTTTAATCGCTCGGACCCAAAATAGTCCATAAGCGCCAACCAATCGGAATCTGCTTGGGAACACCACGTCGCAACAGCATTTTGCTCCATATTGGGCGATGCATTGACTTGTTGACTTCTTTGTTGCTGTTCATACCCTACAATCAGGCATCAGGCAGTAGTCAGTGGCGCTACAGCACCCATAGTACTGCAGGGGATTTTCAGTCCAGCTGCGAAACATGCAAGACAGTAGCTGGCAATGCTAGAGAAAGAGAGGGTTCGCCTGGTGCTCATCCTCTGCAGTACCGCCGGTTCGGTCTGACCGACAGCAGCAGGAGCACGTCTTGAGGCGAATTGGTTGCAGGGCGAGTCATGGACGTCAGCGGTATTAGCAGGTAGAGGATGCAAGACAGATGAGGCGGGCAGCTTGCGACGTTTAACAAAGCTAGGGTTCGGTCTAGCAGTGCAGTGACCACATTTAAGTCAGAGGATCGATGTCCAGATCACACCGGTGATATCACATGACTTATGTTTTTACTGCAGGCGATGCAGTAAAGATCCAACAGTGTGATTCCGTTGGATCTTTACTGCATCGCGTGCAGTAAAAACGTATAAGTCAGGTGATCTGCGTCCATTGATATCACCCCGGAGCAAGTCTCGAGGCTAGGAGCACAGTGTGGCGGATCTAGGAATTAAATTTAGGTGGGTTGCATACTGATATTTTGCTCTGCATGTTAGCATCTCTCCCTAAAGTGCCACTAGAACGGATACATGAATATAATCTTGCGTTAATTACCAGACATTAGCAACGCATTTGGCAGTGTAAAAAATGGAATTGAGATCATATAAGCAGCAATGAACCCTCATGTACATGCATCTCTAAACTATATGATACTAACATTTCTTAGTGGACATGGGTTAATGATATTGGACTATTTTTTCCAGAGTATGCCATGTCATATGGGGCATAGCATGTAGGAGTAGGTACGCCGTAATGGCCAGAGGTTTGCGGGCGGTGGGGTCATCATGGCATGTGAACGATGCGACGTGGAGATGGAGGGAGACGCGTCGGGGAGGACAGTGAAGTGACCACCAGCAGGGCGTGGGCGCCGGCCAGTGCCGGAGTGACCGGCGGCAACATGGGTTTGCGGGCGGCGGGGTCATCATGACACGCAAAGGATGGGACGTGGCGATGGTCGAGGGAGATGCATTTCTGAGGACACTGAAGTGAGCAGCAGCAGGGCATGGTCGCCGGTGCCGGAGTGGCAGCGGCGAGAGAGCCCAGCGTGCGTGTGTAGGCATCAATAAATCACGCCATCACATATACTCACCAGCAGGGTGTGGGCGCCGACCGGTGCCAGAGTGACCGGCGGTGACAGGGGTTTGTGGGAGGCGGGGTCATCATGACACGCGAAGGATCGGACGTGGCGATGGTGGAGGGAGACGCGTCGGGGAGGACACTGAAGTGAGTAGCAGCATGGTGTGGTCGCTGGTGCCGGAGTGGCCAGCGGTGAGAGAGCCCATCGTGCGTGTGTAGGCATCAATAAATCACGCCATCACATATACTGATTAACTATTAACTGGGACTAGGAAACTACAATCGCAATGCTAAAATATTTAGTAGAGTCCGGTACATATTTATACTCGTAGTACCAGCATGGGATGACGAATCTCGGGGTTCCTGAGCATCAGGTGCTGCAATATTCTCTGCATACGATGCAAAGGAATTAACGTGTTATAAATATGTGTATTTCGATAGTAAACACATTTATAGTTATACCAGGTGCTTGTTGCCCATCACGATTACTTGTAGACGACATGACGGTTTGGTGTCTTGTTCCTAAAGTAAAGAGTATATATAGTAAATAACAGTGATAACGTAAGATTACATGAAGATGTGTATTTTAGATCAGGCAGTGTGGTTGCTATGAACTGAAAATGTTTGTTTTGAACGGAGGAATTAGAAATGAAGGAGTAGGAAAAAAACCGTACAATCCGAGAAAAAAAACAAGAAAAACGTGTATAAACCTTGGGAACAGAAAATCTTAGGAATACAAGTTTGGAACACAGGAATGAGAGTACAACATTGGGAGTGGTTGATAAGATAACCCTGGCGTCATTTACTTCTAAATCAAGAAATTACATAGTACATACGGTTTTCAATAGTTATCTTTCCTGACATGGAAATGTACTAGAAATACACTACCATAAACTGTCGGAGCGACATTTATTTCGGGGCAGAGGTGTAGTGTATTTTATATATGGAAACAAGTAGAATGCAATCAGATGCTAGGGTAAAATAAAAAGATGAATCGACTGTAGGATGCAGATCTAACGATTGAGGATAGTTGATTGCACGATTGCACCATTAATCAGATTTTATACTAGACATTCATGAAACATAAGAGCATATAAAGAGTTGGGACAACAACTAGGAATGAACTGGCTGCAGCTGTTGGGATGACAACTAAAGAGATAAGGAGGGAGTAGCTCTATAAAAAGACGGCATGGATCATGTAGAACTTACGTAGCACAAAACTGGAGTCCGGGATGTCGCAGGGCGGGGTCGGCGACGAAGAGGTTCTGTAGAGCCCATCAAACTTGGTCGCTCGACATTGTACCCACAGTCACCACCACCACTCACACGGGAATTTCTTAGGAATGCAAGTTTGGAACACAACACTAAGAGGAGAACATGTGTGCCAGGAACGGAAGCCACTGCGGGATTAGAGTGAGACACACATTTATATTCGTCGTGGCTAGCTACAAATCGGCGGGACTAGAATTTTGGGTGCACAGACTGAAGTTTCAATTGTGAAAATCCCAATTGTGCGCGCCAAGAAGAACGAAAAATTTTTCGAGGGACCGCTACCTGCTGTTCATCTTTGTTTTCATGGAGATGTAAAAGCAGTCATGTGGTAGTGGGACATTCCAAAAAAAATATGAACAAAAATATGAATCGCCAAATGTATCATTGTGCTAATGCAAACAACATGCAAATACAGAACACCCAAGTCCATGAAAGGAGGACGGCAAATCCATGGTCTAGTAAAAGGTAAACAATCAACATTTTATATATAACATTCATTGAAATGAAATGATAACATATACAGAGGATATACTACTACTACAAAAAAAAATTTCCCCTGTGATGTCTAATCTTCAGGCCGTTGATCCAAAGCCACCTGTGATACGAGTTGCACAGGTACATACAATATATATATCAACACTGTCATCGGATATTAGTTACAACGAATAAAGTACTTTTCATGCACCTGTTGCATCAGGTGATGGACTAGTTAGCAATTTAGATGACGTAATTTCCTAATCAAGTTAATTATGCATCATGTCTGTTGTTAGTTCTATTACTTGTAAGGATAATGTTTACCAGATTTCATTCATTCAGCCACAAGAAATATAGATGGTCCCAAGTTACAAACATATAGGAGATGTTTTCAATAAAAGAAGTTTTTCGATACTGCATATATAGAACACATTGTTCATGAACATAAAGACATATTTCATTAACAAACAAGTAATAGGAAAACCCGTAGTAGACAGCAAGAACAAGATAAACTACACCTAATACTACTCTACTCAGAGATCACGAAATAGATAAACTACTCCTAATACTACTCTACTGGGAGAAAACCACGTCCTCCTCCTCTGCTGCAGCCGCCTCCTCCGCCTCCGCCGTCGGTGCTGCCTCCTCCTCCTCCTTCGCCGCCGCTGCCGCCGCTGCTATCGCCTCCGCCTCCGCCTCCGTCGCCGTTGCCGCCTCCCCCTGCTCCTCCTCCGCCGCTGCCGCCGCCTCCATAGCCGCGTCCACCTCTACCTCAAGAGACGCCTCCTGCTCCGCCTACCCCGCTGCCGCCGCTGCCCAAGCCGCCTCATACTCCTCAACCTCCATCATAGTCCAAAGCTTCCCGGCGACGCGGTGCTTAATCTTCAGGAGGCCCTCTACCCCAGCAACCTCCGCGATTGTCTCATGGAGGGCGTCGAGACGATCGGCCATAATCATCAACCCATAGTAGTAGTGGCCCGCAGTGTCCATGCTCGTGTGGAGGGGAAGGGTCCCAAGACCCAGACGGTGACATGAGTGATCTGTGTCGGAAAAGACCTTCCGCGCCACTGCATTGAGCGCTAGTGCGCTATGATCGGCGGCGGACATGGCATCAGTGGCCACCTTAAGGCGCTGATCGAGTTCGTCGATGCGGTCGGTGAGGAGTCTGAGAGTCTGCTCAACCCAACCGGGATGAGGAAGTGCAGGCGCTGCGGGAGGACATGCAGGCGCCGCCATCAGTTCCACCAGCATCGCCGGCGGCGATGGAAACGGATAAGGAGGTTTGGAGGACGTCGATGTCCTAGAGTGCTTCGGCGCGGGGCTACCCATTTGTGTGGCGACGGAGGTGTAGAGAAAGAGCGAGAGGTGGCCGACGGTGGGGGGGGGGGGGGGAGAAGTTTAGAGGCTAGGATCTAAGGAGTGGTGCGGCGGGGAAGCAAGAGGACGGTGAGCCTTTATAGCGGGTCGTCGTCTAAGCGGGCGTGTCGAGATGATCGGACGCTAGAGGAAACTGCGCTTAATTATGAACCGGTCGGTGGCTCCGGTTTCCTCGAAATCGCGTTTTGCATCCTCTCGGTCCCAATGGATCGATGTGTCCCATTAGGAGTAAATTTACAAGCGGGGAAAAACAATTTTTTCGTTATATAAAAAAAATCCATTCGTACACGCCTAAGTCAACTTCATGACCGCGCGTTCGTGCCAGCGGACGCCTTGCAGCGAACATGGGCCTAGTCCTGCACGCATTACTTTCATTCGGATTTTTAACTACAACTGTGCGCCATGCCTTATAATGTCAGTGCACTGACCTCAACTTTCCGTGGTGGGACTAATCCTTCGCACCTGTTCCATATGTTCTTTTTTTCTCTGTCTGTTGTCTAATACTATTTCTGTTCTATGTTCAACATGCATGTGCGACCTCGATCCACGATCATGTTTCATGATGTTATACGTGTGTTTTCTCTTTTTATTGAAAGATCGTCATGTACTGTTTGAGGTATATATATATGCATGCATGTTAGTGTTGTTAAACATGACCGAGGTGTTTTAATTCTAGCTATGTCTAACATGCACGGACCGCAAACATGATCAACCAATTACACTACGTAAGAAACCCAAATTGGAGACAACGATGGGCGACAGATCGGATGTCCATCGATCACAAAGTGATGCGAGACGCGCTTAAAGTCATTGTTTGTCTCCTTTAGCTTTGCAACCATACAAATCGAGACGAGCTTCGAACCCTAAGATCTTTTGTTTTTGTCCAATTTGCTCGGTTCACTTGTGATAGATTAACACATCACTAAACTTAGAGCACATTCACTTGATTGAAATACAGAAATTCTAACACACCAGTATTCATTGACATGAATGAACAAATATATATTACAAAACACAAGAAATATGTACCAGAACAGAATTGAAGCTAAACATGTACAAGAACTCCTAAAACTACAAAAGAAATATGTACTAAGAACTCCTAAAACTACTCTGCCAGCCTCGCCTCCTCCGCTCTCTCCCCCAACTTCTCAAACCACGACAAGCGGTCCTCCTCCTCGTCGTCGTCGTCATCGTCGTGGTGGTGGTGGTGGTCATCGTCATCTTCGTCGTCATCATCGTCGTTGTTGTCATCGTCATCATCATCGTCCTTCTCCTCCTCGTCCTCGTCCTCCTCCTCCCCCTCCCTCCTCCTCTGGCGATGATGCAGCAGGAGAGTGGGCCGGCTGCTCCAGCTGAGCCGATTGCTCCGGCTGCACCGGTGGCTCCGGCTGCACCGGCGGTGGAACCCCGCCGCGACGGAAGTTCCTCTCTGTCACTACGGCCCTCGGCGCCAAGCTCCTGGGCCATCGTCCCGGACAAGATGTCCAGGCGATCGGCCACACCCGTGAGGGCATAGAGGTAGCGGCTAGTGGTATCCCATTCCCAGAAACTCGGGAAGGGTACCAAAGACCTGAGGCGTCCAAGGTCCGAGACGTACTGTTGTACGCCTCTCGCGCCATAATGAGGCGCTGGTCGTCGTTCACCCTCTCGGGGGAGCTGCAACATATCCGCTTGCAGGGGTGGCTGCCTCGGCGGGGCTAGGAGGCGGAAGGTTGCCCATGGCTGTGGTGGTTCCGTCGGCGCCAGGCTAGGAGGTGGAACGATGGAATAAGAAGAAAGGAGTGCAAAAGTTATGTGCTTGTACATAACCGACGAAGCGCCTTATATATGGTCTGTGTGGAGTAGACGAGGGAGCGGTTCGTTTCCCACGCATTGAACTCTTTGCAGACCTCGTGCGGCGCAATGAAACCACTGTGGAAGACGATCTTCATAGATCCTCCGTCTCTCTTGTATCCATGTGGAACGTCGCGCACGCTTCCCTGGACCACACGGCTTCTTAACTTCTCCGCAGACCTCGTGGCGGCGTGTCAGTTACTTTGCGCACTGGAAAGGCCAGCGGCGAGATCTCCAGCGAGCCCGCCATGGCGTCGCCGCGTGCGCGCCCTCGGCTCGAGGAGGATGAAAGGGTCTGTGATGTTGGTTTTCTTGTTTCATGATGTTTTTTTTCTTGTTTTGTAGTACTATTGTTTTATGTTAATGAACTCAATGTCATTATTCCTCTGTTCCATCTGTTATTTTGTTTTCTGTCTGTTATTTAATGAACTCTCAGTTCTATATATTTGTATTCTCTGTTAATGAACGACCATCGCGTACGTGCGTTTTTTTGTTGTCAAAGTGGGATTCGATAGGATCATCCATGTTTTTGTATACTAAATCTCGATCCATGCTAGTTGATGTTTCATTGGATGTACGACGATCAAAAGTTTTTGTTTCGTAGGTTGGATTGGACCATCCATGTTGATATTTCATATGATAATATTTATTTATATATTAATTCTTTATTTTACTAATGTATATTAATAATATAAAAATAATAAATATGACGATCGTTTTTTCAAACAAAAAGAGAAAACACTTGTATAACACCATCAATTTAACATGATCGTGGATCGAGGTCTTGCACATGCATGTTACACATAGAACACAAATACAGAGTACGTAGTTCATTAGACAACGGACATAGAAGAAAATAACATATGGGAATAGACGAACAATATTGAGTTCAGTAACATAGAAACATTACAAAACAATAGAAATGTCATCATGAAATAAGAAAATCAACATCACAAATCCTCATCAACAAGTGATCAATCATGCCTGAAACATGATGGAGACTCGCTGGCTCTCTTTCAAAAGCATGCATGCCTGTCCGACCATCATACATGATCACGACAAAGCATTAATGCTCGGATAGTCGGACGTGTGGCCGTACACGTGTTAATTTTCACTTATGCCAATGGGACGCGTCGAGCCGTTGGGACCACGTATCATATATATCTACCTGTGATAATTGTCTTATCAGAGGCGGGTCTTGCAGCATAACTAACCGCCTGTGATAATGGTGTTATCAGAGACGGATGTTTACCTACATCAAGCCGCCTGTGAAGACCTTTTACCGTAGTCGGTTTCTACCATAACAGTAACCGCCTGAGATAATTAGGTTATCACAGATGGTTCTTTACTTGTATCTAGCCATCTGTGATAATTGTTTTCATAGACATTCCTAGCCGTTGGTTAATAACCGCCTGTGATAAGGCATAACCTATGCAGTACTACAGCTGTTATTTTTAATTTCCAGGTCAATTCAATATAATCACAGAACAAAAATCAATAATATCATCACAGAACAAAAATCAACAATATTATCATCACAGAAGTCAATTTCACTAAAACAATATACATATGTACAAGTTACAGATACAATTCATCTCAAAGTTTACAATTTTCACAAAAAACTGTTTCTATTGGCATAGTCGCAAAGTTCTGGCACATCAGCTGCTACACCATCCTCATCAAAGAACTCCCCTCTTTTGTGCAAAATTTCGTGACGAATGAATTGACAGAGTTCAGCAGCAATCCAGTCGGCCCCTCCACTAGGAATACTTCTACAAACCAGCCATTCTTCGTTCAGATTCTTCGTGTGCTGCAATATAACACATAACAAGGTTTAGAATGTATTGGTTTGAACAATCTCAAAGTATAGATCAAAGTCAGAGTATACAAAAATTTATTTAGTATTTTTGGAGCAGTTGTACTATGAGCAATTGAATTTTGAAGTTGAAACCAAAATATGAAAATAATGTTTCTGGTAATATTGAACAGCAGAGAATATAAGTATTAAACTATGCTAGTTACAATGAAAATGAAACACAAAAGTAATAAAATAAGGTGTCGACATTAAGAATAACTTACATCCTCACGATTCACTCTATATACGCCGGCGGTCCGAAGATGCTCGCATACATAATACCCGCATAAGACACTCCCAGCAGGCTGCTTCGGACAAGCATAATACGTTTTAATGTCCAATGCATTCGTATTGGAAGGTCTCTCACCGCCAAGCCGTTCCTCGTAAAACCGCCAAGCGCTGTAATACAAGAAATGTCATATAAAACTTGTCAACACATTCTAAATGTGCGTAAATTAAAATTACTGAATAAACGTACAATTTCAAAATGGAAAGGAAATCTTTGTAACGATCTAGTGAGAAATCGGCCGAGTCCAAGAATGTTGCCATTCCCTGCATTGACTTGATGAAGATCATTATGTAGTGGTTACTACAAACATACAAACATACTTGTTAACAATTACCAATAATTGCTATTTCAATGTCATGTGTCGAACTTACTTGAAGTGGTACGGATCCTTTACGAGGTCCTTGCCGTCTCTGACAAAGTTAAACATCGCATGTCCTATGTAAGCTGCAACTTCTGTCTTTTTATCCTTCTTAAGTTTTGCGATTTCTTTTTCAAAATCTTTTTTTTTTCATGTGTTTGAACTTTGCTGAGTGTCGATCCGCCTGGACGTCGAATAGCACCTTTGCAATCCTAGTAGGGTCAAGGATACCTGTCTTGCGCTCCAACTTTTCATTATCCATGTATTGCATCCTATTGAAGAAGTCCATAATTGTTATAATCTCATGAAATGCGTATGCGTGTAGTAAGAAAAGAAAATACAAAATATTAGAGCACTTACAAGCACCTGACGAGCAGCAGGTTGATTTCGAGCATGCCCCGATGGAAAAGGGTATGCAGCTCTTCAAATAAAATGACTCGTCTATCCACTCCAGTGCTCCAGAATGCTTCTTTTGGAATACGAAATGTGACGCAATTAAGGCCATATTTTTTGCTAGCAAGGATGTACCACTCATGCATTATTCTGAGCTGGACGGGTTGTTTGTTAAGTTGTACGGATGTCATGAACAGCTTCCCATTCTTAAATTCAGGAGGAACATCCTCAAGCTTGTATATTGGAACTCCTGGTTTAACTAAAGTCGTCCGCCGATTATACATGACACCGTCTTCTTCCCACTCCTCGATATCTCCTAATGATGGCTCATGAGAAGAACGAGATGCACTCAATTTTATAATATTTTCCTTCATAGTTTCCAAATATTTTGACACTTCTGATGAAGGTTTCTTATTTTCCTATGAGGTAACTTTGATAGGCACTAATGATCGAGGAGTAGTCGTCGAAAGTTGGACACTGGCTTGTTGTTGAACCTGATGTTCAACTGATTACTCTTTACTCCCAGCAGTTGTCTCTACTACTACTTCAAGTTGTTGCTCAACTGGTTGCTCTTTACTAGCAACAGCTTGCTCTTGTACTGCTTGAAGCTGTTGTCCAACTTGTTGCTCTTGGATATCATCCTTGCTGAGACATAGGGGGAGTGGATATTCCTGGACTGGGAGTGGATCTTCATGCACTTTCGCCTTAGAAGATGGGGTTGCAGTATTTGGAGATGCGACGGGGCTAGAAATTGGCTCATCGTCCAACATGATATCGCGTCGATGCCAAGGGATTAATTGGTTGACAGCCTGCCCCAGAGTCGCGATCCCCTCAGGTGTGACGTGGTCTATTTAGTAATCTTCATAATCATTATCAATAATCTGAAGAACTTGCACCACAGCGTAATACAATGGAAGTGGATTCCCGTTGAAGTCACGATCAGGCTTTGCCATAGCAGTTGCAACCTGTTTGGTTTTGTTCCCTGCTCTGCCTATCGAGACAAGAAGACAACAAGATTTGTCGTTAGCAATATCATTGACAGGGAACTTATGGGTTGACCCTGAGCCTGGCACAGAACCAACGCTGCTAGGGTAGGCAGTTGGAGATACTAATTGCTCCTTTTGCACCGGAACCATCACTGTACTCGGTGCCACTAATTGTTCCGATTGTCTAAGTTGTTCCTTTATTTCTTGCATATTTTCTTTGACCTTTTGAGCAATCATTTCATCAAGTGTTTTCTTAAACTTCTCACGTCTTCTATATGTGTCTTTATCTTTAGGGAAACCATCTAGCCAAGACATTTGAGAAGAGACCGCTCGAACCTGTCCGATGTGTTCAGGGTTTCCTAAGATAGCGGTAAGTTGGTCATTCTCCCTCTTCGGCTTGAAGAGACCCTTCTGTTGATTTTCAATTACTTCTTTCATTTTATCCTCTACTTCATTCAGAGAGTCGGGCTTTTCAAGATTGCCCTTGCTGGTCAAACCTGATCGAGCAAAGACCCAGCATTGAGTTCGCTCATCGCACCCTTCTAATGGGTGAGGAGTGCCCTTACTCGTAATTTCGTCTAATATCTTATTCCATTTCTGGACTTTGGGAGCATATCCGGCAGACCCCAAGCGATGATGGTATTTGTTCTTTTTTGCAAGCTCTGACCTAGTTACACATAGAGCTTCAGCATCAAGTGTGCTCTTTTGATGAAAAAACTCTTGCCACTGAGCTTGTGTGATTTTTCCCAT
Source organism: Tuctoria greenei (assembly GCA_036927565.1). Taxonomy (NCBI): domain Eukaryota; kingdom Viridiplantae; phylum Streptophyta; class Magnoliopsida; order Poales; family Poaceae; genus Tuctoria; species Tuctoria greenei. The sequence goes on from JAYESD010000004.1 coordinate 37,387,963, forward strand.
CTTCCTCGGGCTAGGGACCTTATCGGCCTTAACATAAGCATTCATTTCACTCTTCTAGCATCGAAACTTCTTGCCCAAGAGACCAATGTTGCTTTCTTTACAGCTTCTTCTGTGCCTTTCGGGAACTTGAATTGTTTCTTTATCCTTTCCCACAACTCATTCTTGGTCTGCTCGAGTAATTTCCTACAATTCTTTGTTGTGATCAGCACAACCTCCCTAACAAGAAAACCGCATGCATTACAGTACTTGGTAACTGAATTCTGTGGTTCTTGAGGAAGGCCACCTGGACCGACCCTTGTTATGTACATGATGCGGTCCAATGGACCCTTATTGGGACCTCGTTGCCCTCGTTTCCGCTTGAGTGAAGTAGAGGATTCATCTATTGGAGAACCTTCTGCGGTTTTAGGAGCCGATGTCACCTCATTGTCTTCGCGATTAATCTAGGTAGAATAAAATTATAAGACTTTGTATACTTGACAACCAACATTAACTTGAACGGTTGAAGTTAAGATTCGTGATCCATACCTCGTCGGCAGGATCATATTCCAGGTCTAGATCAACTGAAGTCTTTTTAAATTTTATATTAGGAAAAGGATCCGATGGACTGTGATAGGAGCCTGAACTGCTGGAGTCAGTAAACTCCATATTGTCTTCTTTATTGTTACTACCAGGACCAGTCTTCTTAGGGCTTTCCATGCTAGAACTAATAAGACAAAAAATCTAATAAATGGCATATTAACTCTACATGAAGTGTTGCATGAAGAAAAAGATGGAAGCATTCTAGGATTTGATAAGGCATTCTAGGGTTTAAGGCGACTGACCAAAAGGTTCCTATACATTGCGAGGGTGACAAGCATGTTAAAGTTGCTCACCTGCAATGACAATTTTATCTTCTTATTCTATATAGGCTAGCTTCATTCAGAGTGGCGACCACGTTCTTGAGGTATACTAGGCGGCACCTAGCTCCAGACCTATAACTAATCAAGCAAGGGACAAAAAGAAAATCCTCCAGCCTTTTTCTAGTATCAAGAATTGCAAAGTGCGGCACTTGGATTTGGATGGTGAGGTCAGGCGAGGCGAGGTAGCTGCAGGCGATAAGAGACACTCTTTTTCAGCGATGAGGGCGTACCTGGAAGTGACGAGGGCAAAGCTCGGCGGCGACGGCGAAGCTCGATGGCGTACCTAGAAGTCACGAGGGCGAACACTTGGCGGCAAACGAAATTTTGGCAGCTTAACGGCGTCTAAGTGTTTCGCGCGGGTTAGGTTTTTCCTACGCCGCCGAGGGGTATATATAAACTCCAATTTTCTTAGATGGATTTTAAGTACCGACCGCCTAAGAAGACGCTTATCTAAGGCGGGTTTTACTTACCAACCGCCTAAGAAGATATTTACTACATTGATATTTTTTTGAATCAATGTGTGTTCATAATTTGATGAACGCCTACATAAAGACCCCTCACCAACCGTCTATGAAGACGTGTCGACGACCGTGCGCGACCTTTCTTTTCCCCGAGGCGCGTCCTTTCAATGCGCAGTAAACCAACTGCTCCATCTAACATGGTTGCGAGGCATGGCGATGCGACAACAGAGGCAAAGGACTTCTCAGGCAACACACGGGAGCATGGATGGGAATCAGTCGGGAACTTGAGCCTGGAAGCAATAAGGGGGGGGGGGGAGCTAAGAAGGCAAGGACGAAGAGGCCAAACATCGAAAGCGGCGTCCCTTGAGGATCTCACGAAAATCCGGTGATAGGACCGGACCTTTCGAGGCCTTCGGCACTGTGCAAGCGTCATGAATGCACGAAGGCCTAGCTTGAATATAAAGTGAATCAGCACAGTATCAGCCCACAAATAACAAGCGAGCCAGCTTTTTCGTCCTGCCTACCTGCCTGCCTGCGGCGGGAAATTTTTGTCATGCCAAATGAAGAAGGAAAATAAGAAATGAAAATAATATTTTATTACGGTACCCTTTGACCCGCAACGCCGGCCTCCTCTCCGCAACACGCTTGTAGGAGCATCTGCCGGCCGCCACGATTGTAGGAGCATCCGCCGGCCGCCACGCTTGTAGTAGCATCCGCGGGCCGCCACGCTTGGAGGAGCATTCGCCGGCCGCCACGCTTGGAGGAGCATCTGCCGGCCGCCACGATTGTAGGAGCATCCGCCGGCCGCTATGCTTGGAGGAGCATCCGCTGACTGCCAAGCTTGGAGGAGCATCCGCCGGCCGCCACGCTTGTAGGAGCATTCGCCGGCCGCCACTCTTGTAGGAGCATCCGCCGGCCGCCAAGCTTGGAGGACCAACCGCCGGCCGCCACACTTGGAGGAGCATCCGCCGGCCACCACGCTTGTAGGAGAATCCGCCGGCCGTAGCGCGTGGAGTAACAACAGCTAGGTACAATTGCTCACATAATGTGTTCTTGTACATCTATCCTCTTACGGATAGGCTGATGGCTGATTGAATTGTAGGAAGTGATGTCAGAAGATAAGACATGGATGGGAAAAGATAGGCATACGAGGGAGTGGCAGGATGGAATGAAGTCATTTTTCAGTTTTGCATTTCAGGGCACTTGTGAAGGAGGAACTATGTCTTGTCCTTGCACGAGATGTCGTAATATTTGCCACAAGACACGCAAGGGAGTTCATTTACACCGGCTCAGAAATGGGATGTTATTGGATTATACTTGTTGGATACACCATGGAGAAATATGGGTTCAGGAAAATATTGCTGAGGAATCAGCAAATAATGAGGAGATAATTTCTGATGATGGTGCTATGCAAAATATGTTGTCCAGTCTACTTAGATGCACTGATCATGGTGGTACTTCAGCAGATGTTGATGATCAAGAAAATGCTATAAACCAGCAGTAGCCAACTGGGGATATAAAGAAATTCTATGACTTATTAACTGATGCCAAAAAGGTGTTATATCCAGGTTGTTCGCTGCTGACCCAATTATCCTACATTGTCATGTTCTACCAGATAAAGTGTTTAACTGGTATGAGCAAAGTAGCTTGTGAGATGTTACTTGAACTATTCTCATTTGCGCTTCCAAAGGGCCACTGCATTCCTAATACACTTGATAAACTTCAGAAGGTTGTTCGTGACCTCGGGCTGGACTACCAAAAGATCGATGCATGTGTCAATGACTATGTGTTATTTCGGAAGACTATTCTCTGCTGAATAGTTGCCCAAAATGTGGTGAATTAAGATTGAAAAATAGTACTGCTGGGATGCGAGAGAGGCTTTACCTTGTGGAAAATCCAAGAAGCTTGTAGCACGCAAGATTCTACGTTACATCCCTCTTATTCCCCGTCTACAAAGGTTTTATATGGGAGAATCAACGGCATCAAACATGCGCTGGCACAAAGAAGGTCATGCTGATGATGGAATATTATGCAATCCCGCCGATTCGAAAGCATGGAAGCACTTTGATAGCATTCACCCAAATTTCTCATCTGATCCTCGCAACATAAGACTTGGGCAAGCATCTGATGGTTTTAATCCTTTTGGAGTAATGAATGTTTCTTATAGTACATGGCCTGTGATTCTAATCCCTTATAATCTACCACCTTGGTTGTGTATGAAGCAGTCTTATTGGGTCATGTCAATGATAATTCCTGGGCCAAAGTTACTTGGAAACAACATTGATGTGTATCTGCAGCCTTTGATTGATGAGCTACTGAAATTATGGTCTGATGGTGTTGAAACATATGACAGTTTAAAGAAAGAGACATTTGTCATGCGAGCTTCTTTATTGTGGACAGTAAATGATTTTCCAGCATATGCAATGCTATGTGGATGGAGCACAAAAGGGAAGCTAGCATGTCCATACAGCCATATAAACACTGACGCCTTCTGGTTGAAATATGGACGAAAGCATTGTTACATGGGTCATCATCGTTTCCTACCTCAGGACCACATATGGCGTCAAAACAGAGGTTCTTTCAACAACAAGGCAGAGAATAGAGAGGCTCCAACATCACTCTCTGGTGACGAAGTACTCCAACAATACGAGTGTTTTGATCAAGTGAGTTTTGGACCGACGAACAATAAGAGAAAGCACACCGAGGAAAATAGATGGCATAATTGGAAGAAGAAGAAAAGTATACTTTTCGACCTCCCTTATTGGAAGACATTGCTAATAAGGAATAACTTGGATGTCACGCACATTGAGAAAAACATTTGTGATAGCATATTGAGGACATTGCTTGCTATGGATGGTAAAACAAAAGATAGTCTACAAGATCGTCTTGATATGAAGGATATGGGTATACGGCCAGAATAACATCCGAAGTTCATAAAGAGCAAGTACACATTCCCACCAGCATTATATACTTTGGGCAAAGATGAGAAGACCACCATGTGTAAGTTTTTGGGGAATGTGAAGGTGCCCTATGGTTATTCCTCAAACATCAAGAGATGTGTGGACATAAAAGCATGTAAGGTATCGGGTCTAAAAACTCATGACGGCCATATTATATTTCAGAAGCTCCTTCCTATTGCAATACATAACATATTGCCTGAAAAGGTTGTTGCACCTTTAATTGAGTTTAGCACATTCTTTTCTAGAATTTGTTCTAAAGAATTGGCGGAACCAGATTTGGACAAGATGAGCAAACAAATTCCTGAAACAATTTGTAAGCTTGAGATGTTGTTTCCTCCTGCTTTCTTTGATATCATGGTACATCTTCCAACCCATCTTGCCGAAGAAGCACGGTTGGGTGGACCTATTTCTTACAGATGGATGTATCCAATTGAGAGGTACCTTAGTACATTGAAGAGGTATGTACGTAACAAATCTCACCCGGAGGGTTCTATAGCTGAGGGATATATTGCCAAAAAGTGTATGACTTTTTCTAGTCAGTTTTTGGATAACATCAGCACCAAGCGTAATAGGCCAGAACGTCATGAAGCTGCAGCTACAAATGAACTTTCTGTTGATAATTCTAACATATTTACAGAAGTTTATAATTCTAAAAATGGGTATAAATGGGACCAACTTACTATGGTGGAACTACATAACATCAGGCATTATCTTATTACTAACGTTGAAGAGGCCGCTCCATGGATCAAGTAATAATGTATAACTCAGATGTTGTATACTATATATATGGCTTATTGTAGATGGCTAATTTAATTTTGTACCCTTTTCAGTGAGCATATTGAGGAACTGAAAAAGATTCATTCTCGTGATGTTGATAAACGCCATAGAGATGAGTTTGTTGATTGGTTTCAGAAACAAGTACATGCAAGTTTGCACTTTGATGAAATATTTAACAAATATGTGTTCTGAAATTGGTTTGTCGTCGATAACCCCTGTTATACTAATGTGTATAGATTACGACATTACACAAAGAAGGCAAAGCAACCAATTATCTGTATGCATTATCTAGAGGACCTGATCGTCGGGCACGTTTTTTTAGTTGGTTATTCATCAATGGCTTCTTCTTTCGAACTGCAGATGTGGAAAAAGATTTACGGACCCAAAACAGTGGTATTGTTGTTTGGGGCACTGATCATGATTGGTTTGGAGTAATCAAGAAAATCATTGCTGTTGATTTTGAAAAAAAAACCAAGAGGTTCTGTTATTTCAGTGTGAATGGTTTGATCGGCTTTTTGGAAGCAGTCAGAACCAAAGCGGAGGCTACAAAAAGGATCAATACGGAATGATAGATGTTGACACTACTCTGTTTTGATTCTAGTATGATCCTTACATTCTAGCCACCCAAGCAGAACAAGTTTTTTATGTTCCAAGTGTGAAGCATCCTAAATCGGGTACAGTTGTTAAAACGAAGCCACATAACCTTTTTGCCATGCCTCTTGGAGACAGTGAAAATAATGTGACTGAGACGATGGAGGCTGAGACATTTCATGATGATCTGCTTACTGATGATTTCAATAATGAGGATACGACCGCATGGGCTAGGAATGACATTGAGGGAGCCAGCGGCGATGCTTCCACTCTTATAATGACAACGTCAGGTGATCGGTTTGAGGTAGATGGAGTTGCATCAGAAAATGAAGACGACGACAACGACAATACATATACCAATGATGGTCATGTAGCTCCATTGTGGGGGGACGACAGCGAAGATGATGATTTTTAGTATAATTAAGTACGTGACATGTAGCTCCACAATGAATTCATCCGTCCGAACCTGACATTTATTTTTCAGTTATTTATATTTGCTACTCGAAAAGTACCCGATACCCGATATTTCGGTCTTTTCAGTTCTGGTCTCGATTTTATCGGTTTCAGTTTTTCGGTCTCGGTTTATTTGCCCACCCCTAATTTACGTAGTAGTAGCATATATGTGGGATATACATATTTCTCCTGCATGTTTTTTTTTGCAAAACTATTTAGTGATATATCCTATGTGCATATTACATATGTAAAACTAATGTAAAGTATAAAACTTTTTCAAAGGGAAGTCTTAGGTTTCGTCAAATCTAACTTTTAGATTTACGCAATTTTGATCTGTTTTAACAATACAAGAATTGTACTTTTAGATTCACCATGAAAATAATTCCATAATGTACAATCTAGTACTACATGTTCTTGAAGTTAATAAATTCCATATAAATCATTTGTCAAAGGTAATTAGTTCGACCAAAACAGAAATAGAGTTGAGTTGGGGCGGAGGAAGTATTATACGTTGCTGTTTGCCGCATAAAAGGTTTCGTCCTTTATTCAAGTTGTAGCCATTTGTACAGGCGGCTGATGCGACTAGGCGCACCGAGCTTACGTGCGCGCCAGTCACCGAGGCGCCTTAGACGCGCGCAGCGCATGCGTTGAAATCACCTGCGGTACTGCAGGTGCAGTAACAGTCACTGACATGTGGGTCCGGCTATCCATGGGACCCACATGTCAGTGACTGTTACTACACCTGCAGTACTGCAGAGGTTATGCATCCTGCATGCGCATCTTTGAATTCAATTGGAACCGCTCCGCGTCCCATCACCGCTTTACCGTGAACCACTGCAGATGGTCTTAAAGGCATGCCCGGCTCTGTGCCTAGGTGGGCGGAAATAAATTTTTTGCAGCCCTGCTGCACAACGTCGCCTGCCGCGCCCCCGGCCCCGCCGCCGGCCCGCCGTCCATGTGCCCCCACCTCCGGCCCGCCACTCGAGAACGGATCTAGGGGAAGGCTCATCGCCCATAGAGGTCTTGTAGCTTCCGTCCCCTCGATCCGTTGGCGATGAGCCTTCTCCTCATCCGTTCTCGAGTTCGCGGCGGCCACGACGCTGCTTCTACCCTGCTTCTGGACCGAGGACGCTGATGATCCGCAACATACTTTTAAATCTGCTTGCTGCTAGCAGTTGTTGATGCGTTAATACCTGATGTTTTACATCATTGAGTATATTGCGGATCATCTGCGTCATTAGTCCAGCACTGAGTCGTCTGGAGGCAAAAAGTAATGAACATCATTGATCAGCACTGCGCCGAGGAGAACGCGAAAATTGCAGTTGGTCGCGTCAAGTCAGTTTTACGATTTTATTCACGTTCCATTTGACTTCAAGTACCACGCCTATGCTTTGAAATATATGATTATACTAATCAAGCTTCGATCTTTTACTGATTGATACTTAACCTCGTTTGTTGCATTTGCCAAGGTCTGAGGCCAACAAGGGCTACTACTTTGTCAATGTCACATCGCCAGATGCAGCGTTCTGGCTGTGGACGAAGCACCTGTATGGCTTCCGTTGGAAGGTGAACGACTCGCGAAAGATGTGCAAGGTCAACTACGCCAACATCCAGGTACGTCGCCGTGCGCTGCCACCGTATTCCATTGCGCCGCCGCTGCATGGTGTTCACCTGCCGCTGCTCGTCATCCTTTCGCAGGGTCGGGATGCATTGGTGGCCCATTTCTCCAAGTCATGCTTCGACTGCGAAACTGAGGAGTTCCTGCCAGTGTGGTTCAGCTCGCTGCGGAAGGTGAACGACTCACGGAAGATGTGCGAGGTCGACTACGCCAACATCCAGGTACGTCACCGTCCGCTGCCACCGTTTTTCATTGCGCCGCCGCTGCAACGTGTTCACCAGCCACTGCTCGTCATCCTTTCGCAGGGTCGGGATGCGTTGGTGGATGCGACCAGATGGTTGCTCTTGCAGGTGTATGGTAATTACGTGAGTGTTTGGTCGGGTCATGTGGTTAGTCCACGATGCACCCTAAACCCGGTGTTGAGGCCGTGTATTTGTCATTTGTGCGTACACTCTAGTGACATGTGACAAAGTGCTCAGTCATCAATTGCGTTTGGTTTGACGTCGAAGTTCGATTGGAGATAGATCATCCATTTCTTTATGTCTTGGATCATCCAAATTAACGTTTGGTTGGATGGACTGGACGATTCAATTTTTCGTTGGTAGGTTGGATGAAACTTGATTGAGATTATTTAATGATCAAAGTTGATAATTTCATAATATTATTCGTGCGCATCATGATCGATCGTGCACGCCGAGCGTCGAGTTATTCAGATCACTGAGCAAAGTTCGGACGTGGAGTTCGTGTGTGCCCGTGCGCCCTGCAAGATTCGGTGCGCTTGCGTACGTGGCAATCATCAGGGCAGGGTGGTACAGTCGAGGGAACCCTGCAGTGCGCCCTTGGCTGTAAGATTTGGAGCTTGAACGTACATGGCAACCAACTGGGGATGCAACTTCGGTGCTCCCGTTTGTGATTCCATGCGTACTCTGCGCTTATGTGTCATCATCTAATTGGTTGAAGTTAAATCAGACATTATGTTAGGTAAGTGAAAGGGGTCCTGGCGCCACGAAAAAGTGAATCGTGGCCACACATCCTAATTGCTACGATTGGGGTCCGTGACCATTGATACTAACACCACAAACCAGAGTATCGTGGCAACACATTCTAATGCAACAATTATGTTCCGTGGTGATAGATCCTGTAACGCCACGAACTAGTAATTTGTGGCAACAGATCCTAATGCAACGATTGTGGTCCCGTGGCGATAGACCCTAACACCACGAACCAGTGAATCATGGCAAGACATCCTAATGCAACGATTGTGTTTTGTTGCATTAGTATCCTGACGCCACGAAATAGTGATTCGTGACCACACATCCTAATTGCTACGATTGGGGTCCGTGGCCATTGATACTAACGCCACGAACCAGAGTATCGTGGCAACACATCCTAATGCAACGATTGTGTTCCGTGGCGATAGATTCTGTAATGCCACGAACCAGTAATTTGTGGCAACAGATCCTAATGCAACGATTGTGGTCTGTTGCATTAGCATCCTGATGCCATGAACCAGTGAATCGTGGCAAGACATCCTAATGCAACGATTGTGTTTCGTTGTATTAGTATTCTGACACCACGAAAAAGTGAATCGTGGCCACACATCCTAATTGCTACGATTGGGGTCCGTGGCCATTGATACTAACGCCACGAACCAGAGTATCATGGCAACACATCCTAATGTAACGATTCTGTTTCGTTGCATTACGGTCCAAATGCAACTGCTTGCTGATTCGTGGCAACAGATCCTAATGCAACAACTGTGTTCCGTGGCAATAAAGCTGTAATGCCACGAACCAGTAATTCGTGACAACATATCCTAATGCAACAATTGTGTTCCGTGGCAATAAAGCTGTAACGCCACGTACCAGAGTATCGTGGCAACACATCCTAATGCAACGATTTTGTTTCATTGCATTACGGTCCAAATGCAACTGTTTGCTGATTCGTGGCAACAGATCCTAATGCAACGACTGTGTTCCGTGGCAATAAAGCTGTAACGCCACGAACTAGTAATTCATGGCAATAGATCCTAATGCAATGATTGTGTTCCGTGGCAATAAAGCTGTAACGCCAAGAACCAGTAATTCGTGGAAACAGATCCTAATGCAACGATTGTATTCCGTGGCGATAGATCCTATAACGCCATGAACCAGTAATTCGTGGCAACAGATCCTAATGCAACGATTGTGGTCCATTGCATTAGCATCCTGACGCCACGAACTAGTGATTCATGGCAACAGATCCTAATGCAAAGATTGTATTTCGTTGCATTAGCATCCTAACGCCACGAAAAAGTGAATCGTGGCAACACATCCTAATTGCTATGATTGGGGTCCGTGGCCATTGATACTAACGCCATGAACCAGAGTATCGTGGCAACACATACTAATGCAACGATTCCGTTTCGTTGCATTACGGTCCAAATGCAACGGTTTGCTGATTCGTGGCAACAGATCCTAATGCAACGACTGTGTTCCATGGCAATAAAGCTGTAACCCCATGAACCAGTAATTCGTGGCAACAGATCCTAATGCAACGATTGTGTTCTGTGGCCATAAAGCTGTAACGCCACGAACCAGTAATTCGTGGCAACAAATCCTAATGCAACGATTGTGGTCCATGGCGATAGATCCTGTAACGCCACGAACCAGTAATTCGTGGCAACAGATCCTAATGCAACAATTGTGGTCTGTGGCGATATATCCTGTAACGCTACCAACCAGTAATTCGTGGCAACAGATCCTAATGCAACAACTGTGTTGCGTGGCATTAGCATCCTGACGCCATGAACTAGTGATTTGTGGCAACAGATCCTAATGCAACCATTGTGGTCCGTTGCATTAGCATCCTTACGCCATGAACTAGTGATTCGTGGCAACATATCCTAATGCAACGATTGTGTTCCATGGCGATAGATCCTAGTGCCACGAACTAGTGAATCGTGGCAAAAAGCCAAGCTTACTGTAACGATTTAGTATTCGTTGCAGTACAATCGTTGCAACAGGTCAGAATGCTTGTAGTGAAATATGGTGCTTAAGGACCATCAGCAAACTCTATCACACTTAGTCCTTCGCTCGTCCTTAAGTGAAGGTAACAAAAATAACTAAGGTGTTGTCATAAATTTTGCTATAAGTTAGAAAAAAATATTACTAGATATTTCAACTCATACCTCAATTCATGAATTCCCTTTGTGGAATGTGGCTACCACATCAATCTTGGGTGTTTGAAGAGTGGAATGGTTGCAATGTAGTTCTCTTGGATCTTCCCCTGCCGAAATGATCTGACAGTTTGCTATATTCAGAAAGTCAAAGAATCAATTGCCCTTATCTCTCATATGGAATCTCTCAGGTTTCTCAAAGTGTTTTCATCCTCACCTGGGCATGTTGCGCCAATTTGTCCCTATACTAAATATGGCTATATCTGGAGCTTGGTAGGGATAATTGTGGCACACATTGCAATTCATATATTACTATGTCAAAACTTGATCCTATGAGAGAATTATGCAACAAACAAATTGACAAATAAAATTTTTGTGCACATGAATGGAATAGACCTTTGTGGACTCCATGGTTTTCTCTCTTTAAAGATGAAACATGGCTACTCTATTTTTCTCTCTCTCTTTTTTTCAATTTAATTCCATAGCCATGTCTTCTACTCCTTTTTATTATTTTTAGAGAGATTTTGATGTCCAAAATGTATGGAGTTTCTTTATTGGGTGGATGAATGGTGGATGCAATTCTCAATGTGAGAAATTTTGCATGAATAAGGTGCACCAGAATTTCTAAGTCAAAAAGTTCATGCATGTCACTCAATTGGGTCATGATTTTGACAAAGTTCTATGAAAGGAAAAGTGCCATATGCATGTGGTCTTCAAGAATTTGTATTATATGGACGTTGTGAATATTTAAATGTCCAATGAGAGAATCGGGCAAAGTTCAAGACTCCAAATTGTGCAAACATCAAAATAAATTTCAAGCAAAGAGATATCTCCTCGAATAACTCATTTATCATATCACACTAGTCAATTACTTAGATGATGTGTTCTTTCTATTTTGCTTGTGGGAATCATAAACAAGGCAGTAGATCGAAACATAAAGTATTCAAATTTTCAGCTCAAGAAATTTTGACTACCAAGTTTTAAACTTTATCTATTGAGTTGAATTCATTTCACATATTTAGTATTAAATAATAAATCAACTCCAACAATAACGTAGCATGCATATTCAGGGGTAAGAGATCCAAATTGAATTTGTGGAGCGAAACAGAGCCGTGTGGGGCCCACACCATGTCGGCCGACTAGGGGGTTTGGCCGACCCCCTTCTGTCCTTCCTGCTGCTCTGTTTCGACGTGTCGAGTCGTATGTTCGGTTGTGACGTGTTTCGATATGCAATGCTATTTTTGCACGTCGGGATTTTGCGAAATTGGGGTACCTCCCACACACTTGTTCCCTGAATTCTTTATTCAACACAAACAAACTAAAGGGAGAACTTTACCGGTTTAGATGAACCGGTAAGTTCACTTTATTGAACTCAAAATATGGGGATGCTTACATTATTGAATCTAAAATTAATGAAATAAAATTTTGGAATAAAACTAAACTAAGGTAGTAAGCATCCTATGCGGTCAGGACATCTAAATTATGGAGCGATGTAGATGTCGGGCTTCCCGATGGCATTGCATATGCGCCGCAGTTTGGCGCCCATGCCACGGCGAACACCATCAATCTCCTCCTTGAGGGATATGAGTTCATCCTTCAGTTTTGCCCTCTCAATGCGCCCTTCAGCCACTAAGTCTGATAGCTTCTTGTTCTCCAAATGGATGGAAGCTAACTCCTTAGAAAGTTGTGCCACTTTATGGGCCCGAGGAGATTTCCCGTCACTGTCCTCAAATTGCCTAGGTGGCCCTATAATGGAAAGTGGCGAGAGATGACACCTAATATTGGAGGGTGATGAGTCCGTTGATTCCTCCATCGCCAAATTATCCATTTGCTTTAAAAAGCCTTTTGCATAGCCTCCTTCAGGCTTGCACACCCCATGGATAATAAGGTGGTCTCCCACACGCTCAGGCGAGGTACGCGTAGGTGGCTTGTAGTGGTGGCTCACTATGTCACCGTCCTTGGTCTTCAGAGTGTACATGAACTCCTCGCCAGGCTGCAGCGTTGGGAGAGACTTGTCCTTTTTGCGGAAAAGACAGGTCTTGACTGACTTAAGGACAGCCGTAGTCGGACGACATGCACGTGTCATCGAATTCATGGGCGTCCTCCGAGGGGAGAGTGACCGTGCAGTAACACGAGTCATGGTGCTACACCCACGCGAAGTCGTCGTCGGTGGCAGGATCATGGCGAGAGGTACGACATATAATGCCATGACGGACTCCAAAGCGAGGAGGGACTTGTCATTGGCCAGCGTGATGTCTTCGCTCAGGTTGAAGGTTGAGCTAGAGTGGCAATGAGGCACAATTTTCTTGTTGGCCATGACTTGGATGAGAGGAATAGGAGATCGGTTTTTATGGATGGTGCATGTTTCTCCTCTCTGTTCCAGTTAATATATAGGTGGGGAAAGAACGATTGCACTGAGAGACTTTTTGGGAAACATCTGGAGAGTCCGCACGAGAAAACAAAAAGCTGATGGCGCAAGGGGGAGGTCGGGCGAACCTTTCCTGGCTCCGTTCGGGCTAAGTTTTCCTGGGTTGGCCTAATGGGCCCCATAGATGAATAATTGGATGGGCCCATTAATTGGACGTGGAGAATTCAGATAGAATTTAAAGAAATGGCATGAAAATCAATAAGATTTATCATGTTAATTTCCTTTTCTGCCTCCTCCTCTTGGGACTCAAGAAATAATTTGAGTCGGTGCCCATTCACTTTAAATAGATGATCATCATCACCTTGGAGTGTGATTGCTCTATGAGATGAGGTTTCTACAATAGTGAATGGTCCTTCCCATTTACTTCTGAGCTTCCCATGTCCAAAGTGTTTAACCCTAGAATTGAAGAGTGGAACTTTATCTTCGGGTTTGAACTCTTTAGGCGTAATCATCTTATCGTGCCACCTTTTAGTTCTTTCCTTGTAAATTCTGTCACTATGGTACGCCTTATCTCTCCACTCTTCCAACTCAGAGAGTTGCTTCAATCCGTGCCCCATTGATTGATATGGGTGCTACACCGTTGGATGGCCTCAGATACTTCTGTTTGTGGGCCAATCGAAATCTCATTTTATGGATTACTCCCTGCATGTCTTGATATTTCGGGTCTAAATTCATCTGCATACAAATAAACACCAACACTTGTCGAATTATTTAATTTTTAACCCTACCACTATGTTGTGTTTCTCTTTTGCGCACATTATGAGGTGAATCGACGATCTAAATATGGTACTTAAGGACCATAAACACACATTCACATCCTCCTCTCACATTGACCATGGCAACTGAACCTGGAAAACTTTTGCACCTTGACACCGTAAGTCCTTCACGTGTTCAATCTTTCGGAGGTAAATGGTATGTGCTTGTAATTGTTGATGATTATTCTAGATATTCTTGGGTTTACTTTATAGCATCTAAGAATGAAGCTTTTAGTCACTTTAGAACTTTATTTCTTAGATTATCAAATGATCACCCAGGATCCCTAAAAGCAATTAGAAGTGATAAAGGAACCAAATATAAAATTCAATCTTTTGATTGCTTTTGTGCTGAAAAAGGAATAGATCATCAATTTTCTTCACCATATGTACCTCAACAAAATGGTGTTATAGAGAGAAAGAATATAATCTTAGTTGAGATGGCTAGGACTATGCTTGATGAATATCAAACTCCTAGAAAATTTTGTGTTGATGCAATTGCAACCGCTTATTATATCTCAAATCGATTTTTCTTGCATGCTAATCTAGGAAATACCACATACGAGCTTCGGTTTGGACAAAGGCCCAGTGTCACACATTTTAGTGTCTTTGGTGCAAATGCTTTGTTAAGAAACATTGTAATCTTGATAAATTTGAACCTAGATCCATTGATGGCATGTTTCTTGATTATCCATCTCATAAATAGAGGCTACCATGTGCTTTTACTTGACACTAACACAATCTTGGAGACTTGTGAGGTTCCTTTTGATGAAGCTAGCCCAGGTACTAGCTCTAATATTGCATGTCCAGATCCATATCCGCAGGGGGGAGAGTATTTTCATTGAAGATGAAGGAGTAGTTGCTGCAGGAAATTTTTGAAATAAACAATGATGTTCCATCTCTTGATATCTCTCCACAACCAGCGGCAATAACCACTACTACTGGTTCAGATCTTCCTCGAGCCACAAGTTCTTTGATTTGTGATGAAAATGAAGAAGAAGGAGCTTGTGAAATGTCTACTCCCCTCCGCATTCTCAAAAGACATTCTCCACAACAAATCATTGGAAGTTTGCTCGAACGAGTCACACGGTCCAGGTTTTGTGATCCAACGTCGTATGTTCATTCTGTTTTTGTTGCTTCTTTTGAACCCAAAGATATATCACACACACTCACTAATGGATCTTGGGTTATTGCCATGCAATAAGAGTTAGAAAATTTTGAAAGAAATAATGTTTGCAAACTTGTACCTCCACCTCAAGGTCACACCTTAATTGGAACTAAATGGGTGTTTAAAAATAAAAAAAGTGAGGATGGGGTTGTTGTTAGGAATAAGGCTAGGTTGGTTGCTCAAGTTTTCATACAAGTTGAAGGTTTAGATTTTGATAAAAGTTTTGCTCCCGTTGCTAGATTAGAAGCCATAAGAATTTTGTTAGCTCTTGTTGCATCTAAAGGATTCAAGATATGTCAAATGGATGTTAAAAGTGCTTTTTTTAATGGCTACATAAATGAGGACGTTTATGTCAAGAAATCACCAGATTTTGAAAATGCAAATTTTCCTAATCATGCTTACGAACTGTCCAAAGCCCTGTGCAGTCTCAAGCAAGGCCCTAGAGCATGGTATTGTAGGTTAAAAACATTTTTACTTGAAAAGGGGTTTACCATGGGCAAGGTTGATAAAACTCTGTTTGTGCTTAAGCATGACAATGGCTCACTATTCATTCAAGTGTATATGAATGATACTATCTTTGTTTATGCTTCTCATGATCTTGTGTCCAAGTTTTCAGCTATGATGAGGTCAAAATTTTAGATGAGTATGATGGAAGAACTCACGTACTTTTTGGGGCTTCAAATCAAGCAAACCAAGGAGGGAACCTTTGTGCATCAAACGACAGAAGACCTCCTAAGGCGCTTCGATATGGACAAAAGCAAGTCTCTTCAAACACCAATGGGAACGGCGACAACACTTGAACTTAATGAAGATGGTGAACCCGTGGGTCAAACAGAACATAGAAGCATGATCGGGTTACTTTTGTACTTCACGGCATCAATAACGGACATACAATTCAGCGTATGTCTTTGTGCATGATTTCAAGCTTCCCCACGTGCCTCACATCATCAAGCCATCTGAAGAACCCTCAGGTACTTACATGGAACTCAAGAAATTGGCATTTTTCTTCCCTCTTCCTCAACTGTTATTTTGAAAGCTTTTTCGGATGCGGTTTTTGGGGATTGTAGGATTGATAGGAAAAGTACTTCGGGTGCTTGTCATTTTCCTGGTAATTCACTTGTTGTTTGGTCCTCTAGAAAACAAAGTTCAGTTGCACAATCCACGGCTGAATCTGAATACGTAGCTGCTGCAAGCGCTTGCTCACAAATTCTTTGGATTGTTCAAACACTTAAGGACTATGGGGTTATTTAGATAGTGTTCCACTGTTTGTGATAACACTAGTGCCACTTGCATTGTTGACCTCGTACAACATTCTAGAACAAAGCACATTGACATTAAGTATCATTTTCTTCGTGATAATGTTGGAAAAGGAAGCATTATCATTCACCATGTAGATACCGAACAACAATTGGCTGTCATTTTTACAAAACCTTGGATTTCACTCGTTTTGTTTCATTCGTAGTGAAATAGGGGGTTATTCATCCTCATGGCTTACATTGAGGGGGAGTTTTGAAAATTGGGAAGTCTATGTGTGAATCTAATTTTAAAATAATATGAGCATAGTATTTCATACATATCTGACTTTATGATTCCTTTTACATGCTGAAAGTTCTAACTATATTACTCGTGTTATACAATTTGTGGTGTTTGCCATGACTAGTAATTTGAATATATATTTACACTAAATCTGGTCATAATTGAACTTTCTTGCTGTTTTGAACTTGTTGCATGCTCACAAGTACTTTTAATGATGAAAAACTAATCAATCAACTATCCACATGTAGAGCTTTTATGATACAATGAGAATGAGAAAAGATCAAGAGAATATGTATACATCGCACTTCTTCTTTTGAGATGGCTTATCATTGCACTTAGATATGAACTTGGAAGAAGTTGTGTATGACTAAAACCATGTTGTTAAGCTTTTGATTGTCAAATGACATAGACTTGGCTTGGTTGGTTAGAATAAGTTTGATGCGGCATATAATCTCTTGCAAATGTCGTATGATTAAAATTTAGTCTTTAAATGATAATGAAAAATGAAAAATACAGCAACAAGTGTCTGCCTTTAGGTTTTGAAATAGTTAAGTTTATGAGAGCATGACTTGCTTAAATTGAAAAATTACACTTGATATCTAGCATGGCTTACACTAGTTTATATATCTCATTGATGTGACAGTGTAAGTTACTTGATAGTATGACTTGGATGAGCTTTGTTTTATATGTATATGTTATAACATGCTCATAACAATTGAAATTTCTCCTTTGAACCTTGTTGAATACATTATCAAAGGGGGAGAAATATATCACACATTGCACATTCACAAGTTTTTACACATTCTTCCTGTTGGGAGAATTTCTTTTTGAAATTTATTTCTCATTTAATTTTGATTTTCAAAATGGTAGAAAATTGTTTTCAAAACTTTTCATGTGAATGAGCCAATGATCGGATTCTAAGTGGTGTTGCCAATGCATTCATCAGGGGGGAGATTGTAAGACCTATTTGTGCTGAATATTTTTGCAACTTAAATAAAGTGAGGGTTCACATGCAAAGTTTTGAGTATTGCAAAAAATCTCACTTCAGATTGTTCGAACATCCGGAAATTCATTTTGCATTGTCCGAATTCTATCGCACAGAGTTGCACATGTCTTCTAGCTTCGGATTTTCCTAGATTTTCTCATGTGACTTGCACATGTTCGACACCTAGGATTGTGCGAACTTTCACACGTGTTAGATGCACGTGAGTCGACACATGTCGATCTTTACAAACGTGCTTTTTGGAGTAACATTACCCTCAATGATTTAGGATTGTTCGAACTTTCTCAATGCATTTCAGGAGTAACATTTACTCTTTACTTGGTTAGGACTGTATGAACTTTTGGTCACGTGATATGCAAGTGAATTTGAGATTGGAATGTTCGATCTTTTGCTTTTACATTGTTGTGTCGCTTTTGGTCGATTCATTAATTTTATTTGTTGAAATAATTGTGCGGTGGATCTGTTTTTAACTTGGAATGTTTCAAACATGCTTTTTGGCTTACGGAAGGTTTGCTTAGTATTCATTTACTAAGACTGATTATGGTGGTTTAACATTGCTATGGTTTGCAACATGCTATGTGACGTGCTCACGTAAGATGTTGTGTTTTTCAGACGAACGAGAGTCAAGTCGAGGACTTGGGCTCGCAAAGATTTGTTGTTTGTTCATGTGCGGGTGTTGTTTGAGGACAAGACATGGCTGGTGATGAGATCCATTGAACTATTAGTAGGGAGAAGATGAGGTTCAACAACCAAGTTTGGGAGGAATTGTGCTTGAGTTGAATTGGGAGGTCACGCAACATGTTTGGGTCAAGAATAATGCATTATGAAGGTATCATGAACATTGTTGGAAAGTGTTTGCACATATGAAAGGGTTGCATGGATGTGGCTAAATTGTTCCGAGACGTGGTGAGGAGATATGGACATGAAGATGTGGCCAGAAAGGTCCAACCGGCTGGATTATGGACTCAAGCTGCGGCTGAGTCGGTTATGGCTCAAATATGGAAAGATTTGAGTTGGTTTTGGTTAGATTTTATGTTGGACACGAAATAGAGTTTTTTTAGGAATGTGAAATACATTCCTAAGGTGTTTGGAATTCTTAATATTGCTTCTATCTACGTCTGGAAGAGTCTTAAGCAGTTATAGTAAGTTTGAGTTTGAGTCCAAGTAGGATTAGAGTCATAGTTAGGATTGGGTTGGCCTTAGCGCTAGTTATATGAGCAAGGGATTCTAGAGCTCATGAAAAGATGACTTTGGTCTGTTCCTCTTGTGTTCTATTGAATAAATATCATAGTTTTAAAGGAGCTTTTGTGCCTTGTTCGTCCGACTTGTTTCAGTCAAGTTTTTCTCGACAAGTTTCTGGACACACCGATGTTGTTTTGGTATTTTGATCATAACTCGTGTTTTACTACTCGATGTGATGTGATTCTTCTTGAGTTATATTTAAAACTCAATTATCTATCATGTGTGAAAGTTTCACGGTCATTGGATTTGTGGTTTTTGATCTACATGAGATTCTTTGCAGCGTTGCTTATTTGGTCTTAAATCTTGGAGAACACTTTGACCTTCGTGTAGTCTTTTGATCATAACTCAAGTTCTACTTAGTGTTTTCACGTGATTCTTGTTGCATTAGTTCTGTGACTTGATTCTCTACAATTTCTACTAATTTTGTCACAGTCGAACACATTGAAAACAGTTGGACATATGGTTTATTTAACAGATCAATTTTCCACTGAGGGGATTTTGTTGCTTCTGCTAAAAAAGTTTCAATCTACCATTCACCCCCCTCTGGTAGATTTTCACGTGCTCTTCAATCCTACAGCCGGGGTTGGTTCCCTTGGTATGGAGTCTAGTAGGAGCTGACCATTCCGCGGTGGAGTCCTCCTCGTTCGTCAAGATTTTGATGTTAGAGGAACCGGTGCCAAACTCATCCAGAGTGCCAGATCCGGTGATTCTGGATATGTATGCCTTGTCTCGTGCCGCCCCAGCCCTGCTACACGTGCCGTCTTGTCTGGAGGCCAGGACGGTGCCACAGGGTGTGCTGCTTGTGGTGTTGGGACCTGTTGAGTGGTTCGATCCCCTACCAGAGGGCGGAGGGTCCATGGATCTGGACCAGGTCGGGGAGGAGGTCGAGTGGGAATGGATCTATAGGGATGTTACTCATGCCTACTCCTAGCTCTCCAATGCCCAAAAGAATCTCAAAGTCGGGCGCTGGGACATCTCCATGGTGCTCCGTCGCCTAAGGTGGGTGACTTCCATTGACTTGGTATGCCCCTGCCTTTGTCTGGTGTTTCGCGGGTGTCTTCACTCCTACTAGTTTCACCGGTAGTTCTTGTATTTGCTCGAAGTTTCCCCAGCAGTTCGCCGGAGGGACGCGGGCTTCCTGGGGACCCAAACTTCATCTCTATCCGACAGGGACCACATGGATGTCTCTGCGGGCAGAGCTTGAGCATGCCCGAGCAGACGCTATTGAGGATTAGTCGAGCCTCGCCTTTGTGAGCCAGGAAAATGCGCAGGAGATGGCCTCGTGCGAGAGGACGGACATCGAGCTGGTCCAGGCACGTGCCGAACCGCAGGATGTTCGCGATAGACTAGAATAGGCATGAGGGGAAACAGACGCTTAGCCTTCCCCTCTATCGTGTTCGGACTATTTTCATCTTCTGGTCAACTGCCTTAATGTGAGACCTATGTGTGTTGAATACATTGGCTATGGCAATAAAAGTTTTGAATACTACCAAAACACTTTATCATCAAGGTCCGACTATAGGTCTGACTAGATTTGGTTAGCTCCGGCTCTAGGTCCAACTAGCTTTGGTTAGCTCCGGCGCTAGGTCCTTCTAGCTTTGGTAAGCTCTGGTTCAAGGTCTGGTTAGCTTTGGCAAGGTTCGGAGCTTGATCGCAGTGGTTCTGCTTTTATCTTGCAATGATTCGTACTTGCTTTACATTGATAGAAATATTGCTTTGTATTCATTTGCTAAGTTTTTGGTGTGTTTTGTTGGTTATGGTTGATATCATTTTGCTATGTTTTGCAACATGCTTATGTGAGGTGCTCACATAAGATGTTGTAGTTTCAGAACTAACGTGAGTCAAGTCAAGGACTTGTGCTCGAAAGTATTGGTTCTTTATTCATGTGCAGGTGTTGCTTGAGTTCAAGACATGGCTGATGACAGGATCCATTGAACGAGTCTTAGGGAGAAGATGAGGTTCAACAACCAAGTTTAGAAAGAATTGTGGTTGAGTTGATCAGGAGGTTGTGCAACATGTTTGAATCAAGAACAATGATTATGAAGGTATCGTGGAGGTCGTTGGAAGATGTTTGCACGTGTGAAAGGAGTGCATGGACGTGGCTACATGATTCAGAGACGTGATGAAGAGATGTGGACGTAAAGAATTGGTCGAAAAGGTCCAACCGACTAGGTTATGGACTCAGGCTGTGGCTGAGTCGTGTTTGACTCAAATATGGAAAGTTTTGATTTGGTTATGATAGGATTACGTGTGGGTTACGAATTTGAGTTGTTTTAGGAATGTGGGATACTTTCTTAAGGTGTTTGGAAGTCTTAAGATTGCTTCTATCTGTGTATAGAAGAGTCCTAAGCAGTTATGGAAAGTTTTGATTCGTGATTTGAGTAGGATTAGAGTTCTAGTTGAGATTGGGTTGGCCTAAGGGCTGGTTATATAAGCAAGGGAGGCCAGAGGTCGTGGTAGACAACCTTGGGGTTGCTACCCTTGTGTTCTATTGAATAAAGATCATAGTTTAAAGGAACTTTTATGCCTTGTTCGTCCGACTTGTTCCAGACAAGTTTTTCTCGTCGAGTTTTCTGCACAGCACTACCTTTCTTCAGTCGTTTTATCATAACTCGAGTTTTATAGATCCAATTGACTTTATTCCCTTTGGGTTGTTTTCACAACTTCATTATCTATCATCTTTCAAAATTTCACGGTCATTGGAGTTTTGGTTTCTGATCTACACGAGTTTCTTTGCAGCATTCCAGAACTGTTTTTCTCGGGTAGGACAGATTGACCTTTGTTCGATCTTTCGATCGTAACTTGAGTTTCTCTCCACGGATTTGAGTGATTCTTGTCGTGTCGTCTTCGTGACTTGATTCTCTCTGATATCTATAACTTTTTTCATGATGGAACACGTTTAGATTAGTCTCACATACGATTTTTTTAACAGATTGTTTTTCGGTTGAAGGGGTTGGGATTTAATTGTTTCTGCTGCGTAAGATTTTTTTAATCTACCATTCACCCCCCCCTCTGGTAGCTTTTCACGTGCTCTTTGATCCTACAATTGGTATCAAAGCCACGATGCTCTAATCTTTGTGATTTGCACGTGTTTTTGACTAATCATCATGGAGAAATACTCCGCCAAACCTTGTGTGTTTAGTGGTATTGATTTTCAGGTTCAGGAGGCACGTATGGAAGCCTTCATCAAGGCTCAAGGCTTCACAATATGGGAGAAGGTATACAAGACTTACGAAGTGCTGTCAAACGATCAAGTTACAGCTACAAATCTGAGAGATGTCGACAACAACAACAAGACTCGGAACTTGATCATACAATGATTAACTCAAAGCGACTTCGACCGTGTTGCACACCTCCGATCTGCATACAATGTGTGGAAAGCACTTTGTGACTACCACGAAGGATCCAACACAATCAAGGAGGTAAGCCAAGACATGTTCAAGAAAGAATACATGCGCTTTGAGATGCAACACGGTGAGTCTATTGATGACCTTTTCGCTCGCTTTAATAAAATTCTTAGCAACTTGCATAGTGTCAATGTTAATTTTTTAGATGCTAAAAATGCTAGGCAATTGTTAAGTGCATTAGATATGTCAATTTGGAAGATGAATGTCACATCTATTCGTGAATCTACTATCATGAGTACACTTACATTAGATGTGCTATATTCCAAGTTAAAAACTCATGAAATTGACATAATATCACGTAAGACTCACAACAAGTTTATTGCTTTTGTTTCTCAACATGACATGCCTAGCTCCGGTCAATCTTCATCTTGTGGTACACTTGCTTTGTTGTCCTCTCTAACTCTTGAACAGATTGAGGAGTTTCTAGAGGAAGAGCTAGTACTTCCCTCTACTAGGTTCTCAAAAGCATTGCAAAATGTGAGAACTAGAATGAGAGGAAGCTCCGGACCTCAACGATGTTTCGAATGTAGGTACTAGCTCAAACATTGTTGGTCCGGATCCATATCCGCAGGGGGAGAGACTTTTCGTTTAAGATGAGGAAGAAGTGGTGCTGTTGCCCGAAAATTCAGCAGCTAATGACATTCCTCCAGCTCTTGATTTTGATTCACAGCCAGCACCGACGACCACTATTGCTGGTCCAGATTCTCCTCAAGTCACAAGCTCATCGGTTTGTGATGAACATGAAGAAGAAGAAGCTTGTCAAGTGTCCACTCCCCTCCGGGTTCTCAAAAGTTATCCTTCACAACAAATTATTGGAAGCTTGCACGAACGAGTCACACAATCCAGGTTTTGCGATCCAAACTCTCATGTTCATTCTGCTTTTGTTGCTTCTTTTGAACCCAAAGATATATCACACACACTCACTAATGAATCTTGGATTATTGCCATGCAAGAAGAGTTAGAAAATTTTGAAAGATATATTGTTTGGAAACTTGTACCTCCACCTCAAGGTCACACTTTAATTGGAACTAAATGGGTGTTTAAAAATAAACAAAGTGAGGATGGGGTTGTCGTTAGGAATAAGGATAGGTTGGTTGCTCAAGGTTTCACTCAAGTTGAAGATATATATTTTGATGAAACTTTTGCTCCTGTTGTTAGATTAGAAGCCATAAGAGTTTTGTTAGCTTTTGCTGCATCTAAAGGTTTTAAGCTATATCAAATGGATGTTAAAAGTGCTTTTCTTAATGGCTACAAGATGAGGAGGTTTATGTCAAACAACCACCGGGTTTTGAAAATCCTGATTTTCCTAATCATGTTTACAAACTGTCCAAAGCTTTGTACGGTCTCAAACAAGCCCCTAGTGCATAGTATGATAGGTTAAAAACATTCTTACTTGAAAAGGGGTTTACCATGGGAAAGGTTGATAAAACTCTTTTTGTGTTTAAGCATGGCAATGACTCATTATTCGTTCAAGTGTATGTGGATGATATTATCTTTGGTTGTGCTTCTCATGATCTTGTGTCCAAGTTTTCAGCTATGATGAGTTCAGAATTTGAGATGAGTATGATGGTAGAACTCACGTACTTTTTGGGGCTGCAAAGCAAGCAAACCAAGGAGGGTACCTTTGTGCATCAAATGAAGTATACAAAAGACCTTCTAAGGCGCTTCAACATGGACAAAAGCAAGCCTCTTCGGACACCAATGGGAAAGGAACAACACTTGAACTTGATGAAGATGGTGAACCCGTGGATAAAAAAGAATATAGAAGCATGATCGGAACACTTTTGTACCTCACGGCATCAAGACCGGACATACAATTCAGCGTATGTCTTTGTGCACGGTTTCAAGCTTCCCCACGTGCTTCACATCGTCAAGCCGTCAAAAGGATTCTCAGGTACTTACATGGAACTCAAGAATTTGGTATTTTTCTTCCTTCTTCCTCAACCATTACTTTGAAAGCTTTTTTCGGATGCCGATTTTGAGTGTTGTAGGATTGATAGGAAAAGTACATCCGGTGCTTGTCATTTTCTTGATAATTCACTTGTTGCTTGGTCCTCTAAAAAACAAAACTCAGGTGCACAATCCACAACTTAATCTGAATACGTAGCTACTGCTAGTGCTTGCTCACAAATCCTTCTGATTGTTCAAACACTTAAGGACTATGGGGTTGATCTACATAGTGTTCCACTGCTCTGTGATAACACTAGGGCCATTTGCATTGCTAAAAACCCCGTGCAACATACTAGAATTAAGCACGTTGACATTAGGTATCACTTTCTCCGTGATAATATTGAAAAAGGAAACATTGTGCTTTACCATGTAGATACCGAACAACAATTGGCTGACATTTTTACAAAACATTTGGATTTCACTCGTTTTTGTTTCTTTCGTAGCAAAATAGGGGTTATGCATCCTCATGGATTACATTGAGGGGGAGTTTTGAAACTTGAGAAGTTTATGTGTAAATCTGAAATTAAAATAATATGAGCATGGTATTTCATACATATATAACTTTGTGATTCCTTTTACATGCTGAAAGTTCTTACTATATTACTCGTGTTATACATTTCGTAGTTTTTGCCATGTCTATTAATTGGAATAACTACTTACACTAAATTTGGTCATGGTCGAACTTTCTTGCTGTTTTGAACTTGTTGCATGCTCACAAGTGCTTTTAATCATAAAGAATTAATCAAGTAATCAACTCACATGTCGAGTTTTTATGGACAAATATAAATTGAGAAAAGATCAAGAGAATATGCATGCATCGCACTTCTTCTTTTGAGATGGCTTATCATTGCACTTAGATATGAACTTGGAAGAAGTTGTGTATGACTAAAATCATGTCCTTAAGCTTCTGATTGTCAACTGACATAGGCTTTGCTTGGTTGGTTAGAATAAGGCAGATGCGGCATATAATCCTTTGCAAATGTCATATGTTAAAAATTTGTGCTTTGAAAATTGTAGCAACAAGTGTCATGCTTTTAGGTTTTGAAAGAGTTATGTTTTTGAGATCATGACTTGCTAAAATTGAAAATTACACTTGATCTCTAGCATGGGTTACACTACTTTATGTAGTTTATTGATGTGATAGTATAAGTTACTTGATAGTATGACTTGGATGAGCTTTGTTTTATATGAATATGTTATAATATGCTCATAACAATTAAAATTTCTCTTTTGTACCTTGCTGAATACATTGTCAAAGGGGGAGAGACAATATGTGAATTTTTAAAAAAGATAAGTATGCAAGGGGAAGAAATTGATTACACATCACATATTCACAATTGTTTTGGCACGATTCTTCTTAGAGGGAGAATTTCTTTTTCTCATTTTATTTCTGTTTTACAAAGGGGGAGAAATTGTTTTCAAAACTTTTAATATGAATAAGCCAATGTTCGGATTTTAAATCTTGTTGCCAATGCATTCATCAAGGGGGAGATTGTGAGACCTATGTGTGCTGAATACATTGGATATGGCGATAAAAGTTTTGAATACTACCAAAACACCTTTATGATCAAGGTCCGACTCTAGGTCCGACTAGCTTTGGTTAGCTCCGGCTCTAGGTCCGACTAGCTTCGGTTAGCTCCGGCGCTTGGTCCTACTAGCTTTGGTAAGCTCCGGTTCAAGGTCCGGTTAGCTTTGGCAAGGTTCGAAGCTTGATCACAGTGGTTCTGCTTTTATCTTGCAATGATTCGTACTTGCTTTAAATTGATAGAAAGATTGCTTAGTATTCATTTGTTAAGTTTTTGGTCTGTTGTGGTGGTTATGGTTGATATCATTTTGCTATGTTTTGCAACATGCTTATGTGAGGTGCTCATGTAAGATGTTGTAGTTTCGGAACTCACGTGCGTCAAGTCGAGGGCTTGTGCTCGAAAGTATTGGTTGTTTATTCATGTGCAGGTGTTGCTTGAGTTCAAGACATGGCTGGTGATGGGATCCATTGATCTAGTATTAGGGAGAAGATGAGGTTCAACAACCAAGTTTCGGGAGGAATGGTGGTTGAGTTGATCGGGAGGTTGCACAACATGTTTGAATCAAGAACAATGCATATGAATGTATCCTTGACGTCGTTGGAAGATGTTTGCACGTGTGCAAGGAGTGCATGGACGTGGCTACATGATTCTGAGACGTGATGAAGAGATGTGGACATAAAGAATTGGTTGGAAATATCCAATCGACTAGGTTATGGACTCAGGCTGTGGCTGAGTCGTGTTTGACTTAAATACGGAAAGTTTTGAGTTGGTTATGATAGGATTACGTGTGGGTCACAAATTTGAGTTATTTTAGGAATGTGGGATACGTTCCTAAGGTGTTTGGAAGTATTAAGATTGCTTCTATCTGCGTATAGAAGAGTCCTAAGCAGTTATGGAAAGTTTCAATTCATGATTTGAGTAGGATTAGAGTCCTAGTTGAGATTGGATCGGCCTAAGGGCTGGTTATGTAAGCAAGGGAGGCCAGAGCTCGTGGTAGACGACTTTGGGTCTGTTCCTCTTGTGTACTATTGAATAAATATCATAGTTTGAAGGAACTTTTATGCCTTGTTCGTCCGAGTTGTTCCAGACAAGTTTTTCTCGTCGAGTTTTCTGCACTGCACTACCTTTCTTTAGTGGTTTTATCATAACTCGAGATTTACAGATCCAATTGACATGATTCTTTATGGTTTGCTTTCAAAACTTGGATCGGCCTAAGGGCTGGTTATGTAAGCAAGGGAGGCCAGAGCTCGTGGTAGACGACTTTGGGTCTGTTCCTCTTGTGTACTATTGAATAAATATCATAGTTTGAAGGAACTTTTATGCCTTGTTCGTCCGAGTTGTTCCAGACAAGTTTTTCTCGTCGAGTTTTCTGCACAGCACTACCTTTCTTTAGTGGTTTTATCATAACTCGAGTTTTACATATCCAATTGACATGATTCTTTTTGGTTTGCTTTCAAAACTTGATTATCTATCATCTGTCAAAATTTCACGGTCATTGGATTTGTGGTTTCTGATATACATGAGTTTCTTTGCAGTGTTCCAGAACTGTTTTTCTCGGGTTGGACAGATTGACCTTTGTTCCATCTTTAAATCGTAACTTGAGTTTCTCCCGACGGATTTGAGTGATTCTTGTTGTTTCCTCTTCGTGACTTGATTCACTCTGATATCTATCACTTTTTTCTCGGTGAAACACGCTTAGATTAGTCTCACACATGATTTCTTTAATAGATCGTTTTTCTACCGAAGGGGTTGTGATTTAATTGTTTCCGCTGCGTAAGATTTTTTAATCTATCATTCACCCCACTCTGGTAGCTTTTCACGTGCTCTTTGATCCTACACTTAACTTGTTGGGCCTTTTGCAGCTCTGAAGATGATCCTTTAGCGGACGGAGCATACCACCCAGATCGGGCAAGACGAGTTGGACGCCCATCAGAGGGTCACGACCTGTGTCTCTGTCAAAGTGCTTGGGCCGTTAGGGGTGGAAACTCTCCTGGAGACTCGCTTGGGCTGCATCCCTTCTCGGTTCACCATTGTCCATGAGGAGGTTGTTGAGATTCGTTCCACTGCGGGGCAGTTTACAAGTCGGTGCTCAAGCTATCAGAGCATAGGGTCATGAGAGGTGGCTCTTTGGCGGCCCAACTTCGCCAGATCCCAGATTGAGGGATGGCTCAAAGCGAGGACCTCAAAATATTGGGGTCCTTATGGGGGCCTGCATCACCCTTGCGGATGTGGCATCCCACTACGATGGTGTGGACTTTCAAACGGTGGAAGAAGGGTACGCGATCGCAAAATCAGAAGAGGTGATCTTTGAAATTGCCTGAGATGTGGAGGCCATGGCTGCCTCATTGTCCGCACTTGTGGCTCCCGAGGCCATACAGGGACTATCTCGGGAATCGGGTTGGAAGTGAGTCCTGTCGGTGCATGAGGTGGTGCACGAATACCTCCATCAGGGAATTTTATGTAAAGGTTTTCTTTGTATTTGCATTGATTCGATGTATGGAGATATTATTTCATTTTTTGCCGGCTCTCCCCTCTTTCGATCTTGCACCTACTTCCATGTCGTGGCGGGGAAATCAGATTGTCACGCCGCCACTCGTAGCGGAGAGGGGTGGTTTCACCGAGGAGTCTCTGAGTGAAGTGATGCAAATGGCGTGATCTGAGGATCGCTCAGGATTTTTAGACTATGTCGTGGAGCAGTATTGCATCACCTTTGTTTGGCCCACTCGCGGTCCAAAACCACGTTCTATCCTAAGGGGCGCGCTTGATCCGTGATCAAAACCCATTGCATCGACAGGTCGGTACCTGTCTTTATTCCCAAGGCTCTTAGAGAGGGTGTGTCAGTGGCCCACGGGATCCCCCGTAGTCTTGGATCACTTCAAGAGGTGGAGCGTCGATACAACTCGGCTAATCATTGCTCGAGCCTCGCGGGATCGTCTAGGGAGTTCGAGTCGTTCCTTCTGCTGGCGCAGCTCCGGAGTCCATCGACGCTGTTCCCATGTTTTTCGTTGCTGCTCTCGGGCTTCTCTCGCGTCCTCGAACCTCCAACCATCGCTCACCCGACGGGTCCTAGATAAGGCTGGTGGGCTCGTGAAAGATGGGCTCTTCCAGTTTGGGGCTTGGGGGTGCGAGCCCCTTTCATTTCTTTCTCGAGCCATCGGGTTTTCTTCCAAGGATGGACTTGAGAAGGATGCTATTCTTGAGGGCGTCTTGGATCGGGGTCGTGTGATGGATGCATAGATTTTCTAGGATTTTCTCGAAGTAGTCGGTATGAGGCTTGGTTTGTATCTTGTCATCACGCCGATCGGCCACAGCGACTAGCCCCCTATAGTCCATCCGGGGCGACATCTATCGTAGCCGGTCTTCCGCTCATCATGGCGGGGCACTGAGTCATTATTTCCCTTGGGATGCTTAGGCTTTGGTTTCTGCGCATCAAAGATAGCATCAAGATAAAAGTGCATCCAAGCACACCCTTGTAGGTTTTGGACGATTGATGAGAAATAAGCGAGATCCTAATGAGATTTGTTAATATGAAAGCGGGTCTTTGGAGAATGAAAATAACAATGCACAAAAAGGTGGAAAATGAGAAACAAGAAGGAAAGAGGCCAAGTGAATAATGGAAGTGCAAAGTAGTTCTATATTTACAGAGTGTGTGTGAGAGACACACTCCAAGAGATCTAACCTTTGCATAGAGAGTAAGGGCTAAACAACAAATTGAAAACACACTGAAGCGCCAAACAAGTCTGATAATAAGCGGACAAGTCTGATTTCCTTTCTGTTTAACAACGGACAGTCTGGTAATGTCCGGACTAGTTCGATATTCTAACTGGTGCTCAAACGAACAAGTCCCAAAATGCGGATTAGTCTGTCAACACTTAACAAATTCACCATGCACCGGACCAGTCCGATATTATACGGACTAGTCCGATTTCGTAACCGCACAAAAACTAACTAGTTCGGTACACTTACACATATTAGGGTTTCATAGTGTGCTGCACAACTTAACACACAATTCACTCAACACATCGGACTGATTCGGTCCCAATAGCGGACTAGTCTGGTCGTCCGAATCTCTAAAGGTAACTTTTCCAAATAACTATGAATATGTGATCCACGACTCTTAAACAAACAACTAAGAACCCTAGCACCGTCACACATCCCAAGAGCACAAAAACACTCCTCTTCACACGTCTAAAGCTCTATAAAGTTCAATATTTCGGGAATCAAGATTTGGGAAAGGGGAGTGACATCTAAGCAATCTTGCGCTCTTGGGGTTTGATCTCTCATATACTCTTGCATTTCTTGTACATCTTTTGAGTGTACTCGATCTCTTTTCTCGTTGTAAACTTGTGGGAGGCCTTTGTTGATGGTTGTTATATACCAATTTCACCCGTCCATATAACTCAATTATGTGAAGGAAATATCATTTCTTGCACACATCACATTTCTATTTAACCTATTTCCACTTGTCCTTGGAGAATGAAGTCCGATTCTCTGGACAAGTCCGCACTCTGAAAACGGACAAGTCTGGTATCTTACAATTTGAACCTTTAAATTCCTATTTGCACATAATCTCAAATCAATTCTTATCAAATCCTTGAACTTCCTTATCATGCACGATGTCTTCAGGATTAGTGGATAGTTCTTTTAACTATGATGAAGAGCGAGAATGTGGTCGAGTGCAAAGAGCCAAAGAGAGGGTGATGAAGAAAATACATGACCACAATGTTCACTCCCCTCCTTCCGACGAAAACCATCCTAAGAGAAGGAGAGTGGTAGTGAAGAAAGCACAGGGCAAGGATGCTGTTGGGAGTTCATCGGGGCCCAAGAGAACTCTCAACAAAGGGCAAATGACTTGCTATTAGTCCTATTGACCCTTTGAAGATGAAAGCTCCTACTCACCGCACCAGACAGCAATCTAATGCTGATTTCACTGGCAAAGGGGGTGAGCTAGCTGACAAGTTCAGGAACGTAGAAGTCTATGGTCAGCCCAATCAATCAGCTGATCCAAGATTCTGGAGCAACTTCCATGCTGACTATTATGAGCATGTCTACTTGAAGATGAGTAATCTAGTGATTGAAAGTCAGTGGGTGGATATCACCTACCTCTAGTCCAAGAGATGCCAAGCTTATCAAAAGGTCCTAGAGGTATTGGAGCGACATGAACTGAAGGATCTTGTCTCTTTCTAGTGGGACTGGAACATTGGGGTCATCACTCAATTCTATTCCACTCTGTACTTTTCTCGTGATGACGGAGACAAAATAATATGGATGACACATGGAGCGAAGTACAATGTCACATATGAAGAATTTGCCAGAATTCTTCATCTTGAAGATTCTTTGGAGAATGACATCATCATCCACAACCTGAAGCTTCAGGAGAAATATCAGCTTGACTTTCTCTATGGTACAAGGACGCCATTCAAATCTCCAACTACAAAGTACTTGAAGCCCTTCTTTGCTGTTCTAAACAGGATCCTAAGGAAAACCATAACTCCCATGGAAGGAGATGCAGGGACTATCTAGGGGACACTCAGGACATGGATGAAGGTGATCAGCAGGAGAAGGCCCTTCAATGTCTTTGAGTACATGTATAATGACATTGTGAACATATCCATCACCCTAGCAGGTCCTTAGCTATGCTCCCTACATCATGTATATGATTGAGAAGGTGACAAGACTTGAATTTGTCAAGGATGTTCCTCATACTGGACTCAGGCCCCAGAAGCCTACTATCTACACTATCCCCTCTGCTCCTACCTCACCTATTTAGGAATAAAGATCTAAGAGGGCTCAAGAAGGCACAAGTTGTGAGGCTACTGCTCCTGCTCCTCCACCTCCTAGAGAGTCCTCTAGTGGAATACTAAAGATGCTCTCTGATGAGTAGGTTTAGGCCCGATCTTCCGAAAGGTATGCCGATTGGGGTGGAGAACTCGACGTTGATGATCCGCGGCACTCGAGCGGTTCGAGTACCCCTTCAATCACTACACCACAGCTCCATTGATTATCGACCGTGCTGCACACGTCTGACCTCGCCAAGAAGGCTAATCCATGCAAGTGCAATCGAGAACACGAGCAAGAACGTAGAAGACACGATCGGAAATCGCGAAGTTGGGGTCTCACAAGCTGTAGAACGGCGATTTTATTGATCTAAGCAAAACCCACCAAATATGACCGGCGGCTGCAGTATTTATAGGCTAGGGTTCGACCAAAGCACGATTAGACGCGTCCCTAATGGACTCTTACGGGATACAAGGCCCAAAGGCTCGATTCGGTGGCGCAGCACCGGACAGAAATCTGGACTCGACTTGTTTCGACCATTCCCAATGACTCCGGAGGAATTTTGAGGTGGGACCAGGACCATTGGAAAGATTATCTTCTCCTCTTTCCGTTCATATGTAGAACGTCGAAAACGGAGTCCGTATGCCTCCTGGGTGTCTGTTTTAAGGTGGACTGCTCCTGGACTCCGAGTTGAACTCGAGTCCGAGTTGTAAACTGTTTCCATCTACTTGTGGACGTCCCAGGTGGTTCTCCACGCTCCCAAGGCCTCCTTCCTTCACTTGTTGATCTTATCCATTATTCCTAATAATAATTAAATCATCACATAGCAATCTATTCTCAAACTCACATGCAAAAGAAGTTAAGAACGAATTCACCTGCTGATTTAATAACTGTGCCCGTGCTCTTGTGATTGGTCCTTGCAGTTCAATGCGCGTCTCCGCTGTTGTGATGTCCTCATCATCCTCCCCCTCTTGAATTGGAGTCGTCCTCGACTCAAGTTCATCTTCTTCTCCCAAGTACGGTCGCAAATCTGAAATGTTAAATGTAGGACTAACCCCAAAATCGGGAGGCAATTCAAGCTTATATGCATTATCATTAATCTTTTCAACGATCTTAAAAGGACCAGCAGCTCGTGACATAAGTTTAGATTTTCTCAAGTCGGGAAATCGCTCTTTTCTCAAATGTAACCACACCAAATCGCCCGGTTCAAGTTTTACTTCTTTTCTACCTTTACTACCTGCAATCCTATAGTTCTCATTCATCATTTCAATATTTTTCTTTGTAGTTTCATGCATCTTAAGAATGAATTCAGATCGTTGTGTAGCATCCAAATTTATAGTTTCAGAAGGAGGCAAATGTAGTAAATCAATAGGAGCACGGGGATTGAAACCATACACTGCCTGGAATGGACTTACCTTTGTCGTGGAGTGAACGGATCTGTTGTAAGAAAATTCTATATGTGGTAAACACTCCTCCCACAACTTCAAATTTGTTTTCAAGACAGCCCGCAACATAGTGGATAAAGTACGATTAACTACCTTGGTCTGTCCATCCGTTTGTGGGTGACATGTAGTTGAAAACAGCAACTTGGTTTCCAATTTATACCACAAAGTTCTCCAAAAATGACTTAAAAATTTTGCAACACGATCAGAAACAATGGTATTTGGCACACCATGTAAACGAACAATTTCCGTCATAAATAAATCAGCAATGTGTGAGGCATTATCATTCTTATGACAAGGTATAGAGTGTGCCATTTTGGAAAAATGATCAACAACTACAAAAATACTATCCCTCCCCCTCTTAGTCCTAGGCAATCCCAAAACAAAGTCCATAGAAATATCCTCCCAAGGTACACTAGGAACAGGAAGAGGCATATAAAGACCATGTGGGTTAAGGCGAGACTTAGCTTTGTTGCAAGTAGTGCATCGTGACACGTAGCGCTCGACATCACGCCTCATCTTTGGCCAAAAGAAGTGTGTGTACAGCACGTCTTCAGTTTTCTTCACTCCAAAATGTCCCATCAAACCTCCTCCACGTGCTTCCTGCAAAAGCAATAGACGAACGGAGCTAGCTGGAACGCATAGCTTGTTTGCACGATAGAGGAGACCCTCTCGCAGCACATATTTATTCCAAGTTATTCCTTCTCTACAATTTTAAAAAGCATCTTTGAAGTCCAAATCAGTAGGATATAATGCTTTAATTGTTTCCAAACCAAAGATTTTATGATCAAGTTGGGACAGCATGGTATAACGCCTAGATAATGCATCGGCAATGATATTTTCCTTCCCTTTCTTATGCTTAATGATGTATGGAAACGACTCTATGAACTCAATCCATTTAGCATGTCGTTTATTCAGATTGGTTTGACACTTAAGATACTTCAATGATTCATGATCGGAATGTATGACAAACTCCTTAGACCAAAGATAATGTTGCCAAGTTTGTAATACACGTACTAAGGCATACAATTCCTTATCATAAGTGGAATAATTCAGAGAAGGACCATGAAGTTTTTCACTAAAGAAAGCAACGGGTTTACCTCCTTGTATGAGAACGCCTCCAATACCAATGCCGCTTGCATCGCATTCTAGCTCAAAGGTCTTGTCAAAATCAGGAAGTTGTAGTAATGGTGCTTGTGTAAGCTTCGATTTGAGAGCATCAAAAGCTTGTTCCTGCTGTTCGCCCCATCGAAATGGAACTCCCTTCTTCGTTAGCTCATGTAGAGGTGCTGCAATGGTGCTGTAATCCCGCACAAAGCGCCGATAAAATCCTGCAAGACCAAGAAAACTACGAACCCGTGTGACGGTAGTTGGGGCTGGCCAGCTGGTGATTGCTTCAATTTTTGCCTCATCCATCTCAATTCCCTGCGAGGAAACGACATAGCCAAGAAACGAGACTCGATTGGTGCAAAAAACGCACTTTTCGAGGTTACCAAACAAACGTGCATCTCTCAAAACAGTAAAAATAGCACGTAAATGATCAAGATGTTCATCATATGACTTGATGTAAATGAGGATATCATCGAAGTAAACCACCACAAATTGTCCAATGAAAGCACGTAAAACCTCGTTCATTAATTGCATAAAGGTGTTGGGTGCATTAGTTAAACCAAAAGGCATGACTAACCACTCATAAAGTCCAAACTTGGTTTTAAATGCAGTTTTCCATTCATCTCCTAGTGTCATTCTAATTTGGTGGTAACCACTACGCAAGTCAATTTTTGTGAAGATGATAGCACCACTCAATTCATCAAGCATGTCATCTAATCGAGGAATAGGATAACGATATCAAATGGTGATGTTATTAATCGCTCGACAATCAACACACATGCGCCAACTACCATCTTTCTTAGGAACCAAAAGAACTGGAACGGAACAAGGGCTAAGGCTTTCACGAATGTACCCGCGGTCCAAAAGATCTTGGACTTGTCGTTGAATTTCCCTAGTTTCTTGTGGATTCGCCCTGTATGCTGCACGATTTGGCAAACTTGCTCCTGGAATCAAATCGATCTTGTGTTCAATGCCTCTCATCGGTGGTAAACTAGGGGGTATCTCGGAGGGAAACACATCCTCAAACTCCTGCAAAAGGTTAGCAACAGCAGGGGGCAATGCAATAGACAATTCATGAAGTGAAAACATGGCTTCTTTGCAAACTAAAGCATAGCACATCTCCTTAGCATCGAATAAATCAGCAAGTTCAGATTTAGTTGCGAGCAACGATGGTGATTTTAACTTAATAACTTGCTGTTTTTCAGATTCTAATTTAGTTGCTTTGCCCTCACGAATTTTACTCTTCTCAAAATGCACAATTTCAGCAGGAGTCATGGGGAGCAAAGTGATTTTCTTTCCCTTATGCATGAGAGTATATTTATTGGTTATACCATGATGAATAGCATCTGTATCAAATTCCCAAGGACGACCCAATAAAAGAGAACAAGCATCCATACGAACAACATCAAAATCAGCAAAATCATGGTATGAACCAATTGAAGAATGGATTCTCGCTGTTTGTGTTACCCGAACCTTACCGCTGTAGTTAAACCATTGAATGTGGTACGGATGAGGGTGTGCTCTTGTTGTCAAACCGAGTTTCTTGACGATGTCCGTGTTTACCAAGTTATTGCAGCTACCTCCATCAATTATAGTGTGTACACGGCAGTCCTTGACGACGAGAAACATGTGGAAGAGGTTGTGTCGTTGTAGCTTGTCGTCGGTCTCCACTTTGGAGCTCAAGGCTCGCTGCACAATGATGCTCCTATAGTTCTCCGTCGCTGCTGTACCAAGTACCTCTTCTTCGGTGTGTTCGTCATTTGGATCTATAAAGTCAGTAGCAAGAGAATATTTATCTTCAACATCTGAAGTACTATCATACCCGCCATCGTCGCGTGCTATGTATGCTCGTTTGCTCGGGCAATCTCTCATCATATGACCAAGTCCCTGGCAGCGGTGACACTTAATGTCGGAAGTACGACCCGTAGAAGGAGTGGACGATGAAGGATTGAATGATGTCGCCATGCTGCCTTCCGACACGCGAGAAGGTGGAGCAGCAGGTATAGTTCGTTGGCCGCCATTGGGTGGTGTAGTCACTGCACGGGGGGCCGAAGATGGTGCTGTTTTGGATGGTGTAGTTGCTGCACGCGGCGTGAAGTTGCTCCTCGTGCGTTGTTGCTGTTGTTGTCGGCCCTGCAATTCTTTTTTTGCCAACATAGCAAGCTGAAACAATCTGTTAACAGTATCATATTCTTTGTAATCAACAATGTCCTGAATTTCACGCCTCAACCCCCCATAAAAATGAGTTATTTTATCATCCATGTCCTCTACTACCCCACAACACAGCATACCCTTTTGTAACTCTTGATAATACTCCTCTACGGACATGTTACCTTGGTCTAAACGCTGCAATTTTTAGCGAAGGTCCCGCTGAAAAGATGGAGGAACAGATCGAACACGCATAGCTTCCTTTAATCTATCCCATGTTGGAGGATCAGTTCTAGTTTTAACAAGTTCATTACACCATATGATAGCAAAGTCCTTAAACTCACTAGTGGCTTGACGAACTCTATGTTGTTCAGGAACAAGATGGGAATTAAATTTTTGCTCTACTGTCATCTCCCAATCAAGATAAGCCTCAACATCATAAGCACCAGAAAAAGAGGGTATAGTAAATTTCACTTTAGCAAAAGGATCATCAGGAGGTCGATTATAATCGTTATGATTATTACCTCCCATACCTCGACGATAAAGTGGCAGTCTTTGCTGATTATTGTGATCTTCCAGTTCATCATAAGCATTGTCTTCTTGTCTTCCAGCGAGAGGCAACCGAGCCTCAAAAGTATTTATCCGAAGAGCAAGGTCATCCAGTTGGCGAGTCAAGTTCGCCAATGACTCCTCCGTTGCTGCGTTGTATTTGGCGAACATATCCGTCATGGTCTTCATCATATCACGTAACTCAGCATGTTGAACACATTCGTCATTATTTTCTTCTCCTGCCATTGTTAGTAGGAAACAAAAGACAACAAAAAAAATGTTATCCCTATCAACTACAGTGACAATGTGGAAGGTGGAAGAAAACAATCTCTCTCGCTCAAGCGTCTTACCACGCTCTTACAAGTGTTCTTACCGACACAGCAGGTGGTGTGGACGGTGAGATGAACCAATGAAGCATGGGGTGATTTCAAAGGTACCTGTTATGCTCAAGAGAAAGGTGAAGCTTGGATGGCACAATATGGTGGCTAATAAGCAGAAAATCGTTAACAGCTAAACAAAGTTGAATAAGTATTCAATGTAGGAAACTGTTGCTGGTCAACTGAGTGCCCTAGAGCCTAGCACAACACAAGGAAGTATCAAGGCAAAAGAAAGACAGAATGATATAACCAAATAAACAGCACCAAGTGGTATAGGCCAATTGCTTTAATATGCGTGCTCTTCACTATTTTTTTTCTTTTTTGTAATATTTTTTGATATTTTTTCTTTACTCAGTAGCACAAATATAGGAAGCACACAAATTTTCAGCTCAATTAGATGTAATATGCGGCCTATAGAAAATCAAGAAGATTCTTTAAAATTCGTGCTGAAACTTCGGAGGCCGGATAGCCTATCTTCCGAGGGGAATTTGGGCAATCTAATTTCGCCGAACGCGGCTGTGCCGTAGTAAATCAGATGCGAAATTTCACGTAGATGAATTTGAAAAAAAAAAATTCACCCGATTTCGAGTTCGTATGCGAAAGTTATGGCCGTTTTAAGGTAGGCTATCCGAGTTACGATTTTTTAGATGTTGATTCCAACTCGGTTTGAGAACAAAACTCGCAATCGGATATGAAAACGATCGGGAATTTGCACAGCAACTAATGGGGTGGTGTGTGATGATTCAAGGATGAATGGCACAAAGATTTGTCACCTAATCTAGGGCTGGCGATGCGGGAGTTCACGCAAGGCGGCTACCTAGGGCAAACCGATGAACGTGGCGGATCGGTTTGTTATTTAGGGATTGTGGAATAGGTGTCGAATAGCAAGACAACAAGGACGAAACACGATAACTAGGACCCAAAAACACAAAGCTAAACCAGCAACAAGACTCAACCACACGAATGCAAACTCAACAATGCAAACTGAAAAACGAAATTGCAGACACTATAGTCTGGGAAGCGGTAAAAATGATCTAATTTTTTTGTGGCTTTTCTGTGGACTCTAGGTACAAAAAAAATTGATCTAATGGAAGGAAGGAAAACAAAGATACCTCACGGGCAACCTGGAAATCTGATACCAATTGATGAGTAGGTTTAGGCCCGATCTTCCGAAAGGTATGTCGATTGGGGTGGAGAACTCGACGTTGATGATCCGCGACACTCAAGCGGTACGAGTACCCGTGCAATCACTACACCACGGCTCCGTTGGTTATCAACTGTGCTGCACACGCCTGACCTCGCCAAGAAGGCTAATCCCTGCAAGTGCAACCGAGAACACAAGCAAGAACGTAGAAGACACGATCGGAAATCGCGAAGTTGGGGTCTCACAAACCGTAGAACGGCGATTTTATTGATCTAAGCAAAAACCAACGAATATGACTGGCGGCTGCAGTATTTATAGGCTAGGGTTCGACCAAAGAACGATTAGACGCATCCCTAATGGACTCTTATGGGATACAAGGCCCAAAGGCCCGATTCGGTGGCGCAGCACCGGACAGAAATCTGGACTCGACTTGTTTCGACGATTTCCAATGACTCCGTAGGAATTTTGAGGTGGGACCAGAACCATTGGAAAGTTTATCTTCTCCTCTTTCCGTGCATATGTAGAACGTCGAAAACGGAGTCCGTATGCCTCCTGGGCGTCTGTTTTAAGGTGGACTGCTCCTGGACTCCGAGTTGAACTCGAGTCCGAGTTGTAAACTGTTTCCATCTACTTGTGGACGTCCCAGGTGGTTCTCCACGCTCCCAAGGCCTCATTCCTTCACTTGTTGATCTTCTCCATTATTCCTAATAACAATTAAATCATCACATAGCAATCTATTCTCAAACTCACATGCAAAAGAAGTTAAGAACGAATTCACCTGCTGATTTAATAACCGTGCCCGTGCTCTTGTGATTGGTCCTTGCAGTTCAATGCGCGTCTCCGCTGTTGTGATGTCCTCATCACTCTCATCCATCTTTGCTTCCTGTCGCAAAGTGGAAATGAGTCTGGCCAGGAAGAAGCATCAGCGATATCTGAAGGCCAATATCAAACCAATCCGTGAGAAGCTAGAAATAGATCAAGTGGGGTCACCTCAGATCTCAGAAGACTCTGAAGAAGACATCACGGAGATGGCACCTCTAACTGAGCAAGAGATGGCTTCATTCGGACTAGCTGGCACATATGCTCCTCCTCCTCCTCCTCGATCACCTGAAGATGAAGAAGAATATGAAGAGAGGACCGAGAGTGAGGGAGGCTGTAGGATCGAAGAGCATGTGAAAATCTACCAGAGGGTGGTGAATGGTAGATTTAAAAATCTTACGCAGCGGAAACAATTAAACCCCAAACCCTTTCGGCAGAAAAATGATCTGTTAAAGAAATCGTGTATGAGACTAATCTAAACGTGTTTCACCATGACAAAAGTGATAGATATCAGAGAGAATCAAGTCACGAAGACAACACAAAAAGAATCACTCAAATCCGTCGAGAAAAACTCAAGTTATGATCGAAAGATCAAACAATGGTCAATCTGCCCTACCCGAGAAAAAACAGTTCTGGAATACTGCAAAGAAACCCGTGTAGATCAGAAACCACAAATCCAATGACCGTGAAATTTTGACATATGATAGATAATAAAGTTTTGAAGACAACCCAAAAGAAGCACGTCAATTGGATCTGTAAAACTCGAGTTATGATAAAACAACCGACGAAAGGTAGTGCTGTCCAGAAACTCGACAAGTAAAACTTGTCTGGAACAAGTCGGAGGAACAAGGCACAAAAGTTCCTTCAAACTACGAATTTTATTCAATAGAACACAAGAGGAACAGCCCCCAAAGTCGTGCTCCACGAGCTCTGGGCTCCCTTGCTTATATAACTAGCCCTTAGGCCAACCCAATATCAACTAGGACTCCAATCCTACTCAGATCACGAATCGTAACTTTCCATAACTGCTCAAGATTCTTCTATACGCAGATAGAAGCAATCTTAAGACTTCCAAACACATTAGGAATGTATCCCACATTCCTAAACAACTCAAATTCTTGACCCACACGAAATCCTATCATAACCAACTCAAATCTTTCCATATTTGAGTCAAACTCGACTCAGCCACAGCCTGAGTCCATAACCTAGTCGGTTGGACCTTTCCGACCAACTCTTTACGTCCACTTCTCTTCATCACGTCTCGGAACCATGTAGACACGTCCGTGCACTCCTTGCACACGTGCAAACATCTTCCAATGACGTCCACGATACCTTCATATGCATTGTTCTTTATTCAATCATGTTGCGCAACCTCCTGATCAGCTCAACCACAATTCCTCCTGAATTTGGTTGATGGAACCTCATCTCCTCCCTGAGACTAGTCCAATGGATCCCGTCGCCAGCCATGTCTTTGAACTCAAGCAACAGCTGCACGTGAATAAACAACCAATCCATACGAGCCCAAGTCCTCGACTTGACTCAATTTAGTTCCGAACACAACACCCTACGTGAGAACCTCACATAAGCATGTTGCAAAACCACAGTAACACGATATCATCCATATCAACCAAAACGCACCAAAAACTTAGCAAATGAATACTAAGCAATCTTTTCAACAATGTAAAGCAAATACGAAACATTGCAAATGAAAAACAGAAGCACTACGGTCAAGTTTCGGACCTTGCCAGAGCAACCCGGACCTTGAGCCGGAGCTAACAAAAGCTAGTAGAACCTAGCGTCGGAGCTTACCAAAACTAGTACAACCAAGCTCCCACCGGAGCTTACAAAACTAGCAGGACCTAGCGCTGGAGCTAACCAGAACTAGTCGGAACTAGTAAACCCAAAAGCCGGAGCTAGAGAAATCAACTTCGTAGCTCAGCAAAAACACGTCGTAGCTATCAAAGACATGTCAGAGCTATCAAAGACATACCGGAGCTAAAGACAAAACTTCACCGGAGCTGACCAAAGCTAGTCGGACCTAGCATCTAACATAGCCGAAGCTACCCAAAACAAGTCGGACCTATGATCGGACCTTGCTACAGCTCGGAGCTAGAGTCGGATCTTGATTAAAAGGTGTTTTGGTTATATTCAAAACTTTTATCATCAAAGCCAAATGTATTCACTACAAGCCAATGTATTCAGCACACATAGGTCTTACAGAGGCATTGACGATGAGTGATTCGACTCAATTTTTCCCTTTTTGGTGCCTTGATGCCAAAGGGGGAGAGATTGAGACTAGCTGTCCATTTTGTAGTCATTAAGCCATTAAGGAAATGTGATCAAGGACATGCACTCGTTTTCAAACTATTGTAATTTATTTTGGATGTGCTTAATTTACTTAATGTGTGATGCTTAGTCAATGTTAATATGATGATGGTTGCTATAACTGTTAGGTTCTTATGTATTGCTCATCACATCTTTTTGATGACACACATGTTAGGCACCCCACCATAAAGAGTGCATATATGTGAGAATTTTTTGTTTCTCATTTTATTTTTCTCATATATGCACACTTTATGAAAATCAATTTTTACTCTTAATTATGAAATCTCAATTGGTTGTCATCAATCAGCAAAAAGGGGGAGATTGAAAGTGCATCTAAGCAATCCCTTGTGGGTTTTGGACGATTGATGACAATCAAATGAGATCCTAATGAACTTGTTGAGATGA
The DNA here is from genome assembly GCA_036927565.1 of Tuctoria greenei. NCBI lineage: Eukaryota > Viridiplantae > Streptophyta > Magnoliopsida > Poales > Poaceae > Tuctoria > Tuctoria greenei. The sequence continues at coordinate 37,429,988 of JAYESD010000004.1, forward strand.
CTGCGGCTCAATTCAAATAATACAGTTTGGTGCACTCAAAAAGTGAAAAATGAAGTGGTGCAGAAAAAGTGAAAAGCCCAACTGACGATTGAAGCGCAAAGTAGATTTAAATGTATAGGATGTGTGTGAGAGACACATCCCAAGAGCTCAAGTCTTTGCATATGGGTAAGGGTTTAAAATCACCTAAAAATTCACTAAGCAATGGACTAGTCCGTTCAACTCTCTGTTGTCCAAATACACTGTGCACCGGACTCATCCGACCATTTATCAGACTAGTCCGATAAACTTTCTGGAACCACATTTCACAGTGCAATGGACTAGTCCGATATTTTACCGTTGTAGTCCGTTCAAGTCTCTGTAAACCCATTACACTACACTCCGGACAAGTTCATCCACAGTACCGGACTAGTCTGTTGAACTCTCTGACATTCTATAACACGTAGCATCGGACAAGTACGTTCTTGGACTAGACTAGTCTGTTCGACTCTCTGGAGTTTAATTACACAGAGCACCGGACAAGTCCGGACACATACCAAACTAGTCTGGTATATCTCACACAATTAGGATTTCTAGTGTGTTGCACATTTCACGCTGACATTTACACAGCACACTGGACAAGTCCGGTGCCCAATACGGACTAGTCCGGTCGTCAGGATCCCTAACAGTAACAATTTTGGAAACACAATAAATAGGAGATCCATGATCCCACAATCACGAATTTGACCTACGGTCAACCTCAGAAACCGCAGTGCCACCACCTGTCCAAGAGCACAAAAACACATCTCCCCACGCATCTAAAGTCGTGAAAGGTGAAAATTAATTGAGTATTCAAATTTGGGGTTGGGAGATTGTCGTCTACACGTCGTTGAGCTCTTGGGGTTTGATATATTCACACTCGTGCTTTCTTTGTAATATTTTTGAGTGTATTTGATTATCTTTTCTCTATAATTCTTGTGGGAGCCCTCAACGTGTGAGGTTGCCCCATAAACTTAGTGATTACACATGATAGTGGAATCATGTCGGCCTTGTGGGGTGACTTGATGAGGGAAAGGGTTTGAAGAGACCCGGCTCTGTGTGGGCTTCCTCAATAAGGAGTACATCTCTTTGGTGAGATTGAACCTCGGTAAAAATCGGTATCCCACGTGCTTCTTTGTTTTTGCACCTTCATTAATTAGGGAAAATAATTGATCAAGGTTGTAACTTGAATTGTAGTTGCTTTTCACGTGTGACTTCACAATATTGATTGATAATTCAAGTGATCTCATCAGTTGTTCAAATTTCCGTTGCTATAAAGTTTAATTCCTGAATCAGCACTTAATGAACTCGACACACTTTTAGCACATCGGACTAGTCCACTCCTCCAACCGGACAAGTCTGGTCCATCAAGTATTTGACAATTTGGTTAAGTGTGCAAGAAATTTTCAAAATCCTCTTCACCCCCTCTCTAGGCCACATTCAATTGGTGTCAGAGCAAGTTCTCCGTTGACGAGACATACCACTCGGAGAGCTCAATGGCCTATGAGAAGAACAACGAGATCCTGAAGGTTCCCAACACCGAAGAAGAGCATGATACAAAAGCCTTCGATGTACTCAGGGAAAATCAACATGATGATGAAGAAGTGCGTTACATCAAGGCACTTCTAAGGAAGAAACTCCTGAGCCAAAAGGGAAAAGAGGACGAGAAGACAACGGGGGGTGGTCATCACGACTACTCCCGATATCCTTACAACTACAATCGTCTTAATATAGATAATCATTATCTTTCTATTCCCATAGGAAAGCCTCCTCAATTTGACGAAAATGCTTACACCATGTGGAAATACAATATGAAAATGCATATAATCTCTTTGAATCCCGGGCTTTTACATACTGTGTGTAGGGGTGTAGACATTCCAGATACGGATGAAGAACTCACTCCGGAACAAGAACAAGAAATTCACTGCAACACACAAGCCGTTGCAGTGATTACCTCATCACTGAGCAGGGAGGAGTTCACAAAGATTGATGGGTTAGAAAGTTCAAAAGAAAACTGGTATACACTTAAAACAACACATGAATGAAAAAGGTCAGTCTGAGAAGCTAAAATTGAGATGCTTGAGGGAGAATTGGGGTGATTTGCCATTGAAGAAGGCGAATCACCTCAAGACATGTACAACCGGATGAAGGCGCTTATCAATAAGATCTGCGCCTATGGAAGCAAGAAGTGGACTAACCATGAGGTGGTCAAAAGGATGATTAGAGTCTTCATGATGAGAAATGTCACCTTATGCTCAATGATCCGAGAAAGCCCAGGTTTAACAAAATGATTACGGATTAAATACTGGACAAAATCATAAACAATGAGATGATGGAGAAAGAAGCCCAATACGTCAAAGACCTAGCTGAGCTCACCTCCTCCAAAAAGAAGGAAGTTGCTCTCAAAGCAACCTGCAAGCCTAAAGGAAAGGAAATCCGTGAAGCTCAAGAAGAAGGAGACACAAGTGTTGTGAGCACTAACCTATATGATGAAGAGATGGTGCTCTTCATCAAGAAATTCAAGAGCACGATGAAAAGAAGAAACGATAGCAACTCTAATGAAGGAAAGAGCAAAAAAAATGGGAAAAATCCAAGGCTCGACGTACCTACTATAATTGTGGCGACTACAATCAATTCATGGTTGACTGCACTTATGAAGAGAGTAAGAGGAAGAAGGAAGCGAAGCCTCAAGAAAAGAAAATCTTCAGAAAAAGAAGGCAAGCTCATCAAGCACATATTGGCAAGGAGTGGGACTCAAATGACGAGTCCTCCTCCCATGAAGACGAGATGGCCACCATTGCCATCAAGAAGCCTACCGAGAGGTCTACACTCTTCCCGAACATGGGAGGACGGGAGACACACAATCACACTTGCCTTATGTCTAAAGAAGGCAAGAAAAAGGTTCGACTTACTCCCCCCTTGCTAAATTCCTCTATTAATGATTTTGACAGCTCTAGTGAAAATATGGAGATGTTTAGGGGAATAAGTAAAACTGAATTAAAGAAAATGAAAAAGTTGTCGAATGAAATCTTTGAGAGGGAGGAGCTTGTCAACCGATAAGAAGATATGCTCATCCGTAAAAGGAAGAGGTATCAAGAGGTTAAGAAACTCCTTGAGCTTGAAAAGGAGAAGAACAAGACACTTTAGCATGAGCTAGCCTTGAGTAAGAAAACTTACTCAAAGCTAGAAGACTCGCACGTTGCAATCAAGGATGGACTTGCTAACTTGTCAAAAGTTAACAAGATTCTTAAGTGCAAGTTGAGTCACTCAAGCAAAGTGACTCCTCCTCCTCCTCCAAAAGCTCACCTTTCAAAAGTGTAAGTCCAATAACAATTGCAATCTGCACATGTTCCATTAAGAAAAATGTTGTTAAACCTGATTCTTCTACTTCTCATGCTAAGCATCCTTCCCAAAGTGGCATCATTGACAAGGAGAAGATCAAATATGCACGTAGTGCATATATGGTCGCTAGACCTCCTAACATTAAAGATGGTATTGGTTTTAACGAGAACAAACACATGTCCACCAATGTTCATGCTAAGAACAAAATCACTTTTGTTAAGGAAACATAACGTGAATCTGACTTGCAAATACTACTTCACACTTTTGATGCTTCCTATGTATTTATGAAAGACAAGTTTGGACATGTATTTGCTAAATATGCAGGGTCACACCACAAGAACTAAAAAACTTGTGTGTGGGTGCCCAAGACTCTTGTGACTAACCTAAGAGGACCCAAGCAAGCTTGGGTACCTAAAACCAAGGAATAATTCTGTTTTGCAAGCCTAATCCTCTGGTGGATCAAAATGGGTGCTAGACAGCGGATGCACCAATCACATGACCGGATAGAGGGATATGTTCGTGGAGTATGAGAACAACACATATCCAAGTAACGGGATATACTTTGGAGACAACGGCAAGGAAAGGTCCTTGGTAGCGGTAAAATTGAAATATCTTCTCAACATACTCTCTCGAATGTTTTACATGTAGATTCTTTAGATTATAACCTTCTTTCCATATCTCAGCTATGCAACAAAGGTTATAACTATTTATTCACTAATGAGAGTGTGACCGTTTTTAGAAGAGGTGATGGCTCGATTGCATTCAAAGGAATGTTGAAGGGAAAGCTTTATCTTGTTGACTTCAACAAAGATAAAGCTGAAATCATCACTTGCTTGGTTGCTAAAACTAACATGGGATTGTTGTGGCATAGACGGCTAGCCCATGTTCGGATGAGAAATCTGGAGAAACTTCTAGAAGGTGCTCACATCCGAGGTTTAAAGGATGTTGTTTTTCAGAAAGATAGGTCGTGCAGCGCTCGTCAGGCAGGAAAACAAGTTGGAGCACCGCACCCCGCCAAGAATGTGATGACTATCACAAGACCCCCGGAACTTCTTCACATGGACCTTTTTGGTCCAATTGCTTATATAAGCATCAGCGGTAACAAATATGGTTTAGATATTGTTGATGATTTTTCAAGATTCACCTGGGTATTTTTCTTGTATGATAAATCAAAAACTCAGGGACTCCTCAAGAAATTCCTAAAAAGAGCTCGGAATGAATTCTCCTCAACTGTGAACAACATTAGAAGTGACAACGGGACAGAATTCAAGAATAAACAAGTTGAGGAGACCTATATGAAGAAGGAATAAAAAACGAATTTTTGGCACCCAAACCGGGTGGCCGAAAGGAAAAACAGAACACTAATCAAGATGGCGAGGACCATGCTGGATGAATACAAGACATAGGACCAGTTTTGGGTTGAAGCGGTGAACATCGCTTGTCACGCCACAAACCGGTTGTATCTTCACTGACTCTTGAAGAAAACACCATATGAGCTTCTCACCGGTAACAAACCAAATGTTTCATATTTTAAAGTATTTGGTTGCAAATGTTTTATTCTGAACAAGAAACCGAGGACTTCGAAGTTCGCATTGAAATCTAATGAAGTGTTCTTGCTCTGTTATGATTCGAACGCCTACTCCTATTGTGTCTTCAACAAAGTCTCTGGCCTTGTTGAGGTAGCACGTGACATAGCGATCGATGAAACTAACGGCTCTCAAGTGGAGCAAGTTGATAAGTGTGTACTAGATCAAGAAGAAGCCCCATGTCAAGTGTTGAGGAGGATGGCACTTGGTGATATTCGACCTCAAGAGCAACCACAAGATGAACCTCAACAGGGAAGAAATGATCAAGGGGGAGCTCATGCACAAGATCAAGATCAGGAAGATAAGAAGATCAACATAACCACAGAAGCAATGATCTTGGGGGAGACAATGAAGAACAATCAACTTCACAAGTCCCTCACCCATGAGTACATCAGAGTGTCCAAAGAGATCATTCCGTCAACAACATCATTGGGGACAATGCTAAGGGAGTAACTACTAGATCTCGTGTAGCTAATTTTTGTGAATATTACTCTTTTGTCTCTTTTTGAAATCATACAGGGTAGAAGAAACATTAAAGGGTCCAGATTGAGTGATTGCATTGCAGGAGGAGTTGAACAACTTCAAGAGAAACGAAGTGTGGGAACTGGTGGAAAGATCAAAGGCGAACATTGTTGAAACCAAATGGGTCTTTCGGAACAAACAAGATACATGGAGTGGTAACAAGAAATAAAGCGAGACTTGTGGCTAAAGGTTACTCACAAGTCGAAGGTCTGGACTTCGACAAAACCTTCGCTCCCGTAGCTAGACTTGAGTTAATTCGTATTTTATTGGCATATGCTACTCACCATAATTTCAAGTTGTATCAAATGGACGTAAAAAGTTCCTTCCTCAATGGTCCAATTAAGGAGGAAGTGTATGTGGGGATCAGGGTCAACACATTCCAGAAATTGTAGAGGGTGGTGTCGTGCAATGCGGCACCCAACAGCACACACGAAAAGAATACGACAAAATACAAAGTTTTATTCATATAAACAGCAGAAGTCTTTTACAATACTTAATATACAGCGGAATATAATATTCATAGCTAAACTCACAACCTGACTATGCAAAAGTGCAGTCGTCCAGCCCGTGGACGCTACACACTAGCCACACACAATTTACTACGACGTACAGGGCTCCCATTCGGCGGTATACCCCGACGGGGGCATCGCCTCATCCTCGGGCCCTTCCTCATAAGTCGCACCTGCAAACAACTTAATATAGTAACCGTGAGCACGAAGGCTCAGCAAGACTTAACCGTCTCACCTAAACATGACACTCTACATGCAGGGATACTTAACATTGGGATGTATATAGCAATAAATGACTCGCATATAAATTGATCAGCATTTTACAAGTTAATAGCAGCAGTTTGAATGTTTAATAACAATAACTTTAATGAGCCTAATCTATATCAAACATAGTGGCAAAACAATTATTTCAATACATCGTATTCTCCTGTCCTTTTCAGTATTTACTACATCACAACACAGTGAAGAAGTGATACTCAAATAACCGCGAGGGACGGTGATTGCAATCAGGACACACCCGAATAACATGTCACGTACACACGTGCCTAAGGAGCGTGTCGTGCTCCTCACCACGTCATACGCAGCCACCTTTCACAAGAGAACTCAAACGCCGAACCGGTCCCACCATTATGGGCATAAGGTTCCCGCACGGAACGTGTCTGTGCCCGCCGGCAAATTTACACCTTACTACCCTCAGCCCACCCCTGTCGACAATGGGCTATGCCTCGACATCCAAGTTATCAAGTTACATTGGTTTCCTGGGTTCCATATGCCCAGTATGCATCTGGTACTGTTCAAACTTGTCCAGCAGGGACGCACATAGATCGGTCCTCAGTCGACACAAGCAGGGCTACGCACATGAGACCACGTCTCGCTATATCCTACCCGCTGCTCAGTCTCAGTTTCACATTTCTAAACCATTCTTTGATTCAATTCATCCCGTGTGATAAAATCCTATCTCGCGAGCAGATTCCAACTACTCGACTTCTGCCGCATTTCTATAAACATTAGCATGGCATTGTCTAATCGTCATGCTCTAGACCTACCCAATACTACATGGTATTTGTGGGTCATGCAAGCTGAGTACACAAGCACCTTAGCCCTAATGCACAAAATTTATCCTAGACATAAGTGATAGAAATAGAAAATTTGAAATAGCACTTAAATGCAAACCGGGGCTTGCCTGGCTGCAAGTCAGAGGGAAAGTTAGCTTCTGGAAGAAGAGTCTTTAAGGGCTCCGGGTCCTCCTCGACCTCGGTCACTATATGATATGCAATATATAAAGTACATGAGTGATATAGAAACTATAGAGAAGATCTTATAAATACTGATCAGGTATGTAAATGATTTTAGTTGGATTTGGAATTTTTACAGTGGACACTAGGATCTATTCAAAATATCTGGACAAAAAATTGGAGATGTTCAAGGAAGCTTGTTGTCTCTAAAATTCCAACAATAAAAAGGTTCTCGGAATTTTCGTACTGAATATGTGGCTTTGTCATGGCTACCAGCAGGTGATTATGGTAAAGGAGGTTCCACTGGTTCTATGAAAATTTGTTTCATAATTTTCTAAGCTTCCTACAGAGAGTAATTGATTTTACAAGTTTGGTGATAAAGCTGAAAATGGTGCTGTACTTTTCTTAATTTACAACTATATAGAGATTTGGAACACTGATCAACCCAGTAAATTAAGTCCAATGAACTTGAAATTTGTACTGGATATCAAGTGTATTTTTATGAGTGTTCTGACCAAAATTGGGAATTTTCCAATTAACAGAAGAGAAGTAATTAATTTCCCAAGCAGTTAGTTCAATGGAATTAATTATGCAAATTCTAGGCGTTTCATGTCCAACAAATTGTACCACTTACAATTTTGGAACAAGATGAGTCTACCAGAATTTATTTGGGATTTTTTGAGCAAATCTACTATGAGTAATTGATTTTCAAATTTGGAATGAAATCTGGAATTATTTTCCAACTGGAAAGTTTAAATAAATCGGCCCGGCCCCACTCATTTCAAATAGGCCTATCAGATTTAGGCCGCACCAAGGGCCACGGGGTTAACCCGCACAGCCGCATTTGATCCGGGCCACAGTTGATCCAAGGGAAGGGGAAACAGCCACTGACCAACGCGGCCCACGAGGTCGTCTTCTACCTCGCGCCCTGGGCGGCGCTCCTCGACGGAGCAGCGGCGGCGCACGCCGGGATCGTCGTGTCGACCTCCTATAGGCCAAGCCTTGACCTCCTAACCTTAAAATCGACCGCGCAAGACGATGGTGTGGTCCAATCACGGCGGCGACGGCCGGGGATGGCGGCGCGAAGACGGCGGCGGCGGCTAGGGTTTCAGCTATGTCGAACTTGCTAGGGAATGGCGCAAGAAGCTCGGGGAAAAGCTGGGAACGTTCGTGGGAGCATGGGAACAGTGACCGTGGGAAGAAAAGGGATGGAATCACCGGCAAAGTCGACTTTGACGGTGGACCGACGGGATTCACCATGGCGGCCTCGAAAACTCAAAATCCGACTTCGCCTCTCGATGAGTTCCTTTCATTTTTAGTGAGATGCTACGGCTGGAGACCTAGAAGATAATCCTCAATTGGATTGGAGAATCGTTGCACATAGAAACAGAATTAAACTGACGATCTAGTGACCTTGGTATGAACTAGCCATGGTGAAACTTGAGTAGAGGCTAGGAGGCACGATAGGGGCTGAAACTTCACCATAAGTATCTATGTACCTTTGCGTGCCTTATTGCTTCAAGGAAGGAGACGAGAACTTGCTTGTGGTAGCCTGTCCTTGTGGAGCAGAAGGTTTCCCGGCGGCTACACCCGCGAGCTCCGGGGAAACTTCAAAATACCAAGGCAAAACGTAAGGGAAGAGGGAACCGATGGTACCAGAGGCTGGAGGGAAGCTTGGTGCACCTTATTTCTGTTGCACTCGGGTGCCAACTCGCCCTGGAAGCGGAGCTATGCGGGGAGGCAGCAAGGGCGACGGGGAGGGCTCGAGAGATATCAGAGGAGAAATGCCGCTTGCTTTTTCCACCCGGTCGACGGCGCAAAGATAGGGAGGGAGAGGTGTAAGGAGCACGCCATGATGCAGGCAAGCAAGCAGCTCGCTGGCAGGGTGCATTCCGTGCGGTGTCAAGCAGGACAGCGCCGGAAAAACGGCGTGCAGAGCACTACCGTAGATGTCCCACTGACCAGTGGGTCCCACTGCCCCCTTAAATAAATCCTTCTCTTGTAATTTAATTCCCGCACCTAAAATTGTCCAAAAATTCCATATTTTTGTGGAGAGGTCAATTCAAATGTGTAGATTAAAATTCTTGAATTTGATTTCACAATTGGATCAGTTTCAGATGGATTTCTAATTCAAATTTGAATTTGAATAGAATTCAATGTACCCATTTAATTAAATAGAATTTGAGCTCCAAATATTATGCAAATTTTCAGGGGTGCTATTTGGAATATATGGAAGCTAATGGTGAACTCAAATTTTTATTTTTCCAAAGTTTGAACAGGAGCTAAATTTGAATTTATGAATTCCCTCAATTGAGGTTTAATGTGGTTTGAATTTTTCAGATTCCAATTTGATTTCTTTTTCCCATCCCAATTTAATTCTTCCTATATAACCTCTGTACTTTGAATTTAGGGCTTTTACATTCCTCCCCCCTTAAAAGAATCTCGTCCTGAGAATACAAATAAAAGAGATGGAGGTAAAAAGATTACCGGATATGAGATGATAATAAATACAGATTGGATACTCAGAATAAGTGAGATCCGGTAGGAGATCCTCAATGTATTCGACGGGGATTTCAGCTGAGGATTTAAGACATTTCTGCGGCTGAGAAATGTGGACTACATTGTGAACTCCAGAAAGTGACGCTGGTAACTCCAAACGATAGGCCACCGGTCCGCATTTTTCAATGACGGCGAACAGACCGATGAATTGTGGAGCAAGCTTTCCCTTAACTCTGAAATGATGAATCCCTTTCATAAGAGAGACACGGAGATAAAAGTGGTCTCCGATGTCGAAGTGAAGAGGTCGACGTCTTTTATCCGCATAGCTTTTCTGCCGATATTGAGCAACCTTGAGATTGACTTGGATCACTCGCACTCATTCTTTGGCTTCATTTACAAGATCAATTCCGTATACAACCCGCTCGACAGATTCACACCAGTTGAGTGGTGTGCAACATTTCTGGCCATAGAGAGCTTCATACAGCACCATCTTGATGCTAGCTTGATAGCCATTGTTGTAAGAGAACTCCACCAATGGAAAATGATCATCCCAATTTTTACCATGGTGGATGGCACAAGCGCGTAGCATATCTTCTAGAACTTGATTCACCTGTTCAGTTTGACCATCAGTTTGCGGGTGATGTGTGGAGCTTTGGATCAGTTTTGTCCCCAATGATGCATGCAGCTGCTCCCATAAACGAGCAACGAACAGCGCACCGCCATCGGAAATAATTGTTCGGGGAACTCCGTGCAAGAACATGACTCTTGCAATATACAATTCCGAATACTTCTTGGTGATGTAATTTGTTTGTACAGGGATGAAATGAGTTGATTCTGTTAGTCGATCAACTATCACCCAAATCGAATCATGCTTGTGGAAGGTGAGAGGTAATCCGATAATAAATTCCATACTAATATCCTCCCATTTCCACACCAGAATGTTTAATTGTTGCAGCTCTCCGGCTTTCCTCATGTGGTCGGCTTTCACCCGCCGACACGTATCATACTCCGATACGTACTTTGCAATTTCTCTCTTCCCCCGTGTTCACCAAAATCTGGTTTTCAAATCTTGGTACATCTTGTTGCTGACTGGATGAATATAGTACTTGGATAAGTGAGCTTCATCCAAGATTTTCTTCCGAAGTGTCGTGTCACGGGGTACCACGATACGGTCCTTGAACCACAAGGTACCATGTTCATCACTTCGGAAGCACATCATTTCTCCATTCTTCATTCTCCTCTGAATGTGCAACATACCCACGTCTTTCCTTTGAGCCTCCATAATCTCCTCTCATATGGTATGGACGAGAGCAAGATTATATAGCCCTCCATATGGAACCAAGATAAACTCGGCTCGTCCTCTTCCATCGGAAGTATGGACAGATTGTTGACGTGAGACTTGCGGCTCAGCGCATCGGCAACTACATTCGCCTTGCCAGGATGGTAATGAATTTCAATCTCATAATCTTTGATCAGTTCTAACCATCTTCACTGCCGCATATTCAGCTCCTTCTGGTTGAAGATATATTTCAGACTCTTGTGATCAGTGTAGAGGTGCACTAAATTTCCGAGTAAATAATGCCTCCACATTTTCAAAACGAGTACCACGGCAGCGAGCTCAAGTTCATGAGTTGGATAATTTTGCTCATGATTTTGTAGCTGCTGTGAGCCATATGCGATCAGGCAGCCTTCTTGCATTAATACGCAGCCGAGACCAATGTCGGACGCATCACAATAAAAGTCGAAAGATTTGGTGAGCTAACACTGGGGCTGTTGTGATATGTTTCACCAAAGCTTGAAATGCATCCTCACATGCCTTGCTCCAAATATATTTAGTCCCCTTTTTCAGCAGCTCCATCATTGGTTTAGCGATTTTCAAGAAGTTCGGAATGAACCACCGATAATATCCCGCTAACCCGAGAAAACTGTGAACTTTGTGTACGGACATCGGAGACTTCCATTTCAGCACTTGTACAATTTTGCTTGGATCAACAGCGATACCCTCTGCTGAAATAATGTGACCAAGAAATGATACTTGTTTGATCCAAAACTCACACTTGCTGAATTTGCATAAAGCTTGTGATCTCGCAATCGTTGGAGCATGATATGCAAGTGTCTTGCGTGTTCTTCTTCTGATTTTGAATAAACCAGAATATCATCAATGAAGACCACGACAAACTTGTCCAACTCCGGCATGAAAACAGAGTTCATTAGGTACATGAAGTGAGCTGGCGCGTTGGTAAGCCTGAACGACATGATGAGATATTCATAGAGCCCGCATCTGGCCGAGAATGCCGTCGTCGGTATATCCTCTGGTCAGATTTTTATTTGATGATATCCGGTCCGAAGATCCATCTTTGAAAATACTTTAGCACCCACTAATTGATCGAATAAAATATCGATGCGCGGTAGTGGATACTTGTTTTTGATCGTCACGGTGTTGAGCGGACGATAGTCCACACATAGACGTAACGTCTTGTCCTTTTTCTTCACAAATAATGCGGAGCAGCGCCAAGGTGGTGAACTTGGGTGGATGAGACCTTTGTCCAGCAGGTCCTTCAAATGCTCCTTTAATTCCGCCAATTCATTTGGGGCCATCTTGTACAGTCTTCGATAAATAGGCATGGTTCCCGGAATGAGCTCAACCTTGAACACGATATCCCTATCGGTGGCATACCCGGAAGGTCGTCGGTAAACACGTCTGGATATTCACGGACCACACGAATGTCCTCAAGCTTTGTGGCTTCCGTGTTGTATGTGGCTGGAATTTCTTGTATAAGGCGGTCTAGAATGAGAGCGTGTGGTTCATATAGTGGAGAGTTCAAATGGACCACACGGGTACAATGTCGAGAACAGCACCATGACGGTGCAGCAACGACATTCCTAAGATAACATCGAGCTTTTGACCCTCTAATATAATTAGAGAACTCGGATAGATATTCCCACCCATCTTAAGTTGTGCTTTATGGACTTTCATGTCCGCTGCTATTTTCCCACCCGGAGAGCAAATCAAATATGGACTTTCTATGGGAGTGATATGTAATTGATTCTTGACAACATAAGATTCGCTAATGAAATTATGGGTGGCACTGGAGTCAAATAATATGACTACGGGATTTTTGGAGTAGAGAAAATGTACCTGCGAGAATGGGTTCGCCTTCCGGCACATCTTCAAGATCTAAGTGGTGGACGTTGCTAGGTTTTGGTGCAGGTTTCTTGGGCTGGTTGCGGGGTTGAACGGCACCCCGATATGGTGCTTGCCCGCTGCCTTGACACTGCTCGGGACAGTCCCTCGCAAAATGCCCGGCACGGCCACACGTATAGCACGTGTACTGTGTCGGGTTCCCTCCAGTCTGCAGACAAAATCCCGGTGCACGTGGTGGAGGTGGATATGCACGCGGGACCATCCTTTGCTGCTGCTGCTGTTGTGGAGACGGCTGTTGAAAACACGGCGCGTTGAATGATCGATCGCAGAATTGCTGTGGTCGCGCCGGTGGCTGCCATCGCTGATCGGATGGTGAGCGATGCACCATGCAATACTTCTGTGGACCACCTCCGCTGCTGCTCGACGGCGTGCTCCATTTCCTCTTATCAGAAACGAGCTTGCGTTGAGCATCCTCTTCTACAATCGCGGCATTGACGATGTCGTTGAAAGTGTCGCGGTTGCATTGTGCGAGTTGGACCTTCATCTTAGGATTAAGTCCCCAGGAGAATATGTCTATCTTTTTATCTTCCGTCCCCACATAATCGGGCGCGTACTGCGCCAAATGATTGAATGCGCGGGTGTATTCGTGGGCACTCCTCCCGCCTTGCTTTAGCTCCAAAAATTCTTGAAGCTTCCTCTTCATTATTTTGGGAGGGATATGGTAGGCGCGGAACGCCTCCAGGAATTAGGTCCAGGTGACCGCATTACCAGCCGGCAGTGAGGCGATGAAGTTCGCCCACCAAGCACCGGCGGTTACTTGAAGCTGTTGCGCTGCAAACAGCGCCTTCTGCTGTTCGGTGCATCGCAGCAAACCGAACTTTGCCTCAAGAGTGTGGATAAAGTTGTCCGCTTCCAAAGGCTCTTCAGCCTCCGTGAATACCGGTGGATGCGTCACCATGAAATCTGAATACGAACTCTATTGGGGCAGGCATGGCCCATTGTCTTGTCGTCCCCCTTGACAGGACGAATTTTGAACCAACATCCGCAGTAACTCAATTTGCTCATCGCGCAAGACGAGTACTGCGGCCAGAATCTCCGCAAGCGTCCTCGGAGGTTCAGGTGGTGGTGGTGGAGGGACTTGTTGCTGTGGTGTCGCGGTTTGCTCCTGGGTTGGAGATTCATCCTCACAACCACGGCTAGATCCTCCCATCTCAGGCGTAGAGCGCGTACGCACCATTCTGCATCCACATGATTTAAATCAGCAACATGTTTGTTTTCTTCATCCATTTTATACCATAGTAGTGCGAGTAATGACAATATGATAATTGCATAACATTCACATATATTGATAAAGTACAAACTTTATAAAAGATATATTATCTCACGACCAAGTATACAATAGTGATTTTCAAAATGACGGAATCCCTCTATGGAAGTGCATCTCAACTATGCTTGGTCTACATGAGTCGTCATACACACCTTGTCATCTTCTACAAACCCACTACTATTTATAATACGACACAAACATGGCCACAAAATAAACACGAGCAACTACTAACTATCCATTGCCCCGTGATGGCAGTAATGCTGCCCCATCCTACTCCGATGCATCGTCATCGGCGTACTCGATTATCTCTGGATCTTCCTCCTCCTCTGGATCCGAAGGTACTTGCTCACCCATGTTCAGCGGCATGTTCTGAGCCGGTGGATACACAACTGGTTGCAATTGTGCTTCGGCCTCAATCAAATTATCCTGAAGTTGCTCTGCCTCGTACTCCCAATTCTAAGCTTCCTCGATGGCTTTGTCTCGTGCCTCGGTGACTACCAACAGCTGCTCTTGCTGTTATTGCACCTCCAACTGGCTCGCCTGCAGCCCATCATGCGCTTTCTGCAGTTCCATGCGAGTCTGCCTCAGTTCGGTGCGAGCTTTCCGCAGTCTAGTGCAAGTGTAATGCAACTGATCCTCGCATTGCTTTAGTCGATGATTCATTGGAGCCAGGAATGAATGTAGGTTCTCATTGATATAATCAAGAGTGTCACCCCGTTCAGTCCTTGCCTCAAGGCTTCGACTTGCTCCTGCAGGATTGCACCTTGTGCAAGAACCACCATGCTGGATGTAGCGGCGAATGTCCCAAGTGTTGTCGAGGTTGTGTCGCCATAAGGTCGATAGGACACAACCATACGACGTTGCCACTCAAAACCAGCATCACCACGGACCGGGAGAAGAGCAAATTGTGTCCCATCCATGACATCTTGATGAAGCTCACAAAGCTTCATAAGCAATTCGCCCACTGCAAAGGCCCACGTGTCCTCCAAACGAGCTCCCTGGATTGTGACCGAAAAAGGAGCCCATCCATAGAAAACGCGGACTAGGTGGGATGTCGACCAGTACGGTACATGACAGTACGCCTCTGTCAACTGCCTCTTGACCCCAATAGCATGGCATCTCGATGAAGTCAAACTGTTGGAGCACATCCCGCAGCATACTCAGAAAGCCTGGACGGCTAGCACACGTGGAAAATACCCATCCCTCCGGTAATAGCATCACATCCGTCATCTATAAAAGGAGTACTTGAAGGAGTAAATTTGTTGATAAACAGATCATGGATGTGAAAATTGAATTAGGAAAGTGAATTCAAATTCAAATGCCAAATGAAACATAACACTGGAATTCTGTCTCAGTTTCTGTTCATTCAGACCAGTCTGGAGAAATTCAATATTTTCATCCAGTTATAGGCACATTCAGGACTTGAGTTAAACTACCAAATTGTAGTACACTCAATTATATTTCCAGAATGTATTTATTTTCCTCAAGATCGTTTCTTTAGAAGGATATATGACTTTTGAAAGTTGACAGTTTTCTGGAAAAATTTTGACAGCACCTCCTCTATTTAAGGCTGATTTTGTCCACATTTTTCCATATACAAAACATCAATATATGCAAAAATCATCACTTACAACATTGTTGCATACATCCTCAGGATTACAGAAATGCATTACATGAGGTCATTCGTTGATTGTATGAAGAGATATGATCAAGACAATGACAAGATACAAAAACTGCCCAGTCTCTGTCCAGATTTGACAGAGTTTGGAAATTTGAATTTTTCATTAGTTTACAGGGGGATTCTTATCTGGAGTTGAACATAAGAGTTTTATATGACTCTCTAAAATTTCCAACCATTTATGGTAGACCTATAGGGGTGAAATATACAGGAAGTTATGCTGTTCCAAACTTAGTCAATTTTCTGTCCATTTCACAGTTTGAACCAGGAACTGGTAACTTTAAGTTCAAATGAAGTTTTCAAGTTTTAAATCTTCAAATCTGCCTTGGAGCTGAAAATGAAACTTGTAGAGGATTTCCTCAAGTTCCCAAATCACAGGCTTGCATACCGCAGCGACCCCATGATTAATTTTAAATCTGACTAGCACACTCCAAAACAGAGATTACAAACTCAACCTTAGTCCTAAGTTGGGAAATTTTACTTGTTGTCGAGTCACAACACCAGCACGGATAATGTCGTTGACGTGCCTGCTGAAACTTGAATGCAATGCTGGTACTACGCCCTCACAAAAGAAAATCCTAAGATGGTATCCTGACATACGTCTCAATGGTGGCAGTAATGACGTTCACTCGCAAACATTTTCTACTCGAGCTACTCAAACGTGGTTAGTATACTGCATCTACACACAAATGTTAGATCAAACATATGGTGCCGTACAGCACAGCACGCTCGGGCGAACAGTTCACAATAATATATTGGAATGTAAAAACATCCTTCCTGTATCATTCCATATGGGCCGCCCCGAGTTAAGCCACGTCTCGAGGTACATGACCAGGTTTTCTACCACCCAACGGGGTCCCACGTCTTTGCATAGTGCTGCACCAGTAGGGTGCGCATCGGGTTATGTCCCGCCCGATGGGGGCTCCAACTAATTTTGTAGCACGCTGGGGTACCGCGTGTTATATGTTCTCAGAAATATGGAAAGTTTCAGAGACTCATATTTACATTTCCGTGCCAAGCCACGGAAACAATCACATGCTACCTCTCGCATAGTGAGCTTACCGCAATTGATCCACTTGCGGTGGCATACCTTACCTCTTACCTGATGTCGGAACGTTGTTACAGAATTTACTAACACATAAGATCGCTTGCCATCTTAAGTAACTAATACTATAATAGACCTTATGTGGGCATAGTACTAATCCTCACACGACTACTCTTAAGTTTTCAGTATAGGCTCTTTTCGAGCGTGCTATTTCCAATGCGGCTCTGATACCAGGCTATGGGGATTGGGTCCACACATTCCAGGAATCGCAGAGATTGGTGCCGTGCGATGTGGCACCCAACAGCACACACGAAAAGAATATGACAAAATAGAAAGTTTTATTCATATAAACAGCGGAAAGACAATACTTAATATACAGCGGAAGATAATATTCATAGCAAAACTCTCAGCCTAGCTATGCAAAAGTGCAGCCGTCCAGTCCGCGGACGCTACACACTAGCCAAACACAATTTACTGTGGCATGCAAGGCTCCCATTCAGCTGTATACCCCGACGGGGGCATCGCCTCATCCTTGGGCCCTTCCTCATATGTCTCACCTGCAAACAACTCAATATAGAAGCCGTGAGCACGAAGGCTCAGCAAGACTTAACCGTCTCACCTAAACATGAAACTCTACCTGCAGGGATACTTAACATAGGGATGGATATAGTAGTAAATGACTCGCATATAAATTGATCAGCGTTTTACAAGTTAATAGCAGAAGATTGAATGTTCAATAACAGTAATTTTAATGGGCCTAATCTATAGCAAACATAGTGGCAAAACAATTATATTTTAATACATAGTATTCTCCTAACTTCTTCAGTATTTACTACAACACGACACAGTGAACAAGCGGTACCCAAATAACCGCGAGGGACGGTGATTGCAATTAGGACACACCCGAATAACACGTCATGTACACCCGTGCCTAAGGAGCGTGCCGTGCTCCTCACCACGTCATACACAGCCAACTTTCACAAGAAAACTCGAACGCCGAACCGGTCCCTCCATCACGGGCATAAGGTTCCCGCACGGAGCGTGTCTGTGCCCGCCGGCGAATTTACACCTTACTACCCTCAGCCCACCCTTGTCAACAATGGGCTTTGCCTCAACATCCAAATTATCAAGTTACATCGGTTTCCTGGGTTTCATATGCCCAGTATGCATACGGTACTGTTCAAACTTGTCCAGCAGGGCCACACACGAATCGGTCCTCAATCGACACAAGCAGGGTTACACACGTGAGACCACGTCTCGCTGCATCCTACTCACTGCTCGGTCTCAGTTTCACATTTCTAAACCATTATTTGATTCAATTCATCCCATATGATAAAATCCTATCTCGCGAGTAGATTCCAACTACTCGACTTCTACCGGATTCCTATAAACATTAGCATGACATTATCTACTCGTCAAGCTCTAGACCTACCCAATACTCCATGGGATTTGTGGGTCATACAAGTGGAGTAACAAGCACCTTAGCCCTAATGCACAAAACTCATCCTAGACATAAGTGATACAAATAGAAAATTTGAAATAGCACTTAAATGCAAACCGGGGCTTGCCTGGCTATGAGTCAGAGGGAAAGTTAGCTTCTGGAAGAAGAGTCTCCATGGGCTCCGGGTCCTCCTCGATCTCGGTAACTATATGATATGCAATATATAAAGTACATGAGTGACATAGAAACTATAGAGAAGATCTTATAAATACTGAGAAGGTATGTAAATGATTTTAATTGGCTTTGGGATTTTTATAGTGGACACTAGGACCTCTGAGGAAGATCTGGACCAAAAATTGGATATGCTCAAGGAAGCTTGTTGTCTCTAAAATTCCAACAAAAAAGGCTTCTCTGAATTTTGGTACTGAATATGCGGCCTTTTCATGGCTACCAGTAGGTTATTATGGTAGAGGAGGTTCCTCTGGTTCTATGAAAATTTGTTTCATAATTTTCTAAGCTTCCTACATGGAGAAATTGATTTTACAAATTTGGGGAAAAAGCTGAAAATGGTTCTGTACTTTTCTTAATTTTCAACTACATAGAGATTTGGAACACTGATCAACCAAGTAAATGAAGTCCAATGAACTTGAAATTTTTACTCGAGGTCAAATGTATTTCTTAGACTGTTCTGACCCAAAGTGCGAATTTTCAAATTAACAGAACAGAAGTAATTAGTTTCCCAAGCAGTTAGCTCAAAGGAATTAATTATGAAAATTCTGGTAGTTTCATGTCCAAGAAATTGCGCCACTGCAAAGTTTGGAACAAGATAAGTCTACAAGAATTTATTTGGAAATTTTTGAGCAAATCTACTAGGAGTAATTGATTTTCAAAGTTTGGATGAAATCTAGAATTATTTTCCAATTGGAAAGTTTAAATAAATCTGCCTAGCCCCACTCATTTCAAATGGGCCTATCAGAATTAGGCCTCACTGAGGGCCACGGGGTTAACCCATGCAGCCGCCTTTGATCCGGGCCACAGCCGATCCAAGGGAAGGGGAAACAGCCACTGATCGGCGGGGTCCGCGAGGTCGTCTTCTACCTCGCGCCCTTGGCGGCGCTCCTCGCCGGAGCAGCGGCGGCGCATGCCGGATCGTTGCGTCGACCTCCTCTAGGCCAAGCCTTGACCGCCTAACCTTAAAATCGACCGCTCAAGACGATGGTGGGGTCCAATCGTGGCGGCGACGGCCGGAGATGGTGGCGCGACGATGGCGGCGGCGGCTAAAGTTTCGGCTATGTCGAACTTGCTAGGGAATGGCGCAAGAATCTCAGGGAAAAGCTGGGAACGTTCCTGGGAGCATGGGAAAGGTGACCATGGGAAAAAAAGGGATGGAATCACCGACAAAGTCGACTTTGACGGTGGACCGATAGGATTCACCATGGAACCACGAAAACTCAAAATCCGACTTCGCCTCTCGATGATTTTCTTTCATTTTTGGTGAGATGCTGCGCCTGGAGACCTAGAAATAATCCTTAATTGGATTAGAGAATCGTTGCACATAGAAATAGAATTAAACCAACGATCTAGTAACCTCAGTATGAATTAGCCATAGTGAAACTCGAGATACGGAGGCTAGGAGGCATGATAAGGGCTGAAACTTCACCAGAAGCATCTATGTACCTTTGCGCGCCTTATTGATTCAAGGAAGGAGACGAGAACTTGCTTGTGGCGGCCTGTCCTCATGGAGCAGAAAGTTTCCATGCGACTTCACCCGCGAGCTCCGGGGAAACTTCAAAATACCAAGGCTAAACCGAAGGGAAGAGGGAACTGATGGTACCAGAGGCTGGATGGAAGCTTGGTGCACCTTTTTGCTGTTGCACTTGGACGCCAACTTGGCCTGGAAGCGGAGCTATGCGGGGAGGCAGCAAGGGCGACGTGGAGGGCTTGGGAGCGAACAGAGGAGAAATGCCGCTTGCTTTTTTCACCCGGTCGAAGGCGCAGAGATAGGGAGGGAGAGGTGTAAGGAGCACGCCATGATGAAGGCAAGCAAGCATCTCACTGGCAGGGTGCATGCCGTGCGGTGTCGAGCGGGGCAGCGCCGGAAAAACGGCGTGCAGAGCACTACCGTAGATGTCCCACTGACCAGTGGGTCCCACTGCCCCCTTAAATAAATCCTTCTCTGGTAATTTAATTCCCCCACCTAAAATTGTCCAAAAATTCCAGATTTTTGTGGAGAGGTCAATTCAAATGTGTAGATTAAAATTCTTGAATTTGATTTCACAATTGGATCAGTTTCAGATGGATTTCTAATTCAAATTTGAATTTGAATAGAATTCAATGTACCCATTGAATTAAATAGAATTTGAGCTCCAAATATTATGAAAATTTGCAGGGGTGCTATTTGTAATATATGGAAGCTAATGGTTAACTCAAATTTTTATTTTTTACAAAGTTTGAACAGGAGCTAAATTTGAATTTATGAATTCCCTCAATTGAGGTTTAAAGTGGTTTGAATTTTTCAGATTCCAATTTGATTTCTTTTTCCCATCCCAATTTAATTCCTCCTATATAAACTTTGTACTTTGAATTTAGGGCTTTTAGATTGTACGTAGAGCAGCCACTAGGATTTGAAGATCAAGAATACCCCAACCATGTTTCCTTGAGCTTGGTATGACTTCCTTAGAGATTTCTAACTCAAAATGGGTTTAAAATTGGTAAAGCTGAATATACCTTGTTCACAAAACATGTTGATAATCATCTATTTGTATGTCAAATCTATGTTGATGATATAATTTATTGTTCTACTAATAAGTCGTTTTGTGAAGAGTTTAGCAAGATTATGACAGACAAATTCGAGATGTCGATGATGGGCGAATTAAAGTTCTTCTTGGGATTCCAAGTGAAGCAATTAAGAGAGGGCACATTTATAATCCAAACTAAGTACACGCAGGACATCCTCTAGAAGATCAATATGGACAAGGCCAAGCCCATCAAGACACACATAGCAACTAACAGACATCTCGATCTCAACAAAGATGGTCCAAATGTGGATCAAAAGGTATATCGGTCTATGATTGGCTCATTACCCTAATTATGTGCATCTAGGCCAGATATTATAATTAGTGTGTGTATGTGTGCAAGGTTTCAAGCCGCACCTAAAGAGTACCATTTAATAGCTGTAAAAAGAATCTTAAGATACCTTGAGCACACGCCCAACTTGGGCCTTTGGTATCCCAAAGGATCCAAGTTTAACTTGATAGACTATTTTGATGCCGACTATGCAGGATGCAAAGTCGATAGAAAAAGCACGCCGGGAACTTGTCAATTCCTTGGCAGATTCCTAGTTTCATGGTCATCTAAAAAGCAAAACTCCATTGCTCTTTTCACTGCCGAAGCAGAGTATGTGGCAGCCGGTTGTTGTTGCGCACAACTACTTTGGATGTGACAAACTCTAAGGGACTATGGTTATAATCTGAACCATATTCCACTCCTATGTGATAATGAGAGTGCTATAAAAATTGCACACAACCCAGTAGAGCACTCAAGAACTAAGCACGTAGATATTCCTCACCATTTTCTAAGAGATCATTCATTAAAAGGTGACATAGTAATCTCACATTTTAGTACTGAAAAACAACTTGCAGACATTTTCACCAAGCCACTAGATGAAAAGAGGTTCTGCGAGCTATGAAACGAGCTAAATATACTTGACTCTAAAAATGTGGCTTGAAACACTGCATACCTGATTGTGATTTCAAAGTTTACTCATTTTTTGCAAAAATTTGCCCCTTATCTCGATTCTCTCTTGAAAACTATTTAAATTAGTGAATCTTGGTGAAGTATGGCCATTTTATGATTATTGATTGCTTACTAGTCATGTTCATCAAGATTATTTGTGAAATAATGTCCTTGAGATCACTATTATATCAAACAACCAAAATCTAGTTGATTCAATTCAGTTATGTCCTGCTAACACTAGACTTATCTAGCATCAGCACCATACTAGTTCGTTGATACAGACTAGTCCAGCCCTAGTCCAACATACCGGCAATATCCGGTGGCGATCGTTCTAGTCCGGATTTGTTGGGGTTAACACTAATCTGCCGCCAGGAGCTCATCTTCCAGCTTCCACAATCTCCATTGCACTCTCTCTCCTCCACCATGAGCTCCGCAGGTGATCTCCACTTCCAGCCATCAAAAACGCGGATTTCTCCAAGAGAAATCTCCTCCTCTGTGCGGAGCTTATCCACTCTGGACTAATCCGGCCTCTACCCTGCCCCTTCAACGCAAATCTTCAACTTTTCGGTAAAATCTCACTAAAACCCTAGATCTCAACTTTTCTTGATTCTTGCTTATTTCACTTGAATACTAGGGCATACATTACTCTTCTAGATGTACTCCTACTGTTTCCTAGTCTTTGTGAATCGATTCGAGCTAGATTTGTTTAGAATAGGAAATTAGGGTTCTTATGCCAAACCGGACTAGTCTGATGTTCAAGTGCGAAAAAGTCCGGTTCTCTGGACAAGTACGCACTCTGAAAACGGAGGAGTTCGGTATCTGATAATTTGAACCTTTAAATTCCTATTTTCACATAATCTCAAATCAATTCTTATCAAATCCTTGAACTTCCCTGTCAGGAACGATGTCTTCAGGATCAGAGGATAGTTCTTTTAACTATGATGAAGAGCAAGAATGTGCTCGAGTGCAAAGAGCCAAAGAGAGGGTGATGAAGAAAAGACATGACCAAATGTTCACTCCCCTCCTTTTGACGACACCCTTCCTAAGAGAAGGAGAGTGGTAGTGAAGAAAGCACAGGGCAAGGATGCTTTTGGGAGTTCATCGGGGCCCAAGAGAACTCTTAACAAGGGCAAATGACTTGCTAGTTGTCCAATTGTCCCTTTGAAGATGAAAGCTCCTACTCACCGCAACAGACAACCATCTAGTGCTAATTTCGCTGACAAAGGGGGTGAGCTAGTTGACAAGTTTAGGAAGGTAGAAGTCTATGATCAGCCTAAACAATCAGCTGATCCAAGATTCTAGAGCAACTTCCATGCTGACTATTATGAGCGTGTCTACTTGAAGATGAGGAACCCAGTGATTGAAAGTCAGTTGGTGGATATCACCTACCTCCAGTCCAAGACATGCCAAGCTTATCAAGAGGTCCTAGAGGCATTGGAGCGACATGGACTAAAGGATCATGTCTATTTCCAGTGGGACTGGAACATTGAGATCATCACTCAATTCTATTCCACTCTTTACTTTTCTCGTGATGACGGGGACAAAATAATATGAATGACACATGGAGCGAAGTACATTGTCACATATGATGAATTTGCCAGAATTCTTCACCTTGAAGATTCTTTGGAGAATGACATCATCATCCACATCCTGAAGCCTCTGGAGAAAGATCAGCTTGACTTTCTTTATGATACAAGAATGTCATTCAAATCTCCAACTACAAAGTACTTGAAGCCCTTCTTTGCTGTTCTAAATGGGATCCTGAGGAAAACCATAGCTCCCAAGGAAGGAGATGAAGGGACTATTCAGGGGACACTCAGGACATTGATGAATGTGATCAGCAGGAGAAGGCCCTTCGATAACTTTGACTAAATGTACAATGACATTGTGAACATCTCCATCACCCCTAACAGGTCTTGTGGCTGTGCACCCTACATCATGTATAGGATTGAGAAGGTGATAGGACTTGAATTTGTCCAGGATGTTCCTCATATTAGACTCAGGCCCTAGATGCCTACTATCTACACTGTCCCCTTTGCTCCTACCTCACCTGTAGAGGAACAAAGATCTAAGAGGGCTCAAGAAGGCACAAGATTTGAGGTTGCTACTCCTGCTCCTCCACCTTCTAGAGAGTCCTCTAGTGGAATACTGAAGATGCTCTCAACAATCTTTGCTTCCTGTCGCAAAGTGGAAAACAAGAAGCACAAGGAGAGTGTGGCCAGGAAGAAGCATCAGTGATATGTGAAGGCCAATATCAAAGCAATCTGTGAGAAGCTGGAAATAGAGCAAGTGAGGTCACCTCAGATCTCAAAAGACTCTAAAGAAGATATCACAGAGATGGCACCTCTAACTGAGCAAGAGATGGCATCATTCAGACTAGCTGGCACATTTGCTCCTCCTCCTCCTCCTCCTCCTCCTCCTCCTCCTCAAGCACCTGAATATGAAGAGAGGATTGAGAGTAAGGGAGGCAATGACGATGAGTGATTCCACTCAATTTTTCCCTTTTTGGTGCCTTGATGCCAAAGGGGGAGAGATTGAGACTAGCTGTCTATTTTGTAGTCATTAAGCCATTAAGGACTTTTGATCAAGGACATGCACCCATTTTCAAACTATGTAATTTATTTTGGATGTGCTTAATTTACTTAATGTTTGATGCTTAGTTAATGTTAATGTTAATGTGATGACTGTTGCTATAACTGTTAATTTCTTATGTATTGCTCATCACTCTTTTTGATCACAAACTTGTTAGGCACCCCACCATAAAGAGTTCATTTATGTGAGAAGTTTTTGTTACTCATTTATTGTTCTCATATATGCACACTTTATGAAAATCAATTTTTACTCTTAATTGTGAAATCTCAATTGGTTGTCATCAATCACCAAAAAAGGGGGAGATTGAAAGTGCATCTAGGCAATCCCTTGTGGGTTTTGGACGATTGATGACAAACAAATGAGATCCTAATGAACCTGTTGAGATGACTACGGGTAAATTCAAATGAGATAGTTTAGTGCACTCAAAAAGTGAAAAATGATGTGGTGTAGAAAAAGAGAAAAGCCCAACCGACGACTGAAGCACAAAGTAGATTTAAATGTATAGTATGTGTGTGAGAGACACATCCTAAGAGCTCAAGTCTTTGCGTAGGGGTAATGTCATAAAATAACATAGAAGTTCACTTAAAACTGGACTAGTCCGTTCAACTCTCTGTTGTCCAAATACATTGTGCACCGGACTAGTCTGATCATTTACCGGACTAGTACGATAAACTTTCTGGAACCACATTTCATAGTGCACTGGACTAGTCCGATATTTTACCGGACTAGTCCCTTCAAGTCTCTGTAAACCCATTACACTACACTCCGGACAAGTCCGTCCACCGGACCGGACTAGTTTGTTGAACTCTTTGATGTTCCATAACATGTAGCACCACACAAGTCCGTTCTTGGACTGGACTAGTCCATTCAAATCTCTAGAGTTCAATTACACAGGGCACCGGACAAGTATGGACACATACTGGACTAGCTCGGTATACCTCACACAATTAGGGTTTCTAGTGTGCCGCACATTTCACGCTGACTTTTACACAGCACACCGGACAAGTCCAATCCCCAGTATGGACTAGTCCAGTCGTCGGGATCCCTAATGGTAACTGTCGAGGTGTGGACTAAGACACTTTCCACGGTACTACTAAAACATAGTCCGCTGAGGTTCGTAGTCGGCTGGGGTGTGCATAAGATTATGAATGAGGTGGTGACTTAGAGGATTTTTATGTGGTTCGGGCCGCCTGAGCGTAATACCCTACTCCAGGGTATGGTTGTTCATCATTTTGTGTGCGTAGTATCGTGGGGTACCCAGTACGCAGGGTACCAACAGTGGACCCCGATCCCACCTCTGGGAGAAACCCTCTGGGTGAAGTTTTTCTAAAAAAGGTGGGGCCATCTTCGATTCCCGCGCTATGGCTTCAAAGCTTATTGGTGGGCGGTTGAGGCGACGACAAGGAGTAATGCCGCTGCCACATGGCCATTTTTCACTCGGCGCATGGGATCCTGGCATGCGGATCTTACGCAATTGAAGGTCGCCGGTTCCCAATATGAAATTTATATCGGTTCCCAGTGTAATCTTTGTAGCTCAGTCAGGCTGCCGCCCTCGGGCTTCCAACTTCTCATCATGACGACGGTTCGCCTGATGTAACTTTTTAAGCGAAGTGGACCCGGGCCCCCTTGTCATTGACGAGGTCATCTACGATTCGGGTCCGAAGGTAGATTCCATCCAAGCATTGTAGATGCTTACTAAATGGGGAAGTCTGCAAAGGGAGAGAACTCTTTACGTCTTCATCAGACATTGCGCTTAAAGCTCTCCGCCCTTGCATTCCTTCTTCCACCTCTGCTCTACTTTGCGGTGATGGAGTTGGGACTCCCTCAGAACCGGATCAAGAAGGATGAAGATTTGTTGAGAGTCCGCACCTACATGGGGTGGGCGAACGACTCCTTCAACAATAGGATCTGTATCAGCAAGTTCCCCTTCAAGAAGGAGAACTCCAGCGAGATCGTTTACTTCCTGTCGTATGCCATGGTGGGGCTTATCCCACCAATTTCATGCTTCGTGCTGATGCTGCTGGACTTCTATGGTCTGCAGCTTCACCACCTCGACCCCACTATTTCTTGCTAGTGGCGACCTTCGTCCACTTTTGCGAGATGTGGGTGGGAGTGTCGCCCTGCATCGAGCTCTTCCGGTCCTTCTTCACGGTCCACGCAACTGGGAAGAGCAACAAGTACTTGGGCTTCTACTACTTCATGAAGTGCAAGAACTCATCACTCAAGTACCTGAAGATGTTTCTATCTGGGAAGTGAGACAGCTGGAAGAAGGATTGGGTGGTGATCATGGTGGAACACCATGACATGCTGGAGCTACGCAAAAGTCTCCCCAACATCGACACCGACATCTGGGAAGTGGCTCCGACGCTGTTAGAAGAGTATAACCCAATCCTGACAAGGATCCGGGAGTTCATCGAGGGAGGGGTGACTCCTCTGATGGTCATCGCCAACTTCTTGACAAACAGGTGGGCTCCGCTGCAGACGAGGGAGTGGCCTGCCTGGGCATTCGTTGGAGAGCACGAACACAATCGGATCAAGACTGGCTTCAGGTCCAATCTGAATGAAGGAGCTTTGAAACTCCATCTTCATAAGTTGCAGCACGGAGTCATCCACCCTAATGATCTAACTCCTTCGGCGGATTTCCTGCTGTTAAACTTGGTGCCAGAGGTCAGAAAGGAGTTGCGGAAGAAGATGCTAGCTCTTGATAACTTGGGCCTCATGGACAAGCTTCTGAGTGTCCCTCCGCCCAGGATTGTTATCCCCGGAGCTCCTTGCTCCCATGAAAGCTCCAGACCTATGCTGGTCAGTGGCCGGGGCAATGGTCCCACCGCTTCCCCTCCGAAGAAGTCTACCTCCGGCAAGGGCAAAGAGAAGGCTCTCGTTGATGTTCCGAGTCGCAAGCGAAAACTGACGCAGAGCGATGGGAGCATAGTAAGGGAAGCTCCAGCAGAGGTGACCCCTCAACCTCGGCTTAGGTCTGTGGTGATTGTGCCTCCAGCTCTGGCTGATTCTTTAGCTCCAGTGTCAGCAGAAGGCGTTGGCTCTGGCAAGTCAACTCTAGCCCTGGTGCCAATTGGTGGCTCTGGGTCCGGGGTGCAACCTCTGATGGCGGGAGTCTCAGAGGTGGTAGCGGCTGTGGCTGCCACGACTCCAGGTTTAGTCCTCGGAGCATCCACCATGCCAACGACGGCGAGCCCTAGCTCCAAGCGCCCGAGGAAGAAGATCCGCGCCAATTGGATCGACTCTTTAACTTTTGTTTTAATTTTTCTCTTTGCTTTGTCTTGAATTCCATACCTTCTGTTTCTAGAATGTCGTGAAAGAGCACAGTGGCTCCGGCTCATACTGCGGCTCTGGTGCCTGCTGCAGCTCCGGTGCCTGTAGCGGTTCCGAAGGTTGCATCGCCTGAAGGTCCCACCCCGACTCCCGCCTCTTCCCCGGTGGTGGTGGCAGATGACACGATAGCTCTAGCGCTGGCTGTCGTAGAAACAAGTCCTAAGCTGGCAACCGAAGATCCCATGGTAGCATCAGACCACGGGGAGGAAGATTTTGCCGAAGATCTTGCAGTTCCTAAACCTGCTGTGGAGGCTCTGACGTCGGTGTCGGTGGTAGAGAAAGTTCTGGGAAATGCTTCAGTGCCAGTTCCAGAAGTGACGGCTCTGAAGGTGGTTATGTTCGAGTCGGGGCCGCCAGAGGATCCGTCTGTAGGCCCTTCATCTTCGGAGCCATTGATTGAAGATTTGGCTGAGGGACCTTCTTTATCAGCCCCGAAGGTCAAAGCTCCTGTGGTGGGACCCTCTTCTACTGCAGTTAATATTGATGAGCTCGCAGAAGCCGGCCCCAGCGATGTGGAGCTGTTGAATAACATGCTTGTGCAGTGGGATCCGGTTGTGATTTTGGAAGACCCACTGGAGCTTGCCAAAGCACTTCAAACTAGTTCGAAGCCAATCCTCCTAGCGTTGTCTATTGACAAAGCTTGCTCAAGTCTCCACCAAGTCCAGCTTGCCTTTGACCACGAAAACAAGGCTCTCGAAGAAGAGCGCAACACCTTAAGGCATTGGCGCAACAGACTTCACTTTGAAACAAAGCTGACGCAGTCTAGGTGGCTAACCAGAAGGAGTGGTTGGCCAAGGAGAAGGCTCGACTGGCGGTGGTGGACCGGGCGTTGAATGAAAGAGAGGCCATGATTAAGGCCCTCGATGACAAGACTCGGGAGATTTTCAAGCATGCCAAGGAGACCAACGAGGCAGCTGACAATCGCTCGGACAATCTTGACGAGTTAAACAAGGTACTCCTCAAACACTGGGAATCCCTTAATCAAAGTGAAAATAAGCTCCTAGAGAAAGAGGAAGACCTGATGAAGAAAGAGGAGGAGCTCGCTCAGAAGATGTCGTTGGGAGAGCAGAGTTTGGCTGAGCGCACCAAACAATTTGAACAATATTGAGTTCAAGAAAAAGAGAGAATTTGGCAAGTGGGAACGGACATCTCAAGAAGAGAGAATGATATCTCCATTAGGGAGGACAAGGTAAAGACCATGGAGAAGGACTTGGAAAAGCAG
Organism: Tuctoria greenei; assembly: GCA_036927565.1. Classification (NCBI taxonomy): domain Eukaryota; kingdom Viridiplantae; phylum Streptophyta; class Magnoliopsida; order Poales; family Poaceae; genus Tuctoria; species Tuctoria greenei. Next base: position 37,459,214 of record JAYESD010000004.1, read on the forward strand.
AGGAACCGTATCTACCTCCAGGAGAAAGAGATCGGCAACCAGGAAAGCGGATGGCTGAAAGTATTCAGCAATATGCTAAGGAAGTCGAGGGCTTCTCCAAGGAGAGTTCCGCAGAACTTTCGGCTGCAAGGATGTCACTAGAGGACCTAAAGGATTTGAGAGCAGCTGAGTCCTAGAAAGTCTGGGACTTCTTAGGGCATGCCAACGAAGCTCTGGTGCCGTTTGGTTTTAGCCCGGTACATCCGGCTAACCCGAAGACAGAGATTGAGAATGCTACCCAAATAGTTGCCTCGTTATTCAATAGGAACTTCTGTAGTTAGGACTTTTCCTTTTTTGCCTTCAACTTGTAATCCTCATTTTGAATGAATGAAATCCAAACTTTTGAATGAATGGATTCCATTTTGTATATGTCTTCAATGTATTGCCCTTTATATTGTTGGCCCCCTAGTAGATGTCCATAATTTTCATTGCGAACTTGTACCAAAAGGGTTTGACAATGTCTTGATGACTTCACTTCTTGCTCGTAGCCAAAACGATAGCTCTGAGTTCTGAAGTTTACCGCCAGCATCTCCAGGGACCCTTTGTTACATCGACGGCGGGCCCCCCGTGAGGTATCGAAACTTGTTAGGTCCGACGGCGGCCACTATCAACACTTTGAAACGTCGACGACAGGTCCCTTGGGAGTTGTCAGAGCTTGGTAGGTCCAACGATGCCCACTGCCAATGCTTAGAAACATTGACGGCGGGCCCCCTGGGGGTTGTCAGAGCTTGATAGGTCCGACGGCGCCCACTATCAACGCTTAGAAACGTCGACGGCGGGCCCCCTGGGGGTGATTTTCCACCATCTTGGTTTAGTTCGCCGTTAATTGTCCAAGTTGACGCCGGGCCCCCGTGGGAGTTTTCGGAGATTGTTAGCTCCAATGACACCCACTTTTAATGTATAAAACATTGATGACGGGCTCCCTCGGGGTTGTCGGAGCTTAGCAGCTTCGGCATCGTCCACCATCACCATGTTTTTTTCATTTTCCCCCCGCCTTAAAGACAAGAAAAACAGTAAAATTTGTCCTTCTGTCTATAATTTGTTTGCGAGTTACTGTTCTTTTTTGAATTATAGATCCAATGGAATTCAAGTATGATAACAAGTATATTGATGTAATCTCTTTAGATTTGAATGCCTCCCGGACCCTCCCTACCGGGACATGCCAGGATGTAGGTAGAGTGGCGTACTTAGGGTGCCTGACAAGTCTAAGTCGATAGCACACTCTGGACCTGTCATTGGCTTTGGTTTTAAGGCGAGTAGACCATCTAGCGATGCTAAGATATGAATGAAGATCAACAATATAACTTAATACCACATGATTCACCTGGACTAAATTTCAAAAAGAAATGCACAAGTTCGTTATAGACAAGAAGGAAAGGATATAAAAATAAGGAGCCTGTACAAAATTAATGCATATGGAGTTTGCTTTCATACAAAAATGTCTTTCATTATAGGTCCAAATTACACGAGAGACAAGGACACACTTGGAGTATAGAACAAGGCTAGGTATGCTATTCATCTTGTTCTAACCCAGGGTAGGTAAGCTAACTTTTAAGGAGAATTACCAAGTTAAGTGTGCTTTTTATTTAGGACAAATCTGACTCTGTTCATAGACTCTATAATTTACATTATGTGCAAATATAGATTCACCTCACCTGTTCATAAAACTTACGAAGGTGCTCGATATTCCATGGATTGGGAAGCGGGGTCCCATCCTCTGTTTCCAAGCAAACGCATTCGGGACGGGAAACTTTGATAACTCGGAAGGGACCTTCCCAGCCTGGGGAGAGTCTTTTTATCCCTTATCGATTCAATATTCTCCGAAGCACCAGGTCACCCTATTCAAGCTGCCAGTTGCGCACGAACCATTGATGATAGCGTGGAGCACCTAGCAGTATCATGCCTTTCGAATAGCTACATGGCAACTTCCCTCGTCAATGAGGTCTAGGTCTTCACGCCGGAGCTTGTCCTGCGCGGTTTTGCTGAGGCTCTGGACCCGGAGTGATCCAATGGTCATCTCCGGAGGACGGACCGCTTCAGCTTTGTACACCAAGAAGAAGGGTGTCTCTCTAGTTGACCGGGTAGGTGTTGTCCTGCTCGCCCACAGTGCTGACAGAAGCTCCTCTATCCAGTTGGCACCGTGTTTCTTCAGGCACTCATATGTGCGCATCTTGAGTCCTTTTAGTATCTCTACATTTGCTCTCTCAGCTTGGCCATTACCTTATGGGTGAGCTACTGACGCGTAGCTGAATTGTACGTCGAGATCTTTGCAGTACTATTGGAATGCTGCACTTGTGAATTGGTTTTCGTTGTCAGTTATGACTCTATTCGAAACTCCAAATCTGAAGACTATGGACTTCAAGAATTTGATAGCAGATTGCTTGTTAATTGTCACAACTGGAGTAGCTTTCGTCCATTTATGAACTTGTTGATGGAGACATACAGGAATCTGTAACCTCCGACGGCTTTTGGGAAAGGTCCCAAAATTTCCATCCCCCACACAGCGGATGGCCATGTAGGAGGTATCGTTTGCAGCGACTGAGCCGGTGTGTGAATCTGTTTCGCATGGAACTGGCATGCTTCACACTTATTTATCGGCTCAACTGCATCTTGGTGTGTTGTCGGCCCGTAAAAGCCATGCCGGAAGGCTTTACCAACCAACATGCGGGGAGATGCATGGTTCCCACACTCGCCTCCATGGAATTTCGCGAGGAGCTCGTGGCCTTCTTCCCAGGCAATGCACTGCAGGAGAACACTTTTGGCACCATGTCCGTAGAGATCCCCTTCTACCAGCATGTATCTTTTAACCAATCTGACGATCCGGCAGTAGAAGCACCGTCTTTAGGAAGGATGTTGTCTTTCAAGTAGCACCAGATCTTCGAGATCCATGCATTAGAGCTAACTTGAGCTTCTGTATCTTGCACGCTGTGTTGCTCGGAGCTTCCTGCAGCGCCTACGATCCTTGGTGGACGCCATGGTAACAGGGCCACCGGGACCGCCAGCTTCTGGGTGCTGGTCTCGCCCCAATCACTCAGTTTGGTAGTCTGAGCAGCAAGACCTGACAATTTTAACACCCTCATTTTCATCCATCATGCATTGCATACATTCTAATATATGTTCAACATTGAGCAACATATAAAGAAACAAGTTTAAAATCAATTAGAAACAAAACTGCACTTAAGAATTCTGGAAAGTGCGGACTAGTCCAATTTCGGTGGGGACTAGTCCGATTTCTTTCTTACCTCGCTCGGACTTGTCCATTTTTCTGCGCACTAGTTCTGTGTTCCTATTCCTTGAAAATTTTGCTAAGTGCCTGGACTTGTCTGGACTAGTCCGATGTCCCAGTGGACTTGTCTGTTTTTCCTTATGACTAAAGTCGGACTTGTCCAATTTTAGACCAGACTTGTCTGTTTTTCCCCTCTGGATATGTTTGGACTAGTCCGATGTCCAGTTCGGACTTGTCCGATTTCTCTCTGTCCAACTTCGGACTAGTTCGGCCCTTTTCAGACTTGTCCGATAAATCGTGACTACGAGTTGATCTTTTGTTTCACGACTTGTTTCTTGGGTTTTACATTAAGTGGGCCTAGGGATGTCGTGCCTAACTCTTTTAGAGCCCATGTGGGACTCTGAACCGGCCCCTACTCATCCCAAATTCGAAATCCATCTAACCCTAGCCTCCACCTCTATATAAATAACCCCACCCCTTGGCTTCACATCTATTTGCCACTTTTCCACCACATGCAAACCCTAGCTCGTGGGTAGCTACCGCCATGGAGGGAGAAGGAAGTCCCAAGCAAGAAGAAGAAGAAGAGGAGGAAACGAAAGAGGATCAAGATCTCCATCAACTTCGCGTGCTTCGTCAACAATCCACCATCAAGTTCTTCTTCAACCCTAGATCTTCAAGATCCAAGTGTTACTTCCAAGATCCTTGGTTCATTGGAGTTCTAAAAACCTGGTATATCTTCTATTCTCTTTTCCTTACGTGAATTCAATCCCAAATTTCAAAATTCACGTCGATCTAGAAAACCCTAAGTTGTTGTTCTCGCACAATGCGGACTTGTCCGGTCCCTAGCGGACTGGTCCGATTTTCCTAGTTAATTTCTGTTTAATTAAATCTAAAATCTGATTCGGATCAAATCCAAACCTGTATAAACTTGTTAAAAGCTATTAGAACTAGTTAGTGATGATCAAAAGCAATTTATTAACAAGTTCCACCATGCAATTGCACTAATCATGCATGTCATGTCATATTCTGTAATATTTGTGCACTTCTTGATTGTGTTTCTTGTTTGTATGATTATTATGCAGATTAGACGAATTTGCACCAGAGAGTGCTGCGGAAGATCTCCAACACCAAGAGTTTGAAGGCTTTGACCCGAACCAATCCCAAGAGCAAGGCAAGTGTCTTTGAAGCATATTGATCCTGTTTTTAAAATATTTTTTTTTGTTTTCAGAACTGCATGCTTGTGTCAATTTGATGGGAATCATATGGTCGGAAGTTTACTAGCTTTGTTTAACCACCCTTGTCACTTGCAATTTATGGTAGAGAGTCGAGATGGGCTTTTTACCTTTTTGCTTCGCTTAGTTAATTGGGATGGGAAAACAACACTACACCTTTAATTATGCATTAATGAAATTATGATTAATATGAACTGGTTAATATGATATGGTAATGGGTGATCTAAGCAAGCCTAGTATGTGGATGGGTTGGATGTTATGGTAATTGCTTGCTTTAGATCTAAGGATCGGTTCATGCGAGAATAAGCCAGGATTACAGTGCCACCAGGAGGCCAAGTATGGGTGCGGCATAGCTAATTAATTAGGGATTTGCTAGTGCTATTTGGACCATTAAGGATGCTCGGGGAAGGGATAGTCGGATTGGGTTTGTTGATGATTGGTGGGACTACCTTGCGATCCGAATGGCTCAAGAAGGGGCCCTTGGTTGAAGATGTGCCTAGTTGGAGACATCACCACCGGTGAAACCTCAGTGGGGTCTAAAATAGGCTAGTAATCCCTTTGTAAAGGCTATTTTGTGATCTCTTGGCCACACACCAATGGGAGCGTGAGACGGCATAATAGAGGTTCTAGTCATTATAAGGTGATGAAATCACAAACACGTGGGTAAAGTGGTACAAACTCTGCTGAGTCTAATAAAACTATCATGATAGCCGCGCTCCCAATTATGAGCACCTGGACAACTTCCATGATTATAGGGAACTTGGTATTGGAATGGTTTTTGGGATGGTTATTGTTTGGTAATGGATATGGTTTGGTAATGGTTATGGCTGGTTATGGATTAAATTCTGGTATTGGATATGATAAATGGTAATGGTGAAATCTAGTATAATGGTGATGGATATGGAATATGGACTTGTACTATGATATTACTTATGGTTTATGATGGGTTTACTTCACTTACAAATAATACATTGCTTTCAAATGTTTTTATTGTACTTTTCAGCACTTAGCCATTATTATATTCGTCAATTGAATCAGCTACATGTCATACTTTCCACACTTGCTGAGTACAACATGTACTCAACCTTGCAATCCCCCCCCCCAACAGTTGCAGGTCAGGATTGGGTTTATAACATTGATAATGCGGAGTTCTAGGCTGTGACTGTGGAGTGTTGGAGCTGCGCTATACCCTTTTGCTTAGATGCTTTATTTAATTCCGCTGCATTAGTTGAACTTGTCATTCAAATATCATTAGAGCTTGTATTCGAGGATATTATGAATTCTTTGATAAATGTACTTATTTAATAATTTGAGCTATGGTAATTATTTGTATATCCTTTTGTGAATGCACTCATGTATGTGTGTTGAACGCCTTGGGCACACATATGCGTTCACTTGGTTCATTTTTGGAACTAGGTGTCACAAATTGGTATCGGAGCCACAGGTTGACCGTAGGACGCAACCTAGATAGAATGGACACATTAGAGCACATAGGAGTACTCAGGAATCGATGTGCTTTTGTTTGGTGTGCTATTGCTATATATTGTTTTCTTGTGTGCTTAATAGAGGATTTTGGGATGCTTTAGCATTGCCATGTCCATGTAGGCTAGTATAGGTAGTTATTTAGTTTCATATACCTTGATGCATATAGTTGGAGACATTTCTAAATTCTTATCTCTTGCTTTTCTTCAGATGGTGAGGACTTGCAACCAGAGGGATGGTAATGATAAGGAGGAGAATAATGGAGCACCTCAGAACAATAATGGACAAGGACCTGCTCATGGAGCTATCAATATCGAGCAGTTATTGGCTATGCAGAACCAGCTCATGCAGATCATGATACAGACTGTGGGACAGCTACAGGCTAGTAACAACAACAAGCAGCCCCACATGCCTCCACCGCCACCCCCGCCTCATCATAACCGGCAAGGATAATTTATGAGGACCAGGCCGCCAACCTTTGCTCAAGCCGCTAACCCTACGGATGCGGATGATTGGCTCAAGTCTATGGAAAAGAAGATAGCGATTGTTCACTGTAGTGATCGGGAGAAGGTGCTATTTGCTTCTCATCAACTAGTTGGAGCAGCTGCCGATTGGTGGGACTCGCTATGCAATGCTCCTGAGAATCAGGAGAGGTTCACTTGGGCGGAATTCAAGCAGAGCTTCCGTTCTCATAATGTGCTAGAAGGTGCTATGATCTTGAAGAGGCAATAATTTGAGAACTTGAGGCAAGAAAGATCAAGCGTGGGTGAATATCTCAACAAATTCACTCAACTTTCGAGGTATGCCCCTCAAGATGTTAGTCGGGACAGCCGGAAGCAATACTTGTTCATGAGAGGCTTGAACAATGAGATCCAAGTCAATTGCTGAATTGTGACTATGCCAACTTCCAGAAGCTTGTGGACAAAGCAATTGTTGTGGAGAACAAAGTCCTTGAGATGGAGCAAGACAACAAGAGGAAGGTGCCATATCAAGGATAGCAACAAGGAAGTAATGTGCGCCGTCGCTTTGCGCCTCTTAATGCGCTATATTATAGCACCTCTGCTCCTGTACAGCGCCCTGGATATGCACTGCGCCCAACTTAGTTTGTGCAGCAGCGCCCTGCCATGCAAGCACCTAGGCCTCCAATGCCGTATGCACCTCTTGCCAATTTTCCTGGTGCCAATGTTCAGAACCAAGCTCGTCCTAATATTTTGGTGGAGTTAAGAAATGCTATACTCATGGAGAATCTGGACACTTTGCACATCAATGTCCTAAGTTAGGCCTTGGTAAGCAAACAATGTGCCGAGGCAAAACCCAAGACCCAATGGAGGACAGCCGCAAGGAAACTGTGGACAATAGAATTTGCTCATGGCAACTTGAACCATGTCTCTACGGAGGATGCTCAACAAGCAGATGATGTGGTCATTGGTATGTTTCTCGCAAACTCCAACCCGATGACTATGTTATTTGATTCTGGAGCATCGCATTCATTTATTGCATCGAAGTATGTTGCCAAGTATTATTTGTCTATCTCTCATATGAAGTTCACTCTATTGGTTAAGTCTCCTGGAGGAGAGATGAGGACAAATATAATATGTCCAAAAGTAAGTCTTAGGATAAGGGGGGTAGACTTCTCCGCCAATCTCATTGTCTTGGATTCTCAGTGATTGGATATTATACTTGGTATGGATTGGTTGAGGAAGCACAATGGAGTCATTGAATGTGCCACAAAGACGGTGAAGTTGACCAATGAGGAAGGGATCACCGTAGAATTTGAAGCATCTCTACACGCATCGAAGCAATTGGATCTGAATCACATGGATGGTGCCGCAATTGAGGAGATTATGGTGGTGTGTGAATTTTTGGACGTGTTCCAGGATGAGTTGACAGGCATGCCATCTGACCGATACATTGAGTTTGTTATTGATTTAATACCTGAAACTGCACCTATAGCTAAGAGGCCATATATGATGCCTCCTAAGGAATTAGCAGAGCACAAGAAGCAGATTCAAGAGCAACTAGAGAAAGGGTTCATTCGCCCAAGCTCTTTACCTTGGGGAGTGCCCGTTCTATTTGTGGACAAGAAGGATGGATCCCAAAAAGATGTGTGTGGATTACTGAGCTCTCAACGAGGTGACCATCAAGAACAAGTACACCTTGCCGCGCATAGAAGACTTGTTTGATCAGATGAAGGGTGCATGTGTCTTCTCTAAGATTTATTTGAGGTCAGGATACTTTCAAATGAAGATTACACCGTTGGACATACCCAAGACAGCTTTTAGGACACGGTATGGATCATACGAGTACACCGTGATGTCCTATGGATTGACAAATGCACCTGCCTCTTTTATGTACCTCATGAATAAGGTCTTCATGGAGTACTTGGATAAGCTTGTAGTAGTGTTCATTGACGATATTATGAACTACTCGAAGGATGAGAAAGAACATGAGGAACACTTGAGGATCATGTTGCAAAAAATGAGGGATCATCAATTGTATGCCAAGTTCAACAAGTGTCAGCTTTGGTTGAGAGAAGTATCATTTTTGGGTTATATCATTTCAGGAGGAGGAGTATCAATTGACCTCGAAAAGGTGAGAGATGTGCTAAAATGGGAGCCATCACAGAATGTCAAGGAAATAAGGAGTTTTCTTGGGATGGCTGGAGATTACTGTTAGTTCATCAAGGACTTTTCCAAGATAGCCAAGCCAATGACGAAATTGCTAATGAAGGGAAAGCCTTTCCGATGGACTGAATCTTGTCAAAAAAGTTTTGAGGAGCTAAAGAAGAGGTTAAATATAGTCCCAATTTTGGTTTTGCTGGATGTAAGCAAAAGTTTTGACATATATTGTGATGCGTGGAGACAAGCGCTTGGGTTTGTGCTCATGCAAGAAGGTCAAGTTGTTGCGTATGCATCGAGACAATTGAAGAAACATGAGCAGAATTATCAAACGCATGATTTGGAACTTGCAGCGGTGGTACATGCATTGAAAATATGGAGACATTACATCCTTGGACATAGGTGTGAAATTTACACGGATCACAAGAGTCTTAAGTATATTTTCACACAAACAGATCTGAATTTGAGGCAACAAAAATGGTTGGAGCTCATCAAGGATAATGATTTGGGAATCAATTACCACCTGGGAAAAGCCAATGTAGTGGCCAATGCCTTGAGTAGGAAAGGAGTAAGTCATTAACTCACAGCCCGAGAGCTGTCATCTGAGTTATGTAACGAGTTTGAACGGTTGAACCTTGGATTTGTGAATGAGATGGGGATGATGGAGTTAAAACCAACCTTGGAGTGAGAAATTTGAGAGGGTCAAACAAAGGATGAGGAAATTCAAGAGATCAAGGAAAGGACCCAAGAGGGAAGAGAATTCAGATTTGATGAGGATGAATGTGGCACTCTATGGTTTGGTAAGAGGATTGTTGTGCCTAATGTGAAGCATATTCAGGAGACAATACTGAACGAGGCACATGACTCGCCATACTCGATTCACCCCGGTTGTACCAAGATGTACAAGGACTTGAAGACTTGCTATTGGTGGGATAGCATGAAAAAGGACATAGCTGAATATGTAGCCTTGTGTGATGTGTGCCAACGAGTCAAGGTAGAACATCAAAGGCCAGCAGGATTATTGCAACAATTGAAGATTCCGAAATGGAAGTGGGAAGAAATTGGAATGGACTTTATAGTTGGATTGACACGTACACAATCCGGTTATGAATCAATTTGGGTAATTATGGATTGGTTGAAAAAATCGACTCATTTCATCCCTGTGAAGACAAAGTATACAGCTGCACAATTGGCCGAAATATATATGGATCATATCATGTGCCGACATGGAGATCCAAAGAAGATATTCTTGGATCGAGGTTCTCAATTTACCTCCAGTAAGCATTGGAAACAAGGTTGAGTTTCAGCTCAGCATATCACCCCCAAATGGATGGACAAACTGAGAGGACTAATCAGATTTTAGAGGATATGTTAAGAGCTTGTGGTTTAAAGCATGTGAATGGGACAAGAGCTTGCCATATGCAGAACTTTCATACAACAATAGTTACCAAACAAGTTTGAAGATGTCACCATACGAAGCACTATTTAGAATGAAGTGTAGGACACATTTATTCTGGAATAAGACGAGAGAAACTCAAGTATTTGGTCCAGATGTGTTGCAAGAAGCTGAGAAGCAGGTTCAGATTATTCAGGAGAACTTGAGGGCTTCTCAATCCAGGCAAAAAGGCTATGCAGACAATAGGAGGAGTAAGCTAGCCTTTTAAGCGGGATACTTGTATACCTCAAGGTGTCACCAATGAGAGGTCTTAAGAGGTTTAACATAAGAGGCAAGCTAGCACCCCCGCTACATTCGACCATTCAAGATTTTGGAAAAAAGAGGAGAAGTAGCTTATGAGTTGGAGATGCCAGCTCATCTTTCATACATCCATGATGTTTTTCATGTTTCCCAACTCAAGAAGAGCTTGAGAGTACCGAAAGGACAAGTGTCAATGGAAGAATTGGAATTAGAGGCAGATTTGACTTATGCCGAGCAACTGATCAAAATCTTGGAAACCAAGGAGAGGGTCACAAGGAACAAGGTTATTAGATGGTGCAAAGTTAAATGGAAGCATCACACAGAACCGGAAGCAACGTGGGAGTTGGAGGATGATCTCAACAAGGAATTTCACTATCTCTTCTCTTCCGCGTCGAATCTCGAGGGCGAGATTCATTTTAAGGGGGTAGGTTTGTAACACCCTCATTTTCATCCATCATGCATTGAATACACTCTAATGTATGTTCAACATTGAGCAACATAAAAAGAAACAAGCTTAAAATCAATTAGAAACGAAACCGCACTTAAGAATTCTGGAAAGTACGAACTAGTCTGATTTCGTTGCGAACTAGTCCGACTTTTTTCTGACCTCGCTCAGACTTGTCCGTATTTTTGCAGACTAGGCCGGTTTTCCAATTCCTTGAATATTTTGCTAAGTCCCTAGACTCGTTCGGACTAGTCCGGTGTCCCAACAGACTTGTCCGTTTTTCCTTCTGACTAAGTTGGACCTTTCCGATTTTAGATTAGATTTGTCTGTTTTTCCCCACTAGATAAGTTTGGACTAGTCCAATGTCCAGTCCGGACTTGTCCAATTTCTCTCAGTCCAACTTCGGTCTAGTCTGACCCTTTTCTTACTTGTCCGATAAATCGTGACTCTGAGTTGATCATTTGTTTCACAACTTGTTTCTTGGGTTTTACTTTATGTGGTCCTAGGGACATCGTGTCTAACTTTTTTAGAGCCCATGTGGGACTCTAAACTAGCCCCTACTCATCCGAAACTCGAAATCCATCTAACCCTAGCCTGCACCTCTATATAAACAGCCCCACCGCTTGGCTTGACATCTATTTGCCACTTTTCCTCCCCACCCAAACCCTAGCTCGTGGGTAGCTGCCGCCAAGGAGAGAGAAGGAGGTCCCAAGCAAGAAGAAGAAGGGAAGAAATGAAAGATGATCAATATCTCCATCAACTTCGCGTTCTTCGTCAACAATCCACCATCAAGTTCTTCATCAACCCTAGATCTTCAATATCCAAGTGTTACCTCCAAGATCCTTGGTTCATTGGAGTTCTAAACACCTGGTATATCTTCTATTCTCTTTTCCTTACATGAATTCAACACTAAATCTCCAAATTCACATCAATCTAGAAAACCCTAATCTGATGTTCTCGCGCAGTGCGGACTTGTCCGGTCCCTAGTGGACTAGTCTGATTTTCCTGGTTAATTTTTGTTGAATTAAATCTAAAATATGATTCGGATCAAATTCAAACATGTATAAACTTGTTAAAAGCTATTATAACTAGTTAGTGATGATTAGAAGCAACTTATTAACAAGTTCCACCTTGCATTTGCACTAATCATGCATGTCATGTCATATTAACTAATATTTGTGCACTTTTTGATTGTGTTTCTTGCTTGTATGATTATTGTGCGGATTAGACGGATTTGCGCTAGAGAGTGCCGTGAAGGATCTCCAGCACCAACAGTTTGAAGGCTTTGACTCGAACCAATCCCAAGAGCAAGGCATGTGTCTTTGAAACATATTGATCCTGTTTTTAAAATAAATGTTTTGTTTTCAAAACTGTATGCTTGTGTCAATTTGATGAGAATCCTAAGTTAGGAAGTTTACTAGCTTTGTTTAACCACCCTTGTCACCTGGAATTTATGGTAGAGAGTCGAGATGGGTTTTTACCTTTTCGCTTCGCTTAATGAATTGGGATGGCAAAACAACACTACACCTTTAATTATGCATTCATGAGATTATCATTAATATGAACTAGTTAATATGATATAGCAATGAGTTCTCTAAGCAAGCTTGGTATGTGGATGGGTTGGATGTTATGGTGATTGCTTGCTTTAGATCTATGGACCGGTTCATACAAGAATAAGCCAGGATTACAATGCCACCACGAGGCCAAGTATGGGTGTGGCATAGATGAATAATTAGGCCTTTGCTAGTGCTATTTGGACCATTAATGATGCTCGGGGAAGGGGTAGTCGGATTGGGTTTGTTGATGATTGGTGGGACTACCCTGGGATCCGAATAGCTCAAGAGGCGGCCCTTGGTTGAAGATGTGCTCAGTTGAGACATCGCCACCGATGAAACCTCAGTGGGGTCTAAATAGGCTAGTAATTCCTTTGTAAAGGATATTTTGTGATCTCTTGGCCACGCACCAATGGGAGTGTGAGACGACATTGTAGAGGTTCTAGTCACTACAAGGTGATTAAATCACAAATACATGGGTAAAGTGGTACAAACTTTGCAGAGTCTAATATAACTATCACGATAGCCGTGCTCCTGGTTATGAGCACCTGGAAAACTTCCATGATTAGATAGAACTTGGTATTGGTATGGTTTTTGGGCTGGTTATGGTTATGTAATGGATATGGTTTGGTAATGGTTATGGCTGGTTATGGATTAAATTCTGGTATTGGATATGATTAATGGTAATGGTGAAATCTGGTATAATGGTGATGGATATGGAATATGGACTTGTACTTGATATTACTTATGGTTTATGATGTGTTTGCTTAACATACATATAATACATTGCTTTCAAATGTTTTTAATGTACTTTTTGCACTTAGCAATTATTATATTCGTCATTTGAATCAGCTACATGTCATACTTTCTACACTTGCTGAGTACGACATGTACTCACCCTTGCAATCCCCCCAACGGTTGCAGGTCAGAATTGGGATTATAACGTCGATAATGTGGAGTTCTAGGTCGTGACTGCGGTCAGTTTGCCTGTGGAGTGTTGGAGCTGCGCTATACCCTTTGGCTTAGTTGCTTTAGTTTAATTCCGCTGCATTAGTTGAACTTGTCATTCAAATATCATTTGAGCTTGTATTCGAGGATATTATGAATTCTGTAATAAAAGTACTTATTTAATAATTTGAGGTGTGGTAAATGTCTGTATATCCTATTGTGAATGCACTCGTTTATGTGTGTTGAACGACCTGGGCACACATATGCGTTCACTTGGTTCATTTTAGGAACTGGGTGTCACAACAATCTCCTGACAAAAACTTTGTTGGGAGCTTTAGCTCCGGTTTAAGCTTTCATCGAGAGTTCATTAGCTTCAGCATTGTTGAGACGCTGGACATGGCAGAGGTCTAGGACATCGAAGTCCTTCTGCAGCTTCTGGACTTCAAGGAGGTAAGCAGTGAGTTGAGAGTTGTTACAACTCCATTCACATTTGACTTGCTTGATAATGAGTTGTGAGTCACCCTTCACCATCAACTGCTTGATGCCATATGATAGCCCCACCTGGAGTCCATAGATGAGAGCTTCATACTCTTCCATGTTGTTGGTCGCCTTGAAGTCAAGGTGTACCATGTAGTTGACCTTCTCCCCAGTCAGAGCGAGGAGAAGGATTCCATCTTTGGCCCCCTACCTCTGAACGAAGCCATCGAAGTAGAGAGTCCAGTGAGGCTCATTGAAGACCGGGACCTTGGGTTCCAGCTTCTACTCACCGTGTCCCTCTGGATTTATTGAAGAAGGGGTCCACTCTGCCACAAAGTCAGCCAATGCCTGACTCTTGATAGCATGTAGAGGTAAGAATTCGATATCAAACTCTGTCAGCTCTGCTGCCCACTTTGCAATATTTTCCGTAGAGTTGGGGTTATGCAATATAGCACGTAGTGGATAAGAAGTTACCACTGATATTTTGTAGGCTTGGAAGTAGGGAAGAAGCTTCCTTGAGGCAATAAGAACTGCATAGAGTAGTTTATGCACCTCAAGGTACGAGTCTTGGAGTCATGTAGTAGTTTGCTGAAGAAGTAGACTAGCCGTTGGACGGTCCGAACCTTCCCGAAAGGGCCCGAAGCATCTTCTTCATCAACTCGGACCCTCCCAGAGGGGTCCGAACCTTCTTCTTCAGCTTCCCGGACCCTCCCGGAGGGTTTTGGATCTTCTTGATCAGCCATGAGAACTCTCTCAGATGAGAGAGGTTGATCCTCTGGTAGCTTGCCTTTAGGATTTGTTCCTGGGGGTTGAGACCCAGACTCACCTTCAGGTAGCTTCGGACCCTCCCAAAGGGGTCTAGACTTTTGAACGAAAGATGGCTCCGGTCTTTCTGCGACCAGGACCATGCTAACAACCTCCGTAGTTGCCGAAATGTAAAGCAAAAGAGGCTCACAAGGATCTGGAGCTACCAAGATTGGTTGTGTCGTGAGGAGATGCTTGAGCTCTTGGATTGCCTTTTCTGCTTCTTCAAACCAATGGAATGACCCAGACATCCCCGATAACATGAAGAATGGAAGCGCCCGCTCTGCCAGTCTTGAGATGAACCGGCTGAGCGTAGCTTGACATCCAGTTAGCATTTGGACATCTTTGACACGGGCTGGGGCCCGCATCTCTTCAATAGCCTTGATCTTCGCCGGATTTGCCTCAATTCCTTGGTGAGTCAACATGAATCCAAGGAGCTTCCCAGAGGTAACCCCAAAGACACATTTGTCTCGATTTAGCTTGGTGCGCATTATGCGCAATTTATCAAAGACGGCTTGCAGGTTTTCACGGAGTGATTCCTTGTTCTTCACCTTCACGACGATGTCATCGATGTAGACCTCCACCAAGTCCCTAATAAGCTCTCCAAATGTTTTGTGCATGGCTCGCACAAAAGTTGAAGCAACATTTTTGAGGCCAAAGGGCATAGCAGTATAACAATACAACCCATCTACTGTTATTAAGGCCATATGCTCTTCATCTTCCCTAGACATTTGAATCTGATCATATCCAGAATATGCATCTAGGAAACACAATAGTTCACACCCGGAGGTGGAATCCACTATCTGGTCTATTCTAGGTAGTGGAAATGGGTCTTTGGGGCATGCCTTATTCAAGTTGTTGTAGTCGATGCACATCCTAAGCTTCCCGCTAACCTTTGGTACCACAACGGGGTTTGCCAGCAACCGAGGATGATGAACCTCTTGGATGAAACTAGCTTCAAGCAGCTTCTCGATTTCTTGTCTCATGAAGTTCTGTCGTTCGACTGATTGCTTTTGGGGCTTTTGATGTACTCGCTGTGTGTCGGGATATATCTTCATGATGTGCTCAATCACCTCCCTAGGGATCCGAAGCATCTATGTGGGGACCGGAATCACGACATCCGAGAATCTCATTGGATGGTGTCGTGTGATGCGACACCCAACAGTATACAAGAACAGAACGAGAATAAAACAAAAGATGAAGTATTTTATTTATCTTACAGCGGAAGTTTTACAATACTAGCGTAAGGAAAGAAATATATATATATATATATATATATATATATATATATATATATATATATATATCATAGCTATGCTCTCAGCACTAGCTATGCAAAAGCAAAGTTATCCATGCCCTGGATGCTTCCCACTAGCAACACGCAAGTCACGGCGGCGTGCAGGGTTCCCACTAGCAACACGCAAGTCACGGCGGCGTGCAGGGTTCCCACTCGACTGTACACCCTGGAGGGGGTGCAGCCTCATCATCAAACCCTTCATCAATTGTATAACCTGCAAAAACTCGTTAACTGCAAACGTGAGCATAAGGCTCATCAAGACTAACCCGTCTCACTAGATATATGCAAGGGGGACACTAAACATAGGTAAGGTGAAGCATAAATGACTCGCCTACAATTGGATCCTTATGATCAGGTTTTAAGTAGCAAATGGCATTCTCCAAGCATGGCACATCATGGGTTCCACAATCAAACAAGAAACACATTGCCAATGATATGACATGCCCAGAGCGCATAATGCTATTACAGCTAAAGTATGGGGAAACTGTAAACTTTAATGTGACTATCTCTAAATCATACAAGGTTGCAAAACAATTATAATTCAGTACAATTTATTTCTCTTACTTCTTCAGTATTTACTACTTCACGACACGGTGAACAAGTGGTACTCTATCACCGCGAGGGACGGTGATTGCAATCAGGACACACCCGGACAACACGACACATACGTCATTCTGAAGTGTCAGCGAGTACACCTGTACCTACATAACACTTCAGTACTAGGCGTATATGGATACCTTTCACAAGAAACTCGAACGCCAAGCCCGTCTTACCTCCGCAAATAGAAGGTCTCCGCACGGAACACCTCATGTGTCCGCCGACCAATTTACACCTTACTGTCCTCAACCCACCCCTATCGATGTTGAGTTAATGGGCCTCGACACCCCAATTATCGAGTTACATCAGTTTACTGGATTCCATATGTCCATTATGTCGCTGGTACAATTCAAGCTCGTGCGAAGGGGCCGCATACAGATGGGCCTTAATCAACACAGGCAGAGCTATGCGACCGAGACTCAATTCTCGCTGCTTCCTATCCATCCCATGCCCGGTCTCAGTTTTATTATATTAAGCCAGTAACCAATCCTGTGAGATATGTCCTACATTTCTCGCGAGTAGATTCCAACTACTGGACTTCTACCTGATTCCCTATACATTAGCAAGACAGTTACTACAGGTCAAACTGTAACTCGTTCCAACCAATCTCTGGGATTTTTGGGTCATGCAAGTGGAGTATCAATCATCCTAAATGTAATGCACATTTCATATGCTAATCATCATAGTGATAAAGTAAAGTTTTATAAATGACTTAAATGCAAACCGGGGCTTGCCTAGTTGCAGGTCAGAGTCGGGGTTAATCTCTGGAAGGTGCTCTTCCAAGGCTTCTGGTTCTTCCTCGACTTCGGTCACTATACGATATGCATATAACATGTATATAAATGACTTTGGAAAATAATTATTACTAAGACCATAATTTAATCCATGGTGATCATTATATGATAGGGACCTTAATTGGCTTTGGAACTTTGATGGTAGATACTAGGGAATATGATCAAAGCTCTTGCAAAGAACAGGAGATGATCAAAGTATATTGTTGTCTCTAAAATTATGGCAAGTATTAAAATTCCAAGAATTTTAAAGAAGAAACTGTAGCTTGAACACTGCCAGTTGATAATCATGATAGAGGAAGTTGTCCTGGTTCTAGCAAAATTTGTTTCATAATTTTCTAAGCTTTGGTGAAGGAGTTATTGAATTTCTAAGTTGGTAAGAATTTCTGGAATTATTTATATTTGAATTTTTAGCTTTTAAATAAATAGTCAGTTTGTAACTGAATTAGGACTACGATATTAGGTCCATTAAATCCAAGATTTTTACAGGATCTAGTATATGACGAAGGGAAGGTTCAGTCCAAATTTGGGACATAATAAAGTAACTGAACATTTGTAAAAATTCAATAACTGAAAAAGTAATTGGACTATACAGAGGGTTAAACAGGTGCAATGGCTCCCAAACTGTTTCTGGTAGTCAAGAATAGGACAGTTCATTTTATGTGAATTTTGGGGATTTTCCTAGTGGCAAGTTCATCTGGGAAAATTGTCTTTGTATTTGGGAAGATTATTTTATACAGAATCTGACTTTGAGTTGCACAGAACCTAATTGGTACTGATAGAAATTAGAGCTCAAGAGCTTTCAAACAAAATTTGTTTGAATATTTTTGGAGCATCCTACAGAAAGTTATGGATTTTCTAAGTTGGAGCCAAATCTGGAATTAATTTCTAATTTGAATTAAACCGTGGGTCCCACTATTTTAAAATGGACCAATGGCATTTAAACCACACGGGGACCACAGAGATACAGCATATAGCCACAATAGATCCTGGGGCCACACCTGATCCGACGGGTTAAAAGGCACTGACACACGGGCCCCGCCACGTCGTCTTCCTCCTCCCGACGCGGGCGGCGCGCGGGGCTCCCGCGGCGCTGTTCTCTGGCGAGCCTCGCCGGATCTGCGTTCCCTACCACCGCAACATCTAAATTTTGGCTCCCAACCTTAATTTCACGCGCTGAGCACGATGGTAGGGTTGGGGAGGCTTGCCGACAATCAGAAATAGTGGTGCATCGGCGGCGGCGACAGCTAGGGTTCCGGCCATGTCGGAACCTTCGCTCCATGGATAAACTCTTCTCAAAATGCTGGGGAAAGACTCCTGGAACCACTAGGAAGGTGTTGGGAAGGTGAGATGGTCGTGCAATGGTCGGCAAAACCATCATCGACGGTGACCGAAGCAACTTCTTAACGGCGAAGGGGAAAACTCGTGATTCTTGAGCTACGGTTGATTATTTTTGGTGATTCCAGTTCGAGAGGGTGCGCAAAGAAGTATAGAAACTATTTTCTAGCAATTGTGGAGAGTGATCAAGTGTGGAACTCGAATTGAAAGAATAACCGAGCGAGTTCATAAGTTTCGGCCGAAAGTAAAACATAGCTAACTTGCTCGATACTCGCGTAAACAAGGAGCGGCTTTCACCGACGTGTAGAGCGTGTCTCGGTGCACCAGTTTGCTATAGGAGTCAAAGCGTGAAACTGCATGTAGTGGCCTAGCACCGTGGAGCAGAGACGGCGTGTGGTGAACACGACGGCGAGCTTCGGTGTCGCTTCGAAATACCGGCTAAAACCTCAACGAACGATCGACAGAAGTGAACCAGAGGGTAGACGAGAGAGTGTGGAACAACCTTGCCATTGAGAGCTTGGCGCGAGAGGCCTTCGGCTGGCTGGCAACGGGCGAGCGGCGTCGAGCGGCACGGGGTGATTACGGCGACGACGAAACGGAGCGGCACGGTGAAAAGTGAACGGGTGAGGGACTTCGGCCGACGGGGGGTGGTTTTATAGCCTCCACCGCAGTAGATAAGGACGCAGGGGGGGTAGCTGGAGGCGACCGAAGGCGCGCTGGCGGCATGCAGCGTCGCGGTGTCGCCCGGGGAGAGAAAACATGGGCGGCGAATCGATTTCACCTCTCTCCCTTATCCCCTCCTCTAAATTCCAGCTAAAACATTGTCCAAAAATTCCCAAAATTTACAGGTAGGCTAAGAAAAATATGGGGAATTCAATTCTGCAATCAGATTTCAATTTGGACATAGTTTGCATCAAATGCAAATTCAAATTTGAATTCAAATATGGGTATAAACCTTATTGAATTAAATAGTATCTGAGGTCCAAAAATATCCAAACTATGAAACCAAGTTCCCTGAACCATAAAAGGTCTTAGGAAAAATTAGGGATTGATTTGGGCAAAGATTAGTGTAAAGCTAAATTTGATGTCGACGCGAAAAGAATCCTTTGTACGTGTCCAAACAAATGGAAGATGTACTTCAAAAATCTTGAAAATTTTCTGAGAAGCTAGTTAGATATTTAAGAGTCCAAGGAAAAGTTTGGAGCCTTGGATTTGAATCTTTTTGGCAGGGCCTTTTTAGTGAGGTCTAGTTTATGTGCACAATTATGTTGACCCCCATTATGTTTGATAAATCATTTGTAGTTGAACTTCACAATAAAGGAAAAAGTGGGATTTTACATTCCTCCCCCATTAAAAGAATCTTGTCTAGATTACAAAGGAAGGACAAAAGATAAAGATCTAGTGAACATGTGCCGCTAACAAGTCCGAATAGTTCGTTTTAAGATATTCCTCGCTTTCCCACGTGGCTTCTTCAGCACTGTGGTTGCTCCACAAGACTTTGTAGAAACGCAAAGTGCGCCTTCTTGTGGTGCGAGTTTTCTCATGAATGATCTGGATTGGATGTTCGGAATACGTAAGATCTGGTTGGAGAGTTTCCAAATCCTCAATACGTATATTCGCTGGGGCTTTGAGACATTTCCGCAACTGAGAAATGTGAAACACATTGTGGACCCCTGCCAGCGACGGCGGTAACTCCAATTGATATGCCATAGGTCCGCATCTTTTGATTATTGCGAACGGCCCAATAAAACGTGGAGCTAGCTTCCCTCTTACTCCGAATCGATGAATTCCTTTCATCGGGGATACTCGGAGATAAACTTGATCTCCAACCTCGAAGTGAAGAGGTCGATGTTGTTTGTCCGCATAGTTCTTCTGACGAGACTGAGCGGCTTTGAGATTGGCTTGAATAAGACGTACTTGTTCTTTGGCTTCATTTATTAAGTCAATGCCATATACCACTCGTTCACCAGATTCGCACCAGTTCAAGGGTGTGCGACACTTCTAGCCATAAAGAGCTTCATATGGCACCATCTGGATGCTAGCCGGGTAACCGTTGTTGTACGAAAATTCAGCCAATGGTAGATGATCATCCCAATTCCTACCAAGGTGGATGGCACAAGCACGAAGCATATCCTCAAGCACTTGGTTTACCCGTTCGGTTTGTCCATCAGTCTGAGGATGATAAGCCGAGCTTCGAATCAGTTATGTACCCAATGCATCATGGAGATGCTCCCAAAAGAGAGCAACGAAAATAGATCCACGATCTGAAATGATAGTGCGGGGTACTCCATGTAGACACAATATTCTGGAGATATAAAGTTTTGCATACCGCTTTACATCATACTTGACACTGACCAGTATGAAATGAGCTGATTTGGTCAATCGGTCAACGATCACCCAAATTGAGTCGTGCCTATGGAGAGTGGGAGGCAACCCAACAATGAAATCCATGCTGATATCCTCCCATTTCCAAGTCGGTATGCTTAAAGGTTGAAGCTGTCCAGCTGCCTTCATATGGTCAGCCTTAACTCGTCGACACGTATCACATTTGGATACGTATTTTGCTACTTATCTCTTCATCCGAGTCCACCAGAACTTTTTTTCAAGTCTTGGTACATTTTGTTACTTCCCAGATGAATGGAATACTTGGATAAATGAGCTTCATCTAGTATCTTGTTCCGAAGTTCCATGTTTCAGGGTACCACTATGAGGTTTTTAAACCAGAGGGTACCTTCATAGTCACATCGGAAACATTTCATCTCCCCCTTCTCCATTCTTTGTCGAATGTGCGACATCCCTTTGTCCTCCTTCTGAGCTGCCATAATATCCTCCCTGATAGTGGGAATGAGAGCTAGGTTGTAGAGTGCCCCATATGGAACCATGTTGAAAATCGGTTCTTCATATCCCATTGAGGTAATGGAAAGATTGTTGACATGGGACTTGCGGCTCAAAGCATCTGCGACTACATTCGCCTTACCGGGATGGTAGTGGATTTCAATCTCATAATCCTTGATTAATTCCAACCATCTACGTTGTCGCATATTTAGGTCCTTTTGGGTGAAGATGTACTTAAAACTCTTGTGATCGGTGTAAAGATGTACTAGATTACCTAGTAGATAATGTCTCCACATCTTCAAGGCTAGTACCACAGCAGCGAGTTCTAGATCATGAGTCGGATAGTGCTTCTCATGATTCCGAAGCTGCCGTGACCCATAAGCGATCACTCGTCTGTCCTACATCAACACACAACCCAAACCAATTTCTGATACATCACAATACACGTCAAAAGATTGGGTTGTGTCCGGTTGAGCCAATACTGGTGCCGTTGTGAGGTGTTTTACCAATGCCTGAAAACCTCCCTCACATGCCTCAGTCCATACATACTTCGTCCCTTTCTTCAGAAGTTCTGTCATTGGTTTAGCTATCTTGGAGAAACTGGGAATGAACGTCCGGTAATACCCAGCCAAACCTAGGAAACTTCGAACTTCATGTACAGACTTTGGAGACTCCCATTTGAGTACTTGCTTTATCTTGCTTGGATCAACTGCAATCCCTTCTGCTGATATGATGTGCCCTAAAAATGGCACTTGGCTGATCCAGAATTCACACTTGCTGAACTTAGCATATAGCCGGTGGTCCCGTAATCATTGAAGCACGATACGCAAGTGTTGAGCATGTTCTTCTTTGGATTTTGAATACACAAGTATGTCATCAATGAAAACCATGACAAAATTGTCCAATTCCGGCATGAACACCGGGTTCATGAGATACATGAAATGAGCCGGTGCGTTGGTCAATCTGAAGGACGTAACAAGGTATTCATATAGTCCATACCTCATTGAGAATGCTGTCTTTGGTTTGTCTTCTGGTCGGATTCTAATCTGATGATAACCAGAATGAAGATCCATCTTCGAAAATACTTTAGCACCCACTAGTTGATCGAAAAGAATATCAATGCGTGGTAGTGGATTCTTGTTCTTGATAGTGACAGCATTGAGTGGACGATAGTCCACACACAGTCTCAAGGTCTTATATTTCTTCTCTACGAACAATGCAGAACAACCCCATGGTGATGAACTTGGACGAATGAAACACTTGTCCTCAAGTTCTATTAACTGCTCCTTAAGTTCTGCAAGTTCCTTGGGTGCCATCTTGTAGGGTTGTCTTGAGATTGGCACTGTTCCCGATAGAAGTTCAATCTTGAACTCTATATCTCTTTCTGGGGGCATACCAGGAAGATCTTCGGGAAGTACATCCGGGTATTCGCATACTACCAGAATATCCTTAAGTTCCATAACCTCGGTATTGTGAGTAGATGAATTCACTAGAATGGCTCTCTCAAGATGGAGGACTTGAGAGGGATGAAGTGGATAATTTAGATATATTTTTCGAGGAACGAGATCTAGAATAGCACTATGGTATTGTAACCATGCCATTCCCAAGATGACATCTAACTTCTGATTCTCTAATATCAGAAGTGAAGTAAGATATATGGTTCCATCTAGGTTAAGTGGTATCCCAGGAACCAACTCATTTGTTATTGTTTTCCCTACTGGAGTGCTAATCACATACTGAGCTTTTGTGGAGATTATAGTCAATTGACTTTTAATGACAAAAGACTTGCTAATGACATTGTGTGAAGCTCTGGAGTCAAATAGTATGACTAAGGAATGGTCAAAGATAGAGAAAGTACCCGTGAGTACGGGTGCGCCTTCCGGAACGTCCTCAATGGCGAGGTGTTAAACGTTGCCGAGTCTGGGAACTGGCTTCTTGGTCTGGTTGCGGGGTTCGTTGGTGCCTTGGTATGATGACTGTCCTCCGCTCTGCCTACTCTGCGAGCAGTCCTTGGCGAAATGCCCCGTGCGTCCCCACGTGAAACACGTGTACGGGGTTTGGCCGGTACGAATGGGAGGACGGAATCCCGGTGCACGTGGTGGAGGTGGAAGTGCACGTGGGATCATCCCCTGCTGTTGTTGCGGTCGAAAAATGGAGTTGCCAAACTGGCGACCACTGAACATTGGTGGTCGTGATGGCGGTTGCTACCTCTGGCCGGATGATGATCGATACACAATTCGGTACTTCTGAGAAGCACCACCTCCGCTGCCTTGCGGAGCACTCCTCTTTTTCTTGTTTGAGGACAACTCTCGAGTAGCATCCTCTTGCATAATCGCGGCGTTGACGATGTCGTTGATGCTGCCGCGATTGAACAAGACAAGCTTGTCCTTCATCTTGGGGTTCAACCCCCGGTAGAAGCACTCTCGCTTCCTGTCTTCCGTGTTCACTTGGTCCTGTGCATACTGGGCCAAGTGGTTGAAGGTCTTGGAGTACTCGTAAGCGCTCCTTCCTCCCTGTGACGCCCGGTTCCGAAAATGAACCAAGCTAACGCATATGTGTGCCCAGGATGTTCAACACACATACACGAGTGATTCACAAATGATAAACAGATAATTACCACAGCTCAAATTATTAAATAAGTACTCTTATTACATAATTCATTAAATCCTCGAATACAAGCTCTAATGAATATTAATGATAAGTTCAACTAATGCAGCGGAAATAAACTGACTAAGCAAACTAAGCAAAAGGGATAGCGCAGCTCCGTGCAACACCACAGGCAAAGCTGACGGTAGACACGGCCTAGATCTCCACATTATCGCCATTAAACTCACAATTCTGACCTGCAAATATTGGGTGGGGGATTGCAAGAGTGAGTACATGTCGTACTCAGCAAGTGTGGAAAGTATGACATGTGGCTGATTCAAATGACGACAATAATAATGGCTAAGTGCTGAAAAGTACAGTAAAACATTTGAAAAGCAATATATTATATGTATGTGAAGTAATCCCATCATAAACCATGTAACCATAATAATACCAGTCCGTAATCCACCATTACCAATAACCATAATCAATGTCATAAACCATAATTCCATCCCATAACCATAACCATAATCATAATATCGACCATAACCATTACCAAAGCATAACCATTACCAAACCATAACCATCCCAAATCCCAATTTCCCTCTAATCATGGAAGTTGTCCAGGTGCTCATAACCGGGAGCACGGCTATCATGATAGTTTTAATTAACTCTGCAGAGTTTGTACCTCTTTACCCACGTGTTTGTGATTTCATCACCTTTCGGCGACTAAGAACCTCCCTTATGCCCATGACCCGTCGGTCACATTACACACTTCCGTTGGTGTGTGGCCAAGAGATCACAAAATAGCCTTTACAAAGGGATTACCTGCCTATTTAGACCCCACTGAGGTTTCACCGGTGGCGATGCCTCCAACCGAGCACATCTTCAACCAAGGGCCCCCTCTTGAGCCATTCGGATCCCAGGGTAGTCCCACCAATCATCAACAAACCCAATCCGACTACCCCTTCCCCGAGCATCCACAATGGTCCAAACAGCACTAGCAAAGCCCTAATTAATCAGCTACGCCGCACCCATACTTGGCCTCGTGGTGGCACTGTAGTCCTGGCTTATTCTCGCATGAACCGGTCCTTAGATCTAAAGTAAGCAAACCACCATAACATCCAACCCATCCACATACCAGGCTTGCTTAGATCATCCATTACCATACCATGTTTAACCAGTTCATGTTAACCATAATATCATCCATGCATAATTAAATTGAGTGATATAGTTGTTTCCCATCCCAGTTGATTAAGCGAAGCAAAAAGGTAAAAACTCTTCCCGACTCTCTACCATAAATTTCAGGTGACAAGGGTGGTTTAGCAAATCTAGTAAACTTCCTACCATAGGATTTCCCATCAATTTGACACAAGCATGCAGTTTTGCAAACAAAACATTTATTTTAAAAACAGGATCAATATGCTTCAAGGACACTTGCCTTGCTCCGGCGGATGGGGTTGCTCAAGCGCTTCGAAGTCTTGATTTTGGAAATCCTCGTATGCGGCCTCTTGAGCACGTTCCTCTACGCGTGATCATACATACAAGAAAACATATACAATTCAACATGATGCACACATAATAATCAACATGCGATGATATGCATGCATGCAAAATACAATAATTGATTAACTATGGTTGTTTATTAATTAGATGCAACTAGTTCATACGTGTTCATACGGGTTTACGAGGGTTTTAGCGGGGATTAATGCTGCTGAAAATAAAAATATGACGCAATAAAAATCAATTCACGTCTATTAGATTCAATACGATCGCTAAAATTCGCATCGGGAACGAATCCTACCGTAGATCTGATGGCTTGACGGTCGCGGAACAAATGCGATGCGTAGACAAAATGGATGGTGCATTCCCTCGGCGGCACGACGACGGCGACGATCTCCGGTGAACGGTGGCACCCTCCTCTTTTTCTTCCTCTTCTTCCCCTCTTTTTTTCTTCCTTTTCTTCCCCTGGCGGCGCAGCCTTCTGGTGTTCTTTTTCTCCTCTGTACCGGCGGCCTTTTTGTAATTCGTGGTTGGGGTCGGCTGCAGTTGGGATCGTGGGAAAACCTAGGGACATACGGTCCTTTTTATAGGCGCGGACTAGGGACGGCACGGAGTCTGTGCGCGCTGCGCCAGGAATCGCGGGATTCGGGCGTGCGCTGGCGGGACTCGCGCGGCGCGCAGGGGCTGAGCGGGCGATCGGGCGAGGTGGGGCCCGGGGGCGGCGCGTGGCCGGCGGCTCGCGCGGGAGCGTGGGCGGGCGTGGCGTGCCTGCGGGGCCGGGTGGGAGCGCGTGAGCGCGCGAGGGAGGCGGGGTGTGCGGGGGCCCACGGCGGCGCGGGGGCCGAGGCGCAGGCGGCGCCGACGAGAATCGAGGGAGGGCGGCGTCGGCAGGGTGGGAGGCGGGGGCAATGCGCCGCGCGGGATCGGCACGAAGACCGGCCGCCTCGGGTGGCGTGCGGTTCCGGCTGGCGGCTCGGGCGCGGGGTTCGTGGGGCGTTGCCGGCTGGGCCGGTCGGCGGCCTGGCCGGCGGGGGTTTTCTCTTTTTTTTTTTCTTTTTTTTTCTCTTTTTTATATTATTATTATTATATTTTATTATTTATATTTTATTATTATTACTTTTTTATATCCTATTCATTTTATTTATTTATTATTTTATATATATATTTATAATTTATTTATATACATTTATTTTTTTATATATTATTATTATTTTAGATTTATTCCCTAATACATGATTTAGGCTATAATTATTATTTTCATTTTCTTCTTTTGCTACACCATATTTGTATATGTATATTTTATGTTTTATTATTTTTCTTTTGTTCTATTAATATTTCATGCATGATCATGTATGCAATGCAGGATGTGAAAATTTAGGGTGTTACAAACCTACCCCCCTTAAAGTGAATCTCGCCCTCGAGATTCGACAGCGTGGAGAAAAGATGCGGGAATTCTGCCTTCAGGTCTTCTTCACGTTCCCACGTAGCTTCGGCTTCTGTATGGTGTTTCTATTGCACTTTGCACCAACGGATCCTCTTATTTCTCGTGACCCTTTCCTTCACGTCCAAGATCTTGATAGGTTGCTCAACATAAGACAAATCCTCGTGAAGTTCTAACTCGTCCATCGGCACTTGTTCTTCCGGTACCCTGAGACACTTCTTGAGTTGAGACACGTGAAATACGTCGTGTACGTCTGAAAGATGAGCTGGCATCTCCAACTTATATGCTACTTCTCCTCTTTTGTCCAAAATCTTGAATGGTCCAATGTAGCGAGGTGCGAGCTTGCCTCTTATGTTAAACCTCTTGTGACCTCTCATAGGTGACACCTTGAGGTAAACAAAATCTCCAATTTCAAAGGCTAATTTCCTTCTCCTATTGTCCGCATAGTCCTTTTGTCTTGATTGGGCAGCCCTCAAGTTTTCACGAATTATTTGGACTTGCTTTTCGGCTTCTTGCAACACATCCGGACCAAATACTTGAGTTTCTCCTGCCTCATTCCAGAATAAAGGTGTCCTACACTTCCTCCCATAAAGCGCTTCATATGGTGACATCTTCAAACTCCCTTGGTAACTATTGTTGTATGAAAATTCTGCGTAGGGTAAGCTTTTATCCCAACTTTTCCCATGCTTTAATGCACAAGCTCTTAACATGTCCTCCAAAATCTGATTGGTCCTCTCGGTTTGTCCATCCGTCTGAGGATGATATGCTGAACTAAAATTCAACCTCGTTCCCAAAGCTTCATGCAATTTTTGCCAAAATCTGGAGGTAAATTGAGAACCTCTATCCGAGACTATCTTCTAAATCGTGCAGCTGTATACTTGGTCTTCACAGGGACAAAATGAGCTGACTTGGTTAAGCGATCCTCAATTACCCAAATTGAGTCATACCTGGACCGAGTACGGGGTAACCCAACTATGAAGTCCATTCCAATTTCTTCCCACTTCCATTCCGGAATCTTCAACGGTTGCAGTTATCCGGCTGGCCTTTGATGTTCTGCCTTGACTCGTTGGCACACATCACACAGTGCTACGTATTCAGCTATGTCCTTCTTCATGCTATTCCACCAATACCAAGTCTTCAAGTCTTTGTACATCTTCGTACAACCAGGGTGAATTGAGTATGGCGAGTCATGTGCCTCCTTTAATATTGTTTCTCGAATATGCTTTACATTAGGCACAACAATTCTCTTTCCAAGCCATAAGGTACCATGTTCGTCTTCATCAAATCTGAATTCTCTCCCTTCTTCGATTCTTTCCTTGATTTCCTTGATCTCCTCATCTATGGTCTGTGCTTCTCGAATTTCTTGCTCCAAGGTCGGATTTAACTCCATCATCTCCATCTCATTTACAAACCCGAGGTTCAACCGTTCAAAGTCCTTACATAACTCGGACGGCAACTCTCGAACTGTAAGTTGATGGCTTACTCCTTTCCGACTCAAGGCATCGGCCACTACATTGGCTTTTCCCGGATGATAGTTGATTCCCACATCATAATCCTTGATGAGCTCCAACCATCTTCATTGCCTCAAATTTAGGTCTGTCTGTGTGAAAATATACTTAAGACTCTTGTGATCCGTATAAATTTCACACCTATGTCCAAGAATATAGTGTCTCCAAATCTTCAGTGCATGTACCACGGCTGCAAGCTCTAAATCATGTGTTGGGTAATTCTGCTCATGTTTCTTCAATTGTCTTGACGCATAGGCGACCACTTGACCTTCTTGCATCAATACACATCCAAGTCCTTGTCTTGATGCATCACAATAGATGTCGAAACTCTTGCTTACGTCCGGTAATACTAACATCGGCGCGGTTGTCAACCTTTTCTTTAACTCCTCAAAGCTATCCTGACAAGCTTGAGTCCATCGGAATGCCTTCCCTTTCATGAGTAATTCGGTCATAGGCTTGGCTATTTTGGAGAAATCCTTGATGAATCGGCGGTAATATCCAGCCATTCCAAGGAGACTCCGGATTTCCTTAACATTCTGCGGTGGTTCCCACTTCAACACATCCCTCACTTTACCAGGGTCAACCGATACTCCTCCTCCGGAAATAATATGGCCTAAGAAAGAAACTTCCCGTAACCAGAATTGACATTTACTAAACTTGGCATACAATTGGTGCTCCCTCAATTTCTGCAGCGTAAGCCTCAAGTGTTCCTCATGTTCCTTCTCATCCTTTGAGAAGATCATAATATCATCAATGAACACCACGACAAACTTATCCAAGTACTCCATGAAGACCTTATTCATGAGGTACATAAAGTAGGCAGGCGCATTGGTCAATCCAAAAGACATCACAGTGTACTCATAAGATCCATACCGTGTCCTGAAAGATGTCTTGGGTATGTCCGATGGTCTAATCTTCATTTGAAAGTATCCCGACCTCAAATCAATCTTAGAGAAGACACAAGCACCCTTCATCTGATCAAACAAGTCTTCTATGTGGGGCAAGGTGTACTTGTTCTTGATTGTTACTTCGTTGAGAGCTCGATAATCCACACACATCCTTTGAGTCCCATCCTTTTTGTCCACAAATAGAACAGGCGCTCCCCAAGGTGAAGAGCTCGGGCGAATAAAACCTTTCTCTAGTTGTTCTTGAATCTGCTTCTTGAGTTCCGCTAATTCCATAGGAGGCATCCTATACGACCTCTTAGCTATAGGTGCAGTCCCAGGTATTAAATTAATAATAAACTCAATGTCTCGATCGGGTGGCATACCTGGCAACTCATCTGGAAAAACATCCAAAAATTCACACACTACCGGAATCTCCTCAATTGCGGCCCCGTCCATATGATTCAGCTCCAATTGCTTTGGTGCGGTTTGAGATGCTTCAAATTCTACGGTGATCCCTTCCTCATTGGTCAACTTCACCGTCTTCGTGGCACACTCAATAATTCCATTGTGCTTCCTTAACCAGTCCATACCAAGTATAATGTCCAATCCTTGAGAATCCAAAACTATAAGGTTGGCGGAGAAGTCTACCCCCCTTATTCTAAGGCTTACTTTTGGACATACTATATTTTTCCTCATCTCTCCTCCAGGAGACTTAACCAACAGAGTAAACTTCATATGAGAGATAGGCAAACTATACTTGGTAACATACTTCGATGCAATGAATGAATGCGATGCTCCAGAATCAAATAACATAGTCGCAGGATTGGAGTTGGCGAGAAACATACCAATGACCACGTCATCCGCTTGTTGAGCATCCTCCGTAGAGACGTGGTTCACGTTGCCACGAGCAAAATTCTGCTGTCCACGGCTTCCTTGTGGCTGTCCTCCATTGGGTCTTGGGTTTTGCCTCGGCGCATTGCTTCCTTGACCAAGGCCTGACTTAGGACATTGATGCGCAAAGTGTCTAGCTTCTCCACAAGTATAGCACCTCTTGACTCCACCAGAATTATTGGGACGAGCTTGGTTTTGAACATTTGCAGCAGGAAAATTAGCACGAGGCTCATAGGGCATTGGAGGCCTAGGTGCTTGCATAACAGGGCGCTGCTGCACAAACTGAGTTGGGCACGGTGCATAACCAGGGCGCTGAGCAGGAATAGAGGAACTGAAGTAATGCGCATTGGGCGGCGCAACGCGAGGGCGCACATTACTTCCTTGTTGCTGTCCTTGATATGGCGCCTTTCTCTTGATTTCTTGCTCCATCTCACAGATCTTGTTCTCAACCACGATTGCTTTGTCCACAAGTTTCTGAAAATTGGCATAATCGCAGTTGAGTAGTTGCACTTGGATCTCATTGTTCAAACCCCTCATGAACAAGTATTGCTTCCGGCTGTCCCGACTAACATCCTCAGGCGCATATCTTGAGAGTTGAGTGAACTTATTGAGATATTCACTCACGCTTGATCTTCCTTGCCTTAAGTTCTCGAATTCTTGCCTCTTCAAGATCATAACACCTTCCGGCACATAATGAGAACGGAAACTCTCCTTGAATTCCGCCCAGGTGATCCTCTCTTGATCCTCATGAACATTGCAATAAGCATCCCACCAATCTGCAGCTGCTCCAACTAGTTGATGAGAAGCAAATAGGACCTTCTCTCGGTCACTGCATTGGACAATAGCAAGCTTCTTCTCCACGGACTTGAGCCAATCATCCGCATCCATAGGGTTTGCGGCTTGAGCAAAGGTTGGCGGTCTGGTCCTCATGAACTCTCCCAATCGGTTATGAGGAGGCGGGGGTGGCGGTGGAGGCACGTGGGGCTGATTGTTGTTATTGCCAGCCTGCAGCTGCCCCATAGATTGTATCATGGTCTGCATGAGCTGGTTTTGCATGGCCAATAGCTGCTCAATATTGATGGCTCCATGAGCAGGTCCTTGTCCGTTGTTGTTCTGAGGTACTCCATTGTTCTCCTCCTCATCATTGGCATCCCTCTGGTTGCGAGTCCTCACCATCTAGAGAAAAGCAATAGGTAAGGATTTAGAAACGTCTCCAACTATATCCATCAAGGGATATGAAACTAAACAACTAGCTATACTAGCCTAGGTGGACATGGCAATGCTAAAGCATCCCAAAATCCTCTATTAAGCACACAAGCAAACAATATATATAGCAAACAGCACTGCAAGCAAAAACACATTGATTCCTGAGTGCTCCTATGTGCTCTAGAGTGTCCATTCTATCTAGGCTGCGTCCTACGGTCAACCTGTGGCTCTGATACCAATCTGTGACGCCCGGTTCCGAAAATGAACCAAGCTAACGCATATGTGTGCCCAGGATGTTCAACACACATACACGAGTGATTCACAAATGATAAACAGATAATTACCACAACTCAAATTATTAAATAAGTACTCTTATTACATAATTCATTAAATCCTCGAATACAAGCTCTAATGAATATTAATGATAAGTTCAACTAATGCAGCGGAAATAAACTGACTAAGCAAACTAAGCAAAAGGGATAGCGCAGCTCCGTGCAACACCACAGGCAAAGCTGACGGTAGACACGGCCTAGATCTCCACATTATCGCCATTAAACTCACAATTCTGACCTGCAACTATTGGGTGGGGGATTGCAAGAGTGAGTACATGTCGTACTCAGCAAGTGTGGAAAGTATGACATGTGGCTGATTCAAATGACGACAATAATAATGGCTAAGTGCTGAAAAGTACAGTAAAACATTTGAAAAGCAATATATTATATGTATGTGAAGTAATCCCATCATAAACCATGTAACCATAACAATACCAGTCCGTAATCAACCATTACCAATAACCATAATCAATGTCATAAACCATAATTCCATCCCGTAACCATAACCATAATCATAATATCGACCATAACCATTACCAAACCATAACCATTACCAAACCATAACCATCCCAAATCCCAATTTCCCTCTAATCATGGAAGTTGTCCAGGTGCTCATAACCGGGAGCACGGCTATCATGATAGTTTTAATTAACTCTGCAGAGTTTGTACCTCTTTACCCACGTGTTTGTGATTTCATCACCTTCCGGCGACTAAGAACCTCCCTTATGCCCATGACCCGTCGGTCACATTACACACTTCCGTTGGTGTGTGGCCAAGAGATAACAAAATAGCCTTTACAAAGGGATTACTAGCCTATTTAGACCCCACTGAGGTTTCACCGGTGGCGATGCCTCCAACCGAGCACATCTTCAACCAAGGGCCCCCTCTTGAGCCATTCGGATCCCAGGGTAGTCCCACCAATCATCAACAAACCCAATCTGACTACCCCTTCCCCGAGCATCCACAATGGTCCAAACAGCACTAGCAAAGCCCTAATTAATCAACTACGCCGCACCCATACTTGGCCTCGTGGTGGCACTGTAGTCCTGGCTTATTCTCGCATGAACCGGTCCTTAGATCTAAAGCAAGCAAACCACCATAACATCCAACCCATCCACATACCAAGCTTGCTTAGACCATCCATTACTATACCATGTTTAACCAGTTCATGTTAACCATAATCTCATCCATGCATAATTAAATTGAGTTATATAGTTGTTTCCCATCCCAGTTGATTAAGCGAAGCAAAAAGGTAAAAACCCTTCCCGACTCTCTACCATAAATCCCAGGTGACAAGGGTGGTTTAGCAAATCTAGTAAACTTCCTACCATAGGATTTCCCATCAATTTGACACAAGCATGCAGTTTTGCAAACAAAACATTTATTTTAAAAACAGTATCAATATGCTTCAAGGACACTTGCCCTGCTCCGGCGGATGGGGTTGCTCAAGTTCTTCGAAGTCTTGATTTTGGAAATCCTCGTATGCGGCCTCTTGAGCACGTTCCTCTACGCGTGATCATACATACAAGAAAACATATACAATTCAACATGATGCACACATAATAATCAACATGCGATGATATGCATGCATGCAAAATACAATAATTGATTAACTACAGTTGTTTATTAATTAGATGCAACTAGTTCATACGTGTTCATACGGGTTTACGAGGGTTTTAGCGGGGATTAATGCTGCTGAAAATAAAAATACGACGGAATAAAAATCAATTCACGTCTATTAGATTCAATACGGTCGCTAAAATTCGCATCGGGAACGAATCCTACCGTAGATCTGACGGCTTGACGGTCGCGGAACAAATGCGACACGTAGACAAAATGGATGGCGCAGCAGTCCCTCGGCGGCACGACGACGGCGACGATCTCCGGTGAACGGTGGCACCCTCCTCTTTTTCTTCCTCTTCTTCCCCTCTTTTTTTCTTCCTTTTCTTCCCCTGGCGGCGCAGCCTTCTGGTGTTCTTTTTCTCCTCTGTACCGGCGGCCTTTTTTTAATTCGTGGTTGGGGGCGGCTGCTGTTGGGATCGGGGGAAAACCTAGGGACCTACGGTCCTTTTTATAGGCGCAGACTAGGGCCGGCACGGAGTCCGTGCGCGCTGCGCCCGGAATCGCGGGATTCGGGCGTGCGCTGGCGGGACTCGCGTGGCGCGCAGGGGCTGGGCGGGCGAGCGAGCGAGGTGGGGCCCGGGGGCGGCGCGTGGCCGGCGGCTCGCGCGGGAGCGTGGGCGGGCGTGGCGTGGCGTGCCTGCGGGGCCGGGTGGGAGAGCGTGAGCGCGCGCGGGAGGCGGGGTGTGCGGGGGCCCACGGCGGCGCGGGGGCCGAGGCGCAGGCGGCGCCGACGGGAATCGAGGGAGGGCGGCGTCGGCTGGGTGGGAGGCGGGGCCCATGCGCCGCGCGGGATCGGCGCGGAGACCGGCCGCCTCGGGTGGCGTGCGGGGCCGGCAGGCGGCTCGGGCGCGGGGTTCGTGGGGCGTTGCCGGCTGGGCCGGTCGGCGGCCTGGCCGGCGGGGGTTTTCTCTTTTTTTTTTCTTCTTTTTTTCTCTTTTTTATATTATTATTATTTTATTTTTATTCTTTATATTTTATTATTATTTTTTTATATCCTATTCATTTTATTTATTTATTATATATATATATATTTATAATTTATTTATATACATTTCTTTTTTATATTATTATTATTATTTTAGATTTATTCCCTAATACATGATGTAGGCTATAATTATTATTTTCTTTTTCTTCTTTTGCTACACCATATTTGTATATGTATATTTTATGTTTTATTATTTTTCTTTTGTTCTATTAATATTTAATGCATGATCATGTATGCAATGCAGGATGTGAAAATTTAGGGTGTTACACTCCCTGCTTCAGCTCCAAGAACTCTTGTAGCTTCCTCCTCATAATGCTGGGAGGGATATGGTAGGCGCGGAACGCCTTCCGGAATTCTGCCCAGCTCACGACATAGCCTGTGGGGCGTGCGGCGAGGTAGTTTGCCCACCACGCACCAGTAGAACCCTGTAGTTGTTGAGCTGCACATAGAGCCTTATGTTGTTCGGTTATCTCGAGTAAACCAAACTTCCCTTCAATGGTGCGGAGCCAGTTGTCCGCCTCCAAAGGTTCGTCGGCCTCTCTGAAGACCGGCGGATGTGTCGATGCCTCTCGGATATGACTGACGTGGCCCCTCAGCATGTCGCCCCCCTTGATGGGAAGAGTTCTGTACAAGGGTCCGCAACAACTCGGTTTGCTCGTCGCGCGAGCCGAGTACTGCTGCGAGAACCTCCACGAGACTTCTGGGAAGTGTAGGTGGAGGTGGTGGAGGTGGCTGCGTCTGGGGCGTATTCTGCCCCGGGGGTGGTGTGTCATCCCCCTTCCCTCCACTTGAGCCTCCCACTTCCGAGGTTGTACGTGTACGCACCATGCTGCAATACAACGATTTACACCATAAGTCTCATTGCCTCAGGTTCATCTTTCCATATAAATAGTAATGCGGTAGACCACGATAGATAATATACAACATCAACATATATTGATAAAGTATAAACTTTATACAAGATATATTATCTCTGACCAAGTTTACAGTAGTAAACTCCAAAATGATGGACTCCCTCTATGGAAATACATCTCTACTATACTTGGTCCCCATGAGATGTCATACATATCTTGTCATTGTAGGCATAAACACCACTACTCTTAATATGACACAAACATGGTCACAAAAGAAAAACACGAGCAACTATTAAACTACAGGTTGCCCCGTGTCGGCAGAAGTGCTGCCACATCCCACTTCAATACGTCCTACTCGACGTATTCAAGTTCCTCGGGATCTTCTTCTTCTTCTTTGTCATCCTCGGGATTAGGCACCATGGGTACGCGTGCTGAAGTAGAAGCTACTACCTCACCCATTATCGATGCTTTTGTGTCAGCCAATGCTTGTACATCAGCTTGCACCATAAACATCCGAAAGCCGTCAAGTTCCTGCTGGGCCTGTTCACAGCTGGCTTTCCACTCCTGAGCCTCTGCCCTGGACCGATCTCGATCTTTAGCCATCGTGCTCAACTGAGTACCCAGCTGGTGCACATCAACTAAGCTTGCTTCTAACTAAATTTCCATCTCTTGAGTTGCTCCACGAGCCTCTGACAGGTCTTGAGCAATTAACTCATACTGCTCTTCTTTGAAACGGAGACGTTGGTTGAGAGGAGCGATCGAAGTTCTAAGCGATTTATTCTCACGCTCAAAATGATCCCCTCGAATCATGGTTTTCCTAAGATTATCCACCAGCTCCCTAATGCACGCCTTCTGGGTGCCATTTTTGCGATGTGATGCCGATGCATACACCGCTAAGGTTGTCACCGATGTCCCCCCCCCCCCCCCCCCCCCCCGCGGAGGTCATAATCGGCGATCAATCGGTTAGCCCACTCTTCAGCAGCCCTACCGCTGACTGGAAAGAACTCATACAGAGTACCCACTAGCTGATGATGGTGAAGTTTGCAAAACCTCCCCATAGCAACACTTGCGGCAAAGCTCCAAGTTTCTTCCAACAGAACACCCCTTGTTTTGACAGAAAAGGGGGCCCATCTGTTGCTTGGTGGACCAGTAGACACGTCGACATAGATGACACATCTTTTTACCCTGTTGTCATGGAATTATTTTCCCCAATAGCTAGGCGCCTCCTCATATCCACACTGGCTTAACAGCATGACAAACAAATCCGGCAACCCGCCTTGACCAGTGCATGTCGTGTGCACCCAACCGTTAGGTAATTGGATCATCTCTGCTTCCATCTTCCTGTAGAAACACCATAGTTTCATACAGGATTTGTCAGAATCAATGGTAGAGTTGAATATCAAAGTTGTAGTATACTTTCGAAGCTTTCCAGATTGTACTCATACAGCTACATTTGAGCTAGGGAATATAATCTATACGGGTTTTAAGTTGACCCATATTTTCTGAAAATTTCGACAGAACCTTCCCTGTATATGTAGTGATGTCCACAATTTATACAGGGATATCATGACAATATTTTGAGTTAATGACAAAAGAAACTTTGTATAAAATCAAGTTAACAATCTAGAAGTAAAAGAGTTACCCCGTGAAACGTTTGTTATACAGGTATTGCGCGCGAATTCACAAATAGGTGCAAACTGTTCCGAGTTCTGGACTACCAGAACCAAGTTTGCGACAAATGGAATTTGACACCTCCATACCCAGATTTAGATCATGAATGCCTAATAAAGTTGATAGAGGACTTATTAAGCTTTCCATAAATGTATATATGTGACTATGTCACAATTCTGGATTAAAAGTTATAACTATCCAAACCAAACAGTTGAACTGACTGGTTTGCACCAGCAGTCCTGCAGTCCACTGTTTTGACTTCCAAATTTGATTTGACTCAAATTCGAATTTGGAAAAACTCTAAACATCAAACCTGTATATCTGCCTCTTACCTTCTCATACATGTGTCATAATAAGGCATAAGATGTTTCTACAGTGAGATAGGGCAATATTTCTGGAACTGGTACAATGGTTGGGTCATCTGGAGTAGTTTTTGTATACTCCAAATTTCAACGGATTATTAAACATTTCTCCCCTGATGGTCAACAGAAAAGTTGTAGAGGTCTTCACTAACTTTCCATCCATATATGATACCCATGGCTATCTATCAGATAACTAATATTACAACCCGGCGAAGTTGAGCCAACTTCTGCCAGAAATCATGAATCTTGATTCTATCTACCTTATCGAGTCGGAGTTCCTTTTTATGGAGTCCAAACACACCAGCATCTGATATTTGGACTTTCCAAAATATTATGTATCCATTATGTCGTTGGGGATGGTCTAGTATCATGTTTGATACTGACGGTACTACGTATCTCACCAAAGAAAATTCTATCCGGTATATCCGGTTACGTCTATAGGTGGTTCCTATATCGTTCTCTCACAAACGGCTTCTACACGGTGTTCTACCATAGTTAATGCTGCAAAAGACAAACAGTCCCATTTCACACTTTCACACCTCAAGGGTGGTACGGGGAAACACGACGGGCAGTCACAATAATACATATGAAAGTAATTGCATACAACTCTAGTGTGAGTCGCCCTCGAGCGAGATCATGTCTCGAGGTACATGGCTGTAAATACGTCTGTACAGCAAAGACTCCCGTACGATCCGGCTTATACACGCTCGGGCATACGTGTTTCGCATGCTCCCATAGAATATGAATGGTTCTAGAGAGGCATACTATCGGGTTATACACCAACCGACGGGGGCTCCAACTAACTTTGAAGCACGCTGGGGTACCGCGTGTCAAAGGTTCTCAGAAACATTGAAAGCTTCAGAGACTTCTATTAACTTCCCGTGCCAAGCCACGGAAATTTCACATACCACTCCTCGTATGCTGAGCTTACTGAGATTGATCCACTCTCTACTGCCCACTTTGCAATATTTTCCGTAGAGTTGGGGTTATGCAATATAGCACGTAGTGGATAAGAAGTTACCACTGATATTTTGTGGGCTTGGAAGTAGTGAAGAAGCTTCCTTGAGGCAATAAGAACTGCATAGAGTAGTTTATGCACCTCAAGGTACGAGTCTTGGAGTCATGTAGTAGTTTGCTAAAGAAGTACACAATCCGTTGGATGGTCCGGACCTTCCCGGAAGGGCCCGAAGCTTCTTCTTCATCAACTCGGACCCTCCTGGAGGGGTCCGAACCTTCTTCTTCAGCTTCCCGGACCTCCCTGAGGGTTCTGGATCTTCTTGATCAGACGTGAGAACTCCCTCAGATGAGAGAGGTTGATCCTCTGGTAGCTTGCCTTTAGGATTCGTGCCTGGGGGTTGAGACCCACACTCGCCTTCAGGTAGCTCCGGACCCTCCCAAAGGGGTCTAGACTTCTGAACGAAAGATGGCTCTGGTCTTTCTGCGACCAGGACCATGCTAACAACCTCCGTAGTTGCCGAAATGTAAAGCAAAAGAGGCTCACTAGGATCTGGAGCTACCAAGAATTGGTAGTGTGGTGAGGAGCTGCTTGAGCTCTTGGATTGCCTTTTTTGCTTCTTCAGACCAATGGAATGACCCAGACATCCTCAATAACTTGAAGAAGGGAAGCGCCCGCTCTGCCAATCTTGAGATGAACCGGCTGAGCGCAACTTGACATCCAGTTACCATTTGGACATCCTTGACACGGGCTGGGACCCGCATCTCTTCAATAGCCTTGATCTTCGCCGGATTTGCCTCAATTCCTCGGTGAGTCACCATGAATCCAAGGAGCTTCCCAGAGGTAACCCCAAAGACACATTTGTCCGGATTTAGCTTGGTGCGCATTATGCGCAGTTTATCAAAGATGGCTTGCAGGTTTTCATGGAGTGATTCCTTGTTCTTCACCTTCATGATGATGTCATTGATGTAGACCTCCACTAAGTCCCTAATAAGCTCTCCAAATGTTTTGTGCATGGCTAGCACAAAAGTCGAAGCAACATTTTTGAGGCCAAAGGGCATAGCAGTATAACAATACAACCCATCTACTGTTATTAAGGCCGTATGCTCTTCATCTTCCCTAGACATTTGAATCTGATGATATCCAGAATATGCATCTAGGAAATACAATAGTTCACACCCGGAGGTGGAATCCACTATCTGGTCTATTCTAGGTAGTGGAAATGGGTCTTTGGGGCATGCCTTATTCAAGTTGGTGTAGTCGATGCACATCCTAAGCTTCCCGCTGACCTTTGGTACCACAACTGGGTTTGCCAGCCACCGAGGATGATGAACCTCTTGGATGAAACCAGCTTCAAGCAGCTTCTTGATTTCTTGTCTCATGAAGTTCTGTTGTTCGACTGATTGCTTTTGGGGCTTTTGATGTACTCGCCGTGTGTCAGGATATATCTTCAAGATGTGCTCAATCACCTCTCTAGGGATCCCAAGCATCTATGTGGGGACCGAAATCCCGACATCCGAGGATCTCATTGGGTGGTGTCGTGCGATGCGACACCCAACAGTATACAAGAACAGAATGAGAATAAAGCACAAGACGAAGTCTTTTATTTATCTTACAGCGGAAGTTTTACAATACTAGCGGAAGGAAAGAAATATATATATATATATATATATATATATATATATATATAT